>OZ024934.1:93067737-95881970 GCA_964017235.1 Sabellastarte sp. h YS-2021
GCTCAGCCCCCCTCAAATTAGGAAATATCAGGTATATCCTAATACAACCAATCTGAAGCTCTTCTTTAATTTTGCATATGTTTTAACAATAATTGAGGATATATTAGGCCCATTTGGAGCATTACATCTCTGAAAATAAATTATTTCACCCATATAGTGCTGTAAAAATGGTCAAAAATACATGTAAATTACACCAAACCAGTACCAAATGTTGGTCTATAATGCTGAAATTTGGCCAGAATATAAGGTGGCACATACTAAATCTGACTGAACCGGTTTTAAAATTACATCTGATATAACAGTACCTATAGTTTGGCAATATTGGCTTCAGCTGGCCCCAAATTCGCTTCTGTGGGGCTGCATTAAGATATACTTAAATTTGGCAAAGTAAGACAAATTTAAGGCTGAAAACCATATTGTTTGCTAGAGCTGGCGCCACTAAATGAGATTCCACAAGAATATTCCTTAAGAAATACATAACTGGTCCAAAATACATGTATTGGAAGTGCAGGTATCGAGGGGGTGGTCATATGGCACATCAGTCCAAAACCCCACTTAAACTTCATCAATCTGGCTCAGATTTTCACAGGAAACTCAGTTCATATCAGACATTGATATTGTATTGGCTTGACTTACTCAGGAAACCAATTAAAAATTTCAATTTTCCGGGGTCTGGGGCCAGGCTCAGCCCCCCTCAAATTAGGAAATATCAGGTATATCCTAATACAACCAATCTGAAGCTCTTCTTTAATTTTGCATATGTTTTAACAATAATTGAGGATATATTAGGCCCATTTGGAGCATATCATCTCTGAAAATAAATTATTTCACCCATATAGTGCTGTAAAAATGGTCAAAAATACATGTAAATTACACCAAACCAGTACCAAATGTTGGTCTATAATGCTGAAATTTGGCCAGAATATAAGGTGGCACATACTAAATCTGACTGAACCGGTTTTAAAATTACATCTGATATAACAGTACCTATAGTTTGGCAATATTGGCTTCAGCTGGCCCCAAATTCGCTTCTGTGGGGCTGCATTAAGATATACTTAAATTTGGCAAAGTAAGACAAATTTAAGGCTGAAAACCATATTGTTTGCTAGAGCTGGCGCCACTAAATGAGATTCCACAAGAATATTCCTTAAGAAATACATAACTGGTCCAAAATACATGTATTGGAAGTGCAGGTATCGAGGGGGTGGTCATATGGCACATCAGTCCAAAACCCCACTTAAACTTCATCAATCTGGCTCAGATTTTCACAGGAAACTCAGTTCATATCAGACATTGATATTGTATTGGCTTGACTTACTCAGGAAACCAATTAAAAATTTCAATTTTCCGGGGTCTGGGGCCAGGCTCAGCCCCCCTCAAATTAGGAAATATCAGGTATATCCTAATACAACCAATCTGAAGCTCTTCTTTAATTTTGCATATGTTTTAACAATAATTGAGGATATATTAGGCCCATTTGGAGCATTACATCTCTGAAAATAAATTATTTCACCCATATAGTGCTGTAAAAATGGTCAAAAATACATGTAAATTACACCAAACCAGTACCAAATGTTGGTCTATAATGCTGAAATTTGGCCAGAATATAAGGTGGCACATACTAAATCTGACTGAACCGGTTTTAAAATTACATCTGATATAACAGTACCTATAGTTTGGCAATATTGGCTTCAGCTGGCCCCAAATTCGCTTCTGTGGGGCTGCATTAAGATATACTTAAATTTGGCAAAGTAAGACAAATTTAAGGCTGAAAACCATATTGTTTGCTAGAGCTGGCGCCACTAAATGAGATTCCACAAGAATATTCCTTAAGAAATACATAACTGGTCCAAAATACATGTATTGGAAGTGCAGGTATCGAGGGGGTGGTCATATGGCACATCAGTCCAAAACCCCACTTAAACTTCATCAATCTGGCTCAGATTTTCACAGGAAACTCAGTTCATATCAGACATTGATATTGTATTGGCTTGACTTACTCAGGAAACCAATTAAAAATTTCAATTTTCCGGGGTCTGGGGCCAGGCTCAGCCCCCCTCAAATTAGGAAATATCAGGTATATCCTAATACAACCAATCTGAAGCTCTTCTTTAATTTTGCATATGTTTTAACAATAATTGAGGATATATTAGGCCCATTTGGAGCATTACATCTCTGAAAATAAATTATTTCACCCATATAGTGCTGTAAAAATGGTCAAAAATACATGTAAATTACACCAAACCAGTACCAAATGTTGGTCTATAATGCTGAAATTTGGCCAGAATATAAGGTGGCACATACTAAATCTGACTGAACCGGTTTTAAAATTACATCTGATATAACAGTACCTATAGTTTGGCAATATTGGCTTCAGCTGGCCCCAAATTCGCTTCTGTGGGGCTGCATTAAGATATACTTAAATTTGGCAAAGTAAGACAAATTTAAGGCTGAAAACCATATTGTTTGCTAGAGCTGGCGCCACTAAATGAGATTCCACAAGAATATTCCTTAAGAAATACATAACTGGTCCAAAATACATGTATTGGAAGTGCAGGTATCGAGGGGGTGGTCATATGGGACATCAGTCCAAAACCCCACTTAAACTTCATCAATCTGGCTCAGATTTTCACAGGAAACTCAGTTCATATCAGACATTGATATTGTATTGGCTTGACTTACTCAGGAAACCAATTAAAAATTTCAATTTTCCGGGGTCTGGGGCCAGGCTCAGCCCCCCTCAAATTAGGAAATATCAGGTATATCCTAATACAACCAATCTGAAGCTCTTCTTTAATTTTGCATATGTTTTAACAATAATTGAGGATATATTAGGCCCATTTGGAGCATTACATCTCTGAAAATAAATTATTTCACCCATATAGTGCTGTAAAAATGGTCAAAAATACATGTAAATTACACCAAACCAGTACCAAATGTTGGTCTATAATGCTGAAATTTGGCCAGAATATAAGGTGGCACATACTAAATCTGACTGAACCGGTTTTAAAATTACATCTGATATAACAGTACCTATAGTTTGGCAATATTGGCTTCAGCTGGCCCCAAATTCGCTTCTGTGGGGCTGCATTAAGATATACTTAAATTTGGCAAAGTAAGACAAATTTAAGGCTGAAAACCATATTGTTTGCTAGAGCTGGCGCCACTAAATGAGATTCCACAAGAATATTCCTTAAGAAATACATAACTGGTCCAAAATACATGTATTGGAAGTGCAGGTATCGAGGGGGTGGTCATATGGCACATCAGTCCAAAACCCCACTTAAACTTCATCAATCTGGCTCAGATTTTCACAGGAAACTCAGTTCATATCAGACATTGATATTGTATTGGCTTGACTTACTCAGGAAACCAATTAAAAATTTCAATTTTCCGGGGTCTGGGGCCAGGCTCAGCCCCCCTCAAATTAGGAAATATCAGGTATATCCTAATACAACCAATCTGAAGCTCTTCTTTAATTTTGCATATGTTTTAACAATAATTGAGGATATATTAGGCCCATTTGGAGCATTACATCTCTGAAAATAAATTATTTCACCCATATAGTGCTGTAAAAATGGTCAAAAATACATGTAAATTACACCAAACCAGTACCAAATGTTGGTCTATAATGCTGAAATTTGGCCAGAATATAAGGTGGCACATACTAAATCTGACTGAACCGGTTTTAAAATTACATCTGATATAACAGTACCTATAGTTTGGCAATATTGGCTTCAGCTGGCCCCAAATTCGCTTCTGTGGGGCTGCATTAAGATATACTTAAATTTGGCAAAGTAAGACAAATTTAAGGCTGAAAACCATATTGTTTGCTAGAGCTGGCGCCACTAAATGAGATTCCACAAGAATATTCCTTAAGAAATACATAACTGGTCCAAAATACATGTATTGGAAGTGCAGGTATCGAGGGGGTGGTCATATGGCACATCAGTCCAAAACCCCACTTAAACTTCATCAATCTGGCTCAGATTTTCACAGGAAACTCAGTTCATATCAGACATTGATATTGTATTGGCTTGACTTACTCAGGAAACCAATTAAAAATTTCAATTTTCCGGGGTCTGGGGCCAGGCTCAGCCCCCCTCAAATTAGGAAATATCAGGTATATCCTAATACAACCAATCTGAAGCTCTTCTTTAATTTTGCATATGTTTTAACAATAATTGAGGATATATTAGGCCCATTTGGAGCATTACATCTCTGAAAATAAATTATTTCACCCATATAGTGCTGTAAAAATGGTCAAAAATACATGTAAATTACACCAAACCAGTACCAAATGTTGGTCTATAATGCTGAAATTTGGCCAGAATATAAGGTGGCACATACTAAATCTGACTGAACCGGTTTTAAAATTACATCTGATATAACAGTACCTATAGTTTGGCAATATTGGCTTCAGCTGGCCCCAAATTCGCTTCTGTGGGGCTGCATTAAGATATACTTAAATTTGGCAAAGTAAGACAAATTTAAGGCTGAAAACCATATTGTTTGCTAGAGCTGGCGCCACTAAATGAGATTCCACAAGAATATTCCTTAAGAAATACATAACTGGTCCAAAATACATGTATTGGAAGTGCAGGTATCGAGGGGGTGGTCATATGGCACATCAGTCCAAAACCCCACTTAAACTTCATCAATCTGGCTCAGATTTTCACAGGAAACTCAGTTCATATCAGACATTGATATTGTATTGGCTTGACTTACTCAGGAAACCAATTAAAAATTTCAATTTTCCGGGGTCTGGGGCCAGGCTCAGCCCCCCTCAAATTAGGAAATATCAGGTATATCCTAATACAACCAATCTGAAGCTCTTCTTTAATTTTGCATATGTTTTAACAATAATTGAGGATATATTAGGCCCATTTGGAGCATTACATCTCTGAAAATAAATTATTTCACCCATATAGTGCTGTAAAAATGGTCAAAAATACATGTAAATTACACCAAACCAGTACCAAATGTTGGTCTATAATGCTGAAATTTGGCCAGAATATAAGGTGGCACATACTAAATCTGACTGAACCGGTTTTAAAATTACATCTGATATAACAGTACCTATAGTTTGGCAATATTGGCTTCAGCTGGCCCCAAATTCGCTTCTGTGGGGCTGCATTAAGATATACTTAAATTTGGCAAAGTAAGACAAATTTAAGGCTGAAAACCATATTGTTTGCTAGAGCTGGCGCCACTAAATGAGATTCCACAAGAATATTCCTTAAGAAATACATAACTGGTCCAAAATACATGTATTGGAAGTGCAGGTATCGAGGGGGTGGTCATATGGGACATCAGTCCAAAACCCCACTTAAACTTCATCAATCTGGCTCAGATTTTCACAGGAAACTCAGTTCATATCAGACATTGATATTGTATTGGCTTGACTTACTCAGGAAACCAATTAAAAATTTCAATTTTCCGGGGTCTGGGGCCAGGCTCAGCCCCCCTCAAATTAGGAAATATCAGGTATATCCTAATACAACCAATCTAAAGCTCTTCTTTAATTTTGCATATGTTTTAACAATAATTGAGGATATATTAGGCCCATTTGGAGCATTACATCTCTGAAAATAAATTATTTCACCCATATAGTGCTGTAAAAATGGTCAAAAATACATGTAAATTACACCAAACCAGTACCAAATGTTGGTCTATAATGCTGAAATTTGGCCAGAATATAAGGTGGCACATACTAAATCTGACTGAACCGGTTTTAAAATTACATCTGATATAACAGTACCTATAGTTTGGCAATATTGGCTTCAGCTGGCCCCAAATTCGCTTCTGTGGGGCTGCATTAAGATATACTTAAATTTGGCAAAGTAAGACAAATTTAAGGCTGAAAACCATATTGTTTGCTAGAGCTGGCGCCACTAAATGAGATTCCACAAGAATATTCCTTAAGAAATACATAACTGGTCCAAAATACATGTATTGGAAGTGCAGGTATCGAGGGGGTGGTCATATGGCACATCAGTCCAAAACCCCACTTAAACTTCATCAATCTGGCTCAGATTTTCACAGGAAACTCAGTTCATATCAGACATTGATATTGTATTGGCTTGACTTACTCAGGAAACCAATTAAAAATTTCAATTTTCCGGGGTCTGGGGCCAGGCTCAGCCCCCCTCAAATTAGGAAATATCAGGTATATCCTAATACAACCAATCTGAAGCTCTTCTTTAATTTTGCATATGTTTTAACAATAATTGAGGATATATTAGGCCCATTTGGAGCATTACATCTCTGAAAATAAATTATTTCACCCATATAGTGCTGTAAAAATGGTCAAAAATACATGTAAATTACACCAAACCAGTACCAAATGTTGGTCTATAATGCTGAAATTTGGCCAGAATATAAGGTGGCACATACTAAATCTGACTGAACCGGTTTTAAAATTACATCTGATATAACAGTACCTATAGTTTGGCAATATTGGCTTCAGCTGGCCCCAAATTCGCTTCTGTGGGGCTGCATTAAGATATACTTAAATTTGGCAAAGTAAGACAAATTTAAGGCTGAAAACCATATTGTTTGCTAGAGCTGGCGCCACTAAATGAGATTCCACAAGAATATTCCTTAAGAAATACATAACTGGTCCAAAATACATGTATTGGAAGTGCAGGTATCGAGGGGGTGGTCATATGGCACATCAGTCCAAAACCCCACTTAAACTTCATCAATCTGGCTCAGATTTTCACAGGAAACTCAGTTCATATCAGACATTGATATTGTATTGGCTTGACTTACTCAGGAAACCAATTAAAAATTTCAATTTTCCGGGGTCTGGGGCCAGGCTCAGCCCCCCTCAAATTAGGAAATATCAGGTATATCCTAATACAACCAATCTGAAGCTCTTCTTTAATTTTGCATATGTTTTAACAATAATTGAGGATATATTAGGCCCATTTGGAGCATTACATCTCTGAAAATAAATTATTTCACCCATATAGTGCTGTAAAAATGGTCAAAAATACATGTAAATTACACCAAACCAGTACCAAATGTTGGTCTATAATGCTGAAATTTGGCCAGAATATAAGGTGGCACATACTAAATCTGACTGAACCGGTTTTAAAATTACATCTGATATAACAGTACCTATAGTTTGGCAATATTGGCTTCAGCTGGCCCCAAATTCGCTTCTGTGGGGCTGCATTAAGATATACTTAAATTTGGCAAAGTAAGACAAATTTAAGGCTGAAAACCATATTGTTTGCTAGAGCTGGCGCCACTAAATGAGATTCCACAAGAATATTCCTTAAGAAATACATAACTGGTCCAAAATACATGTATTGGAAGTGCAGGTATCGAGGGGGTGGTCATATGGCACATCAGTCCAAAACCCCACTTAAACTTCATCAATCTGGCTCAGATTTTCACAGGAAACTCAGTTCATATCAGACATTGATATTGTATTGGCTTGACTTACTCAGGAAACCAATTAAAAATTTCAATTTTCCGGGGTCTGGGGCCAGGCTCAGCCCCCCTCAAATTAGGAAATATCAGGTATATCCTAATACAACCAATCTGAAGCTCTTCTTTAATTTTGCATATGTTTTAACAATAATTGAGGATATATTAGGCCCATTTGGAGCATTACATCTCTGAAAATAAATTATTTCACCCATATAGTGCTGTAAAAATGGTCAAAAATACATGTAAATTACACCAAACCAGTACCAAATGTTGGTCTATAATGCTGAAATTTGGCCAGAATATAAGGTGGCACATTCTAAATCTGACTGAACCGGTTTTAAAATTACATCTGATATAACAGTACCTATAGTTTGGCAATATTGGCTTCAGCTGGCCCCAAATTCGCTTCTGTGGGGCTGCATTAAGATATACTTAAATTTGGCAAAGTAAGACAAATTTAAGGCTGAAAACCATATTGTTTGCTAGAGCTGGCGCCACTAAATGAGATTCCACAAGAATATTCCTTAAGAAATACATAACTGGTCCAAAATACATGTATTGGAAGTGCAGGTATCGAGGGGGTGGTCATATGGCACATCAGTCCAAAACCCCACTTAAACTTCATCAATCTGGCTCAGATTTTCACAGGAAACTCAGTTCATATCAGACATTGATATTGTATTGGCTTGACTTACTCAGGAAACCAATTAAAAATTTCAATTTTCCGGGGTCTGGGGCCAGGCTCAGCCCCCCTCAAATTAGGAAATATCAGGTATATCCTAATACAACCAATCTGAAGCTCTTCTTTAATTTTGCATATGTTTTAACAATAATTGAGGATATATTAGGCCCATTTGGAGCATTACATCTCTGAAAATAAATTATTTCACCCATATAGTGCTGTAAAAATGGTCAAAAATACATGTAAATTACACCAAACCAGTACCAAATGTTGGTCTATAATGCTGAAATTTGGCCAGAATATAAGGTGGCACATACTAAATCTGACTGAACCGGTTTTAAAATTACATCTGATATAACAGTACCTATAGTTTGGCAATATTGGCTTCAGCTGGCCCCAAATTCGCTTCTGTGGGGCTGCATTAAGATATACTTAAATTTGGCAAAGTAAGACAAATTTAAGGCTGAAAACCATATTGTTTGCTAGAGCTGGCGCCACTAAATGAGATTCCACAAGAATATTCCTTAAGAAATACATAACTGGTCCAAAATACATGTATTGGAAGTGCAGGTATCGAGGGGGTGGTCATATGGCACATCAGTCCAAAACCCCACTTAAACTTCATCAATCTGGCTCAGATTTTCACAGGAAACTCAGTTCATATCAGACATTGATATTGTATTGGCTTGACTTACTCAGGAAACCAATTAAAAATTTCAATTTTCCGGGGTCTGGGGCCAGGCTCAGCCCCCCTCAAATTAGGAAATATCAGGTATATCCTAATACAACCAATCTGAAGCTCTTCTTTAATTTTGCATATGTTTTAACAATAATTGAGGATATATTAGGCCCATTTGGAGCATTACATCTCTGAAAATAAATTATTTCACCCATATAGTGCTGTAAAAATGGTCAAAAATACATGTAAATTACACCAAACCAGTACCAAATGTTGGTCTATAATGCTGAAATTTGGCCAGAATATAAGGTGGCACATACTAAATCTGACTGAACCGGTTTTAAAATTACATCTGATATAACAGTACCTATAGTTTGGCAATATTGGCTTCAGCTGGCCCCAAATTCGCTTCTGTGGGGCTGCATTAAGATATACTTAAATTTGGCAAAGTAAGACAAATTTAAGGCTGAAAACCATATTGTTTGCTAGAGCTGGCGCCACTAAATGAGATTCCACAAGAATATTCCTTAAGAAATACATAACTGGTCCAAAATACATGTATTGGAAGTGCAGGTATCGAGGGGGTGGTCATATGGCACATCAGTCCAAAACCCCACTTAAACTTCATCAATCTGGCTCAGATTTTCACAGGAAACTCAGTTCATATCAGACATTGATATTGTATTGGCTTGACTTACTCAGGAAACCAATTAAAAATTTCAATTTTCCGGGGTCTGGGGCCAGGCTCAGCCCCCCTCAAATTAGGAAATATCAGGTATATCCTAATACAACCAATCTGAAGCTCTTCTTTAATTTTGCATATGTTTTAACAATAATTGAGGATATATTAGGCCCATTTGGAGCATTACATCTCTGAAAATAAATTATTTCACCCATATAGTGCTGTAAAAATGGTCAAAAATACATGTAAATTACACCAAACCAGTACCAAATGTTGGTCTATAATGCTGAAATTTGGCCAGAATATAAGGTGGCACATACTAAATCTGACTGAACCGGTTTTAAAATTACATCTGATATAACAGTACCTATAGTTTGGCAATATTGGCTTCAGCTGGCCCCAAATTCGCTTCTGTGGGGCTGCATTAAGATATACTTAAATTTGGCAAAGTAAGACAAATTTAAGGCTGAAAACCATATTGTTTGCTAGAGCTGGCGCCACTAAATGAGATTCCACAAGAATATTCCTTAAGAAATACATAACTGGTCCAAAATACATGTATTGGAAGTGCAGGTATCGAGGGGGTGGTCATATGGCACATCAGTCCAAAACCCCACTTAAACTTCATCAATCTGGCTCAGATTTTCACAGGAAACTCAGTTCATATCAGACATTGATATTGTATTGGCTTGACTTACTCAGGAAACCAATTAAAAATTTCAATTTTCCGGGGTCTGGGGCCAGGCTCAGCCCCCCTCAAATTAGGAAATATCAGGTATATCCTAATACAACCAATCTGAAGCTCTTCTTTAATTTTGCATATGTTTTAACAATAATTGAGGATATATTAGGCCCATTTGGAGCATTACATCTCTGAAAATAAATTATTTCACCCATATAGTGCTGTAAAAATGGTCAAAAATACATGTAAATTACACCAAACCAGTACCAAATGTTGGTCTATAATGCTGAAATTTGGCCAGAATATAAGGTGGCACATACTAAATCTGACTGAACCGGTTTTAAAATTACATCTGATATAACAGTACCTATAGTTTGGCAATATTGGCTTCAGCTGGCCCCAAATTCGCTTCTGTGGGGCTGCATTAAGATATACTTAAATTTGGCAAAGTAAGACAAATTTAAGGCTGAAAACCATATTGTTTGCTAGAGCTGGCGCCACTAAATGAGATTCCACAAGAATATTCCTTAAGAAATACATAACTGGTCCAAAATACATGTATTGGAAGTGCAGGTATCGAGGGGGTGGTCATATGGCACATCAGTCCAAAACCCCACTTAAACTTCATCAATCTGGCTCAGATTTTCACAGGAAACTCAGTTCATATCAGACATTGATATTGTATTGGCTTGACTTACTCAGGAAACCAATTAAAAATTTCAATTTTCCGGGGTCTGGGGCCAGGCTCAGCCCCCCTCAAATTAGGAAATATCAGGTATATCCTAATACAACCAATCTGAAGCTCTTCTTTAATTTTGCATATGTTTTAACAATAATTGAGGATATATTAGGCCCATTTGGAGCATTACATCTCTGAAAATAAATTATTTCACCCATATAGTGCTGTAAAAATGGTCAAAAATACATGTAAATTACACCAAACCAGTACCAAATGTTGGTCTATAATGCTGAAATTTGGCCAGAATATAAGGTGGCACATACTAAATCTGACTGAACCGGTTTTAAAATTACATCTGATATAACAGTACCTATAGTTTGGCAATATTGGCTTCAGCTGGCCCCAAATTCGCTTCTGTGGGGCTGCATTAAGATATACTTAAATTTGGCAAAGTAAGACAAATTTAAGGCTGAAAACCATATTGTTTGCTAGAGCTGGCGCCACTAAATGAGATTCCACAAGAATATTCCTTAAGAAATACATAACTGGTCCAAAATACATGTATTGGAAGTGCAGGTATCGAGGGGGTGGTCATATGGGACATCAGTCCAAAACCCCACTTAAACTTCATCAATCTGGCTCAGATTTTCACAGGAAACTCAGTTCATATCAGACATTGATATTGTATTGGCTTGACTTACTCAGGAAACCAATTAAAAATTTCAATTTTCCGGGGTCTGGGGCCAGGCTCAGCCCCCCTCAAATTAGGAAATATCAGGTATATCCTAATACAACCAATCTGAAGCTCTTCTTTAATTTTGCATATGTTTTAACAATAATTGAGGATATATTAGGCCCATTTGGAGCATTACATCTCTGAAAATAAATTATTTCACCCATATAGTGCTGTAAAAATGGTCAAAAATACATGTAAATTACACCAAACCAGTACCAAATGTTGGTCTATAATGCTGAAATTTGGCCAGAATATAAGGTGGCACATACTAAATCTGACTGAACCGGTTTTAAAATTACATCTGATATAACAGTACCTATAGTTTGGCAATATTGGCTTCAGCTGGCCCCAAATTCGCTTCTGTGGGGCTGCATTAAGATATACTTAAATTTGGCAAAGTAAGACAAATTTAAGGCTGAAAACCATATTGTTTGCTAGAGCTGGCGCCACTAAATGAGATTCCACAAGAATATTCCTTAAGAAATACATAACTGGTCCAAAATACATGTATCGGAAGTGCAGGTATCGAGGGGGTGGTCATATGGCACATCAGTCCAAAACCCCACTTAAACTTCATCAATCTGGCTCAGATTTTCACAGGAAACTCAGTTCATATCAGACATTGATATTGTATTGGCTTGACTTACTCAGGAAACCAATTAAAAATTTCAATTTTCCGGGGTCTGGGGCCAGGCTCAGCCCCCCTCAAATTAGGAAATATCAGGTATATCCTAATACAACCAATCTGAAGCTCTTCTTTAATTTTGCATATGTTTTAACAATAATTGAGGATATATTAGGCCCATTTGGAGCATTACATCTCTGAAAATAAATTATTTCACCCATATAGTGCTGTAAAAATGGTCAAAAATACATGTAAATTACACCAAACCAGTACCAAATGTTGGTCTATAATGCTGAAATTTGGCCAGAATATAAGGTGGCACATACTAAATCTGACTGAACCGGTTTTAAAATTACATCTGATATAACAGTACCTATAGTTTGGCAATATTGGCTTCAGCTGGCCCCAAATTCGCTTCTGTGGGGCTGCATTAAGATATACTTAAATTTGGCAAAGTAAGACAAATTTAAGGCTGAAAACCATATTGTTTGCTAGAGCTGGCGCCACTAAATGAGATTCCACAAGAATATTCCTTAAGAAATACATAACTGGTCCAAAATACATGTATTGGAAGTGCAGGTATCGAGGGGGTGGTCATATGGCACATCAGTCCAAAACCCCACTTAAACTTCATCAATCTGGCTCAGATTTTCACAGGAAACTCAGTTCATATCAGACATTGATATTGTATTGGCTTGACTTACTCAGGAAACCAATTAAAAATTTCAATTTTCCGGGGTCTGGGGCCAGGCTCAGCCCCCCTCAAATTAGGAAATATCAGGTATATCCTAATACAACCAATCTGAAGCTCTTCTTTAATTTTGCATATGTTTTAACAATAATTGAGGATATATTAGGCCCATTTGGAGCATTACATCTCTGAAAATAAATTATTTCACCCATATAGTGCTGTAAAAATGGTCAAAAATACATGTAAATTACACCAAACCAGTACCAAATGTTGGTCTATAATGCTGAAATTTGGCCAGAATATAAGGTGGCACATACTAAATCTGACTGAACCGGTTTTAAAATTACATCTGATATAACAGTACCTATAGTTTGGCAATATTGGCTTCAGCTGGCCCCAAATTCGCTTCTGTGGGGCTGCATTAAGATATACTTAAATTTGGCAAAGTAAGACAAATTTAAGGCTGAAAACCATATTGTTTGCTAGAGCTGGCGCCACTAAATGAGATTCCACGAGAATATTCCTTAAGAAATACATAACTGGTCCAAAATACATGTATTGGAAGTGCAGGTATCGAGGGGGTGGTCATATGGCACATCAGTCCAAAACCCCACTTAAACTTCATCAATCTGGCTCAGATTTTCACAGGAAACTCAGTTCATATCAGACATTGATATTGTATTGGCTTGACTTACTCAGGAAACCAATTAAAAATTTCAATTTTCCGGGGTCTGGGGCCAGGCTCAGCCCCCCTCAAATTAGGAAATATCAGGTATATCCTAATACAACCAATCTGAAGCTCTTCTTTAATTTTGCATATGTTTTAACAATAATTGAGGATATATTAGGCCCATTTGGAGCATTACATCTCTGAAAATAAATTATTTCACCCATATAGTGCTGTAAAAATGGTCAAAAATACATGTAAATTACACCAAACCAGTACCAAATGTTGGTCTATAATGCTGAAATTTGGCCAGAATATAAGGTGGCACATACTAAATCTGACTGAACCGGTTTTAAAATTACATCTGATATAACAGTACCTATAGTTTGGCAATATTGGCTTCAGCTGGCCCCAAATTCGCTTCTGTGGGGCTGCATTAAGATATACTTAAATTTGGCAAAGTAAGACAAATTTAAGGCTGAAAACCATATTGTTTGCTAGAGCTGGCGCCACTAAATGAGATTCCACAAGAATATTCCTTAAGAAATACATAACTGGTCCAAAATACATGTATTGGAAGTGCAGGTATCGAGGGGGTGGTCATATGGCACATCAGTCCAAAACCCCACTTAAACTTCATCAATCTGGCTCAGATTTTCACAGGAAACTCAGTTCATATCAGACATTGATATTGTATTGGCTTGACTTACTCAGGAAACCAATTAAAAATTTCAATTTTCCGGGGTCTGGGGCCAGGCTCAGCCCCCCTCAAATTAGGAAATATCAGGTATATCCTAATACAACCAATCTGAAGCTCTTCTTTAATTTTGCATATGTTTTAACAATAATTGAGGATATATTAGGCCCATTTGGAGCATTACATCTCTGAAAATAAATTATTTCACCCATATAGTGCTGTAAAAATGGTCAAAAATACATGTAAATTACACCAAACCAGTACCAAATGTTGGTCTATAATGCTGAAATTTGGCCAGAATATAAGGTGGCACATACTAAATCTGACTGAACCGGTTTTAAAATTACATCTGATATAACAGTACCTATAGTTTGGCAATATTGGCTTCAGCTGGCCCCAAATTCGCTTCTGTGGGGCTGCATTAAGATATACTTAAATTTGGCAAAGTAAGACAAATTTAAGGCTGAAAACCATATTGTTTGCTAGAGCTGGCGCCACTAAATGAGATTCCACAAGAATATTCCTTAAGAAATACATAACTGGTCCAAAATACATGTATTGGAAGTGCAGGTATCGAGGGGGTGGTCATATGGCACATCAGTCCAAAACCCCACTTAAACTTCATCAATCTGGCTCAGATTTTCACAGGAAACTCAGTTCATATCAGACATTGATATTGTATTGGCTTGACTTACTCAGGAAACCAATTAAAAATTTCAATTTTCCGGGGTCTGGGGCCAGGCTCAGCCCCCCCTCAAATTAGGAAATATCAGGTATATCCTAATGCAACCAATCTGAAGCTCTTCTTTAATTTTGCATATGTTTTAACAATAATTGAGGATATATTAGGCCCATTTGGAGCATTACATCTCTGAAAATAAATTATTTCACCCATATAGTGCTGTAAAAATGGTCAAAAATACATGTAAATTACACCAAACCAGTACCAAATGTTGGTCTATAATGCTGAAATTTGGCCAGAATATAAGGTGGCACATACTAAATCTGACTGAACCGGTTTTAAAATTACATCTGATATAACAGTACCTATAGTTTGGCAATATTGGCTTCAGCTGGCCCCAAATTCGCTTCTGTGGGGCTGCATTAAGATATACTTAAATTTGGCAAAGTAAGACAAATTTAAGGCTGAAAACCATATTGTTTGCTAGAGCTGGCGCCACTAAATGAGATTCCACAAGAATATTCCTTAAGAAATACATAACTGGTCCAAAATACATGTATTGGAAGTGCAGGTATCGAGGGGGTGGTCATATGGCACATCAGTCCAAAACCCCACTTAAACTTCATCAATCTGGCTCAGATTTTCACAGGAAACTCAGTTCATATCAGACATTGATATTGTATTGGCTTGACTTACTCAGGAAACCAATTAAAAATTTCAATTTTCCGGGGTCTGGGGCCAGGCTCAGCCCCCCTCAAATTAGGAAATATCAGGTATATCCTAATACAACCAATCTGAAGCTCTTCTTTAATTTTGCATATGTTTTAACAATAATTGAGGATATATTAGGCCCATTTGGAGCATTACATCTCTGAAAATAAATTATTTCACCCATATAGTGCTGTAAAAATGGTCAAAAATACATGTAAATTACACCAAACCAGTACCAAATGTTGGTCTATAATGCTGAAATTTGGCCAGAATATAAGGTGGCACATACTAAATCTGACTGAACCGGTTTTAAAATTACATCTGATATAACAGTACCTATAGTTTGGCAATATTGGCTTCAGCTGGCCCCAAATTCGCTTCTGTGGGGCTGCATTAAGATATACTTAAATTTGGCAAAGTAAGACAAATTTAAGGCTGAAAACCATATTGTTTGCTAGAGCTGGCGCCACTAAATGAGATTCCACAAGAATATTCCTTAAGAAATACATAACTGGTCCAAAATACATGTATTGGAAGTGCAGGTATCGAGGGGGTGGTCATATGGCACATCAGTCCAAAACCCCACTTAAACTTCATCAATCTGGCTCAGATTTTCACAGGAAACTCAGTTCATATCAGACATTGATATTGTATTGGCTTGACTTACTCAGGAAACCAATTAAAAATTTCAATTTTCCGGGGTCTGGGGCCAGGCTCAGCCCCCCTCAAATTAGGAAATATCAGGTATATCCTAATACAACCAATCTGAAGCTCTTCTTTAATTTTGCATATGTTTTAACAATAATTGAGGATATATTAGGCCCATTTGGAGCATTACATCTCTGAAAATAAATTATTTCACCCATATAGTGCTGTAAAAATGGTCAAAAATACATGTAAATTACACCAAACCAGTACCAAATGTTGGTCTATAATGCTGAAATTTGGCCAGAATATAAGGTGGCACATACTAAATCTGACTGAACCGGTTTTAAAATTACATCTGATATAACAGTACCTATAGTTTGGCAATATTGGCTTCAGCTGGCCCCAAATTCGCTTCTGTGGGGCTGCATTAAGATATACTTAAATTTGGCAAAGTAAGACAAATTTAAGGCTGAAAACCATATTGTTTGCTAGAGCTGGCGCCACTAAATGAGATTCCACAAGAATATTCCTTAAGAAATACATAACTGGTCCAAAATACATGTATTGGAAGTGCAGGTATCGAGGGGGTGGTCATATGGCACATCAGTCCAAAACCCCACTTAAACTTCATCAATCTGGCTCAGATTTTCACAGGAAACTCAGTTCATATCAGACATTGATATTGTATTGGCTTGACTTACTCAGGAAACCAATTAAAAATTTTAATTTTCCGGGGTCTGGGGCCAGGCTCAGCCCCCCTCAAATTAGGAAATATCAGGTATATCCTAATACAACCAATCTGAAGCTCTTCTTTAATTTTGCATATGTTTTAACAATAATTGAGGATATATTAGGCCCATTTGGAGCATTACATCTCTGAAAATAAATTATTTCACCCATATAGTGCTGTAAAAATGGTCAAAAATACATGTAAATTACACCAAACCAGTACCAAATGTTGGTCTATAATGCTGAAATTTGGCCAGAATATAAGGTGGCACATACTAAATCTGACTGAACCGGTTTTAAAATTACATCTGATATAACAGTACCTATAGTTTGGCAATATTGGCTTCAGCTGGCCCCAAATTCGCTTCTGTGGGGCTGCATTAAGATATACTTAAATTTGGCAAAGTAAGACAAATTTAAGGCTGAAAACCATATTGTTTGCTAGAGCTGGCGCCACTAAATGAGATTCCACAAGAATATTCCTTAAGAAATACATAACTGGTCCAAAATACATGTATTGGAAGTGCAGGTATCGAGGGGGTGGTCATATGGCACATCAGTCCAAAACCCCACTTAAACTTCATCAATCTGGCTCAGATTTTCACAGGAAACTCAGTTCATATCAGACATTGATATTGTATTGGCTTGACTTACTCAGGAGACCAATTAAAAATTTCAATTTTCCGGGGTCTGGGGCCAGGCTCAGCCCCCCTCAAATTAGGAAATATCAGGTATATCCTAATACAACCAATCTGAAGCTCTTCTTTAATTTTGCATATGTTTTAACAATAATTGAGGATATATTAGGCCCATTTGGAGCATTACATCTCTGAAAATAAATTATTTCACCCATATAGTGCTGTAAAAATGGTCAAAAATACATGTAAATTACACCAAACCAGTACCAAATGTTGGTCTATAATGCTGAAATTTGGCCAGAATATAAGGTGGCACATACTAAATCTGACTGAACCGGTTTTAAAATTACATCTGATATAACAGTACCTATAGTTTGGCAATACTGGCTTCAGCTGGCCCCAAATTCGCTTCTGTGGGGCTGCATTAAGATATACTTAAATTTGGCAAAGGAGGACAAATTTAAGGCTGAAAACCATATTGTTTGCTAGAGCTGGCGCCACTAAATGAGATTCCACAAGAATATTCCTTAAGAAATACATAACTGGTCCAAAATACATGTATTGGAAGTGCAGGTATCGAGGGGGTGGTCATATGGCACATCAGTCCAAAACCCCACTTAAACTTCATCAATCTGGCTCAGATTTTCACAGGAAACTCAGTTCATATCAGACATTGATATTGTATTGGCTTGACTTACTCAGGAAACCAATTAAAAATTTCAATTTTCCGGGGTCTGGGGCCAGGCTCAGCCCCCCTCAAATTAGGAAATATCAGGTATATCCTAATACAACCAATCTGAAGCTCTTCTTTAATTTTGCATATGTTTTAACAATAATTGAGGATATATTAGGCCCATTTGGAGCATTACATCTCTGAAAATAAATTATTTCACCCATATAGTGCTGTAAAAATGGTCAAAAATACATGTAAATTACACCAAACCAGTACCAAATGTTGGTCTATAATGCTGAAATTTGGCCAGAATATAAGGTGGCACATACTAAATCTGACTGAACCGGTTTTAAAATTACATCTGATATAACAGTACCTATAGTTTGGCAATATTGGCTTCAGCTGGCCCCAAATTCGCTTCTGTGGGGCTGCATTAAGATATACTTAAATTTGGCAAAGTAAGACAAATTTAAGGCTGAAAACCATATTGTTTGCTAGAGCTGGCGCCACTAAATGAGATTCCACAAGAATATTCCTTAAGAAATACATAACTGGTCCAAAATACATGTATTGGAAGTGCAGGTATCGAGGGGGTGGTCATATGGCACATCAGTCCAAAACCCCACTTAAACTTCATCAATCTGGCTCAGATTTTCACAGGAAACTCAGTTCATATCAGACATTGATATTGTATTGGCTTGACTTACTCAGGAAACCAATTAAAAATTTCAATTTTCCGGGGTCTGGGGCCAGGCTCAGCCCCCCTCAAATTAGGAAATATCAGGTATATCCTAATACAACCAATCTGAAGCTCTTCTTTAATTTTGCATATGTTTTAACAATAATTGAGGATATATTAGGCCCATTTGGAGCATTACATCTCTGAAAATAAATTATTTCACCCATATAGTGCTGTAAAAATGGTCAAAAATACATGTAAATTACACCAAACCAGTACCAAATGTTGGTCTATAATGCTGAAATTTGGCCAGAATATAAGGTGGCACATACTAAATCTGACTGAACCGGTTTTAAAATTACATCTGATATAACAGTACCTATAGTTTGGCAATACTGGCTTCAGCTGGCCCCAAATTCGCTTCTGTGGGGCTGCATTAAGATATACTTAAATTTGGCAAAGTAAGACAAATTTAAGGCTGAAAACCATATTGTTTGCTAGAGCTGGCGCCACTAAATGAGATTCCACAAGAATATTCCTTAAGAAATACATAACTGGTCCAAAATACATGTATTGGAAGTGCAGGTATCGAGGGGGTGGTCATATGGCACATCAGTCCAAAACCCCACTTAAACTTCATCAATCTGGCTCAGATTTTCACAGGAAACTCAGTTCATATCAGACATTGATATTGTATTGGCTTGACATACTCAGGAGACAAATTAAAAATTTCAATTTTCCGGGGTCTGGGGCCAGGCTCAGCCCCCCTCAAATTAGGAAATATCAGGTATATCCTAATACAACCAATCTGAAGCTCTTCTTTAATTTTGCATATGTTTTAACAATAATTGAGGATATATTAGGCCCATTTGGAGCATTACATCTCTGAAAATAAATTATTTCACCCATATAGTGCTGTAAAAATGGTCAAAAATACATGTAAATTACACCAAACCAGTACCAAATGTTGGTCTATAATGCTGAAATTTGGCCAGAATATAAGGTGGCACATACTAAATCTGACTGAACCGGTTTTAAAATTACATCTGATATAACAGTACCTATAGTTTGGCAATACTGGCTTCAGCTGGCCCCAAATTCGCTTCTGTGGGGCTGCATTAAGATATACTTAAATTTGGCAAAGTAAGACAAATTTAAGGCTGAAAACCATATTGTTTGCTAGAGCTGGCGCCACTAAATGAGATTCCACAAGAATATTCCTTAAGAAATACATAACTGGTCCAAAATACATGTATTGGAAGTGCAGGTATCGAGGGGGTGGTCATATGGCACATCAGTCCAAAACCCCACTTAAACTTCATCAATCTGGCTCAGATTTTCACAGGAAACTCAGTTCAAATCAGACATTGATATTGTATTGGCTTGACTTACTCAGGAAACCAATTAAAAATTTCAATTTTCCGGGGTCTGGGGCCAGGCTCAGCCCCCCTCAAATTAGGAAATATCAGGTATATCCTAATACAACCAATCTGAAGCTCTTCTTTAATTTTGCATATGTTTTAACAATAATTGAGGATATATTAGGCCCATTTGGAGCATTACATCTCTGAAAATAAATTATTTCACCCATATAGTGCTGTAAAAATGGTCAAAAATACATGTAAATTACACCAAACCAGTACCAAATGTTGGTCTATAATGCTGAAATTTGGCCAGAATATAAGGTGGCACATACTAAATCTGACTGAACCGGTTTTAAAATTACATCTGATATAACAGTACCTATAGTTTGGCAATATTGGCTTCAGCTGGCCCCAAATTCGCTTCTGTGGGGCTGCATTAAGATATACTTAAATTTGGCAAAGTAAGACAAATTTAAGGCTGAAAACCATATTGTTTGCTAGAGCTGGCGCCACTAAATGAGATTCCACAAGAATATTCCTTAAGAAATACATAACTGGTCCAAAATACATGTATTGGAAGTGCAGGTATCGAGGGGGTGGTCATATGGCACATCAGTCCAAAACCCCACTTAAACTTCATCAATCTGGCTCAGATTTTCACAGGAAACTCAGTTCATATCAGACATTGATATTGTATTGGCTTGACTTACTCAGGAAACCAATTAAAAATTTCAATTTTCCGGGGTCTGGGGCCAGGCTCAGCCCCCCTCAAATTAGGAAATATCAGGTATATCCTAATACAACCAATCTGAAGCTCTTCTTTAATTTTGCATATGTTTTAACAATAATTGAGGATATATTAGGCCCATTTGGAGCATTACATCTCTGAAAATAAATTATTTCACCCATATAGTGCTGTAAAAATGGTCAAAAATACATGTAAATTACACCAAACCAGTACCAAATGTTGGTCTATAATGCTGAAATTTGGCCAGAATATAAGGTGGCACATACTAAATCTGACTGAACCGGTTTTAAAATTACATCTGATATAACAGTACCTATAGTTTGGCAATACTGGCTTCAGCTGGCCCCAAATTCGCTTCTGTGGGGCTGCATTAAGATATACTTAAATTTGGCAAAGTAAGACAAATTTAAGGCTGAAAACCATATTGTTTGCTAGAGCTGGCGCCACTAAATGAGATTCCACAAGAATATTCCTTAAGAAATACATAACTGGTCCAAAATACATGTATTGGAAGTGCAGGTATCGAGGGGGTGGTCATATGGCACATCAGTCCAAAACCCCACTTAAACTTCATCAATCTGGCTCAGATTTTCACAGGAAACTCAGTTCATATCAGACATTGATATTGTATTGGCTTGACATACTCAGGAGACAAATTAAAAATTTCAATTTTCCGGGGTCTGGGGCCAGGCTCAGCCCCCCTCAAATTAGGAAATATCAGGTATATCCTAATACAACCAATCTGAAGCTCTTCTTTAATTTTGCATATGTTTTAACAATAATTGAGGATATATTAGGCCCATTTGGAGCATTACATCTCTGAAAATAAATTATTTCACCCATATAGTGCTGTAAAAATGGTCAAAAATACATGTAAATTACACCAAACCAGTACCAAATGTTGGTCTATAATGCTGAAATTTGGCCAGAATATAAGGTGGCACATACTAAATCTGACTGAACCGGTTTTAAAATTACATCTGATATAACAGTACCTATAGTTTGGCAATACTGGCTTCAGCTGGCCCCAAATTCGCTTCTGTGGGGCTGCATTAAGATATACTTAAATTTGGCAAAGTAAGACAAATTTAAGGCTGAAAACCATATTGTTTGCTAGAGCTGGCGCCACTAAATGAGATTCCACAAGAATATTCCTTAAGAAATACATAACTGGTCCAAAATACATGTATTGGAAGTGCAGGTATCGAGGGGGTGGTCATATGGCACATCAGTCCAAAACCCCACTTAAACTTCATCAATCTGGCTCAGATTTTCACAGGAAACTCAGTTCAAATCAGACATTGATATTGTATTGGCTTGACTTACTCAGGAAACCAATTAAAAATTTCAATTTTCCGGGGTCTGGGGCCAGGCTCAGCCCCCCTCAAATTAGGAAATATCAGGTATATCCTAATACAACCAATCTGAAGCTCTTCTTTAATTTTGCATATGTTTTAACAATAATTGAGGATATATTAGGCCCATTTGGAGCATTACATCTCTGAAAATAAATTATTTCACCCATATAGTGCTGTAAAAATGGTCAAAAATACATGTAAATTACACCAAACCAGTACCAAATGTTGGTCTATAATGCTGAAATTTGGCCAGAATATAAGGTGGCACATACTAAATCTGACTGAACCGGTTTTAAAATTACATCTGATATAACAGTACCTATAGTTTGGCAATATTGGCTTCAGCTGGCCCCAAATTCGCTTCTGTGGGGCTGCATTAAGATATACTTAAATTTGGCAAAGTAAGACAAATTTAAGGCTGAAAACCATATTGTTTGCTAGAGCTGGCGCCACTAAATGAGATTCCACAAGAATATTCCTTAAGAAATACATAACTGGTCCAAAATACATGTATTGGAAGTGCAGGTATCGAGGGGGTGGTCATATGGCACATCAGTCCAAAACCCCACTTAAACTTCATCAATCTGGCTCAGATTTTCACAGGAAACTCAGTTCATATCAGACATTGATATTGTATTGGCTTGACTTACTCAGGAAACCAATTAAAAATTTCAATTTTCCGGGGTCTGGGGCCAGGCTCAGCCCCCCTCAAATTAGGAAATATCAGGTATATCCTAATACAACCAATCTGAAGCTCTTCTTTAATTTTGCATATGTTTTAACAATAATTGAGGATATATTAGGCCCATTTGGGAGCATTACATCTCTGAAAATAAATTATTTCACCCATATAGTGCTGTAAAAATGGTCAAAAATACATGTAAATTACACCAAACCAGTACCAAATGTTGGTCTATAATGCTGAAATTTGGCCAGAATATAAGGTGGCACATACTAAATCTGACTGAACCGGTTTTAAAATTACATCTGATATAACAGTACCTATAGTTTGGCAATACTGGCTTCAGCTGGCCCCAAATTCGCTTCTGTGGGGCTGCATTAAGATATACTTAAATTTGGCAAAGTAAGACAAATTTAAGGCTGAAAACCATATTGTTTGCTAGAGCTGGCGCCACTAAATGAGATTCCACAAGAATATTCCTTAAGAAATACATAACTGGTCCAAAATACATGTATTGGAAGTGCAGGTATCGAGGGGGTGGTCATATGGCACATCAGTCCAAAACCCCACTTAAACTTCATCAATCTGGCTCAGATTTTCACAGGAAACTCAGTTCATATCAGACATTGATATTGTATTGGCTTGACATACTCAGGAGACAAATTAAAAATTTCAATTTTCCGGGGTCTGGGGCCAGGCTCAGCCCCCCTCAAATTAGGAAATATCAGGTATATCCTAATACAACCAATCTGAAGCTCTTCTTTAATTTTGCATATGTTTTAACAATAATTGAGGATATATTAGGCCCATTTGGAGCATTACATCTCTGAAAATAAATTATTTCACCCATATAGTGCTGTAAAAATGGTCAAAAATACATGTAAATTACACCAAACCAGTACCAAATGTTGGTCTATAATGCTGAAATTTGGCCAGAATATAAGGTGGCACATACTAAATCTGACTGAACCGGTTTTAAAATTACATCTGATATAATAGTACCTATAGTTTGGCAATACTGGCTTCAGCTGGCCCCAAATTCGCTTCTGTGGGGCTGCATTAAGATATACTTAAATTTGGCAAAGTAAGACAAATTTAAGGCTGAAAACCATATTGTTTGCTAGAGCTGGCGCCACTAAATGAGATTCCACAAGAATATTCCTTAAGAAATACATAACTGGTCCAAAATACATGTATTGGAAGTGCAGGTATCGAGGGGGTGGTCATATGGCACATCAGTCCAAAACCCCACTTAAACTTCATCAATCTGGCTCAGATTTTCACAGGAAACTCAGTTCATATCAGACATTGATATTGTATTGGCTTGACTTACTCAGGAAACCAATTAAAAATTTCAATTTTCCGGGGTCTGGGGCCAGGCTCAGCCCCCCTCAAATTAGGAAATATCAGGTATATCCTAATACAACCAATCTGAAGCTCTTCTTTAATTTTGCATATGTTTTAACAATAATTGAGGATATATTAGGCCCATTTGGAGCATTACATCTCTGAAAATAAATTATTTCACCCATATAGTGCTGTAAAAATGGTCAAAAATACATGTAAATTACACCAAACCAGTACCAAATGTTGGTCTATAATGCTGAAATTTGGCCAGAATATAAGGTGGCACATACTAAATCTGACTGAACCGGTTTTAAAATTACATCTGATATAACAGTACCTATAGTTTGGCAATATTGGCTTCAGCTGGCCCCAAATTCGCTTCTGTGGGGCTGCATTAAGATATACTTAAATTTGGCAAAGTAAGACAAATTTAAGGCTGAAAACCATATTGTTTGCTAGAGCTGGCGCCACTAAATGAGATTCCACAAGAATATTCCTTAAGAAATACATAACTGGTCCAAAATACATGTATTGGAAGTGCAGGTATCGAGGGGGTGGTCATATGGCACATCAGTCCAAAACCCCACTTAAACTTCATCAATCTGGCTCAGATTTTCACAGGAAACTCAATTCATATCAGACATTGATATTGTATTGGCTTGACTTACTCAGGAAACCAATTAAAAATTTCAATTTTCCGGGGTCTGGGGCCAGGCTCAGCCCCCCTCAAATTAGGAAATATCAGGTATATCCTAATACAACCAATCTGAAGCTCTTCTTTAATTTTGCATATGTTTTAACAATAATTGAGGATATATTAGGCCCATTTGGGAGCATTACATCTCTGAAAATAAATTATTTCACCCATATAGTGCTGTAAAAATGGTCAAAAATACATGTAAATTACACCAAACCAGTACCAAATGTTGGTCTATAATGCTGAAATTTGGCCAGAATATAAGGTGGCACATACTAAATCTGACTGAACCGGTTTTAAAATTACATCTGATATAACAGTACCTATAGTTTGGCAATATTGGCTTCAGCTGGCCCCAAATTCGCTTCTGTGGGGCTGCATTAAGATATACTTAAATTTGGCAAAGTAAGACAAATTTAAGGCTGAAAACCATATTGTTTGCTAGAGCTGGCGCCACTAAATGAGATTCCACAAGAATATTCCTTAAGAAATACATAACTGGTCCAAAATACATGTATTGGAAGTGCAGGTATCGAGGGGGTGGTCATATGGCACATCAGTCCAAAACCCCACTTAAACTTCATCAATCTGGCTCAGATTTTCACAGGAAACTCAGTTCATATCAGACATTGATATTGTATTGGCTTGACTTACTCAGGAAACCAATTAAAAATTTCAATTTTCCGGGGTCTGGGGCCAGGCTCAGCCCCCCTCAAATTAGGAAATATCAGGTATATCCTAATACAACCAATCTGAAGCTCTTCTTTAATTTTGCATATGTTTTAACAATAATTGAGGATATATTAGGCCCATTTGGAGCATTACATCTCTGAAAATAAATTATTTCACCCATATAGTGCTGTAAAAATGGTCAAAAATACATGTAAATTACACCAAACCAGTACCAAATGTTGGTCTATAATGCTGAAATTTGGCCAGAATATAAGGTGGCACATACTAAATCTGACTGAACCGGTTTTAAAATTACATCTGATATAACAGTACCTATAGTTTGGCAATATTGGCTTCAGCTGGCCCCAAATTCGCTTCTGTGGGGCTGCATTAAGATATACTTAAATTTGGCAAAGTAAGACAAATTTAAGGCTGAAAACCATATTGTTTGCTAGAGCTGGCGCCACTAAATGAGATTCCACAAGAATATTCCTTAAGAAATACATAACTGGTCCAAAATACATGTATTGGAAGTGCAGGTATCGAGGGGGTGGTCATATGGCACATCAGTCCAAAACCCCACTTAAACTTCATCAATCTGGCTCAGATTTTCACAGGAAACTCAGTTCATATCAGACATTGATATTGTATTGGCTTGACTTACTCAGGAAACCAATTAAAAATTTCAATTTTCCGGGGTCTGGGGCCAGGCTCAGCCCCCCTCAAATTAGGAAATATCAGGTATATCCTAATACAACCAATCTGAAGCTCTTCTTTAATTTTGCATATGTTTTAACAATAATTGAGGATATATTAGGCCCATTTGGAGCATTACATCTCTGAAAATAAATTATTTCACCCATATAGTGCTGTAAAAATGGTCAAAAATACATGTAAATTACACCAAACCAGTACCAAATGTTGGTCTATAATGCTGAAATTTGGCCAGAATATAAGGTGGCACATACTAAATCTGACTGAACCGGTTTTAAAATTACATCTGATATAACAGTACCTATAGTTTGGCAATATTGGCTTCAGCTGGCCCCAAATTCGCTTCTGTGGGGCTGCATTAAGATATACTTAAATTTGGCAAAGTAAGACAAATTTAAGGCTGAAAACCATATTGTTTGCTAGAGCTGGCGCCACTAAATGAGATTCCACAAGAATATTCCTTAAGAAATACATAACTGGTCCAAAATACATGTATTGGAAGTGCAGGTATCGAGGGGGTGGTCATATGGCACATCAGTCCAAAACCCCACTTAAACTTCATCAATCTGGCTCAGATTTTCACAGGAAACTCAGTTCATATCAGACATTGATATTGTATTGGCTTGACTTACTCAGGAAACCAATTAAAAATTTCAATTTTCCGGGGTCTGGGGCCAGGCTCAGCCCCCCTCAAATTAGGAAATATCAGGTATATCCTAATACAACCAATCTGAAGCTCTTCTTTAATTTTGCATATGTTTTAACAATAATTGAGGATATATTAGGCCCATTTGGGAGCATTACATCTCTGAAAATAAATTATTTCACCCATATAGTGCTGTAAAAATGGTCAAAAATACATGTAAATTACACCAAACCAGTACCAAATGTTGGTCTATAATGCTGAAATTTGGCCAGAATATAAGGTGGCACATACTAAATCTGACTGAACCGGTTTTAAAATTACATCTGATATAACAGTACCTATAGTTTGGCAATATTGGCTTCAGCTGGCCCCAAATTCGCTTCTGTGGGGCTGCATTAAGATATACTTAAATTTGGCAAAGTAAGACAAATTTAAGGCTGAAAACCATATTGTTTGCTAGAGCTGGCGCCACTAAATGAGATTCCACAAGAATATTCCTTAAGAAATACATAACTGGTCCAAAATACATGTATTGGAAGTGCAGGTATCGAGGGGGTGGTCATATGGCACATCAGTCCAAAACCCCACTTAAACTTCATCAATCTGGCTCAGATTTTCACAGGAAACTCAGTTCATATCAGACATTGATATTGTATTGGCTTGACTTACTCAGGAAACCAATTAAAAATTTCAATTTTCCGGGGTCTGGGGCCAGGCTCAGCCCCCCTCAAATTAGGAAATATCAGGTATATCCTAATACAACCAATCTGAAGCTCTTCTTTAATTTTGCATATGTTTTAACAATAATTGAGGATATATTAGGCCCATTTGGAGCATTACATCTCTGAAAATAAATTATTTCACCCATATAGTGCTGTAAAAATGGTCAAAAATACATGTAAATTACACCAAACCAGTACCAAATGTTGGTCTATAATGCTGAAATTTGGCCAGAATATAAGGTGGCACATACTAAATCTGACTGAACCGGTTTTAAAATTACATCTGATATAACAGTACCTATAGTTTGGCAATATTGGCTTCAGCTGGCCCCAAATTCGCTTCTGTGGGGCTGCATTAAGATATACTTAAATTTGGCAAAGTAAGACAAATTTAAGGCTGAAAACCATATTGTTTGCTAGAGCTGGCGCCACTAAATGAGATTCCACAAGAATATTCCTTAAGAAATACATAACTGGTCCAAAATACATGTATTGGAAGTGCAGGTATCGAGGGGGTGGTCATATGGCACATCAGTCCAAAACCCCACTTAAACTTCATCAATCTGGCTCAGATTTTCACAGGAAACTCAGTTCATATCAGACATTGATATTGTATTGGCTTGACTTACTCAGGAAACCAATTAAAAATTTCAATTTTCCGGGGTCTGGGGCCAGGCTCAGCCCCCCTCAAATTAGGAAATATCAGGTATATCCTAATACAACCAATCTGAAGCTCTTCTTTAATTTTGCATATGTTTTAACAATAATTGAGGATATATTAGGCCCATTTGGAGCATTACATCTCTGAAAATAAATTATTTCACCCATATAGTGCTGTAAAAATGGTCAAAAATACATGTAAATTACACCAAACCAGTACCAAATGTTGGTCTATAATGCTGAAATTTGGCCAGAATATAAGGTGGCACATACTAAATCTGACTGAACCGGTTTTAAAATTACATCTGATATAACAGTACCTATAGTTTGGCAATATTGGCTTCAGCTGGCCCCAAATTCGCTTCTGTGGGGCTGCATTAAGATATACTTAAATTTGGCAAAGTAAGACAAATTTAAGGCTGAAAACCATATTGTTTGCTAGAGCTGGCGCCACTAAATGAGATTCCACAAGAATATTCCTTAAGAAATACATAACTGGTCCAAAATACATGTATTGGAAGTGCAGGTATCGAGGGGGTGGTCATATGGCACATCAGTCCAAAACCCCACTTAAACTTCATCAATCTGGCTCAGATTTTCACAGGAAACTCAGTTCATATCAGACATTGATATTGTATTGGCTTGACTTACTCAGGAAACCAATTAAAAATTTCAATTTTCCGGGGTCTGGGGCCAGGCTCAGCCCCCCTCAAATTAGGAAATATCAGGTATATCCTAATACAACCAATCTGAAGCTCTTCTTTAATTTTGCATATGTTTTAACAATAATTGAGGATATATTAGGCCCATTTGGGAGCATTACATCTCTGAAAATAAATTATTTCACCCATATAGTGCTGTAAAAATGGTCAAAAATACATGTAAATTACACCAAACCAGTACCAAATGTTGGTCTATAATGCTGAAATTTGGCCAGAATATAAGGTGGCACATACTAAATCTGACTGAACCGGTTTTAAAATTACATCTGATATAACAGTACCTATAGTTTGGCAATATTGGCTTCAGCTGGCCCCAAATTCGCTTCTGTGGGGCTGCATTAAGATATACTTAAATTTGGCAAAGTAAGACAAATTTAAGGCTGAAAACCATATTGTTTGCTAGAGCTGGCGCCACTAAATGAGATTCCACAAGAATATTCCTTAAGAAATACATAACTGGTCCAAAATACATGTATTGGAAGTGCAGGTATCGAGGGGGTGGTCATATGGCACATCAGTCCAAAACCCCACTTAAACTTCATCAATCTGGCTCAGATTTTCACAGGAAACTCAGTTCATATCAGACATTGATATTGTATTGGCTTGACTTACTCAGGAAACCAATTAAAAATTTCAATTTTCCGGGGTCTGGGGCCAGGCTCAGCCCCCCTCAAATTAGGAAATATCAGGTATATCCTAATACAACCAATCTGAAGCTCTTCTTTAATTTTGCATATGTTTTAACAATAATTGAGGATATATTAGGCCCATTTGGAGCATTACATCTCTGAAAATAAATTATTTCACCCATATAGTGCTGTAAAAATGGTCAAAAATACATGTAAATTACACCAAACCAGTACCAAATGTTGGTCTATAATGCTGAAATTTGGCCAGAATATAAGGTGGCACATACTAAATCTGACTGAACCGGTTTTAAAATTACATCTGATATAACAGTACCTATAGTTTGGCAATACTGGCTTCAGCTGGCCCCAAATTCGCTTCTGTGGGGCTGCATTAAGATATACTTAAATTTGGCAAAGTAAGACAAATTTAAGGCTGAAAACCATATTGTTTGCTAGAGCTGGCGCCACTAAATGAGATTCCACAAGAATATTCCTTAAGAAATACATAACTGGTCCAAAATACATGTATTGGAAGTGCAGGTATCGAGGGGGTGGTCATATGGCACATCAGTCCAAAACCCCACTTAAACTTCATCAATCTGGCTCAGATTTTCACAGGAAACTCAGTTCATATCAGACATTGATATTGTATTGGCTTGACTTACTCAGGAAACCAATTAAAAATTTCAATTTTCCGGGGTCTGGGGCCAGGCTCAGCCCCCCCTCAAATTAGGAAATATCAGGTATATCCTAATACAACCAATCTGAAGCTCTTCTTTAATTTTGCATATGTTTTAACAATAATTGAGGATATATTAGGCCCATTTGGAGCATTACATCTCTGAAAATAAATTATTTCACCCATATAGTGCTGTAAAAATGGTCAAAAATACATGTAAATTACACCAAACCAGTACCAAATGTTGGTCTATAATGCTGAAATTTGGCCAGAATATAAGGTGGCACATACTAAATCTGACTGAACCGGTTTTAAAATTACATCTGATATAACAGTACCTATAGTTTGGCAATATTGGCTTCAGCTGGCCCCAAATTCGCTTCTGTGGGGCTGCATTAAGATATACTTAAATTTGGCAAAGTAAGACAAATTTAAGGCTGAAAACCATATTGTTTGCTAGAGCTGGCGCCACTAAATGAGATTCCACAAGAATATTCCTTAAGAAATACATAACTGGTCCAAAATACATGTATTGGAAGTGCAGGTATCGAGGGGGTGGTCATATGGCACATCAGTCCAAAACCCCACTTAAACTTCATCAATCTGGCTCAGATTTTCACAGGAAACTCAGTTCATATCAGACATTGATATTGTATTGGCTTGACTTACTCAGGAAACCAATTAAAAATTTCAATTTTCCGGGGTCTGGGGCCAGGCTCAGCCCCCCTCAAATTAGGAAATATCAGGTATATCCTAATACAACCAATCTGAAGCTCTTCTTTAATTTTGCATATGTTTTAACAATAATTGAGGATATATTAGGCCCATTTGGAGCATTACATCTCTGAAAATAAATTATTTCACCCATATAGTGCTGTAAAAATGGTCAAAAATACATGTAAATTACACCAAACCAGTACCAAATGTTGGTCTATAATGCTGAAATTTGGCCAGAATATAAGGTGGCACATACTAAATCTGACTGAACCGGTTTTAAAATTACATCTGATATAACAGTACCTATAGTTTGGCAATATTGGCTTCAGCTGGCCCCAAATTCGCTTCTGTGGGGCTGCATTAAGATATACTTAAATTTGGCAAAGTAAGACAAATTTAAGGCTGAAAACCATATTGTTTGCTAGAGCTGGCGCCACTAAATGAGATTCCACAAGAATATTCCTTAAGAAATACATAACTGGTCCAAAATACATGTATTGGAAGTGCAGGTATCGAGGGGGTGGTCATATGGCACATCAGTCCAAAACCCCACTTAAACTTCATCAATCTGGCTCAGATTTTCACAGGAAACTCAGTTCATATCAGACATTGATATTGTATTGGCTTGACTTACTCAGGAAACCAATTAAAAATTTCAATTTTCCGGGGTCTGGGGCCAGGCTCAGCCCCCCTCAAATTAGGAAATATCAGGTATATCCTAATACAACCAATCTGAAGCTCTTCTTTAATTTTGCATATGTTTTAACAATAATTGAGGATATATTAGGCCCATTTGGAGCATTACATCTCTGAAAATAAATTATTTCACCCATATAGTGCTGTAAAAATGGTCAAAAATACATGTAAATTACACCAAACCAGTACCAAATGTTGGTCTATAATGCTGAAATTTGGCCAGAATATAAGGTGGCACATACTAAATCTGACTGAACCGGTTTTAAAATTACATCTGATATAACAGTACCTATAGTTTGGCAATATTGGCTTCAGCTGGCCCCAAATTCGCTTCTGTGGGGCTGCATTAAGATATACTTAAATTTGGCAAAGTAAGACAAATTTAAGGCTGAAAACCATATTGTTTGCTAGAGCTGGCGCCACTAAATGAGATTCCACAAGAATATTCCTTAAGAAATACATAACTGGTCCAAAATACATGTATTGGAAGTGCAGGTATCGAGGGGGTGGTCATATGGCACATCAGTCCAAAACCCCACTTAAACTTCATCAATCTGGCTCAGATTTTCACAGGAAACTCAGTTCATATCAGACATTGATATTGTATTGGCTTGACTTACTCAGGAAACCAATTAAAAATTTCAATTTTCCGGGGTCTGGGGCCAGGCTCAGCCCCCCTCAAATTAGGAAATATCAGGTATATCCTAATACAACCAATCTGAAGCTCTTCTTTAATTTTGCATATGTTTTAACAATAATTGAGGATATATTAGGCCCATTTGGGAGCATTACATCTCTGAAAATAAATTATTTCACCCATATAGTGCTGTAAAAATGGTCAAAAATACATGTAAATTACACCAAACCAGTACCAAATGTTGGTCTATAATGCTGAAATTTGGCCAGAATATAAGGTGGCACATACTAAATCTGACTGAACCGGTTTTAAAATTACATCTGATATAACAGTACCTATAGTTTGGCAATATTGGCTTCAGCTGGCCCCAAATTCGCTTCTGTGGGGCTGCATTAAGATATACTTAAATTTGGCAAAGTAAGACAAATTTAAGGCTGAAAACCATATTGTTTGCTAGAGCTGGCGCCACTAAATGAGATTCCACAAGAATATTCCTTAAGAAATACATAACTGGTCCAAAATACATGTATTGGAAGTGCAGGTATCGAGGGGGTGGTCATATGGCACATCAGTCCAAAACCCCACTTAAACTTCATCAATCTGGCTCAGATTTTCACAGGAAACTCAGTTCATATCAGACATTGATATTGTATTGGCTTGACTTACTCAGGAAACCAATTAAAAATTTCAATTTTCCGGGGTCTGGGGCCAGGCTCAGCCCCCTCAAATTAGGAAATATCAGGTATATCCTAATACAACCAATCTAAAGCTCTTCTTTAATTTTGCATATGTTTTAACAATAATTGAGGATATATTAGGCCCATTTGGAGCATTACATCTCTGAAAATAAATTATTTCACCCATATAGTGCTGTAAAAATGGTCAAAAATACATGTAAATTACACCAAACCAGTACCAAATGTTGGTCTATAATGCTGAAATTTGGCCAGAATATAAGGTGGCACATACTAAATCTGACTGAACCGGTTTTAAAATTACATCTGATATAACAGTACCTATAGTTTGGCAATATTGGCTTCAGCTGGCCCCAAATTCGCTTCTGTGGGGCTGCATTAAGATATACTTAAATTTGGCAAAGTAAGACAAATTTAAGGCTGAAAACCATATTGTTTGCTAGAGCTGGCGCCACTAAATGAGATTCCACAAGAATATTCCTTAAGAAATACATAACTGGTCCAAAATACATGTATTGGAAGTGCAGGTATCGAGGGGGTGGTCATATGGCACATCAGTCCAAAACCCCACTTAAACTTCATCAATCTGGCTCAGATTTTCACAGGAAACTCAGTTCATATCAGACATTGATATTGTATTGGCTTGACTTACTCAGGAAACCAATTAAAAATTTCAATTTTCCGGGGTCTGGGGCCAGGCTCAGCCCCCCTCAAATTAGGAAATATCAGGTATATCCTAATACAACCAATCTGAAGCTCTTCTTTAATTTTGCATATGTTTTAACAATAATTGAGGATATATTAGGCCCATTTGGGAGCATTACATCTCTGAAAATAAATTATTTCACCCATATAGTGCTGTAAAAATGGTCAAAAATACATGTAAATTACACCAAACCAGTACCAAATGTTGGTCTATAATGCTGAAATTTGGCCAGAATATAAGGTGGCACATACTAAATCTGACTGAACCGGTTTTAAAATTACATCTGATATAACAGTACCTATAGTTTGGCAATATTGGCTTCAGCTGGCCCCAAATTCGCTTCTGTGGGGCTGCATTAAGATATACTTAAATTTGGCAAAGTAAGACAAATTTAAGGCTGAAAACCATATTGTTTGCTAGAGCTGGCGCCACTAAATGAGATTCCACAAGAATATTCCTTAAGAAATACATAACTGGTCCAAAATACATGTATTGGAAGTGCAGGTATCGAGGGGGTGGTCATATGGCACATCAGTCCAAAACCCCACTTAAACTTCATCAATCTGGCTCAGATTTTCACAGGAAACTCAGTTCATATCAGACATTGATATTGTATTGGCTTGACTTACTCAGGAAACCAATTAAAAATTTCAATTTTCCGGGGTCTGGGGCCAGGCTCAGCCCCCCTCAAATTAGGAAATATCAGGTATATCCTAATACAACCAATCTAAAGCTCTTCTTTAATTTTGCATATGTTTTAACAATAATTGAGGATATATTAGGCCCATTTGGAGCATTACATCTCTGAAAATAAATTATTTCACCCATATAGTGCTGTAAAAATGGTCAAAAATACATGTAAATTACACCAAACCAGTACCAAATGTTGGTCTATAATGCTGAAATTTGGCCAGAATATAAGGTGGCACATACTAAATCTGACTGAACCGGTTTTAAAATTACATCTGATATAACAGTACCTATAGTTTGGCAATATTGGCTTCAGCTGGCCCCAAATTCGCTTCTGTGGGGCTGCATTAAGATATACTTAAATTTGGCAAAGTAAGACAAATTTAAGGCTGAAAACCATATTGTTTGCTAGAGCTGGCGCCACTAAATGAGATTCCACAAGAATATTCCTTAAGAAATACATAACTGGTCCAAAATACATGTATTGGAAGTGCAGGTATCGAGGGGGTGGTCATATGGCACATCAGTCCAAAACCCCACTTAAACTTCATCAATCTGGCTCAGATTTTCACAGGAAACTCAGTTCATATCAGACATTGATATTGTATTGGCTTGACTTACTCAGGAAACCAATTAAAAATTTCAATTTTCCGGGGTCTGGGGCCAGGCTCAGCCCCCCTCAAATTAGGAAATATCAGGTATATCCTAATACAACCAATCTGAAGCTCTTCTTTAATTTTGCATATGTTTTAACAATAATTGAGGATATATTAGGCCCATTTGGGAGCATTACATCTCTGAAAATAAATTATTTCACCCATATAGTGCTGTAAAAATGGTCAAAAATACATGTAAATTACACCAAACCAGTACCAAATGTTGGTCTATAATGCTGAAATTTGGCCAGAATATAAGGTGGCACATACTAAATCTGACTGAACCGGTTTTAAAATTACATCTGATATAACAGTACCTATAGTTTGGCAATATTGGCTTCAGCTGGCCCCAAATTCGCTTCTGTGGGGCTGCATTAAGATATACTTAAATTTGGCAAAGTAAGACAAATTTAAGGCTGAAAACCATATTGTTTGCTAGAGCTGGCGCCACTAAATGAGATTCCACAAGAATATTCCTTAAGAAATACATAACTGGTCCAAAATACATGTATTGGAAGTGCAGGTATCGAGGGGGTGGTCATATGGCACATCAGTCCAAAACCCCACTTAAACTTCATCAATCTGGCTCAGATTTTCACAGGAAACTCAGTTCATATCAGACATTGATATTGTATTGGCTTGACTTACTCAGGAAACCAATTAAAAATTTCAATTTTCCGGGGTCTGGGGCCAGGCTCAGCCCCCCTCAAATTAGGAAATATCAGGTATATCCTAATACAACCAATCTGAAGCTCTTCTTTAATTTTGCATATGTTTTAACAATAATTGAGGATAGATTAGGCCCATTTGGAGCATTACATCTCTGAAAATAAATTATTTCACCCATATAGTGCTGTAAAAATGGTCAAAAATACATGTAAATTACACCAAACCAGTACCAAATGTTGGTCTATAATGCTGAAATTTGGCCAGAATATAAGGTGTCACATACTAAATCTGACTGAACCGGTTTTAAAATTACATCTGATATAACAGTACCTATAGTTTGGCAATATTGGCTTCAGCTGGCCCCAAATTCGCTTCTGTGGGGCTGCATTAAGATATACTTAAATTTGGCAAAGTAAGACAAATTTAAGGCTGAAAACCATATTGTTTGCTAGAGCTGGCGCCACTAAATGAGATTCCACAAGAATATTCCTTAAGAAATACATAACTGGTCCAAAATACATGTATTGGAAGTGCAGGTATCGAGGGGGTGGTCATATGGCACATCAGTCCAAAACCCCACTTAAACTTCATCAATCTGGCTCAGATTTTCACAGGAAACTCAGTTCATATCAGACATTGATATTGTATTGGCTTGACTTACTCAGGAAACCAATTAAAAATTTCAATTTTCCGGGGTCTGGGGCCAGGCTCAGCCCCCCCTCAAATTAGGAAATATCAGGTATATCCTAATACAACCAATCTGAAGCTCTTCTTTAATTTTGCATATGTTTTAACAATAATTGAGGATATATTAGGCCCATTTGGAGCATTACATCTCTGAAAATAAATTATTTCACCCATATAGTGCTGTAAAAATGGTCAAAAATACATGTAAATTACACCAAACCAGTACCAAATGTTGGTCTATAATGCTGAAATTTGGCCAGAATATAAGGTGGCACATACTAAATCTGACTGAACCGGTTTTAAAATTACATCTGATATAACAGTACCTATAGTTTGGCAATATTGGCTTCAGCTGGCCCCAAATTCGCTTCTGTGGGGCTGCATTAAGATATACTTAAATTTGGCAAAGTAAGACAAATTTAAGGCTGAAAACCATATTGTTTGCTAGAGCTGGCGCCACTAAATGAGATTCCACAAGAATATTCCTTAAGAAATACATAACTGGTCCAAAATACATGTATTGGAAGTGCAGGTATCGAGGGGGTGGTCATATGGCACATCAGTCCAAAACCCCACTTAAACTTCATCAATCTGGCTCAGATTTTCACAGGAAACTCAGTTCATATCAGACATTGATATTGTATTGGCTTGACTTACTCAGGAAACCAATTAAAAATTTCAATTTTCCGGGGTCTGGGGCCAGGCTCAGCCCCCCTCAAATTAGGAAATATCAGGTATATCCTAATACAACCAATCTGAAGCTCTTCTTTAATTTTGCATATGTTTTAACAATAATTGAGGATATATTAGGCCCATTTGGAGCATTACATCTCTGAAAATAAATTATTTCACCCATATAGTGCTGTAAAAATGGTCAAAAATACATGTAAATTACACCAAACCAGTACCAAATGTTGGTCTATAATGCTGAAATTTGGCCAGAATATAAGGTGGCACATACTAAATCTGACTGAACCGGTTTTAAAATTACATCTGATATAACAGTACCTATAGTTTGGCAATATTGGCTTCAGCTGGCCCCAAATTCGCTTCTGTGGGGCTGCATTAAGATATACTTAAATTTGGCAAAGTAAGACAAATTTAAGGCTGAAAACCATATTGTTTGCTAGAGCTGGCGCCACTAAATGAGATTCCACAAGAATATTCCTTAAGAAATACATAACTGGTCCAAAATACATGTATTGGAAGTGCAGGTATCGAGGGGGTGGTCATATGGCACATCAGTCCAAAACCCCACTTAAACTTCATCAATCTGGCTCAGATTTTCACAGGAAACTCAGTTCATATCAGACATTGATATTGTATTGGCTTGACTTACTCAGGAAACCAATTAAAAATTTCAATTTTCCGGGGTCTGGGGCCAGGCTCAGCCCCCCTCAAATTAGGAAATATCAGGTATATCCTAATACAACCAATCTGAAGCTCTTCTTTAATTTTGCATATGTTTTAACAATAATTGAGGATATATTAGGCCCATTTGGGAGCATTACATCTCTGAAAATAAATTATTTCACCCATATAGTGCTGTAAAAATGGTCAAAAATACATGTAAATTACACCAAACCAGTACCAAATGTTGGTCTATAATGCTGAAATTTGGCCAGAATATAAGGTGGCACATACTAAATCTGACTGAACCGGTTTTAAAATTACATCTGATATAACAGTACCTATAGTTTGGCAATATTGGCTTCAGCTGGCCCCAAATTCGCTTCTGTGGGGCTGCATTAAGATATACTTAAATTTGGCAAAGTAAGACAAATTTAAGGTTGAAAACCATATTGTTTGCTAGAGCTGGCGCCACTAAATGAGATTCCACAAGAATATTCCTTAAGAAATACATAACTGGTCCAAAATACATGTATTGGAAGTGCAGGTATCGAGGGGGTGGTCATATGGCACATCAGTCCAAAACCCCACTTAAACTTCATCAATCTGGCTCAGATTTTCACAGGAAACTCAGTTCATATCAGACATTGATATTGTATTGGCTTGACTTACTCAGGAAACCAATTAAAAATTTCAATTTTCCGGGGTCTGGGGCCAGGCTCAGCCCCCCTCAAATTAGGAAATATCAGGTATATCCTAATACAACCAATCTGAAGCTCTTCTTTAATTTTGCATATGTTTTAACAATAATTGAGGATATATTAGGCCCATTTGGAGCATTACATCTCTGAAAATAAATTATTTCACCCATATAGTGCTGTAAAAATGGTCAAAAATACATGTAAATTACACCAAACCAGTACCAAATGTTGGTCTATAATGCTGAAATTTGGCCAGAATATAAGGTGGCACATACTAAATCTGACTGAACCGGTTTTAAAATTACATCTGATATAACAGTACCTATAGTTTGGCAATATTGGCTTCAGCTGGCCCCAAATTCGCTTCTGTGGGGCTGCATTAAGATATACTTAAATTTGGCAAAGTAAGACAAATTTAAGGCTGAAAACCATATTGTTTGCTAGAGCTGGCGCCACTAAATGAGATTCCACAAGAATATTCCTTAAGAAATACATAACTGGTCCAAAATACATGTATTGGAAGTGCAGGTATCGAGGGGGTGGTCATATGGCACATCAGTCCAAAACCCCACTTAAACTTCATCAATCTGGCTCAGATTTTCACAGGAAACTCAGTTCATATCAGACATTGATATTGTATTGGCTTGACTTACTCAGGAAACCAATTAAAAATTTCAATTTTCCGGGGTCTGGGGCCAGGCTCAGCCCCCCTCAAATTAGGAAATATCAGGTATATCCTAATACAACCAATCTGAAGCTCTTCTTTAATTTTGCATATGTTTTAACAATAATTGAGGATATATTAGGCCCATTTGGGAGCATTACATCTCTGAAAATAAATTATTTCACCCATATAGTGCTGTAAAAATGGTCAAAAATACATGTAAATTACACCAAACCAGTACCAAATGTTGGTCTATAATGCTGAAATTTGGCCAGAATATAAGGTGGCACATACTAAATCTGACTGAACCGGTTTTAAAATTACATCTGATATAACAGTACCTATAGTTTGGCAATATTGGCTTCAGCTGGCCCCAAATTCGCTTCTGTGGGGCTGCATTAAGATATACTTAAATTTGGCAAAGTAAGACAAATTTAAGGCTGAAAACCATATTGTTTGCTAGAGCTGGCGCCACTAAATGAGATTCCACAAGAATATTCCTTAAGAAATACATAACTGGTCCAAAATACATGTATTGGAAGTGCAGGTATCGAGGGGGTGGTCATATGGCACATCAGTCCAAAACCCCACTTAAACTTCATCAATCTGGCTCAGATTTTCACAGGAAACTCAGTTCATATCAGACATTGATATTGTATTGGCTTGACTTACTCAGGAAACCAATTAAAAATTTCAATTTTCCGGGGTCTGGGGCCAGGCTCAGCCCCCCTCAAATTAGGAAATATCAGGTATATCCTAATACAACCAATCTGAAGCTCTTCTTTAATTTTGCATATGTTTTAACAATAATCGAGGATATATTAGGCCCATTTGGAGCATTACATCTCTGAAAATAAATTATTTCACCCATATAGTGCTGTAAAAATGGTCAAAAATACATGTAAATTACACCAAACCAGTACCAAATGTTGGTCTATAATGCTGAAATTTGGCCAGAATATAAGGTGGCACATACTAAATCTGACTGAACCGGTTTTAAAATTACATCTGATATAACAGTACCTATAGTTTGGCAATATTGGCTTCAGCTGGCCCCAAATTCGCTTCTGTGGGGCTGCATTAAGATATACTTAAATTTGGCAAAGTAAGACAAATTTAAGGCTGAAAACCATATTGTTTGCTAGAGCTGGCGCCACTAAATGAGATTCCACAAGAATATTCCTTAAGAAATACATAACTGGTCCAAAATACATGTATTGGAAGTGCAGGTATCGAGGGGGTGGTCATATGGCACATCAGTCCAAAACCCCACTTAAACTTCATCAATCTGGCTCAGATTTTCACAGGAAACTCAGTTCATATCAGACATTGATATTGTATTGGCTTGACTTACTCAGGAAACCAATTAAAAATTTCAATTTTCCGGGGTCTGGGGCCAGGCTCAGCCCCCCCTCAAATTAGGAAATATCAGGTATATCCTAATACAACCAATCTGAAGCTCTTCTTTAATTTTGCATATGTTTTAACAATAATTGAGGATATATTAGGCCCATTTGGGAGCATTACATCTCTGAAAATAAATTATTTCACCCATATAGTGCTGTAAAAATGGTCAAAAATACATGTAAATTACACCAAACCAGTACCAAATGTTGGTCTATAATGCTGAAATTTGGCCAGAATATAAGGTGGCACATACTAAATCTGACTGAACCGGTTTTAAAATTACATCTGATATAACAGTACCTATAGTTTAGCAATATTGGCTTCAGCTGGCCCCAAATTCGCTTCTGTGGGGCTGCATTAAGATATACTTAAATTTGGCAAAGTAAGACAAATTTAAGGCTGAAAACCATATTGTTTGCTAGAGCTGGCGCCACTAAATGAGATTCCACAAGAATATTCCTTAAGAAATACATAACTGGTCCAAAATACATGTATTGGAAGTGCAGGTATCGAGGGGGTGGTCATATGGCACATCAGTCCAAAACCCCACTTAAACTTCATCAATCTGGCTCAGATTTTCACAGGAAACTCAGTTCATATCAGACATTGATATTGTATTGGCTTGACTTACTCAGGAAACCAATTAAAAATTTCAATTTTCCGGGGTCTGGGGCCAGGCTCAGCCCCCCTCAAATTAGGAAATATCAGGTATATCCTAATACAACCAATCTGAAGCTCTTCTTTAATTTTGCATATGTTTTAACAATAATTGAGGATATATTAGGCCCATTTGGAGCATTACATCTCTGAAAATAAATTATTTCACCCATATAGTGCTGTAAAAATGGTCAAAAATACATGTAAATTACACCAAACCAGTACCAAATGTTGGTCTATAATGCTGAAATCTGGCCAGAATATAAGGTGGCACATACTAAATCTGACTGAACCGGTTTTAAAATTACATCTGATATAACAGTACCTATAGTTTGGCAATATTGGCTTCAGCTGGCCCCAAATTCGCTTCTGTGGGGCTGCATTAAGATATACTTAAATTTGGCAAAGTAAGACAAATTTAAGGCTGAAAACCATATTGTTTGCTAGAGCTGGCGCCACTAAATGAGATTCCACAAGAATATTCCTTAAGAAATACATAACTGGTCCAAAATACATGTATTGGAAGTGCAGGTATCGAGGGGGTGGTCATATGGCACATCAGTCCAAAACCCCACTTAAACTTCATCAATCTGGCTCAGATTTTCACAGGAAACTCAGTTCATATCAGACATTGATATTGTATTGGCTTGACTTACTCAGGAAACCAATTAAAAATTTCAATTTTCCGGGGTCTGGGGCCAGGCTCAGCCCCCCTCAAATTAGGAAATATCAGGTATATCCTAATACAACCAATCTGAAGCTCTTCTTTAATTTTGCATATGTTTTAACAATAATTGAGGATATATTAGGCCCATTTGGAGCATTACATCTCTGAAAATAAATTATTTCACCCATATAGTGCTGTAAAAATGGTCAAAAATACATGTAAATTACACCAAACCAGTACCAAATGTTGGTCTATAATGCTGAAATTTGGCCAGAATATAAGGTGGCACATACTAAATCTGACTGAACCGGTTTTAAAATTACATCTGATATAACAGTACCTATAGTTTGGCAATATTGGCTTCAGCTGGCCCCAAATTCGCTTCTGTGGGGCTGCATTAAGATATACTTAAATTTGGCAAAGTAAGACAAATTTAAGGCTGAAAACCATATTGTTTGCTAGAGCTGGCGCCACTAAATGAGATTCCACAAGAATATTCCTTAAGAAATACATAACTGGTCCAAAATACATGTATTGGAAGTGCAGGTATCGAGGGGGTGGTCATATGGCACATCAGTCCAAAACCCCACTTAAACTTCATCAATCTGGCTCAGATTTTCACAGGAAACTCAGTTCATATCAGACATTGATATTGTATTGGCTTGACTTACTCAGGAAACCAATTAAAAATTTCAATTTTCCGGGGTCTGGGGCCAGGCTCAGCCCCCCTCAAATTAGGAAATATCAGGTATATCCTAATACAACCAATCTGAAGCTCTTCTTTAATTTTGCATATGTTTTAACAATAATTGAGGATATATTAGGCCTATTTGGAGCATTACATCTCTGAAAATAAATTATTTCACCCATATAGTGCTGTAAAAATGGTCAAAAATACATGTAAATTACACCAAACCAGTACCAAATGTTGGTCTATAATGCTGAAATTTGGCCAGAATATAAGGTGGCACATACTAAATCTGACTGAACCGGTTTTAAAATTACATCTGATATAACAGTACCTATAGTTTGGCAATATTGGCTTCAGCTGGCCCCAAATTCGCTTCTGTGGGGCTGCATTAAGATATACTTAAATTTGGCAAAGTAAGACAAATTTAAGGCTGAAAACCATATTGTTTGCTAGAGCTGGCGCCACTAAATGAGATTCCACAAGAATATTCCTTAAGAAATACATAACTGGTCCAAAATACATGTATTGGAAGTGCAGGTATCGAGGGGGTGGTCATATGGCACATCAGTCCAAAACCCCACTTAAACTTCATCAATCTGGCTCAGATTTTCACAGGAAACTCAGTTCATATCAGACATTGATATTGTATTGGCTTGACTTACTCAGGAAACCAATTAAAAATTTCAATTTTCCGGGGTCTGGGGCCAGGCTCAGCCCCCCTCAAATTAGGAAATATCAGGTATATCCTAATACAACCAATCTGAAGCTCTTCTTTAATTTTGCATATGTTTTAACAATAATTGAGGATATATTAGGCCTATTTGGAGCATTACATCTCTGAAAATAAATTATTTCACCCATATAGTGCTGTAAAAATGGTCAAAAATACATGTAAATTACACCAAACCAGTACCAAATGTTGGTCTATAATGCTGAAATTTGGCCAGAATATAAGGTGGCACATACTAAATCTGACTGAACCGGTTTTAAAATTACATCTGATATAACAGTACCTATAGTTTGGCAATATTGGCTTCAGCTGGCCCCAAATTCGCTTCTGTGGGGCTGCATTAAGATATACTTAAATTTGGCAAAGTAAGACAAATTTAAGGCTGAAAACCATATTGTTTGCTAGAGCTGGCGCCACTAAATGAGATTCCACAAGAATATTCCTTAAGAAATACATAACTGGTCCAAAATACATGTATTGGAAGTGCAGGTATCGAGGGGGTGGTCATATGGCACATCAGTCCAAAACCCCACTTAAACTTCATCAATCTGGCTCAGATTTTCACAGGAAACTCAGTTCATATCAGACATTGATATTGTATTGGCTTGACTTACTCAGGAAACCAATTAAAAATTTCAATTTTCCGGGGTCTGGGGCCAGGCTCAGCCCCCCTCAAATTAGGAAATATCAGGTATATCCTAATACAACCAATCTGAAGCTCTTCTTTAATTTTGCATATGTTTTAACAATAATTGAGGATATATTAGGCCCATTTGGAGCATTACATCTCTGAAAATAAATTATTTCACCCATATAGTGCTGTAAAAATGGTCAAAAATACATGTAAATTACACCAAACCAGTACCAAATGTTGGTCTATAATGCTGAAATTTGGCCAGAATATAAGGTGGCACATACTAAATCTGACTGAACCGGTTTTAAAATTACATCTGATATAACAGTACCTATAGTTTGGCAATATTGGCTTCAGCTGGCCCCAAATTCGCTTCTGTGGGGCTGCATTAAGATATACTTAAATTTGGCAAAGTAAGACAAATTTAAGGCTGAAAACCATATTGTTTGCTAGAGCTGGCGCCACTAAATGAGATTCCACAAGAATATTCCTTAAGAAATACATAACTGGTCCAAAATACATGTATTGGAAGTGCAGGTATCGAGGGGGTGGTCATATGGCACATCAGTCCAAAACCCCACTTAAACTTCATCAATCTGGCTCAGATTTTCACAGGAAACTCAGTTCATATCAGCCATTGATATTGTATTGGCTTGACTTACTCAGGAAACCAATTAAAAATTTCAATTTTCCGGGGTCTGGGGCCAGGCTCAGCCCCCCTCAAATTAGGAAATATCAGGTATATCCTAATACAACCAATCTGAAGCTCTTCTTTAATTTTGCATATGTTTTAACAATAATCGAGGATATATTAGGCCCATTTGGAGCATTACATCTCTGAAAATAAATTATTTCACCCATATAGTGCTGTAAAAATGGTCAAAAATACATGTAAATTACACCAAACCAGTACCAAATGTTGGTCTATAATGCTGAAATTTGGCCAGAATATAAGGTGGCACATACTAAATCTGACTGAACCGGTTTTAAAATTACATCTGATATAACAGTACCTATAGTTTGGCAATATTGGCTTCAGCTGGCCCCAAATTCGCTTCTGTGGGGCTGCATTAAGATATACTTAAATTTGGCAAAGTAAGACAAATTTAAGGCTGAAAACCATATTGTTTGCTAGAGCTGGCGCCACTAAATGAGATTCCACAAGAATATTCCTTAAGAAATACATAACTGGTCCAAAATACATGTATTGGAAGTGCAGGTATCGAGGGGGTGGTCATATGGCACATCAGTCCAAAACCCCACTTAAACTTCATCAATCTGGCTCAGATTTTCACAGGAAACTCAGTTCATATCAGACATTGATATTGTATTGGCTTGACTTACTCAGGAAACCAATTAAAAATTTCAATTTTCCGGGGTCTGGGGCCAGGCTCAGCCCCCCTCAAATTAGGAAATATCAGGTATATCCTAATACAACCAATCTGAAGCTCTTCTTTAATTTTGCATATGTTTTAACAATAATTGAGGATATATTAGGCCCATTTGGAGCATTACATCTCTGAAAATAAATTATTTCACCCATATAGTGCTGTAAAAATGGTCAAAAATACATGTAAATTACACCAAACCAGTACCAAATGTTGGTCTATAATGCTGAAATTTGGCCAGAATATAAGGTGGCACATACTAAATCTGACTGAACCGGTTTTAAAATTACATCTGATATAACAGTACCTATAGTTTGGCAATATTGGCTTCAGCTGGCCCCAAATTCGCTTCTGTGGGGCTGCATTAAGATATACTTAAATTTGGCAAAGTAAGACAAATTTAAGGCTGAAAACCATATTGTTTGCTAGAGCTGGCGCCACTAAATGAGATTCCACAAGAATATTCCTTAAGAAATACATAACTGGTCCAAAATACATGTATTGGAAGTGCAGGTATCGAGGGGGTGGTCATATGGCACATCAGTCCAAAACCCCACTTAAACTTCATCAATCTGGCTCAGATTTTCACAGGAAACTCAGTTCATATCAGACATTGATATTGTATTGGCTTGACTTACTCAGGAAACCAATTAAAAATTTCAATTTTCCGGGGTCTGGGGCCAGGCTCAGCCCCCCTCAAATTAGGAAATATCAGGTATATCCTAATACAACCAATCTGAAGCTCTTCTTTAATTTTGCATATGTTTTAACAATAATCGAGGATATATTAGGCCCATTTGGAGCATTACATCTCTGAAAATAAATTATTTCACCCATATAGTGCTGTAAAAATGGTCAAAAATACATGTAAATTACACCAAACCAGTACCAAATGTTGGTCTATAATGCTGAAATTTGGCCAGAATATAAGGTGGCACATACTAAATCTGACTGAACCGGTTTTAAAATTACATCTGATATAACAGTACCTATAGTTTGGCAATATTGGCTTCAGCTGGCCCCAAATTCGCTTCTGTGGGGCTGCATTAAGATATACTTAAATTTGGCAAAGTAAGACAAATTTAAGGCTGAAAACCATATTGTTTGCTAGAGCTGGCGCCACTAAATGAGATTCCACAAGAATATTCCTTAAGAAATACATAACTGGTCCAAAATACATGTATTGGAAGTGCAGGTATCGAGGGGGTGGTCATATGGCACATCAGTCCAAAACCCCACTTAAACTTCATCAATCTGGCTCAGATTTTCACAGGAAACTCAGTTCATATCAGACATTGATATTGTATTGGCTTGACTTACTCAGGAAACCAATTAAAAATTTCAATTTTCCGGGGTCTGGGGCCAGGCTCAGCCCCCCCTCAAATTAGGAAATATCAGGTATATCCTAATACAACCAATCTGAAGCTCTTCTTTAATTTTGCATATGTTTTAACAATAATTGAGGATATATTAGGCCCATTTGGGAGCATTACATCTCTGAAAATAAATTATTTCACCCATATAGTGCTGTAAAAATGGTCAAAAATACATGTAAATTACACCAAACCAGTACCAAATGTTGGTCTATAATGCTGAAATTTGGCCAGAATATAAGGTGGCACATACTAAATCTGACTGAACCGGTTTTAAAATTACATCTGATATAACAGTACCTATAGTTTAGCAATATTGGCTTCAGCTGGCCCCAAATTCGCTTCTGTGGGGCTGCATTAAGATATACTTAAATTTGGCAAAGTAAGACAAATTTAAGGCTGAAAACCATATTGTTTGCTAGAGCTGGCGCCACTAAATGAGATTCCACAAGAATATTCCTTAAGAAATACATAACTGGTCCAAAATACATGTATTGGAAGTGCAGGTATCGAGGGGGTGGTCATATGGCACATCAGTCCAAAACCCCACTTAAACTTCATCAATCTGGCTCAGATTTTCACAGGAAACTCAGTTCATATCAGACATTGATATTGTATTGGCTTGACTTACTCAGGAAACCAATTAAAAATTTCAATTTTCCGGGGTCTGGGGCCAGGCTCAGCCCCCCTCAAATTAGGAAATATCAGGTATATCCTAATACAACCAATCTGAAGCTCTTCTTTAATTTTGCATATGTTTTAACAATAATTGAGGATATATTAGGCCCATTTGGAGCATTACATCTCTGAAAATAAATTATTTCACCCATATAGTGCTGTAAAAATGGTCAAAAATACATGTAAATTACACCAAACCAGTACCAAATGTTGGTCTATAATGCTGAAATCTGGCCAGAATATAAGGTGGCACATACTAAATCTGACTGAACCGGTTTTAAAATTACATCTGATATAACAGTACCTATAGTTTGGCAATATTGGCTTCAGCTGGCCCCAAATTCGCTTCTGTGGGGCTGCATTAAGATATACTTAAATTTGGCAAAGTAAGACAAATTTAAGGCTGAAAACCATATTGTTTGCTAGAGCTGGCGCCACTAAATGAGATTCCACAAGAATATTCCTTAAGAAATACATAACTGGTCCAAAATACATGTATTGGAAGTGCAGGTATCGAGGGGGTGGTCATATGGCACATCAGTCCAAAACCCCACTTAAACTTCATCAATCTGGCTCAGATTTTCACAGGAAACTCAGTTCATATCAGACATTGATATTGTATTGGCTTGACTTACTCAGGAAACCAATTAAAAATTTCAATTTTCCGGGGTCTGGGGCCAGGCTCAGCCCCCCTCAAATTAGGAAATATCAGGTATATCCTAATACAACCAATCTGAAGCTCTTCTTTAATTTTGCATATGTTTTAACAATAATTGAGGATATATTAGGCCCATTTGGAGCATTACATCTCTGAAAATAAATTATTTCACCCATATAGTGCTGTAAAAATGGTCAAAAATACATGTAAATTACACCAAACCAGTACCAAATGTTGGTCTATAATGCTGAAATTTGGCCAGAATATAAGGTGGCACATACTAAATCTGACTGAACCGGTTTTAAAATTACATCTGATATAACAGTACCTATAGTTTGGCAATATTGGCTTCAGCTGGCCCCAAATTCGCTTCTGTGGGGCTGCATTAAGATATACTTAAATTTGGCAAAGTAAGACAAATTTAAGGCTGAAAACCATATTGTTTGCTAGAGCTGGCGCCACTAAATGAGATTCCACAAGAATATTCCTTAAGAAATACATAACTGGTCCAAAATACATGTATTGGAAGTGCAGGTATCGAGGGGGTGGTCATATGGCACATCAGTCCAAAACCCCACTTAAACTTCATCAATCTGGCTCAGATTTTCACAGGAAACTCAGTTCATATCAGACATTGATATTGTATTGGCTTGACTTACTCAGGAAACCAATTAAAAATTTCAATTTTCCGGGGTCTGGGGCCAGGCTCAGCCCCCCTCAAATTAGGAAATATCAGGTATATCCTAATACAACCAATCTGAAGCTCTTCTTTAATTTTGCATATGTTTTAACAATAATTGAGGATATATTAGGCCTATTTGGAGCATTACATCTCTGAAAATAAATTATTTCACCCATATAGTGCTGTAAAAATGGTCAAAAATACATGTAAATTACACCAAACCAGTACCAAATGTTGGTCTATAATGCTGAAATTTGGCCAGAATATAAGGTGGCACATACTAAATCTGACTGAACCGGTTTTAAAATTACATCTGATATAACAGTACCTATAGTTTGGCAATATTGGCTTCAGCTGGCCCCAAATTCGCTTCTGTGGGGCTGCATTAAGATATACTTAAATTTGGCAAAGTAAGACAAATTTAAGGCTGAAAACCATATTGTTTGCTAGAGCTGGCGCCACTAAATGAGATTCCACAAGAATATTCCTTAAGAAATACATAACTGGTCCAAAATACATGTATTGGAAGTGCAGGTATCGAGGGGGTGGTCATATGGCACATCAGTCCAAAACCCCACTTAAACTTCATCAATCTGGCTCAGATTTTCACAGGAAACTCAGTTCATATCAGACATTGATATTGTATTGGCTTGACTTACTCAGGAAACCAATTAAAAATTTCAATTTTCCGGGGTCTGGGGCCAGGCTCAGCCCCCCTCAAATTAGGAAATATCAGGTATATCCTAATACAACCAATCTGAAGCTCTTCTTTAATTTTTCATATGTTTTAACAATAATTGAGGATATATTAGGCCCATTTGGAGCATTACATCTCTGAAAATAAATTATTTCACCCATATAGTGCTGTAAAAATGGTCAAAAATACATGTAAATTACACCAAACCAGTACCAAATGTTGGTCTATAATGCTGAAATTTGGCCAGAATATAAGGTGGCACATACTAAATCTGACTGAACCGGTTTTAAAATTACATCTGATATAACAGTACCTATAGTTTGGCAATATTGGCTTCAGCTGGCCCCAAATTCGCTTCTGTGGGGCTGCATTAAGATATACTTAAATTTGGCAAAGTAAGACAAATTTAAGGCTGAAAACCATATTGTTTGCTAGAGCTGGCGCCACTAAATGAGATTCCACAAGAATATTCCTTAAGAAATACATAACTGGTCCAAAATACATGTATTGGAAGTGCAGGTATCGAGGGGGTGGTCATATGGCACATCAGTCCAAAACCCCACTTAAACTTCATCAATCTGGCTCAGATTTTCACAGGAAACTCAGTTCATATCAGCCATTGATATTGTATTGGCTTGACTTACTCAGGAAACCAATTAAAAATTTCAATTTTCCGGGGTCTGGGGCCAGGCTCAGCCCCCCTCAAATTAGGAAATATCAGGTATATCCTAATACAACCAATCTGAAGCTCTTCTTTAATTTTGCATATGTTTTAACAATAATCGAGGATATATTAGGCCCATTTGGAGCATTACATCTCTGAAAATAAATTATTTCACCCATATAGTGCTGTAAAAATGGTCAAAAATACATGTAAATTACACCAAACCAGTACCAAATGTTGGTCTATAATGCTGAAATTTGGCCAGAATATAAGGTGGCACATACTAAATCTGACTGAACCGGTTTTAAAATTACATCTGATATAACAGTACCTATAGTTTGGCAATATTGGCTTCAGCTGGCCCCAAATTCGCTTCTGTGGGGCTGCATTAAGATATACTTAAATTTGGCAAAGTAAGACAAATTTAAGGCTGAAAACCATATTGTTTGCTAGAGCTGGCGCCACTAAATGAGATTCCACAAGAATATTCCTTAAGAAATACATAACTGGTCCAAAATACATGTATTGGAAGTGCAGGTATCGAGGGGGTGGTCATATGGCACATCAGTCCAAAACCCCACTTAAACTTCATCAATCTGGCTCAGATTTTCACAGGAAACTCAGTTCATATCAGACATTGATATTGTATTGGCTTGACTTACTCAGGAAACCAATTAAAAATTTCAATTTTCCGGGGTCTGGGGCCAGGCTCAGCCCCCCTCAAATTAGGAAATATCAGGTATATCCTAATACAACCAATCTGAAGCTCTTCTTTAATTTTGCATATGTTTTAACAATAATTGAGGATATATTAGGCCCATTTGGAGCATTACATCTCTGAAAATAAATTATTTCACCCATATAGTGCTGTAAAAATGGTCAAAAATACATGTAAATTACACCAAACCAGTACCAAATGTTGGTCTATAATGCTGAAATTTGGCCAGAATATAAGGTGGCACATACTAAATCTGACTGAACCGGTTTTAAAATTACATCTGATATAACAGTACCTATAGTTTGGCAATATTGGCTTCAGCTGGCCCCAAATTCGCTTCTGTGGGGCTGCATTAAGATATACTTAAATTTGGCAAAGTAAGACAAATTTAAGGCTGAAAACCATATTGTTTGCTAGAGCTGGCGCCACTAAATGAGATTCCACAAGAATATTCCTTAAGAAATACATAACTGGTCCAAAATACATGTATTGGAAGTGCAGGTATCGAGGGGGTGGTCATATGGCACATCAGTCCAAAACCCCACTTAAACTTCATCAATCTGGCTCAGATTTTCACAGGAAACTCAGTTCATATCAGACATTGATATTGTATTGGCTTGACTTACTCAGGAAACCAATTAAAAATTTCAATTTTCCGGGGTCTGGGGCCAGGCTCAGCCCCCCTCAAATTAGGAAATATCAGGTATATCCTAATACAACCAATCTGAAGCTCTTCTTTAATTTTGCATATGTTTTAACAATAATTGAGGATATATTAGGCCTATTTGGAGCATTACATCTCTGAAAATAAATTATTTCACCCATATAGTGCTGTAAAAATGGTCAAAAATACATGTAAATTACACCAAACCAGTACCAAATGTTGGTCTATAATGCTGAAATTTGGCCAGAATATAAGGTGGCACATACTAAATCTGACTGAACCGGTTTTAAAATTACATCTGATATAACAGTACCTATAGTTTGGCAATATTGGCTTCAGCTGGCCCCAAATTCGCTTCTGTGGGGCTGCATTAAGATATACTTAAATTTGGCAAAGTAAGACAAATTTAAGGCTGAAAACCATATTGTTTGCTAGAGCTGGCGCCACTAAATGAGATTCCACAAGAATATTCCTTAAGAAATACATAACTGGTCCAAAATACATGTATTGGAAGTGCAGGTATCGAGGGGGTGGTCATATGGCACATCAGTCCAAAACCCCACTTAAACTTCATCAATCTGGCTCAGATTTTCACAGGAAACTCAGTTCATATCAGACATTGATATTGTATTGGCTTGACTTACTCAGGAAACCAATTAAAAATTTCAATTTTCCGGGGTCTGGGGCCAGGCTCAGCCCCCCTCAAATTAGGAAATATCAGGTATATCCTAATACAACCAATCTGAAGCTCTTCTTTAATTTTTCATATGTTTTAACAATAATTGAGGATATATTAGGCCCATTTGGAGCATTACATCTCTGAAAATAAATTATTTCACCCATATAGTGCTGTAAAAATGGTCAAAAATACATGTAAATTACACCAAACCAGTACCAAATGTTGGTCTATAATGCTGAAATTTGGCCAGAATATAAGGTGGCACATACTAAATCTGACTGAACCGGTTTTAAAATTACATCTGATATAACAGTACCTATAGTTTGGCAATATTGGCTTCAGCTGGCCCCAAATTCGCTTCTGTGGGGCTGCATTAAGATATACTTAAATTTGGCAAAGTAAGACAAATTTAAGGCTGAAAACCATATTGTTTGCTAGAGCTGGCGCCACTAAATGAGATTCCACAAGAATATTCCTTAAGAAATACATAACTGGTCCAAAATACATGTATTGGAAGTGCAGGTATCGAGGGGGTGGTCATATGGCACATCAGTCCAAAACCCCACTTAAACTTCATCAATCTGGCTCAGATTTTCACAGGAAACTCAGTTCATATCAGCCATTGATATTGTATTGGCTTGACTTACTCAGGAAACCAATTAAAAATTTCAATTTTCCGGGGTCTGGGGCCAGGCTCAGCCCCCCTCAAATTAGGAAATATCAGGTATATCCTAATACAACCAATCTGAAGCTCTTCTTTAATTTTGCATATGTTTTAACAATAATCGAGGATATATTAGGCCCATTTGGAGCATTACATCTCTGAAAATAAATTATTTCACCCATATAGTGCTGTAAAAATGGTCAAAAATACATGTAAATTACACCAAACCAGTACCAAATGTTGGTCTATAATGCTGAAATTTGGCCAGAATATAAGGTGGCACATACTAAATCTGACTGAACCGGTTTTAAAATTACATCTGATATAACAGTACCTATAGTTTGGCAATATTGGCTTCAGCTGGCCCCAAATTCGCTTCTGTGGGGCTGCATTAAGATATACTTAAATTTGGCAAAGTAAGACAAATTTAAGGCTGAAAACCATATTGTTTGCTAGAGCTGGCGCCACTAAATGAGATTCCACAAGAATATTCCTTAAGAAATACATAACTGGTCCAAAATACATGTATTGGAAGTGCAGGTATCGAGGGGGTGGTCATATGGCACATCAGTCCAAAACCCCACTTAAACTTCATCAATCTGGCTCAGATTTTCACAGGAAACTCAGTTCATATCAGACATTGATATTGTATTGGCTTGACTTACTCAGGAAACCAATTAAAAATTTCAATTTTCCGGGGTCTGGGGCCAGGCTCAGCCCCCCTCAAATTAGGAAATATCAGGTATATCCTAATACAACCAATCTGAAGCTCTTCTTTAATTTTGCATATGTTTTAACAATAATTGAGGATATATTAGGCCCATTTGGAGCATTACATCTCTGAAAATAAATTATTTCACCCATATAGTGCTGTAAAAATGGTCAAAAATACATGTAAATTACACCAAACCAGTACCAAATGTTGGTCTATAATGCTGAAATTTGGCCAGAATATAAGGTGGCACATACTAAATCTGACTGAACCGGTTTTAAAATTACATCTGATATAACAGTACCTATAGTTTGGCAATATTGGCTTCAGCTGGCCCCAAATTCGCTTCTGTGGGGCTGCATTAAGATATACTTAAATTTGGCAAAGTAAGACAAATTTAAGGCTGAAAACCATATTGTTTGCTAGAGCTGGCGCCACTAAATGAGATTCCACAAGAATATTCCTTAAGAAATACATAACTGGTCCAAAATACATGTATTGGAAGTGCAGGTATCGAGGGGGTGGTCATATGGCACATCAGTCCAAAACCCCACTTAAACTTCATCAATCTGGCTCAGATTTTCACAGGAAACTCAGTTCATATCAGACATTGATATTGTATTGGCTTGACTTACTCAGGAAACCAATTAAAAATTTCAATTTTCCGGGGTCTGGGGCCAGGCTCAGCCCCCCTCAAATTAGGAAATATCAGGTATATCCTAATACAACCAATCTGAAGCTCTTCTTTAATTTTGCATATGTTTTAACAATAATTGAGGATATATTAGGCCCATTTGGAGCATTACATCTCTGAAAATAAATTATTTCACCCATATAGTGCTGTAAAAATGGTCAAAAATACATGTAAATTACACCAAACCAGTACCAAATGTTGGTCTATAATGCTGAAATTTGGCCAGAATATAAGGTGGCACATACTAAATCTGACTGAACCGGTTTTAAAATTACATCTGATATAACAGTACCTATAGTTTGGCAATATTGGCTTCAGCTGGCCCCAAATTCGCTTCTGTGGGGCTGCATTAAGATATACTTAAATTTGGCAAAGTAAGACAAATTTAAGGCTGAAAACCATATTGTTTGCTAGAGCTGGCGCCACTAAATGAGATTCCACAAGAATATTCCTTAAGAAATACATAACTGGTCCAAAATACATGTATTGGAAGTGCAGGTATCGAGGGGGTGGTCATATGGCACATCAGTCCAAAACCCCACTTAAACTTCATCAATCTGGCTCAGATTTTCACAGGAAACTCAGTTCATATCAGACATTGATATTGTATTGGCTTGACTTACTCAGGAAACCAATTAAAAATTTCAATTTTCCGGGGTCTGGGGCCAGGCTCAGCCCCCCTCAAATTAGGAAATATCAGGTATATCCTAATACAACCAATCTGAAGCTCTTCTTTAATTTTGCATATGTTTTAACAATAATTGAGGATATATTAGGCCCATTTGGAGCATTACATCTCTGAAAATAAATTATTTCACCCATATAGTGCTGTAAAAATGGTCAAAAATACATGTAAATTACACCAAACCAGTACCAAATGTTGGTCTATAATGCTGAAATTTGGCCAGAATATAAGGTGGCACATACTAAATCTGACTGAACCGGTTTTAAAATTACATCTGATATAACAGTACCTATAGTTTGGCAATATTGGCTTCAGCTGGCCCCAAATTCGCTTCTGTGGGGCTGCATTAAGATATACTTAAATTTGGCAAAGTAAGACAAATTTAAGGCTGAAAACCATATTGTTTGCTAGAGCTGGCGCCACTAAATGAGATTCCACAAGAATATTCCTTAAGAAATACATAACTGGTCCAAAATACATGTATTGGAAGTGCAGGTATCGAGGGGGTGGTCATATGGCACATCAGTCCAAAACCCCACTTAAACTTCATCAATCTGGCTCAGATTTTCACAGGAAACTCAGTTCATATCAGCCATTGATATTGTATTGGCTTGACTTACTCAGGAAACCAATTAAAAATTTCAATTTTCCGGGGTCTGGGGCCAGGCTCAGCCCCCCTCAAATTAGGAAATATCAGGTATATCCTAATACAACCAATCTGAAGCTCTTCTTTAATTTTGCATATGTTTTAACAATAATCGAGGATATATTAGGCCCATTTGGAGCATTACATCTCTGAAAATAAATTATTTCACCCATATAGTGCTGTAAAAATGGTCAAAAATACATGTAAATTACACCAAACCAGTACCAAATGTTGGTCTATAATGCTGAAATTTGGCCAGAATATAAGGTGGCACATACTAAATCTGACTGAACCGGTTTTAAAATTACATCTGATATAACAGTACCTATAGTTTGGCAATATTGGCTTCAGCTGGCCCCAAATTCGCTTCTGTGGGGCTGCATTAAGATATACTTAAATTTGGCAAAGTAAGACAAATTTAAGGCTGAAAACCATATTGTTTGCTAGAGCTGGCGCCACTAAATGAGATTCCACAAGAATATTCCTTAAGAAATACATAACTGGTCCAAAATACATGTATTGGAAGTGCAGGTATCGAGGGGGTGGTCATATGGCACATCAGTCCAAAACCCCACTTAAACTTCATCAATCTGGCTCAGATTTTCACAGGAAACTCAGTTCATATCAGCCATTGATATTGTATTGGCTTGACTTACTCAGGAAACCAATTAAAAATTTCAATTTTCCGGGGTCTGGGGCCAGGCTCAGCCCCCCTCAAATTAGGAAATATCAGGTATATCCTAATACAACCAATCTGAAGCTCTTCTTTAATTTTGCATATGTTTTAACAATAATCGAGGATATATTAGGCCCATTTGGAGCATTACATCTCTGAAAATAAATTATTTCACCCATATAGTGCTGTAAAAATGGTCAAAAATACATGTAAATTACACCAAACCAGTACCAAATGTTGGTCTATAATGCTGAAATTTGGCCAGAATATAAGGTGGCACATACTAAATCTGACTGAACCGGTTTTAAAATTACATCTGATATAACAGTACCTATAGTTTGGCAATATTGGCTTCAGCTGGCCCCAAATTCGCTTCTGTGGGGCTGCATTAAGATATACTTAAATTTGGCAAAGTAAGACAAATTTAAGGCTGAAAACCATATTGTTTGCTAGAGCTGGCGCCACTAAATGAGATTCCACAAGAATATTCCTTAAGAAATACATAACTGGTCCAAAATACATGTATTGGAAGTGCAGGTATCGAGGGGGTGGTCATATGGCACATCAGTCCAAAACCCCACTTAAACTTCATCAATCTGGCTCAGATTTTCACAGGAAACTCAGTTCATATCAGACATTGATATTGTATTGGCTTGACTTACTCAGGAAACCAATTAAAAATTTCAATTTTCCGGGGTCTGGGGCCAGGCTCAGCCCCCCTCAAATTAGGAAATATCAGGTATATCCTAATACAACCAATCTGAAGCTCTTCTTTAATTTTGCATATGTTTTAACAATAATTGAGGATATATTAGGCCCATTTGGAGCATTACATCTCTGAAAATAAATTATTTCACCCATATAGTGCTGTAAAAATGGTCAAAAATACATGTAAATTACACCAAACCAGTACCAAATGTTGGTCTATAATGCTGAAATTTGGCCAGAATATAAGGTGGCACATACTAAATCTGACTGAACCGGTTTTAAAATTACATCTGATATAACAGTACCTATAGTTTGGCAATATTGGCTTCAGCTGGCCCCAAATTCGCTTCTGTGGGGCTGCATTAAGATATACTTAAATTTGGCAAAGTAAGACAAATTTAAGGCTGAAAACCATATTGTTTGCTAGAGCTGGCGCCACTAAATGAGATTCCACAAGAATATTCCTTAAGAAATACATAACTGGTCCAAAATACATGTATTGGAAGTGCAGGTATCGAGGGGGTGGTCATATGGCACATCAGTCCAAAACCCCACTTAAACTTCATCAATCTGGCTCAGATTTTCACAGGAAACTCAGTTCATATCAGACATTGATATTGTATTGGCTTGACTTACTCAGGAAACCAATTAAAAATTTCAATTTTCCGGGGTCTGGGGCCAGGCTCAGCCCCCCTCAAATTAGGAAATATCAGGTATATCCTAATACAACCAATCTGAAGCTCTTCTTTAATTTTGCATATGTTTTAACAATAATTGAGGATATATTAGGCCCATTTGGAGCATTACATCTCTGAAAATAAATTATTTCACCCATATAGTGCTGTAAAAATGGTCAAAAATACATGTAAATTACACCAAACCAGTACCAAATGTTGGTCTATAATGCTGAAATTTGGCCAGAATATAAGGTGGCACATACTAAATCTGACTGAACCGGTTTTAAAATTACATCTGATATAACAGTACCTATAGTTTGGCAATATTGGCTTCAGCTGGCCCCAAATTCGCTTCTGTGGGGCTGCATTAAGATATACTTAAATTTGGCAAAGTAAGACAAATTTAAGGCTGAAAACCATATTGTTTGCTAGAGCTGGCGCCACTAAATGAGATTCCACAAGAATATTCCTTAAGAAATACATAACTGGTCCAAAATACATGTATTGGAAGTGCAGGTATCGAGGGGGTGGTCATATGGCACATCAGTCCAAAACCCCACTTAAACTTCATCAATCTGGCTCAGATTTTCACAGGAAACTCAGTTCATATCAGACATTGATATTGTATTGGCTTGACTTACTCAGGAAACCAATTAAAAATTTCAATTTTCCGGGGTCTGGGGCCAGGCTCAGCCCCCCTCAAATTAGGAAATATCAGGTATATCCTAATACAACCAATCTGAAGCTCTTCTTTAATTTTGCATATGTTTTAACAATAATTGAGGATATATTAGGCCCATTTGGAGCATTACATCTCTGAAAATAAATTATTTCACCCATATAGTGCTGTAAAAATGGTCAAAAATACATGTAAATTACACCAAACCAGTACCAAATGTTGGTCTATAATGCTGAAATTTGGCCAGAATATAAGGTGGCACATACTAAATCTGACTGAACCGGTTTTAAAATTACATCTGATATAACAGTACCTATAGTTTGGCAATATTGGCTTCAGCTGGCCCCAAATTCGCTTCTGTGGGGCTGCATTAAGATATACTTAAATTTGGCAAAGTAAGACAAATTTAAGGCTGAAAACCATATTGTTTGCTAGAGCTGGCGCCACTAAATGAGATTCCACAAGAATATTCCTTAAGAAATACATAACTGGTCCAAAATACATGTATTGGAAGTGCAGGTATCGAGGGGGTGGTCATATGGCACATCAGTCCAAAACCCCACTTAAACTTCATCAATCTGGCTCAGATTTTCACAGGAAACTCAGTTCATATCAGCCATTGATATTGTATTGGCTTGACTTACTCAGGAAACCAATTAAAAATTTCAATTTTCCGGGGTCTGGGGCCAGGCTCAGCCCCCCTCAAATTAGGAAATATCAGGTATATCCTAATACAACCAATCTGAAGCTCTTCTTTAATTTTGCATATGTTTTAACAATAATCGAGGATATATTAGGCCCATTTGGAGCATTACATCTCTGAAAATAAATTATTTCACCCATATAGTGCTGTAAAAATGGTCAAAAATACATGTAAATTACACCAAACCAGTACCAAATGTTGGTCTATAATGCTGAAATTTGGCCAGAATATAAGGTGGCACATACTAAATCTGACTGAACCGGTTTTAAAATTACATCTGATATAACAGTACCTATAGTTTGGCAATATTGGCTTCAGCTGGCCCCAAATTCGCTTCTGTGGGGCTGCATTAAGATATACTTAAATTTGGCAAAGTAAGACAAATTTAAGGCTGAAAACCATATTGTTTGCTAGAGCTGGCGCCACTAAATGAGATTCCACAAGAATATTCCTTAAGAAATACATAACTGGTCCAAAATACATGTATTGGAAGTGCAGGTATCGAGGGGGTGGTCATATGGCACATCAGTCCAAAACCCCACTTAAACTTCATCAATCTGGCTCAGATTTTCACAGGAAACTCAGTTCATATCAGACATTGATATTGTATTGGCTTGACTTACTCAGGAAACCAATTAAAAATTTCAATTTTCCGGGGTCTGGGGCCAGGCTCAGCCCCCCTCAAATTAGGAAATATCAGGTATATCCTAATACAACCAATCTGAAGCTCTTCTTTAATTTTGCATATGTTTTAACAATAATTGAGGATATATTAGGCCCATTTGGAGCATTACATCTCTGAAAATAAATTATTTCACCCATATAGTGCTGTAAAAATGGTCAAAAATACATGTAAATTACACCAAACCAGTACCAAATGTTGGTCTATAATGCTGAAATTTGGCCAGAATATAAGGTGGCACATACTAAATCTGACTGAACCGGTTTTAAAATTACATCTGATATAACAGTACCTATAGTTTGGCAATATTGGCTTCAGCTGGCCCCAAATTCGCTTCTGTGGGGCTGCATTAAGATATACTTAAATTTGGCAAAGTAAGACAAATTTAAGGCTGAAAACCATATTGTTTGCTAGAGCTGGCGCCACTAAATGAGATTCCACAAGAATATTCCTTAAGAAATACATAACTGGTCCAAAATACATGTATTGGAAGTGCAGGTATCGAGGGGGTGGTCATATGGCACATCAGTCCAAAACCCCACTTAAACTTCATCAATCTGGCTCAGATTTTCACAGGAAACTCAGTTCATATCAGACATTGATATTGTATTGGCTTGACTTACTCAGGAAACCAATTAAAAATTTCAATTTTCCGGGGTCTGGGGCCAGGCTCAGCCCCCCTCAAATTAGGAAATATCAGGTATATCCTAATACAACCAATCTGAAGCTCTTCTTTAATTTTGCATATGTTTTAACAATAATTGAGGATATATTAGGCCCATTTGGAGCATTACATCTCTGAAAATAAATTATTTCACCCATATAGTGCTGTAAAAATGGTCAAAAATACATGTAAATTACACCAAACCAGTACCAAATGTTGGTCTATAATGCTGAAATTTGGCCAGAATATAAGGTGGCACATACTAAATCTGACTGAACCGGTTTTAAAATTACATCTGATATAACAGTACCTATAGTTTGGCAATATTGGCTTCAGCTGGCCCCAAATTCGCTTCTGTGGGGCTGCATTAAGATATACTTAAATTTGGCAAAGTAAGACAAATTTAAGGCTGAAAACCATATTGTTTGCTAGAGCTGGCGCCACTAAATGAAATTCCACAAGAATATTCCTTAAGAAATACATAACTGGTCCAAAATACATGCATTGGAAGTGCAGGTATCGAGGGGGTGGTCATATGGCACATCAGTCCAAAACCCCACTTAAACTTCATCAATCTGGCTCAGATTTTCACAGGAAACTCAGTTCATATCAGACATTGATATTGTATTGGCTTGACTTACTCAGGAAACCAATTAAAAATTTCAATTTTCCGGGGTCTGGGGCCAGGCTCAGCCCCCCTCAAATTAGGAAATATCAGGTATATCCTAATACAACCAATCTGAAGCTCTTCTTTAATTTTGCATATGTTTTAACAATAATTGAGGATATATTAGGCCCATTTGGAGCATTACATCTCTGAAAATAAATTATTTCACCCATATAGTGCTGTAAAAATGGTCAAAAATACATGTAAATTACACCAAACCAGTACCAAATGTTGGTCTATAATGCTGAAATTTGGCCAGAATATAAGGTGGCACATACTAAATCTGACTGAACCGGTTCTAAAATTACATCTGATATAACAGTACCTATAGTTTGGCAATATTGGCTTCAGCTGGCCCCAAATTCGCTTCTGTGGGGCTGCATTAAGATATACTTAAATTTGGCAAAGTAAGACAAATTTAAGGCTGAAAACCATATTGTTTGCTAGAGCTGGCGCCACTAAATGAAATTCCACAAGAATATTCCTTAAGAAATACATAACTGGTCCAAAATACATGTATTGGAAGTGCAGGTATCGAGGGGGTGGTCATATGGCACATCAGTCCAAAACCCCACTTAAACTTCATCAATCTGGCTCAGATTTTCACAGGAAACTCAGTTCATATCAGACATTGATATTGTATTGGCTTGACTTACTCAGGAAACCAATTAAAAATTTCAATTTTCCGGGGTCTGGGGCCAGGCTCAGCCCCCCTCAAATTAGGAAATATCAGGTATATCCTAATACAACCAATCTGAAGCTCTTCTTTAATTTTGCATATGTTTTAACAATAATTGAGGATATATTAGGCCCATTTGGAGCATTACATCTCTGAAAATAAATTATTTCACCCATATAGTGCTGTAAAAATGGTCAAAAATACATGTAAATTACACCAAACCAGTACCAAATGTTGGTCTATAATGCTGAAATTTGGCCAGAATATAAGGTGGCACATACTAAATCTGACTGAACCGGTTTTAAAATTACATCTGATATAACAGTACCTATAGTTTGGCAATATTGGCTTCAGCTGGCCCCAAATTCGCTTCTGTGGGGCTGCATTAAGATATACTTAAATTTGGCAAAGTAAGACAAATTTAAGGCTGAAAACCATATTGTTTGCTAGAGCTGGCGCCACTAAATGAGATTCCACAAGAATATTCCTTAAGAAATACATAACTGGTCCAAAATACATGTATTGGAAGTGCAGGTATCGAGGGGGTGGTCATATGGCACATCAGTCCAAAACCCCACTTAAACTTCATCAATCTGGCTCAGATTTTCACAGGAAACTCAGTTCATATCAGCCATTGATATTGTATTGGCTTGACTTACTCAGGAAACCAATTAAAAATTTCAATTTTCCGGGGTCTGGGGCCAGGCTCAGCCCCCCTCAAATTAGGAAATATCAGGTATATCCTAATACAACCAATCTGAAGCTCTTCTTTAATTTTGCATATGTTTTAACAATAATCGAGGATATATTAGGCCCATTTGGAGCATTACATCTCTGAAAATAAATTATTTCACCCATATAGTGCTGTAAAAATGGTCAAAAATACATGTAAATTACACCAAACCAGTACCAAATGTTGGTCTATAATGCTGAAATTTGGCCAGAATATAAGGTGGCACATACTAAATCTGACTGAACCGGTTTTAAAATTACATCTGATATAACAGTACCTATAGTTTGGCAATATTGGCTTCAGCTGGCCCCAAATTCGCTTCTGTGGGGCTGCATTAAGATATACTTAAATTTGGCAAAGTAAGACAAATTTAAGGCTGAAAACCATATTGTTTGCTAGAGCTGGCGCCACTAAATGAGATTCCACAAGAATATTCCTTAAGAAATACATAACTGGTCCAAAATACATGTATTGGAAGTGCAGGTATCGAGGGGGTGGTCATATGGCACATCAGTCCAAAACCCCACTTAAACTTCATCAATCTGGCTCAGATTTTCACAGGAAACTCAGTTCATATCAGACATTGATATTGTATTGGCTTGACTTACTCAGGAAACCAATTAAAAATTTCAATTTTCCGGGGTCTGGGGCCAGGCTCAGCCCCCCTCAAATTAGGAAATATCAGGTATATCCTAATACAACCAATCTGAAGCTCTTCTTTAATTTTGCATATGTTTTAACAATAATTGAGGATATATTAGGCCCATTTGGAGCATTACATCTCTGAAAATAAATTATTTCACCCATATAGTGCTGTAAAAATGGTCAAAAATACATGTAAATTACACCAAACCAGTACCAAATGTTGGTCTATAATGCTGAAATTTGGCCAGAATATAAGGTGGCACATACTAAATCTGACTGAACCGGTTTTAAAATTACATCTGATATAACAGTACCTATAGTTTGGCAATATTGGCTTCAGCTGGCCCCAAATTCGCTTCTGTGGGGCTGCATTAAGATATACTTAAATTTGGCAAAGTAAGACAAATTTAAGGCTGAAAACCATATTGTTTGCTAGAGCTGGCGCCACTAAATGAGATTCCACAAGAATATTCCTTAAGAAATACATAACTGGTCCAAAATACATGTATTGGAAGTGCAGGTATCGAGGGGGTGGTCATATGGCACATCAGTCCAAAACCCCACTTAAACTTCATCAATCTGGCTCAGATTTTCACAGGAAACTCAGTTCATATCAGACATTGATATTGTATTGGCTTGACTTACTCAGGAAACCAATTAAAAATTTCAATTTTCCGGGGTCTGGGGCCAGGCTCAGCCCCCCTCAAATTAGGAAATATCAGGTATATCCTAATACAACCAATCTGAAGCTCTTCTTTAATTTTGCATATGTTTTAACAATAATTGAGGATATATTAGGCCCATTTGGAGCATTACATCTCTGAAAATAAATTATTTCACCCATATAGTGCTGTAAAAATGGTCAAAAATACATGTAAATTACACCAAACCAGTACCAAATGTTGGTCTATAATGCTGAAATTTGGCCAGAATATAAGGTGGCACATACTAAATCTGACTGAACCGGTTTTAAAATTACATCTGATATAACAGTACCTATAGTTTGGCAATATTGGCTTCAGCTGGCCCCAAATTCGCTTCTGTGGGGCTGCATTAAGATATACTTAAATTTGGCAAAGTAAGACAAATTTAAGGCTGAAAACCATATTGTTTGCTAGAGCTGGCGCCACTAAATGAAATTCCACAAGAATATTCCTTAAGAAATACATAACTGGTCCAAAATACATGCATTGGAAGTGCAGGTATCGAGGGGGTGGTCATATGGCACATCAGTCCAAAACCCCACTTAAACTTCATCAATCTGGCTCAGATTTTCACAGGAAACTCAGTTCATATCAGACATTGATATTGTATTGGCTTGACTTACTCAGGAAACCAATTAAAAATTTCAATTTTCCGGGGTCTGGGGCCAGGCTCAGCCCCCCTCAAATTAGGAAATATCAGGTATATCCTAATACAACCAATCTGAAGCTCTTCTTTAATTTTGCATATGTTTTAACAATAATTGAGGATATATTAGGCCCATTTGGAGCATTACATCTCTGAAAATAAATTATTTCACCCATATAGTGCTGTAAAAATGGTCAAAAATACATGTAAATTACACCAAACCAGTACCAAATGTTGGTCTATAATGCTGAAATTTGGCCAGAATATAAGGTGGCACATACTAAATCTGACTGAACCGGTTCTAAAATTACATCTGATATAACAGTACCTATAGTTTGGCAATATTGGCTTCAGCTGGCCCCAAATTCGCTTCTGTGGGGCTGCATTAAGATATACTTAAATTTGGCAAAGTAAGACAAATTTAAGGCTGAAAACCATATTGTTTGCTAGAGCTGGCGCCACTAAATGAAATTCCACAAGAATATTCCTTAAGAAATACATAACTGGTCCAAAATACATGTATTGGAAGTGCAGGTATCGAGGGGGTGGTCATATGGCACATCAGTCCAAAACCCCACTTAAACTTCATCAATCTGGCTCAGATTTTCACAGGAAACTCAGTTCATATCAGACATTGATATTGTATTGGCTTGACTTACTCAGGAAACCAATTAAAAATTTCAATTTTCCGGGGTCTGGGGCCAGGCTCAGCCCCCCTCAAATTAGGAAATATCAGGTATATCCTAATACAACCAATCTGAAGCTCTTCTTTAATTTTGCATATGTTTTAACAATAATTGAGGATATATTAGGCCCATTTGGAGCATTACATCTCTGAAAATAAATTATTTCACCCATATAGTGCTGTAAAAATGGTCAAAAATACATGTAAATTACACCAAACCAGTACCAAATGTTGGTCTATAATGCTGAAATTTGGCCAGAATATAAGGTGGCACATACTAAATCTGACTGAACCGGTTTTAAAATTACATCTGATATAACAGTACCTATAGTTTGGCAATATTGGCTTCAGCTGGCCCCAAATTCGCTTCTGTGGGGCTGCATTAAGATATACTTAAATTTGGCAAAGTAAGACAAATTTAAGGCTGAAAACCATATTGTTTGCTAGAGCTGGCGCCACTAAATGAGATTCCACAAGAATATTCCTTAAGAAATACATAACTGGTCCAAAATACATGTATTGGAAGTGCAGGTATCGAGGGGGTGGTCATATGGCACATCAGTCCAAAACCCCACTTAAACTTCATCAATCTGGCTCAGATTTTCACAGGAAACTCAGTTCATATCAGACATTGATATTGTATTGGCTTGACTTACTCAGGAAACCAATTAAAAATTTCAATTTTCCGGGGTCTGGGGCCAGGCTCAGCCCCCCTCAAATTAGGAAATATCAGGTATATCCTAATACAACCAATCTGAAGCTCTTCTTTAATTTTGCATATGTTTTAACAATAATTGAGGATATATTAGGCCCATTTGGAGCATTACATCTCTGAAAATAAATTATTTCACCCATATAGTGCTGTAAAAATGGTCAAAAATACATGTAAATTACACCAAACCAGTACCAAATGTTGGTCTATAATGCTGAAATTTGGCCAGAATATAAGGTGGCACATACTAAATCTGACTGAACCGGTTTTAAAATTACATCTGATATAACAGTACCTATAGTTTGGCAATATTGGCTTCAGCTGGCCCCAAATTCGCTTCTGTGGGGCTGCATTAAGATATACTTAAATTTGGCAAAGTAAGACAAATTTAAGGCTGAAAACCATATTGTTTGCTAGAGCTGGCGCCACTAAATGAGATTCCACAAGAATATTCCTTAAGAAATACATAACTGGTCCAAAATACATGTATTGGAAGTGCAGGTATCGAGGGGGTGGTCATATGGCACATCAGTCCAAAACCCCACTTAAACTTCATCAATCTGGCTCAGATTTTCACAGGAAACTCAGTTCATATCAGCCATTGATATTGTATTGGCTTGACTTACTCAGGAAACCAATTAAAAATTTCAATTTTCCGGGGTCTGGGGCCAGGCTCAGCCCCCCTCAAATTAGGAAATATCAGGTATATCCTAATACAACCAATCTGAAGCTCTTCTTTAATTTTGCATATGTTTTAACAATAATCGAGGATATATTAGGCCCATTTGGAGCATTACATCTCTGAAAATAAATTATTTCACCCATATAGTGCTGTAAAAATGGTCAAAAATACATGTAAATTACACCAAACCAGTACCAAATGTTGGTCTATAATGCTGAAATTTGGCCAGAATATAAGGTGGCACATACTAAATCTGACTGAACCGGTTTTAAAATTACATCTGATATAACAGTACCTATAGTTTGGCAATATTGGCTTCAGCTGGCCCCAAATTCGCTTCTGTGGGGCTGCATTAAGATATACTTAAATTTGGCAAAGTAAGACAAATTTAAGGCTGAAAACCATATTGTTTGCTAGAGCTGGCGCCACTAAATGAGATTCCACAAGAATATTCCTTAAGAAATACATAACTGGTCCAAAATACATGTATTGGAAGTGCAGGTATCGAGGGGGTGGTCATATGGCACATCAGTCCAAAACCCCACTTAAACTTCATCAATCTGGCTCAGATTTTCACAGGAAACTCAGTTCATATCAGACATTGATATTGTATTGGCTTGACTTACTCAGGAAACCAATTAAAAATTTCAATTTTCCGGGGTCTGGGGCCAGGCTCAGCCCCCCTCAAATTAGGAAATATCAGGTATATCCTAATACAACCAATCTGAAGCTCTTCTTTAATTTTGCATATGTTTTAACAATAATTGAGGATATATTAGGCCCATTTGGAGCATTACATCTCTGAAAATAAATTATTTCACCCATATAGTGCTGTAAAAATGGTCAAAAATACATGTAAATTACACCAAACCAGTACCAAATGTTGGTCTATAATGCTGAAATTTGGCCAGAATATAAGGTGGCACATACTAAATCTGACTGAACCGGTTTTAAAATTACATCTGATATAACAGTACCTATAGTTTGGCAATATTGGCTTCAGCTGGCCCCAAATTCGCTTCTGTGGGGCTGCATTAAGATATACTTAAATTTGGCAAAGTAAGACAAATTTAAGGCTGAAAACCATATTGTTTGCTAGAGCTGGCGCCACTAAATGAGATTCCACAAGAATATTCCTTAAGAAATACATAACTGGTCCAAAATACATGTATTGGAAGTGCAGGTATCGAGGGGGTGGTCATATGGCACATCAGTCCAAAACCCCACTTAAACTTCATCAATCTGGCTCAGATTTTCACAGGAAACTCAGTTCATATCAGACATTGATATTGTATTGGCTTGACTTACTCAGGAAACCAATTAAAAATTTCAATTTTCCGGGGTCTGGGGCCAGGCTCAGCCCCCCTCAAATTAGGAAATATCAGGTATATCCTAATACAACCAATCTGAAGCTCTTCTTTAATTTTGCATATGTTTTAACAATAATTGAGGATATATTAGGCCCATTTGGAGCATTACATCTCTGAAAATAAATTATTTCACCCATATAGTGCTGTAAAAATGGTCAAAAATACATGTAAATTACACCAAACCAGTACCAAATGTTGGTCTATAATGCTGAAATTTGGCCAGAATATAAGGTGGCACATACTAAATCTGACTGAACCGGTTTTAAAATTACATCTGATATAACAGTACCTATAGTTTGGCAATATTGGCTTCAGCTGGCCCCAAATTCGCTTCTGTGGGGCTGCATTAAGATATACTTAAATTTGGCAAAGTAAGACAAATTTAAGGCTGAAAACCATATTGTTTGCTAGAGCTGGCGCCACTAAATGAGATTCCACAAGAATATTCCTTAAGAAATACATAACTGGTCCAAAATACATGTATTGGAAGTGCAGGTATCGAGGGGGTGGTCATATGGCACATCAGTCCAAAACCCCACTTAAACTTCATCAATCTGGCTCAGATTTTCACAGGAAACTCAGTTCATATCAGACATTGATATTGTATTGGCTTGACTTACTCAGGAAACCAATTAAAAATTTCAATTTTCCGGGGTCTGGGGCCAGGCTCAGCCCCCCTCAAATTAGGAAATATCAGGTATATCCTAATACAACCAATCTGAAGCTCTTCTTTAATTTTGCATATGTTTTAACAATAATTGAGGATATTTTAGGCCCATTTGGAGCATTACATCTCTGAAAATAAATTATTTCACCCATATAGTGCTGTAAAAATGGTCAAAAATACATGTAAATTACACCAAACCAGTACCAAATGTTGGTCTATAATGCTGAAATTTGGCCAGAATATAAGGTGGCACATACTAAATCTGACTGAACCGGTTTTAAAATTACATCTGATATAACAGTACCTATAGTTTGGCAATATTGGCTTCAGCTGGCCCCAAATTCGCTTCTGTGGGGCTGCATTAAGATATACTTAAATTTGGCAAAGTAAGACAAATTTAAGGCTGAAAACCATATTGTTTGCTAGAGCTGGCGCCACTAAATGAGATTCCACAAGAATATTCCTTAAGAAATACATAACTGGTCCAAAATACATGTATTGGAAGTGCAGGTATCGAGGGGGTGGTCATATGGCACATCAGTCCAAAACCCCACTTAAACTTCATCAATCTGGCTCAGATTTTCACAGGAAACTCAGTTCATATCAGACATTGATATTGTATTGGCTTGACTTACTCAGGAAACCAATTAAAAATTTCAATTTTCCGGGGTCTGGGGCCAGGCTCAGGCCCCCTCAAATTAGGAAATATCAGGTATATCCTAATACAACCAATCTGAAGCTCTTCTTTAATTTTGCATATGTTTTAACAATAATTGAGGATATATTAGGCCCATTTGGAGCATTACATCTCTGAAAATAAATTATTTCACCCATATAGTGCTGTAAAAATGGTCAAAAATACATGTAAATTACACCAAACCAGTACCAAATGTTGGTCTATAATGCTGAAATTTGGCCAGAATATAAGGTGGCACATACTAAATCTGACTGAACCGGTTTTAAAATTACATCTGATATAACAGTACCTATAGTTTGGCAATATTGGCTTCAGCTGGCCCCAAATTCGCTTCTGTGGGGCTGCATTAAGATATACTTAAATTTGGCAAAGTAAGACAAATTTAAGGCTGAAAACCATATTGTTTGCTAGAGCTGGCGCCACTAAATGAGATTCCACAAGAATATTCCTTAAGAAATACATAACTGGTCCAAAATACATGTATTGGAAGTGCAGGTATCGAGGGGGTGGTCATATGGCACATCAGTCCAAAACCCCACTTAAACTTCATCAATCTGGCTCAGATTTTCACAGGAAACTCAGTTCATATCAGACATTGATATTGTATTGGCTTGACTTACTCAGGAAACCAATTAAAAATTTCAATTTTCCGGGGTCTGGGGCCAGGCTCAGCCCCCCTCAAATTAGGAAATATCAGGTATATCCTAATACAACCAATCTGAAGCTCTTCTTTAATTTTGCATATGTTTTAACAATAATTGAGGATATATTAGGCCCATTTGGAGCATTACATCTCTGAAAATAAATTATTTCACCCATATAGTGCTGTAAAAATGGTCAAAAATACATGTAAATTACACCAAACCAGTACCAAATGTTGGTCTATAATGCTGAAATTTGGCCAGAATATAAGGTGGCACATACTAAATCTGACTGAACCGGTTTTAAAATTACATCTGATATAACAGTACCTATAGTTTGGCAATATTGGCTTCAGCTGGCCCCAAATTCGCTTCTGTGGGGCTGCATTAAGATATACTTAAATTTGGCAAAGTAAGACAAATTTAAGGCTGAAAACCATATTGTTTGCTAGAGCTGGCGCCACTAAATGAGATTCCACAAGAATATTCCTTAAGAAATACATAACTGGTCCAAAATACATGTATTGGAAGTGCAGGTATCGAGGGGGTGGTCATATGGCACATCAGTCCAAAACCCCACTTAAACTTCATCAATCTGGCTCAGATTTTCACAGGAAACTCAGTTCATATCAGACATTGATATTGTATTGGCTTGACTTACTCAGGAAACCAATTAAAAATTTCAATTTTCCGGGGTCTGGGGCCAGGCTCAGCCCCCCTCAAATTAGGAAATATCAGGTATATCCTAATACAACCAATCTGAAGCTCTTCTTTAATTTTGCATATGTTTTAACAATAATTGAGGATATATTAGGCCCATTTGGAGCATTACATCTCTGAAAATAAATTATTTCACCCATATAGTGCTGTAAAAATGGTCAAAAATACATGTAAATTACACCAAACCAGTACCAAATGTTGGTCTATAATGCTGAAATTTGGCCAGAATATAAGGTGGCACATACTAAATCTGACTGAACCGGTTTTAAAATTACATCTGATATAACAGTACCTATAGTTTGGCAATATTGGCTTCAGCTGGCCCCAAATTCGCTTCTGTGGGGCTGCATTAAGATATACTTAAATTTGGCAAAGTAAGACAAATTTAAGGCTGAAAACCATATTGTTTGCTAGAGCTGGCGCCACTAAATGAGATTCCACAAGAATATTCCTTAAGAAATACATAACTGGTCCAAAATACATGTATTGGAAGTGCAGGTATCGAGGGGGTGGTCATATGGCACATCAGTCCAAAACCCCACTTAAACTTCATCAATCTGGCTCAGATTTTCACAGGAAACTCAGTTCATATCAGACATTGATATTGTATTGGCTTGACTTACTCAGGAAACCAATTAAAAATTTCAATTTTCCGGGGTCTGGGGCCAGGCTCAGCCCCCCTCAAATTAGGAAATATCAGGTATATCCTAATACAACCAATCTGAAGCTCTTCTTTAATTTTGCATATGTTTTAACAATAATTGAGGATATATTAGGCCCATTTGGAGCATTACATCTCTGAAAATAAATTATTTCACCCATATAGTGCTGTAAAAATGGTCAAAAATACATGTAAATTACACCAAACCAGTACCAAATGTTGGTCTATAATGCTGAAATTTGGCCAGAATATAAGGTGGCACATACTAAATCTGACTGAACCGGTTTTAAAATTACATCTGATATAACAGTACCTATAGTTTGGCAATATTGGCTTCAGCTGGCCCCAAATTCGCTTCTGTGGGGCTGCATTAAGATATACTTAAATTTGGCAAAGTAAGACAAATTTAAGGCTGAAAACCATATTGTTTGCTAGAGCTGGCGCCACTAAATGAGATTCCACAAGAATATTCCTTAAGAAATACATAACTGGTCCAAAATACATGTATTGGAAGTGCAGGTATCGAGGGGGTGGTCATATGGCACATCAGTCCAAAACCCCACTTAAACTTCATCAATCTGGCTCAGATTTTCACAGGAAACTCAGTTCATATCAGACATTGATATTGTATTGGCTTGACTTACTCAGGAAACCAATTAAAAATTTCAATTTTCCGGGGTCTGGGGCCAGGCTCAGCCCCCCTCAAATTAGGAAATATCAGGTATATCCTAATACAACCAATCTGAAGCTCTTCTTTAATTTTGCATATGTTTTAACAATAATTGAGGATATATTAGGCCCATTTGGAGCATTACATCTCTGAAAATAAATTATTTCACCCATATAGTGCTGTAAAAATGGTCAAAAATACATGTAAATTACACCAAACCAGTACCAAATGTTGGTCTATAATGCTGAAATTTGGCCAGAATATAAGGTGGCACATACTAAATCTGACTGAACCGGTTTTAAAATTACATCTGATATAACAGTACCTATAGTTTGGCAATATTGGCTTCAGCTGGCCCCAAATTCGCTTCTGTGGGGCTGCATTAAGATATACTTAAATTTGGCAAAGTAAGACAAATTTAAGGCTGAAAACCATATTGTTTGCTAGAGCTGGCGCCACTAAATGAGATTCCACAAGAATATTCCTTAAGAAATACATAACTGGTCCAAAATACATGTATTGGAAGTGCAGGTATCGAGGGGGTGGTCATATGGCACATCAGTCCAAAACCCCACTTAAACTTCATCAATCTGGCTCAGATTTTCACAGGAAACTCAGTTCATATCAGACATTGATATTGTATTGGCTTGACTTACTCAGGAAACCAATTAAAAATTTCAATTTTCCGGGGTCTGGGGCCAGGCTCAGCCCCCCTCAAATTAGGAAATATCAGGTATATCCTAATACAACCAATCTGAAGCTCTTCTTTAATTTTGCATATGTTTTAACAATAATTGAGGATATATTAGGCCCATTTGGAGCATTACATCTCTGAAAATAAATTATTTCACCCATATAGTGCTGTAAAAATGGTCAAAAATACATGTAAATTACACCAAACCAGTACCAAATGTTGGTCTATAATGCTGAAATTTGGCCAGAATATAAGGTGGCACATACTAAATCTGACTGAACCGGTTTTAAAATTACATCTGATATAACAGTACCTATAGTTTGGCAATATTGGCTTCAGCTGGCCCCAAATTCGCTTCTGTGGGGCTGCATTAAGATATACTTAAATTTGGCAAAGTAAGACAAATTTAAGGCTGAAAACCATATTGTTTGCTAGAGCTGGCGCCACTAAATGAGATTCCACAAGAATATTCCTTAAGAAATACATAACTGGTCCAAAATACATGTATTGGAAGTGCAGGTATCGAGGGGGTGGTCATATGGCACATCAGTCCAAAACCCCACTTAAACTTCATCAATCTGGCTCAGATTTTCACAGGAAACTCAGTTCATATCAGACATTGATATTGTATTGGCTTGACTTACTCAGGAAACCAATTAAAAATTTCAATTTTCCGGGGTCTGGGGCCAGGCTCAGCCCCCCTCAAATTAGGAAATATCAGGTATATCCTAATACAACCAATCTGAAGCTCTTCTTTAATTTTGCATATGTTTTAACAATAATTGAGGATATATTAGGCCCATTTGGAGCATTACATCTCTGAAAATAAATTATTTCACCCATATAGTGCTGTAAAAATGGTCAAAAATACATGTAAATTACACCAAACCAGTACCAAATGTTGGTCTATAATGCTGAAATTTGGCCAGAATATAAGGTGGCACATACTAAATCTGACTGAACCGGTTTTAAAATTACATCTGATATAACAGTACCTATAGTTTGGCAATATTGGCTTCAGCTGGCCCCAAATTCGCTTCTGTGGGGCTGCATTAAGATATACTTAAATTTGGCAAAGTAAGACAAATTTAAGGCTGAAAACCATATTGTTTGCTAGAGCTGGCGCCACTAAATGAGATTCCACAAGAATATTCCTTAAGAAATACATAACTGGTCCAAAATACATGTATTGGAAGTGCAGGTATCGAGGGGGTGGTCATATGGCACATCAGTCCAAAACCCCACTTAAACTTCATCAATCTGGCTCAGATTTTCACAGGAAACTCAGTTCATATCAGACATTGATATTGTATTGGCTTGACTTACTCAGGAAACCAATTAAAAATTTCAATTTTCCGGGGTCTGGGGCCAGGCTCAGCCCCCCTCAAATTAGGAAATATCAGGTATATCCTAATACAACCAATCTGAAGCTATTCTTTAATTTTGCATATGTTTTAACAATAATTGAGGATATATTAGGCCCATTTGGAGCATTACATCTCTGAAAATAAATTATTTCACCCATATAGTGCTGTAAAAATGGTCAAAAATACATGTAAATTACACCAAACCAGTACCAAATGTTGGTCTATAATGCTGAAATTTGGCCAGAATATAAGGTGGCACATACTAAATCTGACTGAACCGGTTTTAAAATTACATCTGATATAACAGTACCTATAGTTTGGCAATATTGGCTTCAGCTGGCCCCAAATTCGCTTCTGTGGGGCTGCATTAAGATATACTTAAATTTGGCAAAGTAAGACAAATTTAAGGCTGAAAACCATATTGTTTGCTAGAGCTGGCGCCACTAAATGAGATTCCACAAGAATATTCCTTAAGAAATACATAACTGGTCCAAAATACATGTATTGGAAGTGCAGGTATCGAGGGGGTGGTCATATGGCACATCAGTCCAAAACCCCACTTAAACTTCATCAATCTGGCTCAGATTTTCACAGGAAACTCAGTTCATATCAGACATTGATATTGTATTGGCTTGACTTACTCAGGAAACCAATTAAAAATTTCAATTTTCCGGGGTCTGGGGCCAGGCTCAGCCCCCCTCAAATTAGGAAATATCAGGTATATCCTAATACAACCAATCTGAAGCTCTTCTTTAATTTTGCATATGTTTTAACAATAATTGAGGATATATTAGGCCCATTTGGAGCATTACATCTCTGAAAATAAATTATTTCACTCATATAGTGCTGTAAAAATGGTCAAAAATACATGTAAATTACACCAAACCAGTACCAAATGTTGGTCTATAATGCTGAAATTTGGCCAGAATATAAGGTGGCACATACTAAATCTGACTGAACCGGTTTTAAAATTACATCTGATATAACAGTACCTATAGTTTGGCAATATTGGCTTCAGCTGGCCCCAAATTCGCTTCTGTGGGGCTGCATTAAGATATACTTAAATTTGGCAAAGTAAGACAAATTTAAGGCTGAAAACCATATTGTTTGCTAGAGCTGGCGCCACTAAATGAGATTCCACAAGAATATTCCTTAAGAAATACATAACTGGTCCAAAATACATGTATTGGAAGTGCAGGTATCGAGGGGGTGGTCATATGGCACATCAGTCCAAAACCCCACTTAAACTTCATCAATCTGGCTCAGATTTTCACAGGAAACTCAGTTCATATCAGACATTGATATTGTATTGGCTTGACTTACTCAGGAAACCAATTAAAAATTTCAATTTTCCGGGGTCTGGGGCCAGGCTCAGCCCCCCTCAAATTAGGAAATATCAGGTATATCCTAATACAACCAATCTGAAGCTCTTCTTTAATTTTGCATATGTTTTAACAATAATTGAGGATATATTAGGCCCATTTGGAGCATTACATCTCTGAAAATAAATTATTTCACCCATATAGTGCTGTAAAAATGGTCAAAAATACATGTAAATTACACCAAACCAGTACCAAATGTTGGTCTATAATGCTGAAATTTGGCCAGAATATAAGGTGGCACATACTAAATCTGACTGAACCGGTTTTAAAATTACATCTGATATAACAGTACCTATAGTTTGGCAATATTGGCTTCAGCTGGCCCCAAATTCGCTTCTGTGGGGCTGCATTAAGATATACTTAAATTTGGCAAAGTAAGACAAATTTAAGGCTGAAAACCATATTGTTTGCTAGAGCTGGCGCCACTAAATGAGATTCCACAAGAATATTCCTTAAGAAATACATAACTGGTCCAAAATACATGTATTGGAAGTGCAGGTATCGAGGGGGTGGTCATATGGCACATCAGTCCAAAACCCCACTTAAACTTCATCAATCTGGCTCAGATTTTCACAGGAAACTCAGTTCATATCAGACATTGATATTGTATTGGCTTGACTTACTCAGGAAACCAATTAAAAATTTCAATTTTCCGGGGTCTGGGGCCAGGCTCAGCCCCCCTCAAATTAGGAAATATCAGGTATATCCTAATACAACCAATCTGAAGCTCTTCTTTAATTTTGCATATGTTTTAACAATAATTGAGGATATATTAGGCCCATTTGGAGCATTACATCTCTGAAAATAAATTATTTCACCCATATAGTGCTGTAAAAATGGTCAAAAATACATGTAAATTACACCAAACCAGTACCAAATGTTGGTCTATAATGCTGAAATTTGGCCAGAATATAAGGTGGCACATACTAAATCTGACTGAACCGGTTTTAAAATTACATCTGATATAACAGTACCTATAGTTTGGCAATATTGGCTTCAGCTGGCCCCAAATTCGCTTCTGTGGGGCTGCATTAAGATATACTTAAATTTGGCAAAGTAAGACAAATTTAAGGCTGAAAACCATATTGTTTGCTAGAGCTGGCGCCACTAAATGAGATTCCACAAGAATATTCCTTAAGAAATACATAACTGGTCCAAAATACATGTATTGGAAGTGCAGGTATCGAGGGGGTGGTCATATGGCACATCAGTCCAAAACCCCACTTAAACTTCATCAATCTGGCTCAGATTTTCACAGGAAACTCAGTTCATATCAGACATTGATATTGTATTGGCTTGACTTACTCAGGAAACCAATTAAAAATTTCAATTTTCCGGGGTCTGGGGCCAGGCTCAGCCCCCCTCAAATTAGGAAATATCAGGTATATCCTAATACAACCAATCTGAAGCTCTTCTTTAATTTTGCATATGTTTTAACAATAATTGAGGATATATTAGGCCCATTTGGAGCATTACATCTCTGAAAATAAATTATTTCACCCATATAGTGCTGTAAAAATGGTCAAAAATACATGTAAATTACACCAAACCAGTACCAAATGTTGGTCTATAATGCTGAAATTTGGCCAGAATATAAGGTGGCACATACTAAATCTGACTGAACCGGTTTTAAAATTACATCTGATATAACAGTACCTATAGTTTGGCAATATTGGCTTCAGCTGGCCCCAAATTCGCTTCTGTGGGGCTGCATTAAGATATACTTAAATTTGGCAAAGTAAGACAAATTTAAGGCTGAAAACCATATTGTTTGCTAGAGCTGGCGCCACTAAATGAGATTCCACAAGAATATTCCTTAAGAAATACATAACTGGTCCAAAATACATGTATTGGAAGTGCAGGTATCGAGGGGGTGGTCATATGGCACATCAGTCCAAAACCCCACTTAAACTTCATCAATCTGGCTCAGATTTTCACAGGAAACTCAGTTCATATCAGACATTGATATTGTATTGGCTTGACTTACTCAGGAAACCAATTAAAAATTTCAATTTTCCGGGGTCTGGGGCCAGGCTCAGCCCCCCTCAAATTAGGAAATATCAGGTATATCCTAATACAACCAATCTGAAGCTCTTCTTTAATTTTGCATATGTTTTAACAATAATTGAGGATATATTAGGCCCATTTGGAGCATTACATCTCTGAAAATAAATTATTTCACCCATATAGTGCTGTAAAAATGGTCAAAAATACATGTAAAATTACACCAAACCAGTACCAAATGTTGGTCTATAATGCTGAAATTTGGCCAGAATATAAGGTGGCACATACTAAATCTGACTGAACCGGTTTTAAAATTACATGTGATATAACAGTACCTATAGTTTGGCAATATTGGCTTCAGCTGGCCCCAAATTCGCTTCTGTGGGGCTGCATTAAGATATACTTAAATTTGGCAAAGTAAGACAAATTTAAGGCTGAAAACCATATTGTTTGCTAGAGCTGGCGCCACTAAATGAGATTCCACAAGAATATTCCTTAAGAAATACATAACTGGTCCAAAATACATGTATTGGAAGTGCAGGTATCGAGGGGGTGGTCATATGGCACATCAGTCCAAAACCCCACTTAAACTTCATCAATCTGGCTCAGATTTTCACAGGAAACTCAGTTCATATCAGACATTGATATTGTATTGGCTTGACTTACTCAGGAAACCAATTAAAAATTTCAATTTTCCGGGGTCTGGGGCCAGGCTCAGCCCCCCTCAAATTAGGAAATATCAGGTATATCCTAATACAACCAATCTGAAGCTCTTCTTTAATTTTGCATATGTTTTAACAATAATTGAGGATATATTAGGCCCATTTGGAGCATTACATCTCTGAAAATAAATTATTTCACCCATATAGTGCTGTAAAAATGGTCAAAAATACATGTAAATTACACCAAACCAGTACCAAATGTTGGTCTATAATGCTGAAATTTGGCCAGAATATAAGGTGGCACATACTAAATCTGACTGAACCGGTTTTAAAATTACATCTGATATAACAGTACCTATAGTTTGGCAATATTGGCTTCAGCTGGCCCCAAATTCGCTTCTGTGGGGCTGCATTAAGATATACTTAAATTTGGCAAAGTAAGACAAATTTAAGGCTGAAAACCATATTGTTTGCTAGAGCTGGCGCCACTAAATGAGATTCCACAAGAATATTCCTTAAGAAATACATAACTGGTCCAAAATACATGTATTGGAAGTGCAGGTATCGAGGGGGTGGTCATATGGCACATCAGTCCAAAACCCCACTTAAACTTCATCAATCTGGCTCAGATTTTCACAGGAAACTCAGTTCATATCAGACATTGATATTGTATTGGCTTGACTTACTCAGGAAACCAATTAAAAATTTCAATTTTCCGGGGTCTGGGGCCAGGCTCAGCCCCCCTCAAATTAGGAAATATCAGGTATATCCTAATACAACCAATCTGAAGCTCTTCTTTAATTTTGCATATGTTTTAACAATAATTGAGGATATATTAGGCCCATTTGGAGCATTACATCTCTGAAAATAAATTATTTCACCCATATAGTGCTGTAAAAATGGTCAAAAATACATGTAAATTACACCAAACCAGTACCAAATGTTGGTCTATAATGCTGAAATTTGGCCAGAATATAAGGTGGCACATACTAAATCTGACTGAACCGGTTTTAAAATTACATCTGATATAACAGTACCTATAGTTTGGCAATATTGGCTTCAGCTGGCCCCAAATTCGCTTCTGTGGGGCTGCATTAAGATATACTTAAATTTGGCAAAGTAAGACAAATTTAAGGCTGAAAACCATATTGTTTGCTAGAGCTGGCGCCACTAAATGAGATTCCACAAGAATATTCCTTAAGAAATACATAACTGGTCCAAAATACATGTATTGGAAGTGCAGGTATCGAGGGGGTGGTCATATGGCACATCAGTCCAAAACCCCACTTAAACTTCATCAATCTGGCTCAGATTTTCACAGGAAACTCAGTTCATATCAGACATTGATATTGTATTGGCTTGACTTACTCAGGAAACCAATTAAAAATTTCAATTTTCCGGGGTCTGGGGCCAGGCTCAGCCCCCCTCAAATTAGGAAATATCAGGTATATCCTAATACAACCAATCTGAAGCTCTTCTTTAATTTTGCATATGTTTTAACAATAATTGAGGATATATTAGGCCCATTTGGAGCATTACATCTCTGAAAATGAATTATTTCACCCATATAGTGCTGTAAAAATGGTCAAAAATACATGTAAATTACACCAAACCAGTACCAAATGTTGGTCTATAATGCTGAAATTTGGCCAGAATATAAGGTGGCACATACTAAATCTGACTGAACCGGTTTTAAAATTACATCTGATATAACAGTACCTATAGTTTGGCAATATTGGCTTCAGCTGGCCCCAAATTCGCTTCTGTGGGGCTGCATTAAGATATACTTAAATTTGGCAAAGTAAGACAAATTTAAGGCTGAAAACCATATTGTTTGCTAGAGCTGGCGCCACTAAATGAGATTCCACAAGAATATTCCTTAAGAAATACATAACTGGTCCAAAATACATGTATTGGAAGTGCAGGTATCGAGGGGGTGGTCATATGGCACATCAGTCCAAAACCCCACTTAAACTTCATCAATCTGGCTCAGATTTTCACAGGAAACTCAGTTCATATCAGACATTGATATTGTATTGGCTTGACTTACTCAGGAAACCAATTAAAAATTTCAATTTTCCGGGGTCTGGGGCCAGGCTCAGCCCCCCTCAAATTAGGAAATATCAGGTATATCCTAATACAACCAATCTGAAGCTCTTCTTTAATTTTGCATATGTTTTAACAATAATTGAGGATATATTAGGCCCATTTGGAGCATTACATCTCTGAAAATGAATTATTTCACCCATATAGTGCTGTAAAAATGGTCAAAAATACATGTAAATTACACCAAACCAGTACCAAATGTTGGTCTATAATGCTGAAATTTGGCCAGAATATAAGGTGGCACATACTAAATCTGACTGAACCGGTTTTAAAATTACATCTGATATAACAGTACCTATAGTTTGGCAATATTGGCTTCAGCTGGCCCCAAATTCGCTTCTGTGGGGCTGCATTAAGATATACTTAAATTTGGCAAAGTAAGACAAATTTAAGGCTGAAAACCATATTGTTTGCTAGAGCTGGCGCCACTAAATGAGATTCCACAAGAATATTCCTTAAGAAATACATAACTGGTCCAAAATACATGTATTGGAAGTGCAGGTATCGAGGGGGTGGTCATATGGCACATCAGTCCAAAACCCCACTTAAACTTCATCAATCTGGCTCAGATTTTCACAGGAAACTCAGTTCATATCAGACATTGATATTGTATTGGCTTGACTTACTCAGGAAACCAATTAAAAATTTCAATTTTCCGGGGTCTGGGGCCAGGCTCAGCCCCCCTCAAATTAGGAAATATCAGGTATATCCTAATACAACCAATCTGAAGCTCTTCTTTAATTTTGCATATGTTTTAACAATAATTGAGGATATATTAGGCCCATTTGGAGCATTACATCTCTGAAAATAAATTATTTCACCCATATAGTGCTGTAAAAATGGTCAAAAATACATGTAAATTACACCAAACCAGTACCAAATGTTGGTCTATAATGCTGAAATTTGGCCAGAATATAAGGTGGCACATACTAAATCTGACTGAACCGGTTTTAAAATTACATCTGATATAACAGTACCTATAGTTTGGCAATATTGGCTTCAGCTGGCCCCAAATTCGCTTCTGTGGGGCTGCATTAAGATATACTTAAATTTGGCAAAGTAAGACAAATTTAAGGCTGAAAACCATATTGTTTGCTAGAGCTGGCGCCACTAAATGAGATTCCACAAGAATATTCCTTAAGAAATACATAACTGGTCCAAAATACATGTATTGGAAGTGCAGGTATCGAGGGGGTGGTCATATGGCACATCAGTCCAAAACCCCACTTAAACTTCATCAATCTGGCTCAGATTTTCACAGGAAACTCAGTTCATATCAGACATTGATATTGTATTGGCTTGACTTACTCAGGAAACCAATTAAAAATTTCAATTTTCCGGGGTCTGGGGCCAGGCTCAGCCCCCCTCAAATTAGGAAATATCAGGTATATCCTAATACAACCAATCTGAAGCTCTTCTTTAATTTTGCATATGTTTTAACAATAATTGAGGATATATTAGGCCCATTTGGAGCATTACATCTCTGAAAATGAATTATTTCACCCATATAGTGCTGTAAAAATGGTCAAAAATACATGTAAATTACACCAAACCAGTACCAAATGTTGGTCTATAATGCTGAAATTTGGCCAGAATATAAGGTGGCACATACTAAATCTGACTGAACCGGTTTTAAAATTACATCTGATATAACAGTACCTATAGTTTGGCAATATTGGCTTCAGCTGGCCCCAAATTCGCTTCTGTGGGGCTGCATTAAGATATACTTAAATTTGGCAAAGTAAGACAAATTTAAGGCTGAAAACCATATTGTTTGCTAGAGCTGGCGCCACTAAATGAGATTCCACAAGAATATTCCTTAAGAAATACATAACTGGTCCAAAATACATGTATTGGAAGTGCAGGTATCGAGGGGGTGGTCATATGGCACATCAGTCCAAAACCCCACTTAAACTTCATCAATCTGGCTCAGATTTTCACAGGAAACTCAGTTCATATCAGACATTGATATTGTATTGGCTTGACTTACTCAGGAAACCAATTAAAAATTTCAATTTTCCGGGGTCTGGGGCCAGGCTCAGCCCCCCTCAAATTAGGAAATATCAGGTATATCCTAATACAACCAATCTGAAGCTCTTCTTTAATTTTGCATATGTTTTAACAATAATTGAGGATATATTAGGCCCATTTGGAGCATTACATCTCTGAAAATGAATTATTTCACCCATATAGTGCTGTAAAAATGGTCAAAAATACATGTAAATTACACCAAACCAGTACCAAATGTTGGTCTATAATGCTGAAATTTGGCCAGAATATAAGGTGGCACATACTAAATCTGACTGAACTGGTTTTAAAATTACATCTGATATAACAGTACCTATAGTTTGGCAATATTGGCTTCAGCTGGCCCCAAATTCGCTTCTGTGGGGCTGCATTAAGATATACTTAAATTTGGCAAAGTAAGACAAATTTAAGGCTGAAAACCATATTGTTTGCTAGAGCTGGCGCCACTAAATGAGATTCCACAAGAATATTCCTTAAGAAATACATAACTGGTCCAAAATACATGTATTGGAAGTGCAGGTATCGAGGGGGTGGTCATATGGCACATCAGTCCAAAACCCCACTTAAACTTCATCAATCTGGCTCAGATTTTCACAGGAAACTCAGTTCATATCAGACATTGATATTGTATTGGCTTGACTTACTCAGGAAACCAATTAAAAATTTCAATTTTCCGGGGTCTGGGGCCAGGCTCAGCCCCCCTCAAATTAGGAAATATCAGGTATATCCTAATACAACCAATCTGAAGCTCTTCTTTAATTTTGCATATGTTTTAACAATAATTGAGGATATATTAGGCCCATTTGGAGCATTACATCTCTGAAAATAAATTATTTCACCCATATAGTGCTGTAAAAATGGTCAAAAATACATGTAAATTACACCAAACCAGTACCAAATGTTGGTCTATAATGCTGAAATTTGGCCAGAATATAAGGTGGCACATACTAAATCTGACTGAACCGGTTTTAAAATTACATCTGATATAACAGTACCTATAGTTTGGCAATATTGGCTTCAGCTGGCCCCAAATTCGCTTCTGTGGGGCTGCATTAAGATATACTTAAATTTGGCAAAGTAAGACAAATTTAAGGCTGAAAACCATATTGTTTGCTAGAGCTGGCGCCACTAAATGAGATTCCACAAGAATATTCCTTAAGAAATACATAACTGGTCCAAAATACATGTATTGGAAGTGCAGGTATCGAGGGGGTGGTCATATGGCACATCAGTCCAAAACCCCACTTAAACTTCATCAATCTGGCTCAGATTTTCACAGGAAACTCAGTTCATATCAGACATTGATATTGTATTGGCTTGACTTACTCAGGAAACCAATTAAAAATTTCAATTTTCCGGGGTCTGGGGCCAGGCTCAGCCCCCCTCAAATTAGGAAATATCAGGTATATCCTAATGCAACCAATCTGAAGCTCTTCTTTAATTTTGCATATGTTTTAACAATAATTGAGGATATATTAGGCCCATTTGGAGCATTACATCTCTGAAAATGAATTATTTCACCCATATAGTGCTGTAAAAATGGTCAAAAATACATGTAAATTACACCAAACCAGTACCAAATGTTGGTCTATAATGCTGAAATTTGGCCAGAATATAAGGTGGCACATACTAAATCTGACTGAACCGGTTTTAAAATTACATCTGATATAACAGTACCTATAGTTTGGCAATATTGGCTTCAGCTGGCCCCAAATTCGCTTCTGTGGGGCTGCATTAAGATATACTTAAATTTGGCAAAGTAAGACAAATTTAAGGCTGAAAACCATATTGTTTGCTAGAGCTGGCGCCACTAAATGAGATTCCACAAGAATATTCCTTAAGAAATACATAACTGGTCCAAAATACATGTATTGGAAGTGCAGGTATCGAGGGGGTGGTCATATGGCACATCAGTCCAAAACCCCACTTAAACTTCATCAATCTGGCTCAGATTTTCACAGGAAACTCAGTTCATATCAGACATTGATATTGTATTGGCTTGACTTACTCAGGAAACCAATTAAAAATTTCAATTTTCCGGGGTCTGGGGCCAGGCTCAGCCCCCCTCAAATTAGGAAATATCAGGTATATCCTAATACAACCAATCTGAAGCTCTTCTTTAATTTTGCATATGTTTTAACAATAATTGAGGATATATTAGGCCCATTTGGAGCATTACATCTCTGAAAATAAATTATTTCACCCATATAGTGCTGTAAAAATGGTCAAAAATACATGTAAATTACACCAAACCAGTACCAAATGTTGGTCTATAATGCTGAAATTTGGCCAGAATATAAGGTGGCACATACTAAATCTGACTGAACCGGTTTTAAAATTACATCTGATATAACAGTACCTATAGTTTGGCAATATTGGCTTCAGCTGGCCCCAAATTCGCTTCTGTGGGGCTGCATTAAGATATACTTAAATTTGGCAAAGTAAGACAAATTTAAGGCTGAAAACCATATTGTTTGCTAGAGCTGGCGCCACTAAATGAGATTCCACAAGAATATTCCTTAAGAAATACATAACTGGTCCAAAATACATGTATTGGAAGTGCAGGTATCGAGGGGGTGGTCATATGGCACATCAGTCCAAAACCCCACTTAAACTTCATCAATCTGGCTCAGATTTTCACAGGAAACTCAGTTCATATCAGACATTGATATTGTATTGGCTTGACTTACTCAGGAAACCAATTAAAAATTTCAATTTTCCGGGGTCTGGGGCCAGGCTCAGCCCCCCTCAAATTAGGAAATATCAGGTATATCCTAATGCAACCAATCTGAAGCTCTTCTTTAATTTTGCATATGTTTTAACAATAATTGAGGATATATTAGGCCCATTTGGAGCATTACATCTCTGAAAATAAATTATTTCACCCATATAATGCTGTAAAAATGGTCAAAAATACATGTAAATTACACCAAACCAGTACCAAATGTTGGTCTATAATGCTGAAATTTGGCCAGAATATAAGGTGGCACATACTAAATCTGACTGAACCGGTTTTAAAATTACATCTGATATAACAGTACCTATAGTTTGGCAATATTGGCTTCAGCTGGCCCCAAATTCGCTTCTGTGGGGCTGCATTAAGATATACTTAAATTTGGCAAAGTAAGACGAATTTAAGGCTGAAAACCATATTGTTTGCTAGAGCTGGCGCCACTAAATGAGATTCCACAAGAATATTCCTTAAGAAATACATAACTGGTCCAAAATACATGTATTGGAAGTGCAGGTATCAAGGGGGTGGTCATATGGCACATCAGTCCAAAACCCCACTTAAACTTCATCAATCTGGCTCAGATTTTCACAGGGAACTCAGTTCATATCAGACATTGATATTGTATTGGCTTGACTTACTCAGGAAACCAATTAAAAATTTCAATTTTCCGGGGTCTGGGGCCAGGCTCAGCCCCCCTCAAATTAGGAAATATCAGGTATATCCTAATACAACCAATCTGAAGCTCTTCTTTAATTTTGCATATGTTTTAACAATAATTGAGGATATATTAGGCCCATTTGGAGCATTACATCTCTGAAAATAAATTATTTCACCCATATAGTGCTGTAAAAATGGTCAAAAATACATGTAAATTACACCAAACCAGTACCAAATGTTGGTCTATAATGCTGAAATTTGGCCAGAATATAAGGTGGCACATACTAAATCTGACTGAACCGGTTTTAAAATTACATCTGATATAACAGTACCTATAGTTTGGCAATATTGGCTTCAGCTGGCCCCAAATTCGCTTCTGTGGGGCTGCATTAAGATATACTTAAATTTGGCAAAGTAAGACAAATTTAAGGCTGAAAACCATATTGTTTGCTAGAGCTGGCGCCACTAAATGAGATTCCACAAGAATATTCCTTAAGAAATACATAACTGGTCCAAAATACATGTATTGGAAGTGCAGGTATCGAGGGGGTGGTCATATGGCACATCAGTCCAAAACCCCACTTAAACTTCATCAATCTGGCTCAGATTTTCACAGGGAACTCAGTTCATATCAGACATTGATATTGTATTGGCTTGACTTACTCAGGAAACCAATTAAAAATTTCAATTTTCCGGGGTCTGGGGCCAGGCTCAGCCCCCCTCAAATTAGGAAATATCAGGTATATCCTAATACAACCAATCTGAAGCTCTTCTTTAATTTTGCATATGTTTTAACAATAATTGAGGATATATTAGGCCCATTTGGAGCATTACATCTCTGAAAATAAATTATTTCACCCATATAGTGCTGTAAAAATGGTCAAAAATACATGTAAATTACACCAAACCAGTACCAAATGTTGGTCTATAATGCTGAAATTTGGCCAGAATATAAGGTGGCACATACTAAATCTGACTGAACCGGTTTTAAAATTACATCTGATATAACAGTACCTATAGTTTGGCAATATTGGCTTCAGCTGGCCCCAAATTCGCTTCTGTGGGGCTGCATTAAGATATACTTAAATTTGGCAAAGTAAGACAAATTTAAGGCTGAAAACCATATTGTTTGCTAGAGCTGGCGCCACTAAATGAGATTCCACAAGAATATTCCTTAAGAAATACATAACTGGTCCAAAATACATGTATTGGAAGTGCAGGTATCGAGGGGGTGGTCATATGGCACATCAGTCCAAAACCCCACTTAAACTTCATCAATCTGGCTCAGATTTTCACAGGAAACTCAGTTCATATCAGACATTGATATTGTATTGGCTTGACTTACTCAGGAAACCAATTAAAAATTTCAATTTTCCGGGGTCTGGGGCCAGGCTCAGCCCCCCTCAAATTAGGAAATATCAGGTATATCCTAATACAACCAATCTGAAGCTCTTCTTTAATTTTGCATATGTTTTAACAATAATTGAGGATATATTAGGCCCATTTGGAGCATTACATCTCTGAAAATAAATTATTTCACCCATATAGTGCTGTAAAAATGGTCAAAAATACATGTAAATTACACCAAACCAGTACCAAATGTTGGTCTATAATGCTGAAATTTGGCCAGAATATAAGGTGGCACATACTAAATCTGACTGAACCGGTTTTAAAATTACATCTGATATAACAGTACCTATAGTTTGGCAATATTGGCTTCAGCTGGCCCCAAATTCGCTTCTGTGGGGCTGCATTAAGATATACTTAAATTTGGCAAAGTAAGACAAATTTAAGGCTGAAAACCATATTGTTTGCTAGAGCTGGCGCCACTAAATGAGATTCCACAAGAATATTCCTTAAGAAATACATAACTGGTCCAAAATACATGTATTGGAAGTGCAGGTATCGAGGGGGTGGTCATATGGCACATCAGTCCAAAACCCCACTTAAACTTCATCAATCTGGCTCAGATTTTCACAGGAAACTCAGTTCATATCAGACATTGATATTGTATTGGCTTGACTTACTCAGGAAACCAATTAAAAATTTCAATTTTCCGGGGTCTGGGGCCAGGCTCAGCCCCCCTCAAATTAGGAAATATCAGGTATATCCTAATGCAACCAATCTGAAGCTCTTCTTTAATTTTGCATATGTTTTAACAATAATTGAGGATATATTAGGCCCATTTGGAGCATTACATCTCTGAAAATGAATTATTTCACCCATATAGTGCTGTAAAAATGGTCAAAAATACATGTAAATTACACCAAACCAGTACCAAATGTTGGTCTATAATGCTGAAATTTGGCCAGAATATAAGGTGGCACATACTAAATCTGACTGAACCGGTTTTAAAATTACATCTGATATAACAGTACCTATAGTTTGGCAATATTGGCTTCAGCTGGCCCCAAATTCGCTTCTGTGGGGCTGCATTAAGATATACTTAAATTTGGCAAAGTAAGACGAATTTAAGGCTGAAAACCATATTGTTTGCTAGAGCTGGCGCCACTAAATGAGATTCCACAAGAATATTCCTTAAGAAATACATAACTGGTCCAAAATACATGTATTGGAAGTGCAGGTATCAAGGGGGTGGTCATATGGCACATCAGTCCAAAACCCCACTTAAACTTCATCAATCTGGCTCAGATTTTCACAGGGAACTCAGTTCATATCAGACATTGATATTGTATTGGCTTGACTTACTCAGGAAACCAATTAAAAATTTCAATTTTCCGGGGTCTGGGGCCAGGCTCAGCCCCCCTCAAATTAGGAAATATCAGGTATATCCTAATACAACCAATCTGAAGCTCTTCTTTAATTTTGCATATGTTTTAACAATAATTGAGGATATATTAGGCCCATTTGGAGCATTACATCTCTGAAAATAAATTATTTCACCCATATAGTGCTGTAAAAATGGTCAAAAATACATGTAAATTACACCAAACCAGTACCAAATGTTGGTCTATAATGCTGAAATTTGGCCAGAATATAAGGTGGCACATACTAAATCTGACTGAACCGGTTTTAAAATTACATCTGATATAACAGTACCTATAGTTTGGCAATATTGGCTTCAGCTGGCCCCAAATTCGCTTCTGTGGGGCTGCATTAAGATATACTTAAATTTGGCAAAGTAAGACAAATTTAAGGCTGAAAACCATATTGTTTGCTAGAGCTGGCGCCACTAAATGAGATTCCACAAGAATATTCCTTAAGAAATACATAACTGGTCCAAAATACATGTATTGGAAGTGCAGGTATCGAGGGGGTGGTCATATGGCACATCAGTCCAAAACCCCACTTAAACTTCATCAATCTGGCTCAGATTTTCACAGGGAACTCAGTTCATATCAGACATTGATATTGTATTGGCTTGACTTACTCAGGAAACCAATTAAAAATTTCAATTTTCCGGGGTCTGGGGCCAGGCTCAGCCCCCCTCAAATTAGGAAATATCAGGTATATCCTAATACAACCAATCTGAAGCTCTTCTTTAATTTTGCATATGTTTTAACAATAATTGAGGATATATTAGGCCCATTTGGAGCATTACATCTCTGAAAATAAATTATTTCACCCATATAGTGCTGTAAAAATGGTCAAAAATACATGTAAATTACACCAAACCAGTACCAAATGTTGGTCTATAATGCTGAAATTTGGCCAGAATATAAGGTGGCACATACTAAATCTGACTGAACCGGTTTTAAAATTACATCTGATATAACAGTACCTATAGTTTGGCAATATTGGCTTCAGCTGGCCCCAAATTCGCTTCTGTGGGGCTGCATTAAGATATACTTAAATTTGGCAAAGTAAGACAAATTTAAGGCTGAAAACCATATTGTTTGCTAGAGCTGGCGCCACTAAATGAGATTCCACAAGAATATTCCTTAAGAAATACATAACTGGTCCAAAATACATGTATTGGAAGTGCAGGTATCGAGGGGGTGGTCATATGGCACATCAGTCCAAAACCCCACTTAAACTTCATCAATCTGGCTCAGATTTTCACAGGAAACTCAGTTCATATCAGACATTGATATTGTATTGGCTTGACTTACTCAGGAAACCAATTAAAAATTTCAATTTTCCGGGGTCTGGGGCCAGGCTCAGCCCCCCTCAAATTAGGAAATATCAGGTATATCCTAATACAACCAATCTGAAGCTCTTCTTTAATTTTGCATATGTTTTAACAATAATTGAGGATATATTAGGCCCATTTGGAGCATTACATCTCTGAAAATAAATTATTTCACCCATATAGTGCTGTAAAAATGGTCAAAAATACATGTAAATTACACCAAACCAGTACCAAATGTTGGTCTATAATGCTGAAATTTGGCCAGAATATAAGGTGGCACATACTAAATCTGACTGAACCGGTTTTAAAATTACATCTGATATAACAGTACCTATAGTTTGGCAATATTGGCTTCAGCTGGCCCCAAATTCGCTTCTGTGGGGCTGCATTAAGATATACTTAAATTTGGCAAAGTAAGACAAATTTAAGGCTGAAAACCATATTGTTTGCTAGAGCTGGCGCCACTAAATGAGATTCCACAAGAATATTCCTTAAGAAATACATAACTGGTCCAAAATACATGTATTGGAAGTGCAGGTATCGAGGGGGTGGTCATATGGCACATCAGTCCAAAACCCCACTTAAACTTCATCAATCTGGCTCAGATTTTCACAGGAAACTCAGTTCATATCAGACATTGATATTGTATTGGCTTGACTTACTCAGGAAACCAATTAAAAATTTCAATTTTCCGGGGTCTGGGGCCAGGCTCAGCCCCCCTCAAATTAGGAAATATCAGGTATATCCTAATACAACCAATCTGAAGCTCTTCTTTAATTTTGCATATGTTTTAACAATAATTGAGGATATATTAGGCCCATTTGGAGCATTACATCTCTGAAAATAAATTATTTCACCCATATAGTGCTGTAAAAATGGTCAAAAATACATGTAAATTACACCAAACCAGTACCAAATGTTGGTCTATAATGCTGAAATTTGGCCAGAATATAAGGTGGCACATACTAAATCTGACTGAACCGGTTTTAAAATTACATCTGATATAACAGTACCTATAGTTTGGCAATATTGGCTTCAGCTGGCCCCAAATTCGCTTCTGTGGGGCTGCATTAAGATATACTTAAATTTGGCAAAGTAAGACAAATTTAAGGCTGAAAACCATATTGTTTGCTAGAGCTGGCGCCACTAAATGAGATTCCACAAGAATATTCCTTAAGAAATACATAACTGGTCCAAAATACATGTATTGGAAGTGCAGGTATCGAGGGGGTGGTCATATGGCACATCAGTCCAAAACCCCACTTAAACTTCATCAATCTGGCTCAGATTTTCACAGGGAACTCAGTTCATATCAGACATTGATATTGTATTGGCTTGACTTACTCAGGAAACCAATTAAAAATTTCAATTTTCCGGGGTCTGGGGCCAGGCTCAGCCCCCCTCAAATTAGGAAATATCAGGTATATCCTAATACAACCAATCTGAAGCTCTTCTTTAATTTTGCATATGTTTTAACAATAATTGAGGATATATTAGGCCCATTTGGAGCATTACATCTCTGAAAATAAATTATTTCACCCATATAGTGCTGTAAAAATGGTCAAAAATACATGTAAATTACACCAAACCAGTACCAAATGTTGGTCTATAATGCTGAAATTTGGCCAGAATATAAGGTGGCACATACTAAATCTGACTGAACCGGTTTTAAAATTACATCTGATATAACAGTACCTATAGTTTGGCAATATTGGCTTCAGCTGGCCCCAAATTCGCTTCTGTGGGGCTGCATTAAGATATACTTAAATTTGGCAAAGTAAGACAAATTTAAGGCTGAAAACCATATTGTTTGCTAGAGCTGGCGCCACTAAATGAGATTCCACAAGAATATTCCTTAAGAAATACATAACTGGTCCAAAATACATGTATTGGAAGTGCAGGTATCGAGGGGGTGGTCATATGGCACATCAGTCCAAAACCCCACTTAAACTTCATCAATCTGGCTCAGATTTTCACAGGGAACTCAGTTCATATCAGACATTGATATTGTATTGGCTTGACTTACTCAGGAAACCAATTAAAAATTTCAATTTTCCGGGGTCTGGGGCCAGGCTCAGCCCCCCTCAAATTAGGAAATATCAGGTATATCCTAATACAACCAATCTGAAGCTCTTCTTTAATTTTGCATATGTTTTAACAATAATTGAGGATATATTAGGCCCATTTGGAGCATTACATCTCTGAAAATAAATTATTTCACCCATATAGTGCTGTAAAAATGGTCAAAAATACATGTAAATTACACCAAACCAGTACCAAATGTTGGTCTATAATGCTGAAATTTGGCCAGAATATAAGGTGGCACATACTAAATCTGACTGAACCGGTTTTAAAATTACATCTGATATAACAGTACCTATAGTTTGGCAATATTGGCTTCAGCTGGCCCCAAATTCGCTTCTGTGGGGCTGCATTAAGATATACTTAAATTTGGCAAAGTAAGACAAATTTAAGGCTGAAAACCATATTGTTTGCTAGAGCTGGCGCCACTAAATGAGATTCCACAAGAATATTCCTTAAGAAATACATAACTGGTCCAAAATACATGTATTGGAAGTGCAGGTATCGAGGGGGTGGTCATATGGCACATCAGTCCAAAACCCCACTTAAACTTCATCAATCTGGCTCAGATTTTCACAGGAAACTCAGTTCATATCAGATATTGATATTGTATTGGCTTGACTTACTCAGGAAACCAATTAAAAATTTCAATTTTCCGGGGTCTGGGGCCAGGCTCAGCCCCCCTCAAATTAGGAAATATCAGGTATATCCTAATACAACCAATCTGAAGCTCTTCTTTAATTTTGCATATGTTTTAACAATAATTGAGGATATATTAGGCCCATTTGGAGCATTACATCTCTGAAAATAAATTATTTCACCCATATAGTGCTGTAAAAATGGTCAAAAATACATGTAAATTACACCAAACCAGTACCAAATGTTGGTCTATAATGCTGAAATTTGGCCAGAATATAAGGTGGCACATACTAAATCTGACTGAACCGGTTTTAAAATTACATCTGATATAACAGTACCTATAGTTTGGCAATATTGGCTTCAGCTGGCCCCAAATTCGCTTCTGTGGGGCTGCATTAAGATATACTTAAATTTGGCAAAGTAAGACGAATTTAAGGCTGAAAACCATATTGTTTGCTAGAGCTGGCGCCACTAAATGAGATTCCACAAGAATATTCCTTAAGAAATACATAACTGGTCCAAAATACATGTATTGGAAGTGCAGGTATCGAGGGGGTGGTCATATGGCACATCAGTCCAAAACCCCACTTAAACTTCATCAATCTGGCTCAGATTTTCACAGGAAACTCAGTTCATATCAGACATTGATATTGTATTGGCTTGACTTACTCAGGAAACCAATTAAAAATTTCAATTTTCCGGGGTCTGGGGCCAGGCTCAGCCCCCCTCAAATTAGGAAATATCAGGTATATCCTAATGCAACCAATCTGAAGCTCTTCTTTAATTTTGCATATGTTTTAACAATAATTGAGGATATATTAGGCCCATTTGGAGCATTACATCTCTGAAAATGAATTATTTCACCCATATAGTGCTGTAAAAATGGTCAAAAATACATGTAAATTACACCAAACCAGTACCAAATGTTGGTCTATAATGCTGAAATTTGGCCAGAATATAAGGTGGCACATACTAAATCTGACTGAACCGGTTTTAAAATTACATCTGATATAACAGTACCTATAGTTTGGCAATATTGGCTTCAGCTGGCCCCAAATTCGCTTCTGTGGGGCTGCATTAAGATATACTTAAATTTGGCAAAGTAAGACAAATTTAAGGCTGAAAACCATATTGTTTGCTAGAGCTGGCGCCACTAAATGAGATTCCACAAGAATATTCCTTAAGAAATACATAACTGGTCCAAAATACATGTATTGGAAGTGCAGGTATCGAGGGGGTGGTCATATGGCACATCAGTCCAAAACCCCACTTAAACTTCATCAATCTGGCTCAGATTTTCACAGGAAACTCAGTTCATATCAGATATTGATATTGTATTGGCTTGACTTACTCAGGAAACCAATTAAAAATTTCAATTTTCCGGGGTCTGGGGCCAGGCTCAGCCCCCCTCAAATTAGGAAATATCAGGTATATCCTAATACAACCAATCTGAAGCTCTTCTTTAATTTTGCATATGTTTTAACAATAATTGAGGATATATTAGGCCCATTTGGAGCATTACATCTCTGAAAATAAATTATTTCACCCATATAGTGCTGTAAAAATGGTCAAAAATACATGTAAATTACACCAAACCAGTACCAAATGTTGGTCTATAATGCTGAAATTTGGCCAGAATATAAGGTGGCACATACTAAATCTGACTGAACCGGTTTTAAAATTACATCTGATATAACAGTACCTATAGTTTGGCAATATTGGCTTCAGCTGGCCCCAAATTCGCTTCTGTGGGGCTGCATTAAGATATACTTAAATTTGGCAAAGTAAGACGAATTTAAGGCTGAAAACCATATTGTTTGCTAGAGCTGGCGCCACTAAATGAGATTCCACAAGAATATTCCTTAAGAAATACATAACTGGTCCAAAATACATGTATTGGAAGTGCAGGTATCGAGGGGGTGGTCATATGGCACATCAGTCCAAAACCCCACTTAAACTTCATCAATCTGGCTCAGATTTTCACAGGAAACTCAGTTCATATCAGACATTGATATTGTATTGGCTTGACTTACTCAGGAAACCAATTAAAAATTTCAATTTTCCGGGGTCTGGGGCCAGGCTCAGCCCCCCTCAAATTAGGAAATATCAGGTATATCCTAATACAACCAATCTGAAGCTCTTCTTTAATTTTGCATATGTTTTAACAATAATTGAGGATATATTAGGCCCATTTGGAGCATTACATCTCTGAAAATAAATTATTTCACCCATATAGTGCTGTAAAAATGGTCAAAAATACATGTAAATTACACCAAACCAGTACCAAATGTTGGTCTATAATGCTGAAATTTGGCCAGAATATAAGGTGGCACATACTAAATCTGACTGAACCGGTTTTAAAATTACATCTGATATAACAGTACCTATAGTTTGGCAATATTGGCTTCAGCTGGCCCCAAATTCGCTTCTGTGGGGCTGCATTAAGATATACTTAAATTTGGCAAAGTAAGACAAATTTAAGGCTGAAAACCATATTGTTTGCTAGAGCTGGCGCCACTAAATGAGATTCCACAAGAATATTCCTTAAGAAATACATAACTGGTCCAAAATACATGTATTGGAAGTGCAGGTATCGAGGGGGTGGTCATATGGCACATCAGTCCAAAACCCCACTTAAACTTCATCAATCTGGCTCAGATTTTCACAGGGAACTCAGTTCATATCAGACATTGATATTGTATTGGCTTGACTTACTCAGGAAACCAATTAAAAATTTCAATTTTCCGGGGTCTGGGGCCAGGCTCAGCCCCCCTCAAATTAGGAAATATCAGGTATATCCTAATACAACCAATCTGAAGCTCTTCTTTAATTTTGCATATGTTTTAACAATAATTGAGGATATATTAGGCCCATTTGGAGCATTACATCTCTGAAAATAAATTATTTCACCCATATAGTGCTGTAAAAATGGTCAAAAATACATGTAAATTACACCAAACCAGTACCAAATGTTGGTCTATAATGCTGAAATTTGGCCAGAATATAAGGTGGCACATACTAAATCTGACTGAACCGGTTTTAAAATTACATCTGATATAACAGTACCTATAGTTTGGCAATATTGGCTTCAGCTGGCCCCAAATTCGCTTCTGTGGGGCTGCATTAAGATATACTTAAATTTGGCAAAGTAAGACAAATTTAAGGCTGAAAACCATATTGTTTGCTAGAGCTGGCGCCACTAAATGAGATTCCACAAGAATATTCCTTAAGAAATACATAACTGGTCCAAAATACATGTATTGGAAGTGCAGGTATCGAGGGGGTGGTCATATGGCACATCAGTCCAAAACCCCACTTAAACTTCATCAATCTGGCTCAGATTTTCACAGGGAACTCAGTTCATATCAGACATTGATATTGTATTGGCTTGACTTACTCAGGAAACCAATTAAAAATTTCAATTTTCCGGGGTCTGGGGCCAGGCTCAGCCCCCCTCAAATTAGGAAATATCAGGTATATCCTAATACAACCAATCTGAAGCTCTTCTTTAATTTTGCATATGTTTTAACAATAATTGAGGATATATTAGGCCCATTTGGAGCATTACATCTCTGAAAATAAATTATTTCACCCATATAGTGCTGTAAAAATGGTCAAAAATACATGTAAATTACACCAAACCAGTACCAAATGTTGGTCTATAATGCTGAAATTTGGCCAGAATATAAGGTGGCACATACTAAATCTGACTGAACCGGTTTTAAAATTACATCTGATATAACAGTACCTATAGTTTGGCAATATTGGCTTCAGCTGGCCCCAAATTCGCTTCTGTGGGGCTGCATTAAGATATACTTAAATTTGGCAAAGTAAGACAAATTTAAGGCTGAAAACCATATTGTTTGCTAGAGCTGGCGCCACTAAATGAGATTCCACAAGAATATTCCTTAAGAAATACATAACTGGTCCAAAATACATGTATTGGAAGTGCAGGTATCGAGGGGGTGGTCATATGGCACATCAGTCCAAAACCCCACTTAAACTTCATCAATCTGGCTCAGATTTTCACAGGAAACTCAGTTCATATCAGATATTGATATTGTATTGGCTTGACTTACTCAGGAAACCAATTAAAAATTTCAATTTTCCGGGGTCTGGGGCCAGGCTCAGCCCCCCTCAAATTAGGAAATATCAGGTATATCCTAATACAACCAATCTGAAGCTCTTCTTTAATTTTGCATATGTTTTAACAATAATTGAGGATATATTAGGCCCATTTGGAGCATTACATCTCTGAAAATAAATTATTTCACCCATATAGTGCTGTAAAAATGGTCAAAAATACATGTAAATTACACCAAACCAGTACCAAATGTTGGTCTATAATGCTGAAATTTGGCCAGAATATAAGGTGGCACATACTAAATCTGACTGAACCGGTTTTAAAATTACATCTGATATAACAGTACCTATAGTTTGGCAATATTGGCTTCAGCTGGCCCCAAATTCGCTTCTGTGGGGCTGCATTAAGATATACTTAAATTTGGCAAAGTAAGACGAATTTAAGGCTGAAAACCATATTGTTTGCTAGAGCTGGCGCCACTAAATGAGATTCCACAAGAATATTCCTTAAGAAATACATAACTGGTCCAAAATACATGTATTGGAAGTGCAGGTATCGAGGGGGTGGTCATATGGCACATCAGTCCAAAACCCCACTTAAACTTCATCAATCTGGCTCAGATTTTCACAGGAAACTCAGTTCATATCAGACATTGATATTGTATTGGCTTGACTTACTCAGGAAACCAATTAAAAATTTCAATTTTCCGGGGTCTGGGGCCAGGCTCAGCCCCCCTCAAATTAGGAAATATCAGGTATATCCTAATGCAACCAATCTGAAGCTCTTCTTTAATTTTGCATATGTTTTAACAATAATTGAGGATATATTAGGCCCATTTGGAGCATTACATCTCTGAAAATGAATTATTTCACCCATATAGTGCTGTAAAAATGGTCAAAAATACATGTAAATTACACCAAACCAGTACCAAATGTTGGTCTATAATGCTGAAATTTGGCCAGAATATAAGGTGGCACATACTAAATCTGACTGAACCGGTTTTAAAATTACATCTGATATAACAGTACCTATAGTTTGGCAATATTGGCTTCAGCTGGCCCCAAATTCGCTTCTGTGGGGCTGCATTAAGATATACTTAAATTTGGCAAAGTAAGACAAATTTAAGGCTGAAAACCATATTGTTTGCTAGAGCTGGCGCCACTAAATGAGATTCCACAAGAATATTCCTTAAGAAATACATAACTGGTCCAAAATACATGTATTGGAAGTGCAGGTATCGAGGGGGTGGTCATATGGCACATCAGTCCAAAACCCCACTTAAACTTCATCAATCTGGCTCAGATTTTCACAGGAAACTCAGTTCATATCAGATATTGATATTGTATTGGCTTGACTTACTCAGGAAACCAATTAAAAATTTCAATTTTCCGGGGTCTGGGGCCAGGCTCAGCCCCCCTCAAATTAGGAAATATCAGGTATATCCTAATACAACCAATCTGAAGCTCTTCTTTAATTTTGCATATGTTTTAACAATAATTGAGGATATATTAGGCCCATTTGGAGCATTACATCTCTGAAAATAAATTATTTCACCCATATAGTGCTGTAAAAATGGTCAAAAATACATGTAAATTACACCAAACCAGTACCAAATGTTGGTCTATAATGCTGAAATTTGGCCAGAATATAAGGTGGCACATACTAAATCTGACTGAACCGGTTTTAAAATTACATCTGATATAACAGTACCTATAGTTTGGCAATATTGGCTTCAGCTGGCCCCAAATTCGCTTCTGTGGGGCTGCATTAAGATATACTTAAATTTGGCAAAGTAAGACGAATTTAAGGCTGAAAACCATATTGTTTGCTAGAGCTGGCGCCACTAAATGAGATTCCACAAGAATATTCCTTAAGAAATACATAACTGGTCCAAAATACATGTATTGGAAGTGCAGGTATCAAGGGGGTGGTCATATGGCACATCAGTCCAAAACCCCACTTAAACTTCATCAATCTGGCTCAGATTTTCACAGGGAACTCAGTTCATATCAGACATTGATATTGTATTGGCTTGACTTACTCAGGAAACCAATTAAAAATTTCAATTTTCCGGGGTCTGGGGCCAGGCTCAGCCCCCCTCAAATTAGGAAATATCAGGTATATCCTAATACAACCAATCTGAAGCTCTTCTTTAATTTTGCATATGTTTTAACAATAATTGAGGATATATTAGGCCCATTTGGAGCATTACATCTCTGAAAATAAATTATTTCACCCATATAGTGCTGTAAAAATGGTCAAAAATACATGTAAATTACACCAAACCAGTACCAAATGTTGGTCTATAATGCTGAAATTTGGCCAGAATATAAGGTGGCACATACTAAATCTGACTGAACCGGTTTTAAAATTACATCTGATATAACAGTACCTATAGTTTGGCAATATTGGCTTCAGCTGGCCCCAAATTCGCTTCTGTGGGGCTGCATTAAGATATACTTAAATTTGGCAAAGTAAGACAAATTTAAGGCTGAAAACCATATTGTTTGCTAGAGCTGGCGCCACTAAATGAGATTCCACAAGAATATTCCTTAAGAAATACATAACTGGTCCAAAATACATGTATTGGAAGTGCAGGTATCGAGGGGGTGGTCATATGGCACATCAGTCCAAAACCCCACTTAAACTTCATCAATCTGGCTCAGATTTTCACAGGAAACTCAGTTCATATCAGACATTGATATTGTATTGGCTTGACTTACTCAGGAAACCAATTAAAAATTTCAATTTTCCGGGGTCTGGGGCCAGGCTCAGCCCCCCTCAAATTAGGAAATATCAGGTATATCCTAATGCAACCAATCTGAAGCTCTTCTTTAATTTTGCATATGTTTTAACAATAATTGAGGATATATTAGGCCCATTTGGAGCATTACATCTCTGAAAATGAATTATTTCACCCATATAGTGCTGTAAAAATGGTCAAAAATACATGTAAATTACACCAAACCAGTACCAAATGTTGGTCTATAATGCTGAAATTTGGCCAGAATATAAGGTGGCACATACTAAATCTGACTGAACCGGTTTTAAAATTACATCTGATATAACAGTACCTATAGTTTGGCAATATTGGCTTCAGCTGGCCCCAAATTCGCTTCTGTGGGGCTGCATTAAGATATACTTAAATTTGGCAAAGTAAGACAAATTTAAGGCTGAAAACCATATTGTTTGCTAGAGCTGGCGCCACTAAATGAGATTCCACAAGAATATTCCTTAAGAAATACATAACTGGTCCAAAATACATGTATTGGAAGTGCAGGTATCGAGGGGGTGGTCATATGGCACATCAGTCCAAAACCCCACTTAAACTTCATCAATCTGGCTCAGATTTTCACAGGAAACTCAGTTCATATCAGATATTGATATTGTATTGGCTTGACTTACTCAGGAAACCAATTAAAAATTTCAATTTTCCGGGGTCTGGGGCCAGGCTCAGCCCCCCTCAAATTAGGAAATATCAGGTATATCCTAATACAACCAATCTGAAGCTCTTCTTTAATTTTGCATATGTTTTAACAATAATTGAGGATATATTAGGCCCATTTGGAGCATTACATCTCTGAAAATAAATTATTTCACCCATATAGTGCTGTAAAAATGGTCAAAAATACATGTAAATTACACCAAACCAGTACCAAATGTTGGTCTATAATGCTGAAATTTGGCCAGAATATAAGGTGGCACATACTAAATCTGACTGAACCGGTTTTAAAATTACATCTGATATAACAGTACCTATAGTTTGGCAATATTGGCTTCAGCTGGCCCCAAATTCGCTTCTGTGGGGCTGCATTAAGATATACTTAAATTTGGCAAAGTAAGACGAATTTAAGGCTGAAAACCATATTGTTTGCTAGAGCTGGCGCCACTAAATGAGATTCCACAAGAATATTCCTTAAGAAATACATAACTGGTCCAAAATACATGTATTGGAAGTGCAGGTATCAAGGGGGTGGTCATATGGCACATCAGTCCAAAACCCCACTTAAACTTCATCAATCTGGCTCAGATTTTCACAGGGAACTCAGTTCATATCAGACATTGATATTGTATTGGCTTGACTTACTCAGGAAACCAATTAAAAATTTCAATTTTCCGGGGTCTGGGGCCAGGCTCAGCCCCCCTCAAATTAGGAAATATCAGGTATATCCTAATACAACCAATCTGAAGCTCTTCTTTAATTTTGCATATGTTTTAACAATAATTGAGGATATATTAGGCCCATTTGGAGCATTACATCTCTGAAAATAAATTATTTCACCCATATAGTGCTGTAAAAATGGTCAAAAATACATGTAAATTACACCAAACCAGTACCAAATGTTGGTCTATAATGCTGAAATTTGGCCAGAATATAAGGTGGCACATACTAAATCTGACTGAACCGGTTTTAAAATTACATCTGATATAACAGTACCTATAGTTTGGCAATATTGGCTTCAGCTGGCCCCAAATTCGCTTCTGTGGGGCTGCATTAAGATATACTTAAATTTGGCAAAGTAAGACAAATTTAAGGCTGAAAACCATATTGTTTGCTAGAGCTGGCGCCACTAAATGAGATTCCACAAGAATATTCCTTAAGAAATACATAACTGGTCCAAAATACATGTATTGGAAGTGCAGGTATCGAGGGGGTGGTCATATGGCACATCAGTCCAAAACCCCACTTAAACTTCATCAATCTGGCTCAGATTTTCACAGGGAACTCAGTTCATATCAGACATTGATATTGTATTGGCTTGACTTACTCAGGAAACCAATTAAAAATTTCAATTTTCCGGGGTCTGGGGCCAGGCTCAGCCCCCCTCAAATTAGGAAATATCAGGTATATCCTAATACAACCAATCTGAAGCTCTTCTTTAATTTTGCATATGTTTTAACAATAATTGAGGATATATTAGGCCCATTTGGAGCATTACATCTCTGAAAATAAATTATTTCACCCATATAGTGCTGTAAAAATGGTCAAAAATACATGTAAATTACACCAAACCAGTACCAAATGTTGGTCTATAATGCTGAAATTTGGCCAGAATATAAGGTGGCACATACTAAATCTGACTGAACCGGTTTTAAAATTACATCTGATATAACAGTACCTATAGTTTGGCAATATTGGCTTCAGCTGGCCCCAAATTCGCTTCTGTGGGGCTGCATTAAGATATACTTAAATTTGGCAAAGTAAGACAAATTTAAGGCTGAAAACCATATTGTTTGCTAGAGCTGGCGCCACTAAATGAGATTCCACAAGAATATTCCTTAAGAAATACATAACTGGTCCAAAATACATGTACTGGAAGTGCAGGTATCGAGGGGGTGGTCATATGGCACATCAGTCCAAAACCCCACTTAAACTTCATCAATCTGGCTCAGATTTTCACAGGGAACTCAGTTCATATCAGACATTGATATTGTATTGGCTTGACTTACTCAGGAAACCAATTAAAAATTTCAATTTTCCGGGGTCTGGGGCCAGGCTCAGCCCCCCTCAAATTAGGAAATATCAGGTATATCCTAATACAACCAATCTGAAGCTCTTCTTTAATTTTGCATATGTTTTAACAATAATTGAGGATATATTAGGCCCATTTGGAGCATTACATCTCTGAAAATAAATTATTTCACCCATATAGTGCTGTAAAAATGGTCAAAAATACATGTAAATTACACCAAACCAGTACCAAATGTTGGTCTATAATGCTGAAATTTGGCCAGAATATAAGGTGGCACATACTAAATCTGACTGAACCGGTTTTAAAATTACATCTGATATAACAGTACCTATAGTTTGGCAATATTGGCTTCAGCTGGCCCCAAATTCGCTTCTGTGGGGCTGCATTAAGATATACTTAAATTTGGCAAAGTAAGACAAATTTAAGGCTGAAAACCATATTGTTTGCTAGAGCTGGCGCCACTAAATGAGATTCCACAAGAATATTCCTTAAGAAATACATAACTGGTCCAAAATACATGTACTGGAAGTGCAGGTATCGAGGGGGTGGTCATATGGCACATCAGTCCAAAACCCCACTTAAACTTCATCAATCTGGCTCAGATTTTCACAGGGAACTCAGTTCATATCAGACATTGATATTGTATTGGCTTGACTTACTCAGGAAACCAATTAAAAATTTCAATTTTCCGGGGTCTGGGGCCAGGCTCAGCCCCCCTCAAATTAGGAAATATCAGGTATATCCTAATACAACCAATCTGAAGCTCTTCTTTAATTTTGCATATGTTTTAACAATAATTGAGGATATATTAGGCCCATTTGGAGCATTACATCTCTGAAAATAAATTATTTCACCCATATAGTGCTGTAAAAATGGTCAAAAATACATGTAAATTACACCAAACCAGTACCAAATGTTGGTCTATAATGCTGAAATTTGGCCAGAATATAAGGTGGCACATACTAAATCTGACTGAACCGGTTTTAAAATTACATCTGATATAACAGTACCTATAGTTTGGCAATATTGGCTTCAGCTGGCCCCAAATTCGCTTCTGTGGGGCTGCATTAAGATATACTTAAATTTGGCAAAGTAAGACAAATTTAAGGCTGAAAACCATATTGTTTGCTAGAGCTGGCGCCACTAAATGAGATTCCACAAGAATATTCCTTAAGAAATACATAACTGGTCCAAAATACATGTACTGGAAGTGCAGGTATCGAGGGGGTGGTCATATGGCACATCAGTCCAAAACCCCACTTAAACTTCATCAATCTGGCTCAGATTTTCACAGGAAACTCAGTTCATATCAGACATTGATATTGTATTGGCTTGACTTACTCAGGAAACCAATTAAAAATTTCAATTTTCCGGGGTCTGGGGCCAGGCTCAGCCCCCCTCAAATTAGGAAATATCAGGTATATCCTAATACAACCAATCTGAAGCTCTTCTTTAATTTTGCATATGTTTTAACAATAATTGAGGATATATTAGGCCCATTTGGAGCATTACATCTCTGAAAATAAATTATTTCACCCATATAGTGCTGTAAAAATGGTCAAAAATACATGTAAATTACACCAAACCAGTACCAAATGTTGGTCTATAATGCTGAAATTTGGCCAGAATATAAGGTGGCACATACTAAATCTGACTGAACCGGTTTTAAAATTACATCTGATATAACAGTACCTATAGTTTGGCAATATTGGCTTCAGCTGGCCCCAAATTCGCTTCTGTGGGGCTGCATTAAGATATACTTAAATTTGGCAAAGTAAGACAAATTTAAGGCTGAAAACCATATTGTTTGCTAGAGCTGGCGCCACTAAATGAGATTCCACAAGAATATTCCTTAAGAAATACATAACTGGTCCAAAATACATGTATTGGAAGTGCAGGTATCGAGGGGGTGGTCATATGGCACATCAGTCCAAAACCCCACTTAAACTTCATCAATCTGGCTCAGATTTTCACAGGAAACTCAGTTCATATCAGACATTGATATTGTATTGGCTTGACTTACTCAGGAAACCAATTAAAAATTTCAATTTTCCGGGGTCTGGGGCCAGGCTCAGCCCCCCTCAAATTAGGAAATATCAGGTATATCCTAATACAACCAATCTGAAGCTCTTCTTTAATTTTGCATATGTTTTAACAATAATTGAGGATATATTAGGCCCATTTGGAGCATTACATCTCTGAAAATAAATTATTTCACCCATATAGTGCTGTAAAAATGGTCAAAAATACATGTAAATTACACCAAACCAGTACCAAATGTTGGTCTATAATGCTGAAATTTGGCCAGAATATAAGGTGGCACATACTAAATCTGACTGAACCGGTTTTAAAATTACATCTGATATAACAGTACCTATAGTTTGGCAATATTGGCTTCAGCTGGCCCCAAATTCGCTTCTGTGGGGCTGCATTAAGATATACTTAAATTTGGCAAAGTAAGACAAATTTAAGGCTGAAAACCATATTGTTTGCTAGAGCTGGCGCCACTAAATGAGATTCCACAAGAATATTCCTTAAGAAATACATAACTGGTCCAAAATACATGTATTGGAAGTGCAGGTATCGAGGGGGTGGTCATATGGCACATCAGTCCAAAACCCCACTTAAACTTCATCAATCTGGCTCAGATTTTCACAGGAAACTCAGTTCATATCAGACATTGATATTGTATTGGCTTGACTTACTCAGGAAACCAATTAAAAATTTCAATTTTCCGGGGTCTGGGGCCAGGCTCAGCCCCCCTCAAATTAGGAAATATCAGGTATATCCTAATACAACCAATCTGAAGCTCTTCTTTAATTTTGCATATGTTTTAACAATAATTGAGGATATATTAGGCCCATTTGGAGCATTACATCTCTGAAAATAAATTATTTCACCCATATAGTGCTGTAAAAATGGTCAAAAATACATGTAAATTACACCAAACCAGTACCAAATGTTGGTCTATAATGCTGAAATTTGGCCAGAATATAAGGTGGCACATACTAAATCTGACTGAACCGGTTTTAAAATTACATCTGATATAACAGTACCTATAGTTTGGCAATATTGGCTTCAGCTGGCCCCAAATTCGCTTCTGTGGGGCTGCATTAAGATATACTTAAATTTGGCAAAGTAAGACAAATTTAAGGCTGAAAACCATATTGTTTGCTAGAGCTGGCGCCACTAAATGAGATTCCACAAGAATATTCCTTAAGAAATACATAACTGGTCCAAAATACATCTATTGGAAGTGCAGGTATCGAGGGGGTGGTCATATGGCACATCAGTCCAAAACCCCACTTAAACTTCATCAATCTGGCTCAGATTTTCACAGGAAACTCAGTTCATATCAGACATTGATATTGTATTGGCTTGACTTACTCAGGAAACCAATTAAAAATTTCAATTTTCCGGGGTCTGGGGCCAGGCTCAGCCCCCCTCAAATTAGGAAATATCAGGTATATCCTAATACAACCAATCTGAAGCTCTTCTTTAATTTTGCATATGTTTTAACAATAATTGAGGATATATTAGGCCCATTTGGAGCATTACATCTCTGAAAATAAATTATTTCACCCATATAGTGCTGTAAAAATGGTCAAAAATACATGTAAATTACACCAAACCAGTACCAAATGTTGGTCTATAATGCTGAAATTTGGCCAGAATATAAGGTGGCACATACTAAATCTGACTGAACCGGTTTTAAAATTACATCTGATATAACAGTACCTATAGTTTGGCAATATTGGCTTCAGCTGGCCCCAAATTCGCTTCTGTGGGGCTGCATTAAGATATACTTAAATTTGGCAAAGTAAGACAAATTTAAGGCTGAAAACCATATTGTTTGCTAGAGCTGGCGCCACTAAATGAGATTCCACAAGAATATTCCTTAAGAAATACATAACTGGTCCAAAATACATGTATTGGAAGTGCAGGTATCGAGGGGGTGGTCATATGGCACATCAGTCCAAAACCCCACTTAAACTTCATCAATCTGGCTCAGATTTTCACAGGAAACTCAGTTCATATCAGACATTGATATTGTATTGGCTTGACTTACTCAGGAAACCAATTAAAAATTTCAATTTTCCGGGGTCTGGGGCCAGGCTCAGCCCCCCTCAAATTAGGAAATATCAGGTATATCCTAATACAACCAATCTGAAGCTCTTCTTTAATTTTGCATATGTTTTAACAATAATTGAGGATATATTAGGCCCATTTGGAGCATTACATCTCTGAAAATAAATTATTTCACCCATATAGTGCTGTAAAAATGGTCAAAAATACATGTAAATTACACCAAACCAGTACCAAATGTTGGTCTATAATGCTGAAATTTGGCCAGAATATAAGGTGGCACATACTAAATCTGACTGAACCGGTTTTAAAATTACATCTGATATAACAGTACCTATAGTTTGGCAATATTGGCTTCAGCTGGCCCCAAATTCGCTTCTGTGGGGCTGCATTAAGATATACTTAAATTTGGCAAAGTAAGACAAATTTAAGGCTGAAAACCATATTGTTTGCTAGAGCTGGCGCCACTAAATGAGATTCCACAAGAATATTCCTTAAGAAATACATAACTGGTCCAAAATACATGTATTGGAAGTGCAGGTATCGAGGGGGTGGTCATATGGCACATCAGTCCAAAACCCCACTTAAACTTCATCAATCTGGCTCAGATTTTCACAGGAAACTCAGTTCATATCAGACATTGATATTGTATTGGCTTGACTTACTCAGGAAACCAATTAAAAATTTCAATTTTCCGGGGTCTGGGGCCAGGCTCAGCCCCCCTCAAATTAGGAAATATCAGGTATATCCTAATACAACCAATCTGAAGCTCTTCTTTAATTTTGCATATGTTTTAACAATAATTGAGGATATATTAGGCCCATTTGGAGCATTACATCTCTGAAAATAAATTATTTCACCCATATAGTGCTGTAAAAATGGTCAAAAATACATGTAAATTACACCAAACCAGTACCAAATGTTGGTCTATAATGCTGAAATTTGGCCAGAATATAAGGTGGCACATACTAAATCTGACTGAACCGGTTTTAAAATTACATCTGATATAACAGTACCTATAGTTTGGCAATATTGGCTTCAGCTGGCCCCAAATTCGCTTCTGTGGGGCTGCATTAAGATATACTTAAATTTGGCAAAGTAAGACAAATTTAAGGCTGAAAACCATATTGTTTGCTAGAGCTGGCGCCACTAAATGAGATTCCACAAGAATATTCCTTAAGAAATACATAACTGGTCCAAAATACATGTATTGGAAGTGCAGGTATCGAGGGGGTGGTCATATGGCACATCAGTCCAAAACCCCACTTAAACTTCATCAATCTGGCTCAGATTTTCACAGGAAACTCAGTTCATATCAGACATTGATATTGTATTGGCTTGACTTACTCAGGAAACCAATTAAAAATTTCAATTTTCCGGGGTCTGGGGCCAGGCTCAGCCCCCCTCAAAATAGGAAATATCAGGTATATCCTAATACAACCAATCTGAAGCTCTTCTTTAATTTTGCATATGTTTTAACAATAATTGAGGATATATTAGGCCCATTTGGAGCATTACATCTCTGAAAATAAATTATTTCACCCATATAGTGCTGTAAAAATGGTCAAAAATACATGTAAATTACACCAAACCAGTACCAAATGTTGGTCTATAATGCTGAAATTTGGCCAGAATATAAGGTGGCACATACTAAATCTGACTGAACCGGTTTTAAAATTACATCTGATATAACAGTACCTATAGTTTGGCAATATTGGCTTCAGCTGGCCCCAAATTCGCTTCTGTGGGGCTGCATTAAGATATACTTAAATTTGGCAAAGTAAGACAAATTTAAGGCTGAAAACCATATTGTTTGCTAGAGCTGGCGCCACTAAATGAGATTCCACAAGAATATTCCTTAAGAAATACATAACTGGTCCAAAATACATGTATTGGAAGTGCAGGTATCGAAGGGGTGGTCATATGGCACATCAGTCCAAAACCCCACTTAAACTTCATCAATCTGGCTCAGATTTTCGCAGGAAACTCAGTTCATATCAGACATTGATATTGTATTGGCTTGACTTACTCAGGAAACCAATTAAAAATTTCAATTTTCCGGGGTCTGGGGCCAGGCTCAGCCCCCCTCAAATTAGGAAATATCAGGTATATCCTAATACAACCAATCTGAAGCTCTTCTTTAATTTTGCATATGTTTTAACAATAATTGAGGATATATTAGGCCCATTTGGAGCATTACATCTCTGAAAATAAATTATTTCACCCATATAGTGCTGTAAAAATGGTCAAAAATACATGTAAATTACACCAAACCAGTACCAAATGTTGGTCTATAATGCTGAAATTTGGCCAGAATATAAGGTGGCACATACTAAATCTGACTGAACCGGTTTTAAAATTACATCTGATATAACAGTACCTATAGTTTGGCAATATTGGCTTCAGCTGGCCCCAAATTCGCTTCTGTGGGGCTGCATTAAGATATACTTAAATTTGGCAAAGTAAGACAAATTTAAGGCTGAAAACCATATTGTTTGCTAGAGCTGGCGCCACTAAATGAGATTCCACAAGAATATTCCTTAAGAAATACATAACTGGTCCAAAATACATGTATTGGAAGTGCAGGTATCGAGGGGGTGGTCATATGGCACATCAGTCCAAAACCCCACTTAAACTTCATCAATCTGGCTCAGATTTTCACAGGAAACTCAGTTCATATCAGACATTGATATTGTATTGGCTTGACTTACTCAGGAAACCAATTAAAAATTTCAATTTTCCGGGGTCTGGGGCCAGGCTCAGCCCCCCTCAAATTAGGAAATATCAGGTATATCCTAATACAACCAATCTGAAGCTCTTCTTTAATTTTGCATATGTTTTAACAATAATTGAGGATATATTAGGCCCATTTGGAGCATTACATCTCTGAAAATAAATTATTTCACCCATATAGTGCTGTAAAAATGGTCAAAAATACATGTAAATTACACCAAACCAGTACCAAATGTTGGTCTATAATGCTGAAATTTGGCCAGAATATAAGGTGGCACATACTAAATCTGACTGAACCGGTTTTAAAATTACATCTGATATAACAGTACCTATAGTTTGGCAATATTGGCTTCAGCTGGCCCCAAATTCGCTTCTGTGGGGCTGCATTAAGATATACTTAAATTTGGCAAAGTAAGACAAATTTAAGGCTGAAAACCATATTGTTTGCTAGAGCTGGCGCCACTAAATGAGATTCCACAAGAATATTCCTTAAGAAATACATAACTGGTCCAAAATACATGTATTGGAAGTGCAGGTATCGAGGGGGTGGTCATATGGCACATCAGTCCAAAACCCCACTTAAACTTCATCAATCTGGCTCAGATTTTCACAGGAAACTCAGTTCATATCAGACATTGATATTGTATTGGCTTGACTTACTCAGGAAACCAATTAAAAATTTCAATTTTCCGGGGTCTGGGGCCAGGCTCAGCCCCCCTCAAATTAGGAAATATCAGGTATATCCTAATACAACCAATCTGAAGCTCTTCTTTAATTTTGCATATGTTTTAACAATAATTGAGGATATATTAGGCCCATTTGGAGCATTACATCTCTGAAAATAAATTATTTCACCCATATAGTGCTGTAAAAATGGTCAAAAATACATGTAAATTACACCAAACCAGTACCAAATGTTGGTCTATAATGCTGAAATTTGGCCAGAATATAAGGTGGCACATACTAAATCTGACTGAACCGGTTTTAAAATTACATCTGATATAACAGTACCTATAGTTTGGCAATATTGGCTTCAGCTGGCCCCAAATTCGCTTCTGTGGGGCTGCATTAAGATATACTTAAATTTGGCAAAGTAAGACAAATTTAAGGCTGAAAACCATATTGTTTGCTAGAGCTGGCGCCACTAAATGAGATTCCACAAGAATATTCCTTAAGAAATACATAACTGGTCCAAAATACATGTATTGGAAGTGCAGGTATCGAGGGGGTGGTCATATGGCACATCAGTCCAAAACCCCACTTAAACTTCATCAATCTGGCTCAGATTTTCACAGGAAACTCAGTTCATATCAGACATTGATATTGTATTGGCTTGACTTACTCAGGAAACCAATTAAAAATTTCAATTTTCCGGGGTCTGGGGCCAGGCTCAGCCCCCCTCAAATTAGGAAATATCAGGTATATCCTAATACAACCAATCTGAAGCTCTTCTTTAATTTTGCATATGTTTTAACAATAATTGAGGATATATTAGGCCCATTTGGAGCATTACATCTCTGAAAATAAATTATTTCACCCATATAGTGCTGTAAAAATGGTCAAAAATACATGTAAATTACACCAAACCAGTACCAAATGTTGGTCTATAATGCTGAAATTTGGCCAGAATATAAGGTGGCACATACTAAATCTGACTGAACCGGTTTTAAAATTACATCTGATATAACAGTACCTATAGTTTGGCAATATTGGCTTCAGCTGGCCCCAAATTCGCTTCTGTGGGGCTGCATTAAGATATACTTAAATTTGGCAAAGTAAGACAAATTTAAGGCTGAAAACCATATTGTTTGCTAGAGCTGGCGCCACTAAATGAGATTCCACAAGAATATTCCTTAAGAAATACATAACTGGTCCAAAATACATGTATTGGAAGTGCAGGTATCGAGGGGTTGGTCATATGGCACATCAGTCCAAAACCCCACTTAAACTTCATCAATCTGGCTCAGATTTTCACAGGAAACTCAGTTCATATCAGACATTGATATTGTATTGGCTTGACTTACTCAGGAAACCAATTAAAAATTTCAATTTTCCGGGGTCTGGGGCCAGGCTCAGCCCCCCTCAAATTAGGAAATATCAGGTATATCCTAATACAACCAATCTGAAGCTCTTCTTTAATTTTGCATATGTTTTAACAATAATTGAGGATATATTAGGCCCATTTGGAGCATTACATCTCTGAAAATAAATTATTTCACCCATATAGTGCTGTAAAAATGGTCAAAAATACATGTAAATTACACCAAACCAGTACCAAATGTTGGTCTATAATGCTGAAATTTGGCCAGAATATAAGGTGGCACATACTAAATCTGACTGAACCGGTTTTAAAATTACATCTGATATAACAGTACCTATAGTTTGGCAATATTGGCTTCAGCTGGCCCCAAATTCGCTTCTGTGGGGCTGCATTAAGATATACTTAAATTTGGCAAAGTAAGACAAATTTAAGGCTGAAAACCATATTGTTTGCTAGAGCTGGCGCCACTAAATGAGATTCCACAAGAATATTCCTTAAGAAATACATAACTGGTCCAAAATACATGTATTGGAAGTGCAGGTATCGAGGGGGTGGTCATATGGCACATCAGTCCAAAACCCCACTTAAACTTCATCAATCTGGCTCAGATTTTCACAGGAAACTCAGTTCATATCAGACATTGATATTGTATTGGCTTGACTTACTCAGGAAACCAATTAAAAATTTCAATTTTCCGGGGTCTGGGGCCAGGCTCAGCCCCCCTCAAATTAGGAAATATCAGGTATATCCTAATACAACCAATCTGAAGCTCTTCTTTAATTTTGCATATGTTTTAACAATAATTGAGGATATATTAGGCCCATTTGGGAGCATTACATCTCTGAAAATAAATTATTTCACCCATATAGTGCTGTAAAAATGGTCAAAAATACATGTAAATTACACCAAACCAGTACCAAATGTTGGTCTATAATGCTGAAATTTGGCCAGAATATAAGGTGGCACATACTAAATCTGACTGAACCGGTTTTAAAATTACATCTGATATAACAGTACCTATAGTTTGGCAATATTGGCTTTAGCTGGCCCCAAATTCGCTTCTGTGGGGCTGCATTAAGATATACTTAAATTTGGCAAAGTAAGACAAATTTAAGGCTGAAAACCATATTGTTTGCTAGAGCTGGCGCCACTAAATGAGATTCCACAAGAATATTCCTTAAGAAATACATAACTGGTCCAAAATACATGTATTGGAAGTGCAGGTATCGAGGGGGTGGTCATATGGCACATCAGTCCAAAACCCCACTTAAACTTCATCAATCTGGCTCAGATTTTCACAGGAAACTCAGTTCATATCAGACATTGATATTGTATTGGCTTGACTTACTCAGGAAACCAATTAAAAATTTCAATTTTCCGGGGTCTGGGGCCAGGCTCAGCCCCCCTCAAATTAGGAAATATCAGGTATATCCTAATACAACCAATCTGAAGCTCTTCTTTAATTTTGCATATGTTTTAACAATAATTGAGGATATATTAGGCCCATTTGGAGCATTACATCTCTGAAAATAAATTATTTCACCCATATAGTGCTGTAAAAATGGTCAAAAATACATGTAAATTACACCAAACCAGTACCAAATGTTGGTCTATAATGCTGAAATTTGGCCAGAATATAAGGTGGCACATACTAAATCTGACTGAACCGGTTTTAAAATTACATCTGATATAACAGTACCTATAGTTTGGCAATATTGGCTTCAGCTGGCCCCAAATTCGCTTCTGTGGGGCTGCATTAAGATATACTTAAATTTGGCAAAGTAAGACAAATTTAAGGCTGAAAACCATATTGTTTGCTAGAGCTGGCGCCTCTAAATGAGATTCCACAAGAATATTCCTTAAGAAATACATAACTGGTCCAAAATACATGTATTGGAAGTGCAGGTATCGAGGGGGTGGTCATATGGCACATCAGTCCAAAACCCCACTTAAACTTCATCAATCTGGCTCAGATTTTCACAGGAAACTCAGTTCATATCAGACATTGATATTGTATTGGCTTGACTTACTCAGGAAACCAATTAAAAATTTCAATTTTCCGGGGTCTGGGGCCAGGCTCAGCCCCCCTCAAATTAGGAAATATCAGGTATATCCTAATACAACCAATCTGAAGCTCTTCTTTAATTTTGCATATGTTTTAACAATAATTGAGGATATATTAGGCCCATTTGGAGCATTACATCTCTGAAAATAAATTATTTCACCCATATAGTGCTGTAAAAATGGTCAAAAATACATGTAAATTACACCAAACCAGTACCAAATGTTGGTCTATAATGCTGAAATTTGGCCAGAATATAAGGTGGCACATACTAAATCTGACTGAACCGGTTTTAAAATTACATCTGATATAACAGTACCTATAGTTTGGCAATATTGGCTTCAGCTGGCCCCAAATTCGCTTCTGTGGGGCTGCATTAAGATATACTTAAATTTGGCAAAGTAAGACAAATTTAAGGCTGAAAACCATATTGTTTGCTAGAGCTGGCGCCACTAAATGAGATTCCACAAGAATATTCCTTAAGAAATACATAACTGGTCCAAAATACATGTATTGGAAGTGCAGGTATCGAGGGGGTGGTCATATGGCACATCAGTCCAAAACCCCACTTAAACTTCATCAATCTGGCTCAGATTTTCACAGGAAACTCAGTTCATATCAGACATTGATATTGTATTGGCTTGACTTACTCAGGAAACCAATTAAAAATTTCAATTTTCCGGGGTCTGGGGCCAGGCTCAGCCCCCCTCAAATTAGGAAATATCAGGTATATCCTAATACAACCAATCTGAAGCTCTTCTTTAATTTTGCATATGTTTTAACAATAATTGAGGATATATTAGGCCCATTTGGAGCATTACATCTCTGAAAATAAATTATTTCACCCATATAGTGCTGTAAAAATGGTCAAAAATACATGTAAATTACACCAAACCAGTACCAAATGTTGGTCTATAATGCTGAAATTTGGCCAGAATATAAGGTGGCACATACTAAATCTGACTGAACCGGTTTTAAAATTACATCTGATATAACAGTACCTATAGTTTGGCAATATTGGCTTCAGCTGGCCCCAAATTCGCTTCTGTGGGGCTGCATTAAGATATACTTAAATTTGGCAAAGTAAGACAAATTTAAGGCTGAAAACCATATTGTTTGCTAGAGCTGGCGCCACTAAATGAGATTCCACAAGAATATTCCTTAAGAAATACATAACTGGTCCAAAATACATGTATTGGAAGTGCAGGTATCGAGGGGGTGGTCATATGGCACATCAGTCCAAAACCCCACTTAAACTTCATCAATCTGGCTCAGATTTTCACAGGAAACTCAGTTCATATCAGACATTGATATTGTATTGGCTTGACTTACTCAGGAAACCAATTAAAAATTTCAATTTTCCGGGGTCTGGGGCCAGGCTCAGCCCCCCTCAAATTAGGAAATATCAGGTATATCCTAATACAACCAATCTGAAGCTCTTCTTTAATTTTGCATATGTTTTAACAATAATTGAGGATATATTAGGCCCATTTGGAGCATTACATCTCTGAAAATAAATTATTTCACCCATATAGTGCTGTAAAAATGGTCAAAAATACATGTAAATTACACCAAACCAGTACCAAATGTTGGTCTATAATGCTGAAATTTGGCCAGAATATAAGGTGGCACATACTAAATCTGACTGAACCGGTTTTAAAATTACATCTGATATAACAGTACCTATAGTTTGGCAATATTGGCTTCAGCTGGCCCCAAATTCGCTTCTGTGGGGCTGCATTAAGATATACTTAAATTTGGCAAAGTAAGACAAATTTAAGGCTGAAAACCATATTGTTTGCTAGAGCTGGCGCCACTAAATGAGATTCCACAAGAATATTCCTTAAGAAATACATAACTGGTCCAAAATACATGTATTGGAAGTGCAGGTATCGAGGGGGTGGTCATATGGCACATCAGTCCAAAACCCCACTTAAACTTCATCAATCTGGCTCAGATTTTCACAGGAAACTCAGTTCATATCAGACATTGATATTGTATTGGCTTGACTTACTCAGGAAACCAATTAAAAATTTCAATTTTCCGGGGTCTGGGGCCAGGCTCAGCCCCCCTCAAATTAGGAAATATCAGGTATATCCTAATACAACCAATCTGAAGCTCTTCTTTAATTTTGCATATGTTTTAACAATAATTGAGGATATATTAGGCCCATTTGGGAGCATTACATCTCTGAAAATAAATTATTTCACCCATATAGTGCTGTAAAAATGGTCAAAAATACATGTAAATTACACCAAACCAGTACCAAATGTTGGTCTATAATGCTGAAATTTGGCCAGAATATAAGGTGGCACATACTAAATCTGACTGAACCGGTTTTAAAATTACATCTGATATAACAGTACCTATAGTTTGGCAATATTGGCTTTAGCTGGCCCCAAATTCGCTTCTGTGGGGCTGCATTAAGATATACTTAAATTTGGCAAAGTAAGACAAATTTAAGGCTGAAAACCATATTGTTTGCTAGAGCTGGCGCCACTAAATGAGATTCCACAAGAATATTCCTTAAGAAATACATAACTGGTCCAAAATACATGTATTGGAAGTGCAGGTATCGAGGGGGTGGTCATATGGCACATCAGTCCAAAACCCCACTTAAACTTCATCAATCTGGCTCAGATTTTCACAGGAAACTCAGTTCATATCAGACATTGATATTGTATTGGCTTGACTTACTCAGGAAACCAATTAAAAATTTCAATTTTCCGGGGTCTGGGGCCAGGCTCAGCCCCCCTCAAATTAGGAAATATCAGGTATATCCTAATACAACCAATCTGAAGCTCTTCTTTAATTTTGCATATGTTTTAACAATAATTGAGGATATATTAGGCCCATTTGGAGCATTACATCTCTGAAAATAAATTATTTCACCCATATAGTGCTGTAAAAATGGTCAAAAATACATGTAAATTACACCAAACCAGTACCAAATGTTGGTCTATAATGCTGAAATTTGGCCAGAATATAAGGTGGCACATACTAAATCTGACTGAACCGGTTTTAAAATTACATCTGATATAACAGTACCTATAGTTTGGCAATATTGGCTTCAGCTGGCCCCAAATTCGCTTCTGTGGGGCTGCATTAAGATATACTTAAATTTGGCAAAGTAAGACAAATTTAAGGCTGAAAACCATATTGTTTGCTAGAGCTGGCGCCTCTAAATGAGATTCCACAAGAATATTCCTTAAGAAATACATAACTGGTCCAAAATACATGTATTGGAAGTGCAGGTATCGAGGGGGTGGTCATATGGCACATCAGTCCAAAACCCCACTTAAACTTCATCAATCTGGCTCAGATTTTCACAGGAAACTCAGTTCATATCAGACATTGATATTGTATTGGCTTGACTTACTCAGGAAACCAATTAAAAATTTCAATTTTCCGGGGTCTGGGGCCAGGCTCAGCCCCCCTCAAATTAGGAAATATCAGGTATATCCTAATACAACCAATCTGAAGCTCTTCTTTAATTTTGCATATGTTTTAACAATAATTGAGGATATATTAGGCCCATTTGGAGCATTACATCTCTGAAAATAAATTATTTCACCCATATAGTGCTGTAAAAATGGTCAAAAATACATGTAAAATTACACCAAACCAGTACCAAATGTTGGTCTATAATGCTGAAATTTGGCCAGAATATAAGGTGGCACATACTAAATCTGACTGAACCGGTTTTAAAATTACATCTGATATAACAGTACCTATAGTTTGGCAATATTGGCTTCAGCTGGCCCCAAATTCGCTTCTGTGGGGCTGCATTAAGATATACTTAAATTTGGCAAAGTAAGACAAATTTAAGGCTGAAAACCATATTGTTTGCTAGAGCTGGCGCCACTAAATGAGATTCCACAAGAATATTCCTTAAGAAATACATAACTGGTCCAAAATACATGTATTGGAAGTGCAGGTATCGAGGGGGTGGTCATATGGCACATCAGTCCAAAACCCCACTTAAACTTCATCAATCTGGCTCAGATTTTCACAGGAAACTCAGTTCATATCAGACATTGATATTGTATTGGCTTGACTTACTCAGGAAACCAATTAAAAATTTCAATTTTCCGGGGTCTGGGGCCAGGCTCAGCCCCCCTCAAATTAGGAAATATCAGGTATATCCTAATACAACCAATCTGAAGCTCTTCTTTAATTTTGCATATGTTTTAACAATAATTGAGGATATATTAGGCCCATTTGGAGCATTACATCTCTGAAAATAAATTATTTCACCCATATAGTGCTGTAAAAATGGTCAAAAATACATGTAAATTACACCAAACCAGTACCAAATGTTGGTCTATAATGCTGAAATTTGGCCAGAATATAAGGTGGCACATACTAAATCTGACTGAACCGGTTTTAAAATTACATCTGATATAACAGTACCTATAGTTTGGCAATATTGGCTTCAGCTGGCCCCAAATTCGCTTCTGTGGGGCTGCATTAAGATATACTTAAATTTGGCAAAGTAAGACAAATTTAAGGCTGAAAACCATATTGTTTGCTAGAGCTGGCGCCACTAAATGAGATTCCACAAGAATATTCCTTAAGAAATACATAACTGGTCCAAAATACATGTATTGGAAGTGCAGGTATCGAGGGGGTGGTCATATGGCACATCAGTCCAAAACCCCACTTAAACTTCATCAATCTGGCTCAGATTTTCACAGGAAACTCAGTTCATATCAGACATTGATATTGTATTGGCTTGACTTACTCAGGAAACCAATTAAAAATTTCAATTTTCCGGGGTCTGGGGCCAGGCTCAGCCCCCCTCAAATTAGGAAATATCAGGTATATCCTAATACAACCAATCTGAAGCTCTTCTTTAATTTTGCATATGTTTTAACAATAATTGAGGATATATTAGGCCCATTTGGAGCATTACATCTCTGAAAATAAATTATTTCACCCATATAGTGCTGTAAAAATGGTCAAAAATACATGTAAATTACACCAAACCAGTACCAAATGTTGGTCTATAATGCTGAAATTTGGCCAGAATATAAGGTGGCACATACTAAATCTGACTGAACCGGTTTTAAAATTACATCTGATATAACAGTACCTATAGTTTGGCAATATTGGCTTCAGCTGGCCCCAAATTCGCTTCTGTGGGGCTGCATTAAGATATACTTAAATTTGGCAAAGTAAGACAAATTTAAGGCTGAAAACCATATTGTTTGCTAGAGCTGGCGCCACTAAATGAGATTCCACAAGAATATTCCTTAAGAAATACATAACTGGTCCAAAATACATGTATTGGAAGTGCAGGTATCGAGGGGGTGGTCATATGGCACATCAGTCCAAAACCCCACTTAAACTTCATCAATCTGGCTCAGATTTTCACAGGAAACTCAGTTCATATCAGACATTGATATTGTATTGGCTTGACTTACTCAGGAAACCAATTAAAAATTTCAATTTTCCGGGGTCTGGGGCCAGGCTCAGCCCCCCTCAAATTAGGAAATATCAGGTATATCCTAATACAACCAATCTGAAGCTCTTCTTTAATTTTGCATATGTTTTAACAATAATTGAGGATATATTAGGCCCATTTGGAGCATTACATCTCTGAAAATAAATTATTTCACCCATATAGTGCTGTAAAAATGGTCAAAAATACATGTAAATTACACCAAACCAGTACCAAATGTTGGTCTATAATGCTGAAATTTGGCCAGAATATAAGGTGGCACATACTAAATCTGACTGAACCGGTTTTAAAATTACATCTGATATAACAGTACCTATAGTTTGGCAATATTGGCTTCAGCTGGCCCCAAATTCGCTTCTGTGGGGCTGCATTAAGATATACTTAAATTTGGCAAAGTAAGACAAATTTAAGGCTGAAAACCATATTGTTTGCTAGAGCTGGCGCCACTAAATGAGATTCCACAAGAATATTCCTTAAGAAATACATAACTGGTCCAAAATACATGTATTGGAAGTGCAGGTATCGAGGGGGTGGTCATATGGCACATCAGTCCAAAACCCCACTTAAACTTCATCAATCTGGCTCAGATTTTCACAGGAAACTCAGTTCATATCAGACATTGATATTGTATTGGCTTGACAGTAGTATATACCGAGTGTATATCGAGTCGAGTTTCCCATCAATCATGTCACTTTTTGACAGCTGTGCAGCTGTTGCTGCAGATGGTAGATGGATGGCTAGGTAGGGTAGGGTCGATACTAGCTCTATACAGGTGATTGGGCTCTATACAGGTTCTTGAGACTGGCTCAATGGGGACTCCCATCAATCATGTCACTTTTTGACAGCTGTGCAGCTGTTGCTGCAGATGGTAGATGGATGGCTAGGTAGGGTAGGGTCGATACTAGCTCTATACAGGTTATTGGGCTCTATACAGGTTCTTGAGACTGGCTCAATGGGGACTTTTGTTTTACTTTGATAGTTTATAGCTATTAATCAGCTGAATCATCACACAGCTGTGCTTTTTAATGGGTGCAGCTCTTTGTCTGATTTTTTTTTTTTATTTTTTTTAAATGGGTTAGCACAGCTGTGTTTAATGGGGCTTTGTCTGCTAGCTCCAAGCTTTGTTTTAATGTGGCTTTGTCTGCTAGATCTCGTGGCATTGACAAATCAGCTGTGTTTTAATGGGGGTTATGTCTGCTTAATGGCAGTGTGTGCTTTTTTTAATGGGCAAGCTCTTTGTCTGATTTTAATGGGGGATAGCACAGCTGTGTTTAATGGGGCTTTGTCTGCTAGCCCCAGCTTTGTTTTAATGGGGGCTTTGTCTGCTAGATCTCGTGGCAGGGTTAGAACTGTTTTAATGGAACCTTTATCTGCTACAAATGTTTAATGGGGCTTTGTCTGCTAGCCAAATTTTTAATGGGGCTTTGTCTGCTGGCCATGCTTTGTTTAATGGCTAGCACAGCTGTGTTTAATGGGGCTTTGTCTGCTAGCCAATCTTTTAAATGGGGCTTTGTCTGCTACCCATACTAGTTCTCAGCTGTGGTTTTTTTAATGGAACTTTAATGAGGCTTTGTCTGCTGGCCATGCTTTGTTGTTTAATGGCTAGCACAGCTGTTTTTAATGGGGCTTTGTCTGCTAGGCCAAGCTTTGTTTTAATGGGGATTTGCTAGCCAAATTTTTTAATGGGGCTTTATCTTCTAGCCTACTGAATGATATTACTACTGAAAACTGAATCATCTAATAGCCCTTTTTTCAGCTGATGGGGGCTTTGTCTGCTAGCCCAAGCCTGTTTTAATGGGGGGGGGCTTTGTCTGCCTAATGGGACTTGTTTTAATGGGGTAGAACTGTTGAACTGGTTTAATGAGACCTTTGTCTGCTGCAAATGGTTAATGGGGCTTTGTCTGCTACCCATTTTTTAATAGGGCTTTGTCTTCTAGCCTACTGCATCATATTTCTACTGAAAACTGAATCATCGCACAGCTGTGTTGTTTAATGGATCTTTTTCTGCTAGAACTCTTGTAATGGGGCTCTGTCTGCTAACCATTTAATGGGGTTTTTGTATGCTAGTTACATTAGAGCTCTGTTGAAAATCCCATTCCCAATTAAAATTAACGGGAAATTTCGAACCTCAGAGTAAGCACACGAACGCAATATCTTGCCTCATATACAGTCGCAGTTTAATCTCATACTTTTATATACATTTTTGATTAGGGTTAGGGCTTTGGGGTTAACTAATAATCAGTGAATCCTGTCTTTTTCTTTGGAAAACTGCTGAATACTAGAATTTTAACAGTCTATATAAACGCAAAAATTCAACTTATAAACTTAATTGGTTTTCCAACTATCAAGCTAACAGCATCTTCTAGCAACATGTTTTCTAATACTGCATCCAACATAACTGATAGGGATAGTGAGATAGTTCATCCAGCAAGTAAACCAGTGGAAGACCAGACTGATGCTAGGTCATCTTATCTACAGTCTGCCTCTACTCAATCTGCAGCCTCGGTTGGAGGCTTTTCATTGAATTCTTCAGCTAGATATAACTCCAATCCAAGAATTCAACCACCCTGTGGTAACTCTGCTGGGTTACATTTATGTCATAAACCCACACCCTATGTGGGAAGATGGATATTTAAGGTTCCTGATTATTCTGGATATGATGAGAGATATGCTACATTTAGAACATGGCCGAAGTCTCACCCCATTCGCCCAGATGCCCTAACTCGTGCTGGTTTCCTCTATACAGGGGAGGGGGACAAGGTTACCTGCCCCTGGTGTAAAATATCTCTTATTGAATGGGAGACATATGATGTACCAATGGACGAACATAAGAGGCATGCACCCACCTGTGACTTTGTGAAAATGATAATGCCCAAAAATAGTTTTTTCTCTCCTACCTCCTGAAGATAAAGAGACATTAAAATTATTGAATGAATTGAATAGTTACGAGATGCTACCTTACACAGATGGAAGAAAGACACCTGTGAATTTTAGAAGAATACTCTACCTAAGACAGATGGAAGACAGTCAGCTGTGAATTTTACAAAATACTCTACCTAAGACAGATGGAAGACAGACACCTGTGACTTTAGAACAGTACTCTACCAATGATAAATCTTCATTATGTTCTAAAATCCAAGTAGATGAAAACTTATTTATAAATTCTAGTTAGACACAGATGTAAAGGACGGGCAGATGTCTGTCTGATATACTAACCTTTTTGTCACTTTAACTTTACAATTATTAAGTAATAAACTTGTCTGTTTTATCTGCATTTAATTATCAATAAAATCTGTTTTTAATCACTATTGTAGTTTCTGTGTTCCCTTTAATGATCAGTTATACTAGTCTGTTTTAAGTCTCCTCACACAAAGCCTTTGCTGAGTAAGTATTTTTTCCTACACAAAGCTTTTGCTGAGTAAGTGATCCTATATGCTGAATCGTGATATATTCTCCCCCTCACCTCAAAGTCTATAAAAAGCCACCCTCTCGCTCTAACCCTTACACATCATCTGAAGCTGTAATCTAGGAATTAAAAAATAGGACGAAATCATTCAGTGAATATGGCAGAGGCTCAAGTTTTAGGGAAACCTGCTCTGAAGAAGAATAAGAAAGATCTATCTCTACAGATTAAAAATAAGAAGAAAGATCATCTTATAGAACCTCAAAGCCATGGGGCGATGTCTGCAATGAACTATTCAGAGGCATCTCTATCTGTCACCTATAGAAGAACCTTTCATCTAGGCTCCAAGAAGTATGTGGTGTTTCATGGTGAAACTGGTCAAGTGCAGACTATTCATTTAAAGGAATGGGATGGTCAGAATGTCACCAACCCAGGGATCAAGATCAATATCTCGAAATTGGTTGTATTAGTTCATTTTTCTGAACTAATTAACCATGCACTGCAGGCTATTCTTAAAGGAGACAAAGGAATAGAGAAGAAAGTACATATAGGTGGCTCCTACTATGTAGCCTGTAATAGTCCCTATAAATCTGTAGGTATCAGGAAATGGAAGACCAATGCCAAGGGAGACTTGTTTCCCACCACTGAAGGGCTATCCTGCAAACCCAAAGAATGGGAAGAATTTTTGAAAGTATGTAACCAGATGTATAGCGAACGTATGGAAATATATACATATGTTCCATGTTTAATTCAACCTGATCAACCTAACCATGCAAAATTGACATGTGAGGAATGTTCGCATTTAGATGAATCAGCCAAAGGGGAGGTAGACGTGGAAATACCCCTTTAATTATTCAGGGACAAATTGACATTAAATCACTTTTTTATTTTTTAATTATCAGATAATGGCAACAGCTTTCAACCCAAAATTTCACTATAAAACCCCGCATCAAACCCATTCTGGGCCCCAGAATTTTACTGAATCAAAATAGGCTGTTCAATTAATCTCAAAATGGATAACTTTGTACAAATTGGCAGAAGAATTGATCTCTTTCAACCCAATCATCTGATTTCCAATATGATAACCATTTGTGAACTACTGATGCTGATTGACAATGGACACTACCAGCAGGCGATGGTTTGTTACATCCTGCTCAACGACATTCTACCGGCCTTTATTGTGTAAGTACCAAATATTTATTTGTTTTAATTTTTTTACATAAAATTTTAGAGAGGACTTATTCCAATGTAACGAGGTGGAGCTGTGAGGCTATTGTAGAACTAGCTTTGTATAGACCCCCTCCTGAGCGTAACACCATTCATTCAAGTAAGAATTTTAATGAAATGTTAATAAATGTCAATAAATTATCTTCTCTCATGACAGCTCTAATAAAAAAACCAACTGGGTGAAATTTAGGGTCTATTAATGAAGCTTTTTGGTTAAAACATCTGTAATTTTTCAGTGAAAAGGGTTTCTCTACCCTCAATATGCAAATTGTCAATGTTAATTTTAATTGAGAATGGAGATTTTCAACATTATTCCTCTGATATACTTGCTCTCACAGCATCCACAGAGATTGAGAAGGCATAAGCTCATTAATATGTATGTCAAGCTGCTTACCTTCGGGTTCGAAATTTCACGTTAATTTTAATTGGGAATGGAGATTTTCAACAGTATTCCTCATACTTGAGTATACTTGCTCACAACATCCAGAGAGGTTGAGAAGAGTTAAGCTCATTAATATGTATGTCAGGGTGCTTACCTTCGGGTTCGAAATTTCCTGTTAATTCTAATTGGGAATGGAGATTTTCAACAGAGAATCATAGCTCTGCAATACTGCAGTATTCTAACAAACAATCAGAGGCATTTCCCTAGGGTGAGGACTGTTGATAATCTCCAATTTTTCTCAACCAAATTTTGTATTGACTAATCTCTGCTATTTAGTCAAATAACTAAAATTTCTCTAATTTTTATATTTTTCAGCCGGAAATATCCAGATTTCGTTCAATTTGTGAGCCAATTCCTAGAAAAAGCTGAATGTGCTATCTGTAAAGACGCCTTAGATCAGGCAGACATCATACTGACCAACCCATGTGGACACTTGCTCTGTGTGGAGTGTTCTTGTCAGTTATCAAGGATGTGGCAGGATGGGGCTGAGACTGAACTGAGGTGTCCCATATGTAGGACCATACTTTTAGAACACAAATTCACAAAGGCCTACTCTATCCGCAGTTCAAAAATGAGCACTACCTCACTATTTACATGGGTCCCCACTTCCATGTACATGAATACCAGTTATGACCAATTGCTGATCGAGGCTCTAACTAATAGAGACCTCGAGATGGCTTTTGGGTGCGCCTTTTTTCTAGGCAAAAGCCCAGAAGATGTGGAAACTATGATAGCTCCTCAGTGGGCTACATATTACCAGCAACGAGCCAACAACTTAACATGCGCCTGCTGCAAAATAGACCTACCATTAACAAGGGCTTTTATGAGCTCTTGTTATCACTTTTATTGTACAACATGCTCAGCACTAATATCCGGTAATTTAGCACATCATCCGAGTAGGTGTTTAGAATGTAACACCCAATGGCATGTTGACCCTAGTGGTTGCAGCATGTTGCGTCCTACAAACACCTAGTGGTCTACAATCTCAAAATTTTTTTTTAAAAAAATTTTTTATTTCTAAATTTGGTCTGAATGAATGGGGTGCCTCCTCAGTCTTCATCCTTTTTCTCCTGTCATATCCCTAAAAATTGACTAGGTTACATTCTGCACAGAGCCAATCAAGCCAGATGTCATCAATAACAGAAGGATACCCAGAATAAATCTGAGCAACTGTCATCATCAACAGCATGAAACCATTGGGATAATTAATAAGACAAGGAGCTTGGCATATATCAAAATGATGGAGGGACTGAGATATCAATTAGACAATCTTATTGAATTTTTATAAAACCAAGCTGAATGTGTAATAGAGGGAATAAAAAACTTTGAAAAAAGGTAAATGTCAAAAAAAAAAAAAATCTCTGTAATTATAATTTGCAAGAGTTTGAATAATCTGAAGTTTTTTTAAATCATTTAATATTTGGAAGCTAATGTAAATATTTTTCACTTAGTATATGATTATTCCTGTAGATCCTTAGTAATTTATATTATTTTGTCATATGTTTTTAATCTACTAAAAAACAATGATCTTGTTAAGAAATGATTTTATTATAATAGCTGAATACATGAAGGTTTCAGATGCTTTTTTGGCTAAGGTAGCACTTCCTCATAATTTATATGCATCCTTAAGTCAATATTTAAACAAGTGTACATGACACGCCTTTTGTGTGGTGACTGTACAATCAAGCTGATTTATGGTTTTCACTCTGTATGAGATCTTCTGTGTAATCAGAAGAACGCTCTGTACAGTCATCTCTCAAAAGAATTGGTCAGCGTGCAAGGTCATAATTTATCTTGTTAAAGGAGGTGTCTTAACCTATTTTTATTTTAATAAAATAAACCATTTCAAAAGAATTTCGGCAATATGAGCTCATCATATGTCTCCATTTACAAACTACTGGTATTTATTTAGCTTTTTCTTTGCAATCAATCAGCGACACCAGTCATTGCAATGGAGAAGTCTGCTCTGCTTTTTTGTAAATGTTAACATAATAAATTGGATGTATGACCAGTCTATTTTTCTCAAAAGATTTAAAAAAAAATATTTTTCTGTTACACCTTCAATTCCATTCAATGTGACTGAATTATTACTTTTCATTGTGTGACACTGAATTTTTTAATTTTTTTAAAGTCATTCTATGTAGAATCCTCTGTTAAAGATATCATTAATATGCTCTAGCCATGATACCTGTGTAGGATTTTTTATTGAAATTCTTATGTATATATTGTTTGAAAGGGTTATATGGTTATTTGACAATAAAAGATGGAAAATTATCACATATATTATTCTTTATGAACTATTCTCACAAGAAAATTACATATATGTATATATCAGAGAGACATAATAATAATCAAAGGATGATAATTAGCACAATTAAAAGGAAATTAAATATATAATATTCTTCCAAAAAATTCTCTGATAAGAAATGTCAACAAACATTCATGGAAACACAATTACAACATATTATAGACGACAGTAATATTCTAAATTAATAACCAACAAATCTATCATATGATCATAATTCCAATAATTACTTGGAAAAAAAAAAAAAAAATCGAAAATTACAAAATAACTGAAACTAAGGTCCATGAGGTCTCAATCTATAAATCTAAGTCTAAAAGTTTTTTCTCCATTCTTTTTTTATACAAAAATTTTTTTGTATGTACGACCAGACCTAGTCTGTATGAAGCTGGTCTCTGCTGTTTCCACTTCATGGTCAGATCTATATACCTCATCACTAGACCTCATTATTGATATATCCTTCATTTCTATCTGCATCTCAATGTCTGAATCACTGACCTGTGTAGACACCTCGGTTACATTTTTCCTCTCATCCATCCAATGATCAAAAATTTTTTTAGCGTCTGTCACAATCCTGTCGTCCCAGGTGTCGGCAGAGAATGAGCTGAGGGGAAAAATGGAACTGGAAGTCTCTGATGTAACCTGTGGAACTTGTAACCTTTCTTTCACATAAGTCGTATCAGCACTCGTGCTATCAGTCTCTGATATGCTAGTTTCAACTCTTTCTCTACCACCAGTGCAATTAAAAATTGTATCCAGAATTATAATTAGCAGTCTATCCTTAAAACGTCGAATAACATACACCATAATTCCACCAATAATTCCAAAAAATGGTATAACCAGAAGGGCATATAGGTCATTCTGGTCGTTATCCTGTTCATCATCATAATTCTCATCATCAAGATCCTCACAATCATTGTCATAATCATCCTGCCCATTCACCTCAGATCTCCTCAGGTTGCATTTGTCTGACTCCTCTCTGTGGTCTAAACATAAAAAATAAAAGAAATATAAAAATCTGTAAATTGTGTGATTTACATACAAATATTTTTATGTATAAAACTGTAAGGTGAAATCTGTTAAGTGGATATGCTGTAATGCATAAACCCCTAACTAAAGCTATATGAGGCGACAGATTGCGTTCGTGTGCTTACTCTGGGGTTCGAAATTTCCCGTTAATTTTAATTGGGAATGGAGATTTTCAACAGAGTGTGGTTATCATGACATCCGACAAATATTTTTATATGAAAAATGTAGGTGAAATCTGATAACTCAGTATGCAGCAATGCATAAATATTTTAGACTTTATGAAATCTTAGGATCACATAGATCCTTAATACAATAGAGTATATGATTCCTAGCTCTTACCCAAACTGCATCCGACTACAGTGATTCTGGTATCTTGATGTACACAATATCCTTTACACCGCCAATACAGAGTCCTCAAATTTGGGTAACTTAGGATAATATTCCTAAGAGGAAGTGTGATTTGTCCCAGATAACAGTCTTCGTATACTAGAGTAACGACGTCGTAATCACCACATTTGATCCCGTAATTTGTAAAGTCTTCAAATGATCTCAATCCCACAATATGTAAATGCGACGTATCCTTATAAAAGTTACATTCAACATGATAGCAATCCATACTTGACAGATATAAAGATACAATAAATGAAATCTCTACTAAAAAAGCCATGATGAAGAAAATAGACATGTAAACAAGGTTTGAGAAACGTCATAGGTTGTCATTAGCTAAAAAATACGTCACAAATTATATATTCATGCAATGTGACGTCACAATCCCTGTTTCATTCGTATAAAATAATAATTTCACAATTTCATAACAAATTTCCTACCTTTCTGGATTGGTCTCAGTCTCCTCATCAGCAGTATGTCTCACATCCTCCATTTTGACAGCATTTGTCTCATTTCCCGAATTTCTTTGAAGCTTACAGCATAATAATTTTCTTCCCAAAATCCATGCAAATAGTAATACAACCATAATGCATGCGGTACTGATCGAGATTAATATCCAGTAGTACCTTTGGATATGAGTGCTACTGTAATCTCTATTTTTGCTCATATTATGATCAGAATTATTTGACGAATACTGGGCAGAGGTAGTTGAATCCCAGAGACCTGTTGATGACAATAAGGACTGGGTATCCTCCCATATCTCACTCTCTGTTGTAGCTAATAAAAAAGGGAAAAAAATGCTGTAGAGGTCTGTTGAAAATCTACATCCACAATTAAAATTAACATGAAATTTCTAAACCGAAGGTAGATCAGATAGACATATTTATGAGGTAATGCTTTGTATGCCTCTGTGGACGCAATGACAGTAGGCTGTGAAGGTGCAGAGTGAGGAACTCTGTTGAAAATCTCCATTCCCAATTAAAATTAACAGGAAATTTCGAACCCGTAGGTAAGCACCTCATAAACATATTAATGAGGCATTGCTATCCTCTGTGCTTCTTGTGAGGCGATGACAGTAAGCTGTGAATGTACAGACTGAGGAAATCTGTTAAAAATCTCCATTCCCTATTAAAAAAATAGCAGGAAATTTCGAACCGGGGTCTAAGCACCGCAAAGGCATTTTTTCTCTGACTATTAGATTACATTGTTATCTGCATAGGTTAATAAACTCACCTTTCTGGACCTTGTCTGTGCACATATTAGTGAATACTTTAATTTGCAATGGAATTTCTTTAATCCAACTGCATTTGAAGTACATCATATCCATCATTACCCAATATTCTAAAGAGGGAAAATTTTTCAAGACTAGATGGATATCTAGATATTCCAACTGTTTCAGATATAAAATACGGATTTTTGGATTATAGGTAAATTCCACCCATACAACATCTATACAAACAGCCATATCATTCTCACAGTTACACATTCTTTGGAAACAAGCTTTAGAATATATTAATCCGGGTAAAAAGCCTAAGAGTATAAATATTTGAGCCTGCATTTTCTGATTTGTATGTACTCTATGCCACAACAATACCTGAAAATAATACAAAACAAAATCTCTTTGTGTAGGATATCTGGCAGGTATTGAGGTAACTGGCAAGCAGGCGATTGTAATCTTGGCAAGTGAAAATAATACAAATAGAGAGGAGACTAACCAGCTTTCTGATTGTTTACTATGTGAATCACGAGATAAGATAGAGATAACAATGTTCAGATTTTTTTCACCCACTACTGCAATGATTGCAGGTCCTACGGGCTCTGGGAAGACAAAATTTGTCTTTAAGTTATTGGAGAATTTAAATACTATGTTTGAGGTTCCAGTGGAGAAGGTGTACTACTTTTATGGGGTATGGCAGAAATCCTTTGACAACAAAATAATTGAAAATTTAGAATTTATTCAAGGAGTTCCAGATGAGGCTCGAATAAAGCAAATTGCCGACTCTAAGCATAATCTGATTATTATTGATGATTTACAAATGACAGCAGTGAATAGCCCCTCTATTACCAATCTATTTAGTAGAGAATCACATCACAGAAATCTCAGCGTCTTTTTAATACTACAAAATCTCTACCATTCGGGAAAATATAGTAGAGACATTACCCTGAATACACATTATTTTATTTTATTTAAAAATCCTAGGGATATCAATCAAATAAAAATCTTAGGAAATCAGTTAGGAATGTGTGATAAGGTCTGTCTGGCCTATGACGACGCCACTGCAGAATCTTTCAGTTACTTGCTGATAGATCTATCTCCTACCAGGGATAAGACCTCCTGGTTACGTACCCATATTTTTCCTGATGAGTACCTAACCGTATATAAATAGCTATAAATACTTGCTAGATTAAAGACTACTGATCAGTATGTCTTCTAATCTCCTTAGAGCAAAGCATTTTCTAAAGGTTATATTGGATAACAATAAAAATTTAAACAAGTATATCTTTTCAGAGGCTAATCAGTCACAAATAAAAGCCATTGCAGAGATTTTCTTCAATATTTTTCGTCTGCCACTCAGTAAAAAGATCAAGGCAAAATTTGAAAAATATTCTGGGTTGATTAAACGATTTCTAAGAAGGGTTAGAGGGCGACTTCAATTACTGAAGAAGCATCACACAATTTTTTCAGAATTATTATATAGCATAAGGAAATATATCAACCAAATTTTACAATGAATAAATTTGTAATGGTACCTCATGAACAATTTTTGAAATTTAAAAAATATCTCGAAATTGAAAAACAAAGCCCGTATAAAAGCAATACAGCTGATGAGGAATCTGAGCAATTGAATAATGCTGTAACATCGTCCAAGGCTGAGACTGGAAGCAATGAGAGCCTATATATGTCACCCCCACCAGGATTGCCTGAGAGTAGTGTAGATAAGCGAATGACTGGCGGTCAAAAAACCCCAAATAATTCTAATGGAGGAAGGGTTAAACAGCAAGGAGGATCAACTACAAAACAGAGGGGAGGAGACAGGAAGTCTATCAGAGAGCGCAAACCAGCATGGATTAAATTCTGGAATAAAAATCTCTCCTGATTTGGAGATAGTGCTTAAAGAGGCATATTATAACCCCAGTAGTCCCGCCTCCTTCAGTGGGTTTGAAAAATTGTACCAATTTTTGAAAAAAAATGATCAATACAAGATTTCTAGGAGAACTATTAAACAGTGGCTAGCTAAACAGGAGGCCTATACTTCACATCATCCTGTCAGGAGACATTTCAAGAGACCCAAGGTCCTTTCCTTCTCCAAAAATTATCAATGGGATACAGATACTGCTAATATGGTGAAATACAGAAAATCGAATGATAATTATGGCTATTTTGTGGTTTTTATCGATATATTTACTCGTTATCTCTATACCAGACCAATGTATACTCTCACAGGAAAGGAAATGAAGCAAGTCATGTCTAATATTTTTGAGGAATCAGGGGTGAAACCACAGAAAATAAGAAGTGATCAAGGTAGTGAATATAAAAATTCAGAGGTGACCAAATTTTTGAGAACCTCAAAGGTGGATCAGATATTTACTTATTATGAAACTAAAGCTAATTACGCAGAGAGAGTAATAAAAACAATTAAACTCAAGATATTCAAATATTTAACAGCTAGAGAATCCTTCAGATGGGTAGATAATTTACAAAACTTTACGGCTAGTTACAACAATGCCAGCCATAGATCTATTAAGATGACCCCCACAAAGGCTCAGAGTTCAAACCAGTATGATATATGGTCTTATCAATACGGCCTCAAAACTAAGGGTATTAAGAAAGACAAAAGCATGAAGAAGACCAGACCTAACCCTAAAAGGGTGAAATTTAAGTATAAGGTTGGTGATAGGGTTAAAATAAGTTATCTAAAGAACAGTTTCGATCGAGAATATGCTGAAAAATGGTCTGGTGAGATTTTTACAATCATTGATAGAAAACTAAATCAAGATATCCCAATGTATCAGCTAAAAGATTATCAAAATGAGGTCATAACGTCATATTTTTATGAGCCTGAATTACAACTAGCATTTTTGGATGAAAATATGGTCTACAAAATAGAAAAAATTCTTAAAAAAAGGAAAAGAAAGGGGATATCAGAGATGCTGGTAAAATGGAAAGGATGGCCAAGCAAATTTAATTCCTGGATACCAGAGACAGCTATGGAAGAACTATAAATAGCCAATGCTGCCCTGTGTTTGTGTTAAAGCTTTCATAATTGAATGAAAAAGAGGGAGAATGACAGAGGGAGACTTTTACATTTTCTTAAGTTCGAAGGATTCCTTAAGGTTTCATCCTGGTAACAAGGGTTATAACTTCACTGTGGAACTTCCTGAGAGAGTGGAATTGAGGGGAAATTGGAAAGTGGCGCTCTGCGATATTTTTTTAAATGAAAAAATATCAGAGACCCTCATGGTTTTTTCAGATATCTGTGATTATAGTTTTGTTAGAGATTCCTTAGAACCAATTTTAAGAATGCTAATGCCAAACAATAAAAGAAGCCAATTATTTCCAGACAGGTTTTATTTGGGGGTGAGGCAGTCGAATTTAGGTCGAATCAAAATCTATATAAAAGATAGCTCCTTTAACAATGCTCTAGCATTAAAGGGGGAGATACAGCTCACATTACACCTTAAAAAAGAAAATGGATAAATATTTAAACTTTTGCAAGAAATGTATTGAGGGAAGAGTCGCATATAACCCAAATTTTTATGAATTAAATCCTAAAAATTCAGAAACAGATAGGGTTAATGACAAACCGGTGGAGGTTACATTAGTTACACCTACAGAGGCAGCAGTGGAGCAGGCCAAGAGTGAGATAAAATTGAAAAAGGGTATAAATAGCATGGTTGGAACCCACAAAGGTCAAACTGGTGGGAAGACTAGAAAGAGTAAGATTACAAAGAATTCCTCAAGAAAAATTTCTTCCAAGAATAAAAATAAAACTAGGAAAGGTAGCAGCACTAAGAGATCATCATCATCTGTCCAGAAGGGGGTGAAAGTAAAGAGTAAGAAGAAAAAATTCAATTCTCACTCATTATGGATATAATTCAAACACCTTTAACCATCTTCCAGCCGCCACCCATAGATAAGACGATTCAGAAAGAATATTGGGTGGAGTTCAATCCAATTGCCGCTATCACAGATAGCAGTGTAATAAAATTTAATATCCCAGGGACCTCAGTAGATTATATCAATTTAGCTAAAACCAGGTTACATGTAAAATACATCATTACAGATGAGAAGGGGGTTCCTATTCATAATAAGCCACCATCAGCTGGTCAACCTGCAACCCCTAGTCACCAGGTGGCGCCTATAAACTTGACCCTCCATTCAATTTTTAGACAGGTTGATATTGCATTAAATCAAAAAGTAGTATCCTCAGATGTGGGTGCTAATTATCCGTATAAGGCAATGATTGATTTTCTTCTATCAACCAACAACAACATGGTTCAATCAGAGGGTGAGGCAGCATTGTTTCATAAAGATCAACCAGGGGCCATGGAGGCTATCACCTACACAGGGGGTAATCCAGGCTTTACAGAGAGAGGCAGACCAACTAGAAGTGGAGGAACGGCTAGTGTGGAGGGTTTACTCTATACAGACTTTGGAATAGATCAACCCAGGGCTATAATAAATGGGGTGGCGGTTACCTTGAAGTTTTTTCAATCCTTCAATGAGTTCAGATTAATGAGAGATGGGAAAGAAAAGTTGAGGTTAAAAATCACAGAGGCTATTTTAAAAGTTTGTTATATCTCTTTGAATCCAGATATGTTAGTCGCCCATAATGAGGCTTTGAAAACAAGTCCTGCACTCTACCCCTTCTGGAGAAGTGATATTAAAAGCTTCAGTATTGCAAAAGGATCTCACACATTTATGACTGATAATATCTTCCATGGTAAAGTTCCCAGCAAGATTGTGGTTGGTTTAGTTTCAAATGCAGCCTATTCTGGAGATTACACTAAAAATCCGTTTAACTTTCAAAATATGGATCTCAATTATATGGAATTGAGTGTGGATGGACAGCCTGTACCAAATAGACCCTTTAAACCCAATTTCAATGAAAAAGATTATGTAGCCTCTTATCTAAGTCTGGTACCAAACGATTCTGATCGAAAAAATGGTCTGATTATTCAACTTTCAGATTATCCCAAGGGATATGCATTGTACCAATTCGACATACAGAGTTTCCTATCTGGTCAGGTGATGACAAATTCCGGAAGTGGACATGTGAGATTAAGTCTAAGATTTGGGACTGCCCTTCCAGAAACTATAAATATTATTGTCTACGCAAAATTCCCTGAAATATTAAAGATAGATCAAGCTAGAATGGTAAATGTTGGGTGATGGATAGCTACGAAATTGCAAGGTATATGAGGTTGGATGAAAAAATTCGAGATCAATTCTATGGGGTATATTCCCTAGACCTTATCCCTAAAAAACTACCCATTCCCTCCCTAGTTATTGTTAATCTGGATTACTCCACTGACAAGGGAAGCCATTGGGTGGTATTGCATCGGGTGAATAATGAGGTTGTGGAACACTTCGATTCAGCAGGAAAACAACCAAAGAGAGACATAGTTAATAATTTATTCAGTAATGCATTATCATACAAATACAATAATAAGAGAGTGCAAAATTATCAGACAGATACATGTGGATTATTTTGTTTGTATTATAGCTATCACAGTAGCAGAGGAAGAACCATGCAAAGTATTTTATCAGATTTTTCAGTAAACCTAAAGAGTAACGAGGAGATGATCATTAGTTTTTTTAATAATAACTTTGTAAAGTAACGATTCACTATAAGAAATAAAGGTATTAGATTAAAATATATTTTCTCTGTTATTTCTTCAAAAAAATATTTGCACACTTGAATCATCTGTGTCCTGCTCAACAGAGTTCCTCAGTCAGTACTATCACAAAATGCTGACAACTATTCAGAGTCAATGCGTTTGGTGCTTACCTTCGGGTTCGAAATTTCCTGTTAATTTTAATTGGGAATGGAGATTTTCAACAGAGTTCCTCAATCAGTACTATCACAAAACGCTGACAACTATTCAGAGCAAATGCGTTCGGGTGCTTACCTTCGGGTTCGAAATTTCCTGTTATTTTTAATTGGGAATGGAGATTTTCAACAGAGTTCCTCAGTCTGTACTGTCGCAGCAAAAAGTGACAGGAATTCAGAGGCAATGCGTTGGGGTGCTTACCTTCTGGTTCAAAATTTCCTGTTAATTCTAATTGGGAATGGAGATTTCAGTAGAAAATTTTCGACAGCAATCCATAATTAGCTCACCCATGATGTTATTTCCGGCTAGAGAATTAGGGGGAAGCACAGAAATGAGTTTAGTGGGGTTACTGACACCCCAATAGGCCTCATCCTCTCTACTATAATTAGGCTGCTTATAATAAATAGTCTTACCATTAACAGATACTAGTCGATCTCGAAAATTTTGACACTGCCTAAATTTTTCAGAGACACATAGGTGCATAATATCCTTCTTAATTTCTTCATTTCTACTTTTTGAGATAAATGTTTTGTCAAGATGATTGTATACATTAAGGGGATCTGTTTCCAGCAAAATCTTATGACAAAGTGTAATATTTTTGTAATGTTTGGCTAAAAGGTGATAAAACATTTGTTCAATTGAATGATAAGATAAGGCGTCTACTCTCATCTGAGAATAGTACAGATTAGATAGGGGATCCTGTACCTCTGATACAACCAGGGATTCTCTTTCCCATGGTGAGAGGGTTATATTTAAAGGTCTGGTTGTGATCCCATCATCTTGCACCTCTCTCTTACAATAAAAATAATTGAATCCTATTTTAGTTTGTGAATAGGTAAACATATTAGCATCCCTCATTCTAAATCCTAAATTGGTGGAGAAACTTGTCTCTCCAGTGCTTAGAGTGTGAGTAAATTTAGCCATAGCATCAGTTAAATTTTTTTTAGAAATACCTTTAGAAGATATTTTCTGTTTACCATCCTGATCCTCTATGATATAGGATTTTGAACAGAGTGATAACATTCGAAATCCAGAGAATTCTTTCTTAAAAATCCCTGGGATTTTCTTATCTATGGTGATATGGTGGGAGCAGCAGCGTCTTGGAAACCAGAGTGCATTCAACTCATCAGAACAGGACCCAAAAATTTCCTTATGATATTTCTGTCGGTATCTTCCCCTAACACAAAGATCTAGATCAGATTGATTTATAGCCATATACAGACTATCGGTGTCAGTTTCCGTTAATTCAAATGACTGGGGTCTAAGGTATTTCAGTAAGCAGTCATAATAAAATTCCAACATTCTTAACTTTGCATATTGTAAAATAAAAAAACCAATTTGTATAGGGTTATCCATCACAATTCTAGACTTATAGGTCTCTACCTCAAAAACTCCATTAATATCCTGCATATCTTTAAAAATGCAAGAGTTTATTATTTTTCGGACTTTATTCTTATCCACTAGATATCTCACATTAGAATGTTTAGTTTTATTCATGAGAAAGGAACCATAACTGGAATTACTTATCAATTTGAAGGTGTCCCCTATAATTGCTTTATCCGCCTCTAATTCACCCTGAATCCTGTGATGGGTCACCTTATCTATGAATGAAGTGAATGAGGGTTTGGGTTGAAATTCGATTATCTGATAGATTTTTGAGACTTGACATTTATTTTTCAGATACCACTGCAAAAGGGGGGTGGCAAGTAAAATTTTGCGAGCCTTAAGCCCACTAATCAGAAGTCTTTTACTTTTAAATTGAATGTCATTGGCGTTACAATAGGAGAGCATATGTGAACCTATTACCTCCATTGGTACCTCACAAGTAGCAAAAAAGGGGGGATATTCTTGAAAGAAATCTTCATGCCCCTCCTCCACCTGGATATCTACCTCTAATGCACCAAACAATCTTCCATTTTTAACATCTGTTAAGATCTTTGAGTGTGTTAAATCCCCCTTATTTTTCCTGTAGTAAGAAGGGAGGTAATGTTCATAAAATCGGAGGCATTTGGGTTTTATTTGGGAGATAAATTGACATTGCTGAATAGCCACAAATTTATAACCCTGTGAAATTATGTAGTTCTTTCTAGCTTTATCCCTCTGTTGCACTTTTTTCAGTCTTTCTGACCAGGTTTTGTTTTTTAAATTTTTAACTATAAAGCAGTTAAATTTACAACCGTGGTAATAACATCCGTTAAATTCATAAACTGTTTTATTTTGATAACAAAAACCATCTACCCTAAAGTTCCCTATTCTCACCTCTTTTTGATTATTTAATTTATGTCGAATTTTTATTCCCTCTTTACAGCTGAGATAATCTAACCAAACGTATGAATCTATGTACCTTTCGCTAACCTCTGGTCTAAAATGGTTTTCAGGGAATCTTCTTACATACACACCGGCTGGCATTAGTTGCTTGATAGCATAGGAATAGAGGCCATTACAGTCATAACCCACCACGCTCTCACATAAGTTATTTTCGACATTTTTAATTTTTGTTACCCCTTTTTCTTGATATCTGCTAAAAATTATGCTAGGACCTCCCACAATATTTTGTTTAAATGTATAGTATAGGTCTGCGTTATCTGAATTGAAGAGTGCAAAATTACTCTCTGAGGAGGTATAGATCATTTTTCTGGCTACACCAGGCAAGGTGATGTAATCTTTAAAAATATCTATCCCTTCCGATACATAAAGATCTATGAAAGTAGTGAGGGCTTCACAGAAGGGTCCAGTATCTAGATTATTGTAATGTATTAAATAATCCCTAAAAGTCCTCATACCATTCTTATTCCAAAGATTTCTAAGCTCTTCATACTCAGACTCAGATTCTAATGGGTTAGACATCTTCATTTTAGAATAGAAATCTTTCATTTCCGGTAAGCAGGTGCAGTCTAATTTTTCAAGAGAATCAAACCATTCATAAGGAAATACACCTTTTGGAATGTCACAACCATAGGCTTTAAGAAACTTCTCATAGGAACATCCAGCTGCTAAATAATTAGAAATATCTAAAAATTTCATATGTGGAGTACCTATGGTGAGATAGCTGTTTTCTTTTTTGATGGTGAAGATTTCATTTTCTGTGTAATTTAAACTTATATACTTGAGAATATCAGTCTTAATTAAATTCAGATCGTATCTACCTGAATTAAATCCAATAACAGGTAGTTGGGTAATGTAAGTAAGAAACTCTTTCTTAACTTGTTGAATATTGGATATGAAATGTGACAGAATCTTTTTACTTGGAGTAAAGACAATATTGGATTCTGAATCAGATTCGTCCGACTCGAGTTCCTCTTCCCAGTCCTCTGATTCGAAATCCGAATCCGCCTGCTCCCCATCCTCTTTATATTTCTGAATGAGCTCATCCAGTTCATATAAAACATGAAAATATTTGCAGGAGATTTGTTTACGAGCGGCTATACTAATCAGTCTGAGATATTCCATCATATTTTGAATCAAAATTGTCGGATCCGGATTGATAAAACATCTCGGTGATTCAAAATTGGTTATGTTAGAAGCTACACTCACACTAATGGGAACATGTTTGGATATCCAGTTCAATTTACTCGTGGTGCTGTGGTTCGTTTTTTGAAGCATGGCCTCCATATCCCACACTGCAAAGAGTTTATAATATCTAGATTGCTCAGAGGTATGTATTCCTAGAGATTCGAGTTTTTCGAATATGGTTAAGGGTGACTTATGGAAGCCACCTGGAAAATGGTAGATAGTTCTATCATAGCATACTTTGTAGTGTCTTTGCATGTTCCACTCTCTTGTGAACAACTTAAGACACTTCTCACATTGAAATTTTTTAGCGAATTTATTTATATCTACAATATAACTAAGGTGGTTTTCATGTACATTAAGATACATCTTACTATCATAATTATTTACAGATTTATACAGATTACAGACAACTCCATCTGGTGACAGAGAATATATCAAAATTTTTACATTAAAACATCTTTCTAGATCCATCATCTCATCCATAGTCACACCAGTAAATTGTCCAGTAGAATTTCCTAATTTTTCTGATTTTTTAAAATTCATCCATACACGAAAATATTCGAGGAAATCTTTGTTACCATTAAAATGTTGTCGAAGACATCTGAAGAAACATAAATTGTCTGTATATGGTTTGCCCGTCCATTTGTCTATATACATTGTCTTCAGATTCCTATTCTGTTTGATGTAATCTGGCAGGTCTTCAGCATTTCCCAATGGAAAGTCTGTTTTAAAAACTACATACTGCACATTAGTTATGAAGGCGAGGCTCCAGGCAGTAGAGGGTCTATCTGATCTTGCTTGTGTAATTATATCGATTCCAGCTAACTTATTCATCAAAAAACGAATACTATTCATATTCGAAATTCGAAAAGGATATTGAAGAATCTTACTGTTGTAATGTGGAACAAAATATCTGTATTCCCTTGTTTCATTGTTAAATAAAATGGTTCCAAAGGCGAGATTAATCCTGAAGGCATTGTGTAGGTTCTGATAGATTTCCCTCACCTGGGATCGAATCTCCCTGTAACCCCCATGCAGATTATTGGTTGGAAAATTGTAGATATTCTTTAGTTCAGTCTCTTGATGGTTAGCCTGTATGTGATCTATGTTTGTAACGTAAATCTCACGTAAATTTTCGTCATCATTATCTACAATAAAGGCTGGTAGGACAGGGTCATCATTGTTGCCTCCATGTTGTCTCATTCTATGCGTGTACAGGGCCCTCCTACCCTCAAAATTGCATTTACAAATGCCACATCTGTAAGATTTAGCAGCTGTAGATTTCTTATGAAATGTCTCCACATGAAAGTTGAGGGCCTCTGTTGTAAGAAATGGAAGATCACAGCTCCTACAGATATATTTTCCACATTTTTGAAGATGTAAACACAAGGCCTGGTTATCATGGAATTGTCGATCACATATCCTGCATTTCTCTTGTATCTTATCTGTTACTTGGTGACAATACTTCTGGTGATGAAGTAGATTTTTCTGATTCAGTAGGTTAGAACCACATAAATAACATCTACACTCCATGGTACAGGGTATTCAGATATGAAAAATAAGGAGATATTATAATATGTTGAAGATTTTCCAGTTTATATAGGGGAGTGTCTTGCAATTATTATTGATTTTGTTGAAGATTTCAGATGATTAATGAGTTCTAGACAGAGTGAATGCCTTCGTCTTCAGAGTCTGAATCATTGATTTCCATACCCATCTGTCTCATAACCTGTCTACGCATTCTCTGACCTGAAACCATTCTATTAAGCATAATTCTTCGCATTTGCTGAGCCTGAGTCGAATATGTTTTCATCCTCTTTCTCCATCCTAAATAGGATTTAATAAGTTTGTTCTTGTAGGCTCTAAAGGCTGTAAGAAGAATCCTGTGAGTATAGGATGGATAATGCCATATGAAGCATGAGACATAAAACAATGACACCCCTAGGCATGTACAATTTTTAATATGAAAGGTATTGAGTGCCATCTCTAAAAAATAATCTGGGTGCTGAAGGTTCATATCTCCCACCTGTAGAAATAGATCCCTAAGAGTTAATCCTGATTGAGACATTTCTAACAATTCTTTTTTATATCAAAATAATTTTTTGCAGAATTCCGCAAGAGTGATAAGCATTTAATATTTCACAAAAACAGATTTCCCAGGGGTTTATATAGCGACTGGGGAGTTTATAATTACTATAGAAAAGATTTAGTCTTATCAGCATTTTTAGTAAATGTGTTGAAAAGAGTGTCAGGATCCTTATGTCAGAGAAAAAATTTTATAAAAAAAAGCAAGCTCAGCATTTCATTACCAGTATAAATAGCCCGTGTTACATAAAACAAGAGTTATTAGACAGATTTGAGTGAAAGGAGAAAGTTTAAATATAGGAAAATAAAGTTAAGGCAGTCTTTGTGCTAGACAGGTATTTGTCAGTTAACGTATGAGCTCCCAATGACAGTCACATAATGAGATAGAGGTGAGAAATACGAAAGGGTGGGTTTGAGGGGGGTTGGGGAGGTCTTTGTGAGGGCTATAATATTTATGTAAAAATTATGATAAAAATAAGTGACACATTTTTAATAATAGAACAATGGGAACAGGTGAGAGGGTAACAGATTGGCTGGAAACCATACAAAGGAAATAAAGTAACAAAGGAGAGTAGATTCAGATTTGATATTAATTTTTTTTTATCTAGTGCATTATCTGATTTAATGGTCTTTGTGATGTAAAGAAAATTAGGATTTGCATGCAAATGAGATTTACTTTATCTAGGAGTTTGTTCAATTAAGATTTTTCATCTCTAAACCCAAAGCCCTAACCCTAATAGCCATAACATTAAAGATTCAGTATAATAAGTGAGAGATACGATAGAGAGCAATTGTTTTGTTTTCATAAAGCCATATCACTAAACAAGTTATACTGAGAATGTATATGAGGAATTGCGTTCGAGTGCTTACCCTGGGGTTCGAAATTTCACGTTAATTTTAATTGGGAATGGAGATTTTCAATAGACCTCCAATGTGGTTAGCTGTGTTTAGCATGATGGTTGGGAGAGCAGTTTTCAGTAGTAATATGATGCAGTAGGCTAGAAGATAAAGCCCCATTAAAAAATTTGGCTAGCAAAGCCCCATTAAAACAAAGCTTGGCCTAGCAGACAAAGCCCCATTAAAAACAGCTGTGCTAGCCATTAAACAATATAGCATGGCCAGCAGACAAAGCCCCATTAATGTTCCATTAAAAAAAAAACCACAGCTGTGAACTAGTATGGGCTAGCAGACAAAGCCCCCATCAGCAGAAAAAAGGGCTATTAGATGATTCAGTTTTCAGTAGTAATATCATGCAGTAGGCTAGAAGATAAAGCCCCATTAAAAAATTTGGCTAGCAAATCCCCATTAAAACAAAGCTTGGCCTAGCAGACAAAGCCCCATTAAAAACAGCTGTGCTAGCCATTAAACAACAAAGCATGGCCAGCAGGCAAAGCCCCATTAAAGTTCCATTCAAAAAACCACAGCTGTGAACTAGTATGGGTAGCAGACAAAGCCCCATTTACAAAGATTGGCTAGCAGACAAAGCCCCATTAAACACAGCTGTGCTAGCCATTAAACAAAGCATGGCCAGCAGACAAAGCCCCATTAAAAATTTGGCTAGCAGACAAAGCCCCATTAAACATTTGTAGCAGATAAAGGTTCCATTAAAACAGTTCTAACCCTGCCACGAGATCTAGCAGACAAAGCCCCCATTAAAACAAAGCTGGGGCTAGCAGACAAACCCCCATCAAACACAGCTGTGCTATTCCCCCATTAAAATCAGACAAAGAGCTTGCCCATTAAAAAAAAGCACACACTGCCATTAAGCAGACATAACCCCCATTAAAACACAGCTGATTTGACAATGCCACGAGATCTAGCAGACAAAGCCACATTAAAACAAAGCTTGGAGCTAGCAGACAAAGCCCCATTAAACACAGCTGTGCAAACCCATTAAAAAAAAATCAGACAAAGAACTGCACCCATTAAAAAAGCACAGCTGTGTGATGATTCAGCTGAGTAATAGCTATAAACTATCAAAGTAAAACAAAAGTCCCCATTGAGCCAGTCTCAAGAACCTGTATAGAGCCCAATCACCTGTATAGAGCTAGTATCGACCCTACCCTACCTAGCCATCCATCTACCATCTGCAGCAACAGCTGCACAGCTGTCAAAAAGTGACATGATTGATGGGAAACTCGACTCGATATACACTCGGTATATACTACTCTTGACTTACTCAGGAAACCAATTAAAAATTTCAATTTTCCGGGGTCTGGGGCCAGGCTCAGCCCCCCTCAAATTAGGAAATATCAGGTATATCCTAATACAACCAATCTGAAGCTCTTCTTTAATTTTGCATATGTTTTAACAATAATTGAGGATATATTAGGCCCATTTGGAGCATTACATCTCTGAAAATAAATTATTTCACCCATATAGTGCTGTAAAAATGGTCAAAAATACATGTAAATTACACCAAACCAGTACCAAATGTTGGTCTATAATGCTGAAATTTGGCCAGAATATAAGGTGGCACATACTAAATCTGACTGAACCGGTTTTAAAATTACATCTGATATAACAGTACCTATAGTTTGGCAATATTGGCTTCAGCTGGCCCCAAATTCGCTTCTGTGGGGCTGCATTAAGATATACTTAAATTTGGCAAAGTAAGACAAATTTAAGGCTGAAAACCATATTGTTTGCTAGAGCTGGCGCCACTAAATGAGATTCCACAAGAATATTCCTTAAGAAATACATAACTGGTCCAAAATACATGTATTGGAAGTGCAGGTATCGAGGGGGTGGTCATATGGCACATCAGTCCAAAACCCCACTTAAACTTCATCAATCTGGCTCAGATTTTCACAGGAAACTCAGTTCATATCAGACATTGATATTGTATTGGCTTGACTTACTCAGGAAACCAATTAAAAATTTCAATTTTCCGGGGTCTGGGGCCAGGCTCAGCCCCCCTCAAATTAGGAAATATCAGGTATATCCTAATACAACCAATCTGAAGCTCTTCTTTAATTTTGCATATGTTTTAACAATAATTGAGGATATATTAGGCCCATTTGGAGCATTACATCTCTGAAAATAAATTATTTCACCCATATAGTGCTGTAAAAATGGTCAAAAATACATGTAAATTACACCAAACCAGTACCAAATGTTGGTCTATAATGCTGAAATTTGGCCAGAATATAAGGTGGCACATACTAAATCTGACTGAACCGGTTTTAAAATTACATCTGATATAACAGTACCTATAGTTTGGCAATATTGGCTTCAGCTGGCCCCAAATTCGCTTCTGTGGGGCTGCATTAAGATATACTTAAATTTGGCAAAGTAAGACAAATTTAAGGCTGAAAACCATATTGTTTGCTAGAGCTGGCGCCACTAAATGAGATTCCACAAGAATATTCCTTAAGAAATACATAACTGGTCCAAAATACATGTATTGGAAGTGCAGGTATCGAGGGGGTGGTCATATGGCACATCAGTCCAAAACCCCACTTAAACTTCATCAATCTGGCTCAGATTTTCACAGGAAACTCAGTTCATATCAGACATTGATATTGTATTGGCTTGACTTACTCAGGAAACCAATTAAAAATTTCAATTTTCCGGGGTCTGGGGCCAGGCTCAGCCCCCCTCAAATTAGGAAATATCAGGTATATCCTAATACAACCAATCTGAAGCTCTTCTTTAATTTTGCATATGTTTTAACAATAATTGAGGATATATTAGGCCCATTTGGAGCATTACATCTCTGAAAATAAATTATTTCACCCATATAGTGCTGTAAAAATGGTCAAAAATACATGTAAATTACACCAAACCAGTACCAAATGTTGGTCTATAATGCTGAAATTTGGCCAGAATATAAGGTGGCACATACTAAATCTGACTGAACCGGTTTTAAAATTACATCTGATATAACAGTACCTATAGTTTGGCAATATTGGCTTCAGCTGGCCCCAAATTCGCTTCTGTGGGGCTGCATTAAGATATACTTAAATTTGGCAAAGTAAGACAAATTTAAGGCTGAAAACCATATTGTTTGCTAGAGCTGGCGCCACTAAATGAGATTCCACAAGAATATTCCTTAAGAAATACATAACTGGTCCAAAATACATGTATTGGAAGTGCAGGTATCGAGGGGGTGGTCATATGGCACATCAGTCCAAAACCCCACTTAAACTTCATCAATCTGGCTCAGATTTTCACAGGAAACTCAGTTCATATCAGACATTGATATTGTATTGGCTTGACTTACTCAGGAAACCAATTAAAAATTTCAATTTTCCGGGGTCTGGGGCCAGGCTCAGCCCCCCTCAAATTAGGAAATATCAGGTATATCCTAATACAACCAATCTGAAGCTCTTCTTTAATTTTGCATATGTTTTAACAATAATTGAGGATATATTAGGCCCATTTGGAGCATTACATCTCTGAAAATAAATTATTTCACCCATATAGTGCTGTAAAAATGGTCAAAAATACATGTAAATTACACCAAACCAGTACCAAATGTTGGTCTATAATGCTGAAATTTGGCCAGAATATAAGGTGGCACATACTAAATCTGACTGAACCGGTTTTAAAATTACATCTGATATAACAGTACCTATAGTTTGGCAATATTGGCTTCAGCTGGCCCCAAATTCGCTTCTGTGGGGCTGCATTAAGATATACTTAAATTTGGCAAAGTAAGACAAATTTAAGGCTGAAAACCATATTGTTTGCTAGAGCTGGCGCCACTAAATGAGATTCCACAAGAATATTCCTTAAGAAATACATAACTGGTCCAAAATACATGTATTGGAAGTGCAGGTATCGAGGGGGTGGTCATATGGCACATCAGTCCAAAACCCCACTTAAACTTCATCAATCTGGCTCAGATTTTCACAGGAAACTCAGTTCATATCAGACATTGATATTGTATTGGCTTGACTTACTCAGGAAACCAATTAAAAATTTCAATTTTCCGGGGTCTGGGGCCAGGCTCAGCCCCCCTCAAATTAGGAAATATCAGGTATATCCTAATACAACCAATCTGAAGCTCTTCTTTAATTTTGCATATGTTTTAACAATAATTGAGGATATATTAGGCCCATTTGGAGCATTACATCTCTGAAAATAAATTATTTCACCCATATAGTGCTGTAAAAATGGTCAAAAATACATGTAAATTACACCAAACCAGTACCAAATGTTGGTCTATAATGCTGAAATTTGGCCAGAATATAAGGTGGCACATACTAAATCTGACTGAACCGGTTTTAAAATTACATCTGATATAACAGTACCTATAGTTTGGCAATATTGGCTTCAGCTGGCCCCAAATTCGCTTCTGTGGGGCTGCATTAAGATATACTTAAATTTGGCAAAGTAAGACAAATTTAAGGCTGAAAACCATATTGTTTGCTAGAGCTGGCGCCACTAAATGAGATTCCACAAGAATATTCCTTAAGAAATACATAACTGGTCCAAAATACATGTATTGGAAGTGCAGGTATCGAGGGGGTGGTCATATGGCACATCAGTCCAAAACCCCACTTAAACTTCATCAATCTGGCTCAGATTTTCACAGGAAACTCAGTTCATATCAGACATTGATATTGTATTGGCTTGACTTACTCAGGAAACCAATTAAAAATTTCAATTTTCCGGGGTCTGGGGCCAGGCTCAGCCCCCCTCAAATTAGGAAATATCAGGTATATCCTAATACAACCAATCTGAAGCTCTTCTTTAATTTTGCATATGTTTTAACAATAATTGAGGATATATTAGGCCCATTTGGAGCATTACATCTCTGAAAATAAATTATTTCACCCATATAGTGCTGTAAAAATGGTCAAAAATACATGTAAAATTACACCAAACCAGTACCAAATGTTGGTCTATAATGCTGAAATTTGGCCAGAATATAAGGTGGCACATACTAAATCTGACTGAACCGGTTTTAAAATTACATCTGATATAACAGTACCTATAGTTTGGCAATATTGGCTTCAGCTGGCCCCAAATTCGCTTCTGTGGGGCTGCATTAAGATATACTTAAATTTGGCAAAGTAAGACAAATTTAAGGCTGAAAACCATATTGTTTGCTAGAGCTGGCGCCACTAAATGAGATTCCACAAGAATATTCCTTAAGAAATACATAACTGGTCCAAAATACATGTATTGGAAGTGCAGGTATCGAGGGGGTGGTCATATGGCACATCAGTCCAAAACCCCACTTAAACTTCATCAATCTGGCTCAGATTTTCACAGGAAACTCAGTTCATATCAGACATTGATATTGTATTGGCTTGACTTACTCAGGAAACCAATTAAAAATTTCAATTTTCCGGGGTCTGGGGCCAGGCTCAGCCCCCCTCAAATTAGGAAATATCAGGTATATCCTAATACAACCAATCTGAAGCTCTTCTTTAATTTTGCATATGTTTTAACAATAATTGAGGATATATTAGGCCCATTTGGAGCATTACATCTCTGAAAATAAATTATTTCACCCATATAGTGCTGTAAAAATGGTCAAAAATACATGTAAATTACACCAAACCAGTACCAAATGTTGGTCTATAATGCTGAAATTTGGCCAGAATATAAGGTGGCACATACTAAATCTGACTGAACCGGTTTTAAAATTACATCTGATATAACAGTACCTATAGTTTGGCAATATTGGCTTCAGCTGGCCCCAAATTCGCTTCTGTGGGGCTGCATTAAGATATACTTAAATTTGGCAAAGTAAGACAAATTTAAGGCTGAAAACCATATTGTTTGCTAGAGCTGGCGCCACTAAATGAGATTCCACAAGAATATTCCTTAAGAAATACATAACTGGTCCAAAATACATGTATTGGAAGTGCAGGTATCGAGGGGGTGGTCATATGGCACATCAGTCCAAAACCCCACTTAAACTTCATCAATCTGGCTCAGATTTTCACAGGAAACTCAGTTCATATCAGACATTGATATTGTATTGGCTTGACTTACTCAGGAAACCAATTAAAAATTTCAATTTTCCGGGGTCTGGGGCCAGGCTCAGCCCCCCTCAAATTAGGAAATATCAGGTATATCCTAATACAACCAATCTGAAGCTCTTCTTTAATTTTGCATATGTTTTAACAATAATTGAGGATATATTAGGCCCATTTGGAGCATTACATCTCTGAAAATAAATTACTTCACCCATATAGTGCTGTAAAAATGGTCAAAAATACATGTAAATTACACCAAACCAGTACCAAATGTTGGTCTATAATGCTGAAATTTGGCCAGAATATAAGGTGGCACATACTAAATCTGACTGAACCGGTTTTAAAATTACATCTGATATAACAGTACCTATAGTTTGGCAATATTGGCTTCAGCTGGCCCCAAATTCGCTTCTGTGGGGCTGCATTAAGATATACTTAAATTTGGCAAAGTAAGACAAATTTAAGGCTGAAAACCATATTGTTTGCTAGAGCTGGCGCCACTAAATGAGATTCCACAAGAATATTCCTTAAGAAATACATAACTGGTCCAAAATACATGTATTGGAAGTGCAGGTATCGAGGGGGTGGTCATATGGCACATCAGTCCAAAACCCCACTTAAACTTCATCAATCTGGCTCAGATTTTCACAGGAAACTCAGTTCATATCAGACATTGATATTGTATTGGCTTGACTTACTCAGGAAACCAATTAAAAATTTCAATTTTCCGGGGTCTGGGGCCAGGCTCAGCCCCCCTCAAATTAGGAAATATCAGGTATATCCTAATACAACCAATCTGAAGCTCTTCTTTAATTTTGCATATGTTTTAACAATAATTGAGGATATATTAGGCCCATTTGGAGCATTACATCTCTGAAAATAAATTATTTCACCCATATAGTGCTGTAAAAATGGTCAAAAATACATGTAAATTACACCAAACCAGTACCAAATGTTGGTCTATAATGCTGAAATTTGGCCAGAATATAAGGTGGCACATACTAAATCTGACTGAACCGGTTTTAAAATTACATCTGATATAACAGTACCTATAGTTTGGCAATATTGGCTTCAGCTGGCCCCAAATTCGCTTCTGTGGGGCTGCATTAAGATATACTTAAATTTGGCAAAGTAAGACAAATTTAAGGCTGAAAACCATATTGTTTGCTAGAGCTGGCGCCACTAAATGAGATTCCACAAGAATATTCCTTAAGAAATACATAACTGGTCCAAAATACATGTATTGGAAGTGCAGGTATCGAGGGGGTGGTCATATGGCACATCAGTCCAAAACCCCACTTAAACTTCATCAATCTGGCTCAGATTTTCACAGGAAACTCAGTTCATATCAGACATTGATATTGTATTGGCTTGACTTACTCAGGAAACCAATTAAAAATTTCAATTTTCCGGGGTCTGGGGCCAGGCTCAGCCCCCCTCAAATTAGGAAATATCAGGTATATCCTAATACAACCAATCTGAAGCTCTTCTTTAATTTTGCATATGTTTTAACAATAATTGAGGATATATTAGGCCCATTTGGAGCATTACATCTCTGAAAATAAATTATTTCACCCATATAGTGCTGTAAAAATGGTCAAAAATACATGTAAATTACACCAAACCAGTACCAAATGTTGGTCTATAATGCTGAAATTTGGCCAGAATATAAGGTGGCACATACTAAATCTGACTGAACCGGTTTTAAAATTACATCTGATATAACAGTACCTATAGTTTGGCAATATTGGCTTCAGCTGGCCCCAAATTCGCTTCTGTGGGGCTGCATTAAGATATACTTAAATTTGGCAAAGTAAGACAAATTTAAGGCTGAAAACCATATTGTTTGCTAGAGCTGGCGCCACTAAATGAGATTCCACAAGAATATTCCTTAAGAAATACATAACTGGTCCAAAATACATGTATTGGAAGTGCAGGTATCGAGGGGGTGGTCATATGGCACATCAGTCCAAAACCCCACTTAAACTTCATCAATCTGGCTCAGATTTTCACAGGAAACTCAGTTCATATCAGACATTGATATTGTATTGGCTTGACTTACTCAGGAAACCAATTAAAAATTTCAATTTTCCGGGGTCTGGGGCCAGGCTCAGCCCCCCTCAAATTAGGAAATATCAGGTATATCCTAATACAACCAATCTGAAGCTCTTCTTTAATTTTGCATATGTTTTAACAATAATTGAGGATATATTAGGCCCATTTGGAGCATTACATCTCTGAAAATAAATTATTTCACCCATATAGTGCTGTAAAAATGGTCAAAAATACATGTAAATTACACCAAACCAGTACCAAATGTTGGTCTATAATGCTGAAATTTGGCCAGAATATAAGGTGGCACATACTAAATCTGACTGAACCGGTTTTAAAATTACATCTGATATAACAGTACCTATAGTTTGGCAATATTGGCTTCAGCTGGCCCCAAATTCGCTTCTGTGGGGCTGCATTAAGATATACTTAAATTTGGCAAAGTAAGACAAATTTAAGGCTGAAAACCATATTGTTTGCTAGAGCTGGCGCCACTAAATGAGATTCCACAAGAATATTCCTTAAGAAATACATAACTGGTCCAAAATACATGTATTGGAAGTGCAGGTATCGAGGGGGTGGTCATATGGCACATCAGTCCAAAACCCCACTTAAACTTCATCAATCTGGCTCAGATTTTCACAGGAAACTCAGTTCATATCAGACATTGATATTGTATTGGCTTGACTTACTCAGGAAACCAATTAAAAATTTCAATTTTCCGGGGTCTGGGGCCAGGCTCAGCCCCCCTCAAATTAGGAAATATCAGGTATATCCTAATACAACCAATCTGAAGCTCTTCTTTAATTTTGCATATGTTTTAACAATAATTGAGGATATATTAGGCCCATTTGGAGCATTACATCTCTGAAAATAAATTATTTCACCCATATAGTGCTGTAAAAATGGTCAAAAATACATGTAAATTACACCAAACCAGTACCAAATGTTGGTCTATAATGCTGAAATTTGGCCAGAATATAAGGTGGCACATACTAAATCTGACTGAACCGGTTTTAAAATTACATCTGATATAACAGTACCTATAGTTTGGCAATATTGGCTTCAGCTGGCCCCAAATTCGCTTCTGTGGGGCTGCATTAAGATATACTTAAATTTGGCAAAGTAAGACAAATTTAAGGCTGAAAACCATATTGTTTGCTAGAGCTGGCGCCACTAAATGAGATTCCACAAGAATATTCCTTAAGAAATACATAACTGGTCCAAAATACATGTATTGGAAGTGCAGGTATCGAGGGGGTGGTCATATGGCACATCAGTCCAAAACCCCACTTAAACTTCATCAATCTGGCTCAGATTTTCACAGGAAACTCAGTTCATATCAGACATTGATATTGTATTGGCTTGACTTACTCAGGAAACCAATTAAAAATTTCAATTTTCCGGGGTCTGGGGCCAGGCTCAGCCCCCCTCAAATTAGGAAATATCAGGTATATCCTAATACAACCAATCTGAAGCTCTTCTTTAATTTTGCATATGTTTTAACAATAATTGAGGATATATTAGGCCCATTTGGAGCATTACATCTCTGAAAATAAATTATTTCACCCATATAGTGCTGTAAAAATGGTCAAAAATACATGTAAATTACACCAAACCAGTACCAAATGTTGGTCTATAATGCTGAAATTTGGCCAGAATATAAGGTGGCACATACTAAATCTGACTGAACCGGTTTTAAAATTACATCTGATATAACAGTACCTATAGTTTGGCAATATTGGCTTCAGCTGGCCCCAAATTCGCTTCTGTGGGGCTGCATTAAGATATACTTAAATTTGGCAAAGTAAGACAAATTTAAGGCTGAAAACCATATTGTTTGCTAGAGCTGGCGCCACTAAATGAGATTCCACAAGAATATTCCTTAAGAAATACATAACTGGTCCAAAATACATGTATTGGAAGTGCAGGTATCGAGGGGGTGGTCATATGGCACATCAGTCCAAAACCCCACTTAAACTTCATCAATCTGGCTCAGATTTTCACAGGAAACTCAGTTCATATCAGACATTGATATTGTATTGGCTTGACTTACTCAGGAAACCAATTAAAAATTTCAATTTTCCGGGGTCTGGGGCCAGGCTCAGCCCCCCTCAAATTAGGAAATATCAGGTATATCCTAATACAACCAATCTGAAGCTCTTCTTTAATTTTGCATATGTTTTAACAATAATTGAGGATATATTAGGCCCATTTGGAGCATTACATCTCTGAAAATAAATTATTTCACCCATATAGTGCTGTAAAAATGGTCAAAAATACATGTAAATTACACCAAACCAGTACCAAATGTTGGTCTATAATGCTGAAATTTGGCCAGAATATAAGGTGGCACATACTAAATCTGACTGAACCGGTTTTAAAATTACATCTGATATAACAGTACCTATAGTTTGGCAATATTGGCTTCAGCTGGCCCCAAATTCGCTTCTGTGGGGCTGCATTAAGATATACTTAAATTTGGCAAAGTAAGACAAATTTAAGGCTGAAAACCATATTGTTTGCTAGAGCTGGCGCCACTAAATGAGATTCCACAAGAATATTCCTTAAGAAATACATAACTGGTCCAAAATACATGTATTGGAAGTGCAGGTATCGAGGGGGTGGTCATATGGCACATCAGTCCAAAACCCCACTTAAACTTCATCAATCTGGCTCAGATTTTCACAGGAAACTCAGTTCATATCAGACATTGATATTGTATTGGCTTGACTTACTCAGGAAACCAATTAAAAATTTCAATTTTCCGGGGTCTGGGGCCAGGCTCAGCCCCCCTCAAATTAGGAAATATCAGGTATATCCTAATACAACCAATCTGAAGCTCTTCTTTAATTTTGCATATGTTTTAACAATAATTGAGGATATATTAGGCCCATTTGGAGCATTACATCTCTGAAAATAAATTATTTCACCCATATAGTGCTGTAAAAATGGTCAAAAATACATGTAAATTACACCAAACCAGTACCAAATGTTGGTCTATAATGCTGAAATTTGGCCAGAATATAAGGTGGCACATACTAAATCTGACTGAACCGGTTTTAAAATTACATCTGATATAACAGTACCTATAGTTTGGCAATATTGGCTTCAGCTGGCCCCAAATTCGCTTCTGTGGGGCTGCATTAAGATATACTTAAATTTGGCAAAGTAAGACAAATTTAAGGCTGAAAACCATATTGTTTGCTAGAGCTGGCGCCACTAAATGAGATTCCACAAGAATATTCCTTAAGAAATACATAACTGGTCCAAAATACATGTATTGGAAGTGCAGGTATCGAGGGGGTGGTCATATGGCACATCAGTCCAAAACCCCACTTAAACTTCATCAATCTGGCTCAGATTTTCACAGGAAACTCAGTTCATATCAGACATTGATATTGTATTGGCTTGACTTACTCAGGAAACCAATTAAAAATTTCAATTTTCCGGGGTCTGGGGCCAGGCTCAGCCCCCCTCAAATTAGGAAATATCAGGTATATCCTAATACAACCAATCTGAAGCTCTTCTTTAAATTTGCATATGTTTTAACAATAATTGAGGATATATTAGGCCCATTTGGAGCATTACATCTCTGAAAATAAATTATTTCACCCATATAGTGCTGTAAAAATGGTCAAAAATACATGTAAATTACACCAAACCAGTACCAAATGTTGGTCTATAATGCTGAAATTTGGCCAGAATATAAGGTGGCACATACTAAATCTGACTGAACCGGTTTTAAAATTACATCTGATATAACAGTACCTATAGTTTGGCAATATTGGCTTCAGCTGGCCCCAAATTCGCTTCTGTGGGGCTGCATTAAGATATACTTAAATTTGGCAAAGTAAGACAAATTTAAGGCTGAAAACCATATTGTTTGCTAGAGCTGGCGCCACTAAATGAGATTCCACAAGAATATTCCTTAAGAAATACATAACTGGTCCAAAATACATGTATTGGAAGTGCAGGTATCGAGGGGGTGGTCATATGGCACATCAGTCCAAAACCCCACTTAAACTTCATCAATCTGGCTCAGATTTTCACAGGAAACTCAGTTCATATCAGACATTGATATTGTATTGGCTTGACTTACTCAGGAAACCAATTAAAAATTTCAATTTTCCGGGGTCTGGGGCCAGGCTCAGCCCCCCTCAAATTAGGAAATATCAGGTATATCCTAATACAACCAATCTGAAGCTCTTCTTTAATTTTGCATATGTTTTAACAATAATTGAGGATATATTAGGCCCATTTGGAGCATTACATCTCTGAAAATAAATTATTTCACCCATATAGTGCTGTAAAAATGGTCAAAAATACATGTAAATTACACCAAACCAGTACCAAATGTTGGTCTATAATGCTGAAATTTGGCCAGAATATAAGGTGGCACATACTAAATCTGACTGAACCGGTTTTAAAATTACATCTGATATAACAGTACCTATAGTTTGGCAATATTGGCTTCAGCTGGCCCCAAATTCGCTTCTGTGGGGCTGCATTAAGATATACTTAAATTTGGCAAAGTAAGACAAATTTAAGGCTGAAAACCATATTGTTTGCTAGAGCTGGCGCCACTAAATGAGATTCCACAAGAATATTCCTTAAGAAATACATAACTGGTCCAAAATACATGTATTGGAAGTGCAGGTATCGAGGGGGTGGTCATATGGCACATCAGTCCAAAACCCCACTTAAACTTCATCAATCTGGCTCAGATTTTCACAGGAAACTCAGTTCATATCAGACATTGATATTGTATTGGCTTGACTTACTCAGGAAACCAATTAAAAATTTCAATTTTCCGGGGTCTGGGGCCAGGCTCAGCCCCCCTCAAATTAGGAAATATCAGGTATATCCTAATACAACCAATCTGAAGCTCTTCTTTAATTTTGCATATGTTTTAACAATAATTGAGGATATATTAGGCCCATTTGGAGCATTACATCTCTGAAAATAAATTATTTCACCCATATAGTGCTGTAAAAATGGTCAAAAATACATGTAAAATTACACCAAACCAGTACCAAATGTTGGTCTATAATGCTGAAATTTGGCCAGAATATAAGGTGGCACATACTAAATCTGACTGAACCGGTTTTAAAATTACATCTGATATAACAGTACCTATAGTTTGGCAATATTGGCTTCAGCTGGCCCCAAATTCGCTTCTGTGGGGCTGCATTAAGATATACTTAAATTTGGCAAAGTAAGACAAATTTAAGGCTGAAAACCATATTGTTTGCTAGAGCTGGCGCCACTAAATGAGATTCCACAAGAATATTCCTTAAGAAATACATAACTGGTCCAAAATACATGTATTGGAAGTGCAGGTATCGAGGGGGTGGTCATATGGCACATCAGTCCAAAACCCCACTTAAACTTCATCAATCTGGCTCAGATTTTCACAGGAAACTCAGTTCATATCAGACATTGATATTGTATTGGCTTGACTTACTCAGGAAACCAATTAAAAATTTCAATTTTCCGGGGTCTGGGGCCAGGCTCAGCCCCCCTCAAATTAGGAAATATCAGGTATATCCTAATACAACCAATCTGAAGCTCTTCTTTAATTTTGCATATGTTTTAACAATAATTGAGGATATATTAGGCCCATTTGGAGCATTACATCTCTGAAAATAAATTATTTCACCCATATAGTGCTGTAAAAATGGTCAAAAATACATGTAAATTACACCAAACCAGTACCAAATGTTGGTCTATAATGCTGAAATTTGGCCAGAATATAAGGTGGCACATACTAAATCTGACTGAACCGGTTTTAAAATTACATCTGATATAACAGTACCTATAGTTTGGCAATATTGGCTTCAGCTGGCCCCAAATTCGCTTCTGTGGGGCTGCATTAAGATATACTTAAATTTGGCAAAGTAAGACAAATTTAAGGCTGAAAACCATATTGTTTGCTAGAGCTGGCGCCACTAAATGAGATTCCACAAGAATATTCCTTAAGAAATACATAACTGGTCCAAAATACATGTATTGGAAGTGCAGGTATCGAGGGGGTGGTCATATGGCACATCAGTCCAAAACCCCACTTAAACTTCATCAATCTGGCTCAGATTTTCACAGGAAACTCAGTTCATATCAGACATTGATATTGTATTGGCTTGACTTACTCAGGAAACCAATTAAAAATTTCAATTTTCCGGGGTCTGGGGCCAGGCTCAGCCCCCCTCAAATTAGGAAATATCAGGTATATCCTAATACAACCAATCTGAAGCTCTTCTTTAATTTTGCATATGTTTTAACAATAATTGAGGATATATTAGGCCCATTTGGAGCATTACATCTCTGAAAATAAATTATTTCACCCATATAGTGCTGTAAAAATGGTCAAAAATACATGTAAATTACACCAAACCAGTACCAAATGTTGGTCTATAATGCTGAAATTTGGCCAGAATATAAGGTGGCACATACTAAATCTGACTGAACCGGTTTTAAAATTACATCTGATATAACAGTGCCTATAGTTTGGCAATATTGGCTTCAGCTGGCCCCAAATTCGCTTCTGTGGGGCTGCATTAAGATATACTTAAATTTGGCAAAGTAAGACAAATTTAAGGCTGAAAACCATATTGTTTGCTAGAGCTGGCGCCACTAAATGAGATTCCACAAGAATATTCCTTAAGAAATACATAACTGGTCCAAAATACATGTATTGGAAGTGCAGGTATCGAGGGGGTGGTCATATGGCACATCAGTCCAAAACCCCACTTAAACTTCATCAATCTGGCTCAGATTTTCACAGGAAACTCAGTTCATATCAGACATTGATATTGTATTGGCTTGACTTACTCAGGAAACCAATTAAAAATTTCAATTTTCCGGGGTCTGGGGCCAGGCTCAGCCCCCCTCAAATTAGGAAATATCAGGTATATCCTAATACAACCAATCTGAAGCTCTTCTTTAATTTTGCATATGTTTTAACAATAATTGAGGATATATTAGGCCCATTTGGAGCATTACATCTCTGAAAATAAATTATTTCACCCATATAGTGCTGTAAAAATGGTCAAAAATACATGTAAATTACACCAAACCAGTACCAAATGTTGGTCTATAATGCTGAAATTTGGCCAGAATATAAGGTGGCACATACTAAATCTGACTGAACCGGTTTTAAAATTACATCTGATATAACAGTACCTATAGTTTGGCAATATTGGCTTCAGCTGGCCCCAAATTCGCTTCTGTGGGGCTGCATTAAGATATACTTAAATTTGGCAAAGTAAGACAAATTTAAGGCTGAAAACCATATTGTTTGCTAGAGCTGGCGCCACTAAATGAGATTCCACAAGAATATTCCTTAAGAAATACATAACTGGTCCAAAATACATGTATTGGAAGTGCAGGTATCGAGGGGGTGGTCATATGGCACATCAGTCCAAAACCCCACTTAAACTTCATCAATCTGGCTCAGATTTTCACAGGAAACTCAGTTCATATCAGACATTGATATTGTATTGGCTTGACTTACTCAGGAAACCAATTAAAAATTTCAATTTTCCGGGGTCTGGGGCCAGGCTCAGCCCCCCTCAAATTAGGAAATATCAGGTATATCCTAATACAACCAATCTGAAGCTCTTCTTTAATTTTGCATATGTTTTAACAATAATTGAGGATATATTAGGCCCATTTGGAGCATTACATCTCTGAAAATAAATTATTTCACCCATATAGTGCTGTAAAAATGGTCAAAAATACATGTAAAATTACACCAAACCAGTACCAAATGTTGGTCTATAATGCTGAAATTTGGCCAGAATATAAGGTGGCACATACTAAATCTGACTGAACCGGTTTTAAAATTACATCTGATATAACAGTACCTATAGTTTGGCAATATTGGCTTCAGCTGGCCCCAAATTCGCTTCTGTGGGGCTGCATTAAGATATACTTAAATTTGGCAAAGTAAGACAAATTTAAGGCTGAAAACCATATTGTTTGCTAGAGCTGGCGCCACTAAATGAGATTCCACAAGAATATTCCTTAAGAAATACATAACTGGTCCAAAATACATGTATTGGAAGTGCAGGTATCGAGGGGGTGGTCATATGGCACATCAGTCCAAAACCCCACTTAAACTTCATCAATCTGGCTCAGATTTTCACAGGAAACTCAGTTCATATCAGACATTGATATTGTATTGGCTTGACTTACTCAGGAAACCAATTAAAAATTTCAATTTTCCGGGGTCTGGGGCCAGGCTCAGCCCCCCTCAAATTAGGAAATATCAGGTATATCCTAATACAACCAATCTGAAGCTCTTCTTTAATTTTGCATATGTTTTAACAATAATTGAGGATATATTAGGCCCATTTGGAGCATTACATCTCTGAAAATAAATTATTTCACCCATATAGTGCTGTAAAAATGGTCAAAAATACATGTAAATTACACCAAACCAGTACCAAATGTTGGTCTATAATGCTGAAATTTGGCCAGAATATAAGGTGGCACATACTAAATCTGACTGAACCGGTTTTAAAATTACATCTGATATAACAGTACCTATAGTTTGGCAATATTGGCTTCAGCTGGCCCCAAATTCGCTTCTGTGGGGCTGCATTAAGATATACTTAAATTTGGCAAAGTAAGACAAATTTAAGGCTGAAAACCATATTGTTTGCTAGAGCTGGCGCCACTAAATGAGATTCCACAAGAATATTCCTTAAGAAATACATAACTGGTCCAAAATACATGTATTGGAAGTGCAGGTATCGAGGGGGTGGTCATATGGCACATCAGTCCAAAACCCCACTTAAACTTCATCAATCTGGCTCAGATTTTCACAGGAAACTCAGTTCATATCAGACATTGATATTGTATTGGCTTGACTTACTCAGGAAACCAATTAAAAATTTCAATTTTCCGGGGTCTGGGGCCAGGCTCAGCCCCCCTCAAATTAGGAAATATCAGGTATATCCTAATACAACCAATCTGAAGCTCTTCTTTAATTTTGCATATGTTTTAACAATAATTGAGGATATATTAGGCCCATTTGGAGCATTACATCTCTGAAAATAAATTATTTCACCCATATAGTGCTGTAAAAATGGTCAAAAATACATGTAAATTACACCAAACCAGTACCAAATGTTGGTCTATAATGCTGAAATTTGGCCAGAATATAAGGTGGCACATACTAAATCTGACTGAACCGGTTTTAAAATTACATCTGATATAACAGTACCTATAGTTTGGCAATATTGGCTTCAGCTGGCCCCAAATTCGCTTCTGTGGGGCTGCATTAAGATATACTTAAATTTGGCAAAGTAAGACAAATTTAAGGCTGAAAACCATATTGTTTGCTAGAGCTGGCGCCACTAAATGAGATTCCACAAGAATATTCCTTAAGAAATACATAACTGGTCCAAAATACATGTATTGGAAGTGCAGGTATCGAGGGGGTGGTCATATGGCACATCAGTCCAAAACCCCACTTAAACTTCATCAATCTGGCTCAGATTTTCACAGGAAACTCAGTTCATATCAGACATTGATATTGTATTGGCTTGACTTACTCAGGAAACCAATTAAAAATTTCAATTTTCCGGGGTCTGGGGCCAGGCTCAGCCCCCCTCAAATTAGGAAATATCAGGTATATCCTAATACAACCAATCTGAAGCTCTTCTTTAATTTTGCATATGTTTTAACAATAATTGAGGATATATTAGGCCCATTTGGAGCATTACATCTCTGAAAATAAATTATTTCACCCATATAGTGCTGTAAAAATGGTCAAAAATACATGTAAAATTACACCAAACCAGTACCAAATGTTGGTCTATAATGCTGAAATTTGGCCAGAATATAAGGTGGCACATACTAAATCTGACTGAACCGGTTTTAAAATTACATCTGATATAACAGTACCTATAGTTTGGCAATATTGGCTTCAGCTGGCCCCAAATTCGCTTCTGTGGGGCTGCATTAAGATATACTTAAATTTGGCAAAGTAAGACAAATTTAAGGCTGAAAACCATATTGTTTGCTAGAGCTGGCGCCACTAAATGAGATTCCACAAGAATATTCCTTAAGAAATACATAACTGGTCCAAAATACATGTATTGGAAGTGCAGGTATCGAGGGGGTGGTCATATGGCACATCAGTCCAAAACCCCACTTAAACTTCATCAATCTGGCTCAGATTTTCACAGGAAACTCAGTTCATATCAGACATTGATATTGTATTGGCTTGACTTACTCAGGAAACCAATTAAAAATTTCAATTTTCCGGGGTCTGGGGCCAGGCTCAGCCCCCCTCAAATTAGGAAATATCAGGTATATCCTAATACAACCAATCTGAAGCTCTTCTTTAATTTTGCATATGTTTTAACAATAATTGAGGATATATTAGGCCCATTTGGAGCATTACATCTCTGAAAATAAATTATTTCACCCATATAGTGCTGTAAAAATGGTCAAAAATACATGTAAATTACACCAAACCAGTACCAAATGTTGGTCTATAATGCTGAAATTTGGCCAGAATATAAGGTGGCACATACTAAATCTGACTGAACCGGTTTTAAAATTACATCTGATATAACAGTACCTATAGTTTGGCAATATTGGCTTCAGCTGGCCCCAAATTCGCTTCTGTGGGGCTGCATTAAGATATACTTAAATTTGGCAAAGTAAGACAAATTTAAGGCTGAAAACCATATTGTTTGCTAGAGCTGGCGCCACTAAATGAGATTCCACAAGAATATTCCTTAAGAAATACATAACTGGTCCAAAATACATGTATTGGAAGTGCAGGTATCGAGGGGGTGGTCATATGGCACATCAGTCCAAAACCCCACTTAAACTTCATCAATCTGGCTCAGATTTTCACAGGAAACTCAGTTCATATCAGACATTGATATTGTATTGGCTTGACTTACTCAGGAAACCAATTAAAAATTTCAATTTTCCGGGGTCTGGGGCCAGGCTCAGCCCCCCTCAAATTAGGAAATATCAGGTATATCCTAATACAACCAATCTGAAGCTCTTCTTTAATTTTGCATATGTTTTAACAATAATTGAGGATATATTAGGCCCATTTGGAGCATTACATCTCTGAAAATAAATTATTTCACCCATATAGTGCTGTAAAAATGGTCAAAAATACATGTAAAATTACACCAAACCAGTACCAAATGTTGGTCTATAATGCTGAAATTTGGCCAGAATATAAGGTGGCACATACTAAATCTGACTGAACCGGTTTTAAAATTACATCTGATATAACAGTACCTATAGTTTGGCAATATTGGCTTCAGCTGGCCCCAAATTCGCTTCTGTGGGGCTGCATTAAGATATACTTAAATTTGGCAAAGTAAGACAAATTTAAGGCTGAAAACCATATTGTTTGCTAGAGCTGGCGCCACTAAATGAGATTCCACAAGAATATTCCTTAAGAAATACATAACTGGTCCAAAATACATGTATTGGAAGTGCAGGTATCGAGGGGGTGGTCATATGGCACATCAGTCCAAAACCCCACTTAAACTTCATCAATCTGGCTCAGATTTTCACAGGAAACTCAGTTCATATCAGACATTGATATTGTATTGGCTTGACTTACTCAGGAAACCAATTAAAAATTTCAATTTTCCGGGGTCTGGGGCCAGGCTCAGCCCCCCTCAAATTAGGAAATATCAGGTATATCCTAATACAACCAATCTGAAGCTCTTCTTTAATTTTGCATATGTTTTAACAATAACTGAGGATATATTAGGCCCATTTGGAGCATTACATCTCTGAAAATAAATTATTTCACCCATATAGTGCTGTAAAAATGGTCAAAAATACATGTAAATTACACCAAACCAGTACCAAATGTTGGTCTATAATGCTGAAATTTGGCCAGAATATAAGGTGGCACATACTAAATCTGACTGAACCGGTTTTAAAATTACATCTGATATAACAGTACCTATAGTTTGGCAATATTGGCTTCAGCTGGCCCCAAATTCGCTTCTGTGGGGCTGCATTAAGATATACTTAAATTTGGCAAAGTAAGACAAATTTAAGGCTGAAAACCATATTGTTTGCTAGAGCTGGCGCCACTAAATGAGATTCCACAAGAATATTCCTTAAGAAATACATAACTGGTCCAAAATACATGTATTGGAAGTGCAGGTATCGAGGGGGTGGTCATATGGCACATCAGTCCAAAACCCCACTTAAACTTCATCAATCTGGCTCAGATTTTCACAGGAAACTCAGTTCATATCAGACATTGATATTGTATTGGCTTGACTTACTCAGGAAACCAATTAAAAATTTCAATTTTCCGGGGTCTGGGGCCAGGCTCAGCCCCCCTCAAATTAGGAAATATCAGGTATATCCTAATACAACCAATCTGAAGCTCTTCTTTAATTTTGCATATGTTTTAACAATAATTGAGGATATATTAGGCCCATTTGGAGCATTACATCTCTGAAAATAAATTATTTCACCCATATAGTGCTGTAAAAATGGTCAAAAATACATGTAAAATTACACCAAACCAGTACCAAATGTTGGTCTATAATGCTGAAATTTGGCCAGAATATAAGGTGGCACATACTAAATCTGACTGAACCGGTTTTAAAATTACATCTGATATAACAGTACCTATAGTTTGGCAATATTGGCTTCAGCTGGCCCCAAATTCGCTTCTGTGGGGCTGCATTAAGATATACTTAAATTTGGCAAAGTAAGACAAATTTAAGGCTGAAAACCATATTGTTTGCTAGAGCTGGCGCCACTAAATGAGATTCCACAAGAATATTCCTTAAGAAATACATAACTGGTCCAAAATACATGTATTGGAAGTGCAGGTATCGAGGGGGTGGTCATATGGCACATCAGTCCAAAACCCCACTTAAACTTCATCAATCTGGCTCAGATTTTCACAGGAAACTCAGTTCATATCAGACATTGATATTGTATTGGCTTGACTTACTCAGGAAACCAATTAAAAATTTCAATTTTCCGGGGTCTGGGGCCAGGCTCAGCCCCCCCTCAAATTAGGAAATATCAGGTATATCCTAATACAACCAATCTGAAGCTCTTCTTTAATTTTGCATATGTTTTAACAATAATTTAGGATATATTAGGCCCATTTGGAGCATTACATCTCTGAAAATAAATTATTTCACCCATATAGTGCTGTAAAAATGGTCAAAAATACATGTAAATTACACCAAACCAGTACCAAATGTTGGTCTATAATGCTGAAATTTGGCCAGAATATAAGGTGGCACATACTAAATCTGACTGAACCGGTTTTAAAATTACATCTGATATAACAGTACCTATAGTTTGGCAATATTGGCTTCAGCTGGCCCCAAATTCGCTTCTGTGGGGCTGCATTAAGATATACTTAAATTTGGCAAAGTAAGACAAATTTAAGGCTGAAAACCATATTGTTTGCTAGAGCTGGCGCCACTAAATGAGATTCCACAAGAATATTCCTTAAGAAATACATAACTGGTCCAAAATACATGTATTGGAAGTGCAGGTATCGAGGGGGTGGTCATATGGCACATCAGTCCAAAACCCCACTTAAACTTCATCAATCTGGCTCAGATTTTCACAGGAAACTCAGTTCATATCAGACATTGATATTGTATTGGCTTGACTTACTCAGGAAACCAATTAAAAATTTCAATTTTCCGGGGTCTGGGGCCAGGCTCAGCCCCCCTCAAATTAGGAAATATCAGGTATATCCTAATACAACCAATCTGAAGCTCTTCTTTAATTTTGCATATGTTTTAACAATAATTGAGGATATATTAGGCCCATTTGGAGCATTACATCTCTGAAAATAAATTATTTCACCCATATAGTGCTGTAAAAATGGTCAAAAATACATGTAAATTACACCAAACCAGTACCAAATGTTGGTCTATAATGCTGAAATTTGGCCAGAATATAAGGTGGCACATACTAAATCTGACTGAACCGGTTTTAAAATTACATCTGATATAACAGTACCTATAGTTTGGCAATATTGGCTTCAGCTGGCCCCAAATTCGCTTCTGTGGGGCTGCATTAAGATATACTTAAATTTGGCAAAGTAAGACAAATTTAAGGCTGAAAACCATATTGTTTGCTAGAGCTGGCGCCACTAAATGAGATTCCACAAGAATATTCCTTAAGAAATACATAACTGGTCCAAAATACATGTATTGGAAGTGCAGGTATCGAGGGGGTGGTCATATGGCACATCAGTCCAAAACCCCACTTAAACTTCATCAATCTGGCTCAGATTTTCACAGGAAACTCAGTTCATATCAGACATTGATATTGTATTGGCTTGACTTACTCAGGAAACCAATTAAAAATTTCAATTTTCCGGGGTCTGGGGCCAGGCTCAGCCCCCCTCAAATTAGGAAATATCAGGTATATCCTAATACAACCAATCTGAAGCTCTTCTTTAATTTTGCATATGTTTTAACAATAATTGAGGATATATTAGGCCCATTTGGAGCATTACATCTCTGAAAATAAATTATTTCACCCATATAGTGCTGTAAAAATGGTCAAAAATACATGTAAAATTACACCAAACCAGTACCAAATGTTGGTCTATAATGCTGAAATTTGGCCAGAATATAAGGTGGCACATACTAAATCTGACTGAACCGGTTTTAAAATTACATCTGATATAACAGTACCTATAGTTTGGCAATATTGGCTTCAGCTGGCCCCAAATTCGCTTCTGTGGGGCTGCATTAAGATATACTTAAATTTGGCAAAGTAAGACAAATTTAAGGCTGAAAACCATATTGTTTGCTAGAGCTGGCGCCACTAAATGAGATTCCACAAGAATATTCCTTAAGAAATACATAACTGGTCCAAAATACATGTATTGGAAGTGCAGGTATCGAGGGGGTGGTCATATGGCACATCAGTCCAAAACCCCACTTAAACTTCATCAATCTGGCTCAGATTTTCACAGGAAACTCAGTTCATATCAGACATTGATATTGTATTGGCTTGACTTACTCAGGAAACCAATTAAAAATTTCAATTTTCCGGGGTCTGGGGCCAGGCTCAGCCCCCCTCAAATTAGGAAATATCAGGTATATCCTAATACAACCAATCTGAAGCTCTTCTTTAATTTTGCATATGTTTTAACAATAATTGAGGATATATTAGGCCCATTTGGAGCATTACATCTCTGAAAATAAATTATTTCACCCATATAGTGCTGTAAAAATGGTCAAAAATACATGTAAATTACACCAAACCAGTACCAAATGTTGGTCTATAATGCTGAAATTTGGCCAGAATATAAGGTGGCACATACTAAATCTGACTGAACCGGTTTTAAAATTACATCTGATATAACAGTACCTATAGTTTGGCAATATTGGCTTCAGCTGGCCCCAAATTCGCTTCTGTGGGGCTGCATTAAGATATACTTAAATTTGGCAAAGTAAGACAAATTTAAGGCTGAAAACCATATTGTTTGCTAGAGCTGGCGCCACTAAATGAGATTCCACAAGAATATTCCTTAAGAAATACATAACTGGTCCAAAATACATGTATTGGAAGTGCAGGTATCGAGGGGGTGGTCATATGGCACATCAGTCCAAAACCCCACTTAAACTTCATCAATCTGGCTCAGATTTTCACAGGAAACTCAGTTCATATCAGACATTGATATTGTATTGGCTTGACTTACTCAGGAAACCAATTAAAAATTTCAATTTTCCGGGGTCTGGGGCCAGGCTCAGCCCCCCCTCAAATTAGGAAATATCAGGTATATCCTAATACAACCAATCTGAAGCTCTTCTTTAATTTTGCATATGTTTTAACAATAATTTAGGATATATTAGGCCCATTTGGAGCATTACATCTCTGAAAATAAATTATTTCACCCATATAGTGCTGTAAAAATGGTCAAAAATACATGTAAATTACACCAAACCAGTACCAAATGTTGGTCTATAATGCTGAAATTTGGCCAGAATATAAGGTGGCACATACTGAATCTGACTGAACCGGTTTTAAAATTACATCTGATATAACAGTACCTATAGTTTGGCAATATTGGCTTCAGCTGGCCCCAAATTCGCTTCTGTGGGGCTGCATTAAGATATACTTAAATTTGGCAAAGTAAGACAAATTTAAGGCTGAAAACCATATTGTTTGCTAGAGCTGGCGCCACTAAATGAGATTCCACAAGAATATTCCTTAAGAAATACATAACTGGTCCAAAATACATGTATTGGAAGTGCAGGTATCGAGGGGGTGGTCATATGGCACATCAGTCCAAAACCCCACTTAAACTTCATCAATCTGGCTCAGATTTTCACAGGAAACTCAGTTCATATCAGACATTGATATTGTATTGGCTTGACTTACTCAGGAAACCAATTAAAAATTTCAATTTTCCGGGGTCTGGGGCCAGGCTCAGCCCCCCTCAAATTAGGAAATATCAGGTATATCCTAATACAACCAATCTGAAGCTCTTCTTTAATTTTGCATATGTTTTAACAATAATTGAGGATATATTAGGCCCATTTGGAGCATTACATCTCTGAAAATAAATTATTTCACCCATATAGTGCTGTAAAAATGGTCAAAAATACATGTAAATTACACCAAACCAGTACCAAATGTTGGTCTATAATGCTGAAATTTGGCCAGAATATAAGGTGGCACATACTAAATCTGACTGAACCGGTTTTAAAATTACATCTGATATAACAGTACCTATAGTTTGGCAATATTGGCTTCAGCTGGCCCCAAATTCGCTTCTGTGGGGCTGCATTAAGATATACTTAAATTTGGCAAAGTAAGACAAATTTAAGGCTGAAAACCATATTGTTTGCTAGAGCTGGCGCCACTAAATGAGATTCCACAAGAATATTCCTTAAGAAATACATAACTGGTCCAAAATACATGTATTGGAAGTGCAGGTATCGAGGGGGTGGTCATATGGCACATCAGTCCAAAACCCCACTTAAACTTCATCAATCTGGCTCAGATTTTCACAGGAAACTCAGTTCATATCAGACATTGATATTGTATTGGCTTGACTTACTCAGGAAACCAATTAAAAATTTCAATTTTCCGGGGTCTGGGGCCAGGCTCAGCCCCCCCTCAAATTAGGAAATATCAGGTATATCCTAATACAACCAATCTGAAGCTCTTCTTTAATTTTGCATATGTTTTAACAATAATTTAGGATATATTAGGCCCATTTGGAGCATTACATCTCTGAAAATAAATTATTTCACCCATATAGTGCTGTAAAAATGGTCAAAAATACATGTAAATTACACCAAACCAGTACCAAATGTTGGTCTATAATGCTGAAATTTGGCCAGAATATAAGGTGGCACATACTAAATCTGACTGAACCGGTTTTAAAATTACATCTGATATAACAGTACCTATAGTTTGGCAATATTGGCTTCAGCTGGCCCCAAATTCGCTTCTGTGGGGCTGCATTAAGATATACTTAAATTTGGCAAAGTAAGACAAATTTAAGGCTGAAAACCATATTGTTTGCTAGAGCTGGCGCCACTAAATGAGATTCCACAAGAATATTCCTTAAGAAATACATAACTGGTCCAAAATACATGTATTGGAAGTGCAGGTATCGAGGGGGTGGTCATATGGCACATCAGTCCAAAACCCCACTTAAACTTCATCAATCTGGCTCAGATTTTCACAGGAAACTCAGTTCATATCAGACATTGATATTGTATTGGCTTGACTTACTCAGGAAACCAATTAAAAATTTCAATTTTCCGGGGTCTGGGGCCAGGCTCAGCCCCCCCTCAAATTAGGAAATATCAGGTATATCCTAATACAACCAATCTGAAGCTCTTCTTTAATTTTGCATATGTTTTAACAATAATTTAGGATATATTAGGCCCATTTGGAGCATTACATCTCTGAAAATAAATTATTTCACCCATATAGTGCTGTAAAAATGGTCAAAAATACATGTAAATTACACCAAACCAGTACCAAATGTTGGTCTATAATGCTGAAATTTGGCCAGAATATAAGGTGGCACATACTGAATCTGACTGAACCGGTTTTAAAATTACATCTGATATAACAGTACCTATAGTTTGGCAATATTGGCTTCAGCTGGCCCCAAATTCGCTTCTGTGGGGCTGCATTAAGATATACTTAAATTTGGCAAAGTAAGACAAATTTAAGGCTGAAAACCATATTGTTTGCTAGAGCTGGCGCCACTAAATGAGATTCCACAAGAATATTCCTTAAGAAATACATAACTGGTCCAAAATACATGTATTGGAAGTGCAGGTATCGAGGGGGTGGTCATATGGCACATCAGTCCAAAACCCCACTTAAACTTCATCAATCTGGCTCAGATTTTCACAGGAAACTCAGTTCATATCAGACATTGATATTGTATTGGCTTGACTTACTCAGGAAACCAATTAAAAATTTCAATTTTCCGGGGTCTGGGGCCAGGCTCAGCCCCCCTCAAATTAGGAAATATCAGGTATATCCTAATACAACCAATCTGAAGCTCTTCTTTAATTTTGCATATGTTTTAACAATAATTGAGGATATATTAGGCCCATTTGGAGCATTACATCTCTGAAAATAAATTATTTCACCCATATAGTGCTGTAAAAATGGTCAAAAATACATGTAAATTACACCAAACCAGTACCAAATGTTGGTCTATAATGCTGAAATTTGGCCAGAATATAAGGTGGCACATACTAAATCTGACTGAACCGGTTTTAAAATTACATCTGATATAACAGTACCTATAGTTTGGCAATATTGGCTTCAGCTGGCCCCAAATTCGCTTCTGTGTGGCTGCATTAAGATATACTTAAATTTGGCAAAGTAAGACAAATTTAAGGCTGAAAACCATATTGTTTGCTAGAGCTGGCGCCACTAAATGAGATTCCACAAGAATATTCCTTAAGAAATACATAACTGGTCCAAAATACATGTATTGGAAGTGCAGGTATCGAGGGGGTGGTCATATGGCACATCAGTCCAAAACCCCACTTAAACTTCATCAATCTGGCTCAGATTTTCACAGGAAACTCAGTTCATATCAGACATTGATATTGTATTGGCTTGACTTACTCAGGAAACCAATTAAAAATTTCAATTTTCCGGGGTCTGGGGCCAGGCTCAGCCCCCCCTCAAATTAGGAAATATCAGGTATATCCTAATACAACCAATCTGAAGCTCTTCTTTAATTTTGCATATGTTTTAACAATAATTTAGGATATATTAGGCCCATTTGGAGCATTACATCTCTGAAAATAAATTATTTCACCCATATAGTGCTGTAAAAATGGTCAAAAATACATGTAAATTACACCAAACCAGTACCAAATGTTGGTCTATAATGCTGAAATTTGGCCAGAATATAAGGTGGCACATACTGAATCTGACTGAACCGGTTTTAAAATTACATCTGATATAACAGTACCTATAGTTTGGCAATATTGGCTTCAGCTGGCCCCAAATTCGCTTCTGTGGGGCTGCATTAAGATATACTTAAATTTGGCAAAGTAAGACAAATTTAAGGCTGAAAACCATATTGTTTGCTAGAGCTGGCGCCACTAAATGAGATTCCACAAGAATATTCCTTAAGAAATACATAACTGGTCCAAAATACATGTATTGGAAGTGCAGGTATCGAGGGGGTGGTCATATGGCACATCAGTCCAAAACCCCACTTAAACTTCATCAATCTGGCTCAGATTTTCACAGGAAACTCAGTTCATATCAGACATTGATATTGTATTGGCTTGACTTACTCAGGAAACCAATTAAAAATTTCAATTTTCCGGGGTCTGGGGCCAGGCTCAGCCCCCCTCAAATTAGGAAATATCAGGTATATCCTAATACAACCAATCTGAAGCTCTTCTTTAATTTTGCATATGTTTTAACAATAATTGAGGATATATTAGGCCCATTTGGAGCATTACATCTCTGAAAATAAATTATTTCACCCATATAGTGCTGTAAAAATGGTCAAAAATACATGTAAATTACACCAAACCAGTACCAAATGTTGGTCTATAATGCTGAAATTTGGCCAGAATATAAGGTGGCACATACTAAATCTGACTGAACCGGTTTTAAAATTACATCTGATATAACAGTACCTATAGTTTGGCAATATTGGCTTCAGCTGGCCCCAAATTCGCTTCTGTGGGGCTGCATTAAGATATACTTAAATTTGGCAAAGTAAGACAAATTTAAGGCTGAAAACCATATTGTTTGCTAGAGCTGGCGCCACTAAATGAGATTCCACAAGAATATTCCTTAAGAAATACATAACTGGTCCAAAATACATGTATTGGAAGTGCAGGTATCGAGGGGGTGGTCATATGGCACATCAGTCCAAAACCCCACTTAAACTTCATCAATCTGGCTCAGATTTTCACAGGAAACTCAGTTCATATCAGACATTGATATTGTATTGGCTTGACTTACTCAGGAAACCAATTAAAAATTTCAATTTTCCGGGGTCTGGGGCCAGGCTCAGCCCCCCTCAAATTAGGAAATATCAGGTATATCCTAATACAACCAATCTGAAGCTCTTCTTTAATTTTGCATATGTTTTAACAATAATTGAGGATATATTAGGCCCATTTGGAGCATTACATCTCTGAAAATAAATTATTTCACCCATATAGTGCTGTAAAAATGGTCAAAAATACATGTAAAATTACACCAAACCAGTACCAAATGTTGGTCTATAATGCTGAAATTTGGCCAGAATATAAGGTGGCACATACTAAATCTGACTGAACCGGTTTTAAAATTACATCTGATATAACAGTACCTATAGTTTGGCAATATTGGCTTCAGCTGGCCCCAAATTCGCTTCTGTGGGGCTGCATTAAGATATACTTAAATTTGGCAAAGTAAGACAAATTTAAGGCTGAAAACCATATTGTTTGCTAGAGCTGGCGCCACTAAATGAGATTCCACAAGAATATTCCTTAAGAAATACATAACTGGTCCAAAATACATGTATTGGAAGTGCAGGTATCGAGGGGGTGGTCATATGGCACATCAGTCCAAAACCCCACTTAAACTTCATCAATCTGGCTCAGATTTTCACAGGAAACTCAGTTCATATCAGACATTGATATTGTATTGGCTTGACTTACTCAGGAAACCAATTAAAAATTTCAATTTTCCGGGGTCTGGGGCCAGGCTCAGCCCCCCTCAAATTAGGAAATATCAGGTATATCCTAATACAACCAATCTGAAGCTCTTCTTTAATTTTGCATATGTTTTAACAATAATTGAGGATATATTAGGCCCATTTGGAGCATTACATCTCTGAAAATAAATTATTTCACCCATATAGTGCTGTAAAAATGGTCAAAAATACATGTAAATTACACCAAACCAGTACCAAATGTTGGTCTATAATGCTGAAATTTGGCCAGAATATAAGGTGGCACATACTAAATCTGACTGAACCGGTTTTAAAATTACATCTGATATAACAGTACCTATAGTTTGGCAATATTGGCTTCAGCTGGCCCCAAATTCGCTTCTGTGGGGCTGCATTAAGATATACTTAAATTTGGCAAAGTAAGACAAATTTAAGGCTGAAAACCATATTGTTTGCTAGAGCTGGCGCCACTAAATGAGATTCCACAAGAATATTCCTTAAGAAATACATAACTGGTCCAAAATACATGTATTGGAAGTGCAGGTATCGAGGGGGTGGTCATATGGCACATCAGTCCAAAACCCCACTTAAACTTCATCAATCTGGCTCAGATTTTCACAGGAAACTCAGTTCATATCAGACATTGATATTGTATTGGCTTGACTTACTCAGGAAACCAATTAAAAATTTCAATTTTCCGGGGTCTGGGGCCAGGCTCAGCCCCCCTCAAATTAGGAAATATCAGGTATATCCTAATACAACCAATCTGAAGCTCTTCTTTAATTTTGCATATGTTTTAACAATAATTGAGGATATATTAGGCCCATTTGGAGCATTACATCTCTGAAAATAAATTATTTCACCCATATAGTGCTGTAAAAATGGTCAAAAATACATGTAAAATTACACCAAACCAGTACCAAATGTTGGTCTATAATGCTGAAATTTGGCCAGAATATAAGGTGGCACATACTAAATCTGACTGAACCGGTTTTAAAATTACATCTGATATAACAGTACCTATAGTTTGGCAATATTGGCTTCAGCTGGCCCCAAATTCGCTTCTGTGGGGCTGCATTAAGATATACTTAAATTTGGCAAAGTAAGACAAATTTAAGGCTGAAAACCATATTGTTTGCTAGAGCTGGCGCCACTAAATGAGATTCCACAAGAATATTCCTTAAGAAATACATAACTGGTCCAAAATACATGTATTGGAAGTGCAGGTATCGAGGGGGTGGTCATATGGCACATCAGTCCAAAACCCCACTTAAACTTCATCAATCTGGCTCAGATTTTCACAGGAAACTCAGTTCATATCAGACATTGATATTGTATTGGCTTGACTTACTCAGGAAACCAATTAAAAATTTCAATTTTCCGGGGTCTGGGGCCAGGCTCAGCCCCCCTCAAATTAGGAAATATCAGGTATATCCTAATACAACCAATCTGAAGCTCTTCTTTAATTTTGCATATGTTTTAACAATAATTGAGGATATATTAGGCCCATTTGGAGCATTACATCTCTGAAAATAAATTATTTCACCCATATAGTGCTGTAAAAATGGTCAAAAATACATGTAAATTACACCAAACCAGTACCAAATGTTGGTCTATAATGCTGAAATTTGGCCAGAATATAAGGTGGCACATACTAAATCTGACTGAACCGGTTTTAAAATTACATCTGATATAACAGTACCTATAGTTTGGCAATATTGGCTTCAGCTGGCCCCAAATTCGCTTCTGTGGGGCTGCATTAAGATATACTTAAATTTGGCAAAGTAAGACAAATTTAAGGCTGAAAACCATATTGTTTGCTAGAGCTGGCGCCACTAAATGAGATTCCACAAGAATATTCCTTAAGAAATACATAACTGGTCCAAAATACATGTATTGGAAGTGCAGGTATCGAGGGGGTGGTCATATGGCACATCAGTCCAAAACCCCACTTAAACTTCATCAATCTGGCTCAGATTTTCACAGGAAACTCAGTTCATATCAGACATTGATATTGTATTGGCTTGACTTACTCAGGAAACCAATTAAAAATTTCAATTTTCCGGGGTCTGGGGCCAGGCTCAGCCCCCCTCAAATTAGGAAATATCAGGTATATCCTAATACAACCAATCTGAAGCTCTTCTTTAATTTTGCATATGTTTTAACAATAATTGAGGATATATTAGGCCCATTTGGAGCATTACATCTCTGAAAATAAATTATTTCACCCATATAGTGCTGTAAAAATGGTCAAAAATACATGTAAATTACACCAAACCAGTACCAAATGTTGGTCTATAATGCTGAAATTTGGTCAGAATATAAGGTGGCACATACTAAATCTGACTGAACCGGTTTTAAAATTACATCTGATATAACAGTACCTATAGTTTGGCAATATTGGCTTCAGCTGGCCCCAAATTCGCTTCTGTGGGGCTGCATTAAGATATACTTAAATTTGGCAAAGTAAGACAAATTTAAGGCTGAAAACCATATTGTTTGCTAGAGCTGGCGCCACTAAATGAGATTCCACAAGAATATTCCTTAAGAAATACATAACTGGTCCAAAATACATGTATTGGAAGTGCAGGTATCGAGGGGGTGGTCATATGGCACATCAGTCCAAAACCCCACTTAAACTTCATCAATCTGGCTCAGATTTTCACAGGAAACTCAGTTCATATCAGACATTGATATTGTATTGGCTTGACTTACTCAGGAAACCAATTAAAAATTTCAATTTTCCGGGGTCTGGGGCCAGGCTCAGCCCCCCTCAAATTAGGAAATATCAGGTATATCCTAATACAACCAATCTGAAGCTCTTCTTTAATTTTGCATATGTTTTAACAATAATTGAGGATATATTAGGCCCATTTGGAGCATTACATCTCTGAAAATAAATTATTTCACCCATATAGTGCTGTAAAAATGGTCAAAAATACATGTAAATTACACCAAACCAGTACCAAATGTTGGTCTATAATGCTGAAATTTGGCCAGAATATAAGGTGGCACATACTAAATCTGACTGAACCGGTTTTAAAATTACATCTGATATAACAGTACCTATAGTTTGGCAATATTGGCTTCAGCTGGCCCCAAATTCGCTTCTGTGGGGCTGCATTAAGATATACTTAAATTTGGCAAAGTAAGACAAATTTAAGGCTGAAAACCATATTGTTTGCTAGAGCTGGCGCCACTAAATGAGATTCCACAAGAATATTCCTTAAGAAATACATAACTGGTCCAAAATACATGTATTGGAAGTGCAGGTATCGAGGGGGTGGTCATATGGCACATCAGTCCAAAACCCCACTTAAACTTCATCAATCTGGCTCAGATTTTCACAGGAAACTCAGTTCATATCAGACATTGATATTGTATTGGCTTGACTTACTCAGGAAACCAATTAAAAATTTCAATTTTCCGGGGTCTGGGGCCAGGCTCAGCCCCCCCTCAAATTAGGAAATATCAGGTATATCCTAATACAACCAATCTGAAGCTCTTCTTTAATTTTGCATATGTTTTAACAATAATTTAGGATATATTAGGCCCATTTGGAGCATTACATCTCTGAAAATAAATTATTTCACCCATATAGTGCTGTAAAAATGGTCAAAAATACATGTAAATTACACCAAACCAGTACCAAATGTTGGTCTATAATGCTGAAATTTGGCCAGAATATAAGGTGGCACATACTAAATCTGACTGAACCGGTTTTAAAATTACATCTGATATAACAGTACCTATAGTTTGGCAATATTGGCTTCAGCTGGCCCCAAATTCGCTTCTGTGGGGCTGCATTAAGATATACTTAAATTTGGCAAAGTAAGACAAATTTAAGGCTGAAAACCATATTGTTTGCTAGAGCTGGCGCCACTAAATGAGATTCCACAAGAATATTCCTTAAGAAATACATAACTGGTCCAAAATACATGTATTGGAAGTGCAGGTATCGAGGGGGTGGTCATATGGCACATCAGTCCAAAACCCCACTCAAACTTCATCAATCTGGCTCAGATTTTCACAGGAAACTCAGTTCATATCAGACATTGATATTGTATTGGCTTGACTTACTCAGGAAACCAATTAAAAATTTCAATTTTCCGGGGTCTGGGGCCAGGCTCAGCCCCCCTCAAATTAGGAAATATCAGGTATATCCTAATACAACCAATCTGAAGCTCTTCTTTAATTTTGCATATGTTTTAACAATAATTGAGGATATATTAGGCCCATTTGGAGCATTACATCTCTGAAAATAAATTATTTCACCCATATAGTGCTGTAAAAATGGTCAAAAATACATGTAAATTACACCAAACCAGTACCAAATGTTGGTCTATAATGCTGAAATTTGGTCAGAATATAAGGTGGCACATACTAAATCTGACTGAACCGGTTTTAAAATTACATCTGATATAACAGTACCTATAGTTTGGCAATATTGGCTTCAGCTGGCCCCAAATTCGCTTCTGTGGGGCTGCATTAAGATATACTTAAATTTGGCAAAGTAAGACAAATTTAAGGCTGAAAACCATATTGTTTGCTAGAGCTGGCGCCACTAAATGAGATTCCACAAGAATATTCCTTAAGAAATACATAACTGGTCCAAAATACATGTATTGGAAGTGCAGGTATCGAGGGGGTGGTCATATGGCACATCAGTCCAAAACCCCACTTAAACTTCATCAATCTGGCTCAGATTTTCACAGGAAACTCAGTTCATATCAGACATTGATATTGTATTGGCTTGACTTACTCAGGAAACCAATTAAAAATTTCAATTTTCCGGGGTCTGGGGCCAGGCTCAGCCCCCCTCAAATTAGGAAATATCAGGTATATCCTAATACAACCAATCTGAAGCTCTTCTTTAATTTTGCATATGTTTTAACAATAATTGAGGATATATTAGGCCCATTTGGAGCATTACATCTCTGAAAATAAATTATTTCACCCATATAGTGCTGTAAAAATGGTCAAAAATACATGTAAATTACACCAAACCAGTACCAAATGTTGGTCTATAATGCTGAAATTTGGCCAGAATATAAGGTGGCACATACTAAATCTGACTGAACCGGTTTTAAAATTACATCTGATATAACAGTACCTATAGTTTGGCAATATTGGCTTCAGCTGGCCCCAAATTCGCTTCTGTGGGGCTGCATTAAGATATACTTAAATTTGGCAAAGTAAGACAAATTTAAGGCTGAAAACCATATTGTTTGCTAGAGCTGGCGCCACTAAATGAGATTCCACAAGAATATTCCTTAAGAAATACATAACTGGTCCAAAATACATGTATTGGAAGTGCAGGTATCGAGGGGGTGGTCATATGGCACATCAGTCCAAAACCCCACTTAAACTTCATCAATCTGGCTCAGATTTTCACAGGAAACTCAGTTCATATCAGACATTGATATTGTATTGGCTTGACTTACTCAGGAAACCAATTAAAAATTTCAATTTTCCGGGGTCTGGGGCCAGGCTCAGCCCCCCCTCAAATTAGGAAATATCAGGTATATCCTAATACAACCAATCTGAAGCTCTTCTTTAATTTTGCATATGTTTTAACAATAATTTAGGATATATTAGGCCCATTTGGAGCATTACATCTCTGAAAATAAATTATTTCACCCATATAGTGCTGTAAAAATGGTCAAAAATACATGTAAATTACACCAAACCAGTACCAAATGTTGGTCTATAATGCTGAAATTTGGCCAGAATATAAGGTGGCACATACTAAATCTGACTGAACCGGTTTTAAAATTACATCTGATATAACAGTACCTATAGTTTGGCAATATTGCCTTCAGCTGGCCCCAAATTCGCTTCTGTGGGGCTGCATTAAGATATACTTAAATTTGGCAAAGTAAGACAAATTTAAGGCTGAAAACCATATTGTTTGCTAGAGCTGGCGCCACTAAATGAGATTCCACAAGAATATTCCTTAAGAAATACATAACTGGTCCAAAATACATGTATTGGAAGTGCAGGTATCGAGGGGGTGGTCATATGGCACATCAGTCCAAAACCCCACTTAAACTTCATCAATCTGGCTCAGATTTTCACAGGAAACTCAGTTCATATCAGACATTGATATTGTATTGGCTTGACTTACTCAGGAAACCAATTAAAAATTTCAATTTTCCGGGGTCTGGGGCCAGGCTCAGCCCCCCTCAAATTAGGAAATATCAGGTATATCCTAATACAACCAATCTGAAGCTCTTCTTTAATTTTGCATATGTTTTAACAATAATTGAGGATATATTAGGCCCATTTGGAGCATTACATCTCTGAAAATAAATTATTTCACCCATATAGTGCTGTAAAAATGGTCAAAAATACATGTAAATTACACCAAACCAGTACCAAATGTTGGTCTATAATGCTGAAATTTGGCCAGAATATAAGGTGGCACATACTAAATCTGACTGAACCGGTTTTAAAATTACATCTGATATAACAGTACCTATAGTTTGGCAATATTGCCTTCAGCTGGCCCCAAATTCGCTTCTGTGGGGCTGCATTAAGATATACTTAAATTTGGCAAAGTAAGACAAATTTAAGGCTGAAAACCATATTGTTTGCTAGAGCTGGCGCCACTAAATGAGATTCCACAAGAATATTCCTTAAGAAATACATAACTGGTCCAAAATACATGTATTGGAAGTGCAGGTATCGAGGGGGTGGTCATATGGCACATCAGTCCAAAACCCCACTTAAACTTCATCAATCTGGCTCAGATTTTCACAGGAAACTCAGTTCATATCAGACATTGATATTGTATTGGCTTGACTTACTCAGGAAACCAATTAAAAATTTCAATTTTCCGGGGTCTGGGGCCAGGCTCAGCCCCCCTCAAATTAGGAAATATCAGGTATATCCTAATACAACCAATCTGAAGCTCTTCTTTAATTTTGCATATGTTTTAACAATAATTGAGGATATATTAGGCCCATTTGGAGCATTACATCTCTGAAAATAAATTATTTCACCCATATAGTGCTGTAAAAATGGTCAAAAATACATGTAAATTACACCAAACCAGTACCAAATGTTGGTCTATAATGCTGAAATTTGGCCAGAATATAAGGTGGCACATACTAAATCTGACTGAACCGGTTTTAAAATTACATCTGATATAACAGTACCTATAGTTTGGCAATATTGGCTTCAGCTGGCCCCAAATTCGCTTCTGTGGGGCTGCATTAAGATATACTTAAATTTGGCAAAGTAAGACAAATTTAAGGCTGAAAACCATATTGTTTGCTAGAGCTGGCGCCACTAAATGAGATTCCACAAGAATATTCCTTAAGAAATACATAACTGGTCCAAAATACATGTATTGGAAGTGCAGGTATCGAGGGGGTGGTCATATGGCACATCAGTCCAAAACCCCACTTAAACTTCATCAATCTGGCTCAGATTTTCACAGGAAACTCAGTTCATATCAGACATTGATATTGTATTGGCTTGACTTACTCAGGAAACCAATTAAAAAGTTCAATTTTCCGGGGTCTGGGGCCAGGCTCAGCCCCCCTCAAATTAGGAAATATCAGGTATATCCTAATACAACCAATCTGAAGCTCTTCTTTAATTTTGCATATGTTTTAACAATAATTGAGGATATATTAGGCCCATTTGGAGCATTACATCTCTGAAAATAAATTATTTCACCCATATAGTGCTGTAAAAATGGTCAAAAATACATGTAAATTACACCAAACCAGTACCAAATGTTGGTCTATAATGCTGAAATTTGGCCAGAATATAAGGTGGCACATACTAAATCTGACTGAACCGGTTTTAAAATTACATCTGATATAACAGTACCTATAGTTTGGCAATATTGGCTTCAGCTGGCCCCAAATTCGCTTCTGTGGGGCTGCATTAAGATATACTTAAATTTGGCAAAGTAAGACAAATTTAAGGCTGAAAACCATATTGTTTGCTAGAGCTGGCGCCACTAAATGAGATTCCACAAGAATATTCCTTAAGAAATACATAACTGGTCCAAAATACATGTATTGGAAGTGCAGGTATCGAGGGGGTGGTCATATGGCACATCAGTCCAAAACCCCACTTAAACTTCATCAATCTGGCTCAGATTTTCACAGGAAACTCAGTTCATATCAGACATTGATATTGTATTGGCTTGACTTACTCAGGAAACCAATTAAAAATTTCAATTTTCCGGGGTCTGGGGCCAGGCTCAGCCCCCCCTCAAATTAGGAAATATCAGGTATATCCTAATACAACCAATCTGAAGCTCTTCTTTAATTTTGCATATGTTTTAACAATAATTTAGGATATATTAGGCCCATTTGGAGCATTACATCTCTGAAAATAAATTATTTCACCCATATAGTGCTGTAAAAATGGTCAAAAATACATGTAAATTACACCAAACCAGTACCAAATGTTGGTCTATAATGCTGAAATTTGGCCAGAATATAAGGTGGCACATACTAAATCTGACTGAACCGGTTTTAAAATTACATCTGATATAACAGTACCTATAGTTTGGCAATATTGGCTTCAGCTGGCCCCAAATTCGCTTCTGTGGGGCTGCATTAAGATATACTTAAATTTGGCAAAGTAAGACAAATTTAAGGCTGAAAACCATATTGTTTGCTAGAGCTGGCGCCACTAAATGAGATTCCACAAGAATATTCCTTAAGAAATACATAACTGGTCCAAAATACATGTATTGGAAGTGCAGGTATCGAGGGGGTGGTCATATGGCACATCAGTCCAAAACCCCACTCAAACTTCATCAATCTGGCTCAGATTTTCACAGGAAACTCAGTTCATATCAGACATTGATATTGTATTGGCTTGACTTACTCAGGAAACCAATTAAAAAGTTCAATTTTCCGGGGTCTGGGGCCAGGCTCACCCCCCCTCAAATTAGGAAATATCAGGTATATCCTAATACAACCAATCTGAAGCTCTTCTTTAATTTTGCATATGTTTTAACAATAATTGAGGATATATTAGGCCCATTTGGAGCATTACATCTCTGAAAATAAATTATTTCACCCATATAGTGCTGTAAAAATGGTCAAAAATACATGTAAATTACACCAAACCAGTACCAAATGTTGGTCTATAATGCTGAAATTTGGCCAGAATATAAGGTGGCACATACTAAATCTGACTGAACCGGTTTTAAAATTACATCTGATATAACAGTACCTATAGTTTGGCAATATTGGCTTCAGCTGGCCCCAAATTCGCTTCTGTGGGGCTGCATTAAGATATACTTAAATTTGGCAAAGTAAGACAAATTTAAGGCTGAAAACCATATTGTTTGCTAGAGCTGGCGCCACTAAATGAGATTCCACAAGAATATTCCTTAAGAAATACATAACTGGTCCAAAATACATGTATTGGAAGTGCAGGTATCGAGGGGGTGGTCATATGGCACATCAGTCCAAAACCCCACTTAAACTTCATCAATCTGGCTCAGATTTTCACAGGAAACTCAGTTCATATCAGACATTGATATTGTATTGGCTTGACTTACTCAGGAAACCAATTAAAAATTTCAATTTTCCGGGGTCTGGGGCCAGGCTCAGCCCCCCTCAAATTAGGAAATATCAGGTATATCCTAATACAACCAATCTGAAGCTCTTCTTTAATTTTGCATATGTTTTAACAATAATTGAGGATATATTAGGCCCATTTGGAGCATTACATCTCTGAAAATAAATTATTTCACCCATATAGTGCTGTAAAAATGGTCAAAAATACATGTAAATTACACCAAACCAGTACCAAATGTTGGTCTATAATGCTGAAATTTGGCCAGAATATAAGGTGGCACATACTAAATCTGACTGAACCGGTTTTAAAATTACATCTGATATAACAGTACCTATAGTTTGGCAATATTGGCTTCAGCTGGCCCCAAATTCGCTTCTGTGGGGCTGCATTAAGATATACTTAAATTTGGCAAAGTAAGACAAATTTAAGGCTGAAAACCATATTGTTTGCTAGAGCTGGCGCCACTAAATGAGATTCCACAAGAATATTCCTTAAGAAATACATAACTGGTCCAAAATACATGTATTGGAAGTGCAGGTATCGAGGGGGTGGTCATATGGCACATCAGTCCAAAACCCCACTTAAACTTCATCAATCTGGCTCAGATTTTCACAGGAAACTCAGTTCATATCAGACATTGATATTGTATTGGCTTGACTTACTCAGGAAACCAATTAAAAATTTCAATTTTCCGGGGTCTGGGGCCAGGCTCAGCCCCCCTCAAATTAGGAAATATCAGGTATATCCTAATACAACCAATCTGAAGCTCTTCTTTAATTTTGCATATGTTTTAACAATAATTGAGGATATATTAGGCCCATTTGGAGCATTACATCTCTGAAAATAAATTATTTCACCCATATAGTGCTGTAAAAATGGTCAAAAATACATGTAAATTACACCAAACCAGTACCAAATGTTGGTCTATAATGCTGAAATTTGGCCAGAATATAAGGTGGCACATACTAAATCTGACTGAACCGGTTTTAAAATTACATCTGATATAACAGTACCTATAGTTTGGCAATATTGGCTTCAGCTGGCCCCAAATTCGCTTCTGTGGGGCTGCATTAAGATATACTTAAATTTGGCAAAGTAAGACAAATTTAAGGCTGAAAACCATATTGTTTGCTAGAGCTGGCGCCACTAAATGAGATTCCACAAGAATATTCCTTAAGAAATACATAACTGGTCCAAAATACATGTATTGGAAGTGCAGGTATCGAGGGGGTGGTCATATGGCACATCAGTCCAAAACCCCACTTAAACTTCATCAATCTGGCTCAGATTTTCACAGGAAACTCAGTTCATATCAGACATTGATATTGTATTGGCTTGACTTACTCAGGAAACCAATTAAAAATTTCAATTTTCCGGGGTCTGGGGCCAGGCTCAGCCCCCCTCAAATTAGGAAATATCAGGTATATCCTAATACAACCAATCTGAAGCTCTTCTTTAATTTTGCATATGTTTTAACAATAATTGAGGATATATTAGGCCCATTTGGAGCATTACATCTCTGAAAATAAATTATTTCACCCATATAGTGCTGTAAAAATGGTCAAAAATACATGTAAATTACACCAAACCAGTACCAAATGTTGGTCTATAATGCTGAAATTTGGCCAGAATATAAGGTGGCACATACTAAATCTGACTGAACCGGTTTTAAAATTACATCTGATATAACAGTACCTATAGTTTGGCAATATTGGCTTCAGCTGGCCCCAAATTCGCTTCTGTGGGGCTGCATTAAGATATACTTAAATTTGGCAAAGTAAGACAAATTTAAGGCTGAAAACCATATTGTTTGCTAGAGCTGGCGCCACTAAATGAGATTCCACAAGAATATTCCTTAAGAAATACATAACTGGTCCAAAATACATGTATTGGAAGTGCAGGTATCGAGGGGGTGGTCATATGGCACATCAGTCCAAAACCCCACTTAAACTTCATCAATCTGGCTCAGATTTTCACAGGAAACTCAGTTCATATCAGACATTGATATTGTATTGGCTTGACTTACTCAGGAAACCAATTAAAAATTTCAATTTTCCGGGGTCTGGGGCCAGGCTCAGCCCCCCCTCAAATTAGGAAATATCAGGTATATCCTAATACAACCAATCTGAAGCTCTTCTTTAATTTTGCATATGTTTTAACAATAATTGAGGATATATTAGGCCCATTTGGAGCATTACATCTCTGAAAATAAATTATTTCACCCATATAGTGCTGTAAAAATGGTCAAAAATACATGTAAATTACACCAAACCAGTACCAAATGTTGGTCTATAATGCTGAAATTTGGCCAGAATATAAGGTGGCACATACTAAATCTGACTGAACCGGTTTTAAAATTACATCTGATATAACAGTACCTATAGTTTGGCAATATTGGCTTCAGCTGGCCCCAAATTCGCTTCTGTGGGGCTGCATTAAGATATACTTAAATTTGGCAAAGTAAGACAAATTTAAGGCTGAAAACCATATTGTTTGCTAGAGCTGGCGCCACTAAATGAGATTCCACAAGAATATTCCTTAAGAAATACATAACTGGTCCAAAATACATGTATTGGAAGTGCAGGTATCGAGGGGGTGGTCATATGGCACATCAGTCCAAAACCCCACTTAAACTTCATCAATCTGGCTCAGATTTTCACAGGAAACTCAGTTCATATCAGACATTGATATTGTATTGGCTTGACTTACTCAGGAAACCAATTAAAAATTTCAATTTTCCGGGGTCTGGGGCCAGGCTCAGCCCCCCTCAAATTAGGAAATATCAGGTATATCCTAATACAACCAATCTGAAGCTCTTCTTTAATTTTGCATATGTTTTAACAATAATTGAGGATATATTAGGCCCATTTGGAGCATTACATCTCTGAAAATAAATTATTTCACCCATATAGTGCTGTAAAAATGGTCAAAAATACATGTAAATTACACCAAACCAGTACCAAATGTTGGTCTATAATGCTGAAATTTGGCCAGAATATAAGGTGGCACATACTAAATCTGACTGAACCGGTTTTAAAATTACATCTGATATAACAGTACCTATAGTTTGGCAATATTGGCTTCAGCTGGCCCCAAATTCGCTTCTGTGGGGCTGCATTAAGATATACTTAAATTTGGCAAAGTAAGACAAATTTAAGGCTGAAAACCATATTGTTTGCTAGAGCTGGCGCCACTAAATGAGATTCCACAAGAATATTCCTTAAGAAATACATAACTGGTCCAAAATACATGTATTGGAAGTGCAGGTATCGAGGGGGTGGTCATATGGCACATCAGTCCAAAACCCCACTTAAACTTCATCAATCTGGCTCAGATTTTCACAGGAAACTCAGTTCATATCAGACATTGATATTGTATTGGCTTGACTTACTCAGGAAACCAATTAAAAATTTCAATTTTCCGGGGTCTGGGGCCAGGCTCAGCCCCCCTCAAATTAGGAAATATCAGGTATATCCTAATACAACCAATCTGAAGCTCTTCTTTAATTTTGCATATGTTTTAACAATAATTGAGGATATATTAGGCCCATTTGGAGCATTACATCTCTGAAAATAAATTATTTCACCCATATAGTGCTGTAAAAATGGTCAAAAATACATGTAAATTACACCAAACCAGTACCAAATGTTGGTCTATAATGCTGAAATTTGGCCAGAATATAAGGTGGCACATACTAAATCTGACTGAACCGGTTTTAAAATTACATCTGATATAACAGTACCTATAGTTTGGCAATATTGGCTTCAGCTGGCCCCAAATTCGCTTCTGTGGGGCTGCATTAAGATATACTTAAATTTGGCAAAGTAAGACAAATTTAAGGCTGAAAACCATATTGTTTGCTAGAGCTGGCGCCACTAAATGAGATTCCACAAGAATATTCCTTAAGAAATACATAACTGGTCCAAAATACATGTATTGGAAGTGCAGGTATCGAGGGGGTGGTCATATGGCACATCAGTCCAAAACCCCACTTAAACTTCATCAATCTGGCTCAGATTTTCACAGGAAACTCAGTTCATATCAGACATTGATATTGTATTGGCTTGACTTACTCAGGAAACCAATTAAAAATTTCAATTTTCCGGGGTCTGGGGCCAGGCTCAGCCCCCCTCAAATTAGGAAATATCAGGTATATCCTAATACAACCAATCTGAAGCTCTTCTTTAATTTTGCATATGTTTTAACAATAATTGAGGATATATTAGGCCCATTTGGAGCATTACATCTCTGAAAATAAATTATTTCACCCATATAGTGCTGTAAAAATGGTCAAAAATACATGTAAATTACACCAAACCAGTACCAAATGTTGGTCTATAATGCTGAAATTTGGCCAGAATATAAGGTGGCACATACTAAATCTGACTGAACCGGTTTTAAAATTACATCTGATATAACAGTACCTATAGTTTGGCAATATTGGCTTCAGCTGGCCCCAAATTCGCTTCTGTGGGGCTGCATTAAGATATACTTAAATTTGGCAAAGTAAGACAAATTTAAGGCTGAAAACCATATTGTTTGATAGAGCTGGCGCCACTAAATGAGATTCCACAAGAATATTCCTTAAGAAATACATAACTGGTCCAAAATACATGTATTGGAAGTGCAGGTATCGAGGGGGTGGTCATATGGCACATCAGTCCAAAACCCCACTTAAACTTCATCAATCTGGCTCAGATTTTCACAGGAAACTCAGTTCATATCAGACATTGATATTGTATTGGCTTGACTTACTCAGGAAACCAATTAAAAATTTCAATTTTCCGGGGTCTGGGGCCAGGCTCAGCCCCCCCTCAAATTAGGAAATATCAGGTATATCCTAATACAACCAATCTGAAGCTCTTCTTTAATTTTGCATATGTTTTAACAATAATTGAGGATATATTAGGCCCATTTGGAGCATTACATCTCTGAAAATAAATTATTTCACCCATATAGTGCTGTAAAAATGGTCAAAAATACATGTAAATTACACCAAACCAGTACCAAATGTTGGTCTATAATGCTGAAATTTGGCCAGAATATAAGGTGGCACATACTAAATCTGACTGAACCGGTTTTAAAATTACATCTGATATAACAGTACCTATAGTTTGGCAATATTGGCTTCAGCTGGCCCCAAATTCGCTTCTGTGGGGCTGCATTAAGATATACTTAAATTTGGCAAAGTAAGACAAATTTAAGGCTGAAAACCATATTGTTTGCTAGAGCTGGCGCCACTAAATGAGATTCCACAAGAATATTCCTTAAGAAATACATAACTGGTCCAAAATACATGTATTGGAAGTGCAGGTATCGAGGGGGTGGTCATATGGCACATCAGTCCAAAACCCCACTTAAACTTCATCAATCTGGCTCAGATTTTCACAGGAAACTCAGTTCATATCAGACATTGATATTGTATTGGCTTGACTTACTCAGGAAACCAATTAAAAATTTCAATTTTCCGGGGTCTGGGGCCAGGCTCAGCCCCCCTCAAATTAGGAAATATCAGGTATATCCTAATACAACCAATCTGAAGCTCTTCTTTAATTTTGCATATGTTTTAACAATAATTGAGGATATATTAGGCCCATTTGGAGCATTACATCTCTGAAAATAAATTATTTCACCCATATAGTGCTGTAAAAATGGTCAAAAATACATGTAAATTACACCAAACCAGTACCAAATGTTGGTCTATAATGCTGAAATTTGGCCAGAATATAAGGTGGCACATACTAAATCTGACTGAACCGGTTTTAAAATTACATCTGATATAACAGTACCTATAGTTTGGCAATATTGGCTTCAGCTGGCCCCAAATTCGCTTCTGTGGGGCTGCATTAAGATATACTTAAATTTGGCAAAGTAAGACAAATTTAAGGCTGAAAACCATATTGTTTGCTAGAGCTGGCGCCACTAAATGAGATTCCACAAGAATATTCCTTAAGAAATACATAACTGGTCCAAAATACATGTATTGGAAGTGCAGGTATCGAGGGGGTGGTCATATGGCACATCAGTCCAAAACCCCACTTAAACTTCATCAATCTGGCTCAGATTTTCACAGGAAACTCAGTTCATATCAGACATTGATATTGTATTGGCTTGACTTACTCAGGAAACCAATTAAAAATTTCAATTTTCCGGGGTCTGGGGCCAGGCTCAGCCCCCCTCAAATTAGGAAATATCAGGTATATCCTAATACAACCAATCTGAAGCTCTTCTTTAATTTTGCATATGTTTTAACAATAATTGAGGATATATTAGGCCCATTTGGAGCATTACATCTCTGAAAATAAATTATTTCACCCATATAGTGCTGTAAAAATGGTCAAAAATACATGTAAATTACACCAAACCAGTACCAAATGTTGGTCTATAATGCTGAAATTTGGCCAGAATATAAGGTGGCACATACTAAATCTGACTGAACCGGTTTTAAAATTACATCTGATATAACAGTACCTATAGTTTGGCAATATTGGCTTCAGCTGGCCCCAAATTCGCTTCTGTGGGGCTGCATTAAGATATACTTAAATTTGGCAAAGTAAGACAAATTTAAGGCTGAAAACCATATTGTTTGCTAGAGCTGGCGCCACTAAATGAGATTCCACAAGAATATTCCTTAAGAAATACATAACTGGTCCAAAATACATGTATTGGAAGTGCAGGTATCGAGGGGGTGGTCATATGGCACATCAGTCCAAAACCCCACTTAAACTTCATCAATCTGGCTCAGATTTTCACAGGAAACTCAGTTCATATCAGACATTGATATTGTATTGGCTTGACTTACTCAGGAAACCAATTAAAAATTTCAATTTTCCGGGGTCTGGGGCCAGGCTCAGCCCCCCCTCAAATTAGGAAATATCAGGTATATCCTAATACAACCAATCTGAAGCTCTTCTTTAATTTTGCATATGTTTTAACAATAATTTAGGATATATTAGGCCCATTTGGAGCATTACATCTCTGAAAATAAATTATTTCACCCATATAGTGCTGTAAAAATGGTCAAAAATACATGTAAATTACACCAAACCAGTACCAAATGTTGGTCTATAATGCTGAAATTTGGCCAGAATATAAGGTGGCACATACTAAATCTGACTGAACCGGTTTTAAAATTACATCTGATATAACAGTACCTATAGTTTGGCAATATTGGCTTCAGCTGGCCCCAAATTCGCTTCTGTGGGGCTGCATTAAGATATACTTAAATTTGGCAAAGTAAGACAAATTTAAGGCTGAAAACCATATTGTTTGCTAGAGCTGGCGCCACTAAATGAGATTCCACAAGAATATTCCTTAAGAAATACATAACTGGTCCAAAATACATGTATTGGAAGTGCAGGTATCGAGGGGGTGGTCATATGGCACATCAGTCCAAAACCCCACTTAAACTTCATCAATCTGGCTCAGATTTTCACAGGAAACTCAGTTCATATCAGACATTGATATTGTATTGGCTTGACTTACTCAGGAAACCAATTAAAAATTTCAATTTTCCGGGGTCTGGGGCCAGGCTCAGCCCCCCTCAAATTAGGAAATATCAGGTATATCCTAATACAACCAATCTGAAGCTCTTCTTTAATTTTGCATATGTTTTAACAATAATTGAGGATATATTAGGCCCATTTGGAGCATTACATCTCTGAAAATAAATTATTTCACCCATATAGTGCTGTAAAAATGGTCAAAAATACATGTAAATTACACCAAACCAGTACCAAATGTTGGTCTATAATGCTGAAATTTGGCCAGAATATAAGGTGGCACATACTAAATCTGACTGAACCGGTTTTAAAATTACATCTGATATAACAGTACCTATAGTTTGGCAATATTGGCTTCAGCTGGCCCCAAATTCGCTTCTGTGGGGCTGCATTAAGATATACTTAAATTTGGCAAAGTAAGACAAATTTAAGGCTGAAAACCATATTGTTTGCTAGAGCTGGCGCCACTAAATGAGATTCCACAAGAATATTCCTTAAGAAATACATAACTGGTCCAAAATACATGTATTGGAAGTGCAGGTATCGAGGGGGTGGTCATATGGCACATCAGTCCAAAACCCCACTTAAACTTCATCAATCTGGCTCAGATTTTCACAGGAAACTCAGTTCATATCAGACATTGATATTGTATTGGCTTGACTTACTCAGGAAACCAATTAAAAATTTCAATTTTCCGGGGTCTGGGGCCAGGCTCAGCCCCCCCTCAAATTAGGAAATATCAGGTATATCCTAATACAACCAATCTGAAGCTCTTCTTTAATTTTGCATATGTTTTAACAATAATTTAGGATATATTAGGCCCATTTGGAGCATTACATCTCTGAAAATAAATTATTTCACCCATATAGTGCTGTAAAAATGGTCAAAAATACATGTAAATTACACCAAACCAGTACCAAATGTTGGTCTATAATGCTGAAATTTGGCCAGAATATAAGGTGGCACATACTAAATCTGACTGAACCGGTTTTAAAATTACATCTGATATAACAGTACCTATAGTTTGGCAATATTGGCTTCAGCTGGCCCCAAATTCGCTTCTGTGGGGCTGCATTAAGATATACTTAAATTTGGCAAAGTAAGACAAATTTAAGGCTGAAAACCATATTGTTTGCTAGAGCTGGCGCCACTAAATGAGATTCCACAAGAATATTCCTTAAGAAATACATAACTGGTCCAAAATACATGTATTGGAAGTGCAGGTATCGAGGGGGTGGTCATATGGCACATCAGTCCAAAACCCCACTTAAACTTCATCAATCTGGCTCAGATTTTCACAGGAAACTCAGTTCATATCAGACATTGATATTGTATTGGCTTGACTTACTCAGGAAACCAATTAAAAATTTCAATTTTCCGGGGTCTGGGGCCAGGCTCAGCCCCCCTCAAATTAGGAAATATCAGGTATATCCTAATACAACCAATCTGAAGCTCTTCTTTAATTTTGCATATGTTTTAACAATAATTGAGGATATATTAGGCCCATTTGGAGCATTACATCTCTGAAAATAAATTATTTCACCCATATAGTGCTGTAAAAATGGTCAAAAATACATGTAAATTACACCAAACCAGTACCAAATGTTGGTCTATAATGCTGAAATTTGGCCAGAATATAAGGTGGCACATACTAAATCTGACTGAACCGGTTTTAAAATTACATCTGATATAACAGTACCTATAGTTTGGCAATATTGGCTTCAGCTGGCCCCAAATTCGCTTCTGTGGGGCTGCATTAAGATATACTTAAATTTGGCAAAGTAAGACAAATTTAAGGCTGAAAACCATATTGTTTGCTAGAGCTGGCGCCACTAAATGAGATTCCACAAGAATATTCCTTAAGAAATACATAACTGGTCCAAAATACATGTATTGGAAGTGCAGGTATCGAGGGGGTGGTCATATGGCACATCAGTCCAAAACCCCACTTAAACTTCATCAATCTGGCTCAGATTTTCACAGGAAACTCAGTTCATATCAGACATTGATATTGTATTGGCTTGACTTACTCAGGAAACCAATTAAAAATTTCAATTTTCCGGGGTCTGGGGCCAGGCTCAGCCCCCCCTCAAATTAGGAAATATCAGGTATATCCTAATACAACCAATCTGAAGCTCTTCTTTAATTTTGCATATGTTTTAACAATAATTTAGGATATATTAGGCCCATTTGGAGCATTACATCTCTGAAAATAAATTATTTCACCCATATAGTGCTGTAAAAATGGTCAAAAATACATGTAAATTACACCAAACCAGTACCAAATGTTGGTCTATAATGCTGAAATTTGGCCAGAATATAAGGTGGCACATACTAAATCTGACTGAACCGGTTTTAAAATTACATCTGATATAACAGTACCTATAGTTTGGCAATATTGGCTTCAGCTGGCCCCAAATTCGCTTCTGTGGGGCTGCATTAAGATATACTTAAATTTGGCAAAGTAAGACAAATTTAAGGCTGAAAACCATATTGTTTGCTAGAGCTGGCGCCACTAAATGAGATTCCACAAGAATATTCCTTAAGAAATACATAACTGGTCCAAAATACATGTATTGGAAGTGCAGGTATCGAGGGGGTGGTCATATGGCACATCAGTCCAAAACCCCACTTAAACTTCATCAATCTGGCTCAGATTTTCACAGGAAACTCAGTTCATATCAGACATTGATATTGTATTGGCTTGACTTACTCAGGAAACCAATTAAAAATTTCAATTTTCCGGGGTCTGGGGCCAGGCTCAGCCCCCCTCAAATTAGGAAATATCAGGTATATCCTAATACAACCAATCTGAAGCTCTTCTTTAATTTTGCATATGTTTTAACAATAATTGAGGATATATTAGGCCCATTTGGAGCATTACATCTCTGAAAATAAATTATTTCACCCATATAGTGCTGTAAAAATGGTCAAAAATACATGTAAATTACACCAAACCAGTACCAAATGTTGGTCTATAATGCTGAAATTTGGCCAGAATATAAGGTGGCACATACTAAATCTGACTGAACCGGTTTTAAAATTACATCTGATATAACAGTACCTATAGTTTGGCAATATTGGCTTCAGCTGGCCCCAAATTCGCTTCTGTGGGGCTGCATTAAGATATACTTAAATTTGGCAAAGTAAGACAAATTTAAGGCTGAAAACCATATTGTTTGCTAGAGCTGGCGCCACTAAATGAGATTCCACAAGAATATTCCTTAAGAAATACATAACTGGTCCAAAATACATGTATTGGAAGTGCAGGTATCGAGGGGGTGGTCATATGGCACATCAGTCCAAAACCCCACTTAAACTTCATCAATCTGGCTCAGATTTTCACAGGAAACTCAGTTCATATCAGACATTGATATTGTATTGGCTTGACTTACTCAGGAAACCAATTAAAAATTTCAATTTTCCGGGGTCTGGGGCCAGGCTCAGCCCCCCTCAAATTAGGAAATATCAGGTATATCCTAATACAACCAATCTGAAGCTCTTCTTTAATTTTGCATATGTTTTAACAATAATTGAGGATATATTAGGCCCATTTGGAGCATTACATCTCTGAAAATAAATTATTTCACCCATATAGTGCTGTAAAAATGGTCAAAAATACATGTAAATTACACCAAACCAGTACCAAATGTTGGTCTATAATGCTGAAATTTGGCCAGAATATAAGGTGGCACATACTAAATCTGACTGAACCGGTTTTAAAATTACATCTGATATAACAGTACCTATAGTTTGGCAATATTGGCTTCAGCTGGCCCCAAATTCGCTTCTGTGGGGCTGCATTAAGATATACTTAAATTTGGCAAAGTAAGACAAATTTAAGGCTGAAAACCATATTGTTTGCTAGAGCTGGCGCCACTAAATGAGATTCCACAAGAATATTCCTTAAGAAATACATAACTGGTCCAAAATACATGTATTGGAAGTGCAGGTATCGAGGGGGTGGTCATATGGCACATCAGTCCAAAACCCCACTTAAACTTCATCAATCTGGCTCAGATTTTCACAGGAAACTCAGTTCATATCAGACATTGATATTGTATTGGCTTGACTTACTCAGGAAACCAATTAAAAATTTCAATTTTCCGGGGTCTGGGGCCAGGCTCAGCCCCCCTCAAATTAGGAAATATCAGGTATATCCTAATACAACCAATCTGAAGCTCTTCTTTAATTTTGCATATGTTTTAACAATAATTGAGGATATATTAGGCCCATTTGGAGCATTACATCTCTGAAAATAAATTATTTCACCCATATAGTGCTGTAAAAATGGTCAAAAATACATGTAAATTACACCAAACCAGTACCAAATGTTGGTCTATAATGCTGAAATTTGGCCAGAATATAAGGTGGCACATACTAAATCTGACTGAACCGGTTTTAAAATTACATCTGATATAACAGTACCTATAGTTTGGCAATATTGGCTTCAGCTGGCCCCAAATTCGCTTCTGTGGGGCTGCATTAAGATATACTTAAATTTGGCAAAGTAAGACAAATTTAAGGCTGAAAACCATATTGTTTGCTAGAGCTGGCGCCACTAAATGAGATTCCACAAGAATATTCCTTAAGAAATACATAACTGGTCCAAAATACATGTATTGGAAGTGCAGGTATCGAGGGGGTGGTCATATGGCACATCAGTCCAAAACCCCACTTAAACTTCATCAATCTGGCTCAGATTTTCACAGGAAACTCAGTTCATATCAGACATTGATATTGTATTGGCTTGACTTACTCAGGAAACCAATTAAAAATTTCAATTTTCCGGGGTCTGGGGCCAGGCTCAGCCCCCCCTCAAATTAGGAAATATCAGGTATATCCTAATACAACCAATCTGAAGCTCTTCTTTAATTTTGCATATGTTTTAACAATAATTTAGGATATATTAGGCCCATTTGGAGCATTACATCTCTGAAAATAAATTATTTCACCCATATAGTGCTGTAAAAATGGTCAAAAATACATGTAAATTACACCAAACCAGTACCAAATGTTGGTCTATAATGCTGAAATTTGGCCAGAATATAAGGTGGCACATACTAAATCTGACTGAACCGGTTTTAAAATTACATCTGATATAACAGTACCTATAGTTTGGCAATATTGGCTTCAGCTGGCCCCAAATTCGCTTCTGTGGGGCTGCATTAAGATATACTTAAATTTGGCAAAGTAAGACAAATTTAAGGCTGAAAACCATATTGTTTGCTAGAGCTGGCGCCACTAAATGAGATTCCACAAGAATATTCCTTAAGAAATACATAACTGGTCCAAAATACATGTATTGGAAGTGCAGGTATCGAGGGGGTGGTCATATGGCACATCAGTCCAAAACCCCACTTAAACTTCATCAATCTGGCTCAGATTTTCACAGGAAACTCAGTTCATATCAGACATTGATATTGTATTGGCTTGACTTACTCAGGAAACCAATTAAAAATTTCAATTTTCCGGGGTCTGGGGCCAGGCTCAGCCCCCCTCAAATTAGGAAATATCAGGTATATCCTAATACAACCAATCTGAAGCTCTTCTTTAATTTTGCATATGTTTTAACAATAATTGAGGATATATTAGGCCCATTTGGAGCATTACATCTCTGAAAATAAATTATTTCACCCATATAGTGCTGTAAAAATGGTCAAAAATACATGTAAATTACACCAAACCAGTACCAAATGTTGGTCTATAATGCTGAAATTTGGCCAGAATATAAGGTGGCACATACTAAATCTGACTGAACCGGTTTTAAAATTACATCTGATATAACAGTACCTATAGTTTGGCAATATTGGCTTCAGCTGGCCCCAAATTCGCTTCTGTGGGGCTGCATTAAGATATACTTAAATTTGGCAAAGTAAGACAAATTTAAGGCTGAAAACCATATTGTTTGCTAGAGCTGGCGCCACTAAATGAGATTCCACAAGAATATTCCTTAAGAAATACATAACTGGTCCAAAATACATGTATTGGAAGTGCAGGTATCGAGGGGGTGGTCATATGGCACATCAGTCCAAAACCCCACTTAAACTTCATCAATCTGGCTCAGATTTTCACAGGAAACTCAGTTCATATCAGACATTGATATTGTATTGGCTTGACTTACTCAGGAAACCAATTAAAAATTTCAATTTTCCGGGGTCTGGGGCCAGGCTCAGCCCCCCTCAAATTAGGAAATATCAGGTATATCCTAATACAACCAATCTGAAGCTCTTCTTTAATTTTGCATATGTTTTAACAATAATTGAGGATATATTAGGCCCATTTGGAGCATTACATCTCTGAAAATAAATTATTTCACCCATATAGTGCTGTAAAAATGGTCAAAAATACATGTAAATTACACCAAACCAGTACCAAATGTTGGTCTATAATGCTGAAATTTGGCCAGAATATAAGGTGGCACATACTAAATCTGACTGAACCGGTTTTAAAATTACATCTGATATAACAGTACCTATAGTTTGGCAATATTGGCTTCAGCTGGCCCCAAATTCGCTTCTGTGGGGCTGCATTAAGATATACTTAAATTTGGCAAAGTAAGACAAATTTAAGGCTGAAAACCATATTGTTTGCTAGAGCTGGCGCCACTAAATGAGATTCCACAAGAATATTCCTTAAGAAATACATAACTGGTCCAAAATACATGTATTGGAAGTGCAGGTATCGAGGGGGTGGTCATATGGCACATCAGTCCAAAACCCCACTTAAACTTCATCAATCTGGCTCAGATTTTCACAGGAAACTCAGTTCATATCAGACATTGATATTGTATTGGCTTGACTTACTCAGGAAACCAATTAAAAATTTCAATTTTCCGGGGTCTGGGGCCAGGCTCAGCCCCCCTCAAATTAGGAAATATCAGGTATATCCTAATACAACCAATCTGAAGCTCTTCTTTAATTTTGCATATGTTTTAACAATAATTGAGGATATATTAGGCCCATTTGGAGCATTACATCTCTGAAAATAAATTATTTCACCCATATAGTGCTGTAAAAATGGTCAAAAATACATGTAAATTACACCAAACCAGTACCAAATGTTGGTCTATAATGCTGAAATTTGGCCAGAATATAAGGTGGCACATACTAAATCTGACTGAACCGGTTTTAAAATTACATCTGATATAACAGTACCTATAGTTTGGCAATATTGGCTTCAGCTGGCCCCAAATTCGCTTCTGTGGGGCTGCATTAAGATATACTTAAATTTGGCAAAGTAAGACAAATTTAAGGCTGAAAACCATATTGTTTGCTAGAGCTGGCGCCACTAAATGAGATTCCACAAGAATATTCCTTAAGAAATACATAACTGGTCCAAAATACATGTATTGGAAGTGCAGGTATCGAGGGGGTGGTCATATGGCACATCAGTCCAAAACCCCACTTAAACTTCATCAATCTGGCTCAGATTTTCACAGGAAACTCAGTTCATATCAGACATTGATATTGTATTGGCTTGACTTACTCAGGAAACCAATTAAAAATTTCAATTTTCCGGGGTCTGGGGCCAGGCTCAGCCCCCCTCAAATTAGGAAATATCAGGTATATCCTAATACAACCAATCTGAAGCTCTTCTTTAATTTTGCATATGTTTTAACAATAATTGAGGATATATTAGGCCCATTTGGAGCATTACATCTCTGAAAATAAATTATTTCACCCATATAGTGCTGTAAAAATGGTCAAAAATACATGTAAATTACACCAAACCAGTACCAAATGTTGGTCTATAATGCTGAAATTTGGCCAGAATATAAGGTGGCACATACTAAATCTGACTGAACCGGTTTTAAAATTACATCTGATATAACAGTACCTATAGTTTGGCAATATTGGCTTCAGCTGGCCCCAAATTCGCTTCTGTGGGGCTGCATTAAGATATACTTAAATTTGGCAAAGTAAGACAAATTTAAGGCTGAAAACCATATTGTTTGCTAGAGCTGGCGCCACTAAATGAGATTCCACAAGAATATTCCTTAAGAAATACATAACTGGTCCAAAATACATGTATTGGAAGTGCAGGTATCGAGGGGGTGGTCATATGGCACATCAGTCCAAAACCCCACTTAAACTTCATCAATCTGGCTCAGATTTTCACAGGAAACTCAGTTCATATCAGACATTGATATTGTATTGGCTTGACTTACTCAGGAAACCAATTAAAAATTTCAATTTTCCGGGGTCTGGGGCCAGGCTCAGCCCCCCTCAAATTAGGAAATATCAGGTATATCCTAATACAACCAATCTGAAGCTCTTCTTTAATTTTGCATATGTTTTAACAATAATTGAGGATATATTAGGCCCATTTGGAGCATTACATCTCTGAAAATAAATTATTTCACCCATATAGTGCTGTAAAAATGGTCAAAAATACATGTAAATTACACCAAACCAGTACCAAATGTTGGTCTATAATGCTGAAATTTGGCCAGAATATAAGGTGGCACATACTAAATCTGACTGAACCGGTTTTAAAATTACATCTGATATAACAGTACCTATAGTTTGGCAATATTGGCTTCAGCTGGCCCCAAATTCGCTTCTGTGGGGCTGCATTAAGATATACTTAAATTTGGCAAAGTAAGACAAATTTAAGGCTGAAAACCATATTGTGTGCTAGAGCTGGCGCCACTAAATGAGATTCCACAAGAATATTCCTTAAGAAATACATAACTGGTCCAAAATACATGTATTGGAAGTGCAGGTATCGAGGGGGTGGTCATATGGCACATCAGTCCAAAACCCCACTTAAACTTCATCAATCTGGCTCAGATTTTCACAGGAAACTCAGTTCATATCAGACATTGATATTGTATTGGCTTGACTTACTCAGGAAACCAATTAAAAATTTCAATTTTCCGGGGTCTGGGGCCAGGCTCAGCCCCCCTCAAATTAGGAAATATCAGGTATATCCTAATACAACCAATCTGAAGCTCTTCTTTAATTTTGCATATGTTTTAACAATAATTGAGGATATATTAGGCCCATTTGGAGCATTACATCTCTGAAAATAAATTATTTCACCCATATAGTGCTGTAAAAATGGTCAAAAATACATGTAAATTACACCAAACCAGTACCAAATGTTGGTCTATAATGCTGAAATTTGGCCAGAATATAAGGTGGCACATACTAAATCTGACTGAACCGGTTTTAAAATTACATCTGATATAACAGTACCTATAGTTTGGCAATATTGGCTTCAGCTGGCCCCAAATTCGCTTCTGTGGGGCTGCATTAAGATATACTTAAATTTGGCAAAGTAAGACAAATTTAAGGCTGAAAACCATATTGTTTGCTAGAGCTGGCGCCACTAAATGAGATTCCACAAGAATATTCCTTAAGAAATACATAACTGGTCCAAAATACATGTATTGGAAGTGCAGGTATCGAGGGGGTGGTCATATGGCACATCAGTCCAAAACCCCACTTAAACTTCATCAATCTGGCTCAGATTTTCACAGGAAACTCAGTTCATATCAGACATTGATATTGTATTGGCTTGACTTACTCAGGAAACCAATTAAAAATTTCAATTTTCCGGGGTCTGGGGCCAGGCTCAGCCCCCCTCAAATTAGGAAATATCAGGCATATCCTAATACAACCAATCTGAAGCTCTTCTTTAATTTTGCATATGTTTTAACAATAATTGAGGATATATTAGGCCCATTTGGAGCATTACATCTCTGAAAATAAATTATTTCACCCATATAGTGCTGTAAAAATGGTCAAAAATACATGTAAATTACACCAAACCAGTACCAAATGTTGGTCTATAATGCTGAAATTTGGCCAGAATATAAGGTGGCACATACTAAATCTGACTGAACCGGTTTTAAAATTACATCTGATATAACAGTACCTATAGTTTGGCAATATTGGCTTCAGCTGGCCCCAAATTCGCTTCTGTGGGGCTGCATTAAGATATACTTAAATTTGGCAAAGTAAGACAAATTTAAGGCTGAAAACCATATTGTTTGCTAGAGCTGGCGCCACTAAATGAGATTCCACAAGAATATTCCTTAAGAAATACATAACTGGTCCAAAATACATGTATTGGAAGTGCAGGTATCGAGGGGGTGGTCATATGGCACATCAGTCCAAAACCCCACTTAAACTTCATCAATCTGGCTCAGATTTTCACAGGAAACTCAGTTCATATCAGACATTGATATTGTATTGGCTTGACTTACTCAGGAAACCAATTAAAAATTTCAATTTTCCGGGGTCTGGGGCCAGGCTCAGCCCCCCTCAAATTAGGAAATATCAGGCATATCCTAATACAACCAATCTGAAGCTCTTCTTTAATTTTGCATATGTTTTAACAATAATTGAGGATATATTAGGCCCATTTGGAGCATTACATCTCTGAAAATAAATTATTTCACCCATATAGTGCTGTAAAAATGGTCAAAAATACATGTAAATTACACCAAACCAGTACCAAATGTTGGTCTATAATGCTGAAATTTGGCCAGAATATAAGGTGGCACATACTAAATCTGACTGAACCGGTTTTAAAATTACATCTGATATAACAGTACCTATAGTTTGGCAATATTGGCTTCAGCTGGCCCCAAATTCGCTTCTGTGGGGCTGCATTAAGATATACTTAAATTTGGCAAAGTAAGACAAATTTAAGGCTGAAAACCATATTGTTTGCTAGAGCTGGCGCCACTAAATGAGATTCCACAAGAATATTCCTTAAGAAATACATAACTGGTCCAAAATACATGTATTGGAAGTGCAGGTATCGAGGGGGTGGTCATATGGCACATCAGTCCAAAACCCCACTTAAACTTCATCAATCTGGCTCAGATTTTCACAGGAAACTCAGTTCATATCAGACATTGATATTGTATTGGCTTGACTTACTCAGGAAACCAATTAAAAATTTCAATTTTCCGGGGTCTGGGGCCAGGCTCAGCCCCCCTCAAATTAGGAAATATCAGGTATATCCTAATACAACCAATCTGAAGCTCTTCTTTAATTTTGCATATGTTTTAACAATAATTGAGGATATATTAGGCCCATTTGGAACATTACATCTCTGAAAATAAATTATTTCACCCATATAGTGCTGTAAAAATGGTCAAAAATACATGTAAATTACACCAAACCAGTACCAAATGTTGGTCTATAATGCTGAAATTTGGCCAGAATATAAGGTGGCACATACTAAATCTGACTGAACCGGTTTTAAAATTACATCTGATATAACAGTACCTATAGTTTGGCAATATTGGCTTCAGCTGGCCCCAAATTCGCTTCTGTGGGGCTGCATTAAGATATACTTAAATTTGGCAAAGTAAGACAAATTTAAGGCTGAAAACCATATTGTTTGCTAGAGCTGGCGCCACTAAATGAGATTCCACAAGAATATTCCTTAAGAAATACATAACTGGTCCAAAATACATGTATTGGAAGTGCAGGTATCGAGGGGGTGGTCATATGGCACATCAGTCCAAAACCCCACTTAAACTTCATCAATCTGGCTCAGATTTTCACAGGAAACTCAGTTCATATCAGACATTGATATTGTATTGGCTTGACTTACTCAGGAAACCAATTAAAAATTTCAATTTTCCGGGGTCTGGGGCCAGGCTCAGCCCCCCTCAAATTAGGAAATATCAGGTATATCCTAATACAACCAATCTGAAGCTCTTCTTTAATTTTGCATATGTTTTAACAATAATTGAGGATATATTAGGCCCATTTGGAGCATTACATCTCTGAAAATAAATTATTTCACCCATATAGTGCTGTAAAAATGGTCAAAAATACATGTAAATTACACCAAACCAGTACCAAATGTTGGTCTATAATGCTGAAATTTGGCCAGAATATAAGGTGGCACATACTAAATCTGACTGAACCGGTTTTAAAATTACATCTGATATAACAGTACCTATAGTTTGGCAATATTGGCTTCAGCTGGCCCCAAATTCGCTTCTGTGGGGCTGCATTAAGATATACTTAAATTTGGCAAAGTAAGACAAATTTAAGGCTGAAAACCATATTGTTTGCTAGAGCTGGCGCCACTAAATGAGATTCCACAAGAATATTCCTTAAGAAATACATAACTGGTCCAAAATACATGTATTGGAAGTGCAGGTATCGAGGGGGTGGTCATATGGCACATCAGTCCAAAACCCCACTTAAACTTCATCAATCTGGCTCAGATTTTCACAGGAAACTCAGTTCATATCAGACATTGATATTGTATTGGCTTGACTTACTCAGGAAACCAATTAAAAATTTCAATTTTCCGGGGTCTGGGGCCAGGCTCAGCCCCCCTCAAATTAGGAAATATCAGGTATATCCTAATACAACCAATCTGAAGCTCTTCTTTAATTTTGCATATGTTTTAACAATAATTGAGGATATATTAGGCCCATTTGGAGCATTACATCTCTGAAAATAAATTATTTCACCCATATAGTGCTGTAAAAATGGTCAAAAATACATGTAAATTACACCAAACCAGTACCAAATGTTGGTCTATAATGCTGAAATTTGGCCAGAATATAAGGTGGCACATACTAAATCTGACTGAACCGGTTTTAAAATTACATCTGATATAACAGTACCTATAGTTTGGCAATATTGGCTTCAGCTGGCCCCAAATTCGCTTCTGTGGGGCTGCATTAAGATATACTTAAATTTGGCAAAGTAAGACAAATTTAAGGCTGAAAACCATATTGTTTGCTAGAGCTGGCGCCACTAAATGAGATTCCACAAGAATATTCCTTAAGAAATACATAACTGGTCCAAAATACATGTATTGGAAGTGCAGGTATCGAGGGGGTGGTCATATGGCACATCAGTCCAAAACCCCACTTAAACTTCATCAATCTGGCTCAGATTTTCACAGGAAACTCAGTTCATATCAGACATTGATATTGTATTGGCTTGACTTACTCAGGAAACCAATTAAAAATTTCAATTTTCCGGGGTCTGGGGCCAGGCTCAGCCCCCCTCAAATTAGGAAATATCAGGTATATCCTAATACAACCAATCTGAAGCTCTTCTTTAATTTTGCATATGTTTTAACAATAATTGAGGATATATTAGGCCCATTTGGAGCATTACATCTCTGAAAATAAATTATTTCACCCATATAGTGCTGTAAAAATGGTCAAAAATACATGTAAATTACACCAAACCAGTACCAAATGTTGGTCTATAATGCTGAAATTTGGCCAGAATATAAGGTGGCACATACTAAATCTGACTGAACCGGTTTTAAAATTACATCTGATATAACAGTACCTATAGTTTGGCAATATTGGCTTCAGCTGGCCCCAAATTCGCTTCTGTGGGGCTGCATTAAGATATACTTAAATTTGGCAAAGTAAGACAAATTTAAGGCTGAAAACCATATTGTTTGCTAGAGCTGGCGCCACTAAATGAGATTCCACAAGAATATTCCTTAAGAAATACATAACTGGTCCAAAATACATGTATTGGAAGTGCAGGTATCGAGGGGGTGATCATATGGCACATCAGTCCAAAACCCCACTTAAACTTCATCAATCTGGCTCAGATTTTCACAGGAAACTCAGTTCATATCAGACATTGATATTGTATTGGCTTGACTTACTCAGGAAACCAATTAAAAATTTCAATTTTCCGGGGTCTGGGGCCAGGCTCAGCCCCCCTCAAATTAGGAAATATCAGGCATATCCTAATACAACCAATCTGAAGCTCTTCTTTAATTTTGCATATGTTTTAACAATAATTGAGGATATATTAGGCCCATTTGGAGCATTACATCTCTGAAAATAAATTATTTCACCCATATAGTGCTGTAAAAATGGTCAAAAATACATGTAAATTACACCAAACCAGTACCAAATGTTGGTCTATAATGCTGAAATTTGGCCAGAATATAAGGTGGCACATACTAAATCTGACTGAACCGGTTTTAAAATTACATCTGATATAACAGTACCTATAGTTTGGCAATATTGGCTTCAGCTGGCCCCAAATTCGCTTCTGTGGGGCTGCATTAAGATATACTTAAATTTGGCAAAGTAAGACAAATTTAAGGCTGAAAACCATATTGTTTGCTAGAGCTGGCGCCACTAAATGAGATTCCACAAGAATATTCCTTAAGAAATACATAACTGGTCCAAAATACATGTATTGGAAGTGCAGGTATCGAGGGGGTGGTCATATGGCACATCAGTCCAAAACCCCACTTAAACTTCATCAATCTGGCTCAGATTTTCACAGGAAACTCAGTTCATATCAGACATTGATATTGTATTGGCTTGACTTACTCAGGAAACCAATTAAAAATTTCAATTTTCCGGGGTCTGGGGCCAGGCTCAGCCCCCCTCAAATTAGGAAATATCAGGTATATCCTAATACAACCAATCTGAAGCTCTTCTTTAATTTTGCATATGTTTTAACAATAATTGAGGATATATTAGGCCCATTTGGAGCATTACATCTCTGAAAATAAATTATTTCACCCATATAGTGCTGTAAAAATGGTCAAAAATACATGTAAATTACACCAAACCAGTACCAAATGTTGGTCTATAATGCTGAAATTTGGCCAGAATATAAGGTGGCACATACTAAATCTGACTGAACCGGTTTTAAAATTACATCTGATATAACAGTACCTATAGTTTGGCAATATTGGCTTCAGCTGGCCCCAAATTCGCTTCTGTGGGGCTGCATTAAGATATACTTAAATTTGGCAAAGTAAGACAAATTTAAGGCTGAAAACCATATTGTTTGCTAGAGCTGGCGCCACTAAATGAGATTCCACAAGAATATTCCTTAAGAAATACATAACTGGTCCAAAATACATGTATTGGAAGTGCAGGTATCGAGGGGGTGGTCATATGGCACATCAGTCCAAAACCCCACTTAAACTTCATCAATCTGGCTCAGATTTTCACAGGAAACTCAGTTCATATCAGACATTGATATTGTATTGGCTTGACTTACTCAGGAAACCAATTAAAAATTTCAATTTTCCGGGGTCTGGGGCCAGGCTCAGCCCCCCTCAAATTAGGAAATATCAGGTATATCCTAATACAACCAATCTGAAGCTCTTCTTTAATTTTGCATATGTTTTAACAATAATTGAGGATATATTAGGCCCATTTGGAGCATTACATCTCTGAAAATAAATTATTTCACCCATATAGTGCTGTAAAAATGGTCAAAAATACATGTAAATTACACCAAACCAGTACCAAATGTTGGTCTATAATGCTGAAATTTGGCCAGAATATAAGGTGGCACATACTAAATCTGACTGAACCGGTTTTAAAATTACATCTGATATAACAGTACCTATAGTTTGGCAATATTGGCTTCAGCTGGCCCCAAATTCGCTTCTGTGGGGCTGCATTAAGATATACTTAAATTTGGCAAAGTAAGACAAATTTAAGGCTGAAAACCATATTGTTTGCTAGAGCTGGCGCCACTAAATGAGATTCCACAAGAATATTCCTTAAGAAATACATAACTGGTCCAAAATACATGTATTGGAAGTGCAGGTATCGAGGGGGTGATCATATGGCACATCAGTCCAAAACCCCACTTAAACTTCATCAATCTGGCTCAGATTTTCACAGGAAACTCAGTTCATATCAGACATTGATATTGTATTGGCTTGACTTACTCAGGAAACCAATTAAAAATTTCAATTTTCCGGGGTCTGGGGCCAGGCTCAGCCCCCCTCAAATTAGGAAATATCAGGCATATCCTAATACAACCAATCTGAAGCTCTTCTTTAATTTTGCATATGTTTTAACAATAATTGAGGATATATTAGGCCCATTTGGAGCATTACATCTCTGAAAATAAATTATTTCACCCATATAGTGCTGTAAAAATGGTCAAAAATACATGTAAATTACACCAAACCAGTACCAAATGTTGGTCTATAATGCTGAAATTTGGCCAGAATATAAGGTGGCACATACTAAATCTGACTGAACCGGTTTTAAAATTACATCTGATATAACAGTACCTATAGTTTGGCAATATTGGCTTCAGCTGGCCCCAAATTCGCTTCTGTGGGGCTGCATTAAGATATACTTAAATTTGGCAAAGTAAGACAAATTTAAGGCTGAAAACCATATTGTTTGCTAGAGCTGGCGCCACTAAATGAGATTCCACAAGAATATTCCTTAAGAAATACATAACTGGTCCAAAATACATGTATTGGAAGTGCAGGTATCGAGGGGGTGGTCATATGGCACATCAGTCCAAAACCCCACTTAAACTTCATCAATCTGGCTCAGATTTTCACAGGAAACTCAGTTCATATCAGACATTGATATTGTATTGGCTTGACTTACTCAGGAAACCAATTAAAAATTTCAATTTTCCGGGGTCTGGGGCCAGGCTCAGCCCCCCTCAAATTAGGAAATATCAGGCATATCCTAATACAACCAATCTGAAGCTCTTCTTTAATTTTGCATATGTTTTAACAATAATTGAGGATATATTAGGCCCATTTGGAGCATTACATCTCTGAAAATAAATTATTTCACCCATATAGTGCTGTAAAAATGGTCAAAAATACATGTAAATTACACCAAACCAGTACCAAATGTTGGTCTATAATGCTGAAATTTGGCCAGAATATAAGGTGGCACATACTAAATCTGACTGAACCGGTTTTAAAATTACATCTGATATAACAGTACCTATAGTTTGGCAATATTGGCTTCAGCTGGCCCCAAATTCGCTTCTGTGGGGCTGCATTAAGATATACTTAAATTTGGCAAAGTAAGACAAATTTAAGGCTGAAAACCATATTGTTTGCTAGAGCTGGCGCCACTAAATGAGATTCCACAAGAATATTCCTTAAGAAATACATAACTGGTCCAAAATACATGTATTGGAAGTGCAGGTATCGAGGGGGTGGTCATATGGCACATCAGTCCAAAACCCCACTTAAACTTCATCAATCTGGCTCAGATTTTCACAGGAAACTCAGTTCATATCAGACATTGATATTGTATTGGCTTGACTTACTCAGGAAACCAATTAAAAATTTCAATTTTCCGGGGTCTGGGGCCAGGCTCAGCCCCCCTCAAATTAGGAAATATCAGGTATATCCTAATACAACCAATCTGAAGCTCTTCTTTAATTTTGCATATGTTTTAACAATAATTGAGGATATATTAGGCCCATTTGGAGCATTACATCTCTGAAAATAAATTATTTCACCCATATAGTGCTGTAAAAATGGTCAAAAATACATGTAAATTACACCAAACCAGTACCAAATGTTGGTCTATAATGCTGAAATTTGGCCAGAATATAAGGTGGCACATACTAAATCTGACTGAACCGGTTTTAAAATTACATCTGATATAACAGTACCTATAGTTTGGCAATATTGGCTTCAGCTGGCCCCAAATTCGCTTCTGTGGGGCTGCATTAAGATATACTTAAATTTGGCAAAGTAAGACAAATTTAAGGCTGAAAACCATATTGTTTGCTAGAGCTGGCGCCACTAAATGAGATTCCACAAGAATATTCCTTAAGAAATACATAACTGGTCCAAAATACATGTATTGGAAGTGCAGGTATCGAGGGGGTGGTCATATGGCACATCAGTCCAAAACCCCACTTAAACTTCATCAATCTGGCTCAGATTTTCACAGGAAACTCAGTTCATATCAGACATTGATATTGTATTGGCTTGACTTACTCAGGAAACCAATTAAAAATTTCAATTTTCCGGGGTCTGGGGCCAGGCTCAGCCCCCCTCAAATTAGGAAATATCAGGCATATCCTAATACAACCAATCTGAAGCTCTTCTTTAATTTTGCATATGTTTTAACAATAATTGAGGATATATTAGGCCCATTTGGAGCATTACATCTCTGAAAATAAATTATTTCACCCATATAGTGCTGTAAAAATGGTCAAAAATACATGTAAATTACACCAAACCAGTACCAAATGTTGGTCTATAATGCTGAAATTTGGCCAGAATATAAGGTGGCACATACTAAATCTGACTGAACCGGTTTTAAAATTACATCTGATATAACAGTACCTATAGTTTGGCAATATTGGCTTCAGCTGGCCCCAAATTCGCTTCTGTGGGGCTGCATTAAGATATACTTAAATTTGGCAAAGTAAGACAAATTTAAGGCTGAAAACCATATTGTTTGCTAGAGCTGGCGCCACTAAATGAGATTCCACAAGAATATTCCTTAAGAAATACATAACTGGTCCAAAATACATGTATTGGAAGTGCAGGTATCGAGGGGGTGGTCATATGGCACATCAGTCCAAAACCCCACTTAAACTTCATCAATCTGGCTCAGATTTTCACAGGAAACTCAGTTCATATCAGACATTGATATTGTATTGGCTTGACTTACTCAGGAAACCAATTAAAAATTTCAATTTTCCGGGGTCTGGGGCCAGGCTCAGCCCCCCTCAAATTAGGAAATATCAGGCATATCCTAATACAACCAATCTGAAGCTCTTCTTTAATTTTGCATATGTTTTAACAATAATTGAGGATATATTAGGCCCATTTGGAGCATTACATCTCTGAAAATAAATTATTTCACCCATATAGTGCTGTAAAAATGGTCAAAAATACATGTAAATTACACCAAACCAGTACCAAATGTTGGTCTATAATGCTGAAATTTGGCCAGAATATAAGGTGGCACATACTAAATCTGACTGAACCGGTTTTAAAATTACATCTGATATAACAGTACCTATAGTTTGGCAATATTGGCTTCAGCTGGCCCCAAATTCGCTTCTGTGGGGCTGCATTAAGATATACTTAAATTTGGCAAAGTAAGACAAATTTAAGGCTGAAAACCATATTGTTTGCTAGAGCTGGCGCCACTAAATGAGATTCCACAAGAATATTCCTTAAGAAATACATAACTGGTCCAAAATACATGTATTGGAAGTGCAGGTATCGAGGGGGTGGTCATATGGCACATCAGTCCAAAACCCCACTTAAACTTCATCAATCTGGCTCAGATTTTCACAGGAAACTCAGTTCATATCAGACATTGATATTGTATTGGCTTGACTTACTCAGGAAACCAATTAAAAATTTCAATTTTCCGGGGTCTGGGGCCAGGCTCAGCCCCCCTCAAATTAGGAAATATCAGGTATATCCTAATACAACCAATCTGAAGCTCTTCTTTAATTTTGCATATGTTTTAACAATAATTGAGGATATATTAGGCCCATTTGGAACATTACATCTCTGAAAATAAATTATTTCACCCATATAGTGCTGTAAAAATGGTCAAAAATACATGTAAATTACACCAAACCAGTACCAAATGTTGGTCTATAATGCTGAAATTTGGCCAGAATATAAGGTGGCACATACTAAATCTGACTGAACCGGTTTTAAAATTACATCTGATATAACAGTACCTATAGTTTGGCAATATTGGCTTCAGCTGGCCCCAAATTCGCTTCTGTGGGGCTGCATTAAGATATACTTAAATTTGGCAAAGTAAGACAAATTTAAGGCTGAAAACCATATTGTTTGCTAGAGCTGGCGCCACTAAATGAGATTCCACAAGAATATTCCTTAAGAAATACATAACTGGTCCAAAATACATGTATTGGAAGTGCAGGTATCGAGGGGGTGGTCATATGGCACATCAGTCCAAAACCCCACTTAAACTTCATCAATCTGGCTCAGATTTTCACAGGAAACTCAGTTCATATCAGACATTGATATTGTATTGGCTTGACTTACTCAGGAAACCAATTAAAAATTTCAATTTTCCGGGGTCTGGGGCCAGGCTCAGCCCCCCTCAAATTAGGAAATATCAGGTATATCCTAATACAACCAATCTGAAGCTCTTCTTTAATTTTGCATATGTTTTAACAATAATTGAGGATATATTAGGCCCATTTGGAGCATTACATCTCTGAAAATAAATTATTTCACCCATATAGTGCTGTAAAAATGGTCAAAAATACATGTAAATTACACCAAACCAGTACCAAATGTTGGTCTATAATGCTGAAATTTGGCCAGAATATAAGGTGGCACATACTAAATCTGACTGAACCGGTTTTAAAATTACATCTGATATAACAGTACCTATAGTTTGGCAATATTGGCTTCAGCTGGCCCCAAATTCGCTTCTGTGGGGCTGCATTAAGATATACTTAAATTTGGCAAAGTAAGACAAATTTAAGGCTGAAAACCATATTGTTTGCTAGAGCTGGCGCCACTAAATGAGATTCCACAAGAATATTCCTTAAGAAATACATAACTGGTCCAAAATACATGTATTGGAAGTGCAGGTATCGAGGGGGTGGTCATATGGCACATCAGTCCAAAACCCCACTTAAACTTCATCAATCTGGCTCAGATTTTCACAGGAAACTCAGTTCATATCAGACATTGATATTGTATTGGCTTGACTTACTCAGGAAACCAATTAAAAATTTCAATTTTCCGGGGTCTGGGGCCAGGCTCAGCCCCCCTCAAATTAGGAAATATCAGGTATATCCTAATACAACCAATCTGAAGCTCTTCTTTAATTTTGCATATGTTTTAACAATAATTGAGGATATATTAGGCCCATTTGGAGCATTACATCTCTGAAAATAAATTATTTCACCCATATAGTGCTGTAAAAATGGTCAAAAATACATGTAAATTACACCAAACCAGTACCAAATGTTGGTCTATAATGCTGAAATTTGGCCAGAATATAAGGTGGCACATACTAAATCTGACTGAACCGGTTTTAAAATTACATCTGATATAACAGTACCTATAGTTTGGCAATATTGGCTTCAGCTGGCCCCAAATTCGCTTCTGTGGGGCTGCATTAAGATATACTTAAATTTGGCAAAGTAAGACAAATTTAAGGCTGAAAACCATATTGTTTGCTAGAGCTGGCGCCACTAAATGAGATTCCACAAGAATATTCCTTAAGAAATACATAACTGGTCCAAAATACATGTATTGGAAGTGCAGGTATCGAGGGGGTGGTCATATGGCACATCAGTCCAAAACCCCACTTAAACTTCATCAATCTGGCTCAGATTTTCACAGGAAACTCAGTTCATATCAGACATTGATATTGTATTGGCTTGACTTACTCAGGAAACCAATTAAAAATTTCAATTTTCCGGGGTCTGGGGCCAGGCTCAGCCCCCCTCAAATTAGGAAATATCAGGTATATCCTAATACAACCAATCTGAAGCTCTTCTTTAATTTTGCATATGTTTTAACAATAATTGAGGATATATTAGGCCCATTTGGAGCATTACATCTCTGAAAATAAATTATTTCACCCATATAGTGCTGTAAAAATGGTCAAAAATACATGTAAATTACACCAAACCAGTACCAAATGTTGGTCTATAATGCTGAAATTTGGCCAGAATATAAGGTGGCACATACTAAATCTGACTGAACCGGTTTTAAAATTACATCTGATATAACAGTACCTATAGTTTGGCAATATTGGCTTCAGCTGGCCCCAAATTCGCTTCTGTGGGGCTGCATTAAGATATACTTAAATTTGGCAAAGTAAGACAAATTTAAGGCTGAAAACCATATTGTTTGCTAGAGCTGGCGCCACTAAATGAGATTCCACAAGAATATTCCTTAAGAAATACATAACTGGTCCAAAATACATGTATTGGAAGTGCAGGTATCGAGGGGGTGGTCATATGGCACATCAGTCCAAAACCCCACTTAAACTTCATCAATCTGGCTCAGATTTTCACAGGAAACTCAGTTCATATCAGACATTGATATTGTATTGGCTTGACTTACTCAGGAAACCAATTAAAAATTTCAATTTTCCGGGGTCTGGGGCCAGGCTCAGCCCCCCTCAAATTAGGAAATATCAGGCATATCCTAATACAACCAATCTGAAGCTCTTCTTTAATTTTGCATATGTTTTAACAATAATTGAGGATATATTAGGCCCATTTGGAGCATTACATCTCTGAAAATAAATTATTTCACCCATATAGTGCTGTAAAAATGGTCAAAAATACATGTAAATTACACCAAACCAGTACCAAATGTTGGTCTATAATGCTGAAATTTGGCCAGAATATAAGGTGGCACATACTAAATCTGACTGAACCGGTTTTAAAATTACATCTGATATAACAGTACCTATAGTTTGGCAATATTGGCTTCAGCTGGCCCCAAATTCGCTTCTGTGGGGCTGCATTAAGATATACTTAAATTTGGCAAAGTAAGACAAATTTAAGGCTGAAAACCATATTGTTTGCTAGAGCTGGCGCCACTAAATGAGATTCCACAAGAATATTCCTTAAGAAATACATAACTGGTCCAAAATACATGTATTGGAAGTGCAGGTATCGAGGGGGTGGTCATATGGCACATCAGTCCAAAACCCCACTTAAACTTCATCAATCTGGCTCAGATTTTCACAGGAAACTCAGTTCATATCAGACATTGATATTGTATTGGCTTGACTTACTCAGGAAACCAATTAAAAATTTCAATTTTCCGGGGTCTGGGGCCAGGCTCAGCCCCCCTCAAATTAGGAAATATCAGGCATATCCTAATACAACCAATCTGAAGCTCTTCTTTAATTTTGCATATGTTTTAACAATAATTGAGGATATATTAGGCCCATTTGGAGCATTACATCTCTGAAAATAAATTATTTCACCCATATAGTGCTGTAAAAATGGTCAAAAATACATGTAAATTACACCAAACCAGTACCAAATGTTGGTCTATAATGCTGAAATTTGGCCAGAATATAAGGTGGCACATACTAAATCTGACTGAACCGGTTTTAAAATTACATCTGATATAACAGTACCTATAGTTTGGCAATATTGGCTTCAGCTGGCCCCAAATTCGCTTCTGTGGGGCTGCATTAAGATATACTTAAATTTGGCAAAGTAAGACAAATTTAAGGCTGAAAACCATATTGTTTGCTAGAGCTGGCGCCACTAAATGAGATTCCACAAGAATATTCCTTAAGAAATACATAACTGGTCCAAAATACATGTATTGGAAGTGCAGGTATCGAGGGGGTGGTCATATGGCACATCAGTCCAAAACCCCACTTAAACTTCATCAATCTGGCTCAGATTTTCACAGGAAACTCAGTTCATATCAGACATTGATATTGTATTGGCTTGACTTACTCAGGAAACCAATTAAAAATTTCAATTTTCCGGGGTCTGGGGCCAGGCTCAGCCCCCCTCAAATTAGGAAATATCAGGTATATCCTAATACAACCAATCTGAAGCTCTTCTTTAATTTTGCATATGTTTTAACAATAATTGAGGATATATTAGGCCCATTTGGAACATTACATCTCTGAAAATAAATTATTTCACCCATATAGTGCTGTAAAAATGGTCAAAAATACATGTAAATTACACCAAACCAGTACCAAATGTTGGTCTATAATGCTGAAATTTGGCCAGAATATAAGGTGGCACATACTAAATCTGACTGAACCGGTTTTAAAATTACATCTGATATAACAGTACCTATAGTTTGGCAATATTGGCTTCAGCTGGCCCCAAATTCGCTTCTGTGGGGCTGCATTAAGATATACTTAAATTTGGCAAAGTAAGACAAATTTAAGGCTGAAAACCATATTGTTTGCTAGAGCTGGCGCCACTAAATGAGATTCCACAAGAATATTCCTTAAGAAATACATAACTGGTCCAAAATACATGTATTGGAAGTGCAGGTATCGAGGGGGTGGTCATATGGCACATCAGTCCAAAACCCCACTTAAACTTCATCAATCTGGCTCAGATTTTCACAGGAAACTCAGTTCATATCAGACATTGATATTGTATTGGCTTGACTTACTCAGGAAACCAATTAAAAATTTCAATTTTCCGGGGTCTGGGGCCAGGCTCAGCCCCCCTCAAATTAGGAAATATCAGGTATATCCTAATACAACCAATCTGAAGCTCTTCTTTAATTTTGCATATGTTTTAACAATAATTGAGGATATATTAGGCCCATTTGGAGCATTACATCTCTGAAAATAAATTATTTCACCCATATAGTGCTGTAAAAATGGTCAAAAATACATGTAAATTACACCAAACCAGTACCAAATGTTGGTCTATAATGCTGAAATTTGGCCAGAATATAAGGTGGCACATACTAAATCTGACTGAACCGGTTTTAAAATTACATCTGATATAACAGTACCTATAGTTTGGCAATATTGGCTTCAGCTGGCCCCAAATTCGCTTCTGTGGGGCTGCATTAAGATATACTTAAATTTGGCAAAGTAAGACAAATTTAAGGCTGAAAACCATATTGTTTGCTAGAGCTGGCGCCACTAAATGAGATTCCACAAGAATATTCCTTAAGAAATACATAACTGGTCCAAAATACATGTATTGGAAGTGCAGGTATCGAGGGGGTGGTCATATGGCACATCAGTCCAAAACCCCACTTAAACTTCATCAATCTGGCTCAGATTTTCACAGGAAACTCAGTTCATATCAGACATTGATATTGTATTGGCTTGACTTACTCAGGAAACCAATTAAAAATTTCAATTTTCCGGGGTCTGGGGCCAGGCTCAGCCCCCCTCAAATTAGGAAATATCAGGTATATCCTAATACAACCAATCTGAAGCTCTTCTTTAATTTTGCATATGTTTTAACAATAATTGAGGATATATTAGGCCCATTTGGAGCATTACATCTCTGAAAATAAATTATTTCACCCATATAGTGCTGTAAAAATGGTCAAAAATACATGTAAATTACACCAAACCAGTACCAAATGTTGGTCTATAATGCTGAAATTTGGCCAGAATATAAGGTGGCACATACTAAATCTGACTGAACCGGTTTTAAAATTACATCTGATATAACAGTACCTATAGTTTGGCAATATTGGCTTCAGCTGGCCCCAAATTCGCTTCTGTGGGGCTGCATTAAGATATACTTAAATTTGGCAAAGTAAGACAAATTTAAGGCTGAAAACCATATTGTTTGCTAGAGCTGGCGCCACTAAATGAGATTCCACAAGAATATTCCTTAAGAAATACATAACTGGTCCAAAATACATGTATTGGAAGTGCAGGTATCGAGGGGGTGGTCATATGGCACATCAGTCCAAAACCCCACTTAAACTTCATCAATCTGGCTCAGATTTTCACAGGAAACTCAGTTCATATCAGACATTGATATTGTATTGGCTTGACTTACTCAGGAAACCAATTAAAAATTTCAATTTTCCGGGGTCTGGGGCCAGGCTCAGCCCCCCTCAAATTAGGAAATATCAGGTATATCCTAATACAACCAATCTGAAGCTCTTCTTTAATTTTGCATATGTTTTAACAATAATTGAGGATATATTAGGCCCATTTGGAGCATTACATCTCTGAAAATAAATTATTTCACCCATATAGTGCTGTAAAAATGGTCAAAAATACATGTAAATTACACCAAACCAGTACCAAATGTTGGTCTATAATGCTGAAATTTGGCCAGAATATAAGGTGGCACATACTAAATCTGACTGAACCGGTTTTAAAATTACATCTGATATAACAGTACCTATAGTTTGGCAATATTGGCTTCAGCTGGCCCCAAATTCGCTTCTGTGGGGCTGCATTAAGATATACTTAAATTTGGCAAAGTAAGACAAATTTAAGGCTGAAAACCATATTGTTTGCTAGAGCTGGCGCCACTAAATGAGATTCCACAAGAATATTCCTTAAGAAATACATAACTGGTCCAAAATACATGTATTGGAAGTGCAGGTATCGAGGGGGTGGTCATATGGCACATCAGTCCAAAACCCCACTTAAACTTCATCAATCTGGCTCAGATTTTCACAGGAAACTCAGTTCATATCAGACATTGATATTGTATTGGCTTGACTTACTCAGGAAACCAATTAAAAATTTCAATTTTCCGGGGTCTGGGGCCAGGCTCAGCCCCCCTCAAATTAGGAAATATCAGGCATATCCTAATACAACCAATCTGAAGCTCTTCTTTAATTTTGCATATGTTTTAACAATAATTGAGGATATATTAGGCCCATTTGGAGCATTACATCTCTGAAAATAAATTATTTCACCCATATAGTGCTGTAAAAATGGTCAAAAATACATGTAAATTACACCAAACCAGTACCAAATGTTGGTCTATAATGCTGAAATTTGGCCAGAATATAAGGTGGCACATACTAAATCTGACTGAACCGGTTTTAAAATTACATCTGATATAACAGTACCTATAGTTTGGCAATATTGGCTTCAGCTGGCCCCAAATTCGCTTCTGTGGGGCTGCATTAAGATATACTTAAATTTGGCAAAGTAAGACAAATTTAAGGCTGAAAACCATATTGTTTGCTAGAGCTGGCGCCACTAAATGAGATTCCACAAGAATATTCCTTAAGAAATACATAACTGGTCCAAAATACATGTATTGGAAGTGCAGGTATCGAGGGGGTGGTCATATGGCACATCAGTCCAAAACCCCACTTAAACTTCATCAATCTGGCTCAGATTTTCACAGGAAACTCAGTTCATATCAGACATTGATATTGTATTGGCTTGACTTACTCAGGAAACCAATTAAAAATTTCAATTTTCCGGGGTCTGGGGCCAGGCTCAGCCCCCCTCAAATTAGGAAATATCAGGTATATCCTAATACAACCAATCTGAAGCTCTTCTTTAATTTTGCATATGTTTTAACAATAATTGAGGATATATTAGGCCCATTTGGAGCATTACATCTCTGAAAATAAATTATTTCACCCATATAGTGCTGTAAAAATGGTCAAAAATACATGTAAATTACACCAAACCAGTACCAAATGTTGGTCTATAATGCTGAAATTTGGCCAGAATATAAGGTGGCACATACTAAATCTGACTGAACCGGTTTTAAAATTACATCTGATATAACAGTACCTATAGTTTGGCAATATTGGCTTCAGCTGGCCCCAAATTCGCTTCTGTGGGGCTGCATTAAGATATACTTAAATTTGGCAAAGTAAGACAAATTTAAGGCTGAAAACCATATTGTTTGCTAGAGCTGGCGCCACTAAATGAGATTCCACAAGAATATTCCTTAAGAAATACATAACTGGTCCAAAATACATGTATTGGAAGTGCAGGTATCGAGGGGGTGGTCATATGGCACATCAGTCCAAAACCCCACTTAAACTTCATCAATCTGGCGCAGATTTTCACAGGAAACTCAGTTCATATCAGACATTGATATTGTATTGGCTTGACTTACTCAGGAAACCAATTAAAAATTTCAATTTTCCGGGGTCTGGGGCCAGGCTCAGCCCCCCTCAAATTAGGAAATATCAGGTATATCCTAATACAACCAATCTGAAGCTCTTCTTTAATTTTGCATATGTTTTAACAATAATTGAGGATATATTAGGCCCATTTGGAGCATTACATCTCTGAAAATAAATTATTTCACCCATATAGTGCTGTAAAAATGGTCAAAAATACATGTAAATTACACCAAACCAGTACCAAATGTTGGTCTATAATGCTGAAATTTGGCCAGAATATAAGGTGGCACATACTAAATCTGACTGAACCGGTTTTAAAATTACATCTGATATAACAGTACCTATAGTTTGGCAATATTGGCTTCAGCTGGCCCCAAATTCGCTTCTGTGGGGCTGCATTAAGATATACTTAAATTTGGCAAAGTAAGACAAATTTAAGGCTGAAAACCATATTGTTTGCTAGAGCTGGCGCCACTAAATGAGATTCCACAAGAATATTCCTTAAGAAATACATAACTGGTCCAAAATACATGTATTGGAAGTGCAGGTATCGAGGGGGTGGTCATATGGCACATCAGTCCAAAACCCCACTTAAACTTCATCAATCTGGCTCAGATTTTCACAGGAAACTCAGTTCATATCAGACATTGATATTGTATTGGCTTGACTTACTCAGGAAACCAATTAAAAATTTCAATTTTCCGGGGTCTGGGGCCAGGCTCAGCCCCCCTCAAATTAGGAAATATCAGGTATATCCTAATACAACCAATCTGAAGCTCTTCTTTAATTTTGCATATGTTTTAACAATAATTGAGGATATATTAGGCCCATTTGGAGCATTACATCTCTGAAAATAAATTATTTCACCCATATAGTGCTGTAAAAATGGTCAAAAATACATGTAAATTACACCAAACCAGTACCAAATGTTGGTCTATAATGCTGAAATTTGGCCAGAATATAAGGTGGCACATACTAAATCTGACTGAACCGGTTTTAAAATTACATCTGATATAACAGTACCTATAGTTTGGCAATATTGGCTTCAGCTGGCCCCAAATTCGCTTCTGTGGGGCTGCATTAAGATATACTTAAATTTGGCAAAGTAAGACAAATTTAAGGCTGAAAACCATATTGTTTGCTAGAGCTGGCGCCACTAAATGAGATTCCACAAGAATATTCCTTAAGAAATACATAACTGGTCCAAAATACATGTATTGGAAGTGCAGGTATCGAGGGGGTGGTCATATGGCACATCAGTCCAAAACCCCACTTAAACTTCATCAATCTGGCTCAGATTTTCACAGGAAACTCAGTTCATATCAGACATTGATATTGTATTGGCTTGACTTACTCAGGAAACCAATTAAAAATTTCAATTTTCCGGGGTCTGGGGCCAGGCTCAGCCCCCCTCAAATTAGGAAATATCAGGTATATCCTAATACAACCAATCTGAAGCTCTTCTTTAATTTTGCATATGTTTTAACAATAATTGAGGATATATTAGGCCCATTTGGAGCATTACATCTCTGAAAATAAATTATTTCACCCATATAGTGCTGTAAAAATGGTCAAAAATACATGTAAATTACACCAAACCAGTACCAAATGTTGGTCTATAATGCTGAAATTTGGCCAGAATATAAGGTGGCACATACTAAATCTGACTGAACCGGTTTTAAAATTACATCTGATATAACAGTACCTATAGTTTGGCAATATTGGCTTCAGCTGGCCCCAAATTCGCTTCTGTGGGGCTGCATTAAGATATACTTAAATTTGGCAAAGTAAGACAAATTTAAGGCTGAAAACCATATTGTTTGCTAGAGCTGGCGCCACTAAATGAGATTCCACAAGAATATTCCTTAAGAAATACATAACTGGTCCAAAATACATGTATTGGAAGTGCAGGTATCGAGGGGGTGGTCATATGGCACATCAGTCCAAAACCCCACTTAAACTTCATCAATCTGGCTCAGATTTTCACAGGAAACTCAGTTCATATCAGACATTGATATTGTATTGGCTTGACTTACTCAGGAAACCAATTAAAAATTTCAATTTTCCGGGGTCTGGGGCCAGGCTCAGCCCCCCTCAAATTAGGAAATATCAGGTATATCCTAATACAACCAATCTGAAGCTCTTCTTTAATTTTGCATATGTTTTAACAATAATTGAGGATATATTAGGCCCATTTGGAGCATTACATCTCTGAAAATAAATTATTTCACCCATATAGTGCTGTAAAAATGGTCAAAAATACATGTAAATTACACCAAACCAGTACCAAATGTTGGTCTATAATGCTGACATTTGGCCAGAATATAAGGTGGCACATACTAAATCTGACTGAACCGGTTTTAAAATTACATCTGATATAACAGTACCTATAGTTTGGCAATATTGGCTTCAGCTGGCCCCAAATTCGCTTCTGTGGGGCTGCATTAAGATATACTTAAATTTGGCAAAGTAAGACAAATTTAAGGCTGAAAACCATATTGTTTGCTAGAGCTGGCGCCACTAAATGAGATTCCACAAGAATATTCCTTAAGAAATACATAACTGGTCCAAAATACATGTATTGGAAGTGCAGGTATCGAGGGGGTGGTCATATGGCACATCAGTCCAAAACCCCACTTAAACTTCATCAATCTGGCTCAGATTTTCACAGGAAACTCAGTTCATATCAGACATTGATATTGTATTGGCTTGACTTACTCAGGAAACCAATTAAAAATTTCAATTTTCCGGGGTCTGGGGCCAGGCTCAGCCCCCCTCAAATTAGGAAATATCAGGTATATCCTAATACAACCAATCTGAAGCTCTTCTTTAATTTTGCATATGTTTTAACAATAATTGAGGATATATTAGGCCCATTTGGAGCATTACATCTCTGAAAATAAATTATTTCACCCATATAGTGCTGTAAAAATGGTCAAAAATACATGTAAATTACACCAAACCAGTACCAAATGTTGGTCTATAATGCTGAAATTTGGCCAGAATATAAGGTGGCACATACTAAATCTGACTGAACCGGTTTTAAAATTACATCTGATATAACAGTACCTATAGTTTGGCAATATTGGCTTCAGCTGGCCCCAAATTCGCTTCTGTGGGGCTGCATTAAGATATACTTAAATTTGGCAAAGTAAGACAAATTTAAGGCTGAAAACCATATTGTTTGCTAGAGCTGGCGCCACTAAATGAGATTCCACAAGAATATTCCTTAAGAAATACATAACTGGTCCAAAATACATGTATTGGAAGTGCAGGTATCGAGGGGGTGGTCATATGGCACATCAGTCCAAAACCCCACTTAAACTTCATCAATCTGGCTCAGATTTTCACAGGAAACTCAGTTCATATCAGACATTGATATTGTATTGGCTTGACTTACTCAGGAAACCAATTAAAAATTTCAATTTTCCGGGGTCTGGGGCCAGGCTCAGCCCCCCTCAAATTAGGAAATATCAGGTATATCCTAATACAACCAATCTGAAGCTCTTCTTTAATTTTGCATATGTTTTAACAATAATTGAGGATATATTAGGCCCATTTGGAGCATTACATCTCTGAAAATAAATTATTTCACCCATATAGTGCTGTAAAAATGGTCAAAAATACATGTAAATTACACCAAACCAGTACCAAATGTTGGTCTATAATGCTGAAATTTGGCCAGAATATAAGGTGGCACATACTAAATCTGACTGAACCGGTTTTAAAATTACATCTGATATAACAGTACCTATAGTTTGGCAATATTGGCTTCAGCTGGCCCCAAATTCGCTTCTGTGGGGCTGCATTAAGATATACTTAAATTTGGCAAAGTAAGACAAATTTAAGGCTGAAAACCATATTGTTTGCTAGAGCTGGCGCCACTAAATGAGATTCCACAAGAATATTCCTTAAGAAATACATAACTGGTCCAAAATACATGTATTGGAAGTGCAGGTATCGAGGGGGTGGTCATATGGCACATCAGTCCAAAACCCCACTTAAACTTCATCAATCTGGCTCAGATTTTCACAGGAAACTCAGTTCATATCAGACATTGATATTGTATTGGCTTGACTTACTCAGGAAACCAATTAAAAATTTCAATTTTCCGGGGTCTGGGGCCAGGCTCAGCCCCCCTCAAATTAGGAAATATCAGGTATATCCTAATACAACCAATCTGAAGCTCTTCTTTAATTTTGCATATGTTTTAACAATAATTGAGGATATATTAGGCCCATTTGGAGCATTACATCTCTGAAAATAAATTATTTCACCCATATAGTGCTGTAAAAATGGTCAAAAATACATGTAAATTACACCAAACCAGTACCAAATGTTGGTCTATAATGCTGAAATTTGGCCAGAATATAAGGTGGCACATACTAAATCTGACTGAACCGGTTTTAAAATTACATCTGATATAACAGTACCTATAGTTTGGCAATATTGGCTTCAGCTGGCCCCAAATTCGCTTCTGTGGGGCTGCATTAAGATATACTTAAATTTGGCAAAGTAAGACAAATTTAAGGCTGAAAACCATATTGTTTGCTAGAGCTGGCGCCACTAAATGAGATTCCACAAGAATATTCCTTAAGAAATACATAACTGGTCCAAAATACATGTATTGGAAGTGCAGGTATCGAGGGGGTGGTCATATGGCACATCAGTCCAAAACCCCACTTAAACTTCATCAATCTGGCTCAGATTTTCACAGGAAACTCAGTTCATATCAGACATTGATATTGTATTGGCTTGACTTACTCAGGAAACCAATTAAAAATTTCAATTTTCCGGGGTCTGGGGCCAGGCTCAGCCCCCCTCAAATTAGGAAATATCAGGTATATCCTAATACAACCAATCTGAAGCTCTTCTTTAATTTTGCATATGTTTTAACAATAATTGAGGATATATTAGGCCCATTTGGAGCATTACATCTCTGAAAATAAATTATTTCACCCATATAGTGCTGTAAAAATGGTCAAAAATACATGTAAATTACACCAAACCAGTACCAAATGTTGGTCTATAATGCTGAAATTTGGCCAGAATATAAGGTGGCACATACTAAATCTGACTGAACCGGTTTTAAAATTACATCTGATATAACAGTACCTATAGTTTGGCAATATTGGCTTCAGCTGGCCCCAAATTCGCTTCTGTGGGGCTGCATTAAGATATACTTAAATTTGGCAAAGTAAGACAAATTTAAGGCTGAAAACCATATTGTTTGCTAGAGCTGGCGCCACTAAATGAGATTCCACAAGAATATTCCTTAAGAAATACATAACTGGTCCAAAATACATGTATTGGAAGTGCAGGTATCGAGGGGGTGGTCATATGGCACATCAGTCCAAAACCCCACTTAAACTTCATCAATCTGGCTCAGATTTTCACAGGAAACTCAGTTCATATCAGACATTGATATTGTATTGGCTTGACTTACTCAGGAAACCAATTAAAAATTTCAATTTTCCGGGGTCTGGGGCCAGGCTCAGCCCCCCTCAAATTAGGAAATATCAGGTATATCCTAATACAACCAATCTGAAGCTCTTCTTTAATTTTGCATATGTTTTAACAATAATTGAGGATATATTAGGCCCATTTGGAGCATTACATCTCTGAAAATAAATTATTTCACCCATATAGTGCTGTAAAAATGGTCAAAAATACATGTAAATTACACCAAACCAGTACCAAATGTTGGTCTATAATGCTGACATTTGGCCAGAATATAAGGTGGCACATACTAAATCTGACTGAACCGGTTTTAAAATTACATCTGATATAACAGTACCTATAGTTTGGCAATATTGGCTTCAGCTGGCCCCAAATTCGCTTCTGTGGGGCTGCATTAAGATATACTTAAATTTGGCAAAGTAAGACAAATTTAAGGCTGAAAACCATATTGTTTGCTAGAGCTGGCGCCACTAAATGAGATTCCACAAGAATATTCCTTAAGAAATACATAACTGGTCCAAAATACATGTATTGGAAGTGCAGGTATCGAGGGGGTGGTCATATGGCACATCAGTCCAAAACCCCACTTAAACTTCATCAATCTGGCTCAGATTTTCACAGGAAACTCAGTTCATATCAGACATTGATATTGTATTGGCTTGACTTACTCAGGAAACCAATTAAAAATTTCAATTTTCCGGGGTCTGGGGCCAGGCTCAGCCCCCCTCAAATTAGGAAATATCAGGTATATCCTAATACAACCAATCTGAAGCTCTTCTTTAATTTTGCATATGTTTTAACAATAATTGAGGATATATTAGGCCCATTTGGAGCATTACATCTCTGAAAATAAATTATTTCACCCATATAGTGCTGTAAAAATGGTCAAAAATACATGTAAATTACACCAAACCAGTACCAAATGTTGGTCTATAATGCTGAAATTTGGCCAGAATATAAGGTGGCACATACTAAATCTGACTGAACCGGTTTTAAAATTACATCTGATATAACAGTACCTATAGTTTGGCAATATTGGCTTCAGCTGGCCCCAAATTCGCTTCTGTGGGGCTGCATTAAGATATACTTAAATTTGGCAAAGTAAGACAAATTTAAGGCTGAAAACCATATTGTTTGCTAGAGCTGGCGCCACTAAATGAGATTCCACAAGAATATTCCTTAAGAAATACATAACTGGTCCAAAATACATGTATTGGAAGTGCAGGTATCGAGGGGGTGGTCATATGGCACATCAGTCCAAAACCCCACTTAAACTTCATCAATCTGGCTCAGATTTTCACAGGAAACTCAGTTCATATCAGACATTGATATTGTATTGGCTTGACTTACTCAGGAAACCAATTAAAAATTTCAATTTTCCGGGGTCTGGGGCCAGGCTCAGCCCCCCTCAAATTAGGAAATATCAGGTATATCCTAATACAACCAATCTGAAGCTCTTCTTTAATTTTGCATATGTTTTAACAATAATTGAGGATATATTAGGCCCATTTGGAGCATTACATCTCTGAAAATAAATTATTTCACCCATATAGTGCTGTAAAAATGGTCAAAAATACATGTAAATTACACCAAACCAGTACCAAATGTTGGTCTATAATGCTGACATTTGGCCAGAATATAAGGTGGCACATACTAAATCTGACTGAACCGGTTTTAAAATTACATCTGATATAACAGTACCTATAGTTTGGCAATATTGGCTTCAGCTGGCCCCAAATTCGCTTCTGTGGGGCTGCATTAAGATATACTTAAATTTGGCAAAGTAAGACAAATTTAAGGCTGAAAACCATATTGTTTGCTAGAGCTGGCGCCACTAAATGAGATTCCACAAGAATATTCCTTAAGAAATACATAACTGGTCCAAAATACATGTATTGGAAGTGCAGGTATCGAGGGGGTGGTCATATGGCACATCAGTCCAAAACCCCACTTAAACTTCATCAATCTGGCTCAGATTTTCACAGGAAACTCAGTTCATATCAGACATTGATATTGTATTGGCTTGACTTACTCAGGAAACCAATTAAAAATTTCAATTTTCCGGGGTCTGGGGCCAGGCTCAGCCCCCCTCAAATTAGGAAATATCAGGTATATCCTAATACAACCAATCTGAAGCTCTTCTTTAATTTTGCATATGTTTTAACAATAATTGAGGATATATTAGGCCCATTTGGAGCATTACATCTCTGAAAATAAATTATTTCACCCATATAGTGCTGTAAAAATGGTCAAAAATACATGTAAATTACACCAAACCAGTACCAAATGTTGGTCTATAATGCTGAAATTTGGCCAGAATATAAGGTGGCACATACTAAATCTGACTGAACCGGTTTTAAAATTACATCTGATATAACAGTACCTATAGTTTGGCAATATTGGCTTCAGCTGGCCCCAAATTCGCTTCTGTGGGGCTGCATTAAGATATACTTAAATTTGGCAAAGTAAGACAAATTTAAGGCTGAAAACCATATTGTTTGCTAGAGCTGGCGCCACTAAATGAGATTCCACAAGAATATTCCTTAAGAAATACATAACTGGTCCAAAATACATGTATTGGAAGTGCAGGTATCGAGGGGGTGGTCATATGGCACATCAGTCCAAAACCCCACTTAAACTTCATCAATCTGGCTCAGATTTTCACAGGAAACTCAGTTCATATCAGACATTGATATTGTATTGGCTTGACTTACTCAGGAAACCAATTAAAAATTTCAATTTTCCGGGGTCTGGGGCCAGGCTCAGCCCCCCTCAAATTAGGAAATATCAGGTATATCCTAATACAACCAATCTGAAGCTCTTCTTTAATTTTGCATATGTTTTAACAATAATTGAGGATATATTAGGCCCATTTGGAGCATTACATCTCTGAAAATAAATTATTTCACCCATATAGTGCTGTAAAAATGGTCAAAAATACATGTAAATTACACCAAACCAGTACCAAATGTTGGTCTATAATGCTGAAATTTGGCCAGAATATAAGGTGGCACATACTAAATCTGACTGAACCGGTTTTAAAATTACATCTGATATAACAGTACCTATAGTTTGGCAATATTGGCTTCAGCTGGCCCCAAATTCGCTTCTGTGGGGCTGCATTAAGATATACTTAAATTTGGCAAAGTAAGACAAATTTAAGGCTGAAAACCATATTGTTTGCTAGAGCTGGCGCCACTAAATGAGATTCCACAAGAATATTCCTTAAGAAATACATAACTGGTCCAAAATACATGTATTGGAAGTGCAGGTATCGAGGGGGTGGTCATATGGCACATCAGTCCAAAACCCCACTTAAACTTCATCAATCTGGCTCAGATTTTCACAGGAAACTCAGTTCATATCAGACATTGATATTGTATTGGCTTGACTTACTCAGGAAACCAATTAAAAATTTCAATTTTCCGGGGTCTGGGGCCAGGCTCAGCCCCCCTCAAATTAGGAAATATCAGGTATATCCTAATACAACCAATCTGAAGCTCTTCTTTAATTTTGCATATGTTTTAACAATAATTGAGGATATATTAGGCCCATTTGGAGCATTACATCTCTGAAAATAAATTATTTCACCCATATAGTGCTGTAAAAATGGTCAAAAATACATGTAAATTACACCAAACCAGTACCAAATGTTGGTCTATAATGCTGACATTTGGCCAGAATATAAGGTGGCACATACTAAATCTGACTGAACCGGTTTTAAAATTACATCTGATATAACAGTACCTATAGTTTGGCAATATTGGCTTCAGCTGGCCCCAAATTCGCTTCTGTGGGGCTGCATTAAGATATACTTAAATTTGGCAAAGTAAGACAAATTTAAGGCTGAAAACCATATTGTTTGCTAGAGCTGGCGCCACTAAATGAGATTCCACAAGAATATTCCTTAAGAAATACATAACTGGTCCAAAATACATGTATTGGAAGTGCAGGTATCGAGGGGGTGGTCATATGGCACATCAGTCCAAAACCCCACTTAAACTTCATCAATCTGGCTCAGATTTTCACAGGAAACTCAGTTCATATCAGACATTGATATTGTATTGGCTTGACTTACTCAGGAAACCAATTAAAAATTTCAATTTTCCGGGGTCTGGGGCCAGGCTCAGCCCCCCTCAAATTAGGAAATATCAGGTATATCCTAATACAACCAATCTGAAGCTCTTCTTTAATTTTGCATATGTTTTAACAATAATTGAGGATATATTAGGCCCATTTGGAGCATTACATCTCTGAAAATAAATTATTTCACCCATATAGTGCTGTAAAAATGGTCAAAAATACATGTAAATTACACCAAACCAGTACCAAATGTTGGTCTATAATGCTGAAATTTGGCCAGAATATAAGGTGGCACATACTAAATCTGACTGAACCGGTTTTAAAATTACATCTGATATAACAGTACCTATAGTTTGGCAATATTGGCTTCAGCTGGCCCCAAATTCGCTTCTGTGGGGCTGCATTAAGATATACTTAAATTTGGCAAAGTAAGACAAATTTAAGGCTGAAAACCATATTGTTTGCTAGAGCTGGCGCCACTAAATGAGATTCCACAAGAATATTCCTTAAGAAATACATAACTGGTCCAAAATACATGTATTGGAAGTGCAGGTATCGAGGGGGTGGTCATATGGCACATCAGTCCAAAACCCCACTTAAACTTCATCAATCTGGCTCAGATTTTCACAGGAAACTCAGTTCATATCAGACATTGATATTGTATTGGCTTGACTTACTCAGGAAACCAATTAAAAATTTCAATTTTCCGGGGTCTGGGGCCAGGCTCAGCCCCCCTCAAATTAGGAAATATCAGGTATATCCTAATACAACCAATCTGAAGCTCTTCTTTAATTTTGCATATGTTTTAACAATAATTGAGGATATATTAGGCCCATTTGGAGCATTACATCTCTGAAAATAAATTATTTCACCCATATAGTGCTGTAAAAATGGTCAAAAATACATGTAAATTACACCAAACCAGTACCAAATGTTGGTCTATAATGCTGAAATTTGGCCAGAATATAAGGTGGCACATACTAAATCTGACTGAACCGGTTTTAAAATTACATCTGATATAACAGTACCTATAGTTTGGCAATATTGGCTTCAGCTGGCCCCAAATTCGCTTCTGTGGGGCTGCATTAAGATATACTTAAATTTGGCAAAGTAAGACAAATTTAAGGCTGAAAACCATATTGTTTGCTAGAGCTGGCGCCACTAAATGAGATTCCACAAGAATATTCCTTAAGAAATACATAACTGGTCCAAAATACATGTATTGGAAGTGCAGGTATCGAGGGGGTGGTCATATGGCACATCAGTCCAAAACCCCACTTAAACTTCATCAATCTGGCTCAGATTTTCACAGGAAACTCAGTTCATATCAGACATTGATATTGTATTGGCTTGACTTACTCAGGAAACCAATTAAAAATTTCAATTTTCCGGGGTCTGGGGCCAGGCTCAGCCCCCCTCAAATTAGGAAATATCAGGTATATCCTAATACAACCAATCTGAAGCTCTTCTTTAATTTTGCATATGTTTTAACAATAATTGAGGATATATTAGGCCCATTTGGAGCATTACATCTCTGAAAATAAATTATTTCACCCATATAGTGCTGTAAAAATGGTCAAAAATACATGTAAATTACACCAAACCAGTACCAAATGTTGGTCTATAATGCTGAAATTTGGCCAGAATATAAGGTGGCACATACTAAATCTGACTGAACCGGTTTTAAAATTACATCTGATATAACAGTACCTATAGTTTGGCAATATTGGCTTCAGCTGGCCCCAAATTCGCTTCTGTGGGGCTGCATTAAGATATACTTAAATTTGGCAAAGTAAGACAAATTTAAGGCTGAAAACCATATTGTTTGCTAGAGCTGGCGCCACTAAATGAGATTCCACAAGAATATTCCTTAAGAAATACATAACTGGTCCAAAATACATGTATTGGAAGTGCAGGTATCGAGGGGGTGGTCATATGGCACATCAGTCCAAAACCCCACTTAAACTTCATCAATCTGGCTCAGATTTTCACAGGAAACTCAGTTCATATCAGACATTGATATTGTATTGGCTTGACTTACTCAGGAAACCAATTAAAAATTTCAATTTTCCGGGGTCTGGGGCCAGGCTCAGCCCCCCTCAAATTAGGAAATATCAGGTATATCCTAATACAACCAATCTGAAGCTCTTCTTTAATTTTGCATATGTTTTAACAATAATTGAGGATATATTAGGCCCATTTGGAGCATTACATCTCTGAAAATAAATTATTTCACCCATATAGTGCTGTAAAAATGGTCAAAAATACATGTAAATTACACCAAACCAGTACCAAATGTTGGTCTATAATGCTGAAATTTGGCCAGAATATAAGGTGGCACATACTAAATCTGACTGAACCGGTTTTAAAATTACATCTGATATAACAGTACCTATAGTTTGGCAATATTGGCTTCAGCTGGCCCCAAATTCGCTTCTGTGGGGCTGCATTAAGATATACTTAAATTTGGCAAAGTAAGACAAATTTAAGGCTGAAAACCATATTGTTTGCTAGAGCTGGCGCCACTAAATGAGATTCCACAAGAATATTCCTTAAGAAATACATAACTGGTCCAAAATACATGTATTGGAAGTGCAGGTATCGAGGGGGTGGTCATATGGCACATCAGTCCAAAACCCCACTTAAACTTCATCAATCTGGCTCAGATTTTCACAGGAAACTCAGTTCATATCAGACATTGATATTGTATTGGCTTGACTTACTCAGGAAACCAATTAAAAATTTCAATTTTCCGGGGTCTGGGGCCAGGCTCAGCCCCCCTCAAATTAGGAAATATCAGGTATATCCTAATACAACCAATCTGAAGCTCTTCTTTAATTTTGCATATGTTTTAACAATAATTGAGGATATATTAGGCCCATTTGGAGCATTACATCTCTGAAAATAAATTATTTCACCCATATAGTGCTGTAAAAATGGTCAAAAATACATGTAAATTACACCAAACCAGTACCAAATGTTGGTCTATAATGCTGAAATTTGGCCAGAATATAAGGTGGCACATACTAAATCTGACTGAACCGGTTTTAAAATTACATCTGATATAACAGTACCTATAGTTTGGCAATATTGGCTTCAGCTGGCCCCAAATTCGCTTCTGTGGGGCTGCATTAAGATATACTTAAATTTGGCAAAGTAAGACAAATTTAAGGCTGAAAACCATATTGTTTGCTAGAGCTGGCGCCACTAAATGAGATTCCACAAGAATATTCCTTAAGAAATACATAACTGGTCCAAAATACATGTATTGGAAGTGCAGGTATCGAGGGGGTGGTCATATGGCACATCAGTCCAAAACCCCACTTAAACTTCATCAATCTGGCTCAGATTTTCACAGGAAACTCAGTTCATATCAGACATTGATATTGTATTGGCTTGACTTACTCAGGAAACCAATTAAAAATTTCAATTTTCCGGGGTCTGGGGCCAGGCTCAGCCCCCCTCAAATTAGGAAATATCAGGTATATCCTAATACAACCAATCTGAAGCTCTTCTTTAATTTTGCATATGTTTTAACAATAATTGAGGATATATTAGGCCCATTTGGAGCATTACATCTCTGAAAATAAATTATTTCACCCATATAGTGCTGTAAAAATGGTCAAAAATACATGTAAATTACACCAAACCAGTACCAAATGTTGGTCTATAATGCTGAAATTTGGCCAGAATATAAGGTGGCACATACTAAATCTGACTGAACCGGTTTTAAAATTACATCTGATATAACAGTACCTATAGTTTGGCAATATTGGCTTCAGCTGGCCCCAAATTCGCTTCTGTGGGGCTGCATTAAGATATACTTAAATTTGGCAAAGTAAGACAAATTTAAGGCTGAAAACCATATTGTTTGCTAGAGCTGGCGCCACTAAATGAGATTCCACAAGAATATTCCTTAAGAAATACATAACTGGTCCAAAATACATGTATTGGAAGTGCAGGTATCGAGGGGGTGGTCATATGGCACATCAGTCCAAAACCCCACTTAAACTTCATCAATCTGGCTCAGATTTTCACAGGAAACTCAGTTCATATCAGACATTGATATTGTATTGGCTTGACTTACTCAGGAAACCAATTAAAAATTTCAATTTTCCGAGGTCTGGGGCCAGGCTCAGCCCCCCTCAAATTAGGAAATATCAGGTATATCCTAATACAACCAATCTGAAGCTCTTCTTTAATTTTGCATATGTTTTAACAATAATTGAGGATATATTAGGCCCATTTGGAGCATTACATCTCTGAAAATAAATTATTTCACCCATATAGTGCTGTAAAAATGGTCAAAAATACATGTAAATTACACCAAACCAGTACCAAATGTTGGTCTATAATGCTGAAATTTGGCCAGAATATAAGGTGGCACATACTAAATCTGACTGAACCGGTTTTAAAATTACATCTGATATAACAGTACCTATAGTTTGGCAATATTGGCTTCAGCTGGCCCCAAATTCGCTTCTGTGGGGCTGCATTAAGATATACTTAAATTTGGCAAAGTAAGACAAATTTAAGGCTGAAAACCATATTGTTTGCTAGAGCTGGCGCCACTAAATGAGATTCCACAAGAATATTCCTTAAGAAATACATAACTGGTCCAAAATACATGTATTGGAAGTGCAGGTATCGAGGGGGTGGTCATATGGCACATCAGTCCAAAACCCCACTTAAACTTCATCAATCTGGCTCAGATTTTCACAGGAAACTCAGTTCATATCAGACATTGATATTGTATTGGCTTGACTTACTCAGGAAACCAATTAAAAATTTCAATTTTCCGGGGTCTGGGGCCAGGCTCAGCCCCCCTCAAATTAGGAAATATCAGGTATATCCTAATACAACCAATCTGAAGCTCTTCTTTAATTTTGCATATGTTTTAACAATAATTGAGGATATATTAGGCCCATTTGGAGCATTACATCTCTGAAAATAAATTATTTCACCCATATAGTGCTGTAAAAATGGTCAAAAATACATGTAAATTACACCAAACCAGTACCAAATGTTGGTCTATAATGCTGACATTTGGCCAGAATATAAGGTGGCACATACTAAATCTGACTGAACCGGTTTTAAAATTACATCTGATATAACAGTACCTATAGTTTGGCAATATTGGCTTCAGCTGGCCCCAAATTCGCTTCTGTGGGGCTGCATTAAGATATACTTAAATTTGGCAAAGTAAGACAAATTTAAGGCTGAAAACCATATTGTTTGCTAGAGCTGGCGCCACTAAATGAGATTCCACAAGAATATTCCTTAAGAAATACATAACTGGTCCAAAATACATGTATTGGAAGTGCAGGTATCGAGGGGGTGGTCATATGGCACATCAGTCCAAAACCCCACTTAAACTTCATCAATCTGGCTCAGATTTTCACAGGAAACTCAGTTCATATCAGACATTGATATTGTATTGGCTTGACTTACTCAGGAAACCAATTAAAAATTTCAATTTTCCGGGGTCTGGGGCCAGGCTCAGCCCCCCTCAAATTAGGAAATATCAGGTATATCCTAATACAACCAATCTGAAGCTCTTCTTTAATTTTGCATATGTTTTAACAATAATTGAGGATATATTAGGCCCATTTGGAGCATTACATCTCTGAAAATAAATTATTTCACCCATATAGTGCTGTAAAAATGGTCAAAAATACATGTAAATTACACCAAACCAGTACCAAATGTTGGTCTATAATGCTGAAATTTGGCCAGAATATAAGGTGGCACATACTAAATCTGACTGAACCGGTTTTAAAATTACATCTGATATAACAGTACCTATAGTTTGGCAATATTGGCTTCAGCTGGCCCCAAATTCGCTTCTGTGGGGCTGCATTAAGATATACTTAAATTTGGCAAAGTAAGACAAATTTAAGGCTGAAAACCATATTGTTTGCTAGAGCTGGCGCCACTAAATGAGATTCCACAAGAATATTCCTTAAGAAATACATAACTGGTCCAAAATACATGTATTGGAAGTGCAGGTATCGAGGGGGTGGTCATATGGCACATCAGTCCAAAACCCCACTTAAACTTCATCAATCTGGCTCAGATTTTCACAGGAAACTCAGTTCATATCAGACATTGATATTGTATTGGCTTGACTTACTCAGGAAACCAATTAAAAATTTCAATTTTCCGGGGTCTGGGGCCAGGCTCAGCCCCCCTCAAATTAGGAAATATCAGGTATATCCTAATACAACCAATCTGAAGCTCTTCTTTAATTTTGCATATGTTTTAACAATAATTGAGGATATATTAGGCCCATTTGGAGCATTACATCTCTGAAAATAAATTATTTCACCCATATAGTGCTGTAAAAATGGTCAAAAATACATGTAAATTACACCAAACCAGTACCAAATGTTGGTCTATAATGCTGAAATTTGGCCAGAATATAAGGTGGCACATACTAAATCTGACTGAACCGGTTTTAAAATTACATCTGATATAACAGTACCTATAGTTTGGCAATATTGGCTTCAGCTGGCCCCAAATTCGCTTCTGTGGGGCTGCATTAAGATATACTTAAATTTGGCAAAGTAAGACAAATTTAAGGCTGCAAACCATATTGTTTGCTAGAGCTGGCGCCACTAAATGAGATTCCACAAGAATATTCCTTAAGAAATACATAACTGGTCCAAAATACATGTATTGGAAGTGCAGGTATCGAGGGGGTGGTCATATGGCACATCAGTCCAAAACCCCACTTAAACTTCATCAATCTGGCTCAGATTTTCACAGGAAACTCAGTTCATATCAGACATTGATATTGTATTGGCTTGACTTACTCAGGAAACCAATTAAAAATTTCAATTTTCCGGGGTCTGGGGCCAGGCTCAGCCCCCTTCAAATTAGGAAATATCAGGTATATCCTAATACAACCAATCTGAAGCTCTTCTTTAATTTTGCATATGTTTTAACAATAATTGAGGATATATTAGGCCCATTTGGAGCATTACATCTCTGAAAATAAATTATTTCACCCATATAGTGCTGTAAAAATGGTCAAAAATACATGTAAATTACACCAAACCAGTACCAAATGTTGGTCTATAATGCTGAAATTTGGCCAGAATATAAGGTGGCACATACTAAATCTGACTGAACCGGTTTTAAAATTACATCTGATATAACAGTACCTATAGTTTGGCAATATTGGCTTCAGCTGGCCCCAAATTCGCTTCTGTGGGGCTGCATTAAGATATACTTAAATTTGGCAAAGTAAGACAAATTTAAGGCTGAAAACCATATTGTTTGCTAGAGCTGGCGCCACTAAATGAGATTCCACAAGAATATTCCTTAAGAAATACATAACTGGTCCAAAATACATGTATTGGAAGTGCAGGTATCGAGGGGGTGGTCATATGGCACATCAGTCCAAAACCCCACTTAAACTTCATCAATCTGCCTCAGATTTTCACAGGAAACTCAGTTCATATCAGACATTGATATTGTATTGGCTTGACTTACTCAGGAAACCAATTAAAAATTTCAATTTTCCGGGGTCTGGGGCCAGGCTCAGCCCCCCTCAAATTAGGAAATATCAGGTATATCCTAATACAACCAATCTGAAGCTCTTCTTTAATTTTGCATATGTTTTAACAATAATTGAGGATATATTAGGCCCATTTGGAGCATTACATCTCTGAAAATAAATTATTTCACCCATATAGTGCTGTAAAAATGGTCAAAAATACATGTAAATTACACCAAACCAGTACCAAATGTTGGTCTATAATGCTGAAATTTGGCCAGAATATAAGGTGGCACATACTAAATCTGACTGAACCGGTTTTAAAATTACATCTGATATAACAGTACCTATAGTTTGGCAATATTGGCTTCAGCTGGCCCCAAATTCGCTTCTGTGGGGCTGCATTAAGATATACTTAAATTTGGCAAAGTAAGACAAATTTAAGGCTGAAAACCATATTGTTTGCTAGAGCTGGCGCCACTAAATGAGATTCCACAAGAATATTCCTTAAGAAATACATAACTGGTCCAAAATACATGTATTGGAAGTGCAGGTATCGAGGGGGTGGTCATATGGCACATCAGTCCAAAACCCCACTTAAACTTCATCAATCTGGCTCAGATTTTCACAGGAAACTCAGTTCATATCAGACATTGATATTGTATTGGCTTGACTTACTCAGGAAACCAATTAAAAATTTCAATTTTCCGGGGTCTGGGGCCAGGCTCAGCCCCCCTCAAATTAGGAAATATCAGGTATATCCTAATACAACCAATCTGAAGCTCTTCTTTAATTTTGCATATGTTTTAACAATAATTGAGGATATATTAGGCCCATTTGGAGCATTACATCTCTGAAAATAAATTATTTCACCCATATAGTGCTGTAAAAATGGTCAAAAATACATGTAAATTACACCAAACCAGTACCAAATGTTGGTCTATAATGCTGAAATTTGGCCAGAATATAAGGTGGCACATACTAAATCTGACTGAACCGGTTTTAAAATTACATCTGATATAACAGTACCTATAGTTTGGCAATATTGGCTTCAGCTGGCCCCAAATTCGCTTCTGTGGGGCTGCATTAAGATATACTTAAATTTGGCAAAGTAAGACAAATTTAAGGCTGAAAACCATATTGTTTGCTAGAGCTGGCGCCACTAAATGAGATTCCACAAGAATATTCCTTAAGAAATACATAACTGGTCCAAAATACATGTATTGGAAGTGCAGGTATCGAGGGGGTGGTCATATGGCACATCAGTCCAAAACCCCACTTAAACTTCATCAATCTGGCTCAGATTTTCACAGGAAACTCAGTTCATATCAGACATTGATATTGTATTGGCTTGACTTACTCAGGAAACCAATTAAAAATTTCAATTTTCCGGGGTCTGGGGCCAGGCTCAGCCCCCCTCAAATTAGGAAATATCAGGTATATCCTAATACAACCAATCTGAAGCTCTTCTTTAATTTTGCATATGTTTTAACAATAATTGAGGATATATTAGGCCCATTTGGAGCATTACATCTCTGAAAATAAATTATTTCACCCATATAGTGCTGTAAAAATGGTCAAAAATACATGTAAATTACACCAAACCAGTACCAAATGTTGGTCTATAATGCTGAAATTTGGCCAGAATATAAGGTGGCACATACTAAATCTGACTGAACCGGTTTTAAAATTACATCTGATATAACAGTACCTATAGTTTGGCCATATTGGCTTCAGCTGGCCCCAAATTCGCTTCTGTGGGGCTGCATTAAGATATACTTAAATTTGGCAAAGTAAGACAAATTTAAGGCTGAAAACCATATTGTTTGCTAGAGCTGGCGCCACTAAATGAGATTCCACAAGAATATTCCTTAAGAAATACATAACTGGTCCAAAATACATGTATTGGAAGTGCAGGTATCGAGGGGGTGGTCATATGGCACATCAGTCCAAAACCCCACTTAAACTTCATCAATCTGGCTCAGATTTTCACAGGAAACTCAGTTCATATCAGACATTGATATTGTATTGGCTTGACTTACTCAGGAAACCAATTAAAAATTTCAATTTTCCGGGGTCTGGGGCCAGGCTCAGCCCCCCTCAAATTAGGAAATATCAGGTATATCCTAATACAACCAATCTGAAGCTCTTCTTTAATTTTGCATATGTTTTAACAATAATTGAGGATATATTAGGCCCATTTGGAGCATTACATCTCTGAAAATAAATTATTTCACCCATATAGTGCTGTAAAAATGGTCAAAAATACATGTAAATTACACCAAACCAGTACCAAATGTTGGTCTATAATGCTGAAATTTGGCCAGAATATAAGGTGGCACATACTAAATCTGACTGAACCGGTTTTAAAATTACATCTGATATAACAGTACCTATAGTTTGGCAATATTGGCTTCAGCTGGCCCCAAATTCGCTTCTGTGGGGCTGCATTAAGATATACTTAAATTTGGCAAAGTAAGACAAATTTAAGGCTGAAAACCATATTGTTTGCTAGAGCTGGCGCCACTAAATGAGATTCCACAAGAATATTCCTTAAGAAATACATAACTGGTCCAAAATACATGTATTGGAAGTGCAGGTATCGAGGGGGTGGTCATATGGCACATCAGTCCAAAACCCCACTTAAACTTCATCAATCTGGCTCAGATTTTCACAGGAAACTCAGTTCATATCAGACATTGATATTGTATTGGCTTGACTTACTCAGGAAACCAATTAAAAATTTCAATTTTCCGGGGTCTGGGGCCAGGCTCAGCCCCCCTCAAATTAGGAAATATCAGGTATATCCTAATACAACCAATCTGAAGCTCTTCTTTAATTTTGCATATGTTTTAACAATAATTGAGGATATATTAGGCCCATTTGGAGCATTACATCTCTGAAAATAAATTATTTCACCCATATAGTGCTGTAAAAATGGTCAAAAATACATGTAAATTACACCAAACCAGTACCAAATGTTGGTCTATAATGCTGAAATTTGGCCAGAATATAAGGTGGCACATACTAAATCTGACTGAACCGGTTTTAAAATTACATCTGATATAACAGTACCTATAGTTTGGCAATATTGGCTTCAGCTGGCCCCAAATTCGCTTCTGTGGGGCTGCATTAAGATATACTTAAATTTGGCAAAGTAAGACAAATTTAAGGCTGAAAACCATATTGTTTGCTAGAGCTGGCGCCACTAAATGAGATTCCACAAGAATATTCCTTAAGAAATACATAACTGGTCCAAAATACATGTATTGGAAGTGCAGGTATCGAGGGGGTGGTCATATGGCACATCAGTCCAAAACCCCACTTAAACTTCATCAATCTGGCTCAGATTTTCACAGGAAACTCAGTTCATATCAGACATTGATATTGTATTGGCTTGACTTACTCAGGAAACCAATTAAAAATTTCAATTTTCCGGGGTCTGGGGCCAGGCTCAGCCCCCCTCAAATTAGGAAATATCAGGTATATCCTAATACAACCAATCTGAAGCTCTTCTTTAATTTTGCATATGTTTTAACAATAATTGAGGATATATTAGGCCCATTTGGAGCATTACATCTCTGAAAATAAATTATTTCACCCATATAGTGCTGTAAAAATGGTCAAAAATACATGTAAATTACACCAAACCAGTACCAAATGTTGGTCTATAATGCTGAAATTTGGCCAGAATATAAGGTGGCACATACTAAATCTGACTGAACCGGTTTTAAAATTACATCTGATATAACAGTACCTATAGTTTGGCAATATTGGCTTCAGCTGGCCCCAAATTCGCTTCTGTGGGGCTGCATTAAGATATACTTAAATTTGGCAAAGTAAGACAAATTTAAGGCTGAAAACCATATTGTTTGCTAGAGCTGGCGCCACTAAATGAGATTCCACAAGAATATTCCTTAAGAAATACATAACTGGTCCAAAATACATGTATTGGAAGTGCAGGTATCGAGGGGGTGGTCATATGGCACATCAGTCCAAAACCCCACTTAAACTTCATCAATCTGGCGCAGATTTTCACAGGAAACTCAGTTCATATCAGACATTGATATTGTATTGGCTTGACTTACTCAGGAAACCAATTAAAAATTTCAATTTTCCGGGGTCTGGGGCCAGGCTCAGCCCCCCTCAAATTAGGAAATATCAGGTATATCCTAATACAACCAATCTGAAGCTCTTCTTTAATTTTGCATATGTTTTAACAATAATTGAGGATATATTAGGCCCATTTGGAGCATTACATCTCTGAAAATAAATTATTTCACCCATATAGTGCTGTAAAAATGGTCAAAAATACATGTAAATTACACCAAACCAGTACCAAATGTTGGTCTATAATGCTGAAATTTGGCCAGAATATAAGGTGGTACATACTAAATCTGACTGAACCGGTTTTAAAATTACATCTGACATAACAGTACCTATAGTTTGGCAATATTGGCTTCAGCTGGCCCCAAATTCGCTTCTGTGGGGCTGCATTAAGATATACTTAAATTTGGCAAAGTAAGACAAATTTAAGGCTGAAAACCATATTGTTTGCTAGAGCTGGCGCCACTAAATGAGATTCCACAAGAATATTCCTTAAGAAATACATAACTGGTCCAAAATACATGTATTGGAAGTGCAGGTATCGAGGGGGTGGTCATATGGCACATCAGTCCAAAACCCCACTTAAACTTCATCAATCTGGCTCAGATTTTCACAGGAAACTCAGTTCATATCAGACATTGATATTGTATTGGCTTGACTTACTCAGGAAACCAATTAAAACTTTCAATTTTCCGGGGTCTGGGGCCAGGCTCAGCCCCCCTCAAATTAGGAAATATCAGGTATATCCTAATACAACCAATCTGAAGCTCTTCTTTAATTTTGCATATGTTTTAACAATAATTGAGGATATATTAGGCCCATTTGGAGCATTACATCTCTGAAAATAAATTATTTCACCCATATAGTGCTGTAAAAATGGTCAAAAATACATGTAAATTACACCAAACCAGTACCAAATGTTGGTCTATAATGCTGAAATTTGGCCAGAATATAAGGTGGCACATACTAAATCTGACTGAACCGGTTTTAAAATTACATCTGATATAACAGTACCTATAGTTTGGCCATATTGGCTTCAGCTGGCCCCAAATTCGCTTCTGTGGGGCTGCATTAAGATATACTTAAATTTGGCAAAGTAAGACAAATTTAAGGCTGAAAACCATATTGTTTGCTAGAGCTGGCGCCACTAAATGAGATTCCACAAGAATATTCCTTAAGAAATACATAACTGGTCCAAAATACATGTATTGGAAGTGCAGGTATCGAGGGGGTGGTCATATGGCACATCAGTCCAAAACCCCACTTAAACTTCATCAATCTGGCTCAGATTTTCACAGGAAACTCAGTTCATATCAGACATTGATATTGTATTGGCTTGACTTACTCAGGAAACCAATTAAAAATTTCAATTTTCCGGGGTCTGGGGCCAGGCTCAGCCCCCCTCAAATTAGGAAATATCAGGTATATCCTAATACAACCAATCTGAAGCTCTTCTTTAATTTTGCATATGTTTTAACAATAATTGAGGATATATTAGGCCCATTTGGAGCATTACATCTCTGAAAATAAATTATTTCACCCATATAGTGCTGTAAAAATGGTCAAAAATACATGTAAATTACACCAAACCAGTACCAAATGTTGGTCTATAATGCTGAAATTTGGCCAGAATATAAGGTGGCACATACTAAATCTGACTGAACCGGTTTTAAAATTACATCTGATATAACAGTACCTATAGTTTGGCCATATTGGCTTCAGCTGGCCCCAAATTCGCTTCTGTGGGGCTGCATTAAGATATACTTAAATTTGGCAAAGTAAGACAAATTTAAGGCTGAAAACCATATTGTTTGCTAGAGCTGGCGCCACTAAATGAGATTCCACAAGAATATTCCTTAAGAAATACATAACTGGTCCAAAATACATGTATTGGAAGTGCAGGTATCGAGGGGGTGGTCATATGGCACATCAGTCCAAAACCCCACTTAAACTTCATCAATCTGGCTCAGATTTTCACAGGAAACTCAGTTCATATCAGACATTGATATTGTATTGGCTTGACTTACTCAGGAAACCAATTAAAAATTTCAATTTTCCGGGGTCTGGGGCCAGGCTCAGCCCCCCTCAAATTAGGAAATATCAGGTATATCCTAATACAACCAATCTGAAGCTCTTCTTTAATTTTGCATATGTTTTAACAATAATTGAGGATATATTAGGCCCATTTGGAGCATTACATCTCTGAAAATAAATTATTTCACCCATATAGTGCTGTAAAAATGGTCAAAAATGCATGTAAATTACACCAAACCAGTACCAAATGTTGGTCTATAATGCTGAAATTTGGCCAGAATATAAGGTGGCACATACTAAATCTGACTGAACCGGTTTTAAAATTACATCTGATATAACAGTACCTATAGTTTGGCCATATTGGCTTCAGCTGGCCCCAAATTCGCTTCTGTGGGGCTGCATTAAGATATACTTAAATTTGGCAAAGTAAGACAAATTTAAGGCTGAAAACCATATTGTTTGCTAGAGCTGGCGCCACTAAATGAGATTCCACAAGAATATTCCTTAAGAAATACATAACTGGTCCAAAATACATGTATTGGAAGTGCAGGTATCGAGGGGGTGGTCATATGGCACATCAGTCCAAAACCCCACTTAAACTTCATCAATCTGGCTCAGATTTTCACAGGAAACTCAGTTCATATCAGACATTGATATTGTATTGGCTTGACTTACTCAGGAAACCAATTAAAAATTTCAATTTTCCGGGGTCTGGGGCCAGGCTCAGCCCCCCTCAAATTAGGAAATATCAGGTATATCCTAATACAACCAATCTGAAGCTCTTCTTTAATTTTGCATATGTTTTAACAATAATTGAGGATATATTAGGCCCATTTGGAGCATTACATCTCTGAAAATAAATTATTTCACCCATATAGTGCTGTAAAAATGGTCAAAAATACATGTAAATTACACCAAACCAGTACCAAATGTTGGTCTATAATGCTGAAATTTGGCCAGAATATAAGGTGGCACATACTAAATCTGACTGAACCGGTTTTAAAATTACATCTGATATAACAGTACCTATAGTTTGGCAATATTGGCTTCAGCTGGCCCCAAATTCGCTTCTGTGGGGCTGCATTAAGATATACTTAAATTTGGCAAAGTAAGACAAATTTAAGGCTGAAAACCATATTGTTTGCTAGAGCTGGCGCCACTAAATGAGATTCCACAAGAATATTCCTTAAGAAATACATAACTGGTCCAAAATACATGTATTGGAAGTGCAGGTATCGAGGGGGTGGTCATATGGCACATCAGTCCAAAACCCCACTTAAACTTCATCAATCTGGCTCAGATTTTCACAGGAAACTCAGTTCATATCAGACATTGATATTGTATTGGCTTGACTTACTCAGGAAACCAATTAAAAATTTCAATTTTCCGGGGTCTGGGGCCAGGCTCAGCCCCCCTCAAATTAGGAAATATCAGGTATATCCTAATACAACCAATCTGAAGCTCTTCTTTAATTTTGCATATGTTTTAACAATAATTGAGGATATATTAGGCCCATTTGGAGCATTACATCTCTGAAAATAAATTATTTCACCCATATAGTGCTGTAAAAATGGTCAAAAATACATGTAAATTACACCAAACCAGTACCAAATGTTGGTCTATAATGCTGAAATTTGGCCAGAATATAAGGTGGCACATACTAAATCTGACTGAACCGGTTTTAAAATTACATCTGATATAACAGTACCTATAGTTTGGCAATATTGGCTTCAGCTGGCCCCAAATTCGCTTCTGTGGGGCTGCATTAAGATATACTTAAATTTGGCAAAGTAAGACAAATTTAAGGCTGAAAACCATATTGTTTGCTAGAGCTGGCGCCACTAAATGAGATTCCACAAGAATATTCCTTAAGAAATACATAACTGGTCCAAAATACATGTATTGGAAGTGCAGGTATCGAGGGGGTGGTCATATGGCACATCAGTCCAAAACCCCACTTAAACTTCATCAATCTGGCTCAGATTTTCACAGGAAACTCAGTTCATATCAGACATTGATATTGTATTGGCTTGACTTACTCAGGAAACCAATTAAAAATTTCAATTTTCCGGGGTCTGGGGCCAGGCTCAGCCCCCCTCAAATTAGGAAATATCAGGTATATCCTAATACAACCAATCTGAAGCTCTTCTTTAATTTTGCATATGTTTTAACAATAATTGAGGATATATTAGGCCCATTTGGAGCATTACATCTCTGAAAATAAATTATTTCACCCATATAGTGCTGTAAAAATGGTCAAAAATACATGTAAATTACACCAAACCAGTACCAAATGTTGGTCTATAATGCTGACATTTGGCCAGAATATAAGGTGGCACATACTAAATCTGACTGAACCGGTTTTAAAATTACATCTGATATAACAGTACCTATAGTTTGGCCATATTGGCTTCAGCTGGCCCCAAATTCGCTTCTGTGGGGCTGCATTAAGATATACTTAAATTTGGCAAAGTAAGACAAATTTAAGGCTGAAAACCATATTGTTTGCTAGAGCTGGCGCCACTAAATGAGATTCCACAAGAATATTCCTTAAGAAATACATAACTGGTCCAAAATACATGTATTGGAAGTGCAGGTATCGAGGGGGTGGTCATATGGCACATCAGTCCAAAACCCCACTTAAACTTCATCAATCTGGCTCAGATTTTCACAGGAAACTCAGTTCATATCAGACATTGATATTGTATTGGCTTGACTTACTCAGGAAACCAATTAAAAATTTCAATTTTCCGGGGTCTGGGGCCAGGCTCAGCCCCCCTCAAAATAGGAAATATCAGGTATATCCTAATACAACCAATCTGAAGCTCTTCTTTAATTTTGCATATGTTTTAACAATAATTGAGGATATATTAGGCCCATTTGGAGCATTACATCTCTGAAAATAAATTATTTCACCCATATAGTGCTGTAAAAATGGTCAAAAATACATGTAAATTACACCAAACCAGTACCAAATGTTGGTCTATAATGCTGAAATTTGGCCAGAATATAAGGTGGCACATACTAAATCTGACTGAACCGGTTTTAAAATTACATCTGATATAACAGTACCTATAGTTTGGCAATATTGGCTTCAGCTGGCCCCAAATTCGCTTCTGTGGGGCTGCATTAAGATATACTTAAATTTGGCAAAGTAAGACAAATTTAAGGCTGAAAACCATATTGTTTGCTAGAGCTGGCGCCACTAAATGAGATTCCACAAGAATATTCCTTAAGAAATACATAACTGGTCCAAAATACATGTATTGGAAGTGCAGGTATCGAGGGGGTGGTCATATGGCACATCAGTCCAAAACCCCACTTAAACTTCATCAATCTGGCTCAGATTTTCACAGGAAACTCAGTTTATATCAGACATTGATATTGTATTGGCTTGACTTACTCAGGAAACCAATTAAAAATTTCAATTTTCCGGGGTCTGGGGCCAGGCTCAGCCCCCCTCAAATTAGGAAATATCAGGTATATCCTAATACAACCAATCTGAAGCTCTTCTTTAATTTTGCATATGTTTTAACAATAATTGAGGATATATTAGGCCCATTTGGAGCATTACATCTCTGAAAATAAATTATTTCACCCATATAGTGCTGTAAAAATGGTCAAAAATACATGTAAATTACACCAAACCAGTACCAAATGTTGGTCTATAATGCTGAAATTTGGCCAGAATATAAGGTGGCACATACTAAATCTGACTGAACCGGTTTTAAAATTACATCTGATATAACAGTACCTATAGTTTGGCAATATTGGCTTCAGCTGGCCCCAAATTCGCTTCTGTGGGGCTGCATTAAGATATACTTAAATTTGGCAAAGTAAGACAAATTTAAGGCTGAAAACCATATTGTTTGCTAGAGCTGGCGCCACTAAATGAGATTCCACAAGAATATTCCTTAAGAAATACATAACTGGTCCAAAATACATGTATTGGAAGTGCAGGTATCGAGGGGGTGGTCATATGGCACATCAGTCCAAAACCCCACTTAAACTTCATCAATCTGGCTCAGATTTTCACAGGAAACTCAGTTCATATCAGACATTGATATTGTATTGGCTTGACTTACTCAGGAAACCAATTAAAAATTTCAATTTTCCGGGGTCTGGGGCCAGGCTCAGCCCCCCTCAAATTAGGAAATATCAGGTATATCCTAATACAACCAATCTGAAGCTCTTCTTTAATTTTGCATATGTTTTAACAATAATTGAGGATATATTAGGCCCATTTGGAGCATTACATCTCTGAAAATAAATTATTTCACCCATATAGTGCTGTAAAAATGGTCAAAAATACATGTAAATTACACCAAACCAGTACCAAATGTTGGTCTATAATGCTGAAATTTGGCCAGAATATAAGGTGGCACATACTAAATCTGACTGAACCGGTTTTAAAATTACATCTGATATAACAGTACCTATAGTTTGGCAATATTGGCTTCAGCTGGCCCCAAATTCGCTTCTGTGGGGCTGCATTAAGATATACTTAAATTTGGCAAAGTAAGACAAATTTAAGGCTGAAAACCATATTGTTTGCTAGAGCTGGCGCCACTAAATGAGATTCCACAAGAATATTCCTTAAGAAATACATAACTGGTCCAAAATACATGTATTGGAAGTGCAGGTATCGAGGGGGTGGTCATATGGCACATCAGTCCAAAACCCCACTTAAACTTCATCAATCTGGCTCAGATTTTCACAGGAAACTCAGTTTATATCAGACATTGATATTGTATTGGCTTGACTTACTCAGGAAACCAATTAAAAATTTCAATTTTCCGGGGTCTGGGGCCAGGCTCAGCCCCCCTCAAATTAGGAAATATCAGGTATATCCTAATACAACCAATCTGAAGCTCTTCTTTAATTTTGCATATGTTTTAACAATAATTGAGGATATATTAGGCCCATTTGGAGCATTACATCTCTGAAAATAAATTATTTCACCCATATAGTGCTGTAAAAATGGTCAAAAATACATGTAAATTACACCAAACCAGTACCAAATGTTGGTCTATAATGCTGAAATTTGGCCAGAATATAAGGTGGCACATACTAAATCTGACTGAACCGGTTTTAAAATTACATCTGATATAACAGTACCTATAGTTTGGCAATATTGGCTTCAGCTGGCCCCAAATTCGCTTCTGTGGGGCTGCATTAAGATATACTTAAATTTGGCAAAGTAAGACAAATTTAAGGCTGAAAACCATATTGTTTGCTAGAGCTGGCGCCACTAAATGAGATTCCACAAGAATATTCCTTAAGAAATACATAACTGGTCCAAAATACATGTATTGGAAGTGCAGGTATCGAGGGGGTGGTCATATGGCACATCAGTCCAAAACCCCACTTAAACTTCATCAATCTGGCTCAGATTTTCACAGGAAACTCAGTTCATATCAGACATTGATATTGTATTGGCTTGACTTACTCAGGAAACCAATTAAAAATTTCAATTTTCCGGGGTCTGGGGCCAGGCTCAGCCCCCCTCAAATTAGGAAATATCAGGTATATCCTAATACAACCAATCTGAAGCTCTTCTTTAATTTTGCATATGTTTTAACAATAATTGAGGATATATTAGGCCCATTTGGAGCATTACATCTCTGAAAATAAATTATTTCACCCATATAGTGCTGTAAAAATGGTCAAAAATACATGTAAATTACACCAAACCAGTACCAAATGTTGGTCTATAATGCTGACATTTGGCCAGAATATAAGGTGGCACATACTAAATCTGACTGAACCGGTTTTAAAATTACATCTGATATAACAGTACCTATAGTTTGGCAATATTGGCTTCAGCTGGCCCCAAATTCGCTTCTGTGGGGCTGCATTAAGATATACTTAAATTTGGCAAAGTAAGACAAATTTAAGGCTGAAAACCATATTGTTTGCTAGAGCTGGCGCCACTAAATGAGATTCCACAAGAATATTCCTTAAGAAATACATAACTGGTCCAAAATACATGTATTGGAAGTGCAGGTATCGAGGGGGTGGTCATATGGCACATCAGTCCAAAACCCCACTTAAACTTCATCAATCTGGCTCAGATTTTCACAGGAAACTCAGTTCATATCAGACATTGATATTGTATTGGCTTGACTTACTCAGGAAACCAATTAAAAATTTCAATTTTCCGGGGTCTGGGGCCAGGCTCAGCCCCCCTCAAATTAGGAAATATCAGGTATATCCTAATACAACCAATCTGAAGCTCTTCTTTAATTTTGCATATGTTTTAACAATAATTGAGGATATATTAGGCCCATTTGGAGCATTACATCTCTGAAAATAAATTATTTCACCCATATAGTGCTGTAAAAATGGTCAAAAATACATGTAAATTACACCAAACCAGTACCAAATGTTGGTCTATAATGCTGAAATTTGGCCAGAATATAAGGTGGCACATACTAAATCTGACTGAACCGGTTTTAAAATTACATCTGATATAACAGTACCTATAGTTTGGCCATATTGGCTTCAGCTGGCCCCAAATTCGCTTCTGTGGGGCTGCATTAAGATATACTTAAATTTGGCAAAGTAAGACAAATTTAAGGCTGAAAACCATATTGTTTGCTAGAGCTGGCGCCACTAAATGAGATTCCACAAGAATATTCCTTAAGAAATACATAACTGGTCCAAAATACATGTATTGGAAGTGCAGGTATCGAGGGGGTGGTCATATGGCACATCAGTCCAAAACCCCACTTAAACTTCATCAATCTGGCTCAGATTTTCACAGGAAACTCAGTTCATATCAGACATTGATATTGTATTGGCTTGACTTACTCAGGAAACCAATTAAAAATTTCAATTTTCCGGGGTCTGGGGCCAGGCTCAGCCCCCCTCAAATTAGGAAATATCAGGTATATCCTAATACAACCAATCTGAAGCTCTTCTTTAATTTTGCATATGTTTTAACAATAATTGAGGATATATTAGGCCCATTTGGAGCATTACATCTCTGAAAATAAATTATTTCACCCATATAGTGCTGTAAAAATGGTCAAAAATACATGTAAATTACACCAAACCAGTACCAAATGTTGGTCTATAATGCTGAAATTTGGCCAGAATATAAGGTGGCACATACTAAATCTGACTGAACCGGTTTTAAAATTACATCTGATATAACAGTACCTATAGTTTGGCAATATTGGCTTCAGCTGGCCCCAAATTCGCTTCTGTGGGGCTGCATTAAGATATACTTAAATTTGGCAAAGTAAGACAAATTTAAGGCTGAAAACCATATTGTTTGCTAGAGCTGGCGCCACTAAATGAGATTCCACAAGAATATTCCTTAAGAAATACATAACTGGTCCAAAATACATGTATTGGAAGTGCAGGTATCGAGGGGGTGGTCATATGGCACATCAGTCCAAAACCCCACTTAAACTTCATCAATCTGGCTCAGATTTTCACAGGAAACTCAGTTCATATCAGACATTGATATTGTATTGGCTTGACTTACTCAGGAAACCAATTAAAAATTTCAATTTTCCGGGGTCTGGGGCCAGGCTCAGCCCCCCTCAAATTAGGAAATATCAGGTATATCCTAATACAACCAATCTGAAGCTCTTCTTTAATTTTGCATATGTTTTAACAATAATTGAGGATATATTAGGCCCATTTGGAGCATTACATCTCTGAAAATAAATTATTTCACCCATATAGTGCTGTAAAAATGGTCAAAAATACATGTAAATTACACCAAACCAGTACCAAATGTTGGTCTATAATGCTGAAATTTGGCCAGAATATAAGGTGGCACATACTAAATCTGACTGAACCGGTTTTAAAATTACATCTGATATAACAGTACCTATAGTTTGGCAATATTGGCTTCAGCTGGCCCCAAATTCGCTTCTGTGGGGCTGCATTAAGATATACTTAAATTTGGCAAAGTAAGACAAATTTAAGGCTGAAAACCATATTGTTTGCTAGAGCTGGCGCCACTAAATGAGATTCCACAAGAATATTCCTTAAGAAATACATAACTGGTCCAAAATACATGTATTGGAAGTGCAGGTATCGAGGGGGTGGTCATATGGCACATCAGTCCAAAACCCCACTTAAACTTCATCAATCTGGCTCAGATTTTCACAGGAAACTCAGTTCATATCAGACATTGATATTGTATTGGCTTGACTTACTCAGGAAACCAATTAAAAATTTCAATTTTCCGGGGTCTGGGGCCAGGCTCAGCCCCCCTCAAATTAGGAAATATCAGGTATATCCTAATACAACCAATCTGAAGCTCTTCTTTAATTTTGCATATGTTTTAACAATAATTGAGGATATATTAGGCCCATTTGGAGCATTACATCTCTGAAAATAAATTATTTCACCCATATAGTGCTGTAAAAATGGTCAAAAATACATGTAAATTACACCAAACCAGTACCAAATGTTGGTCTATAATGCTGAAATTTGGCCAGAATATAAGGTGGCACATACTAAATCTGACTGAACCGGTTTTAAAATTACATCTGATATAACAGTACCTATAGTTTGGCAATATTGGCTTCAGCTGGCCCCAAATTCGCTTCTGTGGGGCTGCATTAAGATATACTTAAATTTGGCAAAGTAAGACAAATTTAAGGCTGAAAACCATATTGTTTGCTAGAGCTGGCGCCACTAAATGAGATTCCACAAGAATATTCCTTAAGAAATACATAACTGGTCCAAAATACATGTATTGGAAGTGCAGGTATCGAGGGGGTGGTCATATGGCACATCAGTCCAAAACCCCACTTAAACTTCATCAATCTGGCGCAGATTTTCACAGGAAACTCAGTTCATATCAGACATTGATATTGTATTGGCTTGACTTACTCAGGAAACCAATTAAAAATTTCAATTTTCCGGGGTCTGGGGCCAGGCTCAGCCCCCCTCAAATTAGGAAATATCAGGTATATCCTAATACAACCAATCTGAAGCTCTTCTTTAATTTTGCATATGTTTTAACAATAATTGAGGATATATTAGGCCCATTTGGAGCATTACATCTCTGAAAATAAATTATTTCACCCATATAGTGCTGTAAAAATGGTCAAAAATACATGTAAATTACACCAAACCAGTACCAAATGTTGGTCTATAATGCTGAAATTTGGCCAGAATATAAGGTGGCACATACTAAATCTGACTGAACCTATTTTAAAATTACATCTGATATAACAGTACCTATAGTTTGGCCATATTGGCTTCAGCTGGCCCCAAATTCGCTTCTGTGGGGCTGCATTAAGATATACTTAAATTTGGCAAAGTAAGACAAATTTAAGGCTGAAAACCATATTGTTTGCTAGAGCTGGCGCCACTAAATGAGATTCCACAAGAATATTCCTTAAGAAATACATAACTGGTCCAAAATACATGTATTGGAAGTGCAGGTATCGAGGGGGTGGTCATATGGCACATCAGTCCAAAACCCCACTTAAACTTCATCAATCTGGCTCAGATTTTCACAGGAAACTCAGTTCATATCAGACATTGATATTGTATTGGCTTGACTTACTCAGGAAACCAATTAAAAATTTCAATTTTCCGGGGTCTGGGGCCAGGCTCAGCCCCCCTCAAATTAGGAAATATCAGGTATATCCTAATACAACCAATCTGAAGCTCTTCTTTAATTTTGCATATGTTTTAACAATAATTGAGGATATATTAGGCCCATTTGGAGCATTACATCTCTGAAAATAAATTATTTCACCCATATAGTGCTGTAAAAATGGTCAAAAATACATGTAAATTACACCAAACCAGTACCAAATGTTGGTCTATAATGCTGAAATTTGGCCAGAATATAAGGTGGCACATACTAAATCTGACTGAACCAGTTTTAAAATTACATCTGATATAACAGTACCTATAGTTTGGCAATATTGGCTTCAGCTGGCCCCAAATTCGCTTCTGTGGGGCTGCATTAAGATATACTTAAATTTGGCAAAGTAAGACAAATTTAAGGCTGAAAACCATATTGTTTGCTAGAGCTGGCGCCACTAAATGAGATTCCACAAGAATATTCCTTAAGAAATACATAACTGGTCCAAAATACATGTATTGGAAGTGCAGGTATCGAGGGGGTGGTCATATGGCACATCAGTCCAAAACCCCACTTAAACTTCATCAATCTGGCTCAGATTTTCACAGGAAACTCAGTTCATATCAGACATTGATATTGTATTGGCTTGACTTACTCAGGAAACCAATTAAAAATTTCAATTTTCCGGGGTCTGGGGCCAGGCTCAGCCCCCCTCAAATTAGGAAATATCAGGTATATCCTAATACAACCAATCTGAAGCTCTTCTTTAATTTTGCATATGTTTTAACAATAATTGAGGATATATTAGGCCCATTTGGAGCATTACATCTCTGAAAATAAATTATTTCACCCATATAGTGCTGTAAAAATGGTCAAAAATACATGTAAATTACACCAAACCAGTACCAAATGTTGGTCTATAATGCTGAAATTTGGCCAGAATATAAGGTGGCACATACTAAATCTGACTGAACCGGTTTTAAAATTACATCTGATATAACAGTACCTATAGTTTGGCAATATTGGCTTCAGCTGGCCCCAAATTCGCTTCTGTGGGGCTGCATTAAGATATACTTAAATTTGGCAAAGTAAGACAAATTTAAGGCTGAAAACCATATTGTTTGCTAGAGCTGGCGCCACTAAATGAGATTCCACAAGAATATTCCTTAAGAAATACATAACTGGTCCAAAATACATGTATTGGAAGTGCAGGTATCGAGGGGGTGGTCATATGGCACATCAGTCCAAAACCCCACTTAAACTTCATCAATCTGGCTCAGATTTTCACAGGAAACTCAGTTCATATCAGACATTGATATTGTATTGGCTTGACTTACTCAGGAAACCAATTAAAAATTTCAATTTTCCGGGGTCTGGGGCCAGGCTCAGCCCCCCTCAAATTAGGAAATATCAGGTATATCCTAATACAACCAATCTGAAGCTCTTCTTTAATTTTGCATATGTTTTAACAATAATTGAGGATATATTAGGCCCATTTGGAGCATTACATCTCTGAAAATAAATTATTTCACCCATATAGTGCTGTAAAAATGGTCAAAAATACATGTAAATTACACCAAACCAGTACCAAATGTTGGTCTATAATGCTGAAATTTGGCCAGAATATAAGGTGGCACATACTAAATCTGACTGAACCGGTTTTAAAATTACATCTGATATAACAGTACCTATAGTTTGGCAATATTGGCTTCAGCTGGCCCCAAATTCGCTTCTGTGGGGCTGCATTAAGATATACTTAAATTTGGCAAAGTAAGACAAATTTAAGGCTGAAAACCATATTGTTTGCTAGAGCTGGCGCCACTAAATGAGATTCCACAAGAATATTCCTTAAGAAATACATAACTGGTCCAAAATACATGTATTGGAAGTGCAGGTATCGAGGGGGTGGTCATATGGCACATCAGTCCAAAACCCCACTTAAACTTCATCAATCTGGCGCAGATTTTCACAGGAAACTCAGTTCATATCAGACATTGATATTGTATTGGCTTGACTTACTCAGGAAACCAATTAAAAATTTCAATTTTCCGGGGTCTGGGGCCAGGCTCAGCCCCCCTCAAATTAGGAAATATCAGGTATATCCTAATACAACCAATCTGAAGCTCTTCTTTAATTTTGCATATGTTTTAACAATAATTGAGGATATATTAGGCCCATTTGGAGCATTACATCTCTGAAAATAAATTATTTCACCCATATAGTGCTGTAAAAATGGTCAAAAATACATGTAAATTACACCAAACCAGTACCAAATGTTGGTCTATAATGCTGAAATTTGGCCAGAATATAAGGTGGCACATACTAAATCTGACTGAACCGGTTTTAAAATTACATCTGATATAACAGTACCTATAGTTTGGCAATATTGGCTTCAGCTGGCCCCAAATTCGCTTCTGTGGGGCTGCATTAAGATATACTTAAATTTGGCAAAGTAAGACAAATTTAAGGCTGAAAACCATATTGTTTGCTAGAGCTGGCGCCACTAAATGAGATTCCACAAGAATATTCCTTAAGAAATACATAACTGGTCCAAAATACATGTATTGGAAGTGCAGGTATCGAGGGGGTGGTCATATGGCACATCAGTCCAAAACCCCACTTAAACTTCATCAATCTGGCGCAGATTTTCACAGGAAACTCAGTTCATATCAGACATTGATATTGTATTGGCTTGACTTACTCAGGAAACCAATTAAAAATTTCAATTTTCCGGGGTCTGGGGCCAGGCTCAGCCCCCCTCAAATTAGGAAATATCAGGTATATCCTAATACAACCAATCTGAAGCTCTTCTTTAATTTTGCATATGTTTTAACAATAATTGAGGATATATTAGGCCCATTTGGAGCATTACATCTCTGAAAATAAATTATTTCACCCATATAGTGCTGTAAAAATGGTCAAAAATACATGTAAATTACACCAAACCAGTACCAAATGTTGGTCTATAATGCTGAAATTTGGCCAGAATATAAGGTGGCACATACTAAATCTGACTGAACCGGTTTTAAAATTACATCTGATATAACAGTACCTATAGTTTGGCAATATTGGCTTCAGCTGGCCCCAAATTCGCTTCTGTGGGGCTGCATTAAGATATACTTAAATTTGGCAAAGTAAGACAAATTTAAGGCTGAAAACCATATTGTTTGCTAGAGCTGGCGCCACTAAATGAGATTCCACAAGAATATTCCTTAAGAAATACATAACTGGTCCAAAATACATGTATTGGAAGTGCAGGTATCGAGGGGGTGGTCATATGGCACATCAGTCCAAAACCCCACTTAAACTTCATCAATCTGGCTCAGATTTTCACAGGAAACTCAGTTTATATCAGACATTGATATTGTATTGGCTTGACTTACTCAGGAAACCAATTAAAAATTTCAATTTTCCGGGGTCTGGGGCCAGGCTCAGCCCCCCTCAAATTAGGAAATATCAGGTATATCCTAATACAACCAATCTGAAGCTCTTCTTTAATTTTGCATATGTTTTAACAATAATTGAGGATATATTAGGCCCATTTGGAGCATTACATCTCTGAAAATAAATTATTTCACCCATATAGTGCTGTAAAAATGGTCAAAAATACATGTAAATTACACCAAACCAGTACCAAATGTTGGTCTATAATGCTGAAATTTGGCCAGAATATAAGGTGGCACATACTAAATCTGACTGAACCGGTTTTAAAATTACATCTGATATAACAGTACCTATAGTTTGGCAATATTGGCTTCAGCTGGCCCCAAATTCGCTTCTGTGGGGCTGCATTAAGATATACTTAAATTTGGCAAAGTAAGACAAATTTAAGGCTGAAAACCATATTGTTTGCTAGAGCTGGCGCCACTAAATGAGATTCCACAAGAATATTCCTTAAGAAATACATAACTGGTCCAAAATACATGTATTGGAAGTGCAGGTATCGAGGGGGTGGTCATATGGCACATCAGTCCAAAACCCCACTTAAACTTCATCAATCTGGCTCAGATTTTCACAGGAAACTCAGTTCATATCAGACATTGATATTGTATTGGCTTGACTTACTCAGGAAACCAATTAAAAATTTCAATTTTCCGGGGTCTGGGGCCAGGCTCAGCCCCCCTCAAATTAGGAAATATCAGGTATATCCTAATACAACCAATCTGAAGCTCTTCTTTAATTTTGCATATGTTTTAACAATAATTGAGGATATATTAGGCCCATTTGGAGCATTACATCTCTGAAAATAAATTATTTCACCCATATAGTGCTGTAAAAATGGTCAAAAATACATGTAAATTACACCAAACCAGTACCAAATGTTGGTCTATAATGCTGACATTTGGCCAGAATATAAGGTGGCACATACTAAATCTGACTGAACCGGTTTTAAAATTACATCTGATATAACAGTACCTATAGTTTGGCAATATTGGCTTCAGCTGGCCCCAAATTCGCTTCTGTGGGGCTGCATTAAGATATACTTAAATTTGGCAAAGTAAGACAAATTTAAGGCTGAAAACCATATTGTTTGCTAGAGCTGGCGCCACTAAATGAGATTCCACAAGAATATTCCTTAAGAAATACATAACTGGTCCAAAATACATGTATTGGAAGTGCAGGTATCGAGGGGGTGGTCATATGGCACATCAGTCCAAAACCCCACTTAAACTTCATCAATCTGGCTCAGATTTTCACAGGAAACTCAGTTCATATCAGACATTGATATTGTATTGGCTTGACTTACTCAGGAAACCAATTAAAAATTTCAATTTTCCGGGGTCTGGGGCCAGGCTCAGCCCCCCTCAAATTAGGAAATATCAGGTATATCCTAATACAACCAATCTGAAGCTCTTCTTTAATTTTGCATATGTTTTAACAATAATTGAGGATATATTAGGCCCATTTGGAGCATTACATCTCTGAAAATAAATTATTTCACCCATATAGTGCTGTAAAAATGGTCAAAAATACATGTAAATTACACCAAACCAGTACCAAATGTTGGTCTATAATGCTGAAATTTGGCCAGAATATAAGGTGGCACATACTAAATCTGACTGAACCGGTTTTAAAATTACATCTGATATAACAGTACCTATAGTTTGGCCATATTGGCTTCAGCTGGCCCCAAATTCGCTTCTGTGGGGCTGCATTAAGATATACTTAAATTTGGCAAAGTAAGACAAATTTAAGGCTGAAAACCATATTGTTTGCTAGAGCTGGCGCCACTAAATGAGATTCCACAAGAATATTCCTTAAGAAATACATAACTGGTCCAAAATACATGTATTGGAAGTGCAGGTATCGAGGGGGTGGTCATATGGCACATCAGTCCAAAACCCCACTTAAACTTCATCAATCTGGCTCAGATTTTCACAGGAAACTCAGTTCATATCAGACATTGATATTGTATTGGCTTGACTTACTCAGGAAACCAATTAAAAATTTCAATTTTCCGGGGTCTGGGGCCAGGCTCAGCCCCCCTCAAAATAGGAAATATCAGGTATATCCTAATACAACCAATCTGAAGCTCTTCTTTAATTTTGCATATGTTTTAACAATAATTGAGGATATATTAGGCCCATTTGGAGCATTACATCTCTGAAAATAAATTATTTCACCCATATAGTGCTGTAAAAATGGTCAAAAATACATGTAAATTACACCAAACCAGTACCAAATGTTGGTCTATAATGCTGAAATTTGGCCAGAATATAAGGTGGCACATACTAAATCTGACTGAACCGGTTTTAAAATTACATCTGATATAACAGTACCTATAGTTTGGCAATATTGGCTTCAGCTGGCCCCAAATTCGCTTCTGTGGGGCTGCATTAAGATATACTTAAATTTGGCAAAGTAAGACAAATTTAAGGCTGAAAACCATATTGTTTGCTAGAGCTGGCGCCACTAAATGAGATTCCACAAGAATATTCCTTAAGAAATACATAACTGGTCCAAAATACATGTATTGGAAGTGCAGGTATCGAGGGGGTGGTCATATGGCACATCAGTCCAAAACCCCACTTAAACTTCATCAATCTGGCTCAGATTTTCACAGGAAACTCAGTTTATATCAGACATTGATATTGTATTGGCTTGACTTACTCAGGAAACCAATTAAAAATTTCAATTTTCCGGGGTCTGGGGCCAGGCTCAGCCCCCCTCAAATTAGGAAATATCAGGTATATCCTAATACAACCAATCTGAAGCTCTTCTTTAATTTTGCATATGTTTTAACAATAATTGAGGATATATTAGGCCCATTTGGAGCATTACATCTCTGAAAATAAATTATTTCACCCATATAGTGCTGTAAAAATGGTCAAAAATACATGTAAATTACACCAAACCAGTACCAAATGTTGGTCTATAATGCTGAAATTTGGCCAGAATATAAGGTGGCACATACTAAATCTGACTGAACCGGTTTTAAAATTACATCTGATATAACAGTACCTATAGTTTGGCAATATTGGCTTCAGCTGGCCCCAAATTCGCTTCTGTGGGGCTGCATTAAGATATACTTAAATTTGGCAAAGTAAGACAAATTTAAGGCTGAAAACCATATTGTTTGCTAGAGCTGGCGCCACTGAATGAGATTCCACAAGAATATTCCTTAAGAAATACATAACTGGTCCAAAATACATGTATTGGAAGTGCAGGTATCGAGGGGGTGGTCATATGGCACATCAGTCCAAAACCCCACTTAAACTTCATCAATCTGGCTCAGATTTTCACAGGAAACTCAGTTTATATCAGACATTGATATTGTATTGGCTTGACTTACTCAGGAAACCAATTAAAAATTTCAATTTTCCGGGGTCTGGGGCCAGGCTCAGCCCCCCTCAAATTAGGAAATATCAGGTATATCCTAATACAACCAATCTGAAGCTCTTCTTTAATTTTGCATATGTTTTAACAATAATTGAGGATATATTAGGCCCATTTGGAGCATTACATCTCTGAAAATAAATTATTTCACCCATATAGTGCTGTAAAAATGGTCAAAAATACATGTAAATTACACCAAACCAGTACCAAATGTTGGTCTATAATGCTGAAATTTGGCCAGAATATAAGGTGGCACATACTAAATCTGACTGAACCGGTTTTAAAATTACATCTGATATAACAGTACCTATAGTTTGGCAATATTGGCTTCAGCTGGCCCCAAATTCGCTTCTGTGGGGCTGCATTAAGATATACTTAAATTTGGCAAAGTAAGACAAATTTAAGGCTGAAAACCATATTGTTTGCTAGAGCTGGCGCCACTAAATGAGATTCCACAAGAATATTCCTTAAGAAATACATAACTGGTCCAAAATACATGTATTGGAAGTGCAGGTATCGAGGGGGTGGTCATATGGCACATCAGTCCAAAACCCCACTTAAACTTCATCAATCTGGCTCAGATTTTCACAGGAAACTCAGTTCATATCAGACATTGATATTGTATTGGCTTGACTTACTCAGGAAACCAATTAAAAATTTCAATTTTCCGGGGTCTGGGGCCAGGCTCAGCCCCCCTCAAATTAGGAAATATCAGGTATATCCTAATACAACCAATCTGAAGCTCTTCTTTAATTTTGCATATGTTTTAACAATAATTGAGGATATATTAGGCCCATTTGGAGCATTACATCTCTGAAAATAAATTATTTCACCCATATAGTGCTGTAAAAATGGTCAAAAATACATGTAAATTACACCAAACCAGTACCAAATGTTGGTCTATAATGCTGACATTTGGCCAGAATATAAGGTGGCACATACTAAATCTGACTGAACCGGTTTTAAAATTACATCTGATATAACAGTACCTATAGTTTGGCAATATTGGCTTCAGCTGGCCCCAAATTCGCTTCTGTGGGGCTGCATTAAGATATACTTAAATTTGGCAAAGTAAGACAAATTTAAGGCTGAAAACCATATTGTTTGCTAGAGCTGGCGCCACTAAATGAGATTCCACAAGAATATTCCTTAAGAAATACATAACTGGTCCAAAATACATGTATTGGAAGTGCAGGTATCGAGGGGGTGGTCATATGGCACATCAGTCCAAAACCCCACTTAAACTTCATCAATCTGGCTCAGATTTTCACAGGAAACTCAGTTCATATCAGACATTGATATTGTATTGGCTTGACTTACTCAGGAAACCAATTAAAAATTTCAATTTTCCGGGGTCTGGGGCCAGGCTCAGCCCCCCTCAAATTAGGAAATATCAGGTATATCCTAATACAACCAATCTGAAGCTCTTCTTTAATTTTGCATATGTTTTAACAATAATTGAGGATATATTAGGCCCATTTGGAGCATTACATCTCTGAAAATAAATTATTTCACCCATATAGTGCTGTAAAAATGGTCAAAAATACATGTAAATTACACCAAACCAGTACCAAATGTTGGTCTATAATGCTGAAATTTGGCCAGAATATAAGGTGGCACATACTAAATCTGACTGAACCGGTTTTAAAATTACATCTGATATAACAGTACCTATAGTTTGGCCATATTGGCTTCAGCTGGCCCCAAATTCGCTTCTGTGGGGCTGCATTAAGATATACTTAAATTTGGCAAAGTAAGACAAATTTAAGGCTGAAAACCATATTGTTTGCTAGAGCTGGCGCCACTAAATGAGATTCCACAAGAATATTCCTTAAGAAATACATAACTGGTCCAAAATACATGTATTGGAAGTGCAGGTATCGAGGGGGTGGTCATATGGCACATCAGTCCAAAACCCCACTTAAACTTCATCAATCTGGCTCAGATTTTCACAGGAAACTCAGTTCATATCAGACATTGATATTGTATTGGCTTGACTTACTCAGGAAACCAATTAAAAATTTCAATTTTCCGGGGTCTGGGGCCAGGCTCAGCCCCCCTCAAATTAGGAAATATCAGGTATATCCTAATACAACCAATCTGAAGCTCTTCTTTAATTTTGCATATGTTTTAACAATAATTGAGGATATATTAGGCCCATTTGGAGCATTACATCTCTGAAAATAAATTATTTCACCCATATAGTGCTGTAAAAATGGTCAAAAATACATGTAAATTACACCAAACCAGTACCAAATGTTGGTCTATAATGCTGAAATTTGGCCAGAATATAAGGTGGCACATACTAAATCTGACTGAACCGGTTTTAAAATTACATCTGATATAACAGTACCTATAGTTTGGCAATATTGGCTTCAGCTGGCCCCAAATTCGCTTCTGTGGGGCTGCATTAAGATATACTTAAATTTGGCAAAGTAAGACAAATTTAAGGCTGAAAACCATATTGTTTGCTAGAGCTGGCGCCACTAAATGAGATTCCACAAGAATATTCCTTAAGAAATACATAACTGGTCCAAAATACATGTATTGGAAGTGCAGGTATCGAGGGGGTGGTCATATGGCACATCAGTCCAAAACCCCACTTAAACTTCATCAATCTGGCTCAGATTTTCACAGGAAACTCAGTTCATATCAGACATTGATATTGTATTGGCTTGACTTACTCAGGAAACCAATTAAAAATTTCAATTTTCCGGGGTCTGGGGCCAGGCTCAGCCCCCCTCAAATTAGGAAATATCAGGTATATCCTAATACAACCAATCTGAAGCTCTTCTTTAATTTTGCATATGTTTTAACAATAATTGAGGATATATTAGGCCCATTTGGAGCATTACATCTCTGAAAATAAATTATTTCACCCATATAGTGCTGTAAAAATGGTCAAAAATACATGTAAATTACACCAAACCAGTACCAAATGTTGGTCTATAATGCTGAAATTTGGCCAGAATATAAGGTGGCACATACTAAATCTGACTGAACCGGTTTTAAAATTACATCTGATATAACAGTACCTATAGTTTGGCAATATTGGCTTCAGCTGGCCCCAAATTCGCTTCTGTGGGGCTGCATTAAGATATACTTAAATTTGGCAAAGTAAGACAAATTTAAGGCTGAAAACCATATTGTTTGCTAGAGCTGGCGCCACTAAATGAGATTCCACAAGAATATTCCTTAAGAAATACATAACTGGTCCAAAATACATGTATTGGAAGTGCAGGTATCGAGGGGGTGGTCATATGGCACATCAGTCCAAAACCCCACTTAAACTTCATCAATCTGGCTCAGATTTTCACAGGAAACTCAGTTCATATCAGACATTGATATTGTATTGGCTTGACTTACTCAGGAAACCAATTAAAAATTTCAATTTTCCGGGGTCTGGGGCCAGGCTCAGCCCCCCTCAAATTAGGAAATATCAGGTATATCCTAATACAACCAATCTGAAGCTCTTCTTTAATTTTGCATATGTTTTAACAATAATTGAGGATATATTAGGCCCATTTGGAGCATTACATCTCTGAAAATAAATTATTTCACCCATATAGTGCTGTAAAAATGGTCAAAAATACATGTAAATTACACCAAACCAGTACCAAATGTTGGTCTATAATGCTGAAATTTGGCCAGAATATAAGGTGGCACATACTAAATCTGACTGAACCGGTTTTAAAATTACATCTGATATAACAGTACCTATAGTTTGGCAATATTGGCTTCAGCTGGCCCCAAATTCGCTTCTGTGGGGCTGCATTAAGATATACTTAAATTTGGCAAAGTAAGACAAATTTAAGGCTGAAAACCATATTGTTTGCTAGAGCTGGCGCCACTAAATGAGATTCCACAAGAATATTCCTTAAGAAATACATAACTGGTCCAAAATACATGTATTGGAAGTGCAGGTATCGAGGGGGTGGTCATATGGCACATCAGTCCAAAACCCCACTTAAACTTCATCAATCTGGCGCAGATTTTCACAGGAAACTCAGTTCATATCAGACATTGATATTGTATTGGCTTGACTTACTCAGGAAACCAATTAAAAATTTCAATTTTCCGGGGTCTGGGGCCAGGCTCAGCCCCCCTCAAATTAGGAAATATCAGGTATATCCTAATACAACCAATCTGAAGCTCTTCTTTAATTTTGCATATGTTTTAACAATAATTGAGGATATATTAGGCCCATTTGGAGCATTACATCTCTGAAAATAAATTATTTCACCCATATAGTGCTGTAAAAATGGTCAAAAATACATGTAAATTACACCAAACCAGTACCAAATGTTGGTCTATAATGCTGAAATTTGGCCAGAATATAAGGTGGCACATACTAAATCTGACTGAACCGGTTTTAAAATTACATCTGATATAACAGTACCTATAGTTTGGCCATATTGGCTTCAGCTGGCCCCAAATTCGCTTCTGTGGGGCTGCATTAAGATATACTTAAATTTGGCAAAGTAAGACAAATTTAAGGCTGAAAACCATATTGTTTGCTAGAGCTGGCGCCACTAAATGAGATTCCACAAGAATATTCCTTAAGAAATACATAACTGGTCCAAAATACATGTATTGGAAGTGCAGGTATCGAGGGGGTGGTCATATGGCACATCAGTCCAAAACCCCACTTAAACTTCATCAATCTGGCTCAGATTTTCACAGGAAACTCAGTTCATATCAGACATTGATATTGTATTGGCTTGACTTACTCAGGAAACCAATTAAAAATTTCAATTTTCCGGGGTCTGGGGCCAGGCTCAGCCCCCCTCAAATTAGGAAATATCAGGTATATCCTAATACAACCAATCTGAAGCTCTTCTTTAATTTTGCATATGTTTTAACAATAATTGAGGATATATTAGGCCCATTTGGAGCATTACATCTCTGAAAATAAATTATTTCACCCATATAGTGCTGTAAAAATGGTCAAAAATACATGTAAATTACACCAAACCAGTACCAAATGTTGGTCTATAATGCTGAAATTTGGCCAGAATATAAGGTGGCACATACTAAATCTGACTGAACCGGTTTTAAAATTACATCTGATATAACAGTACCTATAGTTTGGCAATATTGGCTTCAGCTGGCCCCAAATTCGCTTCTGTGGGGCTGCATTAAGATATACTTAAATTTGGCAAAGTAAGACAAATTTAAGGCTGAAAACCATATTGTTTGCTAGAGCTGGCGCCACTAAATGAGATTCCACAAGAATATTCCTTAAGAAATACATAACTGGTCCAAAATACATGTATTGGAAGTGCAGGTATCGAGGGGGTGGTCATATGGCACATCAGTCCAAAACCCCACTTAAACTTCATCAATCTGGCTCAGATTTTCACAGGAAACTCAGTTCATATCAGACATTGATATTGTATTGGCTTGACTTACTCAGGAAACCAATTAAAAATTTCAATTTTCCGGGGTCTGGGGCCAGGCTCAGCCCCCCTCAAATTAGGAAATATCAGGTATATCCTAATACAACCAATCTGAAGCTCTTCTTTAATTTTGCATATGTTTTAACAATAATTGAGGATATATTAGGCCCATTTGGAGCATTACATCTCTGAAAATAAATTATTTCACCCATATAGTGCTGTAAAAATGGTCAAAAATACATGTAAATTACACCAAACCAGTACCAAATGTTGGTCTATAATGCTGACATTTGGCCAGAATATAAGGTGGCACATACTAAATCTGACTGAACCGGTTTTAAAATTACATCTGATATAACAGTACCTATAGTTTGGCAATATTGGCTTCAGCTGGCCCCAAATTCGCTTCTGTGGGGCTGCATTAAGATATACTTAAATTTGGCAAAGTAAGACAAATTTAAGGCTGAAAACCATATTGTTTGCTAGAGCTGGCGCCACTAAATGAGATTCCACAAGAATATTCCTTAAGAAATACATAACTGGTCCAAAATACATGTATTGGAAGTGCAGGTATCGAGGGGGTGGTCATATGGCACATCAGTCCAAAACCCCACTTAAACTTCATCAATCTGGCTCAGATTTTCACAGGAAACTCAGTTCATATCAGACATTGATATTGTATTGGCTTGACTTACTCAGGAAACCAATTAAAAATTTCAATTTTCCGGGGTCTGGGGCCAGGCTCAGCCCCCCTCAAATTAGGAAATATCAGGTATATCCTAATACAACCAATCTGAAGCTCTTCTTTAATTTTGCATATGTTTTAACAATAATTGAGGATATATTAGGCCCATTTGGAGCATTACATCTCTGAAAATAAATTATTTCACCCATATAGTGCTGTAAAAATGGTCAAAAATACATGTAAATTACACCAAACCAGTACCAAATGTTGGTCTATAATGCTGAAATTTGGCCAGAATATAAGGTGGCACATACTAAATCTGACTGAACCGGTTTTAAAATTACATCTGATATAACAGTACCTATAGTTTGGCAATATTGGCTTCAGCTGGCCCCAAATTCGCTTCTGTGGGGCTGCATTAAGATATACTTAAATTTGGCAAAGTAAGACAAATTTAAGGCTGAAAACCATATTGTTTGCTAGAGCTGGCGCCACTAAATGAGATTCCACAAGAATATTCCTTAAGAAATACATAACTGGTCCAAAATACATGTATTGGAAGTGCAGGTATCGAGGGGGTGGTCATATGGCACATCAGTCCAAAACCCCACTTAAACTTCATCAATCTGGCTCAGATTTTCACAGGAAACTCAGTTCATATCAGACATTGATATTGTATTGGCTTGACTTACTCAGGAAACCAATTAAAAATTTCAATTTTCCGGGGTCTGGGGCCAGGCTCAGCCCCCCTCAAATTAGGAAATATCAGGTATATCCTAATACAACCAATCTGAAGCTCTTCTTTAATTTTGCATATGTTTTAACAATAATTGAGGATATATTAGGCCCATTTGGAGCATTACATCTCTGAAAATAAATTATTTCACCCATATAGTGCTGTAAAAATGGTCAAAAATACATGTAAATTACACCAAACCAGTACCAAATGTTGGTCTATAATGCTGAAATTTGGCCAGAATATAAGGTGGCACATACTAAATCTGACTGAACCGGTTTTAAAATTACATCTGATATAACAGTACCTATAGTTTGGCAATATTGGCTTCAGCTGGCCCCAAATTCGCTTCTGTGGGGCTGCATTAAGATATACTTAAATTTGGCAAAGTAAGACAAATTTAAGGCTGAAAACCATATTGTTTGCTAGAGCTGGCGCCACTAAATGAGATTCCACAAGAATATTCCTTAAGAAATACATAACTGGTCCAAAATACATGTATTGGAAGTGCAGGTATCGAGGGGGTGGTCATATGGCACATCAGTCCAAAACCCCACTTAAACTTCATCAATCTGGCGCAGATTTTCACAGGAAACTCAGTTCATATCAGACATTGATATTGTATTGGCTTGACTTACTCAGGAAACCAATTAAAAATTTCAATTTTCCGGGGTCTGGGGCCAGGCTCAGCCCCCCTCAAATTAGGAAATATCAGGTATATCCTAATACAACCAATCTGAAGCTCTTCTTTAATTTTGCATATGTTTTAACAATAATTGAGGATATATTAGGCCCATTTGGAGCATTACATCTCTGAAAATAAATTATTTCACCCATATAGTGCTGTAAAAATGGTCAAAAATACATGTAAATTACACCAAACCAGTACCAAATGTTGGTCTATAATGCTGAAATTTGGCCAGAATATAAGGTGGCACATACTAAATCTGACTGAACCGGTTTTAAAATTACATCTGATATAACAGTACCTATAGTTTGGCAATATTGGCTTCAGCTGGCCCCAAATTCGCTTCTGTGGGGCTGCATTAAGATATACTTAAATTTGGCAAAGTAAGACAAATTTAAGGCTGAAAACCATATTGTTTGCTAGAGCTGGCGCCACTAAATGAGATTCCACAAGAATATTCCTTAAGAAATACATAACTGGTCCAAAATACATGTATTGGAAGTGCAGGTATCGAGGGGGTGGTCATATGGCACATCAGTCCAAAACCCCACTTAAACTTCATCAATCTGGCGCAGATTTTCACAGGAAACACAGTTCATATCAGACATTGATATTGTATTGGCTTGACTTACTCAGGAAACCAATTAAAAATTTCAATTTTCCGGGGTCTGGGGCCAGGCTCAGCCCCCCTCAAATTAGGAAATATCAGGTATATCCTAATACAACCAATCTGAAGCTCTTCTTTAATTTTGCATATGTTTTAACAATAATTGAGGATATATTAGGCCCATTTGGAGCATTACATCTCTGAAAATAAATTATTTCACCCATATAGTGCTGTAAAAATGGTCAAAAATACATGTAAATTACACCAAACCAGTACCAAATGTTGGTCTATAATGCTGAAATTTGGCCAGAATATAAGGTGGCACATACTAAATCTGACTGAACCGGTTTTAAAATTACATCTGATATAACAGTACCTATAGTTTGGCAATATTGGCTTCAGCTGGCCCCAAATTCGCTTCTGTGGGGCTGCATTAAGATATACTTAAATTTGGCAAAGTAAGACAAATTTAAGGCTGAAAACCATATTGTTTGCTAGAGCTGGCGCCACTAAATGAGATTCCACAAGAATATTCCTTAAGAAATACATAACTGGTCCAAAATACATGTATTGGAAGTGCAGGTATCGAGGGGGTGGTCATATGGCACATCAGTCCAAAACCCCACTTAAACTTCATCAATCTGGCTCAGATTTTCACAGGAAACTCAGTTCATATCAGACATTGATATTGTATTGGCTTGACTTACTCAGGAAACCAATTAAAAATTTCAATTTTCCGGGGTCTGGGGCCAGGCTCAGCCCCCCTCAAATTAGGAAATATCAGGTATATCCTAATACAACCAATCTGAAGCTCTTCTTTAATTTTGCATATGTTTTAACAATAATTGAGGATATATTAGGCCCATTTGGAGCATTACATCTCTGAAAATAAATTATTTCACCCATATAGTGCTGTAAAAATGGTCAAAAATACATGTAAATTACACCAAACCAGTACCAAATGTTGGTCTATAATGCTGAAATTTGGCCAGAATATAAGGTGGCACATACTAAATCTGACTGAACCGGTTTTAAAATTACATCTGATATAACAGTACCTATAGTTTGGCAATATTGGCTTCAGCTGGCCCCAAATTCGCTTCTGTGGGGCTGCATTAAGATATACTTAAATTTGGCAAAGTAAGACAAATTTAAGGCTGAAAACCATATTGTTTGCTAGAGCTGGCGCCACTAAATGAGATTCCACAAGAATATTCCTTAAGAAATACATAACTGGTCCAAAATACATGTATTGGAAGTGCAGGTATCGAGGGGGTGGTCATATGGCACATCAGTCCAAAACCCCACTTAAACTTCATCAATCTGGCTCAGATTTTCACAGGAAACTCAGTTCATATCAGACATTGATATTGTATTGGCTTGACTTACTCAGGAAACCAATTAAAAATTTCAATTTTCCGGGGTCTGGGGCCAGGCTCAGCCCCCCTCAAATTAGGAAATATCAGGTATATCCTAATACAACCAATCTGAAGCTCTTCTTTAATTTTGCATATGTTTTAACAATAATTGAGGATATATTAGGCCCATTTGGAGCATTACATCTCTGAAAATAAATTATTTCACCCATATAGTGCTGTAAAAATGGTCAAAAATACATGTAAATTACACCAAACCAGTACCAAATGTTGGTCTATAATGCTGACATTTGGCCAGAATATAAGGTGGCACATACTAAATCTGACTGAACCGGTTTTAAAATTACATCTGATATAACAGTACCTATAGTTTGGCAATATTGGCTTCAGCTGGCCCCAAATTCGCTTCTGTGGGGCTGCATTAAGATATACTTAAATTTGGCAAAGTAAGACAAATTTAAGGCTGAAAACCATATTGTTTGCTAGAGCTGGCGCCACTAAATGAGATTCCACAAGAATATTCCTTAAGAAATACATAACTGGTCCAAAATACATGTATTGGAAGTGCAGGTATCGAGGGGGTGGTCATATGGCACATCAGTCCAAAACCCCACTTAAACTTCATCAATCTGGCTCAGATTTTCACAGGAAACTCAGTTCATATCAGACATTGATATTGTATTGGCTTGACTTACTCAGGAAACCAATTAAAAATTTCAATTTTCCGGGGTCTGGGGCCAGGCTCAGCCCCCCTCAAATTAGGAAATATCAGGTATATCCTAATACAACCAATCTGAAGCTCTTCTTTAATTTTGCATATGTTTTAACAATAATTGAGGATATATTAGGCCCATTTGGAGCATTACATCTCTGAAAATAAATTATTTCACCCATATAGTGCTGTAAAAATGGTCAAAAATACATGTAAATTACACCAAACCAGTACCAAATGTTGGTCTATAATGCTGACATTTGGCCAGAATATAAGGTGGCACATACTAAATCTGACTGAACCGGTTTTAAAATTACATCTGATATAACAGTACCTATAGTTTGGCAATATTGGCTTCAGCTGGCCCCAAATTCGCTTCTGTGGGGCTGCATTAAGATATACTTAAATTTGGCAAAGTAAGACAAATTTAAGGCTGAAAACCATATTGTTTGCTAGAGCTGGCGCCACTAAATGAGATTCCACAAGAATATTCCTTAAGAAATACATAACTGGTCCAAAATACATGTATTGGAAGTGCAGGTATCGAGGGGGTGGTCATATGGCACATCAGTCCAAAACCCCACTTAAACTTCATCAATCTGGCTCAGATTTTCACAGGAAACTCAGTTCATATCAGACATTGATATTGTATTGGCTTGACTTACTCAGGAAACCAATTAAAAATTTCAATTTTCCGGGGTCTGGGGCCAGGCTCAGCCCCCCTCAAATTAGGAAATATCAGGTATATCCTAATACAACCAATCTGAAGCTCTTCTTTAATTTTGCATATGTTTTAACAATAATTGAGGATATATTAGGCCCATTTGGAGCATTACATCTCTGAAAATAAATTATTTCACCCATATAGTGCTGTAAAAATGGTCAAAAATACATGTAAATTACACCAAACCAGTACCAAATGTTGGTCTATAATGCTGAAATTTGGCCAGAATATAAGGTGGCACATACTAAATCTGACTGAACCGGTTTTAAAATTACATCTGATATAACAGTACCTATAGTTTGGCAATATTGGCTTCAGCTGGCCCCAAATTCGCTTCTGTGGGGCTGCATTAAGATATACTTAAATTTGGCAAAGTAAGACAAATTTAAGGCTGAAAACCATATTGTTTGCTAGAGCTGGCGCCACTAAATGAGATTCCACAAGAATATTCCTTAAGAAATACATAACTGGTCCAAAATACATGTATTGGAAGTGCAGGTATCGAGGGGGTGGTCATATGGCACATCAGTCCAAAACCCCACTTAAACTTCATCAATCTGGCTCAGATTTTCACAGGAAACTCAGTTCATATCAGACATTGATATTGTATTGGCTTGACTTACTCAGGAAACCAATTAAAAATTTCAATTTTCCGGGGTCTGGGGCCAGGCTCAGCCCCCCTCAAATTAGGAAATATCAGGTATATCCTAATACAACCAATCTGAAGCTCTTCTTTAATTTTGCATATGTTTTAACAATAATTGAGGATATATTAGGCCCATTTGGAGCATTACATCTCTGAAAATAAATTATTTCACCCATATAGTGCTGTAAAAATGGTCAAAAATACATGTAAATTACACCAAACCAGTACCAAATGTTGGTCTATAATGCTGACATTTGGCCAGAATATAAGGTGGCACATACTAAATCTGACTGAACCGGTTTTAAAATTACATCTGATATAACAGTACCTATAGTTTGGCAATATTGGCTTCAGCTGGCCCCAAATTCGCTTCTGTGGGGCTGCATTAAGATATACTTAAATTTGGCAAAGTAAGACAAATTTAAGGCTGAAAACCATATTGTTTGCTAGAGCTGGCGCCACTAAATGAGATTCCACAAGAATATTCCTTAAGAAATACATAACTGGTCCAAAATACATGTATTGGAAGTGCAGGTATCGAGGGGGTGGTCATATGGCACATCAGTCCAAAACCCCACTTAAACTTCATCAATCTGGCTCAGATTTTCACAGGAAACTCAGTTCATATCAGACATTGATATTGTATTGGCTTGACTTACTCAGGAAACCAATTAAAAATTTCAATTTTCCGGGGTCTGGGGCCAGGCTCAGCCCCCCTCAAATTAGGAAATATCAGGTATATCCTAATACAACCAATCTGAAGCTCTTCTTTAATTTTGCATATGTTTTAACAATAATTGAGGATATATTAGGCCCATTTGGAGCATTACATCTCTGAAAATAAATTATTTCACCCATATAGTGCTGTAAAAATGGTCAAAAATACATGTAAATTACACCAAACCAGTACCAAATGTTGGTCTATAATGCTGAAATTTGGCCAGAATATAAGGTGGCACATACTAAATCTCACTGAACCGGTTTTAAAATTACATCTGATATAACAGTACCTATAGTTTGGCAATATTGGCTTCAGCTGGCCCCAAATTCGCTTCTGTGGGGCTGCATTAAGATATACTTAAATTTGGCAAAGTAAGACAAATTTAAGGCTGAAAACCATATTGTTTGCTAGAGCTGGCGCCACTAAATGAGATTCCACAAGAATATTCCTTAAGAAATACATAACTGGTCCAAAATACATGTATTGGAAGTGCAGGTATCGAGGGGGTGGTCATATGGCACATCAGTCCAAAACCCCACTTAAACTTCATCAATCTGGCTCAGATTTTCACAGGAAACTCAGTTCATATCAGACATTGATATTGTATTGGCTTGACTTACTCAGGAAACCAATTAAAAATTTCAATTTTCCGGGGTCTGGGGCCAGGCTCAGCCCCCCTCAAATTAGGAAATATCAGGTATATCCTAATACAACCAATCTGAAGCTCTTCTTTAATTTTGCATATGTTTTAACAATAATTGAGGATATATTAGGCCCATTTGGAGCATTACATCTCTGAAAATAAATTATTTCACCCATATAGTGCTGTAAAAATGGTCAAAAATACATGTAAATTACACCAAACCAGTACCAAATGTTGGTCTATAATGCTGAAATTTGGCCAGAATATAAGGTGGCACATACTAAATCTGACTGAACCGGTTTTAAAATTACATCTGATATAACAGTACCTATAGTTTGGCAATATTGGCTTCAGCTGGCCCCAAATTCGCTTCTGTGGGGCTGCATTAAGATATACTTAAATTTGGCAAAGTAAGACAAATTTAAGGCTGAAAACCATATTGTTTGCTAGAGCTGGCGCCACTAAATGAGATTCCACAAGAATATTCCTTAAGAAATACATAACTGGTCCAAAATACATGTATTGGAAGTGCAGGTATCGAGGGGGTGGTCATATGGCACATCAGTCCAAAACCCCACTTAAACTTCATCAATCTGGCTCAGATTTTCACAGGAAACTCAGTTCATATCAGACATTGATATTGTATTGGCTTGACTTACTCAGGAAACCAATTAAAAATTTCAATTTTCCGGGGTCTGGGGCCAGGCTCAGCCCCCCTCAAATTAGGAAATATCAGGTATATCCTAATACAACCAATCTGAAGCTCTTCTTTAATTTTGCATATGTTTTAACAATAATTGAGGATATATTAGGCCCATTTGGAGCATTACATCTCTGAAAATAAATTATTTCACCCATATAGTGCTGTAAAAATGGTCAAAAATACATGTAAATTACACCAAACCAGTACCAAATGTTGGTCTATAATGCTGAAATTTGGCCAGAATATAAGGTGGCACATACTAAATCTGACTGAACCGGTTTTAAAATTACATCTGATATAACAGTACCTATAGTTTGGCAATATTGGCTTCAGCTGGCCCCAAATTCGCTTCTGTGGGGCTGCATTAAGATATACTTAAATTTGGCAAAGTAAGACAAATTTAAGGCTGAAAACCATATTGTTTGCTAGAGCTGGCGCCACTAAATGAGATTCCACAAGAATATTCCTTAAGAAATACATAACTGGTCCAAAATACATGTATTGGAAGTGCAGGTATCGAGGGGGTGGTCATATGGCACATCAGTCCAAAACCCCACTTAAACTTCATCAATCTGGCTCAGATTTTCACAGGAAACTCAGTTCATATCAGACATTGATATTGTATTGGCTTGACTTACTCAGGAAACCAATTAAAAATTTCAATTTTCCGGGGTCTGGGGCCAGGCTCAGCCCCCCTCAAATTAGGAAATATCAGGTATATCCTAATACAACCAATCTGAAGCTCTTCTTTAATTTTGCATATGTTTTAACAATAATTGAGGATATATTAGGCCCATTTGGAGCATTACATCTCTGAAAATAAATTATTTCACCCATATAGTGCTGTAAAAATGGTCAAAAATACATGTAAATTACACCAAACCAGTACCAAATGTTGGTCTATAATGCTGAAATTTGGCCAGAATATAAGGTGGCACATACTAAATCTGACTGAACCGGTTTTAAAATTACATCTGATATAACAGTACCTATAGTTTGGCAATATTGGCTTCAGCTGGCCCCAAATTCGCTTCTGTGGGGCTGCATTAAGATATACTTAAATTTGGCAAAGTAAGACAAATTTAAGGCTGAAAACCATATTGTTTGCTAGAGCTGGCGCCACTAAATGAGATTCCACAAGAATATTCCTTAAGAAATACATAACTGGTCCAAAATACATGTATTGGAAGTGCAGGTATCGAGGGGGTGGTCATATGGCACATCAGTCCAAAACCCCACTTAAACTTCATCAATCTGGCTCAGATTTTCACAGGAAACTCAGTTCATATCAGACATTGATATTGTATTGGCTTGACTTACTCAGGAAACCAATTAAAAATTTCAATTTTCCGGGGTCTGGGGCCAGGCTCAGCCCCCCTCAAATTAGGAAATATCAGGTATATCCTAATACAACCAATCTGAAGCTCTTCTTTAATTTTGCATATGTTTTAACAATAATTGAGGATATATTAGGCCCATTTGGAGCATTACATCTCTGAAAATAAATTATTTCACCCATATAGTGCTGTAAAAATGGTCAAAAATACATGTAAATTACACCAAACCAGTACCAAATGTTGGTCTATAATGCTGAAATTTGGCCAGAATATAAGGTGGCACATACTAAATCTGACTGAACCGGTTTTAAAATTACATCTGATATAACAGTACCTATAGTTTGGCAATATTGGCTTCAGCTGGCCCCAAATTCGCTTCTGTGGGGCTGCATTAAGATATACTTAAATTTGGCAAAGTAAGACAAATTTAAGGCTGAAAACCATATTGTTTGCTAGAGCTGGCGCCACTAAATGAGATTCCACAAGAATATTCCTTAAGAAATACATAACTGGTCCAAAATACATGTATTGGAAGTGCAGGTATCGAGGGGGTGGTCATATGGCACATCAGTCCAAAACCCCACTTAAACTTCATCAATCTGGCTCAGATTTTCACAGGAAACTCAGTTCATATCAGACATTGATATTGTATTGGCTTGACTTACTCAGGAAACCAATTAAAAATTTCAATTTTCCGGGGTCTGGGGCCAGGCTCAGCCCCCCTCAAATTAGGAAATATCAGGTATATCCTAATACAACCAATCTGAAGCTCTTCTTTAATTTTGCATATGTTTTAACAATAATTGAGGATATATTAGGCCCATTTGGAGCATTACATCTCTGAAAATAAATTATTTCACCCATATAGTGCTGTAAAAATGGTCAAAAATACATGTAAATTACACCAAACCAGTACCAAATGTTGGTCTATAATGCTGAAATTTGGCCAGAATATAAGGTGGCACATACTAAATCTGACTGAACCGGTTTTAAAATTACATCTGATATAACAGTACCTATAGTTTGGCAATATTGGCTTCAGCTGGCCCCAAATTCGCTTCTGTGGGGCTGCATTAAGATATACTTAAATTTGGCAAAGTAAGACAAATTTAAGGCTGAAAACCATATTGTTTGCTAGAGCTGGCGCCACTAAATGAGATTCCACAAGAATATTCCTTAAGAAATACATAACTGGTCCAAAATACATGTATTGGAAGTGCAGGTATCGAGGGGGTGGTCATATGGCACATCAGTCCAAAACCCCACTTAAACTTCATCAATCTGGCTCAGATTTTTCAAAGTGTGTTCCAGCTGTAGTACACATTATGGTTTCTAGCCTTACATCTGCTATCATTCGGCATAATAAGAGAGTATCTGAATGCATCCCGAACAGGTTAATTGGATATCTGTTTTTCTGTTTTTTTTCTCATATCAATAATCACTGTTATACCCTTACCCTTTCTTATTTCGCCATTTTTACAACAATATGTGGTGTAAATCATTTATATTCAGAGGTGTAATGCTCCAAATGATCATAAAATGTCATAGTTTTTGTAGTTTGTTAAATAGTAACCAGTTATTTATATTTCGTATGCCAATGTGATTTTCAGATTGTTTGAAGTATCAAACATTATATGAATATATTGTTATATTTTTATAAATAGCATGGTGAATAACTTAATGCTGCAATTTCGTGTCACGGATGGTTATTATAAGTTTACAACCAATAATAACGCAAGAAGGATGTAATAAGTGGTATCTCCAAAAGGTTTAAATATGTGCCCTCTGATAAACACAATAATAGGTGGACTGGTGCAATAGCAGTTTCTTTGATTGAATAAACCATTTAGTGTTAATGTTTATACAACACAAGACACAACTATGTTGGGTATCGTTTTAATGCATCTATTTTCATTTCCTAATCCACTTTGTTTACAAACATACAATTGGTGAATATCACTGTAGATAGAATGCATCTTGTTAGTAGACACACAAAAAAATCTAAAAATATGTTACTTCCTAGCTGGTGTACCTAATATCTTTTTTTTCAATTTCTGAACCATTATAGCACATTGATTTTCTCCAAATGAGGAGAGATGGAAACTATTTTGTCTTGAAAAATAGTGGGAATAAATAAAATAATACAGCAAAATACAACAACTTTGTAAGCAATACAATATTTTTAGTTAAATAAGTTTGTAAACAAACATGATGGTGAACATTTGCAAATTTGCGCTATACTGGTCTAGTTAGGATACCAGCTTGAGCCGTACTCAATTAGTTTATTGGAATGCAGCAAATGAATGCCCCCGTACTTTAGCATTTCTGGCCAAGTGTGGTAAATCACCGTACTCCAGCAGCCACTTCATTAAATCAATACTACAGCATACTTATTGTATCCATGTAAAACATGTTATATTCATTTGCATACACCACATATGACGCCACTTTCATATAGTGACTCCATCTCCCTCCACTGTTTTTTTTTTGCTCAAGATGATTTATATCCACCCCGCATTTGATCTAAGAATAATTCAGACTTCAACAATACTTTGCTAAGGTCACCTTAGATTCAAGTTAGAAATGGTTTTCTACTTGTCATAGTATTTCTTTAGATTTACTTTTTCTCTTGCGGCGTAAGTGTCGGTCACGCTTTGTATTCTGGACAGTATCTCCAATATTGTTTGAAGAGGTCCTCAGTGGCCTAGTGGTTAGCAAGTTTGGCATCTAATCATAGGCTGTCACCTCTGTGGGTTCGAGTCCCACAAGTGGCAATTCTGAGGACCTGTCCCAATATGACCCTGGCTGCTGAACGGGACGTAAAACCCCAACTTTGACCTTTGGCCAATATTATTTGACAAATTAAATTCAAATTTGGCATGTCGTTGTAACTGCATGTCCTAAAGGTGTGCACTATTGTAAGATGACCTTTAACTCCCACTAGTAACATTATATCGAGTATAAGTTTTTTCGTTTCCCGACAGTATGTCGAAAATGGGCTGACAGATTCAATTCAGATTTGGTATGTGGTTATAACTGGTTTTCAAGGATTGCCCTATTTCAAGGTGACCTTAAACTCCCGTGAATAAAAAATATGTTGAGTTTATGTTTTTTTTTTATTTTTCCATACAGTATACGGAAAATAACTTCAGAGATTTCTTCAATTTTGCATTTTATGCAATTGGCCGTATATGGAAGTTACAAACATTTAGGTGACCTTAAACTCTCAGTTATAACAAAATTATATTCACTTTCAGCTTGGTTATTTGAACAGTATTTCAAATTCTGTGTAATTACAAGCATGTTTAGGTTGTGGATGTAACAACCTTCATGAAAACAGTACCTTAAACTCCCTCACAGCTACAAAAGTAACATTGACTTTAAGGTTGGGACAATTTTTTTGGTGTTTGGAAGATATTTGATATGCTGAGGTTTTTTTTCATTGATATTCATAATGTACATATATTTACACAAAAAGAAAAAAAGAGATATGGTAAGGTTTTGTAAGCTTACAAATAAATTGCTGATTTTTTAAAAACTTATGAGTCTAAGGTTGTAGCAGTTTGTGGTCACTCAGCTGTGATGGATCACATATATGACCAGCATTGTTGTCACACTTTGTTTCTGGAAAATATGTTGAAAATTACTTGTAGGATGGCTTGGAGGATGAAATACAACACTGTGATGGCATGTGTATGTTGCCGGCCATCAATATGTGACCTATTTTAAGATGACCTTACACTCCTACTAATAACACAATTATATTGAATTTTACTTTTGTGATTTGTTGCTAATAACTCAAAGATAGCTTCACAGATTAAAATCAGATTTGGTATGTGGATGTAACTGGTCATCAAGGTATGGCCTACTTTAAGGTGACCTTAAACTCCTAGTAATAACATAATTATATTGAACTGATTTTTTTAATTTTTGGAGAGTATCTGAAAACTGCCTTACAGATTTTTAATTTAAACTTGGTATGTTTATGTATCTAGTCTTGAAGGTGTGCCTTATTTTAAGGTGACCTCAAACTACCATGTGTAAAGAAATTTTACTGAGCTCAAGGTTTTCTATGTTTCCACAAAGTATACCAAAAATGGAATATCAAATTTGATCTATATTTTGCAGGTACATAAAACTGGTGTTACAGACATGCCTTACACTAAATTGAGGTGAACTTAAACTCGCAGTAATGACATAATTATAATAACTTTTCTTTTACAAATTTAGATGATATCATAAATTAAGTGCAAGAGATGTTAAACATATTTTGAATTCTGGATATTACTCACCTTTAACATAGTATATATGGTTAACATGACCTTAAAATCTTTGCATTTGCATTGAGCAACATTCAGTTTAAGGTAAGGACAAACTTTTATGATATTTGGACAATATAAAAGTGGTAGTTTAGAGTTTTGTTTATTTAAATTAAGCAGGAACATATATGTAGACCAAAACAAGATATTTATTGGAATGTTACTATAAAGACCTGCTGGGCATGGATATTATATTGGATTTCCCTCTGAATCACCCCTCATTGCTGCTCATTTACAGGTCCAGTTTATAGGTGTCTCAGCAAAATTTGGTGTAAATGCCATGATAGTTTGTGTGTGATTGCTTTCTTAGCAATATCTGAAGCTCAGCCCAGAAAAAACTGAATTTATTGTCTTTGGCTCTAAGGCTCAACGTCAGAAGATTTCCTCCCATTTTCCTGTTAGTATTCTTGGTAGCCTTCTTCGTCCAGTTGATTCGGTCAGAAATCTAGGTTTGTGGTTTGATGCAGAATTTTCCTTCTATGAACATGTCAAGAGGACTTGCAAAGCATGCCTTCTTCAGATGCGTGACCTTCGTAGAATAAGATAGTATCTTACTCCAGAAGTGGCAGTCCATGCTGCAAATGCCTTGGTTTGTAGTCGTCTAGACTACTGCAACTCTCTGTTTAGGGGTTTGTCTTGTTTCAATCAGCACAAATTGCAAAGCATTCAGAATACCCTTGCTAGTATTGTTACAAATCATAGAAAGTATGCTCATGTTACACCCATTCTGAAGCAACTCCACTGGCTGCCTGTTAAGTATAGATATATTTTCACAACTGCAGCACTAGTTTATAAATTTTTACATAGTGGTTCTCCTTCCTATTTTTAACCATTCTTGTCACTCAGTTGTTCCTATAGTACCAGACATAGTCACCTAGATCATCAATACCTTACTGTTCCTCCTTTCCGCTCATTAGTCTGCAAGTCAGTCAAACATTTTGATCACAGCTTTGTCTTTGATGCTCCCAGGATCTGGAATGAACTCCCTCATCATGTGCACAGTGAAGCATCAGTTGCCTCCTTCAGAGAGAATGTTAAAACTTACCTGTTCGCAAAGTTTTGAACACCAAGAGATATAGAAGTAGACTAGTAAATAAAACAGTACACAGATTGGGATACTTTCAGAGCTGCCAGTTATATTATGGTCCAAATAATGTTTAAATAGAGAGAATGATGTCTTAGAGACAGAAAATGTATGTAAAGATAAAGTTTTAAAACAAGATAATTCATAACCCGGACAAGATTTTCAAACTCAAGGTCACTACAGCAAAGTCACAGGTCAAATCAAGATCACACCATAACGTTGCACACCTACACCCCCTACCCAATGTCCTTACCAAGTATCAACTTCCTACACCTTGCGATTTCTGAGATATAGGCCAGACAACCTTTTTCGGCCACCATGTGGACACCATGGATGAAAACAATACCCCGACAGCCCTAGTAGTGAAGAGTTTCAGAACTAATTTAGGATAAGCATTTTGGGTTTTTAGGCAAGTTCATAGTCTTAATTTCATTTGTTAGAAACATCTCTTCCACCAGGACACTGTCCTGAACAGCTTTACTGCTTACCACAATCCATTTCTCCTTTTCAATTCATTTAAACATTGTGTAAAACAGAGTACGTACAAGGCCTCCATAATTTGATGCCATATAACTACTTCATTTACAATGACATTAACCTCTAAACAGGCTCTGGTCTCCTTACTTGGGGGTACCGGCCTATCCTCAAAGGTTTTCTCAGTTAACCAAAGACAATGTTAGTCAAAATTACATGCAAATACATCTGCCAACATTTATTTGCATAGTGTTTTATGTCACACCTATAGTATCTCTCTGTATTGGTTACATTGTGACATTTAAAAGGGTGGAAGAAATCAGTACTAGCATATTCAGATGAATATCATCCCAAACATTGCTCTGTTTAATTGACTACTAGTATATTTTATACTATAAGCGCAAAAATATTTGGTAAAAAGTTTGAATACATACAAAATTGATGTAAATAGTCAAATTATTTAAAATAAATCATGATTGAGGCTTCCTGATGCAGGACAGATTAATGCTGCATTCTTTCGGCTATTCGCAACTACAGCTCACAGCCTGTAAAAATGCAAAGAACTGTTTAGTAAACACCAAACACCAGATCATGATTCACCAAAGAATCCAGTATTATTGATAGATAAAATTCATTTTAGGCATATTAATTTAATGTTAATGGCTGCTGGTGTCCCATCCAAATGTGTTGATTGGACAATTTGAAAGCATTGGTTTTGACCTTAAAAGGGTTTCTTATAGTGAATCTTTAAGAAATGCAAAACATTGGTATCTATATTTAGCAAAAGACTTTAAAACTTAAGGTTTGTGCTGCATGTTGTGAAATTTGTAAACCACATGGGCAAGGCTCAACATATTATGCCCGCCTTAAGTTCCTTCAATCTATATGAGTACTGCACACGTCCGGTTAAATGGATGTGTAACAGGTTTCATTTATGGACTTTACCAGACTAGTTGTCACTTAATGTAGACAGACTTTTAAAATCAATGCACTACTTATGTGACACTATTGTTTAAAGTCTAGCCATTTCTCCACTCAGAATAAACAAGTTCAAATAATCTTAGTCAAGCTTCCTATCGATGTATGGATTCAAATCAAACTCATGACGAGTTCCAGTGTCTGTCACATTCTGAATCAACTTTTACGCTGACCAGAAATCAGTACCTTCCATTGATATGCAATAAATCATGACAGACATATGCAACAGGGCATATCAGGGCATGTGGTGGGCAATGAGCCATCACAAACAACAATTCACTAGAAATAATCCCCAAAATCCACCTGCATAACTGGAACATCTTTCTTCAATGTTTCCTTCTTGGATTCTTAGGTTTTTTTGCATTGTATTTATATTTATACTCTAGGTTTGGACATTCTCCAAATTAATAGAAAAATAATGAAATTGTTAAATACAACCTGCAATTGCTAAAAGATCACCTAGCTTTATGTGTTACTGTCCAGTTACCCAAATGTATTACTTGTCCATTTTAGTCACTCTAGTTAAGGAGTTTTTGCTCAAGTCCTGTTAGACTTCAGGGCAATTGATGAGCTTGGCTAGCTGAGCAATATTGATTAAATACTTGCACTGTGTCAATACACATGCTGAGAAATCCATGAAATTACACGTAAAAAAACAATTGTGTTCAAATTGTTCTACGGTACAGTAGGAAAATGAATTTGTATTAAAAATTTTCAGAATTTTCATTTTAATGCATTTCATGTACATCTGCACCTTTAGTAGCTATATAAATAGACACGGACATGAACCTAAAGGTCACCTGCTCCATTTTAACACAGACAAAATTACATGAGCGCTTTTGCTACTTGTGAGATACTCAGACCATTGAAGTTTACTGCATTAACTTTGCATATCTCTCACCTTGGAACCAAACAGTCAGACCAAAACACAAATCAACAATAACTTATAATTCGCAACACTAGTATGTTTCCAGGGATGTGTTATACTGTGCAATGTAGCCTAAATGTAGCCTCAGCACTACTACATTGTTATTTTTCTTAATTTCCGAGTTTTTGGTTTAGCTTAAATCACACACAGAAAGTAAACATCCGTTATCTATCCCTACTAAAAGTCCAATTTCAGTTCCTGGCAATTTGGTGAACTGTCATTACTTTCTGCAGAATGGTCTTCAAATCATTTTATGGGTCCTCTAATAGTACAAGAGCATGATTTTGTAGGGCATTATAGGTTTTCAGCAGCACAACATTAATCCTTAACTGCCCAAAGGCTGTTTGGCCCGAGGGCTGTTAAGGATTAATGAAGTGCTGCTAAAAACCTAAAATGGCTATACAAAATCATGCTATTACTATTAGATGACTGTCATTTTATGATATATTATTATTATTTTTACATGACTTTCACTATGTTATGAAAGTCCTGCTACTTTGGCCTTTTTGTTAATGGGCTTATTTCACTTAATTTTTTTTTCACCAAATAAAATTGTTTTATAAAAATGTAAACATCAAAGCATCATTTTATATTTAAATGTATTTTTATAATCAAAATAAGGAGACTTTCTGTGTATTTATAATTTAATTGTCTCATATTTTTTCTTACTTTTCAACAAGAAACTATACATTTCTACAAGAAATACAGAAACCTTTACTGAAATATAATTTATTTATGAGCCAACCCAATCAAAATATATAGTATTGTGTCATCACATGGGAGTATGGGTCTGCTAAATTCCATAAATATTTTCTGTCTTTTTTCATAAATATTTTCAAAACTATTTAACCTACTAATACATTTGATGTATCTTTAAAATGACATTTTTACACTGCCTTTCGTAATTTTTGTTGGATCAAAATCCATGCAGAAATAAGGAAGACATTGTAAGTTGACAATTTAAAGTGAGAGTAAAATATTTGTAAACAAACACTTGATGTCAGAGGTGAGCCGTTGATAGTTCAACACTGTAATTAATGGCCCATTACTCAGTGATGCGTATACTGTTTTACCATACATATAAAGTATTGCTAATGTGCTAGTATTGCAAGCCTATCTAATAACAATATATCTTAACTATGTCCAAAGCACTGGTTCTCATTACAATGTAATTAAATTGATCACATCTTGGCCCATCCAGTATCCACTTGATCTGCTTTTACTTATGGTGACTTCCAATTACAGCTAGTAAATGCAACAATTTATGGAGGTTTGGGCATCATTGCATTGTTTTAACTTAAATTGACATACATCATTTCAAGTATGTCTGTTATAAGCTACTCTATTTGTGAATGGACCTGAGTAGACAAGGTGAAAGTTGGGAATTTTACATCCCACTGGATAGCCTGAGAAGCATTTCTGCTTACTTTTAACCAGGAGCTGTATTCACTAAACCTCCTTTATTTTTCAGGTCCCTTAAAAAGGAAGGTAAAACATCTCCTTTAGTGAGGTGGCCTTAAAACAGTATTCACTAAACCTCCTTTATGACTTCCTTACCAAGGAAACCTTAAACAAAGGATCCCTTGTACAGGAGTGTAATCAAGACTGTAATCCCATTGGTAAGGACTCCTTAACAACTCTATTCATTAAGATTCCTTTATTTATTCCTTACTATAAAAGAATATCTTACATATCCTTTGTATCTGTTATTTTAATCTTTGTACTTTAACCATTTTTTTCGTATTTAGTCATTGAAAAAATAAATTAAATAAATTTTCATTGGATTTGTTAGCTTGAATTCATGACATGTCTATTTATTTTCACATAAACTTCATGAACAAATATGAAAATATTCTTTGGGAATATAAAGTGGAAGTACTGTTATCATTCTTTTCAAAATCCACAATATTTCACCTAATTTTGCATAAACTTCATGAAAAATAAGACAAAAATTATGGGGATATGAAGTTTAAGTACTGTTTTTTTTCACTGTATTTTTTTTCAAAATCCAGAATATTTCGCCTGTTACCTCAAATTACAAGTAAAAATCAAAACCTAAAAGGCTCCGCTTTGCTGTAAAGGGAAATAAAGGGATTCCTCACCAAAGGAGGGTTAATGAATATCAAAGTTAAAAATTTCCTTGAAAGTTAAGGATTTCCTTAGTTTTTAAGGCATCCTTTAATATTTTTAAGGAAAGAAAGTTAGGCTCCTTTCTTAAGGGAGCTTTGTTTAATACTAAAACAAAGGAAAGAAGCTATGAATCAAGTACAGTTTTCTGTACATTCTTACTTCTTAAGAGATCCTTGGAATAAAGGAGGTTTAGTGAATATGGGGGATCGGAACAGCTCCTTTTGGGAATCATGTCTTCAAACTATATGCATGAATTTTCCCGCCTTTGGAAAACAAGGAAGCCTTCATTTTATCTTTTCATGCATACAAAAATGCACATGAGCATCTGTTGCCAAAAGCCACTTTTCCAATTATTATCTTCAAACATTTCTATTATGACGTAGTTACACTTTCATTGTATGAACCACATATTATCTGAACAATTTATAGCTGTCTCGCCAATATTTGGACCAACAAGGGTTTTGCTGTGTAAATATATTAACAACCAGACTTACTTGGAATTCTTTTCTGTTGGTTATATGCTTTTTAGATGACAGTCGAGAAGTTCTTATTGCAGGTGTTATGGTCATGCATGTTTTCCCTGGGAAAATAGACCACACACCATTTGTACAGCAAAACATCATAAACAGTGGCCACATTATCAAATTACAATACAATATTATATGTAAATCTAAATTTATGCACAGGGAAATTGTGCAGATTCAATGATAAAAGCAATTGATGGCTATATAGCACAGAACTTTATCAGAAAAACTGCCAACTTTCCAGTTTGAGCAAGGATTCCACAATTTTAGAGATTGATAAACAAGTGTATTATACTTCAAAATCCCAAATGAGGTTCATTTGGTCCAAATTACTGAACAGCTAGATAGATATAGGTAAAAGACAAATCCAGAACATAACTCGCAGACCACAAATAATTTTTATATAAGGTCAAGTGCATTTGGCCTACCGTCGTTCTATAATCTCTATGGTTCAATCTGCTAAAAAGACTAAAATTTCCGAATTCAGCCAATGCCAAAATACTAAAAATTGTGTCAACAGTGGGAAGTGAGAGTATAATCAAATCCTCTAAAAGTCACAAAAACCCTTTACAGAGCATAGAATAAGAAAAATAAAGAACCATTTTGTCACCAATAAACATATATTTAGAATAAATAAAAATGGCAAAAATTATTTGTCAATTAATTATGCAAATTACAGTGAAACTGGAAAAGTGTTTTTGGTAACAAAAAGAAAGTGTCCAAAAGGAATAAATTTAATTTGATTAAATAAGCAGAAAGTGGAAAAATTGAATTCTGTATACTTTGCAGACAAACTGAAGATACAACAATGTCAAATATATGAATAATGTACACTGTAAAATTGCAAACTTAAAAAGGAAATTAAATTTTTATAAGTTAATACCCCACTCAATGGACAATTGGTATACCAGTCGACGGGACAGGCCCCACCAAACAACAGAAAAACCGCCCTGCGTAGTACAATGGCAGGACCGGTCATGAGTGTGCATAAGCTAGGTGGTGCATTTTCCTTCCTTCCTGTCTAGATAGCGTGACATGATCTTTAACCTATTTAGACCCCAGTAAGCTGATACCGCTTGTATGTTGGAAGGGCCTTGCCTGTCCATTGGCTAGAGTATTAACTTATACAAATTTAATTTAGCTATTAAATTTGCAATTTTATTGTGTTAATACATCCTACCCAATGGACAATTGCAGAATAACTACCACTTGGTAGGCAGTTAAGTTACTAGGGACTTCAAGTGAACTCAAATTTTAAGGTCAAATTGACCCCAACCAGGACTTCAGAAAGTCCTAAAGGTTGGTTACCAGTGTACCAATGGTACCCCCCTCCTTTTTGACAGACCTGATCCCAGGGGAAGACAGGTACGAGTTCAGTCCCGGAGGGGAAAATAAACCTCCTGAAGGAAGCACGTCACAGTTTTCTTTTTGATGATGATGACAATTTTTTATATACTATATACAAAACAAGCATTCTGACGCATGCATTTATCTCCCGCCACATAAATTAGAAGTAGTAAAGTTGTGATAGACACCGAAGTTACTCACCATGTTGTAGCTATGGAAAAAGTAGCTGAATAACATATTTTAACAAGGTGCTCTAAATGTAATACTTTTCAAGTTATAATTGATTTAGTGCATGATTTCATGAATTTTAATGCACTAAAAATCATTTTAAAAATTCATTAAAAAAATTTTGCATGTGAAAGCTCTCCAAAATGTAGGTGAATGAGTTATTTGAGAAATATTGGCTATCTGCAATACTTTTAGTGATAATAGGCAGTTCCTCATTTTGAGTAGGTGAGTAATTAGCTACGGATCTGAAAATTCACTAATTGAAAGCTCTCCAAAATGTATGTGAATGAGTTATTTCAGAAATACTGGCTATCTGCAATACTTGTAGAGATAATTCGCATTTACTCATTTTGAGTAGGTGAATAATTAACTACGGGTGTGAAACTTCACCAAGTGAAAGCTCTCCCAAAAGTAGGTGAATGAGTTATTTGAGAAAAATTGGCTATCTGCAATACTTTTACAGATAATTCATATTTACTCATTTTGATTAGGTGAGTAATTAGCTACGGGTCTGGAACTTCACCATGTGAAAGCTCTCCCAAAAGTAGATGAACGAGTAATTTGTTAAAAATTGGATACCCACAATACTTTTAGAGATAATTAGCATTTACTCATTTTGAGGGGCTGAATAATTAGCTACGGGTCTGAAACTTGACCAAGTGAAAGCTCTCCCAAAAGTAGGTGAATGAGTTATTTGATAAATATTGGCTATCTGCAATACTTTTAGAGATAATTCACATTTACTCATTTTCAGTAGGGGAGTAATTAGCTACGGGTGTGAAACTTCACCATGTGAAAGCCCTCCCAAAAGTAGATGAATGAGTTATTTGATAAAAATTGGATATCCGCAATACTTTTAGAGATAATTCACATTTAGTCATTTTGAGTAGGTGAATAATTAGCTACGGGTCTGAAACCTCACCAAGTAAAAGCTCTCCCAAAAGTAGGTGAATGAGTTATTTGAGAAAAATTGGATATCTGCAATACTTTTACAGATAATTCACATTTACTCATTTTGAGTAGGTGAGTAATTAGCTACGGGTCTGGAACTTCACCATGTGAAAGCTCTCCCAAAAGTAGATGAACGAGTGATTTGATAAAAATTGGATATCCACAATACTTTTAGAGATAATTAGCATTTACTCATTTTGAGTAGGTGAATAATTAGCTACGGGTCTGAAACTTCACCAAGTGAAAGCTCTTCCAAAAGTAGGTGAATGAGTTATTTAAGGTGAGTAATTAGCTACTGGTCTGGAACTTCACCATGTGAAAGCTCTCCCAAAAGTAGATGAACGAGTAATTTGATAAAAATTGGATATCCACAATACTTTTAGAGATAATTAGCGTTTACTCATTTTGAGTAGGTGAATAATTAGCTATGGGTCTGAAACTTCACCAAGTGAAAGCTCTTACAAAAGTAGGTGAATGAGTTATTTAAGAAAAATTGGATATCCACAATACTTTTAGAGATAATTCACATTTAGTCATTTTGAGTAGGTGAATAATTAGCTACGGGTCTGAAACCTCACCAAGTAAAAGCTCTCCCAAAAGTAGGTGAATGAGTTATTTGAGAAAAATTGGATATCTGCAATACTTTTACAGATAATTCACATTTACTCATTTTGAGTAGGTGAGTAATTAGCTACGGGTCTGGAACTTCACCATGTGAAAGCTCTCCCAAAAGTAGATGAACGAGTGATTTGATAAAAATTGGATATCCACAATACTTTTAGAGATAATTAGCATTTACTCATTTTGAGTAGGTGAATAATTAGCTACGGGTCTGAAACTTCACCAAGTGAAAGCTCTTCCAAAAGTAGGTGAATGAGTTATTTAAGGTGAGTAATTAGCTACTGGTCTGGAACTTCACCATGTGAAAGCTCTCCCAAAAGTAGATGAACGAGTAATTTGATAAAAATTGGATATCCACAATACTTTTAGAGATAATTAGCGTTTACTCATTTTGAGTAGGTGAATAATTAGCTATGGGTCTGAAACTTCACCAAGTGAAAGCTCTTACAAAAGTAGGTGAATGAGTTATTTAAGAAAAATTGGATATCCACAATACTTTTAGAGATAATTAGCATTTACTCATTTTGAGTAGGTGAATAATTAGCTACGGGTCTGAAACTTGACCAAGTGAAAGCTCTTCCAAAAGTAGGTGAATGAGTTATTTAAGAAAAATTGGATATCCCCAATACTTTTACAGATAATTCGCATTTACTCATTTTGAGTAGATGAATAATTAGCTACGGGTCTGAAACTTCACCATGTGAAAGCTCTCCCAAAAGTAGATGAAGCAGTTATTTGAGAAAAATTATGTCATTATTTTGCCACAAATAAGAAAATAGCTATTACTCACTTATGGCATGCAATAGAACCCCAAACTATATGCATTTACCCTACAGTCACAATTTCAAAGTAGCTATTACTCGGCTATCCAATGTGCAACAGGTCTGAAACTTTACTATGTGATCGGTTATCAAAAACTAGATGAATAACATATTTGAAAATATTTCCCTAACTTTAATACTTTTGAAGATATTTGACATTTACTTATGTTGTTATTTTGCTACAAATAAGAAAATAGCTATTACTCACTTATGGCATGCAATACAACCCCAAAATATATACCATCTTATAGTTAAGGACAAAGTAGCTGAACAACATATTTGAAGAAAAAGCTGTAACTGCAATAGTTTTGAAGTTACAATGGATTTACTCAACAATCACAATTTCAAAGTAGCTATTACTTAGCTATGCAATGTGCAACAGGTCTGAAACTTTGCTATGTGATAGCTTACAAACAAGTAGATGAATGACATATTTGAAAAGAATTCCATAACTTTAATACTTCTGAAGATATTTGACATTTACTTATGTCATTATTTTGCTACTAATAAGAAAATAGCTATTACTCATTTATGGCATGCAATAGAACCCCAAACTACATGCCAGCTTATAGCTAAGGACAAAGTAGGTGAACAACATATTTGAAGAAAAAGCTGTAACTGCAATAGTTTTGGAGTTACAATGGATTTACTCAACTGTAGAATTTCAAAGTAGCTATTACTCAGCTATCCAATGTGCAACAGATCTGAAACTTTACTATGTAATAGCTTATGAAAAAGTAGATGGATAACATATTTGAAAAGAATACCCCAACTTTAATACTTTTGAAGATATTTGACATTTACTTATGTCATGATTTTGCTACAAATAACAAAATAGCTATTACTCACTTATAGCATGCAATAGAACCCCAAACTATGTACCATCTTATAGCTAAGGACAAAGAAGCTGAACAACATATTTTAGGAAAATACTCTAACTGCAATAGTTTTGGAGTTACAATCGCTTTACTCACCACTCAGAATTTCAAAGTAGCTATTACTCAACTATCCAAGGTGCAACAGGTCTGAAACTTTAGTATGTGATAGCTTACCAAAAAGAAGATTGACAACATATTTGAAAAGATTTCCCTAACTTCAATACTTTTGAAGATATTTGACATTTACTTCTTCTGTTATTTAGCTACAAATGAGAAAATAGCTATTACTCACTTATGGCATGCAATGGGACCCCAAACTATGTACCATCTTATAGCTAAGGACAAAGTAGCTGAACAACATATTTGAAGAAAAAGTTGTTACTGCAATAGTTTTTGAGTTATGAGCCCTTTACTCAAAGTAGCTAAGATTGCTATTACTCACTTATCTTTAGGCCTAAGTCAATAAAACCCAAAAAATTTTCAAGGGCATGAAAATTCATTGGGACAATTAATTTACAAAAAATCTGTAGCTGTAGTAGTTTTGGAGAAATCTGCGTGACTAACTAACACATGCACGCACGCACACACGCACGCACGCACGCACAGACATCATTTCATAATCTCCCTCCCGGGCTAAAGCCCGGCGGGAGATAAAAATATGTACATATATACACATCTTTTCATTCCTGGGACTACTGGGTATCTGCTGAGTTAAGCCACCATTGGCCCCTAATAGAAAAGCTTTTAATCCCAAGCTACATCCTTCAAATAGAATTGTGTGAAGTTGATGTGTGACTTTCAACAGCAGGCTGATAAGATCTGCTGCAAGGAAATTCCTGACTGGAAGGCCTGAGAAGCAGCAAAGGCCCTCACATCATGGGATTTAACCTGATGTAAGGTGAAGGCCTCCTGATCAGATAGCTCATAACAGTCTGCTTGATCCATGATGAGATAGAGGCAACGGAGATATCTTTGTCAAAACTTTTCTTGAAGACCACTTTTAGTTCCAGATATTTTATGTGTAACTTTCTTTCTGGAAGGGACAAGGTTTTCCCTTAAAGCATGCTTATTTAAGTGAGCCCCCACCTTTCTTGTGATGCATCTGTAAAGATTTGGAAAGCATGATTAAGTGGGTGTAATGCCTGACCTTGAAGCACATTGTCTTCCTCCAGCCTCCCGTCCTTTTGGATGGGGATGCAGAGATCTGAGGATACGGATCACCTTTTCTAGTGATTCTGGTACCGTCAAACTGTTGTTCAAGTGCCACTGTATGGGTCTCATGTGGAGTCGACCTTCAGGTGGACTTGCTTCTCTGTGGCTGTATGTAACCCAATCAGGGACATCAGCTGCCAGACTGGGCAGATCGGTCTGGTCATCAGATCTCATATCTTTGCATTTAAGGTATGCAAACTTTCTAGGGTGGGTCTGACCTTGCCTTCTTTCAAGTCATACTGGTAGACACTTCTGAGTTGTGACCAGTTCTACTGCATTTTGTTCATAAACTGATGCAACACCAGGTAGAGGTTCCTGTGGGGATTTACATAGCAACTTATGATGGTGGGTGACCTTGTCAAATTTGGCCAGAACTGGAAGGGGAGAATGTAGTCTTCTTTGAAGACTGTTACAACTTTTGGACTGGCCCCCAGGGCTTGCCAGTTTTCCCCAAAAATGGTGCAATCTGGCCCCCACAGGTAGATCTGTAACAATTGGGACATTTGTGACTTTTTTACTGAACTCCACTGATCTACACAGGAAACATTGTTCGCATATTTTGTTCCTGGATGGTGAAAAATGTCGGGATTTATGAGTTTCTTTTGTGGCAACCATGCTGCAAAAAGAACATGAGTTACAACACAAGAGTTTACAGGTAAGAAATTTACTGTCTCTCTCTTGCCAGTCACACAAAACAGTCCTTTTATCCGGCAACCTCTACATTCAAGTTCTCTGACTTGCCAGTCACATGTACACAGTCCCTCTTGCTGGCCACATAGTAACTGTCATTTACAATTTTTCTGCCCCTTGGCTGGGCGTTATTGATTGCTGGAGGCCTTGCTTTTTCCTGTCCTGTTCTGACCACATTTCTTCAACTGTTTCCAGGCAGGTGGATCGGACTACAGGTCAGATTCCTATTGCTGTCTACTAGCTTCACAGTAAAGGTGAAAGGACTGAGACTACTTGTGGGCCGGTCCAGCAGAACACTTGTCCTCATGATGATATATCTCCCCCTCTGCCTTGGAGATCAAATGGTCCGGGAACAAGGCACTCATATGGAGGGGCACTGAGGATATCCGGTTTAACGCCAGCTTTCAGGTAGTCTAAATGGCTGTACTGGCGAGCAAGTGTGAGGCTGGCCACATTGATAAAAACACCCTCAGATAAGTTCTACATGGTCCAGGCCATTGCCTGTGTGATGCTCTGGTTCAAAGTGATCTGATAGTCCAACTCTTCTGAGGCTTGGTATACCCTGCTTGAAGACTTGCCTTTGGAAATGTCACCTTGAATCACCTTCAGATGTGACACCATGGCTAAGTCCAGCCGCTCCCATCTTCTCAAAGTCTCCTGTGAAACTGGCCAGGAGGCTGTGATCCTGGGGAAACTACTGTTCAGTCTAGCAGGTTCATTTGTCCAGGAATGCACCTTGGAATGAGAAAAGCCTTTCTTCTCACTAAACATGTCATACCATTTCAATGTGTTTGGTGGTTTGACAAACAGGTCTCAACTCAAGCCGGCAGTCTCAGAAGAGTGTAAAGGGTAGCCTTCCTGTAGTCACATTCAACTTTTCTATTTTACGGAAAAGTCACTCATCAACCTGAACTTTCACAGAAACTTTACCAGTATGCTATGTCCTGGTACTGGCAAAGGGGTTGTCATCCAGGGATGATGAAGATGAGTCAAATTCTGGGACCTGGTTCCATCCAATAAACAACCTCACACCACATATTGTCTCCCTGTACACTGATTTCTTGTTGCACATCCAGTAGGTCTTCACAATCTGGACCAGCAGACTCCAGGTCAGAGACCTCACCCTCTTCATCTACGTGGGTAGGGGAGATCTTGTCACTAAAACATTCACCATCTGAGTCTGGTTCATCAGAAGGGGGCAGTAGTACCAGTTCGAGACGTGGCCCGTTCTTCTTAACAGCAACAGGCTGGCCAGTGCAGTAGGGTGCTGTACCTCTGATCTACTACTGGCACTGGGGAGAGTCTGGCTACCTGGACCCAGGGGCTGAACCTCTGGTCTATCGGCAGCAATCTAGTCACTAAAATCCTGACTGGTGGGCTGCATCACTGTAGTCATACGCGGAGCCTCAACAGGCTGGGTAGTAATCAAAGCACCAGCAGCCTCAACACGCTGTTTGGCAGTAGATGCATGGAGAGCCTCAACAGGCTGGGTGGCTTTCATCTGACCGGTAGCACCAGTAGTCTTTTGCACTGGAGGGATGAAAGGTCTACTAGTGACAACCACATCACTATTCTGGACTGTTTCAACTGGTACTGTAAAGCTCTTGGCCAGGAACATAGCTTCTAGCCAGGCAAATCATTCCGACCACTTGTCATCTAAACTCTTCAGGTCGTCCTTGAAAGGTGAGCTGGATTTGCCGGCCTTTGCATTCTTCTTTGGTGATTTGTGAGAGGTCTTTTCTTCTTAGAAGCCGTGTCTTCACCTCTATCACTTTCTTCAACCTTCCCGCTCTCAACCTGCCCTAAAACAATGACATCAGATGGATCTACAAGGGGGGAGAGCTTGCCTTCTTCTGGTATTCCTTTTGCGCTCTGTAGGTTCGGGCCAACTGCTTCTTTTGCTCCACTGTGAACTTGCTCCAAATCTCATAGTTTTGGTTCTGTCTCAAAAATCTTCACTCTTTGAGAGCTCTTCTAAAACACGTCTGCACACTCCATGCACCAAAGGAAAAAGATGCTATGACATCACGCTGTCTGGACAGGAATGAAGTACGATGTGCCGCCTACTAAATACATACTGATGACCGGTCCTGTCAGTGTATTAAACAGAACTGCTTTTTTGTTATTTTGTGGGGCCGGACGTGCTGACCGGTATAGCAATTGTCCATTGGGTAGGATGTATTAATGCAATAAAATAGTAAATTAAAACCTTATCAGTCTTCTAGGAAATCCTTATTTTGTGATAGGAGGAATATGTATCAAATTTAAAAGCAGAAAATATTTTCACAGAGCCAAGGTCAAAGGTCGCACCAACATCACACTTTAATGTTGCACAACTGCAGCCTGATACCAAATTACCTACCTAGTAACAATATCCTATACCTTATGGTTTCTGAGATATCTAAAGGTCAAGGTCACCACTGAACCCCTCCCACCAATATCCCTCTCAAGTATCAATGTCATGCACCTTATTGTTTCTGACACATATCCCGGACAAGATTTTGAAGGTCTAAATCACTATGGCGAGGTCAAAGGTTAAATCAAGGTCAAATCATGATGTTGCACACCAACTTCCCCAACAAATATATCTTCCAAGTAGTAACTTTAAATAATTCATAGCTTCTGACATATATCCCAGAAATATTCTAAAGGTCTAGGTCACTACTGCAAGGTCAAACATCATACCATGATGCCTCCTACTTACACCTTCAACCAATGTCCCTAATAAGTATAAACTTGGTTTCCCTTCAGGTTCATGATATGCAGGACAGACAGGATTATAAAGTTCAATGTCACTACTGCAAGGCCAAATAAAGGTTACACCATCACGTTGTACAGATACACCACTCACAAATGTCCCCAACATGTATCAACTTTCTAAAGTCCTGACAAGATTTTTTCCACCAATGGACCACCCACCAACCCAACCAGATGCCATGGATGACAATACACAGGCCATGGGGTAAAAAGCCTTTAGAGACTGTGGGATTAAAATTAAAATTGGATACACAAATCCAAAATATGAAACTGTGATTTTACAATCAAAGTTTGAAACATGGAGGGAGGGCAGGTGGCAATTATGACTGGCTTTCTTTCACTTTTAAAGCCCTAAATACAATAAATACAAATAGGATGTTCAGAAAAACTTAAGCTTTCTGATTGTTACCTGGTACAAAATCGCTCCAAAAATCCTCGAGAATTTGATGAATAAAAAATTAAAATTTCATACGCCTGAGGAATATAAGTGCCACAAATGGTTTAAAAGCAGCCACTAATAAGAGAACTGTCTGCTGTGAGAAAACCAAACCCCAAAACAAATAAGCACCCTTTACAGACATGTTCAATCAGGGATTTCTTTTGGCATGAATACTGTATAAATCACATAATACATATTTATTATATCAAATTTTATATACAAATGTAAACTTACATTCTCCACAAAAGATTTTTACAACTAAAACACATAATATACTTATCTTTTATGCCAGATATTTCACTTGCATTTTTCATAAGAACACAACAAACAGTAAATGAAACTTGTGAAAAAAGTTCTTGAATCTCACAAATGTAATTTTACCTTTTAGTTGTTGCAATATATACAATGTATAAAACTTAAAATACAAATTGCCAATAGAATGCAGATTTTATGGGTTAGTACTAGTCAACAATAGTTAAAATGTAGCTGTGGCAAAATGCTTAAATGAACTAGCTTTGTACACACCATGAAGCAGAACTAAAAGTAAGCTCAAATATTAACAAATATTGATACTAAACACAAAAAGCAATCAGAGTATTGCTTCGCAAGAGAAGAAGAAATTGCTTTTGCACAGCAAAAACAAAGCATCCCAGTGAGCATTAATGATTTTGCTGAAATGAGTATCTTGGTCTGTTTAATATGTTTTCCATTTATACAAAAAAATCAACCTGCCTGAAAAAAAATGGCAGGAAAATATTTTTTTGAAAATGTGCCACATGAATCGGTTTTATGTGTTATGCAGAAACTCAAGATGTCCGCCAAAAATGGTAGGGAGAATGATATTTGGACAAAAGTGGCAAATGACTGCATATACCCTGGGGGTAAAAAAATTCACTGAAATTGCTCTATCTCGCACCGTTTCCGACATAAATGCGTTTTGCATTTTACATTATAACTTTTTATTTCATCTAACAAGGAAAAGCAAAGGGTATATGAATGTTAACCTGAACAAAAAAAATAATTAAACTCTAAAATTTGAGCATTGCTGGTCTAAGATATTCTTTATTTGTTTTAAAGTTATATATAATAAAAACCTTAAGTGGTTCCAACACAAAGTCATCCATAAAATACTTGGCAAGGAAGAATTACTGCACAAAATTTTGATGCACAAAATTTCGATAAGAAGCAATGAAAATTGCAAATTTAATAAGTAAATTAAATTTTTAAAAGTTAATACCCTATCCAATGGACAATAGCTTATCCGGTCGGCGCAGACCGGCCTGCCAAACGTCAGAAAAAGACGTCCTGTGTTTCCACCGGCAGGTCGGTCCATAGTACTTGTGCACTCGCCAGATGGCGTGTCGTACTTCCTGTCTAGACAGAGTGACGTCATAGCATCTTTTTCGTTCTCTAGACCTATTAGGCCCCTAGTAAGCTGACAGCGGGGTCGGTGTGTCCATTGGATAGGGTATTAACTTATAAAACTTTAATTTACTTATTAAATTTGCAATTTTATTGCGTTAATACATCCTATCCAATGGACAATAGCTGAATAACTACCGCTTGGTTGGCGGGTAAGTTACTAGGGACCTTGATGAACTCATAAACAGAACTAACAAAATTCTCCCCAAGCCTGGGTCGACCCTGAGGTCCGGAAACCCTTAAAGGCCATGGTCGGTCAACAGAGACCAGTTAAAACAGTCCAAACCGACTTACCGCCCCGCTTTTTTACAGATCTCCTCTAAGTTCTGGGTTTTTGGTGGATCTGCTGAGCAGCCACTACCGGGCCCAGATGGTAGAGCTCCGAATCAGCCCAAGCCACATCCTTCAGATAAAACTGAGTGAAGGTATTGTGTGATTTACAGTGACAGGCTGATAATATTTGTTCCAAGGAAACTCCTGATTGGAAGGCCTTGGAAGCAGCAAAGGCCCTAACGTCATGGGCTTTGACCTGATGTAAGGTGTGGGCCTCCTGATCAGAGAGCTCATAACATAGGATCACAGTCTGCTTGATCCAAGAGGAGATAGTGGCCGGTGAAATGTCTTTGCCAAACCCTTTCTTAAAAGAGACAAAGACGAACTCCTTATTCTGTTGAAGGTCTGAGGTCCTGTCCAAATAGTAGCGCAATGCTCTGATGGGACAGAGGGACCTGTCAGACTTGAGGGATCTATCCAGGGTTGGAGCCAGAGCCGGTATGACTACTGGTGCTACACTGTCTGGACCCTCTTTGGCCAGTTGGTTCTTGGCAAGAAAGCTGGGAGATGGATACAAAGACACCTTCGACCAATCGGACTGGTGTCTGATATTCCTATTCTGCCACGCATGAATCTCACTTCTGCGTTTGCCTGAACCAAGGGCCAAAAGGAAAACTGTTTTGAAGGTCAAATGCTTCAAAGAGGCTTTCTTAATAGGCTCAAAGGGAGCTTTTGTAAACTGGTGTAGAACCAGGGAAAGGTTCCAGGAAGGGATTCCCCTCCGCCCTTTTGGTCTGTCTCTGTGGATCTATCCAAGAGACGAGTGAGATTTTCATCCCTGCTGACATTGATGGAGGGGTTCCCCAATTTATCAGCAATGGCAGATCTGTAACCATCGATGGTACTGGGCTGTAATTTCCTGTCCTCGAAGAGGTACATAAGGAAGTCAGCTATTGACTGTATAGGGGGCGCCTGAAAGTCCACCTTATGAGTGAGACACCACTTTGTAAAAATGGTCCACTTAGCCTCATAGACTGATCTTGTTGATCCCCTCTGAGGAGCTTCAATTCTTGCTGCCACTGCCTCAGAGAAGCCCTGTTCCTTGATCTTTGAGGCTCTAGGAGCCATGCATGGAGATTTAAGTTTGTCAGATTTCTGTGAGGGATCTGATTGAAGGGCTGAGTTAGCAGATTGGGCAGATTAGGCAGACTCAGTGGGACCTGGCTGGACATGGTCACTAGATCCCAAAACCAAGGCATGTTTGGCCACCCAGGGGCAATCAGAATGATTCTCGTGCATGTGGAGTCCTGCAATTTCTCCATCACCTTGCCCAGGATGGCTGTTGGTGGGAAGGCGTATGCATCCAGATCCTCCCATGGGAGACTGAGAGCATCCACTGCTATTGCCTGGGGATCCGGCACTGGGGACACAAACAGAGGAAGCTTGTTGTTGAACCTCATAGCAAATAAGTCTATTTGAGGTTGGTGCCATTTGTTGCAAATTGCTTGAAAAACCTCTTGAAGGAGGGACCACTCTGGCCTAGTCGTGATAGCTTGTCTGCTACCACGTTTAGGTGACCTGGGATGTGTCGGGCTTTGAGAGTCACCTGCTTCTTGGAGCACCAGGTCAGGATTCTCCACAATAGGGCACAAAGAGGGCCCGACCTCATGCCTCTCTCCTTGTTTATGTAGGACACCACTGTGGTGTTGTCGGTTGCCACCAAGACTATCTGGTCGGTGCAGAGGTCTTGGAACTCCTTTAGAGCTAAAAGGACTGCTTTTAGCTTGAGGTAGTTTATATGTAGCTTGCTTTCTGGCAGAGACCAAAAGCCCCTTGCTCGTTTAAGTGAGCGCCCCACCCTTCTTTTGATGTGTCTGTAAAGATTTGCAGGGCATGTTTTATTGGGTGTAAAGGCTGGCCTATGAGAACATTGTCTTCCTCTAACCACCATCTTAAATGGGAGTGTAGGGACCTGGAGATTGGAATCACTTTTTCCAGCGACTCTGGTACACGCCAATTGTTCTTGAGATGCCACTGTATGGGTCTCTTATGAAGTCGGCCTAGGTGAACTTGCTTCTCTGTGGCTGTTAATAAACCTATCAGTGACATGAATTGCCGGACCGGACAGGTCGGTAGTGACACTATTTCCAGTATTTTGTCCTGAAGGTTCTGCCACCGGTCCGCAGTCGGTCGGACTCGACCGGCCTTGAGGTCGAACTGGTAACCTACAAAATCGAAGATCTGCTTGGGTTCCACTTCCGATTTTTCCAAATTCACTAGCCAACCAAGGTTTTGGCATAGCCTCACGAGATCCTGAGTGTGCTGGAGACAAGCCTGGCGGGATCTGGCTCTCACCAACCAGTCATCTAGGTAATGGTGGATCCTTATACCTTTGTGTATGGCCATCAGTTTCACCTCCTTTGCTACAAGAGTGAACTCCAAGGGTGCTGTAGACAGACCAAAGGGAAGAGCCTTGAACTGGTATGTCCGACCCTGGACATGGAATCTCAGATATTTCCTGGATTGTTCCTGTATTTGTATGTGGAAGTAGGCATCCTTGAAGTCTATTGAGGTGACCAACTCCCCTTGTTGGAGGGATGTCCTGATGGTTTCCGGTGTCTCCATTTTGAATTTCTCCGTCTTGAGAAAAAGATTCAATTTGCTCAGGTCTAAAATAGGTCTCCATTTGTTGTTGGGTTTTGGGACTAGAAAGAGCCGGTTGAAAAACCTCAGAGACGTTTGATTGTGGACCAATTCTACAGCATTTTTGTCTATAAGCTGATGTAATGCCTCTAACAGGTAGCTGTTCCTGAGAGGATTGACATAACAGCTTACGACTGAGGGAGACCTTGTCAGATTTGGCCGGGTCCAAAAGGGAAGAGTCTAACCCTCTCTCAAGATTTGAGCTACTTTTGGACCGGCACCTAGACCCAGCCATATTTCCCAAAATTTTTGAAGTCTGGCCCTGACATGTAGATTTGGAACAACATTTTGGGCACATGTTACAGGTTGGGCACAAGACAACTGCGTGACACACGAAACACTTTTCACAAATTTTAATTTTTGATCTTTGTATTGACAATCTGCTCTCCCGGGACTTATTTCTTTCTTTTGGGAATGCCCGGGAGCAGAAGTGACAAGTTTGACAACAGGCAAGTTTACAGTTAAAGAGTCTAATGTCTTTATTTGAGAAATGTTCCAGGTCAGCAGTCTTCCCTGTAACTGGCTTACACAATAACTGTGATTTGTAAGACTGCTGACCCTTGGCAGGTCGGGATGAGAAACTAGCAGCTTTCCCTTTGCCTCTCTTGAACTGGCACCTGCCTATGTTTTTCCAAGCTGGTCTGTCCTGTCTACCCTCCGACCGACCTTCAAATTTCTTATCCACTCTTTCATAGGGATGAAAACGATTCTTACCCCTGGCATAAGAGGCAGAGGACTGGCTTTTGCTGTCATGATGTGATATCTCCTCCTCCGCCCTCTTGATTACTGCATCCGGAAACAAAGTCCCAAGCTGTAGTGGAGCCGATCTGAGGGCAGCAAGTGTGTCCGACTTCACCCCGTTCTTGATGTGGCTGAGATAAGAGTCACGGCAGGCCAGAGTAATATTTCCCATGGTAATAAAGACAAAGTCGTTTAAGTGCTCCATGGCTTTAGCAGCCGCCTGAGTGATGCTGTTGTTGAAGTTCATGAGGAACTGTAGTTCATCAGATGCTTTGGAGACTTTCTTCGACGCTTTGCCCTTAGCCTCACCACGGATGGTTTTCAACTGTGACTGCATTTCCTGCTGGACCTTTAAAAGGCAGCGATTAAAACTTGCGGATTGGTTGCATATCACAGAGGCCTCTCGTGCAGTCTTCTCCCACTTATGCAGTGCATCCTGTGAGATGCAGCGTGAAGCTGGAGGGGTAGATGTCATGCCAGCCTTCCTAGAGATCCTGCCAAAACTGCTATTGAGTTTAATGGAGCCAGTGTGCCAGCTTGTAACTGAAGCTGTATCAGTCTCTTGTCCGGGATAGAGTCCATACCACTTGTTTTGTGATCTGGCAGGTTTAAGAAAACTGTCCATAGGCAAGTGGCCGGCTTCAGCAGATCTGGAAGGGTATCGTTCTATCAGTGTTAAATTGAGCTTGTTTAGTTTCTTACACAGCCACTCCTCGGTGGGCATGTGCACCAACACTCTGTTAGGAACCGGAGCCTTTGGTCCCGCAAAGGGATTATTGTCCGACGGATTGGAGCTGTCCACCTCGGGCACGTGGGACCAGCCCATGAAGGAACGGATGCCACTCATGGTCTCTCTATACGTCTGCTCCTCCGAAGTCGGTTGCTCAGATTCACCAAACTCCTGATCCTCTGAAAGCTCTCCTTCCTCCACAAAGAGTTCAACTGGAGGTCGATCTGATAATTCACTGTCCGCTTGAGATTCCAAACTGGAGATACTATCTCGTCGACCAGTCTGTAAGGGTGGTGAATCAGAGCCAGTGACAACAGAGGAACCTGGTCGGTCGGTGCGGGGTCGGTGTGCTGAAGGTCGGTCTGTGGATAGTTTGTGGCTGAGTGATGACCAGTGACAGGAGGGTCAGAGTCTGAGGGCAAACTATCTGAAGGGTGTCGGTCGGACACAGGCTTGCCGGTCGACTGGTGTTTTGCAACAATGTCTGGACCAGCGCGCCTTGATGAAGATGGTCTAGGCCGGTGAGGATCCGGCTTGAGCTTACCGGCCAACTGATGCTGTGAAGCATGAACGTCTGGGCCAGTGCGCTCTGAAGACACCTGTTCCTGAGACTCCTTGTGCAATTGAAGCTTGCCGGCCGACCGCTGCAAAGCAGCATCAGTGTCTGGGCCAGTGCGCTTAACAGGTGAAATGTCAACAGGTCGGTTAGTCGGTTGGAAGAATGGCTCAGAATCCTTGGCAATATCTGTAGGTGGAGAGTGTGTAGGGGTGACACAAACATCTGAAGAAAAGGTAGGCTGGAAGGACTTTGAGTAAAAGGGCTTCGAGCCTGTTAAAACGTTCTGACCATTTTTCATCCAATTGTGAGATGTTGGAGTCAGTAGATGTATATTCAACAGATTTCTTGCCTTTACTTGGAGCTTTATCCTTCTTGGGTTTCTTTTCTGGGGGGGGCAGAGGACACTTGTGCACTACTAGAGTCACCAACAACCCCAATAACTGAGACAGTAGTAGGATCCACCAAAGAAGTATCATCTGTGGGATTACTGTCTACATGTTTCGCTTCCCGTTTCTCCTTTTTAAGTTTGTAAGAGGGAGTAGCAAGTTGAGTACGCTGCTCTGGAGTTAAGGCATTACAAAACTTACAGTCTGATGTTTCTTTGTTGGAGATACAGGGTTCCTCTCCCTTTCCTTTGTCACGGCAGCGTGCACAATAAGCATGGCCGTCGAAGCTGGCCATAGCGTGGCCACAACTCCCCCTCTTCTGACCCGAGGATGACATAATGTTTTACACACTCTTAGAATACTAATAAGATAAAAAACAAAGAAATCCTGCAGTTAGCAACAATATTTCACAAAACATCCGGCTGATATAAAAATCCGTCCACACAAGTTCGCGCCAAACGAAAAAGATGCTATGACGTCACCCTGTCTAGACAGGAAGGAAGTACGACACGCCATCTGGCGAGTGCACAAGTACTACGGACTGACCTGCCGGTGGAAACACAGGACGTCTTTTTCTGACTGACGTTTGGCGGACCGGTCTGCGCCGACCGGATAAGCTATTGTCCATTGGATAGGATGTATTAACGCAATAAAAATATCTTTTACAAGATAATTCCTCTGAAACACTGATCCATTTGTTTTGTATATGTCCAAATGTTGCTTTACTATGTAAATACATAGATAACTAGATTTATTTAAGGACAAATATTAAAGTAAAATTGAGTGTACCTGAAATTTTATTTGGATATTTGACATCTAATTACTTTATTCCACTGAATAAAGTTATACTAGGAACCAAGATTATACACTTTCTGCATCAAGACAAAATCATAGTGTAACACTTTTAAATTTGAAGGCAAAACTGAAACTACTATATAATGACCACTATCGCAGTAAACATTTTTAGGTTTTGCAAATGTTTGATAGGCAACGTTTGGCAAAGGTTAAAAAATTATGGGTATGAAAACCATTTATAATAGAATGCTTTTAAAACGTTTCATGTGTACCGTTTATTAAACATTTCATGACAAATGTTAGAAAAACGTTACAAATGAACATAATAATGTCCGAATAATAATGGGGTTAGAGGTCAAATTTAATATCTTTTTAAGGTTGCTCACTAATAAAAATATTATTTTTATGTCTAAAATTGTAAGATTGTGCCCCCATTCAATTCTTACTTTTGGGGATTGCATGTGGGGCAATTTTCGACAAAGTCCTCTAAATCCTAAAATTAAAATTATTGCTCACCGCCATCTTTGTTTGGACATGTTTGAAGGTTTGGGTTTAAAAAATGTTTTTGATAGAATGTTTTTAAAACATTTGACAAGGAATGTTGTTTAAACATTTTATGTGTACTGTTTATCAAACATTTTACGATGAATGTTTGAAAAAACATTTCCAGCAAAACCTTTATTTCTTCAGCTATTTTATAAATGTTTTGAAAACATTTCTAACCAAACCTAGCTTCTTGAGATATTTTATAAACTTTTAATAAACGTTTTCAGTAAAAACGTTTGTACAGAGAATGTTTATAAAACATTTTTTAAACATTACAGCATAAACGTTTACTTGGAAACATTTAGAAAACCACAAGATAGGGTGTAAATAGTTTTGTAAATGTTTAAACCATTTAAAAACATTTCTAATATTTACTGGGATTTCATGACAAAAATAAATTCTAAGAAAAATAGCATCAGAGCTCCCCGTACCCCACAGCCTGGGAAAATAGTTTTCAACACCATGAGATATAGAAGTAGTGAAACAGTACACAGATTGGGATACTTTCAGAGCAGTGTCAGTGTCCAAGTAATGTTTAAGTAGAGAAAATAACATCTAAGAGAAAGAAATTGTATGTAAAGAATAAGTATTAAAACAAGACAATTCAGTAAACTAAAAATTATGTTATAATAGGAAGTTGCAAAAGTAAAACAGCTAATGACTTCTAATATGACTTTAACAGTGCTTAACTACACCAAAAGTCACCCAAAGGTGCAACAACCAAGATTCAAGTAAAAAGATATAAGAGAGATAAATAGTATCAGATATCCTCGTAGAGGCATAAAATAGCATCATATATGCAAGATCAAAGGTCAAATCCATGTCACACCATGACGTTGCACACATATAACCCTTGACCAATGTCCCTACCAAATATCAACTTCCTACACCTTATGGTTTCCAAAATATAGCCCAGACAAAGGTCAAATCAAGGTCACACCATGACGTTTTACATCTACACACCCTAGCCAATGTCCCTACTCAGTATCAACTTCCTACACCTTACGGTTTCCAAGATATACCCCGGACAAGATTTTATAGATAGGTCAAGGTCACTACGGCAAGGTCAAATCAAGGTCATACTATGACATTGCACACCTACACCCCTTAACCAATGTCCATACCAAGTATCAACTTCCTACGCCTTACAGTTTCTGAGATATAGCCCAGACAAGATTTTATAGGTCAAGGTCACTACGGCAAGGTCAAAGGTCAAATCAAGGTCAGACCATGACGTTACACACCTACACCCCCTAACCAATATCCCTACCACGTATTAAGTTCCTACACCTTACGGTTTCCGAGATATAGCCCGGACAAGATTTTATAGGTCAAGGTCACTACAGCAAGTTCAAAGGTCAAATCAAGGTAACGCCATGATGTTGGACACCTACACCCCCTAACCAATGTCCCTACCAAGTATCAACTTCCTACATCTTACAGTATCCGAGATATAGCCTGGACAAAATTTTATAGGTCAAGGTCACTACGGCAAGGTCTAAGGTCAAATCAAGGTCAGACCATGACTTTGCACACCTATACCCTCTAACCAATATCCCTACCAAGTATCAACTTCCTACACCTTACGGTTTCCGAGATATACCCCGGACAAGATTTTAGAGGACAAGGTCACTACAGCAAGGTCAAATCAAAGTCACACCATGACGTTGCACACCTACACCCCCTAACCAATGTCCCTACCAAGTATCAACTTCCTACATCTTACGGTTTCCGAGATATTGCCCGGACAAACTTTTTCCCGTCGGCGGTTTCAATCAGTTTCAATGTTTATGAGATGAAAGAAAGAAATTCACGATGGCTGCCAAAAAAGTGGGAAAACAATTTTTGACAAAAAGTGCCATTTGACTCTGTGTATACCCTGTGGGTCAAACATTTTGTCAAAAACACTCTATCTCTCACTGTTGCTGTGATATTAAAAGATTTTTCATTTTCCTAGTTAAGAAAACTTGTGGCATTTAGTCAACTGTAAATAAGTTGGCCATTTTGTATCAGATCACTTCCAAAAGTTAATGATTTCCAGACATTTACATAACAAACCTACTTGCAAAATTTTATGTGAATAAGTAAAGTGCTTAAGTTATCATTCGAACAAACAAACCCCTTTTAAAAACATGTTTATAGTCATTTGACTTCTCTGACTGAAATGTCATGAAACTATATTCAGAAAAATTCGCAGAATAAGGAAAATTCACCCAGTGGTTGCCAAGCTATAAGCAATAGAAAATGCGGGAGCCAGCGGCCCCTTCTACATGAATTTCTCCTGTATACAAACAAGTGTCCCTTGCGGGATGCTTAATCAAGCTACATCTTGGCTGGTTGTGTGGCTATTTTAAGACACAAATTACATACAAAAATGGTCTAGTCAGAAGCATCTAAAAGAGTTAATTATTTGGCCGCATGTTATCCTTATAAGCCATACATTTCAATCAAAAGAAACTGATTTTGTAGTTATATTGAATTACCAAGTAGTAGTAGTAGTCAAAAGTAATTTATCATCATAATTTGTGAAAGCTTGGTTGATTTACAATCTGTCATATTTACACAGAATTGGGGTTGCAGTCTAGACTAATAAGAACCAAGACTTTATTGCCAAAAGGACAGAAGGATGCCATTTTCTGATTTCACATAGAAATGTTACAGCACACAGCCATTCAAACGACGCTGGTATCAGTAGTGTAAAGGACATAAAGATGCTTTAGTGTTTTAGTAGCCAGTTTAGACATTTGCAGTGCTATTAAAACACATTTAGACCAAATAAAACCACAAAAGCAGTTTTAACATGTCATTCAAATTAGTTCAGTACATGCCTTATACATGCAGATCATGCTTTGTTACACATTTGGTATCATTACATGTAGATATTTTCTGAACATGAATACAGTACTATTTCTGTTATCTGACCATGTTTAGAGAACAATATTGGAGCCAGTAGATTCTTTGATATTTATACATCATAAATTTATCTGTAGAAATTTACTTTACTTTATTTGTTTCTTCAATTAGCACTCATGAGTACAGAAAATAAAATGAAATACGGTGATAAAAGTAGAACACAGAACTACATAGGACAAAAAACATGATTTATAGAATTATACTTATACAGTTGAAAGGGCCATATATGAGTCTGTACAATTAGAACTCTAATGAAGGTAGTTGATTTCATGCAGCTTCGACATGGTACAATTATAGTCACAAATACAAAGCAGGTCTTTGAATTGCCACACATTATAAAATCATCAATAGTATACATTTGATTAACATATCTTTCAGTTGTATTTAAAAAGTGGGCTGTACTTGTACCAACTTCAGATATTGCTATTTTAAGATATCTTGATATTGGATTTACTTTTACAAAAAATACAGATTTACTTCCATTTAACACTAGTGTGAGAAACATGGAAACACTTGGATTGGAACTTTAACGAATATTCAACAGTGTACTAAAAGAATATTATAAATGTCAAAAGACAAGACCCATAACATCCTTTTCCATATTACTGTATTTATTTGTATAAACGCCCCGGGGGTGATGCATTTTTCAAAAGGGGGGCTACTATTACAGATAAAAAAAATCAACTCTCGAGTCCAGTGGCAATGGGGAGGTAATGGACACTTAAATCCTTGATCTCGGTTGACAGCATGTATAATGGCAAGAGAGATTTAAATATTTGAATCAAACCTTAAATTTAAAGAAATTATTATGTTTTATCTCATATGTTTGCAGGTTTGGATGTGTCTGTGATGAAAACTGCCTTGTTTTGATTTTCCTTATTCCTCCTAAGCAGTATTCGATTGGGGAAGTACTAAAATGCATCTTTTTCCGGAATCACAGAATTGCAAAGGTGTTGGCTGTTGAGATGGATGCAATATCCCGAAATATGAACTTTACAAAGGTACACAGGAGGGGGGGATGATTAATAGGGAGGAGGCATTTGTACGGATAAATACGGTACTATGTTTATAATGGACACAGAGAGGCAACATACAATAAAAATATTGCTATCAATCCTACTGAATGTTACTTTGTTTATCACCTTTGTTGTCAAAACTTGTTCAATCAATTTAAAATTATTGTACAGTTAAACTCCTTTAAGAACTCTGAAATGAATGAATGATCATTTTTAAGCACATTTTAAGCACATGACAAGGCCATTATAAAATACTGTATATGATACCACTAGTCTAATACTACATTACTAATATCTGAAGAAGGGAAGACATATTTTCTAAGTAAGGAAATACAAAGAATTCCCAGAGAATATAGAAGAAAGGTTACCCTACCAATCAGATAACAATGTTGATTACACTCAATTGTCTAAGCATTGCTACACTCCTTTCAGGAGTGTCTGTGAATAGCATTTTAACGTCAGCTTACCACACCGGATATTTTACCTTCCTTTAATACACAAACCTGAAAAAACAAAATAATTTGATGACATTATGGTTGAGATGAAGCATTTTTCTAGTCTCCTAATACTTCACTAAACCCAGTTAAGCTGTGTAGTACAATACATATAATGAATCTCAAAATATATGGTCTATACCAAAGCACCTCTCTCTCAGAAGAATGTTAGTCACTGAAACTTGGGCTGTACTTTTGCTGTCAGGATCGGTTAAATAGCATTTTAAATCCTCAAAACAGGTTAAAGTTCTAATCGGGGGGGTGGGGGGGTGGTTATAAATGCATGCTTACTATTTGAAAGGTTTTTAGATATATCTCTTCATCTACAGTATCATCACTATTTTATTTATTTATTTAGCATTTTATCTGCCATATCAGTTATATTGTGACAGGTAGTTGCAAGTGCAGAGGAAACCAGGACATACAGTTGGTCAAGGTTCTGTACCCGTAAACTGCCGACTGATGGGAAGCAACCATCAGCTTTCCCACATGAGGTCAGGCTGGGATTCAAACTCTAATCTTAGAGGCGGGAGGTGAGTGTGTTACCACTGCACCACCGTGGTCCACTACAGTGTCACATGACACAAAATGTCACATTTGATATAGGTGGAAACAGGCATTGCTTGAAAATGCACAAACCCTGAGGGCCCACCCGTTGGTATACCAGAAAAAAATTAATCTCGACACAAATGTATCCTTGGTCAAGATATTTGCAATTTAGAAAGATGCTCTCATTGCCAACATCATCTTGTCTTCTTACTTCTCCCCTTTAATTTGTTTATCTGGGGACAAGGACAGACCCCAGCTTGTATGAAAATATGACCCAGATCCCGTGTTTTGTTTTTGAGTTATGCACACAGCTAATGAGACTCTCTCATTTTGGGAGACCAGGGTAAATATAGTGCGTGTAGCGATGTACATGAACTATGAAGTATCAATTCAAAGATTATTAATCTCAAACTATTTGGTGAACTATGGCATGTCAGGTCAAATGATGCGTCATCTGATGCCATTTGGAGATTAAGTAAGGAGTGTCAGGTCATAAGTGTGTCATGTGGTACGATTTGGTGGTGCACATAAGAATGTCAGTTCACGTGGTGTGTCATGATATGCCATATGGTGGTGAACTGTTGATATTCATGTCACATGATACGTCATGTGATTCCCTTGGTGAAATATGGAGTGTCAGGTCACAAGTAGTCATGCCATACCATTTGGTGGTGAACTAGGATGTGTCATGCATGTTCCTTTGAGATTCTGAAAATGTAAACCATGTAAATTCTTACACTAAGTCATGCAGAAAATCTTAGACTGTGCCATGCTCACACGGTAGCATCTGCAGATAGAAATACAGCTACAGAAATACACACAAATATACCAAAAATAGGAGAAAATAACTTAAGTTGTTTGAGTAGAATGCATGAACTGAAAAAGGGCCTCATTCTTTTACTTGATCACTCAATTTAACTGAATAAAACTTATTAAAATTTGCTACTGCTGGTTTTCAATACAGAATCTTTACACCAATTAGTCATGATATATAATGTGTTGAAAGTGACATTAAATCTGATTCTGCTGATTTTCAATAGATAATCTATACATTAATTAGGCATGATGTGACTCTATACAATGTGTTGAAAGTAACATTAAAACAATCAAGTAATCAATCAGTCCATACCATATTACTGTTGATGCACTCATTTATTGATGCACTCTTTATTGTACTCTCAAACAACCCTAACCACAAACAGAAAAAAAGAATAAAAGCACTTTTATTAGAACCCTGATAAGAAGAATTTCATTTTAATAATGCCTTATAATCACTAATATAATATGAGAACTAAGGGAGATATACAGACTTTGTAGTTAGATGACACCACTTGACAGTGAAGAAGTGGTCAAAGGTCAAAATCAGAAACTGCAAAAGATTCCCAGGCCTTGACTTCCTTTAAGCTGTTTTCACATCCCAAACCCCTTGTAGCAATGGCAAGGGAGATATAAGGCCTTTTAAATAGGATAATCTCATTTGACATTGAACATGATATGACAGCTGTTTTGTGTTCGAAACTAGGGCAAAATTACTATCCAGGTAACTTTCCTAACCATATATCTTTTGTGCAAATTTGACGAACCTAGCTGCAATACTTCAAGTTTTACAGCATCTTAATGATTTTCAAATAATTGGCTATTGCGGCCATTTTGTTTATCAAAATGAGGCCAAAATTGTTCACAGGCACAACATTTGCAGACAAGGACTTCCCATGGGTTGTTTTTACATTCTGAAGCCCTAGCACCAATAATTGGTGAGATATAAGTACGTTTTAGTATGATGACCCCATTAAACCTTGAAGCAGGGGTCAAAGGTCAATATCAAGACCTGGCAATGATTCCCAGGCCTTGACTTCCTACAAATTGTTTTCACATCCCAGACCCCTAGCAGCAATTATAAGGAAGATATAAGGCCTTTTAATACGATAACCCCATTTGACATTAAACATGTGATATGTCGGCCATTTTGCTTTGCAAACTAGGCCAAAATTACTTTCAGACTAGCTTTCCTAGCCATATATCTTTTGTGCAAATTTGATGAAGCTAACTGCAATATTTCAAGATTTTGAGCATTTTAATGATTTTCAGACAACTGGCTATGGCGTCCAATTTGTTTATCAAAATAAGGCCAAAATTTTGCACAGACATATTTTCATAGCCATAAAGATTCTCTGTAAATTTGGTGAAGATATCTTTATCAATGAATAAGATATTAAGGTTTATATGAAAATGTGACGACAGACACGCGGACGGAATCACGCACGTACGCGAGGCATTTTATAATCTCCTGACCACGGCCATTGAGAGATAAAAAATAGAATTAAACTAGCTGCTCCTTAGACTTACTTTTTCTCACTGACAATTTATCCTGTTGTCTGGAAATCCTGTAAAGTACATTATGTTTTGTCTGTTTTCCTGAAATTCTGCTTAAGAGGGTTCGACTGAAGATTACAACACACAAAATGCATCTCATGCAAACACAATTAGTAGACTGAAAGAAAATATTAATTCTCTGTAGTGTCATACCTGAATATTGCTCTTTTCTAACATCAAAATGAGGTCAAAGTGGACACAACCTGGAATATATAGAACACAGTTTTACCTTTGTTTTAGCAGAACTATTACAAATGATTGTAAAATATATAGCATTCAACTTCCTTACTGTAATGGAAAGTGTATGGGAAATATATTAAGATAAAATTGCTGAGGACAATTTACACAATCAGCTATTATTGCCACAACATACATTTCAAAAGAGTGACAGATGGCATGGTGTAGTGAAAATCGGTCATTAGAGAAGAAGTCAGAAAGTGGGTAGTTCCAAGCCAGTGAACATTGGTTTCCAGTGTAGAACCTTGACCAACCAGTATCTACTGCTTTCCTTCATACAATTGATTACACCTCGCTACAGGACAAAAATATAATGTCAATGCAACTCAATAAACAAGCAATCAGTGTGACCTAATAAATTGGCACATCTTTAGAGTTGGCACAAACGTTGCCAGTAAAAAACACCCAGCTGATGTATTATGGCTGATATATTTGTCATCGCTGTAAACTTTAATGGCCAGCTGATCAAAGTGGGCAAAACGAGAAGACTTGGAGAAAATATACAGATCTAATTATTTTTCCTTAATATTTCCTTCAAAAATGTCATCAGACTTTGAAACCTTTGTCATGGGGCTTTTCTATCCCTGTCCACTCCCCCTCCAATCACCCACTCCTAGATCTGCCTCTAATAGGGCAATATACCTGTTTAAAGTGACAGTTATTACACCTGTGTCACTGTCAAACAGTCCCAATATCAAAGGGGATTAGGCTCTTCTGTGTGTGATTGCCTATGATTGGCTCCCAATGGTATTTCACCACACTGATTGTCCCCCATTTTTTACTAAGGTATGGTTTTCCCCCTATGATACAGTGATTCCCCCCCCCCCCCCCCTTGTATTTTAATCCTTTGATGCTATAAATATTATATTTGGAGTTTTAACCCTTTATATTTGGTCATTTAGTGCTATAAATGTACACTAAATTTAGTTCCAAGACTACTATCTGATATGCCATGGTACTTGTCCATAAGTAACTTATCAAAGAACAATTAATGTTTGATACATGGTCTGGAACTTGGTTCAAAGACTTCAATTTGATAGAATACTCTCAGAACTATTGCTCACTATTGTCAATACCTACTCTGGTTGTACCATTATAGACTTAACAGTTAAACAGTGAAGAATTTTATCACAAATTTTGTACATGATCAAAGGTTACAAGTGAATTGCACTTACATGTCTGTATTAGTTTGTGTTTGTGTATATAAAGCCCATTGATTATTTCAAAAATTAACAGATCATAGATTCTGTTTCATTATGGAGATCATAAAAACAGGTGGAATAAATCATGTAATAGACTTTTAATTTTTTTATTTTATTTACTACTCAACCATAATTACGTGAAAATATGAAGGGGGGGGGGGAAATATCAGGGTATCATAGTTGGAAAACCCATACATTAGTGGGAAAAAAGGGGAAAATCAGTGGGGGGAAATTCAGTTGAGGGAAAATCAAGGTACACCTTTGTGTGTGTGCTAAGTTAGGTCTCATCGTCAAACAAACTGGGGATTATATCTTTTGTGGATAACTTTGTTTATGAACCTTTTTTTCTTTACCAGTGTATGTTTAATCAAGAGATATACAATTTACAAAACTAGAATCACTCACCCCAATTAATAATTTGTTAATAATTTATTAATGCACTTCTATGTTTCAATTAGAATTTGCTATAGTAGCTATGATGAGAAAAAGTTCTGAAAAAATTTCATCAAATTTAATCAATTGATTTGTGTGTTTTTAAAGGTAAATGATGAAAGAATCTGTTGTTTTAAATGTTGTAGCTCCCAAACCATGATTATCAGTTTGCCAGACCTACAGACTGTTGATCCATTATTTTTGCGGTTCTATTGAACCGTTTGTTTTGCGTTCCTGTAATGACAAAGTGAAGCTCTGATTTAAACTAAATTAGAGGAAAAATAGAAGATTAACAAGTATTTATTGAAATGTTACAAGAAAAACACAATTAACTAACATATATGCAGTACAAGTAAACATACTAAGCAAATCTACTGAATATAACTGAAATTACAACCGGGAATAACCGGGAATATAAAACAGATTTATTTCAACAACCATTCATCAGATCCTGAAATGTTTCATAAGTGCAAAGTTTGTATACATTGTTTCTTCTAGGGTTTTGCCATACTTGAGACCTTTGGTCTTACCCTTTTCTTTTGCTCAGTCCTTCCAGTGTTATCTGTTGAATTTGTTGATTTGGCTTTTGCAAGCCAATCACCCTGTTAACAGTGCCTTTTGGCCTTCCACGCCGCTTTGTTTTGCTTGGGAGAAATACCTTACTCAAATCAAATGTGGCTTCTGGAATTTCTTCTCGTAGCACCTCATTTATTTCAAATTAATCCCAGCTGCAACTGTCTCTACAAGGGTGCAAGGTTTGTTCTTGTTCCATATGTCCATCAATTCATCAATAAAATTCAGTTTTTTCAGAAAAGGATACCATCCCTTGTTCAGCCATAAGATTCGCCAGTCCTTGGAGCTTGGAACTGGCCTTGTGGAATTTTTTGTTAGAAGACATCACATGTCTGTTCTTTTGACTTGTACCCATGGTGACTGTTACTAATTGGGGGTTGACCTTTAATATATTGAGAACTGGGGGTTGACCTTTAATATATTGAGAATTGAGTTGTGTTCTTAGGTCCAACAATTTGCAACAGCAGCTGGTGCACACATGTCCAACTGGTTTCCCTTCAAGAATTGAAGGATGTGACAGCCTGGTAACTGCATGCACTTAAAAAATCTGCAATCATAAGTATTGTCTGATGTGTTGTAGGACTCAGTGTTGGCATCTTGGATTTCTTACACTTAAGGTTCCGGCATCTGGTAGGCATAAGGAGTCAAGAGATCTTGGTATTTCAACTGAAATTCTTTTTTATCTGGCTGTGGCGTCAGATTGACCTTTACTTTGTACAATGTTTCAACCTGTCGGTATCATCTCTCTGACTGCATTGTCTCTAAGCAAGAAAATAATCCAGTCAGTGTATCCTTCAAGGTTGAACACAGAGAAAAGGAGGTCTTCAATTTAGAAAAAAAAGATTCTACTCTGTTTGTTGTTTGATTCTGTAAATGGTATACTTTCAAAACCTTTCACCCATTCATCTGATATGCCTTGCCAGTTGGAGTTGTAGTAGGTCACGCTTGGTGATGGCATCTCAGCCATGAATTCAGCATATTGGCTGTAATAATCCTCCCTACTCTGAACATTTGCCAATTTTTCTATCGGGTGTAATGCGGTTGTTCTTTCTGTGGATGAGACTTTCATTTTCTCCATTGTCACCTGCCTGCTGTTCTCAGAGTATGGTACAGGCAAATCTGTAAGTTGGCAGAAGGTAGGCAGGATTTGAACACAAGCCTTTCTGTCATATCTTTGTCTGTGATGACAGTCTTGACATCTATCCATCTTGGGTTTCTGGCTTTGAAACGACTGAGCATGTCAGTCAATCATGTCTTGTCTTCTGCAAGGACAACAAATGCACACACAAGGTGGCTTTCACTATTTCCATCCACAAACAGCACAGTATACAATGCCAGATTTAAATTGTTTGTTTTATGTGTGGAATCAGCTAATAGTAGCTCTTGGAAACGATCGAATGTAGATTTCATTTCTGCATCTTGCAAGAAGATGTCAGTCAATACTTGTGAATTATTGGTAACAAATTTACAATCAACCCCTGGATGCTGTTCCTTGATCCATTCTCCAATTCCCTGAACCTCAGATGTTGCCTTCCTGTCTGTAATCATCTTCATTCTTGTCCCAATGTTGTGTAAATCTTTCATTGTGATGTTCTGCCCTGTCTGTTCTTTGTATGTTTGCTGGTTGAGTCTTCTGTTGACATTTAACTGCAGATGCTGTTCAATTTCTCTCTGTGTGGCACCGTTGACCTTTCGCACTTTGTGATGCAACTTAAACTCTAGCGAAGTTGTTTCGTGATTGTGTTCAGGGGTGAATTTGGTCACTTCTAGGGACTGCCCATTTTTGCTGGCCTTCAGTTTTAAAGTGAAGGGACACCCAATTTTAGCATTGCTTTGATCTGGGCATTCACATTTTGATTTAGACTTGTAGCCCTTTCCGCCATGTATGCATCAATATTTCAAATCACTGTACACAAGTCCCTCATTTATTTGTCTTCCAGTAGTTTTAGCAGAAGCTTTAATTTTCCTGCAGTCAGCCTTAGCAAGTTTGACAAAATTCTATTCCTCAAATTGACCAATTTTCTCATCCAGGATAGAATAAGACTCAAAAGTTTGACCTACTGAAAAATTGATAGCCATGATCTTGTAAGTCTGTAACACAGACGTGTAATGACTTGGATCTGTTCCAGATGGGGAGGGGGGTATTTTTTTAGAAAATAGGCTACACTGATTGTAATCTGACTTGAGCACTAGTGACACAAAGTTGTTAAAGTCCAAAAGTAATCAGGGGCAACATCAATTACAGCCAACTGCAATTAGGTTGCAAGTGAGTTGTCAAGGTTCATAACTAATCATGGGCAAGACCAATTAGAGGCAACTACAATTAGATTGCAACTGGTAAAGTCAGTGAAGGCTGACACTCTAAAATCTCCACAATTGCAATCAGGGCAATTTAACCAGCTGCATTAATTCAGTTAGTGCGAGTGTGTCAGTGTTGGCAATAGTGATTAGCCTAAACTAATGTTAAATCTGTATAATTGGATTATGAAGGGCCTAGCTCTGCAAGGGGTGAGTAACTGTCTTGTTTGTGGATAAGTATTGTGTCAATATATTGTATAATCAATGATTTAATTAGCATTATTGAACCGCAAAATGTTCCGCGGATCAATAGTCCTTCAGTCTGTAGAACCTTCACTTACAGTTCAGCAGCCACTTCATATTTTAAACTGAAAAAGTTGAAAAGAAGAAACATTGTGGCATATAACTTTAGATTCGAGTATGTTCGTCTCCATTTTGTATAGGTTATACAAATGTTTATCACGGAAAGCCCCTTTGAAGTTTATTTTAGGTCCATATTATTTTGTTCATGACAGTAAACTGCTGTATATGTCGGACAATTGAGTGTAAAAAACCCTAGTAAAAACTGCAGATAAAGTCACATTAGAAAACTAGTGTATCAACAAATAATCCTAGTAGAAAAAAACCCTGGGGGTGTTATATGCAAACCTGTTACATGGTGTATACTACTTGGCAGTGCTTGTGTAAATGTGTTAATATTGTACCATTTAGTTATAGGACTTTTATACAGAGATATTTTCTACTGCTTTTTTGTAGAAGCCTTTTTTCTGCTAGAGGCTTTTTCAGTTTACTTGACCATCCGTACAAAAAATTTAGTGTTTTGACAAGATTGGCATTTTGTCCTCCCGTCCAATAAAATGGCCAGTATTTTGTCCTCTCTTGCAATTTTGACTAGTGTTTTGTCCACTGGTATTTTGTCCGTCAGCATTTTATCTGCACACCGCATGATATGTCCCACCACAAAATGTCCAAGTATGAAATATCCATACCTGCGACATTCCATGCCCCCTGCCCCCTTCGTAAAATCCTGTATTTGCCTCTGGATATATTTTATATAAGAGTACAACAATAGCTTTGAGTGATCGCATATATGAGAGTTATTCCACAGAGTTTAATTCAGTGTGTGAAGAGAAATACAAGAGGGTCAAAGATGCCCCAAAAGGCGGGTTGCGCAGGCAGCAATAAGGTTAGCGACTGCTGTAATTACATTTAGAAACAAGGAAAGAAATGTTAGGTCACCCAGTTAAGGTGAATGTGTTAGACGTGCTAAGAAACGTAAAACTTGTAATCTAGGTTACATAATTGTATCTATGCTATAAACAGACAAACGAAAGGACGGAATTACACAAATTTCGAAAGCAACTCAGCTATGATAGTGATGTATCTCCCTGTCTAGTTTGAAGTTGATTGGACACAGTGTTTTCGAGTTAGAGTCTGGAAACAGAAATGTTGACGAACAGACAAATGGACAAAAAACAGACAAACGAACGGACAGAATTACTCCAATTTCGAAAGGAACCTAGCTATGATGGTGATCTATCTCCCTGTCAAGTTTCAATTCGATTGGACAAACCGTTTTCGAGATAGAGTCTGGAAACGAAAAATGTGGACGGACAGATGGACGTCGGACACATCAATCTAATAGGTGGGTTGGTTACACACAACCCACCTAAAAATTTCATCAAAATCTGTCCATAAGTTTTTGAGTTATCTTGTTCACAAACGCACAAACAAACTCACAAACCCACAAACAAACCCAGACGAAAACATAACCTCCTTGGCGGAGGTAAATATAAAATTCTACAGGTTATAAATGTACCCAAACCGAACAAGACATCAACATTACAATACAGACATGTATTAATTCTACCTTTACCATGTATTACATCACACAAGTTATATATCACAAGAAATGAAAACAATGAAGAAGATTACAATTCATATATTTAGCACTTTAGTACACTAAATTAAACAGTTAACTCCCACTGAAATATGCACCTAATCTCAGACAAAATACCCCAGACAAAAGTTTCTGCAAAAGTAGATAGCTTTTAGCCATTCATGACTGGGGCATACTGTTGCATACAAAATGTGTGTAACTTGACTAAATGCAGAATGAAAACAACAAACTATCTGGCAATTTAATTACCCTGTTATTCTGTGAAGGACTTGTAAAGTAAAAACAAGACAAATGAACGGACGGATTTACACCAATTTCGAAAGGAACCTAGCTATGATGGTGATGTATGTCCCTGTGAAGTTTGAATTAGATTAGAGTAACCGTTTTCGAGTTAGAGTCCGGAAACAAAAATGTGGACGGACAGATGGATGGACAGAAAAACGGACAAAAACGAAGAAACGGACGGAAAAACGGACAAACAAACAGACGGAATTTCACCAATTTCGAAAGGAACCTAGCTATGATGGTGATCTATCTCCCTGTGAAGTTTGAATTTGATTGGTCAAACCGTTTTAAAGTTAGAGTCCGGAAACAAAAATGTGGACAAACAGATGGATGGACAGACAAACGGACGAAAAACGGACAAACGAACACACAGAATTTCACCAATTTCGAAAGGAACCTAACTATGATGGTGATCTATCTCCCTGTGAAGTTTGAATTTGATTGGTCAAACCGTTTTAAAGTTAGAGTCCGGAAACAAAAATGTGGACAAACAGATGGATGGACAGACAAACGGACGAAAAACGGACAAACGAACACACGGAATTTCACCAATTTCGAAAGGAACCTAGCTATGATGGTGATCTATCTCCCTGTGAAGTTTGAATTTGATTGGTCAAACCGTTTTAAAGTTAGAGTCCGGAAACGAAAAATGTGGACGGACAGACGGACAGACAGACAGACGGACAGACGGACGTCGGACACATCAATCTAATAGGCGGGTTGGTTACACGCAACCCGCCTAATAAGATCTTTTGACCAAAGGGAAATACATGTTTGAGTACTATTTTTCTAAGTGTTATGTTATTTACTGCGAAAATGTCACAAACCTTAGCACAAGAATTCAGTGGCTGGTTTCTGCCAACCACAGCTGAATTCTTAGGGTCAAAGTAGTTTTGAACCCAAGACTCCAAATGTAAACTTACTGTTTATATCTTGCTTGTGACCAGGAAAATGTCAACTGAAACCATGCCCAGGGGAACACTCTTTCATTTTAGAGGCAAGTAATATCAAAGTTTCACTTCTGCTGATGAACTGATGTATTGTCCTCAAATCAAAAAAATTTGACAATCATAAACATCATGAACTCAAGTACCCTGTATGCAAACATCCTCCCATAAGTTAGTCAAATGTTCATACATAAGACTGAAGTTTGGCCAAGACATAATGTGGGTGGCAATACAAATGAGAGAATAGCTATTAGTATTACATCTGGTTGCTAAAGACACGCTACCCCTTAACATGACCCCTTAATCAAGTACCCAAATCTTCCCATAGGTGGGTCAAAAGTTCATAAGTAACTCTGCAATCTGATCTGGACATAACATGGGTGGCATTAATAAAAACAGAATAGCTACTAGCATTACATCTGGTTGCTAAAGACATGTTACCCTTGATGTGACCCTTTACTCAAGTACTCATGGGTGCACAAATCCTCCAATAAGTTGGTCAAAAGTTCATATGTAACTCTGAAATTTGGCCTCAACATAATGTGGGTGGCAGTAACAAAAATGGAATAGCAATTGGCATTACATCAGGTTACTACAGGCATGCTACCCCTTGATGTGGCCCCTTACTCAAGTACCCATGTGTGCACAAATGCTCCAATAAGTAAGTCAAACATTCAATGTAGCGTTGAAATTTGGCCTGGACATAACGTGGGTGGCAATAACAAAAGTCGAATAGCTATTAGTATTACATCTGGTTGCTAAAGACATGCTACAGATGATGTGACCCTTTAGTCAAGTACCCATAGGTGCACAAATCCTAAGTTGGTCAAAAGTTCATATTTAATGCTGAAAGTTGGTCCAGACATAACCTGGGTGGCAATAACAAAAATAGAATAGCTATTAGCATCACATTTGGCTTTGCTACCTCTTGATGTGACCCCATACTAATGTACCCATGAGTGCACAAATCCTCCAATAAGTTGCTCGGGACTTAATATGTAATGCTGAAATTTGGCCTGGACATAAGTGGCAATAACCAAAATAGAATAGCTATTAGCATTACATTTGGTTGCTAAAGCTATGGTACCCTTTGATGTGACCCTTTACTCAAGTATCCAAGGTCAAGATCACACTGAAATTTGATCTAGCCTGAAAATAAGGTGGGTGGCAATAACAACAAGCAACCAGTGCCCGTGAATGGGCTGTGTGTCAGCTGACTGTGAGTTTTATTAAAGAAAATACTGCAAATGCAATAGTTTTCTAGTTACAACTGATTTACTCAACAGTGAGAATCTCGTAGTAGCTTTTGCTCAGCTATGCAATCAGTTAAAGGGCTTCAATTTTAATATGGTATAGCTCACACAAAAGTGAATAACATATGTAAAGAAATACTGTAGCTTTTATAAGCTACAAGCTTACCATGTGGAACTGAATGCTTTCTAGTGAGACTGCAGCCATCCAACCAACGTCCAAGAAAAATAGACGTTTAGTATTGACCAGATCCCCATACTGATAGTGTACCATAACAGTGTAATCTCGTGTCTAATACTTCTTCTCTCATTGTAAATTTAGCCCATAACCCCTCAGCTGGAATACAGCAGGGAGGCAGGGTGGGACTCTCTTCAGTTCCACATGGTAAGCTTGTAGCTTATAAAAGCTACATTTAAGAAATTAAAATTTTCAATTTTATTGTGCTTACCATGTGGAACTGAATGCTGAATCCAACCGTCCGGTGGAGGGATTACAGCTGAGACTGGAATAATAGTGAATTTTTCTTGGATTGAATTAATAAATAAATAAAAGTAATGATTTTCAGAGCCCCAATTCTGAAAATCAGACCTGTAAGAAACCAAAAACCAGAAGATTAATAAATGACAGTACAGATCCTGTCAGGATGTTTTGATTGAAGGGTTAAATGCAGCCGTGCTCACTTATGCGAGTATAGCCCCCAAGGGCATCACTGTAATGAATACCAGCCCTCAGCTTGAATCTTATAAACTTGCCACCCTAAATATGGTATGATGGTACACAAAAAGACTTAATATATTATACAGTTAAACAAGACCACTGCCGCGGTATGTATCTCCCGCCGAGTACCGCAGGGGAAGAAATACTAAATTGAATATTTTCCCCTTTGCATAGGACACTGTTGTACCATCCTGTGGGGTCAAACATTTGCTCGAAATTGCTCTATCTCTTACAGTTTTCGAGATATTGACACTTTTCCATTTTCCGCAAAAATCCAAGATGGTCGCCAAAAGTGGCGAAAATTGAAATATTTCCCCTTTGCACAGGACACTCTTGTACCACCCTGTGGGTCAAAAATTCACTGGAAATTCCTCTATCTGTTACGGTTTTCGAGATATTGACACTTTTTCATTTTCCGCAAAAATCCAAGATTGCCGCCGAAAGTGGCGAAAATTGAAATCCCCCCCCCCCCCTCCCTTTGCACAGGAGACTCTTGTGCCACCCTGTGGATCAAAGATTCGCTTGAAATCGCTCTATGTCTTATGGTTTTTGATATATTGACACTTTTCCATTTTCCGCAAAAATCCAAGATGGCCGCCGAAAATGGCGAAAATTTAAATTTCCCTCCTTTGCACAGGAGACTCTACACTCGAAATCGCTCTATCTTTTATGGTTTTCGAGATATTGACAGGTTTCCATTTTCCGCTAAAGTCAAAGATGGCTGCCGAAAATGGCGAAAATTGAAAATTTTTTCCTTTTGCACAGTCAAAAATTCTCTCGAAATCGGTCTATCTCTTATGGTTTGAGAAAAATTGGCTATCCACAATACTTTTAGAGATAATTCGCATTTACTCATTTTGATTAGGTGAGTAATTAGCTATGGGTCTGAAACTTCACCATGTGAAAGCTCTCCCAAAAGTAGATGAATGAGTTATTTGATAAAAATTGGGTATCCGCAATACTTTTAGAGATAATTCGCATTTACTCATTTTGAGTAGGTGAATAATTAGCTATGGGTCTGAAACTTCACGGAGTGAAAGCTCTCCCAAAAGCAGGTGAATGAGTTATTTGAGAAAAATTGGCTATCTGCAATACTGTTAGAGATAATTTGCATTTACTCATTTTGAGTAGGTGAGTAATTAGCTATGGGTCTGAAACTTCACCATGTGAAAGCTCTTCCAAAAGTAGGTGAATGAGTTATTTGAGAAAAATTGGCTTAAAATTGGCTCGAAATTGCTCTATCTCTTACAGTTTTCGAGATATTGACACTTTTCCATTTTCCGCAAAAATCCAAGATGGTCACCAAAAGTGGCGAAAATTGAAATATTTCCCCTTTGCACAGGACACTCTTGTACCACCCTGTGGGTCAAAAATTCACTGGAAATTCCTCTATCTGTTACGGTTTTCGAGATATTGACACTTTTTCATTTTCCGCAAAAATCCAAGATTGCCGCCGAAAGTGGCGAAAATTGAAATTCCCCCCCCCCCCCCTCCCTTTGCACAGGAGACTCTTGTGCCACCCTGTGGATCAAAGATTCGCTCGAAATCGCTCTATGTCTTATGGTTTTTGATATATTGACACTTTTCCATTTTCCGCAAAAATCCAAGATGGCCGCCGAAAATGGCGAAAATTTAAATTTCCCTCCTTTGCACAGGAGACTCTACACTCGAAATCGCTCTATCTTTTATGGTTTTCGAGATATTGACAGGTTTCCATTTTCCGCTAAAGTCAAAGATGGCTGCCGAAAATGGCGAAAATTGAAAATTTTTCCCTTTTGCACAGTCAAAAATTCTCTCGAAATCGGTCTATCTCTTATGGTTTGAGAAAAATTGGCTATCCACAATACTTTTAGAGATAATTCGCATTTACTCATTTTGATTAGGTGAGTAATTAGCTATGGGTCTGAAACTTCACCATGTGAAAGCTCTCCCAAAAGTAGATGAATGAGTTATTTGATAAAAATTGGGTATCCGCAATACTTTTAGAGATAATTCGCATTTACTCATTTTGAGTAGGTGAATAATTAGCTATGGGTCTGAAACTTCACGGAGTGAAAGCTCTCCCAAAAGCAGGTGAATGAGTTATTTGAGAAAAATTGGCTATCTGCAATACTGTTAGAGATAATTTGCATTTACTCATTTTGAGTAGGTGAGTAATTAGCTATGGGTCTGAAACTTCACCATGTGAAAGCTCTTCCAAAAGTAGGTGAATGAGTTATTTGAGAAAAATTGGCTTATCTGCAATACTTTTAAGAGATAATTCGCATTTACTCATTTTGAGTAGGTGAGTAATTATCTACGGGTGTGAAAATTCACCATGTGAAAGCTCTCCCAAAAGTACATGAATGAGTTATTTGATAAAAATTGGGTATCTGCAATAGTTTTTGAGATAATTAGCATTTACTCATTTTGAGTAGGTGAGTAATTAGCTACGGGTCTGAAACTTCACCGAGTGAAAGCTCTCCCAAAAGTAGGTGAATGAGTTATTTGAGAAAAATTGGCTATCTGCAATACTTTTAAGAGATAATTCGCATTTACTCATTTTGAGTAGGTGAATAATTAGCTATGGGTCTGAAACTTCACGAAGTGAAAGCTCTCCCAAAAGTAGGTGAATGATTTATTTGAGAAAAATTGGCTATCTGCAATACTTTTAGAGATAATTTGCATTTACTCATTTTGAGTAGCTGAGTAATTAGCTATGGGTCTGAAACTTCACCATGTGAAAGCTCTCCCACAAGTAGATGAATGAGTTATTTGATAAAAATTGGGTATCCGCAATACTTTTAGAGATAATTCGCATTTACTCATTTTGAGTAGGTGAATAATTAGCTATGGGTCTGAAACTTTACAGAGTGAAAGCTCTTCCAAAAGTAGGTGAATGAGTTATTTGAGAAAAATTGGCTATCCGCAATACTTTTAGAGATAATTTGCATTTACTCATTTTGAGTAGGTGAGTAATTAGCTATGAGTCTGAAACTTCGCCATGTGAAAGCGCTTCCAAAAGTAGGTGAATGAGTTATTTGAGAAAAATTGGCTATCTGCAATACTTTTAAGAGATAATTCGCATTTACTCATTTTGAGTAGGTGAGTAATTATCTACGGGTCTGAAACTTCACCATGTGAAAGCTCTCCCAAAAGTACATGAATGAGTTATTTGATAAAAATTGGGTATCCGCAATAGTTTTTGAGATAATATGCATTTACTCATTTTGAGTAGGTGAGTAATTACCTACGGGTCTGAAACTTCACCGAGTGAAAGCTCTCCCAAAAGTAGGTGAATGAGTTATTTGAGAAAAATTGGCTATCTGGAATACTTGGGGAGATAATTTGCATTTACTCATTTTGAGTAGGTGAGTAATTAGCTATGGGTCTGAAACTTCACCATGTGAAAGCTCCTCCAAAAGTAGGTGAGTGAGTTATTTGAGAAAAATTGGCTATCTGCAATACTTTTAAGAGATAATTCGCATTTACTCATTTTGAGTAGGTGAGTAATTATCTACGGGTGTGAAACTTCACCATGTGAAAGCTCTCCCAAAAGTACATGAATGAGTTATTTGATAAAAATTGGGTATCCGCAATAGTTTTTGAGATAATTAGCATTTACTCATTTTGAGTAGGTGAGTAATTAGCTACGGGTCTGAAACTTCACCGAGTGAAAGCTCTCCCAAAAGTAGGTGAATGAGTTATTTGAGAAAAATTGGCTATCTGCAATACCTTTAGAGATAATTTGCATTTACTCATTTTAAGTAGGTAATTAGCTATGGGTCTGAAACTTCACCATGTGAAAGCTCTTCCAAAAGTAGGTGAATGAGTTATTTGAGAAAAATTGGCCATCTGCAATACCTTTAAGAGATAATTCGCATTTACTCATTCTGAGTAGGTGAGTAATTATCTACGGGTCTGAAACTTCACCATGTGAAAGCTCTCCCAAAAGTACATGAATGATGTATTCGATAAAAATTGGGTATCCGCAATACTTTTAGAGATAATTAGCATTTACTCATTTTGAGTAGGTGAGTAATTAGCTACGGGTCTGAAACTTCACAGAGTGAAAGCTCTCCCAAAAGTAGGTGAATGAGTTATTTGAGAAAAATTGGCTATCTGCAATACTTTTAGAGGTAATTCGCATTTACTCATTTTGAGTAGGTGAGTAATTAGCTACGGGTCTGAAACTTCACCGAGTGAAAGCTCTCCCAAAAGTAGGTGAATGAATTATTTGAGAAAAATTGGCTATCTGCAATACTTTTAGAGGTAATTCACATTTACTCATTTGCACAGGACACTCTTGTACCACCCTGTGGGTCAAAAATTCGCTCGAAATCGCTCTATCTCTTACGGTTTTCGAGATATTGACTCTTTCTCATTTTCCGCAAAAATCCAAGATGGCCGCCGAAAGTGAAAAAAATTGAAATTATTCCCCTTTGCACAGGAGACTCCTGTACCACCCTGTGGGTCAAAAATTCGCTCGAAATCGCTCTATCTCTTACGGTTTTCGAGATATTGACACTTTTTCATTTTCCGCAAAAATCTAAGATGGCCGCCGAAAGTGGCGAAAATTGATATTTTCCCCCTTTGAACAGGAGACTCCTGTACCACCCTGTGGTTCAAAACTTCGCTCGGGATCGCTCTATCTCTTACGGTTTTCGAGATATTTGTGATTTTTCACACTTTCACTAAAAGTAGCAACAAAGTAGCCATTACTCACTTGTACATCGAGCAACAGTTGTAAAACTTAAATATGTTACAGTTCACAAAAAAGTACATGAACAAGATATTTAAGAGAAAATGTGTAGCTGCAATACTTTTGAAGATATAAGCCATTTACTCATTATGGTTATCATTCAAAATTGACCAAGTAGCTATTACTCACTTAGCTATGGCGATACACTTCCAAACCACTGACCATGTTGTAGCTGTGGAGAAAATAGCAGAACAACATATTGGGACAAAATACTGTAAATGCAATAGTTTGACAGATATAAGTCATATAATTATATTAGGTAAAAGTGCTATTACTCACTCAAAAGTAGGCCAAAGTTCACCAAACCTTTTTCCACTTAGCATAGGATACTCTTGTACTACCCTGTGGGTCAAAAATTCACTCGAAATTGCTCTATCTGTTACCGTTTGCGAGATATTTTTGATTTTTTGACATTTTCAGTAAAAGTAGCAATAAAGTAGCCATTACTCACTTGTACATTGAGTAACAGGTGTGAAACTTAAATATGTTACAGTTCACCAAAAAGTAGATGAACAACATATTTGAGAGAAATCGTGTAGCTGCAATACTTTTGAAGATATAAGCCACTTACTCATTATGGTTATCATAAAAAATTGACAAAGTAGCTATTACTCACTTAGCTATGGAGATAAACTTCCAAACTACTGACCATGATGTAGCTGTGGAGAAAGTAGCTGAACAAACATATTGGAACAAAATTGTGTAGCTGCAATACTTTTGAAGACATAAGCCATTTACTCATTATTAGGTAAAAGTGCTATTACTCATTCAAAAGTAGGCCAAAGTTCACCAAACCTTTTCCCACTTAGCATAGGATACTCTTGTACTACCCTGTGGGTCAAAAATTCACTCGAAATTGCTCTATCTGTTACGGTTTGCGAGATATTTTTTATTTTTTGACATTTTCAGTAAAAGTAGCAATAAAGTAGCCATTACTCACTTGTACATCGAGCAACAGGCGTGAAACTTAAATATGTTACAGTTCACCAAAAAGTAGATGAACAACATATTTGAGAGAGGCGAGCCGGGTGGGAGATAATAATAGATTATAGACCTTGCCATAACATCCTGAGGAGGTAACCAATACCTAGACCCTTGGATAAGACTCCTGAAGACTTGGCTGTAGCGGATGTGCCAACCCCCTTCTTTTCTTTCCGAGGATGGGCAGTCTGAGGGGAAGGGTCCTACTACTGATCCCAGATACATAGTGTTGTCATTGTCTGACCAAGTAAGGTCTTTTAGGTAAAACTTTGTAAATGTGTTGTGAGCTTTGCAGTGACATGCTTGCATGATTTGGTTCACTGATACCCCACCGTAAAAGGCCTTAGAGTTTGACTTGGACCAGGTCCAAGGCTTGTTGATCTGCTTGTTTAAAACAAAGTAGGATAGTTTGTTTTAGCGAAGAAGAGAGTGTAGCTGGTCTGATGTCTGAGGTATGTCCTTTCTTAAAGGAGATAAAAAGAAGGGATCGAGACCCTCCAAATAGTTCCTCAGGGCCCGTACCAGATTCAAGGTCGTGTCTTCTTTGAATTGTCTATCTACAATAGTAGTTAGAGCTGGAGACACACTTTGAGAACCTTATCTTGCTAGTTGGTTTTTGGCTATGAAATATGAAGAGGGGAACAAAGCAACCTTTTTTCATTGGCCTAGATTCGATCTTTGTTTGCAACCGAGGCATGAATTTCGCTGCAGCGCTTGCTGGAGGCCAAAGCTAGCAAGAAAGCAGTTTTGAGGGTAAGATGTTTGAGGTCCTGTGTCTTTCATAGGCTCAAAGGGTGCTTTTGTGAGCTCATTGATTACAACAGAATGGTTCCACTTAGGAAGGTTCTTGGAACTTTTGGGATGAACCCTGTTAAAACTGGAGAGTAACCTGTTAAGGTCTAAACTTTGGGAGATATGGAGCCCTGTTAGGCCCAAGGTGTCCACAATGGCCATCCTGTAACCATCAATGGTCGAAGGGCGCCTGTTTAGATCTTGTTACAGGTACATAAAGAAGTCTGAGACTTGCTTTACAGAGGGAGTGGAGAAATCCACTGAATTTTATCTGCACCATTTCTCAAATAGGGCCCGCTTTGACTTGTAGATGGTCCCTGTTGATGACCTCTGAGGGGCAGCAATTCTCTCTGCCACCTCCACAGAGAAGCCTTGTTCTTGGAGCTGTCCATTCCTAGACACCAGGCGTGGAGGTTGAGATGATGTGGATTGCTGTGAAACACATAGTTGTGGGACTGTTTAAGAAGAGTTCTTGACACTGGTAGCTGAAGTGGGATCTCTGTTGAGACCTGCACTAGGTCCAAAACCAGAGCATCCCTGGCCAGCCTGGGGCTATTATAATGTTCAGACAACTGGATTGCCTGAGTTTTTGGATCACCCTGTGAAGGAGAGCCGTGGAAGGGTAAGCATAAGCAGTGAAACCCAACCAGTTTATGTTCAGAGCATCTATGTCCCAAGCATTTTGGTCTGGGACTGGAGATACATACAGTGGGACTTTGTGGTTCAGACATGTGGCAAATAGATCTACATGAGGAGTGAACCACTTGTGACAGCTCTGTCTGAACACCTGCAGATGCAGTGACCATTCTGTTGACTGGACTTGGTTCGACCTAGACAGAAGGTCGGCCATCACATTCAGACACCCTGGAATATGTCTGGCTTTTAAGGTTATCTGGTAATGATGGCACCAGGTCATGATCTTCCACAGGAGAGCGCACATCTCCACTGAGTGAGTTCCTCCTTGTTTATTTAGGCTACTACTGTTAAGTTGTCCATAGCAACCAACACCGTTTGGTTTTGACACTGGTCCTTGATCCTTTGAAGGGCCACAGAAACCGATTTCAGCTCTAGAACATTTATGTGTAGCCTTTTTGCCCTGTCTGACCAGACCCTTTGTAGAGGTTTGCTCTAAGTGAGCGCCCCAGCCTTCGTTTGAGGTGTCTGTAAAGAGTTGGATACTGTATTCCTGCGCCCTTCATCACATTTGTGGGATTCTGCCACCACTCTAGGTGTGCTGAAATGGTTCCTGTCCAAGGAAGGAGGGTGTCCAACAACTGTGGAAATCTCCAGTGCTCTTTGAGGTGAAACTGAAAGGGCCTCATGTGAAGGCGTCCCTCCAGGACCATTTTCTCTGTTGAGGCAAGCAACCCAATTAGTGATATCAAACATCTTGCAGTGAAAACATGTTTTGACTTGAGTCGTAGGATCAAATCCTGAAGTTTGAGCCATCCCTCCTGAGTGGGTTTTACAAGGGCTGAATCTAGGTGGTATTCGTAGCCCACAAACAAAAACACCCGAGTAGGTTTTACTTTGGATTTCTCCTGAAGTAAAAAAAAAACCTTAAAAAAATTGAAGGGTATAAGAATCCATTAACCCTTTCACTACCATGTATGTCGACTAGCAGTCGACATCAATGTGTATTACAGGGGACCATGTCTGTCGACCAGGGGTCGACGGTAATAATATATATTTCTTCTCTCCCTTCAGTGTACTGTTATACGTTTTCTTTGGTGTATCAGTATTAAACCGATTTTTTAAGCATTTTATATGAAAGTTATGCTGTATTTTTTAAAAAAATTCACCATTTCACCTATTTTTACTGGTTTCTGTATATATTGCCGTATTTACCGCATATACCTGCATATTGTTTACTCGTGGTTATTTTTATTTGGGGAATTCCCACGAATTTTCCCATTCGACTTTCATCAATTCCTAATGAAATATGCCGAAAAATACCGCAAATAAAGTGTATAAGGTAGTGAGTTATTATTTTACTTCATTGGCATTTCTGACGTGATATGACGTCATATGGCTACAGTCCGGTGGAATAATGTTCCTTCAGTAGCGAAAGGGTTAAGAAAAGTAATTTACAAAAATGTGTAAATGTAGTAGTTTTAGAGAAATCTGCATGACACATTAACAGAAGCACCCCCATACAGATGCACACACAGGATACATTTTATCATCTCCCTCCCAAGTTAAAGCCCAGAACACTTTTAAGCTATTACCTTGTAAGTTATCGCCTTGACCTATAGAAGACCACCATTGCTCCTACAGTTATGAGCCAAGGCCACAAAACAATCGGCTCCAAGGCCTTACCCATATATTAAATCTGAAAGGTCTACATAAACACTTTTTTACATATGAAAAGGAAATCTCTACAGGAAAAAAGACTAACATGCTGATATTTGAAAGCCAGCCATGCCCTTGAAGAAAGTAAGTTCAGAGGTTAAATTTCTACTTGCTTATAGGACACATATATTTGTTATTTATATCTGTATTTATCACTCTTATTTTATGTTAACAAATTCACCATTTTATTTTCTCTGTGGAATTTTCACTAGAGGCAATAAACTTAGCCGAGCAACAAACTTCACTGGATAGGCAGCAATATTAGCCATATTGGTTAAAAGGATACATTCAGAATTTTGGTCATATGGCAAAGTTCACTCAGAATAACAGTATGATTCAAAAACAACCTATTCACAATACTTTTACTTCCTAAATCCTATCCGTATGTTCAAATAATGATTTTTAACTAAAATGACAACATATGTAATTTATTTTTTTGTTTAGCTCTACTCATATCAAATGACATTTGCAACCTCCCACATTCATATTTACATAAAAATTCCACCAAGAAAGCGGATGACATATAAAACTTACCAATGAACTAAAACTGTCAATCACAATGAAGTAATTACTTTGTTTGTGTTGTTTTGACAAAAGCAGACAACACCATAGATGCCATCCATATTTTTCAGCTCAGGTTTTGAGAAAAATTTAAACAAAACATCCGTGTTTATATTTTTACAGGCAGTTTTTTTTAACAAACTGTTTACTTACTACGTAGGTATTATATATAGTTGTCAATGCAGGGAAAGTAACATTAGGGCACTTTTAAAATATGAATATATACCTTACAATATATACCTTATTTTCACTTTTTGTTACTCCAAATATTGTCAAAAAACCAATGTACTGTATCAATTGTCAAAATTTCATGGCAAGGTCTTACATGTATCCTTTTTAACAAATGACATCACTGATAACTTTAGCAGAGTGACTATGCATCAGGTTTATGACACACAAGTAAATCTTTATATATTACGTTCTCTATTTTTTACCTGGTTAAAGATCAAAAACATAAGATGCACAGACTTGTACAACTGGGTAATATATAAGGCTGCAACCGAGCCAGAAAACATGCCTTAATTCCTCACTTGATTATCGCCCACAAAATAAACTGCTTCTTGTATTTTGAGATATTTACAGAATAAAGCACTTCTTTCTGCAGTGAGCAATTCTGTATTTATGAAGCCTTTCTGTGGGGTTCATAAATACAATACTGCCCAGACAAAAGTGTTTTATTTTCAGACAATTTATTGTGCCAAAAGTTTTCTATCTTTCTTATTTAACTAGCAGTAATTGTATACAAAAGTGAATGAGTCTGCCTTGGCAGATATTACAGACTATAAAAGTTAAAAAGAGAATGTTGTAGAATGTTTGTGAAAAGTCTCTTAAATACAGTGTAATGTGATGCCACACACCAATTCCATTTACATCATTCAATACCCAGTTCTTCTAGACAAAGTCTAAAGAAAATCAATATCCACTGCTTGATGTTCCACTTGGTTTTTAGGTGCTCATTATACCCCATCCACCCATTTGGTGGTAAGTCCTGCGGTTATAAGTATTGGGTAAAACACCCCTGTCCTTCAACTACCGTCTAAGGTTAGTATGCGACCTTGTGACACAGTGGCGAAACGTCCATTACCTTGCGCATTCTACAGAAGTTTTGAAATGTTTAAAATTTCCGCCTCTGAATTTGGTACCGTGAGCATACAGAGACAAATGTAAACATGTGCACATGAATTTCTTGCTGAAGATATTTTTAACTAAAGGTGTGGTCCACAGTGTATATACTGTATATAAGATTGTAACTTGATCATCTTTCAGTGTAACACAGCGACATAAGGCAAGTGTAGGTAAATTGCAAATTTAATAAGTAAATTAACCCAATGGACAATTTCTAATTTGGTCGGTGCTGACCGGCCCGCCAAACGACAGAAAAAGCCGTCCTGTGTTTCAACGAGCAGGGTCGGTCAAGTAGTGTGCATTCACTAGGTGGAGCATCATGCTTCCTTCCTGTCTAGACAGAGTTACGTCAGTTCATTTTTTTGTTGTCTAAACATATTTAAACCCCTAGTAAGCTGATAGCGGGGTCGGTTGGGAGGGCCTTCCCTGTCCATTGGATAGGGTATTAACTTATAAAAAATTAATTTACTTATTAAATTTGTTATTTTATTGTGTTAATACATCATATTCAATGGACAATTGCTGAATAACTAACTGCTTGGTTGGCGGGTAAGTTACTAGGTATTTAAGTGAACTCATAAGCAAACAGCAAAATCTTTCCCAGGCCAAGGTTGACTTGCAGTCAGGTAACCTGTTGGCCTATGGTCAGTTACCAATGCACGCTTGCTGGGAATATACAGGCACTGCCCCCCTCCCACCTTTTTCACAGACCTGCTCTGAGGTAGGGGAAAAAGAGGGATGAGTTCAGTCCCAGAAGGCAAATAAACCAAAGGAAGTACCTCACAGGTTTTTTTTTACTTTTTCTGCTATGTATATAATATAAATAAATACAAATCTCCTCAATATAAGGGTTATTTGTGGATCTGCTGAGCAGCCACAACTGGGCCCAAGTAAAAAAGCTCTAAACCAGCACAAGCCACATTTTTCAAATAGAACTGTGTGAAGGTGATATGTGCCTTCCAGTGGCAGGCTGATAAGATTTGTTCTAAGGAGACACATACCTGACTGGAATGAATAAGAGGCAGCAAAGGCCCTGACATCATGGGCTTTAAGGTGAGGGCCTACTGATCAGACAGCTAATAACATAGGATCACAGTCTGCTTGATCCACAAGGAGATAGTGGCAGGTGAGATGTCTTTGTCAAAAATCTTTCTTAAAGGAGACAAAGACTAACTCCTTGTTCTGCCTGAGGTCTTGAGGTCCTGTCCAAAAAGTAGTGAAGTGCTCTGAAAGGACACAGGGACCTATCAGACTTGAGGGACTTATCCAGAGTTGAGGCCAGGGCTGGTATAACCACTGGGCCACACTGTCTGGACCCTCCTTGGCCAGCTGGTTCTTTGAAAGAAAACTGGGTGTTGGGTACAAAGACACTCTAACCAGTCTGACTGGTGTATGATGTTCTTGTTTTACCAACCATGGATCTCACTCCTGCATTTTCCCGAACCCAGGGTCAAACGGAAAACAGTCTTGAAGGACAAATGCTTCATAAAGGCCTATTTTATTGTTTCAAATAATGTCTTTGTCAACTGGTGCAACACCGGGGGGAGGTCTCGGAGGAAATGCCCATCGAACTCTTGGGTGTGTCTATGGAAACTGTCCAAGAGACGAGTGAGATTATCATCTTTGCAGACATTTATCGATGAATTACCCAGTTTGTCAGCAATGGCAGATCTGTGCCCATCAACGGTACTTGGCTGTAACTTCCTGTCCTGGAATAGGTACATACGGAAGCCAGCTATTGACTTTATAGTTGGTGCCCTGAAGTTCCCTGGTTACTGAGGCACCACTTTGTAAAAATGGTCCACTTGCCTTATAGGCTTATCTGGTTGATCCTCTTTGAGGAGTCTCAATTCCTGCTGCCACTTCCTCAGAGAAGCCTTGCTCCTTGATTGCTGAGGCTCTAGGAGCCATGCATACAGATCAAAGTTTGACAGATTCCTGTGAGGAGTCTGATTAAATGGTTCAGTGAGCAGGTTGGGCAGGTACAAAGGAATCTGACTTGACATGGTCACAAGATCCCAGAGCCAGGGCATGTTGGGCCACCCTGGAGCAATCAGAATGATTCTCCTACATGGTTAGCCTGCAACTTCTCCACCACTTTGCCTAAGATGGCTACCAGTGGGACGGCATATGAGTCCAGATCCTCCCATGACAGACTCAGTGCATCCACTCTCCATATTGTGGGTCTGGCACCGGTGATACAAGCTGAGGCAGTTTGTTGTTGAGCCAGGTGGCAAAAACAGGTCCACTTGGGGCTGGAGCCACTAGAAGAATATTGCATGGAAGACCTCTGACAGGAGGGAGCATTCTATCTTGATGGTTTGGCCTAGCCTGGACAGCTTGTCTGCTATGACATTCAGCCGCATGGAATGTGTCGGCCGAGTTACCGGTTTCCTGGAGGACCAGGTCAGGATTCTCCATAGTAGGGCACAAAGATGGCCCAAATTCATCCCCCTCTTTCTTTATATAGACAGTCACCATGGTGTTGTCTGTAGCTACGACAGCAATATTGTTCAAGCAGAGGTCTTGGAACTCTAAGGGCCAAAAGACCTCCTTTAGTTCCAGATAGTTTATATGTAACTTGCTTTTGGAAGGGACCAGGTTCCCCTTGCAGTGTGCGTGTGTGCCCCTAAGTGAGTGCCCCACCCATCTTTATGCATCTGTAAGGATTTGCATATTTAATGGGTGTAATGGTTGACCTTAAAGCCATTGTCTTCCTGCCTCCACCATCTTAGATGGGGGTGGAGTGAACTGAGAATGGGCATCATCTTTTCTAGTGAATCCGGTAACCTCCAGCTGTTCATCAAGTGCTGCTGTATCTGCCTCATGTGGAGGCAATCTATGTGGACTTGCTTCTCTATGGCTGTCAGCAATCCTATCAGGGGCATCTGCTGGTGGACCAGGCATGTTGGTCCAAAGAGAAGTTCCTGGATTTTGCAATTAAGGTCTGCCAACGCTCTAGGGCAGATCTGACCTTGCCCTCTTTCATGCTGAACTGGTAGCCTACCAAATCAAAGACTTGCTTGAGGTGTATTTTTGTTTTTTTTTATTTACCATCCAAACTTATTCCTGACAAAGAGCTATTAGAGATTATGTATGCTGGAGACGGGTTTGGTGGGATCTGGGTTTGACCAACCAGTCGTACTGGTGGATTATTATGCCCTATAAAGCCATAGGTATAACTCCTCAGATACCATGAGAAGACTTCCTGGGAGCTGTGAACAGACCAAAAGGGAGTGCCTAAGCTGGCAGGGAAGGCCCTGGACATGAAAAATGCTGGTACTTCCTTGTTGGTTGAAAAGGGTGAGAGAATAGGCAACCTTTAAGTTACCCACTCCCCTGGCTGAAGGTAGGTTAATATAGTTCCTGGTGCTTTAATCTGAGTTATTTTGGGTACTGAGCCACTTCTGCTTGGAGACCTGGTCAAGTTGGTCTTTCAGGAAGGAGAAGGTGTAGACTTCCTGGGAGATTCAGTGTCAACACTGGTAATAGGCTAAACAGAACCCAATGACCCACCAAGGAAAACACCATCCAAATGGATCTCTGTATAGACATTTTCTACACAATCCCACTGCGGAAACAGTAATAGCCATTTATCAGAAACTGTGACAACTGGTCTGATAAACTTTCATATTTTTAAATGTAAAATACATTTTTATGAAGAACAATGTATATACTTACCATATGAAAACACTTGGGTAAGCGTGGCTTGGCCTTCGGTGACCGCCACATACACCATACATAGAATTTAAAATATGGGGGGAGACCCTCTTTAAACCTATATACTTGCTACCTTTGACCCCTGGTGACCTAATTCACTCTGCCATGCGCAGTAATACAGAAATAGTTCATTCTTTTTGTGAATAAACATAAATGCTGGAAAATAGGTCTTTTAAAAGCAGGTCAGGCGGGAGGGTGATTTGCTGTTTTCATACGGTAAGTATATACATTTTTCTTCATAAAAATGTATTTACATTTACAAATATGAAAGTTTATTTCATATAAATGTAATATACTCTACCATATGAAAACACTTGGGTTGAATGCCCACATGGAAGGATGGTGGGAAAAAGACAGACTAAGGAAAACCACCCTAAGGTTAAATTGCATAGAGAGGATAGTTCCTGGTGCAATTGAACCCAAAACCTCTGTGCTGAAGAAATAACTGTACTGAGTTAAATGAGTAGAATTAACCACTGCAAGAACCCCAGCACTGCTGTCTACACCCTATTAAGTCAGCTCAAAGGAGAGGGCATAAATATGCCACTGTGCTCAGAATAGGAACATGCCAAGAGGCACTAAGAAGCATGGTTCTGAAGATGCAGATGAAGAACAGATTCCCTAAAAGGGAAATGCCACCCCCCTTTTTATGAAACTAAAAGTTTCAGATGGACTTAAATTAAGGAATTTAAGCGGAAAAGAGAGAAAAAAGGCTGAGTGGAAAACAAGGTCCACTACACTTAAGAAATCATAAAGATTCTAAGTACAGCATCTCCAAAGGAAAAAGAAGTGAAGAACAAGAATTCCGAGGGGAATCCCCCATGATGTAAAGCAGTGGAATACCACCTAAAAGACCGGGATTTGGCCTGGGAAAAACATCATGGGCCTTCACAAGAAGTGGAACAGAGTTTGAGGGAATAAAGTAAAAATGCTAATGCAAATAGATATTGTCTGAGCAGCAATATCACCCTGTTTGGACTTCAGAAGAAAGACAAAGAAGAAATTCTTAAGATAGTCAGAATCGGCAGACAGAATCTAAGGAATCTGACAGAAAAGGAAGGAAATGTCCTCTTAGTCATCCTAACTAAGCCAAAAGTCAAAGCAGGAAGAGCCTTCTGAAGGCTTAAGCCAGGAAAGTAAGATCTGACTTAAGGATGACTCAGGCCACCCTAGAGAGTGAGAGAAAACCTCTAAATAGAGGAATCAAAATCACTCCTTCTGCTTCCCAAAGAAAGGGAGTAAGAAAGACTGTCTAAAATGTGAAAAACTTGGCTCAGCAAATGAAAAGGGTTCAAAAGGAGCCTTGGTAAGAGCCTGCAGAACCAAGATTTAAGTACCAAACAGGTAGGTGACGACTACCCTCATTCTGGACTTAAAGAAGCTCTAAATGTGACTTCTCAGCTCCTAAAAAAAACCTAACTCCAAGTAGTACATGGAGAGAGCTGACTAGTATCCCTATTGACTGAAAAATAGTTCCCTAAAGGCAACAAACAGCAATGAATGGGACAGTTGAAGCATGGCAGAGTGGCCATGTTTCTCACAAGTTTTTGAAGCAGTTCCACATTGCTTCGTAGACAGTTATGGAGGACAAATATCCTCCAGGACCCCTCCTGTGAAAATCCTTCTGAAAGGAGACTTCAGTCAGAAAGCTTGAAGAAAGGAACTCCATAAAAAAATAATAAAACTCTAGATGAGGTTGTTACAGAAGAATAAGTGGAAGAGCCAATGGCTTTCTTAAAGGAGATCTTGAGGCCAAAACTTGACAATTGTCAAGGAAGACTACAAGAAGAATGGTACAGCTCTGAAAGTTGATTAACTTCCTGGCCATAGTGGTCAAAGACCTGAAAGAGGGAAGGAGTAAAACAAGTACTCCGGATGAAAACACTCAAGGGCATCTGTTGCCAGAGCCTAAGGATCTAGCACAGGAGGCACATGCAAGAGCAGCTTGTGATTGAATCACATGGCAAAAGATCTAAATCAGATGAGAAGTCTGAGACTACCATCTGAAGATCCAAGAATTGAGAGACCACTTTATATGAAAAGTGAGATAAGACCTCCAGAGATGGTCTGCCAAGGATTCATGCCCCTGGAACATAAGTAGGTGGAAGAACAGACTAGCTCTTGTAAAAATAATGGCAAAAAGGTGCCAAAATAGATACAATGTCCCAAGAGTGGAAGCTCTCTTGATATGAAAAGAAAGCACAGACAACAGTGTTGCCTAATACTATCTGAAGTGTCCCTTGAAGCAAGGACAAGTGAAGATCAAATGTCTTGACAAGAAGACATCTGTGTTGTCTGAGGCTGAAAGGATAATCCTTTGATGAAAGGATAGAAGAGGAACAAATGCCTGAGCAAAAGAGGCACTTTGAACTCTAGAACTGATGAACAGATCAGACTGCTACATCAAAGATGGACCTTAGATGGTAAAAAGAGCACAAAGAGCTCCCTAACCCTGAATTGAAACATCCATCTAAATTGATGTAAAAACTAGGGAATAGAAGGGAGGTATGCAAAGACATAGTTCCCAGGAAAGTACCATCTTAAATGAACCTTCATAGAGGGATCAAAGAATGGACAGTCCAGAGCACCTTTGAGAAGGAAAATCAAAGTGTCCTGAGATGACACTGAAGATGTGTCATGTGGAGGCGACCTTGAAGAAGTGGCTTCCAAGTGGAAGCCAAGACAAATAAAGGTGCCCAGTTGGAGAGGTAATTTAAAGGTGTTCTAAGACAGAGAAAGGATGAGCCTGAATAGACAGAACCTTGTCCCTGTGAGGAACACCTTTAGACAGGTTAAGAACCTGACCCAGGAAGGGGACCTGTTGTAGGAACAGATCTAAATACTTCCTGCTAAGAAACACTCCAAGTTAAATGTCAACTCTAAGAGAGACGACAAATGAGCCTCTGACAACTATTGGCTCTAATTTGTAGTCACATGTGCACTGAGATGCCCAACCTCAAAGCCAACTTTCCTTACTTCCTTGACTAAGGAAGTAAATCCTGAAAGGCTAGTGGCTAGGCCCTAAGGCATTGCCACAAAGTGGTACACCCTGCCCAAAAGAAAAACTCAGAGCAAGAGTGAACCAAAGAAGCCAAAGGAGAGAAAGGAGGTATATTGAGGAAGAGAAGTGGTCCACTGGCCAACTGAGAAAATGATCAACTGATAAATTGCATCCTGATAGTCTGGAGAACCAGGAAAAGATATAAATCTAATGGTTGGTTTCCAGTATATCTTTGTCAAGGATAATGCCCTGAAAAAACAAATCAGGAAAACAGGAGCTCAAGATACTTGAACTGCTCATGTGAACAGCCAGTGCGAGACTGAATGACAAAGAACAGCACTCTTCTGTGGAGAAGAGCTGAAGAAGAAATCAGGTAAGTGGAATCTGAGAGACCACTGAAATGTGAACCAAGTTCCAGAATGCTGGAAAAAGAAAGGCTGCACATAAACATTTCAAATAGAAATGGAAGAAATCAGTTGGCCACCCACTGGCAAGTGGAGGGATCTGGGAGCAAGAGTGAAAAGTTGCATAATACAAATCCACTCTTATCTCCTGTAGGACATCAACAAAGAGGTGGAGGCTGAGCCTCTGCCTCTGGAAGGCATTCCACCATCAGAATGTTGGAACCTGGAAAGGAACCACCTTTGGTAAGGGTAGAATAAAAAGCTCCAGCTTATACTGTTAAATGTGGAAAAAGAAATCTCTCAAGAGAGACACCACAAAAACAGTATAAGACCAAAAAGGCCCAAATTACCCTTCAAAGTGACAAGACACAAGTAAAGGCAAATGGATGAAGAAATCTCTCAAAACAAAGTGCAAAGAGAACTGATGGCTGGAAAAGGCCATAGATCAACCAGCTAAAATGAAGCTGAAAGATCCATTGAAGATGTCCAAAGCATGGTGGATGAAAAAGACCACTGAGAAGTACTGTCTGGTCAATCCACTTGACTAAGTCATCAACAAAACAGGACTCAAGAAAAAATCCCAGAGTACTAAGGACCCTAAGGTCCATCTCAGAACTCTTCTAATAGCAGAGGAGCTCTGCCTAAGGAAGAGAAGGTCTTAAGAACCCCACCAGGCTAGATCCCAGGTCTGGGAACCTGAGGAAGTCAACCCAAATCCCCCTGAAGAGGGTTTATACCTGGCGAAACTAAGTTTTAGATGGTAAATTTGGGTAATTACCCAAAGGTAAATAAAACTTAGAATGAGGTTAACTTGGAGGAAAATAAGACTGATAAAGGGAAAGAGCAGTCAAAATTATTCCCTGATTCTGTTGGACAGGAAGCCTTGAAAATCTTCTGAGGAGAAGATTGAAGGATGGAGTCGGAAGCATCCACATAGTCCAACAGATTGACACAAAAAATGTTGGAATAAGGTCCCTAAAGTCTGCCTGGAGGTTAACTAAAGACAGAGGGAATAAAGGGGAAAGGGAGTACCTGGGTAAGGGGTGCTATGAGAGGGCATAGCCTCATACAAACATGTTGATATCTGCAGGGTGGATTGTCGGGAATGCCCAAATATAATATAGTTATTGGCATCTGCGCCTGATGGTGGCATTTGGGCTTGTTGGATCCCCCATCCAATGCAAGATGCTGAATTTCATGTTTTTCACAGAATGATATTTCTGTGTGAAATGCTTAGAGACTGGAGTGGCATTTTCTGGCTAAAGTTATTGAACACTGCTGCAGTGTTCATTCATTCAATTTCTGATTGGTCTTTCAGAGGATCAATCCGGAGGATAATCCTCCCAAATTGGAGGATCATAGAGGATAGGTATTTTGCACCTTAGGACCAAAAGTGGGATAAATCTTCAGCCTCTGATGAGAAAAATCAAATATTTTTCGAAATATTGCCAGCCATATTGGTCAATATAAGGCAGTTAATTGAGGGAATAACAGTCTGTTACTGACACACAAAACTTCAATTATTCTATTAAAGACAGAGGGACACCAACATACCCAAAAGGGAGATGTGCCCATTGGTAGTCAGATCTAAAAGGTGGTGAAAATGCAAAAGATAGCTGCTGAATAACAGTAGATTTTCACCAAGCCCCAAACCAAAAATTCTAAATTTAGAAAATGAATGGAGATGTGTTTAGGAAGTAGCAAAATCAGTTGTATTCAACTGATAAACTCTTCTTAAGGGACCCTAAACAAAAAATGGTCTTGAGAAGGTAATCCCAGCACCAAAAAGACAGCCTGATTAGGCTAAGCCTTAGGCACAAAAGAGGCCAAAGGACTAAAAATGGACTGTGAAACCAAATGACCAACTGGCAGAAAATTAGAATATAGGAAACCAGTAACAGTGAGATGGATCTCCAAAGGTGGAAGACAAAGTCATCCCCAAGAGCCGTAAACCACCATCCTCCAGAATTGAAGGTGAGGAAAGGCTGAAAATGGAGACCCTGGGCTCAGAATTGAACCCCAAAACACTGAAACCAGGATCCGTATCCCAGAAATGTCAAATGAAAGGGCCTGTATAAATAATGAACCGTGAATGGTAGGTAGTAAATACCGTAATGTTACGCTATGAAATATGTGTTAACAACGGGAATTATTACACATTATGCTCTGACAGAATAATAATCAAAGAATTATGAAAGAGGAATGCATAAACAAACCTGGAAATGCTGTAATCACTGAGAAAATGAATATTTTTAAACAACCGAAGAATTTCGTGGAAAGAATGAAGGAAACGTGTAAATTAAAATTATAATGCCTGTAGAAGTGCATAAAACTAATAAATTTACCAAGGAAATGAATATCTCCAAAGGCAATCCGACATTCTAACACCACGTGACCAGATGAGCGATAATACGAATTTTGAAAATACGTAAGAATATGGAACAAAGTATACAATAAATTCACCAGAAATGGAAGTAAAAGGTAAATAAAATGGAGGACGAGTGAATAAAACAGCTTAAGTGTACTTACAGAGCACCAAAAACGTGTAAATGCAGGTCTTAGATAGCAAAAACGCCTGTTGACACTTCAACCGCCACAAAAAGAATGAACTATTTCTGTATTACTGCGCATGGCAGAGTGAATTAGGTCACTAGGGGTCAAAGGTAGCAAGTATATAGGTTTAAAGAGGGTCTCCCCTCATATTTTAAATTCTATGTATGGTGTATGTGGCGGTCACCGAATGCCAAGCCACGCTTACCCAAGTGTTTTCATATGGTAGAGTATATTACATTTTTATGAAATAAAAAGATATTTTGTTTCCATTGCTTGCTTTTTGAAAACCAGCAAAAAGGGTTATCATCTTGAAGAGAAAGTTCAATTTCCAAACTCAGGCCCCTGTTGTCAGCTGACACTGGTCACAGACTGGGTAAAAGCATGCTAGATGGCCTGTCTAGGAGGTTGGGTCACCAGCATCTCACTGGAGCCAGTTACAAAAACTTGATGAAACTCTACAGCAACTGATACAGCAGATTTCTGGCTGACTGTAACCAGATTGCCCTGTCCGGTTGAGTCTGGCACCGGTAACTGACTGGTGTGAGGTCTGATAAGGGAAGGCTGACTGGTAGATGTTGGACAAGTCCGGTAGATTGAGACACTGCATCTCACTACGACCAGTGACTGGTTTAACCATTTCTTGCAACCAATTTCTTTAGGCAGCAATTGGTTGGCCTAACTAGCTACTTGGACCCGTTAAACCTTCTGCCGGGCTGGTAACCACTCCTGTCCCGTACCAGGTCCTAAGCAGTGTAGGTGAAGCAATCCCAGTATCTGGTGGCTTCACAGTTCTTTAAACATCACTCGAGCTGGTAGAACCAGGTGATTTATTTTTTAACTGTAAACTGACAATTCTCTGCAACCAGCAATTCTTTGTAACTGGTAAAAAACTGGCAGGCTGGAGTTACCAAGGAATTTAGACAGCTGTTGGCCTGTATAATTAGATAGCTGACACCTAGGTAGATCTGCCGGTCCAGTCGTCAGATTTCTCTGCAACCAACCAATTTGCAGAGAGCAATTGGTCGGATTACATCATGGGGGTCTTCTACCAACCTGTTAGCCAGTACGGCAGGTTGGAATTTTCTCTGTAACTAATGTTTTGAGAGAGCCTGGGTCAGTCCAGGAAATTTTTATGGATCTTTTGTCTATGAACTGGTCTTGTAGATTGGTATTTCTCTGTAACCAGAAGCCTTCTGACAGCAACTGGACCTGGTATCAGGTTGGTAGGGTCTGTAACTGGGCAGTATGAAGCAAATTGTTTAATGATGGCTGTGTAGTCGGCTATGTAACCAGTTGGTTGAAGCAATTTCTCTGCAGAAAATTCCCTGTCCACCTACCCTGGTATCAACACACAGTTGAATGGACTAGGATGGTAGACTCTGTAGCTGGCTAGTGTGAGGCAAACTATTCAATGAAAAACTAGAGGAATGCTTTTGCTAACAAAAGCGAAGCATCCCTGAAAGTTTAAAATGCTTTGTGGTTTTAATAAGCATGCTTTAAAGCTAAGAATGCACAAAGCTGCACCGTATGCTTTCCCAATACCTCTTAATACATTCTGAAGCTATAAAAGCAACGATAAAGGAGATATAAAGCAAAAACTCCAAAGCAGCTATTTATGACCCCAGTTTGGCCCATAAGGTTGGGGTCCGGGGGTAAAACTGACCGGCTATTTAGACTCTCCACATATGGCGAGGTGGCGGCGAGGAAACTGAGGCGAAAACAAATAAGTGCCCTTTCAGGGACGCTTAATTATTTGGTTGGTTTCCAGTCGGTAGGCTCTGTAACCAGTTGGTTGAAGCAGTTTCTCTGTAGAAACTTCCTGTCCACATACTCTAGAATCAACATAGAGTGGAATGAACTAGGTTGCTAGACTTTGTAACTGGCTCGTGTGAAGCAAACTGTTCAATAAGGGCTGTATAACTGGCAGCCGGCTCTGTAATCAGCTAGGGTTAAGCAAGCTGTTTAATGAAGGCTGTGTAGCCAGCAGCCGGCTCTGTAACCGGCTAGTGTTAAGCAAGCTGTTCAATGACGGCTGTTTAGCTGGCAACTGGTCGGTGAGCTCTGTAACCAGCTTGCAAGCGACCTGCCCCTTATATCAAACTGGAGATGAAGAAATAACTCGAAGACAATGCATTCTTTGTAGAAGGTAAGGAAACTCTTTAAAAACAGCATTAATCCAGCATATTTTATTGTCATCTATCTTCTACTGCTCCTATCCTCAATACAAGGTAGAATCAACAAGGGTCAGGAAACTAGCAACATGGCCGCCTACATATATTTCGTTCCTTACTGCCCTATCATTAATATGGAGTTGAATCGACTAGGGAGCGTTTACAGCAGATTTCCTAATGTATATCTGTGCTGAATATGTAGATAACACTTCCACACTAAAACTTTCCAAATAAGGTTGAAAATCCGTTATAATCAAACACTTTTCTTCAAACTTCAGGAGCTGGTTGAAAACAAGTCCACACACTACACGCGCCAAACAAAAAAGATAAACTGACATCACTCTGTCTAGACAGGAAGAAAGCATGAAGCGCCACCTAGCAAATGCATACTACTTGACCGACCCTGCCGGTGAAAACACAGAGGATGGCTTTTTCTGTTGTTTGGCGAGCCGGTCAACGCCGACTGGAGTAGCAATTGTCCATTGGATAAGATCTGTTAACGCAATAAAATGGACCATTTGCCACAGTGTCTCAAGGTCGCACACTGACCTCAGACAGTAGTTGAAGGACACAAGCGTTTCGCCCAACACCTATAACCATGAATTATACTGTCTGTAGTTTGAATGATGCACCAAATCTCATTGTTTTGAGGGTTACAGCACATATTCTGTCAAAATATGTAACTTTTTGAAGGAAAAAACACAAACTTTCTCAATTCAAATTGATTATAATTGCTAACTTGGCAAAAATGTAGTCTGTTTCAAAAAAAAAATTACTAGTAAAGTTACTTTTTGATAATTTAGCATTAATTGTTAGTTTTTATTATTAAATCTAATATTTTTTTATTCAAAAACCCTTGTATGTTGACAAAATATGTACTTAAACCCAAAAAACAAGGCCTGCAAATCACACATTGGATAGGTGTTCATATCACTTGGTGCACACATTGAACTAGTATTCATACACACTTTTTGAAAATGTGAAAATTCGTACTTAAGAAAATATTTCAAAATGTGACTGTTTTTCAAGTATCCCTTGATTAATTTGTCATACATTTCAGGCCTTGTAATTCTAAAATATTCCCTACTTTTATAATTATAGAATTTAATTGATTTTCGTTGCACATATCGTAAACATGTTCGAGAGAGTTGCCGGATGTGAATATCGACTATAGTGTGTTTGACAACTGTGAAGTTTTAACCTATAAAGGTATCCCTTTGATTCATTATATGTTAACATTTTTTAAAAAATTGTGACTGGCTAAAACTCTCAAGGTAAAATAGCATACCTTATAAAATGGCAGTAATGTATAAAACATCACAGAATGCTTATAATTTATTCAATCATGAGATAACGATACATTTATTATGTAAAATACGAGAGTTTTTAAGCGTGTTTTAGTGCAAGATTTGTGGTGTCTTTGAAATATGTTATATTAAAGTACCATCTGAAAGTATGAAAAAATAAAAAGTGATAATGGAAACACCTCAAATTAGAAAAAATAATTTATATATTTAAAGAAAAATCTAATTTTGTAGTTAATTTTTATGTCTAATTTTTTATGTTTTTGAAGACGTGGTTCACTATCTTTGACTTAAGCTTTAAATTGAATCAATTCATTTTTGAGTGACTGAAGAATCATGACAGCCCTATTAATATTCATGGATGCCAAGCGAATGAGGTCACTAAATTCCATGGGGTTTCCTAACAAAATTAATATTTTATTAATAGCAAGGCTGCTTGAACATTGTCTGCCATAATTATAAGGGTATCTTTTTTAACAAATAGGAAAAAATACCTGAAACATATTTGCAATTGTATAAATTCCTTAAATTTCACTAAATTTCTCTCTCCATTCAGTAAGCATTACAAGCCACAATCTATTTGACATGTTAGAGATCAGTCACAATGAAGCAAATGAGAGTACAGTGGTAAAACTTGCTATTTGTGGAATCCTGATAATTGGATTAAAACTAGAAGAATGTTTTTGCTGACAAAAACGAAGCGGCCCTGATAAAAAAGAAGTCACCCATGAAAGATGTCAACATATGCATCATAAGCAATAGAAACTGTGAACTTTATTGCATTGTGTATGTTACTTGTTCCTATTTTCATCTTTAATGAGTGCACATAATTAAAGTGAGGTCAGCTGAACAATACAATAGCTGGAGATTAAAAACGCCATAATTTCGCTGCAAGATGGCCGTAACTTCATTTATATGGGGACTTTAAGGTGACCATAAAATAAGAATGTCCCTTTTCTCATCCTTTATAAGTGTATAAAGTTTAGCTCAGGTCAGTTGAACAATAAGATAGCTGGAGGCTGAAACTTCCTTTTTCACTGTAAGGTGACCATAACTTCATTCATATTGCGACTTTAAGGTGACCATAATATGAGAATGTCCCTTTTCTCATCCTTTATAAGTGTATAAAGTTTAGCTCAGGTCAGTTGAACAATAAGATAGCTGGAGGCTGAAACTTCCTTTTTCACTGTAAGGTGACCATAACTTCATTCATATTGCGACTTTAAGGTGACCATAATATGAGAATGTCCCTTCAATATTAATATATGTTAGATATGGAAAAAGAAAGGAGCCAGATGGCTTTGTTAGATATGGAAAAAGAAAGGAGCCAGATGGCTTTATTCAAATGTTATGACTTTAGGGGGGCCAAAATTATATTAACAGTTTAAGGTCACCTTAAAGTCAGGATAACCCTTTGGTTTGCCATCCTTTATAAGTGTGCAAAGTTTAACTGAGGTCAGTCGAACAATAAGATACTTGGAGGCTGAAAACCCCCTTATTTCCCTTTAAGGTGGCTACAACTCCATTCATACTGAGAGTTTAAGGTGCATGAGACCATAAGTATTATTTTTATCTAGTTTAATACCAGTGATAATTTCGATATAAAAATGGAAAAAGAAAGGAGCCAGAGCATTTTATTCCAATTTGATGACTTTAAGCAGGCCATATGTCCATTAACATTTTGAGTTTAAGTTCACCATAAAGTCAGGATATTCCTTTGGCAAATCTTAATATATGTGCCAAGTTAGGTTGAAAAAAGTGAAAAACTAAGTGAACTGGAGGGCAAAAACCCCATTTTTTGACATTAAGGTGACTTTAAAATTGCAGATACAGGGCTAAAACTTCGGCACGTGAAAGATTATCAAAAGGTAGCTGAATAAGTTATTCCAACAAAACGCCGAAATCCTGACCGTTTTTGAGATACAGACCAAGTACCCATTTTTAAAAAATTTACGAAAATAAAACACCTCCCATTCAGGCATCTATGGTCCGATTGATGAGAAAATCCTTTCCGACCTTGGAAATTTGGTGTAGAATGTACCTGATAAATTTTATAGCACAGGTGTGTGTGGTTTTTTCCGAAACGCGATGACGAGGTGTTCTGGAGTTATGCTTAAGGTTACCTTAACTAAAGCTTAAGGTCTACGCAAAGTATCTCAAAAATGTTTCCCGCCCCTATAGTTTTAAAGAAAGATAAGATGGAAAGAAAAATTTGAAAGCCCAAGAAGTTATTCAAGGGAGACCATAATTCGGCGCCGGCGGTGGTGATCAGTCGAACTTCAGTGAAAACAAATAAGCGTCCCTGATGGGCCGCTTAATTATTATTAAGAAAATGTAAAATGTGCACAAGTACATATAACAGCAGACATTTTGGATTAAAAATAGCCCATTACTAATTATACTTAAATTTCTCATTTGTAATACCCATTAAAAGCTGATTTGTGTTCTTGTCTTGTTTTACACAGACTACATTGTAAATATCAACCAGTTCAGTTTTCCATTCATCCACAATGTACTGATCTACACACACACACCCTTGTCCTTCCCAGCTATTCATATGTTACACTTTCTTTGAAAGGATTATAGAAATCCCTTTTTCATGATCAAAGAAAAATAGGCAGGGATTTTATATCTGTGTTTATTATAGGTGGAGGCTTTAATTGAACATGTATGTGGAAATGGACAATGGGAACAATTCATATCAATGGCCCATCCAATGATTATCAGTGCCCATGTTAGCCTTCAGTCTCCATTGTGTGGTCTCTTGTATAGAGGTTTTTGTGGGTCATTGGGAATGATTTTAACGGTCTCTGGTCACAACTAAGGTGTGGTCTCTATTCAAGGTATGTTTTATATCTAAATTTCCTTGGGGGGAATAAAAGCGGTCTCAACTAGCAAGTAGTCTTTCTTCGAGAGTGGACACATGTACAGGTTTGACTGTATTTGCATGGTCTAATCAACATGAGACACAATCATAATGATACGATAATGGAGCAACAACACTTTATTGTTTTACCTTTAAAAACAGGCACAAAACAACATGTTTGGCATCTAATCACTGGCTGTCACCTATGGCTGGTGTAGGCTACTGCCACCACTGGCTGTGTAGATTCAACTTGACAAAGTGTCAATGCTAAGGGTTTGTTCCAATTCTGGCTCCCTGCATAAAAACCACAAGAATACTTAACATGTCTGTTATTTCACTTATTTGTTTATTTGGGCATTAACATTGCTTTTGGGCATTAACATTGTATAGGTCACATCACGATGGGTAGTTTCATGGGCAGAGGGAACCAGTATGTACAGTTGTTAAGGTTCTGTACTGTAAACTGCCAACCATTGGTAAGCAACTAGCAACTTTCCCCACAAAATTTAAAATAATTCCATGAGGGAAATAGAAAGTCACCTAAATACTGCCGAATTTAAACATAACAGCATTATACATTTTTACTTAAAGACATTTTATTCTATTTCTAGTTCCAACTCAGTATAGTTTAGTATTTTATGCATAGTGGTCAACAGTTTCGTGGTTATCTGATTAAAATTACTTAACAATTTATTTTACAGGTATTCAAACAAAGGCCTTTAATATTTTCCAATGTTGTTAAATTGGGGGATTTTTTAAAAGTAGAAAACCTCAAATGTTGCTGCTCAAGAACTTAAGACATTTGATGCTTTATTTTCAACTGAAATAGCTATAGACCAGCATTCTATACAAAATAAATAACACCTTTGTTGTTGGATAAAATCAACTTATACATGAAGTACAGGAATTAAACAATCAGCTTTAATTGGCTAGGGTTATTTAATTGGGCAATTTTCCATGGATTTGCTCACATGATGCTTCTCAAGATGCTTATTTTAAGATATTTTATACTTACTTTCAATCTCAAATAGTACTTGATGATCATTCTACTCATAATAATCAGCATTGTGGTGGTTACTGGTGTGACAGTTTATGCACTCAATTAAGTCCAATGAAATAAAGCAAGGCTTTTTGCTTTGGCTTCTGTTTAAATCCACAATAGGTTTGCCCTGATGGCACTGTGGCATCAGCTCAACAATCTACGTTGAAGTTCACTCTCGGGTCATTGACACTTAGGTTCACTTTCCAAGGTGGCTCTGCTGAATCAGCTTTATCCACAGAACTAAGAAACTCTGGTCAGTTTTTTCATTGGTATCAGTGCAAATGTCATTGATCTTTATAGAAATAACTTCATGAATGTCATATTTTATAATTCTGATTTTCTACTGGGCAAGCTGATTTTGTGTGCATAAAAATCACTAGTGTCCATCTTGAATGTCTGAAGGTAATTCTGTTGTTTCTGTGCATGATTCAGTGGTAACCTACTTGTCCGTTGGCTTTGCTTGTCTTTGGAACTTTGCTTTTGTTTGCTGACAGCACTAGTAGAGCCTAGCAGCTTTTAACTGAAAGCTGGATGCTGTCCAATGTGAGGCTGTTTTCATGTAACAGTTGTTGTCTCTGGTAATTACCATGAATACCAATGATTATCCAGTCTCGTCTCAGGGCATCCTTCAAGGTATCGTGGAATCAAGATTCTTCAGTTAAGTAATGAACTGATCATGGGATTCTCAACCATTCTGACATCTGGAATTTAATTTATATCTCTCAATTATAACATAGTTTTTGGAACACAATATTCTTCAAACTTACTAATTAATTAGCGGGGAGATTTTGTCTTTTTCCTGATCTGTCATGTGAAAAGTGTTAAAAATTTCAATACCTACTTCGCATTAAAACCACATTCCTAATTTTTCACTATCAATTAAAACCACATTGGCCAATGATTGTTTTGCAATGGGAAAGTACTGTTAAAAGCATCATGGAGTGTGCCATCTAGTGGATTTACACCTGGGTGATAATGTTCTCCTTATGTCTGATGAGGAGTAAGTGGTCACTGGAAGGCACAGTGGTAGTAGCCACAACAGCGGACCCTTGATCATACATGGTTGAATGCAGTGATGATGGCATCTAAAGAAGAAACAGAAAACATCAAGATTGAACACCTATCTTGTAATAATATTGTCAGGACATGCATATGTGATGTAAGTTCACAGCTGTGCTCCTACTTAGCAAATGTCACCTGTAACTGGTATTATATAACAACTGCTTTGAATTACTAAAATATCATTGCGATACAAACAAAGGTTTTGATTTCTTACTATTTAATTACTTTGTGCGATTTTCCTGAATCCTGAGTATCACATCAACAAACTTTAACTTATATATTCAGATACCACACACAAAATGCCACGTAGTCAACAGACGTGTTTCTCAGGTAAGCTAAAATTAAATGTAAATAAAGTACCCGTAGGCATACACAGTATGACTTGGTGTAAACCCCCATATTATACTCCCCCACTGATTTTATGTGCCCAGAAAGATTCTGGGAGGCTCCAGAATCCAGCCCTGGGGCTGTATTCATGAAAGGTCTTTCTAAATCTTAGGCTAAAATTGGCCAATAGTCTATATTCATATGGAAAAGTTAAGCCAAAGAGTTGGCTGAAATATGTATTTGGAATTCCAAATAGCATATTTTAAATTTTGAATTTTAAATTTGGATGGCAGTTCCAGGCTTTCTTAGTTGTACTGTCTGATCTGTTAAACTGTCCATCCCTGCATGGTAGTAGATTCACTGCTGTGACAGATTCTAAAAATCTCCTTTATATTCTACAGTATCTACAGTATCCCGCCAACTACAAAAATAGTACAACCATTAACTATTAATTGAAATAGTATGTTACAAGTATATCATTTAGGTCAAGTTTACTTGTCTACAATAAATTAATAAATTAAAATTTCATAAAGTCATCTAAAAAGTACTTTTTAATAATTTTTGAAAGACTTCTAATAACACACTACTGGTAATAATTGGAGGTAAACTATTAAATAATTGGACCCCAAATATGAAAGGTGTATTGGCTTTTAAATTAGTTCTGCTGGACTGTACATAAACTTTTTCAAATTGTCTTGTCTTGCAATAATTAACATATTGAGGATATAAAGTTCTTGTAGATGTTTCGGCAACATACTATGTTTGGCTTTGGATAACAGAACATATATTTTCAGGTTTACAACGTCATTAAATTTCAATAATTTTAGGTTATAAAATATTGGACTGGTGTGGTCATTCCATTTACATTTATCCACAGTCGGCACTATTCTGACAATCTTTTGCTGTAAAATTACAATATTATTTATATTTGTATTCACTGCTTTTCATCAAATTTCACAACAGTACGTCATGTAAGGTAAAACTAAGCTATTATATAGAGTTAACAATGAGGAACTGTTAAAAAGATATTTCACCTTCCTGATAATGCCTATACTTTTTTATACTTTTACAGAGGTATAATGCATGATTTTTCCAACTTAATTTGTCATCTATTATGACACTCCAAAATTTTGTCTCACTAACCCTCTGTATTTTTTCACCATCAAAATATTTATCACATGTATGATAATTTTTTCTTTTGCTAAATATCATGAATTATCTTTTTGAAATGTTTAATGGCAATTTATTTAGGTTAAACCATATTTTTACTTTTTCTAACTCCTCTGTTACTGTTTCACAAAGTTCAATGATGTTGCTACCTGTATGAAAACTATTGGTATCATCTACAAAGAGAACAAAATTAAGTACTTTAGAACAGTTACAAATGTCATTAATGTACAATATAAACAGAATTGGTCCCAATATTGATCCTTGTGAAACACCAAATTTTACATCCAAATATTCTGAATCTACCCCATTGACTTGTGACAATTTACTAAATCTTTTATAGAACACCTTTTCAAGGATCTTAGAAAATTAAGGTAATAAGGATACAGGTCTGTAACTGGTAAAAAACACTTTTGTCACCAGACTTAAATACTGGAATCACTCTTGCTATTTTCATTTCATCTGGAAAAACACCGGAATGTAGGGACAAATTGCAAATATATCTGAAAGGTTCTGCTATCACATGAAAAATATTTTTAACTAAGGACATGTTGACACCATTAACATCATGTGATCATTTAGTCCTAAATTGACATACAATACTGCCTAACTCTTGTGAGATTACATCATCTAAAAAAGTCGAGTTGCTTTTCTTACCACCCATATAGTCGAAAATACATGCATTTTTATCAGGTTTTTAAAATTTTGTTGGCTAGTTTAAGCCCAACATTAACGAAAAAAACATTAAAGCCATTAAGTGTATCTTTTACATTAGTAACATTTTTACCACTTGAGATAAAATCATCTGGGATTACTGATGAACGCTTTACTTTTATTGTACTATTAAGTGCTTTCCAAATTTGTTTTGAATCATTTTTTTCTTCATTTACATTTTTTTCAGCATATCTAAGAATTGCTGTCGGCTTATTTTTATACTTTTTATATTGAGTTTCACTTTCGAGCGTTGGCTTTTGGATGAATAATTTATACACATTAGTTTTCCTTTTACAGGCATTTCTTATTCCATTTGTTATCCAGGGATTTGTTAACCTTATTACATTTAATCTTTACAACTGGACAACTTTATTGTACAGTTTACAAAAAATACTTGTATTGTATGCTTCACTGACATCCGCAGTTTGACATACTTGTGACCAATTTACACATTTCAGACCTTCTACTACAGTTTCTAATACTTTCTATACTTTCATAGATGATCTGAAATACCATTAATTAGAACTCCCATTTTTGTATTTAGTACTATTTACTGTTAAACTGTTAAATTTACTGTTAAGTATAAACAGCTGTAAACTTGAGCTAATTTTTGGCTCAACTAGAGCTTGATTCCTTTTGTAATTACCAACTCTGATATGACAAAATAAATCCCCTAAAATATATACTGCAGTACAATTAACAATGAAAATTATGTTTTAATAAGTTTTAATATTATCATGAAATGCAGATAAAGAAATTCACTGGGTGACCAGATTCAACTGGCTGAGCGATATACTCTGATTTTGCCAACCATAATTTCGCCACAGTTGATTTCGGCACAGCTTTTTCCGAGATATAGATTTCACCACAGGGGGATATTGATCTCGCCACACTTTTCTTACATGTTTTATTTGCTACATATATTTTTGCCATAACAAGTGGACTTTTTACATTGCCTGTAACATATATAGAGACATACATAATAAAAAAATAGCATCAAAGATGCCCATACCCCACAGCCTAGGGAAATATTTTAACACCATGAGATATAGAAGTACTGTATCAGTACAAAGTTTCGGATACTTTCAGAGTACTGTCAGTTATATAAAGGTCCAAACAATGTTTAAATAGAGAAAATAATGTCTAAGAGAAAGATAATGCATGTACTCTTTATCTACATCTGGCATGGCCGAATTATGGTTTAGATGTTTTGAATATTACCATGCATACAGAAGTGGTAATACAATGTACATTCAATGAATGCTTATGTGTGGCGTTGGAGCAAAATCTGTAGCTCACTTGATGAAATCCCATCTGTTACAATGGGAAGTTGTAAAAGTAAAATTCTTAATGAACTCTAATATGACTTTAACAGTGATTAATCTGCATCAAAAGACAGACTCAAAGGTGCAACAAGATGTTAAAGGTCAAGGTCACTACGACAAGGTCAAAGGTCAAATCAAGGTCACACCATGATGCTGCACACCTACAACCCCTAACTAATGTCCTTACCAAGCATCAACTTCCTACACCTTACGGTTTCCGAGATATAGCCCGGACAAGATTTTATATGTCAAGGTCACTATAGCGAGGTCAAAGGTCAAATCAAGGTCAGACTATGACGTTGCACACCTACAAACCCTAACCAATGTCCCTAGTAAGTATCAACTTCCTACACCTTACGGTTTCCTAGATATAGCCTGGACAAGGTTTTGTAGGTCAAGGTCACTACAGCAAGGTCAAAGGTCAAATCACGGTCAGACCATGACATTGCACACCTACACCCCCTAACCAATGTCCCTACTAAGTATCAACTTCCTACATCTCAAGGTTTCCGAGATATAGCCCGGATTTTATAGGTCAAGGTCACTATGGCAAGGTCAAAGGTCAAATCAAGGTCAGACCACAACGTTGCACACCTACAACCCCTAACCAATGTCCCTACTAAGTATCAACTTCCTACACCTTACGGTTTCCGAGATATAGCCTGGACAAGATTTTCAAACTCAAGGTCACTATGGCAAGGTCAAAGGTCAGATCAAGGTCAGACCATGACATTGCACACCTACACATCCTAACCAATGTCCCTACCACGTATCAACTTCCTACACCTTACAGTTTCTGAGATACGGCCTGGGCAAACTTTTTCCCGCCACCCGCCTGCCCGACCGCCCGCCCATCCAGACACCATGGGTGAAAACAATACCCAAACAGCCCTTAAGGGCTGTGCAGTAAAAATTGTATAGCAATAATTTGCCTGGTGTATGGTATAGTACTAGTTACATAAAAAAACCTGAAACAAAAACCATGTCAGGTTTACATCAAATTCAATTATGAGTTAACAATACTATAGTACTGTGACAACATAAATAATTCAAATAGAATTCATAAACACACCTTTTTTTTACCATTACTGAGTCCTATATAACCTCAGCAAATGGACTGTAAGTTTTTCATACTCTTTGTAAGAAAGCAAGGATATCTTTTTTGTTTTCAAGAAAATCCTTCAATAATCTTTCATGTCTTTGCTGTAGATTAACATAAACTTTCTGGTTCTTTTTCACTGGGTGATTACAAACTGCATCTTGAGCCATGGCTGGTGATACTGAACTTAATTACTCTTTGATGATCAAAATTTATAACAAGAATTCAGTAGAATTGTACTGTGTCACCAGCTTTGGTTAAAGACTGAAGCAGATGAAATTCGAAAGGACAAAAATTTTGATGGATAGACAAAAATATTTGGCAGACTGGCAGTACTTTTGCAGATCTAGACCATCTTTCAGAAGGACTGAGCCATGGTAAAGCCCCACCTTGTTGAAAAATATAACTGCTAGATCTAATGTACAGGTTATGGCAAATGCAGACAGACAGACAGCGAGGCAAACACACAAAGTTATCACTTATCTAGATTTCAATAGATGTCAGCAGTCAGATGAAATTCAATAAAATATCTTTTTGGTTACCTACTGTTAAACTGCTAGTCATATGACCATACAAGTTAATGCATTGTGCAAGATGGGTCCTGTCTTGTCTGCCTCTTCTCTTCATTGAGGAAACAAGGATGTATATTTGTTTACCTCCTCTCTTCATGGAGGAAAGAAGGACTTATATTTGTCCACCATTTTGTGGGACAGCAAACGAGCAAGATCATTGCCTAATACTGTGGCATGTTAGGTCACTTTACCATACAGGTCTTGTACAGGACTTTTTATATCCACAACCCACTGCCAGATACAGAAAAAAGTGTTGCCACGGCAAAGGTGTTGCTGAAAAACTAATCATCTCCAATGTCTGCAGGGGTTTGAAATGTAAAGAACCCCAGGAAAGATTTTTAAGCCCAAGAAACATAAAGCAACACTTGTTGCCAGGTATTGCCAAAAAACTAATAAGCTCCAATCTATGCAGGGGTGTGGAAAGCAAAGAACCCATAAAAATATTCTTGATTCCAAGAAACAGAAAAAGTGTTGCCATGGCAACACTTGTTGCCAGGTATTGCTGAAAAGCTGATCAGTTCCAATCCATGCAGGGGTTTGGAGTGTAAAGAACTCTGAGAAAGACTTTTAAGCCCAAAAAACATGAAAAAGTGTTGCCATGGCATGGCATTGAAAACAGGTTACAACCACATGCCAAATTTGAATTGAATCTGTCAACAAATTTTTGAGACACTGTCTGGAAAAGAAAAACCTTCAATATAAGTATCTTACATCTGTGAGTTTAAGGTCATCTTTAAAAGGGGACACCTTGAGGAGCAGTTACATCCACATGCCAAATTTGAATTAAATCTGACATGCCATATTTGAGATACTGTCCGGGAAAAAAATGTGACGACGACAACACCACAAAATGAGATGACGAAGCAATCCCTATATGCCACCCACCATAAATGCTGGTGACAAAAAAAGGTGCTAAGTGGTTTTGGTGGTTTCCCTAATGAAATATAATTCTAACTACACTGACAAGGTTTCTACATTCATTGTCAATTAGTCAACTGATGTAAGTGATGTTACTGCCCTTGATTGACATCAAAGTAAATTATGAAACAAACTTTTTCATATTAACCCCTTCCCTAATTGAGGATAATCCTAATTGCACTGGTGATGTGACTGCTATATACACATGTATATATATATATTTATTGTTCAAGTTTCACTACCATTTATTTCATGTGGAAAATTCTTATAAAGATTAAAATAAAATTATAGAAATTAAGTCAAAGTGCACAAAAAGTTTTGACGTAGCATAATTAACCATATGTTTATAAAAAAAAACCCACAAGCAACAAAATGTGGCAAAAATCAACATAAAATACATGTGAAATGACAGTTTAATTGTTTTCCTACCATTAAATGCGCAGCTAGCTGTTACCACTTAATCAAAATCAATATAAAATTTATGAAGTCAAAATTTGAAAAGGCAATAAGTAACAACAGCAACAATTAAAGTCTGGCTTACGAATAGTTTTTGAAAAGTATTCGAATACATTTATGAATACTTTTAATTTTAACTACACCCCAAACATATTTCATACAATCATTTTTTTTTTCATATATATTAATAATTTTAAGTTTATGATTAAAATATACAAACATGAAAGCACAATTAATTCAGTAAATGACAACAATTCATTTTTGCTCCAAGATCTGCACCTAATTGATCCAATACCATACTGCATCATCCGCAAAAAAGTGCAGCGAGATCAATGTACCCGTGTGGCGAAATTAATGTCTCTGAAAAAACTGTGGCTAAATCAAATGTGGCAAAATTAAGTGTGGCAAAATCAACGTATACAGTATATCGTGCATGACTGAGCACGCGAGGGGGGGGGGGGGGGTGTTGTACGTAATACATACTTTCAGAGTTTACACGGAGCAGTTACCAAAAAGTAAATACTAGCCTCCAGATGTGAAGGGTCCATAGATAAGTTCAGCTATAAAATATTTTATGTTACGTTTGTAAATATACACTACTACAGTAAAGTATCATTTAAAGCTCTGCCATGATTACGCGAAAATCCTCATGTCCAAAGTTGAACATGCTGGCTCGATTTTATATTTTTCAATATTGTAATATTGAAGAGCATTGTGTGAGCCATTGAATCACATGGCCAAGCGCAAATATACCATTTGATTTAGCTTAGTTTAATTGGTAATTGCCCCCCCCCCCCCCCCCCCCCCCCCGCGCCGTCCTCATTTATGTACAACTAAATTTAATTTTTTCTATTCCTAGTAGTTATTATTTTGCTTTTATTTAACTTTACCCGTTAAAATTCTTCATGGAGTTCCCCCATTCCGAAGTCCCCGCACGGTTTCAATATTAATATTATTTTGGTTCTCATTGGACATGTAGCGATGACGTCACCTGCCTTTGCATAATATAACCCCCCCCCCCCCTTTTTTTGGGGGTTTTAATTCCATATATGTTAATTACCATAGAATCTTGTGTACAGTGGCAGTATACAAGCTTGTCCAACTTTAATAATTCAAACACTATTTTAAGTATATTATGTTCAGATTGCGTAGATATGGTCACATTTTTAGTTTATTAGTTTAAAATAATATTTGAATTTATCAATATATACTATGAAACTGCCTGATAGTGTGAGTGTTTTCCAATGATTGCAGTGATAAACAATGAGATAGTTCTCCATATTCAATTGCTTGTACGGGAACCACGGTGGCGCAGTGGTAACACATTCTCGTCCTACCTCTGAGGTCGGCGGTTCAAACCCCAGACTCTATGTGGGAAAGCTGGCAGTTGCTTACCAATGGTTGGCAGTTTATAGTACAAAACCTTGACGAACTGTATGTATTAGTTTCCTCTTCCCACAAACTACCGGTCGTGATATGACCTGTACAGTTTTCAAAGCTAAGTAATGTCCCAAATTCACACAATTAAAAAAAACCCTTACAAATGCACTAGACTGCGTTGGATTTCTGCATGCTTAAGTTCAATTCACTGCGAGAATTCATTAGTGGGAAAATATTTTAATTGTTAAAAACTAAAGCTTTTTACATATGTCCTCTTTTGTGGGGATATTTGGGAATGCAGGCCATAGCCCCCCCCCCCCCCCCCCCAAACACACGCCCCCTTATGTTATCTGTAGGATCAAAACTGTCCAACGAAATTTCTAATACTACTAAATGTGGAATATTTAAATAGGCACAGATTTACAAAATTAGTTGACTGTTGTTTGTCCATGTGTTTTAAAATGTGATGGCATACTGAGACTATATTTGAAAAGCTTTTACCATTTCTTTTTCTGACTTAAAAGCTTTAAGATGTTTTATAATACCTGGCAAGTTTACTTGTATATATTTGGTCCACTATGTACAGTCACGTCAATAGTCTGTTCTAGTTTATTTGTGAGAAAGTATCTTTTGTTCATGAGAACTGAAGTCAATGTATGTTTCACTAAGGGAACTTGGCATATACATCAGCTTGACACAAACAGGAAAGCAGAATGTTTATTGACTTTTAGTTCCCTGGAAAAAAAGGATAATCCCTACACTGTGATCTCAAGGGTTGGGATGCATTTGAATTTTCACGCCTTGTTTGGCACTTTTTATGGAATTTTTGACCGTGATCAGTTCTATGCTATTAATTTTCTTATTCTTAGAATAAAATCCTCTTCACAAAACAATTCTTAGCCAAGAATAATTCTACAATCAGAAGTACAAAAGAGATGTATGCAATTCTTAGACTTTTTTTCTGAGACTAAGCATAATTCTAAGAAAAATTCTAAGAATACAGATTTTGGCATATGTGAAGGGAAAGTTAGAAGTTTTTGAAATAATATAAAGAGGCTGCATTTTCTTACATTACACACAATCGACAACTTAATATGTAACACTCTGTTCTGTATGTCGATTTGCAATCAGTTATTGCTGCACTATAATCACCAAAACAACTATTTTTTTACGTTAAGCATGCTATGTGCCAGTCTTAGATTCAAATCAAATTCTTAGAATATTCTTAGAATAAAAGTTTTTGTAAATAGCAAAATCTTAGAAAAATTCCAAGAATAAAAACCATTCTAAGAATAAGTGTGTTTCTAAGAATAAGAATATTTGTGAATAGGAAGATTCTTAGATTTTTTCTAAGAAAAACGACAATTCTAAGAAAAATTCTAAGAATGAGACTAATTCCAAGAATAAGAATCTTTGTGAATACAGGCCCTGGTGGCTAGCAAGATTGGGATCTCACCTCTGAGTGGGTCCGACTCCCACTCCGATGTAAATTTTGACTTAGTCGGGGCCTTTGACCCAAAAGTCCTTGCATGTAGAACCAGAGTGTAGAATCTTGATTACTTAATATTTGATTAAATGTTTAGTCCATACACGCTTAAGGCCTGGTTCCATATTCAAGGTCTATTGGGACAGAGTCCTCAATTTCAAAATCAGGGTGGATTGAGATGAAAATGACCAAGAAATCTGACAAAAATATGGGAAAATGAAATACTTCCTGTACATTCTACCCTCAAGTCAGACTACATGATTTGTCTGATAGAGTAGGAGACAAATGTCTGGTAGCATGCTGACAGGACGGGAAGGTATTTTGTCAAGAACAGTTAGGTTTGGGAAGTATTTATTTAATAATATATGTTTTCAGGAGTGTGTTCCAACCTATCAGTTCTGTCATATCACAATTAAGACAGACCCCAAGTCTGGTCTCGATTTAGGTAGTTGGAAAGACATATCCCCAACTTTTTTTTTGTAAAATATATTAAATATGCTTGAATTCCTTCCAGACCTTGCTGAACTTTACAATTTTGCTTCCAGATCTATTAGAATTCATGAAAAATTATCCCCACCTCGACAAGACTCGTCACCAAAATCGGGAATATGTAACCACCAGTTTAAAGATTGTGAGGGGAAAGAATGTGTGCTATTTTTCACCCAACACGCAGTGACGTAGCTATTGTCCCCGACTGGTTGATATGCTTTTGAGGTATTCAGCATATTATTTGTAGACTGTTTTCTACAAAGCCCAGGAAGGGACATAGAACCGTTTTCCTGTCATTTTTTTATCTCGTTACCACAATATAGCAAATCATTACCACAAGATAGCAAGTCATTATCACAAGATTCTAAGTCGTTCCCACAAGTTAGCAAGTCATTCCCACAAGATAGTAAGTCGTTCCCACAAGATACTAAGTCGTTCCCACAAGTCAGCAAGTTGTTGCCACAAGATAGTAAATCCTTGTTTTCATTCATACCCACCCCCTATTAAGTTGTTCCCACCACTTTCTAACTCTTTTCTAACCATTCATTCCCAGGGACCAATAATATGCAAACAGGGGTTAAAATATTTAATAAACATAACAGTTATAACAGTGACTACTAACAGCTTGGCAATAGTATCAATTATTACTGAAACTAGTTAATTATATATAAATTCATTTAAGATTATTACTAGATAAAAGGCAGGTAGAAAAATTATTTACCACATATATGAGCACATAATGGTGTGGTTCCCCCTAAGGTGCCACATGCAGATACTATAACCCAATTAGTAGTAAACTTCTACATTGCCCATGCCCGTGCTAGAAAAATTTAGAACTTTAGACAGGGGGTTAAGACCAGGGCAAAAATGGCATTTTTTGTAAGAAAAAGAAATGGTCTGAAGAAAGAAAATGTAACTTATAGTGTAATGGATATAAAGAAGGGGTTGAGAATGATAAGACTATGCAATTTACAGTCTGAAAAGACTATGTAATTTGCAGCAGAACAAGCGCGAGTATTGCTGTGTCCAGGTAAAGCTTATGTGAGAATCTGATGGAGATTCCGCAAGGTATGCTGTGCCAAAAAGCACTCAATCCAAAATATCTTAGAAAGATGAAGGAAAGTGCCAGAAATATAACCATTAAAATTGCTAAAACAATATCCAGAATGGTATAAAAGTTGGACATATAAAGTAATAGGAAGCTTGCGACCTCTGAAGGTCACTAAAAGCCTACAGGCATATGTAAACTTGAATGGTATGCTAGTAGATGGCCTCTATATAAGCTAGGTATCATAGACAAAGAAATTGCCTGTACATTGGCATCAAAGCATGACTTAGTAAAATTCATGGGACTGACTTCATATCTTGTGGTAATGACTAGCTATCTTGTAGTAACGACTTGTTAACTTGTGGGAACGACTTAGTATCTTGTGGTAATGACTTGCTAACTTGTAGGAACGAGTTCATATCTTGTGGTAACGACTTTCTAACTTGTGGGAACAATTTAGTGTCTTATGGTAACAATTTTGAATCTTGTGGAAATGACTTCTAACTTGTGGGAACGACTTGCTATCTTGTGGGAACGACTTGCTAACTTGTGGGAACAACTTGATATCTTATGGGAACGACTTGCTAACTTGTGAGAATGACTTGCAATCTTGTGGGAATGACTTGCTAACTTGTGGGAATGAATTACTATCTTGTGGTAATGACTTGCTAACTTGTGGGAACGACTTACTATCTTGTGGTAATGATTTTCTAACTTGTGGGAATGACTTAGTATCTTGCGGTAATGACTTACTAACTTGTGGTAATGACTTACTATCTTACTAACTTCATCTTTTCGAGATGAAAAAATGATAGGAAACAGTTCTACCCAGTAAACATTTTTGGGTTTTGCAAAAGTTTGATAGGAAACGTTTGGCCAAAGTTTAAAAATGATGGGTACGATAGCCATTTATAATAAAATGTTTTTAAAACAATAATGTTTTTAAAACATTTTATGAATACTGTTTATTAAACGTTTAATGAGACATGTTGGAAAAACGTCACAAATGAAGATAATAATATACAAATAATAATGGGGTCAGAGGTCAAATTTATTATCTTTTTAAGGTTGCTCACTAATGAAAGTATTATTCTTATGTCTAAAATTGAAAGATAGTGGCTTAAAAATTGTGCCCCCCATTCAATTATTACTTTTAGGGATTGCATGTGGGGCAATTTTTGACAAAGGCCTCTGAAATTCCCTATTATTGCTCACCGCCAAGGTGAAGGTTTAATATGGGTTTAAATAACGTTTTTGATATAATGTTTTAAAACATTTGATCCACAATGTTGTTGAAACGTTTTATGCCTACTGTTTATCCACCGTTTCATGATGAATGTTTGAAACACATTTCCAGCATAACCTTCATTTCTTCGGCTGTTTTATAAATGTTTAAAAAATGTTTCCAGTCAAACCTAGCTTCTTGAGTTGTTTTAGAAACGTTTAATAAATGTTTTCAGTAAAAACATTTGGATGTAGAATCTTTATATGTTATCTTGGAAACGTTTAGAAAAACCACAAGATAGGGTTTAAATACGTTTTAAAAACGGTTTATAAACGTTTAAACAATTTTAAAACATTTCTAATGTTTACTGGGTATGGTATATCCCTTCCTGGGCTCCGTAGTTTTCATACTGTTGCCCTTGCAGTATTTTTAGCGTGAAAGTAATTTTGTGACAGAATTTTGATCATCCAAGAATCAGCACAGTAAAATATTTTAAATATAGATTCACAAATAATTAAGTGTCCAATCAATTAATATTATCAAAGCAGATAATGTATAGATTGTTTCCATATTGTCACCTTTTGCATTTCAAATTTGGAGGGAAAATATTTCAAATTTTGAAAATTAAATGCACAATGAAATATTTATTGCTTTAATTACTGCATTAAAGATATAGCTTATAAAAAATCTGAAATTACGAGCCTGGCTGTCATTATTTACCAACCACATAGTATATTTAAAATTTGTTACTTTTTCAAGCTAGTCCTGGCTGTTGAACGGGACGTAAAACCCCAACTTTGACCTTTGACCTTTTTCAAGCTAGTGGCTGTGACATATAGCTATACAGCACATGAGAGCATTATGGCTGATGTTTAGAACACAATCTAATATAACACACAACGTTTATATTGATTCACCATGGTGATGTGCCAAGGTGTTCAAAAGTTGTGCAAACTCTGTGTGTTCACCATGTTTTGCAATATTATGACATTTGTGTGCGTGTGTGTTTCAGACATTTACATTTCACGCGGGTCAGTTCAAATCAAGGTAGCTGTCGATGGGAACGGATGGGAAATATCTTCAGTACTACAGCTTGCTGCAAAGAAGGGGATTTGGAAGAAAACAGCATTGGACGGGAAAATGTGGAGGTGTTTAATAAAGATTGGCTGTTATACTGTAATTCTTTACTTAGAAAAAGGTAAAAAAGCAACACATTTTCATCGTCATAAAGATTCTGCACACATGATGTAATAAGCTGAATCTACTTTTCAGTAACTTTTAGAGGAAAACAAGTATTTGATTCTCACAACACAAATATATTAAAAAATACTTTACAAAGCAGAGTTCTTATATAAAATAATAAGGTACAAGGTGTGACGTTAATCAATCTTTGAAATAATACAAATCTATTTGCTGCTATACTGTTACCTCTGTTGTTTTAGAGGTGAGAAAGTTCACACGTTAAAATAATCTGAACGACATTTTGATGTCCTGTGCGATCTTTTATAACACTTAATTTGCAGTTACTGCCTTGCTACCATTTATCACCGGGTACCAATTATCGCCACCATTAAATAAAATGTTCATATTTCAGTAACAGCCACAAATTTTGAAGGGTTTTTGTTGTGTATTTGTTCTGTTCCTTCTGGAAATAGTTTTACATTATTTGGTAGATGTGGGATGTACTTTTGCTCCAGTTATGTCTATTTGAATTCTGTCTGGCGATAATTGGTACCCGACGATAATTGGTAGCACGGCAGTATACACAGTCGGAAATACATTGTATGAATATTAACCTCTTTTTGAAGAGATAATTGTGTCACTATAGTGAAAATCAAAGTACTTGACTAGTCATGTTTGTCATCAGATATTGCACATAATATCATTTGATATTCTGATCAACTTTAATAGCACTTGATGCGTGTATCACTACACTGGAAAATGTAACTTTCGTTATACATCACAGCTGTTACCTTTGTATCAGTTATATTGTTTACCGGCAGTTGAAAGGGCTGAGGAAAGCAGAACATACAGTTGGTCAAGGTTCTGCACTGTAAACTGCCGACCACTGGTAAGCAACTACCTACTCTTCAGCTTCAGGTCAGGTGAATGATTATAGTTTCCTGCTTCTGTTTGGTGCGCCTAGAGTCTGTCTTTAGATGGAGATTAAGTGCTATAAAAATACTATTAGAATTAGAAATATATAATACCATTTACATTGCAAGGCTTACACAATAATAATTGAATATCTGCTTAAATAGTATCTGAATCAAGACCATCCATTTAATACATATGTAGGAAGTAATATTACTCTGGAAGTGCTGCAAATTGATGGATTCATGGAGAACCACTTTGACTGCCTTCACATCTCCAGCAGGTACACTGTAAGTTGGCAGTTTTGACTGTCGGGTAGATTGCATTTTACCATTAGACAAACATGACACAGAACACATATCATTTTTATCACAAGATCTTGTTCAACAGGAATACAATTGCAAATAGACTCAAGTCTATTTTGATGTCTTGTGTGATCTTTTATAGCACTTAATTTTGCAGTTACACACAGTCGGAAATACATTGTATGAATATTAGCATCTTTTTCAAGAGATTATTGTGTCCCTACAGTGAAAATCAAAGTATTTTCTGGTCCTGTTAGTCATCAAATATTGCACATAATGATATTCTGATCAACTTCAATAGCACTTGATACATGTGTCACTACACTGAAAAATGTAACTTTCGTTTGTTTTACATCACACCTGCTACCTTTGTATCAGTTATATTGTTTACAGGCAGTTGAAAGGGCTGAGGAAAGCAGAACATACAGTTGGTCAAGGTTCTGCAGTGTAAACTGCCGACCACTGGTAAGCAACTACCAACTCTTCAGCTTCAGGTCAGGTGAATGATTATAGTTTCCTGCTTCTGTTTGGTGCACCTAGAGTCTGTCTTTAGATGGAGATTAAGCGCTATAAAATTAGAATTAGAAATATATAATACCATTTACATTGCAAGGTTTACACAATAATAATTGAATATCTGCTTAAATAGTATCTGAATCAAGACCATCAATTTAATACATATGTAGGAAGTAATATTACTCTGGAAGTGCTGCAAATTGATGGATTCATGGAGAACCACTTTGACTGCCTTCACATCTCCAGCAGGTACACTGTAAGTTTGGCAGTTTTGACTGTCGGGTAGATTGCATTTTACCATTAGACAACATTAGACAAACATGACACAGAACACATATCATTTTTATCACAAGATCTTGTTCAACAGGAATACAATTTCAAATAGACTAAAGTCTATTTTGATGTCTCGTGTGATCTTTTATAGCACTTAATTTGCAGTTACACACAGTCAGAAATACATTGTATGAATATTAACGTCTTTATCAAGAGATTATTGTGTCCCTATAGTGAAGATCAAAGTATTTTACTTGTCATACTTGTCATCAGATATTGCATATGTCATTTGATATTCTGATCAACTTTAATAGCACTTGATGCATGTATAATCACTACCCTGAAAAAATGTAACTTTCGTTATACATCACAGCTGTTACCTTTGTATCAGTTAAATTGTTTACAGGCAGTTGAAAGGGCTGAGGAAAGCAGCACATACAGTTGGTCAAGATTCTGCACTGTAAACTGCCGACCAATGGCAAGCAACTACCAACTTTTCAGCTTCAGGTCAGGTGAAATATACAATACTATTTACATTTCAAGGTTTACACAATAATAATTGAATATCTGCTTACATAGTATCTGAATCAAGACCATCAATTTAATACATATGAAGGAAGTAATATTACTCTGGAAGTGCTGCAAATTGATGGATTCATGGAGAACCATTTTGACTGCATTCACATCTCCAGCAGGTACACTGTAAGTTTGGCAGTTTTGACTGCCAGGTAGATTGAATTTTACCATTAGACAACATTAGACAAACATGACACAGAACACATATCATTTTTATCACAAGATCTTGTTCAACAGGAATACAATTTCAAATAGACTCAAGTCTATTTTGATGTCTCGTGTGATCTTTTATAGCACTTAATTTGCAGTTACACACAGTCAGAAATACATTGTATGAATATTACTGCCAGGTAGATTGAATTTTACCATTAGACAACATTAGACAAACATGACACAGAACACATATCATTTTTATCACACGATCTTGTTCAACAGGAATACAATTTCAAATAGACTCAAGTCTATTTTGATGTCTTGTGTGATCTTTTATAGCACTTAATTTGCAGTTACACACAGTCAGAAATACATTGTATGAATATTAATGTCTTTATCAAGAGATTATTGTGTCCCTATAGTGAAGATCAAAGTATTTTACTTGTCATACTTGTCATCAGATATTGCATATGTCATTTGATATTCTGATCAACTTTAATAGCACTTGATGCATGTATAATCACTACCCTGAAAATGTAACTTTTGTTATATATCACAGCTGTTACCTTTGTATCAGTTATATTGTTTACAGGCAGTTGAAAGGGCTGTGGAAAGCAGCACATACAGTTGGTCAAGATTCTGCACTGTAAACTGCTGACCAATGGCAAGCAACTACCAACTTTTCAGCTTCAGGTCAGGTGAAATATACAATACTATTTACATTTCAAGGTTTACACAATAATAATTGAATATCTGCTTACATAGTATCTGAATAAAGACCATCAATTTAATACATATGTAGGAAGTAATATTACTCTGGAAGTGCTGCAAATTGATGGATTTATGGAGAACCATTTTGACTGCCTTCACATTTCCAGCAGGTACACTGTAAGTTTGGCAGTTTTGACTGCCAGGTAGATTGAATTTTACCATTGGACAAACGTGACGCAGAACACATATAATTTTTTTCACGAGATCTTGTTCAACAGGAATACAATTTCAAATAGACTCGAGTCCCTGTGGACCATTGTACAGCTACTCACTACAAAACATTGCTATTTATGGACATGTTTGAACCAACCTCATACCTGTACAGTGTTGAAAGCGACGTAAAACCCCAAATAAATAAATGAACCAACCTCATAAGTCAACGAGGGCCTGTATTATATGACATTACCCTAGTTCCGTTAACAACAAATTTTATGAACAGTTAACATCTACATTCATGTAACTACTAGTTCTATTAACTTACAACAACTTTGGTAAAACCATACAATTTCAAGATGGAGAAATATGATGACATCGGATGCAAAACCATGACATCTTTGTAAAATATTTGACAAATTTTACTTCCCAAGTCGCTATAGACCTGATTATTTACCAGTATGTTTTATTTTACAATGACTAGATGTAGTTAGGAGGAAGTTGGAACACTGTAAACTAGTACTGTAAACCTCAAGATGGATCAGTCACAACAATGCATACAGCTAAAGTCATAACATTTGCAAACATCAAAACAAAACATTTGGAAATTAATATTTAAATGCACACTTCGAAAAAATGCTGAGGCACTTACACCTGTCAATATGACGTTACCATTTTAATGAATAAATTGGTTAACTTCTTAATGACTAAAACATGAAACTACAAATTCAATTATCTAACAGCTAAGGTCGAACCATACAGTTTCAAGTTGGAGAAAAATAATGAAATCAGATTGAATCCATTACATCTTTGTCAAATAATTGACAAATTTTTACCCCACAAGAAACCAAAAACCCAGTTCCGTGCGAGTGTGTGTCATGTATTAATTAACAGGTGTAGTTGGATGAAGTTTGTGCGAGCACAATGTAAACCTGAAGAGGGATCAGTCACAAGGCTGCATACAGCTGAAGTCGTATTAACATTTTCAAACAACATAAAACATTTTTCATACAGATAAATATATTTGGAAGGTGATACTTGAATTCACACTTGGAAAGGTTGCAGGGATGCAGAAGAGGCCTGATGAAAAGAGCATCTGTTGAATTGACAATCTTTGCTGCAAATATTGCCATAAAGCTTGATTCTGTACCAGTATACATCATGTCACAATACCCAGGAGGAAGTTTGTGCAAATGCAATGCAAATCACTGGACGGATCAGTCAAAATGTTTAAAGCTTGAATCATGGTGAAATTTTCAAGCATCAAAACAAGGCTTTTGTTTTTTTTTGTTTGTTTTTTTTTATTATGAGAAATCTACATTTATGTAGAAACTAACTGTTGAACCCACTGTTAGAAAAGATGCAGGGATGCATTAAGGTGTGTCCTGAAAAGAGTTCAAGGCACATACAACAGCAACTTGGATATTGGAAGATATGCATCCAGTTATTCTAATCTGGCATTTTATGTGGTTTTGGCATTATTGTTTAATTGCTTGCAAGTACTGACAAGAATTCACAGCTGTTTAAAGACACACAAAACAGCAACTTGGACACTGGAAAACATACATCAAATTATTACTTTGTGTTGGTCATATTATTGATTGCAGGTATCTTACACTCATTTGACTTGATGTCGCTTTCATCACATTGCAAACCTCCCGTTACTTTCAACACATTGTAAACTTTATGCTACATAAAATATAAATCACATACAGTGTTATAAAAATATTTGCCTTCTTGTTTTCAAGTCTTACACTTCACATATGAACATTAGATTCACAGACTCATTAACATCCATTTGTTGGATCATATTTTGAGTCTGCCTGTTATTCCATTCCAGCTGTATCTTGTATACAAACTTTCAGGGGCCATATTTATAAAAAGTCTCTCCCAAGTCTTGGTCTTAATTTTTTATATAAAAGTCTCGACTAAGACCTTGAGTGAATACAACCAATGCTAGTGAGTGAATACAATGGTTCCATGGTATTGTTTTCCAAATAAAGAATGACCTAGCTCATTTTCAAGTGTTCCATTTTATGTTGGAATACTTGATATCAAATGGCAAACTCTATATTCGTTTACTTGCTCGTGTTTTTTTCAGTTTTAATTTAAATACTATTCTATTTTCGACACAACTGTTGTGTCTATACTCTTTGTACTAGAGTAGATTCTGGAGGGCCCCCAGAATCTATATTTATGTAACTCCACTAGGGATGTACCAAATGATCCGTTGTGTGATTTGTGGTGAATTTTTTTTACTTTTTGTTCATTTTTTACCTCCACCAAGGAGGTAATATTTTCATGATTCTCTGTTAGCAGGATTACGCAAGTGCTACTGGCTGGAGCCTCATGAAGAAAGTCAAAAGTTGGTTCTTGGTCCAACTTGGATCCCATTAAATTTTGTCAGTGATTTGGATCGTCGTCGGGATACGAGAAAATATATATAACCCAGTTTTTGGATTTGGTTTTAACATTTTGGATACAATGAGAACCTGCCTGATTTGGAGATTTGCTACAGAAAGGATGTACAACTATGGTAAGGAGTTCCAGATCATTGAAGTTGCAAAAAATGTCTTCTGACTACACGGATATAACTTGAGGGCGAGCTCTAGCAAAGCTGGCGCTTCTAGGGATAAATTATTTTTCTTTTTTTTTTGTCTTTTTTTTCTGTCTCCGGACTTTCATGAATTTTGGCATATTATGAGGAGTGCCTGTCTCTTCACTGAAATTCAGTGGCAATGGGATACATTAGTACTGGGATGGGTGACTGCTTCAGTTCACTACTTGCGTCTTTGATGGCTTTGCGGCTCGCGCTAGTAGACCGAAACCCCTTACAAACTTGTTTTAATTGGTGTTAGATAACACTTGGGTATTGATGCACTTGCACTTTTACCTCACTGTAACTCATTATCCAGCAGCACCACCTTAACCTTGTTCCCTTTAATCACAATATTACAAATCACAATAACAGATGTCACTATGGTGGATGATTAAAACTGGGGCAGGTGCAAATTTTATTCTCAACATTTTAGATTAATACATTTACTTCCAGATTATCTACTTTCAAATGATTGTGATTCAGATATGGTACTGTAATGAAATTATATTTTACATATTGTTATTTTGCCAATGCTTTTTAAATTTGATGTATATTTCATTGCATTTTTATCAAGTCATTTTTATGTCAAATGTTTGCTTTTTTTGTGCAAAATATCATGAAATATGTATATATTAAATTATTATGTTTAAATATAATGTGATTAATTCATTCATTTTATTTCCAGGGAGTTGCTGCACTAACATTAAACAAGGACACATAATGTTTAATGTGGAACCAGTAACTGATTTTCCCACTGATGGTGAAAGTGAAGACTTGAACTTGCAATTTGACAGATGATGAAAAAATGCATTACTGCAGCCAGACAGTACCATCAACATTCCTTCCTCATTAACTACCATTGTTTTCATTGAGTGATGCAAGTTAAAATTATTTTTGTCATACAATGTGATCCATGTAATATATTTATATGTGTCTATATGCTACTAATCACATGAAAATAGTTAAATTTTTTTGTAATAGAAATTTCTACTTAAAACAGTATTTAATTTTTTTCAGATACAGCTGCACTGTAGTGATAAGAATATCAATGTGTTATATGTTATGTTGTTATTGATAATGTTAAGTATGACTAATATATGTATAGTATTACAGCATTGCAAGACATTTTGATTTCGATGTATTGCTCACCTTGGAGACCAGATAGTCCGTGAATGATTTACAGATTCCAGTTTGCTTATCTTAGTTTCTGGTTCTTCTCTGGTTGTTTTGTTTCAATTGTTGCATTCTGATCAGTCTTTGAGGTGAAGAATAAGACTGGGTAGCAAGGGCAGATTTCGGAGTTTCTCCAGAGTCTACCCTTGCATAAATCCAGAAGGCAAATTCCAAAGTCTTATGTTCTTGCACCTTTTTGTGATTGAGGTGTGTCACTGAAGTTTTGTTCTGTGCTGTTGGTGGTGATATTTCACTTTTTATTTTGTACAGTTTGGTTCTTTATTTCAATAGTTTATGGTTCCGATGTTGTTTTAGTACTCTTTTTAGTCTCTTTGGCAGCTATAGTTCAAGTTCATGAAATTAAAAATACTGTTTCAAGGGATGTTTCTAAGGTGTGTCAGTAGATTTCTTGTCAATTATATTTCTATTTGGGAGGGATATTTTTGTTTAGCTTTTTGTTTTTCAAGCAAGAACCCATATGGTTCAAATGATTATGCATCAAATGACTGATTTGATTTTAGTGTCACTTTGATAGGATAAAAAACAAATTACATAACTCAGATTACAAGGGTTGTAGAACAAACTAGTCTGTCAAAATTTTGAATTGCATACACTGAAGAACTTGGCAGCCACTACCAAATTTCAAAGTTTAAGGCAATGTTACAACTTAGAATCAGAACTACATGAACCATAAGAACTACAGTACGTGAGGTCCACTGTGGTCCTCTTTTATTTAGAAGTGACTTGGGTATTATTCTTGTCGAATCTGTTGTATCAAGAATATGGCTAAATATGCTGTCCTGTATGTACCAAGCCTCAGTGAAATATAGTTCGAAAATAAAAAAATTTTATTTTTTGAAGACATTCAGTGATTAACAAGTGAATTTTATGATATCAGACTGGATTATATTGTTTCTTGTCAGTTGCTCTGACAAGCTGGGAAGACTGATGGTTTACCACACTGCAGTGTGTTTTCAAGATGGTACAAAATAATTTCAACTGTGAAAGTGTGTATATGCACATGGTGAGCACAGTGGCATACACCAGAGTTACTTTAATTTTCATTTGTATTTTTCAATTTTTTAAAGGTCTATATGAATGATCTCTGCACCTCTCTTCTATCATTTAGAAAGTAACTGAAGGCCCATCTCTTTGTAAAAGCCCACCCACCTTAGGTTCACTGTATCCATCCCAATTGGCTCTGTTGATAACCACCCCTTTTATGCCCTTTGGCTATATTTTTTTCATTTTTGGTCGATGTGCCTTTTTTTATGAAGATGAAGTGCTCTAAAATTCAAATTAAAACTTTTGTGTGCATGTTTTTTTTTTTTTTTTGTTTTTTTTTTTTTTTGGGGGGGGGGGGTTCTATTTTTAAAAATCTTTCTAATTTTTGTATAGTTGTAAATGTTAAGAAGACTGATTGTCCTGCCCTACTGCAGTGTTTTTCGCAGACTGTTTACAAAATTGAGACTGGAAGTGTTTGAATATATTGCAAAACCGTTCCTTTCTCCATGTTTTTTCTTTCATTTCATTTTTTTTCTGTATTTTTTTTGTTTTCGTTGGTTTCTTCTGCTATTTAAGTTTAAATAGATTCATTTGTTTTTCTCGCATCTTATCCTAGAAAGAGAAACCCATTTTTAAGTGTCCTTGCTCACATGGGAGCCTAATTAATTTACAGAATGGATGGCTTAAATTTCTCATTTTTTGGAAAAATATTCTTTGTCCTTGCAAATTTTATACTGTACAAGAAGAAATACAGATGTTCATTGTGTACAGTCAGCTTGGTCTGTCACACAAGTTCAAGGGTTGTTAGTGACGAAAGGTTTAATTTCTTGCTCAAGTCTTGTTAGTCTTGTGCTACAAAATGGTATAGCATGCAGCAGTGTTTAATGCTCTTGATTTATATATTCCTTGTTGCTGTTTTCTGTACTGCTTTCATTAACTCCAAAGTTGCATGTGTTCCTATTTATGACCAGAACAGTTAAAAAGGACATAAGAGGATTTTTCCATGCAGATATTGAGGCTTTAACAGCTAAGTGTTTCTTAAGTTTGGTATTAAATGTGTTTTTGTTCACATCTCAGTGGATAGAGTTTCAAATCTACCTATTTTAGGCGCGAGCTCTATGTGATGTAGTGTGATGCGTATTTGTCTCTCCACTGAAGTTAAGCAGCAATAGGCTACATTGGTACTGGGATAGGTGACCGCTTCAGTGCACTATTGCTGTCTATGATGGCTTTGCAGCTGGTGCTGGTAGACTGAAACCACTTTTGGCCTTGTTAAAACTAGTGGTATAAACTGAAGGTCTGCGTTAAATTCCAAGATTGTTGTATGTATTTCCTTTGTGTAACTGGATGTTGCAGTTACCGAGTTTTCAACCTTTGTTGTACTCTTTGTTAGTCCATCTAGATTCTGATGGTAAAACCCTGATTGTGTTAATCTATTGATGGCTGTTGCATTCTTTGTATTTTCTATGATACAGATTGATGGTTTACTGCTAGATAAGGGTACTTTGATTTTAATCCATGAAAATATAAGATAAATATGAAACACATACCCTGCCATCTCGTTATTTATCCCCAGCAATGACACAGATCTGTTTGCAATGTCAGGGACATTGTTCAGTCCTGACACCACAACCGCCCATCTTTGTGAGATCACCCAGCGAGCCATGCATTATACCAACAGCCCTTCGAGGCTTGACATGGTGGAGGCCTGGGGTCTTTTTGTCAAAATTGATCTGGATAGTTCCTACTGTCACCTCCCATGAAGATTCCCATAAGAATCCTTTAGCGTTTAATCACATACAGACCACCATCAGCTAGCATACTATTATTTTTTCAAAGAATTTAAGTCACTTCTGAAAAATATCCTCTCATAACTGATAACTTGGTGATCATGGGAAATGTGTACATCTAATATTCATCATGAAGCAACTTTTTAGTACTTGATCAAGCCCTTTTAACATAGCCAAAACGTCACTTTTCAACCCTCACACACTATTGACCTGGTTTTAACCGAATCCAATAATGAAAATATTTCTCACGTCCCTACCACTGATCCTTTCTCGGAACATTTTTCTATCAGTGTCACTCTCAATCTAATAACCCTTAGGTCCCAAATGATGCTACTGTCACTTTTCTCATATTTTTGTAGATGTTTGTTTATATTGTTTAGTTATTTATAGGTATTTATAAATTTTATTGGTGCTGTATAACACCAAGGTGTTGAAGTACCTTAAATTTTAACTTTACTTTACTTTGCTGCTGTCACTTTTCATAAGTACCATATTAATACCACAAGTCTCATAACTAACATGCTGCCACCACCAAACATGCCAAAGTAAGGTCCATCCAAGGATGAGTAGCTGTAAGTGTAACTAGGCTGAGATTAAGCATCTCTATGAACACATTTGCAACAAAAATAAATCCACCTTCAGCACTTCACAACATACGCAAAAAGTGCATTTGTATCGTCGAGTCTGTATGAAAACTAAATTTGAATTCCTTCAAGCAGAAATGCAAGAAAATTATTACAACCCACAAAAATCATGGTGCATCCTAAGGGAAGTGTTACACAATTATTATATAGTTTATTGCTTCCACAATATTCCACCTTTTACCCCTTTCTTGTAAAGTTTAAGCAAAAATAAAGAAATTGGTGAATGTCAAATGGAAGATTTAAAGTTAAGGCCCCTTTGTTAAGGGAATTTTATTGAATACCAAAACAAAGGAGAAGGAACGAATGAAGGAAATTCTTATTTCTTAAGGATTCTTTGAAATGGAGGTTTAGTGAACACAGGCCCTGATCTCCTCCCCCCCTACCTTTTCCACTTTTTTTCTACTGTCACAGAGGATCAGGTTGTTAAAATCAAACAAAATTATCCAATTAGCCCACTTTCCTTGTCCTATATTATCTGGATATCCTTCTTGCCACCCATCACTTCAATAATATGACTGATTTTCAATCATCTTAAGAAAACATCACTTCACTGAAAGTGCCCTCCTTAATATACCATGTGAGGGTCTGTTGCCGCTCTTAACCTCTTCGATATCTCTGCTGCTTTTGATACTATTGAATGCACCTCCTAGACAGGCTGTACACATGCTATGGTATCAGTAATCTGGCAGTTGGCTGGGCCATTTCATGTGATAGGACACAGCCGGTCAAGGTAGTCAACACTTTGTCACATCTTTTGGAGTTGCAGTTTGGCGTTTCCCAGGCTTTTTATTCTTGGCCCAATATTTTTTTCTCTGTATACAAACCCAAAATAAAGTAAATCCTGAAAACTGAAAAGTATTATGGTAGGCTCAAACAACAATCGAAACAACTACTTCCTCTTTTTCCAATCAATTTTCTTGAAATTGAGATTTCACCAGCCCTGAATGTCAGGAATTTTGGTGTGGTTTTGACTCAGACCAGTCTTTCTTGCACCATGTGTCAAAAGTCACCGGTCTTTCTTGCACCATGTGTCAAAAGTCACAAAATCCACCAGAGTCCAAACAAGAGACCTATAAAGAATTTGTCACCTCTTAGACCTTAAGCAAGTTTGGCATCTGATCATAGGCAGTCACCTCTGTGTGGATTCCACTCCCACAAGTGATAATATTGATGACCTGTCCCAATATGACCCTGGCTCTTGAACGGGATGTAAAACCCAACTTTCAACTTAGACCTTAATAAACAATAATAACAATGACTTTTTGAGCAGCAGATTGGATTACTGGAATATCTTCATATCTCTCACTGACCGTTGAGTTAATAAGATTGCAGCACATCCAAGGGGGCCATGGTGGCAGAGTGGTAACACTCTCGCCTCCCACCTCTGCGGCCGGGGATCGATCCCCGTCATGGCCGTAAGTGGGAAAGCTGGTAGTTGCTTGCCGTTGGTCGGCAGTTTACAGTACACAACCCTAGCAAACTCTATGTACTGGTTTCCTCTGCCCTTCCAACTACCCGTCGTGATATGACCTGTACAGTGTTGAAAGCGACGTTAAACCCCAAATAAATAAATTGCAGCACATCCAAAAACCCACTATGCAAGGTTGATATTCATTGTTCCAAGTGTTCCCATATCGCCCCTGAAACCTAAATTTAAAAACCTCCATTGGGTTCCAGTTAAGTACAGGGGGGCAATTTAAAATATGCCTTGTCGCATACACAATTTTAAAACAATACCAACCAGCACACCTCAGGGAAATAATCGATCCTAGAAATACTAGATGCAGCAGCCCAAAATTCATGTTCCTTCAGATCCCCTCTTTAGACTTTAAAGTTCACAAATCACACAACTTTGTCCTTCAGCCATTGTGTCCTGCCCACTAAAACTCCTCCTTTCCATTTAAGAAATAGTCCCCCTGTCACATCTGTGGGAACTATCTTACATTTTAACTCGAAGCTTCCCCACAAAGTACTCTTCCCTTCGGTCACACAACCTGGATTACTGATTGTTCCTCGACTTTCCCTTTAAATACTACTTTCTTTTGTTAATCTGGCACACTTTCCCCATTGTGGGGAAGATTTTTGTGCCTGCAAAGCAGTACCTTAGATTGAAATTTGACCCCTCTTAGACTTTAAAACATTATTTTTCTGGCAAATGCTTTATTGAGCAGCAAATTGGACTACTGCAATTCCTTGTTTACCTCACTTACTGACTTTGAGTTGTGAAGATCGCAGTGCATCCAAAAACTCGCTCTACAAGGGGTCACCCTTGCCCTCCCCCCGAACCCTGAATTTTAAAAGAAGCGTCATTTGGTTTCAGATAAGTACAAGCTACAATTTAAAATAGGCATCACATACAAATTTTTAAAATGATGCCAACCAGCATACTTCAGTGAAATAATCCATCTGTACACCCACCTAGAAATACTAGACTTAGTCTAGAATTTCAGTTCCTGCGGATCCCCTCGTTTGACCGTAAAGCTCACAAATCGCAAACATTTTCCAAACTCCTTCAGTCATTATACCTTAGCCCTCTGGAACTATTTTCCTTTCCATTGAAGAAATAGCCCCCTGTCACATCCTGTAGGAAACATCTTAATTCTCGCCTTTTAAACTCTAGATTCCCCTTCCTCCAGTGGCACCCACAACCCTGGATTACTGACCTAGATCATTCCTTGACTATCCCTTTGAACACTACCTTTTTAAACTGGTGCACTTATACTTAGCCAAAAAGAGAGATGCAGGATACATTGAATATTATCTTCATAAACTTTCTTTTTCAAGTGAGAACAATTCCCCATTGTGGGGAAGATATTTCCTCTGCAAAGCAGTATATTAAATAACGTTAGAATAAAAAGTGTGTTTTGGGATTCTGTGAAACCGCAGTCAACTGTTGCCCTTTTTAGAGCTAATTCAAGACATTGGCCTCTTCTGTGACCTTATCTAGTATACAGTGCATATCATAATTGGGCAGTGGCTACATAATTATAGCATTTGTAACTTTATGTTGTTGTTGCTTTTGCTATATTTAGACTCAATTCTCATTGCTTACAAGAATTTGTGTGAATTTGACTGGCCGTAACATTGACTGCTGTGTCCATTTCAGTTACTGTGGTATCTTTAAGCATCTTCACCATTTCTCAAACTTGTACTTGATTTTACCTATTCCTTCTAAGTTCCACATATTTTTATTTATGAAGTAATTCATTCTATTTCATTCAATAACTGACCCATATGTCTATCTTACCTATCTATCTCTTTATATCATACAAAGTCCCCAGTGGCCTAGTGGTTGACAAATTTGGCATCAAATCACAGGCTCACTCTGTCACCTGGGTTTTACCCCCACAAGTAGCAAATGTTTTGGACCTGCCTCTCAAACTGAAACTGTATGAATTTTTTCCTCATTTGTGACATCTGGATGATCTGGTTCATCTAAACCTCCTACATATCTCTGCGTCAAGGAGCTAACAGAAAAAAGTGTTATTACTTGTATACAGGTAATTAGTGTGCAACTTACAACAGTTTGAGTATCAGTGATCAAGAGTGATTAAGGTATGGTTTTCTTACTTTGTTCATACTGTTGCCAGTTTAAGGAGTGTATTAAATTATGAAGTAAAGCAGTATATAAAATAATACATAAATTTGTTTGATTCTATTGATTGATAAGTGTTATATTTTAACAAAGGTCCTCTGTGGCCTAGTGGTTAGCAAGTGTGGCATCACAACTTGTCACCGTTGTATTTTGGAGGTGTCAGTTATAGCTACTTTCTCACTCTTCATGAGTAAATGGCTTATATCTTCAGAAGTAATGCAGATTCTCTCAAACAAGTTCGCTCAAAATTCTTGTTGACCTTTTCTTTTTAATGGTGAATTTTTAGCATTTTGACAATACATTTTTCTGATACTTTATCCTTGGCTACAACTAGGTCAACTTTTGGGATGCGAATTTCAATAGCCAAATTAGTTATAGCTACTTTCTCACTTTTCAGCAGATGGCAAGAGTAAATGAATTCTATATTTTAAAAAGAAGCATTTCTCTTTTTGGCAGAAATTGAAAAAGCCATTTAGCGCAAGAGCTAAAGCAATTTCGGGAAATTTTAGACCCCCAGCATAGTAAGAACTTTACGGTCTTTGAAAAATTTTAGTATTTTCTGAATTTTGGCCACCATCTTGAATTTTGGTGGAAATGAAAGATGTTTTTTTTTTCTCAAAAACCATAAGAGATGGAACAATAAGACAAATTTTAGGCCTTCTAGATACTAAAGACTACTCCTATTTTGGGTTCAGAAAAATATAGATTTTAAAATTTGGTCTGCAGTGTTATATTTTGGCAGAAATGGAAAATGTTGTTCTTCTGGAAAACCATAAGAGATAAAGCTATTTTGAGAAAATTTTGGACCCCTTGTGAGCAAGGCCTACTCCTTCATGGCTTCTGAAAAATTGAGAATTTTACAAATTTCGGCACAAATGTCATCAGAAAGTTATATCTTGCGTTTTTTCTTTGTATTAAATTTATGTCTTATTGTATTTATTTATTTGGGTTTTAACATGGCTTTCAACACTGTACAGGTCATATCACGATGGGTAGGTTTATGGGCAGAGGAAACCTATACATACCATTGACCAAGGTTCTGTACTGTAAACTGCTGATCATTGGTAAGCAACTACCAACTTTGCCAAATTAGGTCTGGGGTTTGAACCTCGGAGGTGGGGGCGAGTGTGTTACAACTGCACCACCATGGTTCCTTTATATTAAGATATTCATCCTAATTTACATATAAAAATGTTTTAATTGAACCCCCAGAACTGAGAAGTGTACGATTAGGAATTTATTTATTTATTTGGGGTTTTACGTTGCTTTCAACACTGTACACGTCATATCACGACGGGTAGTTGGAAGGGCAGAGGAAACTAGTACATATAGTTCGCTAGGGTTCTGTACTGTAAACTGCCGACCAACGGCAAGCAACTACCAGCTTTCCCACTTGAGGCTGTGCTGGGAATCGAACCCTGGCCTCAGAGGTGGGAGGCGAGAGTGTTACCACTCTCCCACCGTGGCCCCTGTGTACGATTAGGAATTTGGGTTTATAATACTAGGCTGTTGAATGGGACATAAAATTCTAATATTGACTTTGGGTTTAGTATAGTTTTATCACATTGTGTTGGGTCATATTATAACAGGCAGTTGAGGGGAAGGTGGAAAGCAGTACATACTTGTGAGTGTTGAGATTGTACACTGCAAACTCTTGTGCACCACAAAACAACTTCCAACCTTCCCACTTCAGGCCAGGGCTATTACTCGAACCCACAGTTTGTGAGGAGTGAGGTGAGTGTGTTATCCACTTTGTTACAACATCTACTAATATGGAAAACAAATCATTGTAATGGTGATAGCCAATGATTATTCAGTTTACCAAAAGTTCTCATGAGAAGGTCTAATATCCATTGTTCTCTTACGAGAATCACTTGTAGGAGTCAGAAATGTCAGAAAATGGTAATAATATGTTTGTCTTAAAATTTACAATAATGCTTCATTTAGTTCGATTTTTTTTCTTTAAAAGAATCCCGAACAGGCAATCGAGCTGGATTAAGTGATTTTCTGACATTGTAACAATATATTTCTTTGATTATGAAAAAAGATGTGTGACGTTTATGATCAACTGAAATACTTAAAGCACCGTCCAACTGCCATCAGATATTTGTGATAGATTGCAAACCAAAGTGATTGGGCTTTCCTTCCTTTATCCACTGACCAGTCACTCCGCTCTCCTTGGGAAAATTTTATGTCTTTTTGCTGAATAATGTTTATATATTCAGAAAAGGCTAAATGTTCCCAACACATGTTCCCCCTACATGTATGTCCTCCCTACCAATGATTCTTTCCTAATAATTGTTGCAACAAAGAGCTGCCATTTTCGGTAATTTATGTGTGTGTGTTTGTGTGTGTTATTTTTACTCCATCCATTTGCGTTGAATTCAGTTGTTGTTGGGAAAATATATTTTCCTTAAAATTTAACAAAATAAATTGAATTTTATTGGAAATATTTTCTCTCCACCAGCGATCCTTCTATTGATCCTCTTCTAACTTACTGAAAGTGGTTTCTCTTTTACAATTATTGTAACAAGGATTCATTGGTCGTATGGTCAGCAGGTCAGCTCTCACCTTTGTGAGATACCTTTGACCTATACTATCGTTGATACAAAATTACTGCATAACTCCTGATTGTGTGATTGTGTAACATGTTTGGTAGGATTCAGCTAGTATTTGTAAGTGGTATTAAGATTTGCTAAAAAGTTTTGAAAATTTACTTAATTTATACTTTTGTAAAATCATACCTTCTTACACCTGGATTATCCTTCCATCAATGATTGCTTTATATACGAGATATGAACATTTTATTATTGTTCATTTTCTTACTTTTCTTACTGTTATTGAGGCAGCTTTTGTTAGTAAATGGCAACAGTATTTCATTAAAGTTTAACAATTTTATTGAAATATTTGACATTTTCTAACAGATGAATTCTTTTAAATCTCTTTGCATGTGACCATCTGTCATCAGATGGGCATTAAGCAATCATTTGTTTTGCTTTACTTAAAATGTTAGTGGTGGATAAGGGAATAGGTTCCCAAAACTTTAAGATGGCAGTCTATCACACATCTGTACTGGCAGTTGGATAGCGTGAAAAGTATGTCTACTGAGCATTAAATTAAAGTATCGCTTTAAGCTTATTGTGACATAATATAATCATTTTCTGACATTTGTATAATCCACACTTTAAACAAAAACCTGGTAAATGATTTGCAATGTCGGTTGCAATATTTAACAAAAATGTATATTTTGTTTCCAAGTGTGAGTTTTTACTGAAGTTCTATTGGATGCTATTATTGATAACTTTTCAGATATTTGCTTCAATTTTATCAGATATGAGACATGTTGATCAATTGGATAACACATGCACCCTACCACTCAGAATGCATGTTCGAGTATCAGTGCTTGCCTGAAGTGGGAAAGTTGATAGTTGATTGCTAGTGCCCAATAGCTTATAGTGACAGTCGCGATTAAAAAAGGATATACTGCATTCCAACGTCCAATCAACTGGCAACTGTGATACAACCCAAAAATTGGCCAGTCATCATAGTTGCAAGATTTTTTTCAATCGTCTATGTTTATGAAATACCCATATGTTCAATGTTAAACAAAAAGTGTCGGGTGACAGTGTAGGTTTGATGTCCAGAATTTGATAAGGTAAGGAAACCCCTATCCGGTTTTCGATGACCTAGTGGTTACCAAGTTTGGCATCTAATCATATTTTGTTGCCTCTGTGGGTTCGAGTCCGGAAAGTGGTCATGCTGAGAACCTGTCCCAATATAACCCTGATTGTTGAATGTAATGTAAAACCCAAATTTGGCTTTGATAAGGAAACCCCAGATTCGATGTGGGAAAGTTGGTAGTTGCTTACTGATGGTTAGAAGTTTACAGTACAGAACCTTGAGTAACTGTACGTACTGGTTTCTTCCGTTCACAAAACTACCCATCTTGATGTAACCAGTGCAGTGTTGAAAGAGGTCCTCAGTGGCCTAGTGGTTAGCAAGTTTGGCATCTAATCATAGGCTGTCACCTCTGTGGGTTCGAGTCCCACAAGTGGCAATTCTGAGGACCTGTCCCAATATGACCCTGGCTGTTGAACGGGACGTAAAACCCCAACTTTGACCTTTGCAGTGTTGAAAGCAATGTAAAACTCCAAATAAATAAATTGACAAGGTAAGGTATAAGGGGATAGGGAGTCATCAGTGGCCTAGTGGTTAGCAGGTTTGGCATCTGGTGAAAAGCTCTCACCTCTGCACAGGCTTAACTTCCACAAGTGGAAATGACGAGGCCTTGTCACAATATGACCTTGGAAAGACATAGAAACTGTAACTTTGTATTTTCATTAAAATCAATTGAAAAACAGAATGGGAACGTCAGGATAATGTCTTGTTATCCTTTAAGAATAACAATAAGGAAATTCGGAAGAGAACCTTAGAGAGAATTTACTGCTTCACGTCACAATTAACCACAATTCTTAACTGGCACACAAATTAGATAAAGAAATTTCAGTTCAAGTCGAACAGGATCATTGATACTCAGAAATCCTTTGAAGATATACATTAAGATGCTTGGTCGTAATTTTCAATTCAGATATAATGGAAAAGTTTTGAAAAACACATTCCCTTTTTCCTACTTTAAATATTACCAAATTTATCGAGTCATCTTTCCCTGGAATCTAAACTGCAGTAAGAAAGCACCGAGTTTTACCCCGACATATCTAAAAATCTTCTCAATGCAATACCTATACAAATTCAGCTAGGAATGAAGAACTTCACCATACTTTTCTAGTGAAATCCCTGACGTGCATTTGTGAAATTAGAACAATGAATCATATTGGTTTAAAATGTAGTATTCCCTCTAGTCTGGTTCCCCACCATCTTGGGTTCTGGGCTTCCATAGTTACACCTGAAGTGTTGCTTCTGAAGACTATTATCCTCCCAAAATATTTTTAAGTTTAATTGGCAATATTTTTATAAGTATCGTAGGCTATACCAGTCTCTTTATTGTTAAAGAAGACTAGTTCCCTGTCAATATTCCCTCTGGCTTTGAAGCGACAACTACCTCGCTGCACATTAACACGAGCACACAAGAATAACCATCCAAAGCAATCATTTACAACACGAATAACAGTATATAAGAGTGGTGTGTGTCCCTTAGGGACGCAATAGCTACAATTAAACTCCCCCTATGTCTGCCTAATTCTAGTGTTCAGTCCACAAACTACTGTCCATCTTAAATAGTCCCTTTTGGATAAAATTGTTAGATAATTACACATAAAAACTGCCCACTTTATCGAGTGATCCCCTTTTATCGCTCACATTCCTTGTTATAGTCGACCATCAACCTCACAGTACACACCTACTAATCACACAATTCCAAAAATTTTATGTTCAGTGTCAAATACAAAACCCCCAAGTTCTCAAAAATGATTTTCTTCCATATCTTACTGGCAATCAAACCAGTCATTGCTGCATATCAGCACCACATTAACTCAAGCATTCAATGTCCTGATGTTGTTAGTTTCTGTCCCTTCAAACCCTCTACGGCCACCTTCTGTCGACACTTAGCATCAAGTCTTCAATATTAATCCCACCAGCTCTGTCACCTTCCCGTCTCCTCATCCTACTCCTGATTGCTGGTGATATCAACCCAAATCCAGGTCCACCCAATTGTCTCAATGTCACCTGCGCAAACATTTGATCCATAAACAACAAATTAGATCCCTTCAAACCCTCTATGGGGGCCATGGTGGCAGAGTGGTAACATTCTCGCCTCCCACCTCTGAGGCCGGGGTTCGATCCCCATCAAGGCCTTATGTGGGAAAGCTGGTAGTTGCTTGCCGTTGGTTGGCAGTTTACAGTACAGAACCCTAGCGAACTCTATGTACTGGTTTCCTCTGCCCTTCCAACTACCCGTCGTGATATGACCTGTACAGTGTTGAAAGCGACGTAAAACCCCAAATAAATAAATCAAACCCTCTGTGACCACCTTCTGTCGACACTTCAGCATCAAGTCTTCAATATTAATCCCACCAGCTCTGTCACCTTCCCGTCTCCTCATCCTACTCCTGCTTGCTGGTGATATCAACCCAAATCCAGGACCACCCTATTGTCTTAATGTCACCTGCGCAAACATTAGATCCATAAACAACAAATACCCAGCCATTGCAAAATTTATTTTTGACGACACTGATCTCTTCGCCATGTCCGATACCTGGATTATACCTGACACCACAAGTGCCAACCTGTCCGAAATCACCCCACAAGGTTACAATCTTCATCAACAGCCACGTGAGGGCTGCCATGGTTGAGGACTCGGGTTTTTTTTGTAAAAGATGGCTTGGATTCTTCCGTTGTTCCCACAAAGACCTGCACCACCTTTGAAAATTTCCTCATCAAGATATACAGAGGTCCTCAGTGGCCTAGTGGTTAGCAAGTTTGGTATCTAATCATAGGCTGTCACCTCTGTGGGTTCGAGTCCCACAAGTGGCAATTCTGAGGACCTGTCCCAATATGACCCTGGCTGTTGAACGGGACGTAAAACCCCAACTTTGACCTTTGACCTTTGGTCATCAAGATATACCTATATCTTTTTACTTTTTGAATATATATAGGCACCATCCTCCAGTATTACAACCTTTTTTGAAAAGTTTCAGTCACTTTTGGAGGATATTCATCACACCACTGAAAATCTGGTGATCGTCGGTGACTTTAATTTTCACCTTGAATCAACATCCTCACATTCAAAAAGTAAACTTCCCCACTCATATTTATGGACATACTCTTGACCTGCTCTTAACCAAATCCAATATTGACAACATTTTTAATGTCCATACTACTGATGCTTTCTCCATTTTTCAATTACTTGCACACTACATCTCGAAACCCCTAGATCCCAAATCAATGTTACTGTTTCCTTTTGTAAATATCATAGAATCAATAAAGAGAAAATGAAAACTGATCTCATAGCTTCTGATCTAATCAACAACCCGTCCAAGGATGCTAATACTCTCTACGAACAACATCACACCACCTTGACCACCCTTATTGACATATACGCACCACTTCATACCAAAATACTAAGGCAAAGTATATCTCGGGATGGGTTAACAAAGCTGTATTTGTGGCAAAAAAGACCAAGCCTTTGTTCAAAAGGATTTGGTGCAGAAATAAATCTCACTTCAGTAGATCTCAAGACATGCAGAAAGTCCACCAATACAACGGAATCTGCATGCAGGCCAAATCAAAATTTCTTAAAGCAAAAATTCAGGATAACCACCATGACCCCCAAAAATTATGTTGAGTCCTTGGCGATGTGTTACACAGACTGCCAGCCAAGATGCTACCATCGATAAATCCCCCTCGGCTCTTGGCTGACAGATTTGTGGAGTTCTTCGCAGAAAAAATAGAAAAAAATATGCTCAACTTTTCCTACTTCCCTGAAGCCCCAACACATCTCTCCAGTCTCTCCTCCCCCAGTGCTTTCACTTTCTCTACTGTAACCAAGGATTAAGTAACCAAAATCATTATGAACTCTCCAAGTAAATCATGTTCCCTTGACCCTTGGCGCATTTTTCTTGTTCTTGAGTATCTGGATATTCTTATCACTCCCATCACTTCAATAATTAATGCTTCCTTGAACAAGGGAAGTGTCCTAATTTCTTCAAGCAGGCTCATGTTACCCCCATCCTCAAAAAATCCTCCTTAAAGAAATCTTAAAAAACTATAGGCCTGTCTCCAATCTGAACTTCATTTCAAAGATACTTGAAAGGGTAGTGGCAGTCCAGCTACAAACTCACCTTGATGAAGCAGGCCCTATGACTGCCTTCCAATCGACTTATAGAAAACACCATTCAACCGAAAGTGCTCTCCTTAATATTCACAATGACATTCTCATCAATATGGCCAAAGGGTCATTTACAGCCCTTACCCTTTTGGATCAATCCACAGCGTTTGATACCATTGACCACACTGTTCTCCTGGACAGACTTAATGTTTACTGTGGTATCAGTGAACTAGCACTTGGCTGGTTCAAATCATACCTGTCAGGAAGGACACACTCGGTCAAGGTAGGTAGCACACTTTCACATCCTGCTGTGCTCCAGTATGGGATCCCCCAGTTCTCCGTCCTTGGTCCCATTGTTTTTTCCCTCTACACTAACCCAATTAGCTCAATTATTCTCTCTCACAGTAGTATTAACCACCATTTCTATGCCGATGACACTCAGTTATACATAACACTTTCACCAACAAATTTCTCTTGCTCTATACAAAACCTAAAAAACTAAACAACATTCAAAATTTCATATTCACAAACAAATTAAAACTCAATTCTGAGTTTATTCTGATAGGCTCCAAAAATAACCGTAAACCACTCCTTCCTCACTTTCCGATCAATATTCTCGGTAATCAGGTCTCACCAGCAAAATGTGTTAAGAACCTCGGAGTGGTGTTTGACTCCAATTTCTCATTCTCAGACCATGTGTCACAGGTCATAAAGTCCACCAGAGTTCATGCGAGAGACCTCTATAGAATTCGTCCCTTTCTAGACCTTAATACATCGGTTCTTTTAGCAAATGCTTTGGTGAGCAGCAGATTGGACTACTGCAATTCCCTATTCTTATCACTCACAGATTTTGAGTTAAGAAGATTGCATTTAGTCCAAAACTCACTCTGTAGGGTTGTCACCCGTTCCTCTAAATACTATCACATTACCCCTCAACTGAAAAGACTCCACTGGCTCCCTGTGACCCCCCACTTTCGACTGTAAGGTTCATAAATCAAACTTTTTTTCAATTCTTTCAGTCACTATGCCCCGGTTCTTTGGAACTCTTTCCCCTTCCAAATAAGAAATAGCCCCTCTGTCGCATCTTTCAGGAAACACCTCAAAACTCACCTCTTTAATTCCAGTTTCCCAACTTAGTTTCCTTCCCTCTTGGTCACACCCACAACTCCAGATTACTGACCTTGAATTGCCACATACTTCATTATCCCCCACTCATAAGACTAACTTCTCCCGACATAGGATATCATCAATAATGCAACATCAGTAGTCACAGTCAATATCAATAATATCAGACGCAAAACATACAAAAATTAAAATTGATATTTATTACATAATTACAAGTCATATTTATCTTCATTTTCTTTCATATCAAATCAGATTTAGTCATCAAAAACAGTTTATAAATGTCCTTAAAACCATTTAGTATTGTCCATAAATAACAATGTCTATGAGAGTCATGGGTCTTTTACAACATTGCTCATCCTAGAGTCCTGGGAGGTTCAGCTGTGTTGTAGCGGAATATCCACTTCCTAAAGTTTCCAAGGCATGGAAAATCACTTCCACAAGCTTTTCCTCATGCAAAACCAGGAACCCAGCTCCTGCTCCCATTCTGACTTTTGGCTATCATGTATATGTCCTAAAAAAGCTTTGGAGTTCAATCCTAATGGATTGAAGGTGTCTTCAGTAGGTCAATTACTTTTGGTTTCAACAGTGCAACTGGCATAGTTCTGACCTCCCTCTGGGAATAATTGGTAAATTGAGGTAGGAATCACCAGGTATATTGGTTTCCCTCTAAATAATTTTTACCTTATCTAACCTCTCAATATTAAACATGTTCCTATTTCTTTTGGCAACTGGAAAAGGTTCGCCAACATCAAGTAAGTGAAAAGCTCAGTGTTGCTCAAAGATCTTCTAGTGATGTTCCGGATAAACGAAATCGCAGGTTAAGTTAGGACAACGAAACTTTCTTCCATGTGTATTCTGGAAATGATCTTCAGCTTCTGTCACACTGTAGGAGTTAAATCCACACTTCTTGCATTTGAGTAACATATAATGAAAGAAAGTGAATTTTTATACCCTTAAAAAGATATTACAATGCCAAGATATTATAACTGGCAAATAAATTCCAAATTTATAATTTAAATCCTGGAAGCTTTGGTTTTCTATCAGCTCTGGTAGTACGTTCACCTGGTAACATAATCACCACAATTTAAAGCATCCAATGTTTCACCATTGGACTGTAGAACTGGCCCCATCAATGAAACATTTGCCAGATGATCACTGGGGCTCTGACAAAGAAAAAGAATTGCTCAATGTTTTATCACTGGATGAATTAGAGAAATGTTGGTCACTTGGTACTGTCTTATCTGCTGAATCATATAACCCACTCCATTCTGGATTTGCATTCTTATACCTGTGGCCTAAAATAGACCCTAAGACTATATCATTTAGTTCTTGTAACCAATTTTCCAATCTGACATGAGCAGGCTTTAATCTGTCATGATGGACATACTTCAAATATGATTTGGATGACCTTTGTATCTCATACGCAAGATCTGACAGCTTCCTAACTACTAGAAAGGGCCCTGTCCATGGGAGATGAAATTTGTAACTAGTGCCCCGTTTCTTTTCTGAACTGTAAAGATATATACTGCATCTCCCACTGCATAAGCTTTGAAGTTTTTCATCAAATCATAATCTTTCCCTTGACTATCGCTAGATTTGAAACTTTTCTCTGGCTATATAATGATCATATGTAGATTTTCTCTCAACTCTTTCACATAAGCAACACCAGCTACTCCACTTTGTGTCTCAGAAATCCCCCTTCCTAACATCAAGTCAACTGGCAACTGAATATCCCTTCCACAAACATCATCCAAACTCATTCCAGTAGTCCCATGTAGTGATGACCTATATGAAATCATGGCTAATGGTAAACAGTCATCCCAATTCTTATGATTTGTTTCGACCACCTTACTTAATATATCCTCTATCCTCTTCTATTGAATCCCTCTACAAGACCATCACTTTGTAGATGATAAGGTGTTGTACGAGTTTTCTCAATCCCTAAAGTCTTGCACAAGGCTTGAAAAAATTGACTCAAACTATCCTTGATCCTAACGAATCTGGCTTCGAACTCCAAATATTGAAATAAAACCTTGAACCAAACAATCAGTAATAGTATTACCTTCCTGATCTGGCATACCAAAAGCTTCAACCCAACAAGAAAAGTAATTGACAATGACTAGAATGTACCTATTGCCATTATTAGTCTCGGGCAAAAGACCAAGTTTATCCAAGGCAATGCACTCTAAAGGATCACCAAAATTGTATAAGTCAATGTACCTACTTACCTACCTACTTTCATCCTGCATCTGGTTCATTCACCTCAATAGATTTGTCTTTATGTTCTGCTTCAGTTTTTCTTGATTTTACATACCAGGTCCATTTAGATCAGAGTGGTAGTGATCCTTTTCCAATTTTCATTAATATAGTTAAGAGTTTGCCTAAGGACAATGTTCCTTGTTGGAATCTTAAAAAGGCCAATTGGCCAAAGTTTAAGCATCAGTGTTCTCTGGATATCAATAGACATAGTTTTACTGATGTAACAGAACAGTTTCCTGCATTTTTAAATAAATTAAATGAAATACCAACAAAATGTGTGCCAAAATCAACTAGACAGTCCATTGGGAGCTACAACCATGGTTCAACAGTGAATGCAAAAAAAACTGTTAAAGCTCATGAAAATCCAATGGGTAAATGCCTTACAAATCCTACATCAAATAACATTAATGAATTTAAAAGCTGTTGAGCTTATGCTCCTAAAGTAATTAAACAAAATAAAAGGAAATCATGGCATGACTATGTATCAAAACTAAATATGAAAACACCAGTGAAGAAGGTATGGCAAATGATAAGGAAAATAAGTGGTAAACAAAGTAACACCGCAATACATCATGTGGAAAACAAAGATGGAACCAATATAACAGAAAGAGTAGACATAGCAAATAGGTTGGCTCAAGAAATTAGCAAGAATTCTAGCAGCAACAATTTTTAAAAATATCAAGAGAAAGCTACAAAATAACACTTGGATTTTAACACATACAACTCTGAAAACTACAATGTACAGTTTACCATTGCAGCTCTGAAAAAGTCTCATGACACAGCCACTGGTCCAGATGAAATTCATTATCAACTGTTTAAACATCTACCAAGAGAGACTCACTTATGGTGTTACTTGATTTATCTAATGCTATGAGCTTCAGGTGAAATTCCTGAATGCTGGAAAGAGGCCACTGTGATACCTATTCCTAAGCCAAGCAAAGACTCAAAAAACCCATCCAGTTATCATCCCATATCTGTGACAAGCTGTTTATGCAAAAACCATGGAAAGAATGATTCATACTAGATTAGTTTGGTTCCTTGAGAAGAATAATATTTTAACAAAATATCAAAATGATTTTAGAAAAGGTCGAACTACAACAGACCAATTAATTAGACTTGAGATTCCTTTTAAAAGGCTACCACATAGTCTCTGTATTTTTTTTCACTTAGCTTAGCCTATGATACTGTGTGGAAACATTGTGTCACTAGAGATCTACATAAAACAGGCTTAAGGGGGTGAATGTCCATGTTTATTCAGAGTTTTTAAAGTTCGTTTTGGGTCTGTCTATTCTGATATACATGAGCAAGAGATTTGTGTCCCTCCAGGCAGCATTATCTCCGCCCAATTATTTATTTTAAAGATTAATAGTATTGCTGATGTGATTCCATCTAGCTTTGAAAAGTCTCTTTTTGTTGATGATTTCTCAAACACTTCTAGAAATATGGATTCAATAGAAAGGCAACTTCACTTGTGTCTCAGTAAGGTGGACAAATGGGCTTGGATAACACCAAGGAACTTGTTTGTGAAACAACTGGAATTTGTGAATTGTATATTGTTAGTGTTTGTTCTGGATGAAGTTTTCTTTTATTACAAAAATGCATACAGACAGTTTTGGTTTTAGATTTTCATCAGCCCATTTTTCTACCTTATTGATACACAATTGAAGTTTTTATTTCTATTGAATCCATATTTCTAGAGGAACAACTGATAGAGAAATCATCAACAAAAAGACTTTTGTAATTCTAATTCTAATTGGACTTTTATAGCACTTAACTTCCCCATATAAAGAGGACCCTAAGGTGCAACAAAACCATAAAGGCAGTCAACCAATTTCAGTATCCAGAGACAGAAGAGGGGTCAAGCACCACAAAGAATGCCAGGGGATGATCAAGGCTAAGGTGGATATGCTTTAGTGTACAGGTAGGTTTCAAGCTGCTTTCTGAAAGAGGCTAGTGAGGGAGAGGCACAAATCTAATCTGGAAGAGCATTTCAAAGAGTGGGAGCATCAAAAGCAAAACTATTACCAAAACAGATTAATGAACAGAAGAGTAGAACTTTGAAAGGACAAGGAAATTACCACAACTTTGACTGTGCCTGGTACTATAAGAACTGCTATAGGAAGAAAGGTATGCAGCAAAATACCTAGAAACACCGTGCACTGTTCAACAGGAAGCCAATGCAATTTCTTAAACACAGGAGATATACTGGTGTATCTACTGGTGTTTGATACAATTATGGCTGCACTGTTTTGGATGCATTGTAATTTACGTAGATTGAACTTGGAGAGCCTCCTGAAAAGTGAGTTGTAGTATGCTAACCAATTACTAACAAGAGCATTAGCCACAAGTACAGAAGCATCATGAGTAAGAAACCACCTGACATGTCTAAAATCACGGAGTTTCACAAAGCAACTTTTGCAAACATTCTGAACATGCTTGGACAAGAAAAAATCTGAATTGAACCACACACCCAAATTCTTCACTCAGCCGACAGGACAGTGGACTGTCCAAGATATCAATTGTAAAACATGCTTTCAACTCAGTCTTGTCAGGATTCAATTTGAGCTTACTAGCTTACATCCAATCTTTTACATCATCTAGGCACCTGTTCAACTGTTCAAAGGCAGCAGATGCATTCTTCTAGGATAAATGCACATGAACTTGGCAATAATCTGCATAAAAATGAAACTTTATTCCTTTATGTATATCAATAATCAAACTGACGGGGGGTGGTGTACAATGAGAACAACAAAGGGCTCAGGACAGGATCTTGGGAGATGCCAAAAAGGAGTGTGCAAACATCTGGCAAAATACAACCAATTTTTATTAACTTAAAACAGTCCGTTAAGTAGGAAGTGAACCATTTCAGAACAGAGCCACAGATGCCAAACCAAATGCGGACGCAACTGAGAAGAGTGGAATAATCAATGGTGTCAAAAGCAGCAGACAAGTCGAGCAATACTATGGCAGTGGGTTCACCTCTTGACAAAGTTTGGTGGAATAACATCAGCAGTACTATTGATCTTTAATATAAATAAATTCTACAGAGACATGCTGCCTTGAGGGGACATACATCTCTAGCTCATGTATATCAGAATAGACAGACCCTGAACAAACTTTATTGGATAAAAACTGCTGAATAAACATGGGCATTCACTCCCTTAAGCCTGCTTTATGTAGATCTCTAGTAACCCCATGTTTCTATACAGTATCATATGCTTTTTCCAAATAAAAAAATACACTACATGGTCGCCTTTTGAAAAGTAATCTCTAATAAAAGATTCAAGTCTAATTAATTGGTCTGTTGTAGTTCAACCTTTTCAAAAACCACTTTGATATTTTGTTAAAATATTTTTCTTGAACCAATATTAATCATTCTTTTCATGGTTTTGCATAAACAGCTTGTCACAGAAAAGGGATGATAACTGGACTTGAGTCTTTGCTTAGCTTAGGAATAAGTATCACAGTGGCCTCTTTTCAGCATTAAGGAATTTCACCTAAAGCCCATATATCATTACATTTATCAAGTAACACCATCTGGGCCAGTGGCTGTGTCATGAGACATGGCATATGTTCAGAGCATCACATAGTTCTGCAATGATAAACTGCATATTGTAGTTTTTAGAGTTGTCTGTGTCAAAATCCAGGTGTTCTTTTCCAGCTTTCCCTTGATATTTTTGAAGCTTTGTAGAGTAATTTTTGCTAATTGTTTGAGCCAACCTATTTGCTATGTCCGCTCTTTCATTATTATTGTCCCTTCATTGTTTTACAGATGGTGTATTGTGGTGTTTATTTTTCTAATCATTTCCCTGTACTTTCTTTGCTAGTGTCTTTATTAGTTTTGATAATATTCATGCCATTTCATTTTTAATATTCATTTATGTCATCTGATGTAGAATTTGTACGGCAGTTATCCATTGCATTTTCACCAGCTTTATGAACAGCTTTTTTTGCATTCGCTGTTGAACCATGGTTTGTACATGGAAGTGGACTGTCCAGTTGACTTTGGCACACATTTTTTCTTACTTCATTTAATTTGTTTAAAAATGCAGGAAACTTTTGTTATATCAATAAAACTATGCCTATCGATATCTAGAGAACACTGTAGTTTGAATTTTGGCCAGTCGGCTTTTTTAAGATTCCAACAAGGAACATTGTCCTTAGGCATACTCTTATCTATATCAATCAAAACAGGAAAATGATCACTTACACTCTAATCAGAATGTATCTGGTATGCAAAATAAAAAAAGATGCAGAAAATAAAGACAAATATTTTTAGATGAATATCCAGATGTAGGATGGAAGTAGGTAGGTGATTTATCATTACGTATACAAATATTAGAGGATTTAAGAAGATGTTCAATCTTATAACCTAAACTATTGGATGAGAAACAACCCCGTAAATCACTATGTGCATTAAAATCACCAATAAATAAAAAAGGTGCAGGTAACTGGTTGATTATCAAGATCACTTTGTGCAATGATCTAATGACTCCTTTCTAGTGAGGAGATACAATGATTCGGATCACATTGTCCATGGTCAAGCTTAATTTGGTCGTTTTCAATAGTTTGCTACTTTGAATTTCCTTATCTACTTCAAGATATCTCCTTAATTTCTTTATATTAAAGGTATCAGACCCAAGTACAGCAACAGTGGCCTTGTTTACAGCAAATGGCGACAGTTTTGACAAAGGTCTCTCATTGTTTGTTCCTTTTACTAGCAGGAATTGCGGCCATGTACAAATCTGTACAGAATCTAAGTTTGTAGTCGTGAAATCAGGTGGAGTTCTAATCCTTTTTCTATCAGTCATTTGGGTATTTTATGAAACTTTAATTTTGTAGTGGTTATTTGTTGAAAATACTCCCCACCCACTCTTTGAGCCCAAAAAGTGGATGTCATAATAGTGTGGAGCTGAGCCCTGCACACTGATACCAGAGATACATTAAAGATATCCTCAAAGAACACATTAGTGAACCTTGATTGACCTTTTAAGCAGCCGCCTTTTAGATACTCCAAACAAAAGCACAACCCAAATACCAGCAGAATTCAAGTCACAAGCACAACAGTATAAACTCTCAATATCAACAAACCAACACAACCTTGGAGCACTAGGGCTTGGCACCACCAGATGATTTATTCAGCCATGCCATCCTCTAAGTGAAACTCAGATCAAAGCTGTGTATTGCTTCCTCGATGCTGCAACAAAGTATTGGCTCAATAGCCAGGACCCTATCTTTCACTGACATGGATCACAACCCACAGCAAACAGACTGTCCCCAATTAGTCATATCTTTCATCACACAGGCAGGTATGTTGGGCCTATTCTACTTCCCTGCATCCACAGGGAGATTGAGAATTTGAGAAATCCTGACAATCAATCTTTTGTTTTAACCCTCAGTTCCTGAACTTTATGACAAACATTCTTATGCAATATGATCTTTTTGGACATTGCATAGAAAAATTATCTGTTATCTGTTCTCAGCTCGGTCTAATTCAGACTCTTTCATCAATTGCAGATGACCCACTTTGGATCACACATATATAATATCAATAATAGTCTTATATCTAATATATCTGAATCTTGGTGATTATTGTTTATTTCAAAGTTTGTTCGCTGAGTTGAAAGGCTGTTATTCTGACCATGAGGCGATATATACTGATTGATCCAAGCTAGAAATACAGTTGCTGCAGCTACTACCTTCAGTGGCTTCAGTGAGCAAGTCAGACTTTCTGGCAATGCCAGTATATTCACAGCTGAATTATTCACTGATTCTTTGCCTCGTCTACAAGCACTTTATGGTAACAACTCAAATCATCATGATTCTTTGTCAATGTATATATAAGTTAACCACTTCCAACTCACGTAGACATAAAGGGCAACAAAAAAGCAGGTGAGCCTGCCAAACAGGATGGTTTAAGCTTGAAAGTCCCCTTTATAGACTTAAAAATAACTTTACTTGATGTTTTTAGTCAAAAGGGACAAGCACAATTTAATGAACGTCTAGAGGTTCTCAGTGGCCTAGTGGTTAGTTCGTTTGGCATCTAATGACAGACAATCACCTGTGTGGTTTCGACTCCCACAAGAGACAAATGTTGTGGACCTGTCCCAATATGACCCTTGCTGTTGATCAGGATGTCAAACCCTAATACTGAACTTTGAATAGATATCCTGATAATAAACTATTTTGAAAAAATGTAAAAAACCTCTTCTTGGAGATTTGGACAGGTTTATGTCATACGGAGGGAATAGTATTACTCATGCTTATATAGAATATAAATACTTAAGACAATGTTACCCCCTGAAAAATAATAAACCCTGGTTCATTCTGTTTCATTGCCTAGTTTAGCATACTCGATCAAAATTTATTGATCTATGTAACACTGGAATGAAGCTTTAAGTTAAGAAAGTTTGATATGTTTTAATAATATGTACAAAATTCTTATATTTGAAGCTATTAACTTTCATATTCTCCCCCACTTTCTCTCCAATGAATGACATTAACACAATGTTCTGAAATCAGTTGTAGGGGCCACGGTGGCAGAGTGGTAACACTCTCGCCTCCCACCTCAGCGGCCGGGGTTCGATCCCCGTCATGGCCGTAAGTGGGAAAGCTGGTAGTTGCTTGCCGTTGGTCGGCAGTTTACAGTACAGAACCCTAGCGAACTATATGTACTGGTTTCCTCTGCCCTTCCAACTACCCGTCGTGATATGACCTGTACAGTGTTGAAAGCGACGTAAAACCCCAAATAAATAAATCAAACCCTCTGTGACCACCTTCTGTCGACACTTCAGCATCAAGTCTTCAATATTAATCCCACCAGCTCTGTCACCTTCCCGTCTCCTCATCCTACTCCTGCTTGCTGGTGATATCAACCCAAATCCAGGACCACCCTATTGTCTTAATGTCACCTGTGCAAACATTAGATCCATAAACAACAAATACCCAGCCATTGCAAAATTTATTTTTGACGACACTGATCTCTTCGCCATGTCCGATACCTGGATTATACCTGACACCACAAGTGCCAACCTGTCCGAAATCACCCCACAAGGTTACAATCTTCATCAACAGCCACGTGAGGGCTGCCATGGTTGAGGACTCGGGTTTTTTTTGTAAAAGATGGCTTGGATTCTTCCGTTGTTCCCACAAAGACCTGCACCACCTTTGAAAATTTCCTCATCAAGATATACCTATATCTTTTTACTTTTTGAATATATATAGGCACCATCCTCCAGTATTACAACCTTTTTTGAAAAGTTTCAGTCACTTTTGGAGGATATTCATCACACCACTGAAAATCTGGTGATCGTCGGTGACTTTAATTTTCACCTTGAATCAACATCCTCACATTCAAAAAGTAAACTTCCCCACTCATATTTATGGACATACTCTTGACCTGCTCTTAACCAAATCCAATATTGACAACATTTTTAATGTCCATACTACTGATGCTTTCTCCATTTTTCAATTACTTGCACACTACATCTCGAAACCCCTAGATCCCAAATCAATGTTACTGTTTCCTTTTGTAAATATCATAGAATCAATAAAGAGAAAATGAAAACTGATCTCATAGCTTCTGATCTAATCAACAACCCGTCCAAGGATGCTAATACTCTCTACGAACAACATCACACCACCTTGACCACCCTTATTGACATATACGCACCACTTCATACCAAAATACTAAGGCAAAGTATATCTCGGGATGGGTTAACAAAGCTGTATTTGTGGCAAAAAAGACCAAGCCTTTGTTCAAAAGGATTTGGTGCAGAAATAAATCTCACTTCAGTAGATCTCAAGACATGCAGAAAGTCCACCAATACAACGGAATCTGCATGCAGGCCAAATCAAAATTTCTTAAAGCAAAAATTCAGGATAACCACCATGACCCCAAAAAATTATGTTGAGTCCTTGGCGATGTGTTACACAGACTGCCAGCCAAGATGCTACCATCGATAAATCCCCCTCGGCTCTTGGCTGACAGATTTGTGGAGTTCTTCACAGAAAAAATAGAAAAAAATATGCTCAACTTTTCCTACTTCCCTGAAGCCCCAACACATCTCCCCAGTCTCTCCTCCCCCAGTGCTTTCACTTTCTCTACTGTAACCAAGGATTAAGTAACCAAAATCATTATGAACTCTCCAAGTAAATCATGTTCCCTTGACCCTTGGCGCATTTTTCTTGTTCTTGAGTATCTGGATATTCTTATCACTCCCATCACTTCAATAATTAATGCTTCCTTGAACAAGGGAAGTGTCCTAATTTCTTCAAGCAGGCTCATGTTACCCCCATCCTCAAAAAATCCTCCTTAAAGAAATCTTAAAAAACTATAGGCCTGTCTCCAATCTGAACTTCATTTCAAAGATACTTGAAAGGGTAGTGGCAGTCCAGCTACAAACTCACCTTGATGAAGCAGGCCCTATGACTGCCTTCCAATCGACTTATAGAAAACACCATTCAACCGAAAGTGCTCTCCTTAATATTCACAATGACATTCTCATCAATATGGCCAAAGGGTCATTTACAGCCCTTACCCTTTTGGATCAATCCACAGCGTTTGATACCATTGACCACACTGTTCTCCTGGACAGACTTAATGTTTACTGTGGTATCAGTGAACTAGCACTTGGCTGGTTCAAATCATACCTGTCAGGAAGGACACACTCGGTCAAGGTAGGTAGCACACTTTCACATCCTGCTGCGCTCCAGTATGGGATCCCCCAGTTCTCCGTCCTTGGTCCCATTGTTTTTTCCCTCTACACTAACCCAATTAGCTCAATTATTCTCTCTCACAGTAGTATTAACCACCATTTCTATGCCGATGACACTCAGTTATACATAACACTTTCACCAACAAATTTCTCTTGCTCTATACAAAACCTAAAAAACTAAACAACATTCAAAATTTCATGTTCACAAACAAATTAAAACTCAATCCTGAGAAAACTGAGTTTATTCTGATAGGCTCCAAAAATAACCGTAAACCACTCCTTCCTCACTTTCCGATCAATATTCTCGGTAATCAGGTCTCACCAGCACAATGTGTTAAGAACCTCGGAGTGGTGTTTGACTCCAATTTCTCATTCTCAGACCATGTGTCACAGGTCATAAAGTCCACCAGAGTTCATGCGAGAGACCTCTATAGAATTCGTCCCTTTCTAGACCTTAATACATCGGTTCTTTTAGCAAATGCTTTGGTGAGCAGCAGATTGGACTACTGCAATTCCCTATTCTTATCACTCACAGATTTTGAGTTAAGAAGATTGCATTTAATCCAAAACTCACTCTGTAGGGTTGTCACCCGTTCCTCTAAATACTATCACATTACCCCTCAACTGAAAAGACTCCACTGGCTCCCTGTGACCCCCCACTTTCGACTGTAAGGTTCATAAATCAAACTTTTTTTCAATTCTTTCAGTCACTATGCCCCGGTTCTTTGGAACTCTTTCCCCTTCCAAATAAGAAATAGCCCCTCTGTCGCATCTTTCAGGAAACACCTCAAAACTCACCTCTTTAATTCCAGTTTCCCAACTTAGTTTCCTTCCCTCTTGGTCACACCCACAACTCCAGATTACTGACCTTGAATTGCCACATACTTCATTATCCCCCACTCATAAGACTAACTTCTCCCGACATAGGGTATCATCAATAATGCAACATCAGTAGTCACAGTCAGACGCAAAACATACAAAAATTAAAATTGATATTTATTACATAATTACAAGTCATATTTATCTTCATTTTCTTTCATATCAAATCAGATTTAGTCATCAAAAACAGTTTATAAATGTCCATAAAAACCATTTAGTATTGTCCATAAATAACAATGTCTATGAGAGTCATGGGTCTTTTACAACATTGCTCATCCTAGAGTCCTGGGAGGTTCAGCTGTGTTGTAGCGGAATATCCACTTCCTAAAGTTTCCAAGGCATGGAAAATCACTTCCACAAGCTTTTCCTCATGCAAAACCAGGAACCCAGCTCCTGCTCCCATTCTGACTTTTGGCTATCATGTATATGTCCTAAAAAAGCTTTGGAGTTCAATCCTAATGGATTGAAGGTGTCTTCAGTAGGTCAATTACTTTTGGTTTCAACAGTGCAACTGGCATAGTTCTGACCTCCCTCTGGGAATAATTGGTAAATTGAGGTAGGAATCACCAGGTATATTGGTTTCCCTCTAAATAATTTTTACCTTATCTAACCTCTCAATATTAAATATGTTCCTATTTCTTTTGGCAACTGGAAAAGGTTCGCCAACATCAAGTAAGTGAAAAGCTCAGTGTTGCTCAAAGATCTTCTAGTGATGTTCCGGATAAACGAAATCGCAGGTTAAGTTAGGACAACGAAACTTTCTTCCATGTGTATTCTGGAAATGATCTTCAGCTTCTGTCACACTGGAGGAGTTAAATCCACACTTCTTGCATTTGAGTAACATATAATGAAAGAAAGTGATTTTTTATACCCTTAAAAAGATATTACAATGCCAAGATATTATAACTGGCAAATAAATTCCAAATTTATAATTTAAATCCTGGAAGCTTTGGTTTTCTATCAGCTCTGGTAGTACGTTCACCTGGTAACATAATCACCACAATTTAAAGCATCCAATGTTTCACCATTGGACTGTAGAACTGGCCCCATCAATGAAACATTTGCCAGATGATCACTGGGGCTCTGACAAAGAAAAAGAATTGCTCAATGTTTTATCACTGGATGAATTAGAGAAATGTTGGTCACTTGGTACTGTCTTATCTGCTGAATCATATAACCCACTCCATTCTGGATTTGCATTCTTATACCTGTGGCCTAAAATAGACCCTAAGACTATATCATTTAGTTCTTGTAACCAATTTTCCAATCTGACATGAGCAGGCTTTAATCTGTCATGATGGACATACTTCAAATCTGATTTGGATGACCTTTGTATCTCATACGCAAGATCTGACAGCTTCCTAACTACTAGAAAGGGCCCTGTCCATGGGAGATGAAATTTGTAACTAGTGCCCCGTTTCTTTTCTGAACTGTAAAGATATATACTGCATCTCCCACTGCATAAGCTTTGAAGTTTTTCATCAAATCATAATCTTTCCCTTGACTATCGCTAGATTTGAAACTTTTCTCTGGCTATATAATGATCATATGTAGATTTTCTCTCAACTCTTTCACATAAGCAACACCAGCTACTCCACTTTGTGTCTCAGAAATCCCCCTTCCTAACATCAAGTCAACTGGCAACTGAATATCCCTTCCACAAACATCATCCAAACTCATTCCAGTAGTCCCATGTAGTGATGACCTATATGAAATCATGGCTAATGGTAAACAGTCATCCCAATTCTTATGATTTGTTTCGACCACCTTACTTAATATATCCTCTATCCTCTTCTATTGAATCCCTCTACAAGACCATCACTTTGTAGATGATAAGGTGTTGTACGAGTTTTCTCAATCCCTAAAGTCTTGCACAAGGCTTGAAAAAATTGACTCAAACTATCCTTGATCCTAACGAATCTGGCTTCGAACTCCAAATATTGAAATAAAACCTTGAACCAAACAATCAGTAATAGTATTACCTTCCTGATCTGGCATACCAAAAGCTTCAACCCAACAAGAAAAGTAATTGACAATGACTAGAATGTACCTATTGCCATTATTAGTCTCGGGCAAAAGACCAAGTTTATCCAAGGCAATGCACTCTAAAGGATCACCAAAATTGTATAAGTCAATGTACCTACTTACCTACCTACTTTCATCCTGCATCTGGTTCATTCACCTCAATAGATTTGTCTTTATGTTCTGCTTCAGTTTTTCTTGATTTTACATACCAGGTCCATTTAGATCAGAGTGGTAGTGATCCTTTTCCAATTTTCATTAATATAGTTAAGAGTTTGCCTAAGGACAATGTTCCTTGTTGGAATCTTAAAAAGGCCAATTGGCCAAAGTTTAAGCATCAGTGTTCTCTGGATATCAATAGACATAGTTTTACTGATGTAACAGAACAGTTTCCTGCATTTTTAAATAAATTAAATGAAATACCAACAAAATGTGTGCCAAAATCAACTAGACAGTCCATTGGGAGCTACAACCATGGTTCAACAGTGAATGCAAAAAAAACTGTTAAAGCTCATGAAAATCCAATGGGTAAATGCCTTACAAATCCTACATCAAATAACATTAATGAATTTAAAAGCTGTTGAGCTTATGCTCCTAAAGTAATTAAACAAAATAAAAGGAAATCATGGCATGACTATGTATCAAAACTAAATATGAAAACACCAGTGAAGAAGGTATGGCAAATGATAAGGAAAATAAGTGGTAAACAAAGTAACACCGCAATACATCATGTGGAAAACAAAGATGGAACCAATATAACAGAAAGAGTAGACATAGCAAATAGGTTGGCTCAAGAAATTAGCAAGAATTCTAGCAGCAACAATTTTTAAAAATATCAAGAGAAAGCTACAAAATAACACTTGGATTTTAACACATACAACTCTGAAAACTACAATGTACAGTTTACCATTGCAGCTCTGAAAAAGTCTCATGACACAGCCACTGGTCCAGATGAAATTCATTATCAACTGTTTAAACATCTACCAAGAGAGACTCACTTATGGTGTTACTTGATTTATCTAATGCTATGAGCTTCAGGTGAAATTCCTGAATGCTGGAAAGAGGCCACTGTGATACCTATTCCTAAGCCAAGCAAAGACTCAAAAAACCCATCCAGTTATCATCCCATATCTGTGACAAGCTGTTTATGCAAAAACCATGGAAAGAATGATTCATACTAGATTAGTTTGGTTCCTTGAGAAGAATAATATTTTAACAAAATATCAAAATGATTTTAGAAAAGGTCGAACTACAACAGACCAATTAATTAGACTTGAGATTCCTTTTAAAAGGCTACCACATAGTCTCTGTATTTTTTTTCACTTAGCTTAGCCTATGATACTGTGTGGAAACATTGTGTCACTAGAGATCTACATAAAACAGGCTTAAGGGGGTGAATGCCCATGTTTATTCAGAGTTTTTAAAGTTCGTTTTGGGTCTGTCTATTCTGATATACATGAGCAAGAGATTTGTGTCCCTCCAGGCAGCATTATCTCCGCCCAATTATTTATTTTAAAGACTAATAGTATTGCTGATGTGATTCCATCTAGCTTTGAAAAGTCTCTTTTTGTTGATGATTTCTCAAACACTTCTAGAAATATGGATTCAATAGAAAGGCAACTTCACTTGTGTCTCAGTAAGGTGGACAAATGGGCTTGGATAACACCAAGGAACTTGTTTGTGAAACAACTGGAATTTGTGAATTGTATATTGTTAGTGTTTGTTCTGGATGAAGTTTTCTTTTATTACAAAAATGCATACAGACAGTTTTGGTTTTAGATTTTCATCAGCCCATTTTTCTACCTTATTGATACACAATTGAAGTTGCCTTTCTATTGAATCCATATTTCTAGAGGAACAACTGACAGAGAAATCATCAACAAAAAGACTTTTGTAATTCTAATTCTAATTGGACTTTTATAGCACTTAACTTCCCCATATAAAGAGGACCCTAAGGTGCAACAAAACCATAAAGGCAGTCAACCAATTTCAGTATCCAGAGACAGAAGAGGGGTCAAGCACCACAAAGAATGCCAGGGGATGATCAAGGCTAAGGTGGATATGCTTTAGTGTACAGGTAGGTTTCAAGCTGCTTTCTGAAAGAGGCTAGTGAGGGAGAGGCACAAATCTAATCTGGAAGAGCATTTCAAAGAGTGGGAGCATCAAAAGCAAAACTATTACCAAAACAGATTAATGAACAGAAGAGTAGAACTTTGAAAGGACAAGGAAATTACCACAACTTTGACTGTGCCTGGTACTATAAGAACTGCTATAGGAAGAAAGGTATGGAGCAAAATACCTAGAAACACCGTGCACTGTTCAACAGGAAGCCAATGCAATTTCTTAAACACAGGAGATATACTGGTGTATCTACTGGTGTTTGATACAATTATGGCTGCACTGTTTTGGATGCATTGTAATTTACGTAGATTGAACTTGGAGAGCCTCCTGAAAAGTGAGTTGTAGTATGCTAACCAATTACTAACAAGAGCATTAGCCACAAGTACAGAAGCATCATGAGTAAGAAACCACCTGACATGTCTAAAATCACGGAGTTTCACAAAGCAACTTTTGCAAACATTCTGAACATGCTTGGACAAGAAAAAATCTGAATTGAACCACACACCCAAATTCTTCACTCAGCCGACAGGACAGTGGACTGTCCAAGATATCAATTGTAAAACATGCTTTCAACTCAGTCTTGTCAGGATTCAATTTGAGCTTACTAGCTTGCATCCAATCTTTTACATCATCTAGGCACCTGTTCAACTGTTCAAAGGCAGCAGATGCATTCTTCTAGGATAAATGCACATGAACTTGGCAATAATCTGCATAAAAATGAAACTTTATTCCTTTATGTATATCAATAATCAAACTGACGGGGGGGTGGTGTACAATGAGAACAACAAAGGGCTCAGGACAGGATCTTGGGAGATGCCAAAAAGGAGTGTGCAAACATCTGGCAAAATACAACCAATTTTTATTAACTTAAAACAGTCTGTTAAGTAGGAAGTGAACCATTTCAGAACAGAGCCACAGATGCCAAACCAAATGCGGACGCAACTGAGAAGAGTGGAATAATCAATGGTGTCAAAAGCAGCAGACAAGTCGAGCAATACTATGGCAGTGGGTTCACCTCTTGACAAAGTTTGGTGGAATAACATCAGCAGTACTATTGATCTTTAATATAAATAAATTCTACAGAGACATGCTGCCTTGAGGGACATACATCTCTAGCTCATGTATATCAGAATAGACAGACCCTGAACAAACTTTATTGGATAAAAACTGCTGAATAAACATGGGCATTCACTCCCTTAAGCCTGCTTTATGTAGATCTCTAGTAACCCCATGTTTCTATACAGTATCATATGCTTTTTCCAAATAAAAAAATACACTACATGGTCGCCTTTTGAAAAGTAATCTCTAATAAAAGATTCAAGTCTAATTAATTGGTCTGTTGTAGTTCAACCTTTTCAAAAACCACTTTGATATTTTGTTAAAATATTTTTCTTGAACCAATATTAATCATTCTTTTCATGGTTTTGCATAAACAGCTTGTCACAGATATGGGATGATAACTGGACTTGAGTCTTTGCTTAGCTTAGGAATAAGTATCACAGTGGCCTCTTTTCAGCATTAAGGAATTTCACCTAAAGCCCATATATCATTACATTTATCAAGTAACACCATCTGGACCAGTGGCTGTGTCATGAGACATGGCATATGTTCAGAGCATCACATAGTTCTGCAATGATAAACTGCATATTGTAGTTTTTAGAGTTGTCTGTGTCAAAATCCAGGTGTTCTTTTCCAGCTTTCCCTTGATATTTTTGAAGCTTTGTAGAGTAATTTTTGCTAATTGTTTGAGCCAACCTATTTGCTATGCCCGCTCTTTCATTATTATTGTCCCTTCATTGTTTTACAGATGGTGTATTGTGGTGTTTATTTTTCTAATCATTTCCCTGTACTTTCTTTGATAGTGTCTTTATTAGTTTTAATAATATTCATGCCATTTCATTTTTAATATTCATTTATGTCATCTGATGTAGAATTTGTACGGCAGTTATCCATTGCATTTTCACCAGCTTTATGAACAGCTTTTTTTGCATTCGCTGTTGAACCATGGTTTGTACATGGAAGTGGACTGTCCAGTTGACTTTGGCACACATTTTTTCTTACTTCATTTAATTTGTTTAAAAATGCAGGAAACTTTTGTTATATCAATAAAACTATGCCTATCGATATCTAGAGAACACTGTAGTTTGAATTTTGGCCAGTCGGCTTTTTTAAGATTCCAACAAGGAACATTGTCCTTAGGCATACTCTTATCTATATCAATCAAAACAGGAAAATGATCACTTACACTCTAATCAGAATATATCTGGTATGCAAAATAAAAAAAGATGCAGAAAATAAAGACAAATATTTTTAGATGAATATCCAGATGTAGGATGGAAGTAGGTAGGTGATTTATCATTACGTATACAAATATTAGAGGATTTAAGAAGATGTTCAATCTTATAACCTAAACTATTGGATGAGAAACAACCCCGTAAATCACTATGTGCATTAAAATCACCAATAAATAAAAAAGGTGCAGGTAACTGGTTGATTATCAAGATCACTTTGTGCAATGATCTAATGACTCCTTTCTAGTGAGGAGATACAATGATTCGGATCACATTGTCCATGGTCAAGCTTAATTTGGTCGTTTTCAATAGTTTGCTACTTTGAATTTCCTTATCTACTTCAAGATATCTCCTTAATTTCTTTATATTAAAGGTATCAGACCCAAGTACAGCAACAGTGGCCTTGTTTACAGCAAATGGCAACAGTTTTGACAAAGGTCTCTCATTGTTTGTTCCTTTTACTAGCAGGAATTGCGGCCATGTACAAATCTGTACAGAATCTAAGTTTGTAGTCGTGAAATCAGGTGGAGTTCTAATCCTTTTTCTATCAGTCATTTGGGTATTTTATGAAACTTTAATTTTGTAGTGGTTATTTGTTGAAAATACTCCCCACCCACTCTTTGAGCCCAAAAAGTGGATGTCATAATAGTGTGGAGCTGAGCCCTGCACACTGATACCAGAGATACATTAAAGATATCCTCAAAGAACACATTAGTGAACCTTGATTGACCTTTTAAGCAGCCGCCTTTTAGATACTCCAAACAAAAGCACAACCCAAATACCAGCAGAATTCAAGTCACAAGCACAACAGTATAAACTCTCAATATCAACAAACCAACACAACCTTGGAGCACTAGGGCTTGGCACCACCAGATGATTTATTCAGCCATGCCATCCTCTAAGTGAAACTCAGATCAAAGCTGTGTATTGCTTCCTCGATGCTGCAACAAAGTATTGGCTCAATAGCCAGGACCCTATCTTTCACGGACATGGATCACAACCCACAGCAAACAGACTGCCCCCAATTAGTCATATCTTTCATCACACAGGCAGGTATGTTGGGCCTATTCTACTTCCCTGCATCCACAGGGAGATTGAGAATTTGAGAAATCCTGACAATCAATCTTTTGTTTTAACCCTCAGTTCCTGAACTTTATGACAAACATTCTTATGCAATATGATCTTTTTGGACATTGCATAGAAAAATTATCTGTTATCTGTTCTCAGCTCGGTCTAATTCAGACTCTTTCATCAATTGCAGATGACCCACTTTGGATCACACATATATAATATCAATAATAGTCTTATATCTAATATATCTGAATCTTGGTGATTATTGTTTATTTCAAAGTTTGTTCGCGGAGTTGAAAGGCTGTTATTCTGACCATGAGGCGATATATACTGATTGATCCAAGCTAGAAATACAGTTGCTGCAGCTACTACCTTCAGTGGCTTCAGTGAGCAAGTCAGACTTTCTGGCAATGCCAGTATATTCACAGCTGAATTATTCACTGATTCTTTGCCTCGTCTACAAGCACTTTATGGTAACAACTCAAATCATCATGATTCTTTGTCAATGTATATATAAGTTAACCACTTCCAACTCACGTAGACATAAAGGGCAACGAAAAAGCAGGTGAGCCTGCCAAACAGGATGGTTTAAGCTTGAAAGTCCCCTTTATAGACTTAAAAATAACTTTACTTGATGTTTTAGTCAAAAGGGACAAGCACAATTTAATGAACGTCTAGAGGTTCTCAGTGGCCTAGTGGTTAGTTCGTTTGGCATCTAATGACAGACAATCACCTGTGTGGTTTCGACTCCCACAAGAGACAAATGTTGTGGACCTGTCCCAATATGACCCTTGCTGTTGATCAGGATGTCAAACCCTAATACTGAACTTTGAATAGATATCCTGATAATAAACTATTTTGAAAAAATGTAAAAAACCTCTTCTTGGAGATTTGGACAGGTTTATGTCATACGGAGGGAATAGTATTACTCATGCTTATATAGAATATAAATACTTAAGACAATGTTACCCCCTGAAAAATAATAAACCCTGGTTCATTCTGTTTCATTGCCTAGTTTAGCATACTCGATCAAAATTTATTGATCTATGTAACATTGGAATGAAGCTTTAAGTTAAGAAAGTTTGATATGTTTTAATAATATGTACAAAATTCTTATATTTGAAGCTATTAACTTTCATATTCTCCCCCACTTTCTCTCCAATGAATGACATTAACACAATGTTCTGATATCAGTTGTAGGGGCCACGGTGGCAGAGTGGTAACACTCTCGCCTCCCACCTCAGCGGCCGGGGTTCGATCCCCGTCATGGCCGTAAGTGGGAAAGCTGGTAGTTGCTTGCCGTTGGTCGGCAGTTTACAGTACAGAACCCTAGCGAACTATATGGACTGGTTTCCTCTGCCCTTCCAACTACCCGTCGTGATATGACCTGTACAGTGTTGAAAGCGACATAAAACCCAAAATAAATAAATAAATGATATCAGTTGTATATCATCGGAAAATATTAATGATCCACTTGACTATGACAAAATTAAAATATTCTTCAGTATAAAAGAAAAATTAAAATTTAGTTATAATTCCTTGTAGTTTTATGTCCACTTTGAAAACAGTCTTTCATTTACAACTTAAGCTCTGTCCTAAATAAATAACTTGTATGTGCAGTACATTGGCAATATGAGAATATTGTAGTTAAAGATATATAATACTTCCAATTAATTTGCTGTCCCACTTTTTGTATTTTAATAGTGATAACTTAGGTACCTATTAAGACCAGATGGCTCTGAAGTGTAAAGTGGAACTGTCTCAAAATTGTCTAAAATAGAAGTGCAGAAGTCACATGATCTGTTTAAAAGGCGAATCCCTTTTTTCATGCAGAATTAGATAAGATGGCACAAAAAGTACCTTATGTATCCCTCTGTCAGAAACTTTCTTGTTTCATATGAAAAGGGTATCACACAATTGAACCAAAATTTATCATTTTCAGTTGAAATGTTTTTAAAGTGTATTTTATAACCATTTGTCACTTATGGCACTTGAATAGTACAGGGAATTAGTTAGAACCTTTTCTTGCCTAATAACTGCATTTTATCTTTTACAACCATTTTCGAAATCTTACAAAAGAGCATGTATAGAAAATAAATACCTTTTTACAAGTTTTTCATGAAATGTCTTGTCATTTTGTTACTTTTCCTTGTTGTTATTCTTGTCCCTCAAAAACTATCGCTATCTTGAATCTTAGCAGCAGTTAGGGTTTGGTTTTGCAAGAAAGCAGTGCATAATATTAATAGGTTTTTATTAGTGTTCTCAGCGGGTATCCGGATATCCGATAATCCGGGTACCCGAACCCCGAATATTTACCTGAATCTGGAATCACATACCCGAGTACCCGAATCTAAGCTTTAATAGTGTTAATATCGCCAAAGTTGGATGACCGAGTACAGACATATCTCAACTTCATTAATTCACCTAAAAATGAACTATTCAATTAAAATGGACAAAACGATTGTTTTCTTACCCCTGTACACTATTTATAGTATTTTATTTGTCTTTTTGAGGTTGTTTATGCATTGTTAAATGCCGGAACCCTTTGAAAATCGTCAGTATATTGACACAGTTTCCCATTTCCGAGTACAAAAAAAACGTTTTATATTGGCTATATAGTGACGAGCAAACCTTAAATAAATAAATGTTCAATGTTTTCACACAGGAGTTGATAATTTTGCATCAATAAAATTCACTTCCCTGACAGAAAAAAAATAAAGTTCCAAAACTACAATAGAGCAATAGTGAAATGTTTTCCAGTTAGGTCATGTGACTCCATTTTTATGGAAACTGCAATAAACAACCAAGTGACTCCAATCTAATTTGAGACTATTCCGATAGTCTCAAATTTTGAATAATTTTTGCACTGTTGCATTCCCACTCATAGAATGAACCTACTTGCATTCTCTTGCTGTGTTGTAACATTGAGGTGACAAAATTTTTCAAATATTTAGTGGATGGAACATTTTTAATATCTGAGATAGTTATTAAGTCAAATTTTGATAGCTTAACTTAATAACTTTGGCTGGTAGAAATATGATCATCGTTTTGTGAACACACACCAGGTTACAAACTGGAGAGACCACTGAACATATTTTTTCAACACGACTGGTAGAAGTTTGATCAGTGTTTTCAGAACAAGCTGGTTTTGAATAAATTTTTTCATTGGTTAACCAGAGATCCTACATCACACATCAGGTTACAAACTGGAGAGACCACTTTAAAAATTTATTCAATGCGGCTGGTAGAAGTTTAATTACTGTTTTCAGAACAGGTTGGTTTTGAATAAATTTTTTCATTGGTTAACCAGAGATCCTACATCACACATCAGGTTACAAACTGGAGAGACCACTGAAAAAATTTATTCAATACGGCTGGTAGAAGTTTAATTAGTGTTTTCAGAACAGGCTGGTGTTGAATAAATTTTTTCATTGGTTAACCAGAGATCCTACACACACCACAGTACAAACTGGAGAAACCACCGAAAAAATTTATTCAACACGGCTGGTAGAAGTTTGATCGGTGTTTTCAGAACAAGCTGGTTTTGAATAAATTTTTTCATTGCTTAACCAGAGATCCTACATCACACATCAGGTTACAAACTGGAGACACCACTGAAAAAATTTATTCAACATGGCTGGTAGAAGTTTAATTACTGTTTTCAGAACAGGTTGGTTTTGAATAAATTTTTTCATTGGTAGCTCAGAGATCCTACATCACACACCAGGTTACAAACTGGAGAAACCACTAAAAAAATTTATTCAACACGGCTGATAGAAGTTTGATTAGTGTTTTCAGAGCTGGCTGGTTTTGAATAATTTTTTTCATTGGTAACTCAGAGATCCTACATCATACACCAGGTTACAAACTGAAGAGACAACTGAAAAAAATTATTCAACACAGCTTGTAGAAGTTTGATCAGTGGTTTAAGAATTGGCTGTTTTTGAATACATTTTTCCATTGGTAGCTCAAAGTTCCTACATCAGACACCAGGTTATAAACTGGAGAGACCACTGATAAAATGTATTCAACACTGGTAAAAGCAATACTTATTGCTTGCCATGTTCAATCTCATACTCCATTGTCCATTTACCTGATAGCTGTAGGAGGAAATTGGAGTATTCTGAGTAAACCCATGCCAAAGAGTTGGTCAGGCACCAACCCACATATATCAGCTAAAATACATTAGTGGAACTCTCCAGCCCATCAAAAGATTCACAGTCCATTTTTTCCTAAAGGTTGGTTTCACATTACAAACCACTAGGATCAATAATAAGTAAGTTATAAGCACTTTTAAATATGGCTTTCCTCGTTTACACTTGAAGGAGGGGCCAAAGGTCAAATCTGACCACATCAAAAGATTTACAACCCATGATTTCCTATAGGTTGGTTTCACATTGCAAACATCTAGGACCAAAAATAAGTGAGTTATAAGCACTTTAAATTTGGCTATGCTTGTTTGACCTTGAATGAGAGGCCCAGGGTCAAATCTGACCACATCAAAAGATTCGCAGTGCATGATTTTCTATAGGTTGGTTTCACATTGCAAAACTTTAGGACCAATAATGAGTGAGTTATAACCACTTTTAAGTTTAGCTATCCTCATTTGACCTTGAAGAAGGGGCCCAGGGCCAAATCCAACCACATCAAAAGATTCACAGCCCATGATTTCCTATAGGTCGGTTTACCATCCCAAACCTCTAGGACCAATAATAAGTAAGTTATGACCACTTTTAAGTTTCCCTGTCCTTGTTTGACCTGGAAGGAGAGAAAAAAGGTCAAGTCTGACCACACCAGAAGATTTCCAGGCCATGGTTTCCTATAGGTTGGTTTACCATCCCAAACCTCTAGGATCAATAATAAGCGAGTTATAACCACCTTTAAGTTTGGCTATGCTCTTTTGACCTTGAAGGATGGACCCAAGGTCAAATCGGACCACACCAGAAGATTCCCAGCAAATGATTTCCTATAAGTTGCTTTACCATCCCCAACCTCTAGAACCAATAATAAGCGAGTTATCAGCACTTTTGAGTTTGGCTACCCTCATTTGACCTTGAAGAAGGGCCCATCAAAACATTCGCTGCCCATGATTTCCTATAGGTTGGTTTCACATTGCAAACCTCTAGGACCAATAATAACTAGGGCTGCGAACGAGTACTCGAGCCCCGGTGTATGAGGTGATCTTGCCTTGTACTCGAGTCCATTTTAAGCACTCGGTTACTCACGAGGTATTGTATTATTGCCCACGTAATGAAACGTTTGTGCAACATATGCTGCATTTCAGCAGTTCTGCCACATAACATCAATTAAAGTTGTTTTCGCTTGAAAACCTATAATTTACCCCATAATCTATAATATCTGGTTCGACTATTTGTGTAAAAAGACTACTAATGGTGGGAACTAAATCTCACGGTTACTCGAATTCGGGCCGGTTTTCAGAGGGCAAGTACTCGATGCCGTTTTTTTGTACCCGTCACAGCCCTAATAATAAGCGAGTAATAACCACTTTTAAGTCTGGCTATCCTCATTTGACCTTGAAGAAGGGACCCCAGGTCAAGTCTGACCACACCAGAAGATTCCCAGCAAATGATTTCCTATAGGTTTGTTTACCATCCCAAACCTCTAGGACCAACAATAAGCAAGTTATAAGCACTTTTAAGTTTGGCTACCCTCGTTTGACCTTGAAGGAGGGGCCAAAGGTCAAATCTGACCACATCAAAAGATTCGCAGCCCATGATTTCCTATAGGTTGGTTTCACAGTGTAAACGTCTAGGACCAATAATAAGCGGGTAATAACCGATTCTAAGTCTGGCATCCCCGTTTTATCTTGAAGGAGGCACCCAAGGTCAAATCCGACCACACCAGAAGATTCACAGCCCATGATTTCCTATAGGTTGGTTTGCCATCGCAAACCTCTAGGACCAATAATAAGTGAGTTATAACCACTTTTAAGTTTCCCTATCCTCTATCCTCGTTTGACTTTGAAGGAGGCACCCAAGGTCAAATCTGACCACACCAGAAGATTCCCAGGCCATGATTTCCTATAGCTTGGTTTACCATCCCAAACCTCTACGACCAATAATAAGCGAGTTATAACCACTTTTAAGTTTGGCTATGCTCGTTTGACCTTGAAGGATGGACCCAAGGTCAAATCGGACCACACCAGAAGATTCCCAGCAAATGATTCCTATAGGTTGGTTTACCATCTCAAACCTCTAGGATCAATAATAAGCGACTTATTATCACTTTTAAGTTTGGCTACCCTCATTTGACCTTTAAGTAGGGGCCCGAGGTCAAATCCAACCACATTTAAAGATTCATAGCCTATGATTTCCTAGAGGTTGGTTTCACATTGCAAACCTCTAGAACCAATAATAAGGGAGATACAAGCACTTTCGGTGACTGAAAAAAAATGCCTGTGGCAGCCATCTTGTTTTTCAAAATGAGGCCAAAAATATTTTAGTCAAGATTTTGTAATGAACATATCCTGCAAATTTGAGGTCTCTACCTATAATGCCCTTTGTTCTAGAGGGCCAACAAAACTCCTTGCTAAAAGTAAAAAAAACACCCATGGCAGCCATCTAATTTTTCAAAATGAGGCCCAAAATATTCCCAGGCAAGACTTTGTGGATATGAATATATCCTGCAAATTTGAGAAGTCTACCTATAATACCCTGGCCTCTAGAGGGGTAACAAGAAAATCTAGACACACTGCGGCGGCGGCGGATACTCATGCGTAATCCATAGTATCCACCGGATAGGATCTGGTGGATACAATAAGCCTCCCTTTTCAAAGAGGTGCTAAATCAGTTTGATCAGTGTAAATATATGAGCTCTCAAAATAAAAGAAAACAGTGTTTCAAATATACTTTGTACATTTTACCTACAGCAATGTGTTTCCAGTCTTTGTCAACTAGAAATTCTACAGTACTGTTCTGCCAAATACTGAGTATGATTATAAATTAAAATGATTATAAATTAAAATGAATTAAATCCACAAATTTTCAAAGCTTAAATGCTTGAGCAAATTTACCTTCCTTATACATGTACATGTATTCCACATACAATCATTGAGATGAATCCCATATTTGAAAAAAATTCTATTTCCCCTCCTTAAGAGCAAAAATGCAAGTACTTTTGAACCAATAAGCAACCTTTTTATGTCAAACTAATAAAATGAAACTAAAATGCTTTTTTTCAAAACAAGTATTCTGTACTGGCAACAGTTTAATATCTTTAATATATAGTATTACACACATATGATTCTAAATATCTACTGAAATATGTCTACTGTAATAATATAAATGCATATAAATACATACCACTCAGCATTATATTCCAATCATTCCCCTATACAGTAATGTATATAATTCTACTGTCATGCATTCACCTTCAGTTTACTGTTTAGAAAAAAAAACCCTCTTGCTGGATTTAAGTCCCATAATACAATTATCTATGTTGCCCTTATCAGTGCAGCATGCCTCCAGATGTTACAGCAATAAATGCCACAGGAACGGGAACACTAGTTTTTATGTACAGAGGGTGAAGTTTATTATCATGATTAAGTCTATGGGTTTTCTCACCTGGGTGCTTTTCCCACCTCATCCCTGCACTGTCCCTAACTATTTTTAATGTTTACAAGAGTTTGTTCATAGAGTGCAATTCATAGCTTCTGGTTCTATTAGATGATAAAACTGCTTAATTTACCTTGGTATAATCACAGTAATGAAGCTACTATTCTACTGACTCTTCATATAGTCAAAAGCAAATATGCTAGATTTTTTATTTTTGATATACATGTATAACATATATAGATAGAAACTTTATTTCTGTGATTTGATGGGAACATTTAAAAAGAGTTTATGCAGGTTCATCACAGCCCTTGAGGGCTTATTATTCACTTTCTATATTTAAAAAGATAAAGATCAAAACACAAAAAACCATTGCAAATGACATATTGCCGAAATTTGCTAGATGCTACTCACATAAGAATACACATATGTACATGTATATAACTGAACACTAAGTATGCAATAAAACTTAAATTTACCTTTTAGACAACAACAAAGGGGGAGAAATATAAGATATTGGTCAGAAAAAGGGCAATTACAAGATTTACTGTTTTAGATATCTGAATTACTTGTATATTAGTGAAAACTTCATATCTGAAAAATATTGGGGAAAAAATTTAATTCTTTTTAGGCGGGTTGCGTGTAACCAACCCGCCTATTAGATTGATGTGTCCGTCTGTCCGTCCACATTTTTTGTTTCCAGACTCTAACTCGAAAACGGTTTGTCCCATCGAATTCAAACTTGACAGGGAGATAGATCACCATCATAGCTAGGTTCCTTTCAAACTGGTGAAATTCCGTCCTTTCATTTGTCCGTTTGTCTGTCCATCCAACTGTTTTGTCCACATTTTCGTTTCCGGACTCTAACCTGAAAACGGTTTGTCCAATCAAATTCAAACTTGACAGGGAGATAGATCACCATCATAGCTAAGTTCCTTTCGAAATTGGTGTTATTTCGTCTGTTCGTTTGTCCATTTGTCTGTTCATCCGTCTGTCCATCCACATTTTCGTTTCCAGACTCTAACTCCAAAACGGTTTGTCCAATCAAATTCAAACTTGACAGGGAGATAGATCACCATCATAGCTAGGTTCCTTTCGAAATTGGTGTAATTCTGTCTGCTCATTTGTCCGTTTGTCTGTCCATTTGTCCGTTTTTCTGTCCATCCGTTTGCCCGTCCACATTTTCGTTTCTGGACTCCAACTCGAAAACGGTGTGTCCAATCGAATTCAAACATAACAGGGACATAGATTACCATCATAGCTAGGTTCCTTTCGAAATTGGTGTAATTCCATATGTTCGTTTGTCTGTTTTTTGTCCGTTTTTCTGTCCATCTGTCTGTCCGTATACATTTTCGTTTCCGGTCTCTAACTCGAAAAAAGTTAGTCCAATCAAATTCAAACTTGACAGGGACATACATCACCATCATAGCTAAGTTGCTTTCATAAATTGGTGTAATTCCGTCCTTACCTTTGTCTGTTTATAGCATAGATACAATTATGTAACCTAGATTACAAGCTTTAGGTTTCTTTGCATGTCTAATACATGCACCTTATCTGGGTAACCTAACATTTCTTTCCTTGTTTCTAAATGTAATTACAGCAGTTGCTAACTTTATTGCTGCCTGCGCAACCTGCCTTTTGGGGCATCTTTGACCCTCTTTGTTTACATTTTTAGGCAGGTTACGTGTAACCAACCCACCTATTAGATTGATGTGTCCGACGTCCGTCTATCTGTCCATATTTTTGTTTCTGGACTCTAACTTGAAAACGGTTTGTCCAATCGTATTAAAACTTGATAGTGAGATAGATCACCATCATAGCTAGCTTCCTTTTGAAATTACTGTAATTCTGTCTGCTCGTTTGTCTGTCCATTTGTCCATTTTTCTGTCCATCCGTTTGTCCATCCACATTTTTGTTTCTGGACTCCAACTCGAAAACAGTGTGTCCAATCGAATTCAAACATAACAGGGACATAGATTATCATCATAGCTAGGTTCCTTTCGAAATTGGTGTAATTCCATATGTTCGTTTGTCTGTTTTTTGTCTGTTTGTCCATCCATCTGTTTGTCCACATTTTTCGTTTCCGGACTCTAACTTGAAAACGGTTTGTCCAATCGAATTCAAACTTGACAGGGAGATAGATCACCATCATAGCTAGGTTCCTTTCGAAATAGGTGTAATTCTGTTTGGTCATTTGTCTGTTTGTTCGTCAACATTTCCATTTCTAGACTCTAACTCGAAAATGCTATGTCCAATCGAATTCAAACTTGACAGGGAGATACATCACCATCATAGCTAAGTTGCTTTCATAAATTGGTGGTATTAGATGTGCTAAGAAACCTAAGAAAGGTTACATAATTGTATCTATGCTATAAACAGACAAAGGAAAGGACAGAATACATTCACCTTAACTGGGTAACCTAACATTTCTTTCCTTGTTTCTAAATGTAACTAGAGATTGCGTCTCGACGCAGTGTACCCCCGGACGGGACATAGTTAAGGCGTGAATATGTCGGTCTTGAGCCTGTTTCTTGGAGCACCAGGTCAGGATTCTCCATAGTACCAGATTACTCCCAAAAGCTAATCACTAGTTCTTTCACTTATATCTGTCTTTAAAAATTACATTTCATGGATCCAGAAGATCCATATAGTGATCCGGATCACTTCCAAAATTCAATAATTTCATCCTTTTACCTTTTCAGACATATTCTAAAAATTTCATCAAAATCCATCCATAAGTTTTTTAGTTATCTTGTACACAAACACATCTGGCAGCCTGGATCCACATGATCCCTACAGTGATCCGGATTACTCCCAAAATCTAATCACTTGTTCTTTGTCCCATTTAAGACATTTCCTGAAAATTTTATAAAAATCCATCCATGACTTTTTGAGCTATTTGTCTTTAAAAATTACATTTCTTGGATCCAGAAGATCCAGATAGTGGTCCAGATCACTCGCAAAATTGAATCACTTCTTCCTTTTACCATTTCTTTCTTTTTACCATTTGTAACATATCCTAAAAATATCAAAGTCCATTCCAAGATTATGTGGCAGCCTGGATCCAGATGATCCAGATAGTGATCCAGATCACTCCAAAAATTTAATTACTTGTTCCTTATACCATTTAGGCCATTTACTGAAGCAATCCATCCATAACTTTTTGCGGTATCTGTCTTTAAAAATTACATTTCATGGATCCAGAAGATCCATATAGTGATCCGGATCCCTTCCAAAATTAAATCATTTCATCCTTTTACCTTTTCAGACATATCCTAAAAATTTCATCAAAATGCGTCCAAGTTTTTTATTTATCTTGTACATAAACACATCTGTCAGCCTGGATCCAGATGATCCAGATCACTCCCAAAATCTAATCACTTGTTCCTTGTCCCATTTAGGACATTTCCTGAAAATTTCATCAAAATCCACCCATGACTTTTTGAGCTATTTGTCTTTAAAATTATAATTCATGGATCCAGAAGATCCTGATAGTGGTCCAGATCACTCGCAAAATTGAATCATTTCTTCCTTTTACCACTTCTTCCTTTTACCATTTCTAATATATCCTAAAAATATCATCAAAATTCATCCTAAAATTCTGTTGCAGCCTGGATTCGGATGATCCAGATCACTCCAAAAATGTAATCACTTCTTCCTTGTACCATTTAGGTCATTTGTTGATAATGTCTTCACAATCCATCCATAACTTTTTGAGGTATCTGTCTTTAAAAATTACATTTCATGGATCCAGAAGATCCATATAGTGATCCGGATCACTTCCAAAATTCAGCCATTTCATCCTTTTACCTTTTCAGACATCTCCCGAAAATTTCATCAAAGTACGTCCATAAGTTTTTCAGCTACATTGTACAGAAACACATCTGGCAGCATGGATCCAGATGATCCAGACAGTGATCCAGATCACTCCAAAAATCTAATCACTTGTTCCTCGCACCATTTAGGTCATTTGCTGAAAATCGCACAATCCATCCATAACTTTTTGAGGTATCTGTCTTTAAAAATTACATTTCATGGATCATATAGTGATCCGGATCACTTCAAAATTCAATCAGAAGATCCAGACAGTGATCCGGATCACTCCCAAAATTTAATCATATCTTCCTTTTACCATATTGGACATATCCTGAAAATTTTTTCAAAATCCATCTGTCAGTTTTTGAGTTATCTTGTTCACAAACAAACAAACAAATAGAGGGCCAAAAATGACCCTCGGTCAGATACTTTGGCGGTCAGTGGATGACCTTAAATGAAAATCTGTAACCAGTAAGCCTGGATGCTGGTACCCCATCATGTACTCAACCTCCAAAGCCATTTTCAATAGTTTCCATGCAATGTAGTCAGCATTAAGTGTGAAAATATCTCCAAATTTGCCCAAAATGACCCTTGGTCAGGTACTTTGGCGGTCAGTGGATGACCTTAAATGAAGATCTGTAACCAGTAAGCCTGGATGGTAGAAGTCCATCATGTACTCAACCTCCAAAGCCATTTTCAATAATTTCCATGCAATATAGTCAGCATTAAGTGTGAAAATATCTCCAAAAAGGCCAAAAATGACCCTCGGTCAGGTACTTTGGCGGTCAGTGGATGACCTTCAGTGAAGAGCTTCAAGGTCAAATTTCTGCATGCTTACAGAGGACATATACATGTATTATATATACCAGCCATAGGATGATCTGACTTTCTGTATAGGAGAACTGGGCCAAAAAGTGAAAAAATGGCCAAAATATGACCTTTAAGAGGCCACCAGTGACCTTGAGATTGAAGGTCAAGGTCACAAAACAATAGCGTTCGTGGCATTGCCCATATATACCCACATACCAAATTTGAAAGTTCTAACTAAAATATTTTTTAAGTTATCGCGTCCAAAAGGAAATCTCTGCGGCGGCGGCGTGACCGTACTGAATCCTAAGTATCCCCGACTTTCGTCCGGGGATACAATTACAGCAGTTGCTAACCTTATTGGTGCCTGTGCAACCTGCCTTTTGTGGCATCTTTGACCCTCTTGTTTACATTTTTAGGCAGGTTACGTGTAACCAACCCACCTATTAGATTGATGTGTCCGACATCCGTCTGTCCGTCCACATTTTTGTTTCCGGACTCTAACTTGAAAACGGTTTGTCCAATTGTATTAAAACTTGACAGTGAGATAGATCACCATCATAGCTAGGTTCCTTTCGAAATTGGTGTAATTCAGTTTGTTTGTTTGTCCATTTTTTGTCTCTTTGTATGTCTGTCAAAATTTCCGTTTCCGGACTCCAACTCAAAAGCACTTTGTCCAGTCAAATTCAAACTTGACAGGGACATAGATCACCATCACAGCTAGGTTCCTTTCGAAATTGGTGTAACTGTGTCCCTTGGTTTGTCCACTTTTTGTTCGTCTATCAAAATTTCTGTTTCCAGATGCTAACTCGAAAATGGTTCAAACTTTACAGGGAGATAGATTACCATCATAGCTAGGTACCTTTTGAAATTGCTGTAATTCTGTCTGTTTGTTTGTCCGTCCAAATTTCTGTTTCCGGACTCGAACTTGAAAACGCTTTGTCCAATCGCTAACCTTATTGCTGCAGCAAGACGGTGCAAGTAAACGGGCAACAAAACGATGCCCCAAAAGGCAAGTTGCACAGGCAGCAATAATTCACATTCACCTTAAGTGATGACCTAACATTTCTTTCCTTGTTTCTAAATGTAATTACAGCAGTCGCTAACCTTATTGCTACCTACGCAACCCACCTTTTGGGGCGGGTTGCGCAGGTAGCAATAAGACTTGTAATCTAGGTTACATAATTGTATCTATGTTATAAACGGACAAACTAAAGGATGGAATTACACCAATTTTAAAAGCAACTTAGCTATGATTGTGATCTATCTCCCTGTCAAGTTTGAATTCGATTGGACAAAGCGTTTTCGAGTTAGAGTCCAGAAACGGAAATGTTGACGAACAAATGGACAAACGAATGGACGGAATTACATCAATTTCGACAGGAACCTAGCTGTGATGGTGATCTATGTCCCTGTCAAGTTTGAATTTGATTGGACAAACCATTTTCAAGTTAGAGTATGGAAACAGAAATTTTGATGGAGAAACAGACAAAAAGGATAAACAAACAGACGGAATTACACCAATTTCAAAGGGAACCTAGCTATGATGGTGCATCTATCTCCCTGTCAAGTTTGAATTTGATTGGACAAAGTGTTTTCGAGTTAGAGTCCGGAAATGGAAATTTTGATGGGACAAACAGACAAAAAACAGACAAATGAACAAACGGAATTACACCAATTTCGAAAGGAACCTAGCTGTGATGATGATCTACGTCCCTGTCAAGTTCGAATTTGATTGGACTAAGCATTTTTGAGTTAGAGTCTGGACAAACGGACAAAAAACAGACAAACAAACAGACAAAATTATACCAATTTTGAATGGAACCTAGCTATGATGATGATCTATCTCCGTGTCAAGTTTGAATTTGATTGGACAAACCGTTTTCGAGTTAGAGTCTGGAAATGGAAATTTTGACGGACAGACAAAAAAACGGACAAACGAACAGACGGAATTACTCCAATTTCGAAAGGAACATAGCTATGATGGTGATCTATCTCCCTGCAAGTTTGATTTCGATTGGACAAACCATCTGGAAACAAAAAGGTGGACAGACAGACAGATGGATGTCGGACACATCAATCTAATAGGCTGGTTGGTTACAAGCAACCCGCATAACCAGTGTGACTGGAGTGAAAACATTTTTTCTGGTCTTTGGTTGGGTTGGCTTGTATTCCACAATTATAATTTTTTCTTTGAAAAAAATATAATTTAATCCAGTATTCACACTTGATTTCCAAAAATTCTGGTGTGATGTTTCTCTAATGAGGTGTGTTGATAATGTCCCTAGATAATCTTAGATGAAAGAGTGCCTTCAGTGTTTTTTTTTTATCTTGCTTTATTTTACTGACACCTGTGATACTGTAATCATTATAAATTAGTATCTATCTATAAACAAAGTGTATGCTTACTTAAAGATCAAACTGTTAGTTCACCCCTAGTGTATAAAACTGATGGGTGAAATCTCCATGAATGCTCCATGTAACACCTTATTTAATTGATAACTATCTGGCCTGGCACAAGGCTGATAGCATATTTATCAAACTTATCAGATTAACTTTGGTAAGTCAATTTGTCAAGTTGATGCAGGCATCCCAATTATTATTTTACAACACCACAGACCACATTTTTAGTACCTCCACCAAGGAGGTTATGTTTTTGCCTGGGTTTGTCTGTCTGTCCATTTGTTTGTGAACAAGATAACTCAAAAACCTATGGACTGATTTTGATGAAATTTTCAGGAAATGTCTGAAAAGGTAAAAGGAAGAAATGATTAAATTTTGGAAGTGATCCAGATTACTATTCGGATCTTCTGGATCCATGAAATGTAAAGATAAAGATAACTCAAAAAGTTGTGGATGGATTTTGATTTGAGTTTTCAGGAAATGTCCTAAATGGGACAAGGAACAAGTGAATAGATTTTGGGAGTGATCTTGATCACTGTCTGGATCATGTGGATCCACGCTTACACGACCCCACTACACAACTTCTTTCATCTTTCAAAATGCGCCAATCAATGAAAGCGTGTTTGGCTTTTGCAATTATAATCTCCCGGAGTAGGCTCACAGACTGAAAACGTATATAAAAAAAAGACATCATCAATGCATTACCAACCAAACAAACCTATCACCGAAGGCGTGTTTACTTTGAGTTTTGCAATAAATAATCTCCCGGAGTTTTTCAGTTAACAAAATGCAAAACGATGTTTATCTAAAATTAAAACGTCCACATGCATGTTGCTACCAACCGAACACAACCATTTCAAATCTGCGTAATATTTTAAATAAAAATGAAAATATCCATAGATATGGAGCAGAAAAGTGACAATTATAGGTTCAGTTACACAATATCACACAAATATATTAAACTATATCTTCAAATGCCACTGACGTCTATATTTAATGCATAAATCGATGGTTCCTGAATTATCGCCCACTCGGTAACTCATAGACGGTGAATTTCGGTTTCCTTCATCTATCCGAACCCCTCGATTATCTGGCCCTATTGTATGTCTCCCAGTGGGTTCGGATAATCAAGGTTCTACTGTACTTGACTAAAATTTATGTCCACTGGTCGCCTTCATTCATTGTTTTGTTTATGTATGTGTGTATGTGGTATTTAGAACAATCTCTTTAAAATAGCATCAGAGATGCCCAGACCCCACAGCCTTGGGAAACATAAATAAGCATCTTGACATCAATTCACTATCTCAAGAAGTAACATGTTATCAAGATTTTAAAGGGCAATATTGCTATGACAATGTCAAAAGTCATGCCCATGTGACACCGCACATTACCAAGTGGTCACTACAGAAAGGTCAAATAAATGTCAAACAATGACCTTGTGCACCTACACACCTGAATGATTGCCCTTACTAAATATCAACATCCTCCACCTTGCAGATTCTGCGATATGGTCTAGACAAGACTTTTAAAGGTCAAGGTCCCTAACCAATGTCCCTGCCAAATATAAATATCCTACACCTTACGGTTTCTGAGATATTGTCGGTACAAAATTTTAAAAGTAAACATCAGTAGGCAAGGTCAAAGGTCAAATCAAGGTAATATGATGTTGTACACCTATACCCTCTAACCAGTGTCCCTAAGAAACATCAACAAGATTTTAAAGGTCAAGGTCACAACATCAAGGTCAAAGGTCAAATCAAGGTCACACAATGACGTTGCACACCTACACCTCCTAACCAATGTCCATACCAAATATGAACAACCTACACCTTATATTTTTTGATATGGCCCGGAGAAAATTTTTCCTGCCGCCCGACCACCCACCCAACCAGACGCCATGGGTGAAAACAATACCCCAAAGCCTTTTAAGGCTGTGGGGTAGAAATGAATAGAATCGGAAACAGGTTTTCTACTACAATATTTCTTGTACCATTATGTTGAAATCTTGTTTATAGCAGAATTCTTGAAGTTCAAATCTTAAATTCAATGTATTTTAGAACCAAAATTATGGTCATTAGAGCTTGGACTGACTAATTTCTTTGCATTGTTTAATGCAAAGTTAGCTTCTCTGAGATTATCCTATTCTGTTGTGAATTTAAGGGGTCTGACATGTCCTATTTAATTAACCAACATTCTTTTTGAGAAAGGCTATATTTAATGTGTTACAAGATTCTTCACTTGATGTAAATTCTGACAGATTGTGAAGAAACTGAGCACAGTAACTTTTTGTTAGTTTATTAAGTTAAGTTTGTCAAGTTTTGCCTAATCTTTCAAAAAATTGAGCATGTTGGTGTTCAACAGTATCAATTAAGGGTCAATAATGGATAATATTTTCTGGAGGGATATCAACAAGCAACACTAATAAGAATAATACAATGGAAATAATGCTGCTGGATTAATTCATGGTAAGAGATACAAATCTCTTTTTTTTGGCTGATAAGCCCATGGTGTTTTATCTTTTACAAATGAATGTATTATAAATGAAATTTACTACATCATTAATTATATAGGAGATAAATTTAAAACAAATTTGCAAATAAATTATTTGATGCATAGCTAGCCTATAATACTTTTTTACTACTCAGATTAACTTAATCATTCTGCCTCAATAGAAATTTCCTTTTATACTCACCCATTCGTATGTTTGCCAATTAGCAAACTTATGAAAGGGTGACACAAGAAAATATTCCTATTTTCCGGTCATACACAAAATTGTAAACTTCAATTTAATCAAAAGTTATAAATTTAAGTTAAAACTTTTCAAAATATGTAAATACAGAAAGGAATTATATTTAACCTTTTAGTATCATAAAAATATTTTGCCATGTATTTCATTCAACTAGCACTTTCAGTCATTAAGCTCTCTATGGGGTATTCACACTGTAACATTCCATGTAACTTTGGAAGAGTTCAGATAGTACTCAATTACATTAATCATTTCTGGACATGAGAGAGTCCTAAAGTTTCTAATTAAACCCTCCTTTACTTCTCACACTACATCAAGCTGCATGTAGCTTCTCCCTACACTTATCAGATGCCATAAACTCCCAGTCACATCTGGATTCCAATGTGTAACCAATGCTCAACATTTATACTTTCCAGATGTTCTTGTGGTCAGTGCATGTCAAACATTTAATCTCCATAATTTCTGTGCACACTGCAAATGTTGCCAGCCCAGCTAATGAAAATATATTGTTTTAGTACTAGCTTTTTTTCTTACAAGTGAATCTTCATGTTAGTAAGTCATAGTTAAGAGGAGAAGTATACCCTTTTCTTATTGGTCAACTAGAAAGAGGCAAATAGCAATATAAAGTCAAGATTAAAATCCAGCACAAATTCACATTTAGAAAATTTTGGAACCATTAACCATGTATTTAAAAGTATATACTGGATTAGATACTGTTTGGTGGACTATTGAATCAATCAAGTAAGTGTGATTCAGTTTCTATAATGAATACAGTAGAACCTCTATTATCCAACTCTCTTGGGGGAGTAACAATTAGGTCGGATAATAGAATGGTCAGATAATAGAAGGGCTAAAATAACAGCCTTAAATGGAGTTGGGAGAGTGGTTTTGAGGTTTTTAAACTAAAAATTCAGATAATAGAAGGTCGGATAATAGAGGTTCTACTGTATTAATTTTAAGTATATGTAGTGTAGCCCAGTTGCCATTCGTTGTTTCCATGACTTGTTGCTTTTAAATTGGCCATAATTCCACAGGATATTTCTGAAAATTTAAAATAAAGACATGGAAGTAAAGAAATGGAAAGTAAAGTAGTAAAATTGAAAGGATAAAAAGATGGAGAATAATTTTGCGGTAAATGTTTTATAATGAAAACCACTTAATAAATTGAATTGGATGTGGCTGTGTCACAGACTGGGCTTGAAAGTTGAAACATCTTTTCAATCTGATGGAAATAATATAAATATGCAGAAAAATAATATTGGTAGGCCCTATGTTTTATCATTTGCTAGCCACAATAAGGTTCCAGTTTCTAATAAGGGATGAGACATAGCCAAGACTAGATTTAAAGGTAAGTTTATAAGTTTACTACAGCAAGGTCAGACCGATTAAAGTACTAACCAAGTCTTAATGTCCAACACCACACAGGCTCTGTAATATAGCCTAGAGAGAATTTTAAGGGACAAGTTGACTATAGCAAGGTAATATCTCAATTCAATGTCAAACTATTGGGTCAAAGATGCCCCAAAAGGCCAGTTGCGCAGGCAGCAATAAGGTTAGCAACTGCTGTAATTACATTTAGAAACAAGGAAAGAAATATTAGGTTACCCAGTTAAGGTGAATGTGTTAGACATGCTAAGAAACATAAAACTTGTAATCTAGGTTACATAATTGTATCTATGCTATAAACGGACAAACAAAGGACAGAATTACACCAATTTTGAAAGCAACTTAGCTATGATGGTGATGTATCTCCCTGTTAAGTTCGATTGGACAAAGCGTTTTCGAGTTAGAGTCCGGAAATGTTGACGAACAAACGGACAAACAAACAAACAGAATTACACCAATTTCGAAAGGAACCTAGCTATGATGGTGATCTATCTCCCTGTCAAGTTTGAATTCGATTGGACAAACCGTTTTCGAGTTAGAGTTCGGAAACAAAAATGTGGACCGACAGACAAACGGACGGAATTACACCAATTTCAAAAGGAACTTAGCTATGATGGTGATCTATGTCCCTGTCAAGTTTGAATTCAATTAGACAAACCATTTTCGAGTTAGAGTCCGGATACGAAAATATGGGTGGACAGACGGATGGGCAGACAAATGGACAAAAAACAGACGGACGGAATTTCACCAATTTCGAAAAGAACCTAACTATGATGGTAATCGATCTCCCTTTCAAGTTTGAATTCGATTGGACGAACCATTTTTGAGTTAGAGTCCGGAAACAAAAAATGTCGACGGACAGATGGACATCAGACACATCAATCATAGGCGGGTTGGTTACACGCAGCCTGCCTAAAAATGAATTGCATATTTTTCGAGTAATGTTGCAAAAAAGGCATTTCTGGACTTTAAGGTGGCCCTCAAATTGACATGGGTGGTAGCCAAAACTTGACAAACTGTTCCTCACCAAATGAAGGCATTCTGTGAAAATTTGAAATGAAATCCATGCATAATGTTGCAAAAAAGGCAATTTTCACTTTAAGGTGACCTTAAAATCAACATTGGTGGCAACACAACTTCCAACATTTAATGAGTTGTTCCTTACCCATATGTGGGCATTTCTGTCACAATTTGAATGAAATCCATGTACTAATCCATTTTTGAGTAACTTTGCCAAAAAAGCATTTTTTCACTTTAAGGTGGCCTGAAAATCGGCATCGGTGGCAGAGCCACCTCCAACATTCAATGACTTGTTCCTTACCAATATGCTGACATTCTGTGAAAATTTGAATGAAATCCATGCATTAGTTTTCGAGTAACCATGCTAACAGACAGACAGACAAACCCTGCTGATCACATAAGCTCTGGCAGGTGGAGGTAACAAGACAAATATATTAAAGGCAAAGGATAAAATATACTTTGAGATAATAAAGGTGAAACACCAACTTGATGATACTGTTCAATAAATTGTGCCATACAAATTATACTCTCATTTTTTTGTTCAGTGGTTTCTCCAGTTCTGGGAACACCAATCAAGCTTATACCAGTGTTGAATAAATTTTTTCACTGGTTTCTCCAGTTTGCAACATGGTGTGTGAAGTAGGAACTCTGGGGGTATCCATGAATAAATTTATTCAAAACCAGTCAGAGTTCTGAGAACACCAAACTTATACCAGTGTTGAATAGATTTTTTCACCTTTTTTCAGTTTGCAACCAGGTGTGCACAGTAAGAAATCTGTGATTTTTGACTGAATAAATTCATTCACACTTTCGCTTTTAATTAGTAACCTCAGAGGTAAGATCAGACAAACCAACTCATCAAATTGCTGAATTAATTTATTCTGCAGAGAAGTATAGAGTCTCATTGTAGTGCTGAATAAACTTTTTCACACAATGTGGTGTTGTAACTGGGACTCCTAGGTTTGCAATGAATAAATTTATTCTGCCAAACAGTAAGATGTGGCAATCATATTAAGTTTCATTGCAGTGCTGAATAAATTTTTTCAACCAATTGGTGTTCTAGCTTTGACTCCTTGGTTTGTAGAGATTAGATATGTTCTGAGCAACAGAACTATGTGAGAATCCATACTTCTTGCTGTGCTAAAGGAATTTTTTCAGGAGATCGAGGGTTAAAAGTTTGTAACTTGGTGTTGTAACTGGGATTTCTGGGTTTGCAATGAATAAATTTATTCAGTCAAACAATAAGTAATGAAAATTCATTCTTGTTGCTGTACTGAATAAATGTTTTCAAAAGAGGGTGAAATATGCAGCTTAGTATTGTAATTGGGAATCCTATGATGACAAAGGATGACTAAATGTCTCAAACATTTGTGAAAACATAAAAATTGTATCCCTGGGAGAACTTTTCTCACTTCAAATGTTACATTAGCCGACTGATTCTTGCAAGAAATTGCAAAATAGGTTCTTTTATGTGTCAATGCCAAACTTTTTCAAAATTTGAGACTATCGGAATAGTCTCAAATTAGATTGGAGTCACTTAACCGTGTTTTGAATGTATGTACAGAAGTCGTTTATTTCCTATTTCTTCTGTGCCCTACTGTTTTGAATGCAAAAAAGGTGGCCGACAAGAAATAAAAAAAATGGTTGGAATCCAAAATTTGTGTAAGTTTGTAAATGTTGAGATTTTTATAGAAACGGCTATTATCGCCCATCGGCGCGAGTACCCAGGTACCCCGCCCGTCAAAATCACTACCTACCCGGTCCCACTAAAAAAGGGTATTTGAGAACACTAGTTTTTATTACTTGTTGCAGTTTAAGTTGGGTATTTCAGGATAACTGCAAAATATTGCATAGGTCATATCACTGGAAACAAGAGGTTTGGGCATTGTAGGATAACTGAACAAAACATTGCGCAGGTCATATAACTGAGAGCAGTTTGGGTTGGGCATTGCAGGATAGCTGTGCAAAACATTGCACAGGTCATATCACTGGAAGCAGTATAGGTTGGTTATTGCAGGATAACTGCACTAAACTGTGCTCAACATTGCATAGGTCATATCACTGGAAACAGTGTGGGTTAGGTATTGCAGGATAACTGTGCTAAACATTACATATGTCATATCACTGAAACAGTTTGTGTTGGGTATTGCAGGATAGCTGTCAAAAAATCATAGGTCATATCGCTGGAAGCAGTTTGGGTTGGGTATTGCAGAAAAACTGTGCAAAACATTCGATTTGCCTAGGTAAAAAAACTGGAAGCTGTTAGAGTTGGGTATTGCAGGATAAATGTGCGAAACATTACATAGGTCATATCACTGGATAAGATAAGACATTTAAAATTTTTAGTGCAAAAACACTAATGTGTCATACTGCATAAATGTTAATTACTATAAATACATTAACTAATATTCAGAAACATATATATGCAAATAATTAAAAACTGGCAAAAATACCAAACAAAATTGCAAATTTAATGAGTAAATTAAATTTTTATAAGTTAATACCCTATCCAATGGACAATTGCTAATCCGGTCGGCGCAGACCGGCCGACCAAATGACAGAAAAAGTCGTTCTATATGAGTGCATAATGCCCTCACAAGCTGGTCGGTCCCATTTTGTGCACTCGCCAGGTGGCACATCGTACTTCCTTCCTGTCTAGACAGTGTGACATCATAGCATCTTTTTCGTTGTTTAAACCTATTAGACCCCTAGTAAGCTGATAGCGGGGTCGGTGGGAGGGTCTTGTGTGTCCATTGGATAGGGTTTTAACTTATAAAAATTTAATTTACTTATTAAATTTGCAATTTTATCGCGTTAATACATCCTATCCAATGGACAATTGCTGAATAACTACCGCTTGGTCAGCGAGTAAGTTACTAGGGACTTAATTGAACTCATAAATAAACTAACAAAAATTTATCCAAGCCTGGGCGGACTCTGAGGTTAGGAAACCCTGAAGGCCATAGTCGGTTAACAGAAACCGGTTAACCGGTCCAAACTGACTTCCCAAAGGAAGCACGTCATGAGTTTTTTTTTCTTTTTTTAAAATATTCATAAATATATGTACAAAATATTTACAAATGTACAACTATTTACATATGTACAAATCTCCTCTATATTTTAGGCTACTGGTGGATCTGCTGAGCAGCCACTACAGGCCCCAGGTGGTAGAGCTCTGAATCAGCCCAAGCCACATCCTTAAGATAAAATTGTGTGAAGATGTGTGATTTCCAGTGGCAGGCTGATAAGATCTGTTCCAAGGAGACTCCCGACTGGAAGGCCTTAGAAGCAGCAAAGGCCCTGACATCATGGGCTTTGACCTGATGTAAAGTGTGGGCCTCCTGATCAGAAAGCTCATAACACAGGATATTAGTTTGCTTGATCCATGAGGAGACAGTAGCAGGCGAGATGTCTTTGTCGAAACCTTTCTTGAAGGAGACAAAGACTAACTCCTTATTCGCTCTGAGGTCCTGTCCAAATAATAATGCAGGGCTCTGACTGGACATAAGGACCTCTCACCTTTAAGTGACTTATACAGAGTTGGGACCAGGGCCGGGATTACCACTGGGGCCACACTGTCTGGACCCTCTTTGGTGAGCGTGAGCTGGTTCTTGGAAAGAAAGCTGGGGGAGGGGTACAAGGACACCTTGGACCGATCTGATTGGTATCTGATATTCTTGTGTAACAAAGCATGGATCGCACTCCTGCATTTGCCTGAACCCAGGGCCAAAAGGAAGACAGTCTTGAAGGTCAAGTGCTTCAGTGAGGCCTCTTTTAGGGGTTCAATGGGAGTCTTTGAAAAGTTCCAGGAGGGGATACTTCTCCTACCCTTGGGTCTGTCTCTGTGGAAACTGTCTAGGAGACAAGTGAGCTTCTCATCTTTGCTGACATTATTGGGGAAATTTCCCAGCTTGTCAGCAATGGCTGATCTATAGCCATCAATGGTGCCAGGCTGTAACTTCCTGTCCTGGAACAGGTGCAGAAGGAAGTGAGTTATGGCTTTCAGAGGTATCTCATCTTTGCTGACATTATTGGGGAAATTTCCCAGCATAGGGACCTGTCAGACTTGAGGGATCTATCCAGAGTTGGGGGCAGAGCTGGTATAACCACTGAGACCACACTCTCTGGACCCTCTTTGGCCAGCTGATTTTTGGAAAGAAAGCTGAGTGATGGGTACAGGGACACTTTGGACCAGTCAGTCTGGTGTCTGATGTTCCTGTTTTGCCAAGCATGAATCTCACTTCTGCGCTTGCCCGACCCAAGGGCTAAGAGAAAAACTGTCTTGAAAGTCAAATGCTTCAGAGAGGCCTCTTTAATTGGTTCAAATGGAGCCTTTGTCAACTGGTGCAAAACCAGGGAGAGGTTCCAGGAGGGATTTCCTCTCCGGCCTTTGGGTCTGTCTCTGTGGAAACTATCTTGGAGACGAGTGAGATTTTCATCTTTGCTGATATCAATGGATGAATTTCCTAGTTTATCAGCAATGGCAGACCCTGTAACCATCAATGGTACTGGGCTGTAACTCCCTGTCCTGGAACAGGTACATAAGGAAGTCGGCGACCGACTTTACAGGGGGTGCCCTGAAGTCCACCTAATTAAAGAGGACCACTTTGTAAAAATGGTCCACTTTGCCTCATAGACTGATCTGGTTGATCTCCTTTGAGGAGCCTCAATTCTTGCTGCCACTACCTTAGAGAAGCCCTGCTCCTTGATTGTTGAGGCTCTAGGAGTCATGCATGGAGATTTGGACTTGTCAGATTTCTGTGAGAGATCTGATTGAAGGGTTGTGTCAACAGATTGGGTAGGTTTGGCAGGCTCAGAGGGATTTGACTGGACATGGCAACTAGGTCCCAAAACCAGGGCATGTTGGGCCACCCCGGGGCAATCAGAATTATTCTTAGGTATGGGGTGTCCTGCAACTTTTCCACCACTTTGCCCAATATGGCTGCTGGTGGGAAGGCATATCCGTCCAGATCCTCCCATGGCAGACTGAGTGCATCGACTGTAGTGGCCAGGGGATCCGGCACTGGTGACACAAAGCGAGGTAGCTTGCTGTTGAACCTCATGGCAAATAGGTCTATTTGAGGCAGGTGCCACGTGCTGCATATTGCTTGGAAGACCTCTGGAAGGAGAGACCACTCTGTTGGATGGTCTGGCCTAATCTGGATAGCTTGTCTGCTACCACATTCAGTCGGCCTGGGATGTGTCGGGCTTTGAGAGTAACTTGTTTCCTGGTACACCAGGTCAAGATTGACAGTAGGGCACACAGTGGGCAAGACCTCATGCCTTCTTCCTTGTTTATGTACGACACTACTGTAGTGTTATCGGTTGCCACAAGTACTATCTTGTCGGTACAGAGGTCTTGAAACTCTTGCAAAGCTAGAAAAACTGCTTTTAGCTCCAGCCCAATTTGCCAAAATTTTTGAAGTCTGGTTCCTACAGGCAGAGTTATGGCAATATTTTTGACATTTGTTACAGGTTTGATACAAGACAATTTAGTGACACAAGAAACACCTTTCACATATTTTACTCTGTACTTTTTTTTAAAGGAATAACACTCTGCTGACCCGGGACTTACTTCTTTCTTTTGCGAAAGCCCGGGTGCAGTATGCTGACCCAAGACTTACTTCTTTCTTTTGCGAAAGCCCAGGTGCAGCATGAACAAGAGGTACAACATTTAAGTTTACAAAAGTGTGTCAGCCAGCAGTCGTTCTTGTGAACTGGTTACACAATGATTGTAATTTGTGTGACCGCTGGCCTTGGCTGGTCGTGAGGAGTAATAAGAGCCTTTGCCTCTGCCTTTCTTGCTCTGTCCTCTGTAGCCTACATTCTTCCAGGCTGGTCGTTCTGGTTTCTTACTGTCTGTCCATTTCTCAGGACGTTCATAACGGTGGAAACGACCCTTCTTTCCTGTTTAAAGCTGTCCCTTGCTTTCACAGTTTGCTATGTCTTGTTCTGCTTGTTTCAAGGCTTCTTCAGGAAACAATGTTGAGGGGTGCCGTCCTGAGGGCAGCCAGAGTATCTGGTTTGATGCCAGTCTTAAGGTGTGACAAATATGAGTCCCTTCGAGCTAATGTAGTGTTGGCTACTGTAACAAACACAAAATCAGTGAGGTGTTCTAAGGTCTTGGCCATGGCTTGAGTAATCCCAGAGTTAAAATCCATTAGGAACTGTAGTTCCTCAGCAGTACCAGAGACCTTGAGATTTGCCTTTGCTAAGCTCTGACGTAAATTTTTATTTCATAAAAATGTAAATATACTCTACCATATGAAAACACTTGGGTAAGCGTGGCTTGGCGTTCGGTGACCGCCACATACACCGTACATAGAATTTAAAATATGAGGGGAGACCCTCTTTAAACCTATATAGTTGCTACCTTTGACCCCTGGTGACCTAATTCACTCTGCCATGCGCAGTAATACAGAAATAGTTCATTCTTTTTGTGGCAGTTGAACTACCAACAGGCGTTTTGCTACCTCTCAAAAAGACCTGCATTTACACGTTTTTATGTTCAGTAAGTAGTTCTTTGCTGTTTTATTCACTCTTCCTCCATTTTATTCACCTTTTACTTCGATTTCTGGTGAATTTATTGTGTACTTTGGGCATATATTTTACGTGTTTTTTCCAAAACTCGTATTATCGCTCATCTGGTCACGTGGTGTTAGAATGCCGGATTTCCTTTGGATTTTTTTGGATGATTTTCCAGGCATTACAATTTTAATTTACGGTTTTCCTTCATTCTTTCAACGAAATTCTTCTTTTTTTCCCACGTATTTTGACCATATTGTCACCTTGACTGTGCATTGGTTTTCACGTAGTTACTGATTTGGTATTATCGCTCATCGGGTCACGTGGTGTCAGAATGTTCGATTTCCTTTGGAAATATTCATTTCCGCGGTGAATTAACTCATTTATGCACTTCTACAGGCATTATAATTCCCCATTTATGGTTTCCTTCATTCTTTTTACGAAATTCTTCGTTTCACCGCGTATTTTGACCTTATTTTTTGAGCGTTTTATGAATCATTCACCAGGTCACGTGATGGTGACGTCACATCCAAAATGGAGGTCAACCGATCGGTTGTCAGAAAATATTCATTTTCATGGTGATTACAGCATTTCCAGGTTTGTTTATGCATTCCTTCTACATAATTCTTTTATTATTATTATGTCAGAGCATAATGTGTAATATATTTCCTTTGTTAACGCATATTTTATAGCGTAACATTACGGTATTTACTACCTACCATTCACGGTTCTTCACTTGTACAGGCCCTTTCATTTGACATTTCTGGAATTCGGATCCTGGTTTCAGTGTTTTGGGGTTCAATTCTGAGCCTAGGGTCTCCATTTTTAGCCTTCTCCACCTTCAATTCTGGAGGTTGGGGGTTTACGGCATATGGGGAGGACTTTGTCTTCCACCTTTTGGAGATCCATTTCACTGTTACTGGTTTCCTACATTCCAATTTTATGTCAATTGGTCATTTGGTTTCTCAGTCCATTTTCAGTCCTTTGGCCTCTTTTGTGCCTAGGCTTCAGTCTAATCAGACTGCTTTTTGGTACTGGGATTACCTTCTCAAGACCATTCATCTTCAGGGTCCCTTTAGAAGAGTTTAGCAGTTGAATCCAACTGATTTTGCTACTTCCTTAACACTACTCCATTCATTTTCTAAATCTAGAAAAATTTTGTTTGGGGTTTGGTGGAAATCTTCTGTTACTCAACAGCTTTCTATTGCATTTTCACCATTTTTTAGATCTGACGATCAATGGGCACATCTCCCTTTTGGGTATGTTGGGGGTTCCTCTGTCTACAGTTAACCTTTAGGCAGACTTCAGGAACCCTATTCCAACTTTTTGGTGCCAGTCTGTTGGACTATATGGGTGCTTAGGACTTCATCCTTTAATCTTCTCCACAGAAGATTTTCAAGCTTCCTGTCCAACAGAATTAGGGAATAAATTTGACTGCTCTTTCCTTTTGATCAGTCTTATTTTTCTCTAAGTCAACCACTTTTCCCAGGCTTAGAGGTTCCTTCATGAGGCCAGATTCTTAATTTCTGTCACTCACTCTTTTTGGGATCTTCTCATTCTAAGTTTTATAGGGTGGGTAATTACCCAAATTTACCTTCTAAAACTTAATTTGGCCAGGTACAAATCCTCTTCAGAGGGTTTTTTTGGGTTGACTTGCTCAGGTTTCCGGACCTGGGATCTAGTCTGGTGGGGTTCTTAAGACCTTCTCTTCCCTAGGTAGAGTTCCTCTGCTATTAGGGGAGATCTGAGATAGACCTTAGGGTCCTTATTTCTGTGGGATTTTTTCCTTCAGTCCTGTTTTGTTGATCACTTATTCAAGTTGATTGACAAGGCAATACTTTCTCAGTGGTCTTGTTCATCCACCATGCTTTGGGCATCTCTTCAATGGGTCTTCTAGCTCCATTTTAGCTGGTTGATCTATGGCTCTTTTTCAGCCATCTTTGCACTTTGTTTTGAGAGATTTCTTTATCCATTTCCCTCACCTGTGCTTAGTCACTTGGTAGGGTAAATTGGTCCTATTTTGGTCTTATGCTGTTTTTGTGGTGTCTCTCTGGGGAAACCATTTCTTCTCACATATAACAGTATAAGTAGAAGCTTTTCATGTGGCCCTTACTCAAGGTGCCTCTTTTAAGCTATCTGCATTAGCCTCTTGAGGCATACCAATTAAGACCTTTTTCCTCCCATCCAGGGAGTTTTCTCTCTAACTTAGTGCTTTAAGGATGTGGTTCCTTTCCAGGTTCCAACATTCTGATGGTGGAATGCCTTCCAGAGGTAGAGGCTCAGCCTCAACCTCTATTATGGTGTCCTTCAGGAGATAAGAGTGTTGTTTTACTCAAATTTTCACTCTTACTTCCAGATCCCTCAACTTGCCAGTGGGAGGTCAACAGATTCCACTTTCCTGATTTCTTCTTCAGCTCTTCTCCACAGAAGAATGCTGTTCTTTGTCATTCAGTCTCACACTGTCTGTTCACATGAGCAGTTCAAGTATCATGAGCTCCTGTTTTCCTGTTTTTTTCAGGGCATTATCCTTGACAAAAATATACTGGAAACCACCAATAGATTTATATCTTTCCCTGGTTTTCCAGACTATCAGGATGCAACTTATCAGTTGATCATTTTCTCAATTGGCCAGTGGACCATTTATTTTCCTCAATTTGCCTCCTTTCTCTTCTTTGGCTCCTTTGGTTCATTCTTGCTCATAGTTTTGCTTTTGGGCAAGGTGTACCACTTTGTGGCAATGCCTTATGGTCTAGCCACTAGCCTTTCAGGATTTACTTCCTTAGTCAAAGAAGTAAGGAAAGTTGGCTTTGAGGTTGGGCATCTCAGTCCACATGTGACTACAAATTGGCTCATTAGAGCCAATAGTTGTCAGAGGCTCATTTACCAACTCTATTAGAGTTGACTTTCAACTTGGAGTGGTTCTTAGCAGGAAGTATTTAGATCTGTTTCTTTAACAGGTCTCCTTCCTGGGTCAGGTTCTTAACCTGTTTCTTACCTCTCCAACTGGGCTCCTTTATTTCTCTTGGCTTCCACTTGGAAGCCGCTTCTTCAAGATCCCTGCACATGACACTTCCTCTGTGTCATCTCAGGACACTTGATTTTCCTTCTCAAAGGTGCTCTGGATTTTCCATTCCTTGTTCCTTCTATGAAGGTTCATTCAAGATGGTACTATCCTGGGAACTATGTCTTTGCATATCTCCCTTTAATTCCCTAGTTTTTACATCTACTTTCATGGATGTTTCACTGCAGGGTTTGGGAGTTCTTTGTGCTCTGTGGACCACCTAAGGTCTATTTTTGATGTAGCAGTCTAGTCTGTTCATCAGTTCTAGAGCTCATAGCTGTCCTTTTTGCTCAGACATTTGTTCCTGTATTATCCTTTCATCAAAGGATCATCCTTTCAGCCTCAAACAACTCAAATGTCTTGTTCTCAAGACATTTGTTCCTCATTTGTCCTTTCTTTAAGGGATTCTTCAGATAGTCCAGGTAACACTGTTGTCTGGGCTTTCTTTATATCAAGACAGCTTCCACTCTTGGGACATGTGTATTTTGGCATCTTTTGCCATTATTTTTACAAGAACAAGTCTGTTCTTCCACCTACTCATGTTCCAGGGGCATGAATCCTTGGCAGACCATCTCTGGAGGTCTTTTCTCACCTTTCATATAAGGTGGCCCCTCAATTCTTGGATCTTCAGATGGTAGTCTCAGACTTCTCATCTTATTTAGATCTCTTTTGTCATGTGATTCAATCACAAGCTGCTATTGCATGTGCCTCCTGTGCTAGATCCTTAGGCTCTGGCAACAGATGCCCTGGAGTGCTTTGGTCTGGGGTACTTGTTTTACTCCTTCCCTCCTTCAGCTCTTTGTCCTCTATGGCCAGGAAGTTAATCAACTTTCAGAGCTGTACCAATCTTCTTGTAGCCTTCCTTGGCAAGTGCCAAGTTTTTGGCCTCAAGATCTCCTTTAAGAAAGCCATTGGCTCTTCCTCTTATTCTTCTATAACAATCTCATCTAGAGTTTTGTTATTTATTTTTATGGAGTTCGTTTCTTCAAGTTTTCTGGCTGAAGTCTCCTTTAAGAAGAATTTTCACAGGAGGGGTCTTGGAGGATTTTTATCCTCCATAACTGTCTATGAAGCAATGTGGAACTGCTTCAAAAACTTGTGAGAAACATGGCCACTCTGCCATGCTTCAACTGTCCCATTTATTGCTGTTTGTTCCTTTTAAGGAATTATTTTTCAGACAATAGGGATACAGGTCAGCTCTCTCCAGGTACTACTTGGAGTTGGGTTCTTATAGGGAGCTTGGAAGTCTCTTTTAGAGCTTCTATAAGTCCACACTAAGGGTAGTCGTCACCTACCTTTTGGTACTTAAACCTTGCTTCTGCAGGCTCTTAACAAGGCTCCTCTTGAACCCTGTTTACTTGCTGAGCCAAGTTTTTCACATATTAGACAGTCTTTCTTACTCCCTTTCTTTGGGAAGGAGAAGGAGTGATTTTGATTCCTTTATTTAAAGGTTTTCTCTCACTCTCTAGGGATGGCCTAAGTCATCCTTAAGTCAGATCTTACTTTCCTGGCTTAAGCCAGTTATCTTCAGAAGGCTCTTCCTGCTTTGACTTTTTGTCTTTGGTCAGGATGACTTAGAAGACCTCTCCTTTTTTACAGTCAGATTCCTAAGATACTTTCTATCTACCTATTCTGACTTTCTTAGAAGGATTTCTTCTTGGTCTTTCTTCTGAAGTCCAAGAGGGTGATATTGCTGCTCAGACAATATCTTTTTGGATAGCATTTTATCCTTTATTCCCTCAATCTCTGTTCCACAGAGAATGCATCTCTTCATGGTGTCAGGTCTCATCATGGCAGGGCACAGGCTGCTTCCTGGTCCTTTAGGGGTGGAATCCCACTCCTTGTCAACATGAGATCCTGCACGTGGAAGAGCCATTCCACTTTTACATCCTTCTACTTTAGGAATGTACCTCTCAAGAAGGGGGATTCCTCTTGGAATCCTTGCACTTCACTTATTTTCCTTCAGAGATGTTGTTCTTAAGAGTCTCTATGATTTCTTAAGTGGAGTGGACATCCTTTTCCACTCAACCATTTCTCTCTCTTCTACTTAAATTCCTCAATTTAAGTCCATCTGAAACTTTTAGTTTCAGAAAAAGGGGGGTGGCATTTCCCTTTTAGGGAATCTATTCTTCATCTCTATTTTCAGAACCGTGCTTCTTAGTGCCTCTGGGCATGTTCCCATTCTGAGCACAGGGCATACTTATGCCTTCTCCTTTGAGCTGACCTAATAGGGTGTAGACAGCAGTGTTGAAGTTAGTGCAGTGGTTAATGCTACTCACTTAACTCAGTGGAGTTATTGCTTCAGCACAGAGGTTTTGGGTTCAATTGCATTGCAATAGGAAGTATCCTTTTGTAGCAATTTAACCTTAGGGTGGTTTTCCTCAGGCTATCTTTTTCCCACCATCCTTCCATGTGGGCATTCAACCCAAATGTCTTCATATGGTAGAGTATATTTACATTTTTATGAAATAAAATTTCATATTTTTAAATGTAAAATGCATTTTTATGAATAAAAATGTATATACTTACCATATGAAAACAGCAAATCACCCTCCCGCCTGCCCCGCTTTTAAAGACCTTTTCCCTGCATTTATGTTTATTTACAAAAAAAATTAACTATTTCTGTATTACTGTGCATGGCAGGGTGAATTAGGTCACCAGGGGTCAAAGGTACCAAGTATATAGGTTTAAAGAGGGTCTCCCCTCATATTTTAAATTCTATGTACGGTGTATGTGGCGGTCACCGAACGCCAAGCCACGCTTACCCAAGTGTTTTCATATGGTAAGTATATACATTTTTACATTTAAAAATATGAAAGTTTTTAATTTCGACTGCAGGGGCCACGGTGGCAGAGTGGTAACACTCTCGCCTCCCACCTCTGTGGCTGGGGTTCAATCCCCGTCATGGCCGTAAGTGGGAAAGCTGGTAGTTGCTTGCCGTTGGTCGGCACTTTACGGTACAGAACCCTAGCGAACTATATGTACTGGTTTCCTCTGCCCTTCCAACTACCCATCATGATATGACCTGTACAGTGTTGAAAGCGATGTAAAACCCCAAATAAACAAAATTAATTGCGACTGCATATTGTCTTGTACCTTGTACAAACACCTGATGAATGCGGCTGCTTTGTTGCAGATAGTGAAGGCTTCACGAGCTGCCTTTTTCCACCGTCTCAGATTGTCCTATGAAATCTGACGAGAGGCTGGAGGGGTTGAAGCAATGCCGGCTGCTCTGGCAATATGACTGTAAATGCTGTGCACTTTAGACGCATCTGTATTCCATGAAGACACAGTTTTACCAGTAGTGCTCTTCTGTTGGTCGGAAACAAACCCATACCACTTCTGTTGAGATCTGCCTGGCCGTACAAACTGGTCTTTGAGCAAACCGCCAGCTTCCGAGATGCATGAAGGGTAGCCTTTTACCAGTGTTAAGTTTTCCCATTTTCCTGCATAGCCACTCATCAATGGCATATTGACCGACACCTTGCTGGTGGGCTGAGTATTTGGACCAGCAAAGGGGTTGTCATCTGATGTGGAGGTTGCTGTATCCATATCTGGGATATGTGTCCACCCGATGTAGGACCTGATCCCTCTCATGGTCTCTCTATAATTCTGGTCCTCTGAGAGGGTATGGTCGGGGTCCGTAGCAGTAACATCAGGGTCCTGGTCGGACAATTCCCCCTCCTCCACAAAGATAGCCACTGAGGTCAGTCTGAGTAATCAGAGTCTGAGTCAGTGTCCATAGAAGCTGAACTCTGCCTTCCGGCCGGTGCTGAGGACAATTTGCTGGAAAACTGGTGAAGGGCAGTTGAGCCTGTTCCAGCTAAATCTGAGGGTCGGTCGGTGGTTGGCTTTTCTTTTGGCAATTTGCTGGTCGATTGACTCTTGGAGACAATCTGACTGTTACCATGCAAATCTGAAGTAGTAGCTGCTTCTTTGAGGTAGATGTAAGCGATTTGTTGGTGGCCTGCCTCTGTGGAGAGTGGTCGGTGCTGTACAAATCTGAATGTTGAGGTCTATCAGCCGGTCAGATGAACGGCTCAAAGTACCTAACTGCACCAACTGGAGGTGAATGCATTGGTGTGACCTTAACAGGGGCAAAGGTCGGTTCCAGTTTCTCCAAAGTCTTAGCAAGCAAGAGGGCCTCTAATCTGTTAAACCTCTCTTACCATTTAAGGACTAACTCTTTGATCCTGGTGTCTGCTGAGGATCTGTGAGACTGAGGGGTAGGCAATTTAGGAGGCTTCTCTGTGCCGGATTTGGGGTGTTTGGTAGAAGGATTCTTATCAGGTGGGTTAGGCTTTTTCTTCTTCTTCTCTGAACTCGAACCCGGGGATTGAACTACCCCCTGGGCATCCACAGCTCCCACTACCATCACAGAGGACGGGTCAATGAGAGAGGAACTGTCTGAGTCTTTCTTGGGAGTATCTGAAGATTTCTTAAGTTCCCGTTTTTCTTTCTTGAGCCTGTAACTAGGTGTGGACAACTGTAAACGTTCTTCAGTCAGGGAATTGCAAGCAGTACAATCATTATGAGAAATACAAGGATCAGTACCTTTACCTTTTTCTCTGCAACGTGCGCAGAAACTATGGCTGTCAAAGCTGGCCATGAGGTGTCCACACCCTCCATGTTTCTGGCCCTGATAAGACATAATGATCTGATACTCGGTTGAATTTGATATGAAAATGATCTATATACTCCTGAAAATAGTTTATATAAATATAAGAGCAGTTACTGATGTTAAACTATTAAATATTCCAAAAAAAAACAATTCTCATGAAAAACTGTGTACACAATGCATGCGCCAAATGAAAAAAGATGCTATGACGTCACGCTGTCTAGACAGGAAGGAAGTAGGATGTGCCACCTGGTGAGTGCACAATGGGACCGACCAGCTTGTGAGGGCATTATGCACTCCTATAGGACGACTTTTTCTGTCATTTGGCAGGCCGGTCTGCGCCGACCGGATTAGCAAGTGTCCATTGGATAGGATGTATTAACGCAATAAAAAACAAGATTATACAAAATGACTACAATAAACTATGTAAAAAACCACAATCAACAATACATAAACAACAAACAAAATAAAGTGTAAAAATACAAAGTATAGATCAATATAACAGAACAACATTAACCAAGACTAGATTTTACAGAATGAATTAACATGAAGGACAAAACACAAAATAATTTAATTAAAAAATTTTAAACAGGCAACATTCTTTTAAAATAATTTATAACATTACAAACATTTTCATTAAATAACTTTTCCAACGTCACGTAGGTCAATACAGTCTAATAATATATGCTTGACTCAATGGCTTTTATGTTAACTGTCTTAAAAATGTGAACAGTATGAAATTAAATGATTTAATTAATGGATGCCATAAGAATGCATTACCAAAATTTTGTGTGAACAATTAGATTTGTGTAAAAATATAAAAACTAGCAGTGTATACATTTAATACAATGATATGTTTTAAGTATCCGATATAGAAAATGCATGCTTGGAGTGAAGTATGTGTATAATTCTTTTCAATCATGCCATAAGAATGTATTACCCACTCTTTGTGTTGTTTTATTTACTCACCTTGTCACCTTGATCACTAAATTCACCCTTACTGCTCTCAACCTGCCCCAACACAGTTACATCAGCAGGGTCTACATGGGGGGAGTTTGTCTTCTGGAGTTCCTTACGTGCCCTGTATGTAGGGTTGGCCAATTGCCTCTTCTGATATTCAGAAAAACTGTCACAAATCCTGAATTGCTTTTTAACAGAGGGCCTTTCTCATGACAATGTGCACATTTAGCATGAGAGTCAATAATGCCATAATGTGTCCACACGTTCCCCTCTTCTGTCCAGGGGATGCCATGATACTCCAGAAACAATATAAAGTCACTTTATATAAAATAATGTTAAAAATAAATTTGTAGTTGCCTTTAAAAATACTTCGTTTTTCAATACTCTGCAAAAACATGTCTGTGCACTCCACACACCAAACAAAATAGACACAATGACGCCAGTATATGTCTAGACAGAAGGAAGTATGGTACGCCATCTAGCGAATGTACATTCTGTGACCGGTCCTGCCAGTAGTATATACAGGATGGATTTTTCAGTCATTTGGCAGGACTGGTCTCGTCGACAGGTAAAGCAATTGTCCATCGGATAAGATGGGTTAATCCAAAAAAAATCAAATATTTACTGAAAAATAAAACGCAGGGAAAAAACAAAACAGTAAAAAATTTGAATTCAGTAGAAATGTCCTGTGTTACCAGTTCTGGTTATAGACTGAAATGGATGAAATTTGAAACCACTAACATGCTCGAAATGGTTTGGCTGACTTGCAGCATTTTTGCAGTTCCAGACCATCTTTGAGAAGGACCAAGCTACGTAGAGGCCCCACCTTGCTGACAAATATAACCCAGATCCAATGTAAATATTTTGACTTAAGTTCATGGGAGACAGAGAGAGAGGCAAACATACAGACATCCGTAATAACCTGTGCCACACTGTTTTTCCCCATGCTTTCTTGAGCTCTCCGCACAATCTTACTTTATCACTAATTATTTGCTAAAATTATTTGTCGTTTTGTGATAAACATTCTCCATTAACACCCGTTTGACATCTAATTTGTCATTTCCTTTTTACATTTTCAACATGCTTTTGTTTATTTTAGCAGTTACTTTTCATTTGTTGTGAAGAGATTTGTTTGCTGGTTTTTATTGCCACAAATGCCCATCTCCAACCTATTCAAATATCTACCCCATGGCCCCTGGGCATTACAGAATGCAGCACCAGTACATGAAGCTACCAAGTATTTACTAGATGTCAGCACTCGGCAGGAAATTCTGTATCATTTTGGTAGCCTACTGCTAAAATACTTGTTATATGTCCGTATAAGTTAATGCATTGTGCAAGATAGGTCCTCTCTGTCTTGTCTGCCTCCTCCCTTCATGCAGAAAAGGGATTACTATTGTCTAGCACTTTATGGGACAGCCACCAAGCAACATCATTGTCTAATCTTGTGGAGCGTTAGGTCACCTTACCCTACAGGTCTTCTTCAAGACCTTTGATATTCACAATATAAAAACCGAAAAAAAGTTAATTTTAATATGTCAAGTCATTTTTGAGCTACTGTCCATAAATGGAAAAAAGTTAAACTTAATATAAATGTGTTACAAGTGTGAGTTTAAGATAATTGTAACATAGGGCACATCCACATGCCAAATCTTAATTTAAAGTAGGTTTCAAGATACTTTCCAGAAACAAACTGCGATGACATGACAATGCTGACCAAACATGTCCTGCATCACAGCTGCTGGTGGCACAAAACTGTTGCAACCTTCACCTCATTAGATTTAAAAGAATATCAGCAAATTTATTTCAACCTGTTTTCTTTTGGACTAGATACGTGTGCATGTTGAATATCAATGAAAAAGTATAAATTATTGCATCAAATATCTTCCAAAGCCCTGAGTATTGCCACTTCTGGGAGTCCAATCCACACAGAGGAGACTGCTTATGATTACATGTCAAAGTTTGGGGCCACGGTGGCAGAGTGGTAACACTCTCACCTCCCACCTCTGAGGTCGGGGTTCGATTCATGGCTCTACCTCAAGTGGGAAAGCTGGTAGTTGCTTGCCGTTGGTAGTTTACAGTACAGAACCTTGACCAACTGTATGTACTGGTTTCCTCTGCCCTTCCAACTACCCATCGTGATATGACCTGTACAGTCTTGAAAGCGACGTAAAACCCCAAATAAATAAATATATGTCAAAGTTGCTAACCACTGAGGACCTTCAAATATCTTCCAAACACCAAAACAATGGTCCCAACAGTATAAAAAGATACTCAGTTGTTGTGTCATCAGCATCTATTTGCTGGTGACACAACAACAGAGTATCTTTTTATACTGACTTTTGTTAATCTGAAATACAACAGGAAATTACCCGATTGACATAAACAAAGATGATATCATAAATAAAGATGACAATATGAGCGTGTGTATATCTGGTTATATATGTATGCATGTTTTGGGGGTACATTTGTTTTATTGTTTTTCACCCAATTATACAACTATCTTATTTTAGTGGCGTTCACATAATATTTTATTAGAGGCTTTTTGATTGTGCACCCAATGTCATGTTTACAACTATACAATGAAATAAAGGATAACTAAAACTAATTATACTAATTTTGCATATAAACGACTGCTTCATCATCAATATTTCCAAAACCGTAACATATATTTCACTTTCGACACTGTATAGGTCATATATCGACGGGTAGTTTCAGGGAGAGAGGAAACCAGTACACAGAGTTGGTCAAGGTTCTGTACTGTAGGGTTTGGGGTTTGTACTACTTTAGAGGTCGGAGACCAGTGTGTTACCACTGCACTATTGAGGCCCCAAACTGTAACATATAAATATGTTACACATCTTTATTCTACTTGTGGGGGGCCACGGTGGCAGAGTGGTAACACTCTGACCTCCCACCTCTGAGGCTGGGGTTCGGTTCACGGCTATACCTCAAGTGGAAAAGCTGGTACTTGATTGCCGTTGGTCGGCAGTTTACAGTACAGAACCTTGACCAACTGTATGCACTGGTTTCCTCTGCCCTTCCAACTACCCGTAAACCCGAAGTAAAACCCCAAATAAATAAATATACTACTTGTGGTGGTGAATTCAATTCCAGCTCATGGAAATATGTGAAAATGTCATGAAGAACTCTTCCCATATAATCCCCAAGTGATTAAAAGAGATGTAAAACAACTTTGCCCTTGTGGAAATATTATCCGTTATCCCATTTGGTAAAGTTCCAAAATTTTATAAATTCGATCGACTCGAAAGAAAACTGGTTCCTTTTATAACTTGGTTTCAAATTTTTGAACATGATTCTTTTGCATTCTTTATACCAAGGCCAATGTCTTTATTCATAATTTATTGTCATATGTCTGGACATTGATCGGATATGGTTTCGGTCTGAAATCATCTTCTTCTTTATAATTTCTTATGATCACCTTATGACATAATGCCAATATATGTTATCTATTGATACTTGCTGATAGATGAATGGCATGTATTTATAGGCATGATGTATTGCACAAATTACTATATTTAGCTTGTGGAAATAATTTGTGATTTTCATATTTTCTCTTTAGATGCACATTTAATGTCATAGTCACTGTTATACAGCAAACTAAAATGGAAACCACATGTACCAGATCTCTGGTTAAGGTAATGATTTTGACATTACTAACAATGGGATGTGCATTACTGCTGTTATTTTCAACAAAATATTGCATGGAATTAAAATCGTGGGACACTTTGGGTGAGGAAAGTGTTACTTCCATGACAGCTATGCAGGATGATGACTTAGTCACTGGGTCTCTTGAGGATAAAACTGATATGTCGCCAAATGAAACAGCTGTGAGCAAAACCAAAATCTGTGTTTGTGTCTCCACTGGGATAGGATGGCTTCTATGCGTGGTGTTATATCTACTGGGTATATTTTTGATAAGGTACAGATGCAATAAATATTTATTTTGCTTTTCTTAATTGAGAGAAATTAACACATTTAAGTTGAGTATTTTAACATTGTTTACCTCAGGTTTTGTGTTATATTTTTAATCAGTTGTTTGCCTTTCCGAGCTGATGTTTAATTCCTGAAATCAAAAAGATACAAACACAATCTTAATACCACCCCATGCTGGAAATGAGGATTACATCTGTTATATCTGTTACAAGATTGACTCCTTAAGTTAGGAGTCCTAACAGCCCAGATTCTACTGTAAGGAGCACATTCTCATTGGTTGTAGTACCCAATATTTTCCCTTCTGATGTGACTGATTTATTTTACATTCTCAAGTACCCAGTTTTTGGGTTCATTGCAACAGGACCACCATTTAAGTGATTCTCTGAGTCTCCCCATACCTGGCCCAGAACTCAAATGGTCACCCATCCAACTAACTAAGCTCAGTGCTGCTTAACTTCAGTGATCGGACGGAAAATGGTCAAACTACATCTCATAGGCTCAGGTTCCCTCTTGATTGTTAAAGGCATAACTATATCAGTGGTAAGATGGTTGTCCCATTTTAAACATATTTATAAACTTAACATTCTTTAATGTTATGGTCGATTATTTGGGTGCCACCACCTATCTTCTTTACTCATTTCATCAGCAGAACAATCTTGCTGTTAAATAGAGCCTAGTGAGATCTTTTCATGCAAGTCTGAAGATAACTTCTCAGTTTGATCAGGATTTGATGTTTTGAATTATGACAATTGTAAATAGCTGGTAGGACTAATCTATTTGGTCATACAAGCGAACTTCGCAGTTAGGACAAGTCAAATGTTTTTTTTCAGCTTCCATTACATTTTTTTCAATAGGGTTAGTCATAGTAACCCTTCTGAGTTTAACAACATGACTTTGGCCTTAAATTAGATCGGGAAAGTGGGATATTACAGGAATAGATAATAAAAGTCAAGGTTAGAGTTTTACGTCCCATTCAACAGCCAGGGTCTTATTGGGATAGGTTCTCAACATTGACGCTTGTGCGAGTCTTACCCACACAGAGGTGATTGTTCTGCTGATGGTGGTGGCACATTGGATAGGGTATTAACTTATAAAAATTTAATTTACTTATTAAATTTGCAATTTTCGATTCTGAGTTGCAATAATCGCATCTCTTTTGGGCCATGAAAGGGCTGTCTGACCTATTTTTCTTAATTTCCGTCTGAGACATTTAACAGCTTCTTATGTTATTTCCAGTATTCTATAAGTTGTAGTTGACTTACAGTGAGTAAACTTAGGCATATCACAGACAAATACTTTTATAGATTTGTTAAACCTAAATGCAGCAGAATTTAATATCAAATGTAATTATTTTTTTTAAAAACGTGACCACATCCCATCGTTTTTACAAATATGTTCTAGTTCATTATTTTGACAATCAAATCCAATTCTCCGTCTTATATTACATTCTTCTTTCATTGTTAATATTCTGTTCCCAGGAAATATCACAGAAATCAGTCTGATGTTTAATCTGGGTAGAAAAACTAATATCTTTCCTGCAATGTGGTGCAAAAATACTGACCTATGACTACAACATATGTTGTATTTTGACCTTTCTTCAACCATCTTTGGGAAATGTTGTGTACTAAGGTGTACTTATGTTTTTACTTATGTTTTACAGAAGAGGAACTGGAGACATGAAGACAGTTTCATACAATGCTGTTCCAATATAATTTGGAGACTATTCTTACACATGGAAGGACTTTGCATAACCTAGCCAAAATAGTTCCTACTGGAGCCACTCTAATGCCTGTTATTCATCATATTTGTATTATCTACTGCACAATATTTGAACTAAATACCGGAACACACAGACCATGTAATGTTGTTTTGTATTCACCAGTGCCTCTTACCATGGATAACAACATGACAGTTCCTGGACATACATAAATCCTCATCCAGTTGAAGTGCTGAAAAACCTGTAAAAACTAAGTAGTATCAAGCCATGGTTATAATCTACATTGCGTAAAAATATAACCCAGATCCGAGTGATGTGCATGAACAGACAGACAGACTTGATTAACAATAGCTCCGCCTCCCCCTGATGGTGATCTGGATCAACGACTGCATACAAAACAATTTTAAAGAATTTTTATCATTGCACCCATAAGTGATATTTAAGGTGTTGTACATATCATTTGTGATGTTTTCTTATTGTATACTTAACGTAATTAATCATGCCATAGATGAAGATAGTAAGGACTTTGTATGTAATTATATATACTGGTAATTATTGTAAGCTTTATTGTTTATTATTGTTAACCTGGTACTTTGACAGTATTGTTCTTTCCTCAGCTTTTGAACCATACAGCTTAAAAACATATCAATAGCAGCTTTACATACAATGCCCCTAGTCTCTAAAATAAACTGTCTCTTCATAAATGGTATTGCCACTGTGGCCTACTGAGTAACAGATTCAGTGGGAAAGAAAGAGGTCCTGGGTTCAATCTAAGGTGGAGGTAGGTACATTGTGTGTTGGGTGACCGCTTTAAGTGATAATGCTCTGTCACTGTGTTTTATCTCCATTGACACGCTTTAAAACCTCAGGTGATCCATAAGACAAGTCATTCAATTAAAGGAATGTCAGTGACCTGAGAACTTGAGCTGTATTTGTGCAGTTGTAGGAGTACAAGAGTAGGAGTAGGAGCTCCTTAAAGTCATCTTTCCAAGTGAGTTTGCTTGGCAACAGCATGGAACCAGCTGAATCAGTCGAAAACCTTGGTGTCATCCTGGATGCGGAAAATTCAATGCAAAGACACATGGCTAATCTCTGTCGCATGAGTTACAACCATCTCCAGGAACTACAAAGGGTCCGCAGGTATTTAACTCATGAAACAGCTGTAAGGGTGGCAAATGCCTTGGTTAGCAGTCGCCTGGATTACTGTAACTCACTGCTTTACAACACAAAAAAGGCATATACTAGCAGACTACAGAGAGTTCAAAATGCCTTATGTCATACGATATGCAAGCTAAATAAATATTGTCATGTCATACCCTTCCTGCACAAACTAGACTTGCTTCCCATTCATTACCGTATATTGTTCAAATACAATCTCCTTACTTATAAAGCAATACATTTCAGCCAACCTCCATATCTTTCAACTCTAATTAGGCGGAGTGATCTCACATGGGGCAATCGCCTATCAATTTCCTCATCTAAACCAAATAAATGCTCAGGGTTGCGCAACTTCATAGTAGGGGCTCCCACGGAGTGGAACAAGCTTCCTCAAGCCATTAAAACCATAGAAAGCATTTCTGGTTTCAGAAAACAGTTGAAAACATATCTTTTCAGAATAGCTTATCCTCCACCATAGCCTATCTCCCCTATCGGACACTAATATGGTAACGGACCTTGTTTTGGAACTGGACTATCCCTTTTTGCACATCAGCGCCTTAGAGGATGTTTACATTAATTCAGTGCTTTATAAGTGTTTCTTACTTACTTACTTACAAGTAGGGCTTTGAGTACTGTGGTAACTGAGATACAACATTGAGTGTACATATAAAATGTGTAATGTTTTTTTTCTAGTTTATTTTAGAGTAATGTTTAAAGTTACTTATCATCAATGTCTCTCCATCTTATTTTTTCATTGGTTTCTGTTGATACCAACTCACACGTCCAATGACTGAACAAAGTGTGAGTAATGATTCTGTTCAGTGTGCCTCAGAATCTATCAATACAGAGGTTAAGTGCTGTAAAAGTATACTAATATTTGATTAGATCTTTCTGAAATGAACTGTTGACTTTGTATTGTATTAATGAAAACATTATATTGAGACATTTTCCCATAGTAACACGTATCCATTGTGGTCAAAATATTTATTAATATAATATATATCCTTCATGTACCAGAATTTGGCCCATTCCACCTTCCGATCTAAATAAATTCAACATCCGATTTTCATATGTTTGTTGGCAAAAATTACAAACTGAAGCTATGCATTTTTAAACAGAAGGGCTGTTTGTTACATACAGGATTCTGTGGGACAAGGAAAGTGCACTGTGAACTTTCATTTATTTTGTTTTTATTTTTTTTATTTATTCGGGTTTTATAGTTTTCAACACTGTATTGGTCATATCATGGCCAGTAGCTTTATGGGGAGACGAAACCAGTACATACAGTTGGTCAAGGTTCTGTACTGTAAACTGCTGTCCATCGGTAAGCAACTGTCAACTTTCCCACATACGGTCCGGGGTTTCACAGACCTCGGATTTGGCAGGCGAGTGTGGTATCATGTGCCACTCTTGCCCCTGTAATGTTTCAAATGTTACAGCTAAAAAGGCTGTATATTTTTAAGGGACTGGAAACAGGTAAACAGTCGTGTATATTCAATGTAAATATATTACTTACTTTTGTACATTTCTTTTCAAAATGGGGCTAAAGATAAACTTTAAGAAGTGAACAAAAGATCTAATTTTACATGCATAAATACATATTAAATTTTTTAACTTTCCACATACATAAATTCATATTAAATTTTTGAACTTTCTCGACAGACCTATTCAGAAGACTAACCATACAGAATGTGACAATTACCTCTTAAATATATTGACAGCATAAATATTTTATCCCCAGGATCATTGTCGAATACTTTTAAGGACATACTGTCTAATAAAACAATGTTATTTTAAGAGTAACTATGTAAAAGGTTCACATACTTACATGTATATTTATATTATACATTTACATCAGTATTTAAGATTCTGTGAGCCATTTTTTTTTTTTTGGTATTTTAGGCCTGAAGTCAGCTATTTTTTGTAATTAAATTCTTCGGTGAAATCACATATCAACTGTGAGTTCTGCCAGTACCTGTTCTATTTAAAGATAAATAATTTCAATTAGGCCTTTTCTTAAAATGACATTCTCAGATTACTCTCAGGTATATGAAAATCCCGTTAATTTAACACTAATGTTTCCTTATACCCAAAACAAAATGTTTTTGCGTAGTACACTTTCTGATCATATTTTCCCACAAAGAAAAAGTTCCACTGTGGTTATTCTCTTGAGCTCTGAATATTCCATATAGTGTTTTGTCTATAGATAGGGTTGTTTTTTTTTGTTCCATAATGCCCCTATTCCACTGGCATGAGTATGTCTATCGATCATCCAAATTATATGGTTGGGAGAAAAATCGTATCAGCTGTTGGACCTATCTCTACATTGGTGACAGACAGAAGTGTTATCACTGCAATGATAGATACCCAAGGAAAATATTCAACATGTATGAAAATCTGTGTGAGTGACCATTTCTGTCCCAAGCAATCATGTCCATATCAGTTTAGGCGTAATGACTAAAATGATAGGATGTTATGATGCATTATTTTACTTGTACGGCCTATGTTGTTCACTATTTGGATGATGCTGAAGTACCCCCAAACTCAAGTTCCTTCAAACACCCACTTTCGATCATAGAGTTAACAAATCAATCATACACTTTTGTAATTCCTTCAGTCACTATGCCACTGTCCATTGGAATTCTTTCCCCTTTCATGTAAGAAACAGTCCCTCTGTTGCATCTTTTAGGAAGCACCTGAAAACCAACCTCTTCAGCTCTAGTTTCCTAACTTAGTTTTCTTCCCTCCTGGTCACACCCACAATCCTGGATTACTGACCTTGAACGCCCCTTGACTCTCCCTATGATAATGATTTTGTTTAATTAGTGCACTGAGTTCCACTCTGTGGGGAAGATATTGTGCTTGCAAAGCAGTAGATTAGATTAGATTGATCCAACCATTACTATGAAATGAGCCGAGCAATAGTGTTTTGAGAGAACATTACTTGTTTGGAGTTTGAGGATTTATCTTTTCTGTTCCACAATTGTGCGATGAAGACTTGGTGTTACGAATGATCATTATGAACTGTTGCTGTCAAAAACAAAGTCGCAGGCTTATCTTGCCAGTCACATGACTGGTCTCTTCACTGAGAACAAAATAATGTCTTTCTTTTACTGTCTTTTTACCAGCCAACTAACCCTTTCCTACCTTTAAAACCCCGGCCCACCCAAAGTTTAAAATTAACTAGGTCTTACGAATGATAGTGATTGTGGACAAAGGTCAAAGTTAGGTTTTTACGGTCAGTTCGGCAGCCAGGGTAATTTTCGGACAGGTCCTAAGCATTGCTACTTGTGTCATGATTGTGGAATTGTGGTCTTAATTCCTACATGCTATCCATTTAATTATTTTATTATGTATATACATTTGTTGAATGAATCATATATAAGTGCTATTCATATAGTTATATATCATATAAATCTTTCTTTGTATGAGGTGACATCAATTCTCGAACACTGGCAGAAGGAAAACCCAAAGTCTATTCATTACTTTTTGTTTCATCATTTCAATTCCTTATCTTGGTAATCTGATAGCACACAAAACGTTTATTTGTGCAAGTTTTGCTATATTAACTAGAGAATCCCCATAGAGCGCAGACCTCCACCAGGGGTTATTTCCGAAAAATCATGTTTTTTTTTCATACTGAATAAGATCCAGATCTTTCCCGTAATGTAGTCACTTCTTTCTTTCACCAGGCGCTACTCATTACCTCCGCCAAGGAGGTTATGCTTTCCCCTTTTACGCCCGTCTGTTTGTTTGTGAACAAGATAACTCAAAAACTTATAGACAGATTTTGATAAAATTTTCAGGATGTGTCCGAAATGGTAAAAGGAAGAAGTGGTTAGATTTTGGGAGTGATCTGGATCATCTGTATGTTCTGGATCCATGAAATGTAATTTTTAAAGACAGATAACTCAAAAAGTTATGGATAGATTTTGATGAAATTTTCAGGATATGTCCTAAATGGGACAAGAAACAAGTGATAGACTTTGGGAGTGATCTGGACCACTGTCTGGATCCATGAAAAAAAAATTGGTAGTGATCTCCGGATCACTATCAGCAAAAATATGAAATAAAGGGGGGAAGCAATATCAGTGCTAATGGTAGGTTTTGAAAGTCCAGGAATTGAGCTCCTGTGGTGGAGGTCTGTGCTCTCCGAGAGCTCTTGTTATTTTTGAAATAATGTCCACAGAGCCAGTCATTGAACTTATGTTTAACATTTTATCCTTAAGGATTATTTCATTAATTTTGAAGACATCTTGAATACATACAAAGGACTATACCCCAAAATACAACCTCCGTGTGGGGATAACGTATGTAAATGTTTGTAATCTGTCTGAAGCCTCTGAATAATCTAAAAATTACATTTATACAAACATACAACCCCGGATTTACATAACATTCCTCCACTACAAATAATTTTTATATTTCATAAAGAAGACCAAGAACTAAAAAAAGTGCCATTTCATCCGAGAAGTTAGTCAATTCCGCACAGGTGACCCAAAAGGTCAAAATATTACCAGTAACATCTTCTTAGGGTAAGAGATTAAACCTTGGATGAATGAGAAACACCGACTCAACACAAGGCAAACATTCCAGTACCAGTTACATGACCTAAAAGTCAGATTCAGTTCTGATGAGCTCCTAGGCTTGACCCCAGACCTGGGGTTAGGTAACTGCCAGTGAAATGACCTCAGAATAGATATATCACAGGTTTCAGGGAGACGAGTTCAGAAATAAGAGGTCCTATACCAATTTACAAGCGTTGAAGGTCAAGTCAGATACAAAGACAAATAACCATTCACATTAGGCGTTTATCAATGTTTATTTTTTAAAACAGCATTTCTAAAACTATATCTTGTTCAAACCAAAACATTCATAAGGAGGCAAGGACCCTCCATAATTCAACGTCATAGCATGAAAAAAAAAACATTTTAAGCATAATACTAGCGAGGTCAATTAACCTTGAGAACAAGGTCAAGAAAAAAGAAAAAGTCGACAGGAAGCAGGTTCAGAAAGACTAGATAAAGTAAAGTGAAATGTAATAATAAGTCCTAAAACCAAAAAATAACCTGCTGACTGCATACCACAAGCCATCCCCATCCTGTTAGTATATCTGGAAAATAGCCCAGCAGACATAACCCAGTTAGAACTAAGTAGGGACTTCATAACATATTTATTATAATATGATAATAAGCAGGATATAATGGTGAGCTAGTGAAAAACCTGCATGCAAGTAAGATCTAACAGAGCTTCCAAATGTAAACTGATACCCCATGTGAGTGTCATCGTAAGCTGTAACCTCCTGAATGCGGGATAATGCCCCCTTTAAAAAGTAAGCACATTTATAAGGACACTAAGGGAGACATCAAATAAGACCGCCTGAATTTTGAAGATAATGTACAAATGAATACTAAGCAGGAGGATAGGCATCATGGTAGTTGAGATAAGTAATGTAATGTGAACATTTACTAAGACAAGCATAATAAAATCACTACTCTAAGATAAACATCAATGTAAGCTCAAATGTCACCATAATCTGATTCCATATTCAATGGCAACAGTAATATTACTAAGCATGGGTATCACAGACATACCAGCAGTAGAAGACATAGCATGGCAATCATCAAACTAAACTTAATCACATTTCCAACAGAAGACGCTGTCATCAACATATACTCAGATCTGTATCAGTGCGACTAAAAAAGCAGGCTACTTAATACGTTTTTAAGCTTTCTTAATATCTCTACCAATATAAAATTCATGAAGTTAATACATGCAAATAAGGGCGGGCACTACAAAGACTTAAGGGAGGAATATGCAATATTCATCATTCACGTATGTCCCCCTTGACCGCTGAATCAAAGCTGAGCTTATTATGTCTGAAGGCTATGAAATGACAAAAGAAACCAGTGTAAGCCAATCAGAAGGGGTGTTTCACTGTAAGGGGTAAATGAATGATAAGGTTTGCCCCCAAGTGAAACCCCCAAAATTCCCTCACCCCAGAGATTTTTTTAAATCCAATTCTAATTGCTTAATCTCCCCTTTACAAAGAGGACTCTAAGATGCAACAGAACCAAAAACAGTCAACCAATTTCAGTGTCCACTGACAGAGCCCAGGCACCTCAGAGAACACAAGGGGATGATTTTTGAATTTACATTTCATAAATGAGATTAAAAAATACAACCTCGATTTTACGGAGCATGTAAACCCAACTCATAGGACAAGTCAGTGGATGAATATTTTGGCACCACGTTTGGCAAAAAAACATCAATTTGGCACAACTCAGCAGATGAAATGTAATTATTGACAACTACATGTCATTGACACTCCATTTGATACATTACCAAGATGTATCAATACCATTTAAGGCATTAATTTCAAGTAGACATTATCCTATCCCCCCTCGAAAAGATTATAAATGATTATTCTTTTGCTGTTATGTTAGTAATATACAGCTATAGCATGTGTTTGTCTCACTGCCTATTTTATTTAAAACAAAGCATGTAAAACAAGCAAAATTAATTTACGTGTACAAGTTATGCACCAAACAAAAGAGATTGGCACAAGACAAGGTTAGGTTATGATCTAAAAGGCTGTCTTCTTCAGCTAATTTTTATCCCATTTTGTGAAAACAGAAAATCATGATTATGTATATTTCAGGTAGTATACCATTTGTTTTATTTTAATAGAAACAATGCTGGAAACTCATATATACGGCAAAATGTTAGCAAATCACGAAACGCAAGTCGCATAGAATGAAACAAACATTTTGTTTGCCTACAAAATAGCCCTTGACTTGTTACGCTAATGTTTTTGTTCTAATCTAATCTAATCTACTACTTTGCAAGCGCAATATCTTCCCCACAAAGGGGAACTCAGTGTGCTAATTAAACATAATCATTATAGTAGGGAAGTCGAGGGGCATTCAAGGTCAGTAATCCAGGATTGTGGGTGTGACCGGGAGGGAAGAAAAACTAAGTTGGGAAGCTAGAGCTGAAGAGGTGAGTTTTGAGGTGCTTCCTAAAATATGCAACAGAGGGACTATTTCTTACATGGAAAGTGAAAGAGTTCCAAAGGCCAGGGGCAGAGTGACTGAAGGAATTAGAAATTGTTAAAAAGAAAAAGAAGCCACTGCGGAATAAATATTGACATATTTGTCTTAATTATATTAACTTTTGTTGATTTTTACTGAAGGTTTTGCTGTTACATTAATTTGGGGGTTTCATTTAAATGAACTACACTTCTAGTGAATTGTATGTGTGTTTTGTTTGTACTTGATGTTATTGGCTGTTCCAGGGGCCACTGTGGCGCAGTGGTAACACACTCGCCTCCCACCTCTGATTTCAGTGGTCCAAACCCCTGACCTTATGTGGGAAAGATGATAGTTGCTTACTGATGGTAGGTAGTTTACAGTACAGGACCTCGACCAACTGCATGTACTGGTTTCCTCTGCCCACAAAATTACCAGTCGTGATATGACCCACACAGTGTTGAAAACAATGTAAATAGAATATAAGCTGTGAAAAAATATAGGCTGTTCCATGTCAGCAATTGGATCTTAAACAGGCTTCCAACTGGGAAATGTGAAATAACTCACGGTCCTGGATGGAGTTTACAACACTTTTTCTATAGCTTTCTGGTCGATGTTGCCATTACGTCTCCACAGGCCACAGTTTACAACATTTTCAAATGGTTTGATATAACCAGGGACACTCCAAATGCACTCGATAAAATGGTCCAAATGCTACCAGATCCAAAACTGCCAGTCCCGATATGGTCCCAAATGTTACAATTGATACAACTGACCTACAGAATGCTCCTGGACATGCAATTTTTGTGATAGCAAGCCTGTCAGGGAGGATGTTTGACCTAGTGGAACTATAAATGTTGCATCATTTTAAGAGCAATTCAAAGTACAATAGATTTCACATATCAAATGTGCATATCAAATGTTTTACATCTCTTTCAACACTGTACAGGTCATATCACAACGGAGAGTTTAGCAGGCAGGGGAGACCAGTACATACATTTATTTATTTGGGGTTTTAGGTTGCTTTCAACGCTGTACAGGTGATATCACGACGGGTAGTTTTACGGGCAAAGGAAACCAATACATACTTTTATTTATTTATTTGGGGTTTCACATCGCTTTCAACACCGTACAGGTCATATCACGACAGGTAGTTTTACAGGCAGAGGAAACCAGTACATACAGTTCGTCAGGGTTCTGTACTGGAAGCTGCCGACCAACGGCAAGCAACTACCAGCTTTGCCACTTGAGGCCATGCTGGGAACCGAACCCCAGCCTCAGAGGTGGGAGGCGAGAGTGTTACCACTCTGCCACCGTGGCCCAAACCAGTACATACAGTTGGTCAAGGTTCTGTACTGTAAACTGCCGACCATCGGTAAACAACTACCAACTTTCCCACATAAGGTCCAGGGTTTGAACTGCCAACATCAGAGGGTTGAGGTAAGTGTGATACCACTTTGTCACTTCGACCCCGTAGAATACATCATTGACACTCCTTAAGGCCACATGTTAACAAGATATTCTTGTTCAACCAAACAGATCTTAGTAAAGTTCAGGGCCCATATTTACAAATATACTTAACATCATGTTAAAACTCATTCATAAACTTGTGTTTAGCTGTAACACAAACTTTTCACAATATAAAAAAATCTTAAGCGTAAACTCATCAAACTCATACATGAACTCATTTTCTGAGTTTATACTTAAACCCAAACCGAACAGTTGGCTGCCTTCATTCCTTTGTTTTGGAACGCCATATGTATATATTTGTAAACAATAGCCCCCCAAAAACAGTTGATTTTATAGCTGGAAATAAAAAAGAGTACATACTATTTGTCCACATACAAATACTTGAGTTCCAGCATAAACTCAGAGTTTGAGGTAATTCTCGTGTGAAATTACTCCTGAAAATACCAATTTCAACATAATCTGAGGTGAGGCAAAAATGAGATTACATGTCTCAGTTTTAGTATAAGTTTAAGAATATTTGTAAATAAGCACAGAGGTCTTTGATTTTATACACCTTGTCTGTCTCACAATATGTTTACAGTTTGTGGCAAAGTTAATCCTGGTCAAACAAAAAATATTGACTCTGTGTAAATAGTTTTAGAATACCACTCTGTATTGATATAGCTTATAACCAATACATAGATCTTTGGGATAGGATAGAAAACTATGCCAGATATTTGCAGCACTTCACTCTGTAGATATGTGTGCAAACAAAGCGTGGGAGTTAGGTTCTAAAACAATGACTAAACTGATCATTTGATGTAAAATCTAAATCCTGTGCTGCTAGTAAGAATTATTATTTTTTTACAAGTAAATGCAATTTACTTTGTCGTTGACAACAAAATGATGTAATGGCTACTATAAATAGAAGTGTATGTTTTAAGAGTGAAAATCATTTATACAGCGGGAGTATGGATATACAGTATAAATATAAGTATAATTATGATAAATATTGCCACTAGAAATGAAATTTTATAAAGGTTACTGTAATGGGGGAAGTATTGATAGTCAATGTAAACAAGAAAGTGGGTTACATTCAGTGAAATTTACCCTGTATTAATCACAGAAACACAACCAATGAACGTAAACATCGGCTGATTAATCATAACCGGACGTTATTTCAACCTTGCACAATTTTAGGTCATATACACACTTATTTGACAGTGACACCTCACTAGATTGGATAGGAAGAAAATAATATGACTTGTTCACGAGCCGTGGCAGCTGGTTGCATTGTTTTAGCAGGTGTTGGCTTACTTGTTTTTGTATCAGTTATGATATACACAAATATATCAAACTGCATGAACACCATACAGGGAAGTTATGACTCCTGTAAATCAACATTACTCAGAGAATACTATAACTACTTGTCTATAAGGAATAACCACATATGGTCAACTCAAAATATCACAGGTAAACAGTTTGTGTTTTCTTTGGGAAATGATACATTTCCCAGTACAGACATTTCAACTACAAATACCCCAAGCAAAGGATATACAGCCAGCGATGAATTAACGCATACCTTTCCATTGGAGTCACATGATTTCTCTGGCGTCACTGATGCGTCACGTGATGTTTCATCTGATATTAATCAATATGCTGATATACATCCGTTTCAAAATTCTGTCACGAGACAGCCCATTGGTTCAAACTTGGTCCCACTGAGTTTTACCATCACGTGGTCAGAAAACAGTACCACTGAAGAGGTTAACAATGCTCTGAACAAACTGTGTCAGCGAAGAGTTAGCACACACGAATGTATCTTTTACATGTGGATAACAGTGGCTGTGTATGGAGCTATATTATTGGTCGCTTTGGTGTTGATGTGGTAAGTAGATGCTGGCAAACTGGGTCACTGACATTCTTATTCTGGATATTGACAGTGTGTCACCATTAATGAGTACGTTTATATTCTTGAGAATTTATTGAATTCTCAAACTTATATAAAAACGAAGAGGGTAGAATAACTTTGTGTATTTATATATTTGGGTTTTAAATACAAGTCAACACTGTATAGGTCTAATCGCGACAGGCAGTTTTAAAGGTAGAAGAAAACAGTACATACAGTTGGTTAAGGTTCTGTACAATAATCTGCTGACCATCGATAAGCAACTACCAACTTTCTCACATGGTGTCCGGGGTTTGAACCGCAGACCTCAGAGTTGGGAGGAATACCTATCTTCAGACCAGATAGCATTCTTGTTCAGTTTGTAACAATAATTCTAAAATGGTACGCTGCACAGTGACCTTGGACACGTCTTTTGCGCAATGCTTGAACCGTGAATATAGAACGGTAAATAAAGCACGCTGTTGAAATCACGTACATCGTCCCTTTGTGTACAAATGTAAACAAACGACTAGCGGTTAAAATATTGATAAAATTGTTATATTTTGCTTGATTTTAATAAATAGCATATCGTTTTAAAGCTTACAACAAAGTGAAAGCATCTACAGTGACAATCTCCCAATATTTTTTTACAGATTCTGTGAAAATAGAGTAACAAATATCCTATATTTTTACAATAGATGCACTATGTATGTGGTATTGATGGAACAGCCAACATGGCGTTGGATTTGTTATATTTGTTTTGATTTTTGCGTAAGATTTGCCACTTATTTTGACCAAATTATTAATATAACCATTTTAGAATAGGAATAAAAGACAAATTCTCGTGCTTTATGATGGTTTCAAACTATCGATCGGCTGTATTAAAGCACTCAGCCCTTCGGGCTTCGTGGCTTTAATATTCAGCCGCTCGATAGTTTAAAACCATCATAAAGCACTCGAATATGTCTTTTATTCCTGTATGAAGGTGTTGTGGAAAAAGGGTGTTCAGAGTATTATTTAATATCAATTTTCCCAAGAACGAGAATGTTTTAAGAAAAAGAATGTATGTGAAGATGGGCCATGATATTGCTTCCAGCTTATGGTAAGACTAAAACTTTACATTTTGGCTTGTTAAGTTTGAACAAATTGGAAATAATCAATTCAATATGTAACTTTGGGCGCGCATTTCTTTTAGAAATTATATTGCTGCCAAAAAAAGCTCTGTAAATTGCCATTATTATAAAGCTTGTATGTACATACTTTTATCAAAAGAAGTACTTGGTAACTTACAAAAAAATGTGAACAAAACCAAAACGTGTTTCGATGTATGATATATGATGGCAATAGTTTAAGCATTTGGCTCAAAGTTTGAGAAAATTTAAGTAATTTTATTTTTTCATTTGTCATGTGCAATTTGGTACACTTCAAAGAGCTGTCTGTTTGATAAATAGTTCATTAATATATGTATGTGCATAGAATGTGGCAACCAGAGATGTAGTAATAGCTACAACTTTAGATATAATCACTATAATAGAGCAATTTTAACCACTTGTTTACATGTGTGTAATAGTAACAGTAGCAGATAAAATAAGAGAAGTTTTATAATCATAACTGTAAAGAATTGAAAAACCACAGACAGTGCAAATGTAGTAAATCTCAATACTCTAAATATAACAAGCAAAAACATCTAGACTACAAGTATGTAGTACGTAGCATAACTGACTTGATAGGCAAAAAGTACAAATTTGATAAATACAGCTAATTATGATAATCCTAACAAAGCTTGGGAAAATATGATGAATACAAATTCAAAAGATTCCTATATCTGCTGTCTGATTCGTACCATGCTTCATTACTCGAAATACCTGGTAAGTTGGTAGAATTTGTCAGCTGTTACAGTACCCATTCATGGGTGCCTGACTCGTGCTGATGCCATGTGAACCAGTGGTTGTTATTTCTTTCCCTGAAATGAATTACTCATAAGTTACAATGAAACTCTTTGATATGTTGTGATATTTTATGCTTTTGAAAATAACCCCATATATTATTGACTTTTATATATCATGTGATTCGAGACCTCATGAGACCTTTTCATTAAACAAAAAATAAGGCAGAATGTATGGTCTGTTCTGATAATCACGTTGAAACTAATATGCCGTGTATGTTCACACCAAATAAGATGCATCACAAAATATGAAACAGTTCTTATTTTGAAGAATTCTACATTTTTGTGCCAGAATAGGGAGGTATCGGCATATAGGTTAAACCTCCACTTAAATTACCAAATCTTATTATTATTGTTTCTGAAGTGTGAAGTTTTTTTCCACCACTTGCTGCAGCTAGAAGTGTACTTGTAGCTAAATGTATTGGAACATATCGCTGTGGTGTGCACAGACCTTAAGGCGAAAATAATTGGATGATATTGTACTCGCATTACGAAATCTTGAGCACAAGTGTACTGATAAACTCTCATAAAAGGTTTATATTCGGCTAACAATGGTTTATTCTCCAGTAAAAATGAGCATATGATTATCAAAAATACTTCAGAACACTGAAATAACCTCTGTTATGTAGTTGTGATGGTACTGTGGCATCCATCAATGAGAAACATGGCAATATTCTAATGTCTCTGGTTTCATGATGAAGATATAATAAAAGCACAAATGGCCTTATAACCAATTCACTCTGAAATAAAAACTTTGAATCCATTTTGTGGGTCACAGTGGTGCAGTGGTAAGACATGTAGTCACCTCCCACTTCTGAGGTTGGTGGTTCAAACCCCAGACCTTATGTGGGAAAGTTGGTAGTTGCTTACCGATGGTCGACAGTTTATATTACAGAACCCTGGCCATCTATATGTATTGGTTTCCTCCCCCCACAAAACTACCCGTCATGATATGACCTTTGCAGTGTTAAAAGTGACATAAAAAGCCCAAATATAAATAAAATTGAATCCATTTCGGTAAACATATTTTGAACCATAATTTTTTTTGCAAATTACAATAAGAATGTACTTTCAAACATGTTCAAGAAACACGTTTGCTGTTTAATATTTGTATATACTTACCTTAAGATCATAAGTCTATTGAAGGGGTTATAAAACACCACCTTTGTCATCTTTGGCTGTCACCCAGCTCTTCAGCCTACAGCTGGTACATGGTTACAGCAACAATCAAAAGATTTAAAGTCATAAAATTCTACATTATGTTAAGGTATACCATCATGAACACGGTACAAAATGTTGGTACAATTGTAATGCTTTGAACTGTAATGTTTTCGTTTGTTTTTGTATTTTTTCAGTTATATACTGTACTTGGAGATACTGATCAGAAGGAATCATAAGAATTGCCACTGGATTTGAAACAATGTGATTTGGACAAAAATCTCTGCTGCATAGGAAAGAAGCATTGTGGTCATCAAAGGTTTCACTTGGATGATGGGCTGCTTATCACTTCCAGTGATAGTCGTGCTTATTATATTGGAAATAAAAGAAATAAAGGTTTACAAGGATAGTAAAAATGTTGTGTTTGTAGTTGTTTTTGTTCCATTTGTGGAGAGGAGAGGGTATTGTAAGTGGGTTTGTTTGTCTGTTTGTCCACGCACTTAAAAGAATGACTGTGCATCAGATCTGGATCATATTTGTACACGATGTGGGTTCTACTTGTGGTCAAGATGATTCGGATCCAGATTGAGTCTCGGGAATGGTTTTCCTTATTTGTTACAAATATTTCACAATTATTGCACACATAAAGTGACAGCACAGAAGATTATATAGAAAAGATGAGGAAGGTGTGTAGCAGACATTAATTGCAGACCAATTTAAATGGGAGGAATGAGAAGACAAGTTTATGAGCGCCCTTTTTAAATTTCAAAGATTTCAACTAAGGAGACACCTAGGGGAAGGTTCATTTTCCATTTTCACTCACTTCTTGTTACCTTCATATAAAGAGCACTTTTGAGTTACTTTAAAGCAAGCCACAAACTGCTTTCCTAAATACTACTGAAGGATGACATCAGAATGTTCACAAGCAAACCATACTGCAATAATAAAGATTGTTCTAATAAACGTAGCTTTTCTTTAGAAGCTCCATTTAAAAATATTTTATGTTTGAGTTATGTTGATCTCTGAAATCAAAACTTATAAAAAACCTTACAAAAAGCATATAGACTGCCTAAATGTCAGGCAAATTTTGACTTCTGTAGGCATTTTCTGTTAATGCTCAACTTTTGTGTTTTTAATGTTCTTCAAAGTATTTGGAATCAATCTAGGTATGATGTCATAGTGTCAAGGTCATTTCAAGGTCCTGTGAAGGTTAAAGGTCAAATGAGTGCACTTGCCAATATTTGCAATGAAAATTGCAATTTTAATTGCAGTTTTTAGCGTACATCTTTGCTAAAATTCTGTACAATCGATAGTATGGATGTTACACTGTTGAATTAAACTGAATAAGCATAGATAGTTTGCACTTGGGTATCAGAAAAGACCAAGTTCATCCCATTTGAGTGTAATTATTATCGAAAATTCAATTTTAAAGTTCAATAAAGGAGAAAAAACATTTCCAAATGTTGTTTCATGTGACAGATTATTAGTAAAATATAGTAAAAGCAGTTTAAACCCCTAATATACTTGTCACAATGTTTCATAACAAAACATGGTTCAAATGTTACACGTCAGTAAAACGTTTCATACATACAGCGTAATTGACATGGTGCTTTACATTCATACAGAGCAAAGTCGTTGTAGTTTAAACTTCAGTTCAGTTTTGATCAACAACCATCATAAACAAAATGCAATGTTCATAATATAACTACACTGATATTCACAGTCACTTGTGTTGATTAACCCCGGCCGATACATCCAATGGAATTGTATATTGTGTAATATATTGTGTATTGCCTTATCTAATCTAACTTAATGTGATACATCTAACAATGTAGAGTTTACAATGTAATTCTAACTCTGACATAGTGAAAAGCAATTATTATTCGTATATGCACTGAAATAGAATGGTATTTAAATCATAGCACTCTGGAAGACATATTCTAATCCAGTGGTATTAGCAGCGTCTCTGGCTTAAAAGCCACTTGGCCTGAACGGAAGCATTTGTAACGTGATATACTGCATTTTGTTTTACATCCGCACTAAATCAGTTGTGTACACACAGAGGGAACCACTTCCAGTTGCATCCACACATAATTCAGGCCATCACCATTGTTTTCTATCCAGCAGACCTTAGGGGATCCTGTGCAGTGAATGTTGGATCATCAGCAAATATCCATACCTTTGCCTGTTCATTACAGTGTGCTAATTGCAGCTGTAATGCATCCCTTGGCAGTGGTAAAAGGTCCAGTGCCTTCCTAGCTTTCATGGAGAGCCTATACCTGCAAACATCAATGACCGGATCATGAACCTCTTTGGAACAAGTTGTAGAACAGTATCTATGCAGATTGTATTGTTGTTCCGAACAACCATACAATTGGCATAGATACTGTTCTATGCCCTCAGAATTCCCATCTCGACCAACATTAGTTCTAGGAGTTCTGGACATTCAACATAGTTTTTCCAACAGAAATTTTTACTGATACCACAAAATGATGAAGTTGTATCACAACCTGTAAACGAATGGAATCCAAGCAAGTTGTAGATAGCATCAGCTCCTAGAACAGGGAAGCATTTCTTAGCTTTTGATGTTCCAGATTTCATCCATATTTCCACATCCATTGAACCCACATGATAGAGAAGGATTAATAAAACATCTGTGTCCCTACATTTCAAGACAACCCAACCAAACTGTAAATTTATAGCATGTTTTGCATGCAGCATGAGTCATGTGTCTGGCTCTTTATGGTCAACACACCAATCTGCAGCATTAAAACTGTTTGCTTGGGCACTGTCAGGGTATGGCAAGCCACCACCAACCACCAAATGACAGTGTGGACTGTGTGAAAGCCTTGATTGATTTCTTCCTAAAGTATTGATCAAAAACAACATCTACTCTTGTTTTCTGGTTGCTAAAGTTGTTGAACACAACATTGGGGCAAAAAAGTCCTTGTTATTCTTTTTCTAGTCTTTCCTTTGTAAATGATTTTACAATGTCTCCTAGCTTCACAAGACAGAAATCGGACACAATGTCATTATCACATACATCTTTATTTGTGATGGATAAAAGCTTCAGTTCTTCATCTTGACTGTCGCTGTTCCTTTTGGATTCAATTCCAAACACACCCAAAACACTGCCTCTGATGAGTTTGACAAAACTGTGCACAAGCCATTTTGCATCTATAATGTAGTACATCCATTATGTATTCATAACTTGTGTGAAAAACACTCCAGTCCTTTACACAGAGATGCTACAAACTGTGATGTCATAAATCACTACTATGTGACATCACAGATAATTACATCACCAATGCCTCTACATGCACTGTGATGTAATAATAGAGAAGCAAAATGCTGTTGCCTATCAACAAATTATATTTGAAACATTTGAGCACAGTCAGGCATACAGTGCAGATGTCACAATGTGCAAGAGGAACAAGAAATGGGTTCTTACCTCATTTACATAATAATGTAATATGCATTATGGTTTTACCTCATTTCTCAAATACACAAACATACTTCTGGATGAAATATTTATTGTAGTATCATAAAATAGCCAGCCTCAGCAGGGAAGAACCCCCATCCCACAGGTACAACTAAATGGGCAACAACATTGATATCTGGGAAAATCTTAGGAACAACTTCAGTTGTAAGAAGTATACAGAATCCACGAGATGTTGTCAGATGTAAGATTCACAGGCCATAATGTTTTACAAGTTGTTTTCATATTTAAACTCTAGAAGTAATTATAAGGAAGATATAAGGCCTTTTTACCATGATGACCTGCATGACCTTGAGGCAGGGATTAAAGGTCAAATTTAACACTTACAAAAGATTTGCAGACCACAATTTCTAATAAGTTGTTTTCCCATTCCAAACCCCTGGAACCAATAATAAGGGAGCTATTAGGGTTTTTGATACCCCCCTATTTAAGATTAAAGGTGTTAAACAGGACAGCCATTTTGTTTTCAAAACAAGGCCAAAATTACTCTCAGGCAAGCTTTTCTAGCCATTTACATTTTGTGGGAATCTGACACAGCTAGTTGCAATATTTTTAATTTTAGAACATATCAATGATTTTTGAACAATTGGCTATGACGGCCTTGTTTTTTTTTCTAAATGAGTACAAAATTTTTTACAGACATGTTTTCAAAGCCATAAGCATTCTCTGCAAATTTCGTGAAGAGATATTTGAAGTTGATGAAAAGTTGTGACATATGCATACATGCCCACACATACATGCACAGAAGGAGTTTTATAATCTCCCAACCCACGACCTTGGCAGGCAGGAGATAAAAATGCAACTGTGGTAAAATCAGCTTTATAGCACCCCTATTTCATTTTAAGTTTAAGACCCAAAAATCTAAAAAGTGTTGCTACGGCAACAGGTGTTGTCACATACCCCAAAAACCTAATAAGCTGTAGATCCTCTTGGGGTAAACGTGTCCTGAAAATTTGTTGAAAATCTGTGCATGGGTTTAGGCTGTGGAACATCCACAAACTTTATGATAAAAAAGTGTTGCCATGGCAATAGTTGTTGCCAGATATCCCCCAAAACCTAATCAGCTCTAGATCCTCTTGGGGTAAACATAGCCTGAAAATTTGGTGAAAATCCGTGCATGGGTTTAGGCTGTGGAACACCCACAAGCTATATGCCTGCAGTGGCTGACGCTTGAACGGCACAGGAGACAACAAAAACTATAGCCTTTATAGGCTGGGGTTAAAAATTGCATACTATTATTCATTTGGTATATGTTAGAAACACAACTGAGTTAAAAGAAACACTATTTTACAACTTTTTAGCACCTTAAAATAATGTTACATATGTATAACTATGCATATTTCAGGTTTTTTGCACCTAGTTGACCTTTGACCCTGTAGTGACCTTAAAATGACCTCTATCAAGTGACATCCTACCTAACATTGTTCCATATACATAGAACCTTAACTTAGGCATGGATGTCACACATTAACAAAAAATGCCTACAGACTTGCTTTCCAGAGCCCTATTCCTATAATTCAGAAAACGTTTTACTAACCTTCCACAGCAACTGGTTTTCATACCCATCATTTTATAGCTTTTTTGAAGTGTTTTCTATCAAATGTTTTGATAACCTTTATCACAAATGGTGTTTGTACCCATATTTTTAGAATGTTTATTGAACATTTACCTTCAAACATTTGAACACAAAGATAGCGGTCCGCAATTATAGGGGTTTTTAAGTGAACTTTGTCAAAAATTACCCCACATGCAATGCCTAACAGTAAGAATTGAATGGGGTCGAAATTTCTCACAATTTAGACATAAAAAATAATACTTTCATTGGTGAGCAACCTGAAACAAGTTTAATTTGGCTTATAACCCCCAATTAAGATTAATATTGGTAAGCAATGCTGAAGCAATGTTGTAATGTTCAATAAATAGTATACATACAGTGTTCAATAACCTTCTATTGTTAATGGGTTTAGTGGCCAGCATTTTTCTAACCTACACAAAACATTTCCCTTCAAACCTTTGCAAACATTAGAAATGTATACTGGATACCTTGCCACAAACAGCTATATCCATCTATTTACTCATGTCAAAGTTTGGTGTTTTATGTCCCATTCAACAGCCAGCTTCACATTGGGACAGGTCCTCAGCATTTGTCACTTGTGAGAGTCCCATCCACATGGAAGTGACAGCTCGTGATTAGAAGTTAATTTTGCTAACCACCAGACCACCGTGGACCTATTTATGTAAGAATATTGCCTGTCTTTCAGTGCTTTTGCGGCAGGTGACGAACTTCACTGGCTGAGTAGTGTATAATAATAATAATAATTATAATAATAATAATAAGCCACTATGGATGAGAATTGGCCACTCTACATAACTAAGTCTTCAACTGTCACCTAAGACCAGGTTCTGATGGCTTGAGGAAGTTTGTTCCATTTAGTAGTAACATCTTTGGTGATAATGTTTTTACCAATGCATTTATTGATTGTGGTTTGCATATATTTGCATTTGTTTATATCATGTGACTGATGAACATTTTAAGTCTCTGATAAGGGTAGTTACAGAACAAACTAAATAAAAATAAATAGATATTCAAGCAACTACTTGAGCTAGTATGTCATCCACATTTTATCACAGTTTTTGTTATTAATTTTTCCACCTCAAGAGACTATTACTACCTAAATTCTACATATTGACCGATGGTACGACCTGGTCAGTTTTGAATTGGGTTTGTGTTTTGTCGAATCACAACAAAATGAATAGGAAAACAATGAGTTCGTGATTAAATTTTTCTTTGTATTTCAACCTCCAAAATAGGTCATGCCCCAGAAAAGATAGATCTTACAACCCGTTACTGACTACAGTGATTTATAACAATAATACCTAGCACCAAGTTCTGACCACACTTGACTGATTCATGCAACTGTTCCTCTCCACTCTTCCTAATAAGGGAGGATTTGTAGAATCATGAGGAACAAGGCCAAAAGGTGCTTTGGTCCCCTAGCGTGAGCACAAAGCCATCAGAGACATAAGTAGTGCACTAGAATTTACAAAAGTCTTGTGACAGAAAGAAATTCCAACTTAGATACATCCCACAGCTGGTCCCGAACTGAGACGGTCACCCATCCAAGTACTAACATAGCCCATTGCCACTTAACTTCAGTGAGCAGACAAATAGTCATCACTCTGTGCCACAATTTCTGAAAGTCCAATGCAAGGACATATGTATGGGAAAAAGGCAAAAGGACATGTGTCCTTTTAGCTATTGGAGAGCAAGAGAGGGAAATCCAGAATGCACAGGTGTTGTCAATGTCATCATAGTCCGGAGACAAAAGGACATATATAAGGCCAAAAGCCAAAAGGACATGTGTCCTTTTAGCTATTGGAGAGCAAGAAAGGGAAATTCAGAATGTACAGGTAAGTTTGTCAAAGTCTGGAAACAAAAAAGAAAGTGATCTGTAGGAGCTTGAGCTCTAGCGAGCCTCGCGCATAAAAATGACCAGAGTAATCGTATAAATTTAAAAATACCTCCCAGCACCCAAAAGGTGTGTCATTAGGTACTTGTGACTGTAAAGATCTAATGTAAGTGGTACAAAAGAATCTCTTTTCGAATGTTAAAAACCCTTATCTGAAAAGTACATGTATATATCTAACAACATATATATAAAATATTACTCTGAATAACTTGATAGTCTGTACTTCTATGATTAAGTTTTGTCAACAAACAGTGACTTAATTGCCAAGATATCTAATTTTGAATGAAGCATAAATCTAATTTTTTTCATTTGTATTTAAATCTCATGCACAGTTGATAAACATTTTATACCTAGGCTAATACTAAACCAAAAAATGTCCTAATTTTCGCCGAATTTTTGTTTTTCAGGACATGTATTCTGAAATTCCTTTTCATCATAACACTACCTGCAAGTACTCAGGATGGAAACAGTTTTTAACAGGTGAAAGATGTTAAACATGTTTGAAAACTTGGACTGATCTACAATAACTGATATTATGCTCCCCTACTTTCCTTACTCATAACATTGGTAATACAGACAACAAGATTTAGCTTCATGAAAGGTGGATTGGTGGCAAACTCTGTGCAGTGAAATTAATGTATTAGATCTTTGTTGTCTCCTGCCTTAAAGTTTCTTTTATTCTGCAAAACACTGGCATTTTTTCATCTAATTTATGTCCTATGAAACGGTTTTTGGAATATGAAATGTCACTGGGGTAAAACCATGTCAAACCACTTCAAACCATCTTGTTTTCAATCAATGAAGTACAAAAGGACAGACAATGAAAAAAGTTAACAAAAACAAGAATTCAGAAGAATTGTACTGTGTCACCAGCTTTGGTTAAAGACTGAAGCGGATAAAATTCAAAAGGACAAAAATTATGGTGGACATAAATAGTTGGCTGACTGGCAGTATTTTTGCAGATCCAGACAATCCTTGAGAAGTACCAAGCCATGGTGAGGCTCCAACTAGTGGAAAAATATAACCTAGATCCAATGTACAGGATATGACAAATGGACACAGGCAGACAGAGAGGCAAACACATGAAGTTATCACTTACCAAGTTTTTACTAGATATCAGCACTAAGCAGGAAATTCAGGAAAAAGATAAAGTGTTGCCATGGGGTTTGGAATTTGAAAAACAATACAGAAAAAGTATTGCCATGGCAGCAGCTGTTACCAAAAACTTGCAAAAAAGCATCATCACTACTCTTGTAGTTCCCCTTGCATGAAATATATCCTGAAAATACTAGTTAAAATCTTTGCATGGGTTTTATTCATAAAGATCCCACCAATTAAATAATAAATTTTTCAATAAAAGTGAAAAACAACAGGAAAAGTGTTGGCAAATATTGCCTAAAACCAAATCACAAGTTCCTCTTGTAATGAACATATTTTGAAAGTTTTGAATAATGTTAAATGCCCACAAAATAAAAGACCAAGAAACAAACAAGTGTTGCCAGAAAAACACTTGTTGCAGAAATTCCCAAACAAGCAATCACACACAAGTTCTCATGCCATTAAACCTGCACAGTTATATATACATGCAAAATTTTAATGAAATTTATCAAGTTATGTTCAGTATACTCTATACTATATACTAAATAAAAACTGAAACTCAACATAATTCTTTTATACATTGGAGTTTAAGGTCACCTTAACACAGGACACACCTTGAATACCAGTTACAACCACATGCCAAATTTGAATTGAATCCGTCAACCCATTTTTGAGATACTGTCTGGAAACGGAAAAACTTAAAAATCAATATAAGTTTGTTACTAGTGGGAGTTTAAGTTCATCTTAAAATAGGGCATACCTTGAGGACCAGATACATCCACGAATTTAATCCATCATGCCATTTTTGAGATGCTGTGTGGAACAGAAGTGTGACAACGACACTGACAATGTGTTATTACTGGGAGTTCAAGGTCACTTTAATATATGGCACTTACCTGTGGCCAGTTACATATACAGTTGAGGGAGACCAAATTAATAAGGCAAAATAAAAATTATAGATATGTATATATAACCAGTTTGGAGTTTATTAACATACATAACATTAGCATATTACTTAACACAATTAGTCTTGTTATAACATATGTTACTCCACTACTGTTGTCCATATTTGTAATTTAACATGTACATCACCCTAGAACAACCATATGGCAACAACTACTACTATGTTATTACGAACAACTCCTTTACACTAATTACAAATGTAGCTTGTGAAAAAGCGTTTCAAGTTGTTAAAACTGTTATAGTTTACTGACTTTAAGGTCAACTCTTAAAGTGTTTTACAACAAAAACTAAAAATTTAAGAAATGGCACTAAGAGTGCATATACTGTAAATTAAAATAATGAAACATCAGTAGGATGTAGTGTTAACCCCACATATAAAAGACAAAGAAAAGCCCCAAACTCCAAACTTAAGTTGTAGAAATTAATTTAGCAAAGGTAGTTGGTATGGTACTAGCCGCCTTTGGTGTATTTCTCAAATATGTCCATATAGCGTCACTTTTCCAATTTCCATGCTGCTTGATGTTATTCAAGTCAACATCATGATTAAATGCCAGAGAAGCTCCACTTCTTCTAAAGGAATGAAATGTGTAGATTTTTGCATCCAAGCCAATAGAATTGACGGCTAACTTTAAAAATGAACGAGCTTTGAAAGCAGTAAGAGGTAGCCACTGTTGTTTAACTAAAATTTGGAACAAGGGCAATCTCTTATCAATTGGCACTGAGGCCAAATAATTTTTAAACGCTGTGACAGGGCACAACATTGGATCATTAAGCTGAGGTAGCTGTACCACTTGGACTTGACCTGAAGTTTGCATAGTTTTTGCACAGGTCATAATAAGATGCAGGCCAGGAGGGCCAAAAACTATATCATTCTGAATAAAATGACGAGTTCTATTGAATTGGGCAACAGCATTGGGAAGTAAGGAAGCCAGCCTGAAGAAGCCAAAAAAGGCTGTTAAGAAAAGAACTGTATACAACTTGGCATTGGTATATCTCTGGATAGCACAAATTAACTTTCAAAGCATAGGTACTGAGAAAACACCTGTGATTTTAACATTCAAAGGGGCATTATTTTGCACAGATTTTATAAATAGTGATACTTTTCTAGTATGAAATACATAAGTTGGCCATTCAAATAATGCAAAGAAATATTTCAATGTACTTAAATGATTTCTCAATGAAGTTGCTCTTAAACCGTTCTGTGCTAAAAACTCCAGGTATGACAACACAATCCTTAAGGTACAGGGAAGGTCCAACTTCATCACAATAACAAACGCCAGGAACTGTCGAAAGGCAGCCATATAAGCAGTTCTTGTACGAGGTCGCAGGCCTTCTTCTAGTCTAGCGATAGCTTGACTGTGTAGCCAGGTAGCCATGCGAGAACCTACGGCAGAAGGAACAGGGCAGCAACATGGCAAAAACGTATAAAATACATGCAATAATATACAGTAAGCCAAATTGCAAGGTAGATATACTATGTTAAAGTTCATTTCCATCATATGCACCATCATGAATTTTAAATCTGAAAATTAGGAAACAACATATTTTCAGTTATTTTCTTCCATTTACAATTTTTAAGGTATTGGACCACTGGACCATTCTGCTGCTCATAGATCTCCCACCTAGATAAGGTATCAGCATATACATTATGTACACCATATATGTGCTTTACATTTATATGAATGTTATACTCTGCAGTATAATACCTTAATGTCCTGGTACAGGCCATTAACCAGGGATCCCTGATACGATTATTCTGAAAAGCATTTACTACTGCCATATTGTCACAGTAAACCGTAACATCAGCATTTCTCTACTTATGACATCAAACTCTCAATCCTCTAGATGAACAATAGAAGTTATATTTTTGATACTTTGCAACACATTACAAACGTAAACTTCCTGATCAGCATATGCACCTACTTGTTGCAGAGATGCATCTACAAAAACCTGAAATTTAGGAGAATTTTTTGTATGAATTTCAACACTGCCATTAAATGTATCTAAAAAGGCATTAAACCATGCTAAATCCTTATAAAAAGACAATGGCAAAGGCCTAGAACCTTTAACTGGTGTGTTACGTAAAACTTGTAATATTCGATTTAAATATAATTAGATGGTTTAACACATTGGTGTATATAAAGCAATTTGCCTGTTAGTTTTTGGAGTTGATTTCTAGTGGCCTGTACCTGAGTACTCGAATAACTACACAAATTTTTAATATTTTCTAATTTGTCATTTGGAATAAAAATAATACCGCCTTTAGCATTGACCTGAATTCCAGATAACAGAGTGACCAGGTGGTTCTAACTTCTTAGAAATAATAGGTAAATCTAAATCAGCTAAAATATTTTTGACCGACAAAAAATGGCTTTCTGCCACTTCAGCGGGGCCACCCCAAGGTAATCGTCCAAGTAATTTATAATCCATATTTTTGCGGAAGATAACGCATGTGTAATGACGTCGGTTGTCATCTGGCACGCCGCGGCCCCACTTTTCATTCCAAATGGAACCGATAAGTCTACGTAAGTTTCTGACCCCCAACGTAAACCTAATACAGGATAGTCCAATGGATCCATACGTAAATTATGGAATGCTCTTTCTAGATCAATTTTAAAAAGCAATACTTTAGAACCTAATTGCCTGATTTTTTGTATTATCATATCAATACTAGGATATTGAAGTACAAAGTTAATATCTTCAAACATATTATCAGGTATACAACTGTTAACACTTTGGCCTATAGGCCAGGATAAGTCCACAATCACACAAACTCCCCCATCTGGCTTATCTCTGGCCTTAAAATACAGTAGTGACGTCACTCTATTGTTAAAACAGTAGATTCCTACAACAGAATGTGCTGTTTTTTTCTACTGTTTTTGTAAAGGGACCCAAGGTACAAAGCTTGACCATTTACAGTTTAGCCTTCAATTATCACTACATTTTAAATTCCTGTATCAGTATTTTACATTCGTTAAAAATGCATTCAAGATAGACTATTTTGTGTGTAATATTCGTATTTTTATGTAATACAAGTTAGGATTTAAGAAGTATGTAAAAATGTTAACATTTACCTCTATGTGTTTTTTGTCGTGCATAACTTTAAAGAGAAAATATTAAATATAGCAATATTTAAAGGCATTACGTTTTGCAAGACTATGTGTAACATGTATACTCAGATCTATTTGGCATTCTAATTTGTACAGTTTAAGTATTTAAGATCTTAGTTAGGCTGAAATGTTTATGATTTGACATATTTACAAACAGTAATGGTAATGTGATTATTTTGGAAAGTAACTAAAAATATTTCCATGCTGTGAGAAATATCTATTAAAATGTTGAAATAACTTGAAACCAAAAAACTCTTATCATACTATTATTAAACAGTATTTTAAGTCAGAGAAAGCACTTGGAACAGTAGATTCGTAGTACAAATGTACTCGGGCCTTCGGCCCTCGTACATTCGTATCTACGAATCTACTGTTCCTTGTGCTTTCTCCATGACATAAGTGGCGAAAAATGTGTTTTGGCAAAGGGCTTGATTTCAAATGGGCCAGCCATCGCCTCCTTCTTAACCTCTGTTATAAAGTATTTGGCCACACCATTAGGGTTTTGTAAAGCAGACTTGTGATTATCTACAGTTTCATTATACTGAAATAAGTTATAATCTAAATTCAAAGGAAAACCGTATTCCAAATACTGACCAAGTATCTTAAGGTCATAATTTTTCAGAATATATTTCCAGCTTTTGATATTCAAACCAGATGGAACCTTGATTTGAGCTCCTAAATAATTAGGGTTTCCATACTTAGCCACTTCTGTATGTATTTCATTTACCCAAGCGATACTATTTGAAAAAGGTATGACATTAGATTGGGCAACAGGAATAAATTTTGGTATATATTTGGTATAAAACTAAATTCACGGCTAGCATGCCACACCACGGCCATGTTTCCCCCCCCTCAACCAAAGCATCTGTTTCTAAAATACTATGTGGGCTTACATCCATTACGAATTATCGTATATAATGTCACAATTTGTGTCATACAAAGGAAAACTACTATTAGAACTAAAATGACTAACGGAAAAAGCAGAATAATACATATATTCTAAACCACTACCATGACTTAATATATTAAGTACTTGACTAAGAGAGTTGTGGGGACCACTGCCAGGTAATGAACAATAAAAGTCGTAACCTTCAAACAAAAGACTAAGCTCAAATTGTCGCTTACAAGTGCCAATTTCCTGACCAATATTAATACAACCCAAATTTGATGCAAGATCTAGTAAGTTGGTGTCGACAGTTCCAGCACTCACCTGGCACAAACTTAGCACGTACTCAGATGAGTACAAGACATAGGGGTTAGTAAACGAGTTGACACTTGTAAAGGACTCACTTTCATTACAACCATGACTGTAACTATGTAGCCATACATTTTTGTTCACCTGACACTCTGAGGTCTGAACCTCGACACACTTAATATTTTTGGCCTTGGTTAAGACCCAACTGTCAGTTTTGTCTGCTTTAACAAAATCGACAGAAATTGAAAGTGCTACTGCATAACAATAATGGTTTCTACCAGTGTGCCAAGACGGGGCATCTATGAAACTATTCAGTACTGAACAACAAGTACTATTACTGCTATAAGATTCCACGGTAAATTTTTTTTCGTTTATGTGGTTTATTAACTGAGTTTGTGAGAAAACGTACATTCCACATCTAGACAGACATTCAATTTTATCAAATATGCTGCTCTTGTTGCCTAGGTTTTGTACCTTCTGATTTTGTATTTGTTGACTGATTTTGGCCCTCAGACATTTAACAGAGGGATGATCAAATTTTTTGTGAGTTTCACGCATGCAAAAAGAACAGTAATGTTGATACAACACATTGCCTACTGTATGTTCACTTTCATAGCGACAATAAGCTTTATTATAGTGACTACACACTTGGGTTTGAATGCTAGATGCCGTATTTGGTTTACTTTGTTGCACCATTCTTTGTGTATAACGATTTTTAATCTTTTCTATAAGGTGCAATCTTGACCAATCGACCCTGCCTTTCTCAACCTCTTGTAAGACTGCTGCATGAGCTCACCTTGCAGTGCTACTAGAAAGTTCAACTGCATCTTGCATTAGCAACATCAAATAGTACAACATATTTTCTCTGATTGTATTGCTATCCTGCTCAAGTATACAATACAGCAGGCCTTGAAACCACTGTTCTAATGAAAGCTCATCATAGGTAGGTTGTTTTTGACCAATAGCACAGAGCAATAATCTTGGGGCCAACTGATGGGAACTTTAACTTTAGAAACACCAGATCTGAATCTACCTGACTTAAGTGCAGTATTTGGCTTACCTTGATTATCCCCCCTCGAGATATTTTGATATTCTCAAAGCCTTCTATCAACCTTTGCCTGTACTCTGGAATCACTATTCAGTTTTTCGAAGCTTGGCAACTTGGCTGGATCTTTGGCTGCTGAATTCCTGGCTACTTTTGGGGAGCTCTGTGCAGAAAGAAGCGCTGAAATCTCATTCAAACTGACACGTTCCTCCTGTTTCTGCAGGCGAACTTATTGTTGTTTCAGTTTACTGTCCATACCTTTTACCACTTCCAACAATTTGTCCAACTTGTTAGCAATGGACGTACCTGGCTGTGTCAGCACCTCTTCAGCACAAATATCTATCGAAGGATTGTCCATATCCCCAGTTTTATTTTTATTACTGTTCTTTCCAGCTTTCTTCTTTTCTTTAGTAGCAGACTTAGTAACCATACTGAAACTGTATTTGAACCAAGAAAACAGTCAGCGTTATTTAAGATCAGTTCATAAAATTATAAAAGCAAACTACTTCTCTCGTCAAGCAGAGTTCCAGTAAAAAATTTTAATGTTCACTGCCCTGACATTAACCCCCACAACAAATTTTCAATGCTGGGAGGTGAATATATACTGAGAATTGGCAGGAATAAAGCCATGTGGCCAGACAGCAGTTGACTCAAACACCTGATATTTTTTACAAAAATAGATTTCCCACCAAAAATCACCAGAGTACATTGTACTTTATTCTTGACCTCAGTTAAAAATCAGGACAGTACAAACAAGGCCAAGTACCATTAATTTTATATTTTCACCAGTGCATCTATGGCAAAGGCTATCAAATACTTCATTAAAATTTTGAAATACGTACCCATCAACTGAAGAGGTGTGCTACTTTACTGCATTACCTACTACATGCAAAATTTCAATGAAATTTCTCAAGGTATCTTCAGTATACTCTATGGAAAAATTAAAAAAACTTAAACTCAATATAATTCTTTTATACATGAGAGTTTAAGGTCACCTTAGAATAGGACACACCTTGAATACCAGTTACAACCACATACCAAATTTTAATTGAATCTGTCAACCCATTTTCGAGAAACTGTCTGGAAACAGAAAAACTTAAAATCAATATAAGTATGTTACTAGTGATAGTTTAAGGTCACCTTAAAACAGGACACACCTTGAGTACGAGTTACATCCACATGCCAAATTTGAACTTAATCCATCATGCCATTTTTGAGATACTGTCTGGAAAGGAAGTGTGACAACGACACTGACAATGTGTTATTACTGGGAGTTAATGTATGTACTTGTCTATGGCCAGTTACATATACATAAAAAAATTTGAATTAATTTTCTTAACTTATATTCGGTATACTCAGCATAATTCTTTTATACATAGTTTAGGTCACCTTAAAATAGGACACACCTTAAATACCATTTACAACCACATGCCAAATTTGAATTGAATCCATCAACCTCTTTTCGAGATACTGTTACATCAGCTTGCCAAATTGGAATTTAATTCATCGAGCCATTTTTGAGATACTCTCTGGAAAGTAAGTGTGACGACACTGACCATGTATGTTTTCCATTATAGCTGCTAGTGACACAAACTAATGCAACCTTAAACTCATAAGTTTATAAAATATCAGCAATTTACTATAACCCTACAAAAGAGACCATTTTTGTGGAGATATATGTACATGATGAATATCAATGTGAAAAGTCTTAATTAGCATATAAAATATCTTTCAAACACCAAAAATAATGTCCCAACCTTAAACTCAAAGTTTGTTTGGATTGCTGTATATTGTAGCGAGTTTAAGGTAATCTTTTTCTGAAGGTTCTGTTCAAGGTTTGTTACATCCACAACTAAAATATGCCTAGAATTGCACAATATTTGAAATACTGTTTAAAAATTACCAAACTTTAAGTGAATATAATTCTGTTATCACTGGGAGTTCAAGGTCACCTTATTGTAGGGCACTTACCTATGGCCAGTTACATAAACATGCAAAAGTTGAATGAAATTTCTGTTATTTTCAGTATACTCCATGGAGAAAGAAAAAACGTAAACTGGACATAAGTTTTTATACGTCGGAGTTTAAGGTCACATTAAAATAGGGCACACTTTCAAAACTAGTTACAACCACATGCCAAATTTGAATTAAATCCATTAAGCCATTTTTGAGATACTGTCCAGAAACGAAAAAACTTAAAATGAGTTTAAGTATCTTACTAGTGGGCGTTTAAGGTTACACAACTATACAGTACACCCTCAGGACCTGTTACATCCACATGCCAAATTTGAATTAAATCCGACAAGCCATTTTTGAGATACTGTCCTGAATACAAAGTGTGACGATGACAGATGCCTCCGCCGTTGCTGACAGACGACGCTGCCGACGCCACAAAATTGGATGACGAAGCAATCCCTATATGCCACGCAGCATAAATGCTGGTGACACAACAAGTCTAACAAGACTACCTCCATCAAGGTCCAAGACAATACTGCATAAAATTCCTTTAAAAGATTCCTGAATCCAGATAGTCATCCAGGTCGGTACCAAACTCTAATAATCTGTTCCTTTTGCCATCATTGTCAACATTTCATGAAAATTCCATCAAAATTTGTCTGTACAAATTTGTGCTTTTCAACGTATTTAGCAAACAAGCACACAAACAGTTGATACAGCAACTTAGTTAAACCTCCTTACCAGAGCTTATCATTTTCATTAAGTTAATCATGATGAGCTATACAAACTTCTTATAACACACGTAAAAGCCAAGCTGATTGTGTATTCCTTGTGGTCTCACACTTTGCCATTTCAGTATATATGTCTACTAAGCATTTAGGCCCCAGCTTTGCTTATGTTGCTCCAAATATTTGAAATGACTTTCCTACGGTTGTATGTTTGACCACTTCTCTCCACTCATTCAGAAAGAATCTCAAAACCTATCTCTTTGCACAAGCATATCTACCCTAATTTCTTTCTTTTCCCGGTATCTCTCTGCGATGCTGACCAATAATATGTATCAGGCTAAATGGTTATACTTCTCTGTTTTTTCTTTAGATGGAAATTAAGCAATACGATATAAAATTCTATTAGAATTCAAATAAGCTAGTATTCTTGATGAAGTCCAGAAAAAAAGTTGCTTTACAACAGTTCTTTATGAATATCATGATGAGTTTTAAATCGTAACATATATTGGTAAATAAGGCATGAGGTGAGTTATAAGATGATTATTTTTGTTGCAAGAAATTGTTACAAAAACTCTAACTGAATTTGATATCCATATTATTATCACTTATCGATCACTTACAATCACATCACAAAATCGATACATTTATTTTTTTATTTAAATCAAGCAATAACATTTCATATTGTGGGAATTATCTATACCACTTTTGAAACTTGTATTTATTTGGATATTTATTTTACTGTAAAATATTTAATAGCTATATGACAATATATAAAAAAAGTCAAGAGATTAAATTTGGAATTTTGTATCCTTTATGATAGGTACAAAACTGATTGCCAAAGGAAGGACGAAAACCTCAACCTATTACGAAAAATTCATGTATTTCATGAAAAAATTATGAAATTCCCATATTACCCAAAGTTTTCAAGTAATATGTTGATTACACATAGTCACTGTAGGTTAATTAATACATATATTTTTTTCTTATTTGGCTAATATAAGAAGACCTTCCATTTCACTTTTTCTTGTGTGACTTTTGCAACCCACTGTATGCCCCTGTGTAAAGTGAAGGCTAAATATGTTGATTTTACATAGGTGTTTTAGCCTCGCAGACAATTGCCAATGACATTTAACACATTTGTGCAACATAATGAGCCACACTTGATCCCAAACTTCTAAATGCCATGAATTCTGTTTCAAGGTGTCCTTTGAACAATACATTAAAGGCATATTTTTACTGTAAAATCTAATGTTCTTGTGGAAGATTTTCTTTGTTGTCTGGAGTCTCTACAGTTAGTACTTTTTTCTATTAATGTAGGACTCAAATCACTATTACCAACCCCAGGAGTTCTCTACTTTGCCACTGGAGTTAGGGCCCAGAGACACAGGACAGCCATTCTAAGTCGTCATCCAAGTCATGCTATGTATCTGCTTTTATTTGGGTTTGAACCAGGTCATTAATGTTCCCATGCGAGTTGGTTACCCACCAGACCACAGTGACTGATGGTTTCGACATAAGCTTTAGAAAGGTACATAGCCCCCACCTTTAACCTATACATGAATACCTTGTATTTTCAATGGTAACACTCTGGCCTCCCACCTCTGAGGCCGGGGTTCGATTCCTGGCACGGCCTCAAGTGGGAAAGCTGGTAGTTGCTTGCTGTTGGTCGGCAGTTTACAGTACAGAACCCTAACGAACTGTATGTGCTGGTTTCCTCTGCCCTTCCAACTACCTGTTGTGATATGACCTGTACAGTGTTGAAAGCGATGTAAAACCCCCAAATAAATAAATAAAATAAATTGTATTTTCAGCTTAGTTGAGAAACTATATCCCGTTTATTGGTTAATAAAAGTTTTAAAACAATGATAACAGGGTTCCATATTCCTGAATGGCTGTCCCAAATTACATACAAATGTCTTTTGTCCGGAGAAAGTTCTTATCGGATTCTGGAGTCATTCCTTAACTTTCGAGAGCATTTTGGAGAATTCCTTTTCTTTGGGAGGTGAGTCAGGTGAGTCCCCAAATGTCCCATGCAACATGTAATGATTAGTAAATGTTTCCCAATTAAAGATATTGTTTTCGTGCATTTGTATTTCATTTTAGACATCTGTGAGTAATTCCAAAGTCGATCTTTATCATTCTTTGATTATATCAGCTACATTTTCTCATCCTTCATTTGAAGTATTGTTTACATATTCCGTACTCTAGTGGTTTCTGAAAATTTTGGCAATTGTTTATGTCAGACAGTAAAATTAGGGAGGTGATTATAAACTCAACAAAATGTGTGGTGGCGTTTACTTAAGGATACTCTCTTAGGACATTTGTCATAGGTTCTTCAGAATGTGGTATTTAGTGGTTGACATTTTGACAAATTTAAAGTATAGGTTATGTTAAAAGTGAAATTCACAGAGAGGTTTTTTCATATACAGTTTAGGTTATTCAGTCCAAGTTGTCATTTTTACACATGCTGTTTCAGTTTAAAGCATTGCCTTAAATGGGTAAACTTGCTGAATATAGGACACCTCCCTATATTAGCCTTTGGACATTTTTATATGTAGTTACAAGGCTTCCCACTGAAAACAGCAGTTTACCGAAAATAAAATGAGTTAAACTGAGGGTATATGTCAGCAGTAAAATATTTTAAATGGAGACAAATGTCACATGACATAGAAATCCGCTGTGGTTATTTGATAATCTTGGTCTTAGCTAAGTCACCCTTTGTGAAATCCAGCTCAGATTTAAGTCCCTGACTTAGCCTAAGTCCAGGCCAAGTCCAAGACCTTTTGTGAAACCGGCCCCAGACAACTTTATCGATATATATAGTAACTTGGATCACACGCTTGTGGTTTTGGGTTTGAATCCAGCATGATTCACTTCAATTATCTGTCCTGATATGACTTTATAATAGTTTCAAGAGCAAACACGACAAAAAGGCAAGATCGATATTTTTCCTCATCCTGGCCAGGCAAAACCTTTTATTTTATTTCGGAAGTCGAGAGAAGTTTATATTTTCAGAAAGACCAAGCTTCTCCACAATTCCAGAAAAAAATGAATGTAAAACCCAAATATTGACCAGCTGTCCAAATTACATTTCTCATATATAAATCTATATATGTTCCAAAAACTTTCCCTGCTGATACTTTGAAATTATTCTCAATACTTGTAGTTGATGAAATCATTTAAGGTACATAATTCCTGTAGCAGGTACATATTCATGTAACTCCGACAAAGTCTTAGAATCATTTGTCAACTGCCATCACTCCTTAGAATACATACCAAATGCTTCAATAATTAATAAATTTCAGGAGATTAATGACCATTACATCAGCTGGATAAGATACAGGGTGTTTAACACATACCTAGATACACTTAGATGTAAATACCTTGCCCTTCTTTAATGTGCCATTCATCAAGCAATGACCTATTCCTGATTAAACAATGCAGACAAGACATGGTAGTTTATCAAACAAAATGTTTCGTGCAAAAACGAGAACCTGTTCCAGAAATCTCAGATGGAAGTAAGGGCCATGGCGTCAGACATGATTAATGAAGTGCAGTTTGACAGATTCAGTGGATTTTGAATGTCACTGGGAGTATTAGGTACTAATGATTTCTGTGGGTGTAAATCATTTTCACAGGTGGTATTTCTGTAGGAATATATGCTAAATACATCTAACTAGAAAAGATGTTAAAAATTTGTAATTTGATTGAATTTAACAGCGCTAACTATCAGCGAGAAGGAGGCTGTTATTTTTTCTGTCACAGCCACTATAACACTAAAGGTCTGTACACATCAAACCGATCTGATCAAACCATTAACAAACAAGTCCTCCTCAAGCTGAATAATATGGTCCAAAAGAGTTCAAAATGGGTCATAGTAAGTGGAGGTCTACACCGTATCCTGATGATACCACTCCAATTTATAAAGGAAAAGAACTTCAAAATAAAATTTGTTTGGGGTTGGCTTGTATTAGGTCTGAGTCAGTGTGATAAAACAAGGTGTAGTTAAGGTGTGAAGTCCTCTGTGGACTATTGATTTAGCAAATGTGACACCTAATCACAGGCTGTCACCTCTGTGTGGGTTTGACTCCCATAAGTGATAAACCTAAGGACCTGTGCCCTTGGGACCCTGGCTGTTGAACGGAACATAAAACCCCTCCTTTGTCCCTTTGCATCATGTGGTGTGTACAGACATGAACATGTGACTGTCGACCACCAGAACTCATTACCATTGAAAAAAACAAATAAACTTGTTGCTCCATAAAATAGAAACATTACAATAGTTTGATATTTATTGTGCAGCCAGTATTTATTGAAATTTAAGGTTGGTTTGACTTTACCTGGTGACAACACTGGTCTGAGGGGCCACGGTGGCAAAGTGGTATCACTCTCGCCTCCCACCTCTGAGCCCAGAGTTCGGTTCCCGGCACGGCCTCAAGTGGGAAAGCTGGTAGTTGCTTGCCGTTGGTTGGCAGTTTACAGTACAGAACCCTGATGAACTGTATGTACTGGTTTCCTCTGCCCTTCCAACTACCCGTCATGATATGACCTGTACAGTGTTGAAAGCGACTTAAAATCCCAAATAAATAAACACTGGTCTGTATTCTTTGTGTGTGATCAAGTCAGTAAGAATGTCTTGGGGTTTTAAACAATATTTTTTGATAAAAGTGTTATTCTAGTATTTTTATTTGAGATAATGTGAATGAAAAGATATTGTGAATTATTGTGATAATATTGCTTGACCAATAGAAATAAAAAGACATAAAGCTTAGAGAAGCATGTTTGTGTAATGATCTGTTGTATATTTGATGTCATGTGTTATTGTACATTGACTCCATAGATATATATGCTGTTACATTTTTTGGGCTTTCTATGGGGCTATTAACTGCACAGCCATGCAGGAAGGCTGTCGATTGGGGTCATATAAGGAGGGCCTTCTGCATGAAACAATGTTGCCATGACTACTTCGAATCTATGACCAGAGCTTTGGAACCAAATGATTTGCTTAGTCATTGGCCAGTGAGGGTACTTAGAAAGGTTTCTGGTATAATGTCCATGTGACACCTGACGGATAATAATAGCATTAAAGGCAGAAGAAGCCAGACATACAGTAATGGTGCACAGAAAAGCACTAGCCACTGACAAGTAATCTAATCTACTGCTTTGCAGTGTAATATATTCTGCCACATAGTGGATTTATTTATTTGGTGTTTTAAATCACGCCTAGTATTGTTGTATTAGTGGTCATAAGGGTGGTTATAAGGGTGGAGGAAACTAGTATATATAGTTGGTCAAGGTTCAGTACTGTAAAATGCCGACCAACGGCAAGAAACTGCCACTTTTCCCACGTGACGTCTGGCCAGGATTTGATCTCGTATCTCAGAGGTGGGAGGCGAGTGTGTTACCTCTGAGCCACCGTCCTCCCACCCCACACTAAAAATTTAAAATAATTTACAAAAAGTGACAGTCGTGGCACCCTTCTAGGTCAGTAATTAAGGGTTGTGTTTGTGGATGAGTTGGAAATGCTAAGTGGAGTAAAGTTGAGTAAGTAAACTAAACTTCAGTTGAAAAAGTGGGTGTTAATTAGCTTCCTGAAGTATATTACTCAGTGGCTGGTCCTTCTGTGAAGAGCAAAAGACTTCTGAAAGGTTGATGCATGGTGACTGAACTGTTAACCCTCCACAAATCACTGATACCCCTACATTCGGAAACTACCACAACAGAAATGATGGTGGTGAATGGGTTACCACTGTGTCACCACCAACTATGAATTTTCTATTAGTCACAAAGAGAAACAAATGCTATATTTTCACATTGATTTGCAATTTCTCCAGTTGTGCTTTGGTAGATTCTGTCCTTGCCAAAATTCCTTGTATATAAACCATTAAAAAGCAATCAGAGATGTAGTCAGGGCCTCTATGGCTGACTGGCAAACATGCATGCCATATTATGACTTGTCTGTGTTCGTGAGATTAAAACCAATCTAAAGAAAACCGGCATCTCACCTGACATCACCTTAAGCTTCTCTTACATCCCATTGTACGTATATACATACATAAGTGTGCTGCAAATACTGTTGAAAAATATGGACGTAGCCTTGTTGTGGGGTAGTAGAGATTTGCACGTGCACACAAGGTGTATTCTGCCAGCAACAGTGTCACAGCTTGAAGATCAAAGAACAGACTGTTACCAGCTACAGGTCGTACAGTGGGTTTATATACATGCAAGGTACATGTAAGTGTATCTTACAATACGTGCAAACAATGTAAGTAAATGGGAAGAATCTACAACACTAGTAAGTAGAATGCACGTGTCTAAGTCTCCCTTAAGATATGGATGCAGTTGTAGCCATGCTGTGAGCATGCAGGGCATATAATCTGCATGCCATATTTTTATTGCGAGGTGTCTGAAACCTCAAACTTCTGTTATAAAATCGCAAATGTAGCTTACGTATCCCTTGCAAATCAGCCGATTTTTGTCTGTAACCAGGACGTACGTGCACATACGATGGGATGTAAGAGAGGCTTTAGCTATTCAAGGGGACGTGAAAACAACACGATATGACCTTGAGGTGACCTACAGCTCTAATAGAGTGGAAAAGGCAATGAAATAATTGTCATAAAACCATCAGAACTTGTTATTCATACATATGTATCAAACTTTTGTGACTTTTATAAACATCTCTGTCTTTTTGTGTGTTATCTCCTTGTCGTTGCATAGCTTGGACAGAATGTACAAGCATTTTGATTAGCTATCAACTTGATAATTCTCTATCTCTTTTTCTCAATACACGCTGTGACATTCAGGGACTTCATGTTGAAATTCGGTGGCTGGTGTTTGTAGAGAAATTTGATTTGGGTGATCTCCTTGAAGCCCATGTTTGGTGTACAAACTGGCCGGAACCAGGTTGTTGTTCTTTGAGGTTCATACTGAAAATAAACAACAAACAAGTAGTGACTGATCAAATGCACTAACAAGAGCACTTGGAGAGTACAGGACTCTGCCAATTAGGTTTTTTTTTTGTATCCAGACAGTGATCCAGATCACTCTCAAAATTTATTGGGGTCCAGGTTAGACCAAGACCCATCTTCTGATTTCTTTTCATGAAGTTATGATGAGTTGCATTTGCATTATCTTTTAACAGACAAACATACAAACAAACAGTCATGAAAATATCATTCCCTTGGTGGAGGTAAAGCACCTTGGTTTTTTTTCCAAATCAGGTCTGAACCAGGATAATCAAATCCACTGAGAAGCACCGAGCCATGGGTAAGAAAACTTAATATGGAACAATAAGTTGTTTTACAACAGAATAACAAAGTCAATTCTGGGTTAGCGATCCAGAGCTAGATCCAGACCATCTTTGAGGAGAACGGGGCCAAAGTTAAATTCCATATTGTGGAGGAATATAACACCAATCCTGAGTGTGGTTTTCCAGTAATGTACATCAAATCAGCAGACAGATCCCATTTCTTTTTCCCTCGCCCCTCTTCATTCTTTCGGCTGGGATGGGGTGGAGATTGGGGGTGGCGGTGGGGGTCGGGCAGGGTGATATGTATTGTGGATATAAAAGTTTTGTTACGGATTCATCCGAGATCTAGTACTGGGTATCTTTATTTATTTATTTGCGGGTTTTACGTCACTTTTAACACTGTACAGGTCATATCACGACGAGTAGTTGGAAAGGCAGAGGAAACCAGTACATACAGTTTGTCAGGGTTCTATACTGTAAACTGCTGACCTACAGCAAGCAACTACCAGCTTTCCCACTTGAGGCTGTGCTGGGAACCGAACCTCGGCCTCAGAGGTGGGAGGCGAGAGTGTTATCACTCTGCAACCGTGGCCCCTAGTACTGGGTATCATAACGCAGTTTAAGCACTGAGTCTTTATTTGTGTTTGTTTTAAGTGACCTAAAGCGTTTTTACCACCAAATTGAACTTTTAGCAAAAATATTCATGTATTTGTACCAAATAAAATCCATAAAATAACTTTCTATAGTACTTTTTAAGGGGGGATAACTTATTTCCTCTATAAAATAAGTGACCCCGGATTGGCACAAAATTCGGAATATGTTCTCAGAAATTTCTGAATATGTATTTTATTTATTTACTCGATCACTTTGGCTACCATCAGTCCCAATTCATATGGTATGATTGATTACCCGAAAATAAAAATTGCACCAACTTGTCATTAGGTATTCTGTATCGTTTTTGTGCCAATTTAAGGTGCATACCAAGTTTAGAGCATAGTTTATGGGACTTAATCTGCAGTGAGCCTTAAGTGAGATAACTTTTAGTGTTGGTTCCACTTTTGCAGGACATTGCACATGGTGACATATAAACGAAGTGATGATCAGAATGGAATGACACAGCATGCCACTTAATGTCCGATCACCGTAGACTATCTTCGGGGTTCAGGAGTCAGCTTTAAATGCCTGCCTGTTCAAACTGGCATATCTACCTCCATGATCACCCCTCCCTAGTGGAAGCTTACTGGGTAACAACATATGCTCAGTTTTAGGACTCTCCCTGTTTTGACTTAAGTGCATTAGAGGAATCATATCAGTTTTGCAAATGTAAATACTTCTATGCTATTCTAATTCAATAAAGACTTGTCACTTACCGTATAATTGCCTATCATTCTTCGGCCACGATAGACAAGTATGTAGACCCAATCGACGACAAAGGTCTCAAAACAAATCCTTCCACAGAGACAAGGCCTGATGCTCTTTTTGGGTTCTACCGTGTAATAATCATTGTCCCTCATCCTCAGATGTGACTCCTTGAAATTATCCATATCCTCAGCCCCCGCCAGTCCCCACTCTGGTCTTTGTTTGTTATGGTTTGGTATGATTTGTAAATTAAATTTTTTACTATTCTTTGCATTGATATCAAATCGCTTGAAGCCATCCGGACAAAGTTTCTTCTTTTTCTTCCTGCCTCGTTTCTCAATGGTCTCCTCTTCCATTTCCATGTCATCCAGACCTCTTTCTACCTCTAGATCGCTGAAAGCTGCTTCTTCTTCACCTTCAAAATCATCAAGCTCCTCATCAAACTCGGACAGTCCTCTTTTGTTCTCAATGGTGTCATCTATCGGTTCATTTGTAGATTCGAGGTCATCTTGAAGTGATTTGGAGTAAATAGTGGCTACAAAGAAAACTATATTGTTTCATTGTTTTGATAATTAGAGAAAAATGGCCAGATTTAACCAGTTTATCATGTTCACCATGTTCATACAGTATCCTGCCTAATTTTATGTGCCAGTTCAAACAGAGCACTTTCTTGCAGAGACCCCTATTAGACTGTAGCCAGTGAGGGCTTCATTTATGGACGTCCAGAAATCCAATAACTTGCCAGTGAACACTCCCCAAAACTTGGTGAGTACAAAACATCTGTCAGTGCGGCTTAGTGTGTAATGCATTAACCTAGAAATATATAGGACTCGGGTTTGAACCCAGGTACAAGCAAATATATTGTGGCTTGGATGACCATTTAAAATGGGTTCTGTCATTGGGTCCTATCCTCAGTGGCAGGCTAACGAACCTCAGTGGCACTGATAAATGGGCATTCAGTTAGGGGGATGTCAGTCACTAGTGAGCTTGGCCTGTACTTGTACAGTGGGGATGGTTCAGATAGTGCTTTGAATCCTGTAGTAGTGGGAATATTGCACAAATAAAAATATACCATACAATACAATACAGATACAGAGGTGATAAGGTCTTTCCTCATTTTGTTGGTAGTGTTAGGCAAGTAGGCATTATTCGACACACTTTGAATGAGTGATACACAAAGTATGACATTTTATTATTTCTATGCTACTCTCGAGATAAAGTACTTAAATTTTATACCATCTTCAGTTGGATGAGGCAGACCAAAAGAGACCTAAAATTTTAAGGTCTTACAACAACACAGGTCATTGGGAGGTAATCTATTATCATGGCATTAACAGACTCCCTATCTACCATAGAAAACCACAAACCTTGCCCTCACAAAACAGCGACTTTTACATGTTTTATGTGTTGTATTTATTCATTTACATACATTCAGCAACTTGATTTGTGATACTTACTCACACAAAAATAAATCTTACTTTCGTATATATACATAGTGAAGCTATTATTGATCATACCAGAGGGTTGAAAATAACACTTTTAACTTAGGAAGTTTGCCAACATAAATAGGAATTCTTCATATGCAACCCCAATGAAATTGCCATTCCTGAGATTCAGTAAATTCAGAATATTGGAGGTGGTTTTAAATTTCAGAAGTGGCTTTGGCTTGTTGGCTTTTTCAACAGATCTGAAGAACATCAAATTATTTGCACTAAATCTGTTGCAAAACTATTTTTCAGTCGATTTGCACAAATTTTATCATACATTGGTTCCAATTAAGGCTCGTATCCAAAACATGAAAATCCTAGAGATCTGTAGTTCTGATAATTGTTGAATTTGTACTGATGTTCATCTTTTTAAAACTATTTTTTTAAATACTTTACTGCTACATAATACTTCTAAGGTAGGAACTTCACCTGTCCTTGTTTGTCCGTACCCGTGTCCGTATCCGTGCCGGTGAAAAGAATAAAACCAATCCAAGTATCACAGCTAACTACACCTGTCCTTACCCATACCCTTGAAAGTTAATACCCATGTCAGTTCACGGATGGGATGGTTTCTGATCATTCTTTCACGGACACGGATGAGGGGGGCAGAACTTCAACATTGCTTGAGGATTACACAAAAATCAATTTCCCCCTCCCCATCCGTGTCCTTAACAGAACAATCTCAATTGAAAAACACGGACAGAAATAAGGATAGGTGTAGTCACTATCACTGACAAGGACACAGACACTGATTGAAATACATGAAAACGTGCAAGGACAGGTGAAGTTCTTGCTTAACTGGGCTCAGGTGTACGCAAATCTTCTTGAGATGTCATATCCATTATACAACCTGCATTTCTCAAGTGAAAGGGTTAGGCACTGAACACAATTGGTCGGCTGGTGCCTTGATAAGATAGCCATCAAGTTGACTTCAATTTTTATGAACTAATTTTTAGAATCGACTGAGAAAAACATCTGGGTGAAACATCTTATATGGGAATAGTCTATTTACCAATACGAAAATACTTAAACACTTACAAAGGAAGTAAGATAATGGCAGACTTTGAGACCATTCCCAAATAGAGGTTGATCTAACACTTATAATATTGTTGTGTATTAACGTAATTTACTTTTGATGCCCCCCATGGTTGGGATTGATTTACCTGATGAGGTCCGTTCTGCCCTAACCCTCGCCCGTTTCAGAAAAAGGTTAAAATTTTATTTCTTCAAAAATGCATCCCCAACTTAGCATACACACTATCGGGCATTTCCGTGGTATTGGATTTGGCAACAGCTATGACATAATGATTTTTTTAATTGGATTTAGACCTTAGAGTCTGTTTGGCAGAGATTAAGTGGCATCAAATTACAAAATAGAATAGAATACTTTTCTACAGAATATACCAGCAGTAGCATACTCACCTGTGCCAACAAACAACACTGCAAGGAAAATGTTCATTTTTGCCATAGTTGCTTCTCTCTGAAAAAAATGTATAGTTCATCTTTTTATTACCTCTATCAGGTAGGTTATGTGATTGTTGGACTCTTGGCAAGATTATGCAAAAAAAAGAACTGCATGGATTTACAAAACATTTTCACAGTTGATGGGTCTTGGTCTAACATGGAACTGCTTAAATTTTTATAACAATACTTGATCAATTCTGGATTCAAGGAATTTTTAAAGGACTTTTGAGCCTTAATAGAGGTATGGACTCCCCGAGTATTCTTCTTGATTTAAAAAATGTGTAATATTGGAGGCAGTCTTTTTGCACAGTCTTTTTGCACAGATTGGGTTTAGCTTATATTAAACATAGCTAAGAAAACCTGTCATTAAGTGTAAAACATTATGAATTTATACAACTTAAAACATTATGAATTTATACAAATTCAATACCACTTAAACTTTAAAAAAATATATTTACAAGGATAAAAAATAAATTAAATTGCTGTATAATTGAGCTCTTGAGAAGTGTGCAAAAAATGTAAATTTGTGTTCTATTTCACTTATTCAACTATCACTGCAAGAAATCCTAAAATATGCATCTTTTATCAAAGTTGTTTGGGGTTAGAGGATGGGTTAGATAATCTCAAAGGCGGAGGTTCACATTTACAGAATGACGTCCCTTTGGAAGGGTATGACTCCTCTGGAGTGTCATATTAACAAAGCAATACCTGAACGTGATTTTGACTAAAGATGGACATGATATTTCAAGATATAAAATAGTAGCAGATAATTCATGAACAACTATCATTGGAAAATCAAAGAAAAACCTATGGTTCCCTAAATAACCACCCTTATAAATGAGCTACAAGTCTGTATTTTAACCTAAAACAATCTGGCAATTTAGAGTGAAACTGCACATGTTTCAGCCAGTTCTGAGAGAAAATATTTTGGTTGGCATTTCCGGGGTAAATACTCCATGGAAGGGCTACTATATTCCTATCATAGTTTCTATCAACAAACCAGCCGACTTTCACAATGCAAGGAGATTGTAGGATATATAACCATGGGAAATTCAACAATATTTTCCATTGTGCAAAAGTAATATAAAAAAACTGTACACTATTGAAAGAAATGTATTCTTACCGAGCAATATAATCAGAAAATTATCCAAGAATAAGTGACGTATATTTGTAAATCTTTTCACAAGTAAAGCATAAAACCTGTATGATATTTTTTGTCTTTTGGGGTGATAAACTAAAACCATAAACTTCACAAGGGTTATTATACATCTATTAACCACCACTCTATTTGAATATTGGGTAAAACAAATCAAAATTTACACAAGAGATTCCAAAAAATGAGTTAAACATATGCATTGTAAGAGTCATCGGTGAATGTAAATATATTTAAGATATCTCTTGCCATTTCAGCATGGATGCCAATGTAACAAAACGAACAGGAGTCCTGTAAATGTACCTCTGATGTATATAACACACATAACATATTTGTAAGTTACAGAGCTATTGGAATATATAGGAAAAGTTGACATTTGTTTACATAAAATCAGTATCCAGAGTAAAGGGCAACATGGAATAAAAACATATTTACACACACTTTTTGTTTCAGGGTATTATAAAGTCAGATATATCACCTGGTGGATAATAAATGCTACTTCTGCAAGCTTATATATTTATCTTCAATAAATTTTATATTTATGTTCAATAAATTCTATTTTTATGTTCAATAAACACTTAGTATAAATTACCTCAGTGGTGGTATCTCAAACTGCCAACCCCTGTCCACTGGAGAACAGCTTTGTCTTGTCTGAGGAACCCAAGTGACATTGCATCTACTTATATAGGGAGTGGTGGGGCCTTCGTCAATGCAGTCAGTCACTTCTCTCTGTGGGATGTACATCATTTATTTCACCCTTCAACCATCCCCACCCCCACTCCCTACCCCTCATGTCTCCTATTACTATTTACAGTAAGCTTCCAAAAAGTACCTACGATTGAATACACCATTATTTTCATTACTAATCAACTGAGAAAAATCCCATTTTATTGTTCAGTTAGTTAGACTGACTTTATTTTGAAAGCTCTAAATTGCCACAGTCATGGATATTGTAATTTTCCTCTCATACATGTAATATAGCAAATTGCAACTGAAGTCACAAATTAAACATTGACTGTGTGTAAGATGTTTGTTTCCAAAAACTTGACTTTTTCTAATACAGGTCTTATATTTTTAATTATTTGCTTCACAGAACATCCCAAGCACCACTTCAATGAAATGAAATGTTATTAATAAAAAGTAAGTGGTTTGATACATCTCACAAAGGTTATTGACATTAAAAAGGGCAGATTACAAAGGCAGCTACGTTGCTATGAAGATAACGTAAAATTTTGATATTATAAATTTAATTAACTGTATATTTTAAATTTACTATTAAAAATATGTGACATTTTCACCAGCAAATGAATCACTTCCGTTTTGTTTGATGTTCTAAAGGTTATGAAATGTCCAAATATTATGAAGCCTTTGAATAAAAATATTCATTCACGTTTTGAAGTTTATGAATGTAGGCCCTGCTCTAAACTTTGAACTATAAATTCTTTTATTTTACCTTCTTCCATCTTCTCATTTTAAAATTGATTGATTAACTGATTTGCTTTGATGCTGCTGTCAACAAAATGCACAGGTCATATCATGATGAATATTTGAGCCGATGGACGAAAGTACATGGTTTGTCGTTTGTTATCCCAATTCCGGTAAAATTTGCCCACTGTTCAAAAGCCAAGGTCATATTGGGACTGATCCTCAGCATTGCCACTTATGGGAGTTGAAAACAAATGATCCTTCCACCAACGTGCTTGCATGTGGAAACCTCAGTTCCAATCTTAGGACTAGTTACATTGACTGTTACTTGCCATTACCCAGTAATATACAGTGCAGTAACTGGGCCAATTAGCACACATTGCTGCTATTCACTGCAGCAAGTATCAGATCCGATGTAACCTACATTATGTATTAAATGTGGTGTCAAATCCACAGATATATCAAAATAAATACATTCATTGAATAGCAGAAACAAACCGCAGCCTCTTTAATTAGATATTATAATATTGGTCTTCCATTGTTGCAGGTAATTGTAACAAGGCTGCTCCATTATGGTGATCCAGTGGTAAACCTACTTCCCATTTTGGAAAATAAATAATCATGATCCAATCGTGTATTTTAGGATTGGTTTCCAATATAATCCCAATAGTTTTCTGAGTGTTATTGTGATTGGTTTAAGCATTTTTCTGACTTGCTCCCCAAAAGTTTGCAATAGTTTTCCGATCTACCTGAAAGGTTTATGATTTGTAAGAAGCCCTATATGATTGCTGAGGTTGACTTAAGATGTAAAAGATTGCTATGCGAAAGTTTAGATAGATTCCAAATAGGTTAGTTATAGCTTCCCGAACACAAGCTTTGATAAGGATTGGAAGGGTTTATGTTAAAAAAAACCTTTTTAATATGACAGGGAATAACACTTGAGTCAAAACTCCTGGTCATGAGATGGTCCCAAGTGGTCTGTGAACATTCCTTTTGGGTTTTCAAATGTTCCGATTGCCTCCTGAGTGGCAAATGTTTGCAATCATAACCCAATTGGAAAGGTTGATCACTTTTATGAACAAGGCTGAAAGGGGTCTTGGTCTACTAGCGTAAGCCACAAAGCCATCAGAGACATAAGTAGTGCATGGAAGCAGTTACCCATCCAAGTACTAACATAGCCCTCTGCTGCTTAACTCCAGTGATGAGACAGGTACTCATCCTGCTACATCACAATTCATGAAAGTGTGGAAACAAAAAAAAATTTAAAAAATGAAAAGGAAAAAGTGATCTCTAGATGTGCAAGCTTATGACAAGATCACTCCATCGTTTTACTTGAAAACTAAAAAAAATATTTATATATTTCAATCATTATATATTTAAATCAACAAAACAAGATGCTGTTCTTGAAAGATAAATGTTGTAATATTATTGAAACTGAGATTATTAATGGATTTTGTCTCATTTGCAAATTTTCTTTGATTAGTAGCCCAACATTATATTCTTTGCAACATATAAAAAATGACAAACCTATTTTCTTCTGCAATTTTTTTTTTTTTTTTTTTTGAGGGTGGGGTTGCTGATGTAAATGTCAAGACTGTTCTTTCATCAATCCAAAAACACTTTACAGTGATAGAGTTCAGTCATGGAGTCTCATCTATTTTCAAGTTGTCAACCTACTTTTGCAGCTTCCTGTGGGTTCCTGAAATAAAAACATAGCTTGCAAGATAAAGGAACACACTGTTTTGATGATGTACATTTGTCAAAATGCTATAATCACTTAGTTGTAATCAAGGTTGTCACTGTGTTATTTGTTTTTTTGTTTTCAATCATTCTTGTGTTTGTCTAAAACAGACACTATCCCCAGGGATTCTTTACGCCTCCAGAGAAGAAGGGGTGTGTTTATTTATTGATTTATTTCATGTTTATGTCACGCCTAGTACCTTTTCATTAGTTATAATTTGATAGGTAGTTAAAGGGGTGGAGGAAACCAGTGCATACAGTTAGTCAAGGTTCTGCACAGTAAACAGCCGACCAACAGTAAGCAACTGGCAATGGGAGGGTGTGTTAACTCACTCTGTATTTATTTATTGTTAAAGATCATATCTGTTTCTTTGATGAACAAAGTTGAAAAGTGTTTCAATCTACGTGCGCTAGCAGCAAAGCCATCAGAGATATGAGTAGTGTACTAGAATTTATGAAAGACTGATGACAAAAACAAATACAATGGCAGATGTACTCTATACCTGGTCTAGAACTCAGACAGTCACCGCATCCAAGTGCTAATGTAGAGCATTGCTGTTTAACTTCAGTATGAGATGGTTACTCGTCATACTATGCCACAATTCATGGAAATATGGTAACAAGAAAAACAAACAAGAAAAAAGTGTTCTCTAGTAGCACAAGCCTCGCTAGAGCTTGCATTGAAAAATTACATGGCAGAATATTACACATGTATGAATATGTACAACAATAGCATTATCATAGGTGTCCATGTGGGAAAAGTACAGTTACAACTTGTACTTTAACAGCTTTTGCACTTAAAGAAAGCATTTTACTAGTCTCTAAAAGGGCATTTTAAAAATGTGACATTTTTCCAGAAACTTATATTTTTACGCTAAAAGGGTAATACTTTTTGCAAACTTTTCTGTATTTCTATTTATTTCATATAAAACTCTCTTTTTTTTACTTTAATCCTTGTGGAGTAAGGTGTGGGGGTCCTCAGCAAAGGTAACAATATAATATCATGCTTAAAATATCCTTTTTACCTGTACCAGGAAGTTATGTTCTTGGGTGCTTTCTTTTGTCTGCCTGTATGTGTTTCTGTTTGTCTATTTGTATCGGCTGTTGATAACTTTAAAAGTAATGAATTGATCTTCCTAATTGTTTTATGGATAAACTAATGACTAAATAAAGAAGAGACTGAATTTTGAGAAACATCTGGATCACGCTCTGGGTCCAACCAAATTTTCAAATTTTCAAAGGTTCCTATATGTTCAATGAAAATCTGGATCATATTCTGAACACACAAAAAAAAAATTAAAAACATGCTCTGGTGGGGGTTTGCACTAAATGAGTTCTGTATAATTTAAATTAAATTTGTGTTAGCCTGCAGGTAATCTAATAAATAAATAGTAGGTGAAGTTCTTGAATCAACTTCCAATCTTGACCGGAAATGGAAAGTGGTAGTTTCTTTTCCATGTCATATGATTTGGAAAAGACAATGTCAACCATAAGTTTGCACCGGTTTCTTACATTCCATAAACTTACCATCCTCAAATGTAATAAATACACTGTGAGAAAAGCAATGTTAAATCACCAAGCTACCAATCAATAAACTCCAATTTCAAAATTTTATTTGATGTACAAATTAAAACAATCACATATTTAAATGGAATCTTTTTTTATTTATTATTTTGTGACACTACTTCCTGTTGAACATCGCCCAGTTTTTAAAACAGCCACCCTTGTTTATAAGTTTCTCCACATTGGTTTTCCCAAGTATTTTGCTCCATACATCTCTTCCTACAGCAGTTCCTACAGTACCAGGCACAGTCAGATTGGTGGTAATTTCCTTGTCATTCTCAAGTTCCAACCCTCAGTCCATAAATCCGTCAAACAGTTTGGTTATAGTTTTGCCTTTGATGCTCCCTCTGTTTGGAATGCTCTTCCTGAGGAGATTCATGCATCCCCCTCTCTGGCCTCCTTCAGAAAATGCCTCAAAACCTATCTTTACACCAAGGCATACCCTCCTTAGTCTTACTTACCCCTGGCGTTCTCCCCTGGTGCTTGGTCCTTTTCTGTCCCTGGATATTGAAATTGGTTGACTGTTTTTATTTTGTTGCACCTTAGAGCCCCCTTTGAATAGGGGAGATTAAGCACTATAAAAGTCCAATTAGAATTAGAATTATTTTAGAATTTTTGTTTCCTTCCTGTTTCCTGAAAGATTAATTGTTTGTAACACTGTGTTTATGCTGTGTTGCTTTAGAGCTGACTTTATATGTCTATTTTGTGACTTATTGATATTTTACAATAAAATGTCCATAACATAGTGACAATATTCTCAAAATACCTTGTTCACGCCCTGTGTGGATAACTAATTATACACCCGGTAACAGTCATCGGAACGGGACAGTGAAACGGAACGCAAATACTATTGTAAACAAATGACATTGAAAGCACATTCATAACAAGCCTTTCCTAATAAGGGGGGGGGTGGGGGGGTCTGTTGCTTGCGTGGTTTCCATGAGAAAGGGGTTCAGCACTCAAATGAGGATGAAAGAGTCGGCACCTGGCCCATGTACTGCACTGTTTTAATGAGCATACAGTTTTTCATCAAGCAAATTTTATATTAAAACTGTGAACAGTATTCTCAATATGTGTTCTACAGAATCTGTTCAACACCTTTATAACCTGTAAATGGAATCCTGAGCTCCTCAATGTTTTATTCAGTGGGCCTGTACCCCTCATTCACTTAGGCCTGTGCACAGAAATAGTGTGCACTACTCTTGTTATTTATGTTCCAAAGTACTTTCTGAGCAGGTTGTAACTGGGCTTTGTAATAAATGTTGACACTTATTTCTCATGAAAAATTATATATTATTATAAAGTATAATAGTATAAACATTTACCTTGTTGCTTTATCTCACCCATTTGTGCACCTATATGCAATCAAAACTGAATCTATTGCAATGATTTTTTTTCTTTCCATATGTTGCTTTATGGTTTCCCCAGACCTTCAGACTTTCGTAGTTTCTTTACTCCCAACTTTTGACGGAAATTATAGTCAGTAGTTAAATCAATGATTCCAATTGGGACCAAATGGCCCACCATCTAGTGAGACATCAAAGGGTACTTGGGATTATAAGATTTTGAGTGTCAGAACCAACAATATTCTTCATTAAAATGGTGAAAGTATCATATTGTACCCTTCCCAGATAGCAAGACGCTGTAGGGCCACCACTGGCCCACCAGGTCGGTCCGATATTGGCTGTAGCTGGTGGCTAGCCATTGGCGCGACCAGCTGTTAAACAGTGGTCCACCATTGTCAGCCGACAATAAGGTTTACTGGTGGTTCATCAGTGGCCCACTGTTGGCAGGCAATGATAAGCTTTTCTATTAGTCCACCAGGGATTATCTTCATCCTTAACCTTTACTAAAAATAAAATATTTGCCACCAGTGGCCCACTGGGTGCCCATCATGGGTCCTTTACTACTTATGTAGTGGGTGGACCATTGATGGACCACCTGGGGCAAATATATAAGCAAGTAATATATGAAGTAATAAAGTGGAGGAAAGTCTGACTGAGCAAAATGAAGGACAACCAAATAAGTTTGTTTATATACATGACATTAACCAAGTCTTATGTTAAGTGAAAGAAAATGCACATTTTACCTAATTTTCTCCAGAATTTTACACCAGTGGGTGTAGGCTGGTCCCTGAGATGCAGCCACTGACCTTGGTAGTTGGTGGGCCAACAGTGGCCCACACAAAATATTTAGATTTTGAAATATTAATGTTGAATATTGTTAAATAGTATGTCAGAAAACAATAGTTGAGGTTGCTTATGAAGTTGTTTATAATGCTTTAAAAATTTTGAAAAAAAATGCAGTCAGTGGTCCAGCAGTGGCTCAGTGGTGGCCCACTAGCTATATTTTGCCACCCATAGCCAATGGTGGCCCACTAGGGTCTTGCTATCTGGGTTATTAATAGCCTCAAAACTTTGTTAACATTGAGTTTCTGCAAATTCATTTCCCCTAAAAGTATAGTCAAAGTATGTTCTCTCATCAAATATATGAATGATTTTACAATGATTTTAATTGATAATAAAACTTCAATAAGGTATTCTATATAGCTATCTTCTGTTGTCAGTTGCTACTTATTTTAATCCTCAATTTGTCTTTGACTCCTATAAAAAGAATGCAACATGTATCTTGGAATTGCTTTAATTTTTCATTGCTCTGAGGAATTTCTAGGTAAATTATTTTTAGAATTTCACTATAAATACAACAAGTCAGTCAGAATCATAAAGTAGATCATATCACTTGTATCAAACTGGGTACGGTGTTGTGGGGAAAACAGTGCAAAACATTTGGTAGGTCATATCAGTTGCAGTATTTTGGGTTGGGAGTTGTGGGGAAACACTGCAAAACAGTGTACAGGTCATATCAAAGGAGGTAGATGGCAGTGGAATACATTGAACAGGTCATATCACAATGACAATATGAAGCCAAGGTACATCATGAACAGTTTAACCAGCATACATTCACAGTTTTTTATGTGAAATAGTAATACAAACAAAATGCATGGAGAAAAAAATTGTTCTAATTGCATTCAGAAGCTTTGGAAATATGTTATATACTTAGAAATTAGTAAAGTTAAAGATTCCAGTGTCTATCATATATATTGAAAGTGTCATTAATGCATGACAGAACATAAATTTTCTAGAAGCAACAAGTTAGATATATTGTTAGCCTTTGTAGAGAAGGCTGAAAAGTCTCAAAGCTACATAAATCTACAAATGAAATTTCTTCCAAGATCTTCAATTTGCTTGTGACTTCTTAATAATTGTATAATGTATATGAGACTACATTTAGTAATCATAAAGTTTTTAAATGGATGTTCATATAATAGGAAATAATTCTAAAAATCACTATGCAAATGGTGTCAAAATTATCAGACTTGCACACAAACAACTTTGATGAGGGACTGTGAATTGAGTGAAGGCTGAGGTTGGGGATCAACTATTCTCAAATATTAGTGTGCAGATTGAGAGAGTCCACTGTAAGGTATCAATAATATGGTGATTTTAGTAGATCCTGAGCGAGTTCTTTGGGGGAAGGGATCAAGAAGTTTTAGTACATAGTGTGAATGAGTGTTGAGAGACACACACAGAGCCTGAGTGGGGGATCAATGACAAATGTCTTGAGGATTGTTTTACCAGATGATATTTTGATAATTATTTGTCTGTAATGAATTTTAACACAAGATAAAAGCAAATTTTGACAGTTTGACAAAGGTCAACATGTATCTCTATTTGCTTCATTTTTATTTATTGCTTATTTATTATCTTCTCATTTGCTTATTTCATGGATGATATAATTGACACATACCTGATTTATGGGTTATTAACCTTATAAATATCTTTGGCAATACCCAAGAAACTTTGATCAAGTAAAAAGTTTTATAAACTACAATGAAATGGTGTAAAACATTAATAGCAAATATCATAATTGTAACATCTGTAACAATATGTCACATATGCAATGTCTCTGTCAAAGTTACTTAGCTCTAATGCAAATGATTTGTGTGATGTTCTTGATGTTGATTCCATTGAAAGTCAGTCGAATAAAATGACTTGAATTGTAAATGCTTAAATAGTCAATGTTTGATTGTCACCAGACGCTTGAAAGTTAATGAATTTCATCCCAAATTAGCCAACATTTGTAAAAGCTAGAAAAATAATTTCACTTTTTGCTTTAGAGGTAAAAGTAACTCAAATAATATGCACATATTTTCCACCTCCAAAGGCAGTTGCTTCAATTGCACTGGTTTCCAAATAATTATGCTGCTAGCTTTAGTAAATAGAAACCACTGGGAGGGCACGGTGACACAGTGGGTAACACCTTCCCCTCCCACCTCTGAGGTCTGCGGTTCAAACCCTGAACTGAATATGGGAAAGTTGGTAGCTACTTTCTGATTGTCAGCAGTTTACAGTACAGAACCTTGACCGACTGTATGTACTGGTTTCCTCTGTCCATCAAACTACCCAACCTGATATGATACAATGTTAAAAGTGACAATTAAATCCAAATAATTAAATAAAATACATCATTGAATTTCATTTACCACCAATGTGGTAACCAGAGTGGAAGTAAATCAATTCAATTCTTTGGATTTGTTTCTTGGTTGAGCCTTAAAGTCTGTCTTTTTATGGAGATTAAGCTCTATAAAAGTCATACAAGAAATTAGAAATTAATGCAAAGACCCAACAAGCACATATTTAATTTCTGGTACTTTAGTCAATCAGTATTCCAAAAAACTAATGACGGAGTAAATTAAGTAGGAACCATTATAAATATTTTGATTTTAAATAAAATGTATCTCCATTTTATACAATGGTATGGGTTTACTACTGCCTCATACATAGCACAAGTGTCCCAATGGCCCACTCAATTTTATTTATGAAATAATAAATGATCATCCAACCACTGGAGAATCCTGCCCAAGCTGTCTATTGTCTCAATATTGTTGTTAAATTGCCGTTCCGTTTCACTGTCCAGTTTACTGACGTGAACCACTGAGTAGGTACTTGTGTTATTCAGCACTTAAGTACACAAACGATTGGCCAAATAAAACTGAAATATTATATATATTAAGGTAAAATATGTATCTCCATTTTACAAAAGAAAGGTTTAAATAACAGGTTTAGTTTAGTACTGACGTGACGTAAAAATCAATAAACCGTTCCGATCCACTGTTACCGGGTGTATCAGTAAATTTATAATATAATCGGCTAAAATATTGCACTAGAAATAAAAATTCGGATAAACTCAGTTGTTTACGAAAATAAAGGAGAATGAAATAAAGTTCTAAAATCAGATATATCTTGTGACAGATTTCTGGAATGACATTTTACTGATAAGATCTAAAGTGACAGATTTGGCTTTGGTAAAGATTATTTAATCTCTTCTTACTGTGCTGCAGTTTGGTGTGTATTATATTATCGCTCACTTCATTGCCCAAGATCTCGATTCTGTCACTACTAGTAGTGGCTTTCTACCAGTGAACGCCCGTCCTTTAGATAATATTTAAAATATACACTATATAAGTTTATTTAAGTTACATTCTTCTTAAACAAAATCATCAAATGACGTGCAGTACAATTAATGATTTGTTTATGTTGTTCAACATTTCTTTGAAAGTGTTGTATTTTGACAATATATCTCTATTATCGGCCGTTTTTACGGAAAACCGGAAATACCAGTGAACGTCCAGTTTGTTTGCAAATAGAAGCATTTGTCCTTGACCTCTAACAAAGATATATAAGGCGGGCGTTCACTGGTAGGCTGGCGTTCACTGGTAGAATGTCACTATAGTACTTCTCAACCACTACAAGGGGGGGGGGGGGGGGGGGGGGGGCAGCATGTCGCCCATAAAATCACCAAAATTTAGTTTCTTGAAAATAAATATGCAGTGTGTTTTTATAAAATTTATCTGTAAAACTGATAGTGGTAGTACTGCCTTGCTACCAAGACAGAATTCAAACAGACTTAACTTGTCAAATAGTAGTTCAACATTTCTTTGAAAGTGTTGTATTTTGACAATATATCTCTATTATCAGCCGTTTTTACGGAAAACCGGAAATATCAGTAAACGCCCAGTTTGTTTGCAAATAGAAGCATTGTCCTTGACCTCTAACAAAGATATATAAGGCGGGCGTTCACTGGTAGGCTGGCGTTCACTGGTAGAATGTCACTATAGTACTTCTCAACCACTACAGGGGGGGGGGGGGGGGGCAGCATGTCGCCCATAAAATCACAAAAATGTAGTTTCTTGAAAATAAATATGCAGTGTGTTTTTATAAAATTTATCAGGATGGAAAGAGGTTCCTCAAACTGTAAAACTGATAGTGGTAGTACTGCCTTGCTACCAATTATCGCTGGGTACCAATTACCGCCAGGCAGCATTCAAACAGACATAACTTGTCAAATAGTATCTTCCAAGTCTAGCAAATAAGGTATAACTGTTTCCAAACTGATTGGAACATGTACACATCAAAAGGCTTTGAATATATATGGCTGCTAATGAAATATGAACATTTTATTTCTTGGTGGTGGTAATTCGTACCCGGCGATAATTGGTAGCAAGGCAGAAGTGGATCAATTCATGCCCTCCACTAAATTTATCCAAAGCAATCACAGTTACACAATAAATTACCAATGTACATAACCAATTTGATAATTGTATCCACCGGAAGCATCCGGTGGATACTTTGGTTTAGCGTTCGCTACGCCGCCACCGCCGCCGCGCGTAGAGAGATTTTCGGCGTTAACGCTCTAAGAGGAAAACAACAGCAGCTAGGTTCACCAAATTTGCAGGATATCTTCATTGGGGGGTAAGCTTCTCTGGGAAGGAATATAGCCTCATTCTGAAAAACAAGATGGCCGCCACGGGCATTTCTTTGAAAATAATCTACATTTTTCTACTGGCTGTTGCTCATAGGTAGAAGGTTGAATCTCTTCATAGGTGATATGTATGACACATATACATGTCCTCTACAACCTTGCACACATTTGACCTTGAAGCTCCTAACTCAAGGTCATCCACGGAGTGCCGAAGTAACCCACATAGAGGACTTTAAAAGTGCCTATATCTCCCTTATTATTGGTCCTAGAGGTTTGCAATGTGAAGCCAACCTATGGGAAATCATGTGCTGCGAATCTTCTGATGTGGTCAGATTTGACCTTGGACCCCTCCTTCAAGGTCAAACGAGGATAGCCAAACTTAAAAGTGCTTATAACTTGCTTATTATTGGTCCTAGAGGTTTGGGATGGTAAACCAACATATAGGAAATCATGGGCTGGGAATCTTCTGGCGTGGTCGGATTTGACCTTGGGCCCCTCCTTCAAGGTCAAACGAGGATAGCCAAACTTAAAAGTGCTTATAACTCGCTTATTATTGGTCCTAGAGGTTTGGGATGGTAAACCAACATATAGGAAATCATGGGCTGGGAATCTTCTGGCGTGGTCGGATTTGACCTTGGGCCCCTCCTTCAAGGTCAAACGAGGACAGCCAAACTTAAAAGTGCTTATAACTCGCTTAGTATTGGTCCTAGAGGTTTGGGATGGTAAACCAGCATATAGGAAATCATGGGCTGGGAATCTTTTGGTGTGGTCGGATTTGACCTTGGGCCCCTCCTTCAAGGTCAAACGAAGATAGCCAAAGGTAAAAGTGCCTATAACTCACTTGTTATTTGTCCTAGAGGTTTGGGATGGTAAACCAACATATAGAAAATCATGGGCTGGGAATCTTCTGGTGTGGTCGGATTTGACCTTGGGCCGCTCATTCAAGGTCAAACGAGGACAGCCAAACTTAAAAGTGCTTATAACTCGGTTATTATTGGTCCTAGATGTTTGGGATGGTAAACCAACATATAGGAAATCATGCGCTGGGAATCTTCTGGTGTGGTCAGATTTGACCTTGGGCCCCTCCTTGAAGGTCAAATGAGGACAGCCAAACTTAAAAGTGCTTATAACTCGCTTATTATTGGTTCTAGAGGTTTGGGATGGTAAACCAACCTATAGGAAATCATGGGCTGGGAATCTTCTGGCGTGGTCGGATTTGACCTTGGTCCCCTCCTTCGAGGTCAAACAAGGATAGCCAAACTTAAAAGTGCTTATAGCTCGCTTATTATTGATCCCAGTGGTTTGGGATGGTAAACCAACATACAGGAAATCATGGGCGGGGAATCTTCTGGCATGGTCGGATTTGACCTTGGGCCCCTCCTTCAAGGTCAAGTGAGGACAGCCAAACTTAAAAGTGCCTATAACTCGCTTATTATCGGTCCTAGAGGTTTGGGATGGTAAACCAACATATAGAAAATCATGGGCTGGGAATCTTCTGGTGAGGTCGGATTTGACCTTGGGCCGCTCCTTGAAGGTCAAATGAGGACAGCCAAACTTAAAAGTGCTTATAACTCACTTATTATTGGTCCTAGATGTTTGGGATGGTAAACCAACATATAGGAAATCATGGGCTGGGAATCTTCTGGCGTGGTTGGATTTGACCTTGGGCCCCTCCTTGAAGGTCAAATGAGGACAGCCAAACTTACAAGTGCTTATAACTTGCTTATTATTGGTCCTAGATGTTTGGGATGGTAAACCAGCATATAGAAAATCATGGGCTGGGAATCTTCTGGTGTGGTCGGATTTGACCTTGGGCCCCTCGTTCAAGGTCAAATGAGGACAGCCAAACTTAAAAGTGCTTATAACTCACTTATTATTGGTCCTAGAGGTTTGGGATGGTAAACCAACATATAGGAAATCATGCACTGGGAATCTTCTGGTGTGGTCAGATTTGACCTTGGACCCCTCCTTGAAGGTCAAACGAGGACAGCCAAACTTAAAAGTGCTTATAACTCGCTTATTATTGGTTCTAGAGGTTTGGGATGGTAAACCAACCTATAGGAAATCATGGGCTGGGAATCTTCTTGCGTGGTCGGATTTGACCTTCGAGGTCAAACGAGGATAGCCAATCTTAAAAATGCTTATATCTCGCTTATTATTGATCCCAGTGGTTTGGGATGGTAAACCAACATACAGGAAATCATGGGCGGGGAATCTTCTGGCATGGTCGGATTTGACCTTGGGCCCCTCCTTTAAGGTCAAGTGAGGACAGCCAAACTTCAAAGTGCTTATAACTTGCTTATTATTGGACTTAGAGGTTTGGGATAGTAAACCAACATATAGGAAATCATGGGCTGGGAATCTTCTAGCGTGGTCGGATTTGACCTTGGGCGCCTCCTTCAAGGTCAAACGAGGACAGCCAAAGGTAAAAGTGCCTATAACTCGCTTATTATTGGTCCTAGACATAAGAGGTTTGGGATGGTAAACCAACATATAGAAAATCATGGGCTGGGAATCTTCTGGTGTGGTCGGATTTGACCTTGGGCCCCTCCTTCAAAGTCAAATGAGGACAGCCAAACTTAAAAGCGCTTATAACTCGCTTATTATTGGTCCTAGAGGTTTGGGATGGTAAACCAACATATAGAAAATCATGGGCTGGGAATCTTCTGGTGAGGTCGGATTTGACCTTGGGCCCCTCCTTGAAGGTCAAATGAGGACAGCCAAACTTAAAAGTGCTTATAACTTGCTTATTATTGGTCCTAGAGGTTTGGGATGGTAAACCAACATATAGGAAATCATGGGCTTGGAATCTTCTGGTGTGGTTGGATTTGACCTTGGGCCCCTCCTTCAAGGTCAAATGAGGACAGCCAAACTTAAAAGTGCTTATAACTCGCTTAGTATTGGTCCTAGAGATAAGTCCAAATGCATCCATAGAAGTTGTTCTATGGCAATCAAATAATGGCTGTCCAAAATTGGACAACATTTCACCAGTTATTTTATACTGTTCCCAAAAAGTTACAAAGACTGTTAACCATTTTGCATATACACATGTAATAATTAAACCTAAAGACCAATTCTTCCCATTGTATTGTAGCATATGATGAAGTTATAAATAGTATATATTACATAGTGGCTAATGTCACAGACCCGTGAACAGAAATGAATAGGTTTGTGTCACAGAAATGTCAATATTCACGGATGTGAGTGTTTTCATTGGTGGGGTTGGAAATCACGGCAGTAGCACCAACTTATTAATATTCATGAGAAGATATGAGGTCACGGATTTCCCAGGGTTTTGTAACAATAGTTGGTAAAATGGAAGCCTCACTGAAGATTAAATACCTTAAACTCAAGAATTCACGGCAGTAGCACCAACTCATTAATATTCATGAGGAGATATGAGGTCACAGATTTTCGGGTTTTGTAACAATAATAACCAATTTTAAACCAAATTTGTCTTCTCGTGCATATTAATGAGTTTGTGCTATGGGAGTGAGTTGTCCGTGACAATAAAATATGGATCCATGACACAAGCCTATTAATTTGCATTCACGGATCCGTGACATAAGCCTCGCTGTATATCTTGACCCCACACACTGTTTAGAGAACATACAGTTCTTTCTTTGCATCAGTCAGATGTAGTTTGGTAAGCATATTTTCACTGACATACAACTTTTTTATTAATCTTTATAATCCAGCATACTATCACTTTTAAAATCTTAAGAAAATTATCAAGACATATTGCACACTTTTTCATGCTATACCGCACCTTCAGTATCATGATATATGTTAGTTTTATATGAAGTACAATAGAAATTGGTGAAACGCTGTCCCCTCCTGTGGTGGCATTCTACCAGTGAACACCAGCCTACCAGTGAACGCCCGCCTGATATATCTTTATTAGAGGTCATGGACAAATTAGATGTGGTTACCTCGGCTCTACACCCAAGTTAAGCAGAGCTGAGGAAACCACGTCTAGGACAAATGGTTCTATTTGCAAACAAAATGGGCGTTCACTGGTAAAAACGGCCAATAATAGAGATATATTGTCAAAATATATCGCATTCAAAGAAATGCTAAACAGCATAATTAAATCATTAATTGTACTGTACATACCATTTGTTAATTTAGTTAAAAAGAATACAAGTTAAACCTGCAAATATAATATAAATGTTAAATATTATCCAAAGCATGGGCGTTTATTTGTACAAAGCCACTGTTGCCACAGCCAACTATTAAAAGGGCACATAATGAAATGTATAAGAAGCAAATGAATGGACTCTTTTGAAATGACAGGTTTGTAGTTATGTGCAAGCATTCGACAGCATTTATCAGTTTACAGTGATTCTGCTACATGAAAAATCCGGCTGGACATTCTGTCCTGACACTAGGAAAACGTTCAGGACATTTTCAAAGAATTTAGGACAGAATTCTTGTCAATCAAATTTTCATTCTACAGGTTGCTAAAATTAAGTCATTAAAGTCCATGACCCTATAAATGAATGGGAAATAAAGTAAAATTTACTGAAACATAATGAAATCTCATTTTAGTTAAAACGTCAAAAAGTCTCAATGATGTTCAATGATCATGTATTACTGAAATGAGAACTCACGGCCATAGAAGTTGATAGAACCTAAGTATGGTGATCCATGAGGTTTTCATGCTATTAAAATGTCCACTGGCAGTAAACATTACAGCAAATAAACTTTCAATCTGATTTTTTTTTCAGTGAATAGAAATTTGTATATAATTGTATCCAACATGACACAGTTTCTTTTTCTTAAATTTTAATTCACATTTTGAAGCCAAAAAGATTTTGAAAGCAAAGGGCGATCAAAAACATTTACTTTGGAGTTTTCATGTCGTGAAGCTGTTTACAGGTGCTCTGAATTTAAAGTTTTAAAATATTTTTCATCAAAATATAACTTCAAATACATTAATATATATCACAATGCCATGGTGTCATGGGATAACAATGAAAACACAATTTTCTTTCTTAAGTTTAAGCATACATTTATAACATGAAAATCAACGTTCCAAGCACCAATCACCTGTAAACTTGATTTTCAGTATTATGCTCATTAAGACATCATGCAATTATAAATCAAAAGAAATATTAATCAAAGCAAAAATTCAGAATATTGCAGTAAAATTTATGTGGAAACCGACAGAAAACACTATCACAAAAACTCCAATTACACGAAAATACCATAATTAGGTATGAAGATATGAGGACACAGATTTTTCTCTGGGATTTCCTTTAAATATTTTATAAAATGAAGCATAGCAAAGATCAAATACTTTAAACCCGAGAACTCACGGCCATAGCACCCAAGTCATTAATATTCACGAGAAGATATGAAGACACAGATTTTCCCTGGGATTTCCTTGGAATATTTTATAAAATGGAAGCATAGACGAAAATCAAATACTTTAAACTCGAGAACTTACGGCCACAGTACCCAAGTCATTAATATTCATGAGAAGATATGAGGACACAGATTTCTCCAGGGATTTCCTTGCAGGTCATGTGGATTATCACGAGACGTCATAAAAGACGTCTAGATGTTGCTACGATAAAAATCACGTAGATCTCGCAAGATTTTAGGGTTGTAATATGACTTCATATTTTGTAAATAAAAAAGACGTCTAGATCTTCTATTATTGCCCACGGATAGGACTCGGACAATATGTCCTAATATTTTATTTAAAATTTGGGGTTTTGTTGCAAAATTCAGTTAATGACCGATGGCCGATGCGAATTTAAAACCCTGCTTTATAGACACATGCAAACACTTTACAGGTTAGATACATACAAACAGGTGACAATGTTTATCACTTTATAGACAAAAGTAATCATTTTACAGTTCATGTATTTCATCTCATTTTTACTTACAACCTTTACACTACCAATAAATACTCGAGGGAGATTTTCAGAGTCCTGCACATTTTAGATTAAACAGCTGTCACAGCCAAAAGGGATGCTGAACTCAACCGGACTGGTCAGCCTACTGCCAGTAAGAAGTCTGCTGTATCAGTTACTGTGGGGGTTCATCAAGTTTTTGTTACAGGTTCCAGTGAGCTACAGTGATCCACCCTCCTAGACTGGCCACCCAGCTTGTCTTTTACCCAGCCTGTGACCAGTGTCATCTGACACCAGGGGCCTGAGTTTGCAAACTCAGCCTTCCTCTCAAGATTATAACCCATTTGCCAGTTTTCACAACTCAAGCAATGGTAAATTTATCTGTTATTCACACCAGCCAGTTACTGGTCCCGGTGAGATGCCGAACTCAACCGGACTGGTCAGCCTACTGCCAGCAAGAAGTCTACTAGCACGACTGGTCGGTCAATGCCAGTGCCCAGCAAACCTGTCTCCAACATACACAATCTCTAGTAGCTCTGTGTCAGGAGTAAGTTTTAATGATTAACATGAAAAATTAGAACTGGACCTCCAGCAAGTCTTTGACCTGGTAGGTTATCGGTTCAGCTTGAAAAGGGTAAGGTCAGATCCGCCTGAGTGCATTAGCAGACCTTGAATGCAAATCCAGAAACTTCTCTCCAGACCCACAGGCCCTGTCCGGCAGCTGATGCCCCAGAAAGGGTTACTGACACCCATAGAGAAGCAAGTGCACCTAGGTCATCTCCACATGAGGCCGATACAGTGGCACTTGAAGAACAGCTGAAGGGTACCAGACTCACTAGAAAAGGTGATCCCAGTTCATTCCATCTTAAATGGTGGTTGTAGGATGACAATGTGACTCAAGGTCAACCATTACACCTACTTAAATATGCTCTGCAAATCCTTGCAGATGCATCAAGAAGGGCGACTTCTCACTTAGGAGAACACACTGCAAGGGGAACCTGGTACCTTCCAGAAGCAAGTTACACATAAAGTATCTTTAACCAAGGCGGTCTTTTGGACCTAAAGGAGTTCCAAGACCTCTGCTTGAACCTTATTGCTACCATAGCTACAGACAACACCATGATGGTTGCCTATTTTTGGAGGGCGGGAGTAAGTCGGGCCCTCTTTGTGCCCTACTATGAAGAATCCTGACCTGGTGCTCCAGGAAACAGATGACTTGAGCCCGACACATTCACGCTTCAACCATGTCCCGTCCGGGGATACACTGCGCCGAGACGCAATATCTAGTTTCCCTTCCAATTGTTTTGTTTCCATGGAATAGGCATATCTGGAGGTGGATTTGTGGCATCTCTAACATCACAACATTCCTTTCTTGTATGTCCTTGTCAGATATAGCAACTTTTTCCTTTTCCCAGTATGGATTCCTGTCCTTAAAAATCTTTATAATCTGATTGATGGAGGCTTTATCTTCATGATCAACAGAAATGTACCACAGGGTATCTGAGTAATGTACTCTTGGCAATTTTCAAAAATTTTCCCCTCCCCAAAAATGGCGGCCATTTTGAATTTTCGAATTTTTGCCAAAAATGGCAAAACAAAAGTTTCCTTCTTTCTCCTTAACCGTGTGAGATAGAGCGATTTCGTCGAAATTTTCAACCCCCAGGGTATCTGAGGAATGTCGTCTTGGCAATTTTCAAAAAATTTTCACCTCGCCAAAAATGGCAGCCATTTTGAATTTTCGCCAAAAATGGCAAAACACAAATTTCCTTCTATCTCCTTAACCGTGTGAGATAGAGCGATTTCGTCGAAATTTTCAACCCCCAGGGTATCTGAGGAATGTCCTCTTGGCAATTTTCAAAAAATTTTCCTCTTCCCAAAAATGGCGGCCATTTTGAATTTTCGAATTTTTGCCAAAAATGGCAAAACACAAATTTCCTTCTATCTCCTTAACCGTGCGAGATAGAGCGATTTCGTCGAAATTTTCAACCCACATGGTATCTGAGTAATGTACTCTTGGCAGTTTTCAAAAAAATTTCCCCTCCCCAAAAATCGCGGCCATTTTGTATTTTCGAATTTTTGCCAAAAAATGGAAAAACACAAATTTGCTACTATCTCCTTAACCGTGCGAGATAGAGCGATTTCGTCGAAATTTTCGAACCACAGGGTATCTGAGAAATGTACTCTTGGTAATTTTCAAAAAATTTTCCCCTCCTCAAAAATGGTGGCCATTTTAAATTTTCAAATTTTGGCCAAAAATGGCAAAACACAGATTTGCTTCTATGTCCTTAACCATGCGAGATAGTGATTTCATCGAAATTTTCAATCCACAGGGTATCTGAGCAGTGTACTCTTGGAAATTTTCAAAAAATTTCCCCTCCCCAAAAATGGCGGCCATTTTGTATTTTCGAAATTTTGCCAAAAAATGGAAAAACAGAAATTTGCTTCTATCTCCTTAACCGTGCAAGATAGAGCGATTTCGTTGAAATTTTTGACCCAACCAATGCAAAAAGGCATGAAGCTGAAATAATTTACATGTATACTAATAAATATTTAAGCATCATTGATATATTTTACAAATGAGACAGGGTCTTGTAAGACTACTGTACAATTTTTGCAAAAGGTTCATCTGGTGGACATTACACATGATAATGTGTGTTCTTCTATGCTATCTTGTTTCTATTCATATGTCGCAGCTACTATCAACAGGGCATCCTATTTCTAGTTTGTCTTTTGACTTGGTTTATCCCCTGCAGACAGCTTTGATTTATATTTTCTGCCACCATGAACACATTAGTAGTTGAGCTCAAATACACAAAGTTTAGGCTTGAAACTAATTACTGGAATAGGCTGTTTCTGAAGGCTATATTGTTTTACATGTGTACTTTATATTTATTTAATTTACATTGTTAATAAATTTATTTTACCATTACTTCGTACAAAGTGTCTAACGGCAAAATAAGCTTTATACAATTTTACTGATAAACATCAGCATAATAGCAATATCGATAAAGTTTGACACAGATGTTATGGGCAGTTTGAACACCATGCACGGTCTTGATACAGCATACCATAAAAGTGTGCCATCTTGACATCACACACTAGGTTGTACTTGCAACACACCTTATAGGAATATTCTGAATTAACATGTGTAGCAATTGTGTTAACAGTCAAAATGTGAAAAAACAAATGACATTTACAAACAAAAACAATAACTAGGAGGAGGGCAATAAGAATGGACTAAAGCAAAATATATAGCAAACATTTGTCGATCACATTACCCATTCATTAGAAACCTTAGCTATCAATCGGGTCTGCTATCATGTTTAGTAATATTACCTAGCAGATGCATGTGAACCTTATTCAATGTGCAATTGAGATGGTCGGCCTTTATTTGCCACTGTGGCATAGTGAATAATGCACTCACCTAGGAACACAGAGGATGTGGGTTCAAACCAAGGTACAGGTAGATACATAAGTGGCTCAGATGACCACTTAAAATGGCAGTTCTCTGTCATTGGGTCCTACCCCAGTATCAGGTTAAAGAACCTCTAGGATGTTGATAAATGGTCATCCATGAGAGTCTTGTCTTTCAGTTAGGGAAATTTGTCAGTAATTTGAGAGTTGGACTGTACTTGTACTGTCGAATGTGTTGTGTAGCGTTTTGACTCCTGTAGTACATGGAGATATTGCGCTGAGTATGAATACAAATACGAAATACACCTTTGACACTATTAAGCCAATTAGCTATTATGTTAGAATCTAGTTAACTCTGGCCAGATTACAGTGTTAAGTAACCCTGATATAATTGCCTACCCTTATGCCCCTCCTTCATTGTCTTTTGAAGATAATTTACCAATTAAATTGAAGGACCAGTAAATAGAGATCCATTCGATAGCAATGTCTTCTATCCACTGGACGAATGGGTTAGTGTTCATTAGTCTATTTAAGTATATATGGGAATAAAATGCAGGATATTTTATAACATAACCCAAGATTACATGCAAGGGATTGACTGGGATGGCAAAGTTTATTTCTTTCTCCACATGCTGAACATGACTACATCAATGAACTTATTGACAATGTCATGCATAATCTTTTTCAATGTAACTGTCGTGCCAGAATAATATATTGAAACTTCTAACATTAAAAATGATTTGTTTTTGTTTTTGCTTTTTTTTCAGCAAGTTGTTACTATGATAAGAAAACTTAGAATGCCGTTATTGTATGGATGTACTACTTACTGTGTACTGAGGTACTTGGGAGACTTTGTTGTGGTAAGTATTACTAAATAATTATAAATTGATCTTTTGGTATCTTACAGTTACAATGGTGTTACCTAATTGATGTGAAGGCTGTAAGTTTTCTTAATGAGATCTAATAACTCATAACAGTACTAAATTAAGTAAACTAAGGATGGGTAACAACTTTGAAGAAAAAAATGAAATGTGAATTAATATTTCTAGCACTTTGAGAAAATAAATACCTTTCTGTTTTAACCCTACGTTTCTTTTTCTGCTAAGTGTTCTGGGGGATCCATGGAACCCACTATATGTGACTCAGATGTCCTTCTTACAGAGAAGCTCAGTGTGCGGAACCAATCCATTGAAAGGTATGTGTACTGACATCACTATGACATAAAAGTGTCACCAGATTTTAACAATTATACCACAATGTCAGGACAGTGAAAAACCTGATGTAATTTTAGTGCATGGATAATTGTGATCTTGTGAATGTGTAATCTGTTAGTAAAGGGGTAGTCCTGGTATCAAATAAAAATATTTATATCGATATCAAACCATATTGTGCCTTCTGTATCGATCGATATTGAAATATCGCGACATGGAATGCTTTCCAGGGGGAAATCTTCCAAACTCTTTCGCAAGGTTTAGTAGGTTCCCAAAATGTAAACAAATATGGCGTTTCCTGTTTAGCGGTAAGTGAAAGTTGACAAAAATAATATGAAAACCAATATATTCTTCAAATATTGTCCTTTATTTGAATGAAAAACACCATAGTTGTACCTGTTAAGTAGTATGTTTCGATATTGATATTGTACCCCACATTATTGATATCGGTAACCTTAGCATGAATCGATACATATTTTAATATCGATAAACAATACCAGCACTGTAAAGGGGTGACATTATCACATCAAGTTTTAAATGTGTAATATTTTGTGATGCTTAATGTACCTCAATATCTATTTTTAAAATATTTTAGGCATTATTACCTGATAAATTGACAGAGTTGTCATGAAATTTGACTTTGTTAATATATACTGCCATATTTGCAGGAAGTGGGTACTTTTGGTAGATGCCTGACCACCGTTATTTTTACTGGATTGACCTATACTTTGTCCCGGAAAATGTTTCTTATATAATGACCAACAATGGAGTAAAATAATCGATTAGGGGTCGATCATCAGTCGGAAAAATGAACAAGTAATCAACCAAGAAAGTTGGAGGCCAGTCCCAACACTAATTGACAGAAATGATGTTGTCATATTGAGGTTTTACATCGAGTCATGCACAGTATTTAACGTTTGATAGAGGTGCCATTGTCACATAAAGCTTGTACAGTAGTTTATGAGTGACAGACATGGCAGTATCATATGAAGGTTGTGCATGTGGAGTAGTTTGTGTTGACATAGGTGACCTTCTCATATCAAGTTTGGGCATGTGTAGTATTTTGTGTTTAACAGAGGTGACATTGTCATATCAAAGTCTCCCAAAGATCCTAGTATGATGATCTGTAAAAGAGTGGCAGCCATAGAAGGTGACAGAATTAAGACTGCTGGTATACCGTTTCAACGTGCATATGTGAGTAATGATTTTTTACACTTACCTACAGCATGACAATAAAAATTAAGTTTTGCTACCTGGGTATAATAGTAAAAACTAAATGAAATTTGGATCTGTTCAGTTAGTAGTCAAATTGGCCATTTTTGAAATCAAACTCGAGAAAAAATGCCCCTTCAAACCAACACCCAGTAGTTAAGAAGTTACACATACAATTAAAATTATAGTATTACAAAATTATAACTTATGTACAGTTCAAAAACATTACCCAACCCTCTTAACATGGTCAGATAATAGAACTGAAACTAGATTTTAATACAGATAAAATGTAATACAGACTTTTAAGATTGTGGATGGAAATTGAGTTTCATAGAAACTTGGGGGGGGGGGGGGGGGGTGGGGGGCAAAAACATTTAATACTTTTGAACATGTTATTGGTATTGTTATTAACATAACCAGTTAAATATTTGTTTTGGTAATTGTAATGTCAGTAGTTTGGCTCCAACCTGGACCCATTACATTTAAAATTTGTTAAATATCACAGTATGTTTCAGGAGATACAACCCTGACATTGTTTCTTCCTCTTTAGGTACCAAAAGGCTCTGTGTGGCTGGAGGGAGACAACAAATCAAACTCTGTGGATTCTCGAGATTACGGACCAGTCCCCTATGGAATGATTCAGAGTAGAGTATTTTACAAGTTAAGTCTCAGAGGTACATTGCAGAAAAATCTGTTATCTGAACAGGTTAAGAGAATAAGGTTTTAGTTGGGTAATAGAAGAATCAGAACATTGAAAAAGGTAGTACAGTAAAACCTCTATTATCCGACCCTCTTGGGGGAGGAACAGTTGGTTCGGATAATAGAAGGGTCAGATAATAGAAGGGCTAAAATAACAGGTTTAAATGGAGTTAGGAGAGTGGGATAAAGGTCGGATAATTGAAAATCTGGATAATAGAAGGTTGGATAATAGAGGTTCTACTATATTAATATTGTGAGCAGAATAAGAGTATTCCACTTTGTTTAATTGTGACAGAAACCAGTAGAAAATTCATTGCATTATCAAGTACTGATTCTTAAAAATGTCTACATTTTACCCCATTAATATGGCTAATATCTTGCTAGAATTAAGGCCATTGTGAGTGTTAAAAATCCATCCCAGAGAGCCATGCTACCTAGATTCGTCCAGCAATTTGGTATTTGCGTGGTTTAGTGTGCATACTCATTTTTTCCTCACCATAAACACAATGGTTGGTTCCCGAAATGATGTCTTTGCTTTAAAATCGTGGTGAAAGGTATTTAAAACTTATCTTATTGTTATAAAAAGAAAAATATTATATAAAAACTCCCCAGTGTACAAATTATTGCGACAATATAATATGTTGTAGTAGTTAACGACTATTAAGGGGAACCAGAAAGAACTGGAAATCAACCCCAATTGCATATACCGACCACCCAGTCACAGCCTTAATCAGAAAAGCTTTGCAGCCGTTCAGTGTTTAAATGGTTCAATGTTTTTAACCATGAGCCGTGATAGAGCTCGCACTTCTAGTGATCATTTTTTTTTTTTTTTTTTTTACGGACTTTCATGAATTGTGGCACAGAGTGATGAGTATTTGTTGAGTTAGGATAGTAGGTAAGCAATGATGTGGTGTGACCTTGAGTACATTTTTGACCTTGCCGTAGTGAACTTGACCTATAAAATCTTGTCTGGGCTATATCTCGTAAACCCTAAGGTGTAGGAAGTTGATACTTGGTAGAGACATTGGTTAGGGGTTGCAGGTGTGCAACGTCATGGTGTGACCTTGATTTGATTTTTGACCTTGTCATAGTGACTGTGAGTCTTAAAGTTTTAAAATCTTGTCTGGGCTATTTCTTGGCATCACCAACTATTTAAAATTAAATGATGACAAGACAGAAGTTTTAATGGTTGGAACCAAATCACAGTTACATAAATCGAACATCCATACCATACTTGTTGGCAACACAAATATTGAAGTAAAAGACTGTGTCAAAAACATTGGTGTATACATCGACTCAGAACTGACAATGAAACAGCATGTCAATCAAATAACATCAACAGCTTGGTTTCATCTCAGTAACTTGTTCAAGATCAGGAAATTTCTCACCAAAAGTGCATGTGTCACTTTGGTACATGCCTTTGTCACCTCTCGCCTTGACCTTTATAACTGCCTGCTCTACAATTGTCCCTCGGGTCTCAAAAATAAGCTCCAAAGAGTTCTCAACTGCGCTGCCAAGCTCATCTTTCACAAAAGGAAATTCGACTCTGTCACACCACTCTTAAAAAAGCTTCATTGGCTCCCAATCCAACAAAGGATAGAATTCAAAATTCTACTGATTACCTTCAAATGCATAAATGGACAAGGTCCAGAATACCTCTCTGAACTGCTCACTCCTTATACCTCAACACGTACTCTCAGATCAGCTGACAGCTTCTTGCTGCGTGTTCCAAGGACGCGACTAAAAAACTACGGTGATAAAGCATTCGAAAAGGCAGCATCTGAACTCTGGAATCACCTACCAATTTATATCCGTACCAGTTCATCAGTCAGCTCATTCAAGAAACAACTAAAGACTTATCTCTTCAAACAAGCTTACTCAATACAATCTGTCAACTAGGAACTTTATCACATTCTTTGTACATAGATAAAAATCAGTTCTGTTAAAATCACTGCCAAAGCGCTAATGAACAGGTTCTCTGAAATTAGCGCTATATAAATGTATATATGTATGTATAAGGTGTAGAAGGTTGACACTTGGTAGGGACAGTGCTTAGGGGCTGTAGGTGTGCAATGCCATGGTTTGACCTTGATTTGACCTTGTCATAGTGATCATGAGTTTTAAAGTTTTAAAATCTTGTCTGGGCTATTGCTTGGCATCCATAAGGTGTATAAGCATGAGACTTGGTAGCGACATTGATTTGGGGGTATAGGTGTGCTTCATGACGTGTCCTTTAACTTTGGCTCTGCCAAAGTGTGTTCACCTGCCATATTTGAGAATTCTTTCTCTCATGACAAAGATATATGGATTGCTGCAGTGATTACTATGTGTACTTTTGCATAGTTTTGCTATTTCCATTGACAGCTATTTCTTTCTCTTGGATGTTATTTTCCATATTGAAACATTATTTGGAGCTTTATATAACTGACGCTGCTCTGAAAGTATCCAGATCTTTGTACTGTTTCATTACGTCTATATCTCATGGTGCTGAAAACTATTTCCCCAGGCTGTGGGGTACGAGCATCTCTGACGCTATTTTAATTTGTTATGCTTCTCTTGTGTGAATATATTTAATTTTTATGTATGATAGTGGTAACTAGTTCTGCAATGGCTTGCCATTTTATAAGATTGAGCCTCCTATCATCAAAATTAGTTGTGGTTCAGTTGAACTAGAGTTGATTAACTGTCAGACTGGGTCAAAATAAAAAATAAACAGAATAAAAAGTCACTAAAATATTCATTATATGAATAATTTTTATGTCAGCTGACTTGTCAGTCAGCTGACATTATGTCATCACTCTGCGGCGTGGGCGTACGCGTCCGCATCCGCGTGAACAACTTCTTCTCCAAAACTACAAGGCCTAGAGACATGCTGTTTTTTTTAAAAGATACCTTATCTATCGAGGATGAAAAATTGTTCAAGGCATGCAAATCTGTCTGTTCGTCTGTTTGCTAGAGACATTACAAGGGGGGTACCCCCACCAAAAGTGTGAAAATTTCAACTTTTTATCACAATTTTCTCAGTGACTATTGCAGGGATTTCTCTCATATCTTGCATATATGTACTAGGCCAGAGGTAGATTCTCTTGTGTGAGTATGAGACCTGGATCTGCCTTACTTTTTTTTTAATAAATTTTTTTAATAATTTTTAATGCATTAAAATTCATGAAATCATGCACTAAATCACTTATAACTTCAAAAGTGTTGCATTTACAGCATTTTGTGAAAATATGTTGTTCAGCTACTTTTTTCATAGCTACAATATGGTGAGTAAGTTGGGTGTCTGTCTCAATAGCTAAGTGAGTAATAGCTACTTTTGGGCTTTTCAGTAACTTCCATTATGAGTAAAATCACTTGTAACTTAAAAACTATTGCATTTAGAGAATTTCGTATAAATATGTTATTCAGCTACTTTTGGGCCAGCTATAACATAGTGAAATTTCAGACCTGTAGCTCATGGCATAGCTGAGTAATAGCTACTTTTAGGTTATCACTGTTGAGTAAATCGCTTATAACTTGAAAACTATTGCATTTAGAGAATTTCGTATAAATATGTTATTCAGCTACTTTTGGGTCAGCTATAACATAGTAAAATTTCAGACCTGTAGCTCATGGCATAGCTGAGTAATAGCTACTTTTAGGTTATCACTGTTGAGTAAATCACTTATAACTTGAAAAGTGTTGCATTTAGAGCATTTTGTTAAAATATGTTATTCAGCTACTTTTTTCGTAGCTACAATATGGTGAGTAAGTTGGGTGTCTGTCTCAATAGCTAAGTGAGTAATAGCTACTTTTGGGCTTTTCAGTAACTTCCATCATGAGTAAAATCACTTGTAACTTAAAAACTATTGCATTTAGAGAATTTCGTATAAATATGTTATTCAGCTACTTTTGGGCCAGCTATAACATAGTAAAATTTCAGACCTGTAGCTCATGGCATAGCTGAGTAATAGCTACTTTTAGGTTATCACTGTTGAGTAAATCACTTATAACTTGAAAACTATTGCATTTAGAGTATTTTGTTTCAATATGTTATTCATCTATTTTGGGGTCAGCTATAACATAGTGAAGTTTCAGACCTGTGGCTCATTTCATAGCTGAGTAATAGCTACTTTGAAGTTCTCACTGTTGAGTAAATCAGTTATAATTGGAAAACTATTGCATTTACAGAAATTTGTGCAAATATGTTATTCAGCTACTTTTGGGTCAGCTATAACATAGTGAAATTATAGACCTATAGCTCATGGCACAACTGAGCAATAGCTATTCTCAGGTACTGACTGTTGAGTAAATCAGCTATAACTTGAAAAATATTGCATTTGGAGTATTTTGTTAAAATATATTGTTCACCTACTTTTGGGTCAGCTATAACATAGTGAAATTACAGACCTATAGCTCATGGCATAGCGGAGCAATAGCTATTTTCAGGTTCTCACTATTGAGTAAATCAGTTGTAGCTTGAAAACTATTGCATTTACAGTAGTTTGCTTAAATATGTTGTTCACCTACTTTTGGGTTAGCTATAACATAGTAAAATTTCAGACATGTAGCTCATTGCATAGCTGAGTAATAGTTCCTTTGAGGTTCTCACTGTTGAGTAAATCAGTTGTAACTTGAAAACTATTACATTTAGAGTAATTTGTTAAATATGTTATTCACAGAATTTTTGGTCAGCTATAACATAGTGAAATTGCAGACCTCTATGTCATGGCATAGCTGAGCAATAGCTACTTTCAGGTTCTCACTGTTGAGTAAATCATTGTATCCACTGGATAGCCGCAGTGTGTAGAAAGAGATTTCACCATTACTGCTCTGATGCAAAAAAATATTATAGCTAGCTTTCTTAAGTTTGCAGTATATATTAATAACCATAAAATGTTGTCTGGGAATATTTTTGGCCTCATTTTGAGAAACAAGATGGCCGCCACAGGTGTTTTTTGTCAGTCATGAAAAGTGCTTATATCTCCCTTATTATTGATCCTAGAGGTTTGGGATGATAAACCAACCTGTAGGAAATCATGGGGTGGGAATCTTTTGGTGTGGTCAGATTTGACCTTCAAGGTCAAACAAGGATAGCCAAACTTAAAAGTGCTTATAACTCGCTTATTATTGGTCCCAGAGGTTTGGGATGGTAAACAGACAGGAAATCATGGGCTGTGAATCTGTTGATATGGTCCGATTTGACCTTGGAACCCTCCTTCAAGGTCAAATGAGGATAGCGAAAATTGAAAGTGCCTACAACTCGCTTATTATTGGTGACAGAGATTTGGGATGGTAAACCATCCCATAGGAAATCATTGGCTCGGAATCTTTTGGTATGGTCAGATTTGACCTTTGGACCCCTCCTTCAAGGTCAAATGAGAACAGCCAAGCTTAAAAGTGCTTATAACTCATTTATAATTGGTCCTAGAGGTTTGGAATGGTAAACCATAGGAAATCATGGGCTGGGAATGTATTTGTGTGGTTAGATTTGACCTTGGACTCCTTCTTCAAGGTCGAACGAGGATATTGCTTTTATTACGCTACAATAGCTTACCATGTGGGACTTAATGCTGATCTCGGGTTGCCACACCCGGGACCAACGTCTTAGAAAAAAAGACAGTTCTTGTTAGCCACCGGATATACTGCTAGTTGTCATCACGTGATAACCTCTGACCTCTCGCCCTACTTTCTCGTTGGCCATGCGAATTAGCAATGCTTTATTTTACAAGGAATATTATTTCATTTTTACAAGGATATTCTAGTCGTTGGATATGGAAACTACACCAGTTTCTTGATTTTATTACATAGAATCATAATTCGATGTCTTTTCATAGTTCAGATAAGTATTTTTAGCATATTTTACAACTGAAGTCCACTTCCGGGTTCACGTTGTAAAGAACAGCGACTCGTTTATGTGGTTTCTAATACAGGATATATATATATGCCTGTCAGTAAAATAAAAGAAAATAAAATATTTAACCCCTATCTGCTTCATTATTTGACCATTTTTAGGGTTTATAAGTGTATAAATGTAACACAAACGAGTCCTTGTCAAGTGAATTCATCGAAACCACTTCCGTTTTTTATCGAGACAGCATTTCTTGCAATATGCACGTCTCGTTTAGGTAGTTTATATACAGGAATATATGCCTATTGAAATCAAATAAAATAAATTTTGCAAGGGTTTATCCCCGTTCTTCTACTCTATTGGTCCATTTTAAGGGTTAAAATATGATATAAAGCACGATTCTAACTTGGGGGAATCCTCGGGGAAACCCCTGTGATGACGTCACGTCTAGACCGCATGTACTGAGAGACGCGGTTTTCTTACAGTACTTTTATAAATATAAATAAAATTAAATAAAATAAAATACTTTATCCCTTCTTTCCTGTATTATTGACCATTTATAATGTTAATACTTAAATAAACAGGAATAGAATCCTTCCTCAAATCGTCTAGACTACGTGTTGCTTTAAACTAAGGTAACCTCGGTTTCCCATTATTTTAATCATATTTTAATTCATTCAGTTTTATAATATAAGAAATATTGTACTTGTTTTTCAGATTCTATGTTATTTAATTAAATTCTGTGTAATTACTGCTTTCCTTATCTCACAACTACCCCTACCTGCAGTGAGGCGGGTGGGCCAGGTGACCTTGTGTCACTGTTGATTTACTTACGTAAATCCAGTTGTGTAGTTCCTTCAAAGAAGGAAAGGCAAAGCTTACATGGAAGCTTAATTTAAGGAAAGCTTACTTAGAAATTATAATATCCAACTTCTTTCTCCAGGGTGGATCAGATCCCTGCTTAAATCTGAACCCAGATAAGATCTTAGTTCATCCGAGATTTTAATGCACCCGAGAATCGGATGCAGTATTTTTATTGCATCTCCCGGATCATCTAATCTGAAATCCAATGCTCGGTTGATTGTATGTAGATCTGATCCTCGGATGATCGGATCATCTAATCTGATGTTTGGATGATAATTCCAGATCAGAACACTGAACAATCCTCACACAAAAAAAAAAAAAAAAAAAAAAAAAACTTAGGCAGTTTTTTGAACCTCCCTGCCCCCAGGGAATTTATGCCTAGATCCTCCACAGTCTGGACTCTGAATGATGTACTAGGCCAACAGGAACTTGGGCCGTTTAATTTCCCTTAAAATGGAACAACCTTGTTTTGAACACAAATTACAAGTTTTCAATTTTGTATCTCCCTAGGGGCCTCCTTGGGTAAGCCCCTCTTCCCCTTCTGGTCAACAAGAGTTGAGCTTCAGGCTGCTCTTCACTAGGTTTTTTTCTGAATACAACCTGGTTATATATATGTTAAGACAGTAGCAAGGCTACTACCAGACAGGTCAAACTCAATTCCATGGTGCACATAAGTAGTCAGAAGGGGTATGGTGAATTCAGGTGAGATACTGGATCTTTAGATCTTAAAGTTCCCCATTCACAACTACTTTAGGAGGGACAGGAGTCCCTCATCAAGGCACCCGTCATAACTCTTAGGGTTTAGGCCCTATTAATCAACCCTTTCCAATTCCCTGCATCTAGAGGCTCCTACAGGAACCACCCCAATGGGTGTCATTCCATCCCCAGCAGTATCCATCATTTTCCCCAGGTAGGGGGAAATCGAGTAGCCGAGGCTCCAAGGTCTTTTCGACCCACTCCAGGGGACGAGGGCATAAAACCCTTCCCCCCAATGACTCCTCCTGCCTCACTCAGTCCACCAGTAGGAGTTCTCCGTTCTTTCAGATAAGACTGGCAAACAAATCCTGTCATTCTTTTCAATCCAAGTCCAGTCAGACTCCTGACCCGGTCAGAATACAAGGCCCTTAAAAGACCAAGTCCTGGCCTCTGTATCCAGTCTCTTCTGTCAAAGAACGCAATAGAAAGGGTGGAAAATGTAAAATCTCTCGGGTTTTACAGTCGCCTGTTCCTAGTACCAAGCCTCACCTAAGGTGGAGGCCAGTCATAGACCTAAAACAGGCTCAACACTTTTCTACACGTAGAAAAGTTCAAAATGGAAACTCCAGAGTCCATCAGGACCTCCCTGATTCCAGGGGAGTGGGTATCGTCGATAGATCTGTCGGACACTTGCCTACACATCCCCATCCATCCAAACTCAAGGAAATACCTAAGGTTTTGCTACAAGTCTCAGGTGTTCCAATTCACCTCCCTCCCATTCGGACTAGCCACAGCCCCCCAGGTCTTTACAATGATTGTAAAGGAAGTGAAACTAATGACCCTCTCTAGAGGACTCAGAATTCACCAATACCTGGACGACTGGCTGATCAGGTCCCAGTCTCAGGAGGAAGTCCAAGTGAACACACAGGCAGTGGTAGACCTAACTCAGTCCTTGGGGTGGATAATAAATCAGAAAAAATCAGAACTGAAACCTACTCAGGTGTTTTTCGTTCATGGGCTACGAATACCACCTAGATTCAGCCCTTGTAAAACCCACTCAAGAGAGATGGCTCAAACTTCAGGATTTGATCCTACTTTTCAAGTCAAAACGTGTTTTGACTGCAAGATGTTTGATGTCTCTAATTGGGTTGCTAGCCTCAACGGAGAAAATGGTCCCGGAGGGACGCCTTCACATGAGGCCCTTTCAGTTTCATCTCAAGGAGCACTGGATATATCCTCAGTCACTGGACAACCTCCTTCCTTGGACAGAAGCCATTACAGCCTACCTAGATTGGTGGCAAAGTCCCTCAAATGTGATGAAAGGGGCAGACCTTCATCCCAAAGACCACAGTATCCAACTCTTTACTGACGCCTCAAACGAAGGTTGGGGCACTCACTTAGACCAAAATTCCACAAAGGGTCTGTGGTCAGATCGGGAAAAAAGGCTACACATATATGTCCTAGAATTGAAGGCGGTCTCCCTGGCCCTTCGAGACTTCAAGGACCAGTGCCAGAATCAAACAGTGTTAGTTATATCCCCAGACGAAAGTCGGGGATATATTGGATTCAGGTCCGTCGCGCCGCCGCCGCCGCCGCCGTAGAAATTTCCTTGTGGACGCAATAACTCAAAAACAAATTAATATTTTTTTTTCAAACTTGGTACACATGTTAAGGGTGCCCAAAGGAAGATCCCTATTTTAAGGTGACCTTAAACTCCCAGTAAAAAAGAACTTATGGCCACCTTAAGGTCAGAAATTGCACTTTTGGCCACTTAGAGCCCTGTAGGTCACAAACTATGATGCTCAGCTGGCTGAAATTTTACCTGACAACACATTAATATGTTCTTAGTACATGTGCCGAAAATCATGACTTTAAGTTGAGGAGAAAATTGTGTTTGAGGCCCATAAATACCCCCACTTAGGGATTTTTTGCTATACTTTACACATATTTTGCCCTATAATTTGGAAGTGATAATTCTGATGAGTCTCAAACTGCGCTAGGTATAACTTTGATATGTAATCCTTGTCTGTAGAAAATTTTAGGGCTGTAGGTTTACCCAAAGGGGTCGACTTAAGGTCTCAAAAGTGCCCACAGAGACCCAATTTATGCACTTTTTGCCACTTTCAAGCACTGTAGCTTTCAAACTATGTCTCTCATCTAAGTTAAATATCATCTGGGAATATATCTATGTGTTTTCTTATATGTGCCCCAACATTTAGGCCTTTAATAGACAGTTAACCTGTGTATCAGGACCATAAACACCCACCCGAGTGACCCTTATAAGACATTTTTCACATCTTTTTCCCTGTAACTTGGAAATGGTAAGTCTGAGAAGTTTCAAACTGTATTAGATTTATATTCTGTGTGTAATCTTAGTATGTAACAGATTTTAAGTCTGAAGCTTTAATTTTGAAGGTCAAATTGAGGTCTCTAAAAGGCTCCCAAAGACCCAATATTTGGACTTTTTGCTACTTTTAAGCCCTGTGACTGTCAAACTATGTGACTGATAGAGCTCAAATCCTATCTGAGAAGATATTAGTATGTTATTTTTATATGTGCCAAAAATTAAGGCTTTAAGAAGACATTTAACCTGTGTATGAGGACCATAAATCCCCACCCGAGTGACCATTTTTAGACATTTTTCACATATTTTTCCCTGTAACTTGGAAATGGTAAGTCTAAGAAGTTTCAAACTGTATTAGATGCATATTCTATGTGTAATCTTAGTATGTGACAAATTTTAAGTCTGAAGCTTTAATTTGAAGGCCACATTTAGGTCTCTAGAAGGCCCCATAAAGACCCAGTATTTGGACTTTTTGCCAATTTTAAGGCGTGTGACTGTTAAACTATGTGACTGATAGAGCTGAAATCTCATCTGGGAATACATTATTATGTTCTTTTTACATGTGCCAAAAATCAAGGCTTCAAGTAGACATTTAACCTGTGTATGAGGACCTTAAACACCCACCTGAGTGACCCTTTTAAGACATTTTTCACATATTTTTCTCTGTAACTTGGAAATGGTAAGTCTGAGAAGTTTCAAACTTTATTAGATACATATTCTATGTGTAATCTTAGTATGTAACAAATTTTAAGTCTGAAGCTTTAATTGAAAGCCACATCGAGATCTCTAAAAGGCCCACAATGACCCAATATTTGGACTTTTTACCACCTTTAAGCCCTGTAACTGTTAAACTATGTGATTGATGGAGCTGAAATCCCATCTGGGAATGCATTATTATGTCCTTTTTTACATATGCCGAAAATCAAGGTTTTTAGTAGACATTTAACCTGTGTATGAGGGCCATAGACACTCGCCCAAGTGCCTTTTTTGACATTTTTTCCGTATTTTGCCCTGTTATTTGGAAATGCTTAGTGTGACAAGTCTTAAACTGTATTATATATCATTTTTGTTTGTTATGTATGTCCCCCAAAAAGTTTCAGATCTGGGGCCGGTTTCATGAAAAGTCTCAGTTTGAGACCAGTTTTGGGCTGAGTCTGGGTCTCAAATCTGAGACTTTTGTCTCGGCTGAGTTTTTGGCTCAAATTGATTTCACAAAAGGTGACTCAGCTGAGACTGGTCTCAAATCATAGTCTCAACTTTTAAATTTCATTTAAGATGCTTCCTTGGTTTGTTTTTTATGCAAGTGCATTTATTTCATCATTATCGATTTAGATTGCATTAACACTGATAACACATGAAAAAAAAATTGATATAATATTATTGGTAACAAGCCAATTGTTTGAAACTCAACTGAGACTGAGTTAAGCTTTGAGTCCACTCTTGAGACCAGTCACTTGACAACAGTCAAAAAAGCATGTCAATTCCATTGACTTTTCTTATGATGAATATTGAATATGTAGTTGTAATTAGTAAGCAAAATAAAAATATAATATTTCAAGATTCAACAAATTCATTTTCATGCAAATCATATTGGTTTATACACAAGTATTGGATGACAAACTTTGGAGTCAAAATTTGAGACACCTCCTTGGTGGGCTCAAAATTGAGCCCATGACTGAGCCAAATCTCAAGTTGAGCCTGTTTGTGAAATGCTTTGAGTCTGAGTCCACAGACTCACCAAAATATTTACAATATTTGAGCCCAAAGTCTCAGATTTGAGCCTGAGACCAGACTTAAGTCCTTTCATGAAGCCGGCCCCTGTAGTTTAATTGCTAAGGTCTCTTTAACAATTGTAAAATGCCCACAGAAACCCAATTTATGGATATTATGCCACTTTAAAGCCCAGTAACTGTCAAACTATGTGGGTTATAGAGCTGAAATCTTTGAATTTTTAAAAGGAAATGCCTGTCTATTTAAATTTTGAATATTAATAATGTTATGGCTATCTTAGTCTTTTAAGAACTTATTTTTGTGTGTTATACCTCTGCTTGCTGAGTTTTTCACTTTTTAAAATGAAACTGGTTAAACATATTCAAGTAGACAAAATGGACACTTTAAGTGAGCTTTAAGTCCCAATATTAATGAAATTATATCCTTATGTAGTAAAACTAGGGGATTTTTAACCCTCAACTAGCCCAGTTTTATTCAGCTTGCCTCAGTTAATTTTGGCACAGCTCCTACAGTTATGAACTCATTTCAGTTGATAATCACATACTTAAAATTCTCAATTCTTTTTGTATTTGAGTACCCCTTTTATATAGATTGTTTGTTTACCATTTATGCTCAACCCACATCCCCCACCCGGATTCCCCCCACCCACCTCTGGGACCTCCAGCTATATTGAGTGACACTAAATAAACAAAGGTATTTAATGATATCTGATGAGAAACAAAGAACTCAATGGGGTTGCAGATCTTGTGTAATAGTGAGAGAGGTGTGGAGAAGGGGAGAGGGGTGGGGGTGGGAGGTGGTGGGCTTCATTACATATAACACAAAGGGGAGTCAGAACTGAGATTGTGTCACATATTTAGGTTGCATATATATGGACCACATATATAGGTATAGAGGAAATGAATAACTGAAAACAATTTGCAAATTCTAAAAATAATATAATAAAATAATAATATAAATAATTTTTTTTTAAATAATATTTTATTTGTGAACAAATATAGAAACAGATATGCGCTTTTGGGATTATGAATTTTAGAATGGACATTGAATCATCAATCATTTAAATACTTTGAAGGAAGATTGAAAAATATGATGAGTTGAGTTAAAAATAATATTTTATTTGTCAACAAATATAGAAACAGATATGCTCTTTTGGGATTATTATTTTAGAATGGACATTCAATCATCAATCATTTAAATACTTTGAAAATAGGTTTAGAGTTATCATTGCAGGAAGATTGAAAATATAATTTCAGTTATGTATTCGGCGTCTGGGGATACACCATCTTCCTTGGGGAGATATAAACAGAGTAGATTGATGTGCTGAAGTTCATATAATAATGGGTAATTATGTTTTAAAAAATTTCCGATCAAAACCTGTGGCGTGAGTGATGACCTGTCTGGGGATATGTTGGCGCCGAGTTGGCCCAATCTAGTTTTAGAATGGACATTCAATCATCAATCATTTAAATACTTTGAAAATAGGTATAGAGTTATCATTGCAGGAAGATTGAAAATATAATTTGAGTTATGTATTCGGCGTCTGGGGATACACCATCTTCCTTGGAAGATATAAACAGAGTAGATTGATGTGCTGAAGTTCATATAATAATGGGTAATTATGTTTTTAAAAATTCCCGATCAAAACCTGTGGCGTGAGTGATGACCTGTCTGGGGATATGTTGGCGCCGAGTTGGCCCAATCTAGTTGCGACGGACAACTCAGCCTACATCAGCAAACAAGGAGGAACACACTCAGCAGAGATGTGCGCTCTCCTGTGGAAGATCATGACCTGGGGCCATCACTACCTCATAACATTGAAAGCCAGGCACGTTCTAGGGTGCCTGAATGTGATGGCCGACCTACTGTCCAGGTCCAACCAAGTGCAGTCAACAGAATGGTCTCTGCACCCACAGGTGTTCAAACAGATCTGCCAGAAGTGGTTCACACCTCATGTAGACTTATTTGCCACTCACCTGAACCACAAGCTCCCACTGTACGTGTCTCCTATCCCAGACCCAAGGGCCTGGGACATAGATGCTCTAAACATAAACTGGACCAACCTCACGGCCTATGCGTACCCTCCTACGGCTCCTTCACAAGGTGATCCAAAAGATCAGGCAATGTTATTGCCTGATCATCGTAATAGCCCCAGGCTGGCCAGGGATGCCCTGGTTTTGGGACCTAGTGCAGCTCTCAACAGAGATCCCACTACAACTCCCAGTGTCAACGACCCTACTCGAACAGTCCCACAGGTATGTGTTCCACAACAACCCCCAGCACCTGAACCTCCACGCCTGGTGTCTAGGAGCGGACAACTCCAAGAACAAGGCTTCTCTGTGGAGGTGGCAGAGAGAATTGCTGCCCCTCAGCGGTCTTTAACAAGGACCATCTACAAGTCAAAGTGGGCCCTATTTGAAAAATGGTGCAGAGAAAATTCGGTGGATTTCTCCACTCCATCTGTGAAACAAATCTCAGATTTTTTCATGTACCTGTACCAAGACCTAAACAGGCGCCCCTCGACCTTTGATGGTTATAGGACTGCAATCGTTGACACTTTGGGCCCAACGGCCCAACATGTTGCACACAATGCAGACCTTCATAGGTTACTCTCCAGTTTTCACAGGGATCGTCCCAAAAGTTCCAGAAATTTACCCAAGTGGAACCTTTCTGTTGTCCTCAACGAGCTCACAAAAGCACCATTTGAGCCCATGAAAGACACAGACCTCAAACATCTTACTCTCGAACTGCTTTCTTGCTAGCTTTGGCCTCCGGCAAGCGCCGCAGCGAAATCCATGCCTGGGTCGCAAACAAAGTATCTAATCTAGGCCAATGGGAAAAGGTCGCCTTGTTCCCGTCTTCTGATTTCATAGCCAAAAACCAACTAGCAAGAGAAGGTTCTCAAAGTGTGTCTCCGGTGACTATTCCTGCTTTGACTACCATTGTAGATAGACAATTTAAGGAAGACAGGACCCTGTGTCCGGTACGGGCCCTGAGGTATTATCTGGACCGAACCAAAGACCTGAGAGGGTCTCGTTCCCTCCTTTTTATCTCCTTCAAGAAAGGACATACCTCAGACATCAGACCCACTACTCTCTCTCACTGGTTGAAACAAACCATCCTACTTTGTTACAAACAAGCAGACCAACAAGCCTTGGACTTGTTCCAAGTTAAAACTCATGACATCCGGGCCTTCGCGGCCTCTAAGGTCTTTTACGGTGGGGTATCGGTGGACCAAATCATGCAAGCCTGTCACTGGAAAGCTCACAACACATTTACAAATTTTTACCTAAAAGACCTTACTTGGTCGGACACCGACAACAATATGTATCTGGGACCCGTAGTGGCGGCACAACAAGTCCTAGATCCTTCCCCTCAGACCAGTTGTCCTCGGAAAGAAAAAAGGGGGGGGGGGCACATCCGCTACAACCAAGTCTTCAGGAGTCTCTCCCAGGATCTAGGTATTCCTTTACCTTCAAGATGTTACGGGTAAGGTCATTTTTGTTTTCAGTTATCAAGTAACTTCTATTAAGGACTTATTTAGTTGTCATTAATCTCATATTCAGGTTGCAAAAATTTATGAGATTTCCAACCATGGGTTGGTCAGTCACTAGTGAAGGGCCCTCAGGGACCCTTAGACCTCGAAGTGAGCACTGCTGCACTTCCGTCCTACAATCAAACATCTAGATAGTTTCAGCACTGTCTCTCATTTTATTTAGGTTTTTGGCTCGTTACAGGCCCGGTCTTCGGGATCGGGGCACTGTAAATGGGACTCAGACTGGTATTTCTGGCACTATTCTATACATATTAATTCAAATCTTAGAAAAAATGACATATCTTCCAGTCTCAGCTGTAATCCCGCCACCGGGCGGTTGAATTCAGCATTAAGTCCCACATGGTAAGCTATTGTAGCGTAATAAAATTGAAAATTTTAATTACTTAAATGTAGCTTTTATAAGCTACAAGCTTACCATGTGGGACTTAGAAGAGTCCCACCCTGCCTCCCCGCTGTTTACAGCTGAGGGGTAGGTTTTAGAAAATTTCAACGAGAAAGTAGGGCGAGAGGTCAGAGGTTATCACGTGACGACAACTAGCAGTATATCCGGTGGCTAACAAGAACTGTCTTTTTTTCTAAGACGTTGGCCCCGGGTGTGGCAACCCGAGATCAGCATTAAGTCCCACATGGTAAGCTTGTAGCTTATAAAAGCTACATTTAAGTAATTAAAATTTTCAAATTTGTAGTATTTCTTTAAATATGTTTTAACCTATTTTTTACACTTAAACAATTACCTTGTTATTTTCCTTCATAATACCATTTACAGGGCACAACTTTTTTATTCTTTTCTTCTGTCAGCTTCGGAATTTCTTTCGAACTTGCTGTTCAGTTACCATTTACTGTATTTCTGTACAGCCCTTTTCCTGATATTTATTCTGTCCTCTAATCACCTTCACAAATCAAAAACACTCAGTCAGCTGACACAGTGCCCGTTCACGGGCACTCTCTTCTTGTTTTTTTAAATATTCATGCTAAGAATATTTTACGGTACCTAAAGAGGTTAATATGTTGAATTGTATGTGAAATTTCTGTTATTCAGGTTGGTTTTTTGGTAGTAATGGGAATTACTAAAATAATAACATTTTTGTAACAAAAAAAAATTAAAAAATTGAATTTTAGCTGTGTTTAAAGACTGTTTTTATTATTAAAGCAGTTCTGTACAAAATACTTAAAAATGGAGTTGCAGTTATTTTCTTTAGCTGACACAGAATAATAATCTTTTTATCTATTCAGGATTAAATATGGTAGCTTTTGTATATTTTCAGATTCTGCCATTGCGAGATAAAGGATACCTTCAAGAGAAGGACAAATGATCTACATAACTATGTCTAGGAAATTGTACATAATGCTTAACTCTTGTCCAGTTGATTCTCAAGAGGCAAGATAACTACTCCATTAATTAGTGGGTACATCGTTTATCGTTACTGCCGATATTTATTGTTTTAGGACTTGGTTGCTGATATCAATGTCTGAAGACCAACATCAACATCGCCATTTTAAGTAAAACTGTCAACTTACACTGCAAATATTTGAAATAAAGCCGAAATCTAAAGAAATTGTACCCTTTATCTGGCATTTTTGAAGTTTTTAAGTTTTTTTTATGTCAGCTGACTTGTCAGTCAGCTGGCATTATGTCGTCACTCTGCGGCGTGGGCGTACGCGTACGCGTCCGCGTGAACAACTTCTCCTCCAAAACTACAAGGCCTAGAGACGTGCTGTTTTTTTTAAAAGATACCTTATCTATCGAGGATGAAAAATTGTTCAAGGCATGCAAATCTGTCCGTTCGTCTGTTTGCTAGAGACATTACAAGGGGGGTACCCCCACCAAAAGTGTGAAAATTTCAACTTTTTATCACAATTTTCTCAGTGACTATTGCAGGGATTTCTCTCATATCTTGCATATATGTACTAGGCCAGAGGTAGATTCTCTTGTGTGAGTATGAGACCTGGATCTCTCTTACTTTTTTTTTAATAAATTTTTTTAATAATTTTTAATGCATTAACATTCATGAAATCATGCACAAAATCATTTATAACTTGAAAACTGTTGCATCTAGAGCATTTTGTTAAAATATGTTATTCAGCTACTTTTTTCATAGCTACAATATGGTGAGTAAGTTGGGTGCCTGTCTCAATAGCTAAGTGAGTAATAGCTACTTTTGGGCTTTTCAGTAACTTCCATCATGAGTAGAATCACTTGTAACTTAAAAACTATTGCATTTAGAGAATTTCGTATAAATATGTTATTCAGCTACTTTTGGGTCAGCTATAACATAGTAAAATTTTAGACCTGTAGCTCATGGCATAGCTGAGTAATAGCTACTTTTACGTTATCACTGTTGAGTAAATTGCTTATAACTTCAAAACTATTGCATTTGGAGAATTTCGTATAAATATGTTATTCAGCTACTTTTGGGTCAGCTATAACATAGTAAAATTTCAGACCTGTAGCTCATGGCATAGCTGAGTAATAGCTACTTTTAGGTTATCACTGTTGAGTAAATTGCTTATAACTTGGAAACTATTGCATTTAGAGTATTTTGTTTCAATATGTTATTCACCTATTTTGGGATCAGCTATAACATAGTGAAGTGTCAGATCTGTGGCTCATTGCATAGCTGAGTAATAGCTACTTTGAAGTTCTCACTATTGAGTAAATCAGTTGTAATTGGAAAACTATTGCATTTAGAGAATTTCGTATAAATATGTTATTCAGCTACTTTTGGGTCAGCTATAACATAGTAAAATTTTAGACCTGTAGCTCATGGCATAGCTGAGTAATAGCTACTTTTAGGTCATCACTATTGAGTAAATCACTTATAACTTGAAAACTATTGCATTTACAGTATTTTGCTTAAATATGTTGTTCACCTACTTTTGGGTCAGCTATAACATAGTAAAATTTCAGACCTGTAGCTCATGGCATAGCTGAGTAATAGCTACTTTTAGGTCATCACTATTGAGTAAATCAGTTGTAACTTGAAAACTATTGCATTTACAGTATTTTGCTTTAATATGTTGTTCACCTACTTTTGGGTCAGCTATAACATAGTGAAATTTCAGACCTGTAGCTCATTGCATAGCTGAGTAATAACTACTTTGAGGTTCTCACTATTGAGTAAATCAGTTGTAATTGGAAAATTATTGCATTTAGAGAATTTAGTATAAATATGTTATTCAGCTACTTTTGGGTCAACTATAACATAGTAAAATTTCAGACCTGTAGCTCATGGCATAGCTGAGTAATAGCTACTTTTAGGTCATCACTATTGAGTAAATCAGTTGTAACTTGAAAACTATTGCATTTACAGTATTTTGCTTAAATATGTTGTTCACCTACTTTTGGGTCAGCTATAACATAGTAAAATTTCAGACCTGTAGCTCATGGCATACCTGAGTAATAGCTACTTTTAGGTTATCACTGTTGAGTAAATCAGTTGTAATTGGAAAACTATTGCATTTAGAGAATTTAGTATAAATATGTTATTCAGCTACTTTTGGGTCAACTATAACATAGTAAAATTTCAGACCTGTAGCTCATGGCATAGCTGAGTAATAGCTACTTTTAGGTCATCACTATTGAGTAAATCAGTTGTAACTTGAAAACTATTGCATTTACAGTATTTTGCTTAAATATGTTGTTCACCTACTTTTGGGTCAGCTATAACATAGTAAAATTTCAGACCTGTAGCTCATGGCATAGCTGAGTAATAGCTACTTTTAGGTCATCACTATTGAGTAAATCAGTTGTAACTTGAAAACTATTGCATTTACAGTATTTTGCTTAAATATGTTGTTCACCTACTTTTGGGTCAGCTATAACATAGTAAAATTTCAGACCTGTAGCTCATGGCATAGCTGAGTAATAGCTACTTTTAGGTTATCACTGTTGAGTAAATCGCTTATAACTTGGAAATTATTGCATTTAGAGTATTTTGTTTCAATATGTTATTCACCTATTTTGGGGTCAGCTATAACATAGTGAAGTTCCAGACCCGTGACTCATTGCATAGCTGAGTAATAGCTACTTTTAGGTTATCACTGTTGAGTAAATCGCTTATAACTTGGAAACTATTGCATTTAGAGTATTTTGTTTCAATATGTTATTCACCTATTTTGGGATCAGCTATAACATAGTGAAGTTTCAGATCTGTGGCTCATTGCATAGCTGAGTAATAGCTACTTTGAAGTTCTCACTATTGAGTAAATCAGTTGTAATTGGAAAACTATTGCATTTAGAGAATTTCGTATAAATATGTTATTCAGCTACTTTTGGGTCAGCTATAACATAGTGAAATTACAGACCTGTAGCTCATGGCATAGCTGAGTAATAGCTACTTTTAGGTCATCACTATTGAGTAAATCAGTTGTAACTTGAAAACTATTGCATTTACAGTATTTTGCTTAAATATGTTGTTCACCTACTTTTGGGTCAGCTATAACATAGTAAAATTTCAGACCTGTAGCTCATGGCATAGCTGAGTAATAGCTACTTTTAGGTCATCATTATTGAGTAAATCAGTTGTAACTTGAAAACTATTGCATTTACAGTATTTTGCTTTAATATGTTGTTCACCTACTTTTGGGTCAGCTATAACATAGTGAAATTTCAGACCTGTAGCTCATTGCATAGCTGAGTAATAACTACTTTGAGGTTCTCACTATTGAGTAAATCAGTTGTAATTGGAAAACTATTGCATTTAGAGAATTTAGTATAAATATGTTATTCAGCTACTTTTGGGTCAACTATAACATAGTAAAATTTCAGACCTGTAGCTCATGGCATAGCTGAGTAATAGCTACTTTTAGGTCATCACTATTGAGTAAATCAGTTGTAACTTGAAAACTATTGCATTTACAGTATTTTGCTTAAATATGTTGTTCACCTACTTTTGGGTCAGCTATAACATAGTAAAATTTCAGACCTGTAGCTCATGGCATAGCTGAGTAATAGCTACTTTTAGGTTATCACTGTTGAGTAAATCGCTTATAACTTGGAAATTATTGCATTTAGAGTATTTTGTTTCAATATGTTATTCACCTATTTTGGGGTCAGCTATAACATAGTGAAGTTCCAGACCCGTGACTCATTGCATAGCTGAGTAATAGATACTTTGAAGTTCTCAATGTTGAGTAAATCACTTGTAATTGGAAAACTATTGCATTTAGAGAATTTAGTATAAATATGTTATTCAGCTACTTTTGGGTCAGCTATAACATAGTAAAATTTCAGACCTGTAGCTCATGGCATAGCTGAGTAATAGCTACTTTTAGGTTATCACTGTTGAGTAAATCACTTATAACTTGAAAACTATTGCATTTAGAGTATTTTGTTTCAATATGTTATTCACCTATTTTGGGGTCAGCTATAACATAGTGAAGTTCCAGACCTGTGGCTCATTGCATAGCTGAGTAATAGCTACTTTGAAGTTCTCACTGTTGAGTAAATCAGTTGTAATTGGAAAACTATTGCCTTTACAGAAATTTGTGCAAATATGTTATTCAGCTACTTTTGGGTCAGCTATAACATAGTGAAATTACAGACCTGTAGCTCATGGCACAACTGAGCAATAGCTGTTCTCAGGCACTGACTGTTGAGTAAATCAGCTATAACTTGAAAAATATTGCATTTGGAGTATTTTGTTAAAATATATTGTTCACCTACTTTTGGGTTAGCTATAACATAGTGAAATTACAGACCTATAGCTCATGGCATAGTGGAGCAATAGCTATTTTCTGGTTCTCACTATTGAGTAAATCAGTTGTAACTTGAAAACTATTGCATTTACAGTATTTTGCTTAAATATGTTGTTCAGCTACTTTTAGGTCAGCTATAACAGAGCAAAAATTCAGACATGTAGCTCATTGCATAGCTGAGTAATAGTTACTTTGAGGTTCTCACTCTTGAGTAAATCAGTTGTAACTTGAAAATTATTACATTTAGAGTATTTTGTTAAATATGTTATTCACAGACGTTTTGGTCAGCTATAACATAGTGAAATTGCAGACCTCTATGTCATGGGATAGATGAGCAATAGCTTCTTTCAGGTTCTCACTGTTGAGTAAATCATTGTATCCAACCTGTAGGAAATCATGGGCTGGGAATCTGTTAATATGGTCCGATTTGACCTTGGAACCCTCCTTCAAGGTCAAATGAGGATAGCCAAAAATAAAAGTGCTTATAACTCGCTTATTATTGGTCCCAGAGGTTGGAATGAAAACCAACCTATAGAAAATCATGAGCTGGGAATTTTTTGGTGTGGTCGGATTTCACCTTGGACCCCTCCTTCAAGGTCAAATGAGGATAGCCAAACTTAAAAGTGCTTGAAATAACTTGAAAAATATTGCATTTGGAGTAATTTGTTAAAATATATTGTTCACCTACTTTTGGGTTAGCTATAACATAGTGAAATTACAGACCTATAGCTCATGGCATAGCGGAGCAATAGCTATTTTCTGGTTCTCACTATTGAGTAAATCAGTTGTAACTTGAAAACTATTGCATTTACAGTATTTTGCTTAAATATGTTGTTCAGCTACTTTTAGGTCAGCTATAACAGAGCAAAAATTCAGACATGTAGCTCATTGCATAGCTGAGTAATAGTTACTTTGAGGTTCTCACTCTTGAGTAAATCAGTTGTAACTTGAAAATTATTACATTTAGAGTATTTTGTTAAATATGTTATTCACAGACGTTTTGGTCAGCTATAACATAGTGAAATTGCAGACCTCTATGTCATGGGATAGCTGAGCAATAGCTTCTTTCAGGTTCTCACTGTTGAGTAAATCATTGTATCCAACCTGTAGGAAATCATGGGCTGGGAATCTGTTAATATGGTCCGATTTGACCTTGGAACCCTTCTTCAAGGTCAAATGAGGATAGCCAAACATAAAAGTGCTTATAACTCGCTTATTATTGGTCCCAGAGGTTGGAATGAAAACCAACCTATAGAAAATCATGAGCTGGGAATTTTTTGGTGTGGTCGGATTTCACCTTGGACCCCTCCTTCAAGGTCAAATGAGGATAGCCAAACTTAAAAGTGCTTATAACTCACTTATTATTGGTCCTAGAGGTTTCGAATGGAAAACCAACCTATAGAAAATCATGGGCTGGGAATCTTTTGGTGTGGTCGGATTTGACCTGGGACCCCTCCTTCAAGGGCAGTTGAGGATAGCCAAACTTACAATTGCTTAGAACTCGCTTATTATTGGTCCTACAAGTTTGGGATGGTAAACAAGCTACAGGAAATCATGGGCTGGGAATTTTTTTGTGTGGTCGGATTTGACCTGGGACCCCTCCTTCAAGGGCAGTTGAGGATAGCCAAACTTACAATTGCTTAGAACTCGCTTATTATTGGTCCTACAAGTTTGGGATGGTAAACAAGCTACAGGAAATCATGGGCTGGGAATTTTTTTGTGTGGTCGGATTTGACCTTGGACCCCCTCCTTCCAGGTCAAACGAAGATAGCCAAACTTAAAGTGCTTATAACTCGCGTATTATTGGTCTTGGAGGTTTGGGATGGTAAACCAACATATAGGAAATCATGGGCTGGGATTCTTTTGGTGTGGTCAGATTTGACCTGGGACCCCTCCTTCAAGGGCAGTTGAGGATAGCCAAACTTACAATTGCTTAGAACTCGCTTATTATTGGTCCTACAAGTTTGGGATGGTAAACAAGCTACAGGAAATCATGGGCTGGGAATTTTTTTGTGTGGTCGGATTTGACCTTGGACCCCCTCCTTCAAGGTCAAACAAGGATAGCCAAACTTAAAAAGTGCCTATAACTCACTTATTATTGGTCCGAGAGGTTTGGGATGGTAAACCATCCTAAATTCTTTGGTTGGGAATCTTTTGGTATGGTCAGATTTGACCTTTGGACCCCTTCTTCATGGTGGAACGAGGATATTGCATTTATAGTATTTCTTTAAATATTTTTAACCTACTTTTTACCCTTAAACAATTACCTTGTTACTTTATTTCATAATACCATTTGCAGGGCACAACTTTTTTGTCGTTTTCTTCTGTCAGCTTCGGAATATTTTTCGAACATGTGTTCAGTTACCATTTACTGTATTTCTGTACAGCCCTTTCCCTGATAATTATGCTTTCCTCTCATTATCACCATCACAAATCAAAAACATTCAGTCAGCTGACACAGTGCCCGTTCACGGGCACTCTCCTCTTGTTTTTTTATGGAAACTGCAATGTTTTGTTTTGTCAACTTTTGCTTCCTGTTAGCAGTTGGGGGATATACTAGAACAAAACATTTTCGATATCCTGGATTCTGGACTATTTTGTAGACAATATCACACACACACACACACACACACACACACCCCCCATATCGGCTGATTTTGAAATATTTCTACATTTAAAATTTGATATCCACACAGCCAAAGGATTTACCTACTACCAGTAATGCTTACCCAGAATTCAAGAGAACAGCTGAAGTCTCAGTGAAAATTGCTCCTATTGGATTTTGTGTTGATTTGATGTAGAAGATGGTAAACTGGAAATCTATTTAGTGACTGAAGGACACTAATCCGGCTACATTCCATTGTATCAAGCCAAAACCAATTTCTTGACATATTCACCATTTTAACATAAGTTTACCAAATATTCAAGAACAAAAACACGTCCGCATATTTTGTTACATACTGTCAAGATACTAACCATTTTGTTAAAAAAAAACTCTTCAAAGTGACAGTTGTGGTTTACAGTTATACGAGCATCGTGTATCATGTACGCACATTGATAACTTATGGCATTTGCTAAATCAAACTTGCCACGTTTTTTGTCAAATTTCTACTTTCAGGAACCGGCTCTAAATTATGCAATCAACAACTACACCATATTCTACATTTCTCTATCAATATTTTTAACATATTTTTTTAATAATAAGAGTCTGTCCCAGCCATGTTTTCATTTTGAATCTGGATGATTTACTAAAAAGATGATCTCACATAAAGGGAGTATTCCATGTACAGTGTAGACATTTAAAAGTGATGTAAAGTTGTGATGCATGTTTGTGTGTCAGAATTAATAAAATCATCATGAATTGTGCTATTGTGGTATACACATATTAAGGTACTACAGCTAATGAAATTGCAATTGTGATTTCGAAATGGTGATAATATGGGTAGAAAAAATATTCCACATGTGTGTTAGGCAAATATTGTGTCCAATAAGTGTGTAGAACCCTGAAGCAGTTGTAAGATGTCTCATATCTTGTTGAAATGTGTGTAAATATCTTTGGAAAATTTATTTTCTTGTAGGGGTTACTCTAGTCAAATGGTTAGCAAATGGACATTGTGTAAATACTTTACATCAACAAAGTAGCTTTGGTGTTTTAATTGTGATGGTATTGTGATATCTGGTTATGGCCAGACTTTTTACAAAAGTCAAAGTTTCTGGAACTTTGAAATGAATGAAAATAAACAAAATCCGGAATTTTATGCTCCTGTCATTAATAAGGTGAAACTTAACAGTAATTGTATGAAAGCCATATTTTAAAACAGGAAATTTCTTCTTGAGATATTTTAAAGTCAGTAAACTGGCTCCATTTTGGCCAATTTCACTGATAAATATGAGCTAATTAAATAAAAATTGACCAGATTTTAATTATTTGATGAAGTATCACTCATTGGAAAGCCAGAAATAATTATGGTTTTCATTATGTCTAGATACTTCATCTTTAGCTAAGAGTTGGTTACTTTTTTGACTTGTCAGTCAGCTGATATTATGGCTTCACTCTGCAGTGTCCATGTATACGTATGTGTGTACTACTTCTCCTCCAGAAGTACAATGCCCAAAGACATGCTGTTTGTTTTATAAGATACCTTATCTATCCTAGATAAAGTATTGTTCAGACCATGCAGATCTATTTATTTGTCTGTTCCCCAGAGCCATTTGAAGGGAGGTCCCCCCCCCCCCCCCACCCAAAGTGTGAAAATTTCAATCATCACAATTTTCTCATTGACTATTGAAGGGGTTTGTTGCTTATCTGGCATATATGTACTAGGCTACAAGTCGAATACCTTGTGTGTGAGGCATGGATCTTTTTTAATTATATTTTTAATGAATTATGTCGTCACTCTGCGGCGTGAACGACTTCTCCCGCAAAACTACAAGGCACAGCGACATGTTGTTTTTTTAAAGAAAAGTTATCTATTGAGGATGAAAAATTGTGCAAGGCATGCAGATCTGTTTGTTCGTCTGTTTGCTAGAGCCATTACAAGTGAGGTACCCCCACCCTAAGTATGAAAATTTTAACACTTTGTCACAATTTTCTCATTGACTATTGCAGGGATTTTTTCCATATCTTGCACATATGTACTTGGCCTCGAAATAGATTCCCTTGTGTGAGTATCAGCCTGGATCTTTCTTAATTTTTTCATGAATTTTTTAAAGAATTTTTAATACATTAAAATTCCTGAAATCATGCACTAAATCAATTATAACTTGAAAAGTATTGCATTTTGCTAAATGTGTGTTTCAACTTTTTTTTCCGTATCTATAACATGGTGAGTAACTTGGGAGTCTATCCCAATAACTAAGTGAGTAATAGCTACTTTTGACTTTTCAGTAACTTCCATAATGAGTAAAATCACTTGTATCTTGAAAACTATTGCATTTAGAGAATTTCGTAAAAAATGTTATTCATCTACTTTTGGGTCAGCTATAACATAGTAAAATTTCAGACCTGTAGCTTATTGCATAGCTGAATAATAGCTACTTTGAGGTTATCGCTGTTGAGTAAATCATTTAGAACTTGAAAACTATTACATTTAGAGTATATTCTTTAAATGTGTTATTCACCTACATTTGGATTAGCTATAACATTGTAAATGTGCAGACCTGTAGCTTATATCATAGCTGAGCAATGGCTAATTTGAGGTTATCACTGTTGAGTAAATCAGTTATAACTTGAAAACTATTGCATTTACAGAAACTTGTATAAATATGTTATTCAGCAACGTTTTAATCAGCTATAACGTAGTAAAATTGCAGACCTGTAGCTCATGACATAGCTGAGTAATAGCTACTTTCATGTTATCACTGTTGAGTAAATTGCTTTTAACTTTAAAACTGTTGCATTTAGAGAATTTTGTTTAAATATGTTATTCATGTACTTTTGAATCAGCTATAATATGGTGAAATTGCAGACCTGAAGCTCATGGCATAGCCAAGCAATAGCTATTTTCATGTTCTCACTGTTGAGTAAAATAGTTGTTACTTAAAAACTGTTGCATTTACAGTATTTTGTTTGAATACGTTATTCTCTTACTTTTCTGTCAGCTATAACATAGTGAACTTGCAGACCTGTAGCTCACTGCAGAGCAGAGCCATAGCTACTTTCAGAATATAGCTGTTGAGTAAATCAATTGTAACTTGAAAACTATTACATTTAGAGTATTTTATTTAAATATGCTATTCTTCTAATTTTTGGTCAGCTATAACATAGAAAAATTGCAGACCTGTAGCTCATTACATAGCTGAGCAATAGCTACTTTGAAGTTCTCACTGTTGAGTAAATAAGTTGTAACTTGAAAACTATTACATTCAGAGAATTTTGTTTTAATATGTTATTCACCTACTTATGGGTCAGCTATAACATAGTGACATTGTAGGTGCTTTCTGGTTTTCACTGTTGAGTAAATCAGTTGTAACTTTTGAAAACTATTGCATTTAGAGAATTTCATTTAAATATGTTATTCAGCTGCTTTTGGGTCAGCTATAACATAGTAAAATTTCAGACCTGTGGCTCATTGCATAGTTGAGTAATAGCTACTTTCATGTTATCACTGTTGAGTAAATTGCTTGTAACTTGAAAACTGTTGCATTTAGAGAATTTTTGTTTAATCTTGTGTTCATGTACTTTTCAATTAACAATAACATAGTGAAATTGTAGACCTGTAACTCATAGCATAGCTGAGCAATAGCTATTTTCAGGTTCTCACTGTTGCATAAAACAGTTGTAACTTAAAAACTATTGCATTTACAGTATTTTATTCACCTACGTTTCCGTCATCTATAACCTGGTGAACTTGCAGACCTGTAGCTCACTGCAGAGCTGAGCAGTAGCTACTTTCAGAATATAGCTGTCGAGTAAATCAGTTGTAACTTGAAAACTATTACATTTAGAGTATTTTGTTTAAATATTTGTTATTCTTCTAATTTTTGGTCAGCTATAACATAGAAAAATTGCAGACCTTTAGCTGATTACAGAACAATAGCTATTTTGAGGTTTTCACTGTTGAGTAAATGAGTTGTTACTTGAAAACTATTGCATTTAGAGAATTTTGTTTAAATATTTTATTCGTGTACTTTTGAATCAGCTATAACATAGTAAAATTGCAGACATGTAACTCATGGCATAGCTGAACAATAGCTGTTTTCAGATTCTCACTATTGAGTAAATCAGTTGTAACTTCAAAACTATTGCATTTTAGAGTATTTTGTTTGAATATGTTGTTCACCTGGTTTTGGGTCAGCTACAACATTGTAAAATTGCAGACCTATAGCTCATTGCATAACTCAGCTATAGCTACTTTCAGAGTAATTGCTGTTGAGTAAATCAGTTCTAACTTGAAAACTATTGCATTTAGAATATTTTGTTTACATATGTTATTCACCTACTTTTTGATCAGCTATAACATAGTGAAGTTGCAGACCTGTAGCTCATTGCATAGCTGAGCAAAAGCTACTTTGAGGTTTTCACTATTGAGTAAATTAGTTGTATCTTGAAAACTGTTGCATTTAGAGAATTTTGTTTACATATGTTGTTCATGTACTTTTGAATCAGCTATAACATAGTAAATTTGTAGACCTATAGCTCATTGCACAACTGAGCAGTAGCTACTTTTGGGTTCTCACAGTTGAGTAAATGACTTGTAACTTGAAAAAATTGGTTGCAATTCCAATTTTGAAGCTGGGACCTGAGTTTTTAAGTTGTATACATCAGGAAGTAGTGTTACCTTCCCAAAGTAATAAAAATGACTTTCCTTTACCAACGGAGGTCCTTTCTAAAAAAGGCTTCGCGAAACTGGCCCCTGATCCTTACTAGGAATTGGTGACTCTCAGTGGCTATATTCAGTTGGTGTGGAAAATTTCACGTATCTCACTTTTTACACTATTTATTGTTGCATTGCCAAAAACAAAATTGCAAATTCAAACAGATGTGACATTTGTGTTGTAATTACTGGCAACAGGTCAAAAGTGTGTCATTATATGCCAGATCTACACACAAATATAGCCTGGTATCAAGGCCTTTGTTTTTTTGTTTAATATATATGCAGTAGTAACTTACTGTCAAACGAAACGAGTTCATTGCTGAGGTTTGTAAAGTCAACTGTATTTAATGCTGTTAAAGTTGGTGGGTTGATATCAAAAGCTCAGAAAGAGTTTCAATGATTCAGCCTTGTATTTTACTGTCCTCACTCCAGTGAACATAAGAAATCAGAATATTCTGTGTGTATGTTATTTGGACCTGTGAAAAACAGTAACGCTGTTAATGTGAACGTTGAAATACAAAATTCAATTTTTTTATTGTTAAAAGGTATATTAATAAGACAAGGACTAAATGCAATCCTTTTTGTATAAATTATTATTTTAAAAGCTTAAAGTTGAAATTGGGGTTAACAAGAAAAAGATTAGCTACATCAATGATGCTGTAAAAGTATCATTGCATAAGTATAACCTTATTTCAACTGATTCCTTAAAATACTTACTAAAAATAGGAATTCAGAATATTTCGTGTGAAATGTTATTTTATAAATGGGATATGCAATAAGACTATTAAAATGAATGATGAAATAGATAATTTGATATTTTTATTCGTAAATAGTATCTAATGAAGCAAGGACTAAAAGCAACCCATTTCTTTATAAAATATATTTTTAGAATGTAAAATTTGAAATTGGAGGTTAACAAGACAAGATTAGCTACTTCCATGAAACTGTAAAAGTTGAACAAGAAAGCCAAATTAAGATAAAACAAATTATTTTCAGAATATGAGTGGAGAATTAGAATAACAGAATAGTCTACCCGCAGTCTCTTAAAGACTTGAAATTTTGTTCTTAGTGAATGTTCCAAAACTGGTGGGAGTAAACATACGCATCCAAATGAGAATATTTTTTAAAAAAATATTCTTGTCAGTACTACTGTGCATATGTTGAGTATGCATCCGCCAATATCCAGAAACCCTGATTCACTTCACTTCAGTTTTGGTCACGAGAGAGCAAACATCGTTTGGACACAGGTTTCTTTTGCAAAGATTTCAAAATGGCTGAAGGACAATTCAAGAATAAGCGACAGAAGCTCGCTTCAGGTTGTTGCCATTTTATTTGCTACATGGGAACGTTTAGCCTTGATTAAGGCTCAATTTTGTACAATATATTTTTCAAACATGTACAAAATATACTTGGTGCAAGGTCAAGTGGGGTCATCATAATAAAAGGCCTTATATCTTCCTCAATTTTGGTTCTAGAGCTTCGACGTGTGAAGCCAACCTGCAGAAATCATGGTCTCATGGTCTGAGAATCTTTAGCAAGGGTCCTTTGACCCATGCTTCAAGCTTAGGCCTTATATCTCCCTTATTATTAGTTCCACACCTTCAAAATGTGAAAACAACCAATGGGAAATCATAGCCTGCAAATCTTTTGCAAGTGTCAAATTTCACCTTTTACCCCTGGTTCAAGTCACTAAAAAGCCTTATATCTCCTTATTATTGGTTTTAGAACTTCGAAATGTGAAAACAACTTATAGGAAATGATGTCCTGCGAATCTTATGCCAGTTTCATATTTGATCTTTGACCCCAAGGTCAAGTTTTGGTCGTCTTATTGAAAAGACCTTTTATCTCCCATACTATTACCCCTTTCGCTTTAAACCCTGTTTCATGGTCTGACTAGCTCAATTTTTGCTTAATACCTGATGGGAGATAACCCCCCAGCAGTGTTCTTCTGGTAGGGACATTGCTTGGGAGAGTAGGTGTGTAACATCAAGGCATGACCTTAATTTGACCTTTTACCTTGTTGCACTCACCCTGACTTTTAAACTCTTGTCCGGCTATATTTCTGGAACCAAGGTGTAGAAAATAGAAACTTAGGGAGATTGCTTGGGGAGTGTATCTTTGCAACATCATGGCGTGATCTAAAATTTTAAAACATTTGTCCATACCATATTTCAGAAAATGTAAGGTGTAGAAGTTGATACTTTGTAGGGTCATTGATTGGTGCATGTAGGTGTATAACATTTTAGTGTGACCTTCGTGTAGTGCTTGACTTTGGCTTTGCCAAAATGTTCTCTGCTGTCATACTTGAGACCTATTTCTGTGACAAAGATATATGGATTGCTACTGTACGCTTCATTACTTTTATGTTACTATTTTATTGCATAAATGTATCTTACCCAACAGACTAATACCACAGGTACAGTGCAAGCTGGTCCTGCCAAACATCAGAAAAAGACATCTTGAGTCTCCGCCAGGACCAGCTCCCAATTCCCCCTTTACTCGCCAGGGGGTAATACTTCCCATATTCACCAGGTGGATATGACGTAACTTCCTCTTTTTCATTGGGCATATTCCAAACAGACACTTAAACATTCAGTACAATTGGTTAGATATTTGCGCTAATTCAGGTTTCTGTGCTAGTGTATATCATTTGTGTTATTAACAAACATATCTTCAATATGACAGAAGAAACGGTCGTGCAGTCATGTAATGGCAGTATTTGACACTTATCAAAAGTGTGCACATTTTAGGGAGAATAGGGTCAGATCTCTGTGTGCTTGGCCAGGAAGACTGCACTGTGTGTTCTCTAGTGACTCCTGATTAAGTGTAGCAATTGTCTGTTCTAGCATCTAAAAACTGTAAGGATAAGAAAAAGGACAATCAGATAAACAAGAGAAAGGAGATAATTTGGTCGATCCATCTTCAGTTGTGGTTATTTGATCCACTGCCAATGGCAATATGGATACTTCAAGCACTTCTCAAGAAAAGGCTACAAATAAAGCTTCTCAAGCAGTGATTTCATGGAGTTTAAATACCAATTGTCATCCTCACTTCACGGGGCTCAAAGCAATCTCTGCCTCTGTTTGTGTTCTTCCCGCTTCTCAACAAAAGCCCCTATTCTCTGCTCTCGGGGTCAGAGTATCTCATCCCCTTCTAGTGGTGCAGTCTCTATTAATCCCTTAATTCTGCAACCTACACCCCTCACCAGTAACACCGCATCAGGTGCAGTAAAGACTATCTCTTCCTGGGTTGTTCCAGTTAGTTCAGTCGGGCAAGCTGACAACCCACAAGAACCTCTAGCTTACACTCAGGATGCAGTGGAAAGTGGCAACCAGCAGCCTCCTCATCAGGCATTTCTACCGGGTCCAGTCTTGTCACAGACACCTGTTGCCAGCTCTAATGTGTATACAAGTCAGAATCAGCAACCTTCTCAGCAAACTCATCAGGCCTTCACTACTGGACCGACCCTGGCCAACCGCTTTCCTGATCAAGTAGCTGGGATGTCAACCCTCCGGCCATGGGTCATCAGGGATATTCTTCTCTTATTACATGGACCGGGATTCAGAACAGGATGTTTTGTTAGACTCTCACTCTGACCGGACTCCAGCTTTCTATGACAATTTACAGAAGTGCCTTCTGGCTCAAAAGCTGACCAAGCTGACGTAGAGTCTCTTCATTTTGAGGACCAAAGCTACAGAGAGACTTATGTGGCATTAGATCCTACGTGAAGTGGTTGTTCATCCCGGATCATTAATACGTTTGCCCTTCATATTTATACAACCCTTAGATGGGTAAGAGGTCTCAACCAACTAGTAAGGTCTCTGTTGCTATGCTAGCAGATGACTAGTTCTGCTCCAGATTTGAACAGATGTACCTGCATCTCATTCAAGGACATGTCTCCAGGTCTTGTGCCCTGAATTCGCTTCAAAACAACGAGTTTGTCAAACTATCCAAATCACAGGCGAGATGGTATTCCATGCATCCTGGATCCGAGCCCTCTGTTACTAGACCAGGGAAATCAGTCAACAAGTGGTCGGGTGACGTTTCCCTGCCCAATATTGCCTTCACAAGATTGTCTAAGCCTCTGGCGGGTGTCTCTCCCCCCTCTCGCCCTTTCTCTCAGGAGACCATGTGTAAATTAGAGAAATATTTGAATGAGTCAACAGTGGTCTACAGCCAGGCTCCAGTCTTCAATTGTTGTGTGAAGAAAATCACGGATGAAATCCAAGTCAATCTGAGGCTTCTGAGACAACCGTGGCGGACACCATTTTTGTACTTGCTGCCAACATGACCCTTCTGTGCCGGGAGTCTTCCCTGGAATTCCTCAAGCCCAGAAGTCAAGCCGGATACTTGGTGTTCTTTCAGGAACAGCCTTCTTACCACTCAGCCTTATTCCCGATGCAGTCATCACAGAGACCAAAGAGGACATTGCTAAATCTGAGGCTGATGACCATCCCCCCAACCCAGTTCAGGTTCTGGCAGGGGCGGACATAACAGTGGACATTATCAGCCTTACTAAATTAACTGGTCCAAGTGTGGGGATGGGAAAAACAAGTCACCCCAGGCTCAGGACCAAGCTCAGGATATGCCCAGATGGCAAAAGGAACAGCTTCACCAGAGGCAGGAACAGAGGACCGGTCCTAAACGTGGTGGTGGTTCTTTCAGATGAAAGGGCAAACAAAACAAATGACAAAGTTGTATTTTATTGCATTAATACGTCCTACCTAATGGACTAATGCTAATCCAATGGGCACAGACCGCCCCACCAAACAACAGAAAAAGCCATCCTGTGTTTCCACCACCTTGGCCAGTCACATACTGTATATTCGCCAGGTGGTGCATAGTATTTCCTTCCTGACTAGACAGCGTGACGCCATAGCACCTTTTTCGTTTGGCGCATGTATTGTGCAGATAGATTTCTCATAATTTCTCACGAATTTGAACTTAATAAGTCATTTACTTCATTTTGTGCGTATTGTGGACCAACATGGCATCACCTGGACAAAAACGGGGACTTTGTGGCCATTTAATGCCAGCTTTGGCAAGCATGCTTACTGTGCCCGCTGCCATGAGAAAGGAAAGGGCAATAATCCCTGTACTATAAAGACAGAAGACTCCCCACTCTGCATTGTACTCTCTGAAGAACAGAAACTATGTTTGGCCACTTCCTCTTATCAAAAGAAGGAGAGACCTGAACTTAAAGAGAAAGAAGAGTCGAGTAGCAGATAAGGAGAGTCGAGTTGATCTGACCTTAGTTTCTGTTATTGGGTAGCGAAAGAGGGACAAGTTGTGAGCTCAGAAGAGGTGAGTAGCACCCTGGGGTGGCGAAAGCCAAGAAGATTGTTTAGAAGAGTGGAGTAGCAAGCCTGCAAAAGACAAGAAGACTCGGAGAACACCAGACACAGCTGTAGCCCAAGACATGTCGGAGAGACGCAATAAGAGACATGCCTCACAGGCCAAGTCTTCAAAGCCCTCTACAGACAGCAAACTGGAAGCTATGGACCAGAAATGGTCAGAAAGGTTCAGTAGACTTAAGGCTTTGTTACTTTCAAAGACTTTCTGCCAGTCAGAACCGACATTCAAGTCAGTTAAAAGTCACTCCAACCAAGCCTCCACCAGTAGGTGCTGTTGAGATGACACAACCTTTCTTTGCTCCCACTCAGCCAACTGACCGACTGGTTCCAGTTTATCAGCTATGTCCACCAACAGCTACGCACTGACCAATTGCACAGACAGGTCCCTAACACATCAGGTGTAGAAGTGGCTCAGTAATCTTCTGAGACTGACATGGACATTGATTCCAATTCTGACTCTGAGGTGTGACCACGTAACACTGGCCAGACAGTCACCGATGTGGACCAGGCCCTGTCTGAGGAACAAACTTACAGGGAGACATGGCATAAAATCGTATATGGGTTGGTCTCATATCCCTGATGTCGATTCTGCTGTCAAGTGCTTAGGACAACCCCTTTGCAGCACCTAAGCAGCAGCTAGTGGGTAAAATCAATGTCAACCTACCTACAGATGACTGATTAGTGCTTACCATCCAGAAGTTCTGAAACCGGCGGTTTACAGAGGGATCAGTTTATCAAGCTGTCCCAATCCTAAACCAAGTGGTATGGACTGCAACCTAACCGGGATAGGCCGGCCAGATCAGTCTCCTGGCACTGTGACTCATCAAAACTGAACAGCTCTTACAGAAGAATTGCCAGATCTTCTGGACTCACTAAACTGGCACTTGCTTCACGTACCATCTCACAGGATACCCTCAGAAGATAGAAGGCTGTGCGTGAATCATCTTTTGTCTGAAACCAGGCAGCCAGATTCAGTAGGTGCCTTAGCAAGGTCCAACATGATATGCAATCCTGACTGAAGGTTCTACAGTCTGAACAAGCCAAAGGGAAGTCAGCCAGGAAAGACGCATCAAAAAGAAGGGTTTGGCCCTCCCTTAGGGGAACACACTGCAAAGGAAACCTGGTCCCTTCAAGAAACCAAGCTGCACATATATAAACTACCTGGAACTAAAGGCGGTCTCCTTGGCCCACCAAGAGTTCCAAGACCTCTGCTTGAACAAGATACTTCTTATAGCAACTAATAACACCACTGTAGTGGCTGACATAAACAAGGAAGGAGGTATGAGGTCGGGTTCACTGTGTACTCTTCTATGGAGAATCCTGATTCTGTTCTGGTAGTGCTAAGACTTTAGACTCAGACAAGACTGATAATTTGATGGAACATCACAAACATTGTAAATTGCATGTGTGTTGCAATTCATGTACTTACTATGTTTTTTTCAAGGGCATCCACAAAAGAAAGTAGTAAGCCCCACAATGAATAAGAACAGAATAAAGCTTATTTTGTAAATCACTTGTATTTTGCTCCTTCTGTAAAAAGTGTCCACAATACTGTCCAAAATCTACCCACAGGAACACATCTAAAGGATTTCAGGCAAATCTGGCCCTCAATGTGTGAAAGCCGAGTGGCATGCATTCTTAGACCTCAGCTCTCTGAACAAATTCCTGAAGGTCGAAACCCTCAGAATGGAGACCCCAGAATCAATAAGATTGTCTTTGCAAACGAGAGAATGGGTCACGTCCCTAGCAATGCCTACTTTCACATCCCCATAATGCAGAGCTGATGAAAGTATCTCAGATTCCACTATCAAAATCAGACCTTTCAGTTTTACGGCCTTACCCTTTGGCCTATCCGGTCTCCCATGGAGTTTACTGTTGTGGTAAAGGAGGTCAAACTGATGGCTTAAGCTTGTAATTTCTTTCATTAAAATCTAGTCGACTGGCTCATCTGGGCACAGGACAAACAGACTTGTTAACAACACCCGCAGTGTCTCCTTGCCCTTTGCCAGGAACTGGGCATTCAGCAGGTCTTCAACTTTGTAGGTTACCATTACGACTTAGAGAAAGGCTTGGTCAGACACTCCCCATAAAGATGGGACGTTCTGAAAACCAAGATAAGGACTCTGTTAGCTCAACCAAGCTGTATAGTGACGCAATTCATGGTCCTGATAGGCCTCCTCACTGTCACAAAAAACAGGAGACCTATTCAGTGGCACCTAAAAGCAAACTGGCATGTGCCAGAGTATCTAGAAAAGTGAATCTCAGTTCCAAAGTCACTTCGCAAGCACCTAGGCTGGTGGCTCCAGGAGGAAAATGTCCTAGCAGGCCGAACACTGCATCCACTGCAACACACAGGGCAAATCTATACTGACGCATCAAATGTAGGTTGTTCAGCCAGGGGTCTGTGGTCCATTCCAGAGAGCAAACTCCACATCAATTTTCTAGAATTGAGGCAGTTCCTATAGGCCTGAAACGCTATGAGCAACTTTGCAGGACCCAAGCTGTCCTTACAACCATAGATAACACCTCGTTTGTTGCTTACATAAACAAGGAAAGGGGTGGGAAATCAGGCCTTTTTTGTCCTGCTTTGGAGACTTCTGTCCTGATGCAACCTGAGGAATACTGTCCTAAAGGCGCGCCACATCCCAGGTTGGTTGAATGTGATTGCAGAAGAGCTAACTCGCCACAATCAGGTGATCCAGCGAAAATGGTCTCCTCACCAGTAGATCTTCGACCAGGTCTGAAAAAGGTGCCACAGACGCCAGATTGATCTGTTTGCCACCAGATACAACAGGAAACTGCTCATTTCATGTCCCCAATCCCGCACAGGGATGTCTGGGCTGTGGACGCTCTGAGCCCATCATGAGAGGGTATGGACAGTAATGCCTTTCTTCAGATCCCACTGATAGTGAATGTCATAAACAAGATTCTCAGTCAACATATTTGGAGGATGGCCCAACATGTCGTGGTTTACAGATACCCCCTGTGCCTACCCAGCCAGTCAAATCTTCCAGCTCAGCCATTAAATGGGAGCCTACATAGGGATCTACTCAAGCTGAATTTCCATCCTTGGCTCATAAAGCCTCAGCCATCAGAGTCCAAGGCTTCTCTGATCAAGTGGCTGAATTCCTGGAGGAGACTCAGGACGTGTTTTTTCTGACGTTTGGCAATAGTAAGATATTCACTTATAAAATTTTACTTATTAAATGTATATTAAATGCATATTATTAAATGTATTCCTTGTTGTAATACTTGGTCTTTACAGTCAAGTTTAAAGAAGACTCATATCTGAGTGTTTTGTACAATAGGAATGCCACTTAATATGGAGACAGGTTTATGTGCTAAAGATTGTGCTAAAATGAGCAACACTGTGGTGGTAATTGTTTGCTTCCTCGATGCTTGGATGTGATAAGCTATAAGCCACACATTAGACTGATTAATATCTTATTTGATTAAGGAGAAAACTTAAATGTGCTCGTGTATATGTATGTAACCGTTGAAGAAACCCCTTATTTAACTTTCAAGTGAGGAGATATTCTGAACTTATGATAAAACTTTGGGTTTGCTCAACACTTAACAATTCTATTTGAACAGTCCACAATTGCCAGGGGAATGTTCTCATACACCAGAATTGAACCCAAGATCACAGAAGTTTAAGCCTGACAAACTGCTAACTACCACACAATGAGGGTCTATGTAGAAACAACACTTGAATTTACATTATGCAGAAAAATGACCTTTACTGTACTGCTGAATCATGTCATTTCACAACTATTTTGAACAAAAGCACAAAAACTAATTGAGCAAACAAAAAGAACATCTGTGAAAGCAGTGCAGTGCGTTTACCAGAACCACAACTATCTAAATACAGTGGTGAATGGACTTAAATACTGAAACATGCTGTGAAAGAAGATATTTTTAGGGGAAGGTTTAGCAGCATACCTCACCTAAGTTTGTGGGTTCCAAACTGAGACCTTAAGTTCCGCAGCATTAATCTATTAAATTTCACTTTTTTGTTTGTTGTGATGCGAGAATCAGCTTACCCAACTGGTTGCTGAATCTTTATATTCACAGCTGTGTTTGATCTTTGATGTGCGTATTTATGATGTGACAGCCGCCATGCATATGCTAGGATTTTCACTTCATTATCACATTTGACAGAGTTCTAGGTGTTTCTGGATCATCTGTTTTACCCTTTAACTTTGGACAAAGGTTATTTTTGGAACATAAATCCTACTAAATTATCGTTCTTATTATTTATTTATTTGGGGATTTACGTTGCTTTCAACACTGTACAGGTCATATCACGATGGGTAGTTGGAAGGGCAGAGGAAACCAGTACATCCAGTTGGTCAAGATTCTGTACTGTAAACTGCTGACCAACGGCAAGCAACTACCAGCTTTCCCACTTGAGGTAGAGCCGTGAACCGAACCCCGGCCTCAGAGGTGGGAGCCGCCCCCCCCCCCCCCCCCCCCCCGTTTTTATTAGGATGGTCCACAAACACCATTGCTTGTCAAGATATAACTTATCAACTGTTTAACAGAGATGATACACCCATTTTTTTGCCTGAAAAAAGAACCCATAAAAATTGGCGTTTTCAAACATTTTGGAATTTTTTTTCATTCTTTGGGTGGTCCCAAGACGCATAAAAGTTTCTTAAAAATCTGGAAGTTACCTTTGGAGTTATCAGGAACACAGACGAAAAGCTAAACAAACGTTTCCCCCTGTGGTTTAGCTAATAAGCCTCTATGTATACAAAGCAGTTGTGTTTGTTTGAAATGGGTGTAAATTTTCATGCACTTGCCATGCATATGTTTGTTCATGTTTCCCTTTCACAGAGAAATGCTTGAATATAAAACCCTCCGCTTTGGACTTTAAGTGGAACAGACTGACTGATGTACCATATTCTTTTACAACCACAAAACTGCCTCCAGTGATATGATTTACACAATGCTGTAATGGTTGTTGTGGAAGTTGAATGTTTTAGAGTCACTATCCAGGCTAGTAAGGTTTTCCAGAACCCTCTCATTATCTTAAAGTGTCAGTGACCAGATATCCTGTATGTTGTTATAATATACCTGGTAGATTAAAATATGAAAAGATTCCCACACACTTCACTGAGACCTTCATGCAACAACTTGTGTTTTTATAAATTATAATACCTATGTACATGTTAATATCTGAATTAAAGAATTAGAATTAAACTTGTGTTTAATTGCAAAACATGGTGTCAGAAGTGGGATTATTAGAGTAAAAAAAGCCTCTAATTTCTGACTGGGATTATTGGAGTAAAAAAAAAGCCTCTACTGTCTGACTGATTATTGGAGTAAAAAAAAAAAAAAAAAGCCTCTAATTTCTGACTGAGACAATTGGAGAAAAAAGCCTCTAATATCCTGCAAAAGAACCTTTGTTGAAAGTGTGGATAGTGATTTATCTTGCTGAAACTTTTGTTTGCTTGTACTTGGATATAGTGCAATATGTCTGAACCAGAAACAGTGTCACAGGTAGTGAGTGTCCCATCAAACTTCCCAGTTCCATCACCAATGGGCTGCAAAGGAGATCGGGCTGAAAACTGGAAATTTTTCAGGTCACAATGGGAGGACTTTGAGACAGCAACTGAGTTGAACAAGAAATCTGCTGCTATAAGGATTGCGACACTGAGATCTGTGATGGGGAAAGACTGTCTCAGGATTTACCATCACTTGGATATATCAGCAGAAGACAAGCAGGATGTGAAAAAATCACTTGATGCCTTAGAGTCACACTTCAAACCTACAAAGAATGTGATTTATGACAGATATGTTTTTAACACATGTACACAGGAACCGGCAGAAGGGATAGATCAGTATATGACAAGGCTGAGGCAGCTAGCCTCTAGTTGTGATTATGGCAATCTGACAGATGACATGCTGCGTGACAGGTTAATCTTGGGCACAAAAGACAGTGCTGCAAGAGCCCGCATGTTCAGAGAAACTGATCTAACATTAGCCAGAGCAATAGATATGTGTAGGATCGCAGAAATCTCACAGCATCAACTACTGCAGATTGGTAGTAAGCAAGAAGAAGTCAATTTCACAAAGCAACACAAGCAACAGTCACGAAAACAGCAAAGATGGTCTCAACAGCGATCTCAGCACAAGAGATGCAAGTATTGTGGACAGAGCCATACATATGACAAGTCGAAGTGTCCTGCCTTTGGGAAATTGTGCAAAGCCTGTGGCAAAAGAAATCATTTTGCTACAGTATGCAAGCAGAAACATCGTGTAGAGAAAGCAGTACACAGGATTGACCAGGATTCTGATGATTCATCAATTTTCCACACAAATCAATTTGTGGGAGCAGTCAAAACAAGAGGTAAGCAGCTTACAGTACCTCTGAAGTTTTGGAAGACCAAGGATTCTGTGTCAAATAACAGGTCAAAATGCCTAGTGTGTCAACTGGATACAGGCGCCACCTGCAATGTTCTGAATATTGAAGATTACAAGGCAGTAACTGGTGAATCAGATACAAATCTGAAAGAAAGCTCAGTTCGTTTGAATTTCTATGATGGCTCATGGATGAAGCCACTGGGATATGCTACTCTTCACACTAGAATCAATGGCAAGAACTTTAAGTTTGGCTTCCAGATTGTAAACACCAGGGTCGCACAAAAACCTTTGTTATCAGCAAACACATGCCAGCGATTGAATTTGCTTTCAATCAATTCAGATGAAGTTGTCCACATGTCACAGGAAGTCACTACAGGACTGTCCAAAGAGGATATACTTGGCAGATTTTCAGATGTGTTCCAGGGATTAGGGCAGTTTCCAGGTGAACATCACATTGAGCTTGATGAGACGATCACGCCAGTGCAGCATCAACCAAGAAGAGTTCCTGTTGCCCTTAGAGCAGAACTTAAGGAGAAAATCGACTCAATGGTGGCACAAAGAATCCTCAAGAAAGTGGTAGAGCCAACACCATGGATTAACAGCATGGTTGTAGTTAGAAAGCCAGGGAAGCTACGACTCTGCATTGGCCCAGTTGACCTGAACAAAGTGGTCAAACGTCCAAAATATCAGATGCCAACTATTGAGGAAATCCTGCCAAATCTAGAAAATGCTAAAGTGTTCTCTGTCCTAGACGCGAAGGATGGATTCTGTCACATCAAATTAGACAAAGAAAGTAGCATGCTCACAACGTTTTGGACTCCATTCGGGAGATACCGATGGTTGCGTCTACCGTTTGGCTTGACCTCAGCCCCTGAAGTGTTTCAGTGTAAACAGCATGAAGTCTTAGAGGGCCTGCATGGAGTGGAAGTCATTGCAGATGACATCTTGGTATACGGTTGTGGCAAAACACAGGAAGAAGCTGTAAAAGACCACGATGCAAATCTGATTGAGCTGTTGAAACGAGCACAGAAGGTCAACTTAAAGCTAAACAAAAAGAAGCTAAAGCTGAAGATGACAGAAGTGTCCTACATGGGTCATCTCCTCACATCTACAGGGCTTAAACCAGACCCAGAGAAGATAAAAGCCGTGACTGAGATGAAGCGACCATCAAATGTGAAAGAAACTCAGTGTTTTCTTGGATTTGTAAACTATCTCGCCAAATTTGCACCACATCTCTCAGATGTGTCTGAACCTCTCCGACGTCTCACCGACAAGGACACTGTTTGGGTCTGGCAAACACAGCAAGAGGAAGCTTTCCGGCGAGTGAAAGAGATTGTGACAGTACAGCCTGTTTTGAAATATTACAGCCTATCTGAGCCTGTCACACTGCAGAGTGATGCCAGCCAAAAAGGGTTAGGTGCCACATTATTGCAAAATGGCCAACCCATCGCATTTGCCTCCAGATCCTTGTCGAAAACAGAGCAGTCATATGCTCAAATTGAGAAAGAGTGTCTCGCTATAGTGTTTGGGTGCGAACGCTTCAAACAGTACTTGCTGGGAAGAGATTCCATACAAGTTGAGAGTGATCATAAACCTCTAGAAGTAATATTCAAGAAATCACTTCTATCAGCACCCAAGAGACTCCAAAGAATGCTCCTGAGGTTGCAGAAGTACAACTTGCAGGTGAAGTACAAACGAGGCAGTGTAATGTACATTGCAGATCTGTTATCTCGTGCATCAATCTCAGCAGCTGTGCCTTCAACTAGTGATTTTGAAGTATTTTGCACAGAACTGGAACAGATAAGTTATACAGAACATTTGAAAGTATCTGACACAAGGCTTGATCAGATTCAAATGTCAACATTGCAAGATAGTACACTACAATCTCTTAAAAGCACAATCCTGGCTGGATGGCCAAATGACAAGAATGAAATACCTGCATGCCTGAGAGAGTACTGGCCATACAGGGAAGAACTTAGTGTTCAAAATGGAATTTTGTTCAAGGGAAACCAGATTTTGATTCCAAAGGCAATGATCCCAGAAATGCTTTCCAGGATTCATTCTAGCCACTTAGGCATGGCCGCATGCACAAGAAAGGCCAAAGATGTCCTGTATTGGCCACACATGGCAACTGACATAAAGGAGCTGATTTCAAAGTGTGAAACATGTGTGGAGGTTGAAGAGAACAGAAGAAAAGAACCTCTTATGACACACGAAATACCGGACAGAGCTTGGAGTAAGCTTGCATTGGACCTGTTCTGTCTGCAGGACAAACATTATCTTGTTACTGTAGACTACTATTCTGATTATTGGGAAGTAGATTCTCTCCATTCTACTTCAACTGCAGCTGTCATCAAGAAGCTGAAGCCACATTTTGCAAGATGGGGAATTCCAAATGAAGTTGTCACTGATAATGGCCCCCAGTTTGTTAGTGACGAGTTTGCAAGGTTTGCCAAGGAATGGAATTTTCGCCACATCACCAGCTCACCTTATCACAGCCAATCCAATGGAAAAGCTGAGTCAGCAGTAAAGATTGTTAAGAACTTATTAAAGAAAACTCAAAGAGCTGGAGGTGATTTCTTTAAAGCACAACTAGATTGGCGCAACACACCTACCAGTGAAATGCAGAGTAGCCCTGTTCAATGCTTAATATCGCGTAGGACTAGAACATTCCTACCTACATCAGAAAATCTGTTACAACCCCAGGTTGTGGAAAATGTTCAAGAAAAGATCAAACTGAAATGCCAAAAAGCCAAACTGTTCCATGATAAACATGCTCACCAACTACCAGAACTAGAAATTGGGCAGCCAGTCTATGTTAAGCCATTACCAAACTCAGCTGGCCCATGGAAGAAAGGGGTGTGTACTGACAAACTCTCACCTAGATCTTATGCTGTGACGGTTGATGATAAATCTTACAGAAGAAATAGATTCCACCTACGAGAGAGAGAAAAGGAGGTGAAAGAAGTTGTCCATCCTCAGACCACTGACAAACAAAGTACAGTTACAATAGAAGCCACACAGTCTGACAGTGGATCAGATATAGCAAGTGTACCAACAAGTTCACCAAGTAAAACAACAGAAATAAGAAGAAGTGGGAGAAACAAGAAAACCACTGAACATTACCAAGCTGGTTTTAATTAGACAATTGGCTAAATAAAATAGGTCAAAATTGGCATTGTAACTACAAGTGTTAGAATAATGCACAGTTACATGCTTTTGTAAAGGAAGGTCGTCTACCCTTACCTTTACGAATTTGGAAGTTTTTAAATTGTTTTAAAGTTATATATAGCTGACATTTTATTGTTACTGATTTACAGTTGTTATATTCTTTTTGTAAAAAAAGGAGGATGTTGTGGAAGTTGAATGTTTTAGAGTCACTATCCAGGCTAGTAAGGTTTTCCAGAACCCTCTCATTATCTTAAAGTGTCAGTGACCAGATATCCTGTAGTTATAATATACCTGGTAGATTAAAATATGAAAAGATTCCCACACACTTCACTGAGACCTTCATGCAACAACTTGTGTTTTTATAAATTATAATACCTATGTACATGTTAATATCTGAATTAAAGAATTAGAATTAAACTTGTGTTTAATTGCAAAACAATGGTGACATTAAATCAAAATATTTTAATGCAAAGCATATAAGGCCATGAGTACGGCTAAACCCAGCATCAATAAAACAAAGAGATGTTTTTGTAGTGTAGGGAGACATATGTACATTAGCTCATGCTTTGTGCATATACATGTGAATTTATTTATTTGGGGTTTTACGTCGCTTTCAACACTGTACCGGTCATATCATGATGGGTAGTTGGAAGGGCAGAGGAAACCAGTACATACAGTTCATTAGGGTTCTGTACTGTAAACTGCCGACCAAAGGCAAGCAACTACCAGCTTTCCCACTTGAGACCATGCCGGGAATGGAACCCCGGCCTCAGAGGTGGGAGGCGAGAGTGTTACCACTCTGCCACCGTGCCCCCCCCAATATACATGTGAAGAGACAATGAACAAATTTATGCATGTATTTTTGTTAGTGTTTTATGTCACGTCTTTTACATTTGTATTGGTCATATTGTGACAGTTAATTAGAAGGATGGAAGAAACCAGTACATACAGTTGGTCAAAGTTATGTACTGTAAGCCGCTGACCAAAGCAAGCAAGAATCAGCTGCCAGTATTCGAACTCCGATCTCAGATGTGGGAGGCAATCGCACCACTGACTGTGAAATAGCTGGTCACTGTAACATACTTACAGAGGCCTAAGACACCCAGTAATTTAACAAGTTTGGCATATGATCATCTGGATCTCACTGGAACCATGGGCTTGAATCCAGCTCGTGACAAGTGAGATAATACTGAGGTCCTGTCATGATGCACACTTAACACTTAAAAGGGATTTAAAACTCTTGTGTTTTACTTTGTGGCATAGCGCCTAAACAACCTGGTCTCCTACTTCTCTGGATGCAAGTTTGAAACGCAGGCACAAACAGTGGTAAGGTAAGTTCATTACTTATGGCCAACAGCTTTAAGTGCAGATATAGCATCTTTAAACCAAATCAAATGTATTGCTTGGGTCCATCCTCGCAACTCTCCATTTTCATGTGAATTGCATGCAGAAACTGACATTAAACCAAATCTCAATCAATATATCATTGATCATATGGGAGCCTTACTGAAGGGATATACTGACAAAAGCTTAGCTTTTACATTTTGATACACATTTCCTTCTGTGTTGTAAAGTTAGGTATCAGGTATCAGGTATCCATGTGCTTAATCTCCGATGCTCGCGGATTCTAAGGCACACCATCCAATCATAATGTAAGAATCATATGTCGAAAACCATAGCAATGTCGTCACCAGGGGATCATCGGTGTTCGGTAGTGAGAGAAAGCTAAGGAGGGAAAGACTTCTGAAACAAGTAGGTTTTAAGTCGCCTTTTGAAACATGATAGCGTTGGAGCAGTTCGAATTTCCAGAGGCAAATCATTCCAGAGTTTTGGAGCATCATATGAAAATGACTTATTGAAATGAACCTTGGACTTGTGAACTGAGGAACTGTAAAAGGGTACATTGAGGAACATTTTTTCTGGATTATTGCGCCTTGTCTTAACAGCAGATGTATATAAAGACAAGTATGGGGCAAAGTATTTCGGCTTTCCAGTAGTGAGGAACTTATACGTGAGTAACAGGGTTTTAAAAATGATACGTTGTTGAACAGGAAGCCAGTGAAGAGACTTTAGGATTGGAGAGACATAAGAAAATCTGGACACCCCAGAGACAAAGCGTGCCAAGCAATTTTGGATATTCTGAAGCCTTGTGATATTCTTAGAGGACAAACTGCGAAACAGGGAATTACAATAATCCAGACGACTACTGACCAATGCATTAGCCACCATTATTGACACATCATAAGAGAGAAAGCGTCTGATGCGATGCAGATCTCGAAGGCTGGTAAATGAGGATTTAACAACAGAATTCACATGATTTGTGAAGCTGAATTTAGAGTCAAAAAGTACACCTAGATTCCGAACAACATCATTCGGAGAGAGGCAGTTTCCCAAGATGTTCACAGGGAGAGAATCTTTAAGCCATTTAAACTTATCCATAGAGCCAAAGACTATAAACTCCGTTTTTCCAGGATTTAATTTAAGCTTATTTTCAAACATCCACATGCGAATCTCATCCAAGCAGGCCTTTAGCTGGTGAAATGAGTTGGGACAACTTCCAGGAGATAGATGGATGAACAACTGGGAGTCATCTGCATAAAAGTGATATTTGACATCCTTAAATTTTGCAATTACATTACTAAGGGGGGAAGTGTAGAGGGAGAACAATAAGGGACCAAGAATGGAGCCCTGGGGCACACCAAAATTTAATTTGAAACATTCTGAAACAACCGAGCTAATTTTGACAGATTGAAAACGATCCAAAAGATATGATGTAAACCACCTGAGGACATAACCAGTGAAGCCAAACCTTGTTGATAGACAGGCGAGGAGTGTGTCATGGTCAATCGTGTCAAAGGCGGCCGACAGGTCGAGGAGGACTAGGGCTGTAGGCATACCCTTAGACAATGACAAGTGTATCTCATTCTGAATACACAACAGGGCGGTTTCAGTAGAGTGTCCAGCTTTATAGGCAGACTGAAATGTGTTACCGAGATTGTTAGAATCAATATGAGACCTTATTTGAGAAGCAACAACACGCTCCACTAACTTTGATAAGAAACTCAGCCCAGAAACTGGCCGATAATTCTTGAGGTCATCCTTTGGCAATGAAGTCTTCTTGATGAGAGGTGTGACTATGGCAATTTTGAAAGGTTCTGGAAAGACACCATCTTGAAGAGATAAGTTTACCAGCTTAGTAATCGAAGGGAGAGAGGGTCCAAAGAGCATGTTTTTGATGGGGAATCCTTAATGAACTTATGGACTTCGAGTTCTGAGACCAACTGAAAGTTACTATTTACAATGTACATATTCCTAATTTTTTCATAATTATAGATTTTACGTTGGTTATGGTCAGGTGTAATGAAACACTTGCCATTCTACTGGTGAAAGAGATAAAATCGGATATTGATAGTTAATAATGTGGAACGCCAACTTTAATGGAAGAATATAAGTTATTAATCTTTGTGATTAGTGGCCCACAGCTGCCAGTAGTTGAAAATAAATTTAGTCAGAAATTATACCTGAAAAGATTGTTATTTAAAAAAATACTTTATTTGCCAACAAAGGCAAAATACTGAAAATACACTTGGGTTAGAAACTCGCTTTAATTTTAAGTAGAAGAACGTAACATCCATTGAAGCTTATTCTAATGATACATGGAAACTACAGAATGTTATAAGTGCCAAAGTTTGCCGCAGTTCTGTGCATAGCTAGATTACAATTTAAATTATAACTACCGAATACTTTGTGTATCTTTGTATATGTACAGCTCAGTAAGATGTGAGTAGATTTTACATGTACAGAACAACAAAAAACATGTAGCCAACAAAAATATGTTTTGCAAATTGTTCCTGGGGGAAATGTTTGGTTCATATTCTCTCAAAATTAAACCTTAACCTTATTATTTTCAATTGTCTCATCAGTTATAACTGTAAACTTGTGAAATGATTTGATTGGAGACTATACATTAAGATAGTGTATTTTTGACAGATTATATATAACTTAAATCTGTGAAAATGAATTGTTGTTTTATCTCCATAGTAGAGCACGTAAGTATGTATTCGTACAGATTTAAGATCACCCTAAAGGTAAATCAGTGTGCAACAGCTGCAACTGGTAGATAGAGATGTTTGTGTAACTAGCCAGGCTGTAGGCTCAAGGATAAAATTTACATTCGAAATAGATAACTACAGAATGAACACATTTGGTAACTATATTGTGGAATATGTACATTCAGTAACTACACTAACGAATATATGCAATCAATAATTATACAGTGGAATATATACATTTAGTAACCATATTGTGGAATATATACATTCAAGAACTACGGTGGACTGTACACATTCAATCGGCAGGCCATTACACATTTAGAAGCCATACCACCCATTAATTGACTGTATACATTAAAATTACAAAATTGTGGAATGCGTGTATTCAATAGACAAACTACTAAACTTGTACAATCCACACCTAACATCCACAGAATGTTTGCACAAAGTATACGATTGTGGACACAAACTTACATAAAAGTGATTATTATTAAAACAAATTGCAGTAGATTATGCAAAGTAAAAACGTGAAAGAGAAAACACAAATGTCAAATATAAATGTCTTACTGTCTCTTACATTTCATGGTTCTTACATTTCATGGTTGAATGTTTCTGTTATTTTTAATTAGCAAAGTTTCATTTATTCTCTATATTCCATGATGCAGGCTATGGAAACTATTTGTTCAATAGTTTGGTCTCTTGAATATGTATCTTGTACAGGTAGATCTTTGAATTCAACAAATTGGACATTGTATAGTTTCCATGGTTTGAGCCACTGCATGTTTACACTCCAGAGTTATCTAATTTCAATACATTTTAAAAAGTAAAATAGCACAATCTATATGTAGGGTAAATTCACAATTTGAAAGCTCTAGTTCATTAGGCAAACAATTTATTTTGAGCTCTCACAAAAACTTATATTCTGGTCGTATTCACTAAACCAGACAACAGTAATGCAGTTAGAATTTTCTATTTATCTTGTATATCTTTTTGGCCTGTTTCTGGGAAAAAAAATATTCCAACTGTTGATATTTAACATCCACATTGCAACTATTTTCGTGCCTCAAAGGTCGTATGTATTTTTACAATTATATTTAGTCTGGCCTGTGGAAAGACTATGATAACACCAGAAAAGTTGTTAACATTTTGTGAGTGACTGGGGGAACCTGGAAGCAGTATTGTACACTTGTTCTGCAAGTAAAAGTCACTTTCTGGTCTAAACAACATTAACTAGATACTTAACACTCTTTCTAGTGCATACAATATAGAATGAGGTGCCAAAAATAAACAGTAAATGTAAAGTACACAGGAGCAGCAATCATGGATGCTTTCTCTGAAGGAATTTGATTTCTACGGACACTGGAGATAGAAAAATTGGATAAAACTGCACTGACTTTGAACATATGTAAAGGTATAATCAAGCCCTAGTTGTTTACAAGTTTATATTTTTTCTTGACAAAGTAATATTTTTTGTGTTAATTTTACATTGTCTTGTTTAAGGACTTGTTTAAAAAAATGTTCATAAGACTTGTTTTAAAAATGTCCTGTTCATGTTGTTATAAATCTCTGTTATTTTATCAGTTTCTGATTTACAGATTCTCTCCATTTATCTGTATTATTTCAGGTTACTAAATTGATATCATAGAATAAAGAACTTACATCATTTTAATGAAACATAACGTTGTGACATGACTTTGTGATTAAAAAAGGTGGAAATATCAGAATTAGTTCATGTGTCACCATTGAAGTTAGGGAGTGACAGACTTTGACCATGACCAAAAATATTCAATATTGTCTGAAGCACATCCTAAATTATCGAGATAACTTTAACAACTTTAAGTTAAACAGTTTGAGGTCAAATGCAATCCACCAATATATAAGTAACAGGTACACCCATAATACTCAAAACCCTGCATCATTAACTTTGGACATTTCATTCTTTCCTTAATTGTATCCTCGAAAAGCGGGAATACTATGGATCATGCAAGGTCATCATCCTCGTCCGCAGAGATTTTCTTGTGTTCAACCTACAAGCCACATTTCTTTTGGGATTTCTTTTGAATGTTGCAAGTGGCTTGCTATGGCAGAGATCTATCCACCCTATTCCTTTGGTAATCCAGGAGTCAAAATTATGCTCTGGGGAATCAAAAACGTCAAACATTTTGACTATTGCCTGTGTTCAAGCTGTAGGGCACAGTTTCTTTCAGATTTATTCTATATTTAGTCCATGAATTGGTGGGTTTAATGTCTCGCCACTGTATGTATTTTGATGGCCTGGGGTCAAAATCAAGCGAGTAATAGCTATTTTAAGCCCAGGAGTCAAAATTATCTAATCTAATCTAATCTACTGCTTTGCAAGCTCAATATCTTTCCCACAATAGGGAACTCAGTGCACTAATTAAACAAAATCATTTTCGTATGAAAGTCGAGGGGCATTCAAGGTTCAAAATTATGCTCTGGGGAGTCAAAAGCTTCAAAAATTTTGACTTATAACTTGCAAACTGTTACATTAGAGAATTTTGTTTGAATCTGTTATTCAGCTACTTTTCGGTCAACTAAAACGTAGTAAAATTGCAGACCTGTAGCTCATTGCTTAGCCGAGTAATAGCTACATTGAGGTTGTCACTGTTGAGTAAATTAGTTGTAACTTGAAAACTATTGCAAAAGTGCGTATAACTCGCTTATTATTGGTTCTAAAGGTTTGAAATGTGAAACCACCCATAGGAAATCATGGGTTATGAATCTTCTGATGTGGTCAGATTTGACCTTGGGTCCCTCCTTTAAGGTCAAACGAGGATGGTCAAAGTTAAAAGCACTTGTAACTCGCTTATTATTGATCCTAGAGGTTTGCAATGTGAAAACAATCTATAGGAAATCATGGGCTGGGAATCTTCTGATTTGGTCAGATTTGACCTTAGGCCCCCTCCTTCAAGGTCAAACAAGGATAGTTAAAGTTAAAAGCACTTGTAACTCGCTTATTATTGGTACTACAGGTTTGCAATGTCAAACCAACCTATAGTAAATCATGGGCTAGGAATCTTCAGCTTCAGATATTGTGCCTGCAAAACAGTAGATTAGATTAGATACACTCCCTTAAATACACTCACTATTGAATCAGCCAAGATGTTTCTTCTTCTTTTCTTTTTTGTGTGTGTGAGGGGAGCTGGGTGCATTCATTGGTTTGTTAGTTTCTAAATAGTTAAAAAATTACAGACAGATATTGATGAAATTTTCAGGAAAAATTGGCGATTGCAGAATAAACAAATGATTTGATGATGTTAGTGAACCAGATTACCGTCTGGATCCAGGAAAGTTTAAGGATCTTTTAGCATTGCCAGATAGGACTACTTTTATTTTATGTGTATATATCCCCATGTCACATTTCTGTCACAAAATAGTACAGGACACTCATACATTAGTGTCTATAAAATACCTAAGTTTGATCAAAATTTTACTCAAGGTCCTCAGTGGCCTAGTAGTTATCAAGTTTGGCATCCAATCACAGGCTGTCACCTCTGTGTGGGGTGGACTCCTACAAGTGGCAATACTTGACCAATTTGACCCTGGCTGTTGAACGGGACTTAAAACCCCAATGTTGACTTTGACGTTGTCCAGATTGTACTCAAATTCTGGAAAATATGATCCAGAGGAGCCAAAAATAGGACACAAGCTTTTTATAGAGGTCTGTGCTCTCTGAGTGCTTTCCTAGTTGTTGAAGAAGTGGATACTATGATCTTACCTTTTTCTGTCATTTTATTTCAGATATTCGAGATGACTGCCTTGCTATATTCAACCAAAGTCAAATCAACACCAAGACTTCTTGTCCTACTGTTTGTGGGTATGTTTACTACAACTCTGATGATATTGTCTACTCACCATCTGGATCAGTTGCATACCCAAGATCATCGTGTTGTTCATCTCGTGCTCCATGAGAATGTGGAAGAACCAATGATCCCAAAACATCCATCTGTATACAGCAAGGTTCACTACAACTCAGAAGAGCTACAGGATTTAATACAAGACAATCAGTTCTACCTCACTCCAAGCTGGAGGCGGTATTTGTCCAGGGATGTAACTGTTCGAGAGGAAGTCTTTCAGCCATCCATGAATACAAAAGAAAAGAACCTTCTCTACGAAACTTTGCAGCAGCTACAAGAGGCTTGTGAATCAGTAAACGCAACCTGTATTATGTACGGTGGGACGCTTTTAGGTTCGTGGAGACATCACGACATCATTCCTTGGGATGGCGATGCAGACATAATTGTAAATACCACATACAAAGATGACCTTTATGTTGCATTGAATATGTATTTTCCAGCTTATGAAGTCATCCACACCTCCAGACGGTTCAAGTTTTATTCGCGTAAGGCAAAGAAGATGACCAAGAATCCCTGGAAATGGCCCTATGTAGATATCTGGTTCTTCAGTGAAAATAGTACGCATCTCTGGGATGAAATTGAGAGCAAAGCCTACAAAAGACAGTATATTTATCCCAAAGATATCGTCTTTCCGACCCATAAGCGGCCATTTGGGAAGATACTTTTCAATGCACCTAGGGATACATTTTGCTTTCTACAGCTGACTTATGAGACAACGGATTGTGAGACATATTTTTACAACCATAAATTGGAGAAAACTGAGAGATGGAGATATAAATCAGTACCTTGTAAAGATTTCAGAGATAATATAGGATTTGTGTACAGATATGAATATGGTCCAAACTTAGTGGAGGTTTTATATCAAGGAAATCATAAAATGCATGCACTGTTAGTCAATGAACCATCATATGCTATTTCAGATCCCTTTAATTTGACTTTAATATAGCCAGTATTGCCTTGACATTATTCTCTAGTCACAGTGTAATTTACAATCATCTAGTTTTGCTTGAGTCTTTCATGTAGAAATGTGTATCATAATTAAGTATCTGTTATACCACTGGTGGTCTGTCATGAGTTACCATAAGACCTAGTTGAGTTTGAACTAAGGAGATGGTCTCACTTACCCTGCTAACAAGGGCAGCAAACCTGACAAACCATGTGATCCCGCCATAACAATAAAATATATGGTTTCAGTGATTTGTGCCATCGAAGAAAATGCGGAGGGGGAGAGGGAAACTCACGGCAGTGGAACAAAGGCATTATAGATTTGTTGAGTTTACTCTGTTTCAGTAATGTTGTGCTTTTATACCTTTCTCAATCCTTCTGTCAGTGTGGCCGATTTTATGTCAGACAGAGTTTCAATAAAAACACTAAAAGTTCCAAATGATACACTTGTATTCAGTCTATGTAAACACATAAACGTACCAGACAGTATACAATATGCAGTTATGTACAATTGTATACATCCTCTTATTCTCTCTTAACCTTGGCCTAGTGGTTAGCAAGTTTGGCAGTCACATCTGTGTGGGTTCAACTCCCACAAGTGACAATGCTGAGGACCTGTCCCAATATGACCCTGACTGTTGAACGGGGACGTCAAAGCCGAACTTTGACTTGTCTCTCCCAACCTCATATAACACACTACACATAAACTTTCATCTCACCTAATATATATCCCTAATCTGACAATATATAAGGTCCTCAGTGGCCTAGTGGTTAGCAAGTTTGGGATCTGATCATAGGCTGTCACCTCTGTGGGTTCGAGTCCCACAAGTGGCAATTCTGAGGACCTGTCCCAATATGACCCTGGCTGTTGAACGGGACATAAAACCCCAACTTTGACCTTTGACACAATATATATCCTTTGACGCCTTTTTACTTGGAGAAGTCACCCTAACAGATGCCAGTTGTCTCCAATGAGTCCTGGAGCTTAACACAGCAAGCAGAAATGAGCTGCTTTAAGGGGATCTGCACTCTTCCAAATGCTTTTTAGTTGTACAGTCTGATAACATGTCTTATCATTTGTTACAGTGGGACATCTACCTGTTTTCAGATCTATGAATACCTTCACTCACCAAATCAATACTTTACAATGAGCTGATAAATAAGCAACTTTTACACTAAATACAATGGTCTAAACCTTGTCAAAAGTAATCCAAAACAAGCACAAAATTCACTTAAAATATTTCTCAGTCAAACTTATGAATTATTGCATTAATAATAGATCATAAAAATATGAAATATGTGGCCTATCGTGCAAAATGGTGTGTTGAGTCAACTTAACACGGGTTTTGGGTAAACATATTATACACAATGGAAAATTTTGTAAAACATTGCCTGTTTGATGTCCCGAAAAATGATTACCTCCTTCTGAGCAATTTCCACTAACAGCCATAATTATGGAGTACATAATGTATCAGCATGGACTAGATTTGTAACTTTTGAGTCATTATGTACTCTTGTATTACTTCCCATCAATATTGTCAAGTTAGGGTTTACATTCTGCTCAACAACCAGGGTCATATTGACAAAGGTCCACATCATTGCCACTTGTGAGAGTCAAACCCACACAGAGGCAACAACCTGTGATTACATGCAAAACTTGCTAACAAGTAGGTCACTTAGGACCTCCCCAGCAGTATCATTCAGTATGGTTTAGATATTACATAACTAACTGGGACCACGATGGCACTGTGGTAGCACACTTGCCCCCCACCTCTGAGGTCACTGGTTTAAACCCCAGACCTTTTGTGGGAAAGTTGGAAGTTGCTTACCAATGGTCGACAGTTTACAGTACAGTACCTTAACCAACTGTGTGTACTGGTTCCCTCTGCCCAGAAAAACTACTTGTCGTGATATGACCTTACAGTGTTGAAAGGGACATAAAACCCCAAATAAATAAATAGATAAATAAATGAATACTAATTACATAACCTAACTAAGCAACTAATTGTAGTTGCCCACACAGTGTGTTAAGAAGCTTGGCTAAGCTCAAAAATAAACTGAAACCGAAATGAAACTGAAACTGTCGTAATTGAAATATAAAAGAAATGAAAATTAAATTAAAATCCTATATATACCCACAAATTGTTCAAATCTTAACATTTTGCAGATGTGGTATACAGATTTTAGGCACAGCTTGCATTAATGTATTACTTTTTTGTATTTTATTTCCTTTTCATAAAAAGTGCAAACAAAAAATTTACTAATAGACAATTTTCATCTACTTTTCACTTTTAGAGAAAGCTGGAGATAATAAAAGACACATTAATAATAGACCACTATATAAAAGAGATCCTTGTTGATTAACTTTTTACATGCAACAAAATTTACAAGAGAACAATATCCTATGTCTTTTATTTTGCTCGTCTAGTTGCAAAGATGCATTTAAATAGATATATCAAATAATCTAAAGCATCTTCCTTGAATATACGTTATCTATCTTACCTTTTATGAACTTGCTGATAAGAAAAAAAACGACTGCTAAAAAATTCATGCAAGCCTCAAACCGCACAAATTCACCACATCCACAGGCAGGTTACTGCTAAAAAAGCTCATGCATGCCTCAAACCGCATAAACTCACCACATCCACAGGCAGGTGACTGCTAAAAAGCTCATGCAAGCCTCAAACTCCATGAACTCACCACATCCACAGGCAGGTGTGACTGCTAAAAAAGCTCATGCAAGCCTCAAACTGCATAAACTCACCACATCCACAGGCAGGTGACTGCTAAAAAAGCTCATGCAAGCCTCAAACTGCCTAAACTCACCACATCCACAGGCAGGTGACTGCTAAAAAAGCTCATGCAAGCCTCAAACTGCCTAAACTCACCACATCCACAGGCAGGTGACTGCTAAAAAGCTCATGGAAGCCTCAAACTGCCTAAACTCACCACATCCACAGGCAGGTGACTGCTAAAAAGCTCATGGAAGCCTCAAACTGCATAAACTCACCACATCCGCAGGCTGTACCCAGGGGCCGATTTCACTAAAGGACTTAAACTAAGTCACCTTATTGGCTAAGTCAGGGACTTAAATCTAAGACTTTGGTCTTAGCTAGGTCTTGGACTTAAAATAGATTTCACAAAGGTGACTTAGCTAAGTCCAAGCTTATCAAATAACCACAGTGGTTTTCTGTGTCATGTGACCTTTTATATCTATTCAAAATATAATATTGGTGCCATATATCCTTCATTTAATGCATTTTATCTAAGGAAAAGTGCTGTTTTGAAATGGGAAAACTTTGTTGCCACATATAAACTCCCCAAAGACTACTTTGGTGAGGTGTTCTGTGTAATTATACTTTATTTACAGCCATTTCAAATTTTGAAGTGGAGAAAAGTTTATGGCGGCCATATTTAAGTCCTCTTTACAAAATTTAAGCCCACTACCTCCCAGATTTAAAGTTAAGTTCACTGACTTAGCAATTTCATGGACTTAGCTGCTTTGTGAAATCCGCTAAGTCTAAGACCACAGATTTAACATTCTTTTGACAAAATTTAAGACCAAAGTCTTAAATTTAAGTCTAAATCTGGACTTAAGTCCTTTTGTGAAATCGGCCTCGGAACATGTTACCTCTGTTTCTTCACTGTTTCAATTATATTGCAAGCCACACACAGCTCACAAAGATATATTAGCAAAACATTGGCACCAGTTTACTCATTTGTAATGCTAATTATCCCATGCCACGGGCGCGAGGGAATACAAAATAATATTACCTGTGCTGTATGTAGGTCAAAGATTAAAGTCAAAGACATGATTATGATGGGTTATAAATACTTTGTGTCCCTTTACTATGGTTATATTTGGCAGGTTTTTTTTACAAAACTTGGGCCAATTTTTTATAATTATTTTTTGAAAACTGTCAGTTTGTCCCGGTAATTAGGTCAAATGTGTCAGGTGGTGAATAATTGCCAAAGTTTTCTCATTATCTGAGAGAAGTTTTATTATAGTGATGCTAAAATGCAGTTTTGTAATGTGACTGAAAATGAAGTGAATGAATATCCAATATTTGTAGTAAGATAAGAGACAAAAGACAACGTCAACCATATAGATTTTTGGACGACTGTTGAGAATGTTAGGGAATCGTCACTTATTGTAAGGAAATTATAAAGGGCTTTGCATGATACGATGAAATTAACCTGTCAAAATATGAATAAAATAAATTGAGCCGTCCCTTCGCTAAATTATACCCAGATGATGGCTTCAACTTGTTTTTGCTAGGGAAAGCTACATTTTTCGGGCCAGTCAAATATTAGCTCCAAGTCTTTATTTTGTGACAATTCTGTTACATTATAATCATATAATTTATCATGAAATACACACATATTTATGTATTGGCAGTATTGCTTGCGGTACAGTTTATCACTAATCTGGCGTGTTTATAGGGGTTGAAAAGTTACACTGACAAATTTTAGGAACTTAAAGCAGTCTACTGTAAATAGGATAAATGACAAATATACTTGTTTTCAAGATCAAATTTCTCGCAGAACTATGAGATACCCTTTGTTTTGTTCCGTTCCGACAAAATTATAGTTTTTGAAAAGAGGTCAGTGACCTTTTCATGTTTTGTCAAGAAACTAACTGAATCACAGCTGTAATTATGGGTAATAATCTCCCTGACAAAGTTTACTTGACAAGAAATGTTTGACACAAAGGAAACTGCACATTTGTTTGGCAACTTGTTAAATCTGGTACAAAAGTATCTATTGTTATGCAATGAATAGGAACATCTGTAAAATGGCTGTCCTCTGCTATAAATGTATTGTATAAGTTTACAAGAAACAACATTATATTTCAAAAATAGAATGTTAAATCCACAGTTTCCAACAAATGTAAAGTTTTTCTTTTTTTCTATTTATAGTGACTAATAAGCCCATCAGGGCTGGGTATATACTATATGTAGCTATTCAATTGTTATCATTTTTTTTGTGCTATTATACTTGTCACTTAAATAAATGAATAAATAATAATAAGTTAAAATTTTCACTATGCATTAATTTTAGCTATTTTAGCTTATAAGCTTGGATAGTGAAAATTAATTCCTAGTGAAATATTAAATATGTATAAATATCCCGAGTAGAAACTAACCATTGTTTAAAATTAATTCTATTGAATTTCTTTTAAAAAATGAAGAATTGGTGAAATTTTGTTTCAGCTAAAATTTCTACTTATACACTATATGAGTTTGAACCCTCTACTTTATGTAGTTTAAAACATATAATTAGTACATTTGGCTTTGGCATTACAAATGTCAGATTCCCTTTGGTGTTGCAGAAGCCTTCAAGCCTTATTTGATTCTAACTAATGTGGTCATGGGTTTAAACCCATTTTATGACAATGTATGACATTCATTAATTACACTGTGCCAATATCATCCTATCCGATACTTTACCGTATTTGGTGTAAATCTGTTTATGCATTATGCATAGGTTAAAGATGAAGGTAATATCTAATATTTGAAAATAATGGATTGACAAAAAGGCCCTCAAGGGTCGATGGTCCATTATTACCAAATACTGGACACTAATGACATATTTAAATCTATTTAAATTGTAATACTTAATTGATCTGCTATTTTTAAAAATTTGTTTAAAAATGTTAGATTTCTATTTTTGGTACATTGTTGTTTTTTTTTGTGAGGGGAGGGATTCAGCTTTTATGGTTCTTTATGTGAAATAAAATATTAAAAAATTTTCTTTGGAAATGCGTAGTTGAAAGTGTTTTTAATTTCTGAGTAGAAAAACTGACTATTAATTTAAAAATTGACTTTTTCCATAAATGAAAAGCTGTAAGATGTATTTTAACAGACATTTTGCTCGATTACATGCTTTTCAAACATAGACAAGGCTATACTGTGCCATACTCTGCATAGTGGTACCACTTCCTTAGAACATACTGTGTCACACTGTGTCTATCTGCCCAATACTGCCTGTAAAACCAGCAAAACATCACATCACGTGTGTATCTGTTTTCCATACCCATACAGTGTCACCTATTTTAAGCCATTATAACAGGTGAGTAAGTGATTGTTGAATGTTATAAACGTACACATTACTACCTTTAGTTGGCCTGTTCGGATTGGTGATTGATAATTAGGTACATCACAATGTGCAAAGGATATGCCCCAACCCTTGTAGATGGCCACTGAAATGGAAGTAATCTTTGCAAAAAGAAGATTATGTAAAAAAGATATCTCGTATAAAAAGAATATCTAATCTTATGTGGACATTTATAGCGCTTAATCTCCATCAATGACAGACTCTAAGGTGATTCTGAACATAAAACAAGGTAATTAACGTAAATCTAATGACATAGCCAGGTCATACTAAGGGGACACAGGGGTAAATATTTTATATTTAAACTCAAAATATATGACATTTGATGTATTTTGATGGGATACAAATTTCCATTTTAAACTGATCATAAATAATATTGACTAATTACAAAGTGATCATACGACGCTGTAGGATCAGTCAGTAAATGATCGCTATTATATTTTATTTATTTGAGGTTTTATGTGACTTTCCACACTGTATAGGTCATATCACCACGGGTAGTTTTGTGGTCAGAGGAAACAAGTACATACAGTTGGTCAAGGTTCTATACTGTTGATCATCAATAAACAACTACCAACTTTCACAGATAAGGTCCGGGGTTTGAACTGCCGACCTCAGAGGCGGGAGGCAAGTGTATTACCACTGCCCCACTGTGGCCCCCTAATCGATACTATATCACAATATTATCAAAAAAAAAAGAAAAACAGTAAATCACTTACTGTGGCTTTTGATCACAATTTTGGGCCATCCGAATATGTTCAATGTGATAGGGACATCTAGTGTCACACCCTGTCACCTCTGTGTGGACTCCCACAAGTGATAAAGCTGCCCACCTGTCCCAATATGACCCTGGCTGCTGAATGGGACGTAAAAACCTAACTTTGACTTTGAGGTATGTTAGGCTGTACATGTGCACTCAGGGTGGGTTTAGACAGCACACCTATCAGTTATGCAGTAGGGAGATATTACACGGAATGTACAATAGCATAGTGTAACATAAGCCCGTGGTGTTGAGAAAAAAAAGAACTTACCAACAAGAAAACATATGGTGTACATAAACTGACATATCTGTGAGATGAAAGTATATTGTATAGGGTTTTAACAGTAATTAAGTTGACATGTCAGACTTTAAGCTGTTGTAGCTAAATGACCAAAACTGCTTCAGAATGTCTTTGGATAGGAATCATGTTCAAATCAGAAGGATGTTTTCTACATAATGCAGGCAGTTGGTGAGGGTTCACACATGTACAGGGTAACATATTGTGGTGTGTAGCTGTTTGTCACTTGTGTGTCATTCATGTCACCTTCAACATGACATTTAAATCCATTAAAATGTGCATGTAAATAAATGTCTAGCTTGTTACAACATATACTATAACATGCGTCTTTGCCAAGGCTAGTTTAATTTCCTCCATAGTAACAAATGTAATTAGTCACTTGTCACATATTTCAGAGTTTAATGTTCTAATAATTATCTGTATGCTGGTGATGCCAGGAAACACTCTTACAATGAAGTAGTTAGTGTACACATGAACTTGTTCTAGAAACATGCATTTTTTGTGTTACTTATGCTTTATAATAAAACCTGTTCTCTGCATACAGAAGACTCTGCTATCTCAGTCATTGTTAAAATATAATCACAGCATTTTTACATAGCTTCATTATTGTTATCAAAACCAATACTTTTATGCATACCATAAATATCCAATATATTAATCGCATTTGCACAAACACCTGTTCCAAATGATGATGCAGAGATACCGAATGCATTTTTACACAGGAGCAACTGGATACTTGTATAGATTTATATAAAATTAACTGCTGTTTGTGGGGAAACATCATTTTATTTCCCTGACCTGTGGGCAATTTTACACATTTTCTGAATTTTTGTGACTCTATACATGTCAGATAATCCAAAGCTGTGCCAATTTGGTGCATTAGTGGAGGGGATCAGAAACCTACGGTGGTTACAACAATCAGAAATGTGTTTAGACTTTCCCCACGGGTCAAGGGAATTTAAGGGGTTTTTTTGTTTTCAACCATGGTGTCCGGATGGGCGGGCGGGCGGGCATCCTGGCGGGCGGGCGGCGGGAAAAAGTTTGTCCGGGCTGTATCTCAGAAACCGTAAGGTGTAGGAAGTTGATACTTGGTAGGGACATTGGTTAGGGGGTGTAGGTGTGCAACGTCATAGTCTGACCTTGATTTGACCTTTGACCTTGCCGTAGTGACCTTGAGTTTGAAAATCTTGTCCGGGCTATATCTCGGAAACCGTAAGGTGTAGCAAGTTGATACTTGGTAGGGACATTGGTTAGGGGGTGTAGTTGTGCACCGTCATGGTGTGACCTTGATTTGACCTTTGACCTTTCCGTAGTGACCTTGACCTATAAAATCTTCTCCGGGCTATATCTCAGAAACTGTAAGGTGTAGGAAGTTGATACTTGGTAGGGACATTGGTTAGGGGGTGTAGGTGTGCAACGTCATGGTGTGACCTTGATTTGACCTTTGACCTTGCCGTAGTGACCTTGACCTATAAAATCTTGTCTGGGCTATATTTCGGAAACTGTAAGGTGTAGGAAGTTGATATCTGGCAGGGACATTGGTTAGGGGGTGTAGGTGTGCAACGTCATGGTCTGATCAGGATTTGACTTTGTTGTAGTGACCTTGACCTATAAAATCTTGTCCAGGCTATATCTCAGAAACCGTAAGGTGTAGGAAGTTGATACTTAGTAGAGACATTGGTTGGGGGGTGTAGTTGTGCAACGTCATGATCTAAACTTGATTTGACCTTTGACCTTGCCGTAGTGACCTTGACCTATAAAATCTTGTCCGGGCTATATCTCGGAAACCGTAAGGTGTAGGAAGTTGATACTTGGTAGGGACATTGGTCAGGGGCCATAGGTGTGTATTATCATGGTGTGACCTTAATTTGACCTTGTCGTAGTGACCTTGACCTTTAAAATCTTGTTGCACCTTTGGGTCTGTCTCTTGATGCAGATTAAGCACTTTTAATTCATATTAGAATTTATTAAGAATTTTACTTTCATAACTTCCCATTGTAAGAGATAGAATTTCATCAACTGAGCCACAGATTTTGCTCCAACACCACACATAAGCGTTCATCAAATGTATTACCACTTCTGTATGCATGGTAATATTCAAAACATCTAAACCATAATTCAGCCATGCAGATGTAGATAAAGAATGTTGAATTTTAGTTTACTGATTAATGCTGTCATCTTGTTATTGAATTGACTTGTTTTAATACTTCATCTTTACATGCATTATCTTTCTTTTAAACATTATTTTCTGCATTTAAACATTTTTTGGAACTTTATATAACTGACAGTGCTCTGAAAGTATCCTGAACTTTGTACCGGTACAGTGCTTCTGTATCTCATGGTGTTGAAAATATTTCCCTAGGCTGTGGGGTACGGGCATCTCTGATGCTATTTTCTTCACTGAAAGTCACAATACAATGTGGTGAATGTTAGGTTTGTAATGTTCCCTATTACACTACAGGTGGTATATGTGGAGGTTATAAACTGTAAGGAAAACGTACCTCATGTGACACCCAGCCACACACCCATAGTTACAGTTTTGCTGCAGAAAACTACCAGAATAGAGGGAGAACAATGGGTACGGTTCGGTACAGAAAAGATACAGTTAAGACACTGTAAAACACAGTAATGCTACGCAAAATACAGTTTAGGTTGGTGGACATACAAAGACAGAGAATGATACAGAATATAGTGGAAAGGCAGCAGAAGAGCCACAGAAATGTTGAGAGACCATTCAGTTACTCTACAGAACTTGATACTCTGTATATTACGCAGAAAGTTTGGAACAGATTGATTTCTATATGTGTGGCAACACATGTCTGATTTTTTATATTTTACTGAGTAACTGCGTCAAGTTCTTTCCTTTAAATGTGACTGTAAACTCTTAAGATATTATATTAGAAGCACATGTTTTCTCTGGACATCTAGAATGGCACGTTTCACATTCTGTACCCATAGGTTAATAGAGAGTTTGTGAACAACGTTTTTGATGCCTGTATCTACTTTCCGCTACGTTACACGTCATTGCTTTCTGTGTGTGATGTAATTTCATAAGGTTTTAACTGCACAAGGTTACGTTTTTACATGGCAAATGACTTCACCACGTAATTTATTTCCCTTGTGGATTTATTAATTATTGGAGCAGTAAAGTGTGTTATACATGTCAGTACAGACATAGTCTCTCCTTTGATTAAAAAGTCTTCACTACTACCTGATGAATTAAAAAATTACCGACCTGTCTCCAGCTTGAGCTTCATCTCCAAACTTGTTGAACGTGTAGTGGTTTCCTAGTTAAATGACCATGTCACCTCCAATGGTCTTGAAAATGTTAGTCAGTCTGCCTATAAGCAAGGTCATTCGACTGAAACCGCACTACTGTCTATTAAAAACGAAGTCCACCTTGCTCTTGCCAGAGGTGAAGCTACTGCTGTTGTTCTCTTGGACCAATCAGCAGCATTTGACACCATTGATCATAGTACGCTCATTGAATGTTTGAGTTCCTAGTTTGGTGTTGGTGGTGTGGTTCTGGACTGGTTCAGGTCGTACCTTTCTGACCGCTATCAGTGCATCAAGATCAGTTCTGTTTTATCCGATGCTAAAAGGCTATTGTATGGTGTGCCCCAGGGCTCTGTCTTGGGTCCGATCCTTTTCTCATTATACACTATACACCCCTAAGCAAGGTTATTCAGAATCACCCTGGAATACATTTCCACTTTTATGCGGACAACACACAGTTATACATTCATCTCACACACAAGCATGCCACTCTGGCCTTTGAAAGGCTGAAAAACTGCTTGGATGATGTTAGAAAGTGGCTCTCAGTAAACAAGCTCAAACTTAATCCTGATAAGACAGAGTTTATTCTGTTTGGTTCAAAAAATGTCCGTACAAAACTTGGCAAATTTTTCCCAGTCAATATACCCTCCTGTCACCGGCTGAGGCAAACAGGAACCTTGGTGTCTGGTTTGATTCAAATTTTTCCTTCTCTTGCTATGTCAGGAATATCTGGGATTTAAAGCGACTCAGAGGGTATCTTACACGTGAAGCTGCTCTCTTGGCTGCAAATGCCTTGGTGGAAAGTCGGCTTGACTACTGTAATTCTCTTTTCAGAAGTCTCTCTGCTCTTGACCTTTGTAGGCTCCAATGTGTTCAGAACAGTCTAGCTAGAATTGTGGTGAATACCACCAAGTACTCACATATCACTCCTGTAAGAAAGAGTCTTCATTGGTTGCCTATCATGCATCGCTCTATTTTCAAGGTCGCCCTTCTGGTGTACAAGTTTCTACATAGTCGCCATCCAAAATACTTCAAACCTTTTCTTAAACCTAGACACAGTATGTACAGAACGCGAAGAAGTCAATCTCAGGGTGGTTTGCTTGAGGTCCCACATTTTGCATCAATATACAAGTCAAAAAAGCAATTGGCCTTAGCTTTGCATACGATGCTCCGATGATTTGGAATGATCTCCCTGATGATGTATGCTCAGCTAAATCTCTCTCCTCATTCAGGAAGAAGCTGAAAACTTACCTCTTTGAAAAAGCCTACCCACCCTAGTTTTTTCCTCTGTTTTCATTTCGTCTTTCTCTGTGGTGCCGACCCCTGCAATGTCTCTGATTTAACGATTACGATCTCTGATTTTTGACTTTATGCGTCTTAGAGTCTGTCAATAGATAGAGATTGAGCGCTATAAAAGTACAATTAGAATTAGAATTCTTGAGAGACTGTAGATTATTTTTAGCAACTTTGTCAATTTTTGAAAAACCCAAGTGTACAACGACCAGCCTTTTTTTCATCCCCCGTCCTAAATTTTTTGAAGTAATGAATACAATCCTCCAAAGTTTTATGTACATGTGTTTTATAAGCTATTTAACTTGTGGGTTTATAGGTTGTTGGGCCAATAAAGTTTGTAATATATATCAGTACCCAGTTCATTCAGTAATGTAGATGATTAAAACTAGTGTATTTATCTTTATTGACTTGTAGAATTCCCAATTAATTTTAAAAAGAATTAATTGTAAAAATCATAATTCAAACGCTGTTCACAAACAAAACTCCCCCTAATGGCTTTCTCCCGTATTGTTGCGTGTTGCGTGTTTTTGCAAGGAACATTTATGAAACGTTGTTCGCAAACTCTCTAATAAGCTTCTAATACGCAACGCAATGGGAAGGATGATGCCATCCATATCCTAAACTCTCTAGTAACTGCCTGTAGCAAGACTGGGGCACAACCATATACCAATTTAGCCAAGTAGCCAGTAGGATCTTGTGGAACACATGTTCCCAGATATACTAGCATGTGAGTAAATTGTTTGTAGCATCGAAGGAAGAAGTCATTTAATCTGCCCAACTCCCTAGGAAAGCCAGGTGTGTGGTCAGAGGGTATGGTGTCCAAGTGAAACTAATTACTGCTTCAACCACTTGTGAATTGGTTTGATTCCTTTGTAGTGCAGAGTCCTAGAGGAACTCATTAATAGTCGTGAATCAGTATGGCATCTAATAACATGCCCTGCTGCCGTGTGTTAATAACTGATGATGTCTTTGCAGTGTATTCGTGAAGGCAAATATATACTATGTTATTTAATTCTAACATTTTCCCTCTCATTGGAAGTCAGCTGTCCAAACCAGAAACTCTTATTTTGAATTTAATTTCAGAATTTAAGATATAGCAAATGTAATATAATATTTCAAGCACTCATAAACAGTCATAATTCTCATCTACTAATAAATTTCCTTAAATCTAAGGACTGTTGACCAGATTCAAATTAATACCCTAAAAGCAAAACATCTGAGAATTACTGTCTGATAATTACTTTACATTTTTAAATAGACTCTAGTTTCCAACTGCACTGGCATACTTATTCCTTGAATACTGTTATTTTGAATAAGTTTGACTTTTCTTTAAATAAAAGATTGTAGAAAACTTTCTGTGAATTTTTTTTTCTGAATTGATCTCAGGGATTAATTTCTTAAGAGTTTCCCCCCCCCCATCTATAATACCTTCATGCATGTCAACAGCTAAAATCTTAATGTTACATACTTTTTGTGGAGCTATTTTACCTGATTTGTCATTATTATTTTTGAAATTCAAAAGATTCACAGATTTTCTTGTATTTAAGATAAAACTTAATGCCAAAAGTTATTCTTTTAGTGAGAGCCACCTGAGACAAAGCATCTTAAATCTTATACCCTGATCACACTGTCACGAGTTTACCTCCCTACAGCTCTGATTAAGTGGCCATGACCTAAATCATCTTGGGAGGCAACTGCTGTTTACTCTAGTGAAGGACAAGAGTATAATCTAGGCATAATTGTAGCTGCCTATGGAAAACCTTTTAAGTTAGCATTTCTGTCCCGAGTACTGGCAACTAATCTTTTTAGCCATAACTGACCGTGCAGCAACATTTGTTTTGTTGGGAAATGACAAGGAATGATAAAGAATGTAATAGAAAGGGTAGCAGAAGAACTACAGAAATGAAAGAACCCCCAGCAGTTAAAGGCGGTTAGACGAGGTGACCTTCATCCTGCCTATGTTGAGTGAAAACTTTGAACAGATTTGTGGCAGTATGTGGAGGAATGTGCAGTTGTGTAAAATTCCTAGAAACATAACAGATACCGTCTGTGACAGGGTCATAAACAATATACGCAGAATATGTATGCTGGGAAAACTACAAACATGGCACATACAAAAACATATGTATCACAAATGAAGATGAGAATATTATTATTACATGAGTGCATAATAAGAGTATCATATTGTTTATCTTCGCGAGTGATATGTTTAATGAGTGATGTTTTACTTTTAATATCCATCATTTTGTATAAATAGTGAGAAAATTATATCTTAATTGAAGAAAGGTTGCACAAAAGTTGGTATATGCAGTTAATACAAAAGTAGTTTTTAATCTGAGATTCCTCCCCCAGTTCAACATGGATTTCAAGGCGGTTAGAAGAGTTGACCTAGAAAGTCTATAAAAATACCTTTCATATGATATATGTAAGATATTAGTAGTTTACATAATTGATGAAATGTGAACAAAAAATAGACCTGTTGACGAATTTATAATGGTAAATTTGCAACGCCAGTAATACAAACGGTTTGTCTGTACCCAAACTGTATTTAGGTCAAATATAACACATGGCGGATAAAAGGTAGACTTGTCAGGTTTCAGTTTACAGTAGTGGTGAAGATGGATTTTAGGTGTGGCCACTTGTCAATATGAAGTCATTACACACATGATTGGTTTATTGTTCCTTTCCAAACTGCTGTCAGATTGCATTATGATTTATCAGATCCTTAGTGACCAAAGCCAACGGGTAGACTCTGTGTAATAAGAATATCTGATATGTACAGGACTAGCTTATACTTATTACTGACTTCCTTCTGTATCAACAAAAATACAGTATCCTAATGCTAGGGTCTCATACTATTCCACTTACAGATAAACTGGATCTATACTGTTTCTACTGAACCCCTGTTCCACTGTCACGAGACTGCCTTCCGGTCCGTGAGTTGGTTTATTTATTTATTTATTTGGAGTTTTACGTCACTTTCAACACTGTACAGGTCATATCACGACGGGTACTTGGAAGGGCAGAGGAAACCAGTACATAGAGTTCGCTAGGGTTGTGTACTGTAAACTGCCGACCAACGGCAAGCAACTACCAGCTTTCCCACTTAAGGCCGTCATGGGGATCGAACCCCGGCCTCAGAGGTGGGAGACGAGAGTGTTACCAGTCTGCCACCGTGGCCCCGGTCCCTGAGTTGGGAGTAAATTTATTTATTTAGGGTTTTACGTCGCTTTCAACACTGTACAGGTCATATCACAATGGGTAGTTTTATGGGCAGAGGAAACCAGTACATACAGTTGGTCAAGGTTCTGTACTGTAAACTGCTGACCATTGGTAAGCAGCTACCAACTTTCACACATATGGTCCGGGGTTTGAACCACCAACCTCAGTAGTGGGAACTGAGTGTGTTTACCAATGTGGCCCCTAGGAGTTGGGAGTAAAAATCACATCACTTTTGTTTTCAGTCATGAAGTTTGGGAGCCCAATTGCCACCTATTAAAACCATTAAGCATGTTTTAACAACTTTGTCTACACGGGACCTGACCCTTTGTAGGAAAGTCGGCAGTTTCTAACCAGTACTCGGCAGTTTACAGTTCAGAATCTTGACCAACTAGTATGTACTGGTTTCTTCTGCTCTTAAAACTCGCTGTGGTGATATAACCTATACAATCTGTTGAAAGCTATGCTAAACCAGAATAAAATCCAATAAATCAAATGTAAACATTCACATTAAAATGACATTTACCAGACAAAAGGGCGATTAAAAAAGTCCCAATCACATCAGAAATAAATCACCTGTACTTTCCTTTAATTTAAAAACGGCAGACACCCTGTAAAGACATATTGTGTTATCCTTTTTAAAGTGAAACCTGTTTTTTTTAAACATCTACCCTTCTCACTGATGATGTGATATTATGTGTATTAATGGCTTTGTGTCATAATATCAGATTCAATCAGTGGGGAGGTTGTCACCTTTTCTATTCTTATCTTTTTAATTGATAACTTAGTTTCAACCTTTTAAAACTTAAACTCTTTCTGTATAACTCTGAATATTCGTGCTACACAATGAAATACTTCAACGTCTTTAACCTTATAATATAATACTTGAAGACAAAGTTTGTAAAAAAATTGCAAATTCCCTGATCAAAATGTTATTTTAACTGTCTACTTTTGGAAAAGTTATTATTCCAGTTTCAGTGAAAACTTAATGTTATGTACTATGGAGGAGTTTAGGGATAAATTTATATTCTAATGTCTCCCATTTACTGGAGGTAAATGAATTCAGTACGAAGATGTTATCAATGAATGATGTTTTTGAAAAGGGTGTGTCGCTTGGAGCTAGTTTGCAGCCCTTGATAGAATTCACACCATCAATCTTTGAAATTAAGTGTCTTATTCTTACACCCTGTTATGTATTGAATCTGAAACAAGGAGACGACAAAATGAAATTTCTGTGAAATCAAACAACAGGCGGACTGAAAAAATTGCTAGTAAAGTTTCAAATTAATTGTGCTGCATAAAATAGATTTTTAGTGCAGAAGTGAACATATGATATATAGGTATCTTGGGTTGATGCCCTTCAGAAGTTGTTCCCTTTAGTTCCCCTGGGTTTATTATGCATTTTGTATTACCCAGAGAAAATTTACTGCCTTGCTAGCAATTACCGCCGGTAATCAGTTATCGCCAGGCAGAATTCAAAGAGATACAACTTTACCAAAAGAAGGACACCAAGTCTAGCAAATTTTAAGGTAAAACTATTTCCAAAATGACAAGAACAAATGTACAAAATAAAGCTTTCAAAATATGTGGCCATTACTGAAATATGAACGTTTTATTTATTGGAGGCGATAATTGGTACCCAACGATAATTGGTAGCACGATGTGTGTTCAAGTTACCAAATATGTCACATTCAAAATACTTCCCTTTGATGTGTGAAGATGTACCTAGCAAATTACCATTGTTACAAAGGTTAAATGAATTCATGTTTGAAATTATAACTAGTGATAATCCTCATACAAAACTTTATGAGAATAACAGATGTTACATGGGAGAACCTGTCTTCTCGTTGCAAAATATCCCTGGCCTCAATTTTTACAGGCAGATTGACCTAGCCATGAAAAGAGTGCGCAAGACTGGTGATACAACCCTAAAGAGCGGTCACAACACCCACAAGATTTCTTTTCAGACAATTACAACTGCTAAGGCTGGGCGTTAGTAGTTGGCACAGAAATACTCATTTGTAGTGGTATTGAAGCATGCTTATAACTTCTGTTATTGATAGAAAACTGTTGGCACAGAAATACTCATTTGTAGTGGTATTGAAGCATGCTTATAACTTCTGTTATTGATTTTTTATCCGAGTGTAAAAACATATGTCTCACAATTGAGAAGATGACATTTCAACCCCATATTTGGGGCACTTAGTAAACTAACTCAGGATAGCTGAACTGGGGTAGAAATACTTACTTTTAATTAAGATACTGGAAATTGTACATTCAGTAAAGACCAGGCTAATATCAGTAATTTCTTGTGTGAGTAAACCTACCTAATAGCATTTCTTTCTTGTAGTTTTCCCATGCGAAAATTTCAATCTAAACATGTTTAGGGTGTTAGACAACCTAACAAGTGTGAATTAATTCGAAAACCCCAAAGCTTGCTCACAAGTAATTATCCTGTGACAAAGAGGTATGATCTATGTTATCAAAGGGTTACTCCCAGGGGAGTATGGGTCTTTAATCTCTTCGAAAGCACTGATATATCTCTCCACAAGTGGCCTACTCTAGTTCACTGGCCCTGAGCGTTGCAGTGAATTTCTTTCAAAATCTGCCCGTGTGTTAATGTTAATTACCATAAGTATATTCAAGTCTCAGTGTATAACGTGTGTGATATTGAACAGCCAGTAACCTTTAGCTCATTAACAGTATGATTTCTATTATCCGAAGAAGCTGGGGGAGTAGAAGCCAGTATGCAGCAACAACAATATGTTACTAGAGGCTAAGACATACAATCAGCTAAAAGAATTTGGGCTGGATTGACACACCATGCTAACATACATAAAAACCTATACAAGATGAACTTACAGAAAAGAATTCTTATTTTGAAAGTCAGAATATTGTCAGAATATGGCATAAACCACCAGTTAGGCTGCACAGAATTTCCTTATTCCATGGACTGATTTTTGATATTTTTCATCATTTTAGCCCCCATGCAGGCCTGTATCAGTATGTTCGGATAAAAGAAGGTTCCTCATAAATAGACGAGTTATTTACATGTAAAATAATAAGGGAAAAAGTTCAAGAAAGTTTTGAAAGGAGTTGATGAGAGATCAAATGTTTAACATAACAGGATTTCGGATATCATAGCTTATTCTGGTTACTATTTAGTCTGTGGATAGTATGAAAGTATGAATCTCAGTTCTTAGATTTATACCCCCTGTTCCACCGTCACTACTTTATTTTCTTGTCCACGACCAGATTATGTTGTCTGGGGCATAATCTTGTCAGTTGTACCATCACTATTTCTTTGTGGCAGCAAGTAATTAAATGTCAACCAGTTTTATTTGTTGCCTCTGAAAAAGTGTAATTATTTTCTTAATCGTTTTCCCTTTGTCCATTTGTTTATCTGTTTGTTTGTGTGTTAGCAGGATTATGGAAATATAACTGGTTGGGTCGTCCTGAAAGAAATAAATAGATGGGTCTTAGTCCAACTGAGATTTTATTAAATTCTGAGATTCATCTGGATCACTGCCTGGGATACAAAAATAATGACAATCCGGATTTTTCCAGTTACTTATTATTAAAAAGTACCCTGGCTGATGTATGTGCTCTCTGGGGGCTCTTGTTTTATTTTTTTTAAATTTCTCCCACCATTTTTAACAGGGCCAGTTGTAGCTTTTTCCTGAGTTCAAAATCAGCTAGGGCGTACAATTAGTCGTGAGAGGGGAACAGTAGTATTACATGTATTAAACATGCCTTCTTCCTTTCAAATAAGCCACAGCTTAAGTTCAACTCTCACCTAGTGTACATTTCTATAATTTTACATGTGATTAGGTGCTGAGCTGGGTGGACAAATACTCTCGCCAGAGGGCAGACTCTTTCAAAGAGTTGTTGACTCCTTGTTGGATGCTATCAAATGTATCAATCAAAGAGTGACAGAGGGTGTGAGTAGGTATATTGGTAGCCAACACTTTGATGTCACCACTGGACATTTGGTGTGTCTTAATTAACCCCCTTGTTTGGGGAAGGGGGAGGGGGGTTTGTTGGCCATATGAAAAGTGTCCTACTGTTTCTTGGTGATGATTTTAAAGGACTAGACATGAAAGATATCATCCTGTATGCTGCTAGTATGGGTCCAAAGGTATGATCAAATGTTTAATCAATCAATATAGTCCCTTTTCTAATTAAGATCATATATCAGAAGACAGATTTCCTATAACAGCCTTTTTGGCACTGGTGTGCAACTGATAGAAAGTTTATTGGGGCTCAAAAACATTGTAAATACATGTATGTAAAGGTATATATGTACAGAGGGACAGGTCCTCAGTGGCCTAGAAGGTTAGGAAATTTGGCATCTAATCACAGGCAGCCACCTTTGCAGGTTCGAGTCCCATAAGTGACAATGCTGAGGACCTGTCCCAATATGTCCCTGGCTGTTGAACGGGATGTAAAACGCCAACTTTGACTTTGACTATATACAGAGGGAATGAGACAATACAAGAACTACACAGACAAAGAAAATTTGTGCAAAAGATTGACGTGTAACTATATTTTTATAAAATATGTTTATATTTGTGAGATATTCATTACCTCCTTCAGTTTTGCTGCCATTTTGATATTTATTCAACAGGCGTTATGCACAATATAAAGTTCTACTTGTCGCCAAAAGATTACCTTTACAATACAATTGAAAATGTATATTTTTGTGGGTGTTTACATTGTGTTAAATAAAAGTAATATACACAACTTACTATTTTAAGCCCCAATTCAGACTTATTAGCAAAGCAAATAGTAATGCTGCATGTTTTCTGCTCAGAAACTGTAACATTGAATTTTTTTTCTCAGAATTTACAAAATTGGAATTCATTAATTATTTTCTTTTCAGAATAAAAATATCAGTGAATATGCAGCCTGATTCATTTAATTTTAAAGGCGATTCTACCAAACAATGTTCTAAATATATTTTTAAAGGTTTGGGGTGTACACCTAGTTGCAATAAAGTTCAAAGTTCATGTTTAGTATTTCTTTCAAAAGCCAAAGCCAAGTAAGAACAGGTTCTAACAAAATCCCACCTGTTTCTCTGAACTGGATTCAAACCCAGAACCTCACAGGTGAGAACCAAGTGCTTATGTGTCTTACTTCTAATACCTAGTTCACACTGCTCCATGCTGACCTCACAAACTACATACACGCTGAAAACATTTAACTTGTCTGGGCTCATTTCTGGTTTGGTTCATGTTTTGGTAGTATCTATTACGTTACATACAGTCAGGAATTGTATTTGTTTAGGAATCATTTAACACAGCACGGGAGGGCCCACTGTGATAAAACACTCACCTCCCACCTCTGAGATCAGAGTTCAGGTCCCGGCCCGATCTTATGTGACAAAGCTGGCAGTTGCTTGCTGTTAGCTAGCAGTTTACAGTACAGAAACTTTTACCAATTGTATCTACTGGTTCTTCTGCTCTTCTAACTACATATCACAATGCTATTGATAATATACTAGGGGTGACATAAATAAATAAATGGGTAAATAAATAAATGGGTAGGTAAATAAATAAACACAACCTGGACAGTGTTGGCATCATGTAGCAGCTTTTTAAATAAATGTGTGGGAAAACCTATAACAAGGGTCAAAGGTCAAACTTGGGGCAAATGGCTATCTCGGATAGCTCACTGTTAAATGTGCACTACCCACCACGTACAAGTCCCATTAACAGCACAGTATGGGTAAGGCTGTGAAGCAAAATTCAAATAACTGTTGATACACTTATATTGAAAGGTGTGAACAAGCCTTAAGTTGATTGGTCACTGAAGCCTCTCTCACCATACAGTAAGTACACACTAAACTTCTTTTTTTTGAAATCCAGTGGTGTTAGCCTCAGGGTTTGGTAAAGTGATTTATGTGAAATTAAAGACAAGCTGACTGAGGTCTTATGGAGATAAATATGTCTCTGAGAGATTTACCCATATACTGTAAAACTGGGAATTCTCACCCAGAAATTAATATTACTGATTTCATCTGGTGACTTTAGGTACTAAAAATTAATTATAAGTGAAATTTGAAATCTTTATTAATTATTTTAAGGGAGACTCGGTTCTGGGAATCTTTTCTCTATTTTTTATATGAAAGTGGTTTAGTTTTCATTTAGCTAAAATTTCAACTTGTTTACAGTATCTCAGGTGACAAATGACTTTGATCAACCTCCTTAATTTGTCAAGTCTGGTGAAAACTGAGATATTACCTGTTTCTTTCATTGGGGAGTTTCTACTTCTTAAAGTAGTTGTTTGGTTTAATTGTATCAAGTACCGTATTTTTTCCAAGAGGGTCAAGGTGTTGATAATTTTCAAATGCGAGTAAATGCTTTAATATAATCCAAGGAAATTTTCACATAATTTTTATGGCTTCAGTGCTGTTCGAGGAGTAACTTATTCAATACTGACCAAAGGTAGTTCACAAAAAAAATCAGAAAAAACTATCTTGTATACTGAATTATTAGAATGCTGAATTCATATACTTAGTACTGAGAATGACATAATAAGTATTGAACATTACATAATTACTACTGAGTATAACATAAAAAGTGCTGGGCATGACATGATACCTTCTCAGTAATACAATAAGTACTGATCATGACATAATAAGTAATCAGTATCACACAATAAATACAGGGAAAGACATAATAACTACCGAGCATGACATGATAAGTACTGAGCATGACATAATAAGTACTGAATATAACATAATAAGTACTGAGCATGACATAATAAGTACTGAGCATGACATAATAAGTACTGAGCATGACATAATAACTACCGAGCATGACATAATAAGTACCGAGCATGACATAATAAGTACTGAGCATGACATAATATGTACCGAGCATGACATAATAAGTACCAAGCATGACATAATAAGTACCGAGCATGACATAATAAGTACTGAGCATGACATAATAACTACTGAGCATGACACAATAAGTACTGTGCATACTGAACATAATGTAATAAGAGCTCATTAGGAGAGTATCTGCAGAATCTTGTGTCACCTTTTTACTAGGATTTTTGTTGTATAAAGGAATAAAGGTAATTAAAGTTAAAGTGAGAACGTTTATTGATTATGGAAAATCCAAATCAGATAGCTCACAAATAGAGAAGATTGACTAACTAGTAGTATGCACTGCTTTCCTCCGCCCACTTAATTTCCCTTTGTGATTGTTGAAAACATCGTTAAATATCTACTATAGATCAACTTAACAAACCCAATATAATTTGAAAAGACATAGCTACAAAAAATAAGTGAATTGGGCTTTTATTGGTCTCAAATTGCAGTGAGTTTTACTGTATTAAATGTAATTAAATGTTATTCCGTAGGTGCATGCAATAACTTTGTATCTCAACATCTGTTTAGCTTTGTGAAGTCAATTTTGCTTTGTATGTCAAATCATATGTCTGTAAAAAGGTATTATCTTTATAAAATGCTTTTGACAGTATGTTTTGTAGCTTGTGACCTTGGTTAGGAAACAGCTGTATTGCCTATTGATAATTAATGGGGCTTTCACCCTTCTCTGGGTAAATAGAAACAAAATTATTCAAATGTCTGAGATTAACTAAGCGACCCAAACCATCTGCAAGAAAGTGAGTAAACATTAAACCCTAGTTCCACTGTCTCTAGTTTGCCACTCAATGCCGTGATAATATAGTCTAGAGGTTAATCTTATTAGTTGCAATGCTTATAGGCCTGTTCAACTATGGAATATACCTACCTCCTGGATGGAAAAAAATAAAACCATTCATGATCCATGGTTTCACTTTAAGATAGGTTTCAAACAGCTTTCTGAGTGATGTTACGAATGGTTCAAGAAGTCTTTGGATAGGCTCCTAAAAAGTTTACGATTGTTTTCCAATTGATTCAAATGGTTTATGCTAGTTAAGGATCAACTTAAGATGAAAAGGATTGCTTTGCAAATGCTAAAGTAGGTTGCTAAGATCAGTAAGATGATTTAACAAATGGTTGTAGGTGGGTTTATGGTGGATTCCCGATTGCAGTTTAATATTTTCCTGAGCTGTTGCCAATGGATTCCCAAACAACCAATCAGGAAGTGCTGGAATTTCTGAACACGATCATACCCATTGTAGTTTGTGATTGCTTTAAGGTCACTGTAGCCAAGCGGGTAACACACTTGTCTAGGAACTCGGAGGACGTGGGTTTAAAACCAGGTACAGGCAGATACATAGTAGCTTGGATGACCACTTAACATGGCGGTCCTCTGTCATTGGGTCCTATCCCCAGTGGCAGGCTAAAGAACCTCAAGGACGTTGATAAATGGTCATCCTTGAGCCTCTATCTTTTAGTTAGGGGAATGTCAGTTACTTGTGAGTTGGGACTGTACTTGTGAAGTCGAATGGGTTAAACAGAGCTCTGAGTCCTGTAGTGTATGGAGATATTGTGCTTTGTATAAAAAATAAGTACACAAATACACAAATTATCCTGAGTGAAAAGATCGAACTCCTATATGACAAAAATGACTGGTTATATTCCAATTGGGGATATGAAAGCAATATTGGAATAGCCCTCTAAGAAATTAATGGAACACCCACCCATGATTTGCATAATTTGGAAAAACGGGTGCAGAATCTATTCTGGCCCAATGTTCGCTTGTCATAAAGTGTGATTAATAATTGAACCAAATTTTTTCGGGGGGTGATCCCCAATAATGGTGAACATTCACATATATTTAACTTGATATAGCTGTATTGGAGTCTTATATCATGGAAGAAATTTGAAGTGTTCCATGGTATGTCAAGTCTGCTAGGTGGGGATCACCAGACACAAAATAATCACATCTTTGGTCAATGTATCAGTAAAGTTCAGCGGTCTTAACCACAAGCAGGGATTGACAAAATATCAGGGGGAAATAAGCTCTAACTTTTCACATAGGTGGAGGGGTGTAATATTGTGGCAACAGAATGGGTAAATGTGAAATTTGATTAAATGGATAATACAAGTGAATACAGGTCAATATACGAGTACTCGCGGACATAACCACAAACAAGGAGTTATTCTCTTTGAAGTAATTGAACATCTATGTTCCTTTTGTTCTATGATGACAAACAACTGGAAAGCAGTGACATGCAGGTTTTTTTGTGGGAAATCTATCATGAAATAAAAATGAATTACTGTATGAGCTGAAATTCCTACGAGAATCAAATCTTAGCCAATTGCTACCCATACCAGTAATTTTTTGTAATTGGTTGATCCTGTTTTATTGTTACCTCGACAAGGAAGTTATGTTTTCAGTTACATCTGTTTGCCTCTTTGTTTTACCCCAGTTACACTACAGGTGGTACGCCCCGCAGTCATAGACATTGGACGAAACACTCCTGTCTTTCAATTACCGTCTGTGGTTCAGATGTTAACTTTTGACACAGTGGCTAAACATCCAATACCTTGTGCATTCTACGTAAGTTTTAAAATGTTTGAAATTTCTGCCTCTGACCACCTGACCATGAGCATGCACAGATGAATTTCTTGTAACTGAAGGTGTAGTCCACAGTATATATACGGATGTGACTCAGTCATCTTTCAGTGTAATATGACGACACAGGGTGAGTGGACTTTTTGTCACCGTGTCACAATTTCGCATTAAACCTCACATGGTAGTTGAAGGGCAAGGGCATTTCATTCAACACCTATAACTGTTGATTATACCTCCTGTAGTGTGATGGATACACCAAATCTTGGATGGCATGAGGCGTACTCGCTGAATAAAACCTCTAACCACGTGTTATACCTGCTATAGTGAGACTGGGGTGTTTGCAAAATAACTGAAAAAAGGTACAGACGGATTTTGATTTTGAAGTTTTGATGAAATGTTCACACTAGCACTAGATAATAGGAATGAGATATACAGAAAAATTATATCACGAATGAAGATGACAATATTGTACGAGTGCATAGCACGAGTATTATATTGTTAATCTTCATGAGTTACATAAATGTTTTTTTTTTCTGTATATGTCTAATGAGGAATGATTTACTTTTATTAGCCACCATTTTGTATGATTTGTAAGTTAAATAAATACATATGAAAGGAGAGAAGGTGGAAATGACTTTCTTCAGAACGCAGTCGTCCTCACCCACGCCCTTGTCATGACAACATGCTTATTTGGAACGGCCGTCAAAACTCGCCATAACATGGCCACAAGTCCCTTGTTTCTGTCCTGGTGAAGACATAGTCGTAGATAAGTTTGTAGAAACACTTGGAAGTAAAATTCAAATGGATGAATTGGATGTAGATGTAAAACTTCGTCTTCGTTGAAAACACGTCCACACTCTCCACGTGCCAAAAGAAAAAGATGCTATGACGTCATGCAGTTTAGACAGGAGGAAGAAGTACGATGCGCCACCTGGCGAATGCACTCTCCAGACTGGTCCTGCCAGTATTCTATACAGGACGTCTTTTTCTGGCGTTTGGCGGGACCGGTCGCACCGACCGGTAAAGCAATTGTCTATTGGATAGGATGTATTAACGCAATAAAAAGACAATGTTAACTTGGCTTATTTTATTTCAAAAGGTGAGTTTAATGTTTACATAACATGGTTTTCATTTACCGGAAATTACCGGTAATATTTTAAGTGAAGCTAGGGGCACACTGTCATTATCGTCCATCCCCGACTTTTGTACTTACAGTGATGAATTGCTCATCGGCGTTACAGAGTGTGGGGACGGTATATTTCAAAACAACAATATTGGGAATTACCCCCAGTTTTTGAGGACAATTAACTGCCCATTTTGACAACTGATGATCACACATTAATTGTTTACTATATTTTGTTGATTATTATACCATAAGACACTTTCTAGAGGAGTATACATGTACTTTGTTTTGATTGGAATTTTCCATTAACAACACAAGTGATAAGAATTTCCTTGTTGTACCAAAACTTTCATCCATCTACTAAAAGTTCTGTCAAACAATTTGGTTATAGCTTGGATTTTGATTCGGAATGCTCTTCCATTCATGATTATCCCCTCTATTGCACTTTTCTGAAAGAAAGTAAAATCCTACCTCAACACCAAGGCATAGAGTAAGAAATCTAAAATTCGCCAGGAATCTAAAATTCGCCACCTCTAAAACCTTAGTTAATTTTATGAAGAAAATGATGTTTTTGTCTAAAAATTGGTATTTTTCAGTTCAAAATGCCTTAATTTACTATACAGTCAACAAATCTCACCACAATTCATTTATTTTATTAGTATTTTGACATGTGGCGAATTTCAGATATGTGGCGAATTTTAGATTTCTTACTCTACCAAATATACAGGGGCATCTGTGAATATAAAAAGCTCGATATTTAACTTGCATTTTCTCAGCCATTTCTGTGTGGATTTTTATGCAATATGAACGAGCAGAAGCACTGTTTAAAGACCTTTCTAATGATATATAATACATATTTGTAGGTTGCATATTTTCCGAAATATTAGTGAAAATTAGAAAGTTATTGACACTAATTATCCATGGTACGGAGGTGCCATTATATACAAATAACATATGACCCGCTCCATATGTCCCCCTATAGGGGTCATATATGGTTTGCGGTGGATACTAAAATTCAATTTTACGGTGATCCAGATTGCCATCTGGATGCAGAAAATTTTATTATTGCACTCTTAAGCAATACTAAAGGTGTAGTGGTGGACCTTTGTGGAGGTTTTCACTTTCTAGTACCCTTATTTGACTCTGTATTATTTAAATTATGAAAAAAACAGAAAAAGATGGCTCTTGGTGAAATACTGGTTTAAAGTTAGGAATGATCCACCACTGATTTTGGATCCAAAAATTTTAAAGGATTTGGTGAGCTTTGGCAGTGGTTTGTGTTCTTTAAGTGCTATTGTTTAAATATACATTTGAGTTTCTAGTAATGGCAAAAGTTATATGTGTCATTCGTACCGTACCAGGTTATTGTACCCCAAAGCCTTTCTGTAAATTGCCATTTTAGGCAAAACAAAATACATTTGAAATTTTAAAAAAATAAAACTTAATTTTTGCTTCAGATAACAGTAATTATCTTTGTAATATAAAGATAAAGTCTTATGGCTGATTCACATTGCAGCATTGCACGCAATCTGAACATTGATCCAGAAATCTAAATATTCACAAATCTTTTTCTCTAATCTTGCAACCCACAGTTTTAAAGAAAATACTCAATATTTAGTCTCTGACAACTTCTTCCTTCAAAGTGAGTTATGAGGCTACCTGACTGACTTAATGCCTCATTAAGTTAAAGTTAATGCCTCAATCACAACTTTATCTCATCGCTAAAAAGGTGGGAAAGTCTCTTGGACCACATGCACGAGCTGCAAACCATCAGAGACAAAAGTAGTGGACTAGGATTTGTGAAAATTTGGAGACAAAAAAAATTAAAGTCGGATGCATCCCATACCTGGCCTTGAACTCAAACGATCACCCATTCAAGTACCAATGTAGCTCATCACTGCTTAACTCCAGTGATTAGATGGGTACTCATCACACTATGCCACAATTCATGAAAGTCTCCCCCCCCCCCCTCAAAAAAAATAACAATAATAATACTAAAATGATCTCTAGAAGCATGAGCCTCACTTTAGCTCATGTTTAATTAATAAATTACAATGGTTGGGAGGGTTAGTCAGCAGTCCTGGACAATAGATTATTAAGCTTGAGATGGACTGGTTTAGATTGGTGAATTAAATTAATGAACCAATCACAATGAACATGGCTATGAGTGAAAAACTATACCACAAAAGAATAAAAAATTTAAAACTTGAGAATAGGTTAGAGTATTCTGAATAATGCATTTTAATATGAATTTAAACAAGGCCAAAGTCCCCTAGCCGGAGCGCAAAGCCATCAGAGACACGAGTAGTGCACTAGAATTTATGAAAGTTTGGCAACACAAAGAAATTCCAACTCAGACACATCCCACAGCTGATCTAGAACTCAGACGGTCACCCATCCAAGTGCTAATGTAGCCCATTGCTGCTTAACTTCAGTGAGCAGACAATTACCCATCAAGCTGCACCACAATTCATGAAAGTCCAGTGACAAAAAAAAAAGTGATCTATAGAAGTGTGAGCTCTATTGAGGCTCACACTTAAAAAGAGGTAATATGGCCAGAATAAAACAGTATGGTTGACCATGTTACGGATTCTGTGCTGTGTGAATCAACTTTAATACTGTGTTAATGTCAAAGTGAAAAAGTTTGAAGCCGACAAACAAAATGGCGGCTAAAATTTTTGACCCAGCTTCAAAACAATTTACAATAAAACTTTATGTAGCAAACCTTTTATCCGGACTTAATAGACCAAGACAAAATGAATGAACACTTCCTTGAAAATATAAAAAAGCTTTAAAAACTCCAAGAAAATTTTACTTCATATTCAAGTTTTCATTGATTCTTATGTCTTAGAGACATAACTTAATATGCATTTATGAGAATCATTTTTCAATTTGATACTGTGTAATTAGAGGCAAGGCCCTGAACCTGTGTCCTTCTAGTACACAGTATCATTGTTACACCATCTTGCATGACAGCTGCTACTTTGTCTTTCTGCCATTAAAAGGCTGTACATAATAAATAACTACAGAGTCAATAACTGTCAGTGTGTTACCATCTTCAGGCAAACAGTTAATTTTTTGTTATGTCAGTCTTGTGCTAACTTAAATTCAAGATGTAAATCATAATTAAGTGGCTTTATATTGTGAAAATGGTCCCAAATATTGGATGACAATATGAAAATGATAAATTAAAATATAAAAATTATAATACATTTCAGTAATATTTGGCTTAAATATTTATTTGTTCATGTTATTACAGCTGTGCATACAAATGTATGCAATAACTGTGGTGTGTCACCCAGCTGGAGGGTAGGAGGGTACAAGAACAGGTTATAGGAATGACAATGAATTTCCATTTCATTAAGCTTTTACCTTGAGACATAATATGAACAAATGGATGTACATATTCAAGGATGCGACCAAACCTTACAAATTAATAGCTGAATAGCCAGGGATGACAGGGTTAATGTAATATAGTAGCCTTGATAAAGGCTTGTTTTAATTTGTAAAATAAAATGAAAAATTTATATAATGTGATACATCGTCTATGGCGCTGATTTTGCAAAGAGGGGTGCTTCAAAAGCAAGAAAAAAGGGTAACACCAAACAATAGTATCCACAAGGGAAGAGAGAGTTATAATGGTGGGAAGGTAAGGCTGAAAAATTAGTCTTCAGTTTGTTCTCGAAGAAGACATAAATATTTGTAACCTGACTACAAGCAGTAATCTATGCGACACAAATGATATGCAAATACAAAATTCAGGCTGCCATCTTGTTTGGGGGAACGGACACTAGAAACCAAGAATCTGCTTCCATGACTGAGCTTACTGGAATGTACCACTGAACAAATATAAAAGTCGAAAATCTAAATTTGAATATCGGGGCGCATAGTCTTATGGACAGGTCAGTATAAGGGACAGACAGTACAGCTAATTGTCTGTCTGCTGTCCTGTCCTGTCCAAAAGACTGTCCACCCCTGTATTACATCTCCCTTTTTGTATATGTCTAATGAGGGATGTTCATCCACCATTTTATATGAACAATAACTAAACTGAGTCTATATTTAGACAAATAATGCAAAAAGGGGCTATAATATATACAAGGGTTACAAGTGAATATATAAAACATCAATATTTAACCTGAGATGTCGTGCCATTCCGGTATAGAGTTTGATGCAATAACATCATAAAGAAGTACTTTTCTGATAATGTATGTAACACATTTGAAGGTTACATGGCTTACAAAATATTGAAGAATTTGTAACTTTAATTGTGCGTATTGAGTGGGGTCAGATATACAGAAATATGTCAATACCTGTATGACACACACACACACACACACACCCCACTTAGTACAAATACGTCAGTTGGTAGATAGTAAAATAAAAAAATACTTAGCTTACAAACAAAAAAAGTCATTTTCACATAGAGACTGTTGCCAGGCTAGTTTTATGTAAGCCAGAATTTCACAACAAATTACCACAACCCCCTAATGTGTAGTGCTTTAACTTGCTGATATTTTTTGCCCTCAATAATTAACTTCTGGGGTGGAACATAGCAATTATTTGTAATACATAGAGAGATAGCATGACAAAACTGAGAGACTCGGCTATTGTGTAGTTATTTTCTTCTCCATTTTAACGTAAGTAGTAATTACAGATGATAAAAGGCCATGTGGCCGTATATCTCCCCCTTCTTAAAAAAGAACTTTTGATTTTTTAATGTTTATCTTAAACTCGTCAATTTAACTTCAATGAATATAGCTTTGTACCCATTTTAAATATATTGATCTGTTTATTATATTTTATGTTTTTAACAAAGAATACAGTACTTATCCCAACAGTGAGGTTATCCCTTTACACATGTACAAGAACTTCACGGACCATTTGTAAAACTTTTTTGTCAGGAAGAGACTATATTGAAGTTAATCCGCGTTGAAAGTATTGATTTGCCAACAAAAGGGCAGACGCATGACTTTATAAGTTAGCTGAATTATCTGCAGGATATTGTCAGAGAGTGTTTCCACACTCCCGATCAACTATTTTTATCCCCCAACGATCACTTATAAACCCATGTAGGACTAGATACTTTTAACATGTATACAAATTGTATGTTGAAATCACTAAAATAAATAAAAACTGAGTGTAATACTTTCTCAGATTTGATTTGGTATGTTTGACTCAATGTTACCAGTTAGCCAAAACAAATTGAAGAAAGATGATGCTTTTATTTGCTAGTATATTCTACGAGAAAATACTAACCAGTCAGGAAATTTTAACATTAAATATCTTTACATCTTTACATTTGTGTTCAAAGACAAATAATATATTTTATGAAAACATTCTAGTGTGCAGTAATTAGTATGTTGTGTATAAAAATAAATGTGTAAAATCCAATCTGGTGTCTTTGCTGTGTTGTGCTAGACTAGAGCTTTTGATATTATGGATGTTGAACACTCACATCTGAGTTGTAGGACTGGGCTATGCTGGCTTTGCTTGGATTTTAGAACCCCAAAAAGAAGTAAAAACACTGCATTAATCTATGGAGCCCAGGAAGGGACATAGAACTGTTTTCCTATCATTTTTTATCTCGTTTCCACAAGATAGTAAGTCATTACCACAAGTTAGCAAGTCGTTACCACAAGATAATAATTAGTTCCCACAAGTTTACAAGTCGTTCCCACAAGATAACAAGTCCTTCCCACAAGTTAAAAAGTCGTTCCCACAAGATAGAAAGTCGTTACCACAAGATACTAAGTCATTCCCACAAGTTAGAAACTCATTACCACAAGATACTAACTCGTTCCCACAAGTTAACAAGTTGTTACCACAAGATGCTAACTCATTTCTACAAGTTAGCAAGTCATAACCACAACATACTAACTCGTTCCCACAAGTTATAAAGTCATTACCACAAGATAGCAAGTCGTTACCACAAGATAGCAAGTCATTATTACCACAAGATATGAAGTCATTCCCACAAGTTTTACTAGGCCATGCTTTGATGCCAATATACAGACAATTTCTTTGTCTATGATACCTAACTTATACAGAAGTCACCCATCTACTAGCATACCATTCAAGTTTACATATGCCTGTAGGCTTTTAGTGACCTTCAAGGGTTGCATGCTTCCTATTACTTTACATGTCCAACTTTTATACCATGATGGTTATCATTTTAGCAATTTTAATGGTTATTCTTCTTAAGTACCTACCTAGTGACCATCAGAGGTCACCTACTTATTATTACAGTATATTGTATTACTGTCTTTTAGAGGTGCCTGTTTAATGGTAGTTTCCTTCGTCTTTCTAAGATATTTTAGTATGTTGCATTGGATTGGGGGCTTTTTGTCACAGCATACCTTGCAGGATCTCCATCAGATTCTCATATAAGCTATACCTGGACACAACAAAACTCGTGTTTGCTGTGCTGCAAAGTGCATAGTCTTATCATTCTCAATCCCTTCTTTATATCCATTACACTATAACTTACATTTTCTTTCTTCATAGATCATTTCTTTTTCTTACAGAAAATTTGCCATTTTTGCCCTGGTCTTAACCCCCTGTCTAAATTTCTAAATTCTTCTAGTATGGACACGGGCAATGTAGAGGTATACTACAAATTGGGTTATAGTGTCTGCATGTGGCACCTGAGGGGGAACCACCCCATTATGTGCTCATATATGTTGTAAATAATTTTTCTATCTGCCTTTTATCTAGTAACAATCTTAAAGTTTTTTATTTTTTATTTATTTGGGGTTTCATGTTGCTTTCAACACTGTACAGGTCATATCACGACCGGTAGTTGGAAGGGCAGAGGAAACCAGTACATACAGTTGGTCAAGGTTCTGTACTTTAAACTGCCGACCAACGGCAAGCAACTACCATCTTTCCCACAGGAGGTAGGGCCGGGAACCGAACCTTAAACAATCTTAAACAAATTTATATATACTAGTTTCAGTAATAATTGATAATACTGCCAAGCTGTTAGTACTCAATGCTATAACTGCTATGCATAATAAATATTTTAACCCCTGTTTGCATATTACTGGTACCTGGGAATGAGTTTATAAGTGGTGGGAATGAGTTAGTAAGTGGTGGGAATGATTTAATAAGTGGTGGGAACGAGTTAGTAAATGGTGGGAACAACTTGATAAGTGGTGGGTATGAATTAAGACATGTATGACAGAGAAAACCAGTACATACAGTTGGTCTAGGTTCTGTACTGTAATCTGCCGCCCATCAGTAAGAAACTACCATCTTTCCCACATAATGTTTGGGATTCGAACCGCCGACCTCATAGGTGGGAAGCGAGTGTGTTACCACTGTCCTAGCATGGAACCCTGAAATATAACTTGTCATTTGGTCTTTTGTTTTATATATTTGACCAGAAGGTTAAGTTGTTTTTTTTTGCTATGGAAATAATAATACAGCTTAGAAACTATGAGTAAAATATTTACAGTGAATTCACGGTTAAAACCTGGTTACTTCTACCTGTTAGCTAACACAGATTTAGACAGACCAGTAACACATGTCCAAGCACGGCATTAAGGAAATTGGCTTGTGGAATGTTATTACATTAGTCCAATAACTAAATGCAAATCAAGTGGGTCACAAAACACCTGCAATGAGGCACAGAAATATATCTAATAATTTTCTTTTGTAAAGATTAATGATGGAAAAAGTAATATATTTAATACTTCTCTAAAAATGATTGGGAAAAACCTGGTGCAAAGAAAGTGGGATGACACAGATATTGTTTTGAGATATTCACCTTTAAAAACAACTGCTGTCGGTTCCAGATGCAAAGAGCTCGGCAACAGGTTACCTGGTGTGAAGCCATGGAAGATAATTACTACCATTAACCATCTAGTTGTCCCCATATTTTTATACTAAGACAATGGATCAAATATATACGTGCTGTGTGCTTCTTCTGGAGGTCTCTGAGAGATTATCTGTGTTTAGATTTTACTATCATTTCTTAATGTTAACAAATGGGGCTCGGAGGTGTAGCGGTTAGAGTGCTTGCCTTCAACCTCTAAGGTGGCTGCTTCTAACCTCGGCCTGGGCACCTCATGGAAGAAAGTTGGTAGTTGCATGCCAATGCGCAGTGGGTAGCAGTGCAGAATCTTTACCTGGTAGAATCTTTATCTAGTTTGGACTGGTTCCTCCTCCTGTAAACTCCCTGTCGCCATATCATCATGGCTGTTGAACGTGCATAAAACAAAAAGTAAATCTAAATCTAACCTCAACAAATGTACCAACAACTCCTTTGATTAAAATCTTATAATCTGTGGCTAAGAGAAAAGTAGGTTTAAGAAACTGACCAATACTAAAGTTCTTTCTTTTCAAGAGATTTTAATTTTTAGATTTTAAAGCTTTAAAAAAATCTAAGAATATGGAAATCTTAGCAGCAAACCGGACTTAGTTGCCTTCAATTTTACCACAAAGTATGGTTGGCGATTTGTCTTGTCCTTGTTTTAATCACCATTACAGTCTCACAATAATAGCTGAACAAATCACAAGGTTGCATGACACAGTTGAAAAGGCCAGAGGAAGTGATTATTTCTTTTTCTTAAGAGTGCATTAACTCTTGTAAAAGATGCAAGAAGGAATCAGTTTCCAGTGACTGTCATCTTGTAAGAAAATAGATGGTTTATGCCCTGTACTATTAGACAGGTAATGACAGTTTTTATTTCAGTTCTATAGAGTCGGTGGCAAATGGTAAGCTTTACCATAGTCTGTCACTCAGTGGAGATCTATTACTTGGACAGAAAACTACTGGTTATTATGCTGCCTGGTGTGGCAAAGGAATCTGATTAAGTCTCTACAAGTACAGCTCAATGAAGTTTAGGTGTGCAGTTAAATCACTCTGTCCACCAAATCAAGATGTTCATTTCACGGACGGATTTTGTCACAGATGTTGGCTCCTTATTCATGAAGTATGGTATTCAACTTGTAAGGTGGGGGCCACACTGGTAACACACTCAGCTCCCACATCTTAGGTCTGCGGTTCATACCCTGGACCCTATGTGGGAAAGTTGCTTACCAATGGCCAGCAGTTTACAGTACAGAACCTCGACTAACTGTATGTGCTGGTTCTATCTGCCCATAAAACAACCTATCTTGCTATGACCTATACAGTGTTGAAAGTGACATTAAAACCCAAATAAATAAATAAATAAACTTGTAAGTTTGTCTGGTCGAAAAATACTTCAAATAGTTTTACAAAATTTTGAAAATTCGCTAGTAAATGATACATCCTGAAACAGAAGACAAAGTGGGATCAAAAGACAATGTATACCATAAATTTCTATAATTATGCAATTAACATATTTGTAATAGATTGCTGCTACTGTGGCCTGGCGGGTAACACACTCATCTAGAAACACTTAGGGCCTGGGTTTGAACCCAGATACAGGCAGATACATAGTGGCTCGGATGACCCCTTAAAATGGCGCTCCTCTATCATTTGGTCCTTCCCCCAGTGGCAGGCTGAAAAAACCTCCAGGACATTGATAAACAGTCATCCTTGAGCCTTTGTCTTTCCGTTTGGTGAATGTCAGTCACTTCAGAACTTGGGCTGTACTTGTGCAGTCAGGATGGGACATAATGTTTTAGCAGTTTGAGTCATGTAGTACAATGTGATATTGCCCTAAGTATAAATATACAATACAATGTTTAGTCAACAGAAAAAAATACTGTGTATTTGAAGTAATTTGTAAGCCCATTAGGGGCCATAGCGGCAGTGGTAACACACTCACTTCCCACGCCTGAGTTTGGCAGTTCAAACCTGGGAACTTATGTGGGACAGTTGGTTGTTGTTTACTGATGGTCGGCAGTTCACAGTACAGAGCCTTGACCAACTACATGTACTGGTTTCCTCTGCCCATAAAACTACCCATCATGATATGACCTGTACAGTGTCAAAAGTGATGTAAAACCTCAAATAAATAAATCATTTAAGTCCATAACGGAGCTGAGCAATTTATGTATAAGGTTGTCTTTGTGTTGTGAATTTCATTTCACTACAATAAGTTTACTGTGTTTGAGATTTGGCTATAATATAAGGAATTTTAATTCTCTTGAGAGATATCGTTTTTAGCAACAAAATTATCTCAGAAACCATAGTGGTCTATGGTCTGTTGTTTAAATATGCAATACGTTAATACTATCACTTGAATTATGTAACTAAGGATGCATTTCACAGCTACTTTTTTGGCATTTTCTTGGTAAATATACTAGTCACTTACTCTTTACTGAAGCAAAGTGGTGGGTATTAAACGTAGAATATCCTTCATTGGATATATGCAAGAAATATCTCATATGAAGATGAATAAGATAATACTAATGCTAAACACTTGTTTTATATTTCAATTGTCAGCTCCATCCATGACATTTTTTTTCGTTTATATCATTGGGGAAGTTTTCCTATTATAATTAACCTCTTTGGATTGAACTCTAAAATTACTTTTTTTCAGTATTATGCTCCGTTTAAGGGTAGTTAGAAAGAGCACCAACACAAATATTTTTATACTGAACTAACAAGACACGTGACCATTTTTTGCCAGAGGTCTACCCACCCCACTTCTTTTATTCATAATGTCCATTTAATGTGCTTGTAACCCCACTTCTTTTATTCAAAGTGTCCATTTAATGTGCTTCTAACAGAGTCCACTGCACTGCAGGTACTGCAAATAAGCTTTTATCACTTGAATCTATTCCAACAATAGAATTCTGGATAATACAGTTCCTCCATTTTATCATGTTCTTTGATGTTGCAAAAATTGCTATCACTATAGCCCATTCGTGTATAAATAAGCTTGAAACAGGTTTACTTCATGTCCACTATAACAGAATTAATCAGCGCCCTCTTTTGAAAGTATTTCTTCTTGTCATCGACCAGCTATTGGCCTTTAATCCCCCTTTTATCTCAACAGGTGGTCAAATCAAAACAGTCGGTGTTATTAGATTAATCACGCTTGGTCTGTTACATAGTTAGGTTTACTTGAACTGGACCATGGCTGTGGAAATTTGACAGGTGTTCAAAATGGTAGGTAACATGTGCTCATAAAGGATATTTTATCGGAGTTTTGAAATCAAAGATATTATCCACAAAAGAATGAGATCAGCTAATATTTCTCAAACAGCTATCAAGTTTTCTTTAGAAATTTATATCACTGTAAAATGGTTGTAGGTTATTGGATTTAAAAACTTCAAGGTGTTAGATGTAATCTTCATGTGTTTGTTGGTCTGACGATTTCACTGGGTTTTAGGAGGTTTTGTTCCTCAGTGCCGACACCAGATAGCCACTGCTGGGCCTAGTGTTTCTAAACACCAAATATCAAAGGTAGATTTTCTATATTTATCACACAAAAGCTTTGGTTGGTTTTATTTTTGAAATCATAACCAATTCTTACTTTCAATTCACTTTTGCCCTTATTATTAAGGACATAATTTTAGATTCTGCGCACATGACATCTTTACTGAAAAGTATATGCACATGCATTTCTATGTCCAGCATTTACTCGCTGACCAGTGATGGATGGGTCCTCACTGGCTCATTGGGTTGGCAGGATTGGCATATATAATAACAGGCTGTCACCTAAGCTCCTGCATGGGTTCGACTCCCACAATATGACCGTGGCTTTGAACGGCACCCCAACTTTGACATTTGATCTGACCTCTGAGGGTTTTGCGAATGCTCTTTATATATTAATCTGTACCAACATTAATTGGTCTTTTTCTGTGTAAAGTTTTTTTTCGTGTGTGTGTGTGGTGGGGGTGGGGCTCCTAATGCTCCAAGCAAATTACATACGGTATTTCAGCTGGCTATGGACCTCATAGAAACAAGGAGACAGAATGTTGATCCACACATCTAGCTACAGTGTTACTACAGAAGAACTGGGGAGGACAATTGTTGGTCACCAAAATTATACAGAAAAGACTCTAAAGATAAGTAACGTATACGTTAATATATTAAACTTTGCCTTATATTAATCTTCAGAATTAACGTTACGTTAATGGGAGGAAAGGCAGCAGGGGAGTCGCAGAAAAGAGACGACACTATCACTTACAATTTGGTATAACCTGTCTATGTAACTTGGATTCAAGATAATTTGCTTTGTCTATATTTACCTGCGCCCTATAGTCGGTGAACTGGTGGAGATTAAGGGATATAAAAGTTCACAATGGATACGATTACATTATGGCTAGGTATGGACAATGCACTTCAATAAACCTACAGTAGGTGGAACAGTGAACGTTTCAAAACTTCTCTTGACTTTAATCCTGCATATTATTACTGTGCTGTATAAAAAAATTAAAAATTAGTCTTGTGACTTTTATATTTAAATTTTATCACTGCCAACTACAGACTCGTGTTGTATTTAGCAGGAAAACTTCCCATATGATATTACATGAAAAAAATTTCTCATGAAGATGAACAATGCAATACTCGCAGGCATTCCATATACGTCTTATTTTTAATGATGTTTTACGTTTATCATCCACCACATTGGTACAATAATAAGAAAAATAAGTCAATATTCTGCTGACCTAATATTTAAATTACATATCACTTGATTATTATATTAAGCAGGAAGCATATGTAAACAATTTCTAAGATGTATTATAATTAATCCGGAAGGATGATATAATGTATCTCTGTTATAATAAAGTAATCTACTGTTGCCTTGGTACATTTCTGTAAGCTTTCTCTTGCAATAATAAACTCCCACTTTGCAAAAGAAAGACCTTTAATTTACACACACATTATATTAAAATGACAGATGACTATTGAAATATCAACTCTTTGTGTGGACTGACACACAGAAGGAGGAGAAAAAAGTGAAATGTTATTTCACAGGTTGTTAAATTTTCCTTTTCAAACCTACAAGGTTGTTGATATGAATGCAGTTTTATAAGAGAAGGGTATCAGGTTGCATGCTATTAGTGACACATGTGTGTACCTTATGATGTTACTTCTTTAAATACATAATCAGGGCAATGGGAATCTTGATGGAGCCACCCAGAAGGCTTATTTAACTATCATAATACTAAACACTCTGATCTCTGATGTTTCTTATACACCTGTCCCACTGTCACTAGTTGGCTACTAGACTTGAGTAGTCTTTATATTTTTTATTCCACCAAATCTGACATACATGGTGTCATTGTCAATCAACCTGATTGGTGGGGATCCCACTGTCTGGTGAAATACTTTTGTCCGCATCAAATTCTAGAAAAAAAAGTCATTCAGTCCTCATATAATACCTAAGACAAAAGTACTCGATGAAAGTCTAGTTAGCTACATGCCTGTCCCGATTAAGCAGACGTGAGTATAAACTTGTCTGTTGAACGCCCAATGTTTACACTTGTGATGATTGGCAGCATAATTGCAGCAATTGTAAACAACCACAGAAAGTCTTCAGCATGTTTAAAAATCTTTGCAAGAAAGCATTTCATCATGATTTTATTATGATCTATTTTGGGCGTTACAATCTATATTTCCAGAAGTACAACCTGTCATGGTCACCCTTTTTCTTATAGGACAAATCGTCAATAAAAATTCCACTGCATCCACTTTATACGGATACTACCCTCTAGTCAAGGTACTTCTTATCTTCTACCAAGAATAAGCCTCTGAGTGATCTTGTCCCAAGATCAGTCTGACTAGTCTGCCGATTAATCTTCTCCACTTTCTAATAGGGATTGCGACTCAAGGTTCAACTCATTCATGATGTGATGGAACTAGATGGTAAGACCAACAGTTTTGTCATATGACTTATGTATTTAATGATGTCAAAAATCACATATTCCATTATTTTCCAGCCCTTTTTTATCGGATCTGTCGTAGTATGTCAGCTTCTGCTTATGGTCATAACTTGGCAGACACCTTAACCTGGCACATAATACATTATGGAATACTAATGATGAGCTGCTTGGTCTCAGCCACACTAGTGCATTTCCTGGAGTAGATCATACTAAATAAAGAGTTGGTGATGGTAGTCTAAGTAATGACAGAGATAAATTAATTGCTATATGCAATTTCAATGTACTTAATATAAGTTCTGTACCAATTTGAGGTACAGATAGAAGCTGCAAATTTTATTATTACTCATGAAAAAAAAACGTTACAAAAATATCTAAGTTATTACTAGAACCTGAGCAAAAATTAGGATTCTGAGTTTAAGAAGTACCAAGTTATGGCGCCAGGCAGCACATCAATAACTGGAACAGGGGTATAAAGTTTTATGTAATGCCTTCTTCACATTTACCCGATCTATTATTTTCGTAATCATTTTGATGCAGGTTATTTTAATAATGTATACGTGTCAATATTTGCACCTCACTATAATAAACAAAATATTCTATTTAGTTCTATATGGGCAGACGAAATTCAGGGGCAATATGTTTAATAAAGAAATTACTATCATAAAATGTATCCACAATTTTATAATTTAACAAACTGCAGCTATTGCATACCTTTGATATGGTAGAAAGTATCACAGGGAAAGGTCAAATGATTGACCACACAGCAGTAACGGCCCAATCAAGTAACCAAAAAAAAAATCTGTAAACATGACAGTGATAAGGTTGTTGCATTTTGCATGGAACAGTTATATTTAACTAAAAGACATCATTTTATTTGGGCACATTTTTCACCAATTAATAAATCCGTATATTCAGTTGAGGTATAATACTAATCTGACAACATCACCAAAGTGAGCCACATTTAAGATTTGTGCCATTCAACTGTCCATAGTTTAAGATATCTATGTGGATCCAAAAATAACACTTTATAAATTCGTTTTGTATTTGAATTTTTCACACATTGTACATGTATCATATCATGCCTGGGGGTTGAGTGGGTGGAGCAAACCAGTACAAAGTAGTTGCTTAACATTCTGCACTGAAAACCAGGGGCCACGGTGGCAGAGTGGTAACACTCTCGCCTCCCACCTCTGAGGCCGAGGTTTGGTTCCCGTCATAGCCTCAAGTGGGAAAGCTGGTACTTGCTTGCCGTTGGTCGGCAGTTTACAGTACAGAACCCTGATGAACTGTATGTACTGATTTCCTCTGCCCTTCCAACTACCCGTCGTGATATGACCTGTACAGTGTTGAAAGCGATGTAAAACCCCAAGTAAATAAATGCACTGAAAACCATCAGACAAAGGCATGCTACTACCACCTTTCTCAGGCATTGGAATTAACCACAGGACCTGAGAGATCGGACCTAAAGCTACTCTTATATCCCACTTATAAACATCCTGTATTGATTTTTGTGAAAAATTTACAGCCGTGGCCAGGTTGTGGAAGAAGCAGATGTTTGCAAGGGCATCTTACTTACAAAGCAAGTGACTCTTTTTGTGACCTGGTTGCATGTTAGTTGTTTCTATGGTCATTTTCTTATCTTAGCCTTGGCTTTGTGTCTGAATGATGAAAAATACCTATAGACCGCATAATGTGGGTGTCATTATTGTGCCAATGGCCAGTACATATGGGTATTTAAGACAGACTTAAGAAGTTCATACACTGTAAAAAAACACTATATAAAACCTGTGTCCAAAATATGGGACATAGTAAAACATCTTATTGGGAGAGTGTGAATCTGGGTTATAAATTATATTCCTCTTTGGAAGGCTGTGAGATTTTACAGAGAGAGTTTTTGTCAAGTGTTACACCAGCTTAATGCTGAAGAAGTCTATTGGCATAATGATGCTTATTATACAGGAGATAGTTGGCGAGAGAGCATACAACTACTTTGGTTGATTCAAATCTATTAAACCTCAAGTGTTGTATATTTTGTTTGGTTGTCCTTCAAGATTTAAGATCACATAATTGATACTATGCTGTCACTGAAGTGTCTTTTGACGTAAAATCTCCACACGGGAATAATAAACTGACATAATTTGCCATCACAGTAAAACAAATATGCGCACGTGATATTGTTTTAATCAATTTCGAGACAATTAATTTATTAAAATTTAAAAAAACATTAATTTCAAATAATTGTACATAGTGTGTTACAACTGGGGTAAGAAATGTACGATTCGCCATGGGGGTACCCTAGCCTTGTTAAAGGCTCAATTTTCTTTGCAGAAAAGGAAAATGTTCAGTTCAGATAATTAAGTTTCAGTTTATACAATGTACTCATATATCTACTGGTGTTTACACTAGCATACAGCATAGACAGTCTCTGTCTGGTACCCTTATAACTCTTAACGTGTATGAGTGCTTAATATGAATCTGCATGTTTGAAAAATATATCATACAAAATTGAGCCTTAAGCAAGGTTATGAGCACCTCTTCAATTTTCTTTACAAATTTTGCATCAGGGTAGATCAGAGGCCTACTTTGGTCACAGAATTCACAAATATGGAAAGAATATCCTCCAATTCAAACAAATAGAAGAGAAAGTTTTCTCACCGGTGAAATTCACATACTGTGGCGAATTTCCAATTTCTAACTAGAAATGACGTTTAGCTTTTGTGACATTCAGAAACGAAGAAACCAGGGACTCCGGGAGTAACTTTCTAAATGATGGACCACCCAGCGATAATATTACAAGGGCGATAAGTTAACACAAAGGAGCCTTATTCATCCCTAGTCATATCCATTCAGTTCAGTTTTCAATGAATGATTTATAATACAGTTTTCAAAAACCTTAACAGAGATATTGTGTCAGTTAAAACCGTCTTCAAAGAAAATACAAAACCCTGAAGAAAGGAGGTTGAAAAGGATGCCAAAAGGGACAGAGTTTAAAACCAGGGTAGGCCTATGTCATGTTGTTACCAACATTTATAACCAAGCAACCTGCAACTGAATAAGGAAAATGGCCTCCTGGTCAAAACTTTCATGTTATTATGGTCATGACAGTGCATTAAGGATCCCCTTGTCATTGCCCAGAGGTGGTATTCACTAATATTGATCAATTTCAGATCAGGATCTGATCAAATTTAACATTGTTAAGTGATCCAGTGGATGAAATTGCTACTTCCAAAGTAGGGATCAGTTTAACTGTAAAATATCAAACATTTGATCTATTTTATCTGTCACAGCTTTAGAAATAGTCCTTTATCACCAAATAATCTCCAATCATTCATCCTGGTCAGGAAATACCCTCGGCCTCTGTAATGATTGATTTATAAAATCTACCTCATTCCCTGAGACATCTTCTCTCAGTCGTTTATATTACACAACTCTATCCAAAAGGTTAAGCCATAAAGTACACAAATGAAAGTCAATCCCGAAATTTAATCCAATAATCAGATTAATGTGATTTTCACTGATACCTGCTAGTGAACACTGGCTGTTACTTATGCCCCGATTCAGTTGTCTCAGAGTTACTGTCCTGATAATACAGATACTCGGGGAGTATTTATTTATTTGGGGTTTTATGTCGCTTTCAACACTGTACAGGTCATATCACGACAGGCAGTTGGAACGGCAGAAGAAACCAGTGGATACAGTTGGTCAAGGTTCTGTACTGTAAACTGCCGACCAACGGCAAGTCACTACCAGCTGATTTTTTCATAAAACTTTCACATTAATGACTAATTTGAGGTCAATCTCATGACAATATTGGCAAAATTACTCCTATTTAACAAGAATTACTTTGTGTTCTATTGACATTGTACCCTGAATTATTCATAAGTACCCTTTAAGTTATTACAGATACTCTTTGCTTTACATACACTGCCACATTCTGTTTTTGAAGTCCGAAGGTGGTATTTTACGTCCTGTTCAACAGCCAGAGTCATATTGGGAGAGATCCACATCATTATCACTTGTGGGATTTGAACCCAAATTCTCAGATGTGACAACTGGTGTAAGATATTACCCATCTCTTCAACTCTAGTTTCCCAACTTAGTCTTCTTCTCTCCTGGTCACACACCAACAATTATGGATTACTGACCTTGAACGCCCCTCAACTCTCCCTATGATAAATGATTTTTGTTTAACTAGCGCACTGAGTTGCCCTTTGTGGGGAAGATATTGTTCCTGCAAAGCAGTAGATTAGATTAGATTAGGTTACTTTCTGCTTCTTCTGAATCTTATTCGTTGGTAAGTGTGCAGCACTTACTGTGTAATTGAAAGTTCAGGTGAAGTGTAGTTAACGTATTTCAAAAAATAATTCTCAACTACTTTTCCTATGCTGAATCTAGGGGAAAACACAATGGATCACAGGGGGAAAAAGGCACACGGATTTTTGGGAAACTAGAAAATGGGCATTGGGAAAATCAGTGAATTTTTCCCCATCTAAAATTTCCACTCATCAAAATTACTTTGTTGAGTAAATTGCCACCCTTTCAAATGACTGAATATGCAAACGTTAAACAAAATGGGCATATATATTAACTGACTGTATGTCAGACTAGATCCAGTTTAATGTTTAAATTAAGGTCCCATTTTACAGCCCAGGTCATAATGGGACAGACCCTTAGCAATGTTACTTGTAGGAGTTGAATCCACACACAGGTGACAGTGTGTGATTAGATGCCAATCTTTCTCACCATTAGGCCATTGAGAACCTAGAATCTAGTTTAACAAGGCCGAAAGGGGTTTTGATCTACTAAGCCACAAAGCCGTGAGTAGTGCATTGAGGCGGTCACTACTTATGTAGCCCATTGCTGCTTAACTTCGGTACTGGAGACTTACTCATCACACTACGCCACAGCTCATAAAAGTCTGGAGAAGAAAAAAAAATGAAAAAAGTGATCCCAAGAAGACTGAGCCTCATTAGAGCTCTCGCTTAAAAATGCCTTAGCTAATTTAAGCATATGGGCTATGAATGGGGTTAATACCATTGTGTCTTGCATCGTAAAATACACTTAACATTTTGTATTATTTGCTTCATATCTAAAAAAAACTTATCTGGCTATTGCAAGTTCATGTAGCGTGGCTTTATACCTAACAAACCACTAACAAACTTGTAAAAGTTAGAAATCAAGTATGGAACATTAAGAATTCAATTGGAAATACTAAAAAAGTGTAAAGTGTATGATATACACCCAGTCTCTTATTATCTCTCATGAGACTTTAATTTCCATACTTTTGAGTGATATGATAACATGATTTAAGGAAAACAGTACTAGTGAAAATTTCATTGTTTTTACTCTGGGTTTTGTATGACATACAAATGTAACAACATCTTTATTATGACATACATTAATATCATCACTTCAGGTTGTTTTTTCAGCAGATGAACAAAATGACGAGCAAGAAGGAAACTACCTAATTGTATTATTAATTTTCCTCTCCTGTTACAGTTACAGAAAATAAGCCAGAAAAGTAGTGTTTATTTGGGGTTTTACGTCGCTTTCAACACTGTACAGGTCATATCACGACAGGTAGTTGGAAGGGCAGAGGAAACCAGTACATAGAGTTCGCTAGGGTTCTGTACTTTAAACTGCTGACCAACAGCAAGCAACTACCAGCTTTCCCACTTGAGCCCGTGCAGGGATCAAACCCCGGCCTCAGAGGTGGGAGGCAAGAGTGTTACCACTCTGCCACCGTGGCCCCCCAGAGAAAAATAGTGGAGACAGAGAGAATTAGTTTAAGGTAGTAGTTTAACTTTTGCATTTCTTATCCATCAAATGCCTTTGATAGCCTAAAGACCTTGTGCCGGTGATTTTTCATCCTCAGTCCCCCGCCCCTACTGAGGAAAATGGTGAATAACAAATGTAAATATCCCTTGGAAAGTACTTTTTAAATGTTATCACTGGAAAAGACAAAAAGACAACAGATTGGATGTTATTACTTTGAAGTCTTGTGGTAAAAACTATTAAAATGTATGTGTCATTCTTGTAATTTTCCCATAATAAAAGAACTGAGCCTTGAGGTTTTTACTGTGGTAAAAACACCTTGGCAACTAATGCATTGCTCTGTGACAATTATTGTAGGGATTATGGTATTTAATACTCTTACAGTCACCTCACCCAATTTTAAATATAATAATTCAGTGATAATGACTCTTACATATTACTTTATAGTGTGCAGAAGCATTTGTCAAGTATGTACATAACTGTTATTTAGATTACATCAAACTTGTTACCTCCAAGTGAAAGGAAAATTACTTTAAAGGTACCTGAGAATGAAATATTTCTGTCTAAAGTAAATAGTGATGAATATGATTCAGGCTTTTTGATGATGAGCATATTCTTTTAGAAGAGGTCTCATCTCATTTCACTTTCTCAAAAGATGAAAATGTCTTTATAAAGGGAACGATTTCAACTGCAAAAGAATCCACTTGAGCCTTTTAATTTTTATAATACAAAGATGATTTCTTAACACCAGAATACCTGTGCAATATAATATGATAGGCTTTATTGAAATAGTACTCCTCACATTGGAGTGTTATTGTATTTACCACCTTAAGCTATTGTTAATCTTAGTTTCCATTTTATATAGTTCAACAAAGATATTATAAAATGTGTCTAAAATAAAAATGTCAAATAAAATTTAAGTCATAAACATATGATATAAAAATAATTTATTAGCAATGAAATTATGTTATTGTTTAGAATCAGTTTAAGTTTATAGCTTAAAATTGAGATGCATGCTTGTTAGATTTCAGCTGTGCACAACCCATTCAATAAGAATGTGTCTCACATATTTGGGTTGAAAACGAAAGGATTTTCTTTGAGAGAAAGAGATGTGTACAAAGGGACTTGAGACCCTCTTCAGTGGAATGACAAGTGACTGTGTCTTCTATCTGTGAGCCAGTGTGGGGTTATATTGCAATGTTATAGCCTTACTAAAGGCTAACCTTACATAGCTGTACACACAATATTTATCTCAGCCAAGGAAGATATGTCTGAGAAAGAAAGAAATGATTAAATTTGGGAAAAGTGCCAGATCATATCCATGCAGGATACACAAAAAAATAAAGAAAGATAAAAAATGCTGCAGAAAAGGTCGGGATATACTGTAATTTGGTTAACTACAGAGAGTGGTGGATACTCCTGTAAATGGTAATACATGGCATTGGCTTGGACTAATTTGAGTTTGATGCAAGGCTGTTATTTGTAGTTAATTGGACACACATTCTGTGACATGTGTACTGGTCAGGTGTTGTACAGAATACACTTAACTCACTGTAATTAACACTGAGGGACTTACTGTGAAATGGAATTTGTCACTTGAATAAATCTTGAAGAGTCTGTGCATGGTAGGAGGGAGCAAAACTGGAGGGGAGTAGGCGTGGCAGATCCTTTTTCGGAGTGACACATTTTACAGGGCTCTAACAGAAAAATAGTCATTTTTAAATACATGGAAAATCTGAATGTAGTTAACAATTTTCTTACATGGAAACAATAACTTATTGTAATCTACACAATATATTTATTTTCTGAATAGACTTGTACTAGATGTTTGCAATTGGAAAATTTCCTTGAATAAAGTGCATACGAGAAAAATATATCATGAATTAAGATGAAAATGTAACTGGCTGAGCATAGCATGAGTTTCATATTGTTCATTTTATTTATTTATTTACCTAGTTATTTATTTGCATCATGCCTAGTACCTTGGTGTCAGTTATGTTTTAATGGGGCTGAGTAAACCAGTGTATACAGTTGGTCAAGGTTCTCCACCGCCTACCAACGCCAAACAACTTAATGCCTGATATAGTGAGTTTTGTATATGTCTAATGTTTTATTCTTGCTGTTTAACTTATATTATAAAACGGACACCTGCGCAGTCGACGAATATGCGTCTCTGCGCATTTTGTGAGAGTACTTAATAGAGAAACTAATGTACGCTGTTCTAATCTACGAAGATGGTTGCAGAATACAATCTCGAAAATAAATTTTTAAAAGGTTAAAATAACCAATTAACAGAAAGTTTTGTGAAAAGACCTAACAGACGTTTTATAATAGAAATAAACTACTTATGCTTGGACTTTATCAGTGATTCAATCACAAAAATATCCTCTAAATAAAGGACTCAGGCCTTCGGCCTTCGGCCTTTATTTGAGGCTATTTTTGTGATTGAATCGCTGATAAAGTCATGCATACGTAGTCTATTTCTACATTCAATGCTTTAGAAGCAAGAGACACTTTCACAAATGAACGTTAAACGCCAATCAATCAATAAACAACAACGACCTCTTAAATAAAGAAACAAATAACAAAGAGGTCAGTCCCATTTCTAAAACAATTTTTGAAATCTTTGTGAGCGAGTATTTCTGTCTCAAATGCTTGTTTCCAAACTTGTCAGTTGTATTTATTTATTTATTTTTTGGGGGGATTTTACGTTGCTTTCAACACTGTACAGGTCATATCACGACGGGTAGTTGGAAGGGCAGAGGAAACCAGTACATATAGTTCATCAGGGTTCTGTACTGTAAACTGCCAACCAATGGCAAGCAACCACCAGCTTTCCCACTTGAGGCTGTGCTGGGAACCGAACCCCGGCCTCAGAGGTGGGAAGCGGGAGTGTTACCACTCTGCCACCGTGGCCCCTACTTGTCAGTTGTAACCATCTTATGAAATATCAGAATCTCGCATCAGTACGCGATCTGTTAGTACCCACATCAACCCATATGAACTTGTAGTGGGCATCCACGAGGGCAAAAAGCATGTTCAAGTGGAACTCCTTGCAACTGAAATATAGTGACCTGCCATTCTTGGGACATCTAATAGCCATGTTCTTTTCATGTACTGCCGCAAGGGTGTGATAAAAGTTCCATCTGGATGAAAATTCTACAACCACTGCTTTCCCACTGGTGACTTGTCCTAGGACAATGCATGACTTCATTAGAGTTTTCCTCAAAAATTGCATCACACCATTTACACACAATCAAGGAAATGCTGTTGTGCACCACACAGAACGCATTCATCAGGCTTCTGTATCTCTCACCAGTAACCTAGAGGCAAAGTGTGATAGTAAGTCTGCAACCAGAGTTGATGCATAAGTTCATGTTAAGCTTTCAAATTTTGAGGCCACTCTCAGTACAACTTCTCCAAATATTGCAGGGTCCAAAATTACAGAAGACTGCCACATCCTCATTCTCAAGCTCCCTAATGAGTCTATCATCCAGTACCCCCTTGCCCTGAGTTCACATCTTCTCTGTCTCTCAATAAGAATTCTGGCTTATAGTATTTCCAGTTCCTGGGCATCTATCTGAACTCTCATAATCTGCTGCAAAAGTTTGATACTCTGCAAATGGTTTGCAATTTGCAAAAATAATATCAATGTGTTCTGTTGAAAGGCTATAAAATCTGTATCTGGTTCCAGCTAATTATGTAACTCATTCTCAGTTCTCAAAGAATCTCAATAGATTCTCAATCGTCACAGCAAGATCTAGGTATCTTTGTTGAGAATCGCCCAACATCTCAACACTTTCCTGTCTAGTCAGAGTTTTTTAACTGTTTAAAGAGTTAAATGACCATTAACAACAAATTTTATAAACAGTTAACATCTACATTTATGTAACTACTAGTTCCATTAACTTACAACAACTTTGAGGGGGCCACGGTGGCAGAGTGGTAACACTATCGCCTCCCACCTCTGAGGCCGGGGTTCGGTTCCCGGCACGGCCTCAAGTGGGAAAGCTGGTAGTTGCTTGCCGTTGGTCGGCAGTTTACAGCACAAAACCCTAACAAACTGTATGTACTGGTTTCCTCTGCCCTTCCAACTACACGTCGTGATATGACCTGTACAGTGTTAAAATCGACGTAAAACCCCAAATAAATAAAATCTAGTTGCAAGCACATCACAAGAGAATGTTGTCAGTTCTCTGCCCTTTGTAGTTTCCTCTTAAATAATCACAGGGTTCAAAGCAAGCTCTTCACTTCCTCACAAAAAGATTCTCAGCAAACTCGTACTACATCTTTACTCCATTGATGCAGGACGCCATAGATTTTGGTATTTTTTAATGACCTGACCACAGTTTCCACCTTCCTTTGCTCAAATCTTAACTGTATCGCACTTGCCATTGTGTGACCTGGGCAAGTGACCCATCTTTTTGGTCGTACAAATCTTTAAATATTTACTTTTAATTTTTGGCCACATCTTGTCTATGAAATCAACAACATCTAACAATGGGCGGTGTAGGTGAAATTGGGATGATACCAGCTTATTTTATGATCCATACAAGACTCTTTTTCTTGAAATAGGATCAAATACAGTCCGGGACATATTTTTCATGTATGACAGTACCCCATGTTTGTATGTTTCGGTGAAATTGCACCATAAACCACTTCATAGAATGTGTATTATAAAAGTAAAACAACCCTCATTAGACATATACAAAATATATTATAAAACAACTTAATTGTTTGCAATACACAGAGAGTGAAAGCTTTGGTTGTTCTACTACTTTGTACAGCTAAGAACACACAGGTTCAAGCCTTACTGCATCTCATAACTTTTGTCATGAACTGAGCTCAAACTCATGGCCAAAGAGGTTAGAGCCAAGTGTTTGTATAATGTTAGACAACCTACTTATAAAAAAGCTGATCTCTACATCTCTAGAAGTATATTTCTTTACGGATTTTTTATTGGTAAAAATAATTTGTCATTTTATTAAATTTTATACATATTGTGTAAAACAAATCATGTATTTTAAATAAACAGTGGGGATTTTGTACCATTAAGTACTGGTTGGAACAGACATATATATGTGTACCTTAAAAACATCTATATGTCTTAATATGATCACTTTACGGGGAGGTTTCCAAAGACATTGAATTCTGACACATGAAGTGTAATTGAATTGCTCATTTGATACAATATATAAACAATAAAATATGTAAATATGTGTAAATATGTAATAAAGGAGATTTTATTTAAATAAAGAAACTACCCACTTGGGATAAAATGAAATATGATTGCAAAATATTATGCATTAAATTTGATTCTGCATAAAGTACCATGTGAGTCTGATCTAATTTCCCATTCAAATTTGATAAAATCCAATTTTTTTTTAAAATTATATTTACATATATGTTTCTTTGGACAATATTTCATAATAATATTTGCAATTTTTGCTATCTAACCTACAGTTCTGATTACATCAAACCGATACGTCTAATACAAGTACTATTTTATCCTACTTTATCAACCTTGTATCTTAACTGCTAATTTGATTAATCTGTGATTTGTCAAAAGTGTTTGTGTAGGCAATATGAAGGGACCTGGAGGAGGGACAAATTCCCAGTAAACTGGGCCTCTTTTAGACGGCGAAGAAACAGGTGTAAACATTTACTGAACAAGAACAAGGGACAATATTACCAAGACTTAGTCAAAGAAAAGTGTGGAGGTGGCAAGAAGTTATGCCATGTATTAGGTAAAGTGCTGGGCAGGTCCCAGGTCTCTAAGCTTCCATCCTGTAATGTCACTGGTAAACCTGTTCGGTGCATTTTTATAGACAAAATAAACAAAATTAGAAACACATTCTGAAATAGTGCATCCTAGTGTGTTCCTGTAGAAAAGAATCCATCCTCTTTCGGTTCTTTTCATCTGGTTTCTGAAAGTGAAGTTCTTAGGTGTATTAAGTAATCCCCAACAAAAACATGTTCCTTAGATCATTTGGCCTACATTCATGGTTAGAAGATGTGTAGACATTCTCCTCCCATCATTAGCTAAACTGATCAATTTATCTCTCCAAAATGGTTACGACTCTTATCAACAAGACCTCTTTCTCTAAGGAGGACCTCAAGAATTTTTGACCGGTATCTGGGTTCAGTTTCTTGTCCAAGTCGCTGGAGCATATAGTTGCTGCATAGATAAGGTCTCACATGGACTCAAGTAACACCTCCCATCAGCTTACAAACCTGGACACTCAAAGGAAACTGCCCTGTTGTGTATTCAGAGTAAGATACATATGTTGTTGTCTTAGGGTATGCCTACGGCCCTGGTCCATCTCGACCTGTCAGATGCTTTTGACACCATCGACCAAAACACACTCTTTGCCTGCTTGTCAATTGCAACAAGGTTTGGCTTCACTGGAATTGTCATAAAGTGGTTTGCAACATGTCTCCTGGATCGCTTTCAATCAGTCAAAATTGGATCAGTGATCTCTGACTGTTTAAAGTTAAAATTTTCGGTTCCCCAGGGTTCTGTTCTTGGTCCTTTGTTGTTCTCAAGTTACACCATCCCCCTTAGCCAGGTAATTGCAAAATATATGGATGTCAAATACCATTTTTATGCAGATGACTCCCAGCTTTATTTCATCAGTTCAAAGCCTGTGTGAATGATATCCATACCTGGATGTTTGAAAATAAGCTTAAATTAAATCCTGACAAAACAGAGTTTACAGTTTTTGGTTCTACTGATAGGTACAAATAGCTTAAGGATTATATCTTGGGAAACTGCCTCTCCCCAACTGATTTTGTTCGCAATTTTGGTGTATTTTTTGACTCCAAATTTAGTTTCACCAATCACCTAAATTCTGTAATCAAATCCTGTTTCACTAACCTACGTTGTCTGCATCGCATCTGACATTTTCTTTTATATGATGTCTCAGTCATGGTTGCAAATACATTGGTCAGTAGTCGTCTGGGTTATTGCAATTCACTGTTTCGTAGTGTGTCTTCCAAGAACATTACAAGGCTCCAGAATATACAAAATTGTTTGGCACACTTTTTTCTGGTGCTTCCAGATTTACTCATGTCACTCCAACCTTAAAGTCTCTTCGCTGGCTTCCTTTTAACAACGAATCATCTTCAAAACCTTGGTACTCGTATACAAGTACCTTACCACTGGCAAGCCAATGTATTTCACTGTGTTTTTGTCTGTATACATCTGTTGTTAAAACAAGACGTAGTAATCCAGAAAAGAAGTTTCTCGAGGTTCCTTTTTACAGCTCCTCAGTTCATAAATCTAAGGTTCATTTCAGTAAGTCCTTCTCATATGATGCTCCAAAACTCTGGAATGATTTGTTACTGGAAATTCGAACTGTTCCCACACTTTCGTGTTCAAAAGGCAACTTAAAAATATATGTTTTAGAAGTCTTTTCTTCTCTAGTTTCTCTACCTACCGAACACAGACCGTACTCCTGGTGACGACTTGATTTACTTGTTTTACGACTTATGGATTTGTGAATTTTGATTTGGATGGTGTGCCTTAGAATCCGCTGGTTCAGAGATTAAGCACATGGATACCTGATACCTGATCTTGACCCTCATCACCCCCTAGAAGGGAAGGAAAAAGGATATTGTAATCAGGTCTGTTTGTTTGCCTGTCTGTTAATGCACATGACTAAAAAACTATACATCAGATCATGATTGATATTTTAACACAAAGTGGTTTGCTGACCATGGCTAGGTCTTCTCAAAGATCGCCTGGATCTGAAGCTGGATGGCAAATCCAGATTTTATTCAGCACTACTCATGGATGTTACTTTGTGTCTTTCCAGTCAATGTTTGTTAATCAGGTCATTTTGTTTGGACTCTGCATGACTTCTGTCAAAAGTATAATGACCATTTTTGAATAAAACTCAGCCTGACTTATCCATGCATGAAGTCTAAATAATGAGACTTTTGCTCTAGTTTTACAATCTTATCACAGTATGATCACAAATAACTATGGCTTCTTTCACAAAACAAACTAAAGACACATCTCTTCAGACTAGCTTTCCCACAACCATGACTGCCTTTTCTGCCGTCTTGGTGTTAATTTGTCTAGCTGTTGGACTATACCTTCTTGGAAAATCAAAAACCTTGATATTTATTATGTTTTCATAAGATAAAAATGCTAATAGCCCATTCATACTATCCCATGCAGTTGTCTCAATAGGTATAGGAATTTTGCTCAAAGACCTTGTCTGTATTGCTCTATAAATGGAATGTGCCATCCAGTATAGCCATTCCACCCCCACCCCTCTCCATTCCAGGTTGCATGATTTTTTTTCACACATGAGAGGTCATAGCTGGTTTTTTAAACATTTTAATAAGTCGTCACGTCCTGTATGTTATCTGCTAATGCTGTATGTTATGTATTCATGCTGATCAATGTCTTAAATAGCGACTCAGAATTATTAGTATGTAATAAAACATCAATTTTTATTTACAACAAGGCTTTTTCCATTCTCTGAAAGAGACAAGGCTTTTTTCCACATAGTATTTTTCTGCATGGGTTATTTTCCATATATGACATACCTTCCCAAATAGCATTCCACCGTTAGACCAATATTGGCTATTGGTCGGATGGTCAGCAGATTTTGCCATCGTTGGACCAATGTTGGGCCATCGGCTATTACTAAGCCACTGTTCAGGCTGCATAGCACTAGATTTAGCCTTTGTTTAGCCATCATTTTTTTTTTCAAGATGGCAGTGAGCAATAAAAGGGGATCTGGGGAAACTTAATAAAATAATTATTTATCAGAGTGTACCTATCAATCAATTTTCAGGGAACCAATAATTTTGCACTTACTATTTAACAATTTTAGACATAAAATAATATTCTCATTATAAATCCACAATTAAAAAATTTTGTCACCGGATTATAGATTATCATCTTGAGGCTCCAGTCCACCATTATTGAGGTTTGCCTATTACTGATTACATTCTTGGTCATGTGACTTATCAGTGATTCATTTAACTAAAATATGTAAACAACCTGTGAATCATTTGTCCTGTCGACTCAGTAATCATATAATACCATGCTGCAATCTGACTAGCTTATGCTATAGTATGACTGTAACTGGAGTATTAACACCGCAGGACCAAAGTTGGCCCAAAAGGCAAAACAACATTGGCCCATCGGTGACCCACCAGTGGACTGTTGTCTGCGTTCTCTGTACACATCAGGAACTAGATAATTCAAATTCAGTAGGAAACTAGCTTATTTATGGTCCAGTTTGGAGAAATTTCTCACCATTTTGAGATCTCATATCTGTGCTCTGGTTAGCATGAGATCACTTCAATGCATATTGGCCCTTAAATAACAGTTCTCAAGAAGTTAAGACCAAATAACCCACCCAGCTAATAAAATATGCATTTAACCTTTGACCGAAGGTCAGCTCCAAGATAAAGCCTGACCTTCAACTTGTGAAGGTCAAGATCACATGACAAGGTCACCGAAAGGCAAGCAGCTTGGGCAGGAATCAATTAATTACATTTCTAAAGTCCTTTGGTTCTATAAACTGTCCAAGCTGCCAGCCAATCGAGCAGCAATCATGCAAAGACAAGAAAAGTTATACCAGGTCAAAGCAAGACCTCCAAGGTCAAACAGAGGTCAAATTCCAAGCTGACAAACGTGGCAGGGTAAGGCAAGATGGCCAGCAACTAAAGTCAGTGTATTCTAAATTCCTGATCCTAATGGATATGGATTTGACATTTAAAAAGTTACTGTTTGTGTTAAAATTGTCTGGCAATCATGTATAAGTCAACACTATTTTGTCTCCCTTTAAATGATTCAAATCAATTTCACCATTTTAACGTTACAATTGGACATTCTTTTTAAATAATAAGTAATGTCTGTGATTAATTTATTCCCTGTGTGTAATCTGTTGAATTTCAGTGAATTTCCTTCTTCATGTCCTGTGGTTAAATGTTTATGTAATGGCCAGCTATGTCTGTCGTTTACAGTTATATAAGTACCCTGAAGATTAAAATACTGATCAAAATGTTGCCTTTGTTTGGAATGACATGAGATACAATGTAACTCTGATTGCCTTGAATGCAACTATACCCACCAGCTTTTTACAAAATTACCCTGTAATAACATTGTCAATGCCTGTGTGCTATTGGATGTCACAGGTATCTAATAGACAGAATACTATCATGTGACAACATCTTAGATAACGTAAGCGGATAAATACATTATTTGGTGACAAAGAAATAAAATTCAGTACATACACAGGTAGCTGTGTACATATGTATTTGTGGTCGATGGCTGTTTTCATTTGGATTTAATTTGTTTGTGGTAATGGGGCGGGAGGAGTGGGGCGGGAGTAAAGATTTCAGTAAAATATTAACGCCTATAAATACAGTATTTAGAAGCTTTCTCTTGGGAGCCATTAAATACTTAGCAAGGGGATGGCCTGACCTGCCATAATAAATATAATGGCCTGATGTGACCTAGTCTCCTTTTGTCATTCTTAATGTCCAAATAATGAGGGGGGGGGTAATGGTGGGGGGGAGTAAATGTATGAGATAATCAATGCTCATGAAGACAGAAGAAGACACCAAGCATGCAATTTTCTATTGTCGCTGCTAGTTATGATGGGCTGCCTGAATGTTGACTGAAAAGGGAAAATATCTTATGTTTTCTTATGCGTGGACCAAATCCTGTGTATGTTGAAAATCCAAATTGACAAAATCATCTAAATTTGGCTGGTACACTTAAATTCAGTCATACACTTAAATTTCGCTTTAGTGTTTCTATATTTTGAAAATCTGATTTAGTGTGAGGACTGATGTAACAAAACCATTTTTGAAATGCAAATTTCACGTCTGTTGCATAAAAGATTGTTTTCGTTAGCAAAGTACATACACCTGTGAGGCTGGCTACCCATTATCTTGTAGGAATATATCACTATTAGAAAAATTCCCTTTGTACTTTTAGTCAGCATTTTAATTTTTTTCTATGAACTTTAATGCATACACATTTACTACATAGGTAAAGTTAAAACTAACTTATATGATTATAATACATGTACTATATAATTCTAAAAAGACTGACGAGTGCACGCAAGATGCACAAGCACATACATAAAATTTATCAAATGTCACAAACGTTAAATATCTTTGTGAAATCAAATAAATTTCCATCAGTCCCAAGTCCATACTTTTTTTACCATTTGTATGGCATGGCACTAATTTCTCAGTCTTTCTTGGGGGTTTTCCAAGGCTTTTTCTCACTGGCAATCCCAAGTCTTTTATGTGTGCAGTCAGTGGCTTTCTACAATAATTCTGAGTATATTCGTAGGAATCAAAGGTCTTTGTGTGTGGAATGAGTAGGCCTGTCCAACAGCCTTGAGTATATTTCAGAGTATAATCCAGATTCTTTCATATTTGGAGTGAGCTGTTTGTACAATGATTTTTAGGAATATAAGAAGTTTTACTTGAGCACTGTATAGGTTTGTGTAATACCACTAAGTACATTTCTCAGGGATCTTTTATGTTACAGGTTGGATTTTTTCCCACCCCATGTAGAGTTTTATTCCATTGGGGGACTTATTCCAGGGGACTTATTCCGGTAGGCGTTATGCCAAACATTTAGGTCACTAAGGTAATAGCTGAATTGTCATCAGCATAATGGGAAGACTGACCAAAACCAACTGTCAGAATCTTTTAGACTTCTACAAAGACACATAAACCCATAATTGCCATTGAAAACCCAAGGGTTTGACAACTTTATGAGGATGCTTACCTTTTCAGTGGAGTGGCAGCTTAGTTGAATAGCAAATTAGGCAGGATGGATGGACATGGTAATTTGGTCTCATTAAAGTATTAAATTGTACAGACCATTAGTCAAAGAGTGGGGTGGGGCCACTTGTGTATGGGATTTGGACTCTTTATCTGTGGACAGTAACTTAAATGTGAGAATCACGGGAAATCGTAACACATGTTTTATATAACACTGTGATTTGTTACGAATTTGTGAAAAAACATCTTTTGACACATGTTAAGGTTTTGAGGATTTTGTGTGAGTGTCAAAAATTGAGCAGGATATTAGATTCTGTGGTTCTTTGAATGTTTCTTGAGTTTCTTGAAACTTCTAACATAGAGTTTAAATACTGTAATTACCAAGCATAAACTGTGGCTTAAAGTTAATCTGAAAATGTTGGGAAGTTATGTGGTTTATCAACATTCGTGAATTGTTAAGAACGTATAAAAACAAATTTTCACACAGATTAGGGTATAGGGTTTCTGTGTGACAATTTGAGAGATTTAGCACTCTATGACTCTTTATATAAATGTTCAAATATTTAAATTTGAATTAAATTTCCATATCTTCCTTCTTACAGTAATTCTTAGCAGCCACAGTCAGTGTTGGTTATTACTTTATTGTACCAAAGATTCACCAATCCACTTAAATATCTGTCAAACAGTTTGGTTATAGTTTTGCTTTTGATGCTCCCACTTAGCCTTGCTGAAGGCTGAAGTTTCTTTCCAGATACGGAAAATTTTTAGTTCAGATAATGGAGTTTCAGTTTATATAATGCACTCATACATGTACTGACTTTTAGAGCAGCATACTGCTAAGCTAATCTCTATCTGATAAGCTTCTATCTCATAGCATGTATGAGTGTTTTATGAATACCAAATATCTGTGTGCATGTTTGAAAAAGATGTCATGCAAATTTGAGCCTTAAGCATGGCTAGCTTCCATTGTGTGAAATGCTGTTCCAGGTGAGATTCATGCATCCCCCTCTATTGCCTGTTTCAGACGAAAGCTTAAATCCTACCTCTATACCAAGGCAAACCCACCTTAGTCTTAATATCCCCCCTGGCTGTTCTCTGTAGTGCTTGACCCCTTTATGTCCCTGGACACTGATATTCATTACAGTTTTTGGTCATCTTGTACCTTAGAGTCACCTTGTTAAGGAGAGATTAAGTGCTATAAGAGTCCAATTAGAATTAGAACACCGAAATTTACCTTTGTAAAATTTTGAGTATTACAAGTTGATAATTGATTAAATGAATTACAGTAAATAGCTTATACCCCTCCTCCACCTTCCTGATCAATAGTCAATTTTCATATTGGAGGAAGGAGGTTGGGGTGACCACAAAGATTTATAGAGATCACTTGTAACACCTAGTCCAGATCACTTTAGGGAAGTAATTGGCAGGATGATGCAGCTAAATCTTTCTTTTGGAACATGCTAATACTTAAATACTAAGTTCACATTGATCCGTACTGGCTACGTGAGCTGCATATGAGCCAATAATATTTAATTCACCCGGGCTTGTTTGTGGCTCAGAAGCAACATGAAAAACTCTTTTTCCCAGTTAACAATCTTCTCAATTTCCTTTCTGCTGCTGAGGCAGTAACTAACCTTGGTGTATGGTTTGACACTGACTTCTCTTTCTCAAGGCATATTGGGAACAACTTTAAGACATGTTCTGCTCAAATCCGGGATCTCAGGCATTTCATAGTCTATCTGATGCATGATGCTGCTCTTATTAAGATTATCTTCGTAATCTGCTAAGTGTCCAGAACACTAAGTGTCTAAAATCATTACCTATACAACTAGAAGTACTCACATATCACTACTGTTAGACTCTTCACTGGCTGCCTATTAACATCGCTCTGTATTTAAGACTGCTTTAGTGTTATCCCAAATATTGTGTCTCTTACGTCTAGACATAGTGTTTACAATACACGTAGAAGGCAAGCTAATGGTGTGTTACTCGAGGTTTCAAAAGTTTTAGAGGTCAACTATTTTGGCCTCAGCTTTGCATATGATGCTAAGATTGGGAATTTTTTACAGATCAACTAACTATTTTGGCCTCAGCTTTGCATATGATACTCCTAAGATTGGGAATTATTTGCCTGATGATATATCTTCAGCCATTTCTCTCTCCTCATTCAGAAAGAAGTTGAAAGCCTATCTCTTTGCAAAAGCACACCCACCCTAGTTTCTGGCTTTGTCCTGGCCTTTCCCCATGCACATTTGGAAAGAAAAAACAATTTGTTTCATTATATTGAGCTTTCATACTGTTACTAATTTTATATAAAAATATTTGCTAAAAATATCTTATTTTAATTAATACCAGTAAAATTGGGTTGATTGTTCTTCAACTGGTATTTAAATGGACTCACATCAGAAGTGCAAGTAGGGTTTATCTCCTGTTTTAAGTTGACTTCGGGGCATTTCTCCACAACAAAAGAGTGAGCTTTCTTCCTTAGAGTTTTTCTGTACAGGGCTGTTGTCCAAGAAGATTTTTTTTCTACCCACGAAGATAAATTTGTTTTACAGATAGGAAGGAGTTTCTTCCCTAAATTTGAAATATGGTTACAATTTTACCCATGCAAAGTGAAATTCAAGACTTCATCTGAATCTAACTATGCTGATTATGTTCGATTTAAAAAGTGTAAGTTTAAGTTTTTATTGGAAGATTTTTCTTTGCAAGACACTCTAACTTTATTAATGATCTTGTTCTAGATAAACACTACATATGGATCTTAAAAACTTAAAAATATTAAACCACAAAGCTTATAAAAAACAGGTATGACATAAATGGTTTAGTTTAAGCTTTAAACCTCTTACTGAATTACATTAACCAATTTATCTTGGTCACAATTTTGTATTTTGGATTAATTCTATATTCAATAAAAACTTTGTCAGATAAATTTACATGATATTTGTTCAATGCTACATCTCACGAAGTCGCTGACATAATGTCACAGTATTGCAGCATTGACTTCCATATATCTTTGTCGGACTATGCATCAGCTGTGATAATGGAAACACATTGTAAAAAGAAAAAAAATCTTCAAAAGCAAATGAATTTATTATAATCACTGATTAATCAGATGACAATAGTGTCATTTATTTGTACTTATCATTGGTTGTTATGTCCACTTCACACTGCTCTGTGATGGCTTCACTAGCTGTCTACAAGTGTAAAATATTTAACTTGACGGGGCTCATTTGTGGTTTGACATATTTTGTATTTTAGTAGTATCCATAAGGTTAATAAATCAGGATCCATATTTGGCTAGGAGAATGGAGACCTATTCATACATGTATAAACTTTTTCCAGTTGTTAAAAAAACCTCTCACAAGCTCTTACATACTAAACATAAAGCTAAGTCAAAGGGGTGAGAGGCTGGCAATGATTTTACTACGGGGGTGATTATTTTTAAACCAGTACTACCCACATATACACGGGGTCTATTTATGGAACACTAAGAGGAAGGTTGCGAAGGCAATTTCAAATACTTGTTGATATGACCACTCGGAAGAGTGTGAAAGGGGCATTACACAATAATCAGGTATTTCTTAAAGAATTGGGTAATATTAGTATCCTGGAGGAAAGATATTGTGAATTAAGGTTTCTGTTTTCCAGTTAAATTTCAAAGGAATTTTGATGGCATTCACATACAGATAATTTTAAAATGACTGGGCTTCTGTCATATTTCAAAATATAGTCACCTTTTTATACATATTTTGAATTTCTGAATTGAAGACAAATGTTGTAAACATAAGTAATTAATATATAAACAGTACACAGCCATGATGAAATATCTTGCTTTTTCAGATCTTGAAGCCAGTTAGTGTGTCCTATATCTTCTTCACTCTTTGGTAACCACCACACAGTTTGTTTTCGATTAACTGTTTTAATTCAGCATTCATTGGGTTTGTTGATTATTTCAGCAGCCGTCCTTCTGTCAGATGTCCTGTCCATTTGTCCATTTCTGTTATGCTGTCTGTATTACATACACATAAATACTTAGAACATACACTAGTATTGTATAAGCAGAAATTTTAGCTGGAAGAAAATTTCAAAATTTCAATAATTCTCCATTCCAAAGATATTTACTAGAATTAATTTTCACTAATGGCTAGTTTTTACTTGAGAGATTAATGTCATGAGATTAAGATTTAAAATTTCACTTGGAGTTAATTTTTACTATCCGAGCTCATTAGCTAACAAAGCTAAAATTAATGCCACTAATGGATAGTTTCCTAGTTTCCACTTGAGAGATTAATGTCATGAGATTAAGATTTAAACTTTCACTTGGAATTAATTTTCACTATCCAAGCTCATTAACTAAAATTAATGCCTAGTGAAAATTTAAACTTGTACAGTATTTGTATTTTAGGTGTATTTCATACATTTTAAACCACTGTATATAGAACTCTGATAACAAGAACTTTTTGTGAAGTAAGACCAATATATAAGAGTAATGTAAAGTCCCTTGGGGTACCTTCCAATAAACCTCATTTTGAATATACTTGTAACCTCGAATATACTTGTAAACCTGGAATTTTATGTAAATATATCCCATTAAAGATAGACTTATTTACAGTCTAAGCTGGAATAGTATTAAATAGCTCCAGGACTACTGATCGGTATCATGATATATACAGTATAATAGAATATACAATAGAATATAGAAAAACTAAGGGATAGATGGTGGTCATCAGCAATACAGGTCAATTGCTTGTGAATTACAATTGACCCTATTGGGTAGCCAAAATGATGACGGCAATAAGTTAAGTGTTTTTGAGAATATGAAACCTTGGTTTCAAGTAAAATTTGTATTGTCGCCCTTTAAGATATATTGAGGTAATATCTTTAATGTAGATTATACATGCAACTTGCCCTTATGTTAATATGCACGTTTCTGTTTAAAGAAATTTAAAGCAAGTAAAACAACAGCATTCAGAGATAGCATTCCTCCATCAAGGCATGTAATGGTAAAGTCCAGAATAATAGTAGTAGTAGTAGTAGTACTAGGAGTAGTAGTAGTAGTATTAGGAGTAGTAGTAGTAGTATTAGGAGTAGTAGTAGTAGTATTAGGAGTAGTAGTAGTAGTAATAGTTGATCCTGATCACTCATTACATTTAATGAAATCTAAGTTAGACCAAGACCCCCATCTTATGATTTTTTTTCAGGTACACCAACCAGTAGTATTTACATAATCCTGCTGACAAACAGTCAAATGGTCACGAAAATTATAGCCCCCCCCCCCCCCCCGGCGGCGGTAATGAATATATTACATTCTACTTATGAAAAGTTACCAAATCCTTTACTGAGTGCCCACAATAGCATAGTGGTAACACACACACACACCCTCCCCCACTGCCACATCTGAGAGTAGAGTTTGAATCCCAAGTGCAAAAGTTGGTAGTTGTTGGCAAATATATGGTATATGAGTAACATAACTACTAGCCATATAATACATGACCTGCAGTTTACAAAGGTCAAAGTTGGGGTTTTACATCCCGTTCAACACCCAGGCCAGTGGTTTACAGTATAGAACCTTGACTAAATAGATGTACTGGTTTCCTCCACTCATTTGACTACCATCATAATATAAACGATACCTAGGTACTAGGCATGACATAAAATGCCAAATAGATTAAATAATTAACTCCCAGAATTGGGATATATAAACCCAATATCAACTTTCAAAAACACCAGAGAAATAGAAAAGATCTGTAACACATACCGGACATGCCACACACTCGATACCATCGTAATATTGGGTCTGGTCAGTACACTGGCAGCCTCGCTTGCACACTTTGGAGCATTTTCCTGTACATGCACATTCACTCGGGGAAGGAGCACACTCAACCTCTGAAGCAGTTGCTGGGCATACTATCCCCTCTGAAATAATGAAAAAAAAATCTTTTCTAATCCTCTGAAATAGTAGAGAATAAAACATGTAGGTCTCTTGTGGCATCATCATGAGCGGCGATACCACGGATTCCCCGGTGATATCGATGGAATAAATGGATGATTTAATGATCATCCATGATGCATCTTATAAACATTATTTAGCCATCAATTTTAGCTTATCTTCAAATGGATTTAATTGTAATATGACGACACAATAAGTTTCATTTTCATGTGGGTAATTTTGATTTATGACGTAACTATGGTGATGACTACATCCACTTCCTTCAGGAAGCAAAGAAAACGTAAGTTTTGTGTACTTTTTATGTTTCCAAATATTCACCATTTTAACAATTGTCATCGCAAAAGAAACATAAAATATAATATATTTCAGAAAAGTTATCAATGCATATCTGTTAAAAGAGCAAAAGTAAATTTAATTTGGGAAAAGATGGCACCGCGATATCGCTCGTGGTTTTGTTCACGGTATCGGGACCTCAGATACCCAGACGCTGACACCATGATAGGTCTGTTCTATTATTATTGTCGTCTTCCTGTTTGTAATACAGTCGCTCATTTTTGCAGTTTGGGAGGTATATATTTTCATTCAGAACTATGTTAAAGCCATCACAAATTATGATTAGAACAATTGTATATGGAGGTAGTAGAACTTTCCAACTGGATGCCTTAGGGAGTCCATCAAAAGCAGTTTACTGAAATATTAAACTCTTTGAAATTGTCACAAACTGCTACCAATGTTTATCGGTCCGGCTGCATCTAAAACCCATCTTAAACCTATCTTACCATTTCTAAGGTCATCTTTTTGATCATACAGAGATCATACATACAGAGATCATAAACCAATTAGATGGATCATGAACTTATCGGACGACTTCTTGAAACAGTCAGTGTCTATTGGAAAGCTATCGGTAAAAATCAGCAACCTATCTTAACCCTATCTCAAACTACAACATGGATAATGAATGTTTTTATTCTTACCGATCAGTTTGTAGGTTTACAACAGGATCGCAATAATGGAACAGTCCTGGTAAGATGCTTTCTGAAAGATGTGAATAAAGGAGTTACTGAGGGACTGGTTCTTATATGAAGTGAGAGGGAGTACCAGAATGTAGGTGCATGATAGTTGAAAATATATCTATGTAAAATTTATGAACTTTTTGTCAAAACATGGGTCCTGAAGGGGTAACTGGACCTGGAACTTAAATTGGAGGTTACTGCATCTGGTATATGTAAAAACTTTCTAGAGGGGGTTACTGTATCTTGCATATATAAAAATTCAAGAAGGGGTTACTGCATCTGGTATATATAAAAATTTCTAGAAGGGGTTACTACACTTGGTATATATAAAAATTTCTAGAAGGGGTTAATGCATCTGGCATATATAAAAATTCTAGAAGGGGTTACTGCATCTGGCATATATAAAAATTCTAGAAGGGGTTTTTGAATCTAGTATATATAAAAATTTCTAGAAGGAATTACTTCATCTGGTGTATATTAAAATTTCTAGATTTCTAGAAGGAATTAATGCATCTGAGAATGCATAAAAAATTCTAGAAGGGTTGGAGTTTTCGTTATGGTGCACTGGATGGCCACGTTTTAGACTGTTACATGTTATATCAGCCCAATGTTGAATATATATGTTTAACTGAGACCCATGATACATCACACTTTAAACAAGTTGTCTTTTTCTATTTTAGGTTTTGATGGTGTTAAATCTCAACCAAGGCAGTCTCTATAGCGCAACACCCCGGGAAACCAATTCAATCATCAATATTCCATACACCATGGAGACGCCAGATAGTTTATATGCTAAGGTTAGAAAACCTTTTTGAAGAGATATGATTTTAGCTTTTTCCTAAAACAGGTAAGAGTTAGGGCAGAACAAATATCGTTAGGCAAATCATTCCAAACTGTGGGAGCATCAAAAGCAAAACTATGCATTGGAGTTTACTCATGTTGAAACTGGACAGACTTCTGAAGAGAGACTTGCAACAGTCAAGATGACTACTTACCAAGGAATTTGCCATAAGGTTCCATAAGGTTGCCAGAATCACCTGTCAGATACTGTCTAACCCACCCTATTATATTTCATTTTGAAACGCTTCTCCGGGTTTCTGTATATGTGTGTTTCCGTTCAATTGAAACATATCGGCATGATGATATTTTACTATATGATGTGATTATTTTTTAATCAATGGATATTTCTAAATATTGAGACCTGTCAGATCCCACATCTGTTTTTTTACTGGTTTGGTCACCTGAAATTGCAATACGGGGTACTCGGCTGTCTTGGCGGAGGGCAGCGCCCTGGGAGATCTTTCTAGTTATACTTATTATTGACACAACATGGCGGGGAATAGAAGTAGAACATCGCCGCATTAGATATGTAGGAAGAAAATATAGATCACTCATCGAAATAAACAATATAATAGGAGTGGGTACCTGTCATTTGGGAAGTTTCCTGTTATATTAAGTGACATAACCTCTGTTTTTGTTGTAACAAAATCAAGAAATATTTCACCAGTGACTAATGATTTTCATTATTATAATAATTTTCATTATACATTTCAAAGACTCACCTGCCACCACCACAGATATCACCATGGCAACCAATGCAAGGATTACAAAATGCTTCATTTTTATCTACAACACAAAATCTATCTCGTGTGACGAGAGATCCAGTAATATAAACTGTGTCAGTATGTGGATGTACAAACAAGTCTGATTTCACCGCCTCTCAAAATGGTCAGGATTTGTGGAATATATATACACTACTGGATCCAAAGCTGTAGCATTTTATTGTCTCATAACTCTGTCTAAATTACCCCATTTATTGCACCAACTCTGCTGATAACATGTTTTTCTTTAATTTCTTCTTTTAGTTTCAGTAATTATTGGATCTATAAACGTCAATTCTCAATTGTTGATTTATTATAATGGATTAATTGACATTTAGCTGTGTACACAAAAATTATTGACCCAAGATATTTTTAAGTACCCTGAAGAGGTTGGTTAGTTAACATAATTTATTATAATCTCTTAAAAATATTGATTGACGCATAAAATACAAGAGCTCTTCAATTCCAATAAAACCATTCAATAGAATATATATACCAAATTGAAACCTGGTAACTAAAGAAGCCACAATATCTGCAGGATCAGGTTACAGTAATGGTTAATGTCCATATAACTGCAAATACGATACAGTATTTCCTGATTTTGAGACCTTAAAAACTGACCCATCACTATACCAAGATGTAACAAAAAATAATAATTTAATATCAAGATATCACATAACTGTACAAGGTATCACAATCTAATCTACTCAACTGCCTTGCAGACACAATATCTTAAACAAAGCTCAGTACACTTAACAAACTGAGAAAGACACTATAGTGTAAGCACAGTCTGGATCGGTAACCCGGGTTTGTGACAGTGGAGGAGGGGTACATAATCATCCGCCACTGTGGCCTAATGGTAACACACTCACCTAGGGACACAGAGGACTTGATTTCAAACCCAGGTACAGGAAGATAGTGATCCAGAAGACCACTTAAAATGACAGTCCTCTGTCATTGGATCCTATCCCCAGTGGCAGGTGAAAGAACTTCAAGGATGTTGATAAATGGTCATCCTTGAGCCTCTGTCTTTCAGTTAGGGGAATGTCAGTAGTTGGGCTTTACTTGTACAGTTGGATGGGTCAAATAGCAATCTGAGTCCTGTAGTACATGGAGATATTGTGCTGAGTATAAAAACACAATACAATATTAAGTAGGGAAGCTAGAGATGAAGCGGCAGATCATAACATGTTTCATTTCTGAAGAAATTGTTCTCATATAAATATCACCCAGTTGAATTCCACTTCATCTTTAAAACATCCACTTTGCTTTACAATTTTCTTTACAATGATTACCCCCACTAAATTTGGTTCTCTGTTGTTTGTCCGTTGTGGCAAATATGGTAAAAATAATAGCCGACCAGATAAAAGCTTCTCGGAGGTTCCTCGATTCTCTCCATCTGTACATATATCAAACAGCCACTTCAGTCACGGATTTGTTTTAATTTTACCACATGATTTTTTTTCTGCCTCAAGTCTTTCCTTTATTTTCTTGATAAATGGGTGTTTATCTGTTTGTCTGCATGTTGGTCTGTGTGCATAACTCAATAACAATTCACTAGACAGGGGTTATATGTTTTATGCAAGTGACGTCTACTTATGGCTGTGGGTCCTCTTGACATAGGATCTAGGTTCGGATCAAAACTGCAGAATTTTTTATGGATTTTTCTACAATAACTACTGCAAACCTCAAAAGCTATTAATTGCATTGGGGTCGTATTCCCACATAAATTGGGTTTACTCCTGCCTTAGTAACTGGAAAGGCCAACAAATAAAAGATATGATGTCTGTATTAGAAGGAATAGTCTGTTATATTTCCTTGTCTTTGTGATAAAAGTTAAAGTATACCTCACTTGGATAAATATTATTCTTACATTTTAACATTTGGTGATACAGAGTCTTGAAGGGCCAGGGTGACGTAGTGGTAACACACTGGCCTCCCATCTCTGAGATGAGAGTTTGAATCCTTGCCTGAGCTCAAATGAGAAAACTAGTTGTTGCTTGCAAGTGGTACGTGTTTTAGATTACAGATTCTTGACCAACTGTATGTACTGGTTTCCTCTGCCCCTCCCACTACCTGTCACAGAATAACCAACACATAGGTACTCTAGGGGTTAAGTAAAACACTAAATAAATGAATTGATAATGAAAGAATCTTTGAGAAAAAAGTGTAAAATAGTTCCCCAATGTAATTTGTAAGTAATTTTTAATTCAGTGGAGCTTCAGAAATGATAGTCTTACATATGTATAGCAAACCTTAGAGACATATATATAAAGCTTATGTGAATATTTGAAAGCTCTGATTGATTAGGTACATAACCTTTTGATGTCTGTTTATGTAAATTAGCCTCCATAATTGCCAATTTAGGGAATATAAGTATTTCATTTCAATCTAGCATTTTTCATTGCACTTAAAAAATATGTTTGGAGATTTCAATAGTGCCATTAACCCATTATAAGAACCTGAATAGGATGGAGAAACTTGATTATACAGGTTTGAATTTCAAAGAAAAATTATGAAACAGTTTAAAGAGGGGACAGTTTTTTCTTTGAGTGGTTTTCCTTATAACCTACACTGAGAGGTTATTTTTTGGATACATTAGTTTGTCTGTTTGTTTGTCTGTTTTGCTTGTCACAATTACTCAAAAAGTACTAAATGGGTCTTCGTAAAACTGTACATGTGGGTACGATCTGGCAAGAGGAAGAAGTGATGACATTTTGGGAAAGATCCTTATCACATTCTCGATACTAAAACATCACAAATTTTAGAAAATGACGCCCTGGGGAAGTTTGTACTCTACTCTGCCTGCTTTCTACTAATTTTGATTAAACTGTTCTGTCTACAGGACAACATGTTCAAGATAAAATATATAGGTTTATACATTCCAGTCACATAATCTAACAAGAGTACTCAGAGAGTGCAGAACACTTGCAGTGCCCAATACCTCTACTATCGCTTATGGGTGTAAAGATACAAACAAAACAAAGAAAAGACAGAATCCAGTAATCACAAAACCTCCTTAATAGAAGGTAACAGGAACACTAGGAGAGTACAGACCTCGCCAAGTAATGTATGATCCCAATCTTTGATGTTTGTTGTATACAGAAGTGATACTCAAAATTAAATGGGATCTATATTGGACCAAAACCCATCTTTTCATACTATTTTCATGAAGATCAGTCCAGCATTATTTGAGTAAACCTTCTAACAAAGAAACAAACAAAATTAAGACTATTAATTTAATACCTCATTAACGGAGGTAATCAAGGACTTCCAGTCTATTATCATTCTTAAGATTCATATTCTCCGGGTGTCCTACAAACAAAACTATCTAATTTGATTGTATAGTTGGAACTTGTTTCACAGACCTTGTCTATTAGGCACTAAACACTATACAATAAAAAAAAATTCTGGATTTTTTTAAATCCATACACGTATCCACATCACTCTTAAAACTTAATGAGATCTAAATTGTATCAAGACCCATCGTCTGATTTTTCTGTGAAGTTCCAACCAATAGTATTTGCATAAATTAAACCTGCTAACAAACAAACAGACAGAAAAAATGGTCATGAAGACAATACTTTCTGGGGGGACATAACAAGAGCACTCAGAGAGGGCATACCTCCGCCATGCTGCTTATGAATGCAATGATAAAAAAAATCCTTTGAAAACATTCCTGGATCCAGACAGTAATCTGGATCAACACCAGAATTTAAGTATTTCTTCCTTGTGCTATTGTAAACATTTCCTAAAAAATTTTTAATCAAAATCCATCTAAGGTTGGATCTACCCATAGCTCTGTCATGCTTAAAGATGGAGGGGGGCCATGGTAGTGCTGAGAAAACTCCACCCTCCCACCTCTGAGGTCTGTGGTTCAAACCTCGGACCCTATGTGGGAAAGTTGGTAGTTTCTTACCGATGATCAGCAGTTTACAGTACAGAACCTTCACCAACTGCCTGCTCTGCGTTAGGATTCCAGTCCCAGTTCCCAGGCGAGGGTTTGCACTCTCTGTAGCATTGCTTGTTAACTTTATATTTGTCCACCATCTGTGCATGATTTTAAAGTGCTTGTTAGTAAAAGTGAAACAACTGTCTTGGGGCATATTTTTAAAATCTGACTACTCTCGCAGACAAAACACACAATCCTAAACCCTCAGACTGGGATTGTACTGATTTTCTATTTCTTGTGATATATTTTTTTTAATTATTGTAGTAAGTTGAATTTTTCAAAAGGGATTAATTCTATCTTATCTAATGAACTTGGAAAGTGAAAAATTAATTCTTAGTGAAATATTAAATCTGCACTGATGTCTCAAGTAGAAATAAGCCATTATTGAAAAAATTAATTCCAGTAATTTTTTACAAATATAGAATTAGTGAAGTTTTCTTTCAGATAACAATTCCACTTGGGTAATTATTCTATTATATCTATTTTTGTATTATTTTTATGAAAAAAATAACATGTCTGTTCATGTGTCAGACGCAGATTTTTTTTTTTTTTTTTTTTTTTTTTTTTTTTTGGCGGGCCAAAGACTACAGAGTTACAACTGAAACCACAAGATTTTGGAAATGATTTGCAGTACAGAGTATCTTAGCACAGACGTATATATTAGTACCCTGGAAACAATTAAATCATAAATCAGTCTCCACAAGATACACATATTTATACATTAAAAGATAATATTAACCTGAAGGTTCCCGTTCCAGGCTTTTCATTGCAGTTACTTCACTGTTTTTAGGACCAATCTGCGGTTTTATGATATATTGAGGGAATTGTGGCTTTTCTGGCGTCTTAAGTTCCAAGAGCATTTCCCTTATTTTCACGATAAATTAATGATCTCGTCTATTATTTAGGAAACATTTGAATTTAATTTAGAATTTAAAAAAAATCTATAAGCTAGATTGAGGTGGACTATTATTATAAGTGATGTTTGGGAAAGAAAGATACTAAACTAGTTTAACGAGGACAGAGCTTTTTAGTTTTACGAAAGAACTTAGAACTTGAAGTTAAGAGTTTTGCTTGAAAAAGAAGTCAAGTGTAAGCTCTGACTGAATCTCCTCTGAAGGAGTGCACAATTGTTTAAATATGGCCGACGTAAATTTTTCCCCACTTTTAAACTTGAAATGGCTGAAAGTGAAGTGTAAATATAAAGCAGCATCTCCCTGAAGTAATCTTTTCAAGTTTTCACGTCCTTACAAGATTATGTAAAATGTTCCAAGTCAAATACAGGGTTACAAGGAATATATATCATTAGTAGCGTATGGGCTTAGGGTGTTCTGTAACACTAGTTACAAAACACCTCATTTGTAAAATCTAAAGTTGATAATTATGTCTTGCTTTGTCTATTCAGCACCACGTGGGTTTGATCTGAAGCCAATTCTCACAACTATGTTTCCTTAAACCCAGTTTGAACACTCAGCTTATTGTCACAATGGAAAAATACAAATTTATAAATATATAATTAATGCATATAAAGATGTAGCTTCCATTTGTGAATTGGGTGTTGTGAATTGAAGTTACTCTGTCATTAGCCTTTTCAAGGCTAGCTGTGTGTTTGTCCTGTTTGTGCTTTGTTATGTAATAAGTAATACAGCAGAGCCTTTGTATTATGTCAGATTCTATTGCCCAAATATTCAGTTCTCTGAGCATAGTTCTATATACTATCATCCTAAATGGATCATTTTATAGAATTTTCTACAAATGTAGCTGTTCTCTTCAAAATCCCACCCTCCCGACATGCTGAGACAATGTGGGATATGCAATATAACAACAGTATTATCTGAATAAGTTCTCTCATCTCTCCACTAAGCAAAGAATCCAGTTCAATATGTAAATTATTATATCAAATAGTCCATACAAAACATTTGTCCTGAAACCACTTGACATGGTCTCCTTAAATCCTTGTTGATATATTTTTCTTTCGTATGTTTTACTCTCCTTTAAATTTCAGTGGCTAAATGTGGATATATTTTGTATGTCTATAAAGTGTACTCAATCATTTAGTCAATCAATCAATCAATAGATTAACCAAATTGATCCTATATTGGGAAATATTGATGGCTTTGAGTATACCTCTAACCTCCTATTTGTCCAGTAGAAATAACACACTCTTTACATAAAATATTATATATATATATTGCATTCATATCATGCATATTTATATTGCATTATATATAAAGTGATATGCTTTCCCATGTTATTTTGTCAGAGGATGAATAGGGTAATTATTCGAGCCAGCAAAACTTACTTAAGTTGTTTTGGTACAGATATTTCTTCAGCCTGCACATCATGTCACCAAGGAACACTTTGTTCACCAAACAAGTGTTTCAGGTGTCACTGAAGTCGTATCTTGGGGGTCACTAAAAGCTATATGGTTATGTCATTTTATGAGTCTCATTTGCATACTTAATTAGTACTTCCAATCCGTGTTATCATTAGCACATATACAGGTCAAACATAGGTCAGAATGTAAGAAAACAAAGACAGGGGTCATCAAAGACTACTCTCTATTAGAAAGAACACTTGAAGAAGGTATCACTCCCCCAAGGCCCAACAACTCCTATATTTCTTACGGGTGCAGAAATAATTTTAAAAAAGCATTTTAAAAATTCCTGACTTCAGACGGTGATGCACATTATTACCAACCATCTCTTCATTTTGCCATTGACGACATCTCCGATAAATTCTACAAAAGCCATTTGTAACTTTTTTGGAGTTATTTTGCAAACAAAGAAACAGACAAAGTAGCAGCACCAATGAAATAGCCACCTTTATAGAGGTAATAATTATCCACCAAACCTGTTGGTGAAGTTGTATGTAGGGAAGAGCCTACAAATGATATTAATTGGGAATCTTAACCAGTGTTACAGGTCCCTCACATCTTAGAATGATTACTCTGAGAAATCCCTTTATCTCATTTATAATGTTGACAAAATATTTGCACTAATAATAATCATTAGTGTATCAAAGGATATTAATTTTGTTATTACAGTTATCGCCCCCCCCCCCCCCCCCCCCCCCCCCCCCTCCGCTTATAGATTTACCAAAAAAAATCTCCTTGAACCACGTTTCCTTACAAGCGGTGGCTGATACCTGACCATTAATGGTTAATATCACTCACAACACATGTATCAAATGCAATCTAATCTAAACACATGTTAAAAATGCTTAATCTCTCATTATCTAAGGGAGATAAATCATATAATCATTCTTTAAGATTATTCAGTCTTTGTATATGCAATAATGGATAGTTAACTGGACACATTTGGGAGGGGAGGGTTGATCAAGGAAATATTAAGCCAATCCTGAATGTTTACTGCTTGACTTGGTAATTCAGTTCAATTTCATTCCCAGATCATAGTTTGTTGCTGTTCGTTGTAAAAGATTGTGGACTTTTATGGACAAAGACTTTCATTTACTCAAATGCAGGTTATATTTGCTGAATACAATAAGATGTTTGACAGGGTTGTGTTTAAATTTTCAGCCCTGGGAAAGATCTATATGTGGCTGGCACAATCGAATTCAGATAAGCATATAATTGTGTTGAATATTCAAATAATAGTTTAATAATACCCGGTAATATGGTAATCACATAAAAGTTGACTCATTCTTTGCAGGAATAACATATATTTCATTTGCCTGTTCAGATTTTATTCAATAAGAACCTTAAAATGATACCCATGTTGTATATTTAGTACATCTAAAGACACCAAATCTGAGAGTAGTAGGTCGGATCGGATTAATGTGTACGGAACTTAAGAAATGATGATCTACAATGAGGAAACACTAGCTAATTTATACCACAATACAACATGGTTAGGTGATTGTATTTGTTTGTATAATTTATCTGTGAAAGGACACATGTGGTTAAATAAGGGAGACAGGGAACTGCTTCTCTGTGTTTACAGTAACAACAAACTCTCACTCACATCTTTAATTAAGCTGATAGAGTAGACAACTGTGCACCTTGTCCCCAGTATGCAAAATTCTGCCACCATTCAGTAGCCTGACTCACTTGTGATTAATTAAACAAGAGCAGAATTCAAGAAACTCTTACCTCGGATTAGGTGAAAGGAATTATAATAGTAAGTGTCTATTGAGAATAAAAATCCTCAGACTTGTCTGATAACGTGTAGATGATTTACGTCTATGCAATAGATTGCGATGAGTTTGTAGCTGGATGAAAAAAGTGTTTTCCCTCCCCAGTCCATGAAGTGCTGGATAGGATTCCAGTCCCAGGCCCTGTTGATAGAAATATGGAGGAAAACAGAAATGAAAGCTTGTAAGCCAAACATTAAAAACTCACACATAGCTATCTGAACCTAGATAACAACCTGCACTTTATGGCTGCCTTAAATACAACAAATGAATTATTACTAGTATACCATCCATTCTTTATTCTCATACTCTTATTACCACCACCAAGGAGATATTATTTTCATTACAGTTTATTTGTCTGTTTGTTTGAAAGCAGGATTGCAGAAATACTACTGGTTGGATCTTCATGAAAACAAAAATTAGAAGATGGTTCTTGGTCCAATTTATATCCCATTAAATCTGAGAGTGATCTGGATCACCGTCTGGATACAAACAAAATCAAAGATCCGGATTTTCCCATTTACTTATAATTATGCTTGTTATTGTTTTTCACTTTAGTTTTATTGTGGCAGCCGAATGTCTTTTTTTAAAAACTTAAGGACGACCGATTGAAGCAACCCCATAGCACTTTATCACAAGCTACTGTATAGTAACCAATGTAACTAATTAATGTAACTACACTACTGCCTCATCTATGTTCATATTAGTAATGTCGTATAAAAGGCGAAGCTATTTGCTAAAAATAATGAGACAACTGTGGTATACAAATGTAAACTATCTAATAAATATAATTGTGTTGACTATTTTAACAATGAATTAGTAATAACACACTTCAAAGTGGAATTATAAGCCATTTGGCATATTTCATTTCATTTTCTGGTGTGGAGCAAAATATATAATGTTGTTTATAATTTGTATTTTAACTCCTCTTTTAGTCGACAATCAAAAACGTTAACACTGTAGTTTACAAACATCCCACAACATTTCAGTAGCATTTTTCCCCTCAGCTTATTTTCATTATTTAATCGGTTTTTAATTTGAAATCAAGACAAATCTGGCCACTTGAAAAATGGGAAAGTGATGGAGACACTATTTCGTGCCATCCTTGGGGAGGATCATTATTGCATGTTCATATTACCCAAGCAGTTTTTTATTCAGATTAAAACACACTGCAAAGTACACAACAGTTTTATTTACATTAAATACAACAGGTCACGAGGTAAAGTGCATTAAAAGCATTGGCCCTATACAAACATAGTAACAAGTCTAATTATTAAACTCAATTTTAAGCAGATTACATTTCCCTTTGAAATTTGATCAACAGAGCTACTATTTAGCAACAGACCATAGACTTTATATTAGCCTTGCTAGAGGCTCAGGTTTATGTTTAATAAGGAAAGCTTCTATTTAAGATAATGAAGTTTTAGTTTATATAATGTACTCATATATTTACTAGTTTTTACATCATTATTATGCTAAGACAGATGACTCTGTATGTGAGTGTTTTCTGAATACCAAATATTTGTGTATAAGTTTGAAAAAGATACAAATTTAAGCCTTAAACTAGACTAACTATATCAACACATATATTTATAAAATTTATTGTATAGTAACCACACCATCATAGAATTTACATGGAATGACATCTGCAAATTGTACAAAACATTTCACACACACACAAAATTGATAAAATAATTTTTGCGAATTCGTGAAATGATGAAAAACCACCCCAACACTTGAACCATTTGGTACTTGGTTCATTCAAGTTTTGTTGTTTCTAGTTCTTCGCAGTTTTCATTTCTTTAAAGACTTTTGAGTTTGTAATGGAGTTAAGCACAGACAGTTCTCTATCTGTCTATTGTGTTTGTCTTTTCTGAGGATCAGTAGGGGTTGAGGGCTTTCTCACAACTTTCTTTTCGAGCTATTTTATGTGACAGAGACACACACTTATTACGGTAAAGGTTGTAACTTTTGCTGTATTGATCTTTGTCTCATCATTTCTACATTCGGGCTGAGGGAGAGGGGTGTTGTAACTGGGACTGTCCACGCACATAACTCTAAAACCATATATCAGATATGTGTCACATTTTTACACAGGGTGGCGTCTAGACATGGCTTAGACCCCAGTTACACGTTCACGGATGTACTGCCGGTGTAGCGCGAGATAATGACTCCCCTAGATTACTGACTGGGGGGTCAGTATCTTGCAAGGGGGGTTGAAATATTCTGACCCCCCCTGCAAGATTATGACTCCCCCTTTATCCCCCCCCCCCACTTCCCACTTAATTGAGTGTCATTGAACAATTGACATTGGACAGTATATAACCACAGATGTAACACAACAGTTAGGTGTAAAAGACTGTGGGCTATTTGCAATAGCTTTTATTACTGCTTTGTGTCATGGTCAGCAACCTGAGGACTTTAGGATTCACCAAAAAGAAATGAGAAATCATTTTATTGCCTGCATTGAAGCCAGAGACATAAAACCCTTCCCAGCCACAAAAAAGAGACAGAGAAAACCATTAAAAAGGTGGTCAATGCCACAATTGTAAGCTAAATATGGAATTAATTAAAATAGTATTTAAAGTGTTAAATGTCCATTCATATTTAATGTGCACTGGTGTATATTTGTGTTTTCCATAAATGTATCAAATTATTAATGTGCTTATTGTTTATCTTTATGTATCAAATTATTAATGTGCTTATTGTTTATCTTTATGTATCAAATTATTACTGTGCATATTGTTTATGTTTATGTATCAAATTATTACTGAGCATATTGTTTATGTTTTTTTGCTTGTAAATAAAATTTCAAAGAAAAGAATGTGTGCCTTTGATCAACCTAAACTAAAAAAGCTGGAAATGACTCCATTTCTGCCTTGTTCTAAGTGCAACTGACCTGATAAACACCAACATGGACCACCCCTCCCCAATTGCCCTCAGTAAGTAAATGAGCTGGAGAAATGAAGATCTCACTGATTAGCTCAAAGTGTACTTGAGCTTATACAAGTTAAGAGACAATAAAGACCACCTCCTCCCCACTTGCCTCCAACTGAATAGGTGCAGAAACAATAGAGGGGAGTCAGTTTCTGAATAGGGGGGTGGGTATCTTGCAAACAATATTCTAACCCACCTAAATCCTATTGTTTGGGGGGATAAATGTTGTTTGCCAAATAATGACTCCCCCAAAAGATCAAAGGAGGGGAGTCAGAAATAGAGGGGAGTCATTATCTCGCGTTACACCGGATCGTGGCAGGTTACCTAATTTGGAAAATGTTGAAAAATGTTGAGTGGTTTACGGATTATATTTTCCATCCGTAAGGGCATCCATAATGTCTTTGTGAGACCCGTAACAGCATGCTGCAATCAGTAGCGGCATGCTTAAAATCAGATAAGATCCCTAGACCATTATAGAAAAATCAAACATGCTTGATTTTTCCAGGAAGTCTGTACAGACATGGTATCCGCAGTTCTTCCGTATCTCAGCTGTGTGTGTCCTTATTGTCCGTATACCCATCCTGGATGTCCTTGTGGCATCCCATTCATCCGTGACGCTTCCGTGACAACAAATATCGCCAAAAACATAGCCGGATCTAACCTGATCTGCTACGGATTGACACATAAACAGTTTGTGAATTGAAAAACAGTCAAAAGGACATCCGCAAACCTGTCCTTGGGTCACCGTAGCGCTCCGTAGGTCTCCGTAATCTTTTACACGATCCACCCTCATCCATGTCAGTTTCCATATATGGAACCATGGCCTATATCCCTGGGAGATTCGTGAAAGTGTAACTGGCCCCTTATTGGTTCTCTTGGAGGATGGTCTGGAATCCACCACTGATTTAGTGAATTTTTATTATTATTTACATGAAACTGACATGGAGTTTAATGATATGAATACCTCAGTCGTATACCAGTGTTTTAAGTTGTAATAGAAACTCTATAAATTTGTACTTTGCATTTAAAATCAACGGCAGTGCTATTTCATTCAGATAGTTTCATACATAACTTAAAGCCGATATAAACAAGCTGATCTGATACGATATGCACACATATGAGAAAAAATGACATTTTGAACAGAATAGAGTCATTTTTCCCCAATTGGACCATAATAAGTGGAGCTAAGCTCATTTTAGGTGAAGCATTTTATGCTGTACGCTGATGATACCAACCTATTTTATAAAAGTATAATTAGATTTTATCATTCACGACACGTATAAACAAGGTGTATCATTTCACCTCCAACTTTGTTAATCTATCCTCACATATTATATTGTCGTGAGTGCATATCGCGTTTGATCACTTTAATATCCATTCCGTTTTGAGTATTTGATACTGGTGTTTCTAGTCTGTGACTTGTCATGAAACCTAGCAAAGCAAAACTGCCATGACAAACTAAAACTTAGTCATTACCCTCTTTCGAAACAAAAGATCAGCTAGGAGTGCTCAGGAAAAGGCTCACTCACAACCCAGATAGCACGCAGCCGTCGGGCCGATGTTGGCCCAACATCGGCACATCCGTCGGTCCAACGTTGGCCCAACGGCTTTTTGACTGGTGGGCCGACGTTGGCCGAACGTCGGCAAGCCAACGTTGGCCCAGCATCAGCCCAAACCTTTACTGGCATACAAAATACAGTGATATAAACAAAAATAAAATGAATTTTTAAATATAGTGTAGTCCTACATTGGTACAGTTATTAATAAACAATGTTACACAACAGATAAGGCCTGATGACTTGCATTTCCCCTGATACAAAAGGATACACTTACAAATACACTGAACACAATTTCCAAACTGGTGTCAATGTGATGTCATATACTATATAGTAGAAAGGGCGGGAAATACTAAAGCAGAAATAGTCATTGGCCCAACGTTGGCCCAAAGTCGGGAAATCTGCCGACAATGCCGACCAATACCCACGTCGGCCTGACGGCTGCGTGCTATCTGGGAAAGAGTTTTTTTAAACATACTGATTTTGCCAATAATCTGTGATTGCAGTCATTATATTTGCAACCTCCAAGAGTGACATTAAACATTTTTGGACCAGTGACATTATGCTGAGGACAACATTACTGGGGTAGTTGGGAGACAGATTTGTGACAGTGGCACAGGGGTATAACATATAAAGATATAAAATCCACAAATTTGTTTTCTCAATACAATTCAGTGTTACAGTACCATGTTTCTACGGGAGTTAAACCCACAACCTCTTATTACTGAGTAAATCCCAACAACTCAGTAAAATGTATGAAAAAGTGGAAGAAAAAAAATCTTAGTTTATTTCTAATTTAAAAGGGATATGATGCCCAGATATCATATACAGGTCACATTTTCCGGAATTTGAAAATGTGAAAACTATGCCTAGATATTGTGTATTAATATTTTGATTTGAAGTCACTTTTACTTTACCTTGACAAAAAGTAACATTTCTGTCCAATATGATGTTGGATAAAATAGTTCTGTTTATACCGTATTTTCATAATAACCAATATTTACATATATCTAGAACAAATGAAACATACTACACTATTCAATTGTTTCTACATGCCATGTAACCTCATAATATTTAATCTAGCAAAACATTCGAGCATTACTGTATTATACAGAAACTTGTGGTTACCAATGTTTTGTCACAGGGACGTCTAGAGTCCCCTCCCCTTTTGTAACCTCAAAGGACAGGAAAAAAATGAGAGGGTGGGGAGGGGAGATGTCCCCTCAACCAATCAAATTGCACACAGCTGTCATTGACAGGTCTGTTTCTCTGTTTTTCCACACTCTGGTGGGGTTTGTAGGTTTTAATAAGGTAAGGAAAGAAATTAATTCAGTGAGATGATGGTTGGAGACACAGATACACGTACATGGGTTAGATGTTTCTGTTGTGGCATAGTTCATTCACTAAAAGAAGATAACTGGATATTTTGACATCAAAAACAGATGGGATAGATACAATATTAGATTTCTGTGGAAAAGGATATCTGCTGGATAGAAATTAATGCACATGAAATTAGATTAAAACACCCATGTAGATTTGAAGAGATTGTATCTTGTGTTACACAGACGACCTTATTGGGATATACAAATTCTGCTGTGTTCTAATATAAAGGTAAAGTCTGATAGTCTGACAGTGCTAACTGTTTAATGTTGTAATTTGATTTCTCTATTTATTTAGTTACTGTCTTGCCATACCAATTATCGCAATCAATAAGTAAAATGTTGATCCTGCTTGAAATCCTTGAGGTGTGGATTTGTTTTCATTTGGTTTAGCAATACATCTTGCTCGATTTAGATGCGGTAATTGGCTTCAATAGTCTGATAAATGATCTTACGCACAACAACGATCCGATAATATCTTTGGAAGTGGTAGGACGTATCTAATCTGAACACAACTGAAAACGATACGATTTTTATTCTGAAAAATTCGTCCAACTATTATCAGATGGTTCGGGCACATTATTCACCACATACATCCAGTTAAAATGACCAATATTTCTTATAACTACTCCTATTTGAAACATTTTATTCACCATTTTCTCCAGTTTCAAGAGAGCTTAATTAATTGTATCTTGTGGAATTGTGTATTTTTTTTCAAAAACATAATTTTGGGAAGGGACCTGCCGGGGCGGATCCAGCTTTTATGTAAGGTGGGGGTTCACATCGAGTAAGGTGGGGGTTCACATTGAGTAAGGTGGGGGTTCACATCAGACATATTATAACTAAGGGGGTCGGGGGGCATGCCCCCCTGGAAAAAAAATTAATTTTTGGTAAAAATAGAGTGCATTTCCTGTAAATTTAACACCACTGTCAAGAAATAATTTTGTACTTTGGGTTGAACCCCTTTACATTAAAACATGATATTGAGACATTTAAAGACAACTAATTAATTTTCCACAAGTTATCCATATGGATATGTTGCACCTTAGAATCTGCTGTCAGCAGGGATTAAGCATTAATAAAGGTTTAATTATAATTATCAGTAAATGTGAGTGTCATTAATTTTGAAAAAAAAAATAATAATGGGCATAATATAATGAATATAATGGGCATGTCTATTGGTTGCCTACTTGTTTTTAAGGATGACAAGTTATCATTGGTAAGCTCTCCCCTCTGTGGACATAGGTTCAAACCCAGCTGATAAATAGCATGTGGAAATAACGAGGACCTGTGACCCTGTCACAGTGTGTCCCTAACTATTAAAAAGGGTTCATACAAAACACCAAACATTGGATATCTGAAAACATCAAATACTGTATTACCTGAAACTTTCACTGGGCATTCATTTTAGCTGCGATTGAATAGTAAGAAACTAATTTCTAGTGAAATGTTAAGTCTGTATTATTAATATCTTATGTTGAAAGTAACCATTAGTGAAAATTAATTCCTGTATATTTCTAAAAAAAAATGAAGATTTAATAAATTTTCACTCTAGCTAAAATTTCCGCTTATACAGTAGTTATTCATGCAAAGGGAGGCTTTAAAAATTCATCCAGTTAATAAAAGGGCACATAGCATCAAAACAAAGATGTGTTTTAAAAAAGGTAGTGGCCTCCCTTTTGTGTCTTTTTGTCATTGTTAGATCATTATTAAGCTGTCTGAAAAGCCTGTTCATCTGTAATTATGTCAGCTTCTACTTCAACCTAGCTGTCAATGTGCTATTTGTGTACAAATTCATGTACCAGTGACACTATATACTGTTATTTACATATATATATAATGTGTAGCCAGGGACAAGACTCAAACTTTTGTTATAAATAATGCAGAAGTCACCATAACTTTTGTTTTGTCATTTATTTATTTGGAGTTTTACGTCGCTTTCAACACTGTACAGGTCATATAATGACGGGTAGTTGGAAGGGTAGAGGAAACCAGTACATACAGTTGGTCAAGGTTCTGTAAACTGCCGACCAACTGCAAGCAACTACCAGCTTTCCCACTTGAGGCTGGGCTGGGAACAGAACCCCGATCTCAGAGGTGGGAGGCGAGAGTGTTACAAGTCTGCCACCATGGCCCCAACTTTTGTTTTGTATTGTATTAGCCAGGGTCATATGGAGCCAGAGCTGCAGTATTAAATGCAAAATGATTATCATTATATAAACATGAAATATTATCAGTCCCACCTTATAATGCTGCTAAAGGTCAGAGTTGGGGTTATACTTCCCGTTTAACAGCTGAGCTTATAGTGGGAGAGGTGCCCAGCATTTATCACTTGTGGAGTTGAACCCACACAGAGGTGACAGCCTGTGATTAAATGCCACGCTAGTTAAGCACTGTGCCGCTGAGAATCTCTATAAAACTTTGAAAATAACTTAAAATTTCTTTCTCAGCAACAATTTGTATAATTTGCTTTAATTATGTAAAACGATACCTACTGTACTTCAGTAGATATCACATTCAGTACCATCATCTAGTAATAGCTTTAAAATGACAAAATCCCTTCCAGCCTCTTCTTTTTGAAGATTCCCAGGCTGAGTGTTTGCCTTGAGAGCGCTACGTAGTGAGTTCAATTCGTATGACAACCGTGTCTGGTGACCTGAAACTTGATTTCAATCAGATTAATATGTGAGGTTAAATACTATGAAAATTAAACCTGATTATCATGTGTATCCAATGATGATGGAAGTTTAGAATGACAATTTTGATTTACAATCCTTAGAGTCTGCCAGTGCAGGGATTAAGAGCAATAAATATTTGATCATATTAGACACAAGTGGCAATACTGAGATCCCTGATCAAATAAAACTCTCGCTGGTGAATGGGATCTCTGACCCTAACTTTCCCTTAGAAAAGGTCAGATTCCGTCAATTCACTGGTTATATGGAGTCTAAATCCAGGTTAGTAGTCAGTTTGTTCAATGTCTGGAGGCTAATGCTATTCATATTTATCGGTGATGATTGAGTTTCTGTGACGTCTGGGTGGCATTAGCTTATTGTAAAGAGAAGGTGCTGTATTTCACTGGTACAAACATATAAATGTTTTTGTGAATGTCTACACATAAATGTGCATACATTATTGAGGATAATGATTGTTTTACAGGCTTGTCTGGTAGTATAAGCCTTAATTATGAAAAGATTCTTTAATCCATGTGCATAGGTATAAAATGTTTGAGGACATTACCAGATACTGATTGGATGCCGATCACTTTTTTACACTCAATGGAAGAACTTGTTATTTCTGGTATGCATATTTAGAATTGTGCGACACACTATTTGCATTGATTAGTTATCTATAAAAGTAGCTTAATATAAACACTTGGTGTTATTTTAGGCAAATAGATATCTCATACAGAGAATTTTTTTTGTGATGAAAAACTTGTCTTACTTCTAATGTTTCATTAAATATTTTGATGGACATTATAAATATGCAAAAGCCATTGTATTGTTGTACTATCTAGCACCTGGCTTAATATAAAAACTTTGGGTGCTAATTTAGGCAAATAAAATCCAGATATTTGTCATTCAAAATAATTGTGATTTAATATTTGTGTCCTTGTTTATATCTGATAGATATATCTAGCACAGATTGTAAACCTATTACTGTAGAGCCAATGGCTAGTTGATATGTCTTTAATGACTTTTCTCAGAAATCCCTGATGAAATCATGTTAGATTTAATGTGACCAGAGATCAAGGTTTATGCAGATTTCCCACAGGGGATCTTCAGATTATATATACAAAGGTTATTTCTCAATCTAAATACGTACATTAGTATCTACTTGGCTCAGAATAGGATTATACACACAAACGGACGAGGATTATGTATAATTAGTGGTCAGTTTCATTGACAGCTGTCATTCTATACAAGATGAACCCTCCTGGTATATAACCACAGTGGTTAGTTCTAGAGCCAGCATCTTATAGGTGAATACTTTGAATTCAGCATATTACCCCACTGATCTGGCTTATTGTGTTGAGTTTGTGTAATCAGATTTACATCAGTAAGACCAGCACCTGACATCTCAGTGTGGTATATGTGGGTGACCTTAAACTAGTAAACCCTAACACTGAGTACAGAGTGAGCACTAGTTAATTCCTCCTTGGATCTTCTCCACAGGATACTTTATATATTATGAAGAAGTTTCAGGCGGTTATATAAAGTGTTAACAGCATGTGCTGGAAGAAAAGAGTTGTAATCTGCTACCTACCTGTGGGATTTATTAATTATTCATTCAGTGCGGCAACAATGGCCAGTTTATAAGCTGGTGTAGTTTACAGGATTAACAAATACTTCACAATAACTGTGCAATTGGCTCTTACTTTGTTAGACAGCAGGTGTGTCCTGTTTGTTTATTATGTATGGACCATACACCAAAACAAAAAACTATTAAGCCTGTTAGTGTGATATATTTATAAGGCCAAAAGCATGTATTAATCACCTACATATTGTGTATTTTTGCAGTGATTGCTCACCGCATGCGATGTCCCAGTTCTTGTAATGTCTAACCTGGCAAGTAGATTGCCCCCAGTGGGAGGGTATAACCATAAAATCCCCAGCCATACAGCAGCAGTAACAGAAGCTTCAAATCTCAGTAGCAGAGCCACTGTCCCTTTGGGAGGTCATATAACTACAGAGGGCAAATGTTCAGAGTCCAACAATAACTGTAATCATACTGAAAATACTGCCCAGATTGCAGGAAGTGTGCAGCAACTAAGCATCAGTGCTGGAGACTTCCAAGTGCATTGTGGGTATAATAATAACAATACCGAAGTGGATGATATGCCACAAAACCAAGACTCCCGATGGGTACACCATCCAGTTGGTAACCTCAAAGTGATTGGAAATATGGATGGTAGTAAGATGACAGACAATGTCCATTTGCTAAATAGGATAGACAATGGTAACAGGATGCTGAAACATTCTTCCAGTACTCCAAATATACCGGCCAACAGCAGTAATCAGAATAGTCGCCAAAATAGTCAGACTTCTGCCACAAGAGTAGGTGGTGTGGCTAATTACAGAAACCCTAGTACCAGTCAGGTTAGCCAAAGCAGCAGTAACCATGGCAACACAGTGATTGACAGTAGTGTATCATCATCTGCAAGCAAGATAACGAAAAGCCAGATGATAAGAAACAGTCAGAGCTTTAGTGGACAAATAGGATGGGAAGACGATGAAAAAAGAATCCATGGAAATCACGCCGACAAAATGGCTGAGGAATATCACCATGGGGGTCATAATAATAGTAAGATGGGAAGCAATGGCATCGGTCAGCATAGAGGACAAGACAGTTACAGCAGTGGATACAGTGGCATGTCTGAATCCCACTCTTCTGGATCTCCGTATAACACCAGAGATCCAGACAGTCAGAGCATACACAGTGGATATCTCAATGATTACAGTGAAGTTGGGTCGTGCATCCGCAGAGTCATCAGGCAAAAGGTCCTGCCTGCAGCTGCTGCAGAGGTGGAAATGTCCACAGACAATGAGACAACCTTCAGCACCTTTACACAAAGTACTCTTCTCGCAACCGATGACTATGTGTACCTGGAAAAATGCCCAAAGTTGGTTCAAGATTTAGGACGTGACGTGCCCTGGAATGAAAATGAGGTCCTCTATGTCCTACGAGAAGGGCGTACGGCGCATATGAGTGGTCACATCACTGTGGAGATGATGCAGAGAATTGCATTCCTCCTTCAACGACCCTTACTAAGGATAACCCAAGAAGCTCAGAGGCTCAGCCTTCGGTTAAACATGTGTACGAAACACGAAATAGAAACTGCTGTAAAGCTGTCATTGTCACGTCCAATCGCCCAGAGTTGTCAGCAGGCTTGTGCCAAGGCCTTGACACTGTACACGATGAGCGGCGATGGACAGAAGCAGAGTAAAAGTGGAAGGTCTGGGCTGAAATTCTCTGTGGGAAGGTTCCATCGGTGGTTGGTTTTGGCTGGAGTTGGGCTAAGGGTGCATGAGTTCAGTGCTATATGCCTGGCTGCCTGTATGGAGAATTTACTAGAGGAAATAGTGCTGAGAGCTCTGGCCAAAGAGAAACTTGGTAAGTAGATGCAAAATATAATAATCTAATCTAATCTTTGCAGACTTTTGTAGCGTAGCACTTGATCACTGTTCTTGTTGATTCTGAGGCATCTGAGATCACTTTCAAAATTAGCTATGTAAGTTAAGGTTGCTTTGTCAGGCTAGCTATTTAAATATTTAGGTAGAATAGGTGTAGATTAAATTAGAATATCAGTTTTTGATAATAACAAAGGAAATACTAGTATATTTGAAAATATAAATTTCAGACTGTGGAAAGTAAAATAGTTTACAAGAATAATTCTCTTAGAAATGATAACATTGTATTCAGAAATTTTCAAAGAATGGAATATTTTAATTTCAAGAGAATAAGGTCACTCAGTGTAGTTGTTGACACTGAGAAAAAAAAATTAAAACACAAAGAAATAATTTATGAACACCTGCGAACAGGGACCAGTGGTGTACATTAACATAAACTGAAACTTGGAACTGATCTTCAACTGTCGAAAACTCACAATAATCTAATTACACAATTGAAAACTTGCAGAGATTATTATGAGGTGTTATTAAAGTATTAATATAACAAACTGGGAATTCAATTCTATAAATTTGTCATTGAAAATTTTAATAAACCTATTTTGTTGAAGATGTAACCTTAATCTGTTATATTGTTACACAGTTGTGAATATAATTTATTTCCAGTTATGACTGAATTTAGTCATCTCAAAAATATCGTACTTATGTTGTACCAAATATGACTTTAATTTACTGGTTTAGATCTCTGTTGAAAACTGTAGCCATTTAATAGATGCCCACTTGTTATTTATATAGAGTTGTGAATATGAAAGAAACTGAAGCTGTTAAAGTAAAAAAAATGATAATGATCCAATATATGAAGCACACTCAGGATTATTAGAACAAAGACACAGTAATTTTGTTCATTTGATGTGTATACAAATGGGAAAATTAACCCAGTGGTGCCAAATTTTAAGTTTTAATCATGAGCAATGGCAAATTAGTACAGTTCAGTCCAAAGGGTTATTTTACTTTCATTATCCACCACTTTGTGTGAGAAATCAAAGTAGGATAATTTAGCATTTGGTATTACTTGATATAATACTCAAAAATATTCTTCTACAGTCTATGCTTTGTTCTTGGAGTTTCTCTGCTTGAAATGATGCTTAAATATCTCGATATTTCTCTGAGAAAACCCATGTAGTTTTGCTTATTTTTTGTCTGCATCATTATTTGTACAATCTTATCATCAAAATTGTGACCTTTTTCTTTTGAGACAAGTTTATGCAAATTAGTATTTCATGATCTTCAACTTAACATCACAAAAAGTCCAGACAGCTTTGTCATGTTATTTACAGTTTTATACCATTATACAGAAAAACCTTAACCAACTGATGGGGGAGGTTGAGGATAATTATTTTCATTAAACTAAATGTTTATATTACAATTTTTGTTACGCTGTTTACACTTACAGATACCGGTACTTACTTTTTTGCAAATTTTGTCATAATCTTTACTTTCCCTTGTTGGAACTTCTCAAGTTCAGAGATCATACATTATGTTATAGAGCTCAATTATTAAATGGCATTTTTGGCATGACAAAACACTCCCAATCACAAAGGCATGAGGTTAATGAAATATATGCCGCTGAATATAATTTTCAGTCAGTTTTGTTTGATGTCAAATTGTTTCGTATGCACATAATATAATTTTAATTAAGGAGTTTAAGCAAAGATGCTTTTTCGTGCTGTATGCATTAGTCTTTGCTTGACAGAAGTGATTTTTCATGGAAGGATGCATTAGTATGTTAGTTTGTTTACATATATAATTACACACGTGACCTAGCCATTAAAAACGGTTTACTTATCATGAAAAAAGGCCACTTTAAACAAATGAGCTTTGGTACATAGTGTTATATAATCCAATACAAGATTTCACTTTGTCATGAAATATAGTGATCAATGTCAGAAACAAAAGTATCAACTGTTTAGACCTTTTTTAAGAGTCTGAAAATAAAATGACTTATTCAAATAGTCTGCCAACAGAAGCCCATTTATACATAATATGTATTATCTGAATAGGCTCAGTACAGTACAACATGTGTCATATGAAAAGGCTCATTACAGTACAACCTGTATGATCTGAACAGGCTCAGTACAGCACAACATGTATGATCTGAATAGGCTCATTGCAGTACAACATGTATGATCTGAATAGGCTCAGTACATTACAACATATATGATCTGAATAGGCTCATTACAGTACAACATGTATTATCTGAATAGCCTCAGTACAGTACAACATGTATGATCTGAATAGGCTCAGTACAGTACCACTTGCAACATATGAATTGGCTCAGAACTGTACAATCAGTATTATATGAATAGGTTCAGTACAGTACAACCCCTATTATAGAACTGGGTCATTACAGTAGAACTTGTAATTTGTGAATAAGCTCTGTACAGTACAACCTGTGTTATATGAATAGACTAAATGTACAATGTGTATTATCTGAGTAGGCTCAGTACATATATGATCAGAATTGGGTCAGTACAGTAGAACATGTGTCAACCCTGTTATGTGAAAGTATTTTCATGGAAATTTTCGATTCCACACACTCTTGAGTATGTTGATTGAACATTATTGAATTAAGGTATAAATTAATATCACATTTTTGGATGCAAATTCCAGAAAAAAATGTTGTATTTTTTGAGGTTATAAATCAAAGTGAGAACTAGTGCCAAACATCCTGTGGATTTTGTAGGTTATGACCATTTAGCATTTACTGTAAACATTAGAAACTAAGTTATGAAAAATCTCTTCAAGACTCTCCACAGTAATAAGTTCATAATAGTATATGTACTCTGGTTACAAATCGTAAATAGTTGTGGTTAGGTGGAAAATTGGTTGTAAATCTCTGATAGGATTTTAAACTCAAGTGGAACATATTTCTGCAGAACAAAGGTTGAAATAATAAATAGTTTTCAAAATGGTGTCTATGTGTCTATTGGCTAGACACTTAGGGAGGACACCATTTTAGCAAATATATGTAAACATTTTAGGGTCTAAAGTACTCAGTTTGTGAACTTTGATAATTCTATAAATCTCCTCTAGTTTAATTGCTTATTGAGTAAACATTCAATGAATATCAGACTTTGTACTTGAATAGTTACAATCTTAGATAAAATGGATGGTCACTATTCTAGCTATTTGATGGACAAATAATTACTTAATATTATACATGTATTTGCATTCGAGTTTAAGCTTACATATAAAGTGAATTTAAGAACACATTGGGCATGATTATTATTGGAATATTCCCATTATTAAGCAGGTTGTATAGTTGGTTTAAAAAGAATAAAATAATAAACAGATCCTTCCTATTCTGAGCTTGATTTCTCCCAGTGTGAATTCCTTTGTATTCCAGACTCTAGTATTTACCATAAGTTATCAATGCCCTCCCTTATAATTATTATTATAAGCATACATTACCTGGCATACATTTTAAGTCCCCAATTACAGGACTAATCTCCATAAATTTCCAATTCTTTCACATTGTGTTTTATGATCTCAATGGCAGGTAGAATATTCTATATGGAACTTGTGGAATGCAAAGCTCAAAAGAAAGACAACAAGATTGCAAAAAAGCATTGTTTCTATTATGCTTTGAGTAGTATCAAATGTACACCTTCCTAAATGAATGTTTTTGCTAAGCACATAATGAGTGACAATCGTTTTCTTGTCCACGTCAGTAATAAGAACTTTAATTAAGTTCAGCTGTTAATAAATAGTTAAAGGTATTTCTTTGTAGAAATACTTCGGGCTAACATTTGAGGCAGTCAAAAGCTCTCCAGTTTAAAAGGGGGATTTAAAAGAAATACTTTCAACCTTATGAACGTAACTTTAATTTTTTTTTCTGTTTGTAATTTAAGTTAAATTTTACATCACAATACTTCACTAACTTTACACGCATGATAAAAAAATTTAAGAGTAAACCCAATTAGCATTGGACATTTGTTCTGGCGTATCACTTGTAAACTATTGGTAAAATCAATTATTACACATTTTAATATAAAGTACATTTAACAAATGCATGTAAATTTACACGGTTCATAGAACTTCTTTTTATGTAATGTGTGAAATACTAGGTCACATTCACAAAAGAGGTCACTGAAAGATAAGCCAAGAATCAGCACACATTTTGTATAAGAGGCTGATTTTTTTTTTTACAATTATTGGTTGATTCCTTCATTCCTTTTGCAAATTCAGGCCAGGTTCATATTATAATTTGGTGTTTACCTTATAATTGGTAATAATGCATTAGATTAGATTAGATAAATACAAACCCTTATCCATCAGGATACACCAACTATATCTGTTTAAAGTGCAATTGTAAATTGTACAATGATTAAAGCCACCATTTTCATGCACAAATTTAATTGTTACCCTTAAAAATTACTCTTGAGGTTTGGCAATTTCTTGTTAAAATAAGTTTATACCACTTTGCATTTGTGTCAGTGCGATGTCAGTGTTTTCAAACTTTAAAATAAGGGAAAATTCTGACTTTGTAATGGTGAATGGTCAAGAATTTGTAAGTCCAGCATAATATCACAGTAACATAAAGTAGCCAGATTAAAATAATCTCATATTTTTTCCCTCTGTTCCCAGGAAAGAAAATGTTCAAACAAATATATCTATAGATCTATGTTATGACAGAACTTAGAATCTGACAGAATTAAAGCAATTCTGCAGACAACTTAACTTGGAAGTTTAGTCAACAGAACTTTCAATTTTTAACTCGATTATGACAATTTAACAGAATTTCAAATTCTCTGTACTGAGTTATAAATTATGTGAAATTGTAAGTTCTATGACAGCGTATACATTTCTATAAATAAATATTTCTGAAAGTGTCTTCAAGGGTAAACTAGAAGACACATTTTCAGGGACAGTCTTCTTTCATGTTTTCAGCTAAATGCTTTAAACGTTTCCCAAAATTTACTTGTACAGAAAAGAAAATATCTTAATGCAGGAGCACTTGACATGTCCACTTGAGGAAATCAGTGATGATTGGATAATAACAAAAATCTACAAAAGCCATGATTTTTAAGTGTTTAATTCTGTTGACCAACTTCAAGTGGTCAGATAAGGGTGTTGTTTAAAAGTCATATCAGCTTTAATGCATATCTTGGTAATCCAGCTAATGTTTCTCTTATAACTGTTCATGTATTGGATTTAAGTCAACCTATGACTGACCAAGTAGTTAATAGGTTATCTTAGCACTTCAAAAGAAACCAAACAATATTAATAAGATGATGTAGTATTCAAGTCACCACTCACAATAATAGCCTCATTATTATAACCATTTGAACTTCTTTTGAGCAATTTCTTTGATATATATTGAGTACTATTTCCAGCATTAATCTACAAGACGATACTTTAAAATATGACCCCATCCTAATAGCTTATAATGATAGACTCAGTGTGAATTTATATATCACCATATTGTGGGTTAACCATTGCAATCCCTGTCACACATTTGTCTTTTTAATTAGATCATCAAAGCCTGCCCATTTCTTATAGAGCATATAATTTGATCAAATTACCACCATTTGAGACCCTTGAAGTGCAAGATTTGAGGTGCTTCTGAGATTTCTTTTGTAATCAAATTTACCCCTTGTATAAATTTAGATTTATTTTTTTCAATAGAAAACAACTATATATAACTGTTCAGAAATTTCTTGCAAACAGTTGAAGACTGCAGTGTTATCGATAAGTTTGGTTTATAAATTTTGGTTAAACTATTTATTGAACATGGGTACTTTTATAGTGCTTGATCTTCATCATATGACACATTTTAAGGTGCTGGTTATAATAATTTTATAATGAAATAGGTACATTAAACAAAAACAAATGCTGTATGTAAACATAAGTTCACTGATTTCCGTATCAAAACAATCAACCTCCGTCAAATTTTACATTGCCTTACATCCTCAAAACAAACAGGTGAGGTGGGGGGGATATGGTGGGATGGGAGGTCTTATGCCAGTTCACTGGTTCAGTCCGCTTAACACCATTTCATAATGAGGGTTAAGGCCTCAACCCACCAAGATTAACACAATAGATGATACATTTATTTGTTGTTTTATGTCGCGTTCAACAGCCAGGGTCATATTGCGACGGTTAGTTTACAGGTGGAGGAAACCAGTGCACACTGCACTGTAAACCACCGGGGCATCGGCAAGTAACTACCAACTTTCCAACATGAAGCGCCCGGCCCGAGATTCGAACCGGCGGCCTCAGAGGTTGGAGGCGAGAACTCTAACCGCTACACCACCGAGCCCCCTCAATAGATGATACAGTAATATTGTCGGAACTCATTGCCGATGAGTCAAGGGATATACTTTTGCTATTTGCACCACCGACAATACAATAGATTTATTATTCTAAAGAATTTTCCAACTTTTGTGGGATTGCTCAGCATCAGCATACACCATGAAATGAAAATAATTTCCTTATTTCTGATCCCATTAAATAAAAATCGTTGGCAGTGTCTTCAGTTTAATTAGGATGTGTATCTGAGCTTTATCTGATTGTATCACTTCTGTTAGGTATGTACAACCTGACAACCCGTAAGAATGATAAAAGGTCACCTATCTGAGTGGTCCACTAATCCCCCATATGGATCTATATCAGTGGGAATATTCTTTAGTACCAGTCCTTAAGATTGGTTAATTACATCTATCATTGTTGCTTCATGGCTTGATCTAAAGCATTATTGTGAGTGAATTCCCTTAGTTGATAGAGATTTCTTATAGTAAAAATGTCAAGTGTATGACCATATAAAACTGAATGCCCCTTTATTTGTTAAAAATTGTTTATTTTAGTAATTGTTTTGTTTGTATTTTCCAGGTGACTCGGTTTGGAGTCTGGATATTTTGGAATACGGTATTTCAGCTAATGCAGAACTCTGGGGACTTTTACAGCCGTATGAACACCTCATATGTGGTAGAAATGCATTTGGTAAGTATAGAGGTGTAACAAAAATTGAAATACCAAAAATGCATTTGTCAAATAGAGGTGTAACAAAAGTTGAGATATCATTCACACATTTTTTATGGAGATGTGTAACAAAAATCAACATGTCCCAAAAGCATTTGGCAAGAAGAAATATAACCTTTTGGGGGATCCACACCTAGAGGTAGAGGGTCTTTAGAGGGCATTTGCATGAGTTAAATGAATGAAAACAGTTGTAGGGCTTGTCTGCAATACTTAAGTAATTTGGGGCTTTTTTCACAAACAAACAGCTAGGGGAAATTCCAAATTAGGGATTTTTTCCACAAGTGTTTTGAGATAGGGCAAAGTTTGGGCATTTTATCAGCTATGCTGATAAAAAGATGTCACTGTAAATATTGAGTGTCTTAATGTCACAATTGAAAGCCTAAATTTGGGAAATTCGAAATTCCAGTGGAGGTCCCAGTATCAATCTCCACATACCATCTACCAATTTGGGCAGGAATTCTATGTATTCAGACAGGGGCAAGTTTGCATGATGAGACATAAACATAACTTGAGACAAGTGCATCTTATGTGTCATCTGTTTCTGGAACAACTTGTGAGCAAAAAAAAATTGAAGAGTTTGTTAAGTAAACCACAGATCATAACTAACACCAATAAGTAGAGAACAAGGAATATAAAATTTTCCACGGAAACTCGGTATTTGGGGGGGAACCCTTTAAATTAAAGTAAGACAGAGTCATCAAGACTTATGTCAGTTTGGCATGAGTGGAGATTAAGGGTCCAGTGTAGTCACAAAAATCACAATCCCACAGATCAAGGAAATGAAAGGAGGTGAATTTCAAATACTGTGCTGACATTACATATTTTGTACTTTAGCAATTCATTTATGAATGCGTAGGCAGGCCAAAAACATAGTGGCTTTTTTTGTTGCTTCAATATTTGCCATGTTTGATGAGATTACATTTTGGGAGAGAGATTTATAAGGAGAATTCAGTCCTGTGATCATAGAATTCTATCTCTGAAAATGTAGGTGTCGTGTTTGGTTTATATGTAAGAAAATTGGATCTCGAGAGGAAAACATTTTAACGAAAAACAACTAGTACCACTGTATTTGTGTGCATGGCTAATTTCATGTTTGCCTTTCACTTCTTACGACCTGATATGTTTAAACTTTTGGTCCCGGAGGCAATATAATTAAACTTTTGTATGTCTGACTCTGCCTTTGAAAACGTCTGTTGTGACACTTAGAATTCTATTTTATGTAAGCAAAAAGAATTTGAAAATATATCTATAAAACTGAATATAGTATAGACTCTGTGTCACTCGATTCTGTATTACTCAAATTTTACCATAATTCAAACCAAGAATGAAATACCAACAATTTACTGTCACTGGGTTCCATTTTACTCATATTTTTACCATATTTTGAACCTAGAATAAAGTCTTAAGTATTTACAGACTTGTTGCAGAGCTCAAACTTTAAATTCATATTTTATGCATTATTCAAATCTATTTTAAAGCCAGAAAGGTGATTTTATATTTTCTTTAAATTCCTGTTATGTCTGAATGAATATAGGTTTCTCAGTATAAATATAAGTTTTAGATTTCGCCTTTATGGATGCCTAACCCCTCTGTAGATAAACTAAGTGTACACTTGTTATTAATCAAGTTTTCAAAAGTATCAAAAATAGCATTGGTATTAAATCAAGAGTGACAAGATATAATGTAAACGGACAGTTTAATTCAGATGTAAAATGATTTATAATAAGATTTAAATTTTTCTGGTAACATGAGTCATTTGAATTTAATGTGCCCATGCTTTGAAGTTGAAAAAAAATAGCCTGTGTAAAGGCTTATGTTGCATGATTTTGTTGTTTTACAACTACTAATGGAATCAGTTTTTTTTTCTCACCATACTGTTATTAAGCTTCTGGTGAGATAATATCTCTTATTCCCTCATTCACACTTCGGGCAGTACATCTGGCACTTAGAGGTTTTACTCGGCGGAAAAATTGCCTACAAGGAAGCCTCATACCTTCTGAGATTTGGTGTTTTCATCAAACTACAGGCAGTATAATTCACAGTTATAGGTGTGGGCGAAACGGCCATGCCTTTTAACTACTGTGTGAGGTTCATATGCGACCTTATGACACAGTGGCTAAACGTTCATTACCTCAACTCATCTAATGCCGCTCTGTTACACCAACAGACGACTGAGTCACAACCTTATATACACCGTGGACTACACCTTCAGTTGCCGTAGCAAGAAATTCATCTGTGCATGCTGGCATTCGTCTGTGCATGCCCAAATTACCATACATATTCAGAGGCGGAAGTTTTAAATATTTTAAAACTTCCATAGGGTGTGCAAGGTAATGGATGTTTCCGGCCACTGTGTCACAAGGTTGCATACCAACCTGAGACCGTATTTGGAGAGGAGACATTTCACCCAACGCCTATAAGTATAACCATGGGATGTAACACCTGTAGTGTGAATGGGGCAGAATTTAATCATTACCATGCCTTTTATGTTCCTGTGTGAAAAGGCTTATGGTCCAAATTTGAGCTCTGAGCAAGGCTAACCTCTTCCCCAACTATTTGAAATGGAAGACCATCAAATTAAAGTTGCATGTGTGTAAATGACTTCATTTGTGACCATATAAACTTCATCTTCAGATATGTAGTCAGTCAATATGCTGCAGAGTTAATAGCCCTTCTTGAAGCTTAAGTTTGTTCCATATCTTATTCAAATGTACACAAATATTTTAGTTGTCATAAAGCACTCATACATGTTGGGAGGTATAAGCTTATCGAACAGACTGTCTTAGTTGTATGCTGATGTAAAATCCAGTACATGAGAAACGTTATAATGTAAAAGTTTATCATGTAAACGGAAAGTTTTCCAAAATTACAAAGAAAATAAAGCCTTTGGTAAGTCTGCAGAGTGAGATTTCTGTGCCATTCCCATGATGTGCCTTGATATCTCCAAATACCCCAGTTTCACTTAGAAGAAATACTCTGAGACAGCTCTGACTAAATGATTTATCCCAGATGTAAAAACCAAAGGTAAAAATAAGTCTTGCCTGTCAGGCAAACTAAATGATTTATCCAGAATAAAAACAAGTCGTCTGACCAAAAAGATCAGCGTAATGACTTGTTTCCAACTACTACAGCTTCTGAAGCTAACTGGTAGCAATAAGTAGTGCTGGGAGATCGCTTGAATTTTCCCTGTCGATGTTCGTATCGGACATTTGTAACCAAACTTCGAACATTTCCGATTATGGAGTCGAAAGTGTAAACCAGACAGAAAAATCAAATATTAAATGATATCAAGTAAAATACACACAAATTACCACAAATATGACAAAAATATAATCTAAAAGCCATTCACAGATGTCTCCCTCACTAACAGACCATGCTAGATGTATCCTCACTTGTGATTGGCTGATTTTATGATTACCTTGACAACAGTTGGTAAACCCCAAGGTGTTTCTATTTACGTTATTTTTATGTTTTATTGCATTCACGGCTAGTTTTGTGATTTTAGCTGATGAATATTTCAGATTTTTACAAAATATTATTAAGGTTAGCATTTTATTGTGACCAAAAGGCTGCAAAGAAATGAATTTAGCAAATATCGGTTTTACTTAAATTTTACCGATCATTGATTGGCAATGAGCCAGCGAGCGATAATACCGAAGTTTGCAAACATCGTCCCAGCACTAGCAATAAGCACCAGTTAACAAGTCTTGTACACAACAGTGGAACGGGGGTATAAAAGTTCTTTTCTTTGGATTCTATTGAAATAACCCAGACACAGATGATACAAAAAGGCTCTGCAGGAAATATAAGAAAAATGCAGAGAGATTTTATAGATTTTCCTAAATGGCTGTGAAAAAGTGCCTTCAGAGAGAAAAAAAAGGGCAAAACAAAAGGGACTAGATTCTCTGTCCTTTTTTTTCATAGAATTATTCTTTGTTAGGAAATGGAAGTGCAGGATATCACAGGAATCAGGGGGATCCATTTGAACTGTTTTCTTTATTAAAATGTTTTATTAATTGTGGCTTCCTCTCCTCCTATGCCAGCTATCACAATTAGCCTTATCCAAGGCAACGATTTCTTCAACTAACATTAAAAGTAAAGAACAAGTGGGTGTTTCAATATCTTAACTCGAAGATGCCAGAATGCCAGTGTTGATTTTATTCTTTTCATCAGTCTTATTGAAAGTGTCTCATAAACCACTGACTATTGCCCATTGCAGGTGCTTACTCTAGTTTTTTGTCCATCTAGCCAAAAAAAATAACATAATTTATCCAAAGCCATCAGTGAATCCAATCCTGCTATTTTATTAGAAACATGCTCAACTTATGAATTTGATGTCCTAACTTCAGGATTTAGTGATGGATTAGACTTGCTTTTTATTTCTTTTAAGTCTTTTTATTTCTCATTCCAGCAAATCTGACATACATGAAATCATTATGAACCATTATGAACCCACTTGATGAGTGAAAAAAGCTTCTGTCTGGAGAAACACAATGTCAGACCCACATTCTGGTAAAAAAGTCATTCGGTCCTCATATAATACCTTAGACAAAAGGGCTTGATGAAAGTCTAATGATGGATAGGAGTTTCTGATAGACTCTTTCTCTGATATCGGGATTTGAAATTGTGATGGAGTAGAGTTTTTGATTCTCTTTTATCAAAAAAAAGGAATAATGGACTTATTGGCTTGGTTTAAAAATAGTGAGTATGTGATTGATCCAATCAAAAGGAGCATGGTACTCGGGACAGGCAGAAACATAATACATAAAATGGGCTAATTGGCTTGATTAAAAGACAATAGTGAGAAAATGTGATTTGCTCTAGTAAAGAGGGTACTCAGAAAATACAGAAATGTAAAAGGTTGTAAGCAAAGAAAAGAGTGAAATAGCTTCATCAAAGGGACCTAGATACTTAGGAAGAGCATAAATATCAAATTTATGACAGTAGCAACATGAAATTAGGCTTTAAAATGGTTGACAATAATAGTAGTGAGTGAAAGAGTTATGAGTAATCTATATCTTCAAGATAACCTAAAATTTGGACTTAGGATTTGAAGTTGTGATGTCCGAAACTCCAATTGCAGTTTCTGATCAATTATTTTTTATCAGAATTTTTAGTTGAAGTTTGTGATATCAGAATTTAAAATTCTCATTGATTAAGGATCTACTTAATATCTGTCTTATTCATTACTTTTACTTTTAATTTAGCACAAGTACTCAGCCCCCTTTAAAATGTAAAATACTCACTCGCTGTAAAAGAAGTTAAACAAAATATAGAGAATCAGGATTTTATCATTTTTTTTAAGTTCTGTCGACAGAAGTTAGAATTTTAAGTTCTGTCAAGATATTTTGACTTAGAATTTTAAGTTCTGTCAACAGAATTTAAAATTCTGTCCAATTTTAAGTTGTGTCACGACATATATATAAAATTATATATATATTTGGGAGTTCCTTAGACAGAATTTGAAATATACTGTCAGATTTGCAGTTCTGTCACGATATATTAATCATTAGATATCTTTGTAAAAGCTATATTAAGCTCCAACTATGGAAAGATTTCGTACAGTATCCAATGATTTAAAAAGCTTATATAATAAAGCCTTAATATTATTGCGTAATGTCAAATAATCTAAAAAGGGTACAAAAATAGCCCTGATATTCAAATTATCCTGGGTACCCTTTTTATGAAGTCTGAATTTCAATACCCACTTTGCAAATATTATAGATGACACAAACACAATGAAATAGACTGGGACACCTATTTGACATACAAAAGATTCAAATGTAATCACAAAAAGTGGGACAGCCAGCATTGTATGGGCTTTACAAGAATATTTCTTCATTTGGCTTCTCAATAAATAACTGATTCTTCAGGTTTTGTGTATTATGAAAGTCTATATAAATATACTTTAGTATTTTTTGCCATGAATTGTTGCCGTAAGGTTAAAAATTTGTGTGGATTACGGGTGGATGTACACGGCAAATCACACATTTCAGATCATTGACCAGTATTCGCGATTAGACCCAAATATCTTGGCTTCGTGAGATACATGTGTATATTATTTTAGCCAAAAAAAATGATCTCTCCAGTGAACAGTGGTTTCTGGTGTATTTTTTGCACCTTGTATATTTTTACTTTTACCAAGGAGATATGTTATGGCATCATTGGTTTGTTAACTTGTGTCTGTCATTTTGCTAAAGAAAGAAATGTTGACAATGGCACCAGGAACAGTTGATTCAGTTTTACCTATGACCATCTGGATCCAGAAATTTGGATCTTTTAGGAACTTTCAGCTTTGAAAGACAGCTAGGGCCATTTTTAGTACATGTGTAGATACCACTGCAATAATTGGTCAGACACCCCCACAATAGTGCATATAAAGCCTCTCTTACATCCCATCGTACGTGCACACGTACGTCCTGGTTATAGTGAAAAATCGGCTGATTTGTAAGGGACCCTCAAGGTACACTTGCGATTTTATAGCAGAATTTCAAGGTTGCAGAGCCCCCGCAATGAAAATTGGCATGCACATTATTCTCTGTGTGCATGCAGTATGTCTACAAACGCATCCATGCCTCAAGGGTAACTTACCAGAGACTTGAGCATGTACATTCTCCTTGCAAGTGTTGTAGGTTCTCCCCATTTACTTTCATTGTTTGCACGTGCTGTGAGATACACTCACGTGTACCTTGCATGTATAGAAACCCTCTGTGCAACCTGTAGTTAGTCGCAGACTGTTCTTTGATCTTCAAGTTGTGACACTCTTGTTGGGAGAATACACCTTGTTTGCATATATGCAAATCTCTACTATCCCACTACCAGGCTACGTTCATAATTTTCAACAATATTTGCAGCACACTTACGTGTGTATAGACATACGATGGGATGTGAGAGAAGCTTAATATATATTTTATAGTGGTGCCGTCATTTAAAGAAATCAAAACCGGTTAGTGGGGCTTTGAAATGAAACGACATCTGCTTTTCTAGTGCTGTGTCTTATTTCTTGAATTTATACATCAACATATATACACATTTAAATAAAGTAACAATACATTAATATTTTGATATAAAAGAATATAAAAGAATAACAATATTTGTTGGGATAAATATAAGAAATAGTACTCAGAGGCGGATCCAGCTTTTTAGTAAGATGGGGGTTCACATCAGAAATACCATAACTAGGGGGGTTGGGGGGCATGCCCCCCAGGAAAAAAAATTTATTTTTGCTAAAAATATAGTGCATTTCCTGTAAATTTAACACCACTCTCAAGAAATAATTTTGTACGAACCCCCTGAACCCCCCCCCCCCCCCCTGGATCTGCCAGTACAGTACCCAGAATCCAGAATTCTTCCATCATTTTTCTGAGCATTTGTTTACATTGTAAAAAATATGCAGACGTGGCTGCACAAATATGTTGTCTTCCAAGAAATCTGTGAAAAGAATTGAGTCTGACTCCTACCTTTTATAGAGGCTTTAGAGTATTTGAACTGGATTTATCTGTATATATAACATATTAATATCTTGTATTCTGTATTACCTCCTGTCGTGTTGGAAGAATTTGTTTATTTAACCCTATGTTGTCTTGATTTTGCGATTATAAAGCATCATTAGCATTGCCTAATATCAATAATGTATTGATTCATTTTAATTCTACTTGTTTTATCATTTTTTTTAAAATTTATATATATTTTTTCAGTTATCTGTTGATATTAATTAATGTAAACCACACTGTGCGTCAGAGGAATGGCTAAAGTTCTAGTTTTATTCCAAATACCCATCCAACTGTCTCTGAAACTTGGGGAGAAAATTACAGATTAGCAGTAAATTCTCTCTCCTATCTCTTGTAATGTGGCTGTTTTATGTTCCACCAGCGATGGTGTCCATTAACACTGTCTGTGGATGTGAGAATTTGATATATGAATAGCTGGAGACAATGGACTGAGTCTCAGACACTGCACTGATATTAAGCACTAGCCTATCCTTAGTCTCTGATGTACATGTTTACAGTCAATTTGGCCCCTTTGCTATCCAATGGCACCTGCAAAATTGGCCCATATGATAAAAATACTACCAATGTGATACAGACTCATCCCTCATGATACAAACTCAACTCATGATACATACTTAACCAATGTATAATAGAAACTTGGCCCATGTGACATAAATTTTTCCCCAAGTGTGAGACATACTTGGCCCATGTATTAACAAACTTGACCCATACAGTACAAAGCCCATGTGATACAAACCTGTCCATGTATGAGAGAAAGTCAGACCATATGATACAAGTGCAGCCCACCAGTAAGAAAAACTTGGCCTATATACGATACATTTAAACTCAATCCATATGATACAAACTCAGGGCCCATGTATGATACATATTAGCCCATATATGACACAGAATCAGCCTTATATGATACAAATGTGTCCCATTAGATATGGCCCATATATGATACAAACTGAGTACATGTGATACAAACTTAGTCCATAGGATGCAAGCTTGGCTTATTGGATATAAACTTGGCCCATGTATGATACAACCTCAGTACAGATTATATAAATTCAATCAATAGGATACAGACTTCAACCACACTTAATACAAACTCAGCCCCTCTATGATAGAAACTTATCCCGTATAATACAAAGTCAGACTCTCAATTTATATATGAACAAATCTTATTATGTATTCAATGTATATGAAAATTACAAAAGAAATTATACCTTTTGTGTAGTTAGCTTCTTGAATTTTGAACTGTGTTTCTGTACTTTAGAATGTCAGACTAGAGATTAATTATGTAAAATTAGACTATAGATAATAAACAAAAGTGATGGCGCACAGATGTTTTACCGTCATGATTTTTATAGAATTACTGTAAATGATGATGTAAGTAATAAAACAAGACACTTGATAGACAGACAAATGGAGGCTTTTGTGTATCTTGTTTCTGAAAGGTGATTCAGCCGTGATGTAATTGAGGCTGCTTTATCAAGAGAGTAGCACAAAAAACGTGTTCATGAAGTATTGAAAGCTGGAATCAAAGGCCACTCAATTCACAAATAAAAAGTCTTTCTCAGTGGGAAAACATGGTAAAACTACAAATAAAATGTATCATAAAATGTAAATGTATACAACAAAAATGTATGTATTCAAAAAAACATGTTTGCCTCAACAAGGATGCAAGATTATATGGGATGATATGGTCCAATAATAAAGTCAGACAAATAGGACGGTAAATGGACATAACCCCACTCAGACCAAACCCCATCAGGCAAAACCCCACTAACATAAATAGGAATGAGGACAAAACCCCACTATTCATAATAAACAAAATATTTATTTTGTGCAGAGTCTTAATTAATACAAATACAAAGTCATGACAAAAATAGACATTGATAGACATTTGTATGAGGAACATAATGCAAAACCACATTATCTTTAAGCACTAATATTTAAGCACATTACATTAAGCAAAGAACATGGTTGCTTTGGTTGCAAAAAATATTGAAGCAATAATATTTAAGCACATTACATTAAGCTGTGGTGGTTGGATCTGGTGATAAGTTTCAGAATCATGCCCCAACATTAATTCACACAGGTGATAATCAGTACTGTGAGATTGTTTAGAATTCAGGGTTTGATCTAATTTGATCTTCGAAACAACGATTTTCAAAACCAGTTAAAGTGCAGAAATTTGACATCAAATCATGTCACTTGCTGGGAAATAAGGTAAAATATAAAATCCATATCAGTTTAAAATAAATTTTGCCATGTTTTAAATACAATGCAACTTTTATAGATGGGGTGAAAATAAAATAATTTGGGATGTGGTGTGATGTCGGTGATTTCTAAACGTTTTGCAAAGTCCAAATTTCAGATGCTTGAACCAAATTTCGGATTCGGGGCAGTAAACGAGCGAGCCATCGAACTTGTACAAACATCATCGCAACACCAGTGATAATACAATGTGAACAGATGAACGAGTTGCATCTTAATGAATTTTCAAACTTTGATCAAGGAAGTAAGTAATGTTAACATACAACACAAGGAGATGCCATGAAAATGACCTTAATTTCCTTAATTTTTGAAAGAATCTAAAACTTTTTCCCCATTTTTTTCTGAGCTTGAAGGGGGCTTCTTTCTTTGTGTATCATATGGAATGAATTTGGTGCAAAAGGGCATTCATTTAAAGAGAATGGTTCAAATATACTTTTTCAGAAAATTTGAGAAATACTGGTGTTTCCTTGATAATTTATGTTTTTCAAAGTCTCATGACTGCTGCCAGCTAGAAAGGCAGATAACTGGAATACAAGTAGTTCGTTTTTACTTGCTTTGTTTCTTCTAATGAAAATGTGCAGTGACACCAGCACAACTTATAGATACTTGTTTAGAATCCTACATTTCTCAATCTTTTTGAGTGCTTTTTAAAGATTAATTATACAATTTCAACTTGAACTTATACAGATTTAGTAACCACAATTGTAATCGACATCCTTATTTGGCATTAGTTAAATTCAGTTGTTTACTTTTATGTTGTTTATGATAAGTAAAGAACTTAGTTGCAGATTAAAAACAATATAATTATTTCATTTAACCTATTCCATTCATTGCCACACCTATTTATTTAGGGTTTTATGTTACTTTCAACACTGTACTGGTCATATCTCAACAGGTAGTACTGTGGGCAGAGGAAACAATTACATACAGTTGGTCAAGGTTCTGTACTGTAAACTGCGAAACAACGGTAAGCAACTATCGTCTTTCCCACATACGGTCCGGGGTTTGAACTACTGAATTTAGAGGTGAGAGGTGAGTGTGTTACCACTGTACCACCGTGGTCCCTCGATCATTGCCACACTAAAATTATTATAGCATTATAACAAATCATTTGCAGAAAAAAACCTTAATTAGTAAGTGTTTCAGACTGACTTGTATTTGCATTATGTGGCTTCTTGAAACTTCAGTTACAATTTTAATTTTCTGACAAAACAAATCAAGGGATTCTTTTTCTCAGTACACACGTTTAAGATACCTAATCGACTACAAACTTCGTAAAATTTAGTTCGTAAGTTGATTATGTCAAAAGCACTTCAGTAATTCAGTTTATTTTGCATTACATTCATTGTAAGTACAAATCGAATTACACTGGTTAAGTGTACAGTACCACACTTATGAATTCAGTTTGAGAAGAGATTAGAAATATGCTAAAATTGTTTCTGAAAAGATATACTCAAATTAGCAAGGAAATAAATGTAATGGATTCACACCTGCATTGTAATGTGTTGGACATATGGGCAATTGTGACAACATCCATAAAAAAATTGTCATTAAATTTAGGCATTGAATAATTAATGCTTTTTATGTGCTATAAATATGATGAATGACTTGAAGTTCTATACAAGATAGTGGTTGTAGCCTAATTTATATAAAAAAATTGCAGACATTAAGTATCACGACATTTTAGATTACAGACAGAAATATTATTTATATTTCAGAAGACTTTTTTGGCTTCTCAGTGCTTGATGATCAGTTTCAAAATTTGAATTATAAATCAAAATTAATTCTCTCAGCCTTTATGTTTTTAGGGGCATAAATCTTGTCTAGGTGAAGATGTTGGGAAATGTGTGACTTCAGCAAAATATCTCTTACACTGTGATATTTACAAAAAGTGTTCTTCATTCAGGGAATTCAATGCAACCACCTGTACATGCTATTAATATTGAATATAATAGTTGATTTAATTTAATTCATCTTTTGTCAGTACCATGAGACAACATTCACAAGACCGACTCATACTCACTTTTTAAGTGTATTTTTTTAATGGCATACTCTGTATGATAGGTACATACTTCACCGTCGACTCTTGTATAAATAGAACCAGACCGTCTTTGTTTCAGGTCTCAAACATCTGAAAAGGCAATTACTAGTATTTTTGCAGGTATAATTTGGTAGATAGTCCTTAAGCCCAAAGTTGAAAGATCAAAGACCGTTTTAAATCCCTGATCTCTCTGTCAGAGATGATGTTCATGTAATTGTCCTATAATATACAAGGCAAGTGCCATATACATGTATTTAATGTACATGCCAAAGCAGGTCTGTTGCTGAGAAATGAAAGGGCTTCCTGGAGGGTTTTACTGTAAAGTAGACGGTATGCAATACTATATAGCATCCATGTACATTTGCTTGTTGCAACTAATACCTATATATATTTCAAAAGTGAAATATTATCCGATTTTTGGACCAGGTTAAAAAGTTACACAGACTGTACTGTTTCTTTCTGCAAAATTTAACTGATGTCTATTTTTTTCCATTTCATGTTTAGGTCTTGTCAGTCTACCCAGTGACTACGATGCGTCCATTAAGTCCAGTGAACGGCAATATGAACAGGAAACCCTGGAACAATGCATGCTGGCTACCTGTGTGGGCAGTTTGTCTGAACTAGGTCAGTATCTCTGGACCTATCATAGTAATGACCTCATTATTTCAAAAATGTAAGTCATAACTGAAATAGCATCTGGGCAGGGGAGGGGGAGATTCCTATGAAGAGAAATGTATGTTTAGAGATAGATTTTTAGATGATTTTTGTCCAGTAACCAGACACTAGGGGAAGTGTGCTTCACTAAGAAGGTGCTACAAAAGCAAACCAGGATCTACCAATTTTTTCTTTGACTGTATTGGGGCGATGGCGAGGTAATTTTCCTTATCATTGTTTTGTTTCTATTACATATATTTTATCACACATGTATGTTTTTTAAGTGTCATATTTATGAGCTGTTTGTCTACACATCCAGGGTACTTGGTTTACGAAGTGATGCATGCTTGGTACCTGGATTCCCGGTTACGGGTTGACCAACAGAAGCAGAGGTCTGTGGCTGTGTACTGGAGCCCTGACTCCTTGCACACACTCTACCACTACCTCAAGTGTCCGGACATGGGAAGTGGCGAGAGTGGACAGATCCAGATCAACACGAATAGGTGTGTTGGAGAATGAACAGTACAGAACTGGTACTAAAATCTAAAACAGGAATGTTCTCATTCAGGGACAAAAAGTCGTAATTAAATTCACCATTGGTGCTTCTAGAGGTGCTCTTGGACAAAAACTGGTTGAGATATTGTATGTCGTCTGTGGGACTGTGAATCCTTTATGAATCCTTATGTTCACATCAGTGACAAGTGACACAAATACCAGAATTTGTTGTTCTTTTTCAAAAACCCAAGAGATCAGTCTTGATTTATTAAATCGGTCTGACCACCAGTTTGAACAAATTGTATTTAACATGTCCTCCAATTTACAGTGTGTAAAACCAGACACACCTGCTCTGTGAGTGTTTATGTACCATGTACTTGATATGTCTTCTATTTTTCTGCGTATAAAACCTGATACCCCCATTTTTTATGAGTGGGTATATCCTATGTATTTTTTAATATGTCTCCTAATTTTTCTGTACATAAAACCTGACACCCCTGTTTTATGAGTTTGTTCATACTGTTTACTTAATATGTTTCCCTCTGTTTTCCAGTGTATATAACCTGACACCCCCGCTCTACGAGTGGGTCCGTACCATTGTCGCATTCACAGAACACAGGGGCTGCTGTATGGTCACTCCACGAGATGTGGAGGAAGGGGTCAGAATTCTGTTGCCAGGCAACCACTGTCCACCAATCAGACCTGAGTAAGTCTGCTTTGTTATCGTGTACAGGATTTTCGATTTGAAGTTTTAGCGTATGCAAATTTGTGGTGAGATTTTGTTAGTAACAAGTTATATAACTCGACCGTCCATTGCTCCAAGTGTTGAATAAATATTCAACAAACATGTAGATACTGCTCGGCTTTATAATTTAGCAAATGCTACAGTTGGAACAAAATGAAAACAATGAATTCAAGCATAAGCCAGTCAGGAACAATATAAAAATTACAATATCCAAGCTGTAGGTTGACTTGTTGCTGAAATAACATCAGATTTTTAATTGCGATAATATCGTGATATTATCATGAAATTGTGATAACATTATGATACCACTTTTATGGTGATAACTTCTATATATCTTGTAAACTGAAAGCAAACACTCACATATCCACATTTACAACCAGAAAAAAAACATCCTTTTCCAATGTTTTCAACATAATATTCAAGGTTTTGTTACTGTGATTTATTGCCTCTGTTTAAATTCCCTATAAACATCTTTGCTAAAAGAGTTTGTGTATATATTGGTATATACACATTTGTATAATAGAGAAAAGAAAAATTATCATCTACATGATATTTATATATCATATATACGATATGGTCTACACCCTATATTTTCCCCTGTGCACCATTCACAATACATCATGAACTTTGAAAGTATTATTAAGTGGCAAAAATGTACAATTAACCATGATATATGGACTGGCCATTGGAATCAATGTGGCGCCTTCCAGTTGCCCCACATTTAAGTCACACTTGGTTAAGGTAGTGGGTTGGGCATCGGCTAATAAATGACTCCCCCTATTTGTCGGCTAAACTTCTCAAGGTGACGGGCATGATTACCTAATTAAAACAGAGACAGTATGCTTGAAATGCCATAGAAGTGAAACATTTAACTGAAACTTTAAATGTTAATGGTGTTGCTTTTAAGATTTTGTTATTTTCGCAGGAATTTCCGGTTTTTTGTGGTTTGATTTTTTTTTTTCAAAAAGAAGAGAGTTTAGTCTGAATAGAAATGTCAGTTATGTTTTTATCACAGCTAGCATTTCATTAATGGGACATTGAAAATGTTACGATGCCTTTCATCTTATGAACAAAGTGATGATAACAAATTGTCGGTGACACTTAAAGCGTGATTTTTTCAATAAAAAAAGTCACATTAAACTACTTGGAGGTGTTATGATTTAACGCATAAAATCGATTGTTAATGTCTTAACTCTTGTTAGAATTTACAGAGTGTGAAGGCCGAATTTTATGGTCTTGCTTAGTGAAAGGAATAATTGCAGTCAGATACTTATTCAAAACAGGTACAACAACTGTTAGATATCAGTTTTACCTTGAATAACTACTAATACAGTTAATTCTGTATAATAAGAATAATTCTGCTCCAGGCTGACAAGTCAAAAGTTAATTAACTGGGCGGGTAAACTGACCAACCATGTGACTTTTCCCGAGTGATAAGTCATACAACTAAAACGAACCAAAAATATGATTCATATAGATGGCTCATAACAGTAAGTCTTCACCAATCTTGTACATTAGTAGAGGAGTTAAATTCTCCGTGACACTTGAATATAAAATATAGAGGTTTCACATTAAATATAAATTTTATATCTTTACAGTGTATCTTATTTTTTACGTCTCGGCCATGAAAATAATCGATATTCGAAATAAATTCATAGAATTTCGATTTTTGCTTTAATTTAAGAAAAAAAAAATTTATTTTGCTATTAGATAGAATATTCTATGTGTCTTAAAATACGAATAGTGGAAAAAATTTTTACTTACATTTTTTTCTTGCAATAATATTATACAAGGTTTTTGGTGTAGATAAATATAAATTAACCACTCATATGTTGGTAAGATCACTTGACGATTCATTACCAAGTACAAGTAGCTTTCACATCTGAATGTATTTGCATGAATGCTTTGGGATCCCTATGGGTTTGTTGAATACAGGCAGTGCAAAGTATGTGACCTGTAAATTATTATTTATACATGCAAAAACCATGTGTAATCATGTGTCTATTTCATAATCATGTTACAGACACATATTGTCATTGAATAAGGACGGTCTTTTTTGCGCTTCTTTTTGCACTCAATGAGCTTTTCCGATGAAGATCATGAATGCAATGAAACATAAATATGCATGATGTAAAGGCTAATCAGTGTATTTGTGGTACATGAGTTGATTTATTTCAGTTTAATGTCAGCTTTAAGTTATTGTTTTGATGATTGCGAGAATGGTTAACAAGCAAAAAGCTTGTGGAATATTGAAGAACTGTGTGTTTTTTTTGTGTTTTTTTTTTGTGAAAATGACAGTAGTGTAGGCTTTTTCTAAGGGCAGAGATTTTGTGAAAACAATGAAATAAAACTCCTAAGTTGGGATAAATATGTCACATTTTGAAACCCAGTAAAGATACCAATTTTTAATAATCAATTACATATATTTGTGTGTATGTGTGGGGGAGTTAACACGTATTGGAGGAACTCTTCAAGCCATAGGGTTCTCAAACACGAAACCTCTTTTGTGTAATTTGCAAGCATTATGCTGATCTGTACATACACATTAATTATGAATAGCATTGTAGAGCTATTTATTAAGTCTCTTAAAAATTTGGATCCACACGAGAATATCATCACAAATTAAAGCAACATATCTCAAGTGTGTTCTTGTTGATATCGTCAGCAGTATTTAACAGTTCCAAGTAAATTCAACTGTACTGTTTCACTGGGAAATTTCATGTGTCTGTGATTATAATTCTTCAGAATATCTTACTCTGTTTTAAGTCTGTTGATATATTTTTGCTGTAGATTTGTTGAGCAGCCCACTCTTCTTCCCACAAGAAAATGGAGTGGCGGTGAAGCCCAGACTCACATGCAGAGAGCCCTGTTACAGAACCTACTGTTTGGAGGGCATTATGAACTGTTCGGAGAGACACTGGTCACATTGGGACTACTCGGAAAAGACATCCTGAACAGTCAGGATGAAAAGGTCAGTAGCTACAGTATGACCTCCATTACATGACCTTCCATTATCTGAACATTCTATTTTATGAACTCATTTCCACTTTTCCAAATTCATAATTCTCGACTCTCCTTATTAGAAATGATTTTTTTCTTGTTAACTAGAGCACTGAGTTCCCCTTAGTGGGGAAGATATTGCACCTCCAAAGCAGTAGATTAGATTAGATTAGATAATTCTCTATTGGTTTACCTATTCTCTCTAATTGGCTGTTAAACCCCTTAAAAAGACCTTGACCTTTAGCTAGCAGTCGACAGCAAAGTGTATTCATCAGTGTCATGTCTGCTGGCTGGCAGTTGACACCAAGGTGTAGTTATTAAGCGTCCCGCAAGGGACGCTTGTTTGTGAATGGGAGAGCTTCCGGCTCCGCCGGCTCCACATTTTGTTTTCCTTATAACTCTGTAACCGTTAGGCGGATTCTTTTCAAATTTGGCAGGTTTAGGCAGTAGTCTTGGGGAATTTTTTTGAATAGGCTGCAGTGACATTTCAACCAATCAGAGAGGTCACATGACCAAAAATGTCTTTTTTCGATGGGGAAGCTTGTCCGGATGATAACTTGAAAGGAATTTTATCAATTCACCTGAAACTTGGCAAATACATTCATTCTATTAAAATCTGGAAATCATTAGATTTTGGCATTGATTGGTCAAGAAATGGCCGAGTAATTAATGATTAATTAATCATTACGAATTTTCCAAATAAGGAAAACACAAAAATGCTTATATCTCGAAAACCGTGCTAGATAGAGCGATTTCGACGAAATTTTTGACCCGCAGGGTATCTCTGTGGAGTAGTTATCCCAATTTTCAAAAAATTTTTGTCTCGCCCAAAATGGCGGCCATTTTGAATTTTCGAAATTTTTGCAAAAATTGCAAAACACACAAAATGCTTATATCTCAAAAACCATGCTAGATAGAGCAATTTCGACAAAATTTTTGACCCGCAGGATATCTCTGCGGAGTACTTTTCCCAATTTTCAAAAAAATTTTGTCTCGCCAAAAATGGCGGCCATTTTGAATTTTCGAAATTGTCGCAAAAATTGCAAAACACAAAAATGCTTATATCTCGAAAACCGTGCTAGATAGAGCGATTTCGACGAAATTTTTGACCCACAGGGTATCTCTGCAGAGTAGTTATCCCAATTTTGAAAAAAAAATTTCTCTCGCCAAAAATGGCGGCCATTTTGAATTTTCGAATTTTTTGCAAAACATAAAAATGCTTATATCTCGAAAACCCTGCTAGATAGAGCGATTTCGACGAAATTTTTGACCCACAGGGTATATCTGCAGAGTAGCCATGCCAATTTTCAAAAAAATTTTGTCTCGCCAAAAATGGCGGCCATTTTGAATTTTCGAATTTTTCGCAAAAATTGCAAAACATAAAAATGCTTATATCTCAAAAACCCTGCTAGATAGAGCGATTTCGACGAAATTTTTGACCCGCAGGGTATCTCTGCAGAGTAGCCATGCCAATTTTCAAACAAAAAATTTCTCGCAAAAAATGGCGGCCATTTTGAATTTTCGAATTTTTCGCAAAATTGCAAAACACAAAAATGCTTATATCTCGAAAACCGTGCTAGATAGAGCGATTTCGACGAAATTTTTGACCCACTGGGTATCTCTGCAGAGTAGCCATGCCAATTTCAAAAAAATTTTGTATTGCCAAAAATGGCGGCCATTTTGAATTTTCGAATTTTTGCGCAAAAATTGCAAAACACAAAAATGCTAATATTTCGAAAACCGTGCTACATAGAGCGATTTCGACGAAATTTTTTATCTTCAGGGTATCTCTGCTGAGCAGCTATCCCAAAGAGCTTTCACTTGGTGAAGTTTCAGACCCATAGCTAATTGCTCACCTACTCAAAAAGAGTAAATGCAAATTACCTCTAAAAGTATTGCAGATGGCCAATTTTTCTCAAATAACTCATTCACCTACTTTTGGAAGAGCTTTCACATGGTGAAGTTTCAGACCCATAGCCAATTACTCACCTACTCAAAATGAGTAAATGCGAATTATCTCTAAAAGTATTGCAGATAGCCAATTTTTCTCAAATAACTCATTCACCTACTTTTGGGAGAGCTTTCACATGGTGAAGTTTCAGACCCATAGCTAATTATTTACCTACTCAAAATGAGTAAATGCTAATTATCTGTAAAAGTATTGCGGATACCCAATTTTTATCAAATAACTCATTCATCTACTTGTGGGAGAGCTTTCACATGGTGAAGTTTCAGACCCATAGCTAATTACTCACCTACTCAAAATGAGTAAATGCGAATTATCTCTAAAAGTATTGCAGATAGTCAATTTTTCTCAAATAACTCATTCACCTACTTTTGGGAGAGCTTTCACTTGGTGAAGTTTCAGACCCATAGCTAATTACTCACCTACTCAAAATGAGTAAATGCGAATTATCTCTAAAAGTATTGCAGATAGCCAATTTTTCTCAAATAACTCATTCACCTACTTTTGGGAGAGCTTTCACTTGGTGAAGTTTCAGACCCATAGCTAATTACTCACCTACTCAAAATGAGTAAATGCGAATTATCTGTAAAAGTATTGCAGATAGCCAATTTTTCTCAAATAACTCATTCACCTACTTTTGGGAGAGCTTTCACTCTGTGAAGTTTCAGACCCATAGCTAATTACTCACCTACTCAAAATGAGTAAATGCGAATTATCTCTAAAAGTATTGCAGATAGCCAATTTTTCTCAAATAACTCATTCACCTACTTTTGGCAGAGCTTTCACTTGGTGAAGTTTCAGACCCATAGCTAATTACTCACCTACTGAAAATGAGTAAATGTGAATTATCTCTAAAAGTATTGCAGATAGCCAATTTTTCTCAAATAACTCATTCACCTACTTTTGGGAGAGCTTTCACTTGGTGAAGTTTCAGACCCATAGCTAATTACTCACCTACTCAAAATGAGTAAATGCGAATTATCTGTAAAAGTATTGCAGATAGCCAGTTTTTCTCAAATTAATCATTCACCTACTTTTGGGAGAGCTTTCACTTGGTGAAGTTTCAGACCCATAGCTAATTACTCACCTACTCAAAATGAGTAAATGCGAATTATCTGTAAAAGTATTGCAGATAGCCAATTTTTCTCAAATTAATCATTCACCTACTTTTGGGAGAGCTTTCACTTGGTGAAGTTTCAGACCCATAGCTAATTACTCGTCTACTCAAAATGAGTAAATGCGAATTATCTCTAAAAGTATTGCAGATAGCCAATTTTTCTCAAATAACTCATTCACCTACTTTTGGGAGAGCTTTCACTTGGTGAAGTTTCAGACCCATAGCAAATTACTCACCTACTCAAAATGAGTAAATGCGAATTATCTCTAAAAGTATTGCAGATAGCCAATTTTTCTCAAATAACTCATTCACCTACTTTTGGCAGAGCTTTCACTTGGTGAAGTTTCAGACCCATAGCTAATTATTCACCTACTCAAAATGAGTAAATGTGAATTATCTCTAAAAGTATTGCAGATAGCCAATTTTTCTCAAATAACTCATTCACCTACTTTTGGGAGAGCTTTTGCTCTGTGAAGTTTCAGACCCATAGCTATTTATTCACCTACTCAAAATGAGTAAATGCTAATTATCTGTAAAAGTATTGCGGATACCCAATTGTTATCAAATACTCATTCATCTACTTGTGGGAGAGCTTTCACATGGTGAAGTTTCAGACCCATAGCTAATTACTCACCTACTCAAAATGAGTAAATGCGAATTATCTCTAAAAGTATTGCAGATAGCCAATTTTTCTCAAATAACTCATTCACCTACTTTTGGGAGAGCTTTCACTTGGTGAAGTTTCAGACCCATAGCTAATTACTCACCTACTCAAAATGAGTAAATGTGAATTATCTCTTAATAGTATTGCAGATAGCCAATTTTTCTCAAATAACTCATTCACCTACTTTTGGAAGACCTTTCACACACGAAAATGAAAAATTGTGAATATCTCGGAAAAGCTATTTCTTCTGCTTTAATGCTCGGCGGGAGATACACACCACGGCAGTGGTCTTGACAAAAAATTTTGTCTCCCCACAAATGGTGGCCATTTTGAATTTTCAAAGTTTTTGCAAAACACAAAAATGCTTATATCTCGAAAACCGTGCTATATGGAGTGAACTCAACAAAATTTTTGACCTGCTGGGTATCTCTGCAGAGTAGCCATGCCAATTTTCAAAATATTTTTGTCTCACCAAATATAGCGGACATTTTAAATTTTTTTATTTTTTGCAAAACACAAAAATGCTTATATCTTGAAAACCGTGCTAGATAGAGCAGACTGCGTTGACTTTGGTTGCCACAACAGTATAAGGCTAGAAACGAAGCATTTTCTTAATACTTTAGCACTCACCTTTATATCCTTTTCGGGACGCTTTGTTTTTGCTATGCAAAAACATTATCTTTTTTTTTTGCGAGCGATCCTCTAGTTTTACTTTTCTTTAGCATTGGGCCATTAAAAATCTTGTAATGATTCATTGAAATGGGCTACTTAAAATATTATGTGTACAAGGACACTACAGAACACTTGTAATGTGTGTTTTAGCAGATTAAACTGTCTTCTGTCTCTTTTACCTTTCAATGGATTACAGTTCCTTCATCCACTCATAAGTCTTTAAGTTAGTCAAGCATTTTACTTTTGCTATAGTTTTGTCTTTGATGGTCCAAAGATTTGGAATGAACTCGATATTGATGTGCCCAGTGCAACGTCAGTATCCTCCATCAGGTAAAAGCTCAAATCTTACCTGATTGTAAAAGCCTAACCTCCATAACCTCCCCAGTCACACCTGTGTCTGCTAGATATGACCTTTCATTGGATTAATGTTAATTGCCTTGTTTTATGTTAAGATGCGCCTTAGAGTCTGTCATTGATGGAGATTAAGCGCTATAAAAGTCTGCATTAGATATGATTAGATTTACCCTGGAATTTTCTTTGGAACATTTGCATATTCCGTTGGTGGCATAGGGGTTAATTTACTCTTTCATCCTTCTTCGATGTAACAATTTCACCCTAATCTCACTTTTTGTACTGTGTGCTATACTGACTTACAGAATCACCAGAACTTTCAACTATTTATACACTATTGTTTTCCCTTTCAGGGTTTAACCATGTTGATGCAAGCCAGTATTCAAGGAAACGAAGATGCCATCTTGACCCTGTTAAATAATGGAGCTGCTATCAACAGTATTGTAAGTACTACGTATGTGTGCATTGTAGTTGATGGAAAAATTTCCACAAGTGTACAATGTGGCAACATTATGGCAAACATTTTAGGAAATAATTTCTAGCACAAAGTTCTAAAGGTTCATCAGAGGCATAATGCACACTTTCAGCTTGTACTACATTTAATGTGCAGTGCACTGTTCAGAGGAGAGACCAACTTGAGATAGCGCTACCCTTAGTTTGGCAAAGTTCGAATCAAGATTAGATCAAAGATAAAAGTCAGGGTTTTATGTTTTGTACAAGAATTAGGAGCACATTGTGATGGTCACTCATATGGCAGCATTTGCCACTTGTGGGAGTCAAAGCCATACAGAGGTAACATTCTGTGATAAGATGTCAAACTTCTAACTATTAGACAACTGAGGACCCAGGCAAAGTTTGGATTACTTGTAAATGTATTGTCATTTCTAATAAATAGATCATTAACCATAGATAAAAAATTAACACCAAAGACTCTGTATAAGTAGAACTTAGGTATAACTGGAACTAGTTTTAAGGTCCCTGGACTGAGAAATGTCAAAAATGGTCACAAATCACCCACACATGAGTTTCAGTGTAATACATTGGGTTGAGAAATCATCCAGGCATACCAAAGCAGGTGTTGTAGATTTGAATTTGGGCATATATGGCCAGTCCCATCCATTGTACCAATCGGATGTATCAATCAGTATGTATAATTGTTTGCCCCATATTAGTACATTTGTGTCCATATCCCCCACTTCCATTCAGAGTTTACAATATGTACTACCTGTAAATGGACTGAAATTTTGAATATCATATAACGTTCAGGTCCCCAATGAAGGTCCAAGACTTCTCAGAGTTCATCCAGTGACCAGAGGTTGGACTGCCTTGCATTTTGCTGTGTCGTTTAACCACCCCAGTGTAGTGCAGAGACTGCTAGACCGTGGGGCCTACATCGAGGGGTGTGTGAAAACCGGGGAGGAAAATGTGGTGGTCACACCGTTACAGCTGGCATGTGCTGCAGGTGGGAGAAGCTTTGGATACTTATTTTGAAAATTCCATGTGTAATGTATATTTTTAAATTCTTATCATGGGTTAAGGGAAACAAGTAACAGACTCCACTCAGATAATATTAATGATTTTGTTATATTTTGTCACAGTATATAACATTTGTTATACTCTCACCTCCTTCCTATCAGCCCATAGGCTCAAGTCCTTTATATAGGATAGCATAGCTTTAAGTAGTGTTGTTAGTTGCTTACAGTTGCCCAAATTGGTCTACAGTGTAGAACCTTTACCAGCAGGTAAGGTCTGCTGTCTTACAATCCCTCAGCTGAGTGTTTTGATCTGATCTGCATGGTATGGTTATCAAACCCAAATCAATCATTTATTGATCACATTATATAAACATATATGTTTACCTTTATTTCAGGGAACCTGGAACTTGTGAACCTCTTGCTGTCCAAGGGAGCAGACCCTTACCTGCACACCAGCCCCAAGACTGGAGGAGTGAGCTTCACCTACAACAGAGGGGGTATCAGTGCATTCTCCATGGCTGCCATGCATGGCCATAGGTATGTATAGTGTCCATTCCTGTATTTTAAGATCATACTTGGTTCAGCTGTTTACTGTTATCAGTTAAAATAGCCTACCACTGAAGATCAACTAATGAACGTCCATGCGTTGGAAGATATGAAAGAAATGTAATTTGGTTACCTTGAAATTGCAACCATGAAATACCATGAATTTACATGGTCAGTGGTAAGCATGAAATTTTGTCCAAATGGCACATTGTTAAAAAAAAAAGAAATAACCTGAATTTTCATGTAAAACCTTGAAATTATATCAATCTTGAATATTAATATAGTGGGGTTAAGGTGGCTCATAATTATATTGTTTTGGCATCATTTTTTGAGTGGTTAATATCGTCCATTTAAAACTACCAAAAAGGACTGGCACGTGTACCTTACTACTTCGTTCACTGCACCACACCTGATTGCAGTCAATAATCAATACCATACAGGTTCATCTCTCAACCGCCAGCTCTCTGTGATTATGGGTTTTAATACTGCTTATGAAAACATGTCAAGAATCCTGATGGTTTGTCAGTGGTCTTTAAAGGGTGATAAAAACTAGCCTTGACCCAAGGTGCAGACCAAACTTAAACATGGGTCAGCCTGAAAAGGTATATGTGCTGTTTTACAGAGAGGTGCTGAAGATCCTCTTGCGCCAACCTGTTCTCAGTGTGTCTGACAACCTCCTGTCACTGGAAGAAATATTGAAGGAAGGATCTGGATCTGCTAAAGACCGGAGACAGAGGTTAGGGAGTAAGGAGAACTTAACGGATCAACAATCCAGAGCAAAGGTAATTATTCAGATTATATAATGTGAAACTCATATACTAAAATTATATTATCAACCATGTATGTAACCAATATACAGGATATACAGTGTGGGGTATATTTTTTTCATGTACACCAGTGCCTCCTTACAGTGGATATTTAGTTTAAACAAGTGTTGATTTTGATTAATATCTTGGAAACTATGTAACCTATAAATGATTAACGCGGTAATACTCCTGCTATGCACAAGTATAATATTGTTATCTTCATTCGTGATATATTTTTTCTGTATATGTCATTCGGAAAATTTCTAGTTAAATGAGAAATCTATTTAACAGGGGTCTGTTAAATAGATTTCTCATTTAACTAGAAAATTTCATGGAAATTGATCCTTGTATGTAAACTTCCCAGGAAAGTAGAAGCATTTATCAGTACCTTTATATCTGACTTAATACTGTTCAGGTGTGACAACAATACATATAAAATAACTTGAATATACAGCAAATGAAAATAACTAATTACAAGAATATTGTGTGTTGAGTATTTACATTGATAACATCACTGTATAGTATTGGTGGGATCATTTGCAAAAACCAAAACCCTTCACAGGATCTTTGAAATGAAAGAAATCTGGTGTTTCGTATGCTTCTCACTGATATGATGAAAATTAACCAAGAGCATACATGAGCCATAATTTACAAATGGAAATGTCTTTCGCGAGATGTTATCAAGTGTGAAAACATTTTGCGCAGTATAAAGTAAAATGTGTCCTATTTCACCCAAGTATGTACACTTTTTGCTACTTTAATGAAGTATCAGCCATAATAGAAAGCCTAAAATAATAACATTTTCAATAACTGGTTTCCAAATTATTTTTTGGGGATTTTGTTGTTTTTGCCACAAAAAACCACATCTGGTTTATCATTTACAGTACTAATGTATAGATTATACCTTATTTTAAGATCATATCTAAACTTTAATCTGTACCTTCGACTGTTGGACATAAACACTGGTTTTGTTAGATATTGGATGTGACTTTATTTATAGAATTACCACATCTATGAAGAAATTCCTGGTGAAAGCATCTACCAGTCCATAGATGACACTCTCCATCAACTTCAGTCAGCCAATCACCCTTTCAGAAGACGCTCTAACAATAAGAGACATCTCAAATCAAAAGGTGTCAGTGAGAGACACAAGTCAGCCAACAGGCAGTCTTCTTCAAATCATCCAATCACAGCTCACCTTTCATCCAGCCAGCCAGTGACATCACCTCTTCCATCCAGTCAGCCAATCACCTTTGGTGCTTCAAGTAAAGCTGCAAAAGAAGGCTTTATAGCACAGTTGTCTAAAACACAGCTACGTCTGTTACAAGATGCTCTCTACAATGCTGCAGAGAATGGGTTTCTAGATGTTGTCAAAGAACTAAGAGTTACTGGTAAGCTAAGTAACAGTCCTCTATGAAATTGAAGTTGAGATGTTTAAAAATGTCATGTTTACAGAATATATTTTTACTGTTTGTCATTTTACATTTTGAAATGCATGGTATAAAATAAGAATATTTTTGTATAATACAAAATAAACTCAACTTTTTGAAAATACTCAAAAATAAAACATCATTATGTTAAATTGTAAATTGTATATTGTACATTTAATGGTGGAGTTTTATATTCCATTTACTTTATCATCACTCCCGTACCAAAGGTTATGTGACTCTTACTGTATTTAAACATATTATTTAATGTCATTTTGTTTAAAATGTATTTTTATTAAATTTTTTAACCCAAAAAACACTGGGTCTTTTTAAATTCTGTGTAAGCTCACATCATCATTTCCTTGTAAACAATTGACACCAAAATAAACCATATGCTGTTCTATTTTATTCCATTGTCATAACATTAACAGATTTCAAAATAATGTATCATATTTCAATGTAAAACAAGAGGAGTTTACCTATGCATCAGATTTTATATTTACAACAGATTAAATCCTATAGAAAGTCTGGGATAAAAAAATCATTTAAATTTATATTCTAGAGTCACTGTTTTCCTTTGGATTTTCCAAGTAAATACCCATTTTCCAGGAATATTTTCATAAGTAAGAATTTGAGTAGTCCTGAGAATTTTGGACAGCAATGATAACCACACAGAAAACTGGAAATATTAATATTTTATTTTGTTCATCAGTATGAAGATGCTGATTGTGGCAAAAATCATACTCAAAAGAGTTTTATTTCAGAAGTTTCTGTTTTTCACAAAATTACTTTCTTAACATCTTCCCTGTTTTCTAGAACAGTTCTTAGAATAAGAGTATTCTGTGACTTAAAATTTCTGTGAATATGGGCTCTGATCATGTGACATATTTTTACAGGACTGCCCTGGAGTCTGTACACTTGGAGCCGCTGTGTGGAGTACAGTTTTGAGGGCGGCAAACTTCAAGTACTGGAGAGTCTCATCGTAGAATTTCAAGAGTCATTCACTCAGGATGACATCACTTCAGAGTTTCTGAAAGACACTGTACCTCTCCTGTTTGACATGCTGAAGTTATACAAGGTGAGTTGACTGTTACAGCAGGCTGTAATTCTAATTCTAATTGGACTTTTATAGTGTTTAATCTCCCCTGTACAGAGAGGTCTCTAAGATGCATTAGAACCAAAGATAGTCAACCAATTTCAGTATCCAGGGACAGAAAACAGGTCAAGCACCACAGAGAACACCAGGGGAGGATGAAGACTAAGGTGGATATGCCTTGGTGTACAGGTAGGTATTTAAGCAGCTTTCTAAAAGGGAGGGAGGGAGATGCATGTGTCTCTTCAGGAAGAGCATTACAAACAGTGGGGGCATCAAAAGTAGTGTCAAAGTTGGGGTTTTATATACCATTCAACAACCAGGGTCATATTGGGACAGGTCCTCAGCTTTGTCACTTGTGGAAGTCAAACCCACACAGAGGTGACAGCCTGTGATTCGATGCCTAACTTGCTAACTACTAGACCACTGAGGATCTTAGCAGACTGTATAACAGTAGCCTCACGTTCTTACTGGATTTGGTTCATGTTCAACCTTTACAAAACCTCCTTCACAGAATAGCCTTTTTTCCTGCTCATTTCCAGCCTTAATAGGTAAATATGCACATGTTAACCTATATGAGCCTGATTATACATGTATATCCAAAAAATAAGCTGACATAAAAAGCACAAATACATAAATAAAAACTGTCACACCAGTTAACATTCAGTGAATTTTATTTTATACAGGAAGGGGACTTAAAGGTGAAGATAGCAGAGTCTTTGATGTACATGTTTGGGAAAGAACCCTTGCCAAAACTACGTAACTTCAAACTGGAAGAAAACCCAATGCATGTCAAAATAGGTAAGAGTTTATTTAGCCCATACAGTAGAACTTGAAATAGTAAAACTCGATTTGTTTCTTTTCAGAATATTCAGTTTTATGATTAATTCCCTTCCACTTCTCTAAAATTAATGTTTCTTTGTGGTTTTATACTACATTACCACTTTGAGACTACTTTTCGTTCTTTCATTTTTACGATATCGCAATTTCCCTTTATACATGGTCAGATAATTTACTAACTTTATTCTTATTTGAATGGATAAAAATATGCAACTGTAGTTAAATTTACTGCAGGAATGGGTGTGGCAAAAAACAAACCCAGTGTTGTTATAGGGCATTTTGGAATTGAATTTATGTAAAAAAAATATTTTAAACTACACCGACAACTTAATCTTTGATCATTGTTATTGTCATATTACATTTGCTTGCATCCGTCTTTTAATTCCTATAAACATAAATATCGAAAAATAAGTTACAATTGGGTGGACTTTATAGTCGATTCAGTCACAGAATCTTGTTTCTATATTCCCAACTCATGTTACCTGAAGAACCTAGAACATACTTGGGATGTATACTTTATGATGAAAGGCAAAATATTTTTGATAATGCAAAATATATTTGAAAAGGGTGGCAAACATATAGCTATTATGTACAGGTCACCAAGAAGTTATATTTATACATTTTTTTGTCACTCTTTCAGACCCGTGTTATCTAAATAACCCAGAACATTCCGATGTCCACTTCCTGGTTGAAGGCAAGACATTCTACGCTCACAAGATGGCGCTAGTTCAGCAGTCACAGCGACTGAAGGCGATGCTCACAAACACGTACAGAGATGAGACCGTACCTGTGGTAGAACTACATGATGTGCGCCACAAGATATTCAAGGTTTGTATATAAAATTAGTTGGAAAATTAATGATGTTTTATAACAATGTTTAAATGATAAGGAATATTAGTGATGATTTTTACAGCAAACAAAACATTTTGGTGAAAGTGATATATGTCTTTTTTCAGACTTTTAAAATTGGTGAAGTGTCTCAGGTTAGCCATGTATTGCCAATTAAAATTGTAACAACTTCTGATACAATATCTGCTTACTGGTTGTTGAGTCACTGTATTATAATTTTGGGTAACGCAGTTATAAACGTCGGCAAAATCTGACCCAGTACTTCCTGTATTTTCAGTATGTAATGCAGTATTTGTACCAAGGAACACAAGACCTCAGTGTGGAATCTAAGGACATTATTGAAGTGAGTACTAAATAGTTCAGTCAGAATGCAGCTATGTTAATACTGATCATTGTACTGTAGCTTCAAGCTAAATAAAATCAACATTTGAAGAGAAAATGTGTTTGTGAGGTATCAGATATGGTTAGAAGTATTTCAACACAGAAATGTATGCAGTGGATATTGTCAAAGTAGCAAAATATAATTATTTACCTACATTTCATGGTAACTTCTAGCTATAACCATGTGGGGAGATCTAGTCATTTCTGATGATGTCATACAATTTAACTCTCTTGCTATACTTATGTCATTGCTACCTGGTAATCCATTTGGTGTTTAGGCTTCATGACACAATTGTTTTTTAACAAGCCATTGCTAAATGTGCAATATGGTACTGAGAAACAGATTTGTGCTATTTTTTCACCTTTTTATATGATTCTTTATGTAAATCAAACTTATAGTTATTATCCTTGTTTTATATCCATAAGTATTGGAACTGAAATCAATCTGACTGACCAATCAGTCAATCGATCAATCAATCATTTAGAGTTATAACAGCAGCCAAAATATGTTATTGTCTTTTGCAATATGCATTAAGTCACCCATTAAGCATATATATGCGTTACAACATTGTGTATCTACCTTGGTCTAGTAACATCATGCATCATTTCTGCACTTCTTTACTTTCAGCTTTTCGGGTCAGCCCATTTCTTCATGTTGGAAGGGCTACAGAGACATTGTGAGACGTTGTGTACAAAGAAAATCACGGAGGAGAACTGTGTCACAATTTACAAGAATGCAAAAGTGAGTTGAACCTTGAAGTACACACACAGTAATTTTAAGGGAATGCCAGTATTGTTTGGCTGTGGTAGAAACAAATTAACATTGCTTTTCATTTTGAAGAACTAATACTTGAAATGCTGATACTTTTATATCTCTGCATGACTGATATTACATCAAACATAACAAATATATATAGAAAGCCTACATTTGAAAGCTCACATTTGAATATAACCTCAAACCATGGTAAAATTCTGCATATACCCTGCTTTGCCCGGGGGTAATTCCTAAAACCACAATGGTTACCTATATCATGTGACCCCTTGTTTCTAGTAAAAATATTTTACTGGTAACATGTATCCTTTGTTAAACTCATATTATGTTTTAATAAAATGCTGTTTTGCAATGGAAAACCACATAAAAATGTGCAAACACTAATTTAGGGAGTTCTTCTATATATATATTCATTTTTTAGGCATTTTATGGTTTGAAGTGAAAATTTTTTTTACAATAGCCATATTTAAGTCCAATCCAGGAGAGATTTAACCAAAACTTAGGCTAACCCACTTTATGAAACCGTATGACATCACAAACGTAGCATGGTTTTAAGACAAAAGTCTTAACTTTAAGTCTACATCCAGACTAAGTCCTTTTGTGAAACTGGTCCCAGGAAGTCTACTAAATCAAGTTCTGCTTAAAGGTTTAACTATTTACATAAAGCTTAATTTAAAAAATTTGTTATTTTCAGCTTTTCAATGCAACTGAACTGATCAAGTATTGTGAGGGCTTCTTCCTGCAAAACCTTTCACTCCTTCTCACCAATAATGAGAGTTTCCGGAAGATGGTTTACAGCAGCAAGAGACAGACCTACAACTTACTGGGAGGAGTGATGGCAACGTTAGCGGAGAAACTTGAAGCCAAATTGGAGAACAAAAGGAAACTGGCGCCTGGCATAAGAATATAATGCTGTACAATATTTACATGATCTCAGTGTGTAATTTATACATATTTACGCTTGAGTAGGAAATGAACAGTAGTCTGAGCATCATTGAAATATTTGAATGAAAGATTGATCGATCGTTAATATTTCAATATCATTGAGGGATTCCTTCTTCAATGTACACAACATATTCATAATATATTTTACTCAAAGTAATTTTTTTTCATAACATTATAAAAAACTGTGTTTGCAATATCAAGTAAATCTGTGATAAAAAAGGTATAGTGTAGTTGCAATGTCTGTTACCTTTTGTCATATTGAGTTATATTAACCTGCGAGGGTCATTGTTATGATATACGCAGTAGACTCCATAGACGTAGAACTTAGTAATCAGTTACATTTATCTGCAAATGAAACCAGTCATGAGGCACCAGTGTCAGAAAAGGCTGTATTTTTTGCAGGTAGAGATAGAAGTTAGTCATGACCAGAACCAGATCCTGTGGATATTGGGCAATTCTTGTGTTATCTACTGTGTAATAATAAATTTAAAAAAAATGAAAACTATTAAAAGAGTTTCATTCCTAGCAGCAGCCATCTTGGACGCCATCTTGAATTTCTCAAATTTTCCATATGATGCCAGTTGAGCATTCATTGAGATTCTAATCCTATGGACCTTCTCTACCTAAATCAACCTTTATTTACCAAAATCTGTTTAGGAGGATTTTTTAAAACTTTTCTTGAAAATCAGGATTCTGTTACCGGACTATAAGTGATTGTTCTTAACATAGTTTATGCTTTCCTGTCTCCTATGTTATGGCTATTGTTTAGGTTTGTTTACAAGTTGAATCCTGTGAAATAGCACTGTGTAAAATAGAATTTCCTTTTTTGTGGAAATCAATATGAGATCTATAGGAGACTTTTACTGCTCTAATTCTAATATGACTTTTATAGCTCTCGATCTCGATCAAAATACAGACTCTAAGGTCCACTCCACTGAAACAGTCCGGAAAAGACGATAAAACCTAGGGTGGGTACTGTTTTATGAAGAGATAGCTTCTTCCAAAAAAATAAAAGAGATGTGGCAGAGTGGATGTCATCAGGCAACTAATTCCATACCTTTGGAGCATTGTACGCTAAACTAAAACCAAATTGCTAAGATGACTTGTGAATAGATGGAATAAACTGTGGCACCTCAAGAACTTCACCCTCCCACCAATACAGTTGGAATTTACCTTTCTCTGAACAAATATTTGAAGTTTCTCTTTTTTAAGAGTGAGCTCTAGTGAGGCTCACGCTTCTAGGAATCACTTTTCTTTCTTTTTTTTTTAACCCCAGCCCATAAAGGGTGTCTCGGTGGCAGCAGACATACAGTTTGTGGGTTTTCCACAGCCTGAACCCATGCACAGATTTTCACCATATTTTCAGGGTAACACTTTAAAGATTTTATCTAGAGCTGATTAGGTTTTGGGGGGTTGCAGGCAACAACTACTATTGCCATGGCAACACTTTAAAGATTTTGGGGTCTTAAAAGTTTGTGGGTGTTCCACAGCTTAAACCAAATTTTCAGGGTATATTTATCCCAAGAGGATCTAGAGCTGTTTATGTTTTGGGGGGTATCCGGTAATGACTTGCCATGACAACACTTTTAAGATTTTAGGGTCTTAAAGTTTGTGGGTGTTCCACAGCCTTAAAACCCATGCACGGATTTTCACCAAATTTTTAGGCTGTGTTGTAACCCCAAGAGGATCTAGAGCTGATTAGGGGGTGTCTGGCAATAAATGTTGCCATGGCAACACTTTTAATATTTTTGGGTTTTAACATTTTTTGGTGTTCCACAGCCTAAACCAATGCATGGATTTTCATCAAATTTTCAGGATATGTTAACCAAAACAGGATCTAGAGCTGAGTAAGTTTTGGAGGGTATTTGGCAGCACCTGTTACCATGGCAACACTTTAAATAAATACTTTTCGGTCTTAAACTTTTTAATTGGAAAAGGGTCAATATTACACCAATCTTACTACAGTTGGATTTTCATCCCTCTCTGGCCAAGGCCGGAGTTGGGAGATTATGAAATGCCTTCCTTGCATGCGCTTGTGTGTGTGCATGCGTGTGTTTGTCATATTTTTTAATCAATCTTTATATCGCATTCATTTAGGAAGATATCTTCACCAAATTTGCAGAAAATGTTTATGGCTGTGAAAACATGTCTGTAACAAATTTTGTACTCATTTTAACAACATGGCCACCATACCCAATTGTTTGAACATGATTGATATGTTCTAAAATTTAAAATATTGCAGCGAGCTGTGTCAGATTTGCACAAAATGTAAATGGTTAGGAAAGCTTGCCCGAGACTAATTTTGGCCTTGTTTTGAAAACAAAATGGCTGCCATATCGCATATTTAATGTCAAATGGGGGGCATAACAAAAAATTCCTAATATCTCTCTTATCATTGGTCCTTGGGGTTTGGAATGAGAAGACAACTTATTGGAAATCATGGTCTGCAAATCTTTTGCAATGTCAAATTTGACCTTTCACCCTTGCTTCAAGGTCATGTAGGGTCATCATGCTAAAAGAGCCTTATGTCTCCCTTATAATTGGTTCTAGGGTTTCAAAATATAAAAACAACTGACATTTTGTGGATTCTGTATACTTCTTAGAACTGATGTTATTCCTAAGATTTTCCCAAATCTCAATGTTGTTGCCCATTTAGTTTTATCTGTGGGCTGGGGTTCTTGCCTGCCGTGGGTGGATATTTTTTTTGGTCTCCGGACTTTCATGAATTGTGGTGTAGTGTGATGAATATCTGTCTCTTCACTGAAGCAGCAAATGACTGTGTTAGTACTGGGATGGGTGACCGTCTATGACCAGCTATGGGATGTGTCTGAGTTGGAATTTCTTTGTGTCACCAGACTTTCATCAATTCTAGTGCACTACTTATATCTCTGAGGGCTGTGCAGCTAGTTCATGTTGACCGAAAGATTTTTCAGCTTTGTTTTAATGCTTTCTATGCTTCATAAAGGTTAAACAGATCACAAAATCCCCTCAGCATCTGTCGTGACTGAATAGAATTTATTCTTCATCTTCTGTCACCTGTTTTCACCCCATTGCATTTAAGGGCTGTGCAGCTATTTCCACCCATGGTGTCCAGATGGGCAGTAGAAAAAACTTGTCTGGGATGTATCTCAGAAACCCTGAGGTGTAAGGTTTTGATACCTGGTAAGGACATTGATTGGGGGTGTGGATGTGCATTGTCATGTTGGGACCTTAATTTGACCTTTCACAAGTTTGAAAATCTTGTCTGGGCAATATGTCAGAAACCATAAGGTATAGGAAGCCGATACTTGGTAGGAACATTAATTAGGGGCTGTAGATGAGCTGCATAATAGTGTGTCCCTTGATTTGACATTTGCCCTTGCTATAGTGACCTTGATCATTAAAATCTTGTCAGGACTATATCTCAGAAACTGTAAGGTATAGGTAGTTGATACTGGGTAGGGACATTGGATAGGGAGTGTAGGTTTGAATCATCATAGTGTGACCTTGATTTGACCTTTGACCTTGCTGTAATGGCCTTGACCTTTAAAATCTTGTCCGGGCTATATCTCAGAAACTGTAAGGTATTAGAAGTTGAAACTTGGCAGGGACATTAGTTAGCAGGTGTAGTTGTGCAATATCATGGTCTTGCCTTGATTTGACCTTTGATCTTGCCATATTGTCTTGGACCTTTAAAATCTTGTCCAGGCTATATCCAGGAAACCGTAAGATACAAGTTGATACTTGGTAAAGTCATTGGTTAGGAGGTGTAGGTATGCAACAACATGTCACACTGTTTGCTGTTAAAGTCTCCTGATCTTTGTACTATGTCACTTCTATATCTCATGGTATTGTTTAACTATTTCCCTGGACTGTGGGGTACAGACATCTCCACTGCTCTTTTTGAATAGTTAATGTATCTATGACCAAAAAAAGTCTAGATTTAATCCAATATCAAAACCAGACTCACAATTTTGTGAATACTAATCTGAGCTGATACATTATTCTGATCCACGGTTGTTATTATCAAACTGGACCACTCATCCATGTTAGTGATGTTGGCCTTGGTAAATCAGATTTCCCGTCTTTTAAAAATTGACTGAACTGTATTTGCTGTCAGCAGAAATGTTTTGTCGCTCTGGTGTTTTATTAGACTTAACAATAGTTGTGCATATTGTACTTCCACTATCTATATATAAGGGGATGCTTCACAAGATGGCGCTTGTTTCTATTAAACTTCTGATTTCAAAGATGATATTTACAGTGTAGTGATTGCACAACCGATTCTAAACATTACAAGAAAATGTTATGCATTGTCATAAATTTGGCCCTGTCCATTGCTAGATCCAATATGCGGCAATACACAAATGCCATTTACTACCAGTCTTACATTTTTTTTCTAGCTAGATTGATTAGATTTAAATCACAATTTTAATCAATTGTATAAGTCAGAGCCCAACAGGAAGCTGAGGGGGTGGAGGAAGCAGTGCACGCTAGTTGGTGTTAAGATTAAACCACCAGGCAATGGCCAGCCAATAACAATTTCACCTCCTTAGGACAGAATGAGAATTGAACCTAGGACCTGGGAGGTGTAACGTAAGTCTGTTACCCACTACACCAGTGTCCCCTTATCCTAGCTTAAGAGGATTCAGTGCCTGTGTAATTGGCATTTAATTAGTGGGTCTCACCTGTTTTAAATCCAGCTGAAAATATTCACGACCCTTTTAGAACTCCCTACAAGTTGTCAATACATCCCAAACCCCTGGCAGCAATGATACAGAGTTAAAAAGATATTTACTTTTAATAAAATTCAGGAAATAGTAGACTTTCCTCAAATCCTTTTGTCTTGGGTATTATATGAGGACTGAATGAATTTTTTCAAGAATTTGTTTATATTTCATCCCACAGTAATTTCCTCACCCATAATGATGGACTCATAATGTTTCCATGTATGTCAGATTTGGTGGAATAAGAAATACAAAGAAGACTTGGAGCAAGTCGAAAGACGGGTGAAATCAACTAAAATATCCATTTTACTTTCAGCAAAATTCAGGAAATCATGGAGTCAATAAAAAATATCCAATCAGCAATTTTGGGGTCTGATTGCTACCAAAATAGATTGGACCCTGAAAGTTTCTTTTGCCCTATCTTCCTGCAAAATTTTCAATGTTGCAGCTGCCAAAAAAAAACAAAAACAATATGGAAATAGATTGTAAGTAGATTATTGAGTGCAACTTTGATATTTCAGCTATATGACATAAATAATGTCACTTAAATATTTGAGAATACAATAATTTATATGAACAAGAAACTGAATAATTTAGCAAAATATGTCGATTATTTAATACTTTTCATGTACTGAATGGAGTACTTATTTGAAGTATCCACCACTCTATACATGTTAAAGCTACAGTAGAGATCTAAAACTTGCATGCAATTATCTTCATGAAAAAAATAGCATCGGAGATGCCCGTACCCCACAGCCTGGGAAATAATTCTCAACACCATGAGATACAGAAGTAGTGAAACAGTACAAAGACCAGGATACTTTCAAAGCAGCATCAGTTATATAAACGTCCAAATAATGTTTAGGTAGATAAAATAACTTCTAAGAGAAGGAAAATGTATGTAAAGATAGTGTATTACAAGACAATTCAATTGCAAGACGACAATATTAATCAATATACTAAAAATTATGAAGCTGTATAATTTATTACCTGGAGAATAACGGTCAATGGAAACCTCACAATTACGTAAAAGTACATGTAATAATCTGTTACAGAATTTCATCTGTCTTTGTCACAAGAGATTGGACAGCTACAACGCTCAACCAATGTCCCTTCCTGAAACCTATGTTGATAGACAGCCTAGGGTATCTTTTTAAACAAACTGCAGGTCTCTGGGCCTTGTATTTGTGGAGAAGTTGTTCGCAGAGACGGGTAGTTTCATGGGCAGAGGAAACCAGTACATACAGTTGGTCAAGGTTCTGTTTTGTAAACTGCCGATCAACAGCAACTACCAACTTTCCCACATTGGGTCTGGGGTTCCACACAGAATAACACCATATAAATGTTAACTGTATGTTAACTTACTTAACTAGTGTTAAAGTTTGAACTGTAAAGTACTTAAAAATGTCCTAATACTTGAAAATATAATCCCATCCTTTTAATGGGTAAAATTATCAAATCAACTGATCTCTATAATTATATTCTGAAACAAGCCGATGATGCAATTTTGTGAAGTAATTCAATTATGTCGTAATTGACCTCCCTCAAGATGTTCGCGGTGCAACATCAGTTGCCTCCTTCAGAAAGAAGCTTAAAACATACCTGTTTGCAAAAGCCTACCCACCATAGCCTCCCCCGTCACATCTGTGTCTCCTTGGTACGACCTGGCTATGTCCCTTGATTAACGCTAACTGCCTTGCTTTATGTTTAGATGCGCCTTAGAGTCCATCAGTGATGGAGATTAAGCGCTATAAAAGTCCACATTAGATTAGATAAACATAGGAAAAATAGTTTTCATGAGTAAATCAATTTATTTTAAGTTGATAACACTGACAATATATGTTTATTTTACAGCTGGGAAGTTAAATGTTTGATTTTAGTTAAACTAGATTTATACACCTCAAAAATGAAACACCTCAAATTATAACGGGAAACATTTCCCCACTGTTGACAACTAAATCAATGTTTCATCACATGTTGTGTATGGTAAGCAGAAAAACTTTTCAAAATAACTTCACACAAAGAAGTTTCTTCCAATCTTTTACCAATGTGGAAAATATGACATTTCTTGAATATATCATTGTTTTCTCCCAGACATATTTTTCTGTATTGTTAAAAAGAATGAGACATTAATGTTATTTTTGTGTCATTACCCTATGAATGCAAATTTTAGTCCCAACTCCAGGATAATATCCCAGGGAAACTACACACCAGTCATACCACTACAATTGTATTTCAGCATTGTCTGTATAGATGAGGTCTGCTATCAGAAAAAGAGGTAGAGTAAGAAATCTAAAATTCGCCACATATCTGAAATTCGCCACGTGTGAAAATACGAATAAAATAAATGAATTGTGGTGAGATTTGTTGAATGTATAGTAAATTAAGGCTTTTTGAACTGAAAAATACCAATTTTTAGACAAAAACATCATTTTCTTCATAAAATTAACTAAGGTTTTAGAGGTGGCGAATTTTAGATTTCTTACTCAATGCATGTTAACACATGCTGATCAAAGTCACAAAAAGAAATTGATAAACTATTCAATTTTTTTGTATGTTTATTAAGGCTGCAAGCAAGTTGGAAAAAGTGGTCCCATTCCTCGCTTTGGAAACACTGACTCAGACTCAGTTCCTTGCTTCATTTTCTCCCACAAAATAAATTGCTTCATATTTTGACACAAGTTAAACCTTATAAAGGGGTTAAAGTGCATGAAACGTCAAAGAATGTCAATAGTTCATTCAATCATAAGATAAAGACACATTCATGATGCAAAATACAGCATACTTAATGTTTTTATTACAAGATTTGAGGTGTCTTTGAAATATGTTATATTAAAGTACTGTCTTGTAAAAAAGATTGTTCCAAAAGCTGAAATTTGCCAAAATATAAAAAAAAATCAAATGTAAAAACAGAACAGCTCAAATGAGACAAATATAATCACATAGTCATTAGTGTTGGGACGATTAGACGTGTGCTCGATTAATTGTCAGTGATAGTGTACAATCACGGTTGGACATTTTCATTTTCTAATAATCAAATTTTCAGCTTAAATCTTACCTTCCCTAATATACCTCAATATCCAAGCATTTTTTAAAAAATATTTTTGCCATTATTATTTGTCATGAAATTCGACTTTGTTTATATCTACCACCATATTTACAGGAACTGTGTATTTTGGTAGATTCTAGGTGACAGAACACCATTATTCTTACCAGACTGACCTATACTTCATCCCGGAAAGTGTTTCATGAAATAATGAGTAACAATGGAGTAATATAATCGATTAGAGGTCGATCATCAGTAAGAAAAATGGATGAATGTTCAACCATGAAAGTTGGAGGCAACTCCCAACACTAATATTCACATATTTAAGGGAAAATCTACTTAATTTCATGTCCATGTTTAAAGTTGTGTTTGAAGAACCAGTTCAACTCAAGTTTGAAGCTGAATGGTTTTATTTCGCAGTATCTGAAGAATTGCTGCATCCCTAATGTTTATAATATTATAATTTTCCCAAAGTTTGTACCAACAATTGATAAAAGTTACAAATTTTGATTCAGTATTTCAGTAAATTACTCTTGATTCTGTGACATGAAGTAATACTGTATTATCCCACAATGTTAACATACAATTTTACAGTATGGTAAAGCTCCCTAACTATAAATTCCAGTTCTTAAGACTAAGAAGCCAATACAAGGTTGTTGATCCTTTTGGATATTTTTGTGAACTGATAGTTACTTAAGGGATGTTCAATTGATGAATTGCATCATTTCAATCAGAAAATCACATTACCAATACCAACTACAGTTACACACTAACTGAATTTTAGTTACTTTTTTTCTGACAGCTTTTCCACTATATTTGGCTTTTTATGACAATTTTGACTTCAAACTTTCACATCAAACCAAATCATTTTTCACAGACTCTTTTACTTCAATTAAAAATAGCATCAGAGATGCCCGCACCCCACTGTCTGGGGAAATATTTTTCAATAAGAAGAGATATAGAAGTAGTGAAACAATACAAAGACTGGGATACTTTCAGAGCACTGTCAGTTATATAAAGTTCCAAATAATGTTTAAGTAGAGAAAAATGATGTCTAAGAGAAAGAAAATGTATATAAGGATGAAATATTAAAATAAGACAGTTCAATAGCAAGATGACAGCATTAATCAGTAAACAAAAATTATGACGCTGTAAAATTTATTAACTGGAGAATAGATGTCAATGGAAATAGCACAATTATGTAAAAGTACACGTAATAATCAGTTGCAGCAATCCATAAAGATCTTTGTCATAAGAGAAATATGTCTCAAGTATGGCAAGTGCACACGCTTTGGTAGAGCCAAAGTTAAAGGTCACACCATGATGCACACCTACACAAGGTCAAATCAATATCCCACCATGAAGCTGCACATCTACACCCCCTAGCCAATATCCCTGCCAAGTATCAACTTCCTACACCTTATGATTTCCAAGATATAGCCCGGACAAGATTTTATAACTTAAGGTCACCAGGGCAAGGTCAAATCAAGGTCACACCAAGACGTTACACACCTACATCCCCGTAACTAATGTCCCTACAAGGTATCAACTTCCTACACCTTATAGCCCGCACAAGATTTTATAGGTCAAGGTCACTATGGCAAGGTCAAAGGTCAAATCAAGGTCACACCATGATGTTGCACACCTAACCCCCTAACCAATGTCCCTACGAACTAGTACAAAGTATCAACTTCCTACACCTTACAGTTTCTGAGATACAGCCCGGACAAACTTTTCCCCGTCGCCCTCCCATCTGGACACCATGGGTGAAAACAATACCCCAACAGCCCTTAAGGGCTGTGGGATAAAAACTGAATACTAATGAGATGGGTATTTGCCCAGTATCAAAAACATTTAACTGAAATATGGTGATGACTGTTTACAACCAGCATCTTGCTTATCAATACATATAAATGGAAGGAAAACTTAAAATATCAGAAGCAAACCCTAAATCTGAAGAAATTTGAAATTTTTATCCCATATTTTGTGCATCTGGAGATCTTTATAGAGATTTTGTTGAGCAGAACTGCTGCATTTTAGTTTCAGAGTTTCACTTCCTGTTTGCAGGCCTATTTGAATGGGGATGTAATAAAATGCATTTTCATCGGAACTGGGACACTAAAGCGAAAAATATGCAATCAACCCATCCTTAACTATGAGCAAAATAATGAACATGGTGATGAAAAAAAAAAGAACATTTCCACAGAATTATTGATTCTGTACTAAAATAATGGATTCCTGTGACATGAAATGTATCAATCGTCTGCTGGGCTCATGAATTGCTATTTGCTAACACTGGTTCTTGAGTCAATCTGTTACTGACAAACCTCTATTAAACCCTGTGGGAAAATTTATCCTGACCAAGAAACATAGGATACAAAACCCAACATGCACTATAGAGCTCACAGAAAGAAACTGCAAGAACTATTTCACTACAAACAAGATACAGTCAGATAAGCAAAATTCAACTTCAAATAGAATGTAAAATGAAAGATGCTAAAACGTTATTTTACACTGAAATGTATCATTACCTGGAAATGCCCAGTTATGAAGAAATATTTCTCTAGTCACGTAAGCTTGGACTCAAAAAGGTTGTAACTTATTGTTTATGTCACAGTGGAAACTCCAATCCAGTGCCATTTCTAATTCCCCTAGTGGTAGTTCCAATTGGAACTACCACTAGTGCTACTTCTAATTGGAACTACCACTAGTGCCATTTCTAATCCTTTGCTGATAAACAACAATTAGAAGTAGCACTAGTGCTAGTTCCAATTGGAACTACCACTAGGGGAATTAGAAATGGCCCTGACTCTTGATTTGACTTCTCATGAAGAAGTTCATCATTGATCACAAACTGTTTATTTACATACAGTAAATGATAATACATACAGTATTTACATACAGTAAATGACAATACATACAATACACAATATGAGGTCACTTCACAAGTTTTAATGTTTTATATCACTTGAGGAACCACTGGATTGGAAGTCTTCAGACAGTATAGCACATTTCTGGCACTAAGTTTTTGTACTTTAAAGTTTTTTGAAACCCAGTACTTAAAGAAGCTACAACTTGGTCATATTTGTCTTGTGATATAGAAAAAATACTTCTACTCTTTTCCACTAGTCCATCAATATGCTTTTCAAGCTGTCTCACAAACTCAGACTTCTGTTCATCCATACTTCTTAGTGTATGTGAAACTTTAGTTAATAACTATTCACTGTTGTTTCCAAAAGTTAAACTGACCATTGCCTAGATGGGCTGGTCTTATATAGACACAGTAGCACAGTTAATTACAGAAATGTATTCCTTTGATGGGCCCCTTTTATGTGTTCTAAAGAAAGATAGATCAAAATGATGACATGGATTACCTGCATAACTATAATCTAAAATATTAAAGCAAATTGCTGCTCTGGTGAGAGCTGTTCATCTGAGCAGATATCACAATTAAAGGGACAAAATGGGGTAATTGCAATTCAGATTAGAAATTAGTGTTGTCACAAAAATGTTGATTGATGATTTTAGAAATTACAGCTTTCAAAGATTTAGTGCTATTTCTAACTCCCCTAGTGCTGCTTCCAATTAGAAGTACAACTAGTGGTAGTTCCAATTGGAAGCAGCACTAGGGGAATTAGAAATGGCACTAGTGGTAGTTCCAATTGGAAGTAGCACTAGTGGTAGTTCCAATTGGAACTACCACTAGGGGAATTAGAAATGGCACTGGATTGGAGTTTCCACTGTGACATTTACATGTACCTGCACAAACACCCTGGGGTGATGCATTTTTCAAAGTTGAGGGGGCATGGGGGAGGGGACAACTGTCTGAGATACAGAAACCACTCAATCATCAAATAGTAATGGGCAATAATTACATAATTTACAACTTGCATCTCAACTGTCAGCACATATAACTGTGGAAGAACATAAAAGAAACAAAGCTTAAATATAGTGAAATTATAAACTTTTATCCTGTACTTTTGCAAAACAAAACATAGCAATTTTAAAACTGCCACATTTGGTTGTGATTATCTGCATTTCCTATTCGTGGTTATTCAAATAGGGATTGGCGGAAGGGGTGTTTGTAAAAATAAACATGATGATCACAATTAGTGCATTTCCAAGTTCCAACACACTTTCAGTCACAAGCACTTTTCAGGTTTTGACTTTCGAAAAATAAAGCACTGTCTGTACAATTTAAACTTTAATCTTTAGCATCTTAGGAAGATGAACCAGCTTGATTTGATCCCCAAGAAATGTAATCAGCTTTGGTTGCTGCTTGATATTCATCGATCAACTGTTGAATAATTTCACGAGATTCGTCCATTTCATCCAAATTGTCCTTAAACATGTCCATTTTACGAAACTGCTCCAAGAAAGCCTCCCGCTTCTTCAGTTTGTCAAATTGTCGGCAAGTTTTGTCAAACAGAGTCGAGATGCTGGTGTGGTTAGCCATCATCAATCCACTGACACGATGGGCTGAAGGGATATAAGGAGACTTCCTTGATAAGGCCACTTGTATACTTGCGGGTCCCCATGGTATAAACTGTGCCAGTTTGCGCTCCCTAATTCTTTGTAGACTTTTGTGCACTTGTGTGGGATCAACTTCACCTTGTATGATGTTTAGAATGGATATATAGCAGTGGTTAGCTTGTCGCTGAATAGGTGTTGATACCATCATATTCTTGGGTTGTAGCAGCCGTCTCATGACATCTAAAACGGTGGTTTTCCTGACACTTGCAACCTGTGAATCTGTGGTAGTTAAAGGCGTGTACCCTGTCATCAGAAAATGCAATCTTGGGGTAGGAATTAATGACGCAATCAATCCAATTAGGTCATTGTTCATGTAACCGGGATATCGCAATGTAGTTGTACTCACTGACATGACTGTAGAGACCAATTGGTTGATCTGTGCAAATGTTGGATTCTCAATGTGCAACCTATCTGCAGCAATCCTATGCAAGGCAGTATTGTCTAACACAACAACGCAATCTGCATTTTGAGTTAGTCTCTTTAATGTTAGCAGTGAATTGTATGGCTGGACCACAACATCAGAAATTTCTTCTTGATTTGGAAAAACAGAATATGTCTGAATCAACTTTTTTGGAAATCTATCATTTAGTCTTTCAAGCAGATATGAGCCCATTCCAGATCCTGTACCACCGGCAATGGAATGACAAAGAACAAATCCCTCCAAACTGTCACTGCCATCGGCTTCTCGGTCAATGATATCAAACACTTCTTCGTGCAGTCTTTCACCGGAATGATAACCAGCAGCCCAGTTGTTGCCAGCCCCACCGCCATCTTTAGACTGGTAGACATTCTCCGGATTATACAGATTGGCATAGGGAGAGTTCATAATCGTGTGAATAACTCGAGGTTCAAGGTCCAGCAGAACTGCCCTTGGTATGTAATGTTCGTCATCGGCTTGATAGAAAAATACATCTTTCCTGTCAGTTCCTTCAGTGGCAAAATCTTCCAGGATACCTTCTGGACTGATACCATGCTCCAAACAGAGTTGTTTCCAAAACTCGAAACCAATTTGATTTCCACATTGACCTAATTGTAGTGAAATAATTTCACGTGGCATTTTTGAATATATAATTAAATTCACAAATGCAGCAAAAAGGTTTATTATAATGTATGGCAGTCCACAAAAGCTGGAAGTTATAACGTTGAGGCGGAACTTGCCAACAACAACAAACAAGTTTTGAAAATGGCGGACTTCCCGTAAACAAAATAATTTAGCCGTATAAATGATTTCAAGAAAATTACAGTCTAAAAACAGCCAAAATGTTATTTTAAGGAGATAGACCTGTCACTACATATATATAATCACATATGTGAGACGTAATCTAGTATTAGACAGATAGTTTACATTTCTACACTCCTGTGCCCACCTGAATAAAAGATATTATAAAGTAGATCTATAACAGCATTGACTCTGACCTACCTATACTTTGGATATTGAGGAAACATCTACAGATGGGCCAAAATATTTGAGAATAAGATAAAACTGCTGTCATTTAATATCAATTTTGTATTTGATTTTAGAGATACAGAAAGAGGGTGTAGGTAATAAGATTTAATATATTTCCTGTATATTAATTTTCGGAGTTTAGATTATGATGTTAATGGTCAAAACTAAATATATAAATGGTATCGAGATAGGTAGTAGTTAATACATCAAACTGCTTGATGACAATATGGTCTTTTGCTTTTTTGGAAAATAGTACAAATTCTCTTGAAGCTGATTTGAACACTGTTAAAATATTTAATGCAATTTTCGATCCATTTACTTTACACCAGGAACCATACTTGATATATTTGTTATTTATATCACCTATGGGATAGTAAACTAATAAAAACATTTGCTCTGTAGATAAAGTCTAAGCTATCACTTTGTATTTTGATTTACAGTTTAGATAAAGTCAAGCTGAAACAGCTGGAAGCTTTGTGTTTTAATTTTATTTGATATGAAAACACATATAAGATCTAGACCCACAGAGTCAGATGGGGCCACGGTGGCAGAGTGGTAACACTCTCGCCTCCCACCTCTGCGGCCGGGGTTCGATCCCCGTCATGGCCGTAAGTGGGAAAGCTGGTAGTTGCTTGCCGTTGGTCGGCAGTTTACAGTACAGAACCCTAGTGAACTATATGTACTGGTTTCCTCTGCCCTTCCAACTACCCATCGTGATATGACCTGTACAGTGTTGAAAGCGACGTAAAACCCCAAATAAACAAACAAACAAACACAGAGTCAGATATCCATCACACTATGCCAAAATTCATGAAAGTCCAGAGAAAAACAAGGCCAAAAGGTGTTTTGGTCCCCTAGCGCGAGTGCAAAGCCATCAGAGACACAAGTAGTGCACTAGAATTTATGACAGAAAGACAGAAAGAAATTCCAAATTAACTTCAGAGAGCAGACAAACAGTCATCACCAGATCTGTGCCACAATTCATGAAAGTCTGATGCAAGAAGGACATATGTATGGGAAAAAGGCAAAAGGACATGTGGCCTTTTAGCTATTGGAGAGCAAGAGAGAGAAATTAAATTTCATCAAAGTCTGGCGACAAAAGGACATATGTATGAGAAAAAGCCAAAAGGACATGTGTCCTTTTAGCTATTGGAGGGCAAGAGAGGCAAATTCAGAATCCACAGGTGTTGTCAATTTTATCAAAGTCTGGAGATCTGTAGGAGCGCGAGCTCTAGCGAAGTTTGCCTTAAAAAGGAAAAAAGTGATCTTTAGAAGCACTAGCCTTGCTAGAGCTCGCACTTAAAAAGAAAGTCATTGTCAAGGCTGCTAGGATAGTGAGAAACAAAAATTGACAGACAGATGAAATGGTCAGTGTCAGTAGAACAAATATGGGTTTCAGCAAGACTTAGGAAGTAGTTTATGATGTATCAAGTGGACACAGCAATAACTACTTGAAGATGCTAAATCTATCTCAATCTGGGAAGAGAGTTTCAACTGCAGAGTTTATTCAAATGATTTTGGTGCAATACACCATGCTGGATTTTATTCTCAGAAATAGCGCTGTTAAACATTAAAATCAATCAAGTCCAGATCACATGAATAGTCCTTTTGAAACCGAAAGAAACCAATAATTATATTTTGCAAACTTTGATAAAGACTTTAAGGAACCAATAAAAATCCCTATTTTTTCAAAACAGTCCTGCGGAAATAGTAAGACTGGTGCATTATCGATATCACTATTTATAGGAGAGGATGTATAAATAGGCCTCTAGGGTGATATTGTTCATGATCATTAGACTATGTTTAAGAACTGCAGATAATTATTTGATTAAACATCAGTAAATGCAACCTTGAGACATATGTTCGTTTCTCATGAAAACATAACATGGTAGGTATCTGTCAACATATTACATTCAGACAGTATCAAGTTACAGTTTGTATCAATTAGAAGATTTATACAGAAAGAAATGGCCAGTCACATATCTAAAACATTTTTATTTTTCATGATTGTTGGTCCTTCATCTACCATAACAGTAAGTTGCCTTATGTATAGTATAATTTAGGAAATTGTAGCATGCTAAGAAATGTCTATGATAGTAATATTAATATTTTGTTTAATGTTGGAAACAACTATTTAACTGTCATAAATAATTTGTTTTTGAAGTTATTTGAATAATCAAAGTTGGTGGTTGAGTCCCTTTGAACAAAAGATCATATCAGGACAAATCAGCTTACAGTGCATTTAGCTGGCTTTGTATCAAATACCACAGAGATCAACTATTCATGTATTTAGTATTTTACATCACACCTTATTGGTTCTATTGTGACAGGAAATTGAAAGGGCAGAGAAAACAAGTACATACAGTTAATCAAGGTTTTGTGCTGTAAACTATCAACCAACTACAACCAAGTACCAGTTTTTCCACATGAGGTCAGGCCGGTATTCAAATCCTGATCTCAAAGGTGGGAGGTGAGTGTGTTATCACTGCACCACTATAGCTCCCCCACAGAGATGAAAGTACAGTGATTAAGTGTCAGAAAGGTTAATGTATAAGATCAGTCATATAAAAGTATGAAACCACTTGGGGTAATCAACAGGCTCTCCTACTTGTTTGTATGAACATAATGTATATGAGTACTCTATTAACTTAGACTATAAGGTTTGTCCTTTATCTCAATAGTCATAGGCATCTGAATTGTATTTATTTGTGCAAATCAAGAATCTAATTACTTTTTAGGAGTTACCACAAATGTATTTCCACAAATTTTAAATGTATTCCCCATCAACATACCTAGAAACTGGATAAGTAGTTGCTGTTGTAGCAGTCCCACTGATATTGCATCAACCTGACATGGTGTGATATATTCCCTCAACTTTCTGAGCCTTGTAAATGACAATTAGCTGTATATTACTTTTTCCTGTGTATTGTATATTTATACTCAGTGCAATATCTCGATGTACAGTGGGAGTCAAAGTGCTATGTGACCCATCAAATTGCACAAGTACAGCCTAAGCTCTCAAGTTACTGACATTCCCCCAGCTGCCAGACAGAGGCTCAAGGGTGACCATTTATCAACATGCTTGAGGTTCTTTAGCCTGCCACTGGGGATAGGACCCAATGACAGAGAACCACCATTTTAAATGGTCATCCATGCAACTATGTATCTGCCTGTACATGGGTTTCAATCCATGTCCTCTGTGTTCCTAGACTAGTGTGTTACTCACCATGCCACAGTGGCAGATGTTTATTATGATTTGTGCCAAATTAAGCAAGCAGTACACGATTGCTATGGTTCCCCAGTTATAAGCCTATAATGATATGCTCTATTATGTTAGGAACTACATGCATGTTTTACTTCTGTTAAAACATATAGTCATAAAGCATATGGACATGTTCGCTCACAATACTGAACACTTTCCTGCCAACTTGGTTCAACCAGAGACATAAAAATAATGGGTCTTCTCATCTCAGGCTGATTCTACAATAGACCTCTTGGACTTACCCAGTATCAGGCCGAAGACCAAAACAACTCAGACCAATTTCTCAGCTGAGTCAGTTGAGACTAAGCCTAAAGCATCAACTGTAAAATCAAACATTAAATCAATACAGATACTTGGAATTTGTATGGTTTGTAATTATAACAAGGCTGGAAGGGGTTTTGGTCTACTTGAGAGACCATTTTAGTAGGTTTAAACTAATACCTACCATTCAGACAAATCTCAAATGTAGTCTCTGGGCTCAACCAAATAGTACATCACTTATTCCAGCCAAAAAATCTGACACCACTGGGCTCAGTTTCAGAAAGTTTCCTTAAGATCAAGGTCGCCTTAAATTTAAGGGTTTTAATGAGTTTCCCTCTCCTTTAGTAAAATTCAGTATCACAAAGCCAAAGCCGACCCTGAGATTTCAACGAATCACTCTTAAATTTTCGGGAGCCAAAGGGAATATCCTTCAAGCAAGATTTTATAGTTTTTGCTTCAAAGAGCACCTTTGGTAAGGACAGTTAAACGAGGCTTTGTGAATCTTAAATACCCTTCCCAAAGAAAGAAATTAACCTTCCTTTACTTAGGAGGGTGTGTGTGAAACCGAGCCCAGATATGTACCCTTTTTATCTCCCGCCTGATAGTAGTTTTGGCCTAGTTAAAAAAACAAAATGGCCGCCATATCACATGTTTAATGTCAAAAGAGTTTATTCTATTAAAAAGGCCTTATATCTCCTCAAATATTGCTCCTAGAGGTTCGGAATGTGAAAACAACTTGTAGGAAGTCATGGCCTGGGAATTTTTTCCAGGTCTTGAATTTGGCCTTTGACCCCTGCTTGAAGGTTAAATGAGGTTGTCACATTAAAACGTCCTTATTTCTCCCTTATTATTGGTGCTATGGCTTCAGATTGTAAAGACAGACCATGAAAAGCACAGGTTGTGGTCGAGAGATTGTAAACGTCTTCCATATGTGTGTCTGTTTGTGCATCTGTCCATGCGTCCGTTTGTCAGGTTTTAACATAAACCTTAACATCTCATTCATTTATAAAGATATCTTCATCAAATTTGCAGGGAATGTTTATGGCTACAAAACCTGTCTCTGCAAAATTTTGGCCTCATTTTGAAAAACAAAATGGCTGTCATAGCCAAATCATAAAGTTGTTCTAAATCTCAAAATATTCCAGCTAGCTTCATCATATTTGCACAAAAGATATATGGCTAGAAAAGCTAGCCTGATAGTAATTTTGACCTAGTTCTAAAAGGAAAATGGCCGCCATATCACATGTTTAATGTCAAATGGGGTTATTCTATTAAAAAGGCCTTATATCTCCCCTAATATTGCTCTTAGAGGTTCAGAATGTGAAAACAACTTGTAGGAAGTCATGGCCTGGGAATCTTTTCCAGGTGTTGAATTTGTCCTTTGACCCCTGCTTCAAGGTTAAATGTGGTCGTCACACTAAAATGTCCTTATTTCACCCTTATTATTGGTGCTATGGCTTCAGAATATAAAGACATACCATCAAAAGTCCTGGCCTTCAAATGTTTTGCTTGAGAAAAATTTTGGCGTTATTTTGAAAAACAAAATGGCCGCCATAGCCAACTATTAAAAAATCATTAAGATGCTCTAAAACATGAAATATTGCACCTAGGTTCATCACATATGCACAAAATATATATGGCTAGAAAAGTTTGACCCCCTCTTCAATGTCAGGATGGGTTATCATACTACAAAGGCCTTATATCTCCTTTAGTTCTCCATTATTACTTATTCTAAGGCCAGAGATAACTGCTGCGGCAGTGGCCTTGTAATGAACTATACCTCTGGCTGTATGTGAAAAGCTCTTCCCTTGAGCCTCTTTATTGTATAGTTAAAATATGTAATAGACTTAAATTTACTTTTTATACTTTTTTTTCTATTAGATCGACAATTCAGAAGATTAATGGATATGCTGTCACAAATGAAATCTGAAATAGATGCACTAAAGGCAACCAATGCTGAAATAACCAGGGAGCTTGCCAAATTCAAATCTTGTACAAAAACATATGATCAGTTTGTGGGCTTTACAGCATACAGCTCATTGGAAAATTACTATTTAGATGCTACCACAATCCAGTTTCCAAATGTTACCAATAACTATGGCAATGCCTATGACCCAACGTTTAGTGTTTTTCAATGCCCGGTCCCTGGCTATTACAGTTTTGCAGTATATGGCAGAAGTACAGAAGATGTCCAAATCTTGGCTGATATTGTTCTGGAGAATGCAAAACTTGCGACTGTCTTTAGTTTGCATGATGGAATTCAGAGCCAAAGTGGTATCAGTGTAGTGACCTTATGTAATGAAGGGGATAGGGTCTGGGTTCGAGCTAGTGGATCCAATGGATTTTGTTGGAGATGAAAACATGACAACACTTTTTACTGGTCACCTAATTGCTCTCTGATGTTGTGGTTTTATGTGTGGAAAAAAAACAGTTATTTTTTTCCATTTTTTTTGTGAAAACAAATTAATTGCATAAAATAAATAAAGACTATACCAGATCTTTGTAATTTTCTCATTACACCTTTTTCAGAGCATGATTTATTTCCAACCAGAATTTTTGCGGTGGGGTGTATTTTTTCACATCACTGGACATAAATGTACACGTCTAGAAATGTTATGTATATGACTGGCTTGACTCTGAGTTTGGATTTTACCTTAGCTGTTGAAAGGGATATACAAGTTTACCTTAGACCTTTGTATGATCTGTTACAGGAGCTTGCATTTCAATTATTTGATCTTTCAACATATTGCAGATAAATACACTTTTGTCTGTGTAGAAATACTTAGTCACAGAAATCCTTTTTGTATAACCAAATTAACACCATGGTTGATATCAATTGCCATGTCATTCATTGGGAAGCATCTAAAGGACTTCTCACAGAAATAGAGTGAGGCCATATTACATCATGATGATGTGAGGGCATGCTAGTTTAGTGGATCATACACTTATTTCCTCACACTCACATTCTGGGTTCTATTCTGGGGACCGACCCGATGTGTGAGAATTGCTTGTTTTTTTTTGGTTTTCAGTGAATACTTTTGACAAGCTCGTCCTTCCCCCACCCTTGCAGCTACCCCTCATGACATGACTTATATACCATGTGATGAAAGCATGATTGAATCAAAATTCATCAAGAAAATTCATGGCATGAGAAGTTTTCTACAAAGGTCAAAAGTCTATGTTTTGGGTTTTATTTCCTTTTTAATAGCCCGGGTCATATTAGAGACAGGCCCTCAGCATTGCTACTGGTGGGAGTCGAGCCTACACAAAGGTGACAGCCTGAGATTAAATGCCAAACTTGCTAACCCACTGGGTCATTGAGGACACCTGCAGTATATTACAGTTGCAATCGTACTGTGTAATTCATAAACAGATTCAGTGTTGTGACTATTATTATGGCCTCAAAGTTCTATTTTTAAAAATACTTTAAAATGGCTTAGCCAAAAGGCCATTATTCGTATTTCTAAATGGTAGTTAAAGATTAATGCATAGCATGTTACAATAGTGACATCTAAAGAAGTGTTTATGTATTATACAATATAACACAATCTTAATTTTTTTAAACACCATCTGCATGTTATTATACTTGTTTAGAGATATATGGAATGGCCACCATAAATTCATCTCCTTTTTGCTAATTTTGATTAATCATGTTTTTTTTTCTAAAATAGCAGCTGTATTTTGAAAAAAAAGTTTTAAAGTTTTATTGCAATTGCTTCTTTATGTATTCAGATTTGATTCAAAAGAATAAATATTTTCAGATAATATATTGTGCAGTTATCTGAAGACGTTGTCATATTAAAATAAAAAAAAATAAATAAAATGCATGTCCACCAATTTAACAGTCATAACAGTCATGCAACATACATCAGTTCATACATTTTTACGATAATATACATACTATAAGTCTATACTCGATGGAATATTTATCCATCTTTTATCTCATAGTACTGGACAAATTTCAGTTCATACAGAATTGTTATAACTGGGGATAATATGCCTCCTAAAAATATACATATAATCCCAAAGATTTCCACAGCATTTGAATAGCCTGGATTGAATGCTTTCAAGACAGTCCTTTGAGCAATATACAGCGCCACTGTAGCAAATGGCGATGCCAAAGCAACCTTGGATGCTGGCAAGTATTTGCACGCATAAGTCACAGAAAAGTGAGCTATTGTTACACTGGATAGAAAGACAATTGTTATGGTCAAACAGGCAATTCCACTTGGCAAAGACAGATGTCCAAAAGCTAGAATGCTTAAGCCAATGGTGATCGATGTAGACAGTATGCATTCTGCTAGTGCACACCAAAATATCAAACATATGATGGAGTAATCCTGCAGGATAAGTCTGAAGAAGTTAAATGCCACGGCTGCACTAATTGCAGCCGTTAGAATGAACAAGTAACCATACACAAGTGAATGCACTGTCTGAACTCTCTCTTCTGAATGCCAGGTGATATTGGTGACACTCTGATTCAAAGAAAAATTGACTTTTAGGGCGAACCTCTGGTCTAGATAGTCGCAAGGTAGCATATTGAGAGCACCAGAATGCAGTTTCAGTTGCCATGGTTGGGTGAGCAAAATAAGACCAAGACTGGCACTTCCAGAAGCCACCAAGGATATCTTTGTAATATGTCTGTTGAAAGTGTCCTTGATGCTTGTAATGATAATACACAAAGCTGCATAAAGGCCATCCAGATTCCCTGCAGGTAAGACATAAGATGCCATGTAGAATGTGGTACAGAAGAAGAAATCAAAAGCTATTCCAATGGCAAATTTGTGTACATCCTTTTTGGCAACTGTTAGTGGTATATCCAACAGATTGCTAACAACTAGTACAAAGCCTGTCTGTGCTGCAAAACGGATACAGTTCAATTCAAAGATATTGGTTTTGTCCCCCACACATTGGATTGCTAAGATGGCTATTATGTAGCAAAGTACTCCCCAAATTAAGCATGTATATCCTTTCAAAATGATTTTCCAAGATTCCTCCATTTCTGTAAAATTGTTATGATAATATTTTACGCTTTGTAGCAATAAACCAAACTGCAGCAGTGACACTTTAAACACAACTACAAAGTATGAAAAATTATTGATGAGTATAACTGTTTTCTCTATATTTATGAAACATGAGCCTTTTCTTTTGTAATATCAATATAAATAAGGGTTAATATCAAATATCAGAGTATATCAATTACAACCGGCCTTCACTATTATACAAACCGGGGCCACGGTGGCAGAGTGGTAACACTCTCGCCTCCCACCTCTGCGGCCGGGGTTCAATCCCTGTCATGGCCGTAAGTGGGAAAGCTGGTAGTTGCTTGCCGTTGGTCGGCAGTTTACAGTACAGAACCCTAGCGAACTATATGTACTGGTTTCCTCTGCCCTTCAAACTACCCGTCGTGATATGACCTGTACAGTGTTGAAAGCGACGTAAAACCCCAAATAAACAAATAAACTATTATACAAACCAACTGACTACATACACTTATAACGGAGCTTCCAACCAAATACAACAATTCCATATTTGTGTTTTAGCAGGAAAAAAAAGAATAGTAAAGCCACTCTTAATCTGTTGTCTGTTTCTCAATCTCAATTTAATATCGCGATAAGCTCCCTCAGCCATCAGTATAATTATTTCTATATTTTGTCATACATATAGTAGGTTCGATAATCAGGATATTCTTTTTGACAAGAGCAAAGTTTCCCATTGAAAATATTTGAGCAACATAAAAAGTACAGTTTTAGAAAGTAGGGTAGAAAGTTTAGCTGTGTTTCAGAAACACGCTTTCATGCATCTCCATGTCACTTTTTTGGTACAAATGAGGAGTTTTCTTTACGCATGGAGAATTCTACCTTGAATATATAATCCTATTTAAACACTTGAGGTACTCGCCCACAGTGTGTTGTTTTTGACAAAAAAAAAGAAAACAAACCCATAAGATGTAATCTGTTTAGTTTTTTATGAACACCAGGGGAATATCATCTAGTAAACCCCGATGCAGGTTTTCACTATTAAATGATATGTCCAATACTAATCCGCACTGGACACTTTCTTTATGTGACCATTTTTCTGCAAATTAAATTATTCCTGTAAAAGTTAAAAAATGACAGAATTTTGGGACATCAGTACATCATATATCTTGGGACCAGGCATCAAGTAAGATATAAAGTGGGGGTTTACAACAGCCAAACTCCTCAAAAGTGGCCAATACCAGAAAATATTGAAGTCTCGGCCCTATCGGGCCTCGTCCTCCACTATTTTCTGGTATTTGCCACTTTTTAGGAGTTTAACTGTATCAGTATAATGATGAAAAAGTAACACTTTATTTATTTATTTATTTGCAGTTTTACGTCGCTTTCAACACTGTACAGCTAGGTCATATCACGACAGGTAGTTAGAAGGGCAGAGGAAACCAGTACATACAGTTCATCAGGGTTCTGTACTGTAAACTGCTGACCAACAGCAAGCAACTACCAGCTTTCCATTTGAGGCCGTGGTGGGAGGTGAGAAAGAAGTAACACGTCTATTATTTCAACTATTAACCTGACAAAAAGGAACACTTGATGAAGTTCAAAGTCACAAATTCACCAACAATTAGGCTTATGAACCGAGTAATACGCCAACTATTGCTGTAATGATTAATATTCTAGTGGCATAAGCAAAACACAAAAAATCAGAATGACTGTGGATTAAAAAGATTAAAAATGTTGCATGCAGACGAATTCATAAGCTCCTTTCACTTATAAGTACCAATTGACATGTAACTATATCTAATAGTTTACACCTTAAATTTATTATTATTATTATTATTAACAGCTGTATGACTACAGTTAAACAGTGTTGATGTTTAGTGTTGAGGTTATAATCACAGACTTGTTAAAAGTGATGCCAAATGAATAACCCAAATACATACGAAGCGATGTGGGTTATCTACAGTTTTAGATATATTGGGTAGATTATGAAACAGTCCCCGGAGCCCCACCCCACTCCAACACAAGAATACTTTGACTAAGGGTATAAGTAGTTCATTAACAGATAACAGATACATTTGTAAAATACATAGAATAATAGCATATGATGTATCAGTATAAATACATAACTAGCACTAAGAACCTATGTACACGTCTGAGTTTAAGGTTATACAAAATAAAATAGAGTAACATCACAGAAATGTCCACGAAACCATTCCACAAGTAGCACATGCAGGGTAACAATACATAAATTAAGCTCACTTAGCCAGGTTACACACATTAAGACAAGTGATTACTGTTATAAGTTTTTATACTGTACTAAGACAGTTAATATGTTAATAACCTTTATAAGTTAAGTAAGTTGCCACATTACAATTACAGTCTCAATACAGTCCCAAGTATGAGGACCATCTGTAGAGAAGCTTACTGGATTATACAAATCACTAAATTATGCTAGTAATACCCCACACCCGAGCAATCAGATAGATAACCATTTAGTGGTTAAATTGTCTAAGCTTGAAATCCTGATGGTCCAATTCAATGACTACCATGCAAGCTAACATATAAAAGCTGAAGAAGAACCCAAATGCATTCAGTAGGAATGAGAGCACATAAGCAGCAAAAATCAGCAAGAGACAATAATAGCAACGGGTCAATGCAATAAGGTCATAAAGAATTTCCTTTGCATCCAGTGAGATACTACTCCGGGTACATTCTGACGTCCAGGTTCAGTGCTCTACGATATCCTCAATAGGAACCCTACTTTTGGGAATGCCCATGGATTGGTTCAAGGTGGATAATATGGTCCTGACCTTGGAAACCCTGTTTTGGTTTCACATTGAAAAAGTGTCTCCAACTTTACTGGATTAAAAATCCTGAACACCTGATAGGGATACTGGAATCCAGCCTAGGCAGTGATGTTAACTTAAACTGGTCCCTGAATTGGGTGTTTTACTCCATTTAAGTAGAATTCTTACATTGGTCATTCCAAAGAAAACGTCTGGAGGTGTCAACTCCCTAATTGCATGAGATATGAAGCTAGACAGACAGAAAAATTTAAGGCAAACCACTAAGAAAATGACTTTGAAAATCAATCCATTTTTTAATGCGGAAGAAAGTGAGATTAAATGCTTCAGAGTAGATATGTCGATAACAGTTTTCTTGAACACAGAGATCAGAACTGAAAGGGACTGTTATGAACAATAGTCTTAGCCAAAGCAGAAATGTACGAAAGAGTATTAGCGCCACCAGTGGGTTTGTTTTTGATTGGAAATATCTGTGTTGGCAACTTACAAAATCACAATTTCCCCTCAACACAGATAAAAACTTTGCCAACACAGATGACATTTTCGCCAACACAGATGGAAAATTCGCCAACACACATGATATTTTAGCCAACACAGATGATCTTTTAGCCACCACAGATGATATTTTAGCCAACACAGATGAAAACTTGGCCAACACATATGAATATATAGCCAACGCAGATAATATTTTAGCCAATACAGATGAAAATATAGCCAACACAGACGGTATTTTCACCAGCACAGATGAAAATATAGCCAACACTGATGATATTTTCGCCAACACTTACAGATGAAAAATTTGCCACCACAGACAAGATTTTACTCAACACAGATGATACTTTAGCCAATACAGATAAAAATATAGCCAACTCAGATGATATTTTTGCCAACACAGATGAAAATGTAGCCAACACAGATGATATTTTCCCCAACACAGATGATATTTTCGCCAACACAGATGATATTTTACCAACACTTACAGATGAAAAATTCACCACCACAGACAATACTTTAGCCAATACAGATGATATTTTAACCAACACACATGAAAACTTTAGCCCAGGCAGATGAATATATTAGCCAACACAGATGGAAATTTAGCTAACACAGATGATACTTTAGCCAAACAAATGGTTCATTGTATAAAGTAACTTGCACACATTTTCATTAGTGGTGTACATGCACCATGTCTGTCAGTCCTGGAATTCTTTAGTGGGGCAGTGTGAAAGAGGTCTAAGTGGTTTGAATGCCAGGAATTCCCTGAAAAATGCTCATTATTAAGGACTACTTGAGTGCATCCTAGAATTATTGGTTACTGCCTAGTGAAGCAGAACTCTGACCTTGAATTATGAGCATTTTGAATTTTGTTTTGCAAGGGGCAGGACATGTTACCCTTTCCAACCCTCCCAAGCCCAGTTTTTATGTGTGTTTTATTTTTAATGGTAACTAGAAATATGTAAAGTCTGTGTGTATGTTAATCATAGGGAATTTTTATATCTTATATTATTATATTATCCAACAAATTAACTGTGTCGTGACGTCATTGGTGTATACAGATCACATTAAATTGGTGTATAGGTTCATTGAATTATGAGCTGGACCTAAACTTATGTTATGGTCACCTTAACTTGTAAACTTATTTCTTAAACTTCCTAAAGGTTTCCTTGGTATGACTTGGCTATGTCACTGGATTAACATTAATTACCTTGTTTTATGTTCAGATGTGCCTTAGAGTCTGTCAGTTAATGGAGATTAAGCACTATAAAAGTCTACATTAGATTAGATTGCTAATTGTATTGATCTATCCAAGGGCAGACTATTCTATGTACAGTAGACATTCTATTTATAGTAACGTGCAGCATTTTTTGTGTGTTGGCGAAAATATCATCAGTGTTGGCTAAATTTTCATCTGCTATGGCGAAAATATCATCAGTGTTGGCTAAATTTTCATCTGCTATGGCGAAAATATCATCTGTGTTGGTGATAGTATCATCTGTGGTGGCTAAATTTTCATCCGTGTTGGCGAAAATGTCATCTGTGTTGGCTACAAGTTGTGTTGGCACAGTTTATCTCATCTGTGTTGGCGAAAATATCATCTGTATTGGCTGGATTTTTGTCTGTGTTGGCGCAAATATCATCTGTGTTGGCTACATTTTCATCTGTGTTGGCGAAAATAGCATCTGTGTTGGCTATATTTACATCTTTGTTAGTGGAAAATTATTATGTACATCACCAGGGGTGATGTATTTATGCATGTACAAGCGAGATCTTAAGAGTGACTGGAATTGGCGCCTGGTATAATGTATTTTACCATACCATGCATCACCCATGTTTCAGATGATATTTTTTATTCATTTTTACAACATACAATATGTAATTGCCAGTACAATCAGACAAAAATAGATTAAAGTACTCTGGCTTTGAAAATATATACCTAAATCTTTCATTCGAAAGAAATTGCATTTATTTGTTGGTGATACTAGATCATTTTTTACTCTTCGTATAAAGTCAATAAGTCAACTGTATCCAGCTTGACATAAGAGAGGTCCAGGTATTAACTCAGCCATAACCTAAATACGTATTTGTATGAATTTCTCTGATTCTTTAACATGCATATTTTACTTCAATTGCTAACATTTCTTCCCCATACACATACATACACATAACAATGTTATATTTGCATCATTTTGACATTTAAGATCATGATGTCTAAAGTGATCATTTGGTCTGTTTCAATCTTTCTTTTTCTATTTGGTCATCTTGGACCACTTTACAATTTCAAATTATGTACTTGTATGAATTAGGGCTAGATTTTCTTTGTCTCACTAGTAATCTAGTATTGCAATTGTACTTTAATTGTACTTTAACTTTGGACTATAAGTTGGTTGGTTTACCGAATACTTTGTTATATGAGTTGGCAATTGCAATTTGGCTCCTCTCACTTTAATGCAGATCCATATATATTACAGTATAGGCTAATTGCTGATTGAATGTAATTGCTACTTTATTAGTCTTGAAGTAAGAGTAATTGTTAGATAATGTAACTGTTAAATGATGTGATCACTATTAGTAGTAAATAAATATACATTAATCCCAATTGCCGTTTTTTCATTGCAATTGGTGTTCTCCCTTTTGTATTTGGAATTTGTATGAATTTCTCTGATTCTCAAGGGTTCATTTCATCACCAGGTACCCAGCCTCTACTGATAAGTCGGTTGGTTTATAATAATAATGTGACTTATAATAATAATAATAAATCCTACTATTATTATTATTATTATTATAAGTCACAGCCAATCCTTGGCTACTGTGTGATCTGTGTCATCACTCGCAAATAGTTCCTCGCCTTGTTTGAACTGGCAATTGTATTCAGTAAAATTTAAAAAAAATTAATCACTCCCATACCTCCTATAGAAACTGTTCTGTTCTTTAAGTATCTGACGGGGGGGGTGGGGGAGGGGGGGTGGTAGCACAATAGTAACACACTAGTCTCCCATCTCAGAGGTCTACGGTTCAAACCCCAGACCCCATGTGGGAAAGTTAGTATTGTCTCACCAATGATCAGCAGTTTACAGTACAGAACCTTGACCAACTGTATATACTGGTTTCCTCTGCCTATAAAACTACTCATTGCGATATGACTTGTACAGTGTTTAAAGCGATGCTAAAACCCAAATAAATAAATTAAATCTGTAAGAACCAGTCCAAAACACTTTGGTTACACTTTTGCTTTGCTTTCACAGTTTGCGAATAACTTGCTTGATGATATTCTTTCTGCCTCCTTTCTTGCCTGTTTTGGAAAAAAAACAGATAAAACCCAATCTCTTTGCCCAATCTCTTAGCCCCATCTCTTAGTGCTTTTCTGTCATAGCTTAAACATTACCCAGCATTTCTGTGTTATCAACCCTGTTATCTCAATAAAATAATGATAACTGAATTGACTGAATTGACTGTTGCACCTAAGAGTCTGCCTAGAGCAGAGATTAGGTGCTTTAAAATGAAACAAAATAATTCTAATTCTAATTTGACTTTTATAGCGCTTAATTTCCACTGAGTTGTGGACTCTAAGGCGCAACAAGACAATAGCAAAATTCAAAATCCAGGGACAGAAATAGGTCGGCACCACGGAGAAGCCATAAGAGAAAATGAGCTAAGGAGGATAAGCCTTTGCGCAGAGATAGGTTTTGAGTTTCTTTCTAAAAGAGACAATAGTGGGTGATGCACGAATGTCTTCAGGGAGTGAATTCCAAACAGTGGGAGCATCAAAGGCAAAACTGAAACCAAACTGTTTAGTGGACTTGTGAATTTTAGGTTGAAACTTTTGAACATTAAGGAAATTTGCAACACTCTGCATCTAGTATTGTAAGTTTTGTGGTATGTGGAAAGATATGGAGCAAAGTATTTAGGGAAGCCAGTGTGAATAAACTTGTACACCAGGGTAGCCCGTTTGAACTCTGAGTGAAACTGAACAGGGAGCCAATGGAGTTTCCTAAGGACGGGAGTTATCATAGTAAACTTACTCGAATTTGTAACAATTCTGACTGCACTATTTTGGATAGACTGTAATCTGTGAAGATTGAATTTGGAAAAATTCCTGAAAAGTGAGTTACAGTAGTCCAACCGACTACTGACAAAAGCATTGGCAACCGACACAGCTGCATCATGAGTTAAGAACTACCTAATATTTCTAAAATCCCTCAGTTGAACAAAGGAACTTTTACAAACATTCTGGATGTGTTTAGAGAAAGAAGAATCATAGTCAAACCACACACCCAGGTTCCTGACTGACTTGGTGGGGTGAAGGGGGTTACCCAAGATGTCAATTGGGAAATATGCATTTATCCTTTCTCTCTGTTTCTCGGAGCCAAAAAGTATGAACTCAGTTTTATCTGGATTAAGTTTAAGTTTGCTAGCTGACATCCATTCCTTAACATCTTGAAGGCATCTGTTCAACTTATCAAAAGCAGCTGAGGCATTCATGTATGACAGATGGACATAAAGTTGTGAATCGTCAGCGTAAAAATGAAATTGTGTTTACCAATTAGAGTACTAAGGGGAGATGTGTAAAGAGAGAATAGCAGAGCACCCAGAACAGAACCTTGAGGTACGCCAAATAGCAATTTTTGTAGGTCAGAAAAGGTAGAACCAATTTTAACAGATTGAAAACATTCCGTTAAATAGGAAGAGAACCATTTGAGAGCAGAACCACCAACACCAAACCAATCCAGAAGGCAGCTGAGGAGAGTGGTATGATCAATAGTGTCGAAAGTGGCCGAGAGATCCAGAAGTACTAAGGCAGTAGCTTCGTCCCGGGATAGTGACAAATGAACATCATTTTTGATGGAAAGTAGAGCCGTTTCCGTTGAGTGACTTGACTTATATGCAGACTGGTATGGGTTATCCAAGCCATGTCGATGAATATGGTCAACCAACTGTCTAGCAACTACACGTTCCACCAGTTTGGAAATGAAGTCCTGATACTGGGCGGTAGTTTTTCAAATCATCAACAGGAAGCGAGGCCTTCTTTATAAGTGGAGTGACTACAGCTTTTTGAACCCATCTGGAACCAGTCCCTCCTGGAGCGAACAATTAACCTATTTGGTTATGGAAGGGTGAAGAATATCAATAGATTCCTTGATTAAGAATGTGGGCAATGGGTCCAATAGGCATGATTTGGTGGGTGATCTACTGATTATTTTTTCAATTTTATGTTGAGTGACTTGAGTAAAGACTGTTAATGTAGGAGGGTCAAAGGGGAGATTTACCATGTTGCAAGACTCAGATGAGGAGAAACTCTCACGGATTTTCATGATTTTATTTGAGAAAAATGTAGCAAAACGATCAGCCAATGACTTTGAGGATTCACAAGTAGGCAAAGTAGTGCTGTGGGATCTATGTAGGACTTTGTGTAACTCCCGCCATAGTTTCTTGGAGTCGTGGCTGTTGTCAGAGATAAGTTTCCTATAATAGACAGTCTTGTCCCTGTTGGCTAGACGAATACACCAGGCGATTTGACGCCGAAGACGAATCCAGTTGTATTGGCTTTTATCTTTTTGCCAAGCATGTTCAAATTGACGTCTGAGTGACTTTGCAAGGCGATAGTTCTCTGACAGCCAGTCAGCACGCTGTTTTGTCCTCAAACTGGACACAAGAGGAGCATGCCTATTCGAAAAGAAGCATTTCTCCGTGGTGCGTACTAAACGAGTGAATAGACTAAAATAGGATGGAACAAAATTATACATAAAAAGACAATTCAGAACAGAAATAAACAAATTTTAGTCATTTTAAATGGAGCTCAATTATATATGTTCAAGTTATCCTTTATTATTTATTTCAATGTTTTATCTACTTTTGTTTTACAAGTTTTAGTATATCACCTATTGATGAGGTTTATATCTTCAAGGGATAATTATTCAGCAAGGTTTTCACTTTAAATTTCTCATTTTAATTTGGATTTTGCAACAAAAATATGTCTCGCTCATAGAATATGCAACATATTTGTAGATAACATGGTTATAAAAATTAACGGAAAAAAATCTTTAAAAAAATTCTTAAGGCATTAATAGTTGGGATTATCCTCAGTGAGATGTGCCGGGAATGACAGAGTATACTATCAGGTTATTTTCCCCTAGAAACACATATATCTTACTCATGCTGTCTGCTTCTGACATAACTTTTACATAAAATTTGTCATTATTAAAATAAGAAGGCCGACCCATTTTCATTTTCTTAAAACAGCTTCTCGGGAACCGGTTGTCGTCTGGGAAAATTCGTAAGTATAAGAATGAATCTAAGAATAACAAAATCAATGAGTGTCGGCACTGGGCTTTATTCCAGGGTATTAAATATAGACCTCTGCACAGTCGTGTGATGTTACCATGGTAGTTAAGTACATAATTGGCCCAGCTGATCCAAGTAATTTTAAGGGTATCTGTGTGGTTTTTGTTTGTACAATAACATCATAGCTGACTTCAGGCTGTTTGCAGTCATTTTATTCAGGGATATTGAGACTTTTCACATAGGAAGTCATTGTTTTTAATGTCATTATCACTGTGTTGTTGATTAGTATCTTCAATAGTCTCGTGTCTTCAGTTCAGGGTAGGAATTAATTACTAAATGGTTTTTAGACGATGGTCAACACACATTTGCATTGTTGGAAACACAAACATGTTATATAAAAATGCCGGTGTAAATTAATGTGTTTGAACCTTTCACTTTCTTTGTAACCTTAAAGTAAACATTTTGCACATCAGCTCGAAAACTCACGTGTATGGATGTACTCTCTTTATATAAAGTATTTATAGTACATGATAACCCCCAGAAAAGAGGTTTATGTATTCGGCAGCATTTGTTTGTCTGGCTTTTTTTCTTTCAAAATACTAGTCAGTCGAAAATTTGTTGACGAATTTAGATGAAATTTTCAGGGTGATAAAAATTGGGGTGGTAATCCTGGGTCAATGTCTGGATCTTTTAAAAATTGTTTTACATCATTGCACTGAGATGACATATTGATGGTTTCAGACCTTGCAATAGGTTTGCCCTCTACGAGTGTTATTTTAGTCTGTACATTTAACCTTGTTTATGATGACAGATGTATTGTATTTTTCATGTTTTGTATAACATAAATTATCATCAACAGGCATATTTTTTAATATCTTGGGGAAACTTTCGGAGCTGTTGCTCTAGTCATACATCACAAGTATTTCCATCTTTCACAGTTCAGCTTCCATATATATCTTTACGTGCACCCCATCCCCACCTCCCACTCCCCCCTCTACGGGGTGGGGTCTAAATGCGGCTTTGTTGTCCCCATATATAGTCTGGATCCAGATCTGGGTCACAAATCCAGAACTGCTTTCGCGAATGTTTGACAATTATTTGCATGCATGATTCAAAATTATTTCATCAGATTGGGGCAATTTTTTTTTAATTTCAAATGGAGTTTATCTACACAGATCAATGATCGATGATGCTTATCTGGATCTGAACTGAAAATTTAAAATTTATATTTAGTTATTATTGTTTTGTCAGCACTCCCATTGATCTAGGGTATGTATATTTGTAAGCTTGTTTGCTTGTAAATTCATGTCATTTACTGTCATGGCAACAGGAACTTCATAATCAAGGGTATATGCTATCAGGAAAAAAAACTATAATAGGTAGACTTCTCAAGTTTGTTCATTATCACAAAGCATTCCTGGGTATATTTTTGGCCTCATTTTTGAAAACAAGTGTGTGTGTGTTTTTTCCCCCTTTTTTTGACCAATCATTTTTACTTACCTCATTTCACATAGCACAGGTGAACAGAAAATCCTGAGAGGCTAGGGTTACAATCCTCCCATTGGGGTCATTTACAATGTTTCACCCACAATATGATATACAATAAAATTCTTATTAATAGCAAGGCACGAAAACGATATGGTTCTTATTTATTATTACAACTTCAACGCAAGACTGGACACTTAACCATTTCAGTCACTTTCTAATTCAGCACAGATGTTACATGCAAGTGTCTAGTGCTTGTAACACTTATTATCGCTCATTTCGATTTTGGATAGACATTTCATTCTCAATTTAAGATACAGTTAATAATTTATCTCCCCAACCTGTAAATATTACTGATAATGAATTTTTCGGCATTCTTGTTTTATTTTGCATTTATTTATTCATTCATTTATTTTATGGCGACATGTGCACATCAAACACCCAGTAAACATAAGAAACGTTATAAAATGGTTTATACGTTTACAAAACCTATTTAAACCCTATCTTATGGTTTTCTAAATGTTTCCAAGCAACCCTTTACCCTGTAATCTTTGTAAAAACGTTTTATAAACATTCTATATACATTTTACTGAAAACGTCTATTAAACGTTTATAAAATAACTCAAGAGGCTAGGTTTAACTGGAAACATTTTTAAACATTTATAATATAGCTAAAGAAATGAAGATTATGTTACAAATGTTTTTTCAAATATTCACCATGAAGTGTTTTGTAAACAGTACACATAAAATGTTTAAAAACATTGTTGATCAAATGTTTTGGAAACATTCTGTGAAAAACGTTTTTTAAACCCATATTTTCAGAATAATTATCAAACCTTCAAACATGTCCAAACAAAGATGGCGGTGAGCAATAATAGGGGATTTTAGAGGACTTTGTCAAAAACTGCCCCACATGCAATCCCAAAAAGTAAGAATTGAATGGGGGCACAATTTTTAAGTCACTATCTTACAATTTTAGACATAAAAATAATATTTTCATTAGTGAGCAGCCTTAAAAAGGTTTAGAATTTGACCTCTGACCCCATTAGTATTCAGATATTTATATGTTCATTTGTAACATTTTTCTAACATTTATCATTAAACGATTAATAAATGGTATACATAAAGCGTTTTTAAAACATTTTATTATTAATTTTTTAACCTTTGCAAAACGTTTCTTATCAAACGATGATTTCATATACTGCCCACCATAGGACTTTTGTGTCACTTTAAGCTTTAAATATAAATAACAATAGTGTGTGGTGTGATAAAAATAGTACTATATACCATTTATTCAAAATATTATGACACAATGCTTTTGAATATTTCATCTTCCTTAATTTCTACGCCTCTTCAATAGATCTATAAAAGTATTTACCATTTCAATTTGTGAATTTTACAAATGTTTCTTCACTTTCTGTGTTACGTATTTCTAAATAAACTGAGTTCTGTGCATTGTACAATTACAGAAAAAAGAGCGAAACTCATCTTCAATAGAATCTTTCCACCAGAAACATTTTTTGTCATTGACAGCAACATTTCTATATCTACCAAATCCAACTGCAAGACGGAGTATACCCATGCCGTAGTTGGACAATAAAAATTCTTTGATATTTTTTTGAGTTTACTTTAACATAAAAGCATACCAGATCTGAGCACTTTTATCCCTACAATAAACAAAATGTTTAGGAAGGTAATACATATTCCCTACCTCAGTACCTTCACCACGTGGTTATGTTTTTCAGTCCGTTTGTCCATCTGTCTGTCTTTTTTTGTATATCACTGTTCATGGTAACTCAAAACCTAATGAATCAGATCTTTCTGAAATTTCCCATATTGGGTAAAGCTTGATGTTAAAAGTCATTACATTTGAGGAAAGATCTGAATCATGTTTTGGATAAAAAAAATGAAAATGGTTTTCAAAGGTCCCATTTCCGATCATTTTGGATTTCTGATTGATATTATCCTAAGAATAAACAAACATATCTTCATGAATTTCTTCACGTAGGTAGGGCCTGGCCATATGATGAAGATATTTCAATTTTGGAAGATATGAATGATATTCTGGATAATAGGTGGGAAGATTTGGGACATTGGGAAATTTCACTTTTCTTGTCTAATATTTCTGTATTGTATTGTATTGTGTATTTATACTCAGGGCAATATCTACATATACTACAGGACTGAAAGCGCTATTTAACCAACCCGACTGCACAAGTACAGCCCCAACGCACAAGTAACTGACATTCCCCTAACTGAAAGATAGAGATTCAAGGATGACCATTTATCAACGTCCTTGAGGTTCTTTAGCCTGCCACTTGGGATAGGACCCAATGACAGAGAATCGCCATTTTAAGTGGTCATCCGAGCCACTATGTATCTGCCTGTATCTGGGTTTGAACCCACGTCCTCTGAGTTCCTAGATAAGTGCGTTACCCGCTAGGCCACAGTGGCAGGTACTGATGTTTCCCTTTATACTTTATTTGTCTTACTACTTTATACTTCAGATGTCTTACAACATCTCCCCTATAATACTAAAAAAATAACTTATAACTATATCTATAACTATATTATTTATATCTATAACTATATTATTTTAACTATATCAAATTCTAACCTCTTTCAGAAATATTGCTTCTATATCTCGCTTTCATTGCAACAGGCCACTGAGTTGGCTGGACCAGATTCACTCTCATACTAAGGTGCAGGTCCACCAAAACCAGGGACATTTATATAGTTTCCCATTATTTTCTCCCAGGTTCTTGAACTCTGCCTGCTTCAAGGTCACAGCTTCGGTCGACCTTTGGCCTCTTGACCGCAGAGCACCATTTTCTGCTCCATTAAGCAAATAGCTCTAATAGTATTGTAAGATATTGATAGCAGTGAAGTTTGAATCCCGTTAGTATTTAGATTATTAATTCAAGATAATACTACATGTTAGAGTTTGAACGGACTTTACTACCCTCTTTAAAAGGTTTTTTCTTTTTAAAATATATGTTAAGAATTAATAAAATTTTGAATCCCCTCTTTTGTATCTGTTGGTTCCAGGGAATGGCCTCACATTACTGACGTGCACTGATTCTCCTTTTTATATTTTATTTGTATATTTTACAATATCTCCCTTATAATATTAAAATTAATTCTTAACTATATCTTTACTAATTTATTCTTAATTATTATTTATTTGTACAATTGCTAGCATGTAAAAATCATAATATAACACATAAAACTACACAGCACTCCCAGAGCACAGATCTCCGCCAAGACAGCTGAGTCCTAGAAATGTAATCTCACCACTATTGTACTTTTCATTGTAAATGTGGAGGTATTTATTTATTGACTTGGTGTTTTACGTGGCTTTTACCACTGTACAGGTCATATCACGGCGGGTAGTTGGAAGGGGGAGAGAAAACTAGTACATACAGTTGGTCAAGGTTCTTCACTGTAAACTGCCAACCAGTGGCAAGCAAGTACCAGCTTTCCCACTTGAGGTTGGGCCCGGAACCAAATTTCGATCTCAGAGGTGGGAGGTGAGAGTGTTCCCACTGTGTCACCGTGGCCCCTTCAATGTAAAGGTACACTGACATTGTCAATGTGGAGGTACACTGATATTGTAACTGTGGAGGTACACTGGCATTTTAAATGTGGAGGTACACTGACATTGTAAATGTGGAGGTACACTGACATTGTAAATGTGGAGGTACACTGACATTGTAACTGTGAAGGTACACTGACATTGTAACTGTGGGGGTACACTGACATTGTGAATGTGTTTTCACTGTGACATTGTGAATGTGAAGATACACCGCCATTGTAAATGGAGGGGCATGGTGGCATAATAAATACACTCACCTCCCACCTTGGTTAAATTCCTATGCCCACATTTACTGGCAAAATTGGTAGTTGTTTGCAAGCTCCCAAAGGTTCAGTGCAGAATGATGACCAAGTAGTATGCACTGCCTTCCTCCATCCCATCAATGACCCTTTGCAATATGGCCTTCAGAATGTGCTGAAATCAATACTGTACTTATACCAAATTAATCAATTAAGAAATCCATTTGGCGAGTCTTGGGATTTTTTATTGGGATTCCAGTTTGTGAAGAGTACTTAGTTTATTTCAATAGTCTTTCACAAGTTCTAAGATAATGTGACATGGTTTTCATTCCTTCCAGAAGAATTGTATTAATTTTCTTAGCCCTGTTCGTATTTAGTATTTCATTGCTGGTTTTTGTTTTGCTATAAAACAGTTTAATCTAACCAATTTAATGTAATCTAATCTACTGCTTTGCTGCCTCAATATCTTCACCACGAGGGCTATAATAGCCAAAAGAAAGAGAAAGTTTCAAAGCCATTTCAGTCACTTCATAGTTTGATATTTGCCTTTATAATGTGAAAGTAGACTACTTTAAAGCTATTTAATTTTGAATTAATGTTAAAATACCCGGATGTTTAAACATGTTATATTTACCTAAAAGTGCAGTTTATGTAACCAAATTGAAAACACACAAACACAAAGGTAAACTTGATGAAATTATCTCGGTTCACTTGCGAGTTCCCGCATGCTCTCGCATACATTAAAACTGTTATTGAAACAATGCTCTCAGTGTCTTGGGTATGATATTTCTTTTTATTCAATGATGTGCTGATTATGACAATTTCAGTCAGTGGGAAACACAGGACAGGCTGTAAACAAAGACTGCATTGAACTACACCTGCCATCTTCTTATTTGTTGAGGAAAAGAACGAATATGAAGTAATCCAGAATCACATATTAACCACCTCAGCAAACTAATCAGCTCCTGCACCTAATTATACTGTTGTTTGTAACTATAAATGTAATTATATCCTATGAAACACCTTTACCCTGAATACCCATCTGGTAATAACATATTAAGCTAAATCATTGACGTCATATATAAGCTAGTCACGTGGTTTGGTCATGTGACACTTTTATCTGCATATAATTGGCTCAAGAAGTGCAAGAATTCCAGAGTTATCTGTACTTTGTGAGAAATTCCAGACACTTCTTGGTGGCGCAAGGGTGGGACAACTGTAAGAATATCTTTGTTATGCTAACAGATGTAATAGACTTCTTATAGATGAATACCTAGCAGAGGTAAGAAACAGTTAATATTTTGTTGTTATGGCAATGTGTAAAAGTAAGTTTATTCCTTGTCAATACTCTTAACTAACGTGAATAAATATACTATATTCTGGTTTGGTAGTATAATAATTATTTTGTTTTCTCTTAGTCAATAGCCACATTTGAAAAGGTTATGCTGTAATGATAGACAGTGTCATTAAATATTAAGAGAATATATAAAAACTTTCAAAATTATTACTACTATTCCACAGGAGCGGAAATAACATAAGCATGATTTTCAAACCTGTTCTCCTGTCTTAGGGACTAGTCTTCTACTATCCTCTTCGATCATTTTCAATATTTAACACAGATAACGTATGAATCATTACTATTAATTACGTCAGTGATTTAACTTATTGTGTTATTACAAGATGGGTGTTCAGGGTAAAGGTGTTTCATAGCAATTTCTTTAACTTACAGTTACTTCCAAGTAGATATCAATTATTATTTTACTAAATAATATCAAGCATTATATAAATCTAAAAATTAATGAAAACTATTTTTATAAATATTTCCTTGTTAAATGTTATATTTTTATATTTGTTGCAGATATTGCCCAAACATGAGTAACAGAAGCAGTGAGTCTGTCACTATGGCAACAGATATCAACAAGGATCCCAACTCAACATTAAATCTGGAACACGTGAGTAAATACAAATCAATACTTATCATGCCTCAGGGCTAAGTATATCTATTTGATCGGCTAAAATCTAGTAACATGACCATTTATAAATACAGACATAGCAGTGCTTAACTTTTAATGCCCCTAACTCTACTAAAACCCGCCATTTTTGCTTCTACTTGAAACAGCAAAAAGTGGATTAACTTTTTAAATATCTGTATGATATGTATAACATGTATAGCACTTTGAAGGTCTTAATAGGGAGAACATTAATAAGTAAAAATATGCTACATAACTCTCACAAAGTGCTAGTAAACTTCTGAAAACAAGATTATGTACGTACTTCTAATTCAGTACCCTTGTCACTGGGTGTTCTTACAATATTATCTGGGCGGGTTCGTAAGATTGGATCGAATATATAAAAATATATATCAAGAATAAAAATGACAAAGTTAAACTAGCGTGCAACGCTACTATTATATTGTTACTCATCACCAGTGAATTATTTTATGTATATTTTAAAGAGGGATATTTTACTTTTACAATGCACCATTTGGTATAAATGATAAGTAGAATAAATCCATATTTTCCAAAATAATACCAAAACAAAAATTAAACAACTGACACCAGTGAATATCAAAATTTCCATCCTTATCTTGAGATTGCTCATTTCTGCATAAATTTAAATTCAACACAAACAAGCACTCCGTAAGGAATACATTTATTTATTAATTGATATTAGTGTTTTACTTCGTGCCTTGTACCTTTGTATTGATTGTATTGTGATGGGTAGTTTGAAGGGTACAGGAAACCAGTGCAAACAGTTGGTCAAGATTCTGTGCTGTAAACTGCTGACCAACGGCAAGCAACTACCAGCTTTCCCACTTGAGGTCGGACCAAGATTTGAACTCCAATCTGAGAGTTTGAAGGCGTTGGAACCCAAGTTATGATTCAACCCATCTTAAGATGGACTGTAGTCCAACCTAAGATCCTGCTTTAGGATCTTGCTGGGTAGCAACCTATGCTTGGTTCTGGGACCCTTTCTCCCTTTTCTGACTATAAACATATTTTGAGTTATATTGAATGTGGACGAAGATGCCTGAACCAAATACAAATTTCAGCAGAGACGTCTTACTCAAATAATGAGGCAGATCGAACAAGAAAGCAAAAGTAGACAAGATCGTTTGGTTGTAGCACGTGACTCTAGAAGGGAAGGTGTGAACTATGCATAAGCAGCTACAAAACCAGGATGATAGAAAGCAGTACCTTTTACAATATTTTAAATGTTTCACTACCAGTTCCATTTAATATGTTGTGTTTTTATATTAGATTATTTGATTTGTTCATTATATTTGTAGGGTGATAATAAAACAACAGATGCATGGGACAATGCAACCTTTATGGGAATAACATTTTTACAAAAGGTAAAGCAATCATGTTTTTTCTTCTTATGTTTATTTTTTTTCTATTTTTGTTTGGATGTGACTTATTAAATGTACCAGCTATTATAATCTTCAGCCAGTTGTTTACATACTGTTATATTATTTCTTTTCACCTACATATACAAAAATATTGATTAATGTTTTTCCCCTTTTGGCGACAAGCTTTCAACAGTGGAATTGACTATATATATTTCCATTCCAAGAATAATACAGTAATGTTTAAGTCACCTGTCAATTATATAAGGCCAGTAATTAAAACAATTTACAGTAATTTATATATTTTGGATGTCACAGAATGATCTGTATAACTTACAGGAGCCAATCCATGCCTCCATCTACGTTACTGCAGTCATACTCAGCCTGGTGGTGGGGACATTTGGAAATCTTATGGTCATTGGTAAGCTAAATGGACATCGATTGATTAATTGGTTGATTGATTGATTGATTGACTGACTGAATGAATGAAATGTTGATTGATTGATTGAAGTTGGTTGATTTGGGTCATCCTCATACAGTCCCATTTTCTAGAAAAAGTCATCGCAGAGACGGGAAGGAATTACATATTTTGGGCCTTAGCAAGGCTGAGCTGCAATATCTTGGTTTTTACATGTGGGAATCTGTATTCTCTGGCATAGAATGCTCAGAAAATATGGACAACTAAGACTGCCAACATTGGGGTAGACACATGTACTGATGCCTAGGTGTAATATTAGAAATATTATAGGATTTTGCTTTCTCTTGCCCATGTCCCATTGGTGCAAAACCACAACCACCCTAGTTTCTGACTTTGTCCAAGTCTTTCTCTGTGATGGTGTTGAACATAAAACAACCACAAATAAACTTTTTGTGCACAAGATGTGCTAAGTTACAGTGAGGAGCAGTATTGTATCTGAATGAAAAGGTTTGAAATTGTAATGGCAGGGATAGTAGACATTCATTGCAAATATAAGACATGTTTGAATACCTTTGCCAGTGACCATTTCTCACCCCAATACTAAAGACTGATCTTATCAGCCTTCAGGCAGTTAATTGCAAATTTTTAAGGTGTTTCGATGGATTTTTAGGTGTTACAATCTGTCTTATACAATCTTTGCAATGTAACTGGGTGAGCTTGTTGCAAGAAAAGAGAAGTTATAGAAGTGCCCTGGTAACTGCAGGGTGTCATGTGACAAGGTTTCTTTATGAATAATGACTGATGCCAGCAGGCTGCCCAGGCTTTATTTTGCCGTAAGAGTAAAGAAGAAATCAACTGGCTTATCCATTTTATTGCCTTTTTTGACAGAATCAGTCATAGCAGGGTACCAAGTTTAAAATTTGTCTCACTATCAGTCTCACTATTAGTCGTGACAGTGAAGCAGCAGCATAAGATATCAACTAACATGTTGTATCCTATTTTAGATTTTTATAGTGCTTAATCTCTCAAGCAGACTCCCATGCACAAAAACGTCATATTATAATTCATCAGAAAATGGCCATGGACAATGCTTGTTTCCATGGAGACTAAGTAAAAACAATGGGGGCAGTCACCAATGGTCAGCTTTTACCTCTGTAATTAAAGCTGTAATATAAGTTACTGAGGATTAAGTTTCACTCTCTGTCACAATAAATGTCCATAGAATATTAAGGATCAGTGGAGTTTTTATAGTAGTTATTTAATTAATTCTTGTGTTACGCACAGGAGCCCACATCAAAAACAAGAAGCTACGAAAGGCTGGCAACATGCTAATCATCAACCTTGCACTGGCTGACCTCTGTGTGACCGCCATTGCTGATCCAATGTGCATCTTAGGTAAGTACAAAACATTCAATTTTATGGGGGTTTTGGCACAAACGTTTTGCCAAGGTTGACTGTCGAGATCATATAAATGAAATACTGAAACAAAATATTACCACTGGCATGTCGATTGACAGGACATCAATGGTGAAAAGTGAAATATTACTGACAATTAATTTCAAGAAATTCTCTCTTTTTTCTCCTATTATTTGACTATGCAAAGGCTTTGTCACTTATTTTGATGAGCATATTTAATAAATTTGATTCCACTTTCTTTTACTTTGCCTATTCGATTGGGAAAAAAAACTGACGAGAAGATTTTCAGTGTCCCAGAATGAGGACTTCAGTTGGAAAGTTAGTGGTTGCTAGTTGGTGCCCAATGATTTTCAGTACAGAATCTCCACCAGCTAGTATGCGTTGTTGTTTTTTCTATAGGCCAAACAACCACTAATGATATGACCTATATGACATATTAAACACAAAGTTAAAGCTACTCTTTCACGACAGTTCTGAAAAATTACTAATTTTAAAGGTTGTGGGGGCACGGCCAAGTGGGGGCCTGCCTTGTCAGTTGACCACTACCTTAAAATATTTTACTAGGGGCTATCAGAGTGTTATTTGCTAGGTATGAATTATCCAATAAGATCACTGCACGCTTCATTGGCGCGCTCCCTTCTAGGATTCTGGCCATTATTGAATTTGGAGTCAATGGAATCACACAAAAATTTGAACCCACCACCCTCCGCTTACACAAGAACACACCCTCTGTTAGGTATCCCCACTAACAGGGGAGTATTCAGGGATCCAGTGAAAACTGGCTTGTGACTTCAGGAGTCTTGACTCTGTCTTGATCAACCAGAAATATATATCAGACTTCTGGATTAGTGATCATGTCGTAGGTGACTGGGACCCCTTGGTTTTGTCTCGAACCAAGGGATGTCTCCTTCTGAATTGATGTAGGTCACCTTTAATTTGAGACTTTCGATAGTGACTGGTACCCCTCTACTCAGTCTCAAGCAGAGGTCTTCTCCAATCAGAGTCATTAGGTCACTTGATTTTGAGACTTTTCGATTCCGGATGGAATTAGGCAAGTGCCTTATGTGGACCAGGCAGACCCTGGGATCCCCCTCTCGATTGTGTCATAACTCAAAACCCAACTCGGCTGTCTCGGGAGAATACATCCTTAATGAGTCTCCATCAGAACTAACCTTATTATGAGCTTGGACGAGTTCCATTCACTTTAATGTGTCATCATCGAAGTTGACCCCCTTTCATGACCTTGGACGAGTTCCATTGATTTCAGCTCCTATTATATGTGTTGTGTGTATTATGCTAGTTGCTGTTTATTATTGCCCTTGTGGGCTGAAAAATTTTAAACAAGTTCCAAACTATTTTAAAATTTTACACTTTCTTTCATTTATCTATACTAACATGTAAATAAAATTTTCCCAATGGTGTTTTATTGCTTTTCCATGAAATTCATAGCATCAGTTCAACCTTGCCCCTTCCCTGGGGTCAGATCTCTTTATAGCATCTTCATCTCACCTTCCTTCGGGGCTTTGGTTTAGCTGGTTTGAATATGTTGCACTTGACCTTATGTCCATGTGCCCTGACCTCTCACCTCGGGGTCAAATCCCTGCTTAGGGTCAACTGAATCTTTTTTTAAAAAAAGGAAAATCCGTGTTTTTTTTTTTTCAAATAAAATAAGGAAAATGGTAGAATGAGAAAAGGTTTTATTTGCATCATCCAAGTTAGTGTCCATTATTTTGCAGGTGCAACAAAAGGCAAGCAGTTCTTTGCCAGATTTCCTTGGCTGTGTGAGGTGATTGCTGCTTTCTGCCTGACAGCCTGCTTCTGTGCTTTCTTCAGTCTCAGCTTCATCACCTTCAACAGATTCCTCTTTGTCTGCTACAACAACTTCTACTACCGGGTAAGGTGAAGGTTGAGTTTTTAATTGTGTTTTATCAACCAAAGTCAAATTGAGTCATGAGTGTAGGTTTTAACTTACCTGGATCCATTTCTCGACTGTGGATATAAAATGTTTTTTACTAGCTTTGCAAAAGAATTAAATTGTTTGACAATAGTTTGTTCATCTCATTGGGACTTTATATATGGTTGTAAAATAGAAATAAAAGCAAGACATACTAAATATTTTTGAATGGTGGACATAAAAATCATTTTTATTTACTAGCTGTGCCAAAAGCAATTTAATTGTTATTAAATTGTTTGACAATTGTTTGTCCACCTCGTGGGGAAGTTCATATATGATTATAAAATAGAACAAAAAGCAAGAGATACTAAACATTTTCGAAATTGAAAGCCTAAAAGTTTAAAAATAGGAACCCCAAGTTGGCATATAATCTAGTGACGTGCAGCTTCTAATGCTGGACAGCAGTCACAATGCAAAAATTGCCTCACTTCCGGTATATTATATTTTCTGTGTTTACTACTTAAAGGTGTTCACTAAACGCAAGATCCTGGTGTTTTGCATGCTGATTTGGGTGACTGCTTTCGGCCTAGAGGCGCCAAACTTCACTGATTTGGGTGGACACTTCTTTGACCACAAAAATCAGCAGGTTTGTAAAACTACTACTCACCACACTTTACAGACAGATATATGGGAATGATTTGAAACATTTTGTGTATTTGATTTCCTGGATTCAGGGCCAGTCCCCTCCCCCCCCCCCCAAAAAAAAAGAAACATTCTCATTCTCAAAATTAGTGTTATTCTTAGAATATTTCTGAGAATCATTGTTCTTAGAAATATTCTAAGAATAGTTTTTTTCATTCACAAAAATTTTGTTCTTAAAATTAAACTTATTCTTAGAATTTTTCTGAGAATTTTGCTCTTTCTAAGGATTTTTTTCTAATCATATAATTACTTGTCCATTGTGTGTACTGTAGTGAAATGCAGCCTCTTTATATTTCTTTATGGATTTTTCACTTTCTGTTCACACATACCAGGACTTGTATTAACAGAGATTCTTCCATTTTTTTCTCAGAAATACACTTAAATCTAAGAAAATGTTTAAAAGGCTCACATTTCTGTTTACTTTTCTTAACTAAGAATACCTTCTATTCTTAGAACTAATCTGATCTAAGAAATATTTTGTGACTAGATTGTTATTCTTAAGTTTAATTCTAAGAAAAATTCTCGGAATCTCTCTGCATACAAACCCTGATCACATGACCCTTTATAAATTGAGGTATTGACCAGAACTTGGGTACAACGGTTGAGAGGGTCATATGACATTAACAATAAACTTCTGACTTAAAAAAGATAAAAATCATTATTTTTAAAAAGGTATTGCTTGGTTTAGCAAATTGAAACCCATCTCGACTTGGTACAGACATAGAGTAAAAAAAATGACATCATATCTAGCCAAGCAGATTTAATGAAAAAAAAATGATTTGTACACTGATGTGGATTTGAAACAGAAATTGTATCTTTGCCTACCCCCTTACACTCCCCTGCAGATGCACCATAAATATGATTAATACGCATTAACATATTTTGTGTAAAGTATATTATGACTTTACCATTGTGTCATTATCGGCTTATACATTCTTTAAAAATATTAATTTAAGATATTTATTTGGAAATAGTACAATTTAGGCTTACTGGTTGATCAACGGCTAATAAAAGCAAGTAATCAATGGCCGAATTAAGCTAACATATCAGTGGTTTCAAAACAATTACAACTTTTTACCCCTTTTCTACAGTGCATGTGGAATCGTCTTGCGAACAGAGCGTACACTCTGTGTGTTACCGTGGGGCTGATTATAACACCCCTGGTTGGCATGGTAACGGCCTACGTCATCATCTTCATCAAGATCTTCAGAACAAAGAGTGCGCTGCTCAGATTCACAGTTTCACAGATTTTGAAAAGGAATATTGTAAGGTGAGTTGTGCATTTGTTGTATTTTGTGTTCTATATGTTGATTCCTTTTCAAACATCAGCAAACTACTAGATCTTTGTATCTGTCGGATATGGTTTGACAGTGTTTGTTTGATTGTCTGTCTATTTTGTAAGATATCTCAACATGTGTGCGAGATTGGTTATGGATTTTGATGATGCATTAAGGAGATGTTGACAATAGTGTAATAAATAGATGATTTGGTTCTAGGGTTGATCTTGATCACACGTGTAAATCCATGAATTTCTTGAAGGATCTTTCATTGCAGGATAGGGCTATTTACCATTTATTTGTGTATACCCCATAAATAATCATCAAATAGCTTGGCAAAAAGACAGGGAACTCCCACAAGAGTGTCTGTAAAATATCCAAGTTTTATCTAAATGCAAACAATGTTTCAGATACTATGACCCGGTACAGGAACAATGGGGGTAGACATGAGCTTCTTGGTGGGGACGTCTGAGCTGTCTGTGTGCTTCTGTAGTTAATGATGCTGAATGAGGTGTAACAGGGAATTTACCCCATCAGTACATTTATCTAAAATTTTATCACTAGAGAAAAAATCAATACAATTTTAGTATGGAGGACTTGAAGTTCTCCACTGTATCTGCATAGGTTTCTTTGTAACCAAAAAGACCAGGAACTTCTTAAAAGTACTTTTCACTATTGTATAGAAAATATAGAGGTTATATAGAGGGCTGTTCACTTCTGCAGATCTCATCGTATACAGCAATCTTATATTTCTCTGCGAGGGCGTCTTTTCTTTCATAGACAGGTGTCTCTGCATTGGAGTAATCATTCTTCTTGGCTGATGTCAGACGTTAAAGAAAGTCAAATTAAAATTTTATTGGTTTATGATGGTTCTGCTGCCTGCCTTAACTTGGTGCAACTTGATATTAATTTAAAGTTAACTTTGGCAATAAGTTGATTATCTGTGGTCAGTTACATACTTTTGTATTATGTCATATTATAACAAAAACTGTTTTGTTTTCTAAAAAATAATGTTTATCTTAATCTGTTTTTCAAACTATATTGTCTCACAATTGTCTACCAATACAGGGATGCTACTATCGGGCTGATTACAGTTATATACAATTATGAGAGGTTGAAGACAGAGTTAAGATTGAAAAAAGTCGCTGTACAAATACTAAGATAGGTTAAAGATTGGTAAATATAAGTGGTTGAACCGAGTTTAAAGTAAAAAAATATCCCGTAAAAAGAATCTTAATCATGTTTATACTTTATTACATCAGAAGAGAACTGACTGAGACTTTCCGCACTTGCAGAACAACATGTTTGATTGTGGCTGCCTTTGTGATTTGCTGGACCCCCTATGCTGTTATTGTCACCATAGACCATTTGGACAGGTATAGTTACACAATTCTACATCTCAGTCATACTGGGATGGCAATGATTCTCTGACTGGTTTATTTATTTATTGCTTTCAACACTGTATAGGTGATATTATAGTGGGTAGTTTCTTGGGGGGCTGAGGAAACCATTACATATAGTTGGTCAAGGTTCTGTACTGTAAGCTGCCGACCATCGGTAATGATCAACTACTATCTTTCCAACATAAGGTCCAGGGGTTTGAACCACCAACCTCAAATGTGGGAGGCGAGTGTGCTACCACTGTGCCACCCTGGCCCCTTCTTATCACAGGAAGCTAGGTATTGAAACATTAGAGTCAGACAGATTAAGTATCAGACCCCTCACATATCATGTTGCCAAAACCTACAGCAAGTTATAAGCAAGTCCTTAATGATTAGAATCCTATCAGGCAAAACCTGTTACATAATTCTGGCACAGAATGTGAAAACTTTGAAATGCACAGTTATTACTCATGTTTCATCACAGTAGTTACTGAATAGTTTTAAAATATCAATATGACATTCAAAACAAATTATGTTTATTTGAATTTAATACTTTGATATAATAAACAAGATATATAAAGTGTTTAAGAGGACTTATCATGATAGATGGCCCAGGGGAGGGGAGACTTTTATTTGGCTTGTAGAGTTTGTCTTCTATTACCTTATATAGTCATTCTGCCATGGACCACAAGCCATTTGATCTGTTCTGTGGCCGTAAGCCAGGAAACAGTTCTCACACAGGGTCTGTAATTAATCATCTGCAAAACAATAATGGTTACATTTACATTACTCTTAACACAATATCATTGTATGTATCCAGATTGCCAGGTTGGATGCACATGTGGGCCACATTTCTGGCTCATACACACTCCGTGGTGAACTTCCTCATCTACCTCAGTCATAAGGATTACAGGGATACCTTCAAACTCATGTGTCTCTGGAGCTCAAGGAGGTCAACCACTAACCACAGCAGCCTTTATGCCCTGTCACATGACCCCCAGAGTGAGACCAACTCGTCAAGGGCAAAGTGATCTTAATAAGCTTATGTTTCCCATACATCTGCATATGTCAGATTGACAATGGACTCGATGAACAAATGTCTTGTGAACTTATCATGGTTTAACATATAGAAATACAATTAGTGTATGGTTCAAATTATTCAGAGCTGGACAGATTTAAAGATTTACTTGTGGTTGAATATGTTGAAAAAAGCATCTGAACATTTTTTTTCATTTTAAAAGCAAATATTTGTGTATCATTTTTAAGAGTACATTTTATCAGTTAGTAGCATGTTGCTCAAATTCAGATAATTAATACTTTATAAATATCAGAAGTTTTTTTTCAACCTAAAATGAAGGTTTTACCAAAGTCCCATTTGGTGTATTGGATTTTATCCTTACAGTTATATGGTCATGGGATGTTAATTTTTCTAACATATCAAAGGTCAAACGTTTGGGTGATAATTCCTGTCAAAAGCAAGATTACTACGACAGCACTACAGTAACTGAAAAGCACTCATAGAGGACCAATCTCCGCCAAGTCAGCTGCTTATCTCAAGTACTGTTGAAAATTGTAGTCTTTTGTATATTTAGATTATGATCTGGATCTTTCCCAAAAACCTAATCACTCCTTCCCTTTTGTCAGGCCCAAACCACATAAACATTCATAAAGGGTGTTATATTAGTTTTGGTGATATTACCAACACAAACAGACAGACAAACCAATAGACAAAGAAAAGTACGTTTTCTACATATAATTTCCATGCTCTCAAATAAGTGATTGTGTGTTCCAAGCCAGCTCATAGATACATCTCAGACTGTTCTAATATTTTTTGTTGAAATTGACGTAAAAGACCCACGTTTGACCTTTGACCCTAAACTAGGTACTATGTGAACAAGGTAACAACCCTTTAAATTTTAGTTTAGTGATCACGTGTTAATAATGGTTGGGTGAGGTGTGGTATCTAGTCACAGAGATAAAACATGAAATAAAAGTTGGTTATGTCACAGTTGATGTAGGTGTATACATATGGCTAGTACACAGAATAATACTCGAAGAACTTGGTGACCTAGCAGTTAGGAAGTTTGGCATCTAAATCATTGGCTGTCACATCTGTGTTGGTTGGACTTCCACAAGTGACAATGCCAATGGCCTGTCCCTCTATGATTTAACAGGGGCTCGGTGGTGTACCGGTTAGAGTTCTCGCCTCCAACCTCTAAGGCCGCCGGTTCGAATCTCGGGACGGGCGCTTCATGCTGGAAAGTGGTAGTTACTTGCCGATGCCGGTGGTTTACAGTGCAGTATGCACTGGTTTCCTCCACCTGTAAAACTACCCGTCGCAATATGACCCTGGCTGTTAAATGCGATGTAAAACAACAAATAAATCCAAATCTCTATGATTGAAAAAGAACACAGTAGAAAGCAGTGAATATAAATTAAATTCAGATTTATACCACATGGTGGTAAATCGTAGATTGCTGGAAGGAAACATTTTTGATGTAAACAAGAAATATCTTTGATTACTGGGTGCTCCAGTTCAAAGTAATAAGTCAGACAATAAAATGCAGAAACCAATACCTGGACCCAATCAAATAATTTAGAGATAAGATACATAAATTGCAAAGAAAGCAACAAGGAAGCAAGAGGAAGGTGTGGAAACATTGTATAATTATATACAATTATATACAATATTATGGTCCTCAATATTTTGATATTATTATCACAGTACTATGTTATAAACCTTTTAATGCTAGTGTCACCATCAGAAGGCAATAGCATAAATATCATCAGTGCTGCAGTTATGTGATAACAATAACATTTAATCTGAATGTTACAGTAATATTAGACTTGTCAACAGTGTCAATCCCTGTGTTTGAAATGTCAGGTTGCAGTATCTAGATGAGCACATAATGACTATACCGGTAACTAAATAAACAACTATCAAAACTTTTAGCAGTCAATCAAGTTGGTACAGCTCTACACTTTGTACACTACACTACAGATTTTAATTTCATTTAGTTTTCAGGTCAGTCAACTGTCCCCACTTTGAGCAGGACATCTCTTGACTTGATCCATCTGAAGGGGGTGTCAGCTATAGCAGGATTGATGTAACTCTTGGTTTATTAGACTTGTCGGTCCAATTGATTCCACCTTATTTAATGGATCTGGACACTTCACTATGAGTCTGGCACACATCCCTAGAGTGCTTTTGCGGATACTGAAACAGGCTACTTTTAAAAATGACTGAATCTGTTAAGTTTATTACTTATAAACACTGTGCTGTTATGATTATAGTGTATTTTAATGTTGTATTTAACCGTAATGTATTATGTACTTGTGTATTAGAACTGACATGTAAATACAAATCTCAAATTTGTTCTTTGTTCCTGTCGAATCTGTCAGTCTCCCCTTGGGGTTTCCATTTCTTTTACCCGTGGCCTTTGGTTTCATGATGTACACAATCACCCAGTCTTACTGCTATGTTCTATCAACTATCTGTACATCTGGGACTGAATCTGGCTCACAACTGTAAACAATAACTTGAGTAAGGTTGATGTGCAAATTTTGTTGCAAATGTTATATTGTAACTGCAAATGAAGTAATTAACTTTAGTGTTTAGCAATGTTACTTCAATTTTTAACATAGACTTGTTGTACTTTATAGTGCACTTGTTGTAAGATAGTTTTAAGCAGAATTTTTGAAGACTATTTTACAATAACATATAATGACTTTGATTCTAGGCAAGTATGACTTAAGCCGACTGTAGTAAGAAGTAGCTGTTACTTTTTTACTAAGGTACTTGTAGACCATAGCCATGACTTGTCATAACTGCACCTATCAACTGGTACAGGTTAGAAATATAAATTAACTATATGTAACTTTGGAAAACTTGCATTATTATTGCCTAATGCTTTTTTCCTTTTGTATTAAAATGTTTAAATGTTTCAGTAGAAAAGTTGTCCCCGTAACTTGTTGCCATCAATCATGTTTTATACATATCTCTCCATAGAATAAAACTCTCTACAGAAACACTGACCAACACTTCCCAGTTTGTTGAAATCATAATGCTCTGATGCATGGTTGTTAGAATGAAAGGACTTTCAAGTTCCAAGTTCCACGGAAATATGCCAATGGCATTTAAATGGCATTTAAATCTTAACATCAAAGTGTATAATATTGTTAAAAATATTTCAATGTTGTATATACAGAAATCAGCAATTTACATCAATTTTGTTAAATGTTTTGTGATAATTCCAGTTTACATTGATCTTGATTGTATAAAATTGTTTAATCGTTATGTGTGTTAATTTTTTACCATTTCCCACAACAAACTAGTAGATGCACTTAATAGAAGATTGCATTTTTTCTAAAATATGTTTCTGAATTGTTAATAATTTTACATAATTAATTCATAAATAATTTGATACATCAGCGAGAGCCTGCATTTTCACAATTTACCATGGCATGGTTTGAAAGTGACTTGTTAAATACTAATCATCTTTATTCATATTTTTAATGGTACAGTTACAATTAAATGGTTCATATATTGCAATATAAACTACATGGGCACTGAAATTCAAATATATGAAATTTATTGTAACGGTTTAAGGAAAACAAAACAGAACAGTGAGAGCAAAATATCTGTACAGATTATTTTTTGTACACAAGATTCCATCATCAAGTTCCAGTCTGCAACACTCATTCATTTCATATGGAAGTTATTGTTTTCCATAATATACGATGCTATGAACACATAAGTCATCATTTATGTCATAATGTTCATATTTTTCTTTTTCACAATTAGTGTGTAGCATACTGACCCTGGCACCTATCGAGTGTTATGCTAATCTTTATCCAGATTTAGATGCACTCATATTATGTTTACTATAGATATAATTTACAAATCATTGAACTTCTTACAGATAGTACAAGCTGGCCATTGAGTTTAACAACTGGATTGCTATTTTTTAATACAGATTGAATAAAACTTCAATAACCTTCTGTGTACCTGGGCCTCTATTGGAATATCATTAACCAATATGTTGAGGTACTTACTGTGGGTTTTGTAAGGGAAGTTTGATATTGATATTTATTCAATTAAAGTGATCTTCTAACATGGCACAGATGTGTCCTTGATTCTGATTAGCTAAACGACAAAATACTTCTCCGGTAAAATACAGCGTAACTCTGTCACTCCCTCTTATCGCTCATTATGGCTGTCATAACAACGAACATTTTACAGTAAAATTTGCAATAATTATTCATCTGAAAATAATTTGTCATGTTAGAATAGGAATAACCCCCTCCAAAACCAGGGTATACGCAGAATTTTACCATGGTTTGAGGCAATAAACACCTCAGTCTTCGCCTTCGGGGTTTATAACTTCAAACCATGGTAAAATTCTGCATATACCCTGGTTTGGTCAGGGGTTATTCCTATAGTAACATTTTTTATTACTTGATCAATTTGATGATATTATTCCACCAGATAGAGGCTATACTTTTGTATAGCCATGATTTGTCCTATTGGGCTATGAACTGTGACAAATATTTAGGCTAAATATTTCTACGTCAAAATACCTGAGCCAAAAGTGTACCATTCTTTAAGCTTTATATCAAATGTGACATTAAATTACCTCAGTCTTAGGTAAAAGTATAAATTGAAATATGCACAAATGTATGAGCAGCATCAGTTATGGATTGACTTAGATATGGCCAAAACATCCTGTGTATTCCAGTTTATTCCATGTTACCTCTCCATTTCATTATGTGGGGATGATAAGAGTTCAGAGAAATATGATGTAAACAAGTGGGCCAAGGCAGAATGATAAGACACAATAAGTTCAGGTAGACAAATATTATGGTTTGCATGTACAGGTTAAATACCCTCGCACAAACTGCATATTTCTACAAGTAAAGATAAACGTGTTTTCTGAATAAGAGTGTCTAGCAAACAGTGTTAGAAATTAAACACCTTAAAATCCTAGGTCAGTATCCATTAATCTTGTTGAAACCAAGCTTTTTGTCTCTCAAGACAATTTCATGTCAGATTTGACATGAAACACAAGCCTGGCATATGTTTGGTACAAATATTAAAAATATAAATTGATATATGCTGAAACATATGAGAAATGTCATTTATGAATTGAGTAATAATGGAGTATTCTGCTAAATATGGCCTTGTTATATTCAAGTTGTCGGAGAGGGATATGTGCTGGTGATACCTAGTTCTCAGACTATCTGTAATGTATGGTCCACCTTGCCTTTATTTCAATTCAACCTTAAATGAAGGTCTTCTCCAAATGTGACTTTGCCCTTTCTGAACCTCATAGGTAAGATCAACGTCGGACAAGATAACCATGAATTTGTAACTTATAAAGTGAAGCTTAAATGAGGACAGCAATAACATTAAAAAATAATCTTCAGTTAAACCAATGGGCTCTGTTATGTAACCTTAAACATTTATTTAGGTTATCCTATAACTTAGTGTCTGTATTTATGTAACTGTATACTTCACGGACCGACTATTTACTTAGTAATCTTATATTGTATAATACATCGAATTTCCCCAGTAGAAGTGAAATGTCCATCTAGCAATGTCATACTTTGTTATTTTATGAGTACAGGATGAATACATATCAAGTTTATTGGTTCTCAAAGTGCGTGTTTTATACACTATTGTTAACAAAACCCCTCATGCTATGTACAAAATATAATTACTTTTTGATTAACTATGTACACGTATGTATTTTAACATCTCATTTATTTCTGTAACTGTAAATGGGTGTTAACTCTCATCTCACAATAGTTCCTTTATAGAAGATCTGTTTTCATAAGTTATTTGGGGCCACGGTAGCAGAGTGGTAACACTCTCGCCTCCCACCTCTGAGGCCGGGGTTTGGTTCGCGGCTCTACCTCAAGTGGGAAAGCTGGTATTTGCTTGCCGTTGGTCAGCAGTTTACAGTACAGAACCGTGACCAACTGTATGTACTGGTTTCCTCTGCCCATAAAACTACCCATCGTGATATGACCTGTACAGTGTTGAAAGCGAGGTAAAACCCTAAATAAATAAATTCATAAGTTATTCATCTTTAAGAGAGTTCTAATCCATATTTTAAATATTTGCAATCCAATTATTAAGAAAACTGATCATGTAAACATATGTCCATGTCTTTCAAATATTTAAAAAAATATTGACAGTTGAGTTTTGCTTTATAGCTACATACTTGCCTTGCTAGATACAATATATATCATCTAACATCTTAGGAAATACGCAACTATTCTCCTTAAACTAAAAGAAAAATAGATCTTCAACAAAATGCTTTCAAAATGGCAATATTATGCTGGAACTTAAAGCTTTAGATATGTTATGAAGAAAGGAATGTGCCTAAAAAAGGAAAGAAATTGAAAATCAGCTGCCCTCTAACAGGAAAAAAAACTTCCCAATGTAAGCTACCCTTTGACTAATTAATTTGTAAAATGACATACACTGTCTATTCAAAAGTTAAAGCCTTGAAAACCTTGAATGAAAATTGCCTGTTCCAAATATTTAAATGTTTGGTGTTTCTCCCAGTGTTTTGAATAAACACCAAAACCAGGTAAAACACCGCTTATTGAATAATATCTATTAAGTTATGATTGTGGATGTCAGTGGCCTATTTACAAGAATACAAGCTGGTGGGGTTTATAAATTTATTAGAACTTTCTATGTTAGTTTTACTATTTTATGTACATAATTCAGTAATACATTAATATTGTCACTTAATGGTGACCATACATTACAGCAATAATACTTTACATAAAAGTCACTTTATGGTGACCTTAAACACACCTACTAAATTACTAATTGCTGATATTACGAGCCATAGCTGCAAGGGTCATATCTCTAGTGTGTCCTGAATTCAAAACCGAGACCACAGCCTGGTTATCACAGTGGATGACCACTTTTCTACCTTGCCATCAATGGGCCCATGTTCGAACTGCCACTAGGATGTTCACCATTTCCAGGTGAACAATATTGTAATTTTGGTAACCTTTCGGGAGAGGAATGGCATAGATTTCTTGACCACACATTGCCCCCAAACCCTGGAGTGAGGCGTCCAGCTCAACATGTGTATATATGGGTTTGTGACTGAAGAAAGCTACACCATTGAATTCTGGCAAGAACTTTATAAACCAATTTATATCTCTTCTAAATTCACAATCTATGGCAATGGTATCTTGCTTTGTAGCTGCCCTTAAGGTATCTAACATTCTATTTAGGAAAGATCTTGAGGCTCGAACACACTTTGTGACATACAGGAGTTTGCCCAGTAGTGATTGAAGCTGATGTTTTGTACAAGTAGTTTTATTGAGCCACTGGTTGCATTCTGCACGAATCTCATGTAGCTTTTCTTGAGGTACAGCAATTGTTAAATTTTCAGTATCTAATTCGACGCCTAGGCAAATGGCTTTGGTGGTTGGTCTGACCAACTTATTGTCACTAATTTTGAAACCTAGTTCCTGGAGAAGGCTAAATAATGTATCAAAAGAGGTCTGAGCCTTGGATTTAACTGCATATCCGACTATATCATCAATATAATTTGTCACACTGTGACCTTTGGTGTATATGATGTGCCTGACGGCGTCACTGAGGCGTTGGAAGATGGCCGAACCGTGCCGAAAGCCGAATGGTAGGCAACTATCAAGGAAATAGTTTTGGAAGTGGAGACCTAAGTATTTATAATCAGCAGGGTCTATTTTAACATGCCTAAATGCTCTAGAGATATCAATTTTATAAAGTAAGGCTCCCTTGCCTAATTTGACTAATTTACTGGTGATAGTATCTATAGTAGGGAGAGTGAGCAAGAATTTCAAACCCAGGTACTGATCAGGGTCAACCCCAGTGTTAACAGACTCGCCAGCAGGAAAGCTAAGGTCTATTATGACCCTGCGATGAGGGGCTCCTGGCTTTTCTCGAGTCATGAATGGGGATACATGCAGATCTGTTATTGGAGGAATATCAAAGGGACCTAGGATAGCATTGTGTTCAATTTCTTCTGCTACGTAGGCTTCAATGTCTGTAGGATATTTATTTCCTGATCCATGATTACCTAACTTATGAGATAATTTAACATTTTTATTGAAATCAAGTGGAAATCCATAACGTATAAGATATTTTAACTGGGTGTCCCAATATTCGCCCAGATAATTTTCCCAAATATCAGCCTTTATCTGTGAAGGAACCTGTATCTGACATTGGAGAAAGTTGTAAGTGTTAGATTCACTAATAATGTCATGCATTTTTAGCACATTGTCTACACTAGTATTTCTTTGATCCCTGTTTGGCAGGATCTGCTCTTGTAGAGGAATGTAACCGAACTTATCAGACATTTGCTTGTCCCAAAGTTTGAAAATCTGACAATTTTTGGCTTCTTGGATTCTAAGTCTATGCCGGGGACGAAACCTAAGGTCCATGGCATATTTGTCCGGATCCGAACTGTGATCATCAAGTAAACTACTTTGATTTGAATTCACTTTTGCTGTGGGTTCCGGGGATACAACTGTGTCCTGACTACTAACTTGATTTGGACACTGTATACAGTTATTGACACTTGGTGATTGACACTTACTATTACTAGTGATGCGAGTTGACACCTTTTTGACACTTTTATTGTCACTGACACACGGACCCCTTAAGAATTCGTGACCATGTGAACTGTGTTTAACACTATCTTCGGTGCACAAGGGCCAAAATCTATTTTTGACACTTGTTGCGTACTTGTCTAGACCTTGGGTTCTATTGTCATGTTTTGAAGTGCGACTTTGACCATTGTCTGCAAATTCGCACCTCTGTGCAAAACCATCATTAATTACATGGCTATTGTCTTCAGATTCGCACCTTTGACCATTCTTGATGTCTGGATATTGAATCATTGTTGTTTGTGGTTTTTTAGTAGTTTTTACACGAGAACACTGGCTATTTGTGTCCTTTGTTTTGGTACCAGAAGCAATACTAGTATTGACCTTTGCTAATGACCTTTTCGAGGCCATATGGTTACCTGTTGGTGTGATGTTTTTACTGCAATAACTTTTGATGTTTTTATCAGCAATACACTCACCTTGTGTGCATGTGTTTCTGTGTTTTTCAACACCTTGCACTTCAGGGCCATCAATACTTTGCACTCGAACTTTACTGACACTTTTACACTTGTTTTTTACAACATCAGCATACGATACATTATTACAAAACCACCAATCTTGCTTCCAGTCCCTACTTTGTACAAAGCACTTTTTACTATTTACTACAGTTCGAGTACTGAAATACTTTTTATTTGCATTTTCTGGCACTGCAATACTGCAGTGCCCTACTCGTTTTTTGATGGTTTTTGCCTACATTCTTTACCTGGGTGGGGATGAGACTTTCCTTTTACAAAGCAATGCTCACACACATGAAGATACAGCTGACCCCCATTTTCGTGACCCCCAGTTTTTTGCCCACAGGTACCCTTTTGGAAAAATCGACATGGGATGCCCTTTTCTTTAGATTTCAACTTTCGACCCAATGATACACTTGAATTGTGAGTTTTCTGGGCATGGACCCGTCTTAGACGGTTCAGTTTATTGGTTTCTTCCCAAGTAACTTTGCTTTCCTCCATGTGGCACAAAACTACTGCGTGAGCCCCCTTGGCTGACTGCCACCCAAAGTCATGGCAGTCCTCCATGAGGTCAGCTACATAACTTAACATGTTATTTTTGGTCTGAACATTACTCTCATCTTTCATAATTGTACAGAAACCAGCGACCCATTGGGCCATCGACAAACTGTCATAAGAAACTCTGGACTTGCTAGCCCCACTTAATATATGATTTTGGGGCCAGGGAACTTCCTTTTTACACCAATAAGTATCAGAACCACCCCTTTGGGATTTGAACTTACCTTGTGGGTGCATGGCTTAAAGTTCCTTGATCCTGTCGTCCACTCTGGCCTGTATACTGTCTGACGCTCTCAGGAAGTCCATAGATGGGATGACACTGTCTGATACTGTGCTTGATGCTGTGTTTGACGCTGTCGCTGTGGATTCTGCTGGCTTGGCAGCTGCCTGAGGCTTCTCTACCTTGTCCACTCTTTCCTCCATGGCCTGCATCCGACCACTCAGGCTTTTCAATTCGCTTAATATTTGAAGGTTAATGTCAGATTGTCCCGCACTTGTAATACTAATGTTATCCTCTGTTTCACTGTCAATAACTCGTCTACATTTACTATTAATGGGTCTCTGGTGCCTGTCCCCACAGGCGTTACAATCAAATGTTTTTGGCATATTGAAATCTAGAAACACAAATAGTGTGATCAGATCACTGCTACACGCGCACTAGGTCTGTGATGACTTATTTAGAAGATAATAAAATAAATACAGCCCTTCAATGCTGCTCCAAGTCACCCCAGAGCCAGTATCGCCTGTCTCAGTAATCTGAGATAGATATACAGCCAACAGCCAACATCAGATCTTCAACATCCGAACTTCATCAGAAAAACAGCCACCACTCTGAAAGTACACTGAAACTCTGAGGTTTCAGTGTTTCTGAAGCTTCAGAGTTTCCAAAAGTTAAAACAAAAATCGACTAAAATCGAACATGTAAAAAAAAATTTGATTTTGTAAGAGGGGTTGTTTCCCCGTTGAAATCTTAAAGTTTAATGAAAATGGCTGCATTTGGCGGGAATACAAGGGTCAGAGGTCATGACCTCCCTATTTACCAGGGGTTACAATGAACAAGAAAATTCTTTGCCTTCGCCACTGACAGTTCAGACACCCACCATGTCTGACCAACATTGTTGCCAAAGTAAAAATAGGATTTTCAAACAATCGGTGCTTTCAAAACTCATTTTGTTCCTCTACTATAAGTTTATTATTATCCAAACAATCATTTAACATGTGGTTCAGAATAGATGTATATATTTTACCTACACTGCTTAACAAAGTGATTCTTCTATAGTTCAATTTTACATATGGGTCTTTGTCACTTCCTTTAGATATACAGTTAATGATTGCCTTCTGCCATAGATTTGGAACTGTATTACTACTAAACCAACAATTAAACAGTTAATGCAAAACACATATCAGTTTTTCATTTTTAATTACTTCATTGGGGATTTTGTCTAAACTGGCTTTCTTATGTTTAGCTTTACCTATTGCTATGCAGACCTCAACAAGACTTATAAGCTTATTTAGCTGTTCAGTTGTATGTACATTTTTTCCATTTTTCAAATAATTCTTCTACAACATGATCTGCAAATGTGGTACTCTCATATATTTTTGCAAAGGATGGACTGTAAAGACTTAAAAAGTCTTTATACCATTCAACCAGAATGTCTTGTCTGTCAGTGCTTAACTTACCATTCTTAAAACACCTTATTAATTTTAATATCATCTCTAACCCAAGGCTGTACAATTTATTCTAAAACCACTTAGGATTATTTTGACTGGAATTCTTAATTTTCGAAAAGTAAGGATTGGTTAGAACGTCTTTTGGCCTATCATAAAAATTTTAAGAAGCTTTTCAAGATTTAGATTTATTTTTTGTTTTATGCTGCATTCAACAGCCAGTGTCAAATTGTGACGGTTAGTTTACGGGTGGAGGAACCAGTGTAAACTAGTTGGTCAATATTCTGTACTGTAAACCACCGGGCATAAGCAGGTAACTACCAACTTTCCAACATGAAGTGCCAAGACCCAGATTTGAACTGATGACCTCAGAGGTTAAACACGAGGACTCTAATCACTACACCACCAAGCCCCCATTTTAAATCTAATTTAAATCTAAATCTACTGCTTTGCAGGCGCAATATCTTCCCCAAGGGGAACTCAGTGCGCTAACTAATCATGTATAATTTCCAAGTCATAGTGGGGGACGAGTCCAGGTCTGTATTCCGATGGTTGTGGGTGTGAACATGGGGAAGAATCTAGGTCGGAAAAGCAGATTTAAAAAGGTGAGTTTTCAGGTGCTTCCTGAAGGATGTGACAGATGGACTGGTTCTTACATGGACAGGAAGTGAGTTCCAGAAAGCAGGTGCATGATGGCTGAAAGATTTGGTAAGATACTTATGAGACTTATGTATTTTAGAGTCAAAAGAAGGAACTTGAAGGAATTTGTATTTTGGACTGCTATGTCTGGTGTTCCTTGATGAGGTATATGGATGAAGTTTATCCTTGAGGTACACAGGTTGACCATACTTAAGGACTTTATATGTGATCAACCCAATTTTGAAAAGAACCCTGTATTTGACTGGTAGCCGATGTAGTTTTTCCAGATTTGGAGTTGTATGAGTGTACCTCGAGGATCTAGTGACTACTCGACAGAGGGAGTTCTGAACACCCTGCAACCTCTTTAGCTCAGAAAGAGTGAGTGAGGCAAAGAGGGAATTACAGTAGTCAATTCGGCTACTGACGAGAGCATTTGCAAGGAGTATTGCTGTGTTAAGGTCAAGGAGATGGCGAATCCTATATAAATCTCTTATATGGAACCGAGTGGACTTAATGACTTGGGAAATGTGATCTGTGAAGGTCAGGTTGGAGTCGAACACCACTCCTAGGTTTTTGACATTTGAGGCAGGTGCCACTTTATTCCCAAGAATGTCAGTGGGAAAAAGGGAATGAAGTTGTTTACGACTGTATTTTGAACCAATCAGGATGAATTCTGTTTTGTCTGGGTTTAATTTGAGTTTATTTGCAGCCATGAAATGTTGTATATCATTTAGGCAGTCTGTTAGAGCTGTCATTGACTGACTGAAATTTGATGGTGAAAGAGTAATGTATAACTGAGTGTCATCTGCGTAAAAGTGGTGTTTGATACCCCTGTGAGATCGAATAATTGAACTGAGTGGATTTGTGTACATGGAGAAAAGGAGTGGCCCCAGGACCGAGCCTTGAGGGACACCAAATTTTAAGTTCATGGGATGTGACAGTACAGAGCCTACCTTGACTGATTGAGTCCTGTCTGACAAGTAAGACTTGAACCAACTCAGAGCCAGTCCATTGATGCCATAGCATTCATATAATCTGTGGAACAGGATCGAGTAGTCAATGGTGTCGAAGGCTGCTGAGAGATCGAGGAGGGTTAGGGCTGTTGTACTGCCTTCAGACATATTGAGGAAAAGATCATCCTGTATATTTAGGAGGGCACTTTCCGTAGAATGAAACCTTCTATAGGCAGATTGGAAACCAGTCAAAAGACAGGACTCGTCCAGGTGAGACAGGAGTTGGGACGACACCACTCTCTCTAAGACCTTTGAAACAAAATTTAAATTAGAGACAGGCCTATAGTTTTTAAGGACTTCTCTATCAAGGGTTGATTTTTTAGGAGTGGAGTCACATGGGCCTGTTTGAAAAATTTAGGGCAGCTTCCTTCACGGAGTGATGCATTAATTACTGATGTGATAGGAGTGATCAGGATATCTAAAAATTATATTACAAGAAATGTTGGCCAAGGATCAAGGGAGCAAGATTTGCTAGGGGAGTTTTTGATGATATTAGCTACCTGATCTTCTGAAACAGAGGAAAAAGCTGAGAAAGCAGGTGGTGTGAGATCAGAGTCAGTGTATTTAGGGGGATTAGAGTTGGCGAAGGATTGACGAATGTTTGTGATTTTTTCTGTGAAAAGACTCAAGAAAGAGTAATGACTCAAGAAACTTAGATCTCAGTCTATTTTAACAAGTCCTTTGCCCTCTAAAATTTCGAAATTCTTTTTCATGATTAACCGTTGTCTGTCAAGAGTTTTTACCTCCTTTGACCAATACTGTTTTGAATTTTGCAGTTGTTTTTTGGCTACTTTGGTATGCATTTAAAGTTTATACATTTGTCCATTTCATTAACAATGACATTAACCACATTGCTATAGATACAGTCAAGTTTATTGTTGACATTAAGTTGGGTTTCTAATTTTATTATTGAATCAGTGAGTTTTTCATTCCATGATTCATTGTTCATGAAGCATTGAGAAATGTTTAGACACAATCATGTATTTTTCTATATCCGACAGTTCATTTGAATCTTCATTTTAAAGGGTTTTTTGTTTGCACAATGGTTTAAGTGTTCATACTGGTATTCACATACAAATTTGTAATTTAAAGTAATTTCATGCTTTGCTTTGGAGCTCATTCTTTTGGGGGTCGGGCTACATAAGTTTTTTTCTTTCAATTATGTATCAGTGTATGATTAGTTGGGAATTGCAGTATTATGATATTTTATGCACAAAGTTACTGTAACAAACTCTATTAACAGAAGGCTTGATATTAATGTTAAAGTATAATAAAATTTTAAATCCCATCTTATGTTTCCTTGCCACTTGGCAATGTTAGGTCATTTTACTATACATAGTTATTTCATAAATGCATCAATTAAATATACAGCTCAAAGAGTTGTGTATTAAGTTTCTAACAGGTAATGATAAAAATCTCTGCAACACTTAGTACAGAATCCTCCTGCTAAAAGTTAAATCTACATTTCAAAAAGATTATTGATCACGCTTCATTGTTTGGCCTGAAGTATTCATCCATTTGTCGAAATAGTTTCTTGTTTATTTGTTGATTTATTGTGATACTATCCTATTATATACAATGGCTTTTGCCTTTGTAGTTTCAAATCAGAGTCAACTCGTCCCCAGATGATACAGGAAGCTTATTACAATTGCTTTTGTACCTCTGTTATTGACTGACAATTTTAACGGATTCCTATCAGGCTATGATCAGTTAAATATTTTTTCCAGAGGCAGATGTAGGGTACAATTTAAGATAGGCCTCATTACATACAAAATTCCCGACAACGGTCAACCAGATTATCTAAGTGAATTAATTCACCCCTACACCTCTTCCAGAAATACAAGACATAGCAGCCCCGAACTTAAGTTCCTTCATACCTCCACTTTTGACTGTAGAGTTCATAAGTCAAATAAACACTTTTCTAATTCTTTCAGTCATTTTGCCCCTGTTCTTTGGAACTCATTCCCTTTCCAGATAAGAAATGGCCCCTCTGTAACATCCTTCCAGAAACACCTCAAAACCCAACTGTTCAACTCCAGTTTCCCAACTTAGTTTCCTTCCACCTTTGGTCATACACAAAACTCTGGACCTCGACCGCCCCTCATCTGTCCTTACAATAAATGTATTTTGTTGACTAGCGCACTGAGTTCCCCTTTGTGGGAAAGATATTACACCTGCAAAGCAGAAGATTAGATTAGATTAAATACAAGATTTTTGAATGAGGGGGCATGGATTTTTGTGTGGGGCCGAGTAAAGCCACTGATGACAATTACTACCTGGATGTTTTGTTAAGAAAACGCAAGACCCAATGAATTTAAAGAAACTGGATAAAAGGCAAGTAAGTAAATAAGTAATGGCGGTGTTCCACTGGGATAACTAGTTATTTTCGAGGGTTTGAGGGTCGGAAGCAATGTTTACAGACTCAGTTTAGGTCGGTTTATTTTTTCCTGGCTTGTGGCAGTGGATCAGCAAAATATCAAACATGTTTGATATTTCACCGACCCTCCACTACTCTGTATCCAGACTGTGACTCTGCCCACCTGGAAACTTACCTGTTGTTGATCTCTATGGATTGTCAGTTACGTCTTGTATACTGTTACCATCTTGTTTTGAAACACAAAACCAACAAGGCCATTATACAACAGACAAGCCGGGGACTCTGCAGAACAAGCTGGCTTCATGTTTACGACCCATGGCTTGTCTGCTGATGCAATCTCTGTCTATATAAAGTATATATTATGTTGGCTTTCACAATGCATCATTTGGAATCTGGCATTTGACGGATTACATCTGGCAGCATTTCAAAAATAGGAGTTTTCTTGACAATTATCTATTGCAGTTTTTGAGTCGACGTTGGCTGACTTTATTTTTTAGAATTTTTTTTACAAAAACACTGCTGCTTATTATTTGACAAATGTGTCCCAAGAAAGGAAGAAGAGTGAGGAAGATAGAAGTTCCTACTGACAGTGTTCCTAAATTTGAGCTTGAGGACAAAGCAGCAGATATCCAGTGGGTGAGGCAGGAGAGGGAGGCAAGAGGGAAGGAGGAGGCAGCGCAACAGCAACAGAGGGAGGAGGAGGCCCGGGGGAAGAGGCAAGAGTGGAAGAAACCCACTCCCAAGAGGAGGGAGCTGCAGAAAAAAGGCCCAGGACAGAGAAAAGTGACACTAAAACAGAAGCTGGGGGAAGTGGGACCATCACAGTCATAATACAAGAAGGAGCACATGACCAACATCTATCTGACGAACTTGGAGGAGGAAGCTATTATGGACTTTGTGAAGGATCACTAGGAGTTGTACAAGAAGGCTAATAAACATTTCAAGGAACTAGTGTCTCTGAAAGCAGTTCACCATCAGTCACAAGCTGCCTGTCAAGGTGTGCAAGACCTGGTTTGACTCATAAAGGACACATTACAGCAAGCTGATGCAATCACAGTCTGGACGGGCCCCGAAGGAGATGACAAAACTTCTGAATTGGATGCAGGACAAGCTTGGATTCCTGAGGTAGCACATCAGATGCAAATCGTCAGGCTTCAATTCCCAGGACCCAGTGCTTCAGCTGCTACAGCACAGAACATCTCCAGAGCTTTGACTGACACAGACAGTATATAGATTAGCATGCGGTCAACAGACACCGTGTTACAGCCTCAATAAGTCAAGAGCCCTACCTCAGCTTCAAGGCACTCTTCAGTCAACTAGCAGGTCATGGATCAGTTCACACAGATAAGAAGCATGCTGTCATCATTCCACAAGCAAAATCAGGAGACCCCAACAACATGTAGATCATTGTGCAACTACCTGACATCAGAGGTGGAGGGATTATAGGAGGAAGACTTTCACACAATTAGAAACAAGTAAAGCTTCTTAGCAACATTCTAAGCAAGGCAGAAGAACGTGGCCATCAGCCCCAGCAGCCACAGCAACAGACACTTTCATGAAGCTCAGGTGCAACTTCAACGTTTGTGCCACAGACATATTGACAGCCACAGCAGCCAGCACCAGCTGCAAGGGAATACAGCTTAACCATCCCGGAGACACAGATGCCTTCAAGTCAAGTCTTCCAACCTGCTCAGCAGAACCAAGTGGCAAGCCAAGGAGAGTAGCAGCAATCTAGAGGGCAGCCGACTTCCTTCTTAGTCATTGACGACCAACAGGCTGGACCTTCAAGACCAATGACATTCTCATTGATGTAAATGAAGCACTTCAACTGTTCATTAGTTGCCTCTGCTAGAGGTAAAGAAAGTCAGCACAACATCAGGACCTTCTAGCTTCTTCATAAATCTTCAGTCTGTGATGATGTACCAATGGATTGGTACACCACAGCCGTTTTCACCCGCACCCTCTCCTCCAACCACCACCACATCACAGCATGAACAACAGCAGTTACAAAAACTTCAAACTTTTAAAAAAGAATGTTGAAATATTTGGAGCTTAGAAAAAAATCTTTAACAAGTTTGGAAAGTTTTTAAAAAAAATGATAATGAACAAAAATGGGAAAAAACTCGTAAAATTGGGCAAATGTAATGATGTTTTAGCTCGCCCCAAAGATTCAAAATGTTAAAAAAAAAGACTTTGAACAAGGTCTGACATTTGGGGAAGTGTTTTGACCTTTGGATTCGACATTGTGACCTTTGACCCTTTGAGAAACTTTGTAGTTTCTCCTAAAACATTTGACAGATGTCAAACTTTAAAATATCTTGCAATTTTGCACGAATATAGTTTTGCTTCGATCCCAACTCTTGATCCCAACTCCAGGATTTAATCAGTCTAGTCGGGGTGAATCGGGAATATTCTGCAGTTCTGTCGGTTTGTCAGCATGGCTTGTCAGGGATTGCTACGTGTTGCCTGTTAGGGGTTTATGGCTTGTTGTGTTAGTTTGCTGTCTTGTCGTGAAGAAAATGATCCTGACCCCAAGTCCGGTCAAGATCTGGATCCAGACAAGCTGGTATGTACTACATCCTGTTGGGCTGTTGGGTACATCAAACCAACCAAGCATTTTTGCGCCCTTTTTGTGGTTTTTGTTCCTGATTCCACGACTTTTGCATTCGACCCTAGAGTCGTAGAGTCGGTTACTGGGTTCGGTTCCAGTGGAACACCACTATAAGTAAGTAAGTATGTCAGTAAGTCACTAAGTAAGTAAGTAAGTAAAACTCGGTAATAAATAAAACACAGAAAGTACAAAGTACAAAGAATGTTATCCCAGATTGTCTGGCCATCAAACCTAACTTGTCACCCCTTGTCTGATTGTTTCAGTTTGTCAATGACATATCACTGGTAACACAGGTTTAACCCTCTGGTGGGGGAGCTGTTGAGCTGGTGGGCTTGTTTTTGACAAGTGTTTCATTAAAGGAATTTTTGAGAGGAGGCGGCATTTCAATGATAATTTTATAGATTGAACTCAGTTTTAGTTTGTGACTGCCATCTATATTTTAAAGTGCGAGCTCCATCAAGACTCACATTTCTAAAGAAAACTTTTTCACTTTTTTCAAGTGACTTTCATGAATTGTGGTGCAGCATGATGAGCACCCATTATAAAGAAATTGTTATCCCAGTTTGTTTGACCGTCAAACCTAATTTGTCACCCACACACAAAGGAGTATAACTTCCCTATGTGATTGTTTCAGTTTGACAATGACATATCACTGGTAGCACAGGTTTAACACTATGATGATAGAGCTGTTGAGCTTGCTTGTTTACCGGGCTGGATAAGATGACATTTGCTGAATTAAAGCGATTTTGGGAGGAGATGAAATTTTCATGACAATGCTATAGATTGAACTCACTTTTAGTCTGTGATCTATATTTTTAAGTGCATGCTCTAGCAAGACTCACATTTCTAAAGATAACTTTTTTTCACTTTTTTCAAGTGACTTTCATAAATTGTGGCATAACATTATGAGTATCCATCTCATTACTGAAGTTAAGCAGCAATGGGCTAGGCTAGTCCTTAGATGGTTGACCATCTGAGTTCTAGGAGAGGTATGGGATGTATCTGACCTGGAATTTGTATTTGTCGCCAGACTTTGATAAATTCTAGTGCACTACTCAAGTCTCTGATGTCTTTGCAGCTCACTCGTGTATAATGTAACATTTTTACTTTGTTTTGGTGGTGTTACACTATGTTAGAATAATTATAAAAAAACATGTAATCTTAAAAAAATGGTTACAATATCTAAAGTAGCAGTCATAAGGAATAAGTCATTTGATATATATTAGTTTTTACAGCAAGTCTAATATACCTTTTTTAGATTTGTTTCTCATCTTAGTAAAAACAACAAATAACTGTGAAAAACACTGGCTCAATTACCACAAGCAAACAGTCTTTTTTCACATTTTTTGTACAAATGATTTTATTCACCGTCACTAGTCACAGTCACTCTTAAAAGTAGCTATTCAATGACAAGAAAAAAACCACAAAGATATACATTATTGTATAGTAACTTTTTTACTTTTAAGAATTCATGCCACCTTATTTTCCAGGTGGGAGTGATTCTGTCGTATTCTCCCCAGTCATTTGTTAATACCATCATATGGTTCTTACACTTATTATCACTACTTAGACTTTGTATTATTCCTGCTTAAGGTCACTGGATAAGCAGAGATGAGAAACTTAGATGCTCACAGCTTACGGGGGTAAGTAGCCTACTTCCGTTTAATGCACTGCTTTTTGCCAGAGTAATTCTTGTCAAACTGTAGACCTGCTGTCTTTGTTGTCACATTTCAGAGAATTTTTGTTATTTGGTCTTTTTAGTGATGAAAAAGGAGGGTAAAATTAATTGAAGGATAACTATGATTATATAACCAAACTTATATATGGTACTGAGATATTAAGCCTTAAACATTCATCTTTGGAATAGTAAGACAGGTCTTTAGTTTTACCACTGAAACCAAAGACTAAGCATCTGGTGAGAAGAGTGCAGAAAAGAAGTACACGTGACAGAAGGTTCATCTTCTGAGTCTGGGGGAAGGGAATCATGAGCCCCCTTCACCCGGTATTAGCACTGATGCTGTTTAACCGTCTTAGCTCTTCTTTCCAATCTTTTGGCAATCTGTATTTGGTACATAGTCCAGTTTGAGAAAATAAATACTTTGTTCTTCTCCACATGTTTTGATATCCATATTCTATAATCTTGACAGAAGATTTGTTTTTTTAGCATCAACTAGCTCTCGTGGTACTTAATGAGCTCAATGATTACTGTTAATGTTGTACCGTAGCCTTGCATGTGGCTATGATATCTGCGGGAGGTTAAGACAAATCTTCACATTCACCAAAGTGTAAAAAAACATTAGTCTTTTTTACTTTGAGTAATTTGAATAATATCCTGTAGATATGGCTGTAACATACTTGAGTGTCCTAGATACGATCTATGTAAATTTCTGTGAGAATCATCACCAAAATATTTATTTATTTATCTATTGTTTTACGTAATGCTTAGTACCTTTGTATCAGTTATATTGTGATGGGTAGTTGGAGCCCTTCCAGCAACCAATCAAAATATACCCAATATGGTACTAGGCATGATGTAAAAAGACTAAATAAATAAATATTGGGGGACTGGTTAAATATAAAAAGGAAGGGCGTTCTGGACTAAACAAAAAAATCTTTGTTGGACTTTACAGTCGAAAGATGGTTTAAAGAACTGTATCTGGTATTCTTAGATGATATTTACGGATGGTGCTGCACCAAGGCAATAATCCTCTTTATGACAGGGCAAATGCCGCCACACCAATATTTTAAAAAAACGGACAATCTATGTACAGATATGGTCAACAAGACATGACTCTTTATTTCAGTACTGGCACGTATTGTAGGATATATCTAGAGGTTGACCAGAGCTAAAGAGTTTTAAAGCAGTAGTAGTAGTGCTAGTAGTAGTAGTAGTAGTGGTAGTAGTAGCAGTGGTAGTAGTAGTAGTGGTAGTAGTGGTAGTAGCAGTAGTAGTAGTAGCAGTAGTAGCATTAGTAGTAGTAGTAGTAGTGGTAGTAGTAGTGGTAGTAGTAGTAGTAGTAGTAGCAGTAGTAGTAGTAGCAGTAGTAGTAGTAGTAGTGGTAGTAGTAGTAGTGGTAGTAGTAGTAGTAGTAGTAGTAGTAGTAGTAGTAGTAGTAGTAGTAGTAGTAGTAGTAGTTTCAACAGCAGTATCTGCAACTATGGCCTAATGGGTAACTTAGGAACATAGAGGACTTGGGTTCAAACATGTACAAGCAGATACATAGTGGCTTGGAAGACCTATTAAAATGGCAGTCTTCTGTCATTGGATCTTATCCCTAGCAGCAGAAAAAGCGTATTAGTAATAGTACAAGCAAAAATAAAGCCTTCCGGCAAGGCTATGTGCAGTCTAGAGCTGTATATAACTTGCCGCTGATTCGGCAGATGTCTCCAGAACTGATCCAATTGGCCAAGGAGTTTCATAGCTACATGCGTTTAATTTTATACAGATACAGGAAGGTCTACTTCAAGTAAGTCAAACTTTGACATTTAAAAAAAAATGTACATGGATTTACCATTTGCTATTGCTATCGATAAATTAACATTATTTTTAACAGTAGACAATTGGTATAAAATAATTTAGACAAAAAAATAATGTGGAAAAATAATTCCTACTACAAAGTGATATTATTTTACTTGGCTTTGTTTCATGAAAAGAAAAACAGTTTTTATTGTGTGTATAACAATAACAAATAAGCAAGGTTGAATGGCACCTTTAAATTCATTTTCATTGATTATTTACTATTGTATACATATTCAGGCTCAAAAACCGTTTCTTTAGTTTTCTTAGCAAGCTTTGGTATCAATTACTATCAAGTTTTTGTAATGTTTTTCCTTTTCTTTTAAATCTGAAAATGAGGAACAGTGATATAATTTCAATTGACACACACTTTGCCAGATTAAAATAATCGGGGAACTAATGGAGTTATAGCTTCTCCAAAATGTGTTGAGATGCGACAAAAGCATTGCAAATATACAGCACATTCTTTGTTATAATTCTATACATTGCCAAATAAAATTCTATGAGTTCTTGCAATCCATAATGTGCAAAGACTATTTTTGTTGTCCCTATAAATTATATGGAGGGGGCTACACAAATCGAACACACATTGTAAAGCATTAAAGGGCACTTGTCACAATCATAGTTTTGCGCCAGTAATTGAATATTTGTTATGTATTTATTTGTAAGTAACTGTGCTAAATTCAACGTACATCAATTTCATAAAACAAACTGATCAAAGGTAAAACTAGCCTTAGAGTAAGCCATTCGACAATGAAAGCCCGTTATAATCTGAGGTAACATCGAAGTTGACAATTCTACTTTAGAGGAGGGTACAGCATTTCACACTGGACAGCATTTCGCCAATTTCTATCGTACTTCATTTAAAACTAATATCGACTGTGATTCTGAAGCAACTCTATAGCATATAGCAAAGTGGGAAATATTTCTTGATAATTTTCTAAGATTTTAGAACTGACAGTATGCAGGATTATAAAGTTTAATAAAAAGTTCATATGTTAGTAAAAAATATGCCCAGAAACTGCATTCGACTGATGCAAAGAGCTATATGTTCTCTAAACTGTGTCTGGGGTCAATATAAATACTATTTATAACTTCATCATGTGCTAGAATACAATGAGAAGAATCTATATTTAGCTTTAATTATTGCATACCAAGTGTTTAACAGTCTTTGTAATTTTTTGGGCACAGTATCAAATAATTGGCGAAATGCTGTCCACTTTTCAACAACCCTAATTGTATTGCCATAGGACAAGTTCTACGTATGTATTTGTACTTATTACAAAATATACTTTAGGATGCTACCATCAGTTTACAGTTTGAGGAACCTCTTTTCATTCTGATAACTTTTATATAACCACACTGCATATTTGTTCTCAAGAAACTGCATTTTGGTGTTTTTATGGGAGAAATGCTGCCCCCCCCCCCCCAGTATAGGGTAAACCTAAGTTGATCTAACATGTGAGCAGACCACTCCTTCATATAGGCCAGTAATAACAAAAGCTAGTGTCAAAGTAAGCCATTCCACAGTATAAGGCAAAACAAAACAAATCTAATATGACAGTAGACTATTTCAAAATACACGTAAAACACAGGCAAAACTAGTATTTGGATCAGGCCATTAATAAAAAACAAGAAAAACATAAGCTAAGCTTGTATTAAATTTAACCATTTCAAAATGTAGGCCAAATATAAGCAAAAACTAGTACTGGATCAGTCCATTCCACAATAAAGGGCAATATAAGCAAAGTAAGTATTAAATAAGACCATTCTAAAATATTTACCAAACATAAGCAAAACGAGTATTGAATAGGTTTAAAAATAAATACAATTAAATGCCATTGCTGTGACAGACTTGGAGGGTACCCACCATTTGTACCTTTTGCAGTTTACACTGCCAGTACCACTTGTCAGTTCCTTTGAAGTCTCATTACATAATTTTGCATTTCAGCAAAAAAAAAAAAAAAAGTGAAAACACACTGGCTCTTAAGATTTTTTATGTGGTGATAAAATGGGGACCTAAATCTTTTCAGAGGGCCAGTGCATAATGTAGCATCCTTTTAATCATTTTTAACAATTGGGGATACTTAAAATACTTCAGCTAACTTACACAACAACACTAGTTTGGCTGGTATGGGTACCATTTATACTAGAGACTGCACAAAGGCATTTTTCACAGGGAATCAAAGTCAGAGTTAAAATTTGTTGGGTTTTTGTTCCTGTTTTTTTGTTTCAACTGGAATATTTCTCAGGTTTATCCATTCACGGTTCTTGTGAAAAAACAAATACTGAATGATGATTTTTCACAAGCAACAGCTTTAGAATTTTTATTGTATCTTGTTAGTTCTACAGCTTTTCAGTCCCAGCAGAAAGTGTTCTGTCACCATATTTAGCACTGACTGTTACCATTTCAAGGATCTTACTATGATTACCTAGTGGGTAGTAGGTACTTTGTAAGTAACATGCAAAATTTGATTTAATCATTTTAAGAGTAAGCTCTAGTGAGGCCCCCCACTTCTACAGATCACTTTCTTTTGTCTTTTTTTACATTTTTTTGTTATTACAATTTCATGAATTGTGGCGTAGTCTTATCACTGAAGTTAAGCAGCAATTGACTTGGTTAGTACTTTTGTTAGTTCTAGACCAGGTATGGGATGTATCTGACTCAGAATTTCTTTTGGTTGCCAGACTTTCATACATTTCTAGTACACTACTCATGTCTCTGATGGCTTTGTAGCTTGCACATGTAGACTGAAACTCTTTTCGGCCTTTATTACCCATATATATTTAATTTCCTAATATTTTCAGCTAACCATGATATCAGTCCAGTATTCAACAGATTCCACAATGGCAGACACCGCGAATGATTTTACAAACGGTTTATCCACTGGTATGGCAACACAGACCTGGCATGAAGTATCAACTGGAGTACTGATAGAGCACAGTACAAGTGACCTGCAGGTGAGTTAACATTTTCCTCATACCTTAAGCCTCTCTTACATCCCGTTGTACGTGTATAGACACGTGAGTGTGCTGCCTAAGTCCTCCTTTTAGTACCCTTGAGGCATGGATGCGTTTGTAGATATCCTGCGTGCAAACAGAGAAAATGTGCATACAAATTTTCATTGCAGGGACTGTACCACCTTGATATTCTGTTATAAAATCGCAAGTGTACCTTAAGTGTCCCTTGCAAATCAGCCGATTTTTCTCTATAAGCAGATAACGTGCACGTACGATGGGATGTAAGAGAGGCTTAAATGAGAAAAAAAATCATTTTTTAACGTCATTATGTATGTGCAAAAAAATGAATTATTCCTGAAGCTGTTTAAAATAATACTCAAGATATTGGTTTTTATGAATACTGGTAGGGATAATTATTATTACTTGAGCACCTGCTCAAGAACAAAGACACCGTACACAACAAACGTACAATAAGCTCGGGCCCACTTTGGACTGAAGCTACTAGCAAAAACGTTTTAAAAATTAATCCCAAAATAAGGATGATTGGACGATTATTTGATTATTATGGAAGCCAGATAGTAACATTGCAGAAAAAATTTCTATTCCATCATGACAACTTAATTTGTCTTTTTTAAATTTGTTTTTGAAGGATTAAAAAGAATATAAGTTGTGGTACTGAAAAAACTTTATTGTTTTCGGAAGGGTAAAAATTTCTGTGCCGTCATAATGACTTACAATTTTTCATTTTTGAACGTTTACAAATATCTTAGTTGAGATAACGAGATTTTTTTTTGTTTTTTGATAGGTCAAAAATTCCTATGCCGTGATAATGGCTTACAAATTTTGTTTTTGAAAGGCTCAAATATAAATGTTGTGATAACAAAATAAGATTTCTTTTCTTTTTGATTGGTTAAAATCATATTTTACCCTCCACATACAAATCAAGTATGTTGTAATAATGAGACAAATATTTGTAACCTTTCAAAACGAAAAAAAATCTCGTTATCTCATTTTCATTGAGATGATGATAACTCATTATAACGACTTAGAAATTTTTAACCTACCAAAAACCAAACTGCTAAGTTGTGATAATGAGATAGTAATTTGTTATCATGATTCAGAAACTTTTGATCCACCTAAAACAAAACTCCGATCTCGTTATTACGAGAATAAAATTTAGCCTGTCAAAAACAAATAAAGTAAGTTCTGTTAACGAGATATTAATTCATTATCACAAATGATATATTTTTAACCTTTCAAAAATAAAGTTGCTAAGTTGTTATCACAAATTACAAAATCTTTTTTTTTTCAACAATGTCACTATCTGGCTTCCATAGATTTTAAATGGAGTCATCTGCTGCCCATATCTACTGACCTGATACAAGTTGGTGAATACTTCAAGATAAAAAGCATTTTATATCAGGTCGTTTTGTCATCAGTGTTGATAGCCATGGTATGAAATGCTTATGCTTTTGTCACACTATATGCATATGTCACGCAGTTAGAGGTTTTACTCGGTGGTGGAACCGCCTCCTAGGATGCCTCTTATCTTCTGAGATTTGGTGTATCCATCACAGTACAGCCCAGTAAACATTACAAACGTTTATAGGCAAACGTTTAGGGACCCATCATTTTAAACCTAATCTAAACCGTTGATAGTTAGGTTTATAAACGTTTATAAACGTTTGTAATGTTTACTGGGAGGTGTTATAATATGCAGTGATAGGCATTGGGCAAAATGTCACATTCCTTCAACTACCATCCAAGGTTCGTATGTGACCTTGTGACATAGTGGCAAAATGTCCATTTACCTCAACTCACCTTATGTTGACGTGCTACACCGAAAGACAACAGTCACAACCTTCTATACACTGTGGACTTACACCTTGAGTTACCGTAGCAAGGAATTCATCTGCGCAAGCTTGCATTTGTCTGCGCATGCTTGGTGTACCAAATTCAGATGCAGAACATTTTAAAATTTCTGTAGGATGCACAAGGTAATGAAACTTTCACCACTGTGTCATACGGTCGCATATGAGCCTCAGACAGTAGTGGAAGGACAGGGGTCATTTCACCCAATACCTATAACCATGGGTTATACAGCCTGTAGGGGCCAGGGTGGCAGAGTGGTAACACTCTCGCCTCCCACCTCTGAGGCCGGGGTTCGGTTCCCGGCATGGCCTCAAGTGGGAAAGCTGGTAGTTGCTTGCCGTTGGTCGGCAGTTTACAGTACAGAACCCTGACGAACTGTATGTACTGGTACTTGGGGTTTTATGTCGCTTTCAACACTGTACAGGTCATATCATAGTTGGAAGGGCAGAGGAAACCAGTACATACAGTTGATCAAGGTTCTGTACTGTAAACTGTCGACCAACGACAAGCAACTACCAGCTTTCCCACTTGAGGTAGAGGTGGGAACCAAACCCCGGCCTCAGAGATGGGAGACGAGAGTGTTACCACTCTTCCACCGTGGCCCCTCTAAGTTGACATGAAACATTAATGAATGAAAAACTAGGCAGAGAAAACAAATTTAGAACATAATTCTAATACCTCTAAATACCCACCTGTAATTAAACTCATTTATAAAAATAACACACAGGTCACTGTTTTCATTCTCCTGCTAGAATTTGCATTAATTACTGCGCAAGTGGGCGGAACCTATTTTACTTACCGTACGTATGGTTACTTTATGGTTACAGAGTTACTTTTATTTGTGCCTGTAACACAGTTTGAATGACGTTATAACAATAGGACAACATATGGCGCCATATGATGATGTAGAAATGTTTTTACGTCATTTGTTCATTTTTCAAAATGGTTGCTCTCACACGAATCGTATGCGAACCTAAAAACATTAAAATAATAATAAAAATACAGGAAAGTGATAATTTTGAAATTCAGAATTTTAACATGGCCATCCATATACTTTCGTGTGATATAGATTTGAAACAAAAGAATTGTTAGAAACGCCAGAATTGGGTAGTGTGATGCTTCTGTGTGTATTCTATGACCATACAAGGGAAACAAAAATGCCCATGACCAAATATGGTCAATATTATCCAAATTAGGGCCAAATCAAATGTAGTTTGGGAACAAAATCTTTCCAGTGATGCCAAATACGTCTGCCTTCGACACATTAACAGACTTGCACCATTCTGTAGTACAGTGAAAATGCAGCCATTATGGCTTTTCACGGTAGTTATACTGTGGCCTCAACCCCGATTCTGCTGTGTTAGAATTATAATACTTATTTGGATGTGTTGTTTTTGTTTAATAAGACAACCATAGAGACGAGCCTTCAAACACTTGGACATGACGAACTCAATGAGGACAGGGAATTATCTGAAGAAGTGATGGAAATATATGATGACAGGGCATTTATTGATCAGGTATTGATTTATTATTACCTCCTTCAGGAAGTTATGTTTTGGGGTGGTTTGTTTGTCTATTTGTTTGACTATGGTAACCCCACATTTGGGTAGGGCATTATCAATGGAAGGAGAAATTACATTTTGGGTCCCAGATCTATTTCTGTGTAGAAAATAAATCCCAAATTTTTAGACGTTCCATTTCAACGACTTTGGCTTTCTTGGCTGACATTATGCCAGAAGTAATGACCAGGTTTCCATGAATGTTTTTTGTGGGTTCCGCCTAACTAAAAGAAAAAGTGATTAGAGTTGTACAAAATCCGGATCATATTCTAGATGCAAGAAACTCCTGAGGTATATCAGATTATCCGAAACACCTTACAACCCCCACTCCCCGACACCCCAACCCCAGCCAAGGAAGTCTGTACTGGACGAATACTTTTTAATTACTATTATTATTAGCAATAAATTGCTGTACATCTACTAAAGACATTGGGGAGGCCTGGGGCCGTATTCTTCAACAATAACAGGGGTGTAGGAAGCAATTTTTGGTTGAGGGGGCGAGGAACAACACCTGTATCCTCAGACGGGCCATCCCTCATGCCATAGGCATTGACTGGGCATTTTTGTAGTACCTATTTTGTGTGATTCACAATTATTAATTATCAGAATTAAGTCTTTTGTTAGGATGTTATGTTAAGATCTCTAACAATTTTGGTCAATTTTACAGAATCTATTGCATGTAGGTAATACACAAACTCAAATGGTCCAACTAAACTATTTTAAGTTCCTTTACCAAAGGAAGTCTTTGTGTCGACAGTGTGACTGACATTAATCCTATGTTTCCCCGAACTTTTCCGGGTACAGATTTACATATAGTCACCTCTGCATTTGAAAGGTATTTCTAATGTCTCGACTACATGTTTCCAGAACTTGTGACCTTTCCTTCAAGTACCGAGCTGATACAAGACCTATTTTTAGCAAGGTTAATCCCCAAACTGAGGGGGAAGTATAATCATTGGACTGGCTTGGTCCAATAACCACACAGGAAAGAAAGAAGAGTTTTCTGGGAAAAATATTATCAGCTGAAAAATTGCTGTGCTAAACCATTGCTCTACATGAATTTGAAACTACATGTGTAAGTTCTAAATAATTAGCCATACGGTAAATTAAATGCAGAAGATTACTATATGTATGATTTTGGTCTGCATAAGTGAAACATTTCACAGAATTTTGCAAATCCCATGACAGATTAACTGAAAATGTTCCTTTTACAAATCATAAAAATAAATATTTTATAGTTCAAATGGTAGCTTACACAATGGTACATGTGAGCAGTGGATAGGTAAATTAATTTGACCACATATTATTGAGTTATCTGTTGCAAAAGTTGGGGGGCGAAAAGATATCTAAGTAGAGGTCTAGGGTGACCTTAGAATTAGGAATGTTGATGAATACCACTTTGATCTGAGTTTGTAAAGCTTGTGAAAAACCTGTTGAAGAATACGACCCCCGGTTTTCAGGAAGTCTCGCATCTTATCACAGGCAATCACCTCTCAGTTGTTTGTTAAGTACCACAAGTGGCAAATGCTGAGGGACTATATCTAAAATCACGAGAACTAGAACATCCCAGAAAAGATGGGATTTGCTCTGATTGGCAGATTGGTTGTGTGGGTCCTGTGACTTCTCCCTGTCGTCTTCAATTCATTTAATTCAGTGACAATGAATTGGGACACCCCTTTGACTTTTGGCAGCAAATATTTACAGTGTTGTCTTGTGATACCTTATACAACCATTAATATAGACTGTAGCATATAAAAGATAGATCACATAGAGTTTTAGGACTAGATTGGCCATGAGCACTGGGGCAGAAATGCTCACTTACAAAAGTGTCTTGGTTGGGCAGGTCTAGTCATAGCACTGGATTTATGATATTATGTCAACTCACACTTTGTTTTGTAAGATATGTATATTGTAAAATTTATATATGGATCTATGTGAAGTGTCCTCATAGTTTGTGAGAATATGGAACTTATGTAGTGTCACTGTATGTAACCAAATGTGCAAATATGTTAAAAAAGAAATCAAAGTAAAAGAACAAAAAATGACACTATGATTCTTACTTCTGTCAAGGAGATTTTAAATTCATGACCATTTATTTGTCTGTTTGTCCGTTTCTTTTTTGTTGTTTTTTCCCTTTATTAGCAGTATTGCACACATACTACTCATTGGGTCTTCATGAAAAAATTGAAAAGGTGGGTCACGGTCCAACTTTGATCCTATAAAATTTTGAAGGTGATCCGGATCACCCCCTGCATACAAAAATGATCAAACATCCAGACTTTCCCCATTTACTTATTTTTGAGTCAGTTTTTGTTAAATTATACATACACGTAAAATACGTCCATTCTAGGTGCTCTTGTTTAAGAATATACAGGGTATTACAGGTGTACACATTTTGTTTGAATCTTTTTTTTTTGTATTTTCAGGATCCAACCCACGCATTTCCATATTTGACTGCAGTTATTTTGAGCCTAGTAGTCGGCACCTTTGGAAACCTTATGATTGTAGGTAAGTCATTTGTAAAGGTTCCCACCTGGGTTATGGTGTCAGATGTAGACAATTTATAGTATTATAGGGACAACAGTGGTAACACATTTGACTCCCATCTCTGAGGTCTGCGGTTCAAAGCCTGACCCCTTTTGGGAAAGTTGGTAGTTGCTTTTTGATGGTCAACAGTTGACAGTACAAACCCTTGACCAATGATATGTACTGGTTTCCTCTGCCTATAAAACTATCCGTCATGATATGAACTGTACAGTGTTGAAAGCGATGTTAAAACCCCAACAAATAAATAAATCTAAACTTATCAGTATTATAATACCATTGCTTATTGGACTTTCAGAGATTCCCCTTTAGTTCAACTAATTACCTCCGCCAAAGAGGTACTAAATTCAGGACTGCTTATTTGTTTGATTGTTTGGTACTTTGAAATCTTTCGATTTTGAAGTATGTTGGTCAGTCAGTTTATTTGTATGTTTGTTGTGGCGTTCTAGGTCACAAGTTTGAAACTAGGATTCTCATTTTATTCTATAGCATTGCAGTTGGCCAGAATAGAGAAGGACCGAATTTCAACAAAATTGGTGGCATTTTTACATACCTATGACCATTTTAGTTACTCTGAGTAAATGACTTAAAGCTCCGAAACTATTGCATTAAGAGTATTTCTGTTGTGCATGTTGCTCAGGTACTTTAAGTTTATTTATAAGATGATACATGGTTTGGAGTTCTGTTGCATTAGCTAAGGGAGTAATAGCTATTTTTTTATTTGTAACAAAATTTAAAAAATAGAGCATGTCAAATTTCTTAAAAAGTATTGCACTTAATGACTTTGTTTGAATACGTTATTTACCCTTGTTGGGGTAAGTTATAAAGTACTGAAGTTGCAGAGCTGTAGCTCATTCTATAGCTGAACAATAGCTACCTTGAGGTACCCACTTTCTAGTAAATCGCTTGTAACTTTAAAACTAATGCATTTACAGTATTTTGTTGAAATGTGTTATTCCCCTACTTTTAGCTCAGCTGTTATATAGTAAAGTTGCACCTGTAGCTCATAGCATAGCTGAGCAATAGCCACTTTGTGGTTCTCACTGTTGAGCAAATCACTTGTTACTTGAAAACTATTGCATTTAGAGTATTTTGTTGAAATACGTTATTCACCTACTTTTGGGCCAGCTATAACATAGTAAAATTGCAGACCTGTAGCTCATTGCATAGCTGAGCAATAGCTACTTTGAGTTGGCTAAATTTGGACCCAATGCAAAAGAAGTATAGTTGGAATCTTGTGATGCAGAAGATCCAGATCACTGTCTGGATTCGGGAATGTTTCTTTTCTTTTTCATTGCACTCATAGCAATATTGGATGTTTGGAGCATTGGCCAAGGTATGCTCTCTCCTAGCACTCTAGTTTTATATGTGTGACTGTGATTCCAAGTCACTGGGATTGACTCCCAGCTGAGACCACACCTCTTTCATGTGTTGCATTATTCCTGCATTCCGTTATCAAGTGGTCGTGTCTGCTGACTACCTCCCTTGAGCATTTGGACGTAAAACCATATTGGTTATGTAACCGGTGTAAACACTGCAAAGGGCAGGAGCATGATCCAGATATTTGCGGTCACTTGTACCATATATCAGTCTTTGTGAGTGAGAAGTGCTGTCCCACTCCCCCTTGGAACTTGCCCGGTTGCGGATTTTGCTGGACCCCCCCCCCCAACGACTGTGTGATGAAATCTTAGTCAATGACAAGTTGAATCTGAATGGCTATCTGTGTATTTTCCCTTCTGGCAGACCTTAGGTTGTAACAACCTCCTGTCAGGATGATGTGAATATAAACGTTTCAAACATGTATAACAAACTAAAAAGCAAACAAAAATGATAGAAAAGTTCTCATGATGCATGCTGGGCAGTAGTAAAAAACCCTAGGGCACTCGGAGAGCGAGCATACCTCCACCAAGGCATATAATAATAAGGAAATGGGATAATTCCTATTAATTAATTTTATTAATTATTAATTTTAATTAATTTTAATCCAGATGAAAATTTAATAGGATCTGAGCCCTCATACACCCACATGGGTGAGAACATAAGTACTCGTGTCTTAAGAGCTGTACGTAACAGCTTTATGAAGGATTTTTTGGGTGCCTTATCCTGTCTATAGGACCATATGACCAAGTGCTGCTTGTCATAACTTGGCACACACCACAGTTTGGCACAAGTAATTAGTGGTTAGTTAGCATCATTAACTCTTATGTAATTTTGGGAGAGGGCCGAACCAATAAAGTTGAGGTGATGGTAACTGAAGTGACAATGGATGTAAATTAATCATTATTATTGCAATTAAAAAGTAATGTTTAAGGTTAATTCATCAGATGTTTGGGCAAGGAAAGTAGATTCAAAACTGACGTTTGTGTTAATGCATATTTTAATCAAAATTAAATCAATGCAATTAATAATAATAATAATTCTTTTTAGCACAATTCTAGTCACTTATTGTCTAATCACTGTACTACTCTCGTGAGTCTCCCAAGTAATCTTCTCATTGTGTCAAGTTTGATTGTAGCTTGTGGTGTTACTGAGCTGTTTTTTTAATAGTGTCAGTTCAGAAGAGGTCATAAGACCTATATCTTCAGTCACATGAGATCTAGTTTTTGGTTGTTTTACACATAAAAAATTAGATTAAAAACTCACATTTTATCATTTTCATGCTTTTGACCCTTTTTATGTCATGATTTGTGTCAACAGAGTCATCTGGTGATCAAAATAAATCATGATCACAAACTGATATTGATCATCACCACTTACTTTGTCTTGATTACTAAATGATCTTACTAGCACCACAGTATCTGGTACACACAGGATCATCTGGTGATCACGGTTATTGAAGCTGTGAGCACCAGATGGTGTAGTGAGCAACAGACCATCTGGTGATCACAAGAAAAAAAGTCGTAGTAGCAATAAAATCTGTGATGACGACTAACCATATTAAACAAGTTTATGTACTGTATAACTTCAAATGTTCACTGTCCATTTCATTTTATCTATTTTAGCTCTATTGAGATCAGATGGTGAAAACTATTTCTTGTGAATATCTTTAAATTTGGAACCAATGAAATATTCTTCCGGCTAACAGTTCAACTTATATCTTTATGTTTTAGAAGGGCTTCTATAGTATAGCGGATGGCAGATAATACACTATATTCTCACACAAAATTGTAGCATTTGTCAATTGACAAGTGATGGTTTCTTTCAAGTGATGCAACAGAAGTGAATTTGAACCAAACTGTAGTTGTATTGCCCAAGACATCTTTATTCCTAATCTTAGCAATACATATTTGTTTGGGCAGTTGAATTGTCCACCCATTTTGTGACATGAAGGTTGTTGGATACTCCCAAGGGTTAAACCTTGACTAGGCCCGTCACCCACCTATCGCCCCAGGGTTTCTCTTTGTCTTGTTCAAGGATGCAAAAAGAACCTGCACCGCACTACAGCTGTTTAATCTCAGGCAATATCATTCCCAATAGTGGCACAAGGAAGCTGGTTTGGACAATTTCATCAATTCAGCTCTACAGGAGTACTGCTAAGGTCATGCGTGCTGCTCGTGTTGTAAATGTATAGCATACTTTGAAACAGCTATCCACTGCAGGAATAAATAGATCTTGTAGCAATACCCAGTGGCAGTACTATAGTAATGGTAGAGCCACAGTGGCAGAGTGGTAACACTCTTGCCTTCCACCTCTGAGGCCGGGGTTTGGTTCCCGGCATGGCCTCAAGCGGGAAAGCTGGTAGTTGCTTGCTGTTGGTCGGCAGTTTACAGTAGAGAACCTTGTCCAGCTGTATGTACTGGTTTCCTCTGCCCTTCCAACTACCCGTCGTGATATGACCTGTACAGTGTTGAAAGCGATGTAAAACCCCAAATAAATTAAATATAGTGATGGTAAACACTTTGATGAATAATTTGTTCCCAGTAATTTAAGGATGCAGGTATAAAGAAGAAACTCCAAAAAAGTTTAAAGTTATGGTTGCATGTTCCATTTAACAATCAGGGTCTAAATGGTTAGTAAGCTTGTACTGTACTTGTTTTTATACTCAGCGCAATATGTCCATGTACTACAGGACTCAAAGAGCTATATGACTCATCTGACTGGTCAAGTACAGTCCAATTCTTAAATTACTGACATTTCCCTAACTGAAAGACAGATACTCAAGGATGGCCATTTATCAATGTCCTTGAGGTTCTTTAGCCTGCCACTGGGGATAGGACCCAATGACAGAGGACCGCCAGTTTAATTGGTCATCCGAGCCACTATGTATCTGCCTGTACCTGGGTTTGAACACACGTCCTCTCTGTTCCTAGGCGAGTGTGTTGCCCACTCGGACACAGTGGCAGATAAAGCTTGGCACCTAATCACAGGCTATCACCGCTGTGTGGGTTCACCTCCCACAAGTTACAATGCTTAGGGGTCTGTCTCAATTATCCCTGACTATTGAATAAATGTAAAAAGCCTAACTTTGACTTCACATACAAACACACGCTGCCGGTTTCATAACCTCCCTGGTAGAGATAATAAAACCTCAAACTGCGAGGGTTAACATTAGCTTTCTATCTTGAATAAATTACAACTAGCAAATCAAATGTGATACACAGTTAGCATTTCTTTCTTTCTAAAGTTTACTTGTATACCATTCAAGTTTCTCTGTGAAGCCATTATTTGAACTGATAGCAAGGCAAGTGTGAAATCTTGCAGAATTAAAATATTTAGCAACTAATACTTATCTGAAGAATATCACAAGATAAGAGTATTTTGTTTACTAAGTCATTGCTGATACCTCAGCAGGTTTATTAATGCTTTTTGTGACTCTGATCATTTGTCATTAATTACTGAAAGGAAGGCGGGGGGGGGGGGGGGGGGGGGTAATTAGACAGGCTGTAAAAGAACAGTAGAATATTAAATATGTGGTTTTGTACTCACATCTATGGCCCGAAATGATTGTTGATCCAATAACCCAGATGGGACATATAAAACTTCTCTCCAGAGCAAATGACCTATGTTACTTTGAAGGTATAAACAGAATTGTCAGGTCTGTTTTGATGAAACTTTTCCTCTTTTCTTGCAAATTGCCCCACCCCCCACTTTTGCTGTTGGTTGCCTGACTAGTAATTGCACCCTTGATAAAGAGGAGTCAGGTATTTGTAGTATAATCTAGAAGCATATGTTCTGTGAAAATGATCAAGAAACATCAAAGCATATCTTCTGTTTAATTAACCACAGATTCATAACTATACATCTTTGCTTTATTTTCATCTTGTGGTTGTCTCGCAAAATATGTTGTGTACAAATGGCATGTGCAGATGGAAAGGAAAATCGAACCTAAAACAGTTGGGTACACATGTTAGTAAGTAATCAGATAACTTTGAGGTTATTATATTGTACTATTTTTATTTACTTAACTTTGAGGTTATTATATTGTACTATTTTTATTTACTTAAACAACTATATTCAACATGTAAATTAAAGGGGTACAACTTAGAGCCAAAAACAAGACCAAACAGTGATTCTGAACCTAGGTACCTACATTTGAATTCTACAGGAACGGAGGACAGTCTCAGAGATAGGACAGCAAAACCAACCTACAGAAAAACTCATTGTCCATTGACTGTCCTGTCTGCAAGACTGTCCACAACTGTAATTAACTGGAAGCACCAGTTATTTCAGGGTAGCAGTTTATGCATACACCCATATATTCGGGTTCAAGAGAGTAATCGTGAGAGTTATAGACTGATCTTATGAAGGACAGGAGCATAACCACGAGATAGTAGAGACAGGTTAAAAATACAAAGATTTTGTTATCTCTTTGCAAGTGGCCATTTCTGTCATGAAAAATCGTGTCGGCTCTGACTATTCATTTTCTTTGCTCTCCAAGAGTGATTGGAGCATGGTGCTATAGGTGACGTTTTTGAACTGAGGCAGTCTAGAGGTGGTCATGATTAGACCTATGGTTTTGCATATACTGCCCATCTTTTCTATTCTGACAAATCATGCAGTTTTTCTGGAAAATTCTAGTCATGTCATGCAAAATGATATTGTAATATTTTTAACAGAATGAATATGGGAAAAGACAATGTGAATTTCATTTAACTTCAGAATTACTTTTGGAAGACCAATTTTTTTGGGGGGAGGTGGGGGGTGTAGTATTTTTTATATTCTCAAATTAAATAAAAACTTCAAATTTTTGCCCTTCAACTTTCCACAAGAACTATAGCATGCACCAACAAAATATTTAAATAGGTCTACACTTTCATTTAATTAACAGAGATTTGTATTTACCGTCATTTTCAAATTATGGCATAGGTTATAATAAGACAGGTAGTTGATGGGGTGGAGGAAAGCCACGCATACTAGTTGGTAAGAATTCTGCAATGGCAAGTGATGATCAAGTATATCACTTCAGATTCCTGAATAGAAACCCAGAGTCTGAGAGAAGGTTGGCAAGTGTGTTCTTGATCACTATCGTAAATGTTGCAATTAATAATTGCCCAGTTTTACAACTGGCGTGTATACAAACTAATTACTACAGATATTTATAGAAGCAAATAAACACATAAAATCAGACCCACAGGATGAAGACTTGCCGTGTGAAGGGAAAGGGATAACCTCAATTTTATTTCATTGTAGATGATGCTTTAATAGAAACACAATCTAAGCACTATAGCTGACAGATGTGTCGAGACTCTGTCACTTCTTTCAACAAGTCAAAGTATTTGTATTGAATGATATGTTATTATTGTATTGCATACCCGTATTTATACCCAGTGAATTATCTCCTTTACCAGAGGACTCAAAGAGCTATTTAACCCATCCTGCCTGGACGAGTACAGCCATAGATCTCTAGTAACTGACATTCCCCTAACTGAATGATGGGTACAAAAACCATTTATACTAAAATGTTTTAAAAATATTTTGTGTATACCGTTTATCAAACGTTTAATGATAAATGTTTGAAAAACATAATAAAGGAACACAGTAATGTCGGAATATTAATGGGGTCAGAGGTCAAATTCGATATCTTCTTAAGGTTGCTCACTATTGAAAATATTTTTTATGTCTAAAGTTGTAAGATAGTGACTTAGAAATTGTTCCCCAATTCAATTCTTACTTTTTGGGATTGTATGTGGGGCAATTTTTGAACAAAGCCCTCTAAAATCCCCCATTATTGCTCACCACCATCTATGTTTGGACAGGTTTGAAGGTGAAGGTTTAACAAGCATTAAGAAAATAGGGGTTTAAAAACGTTTTTGATAGAATGTTTTTAAAACATTTGATAGAAAACATACTAAAAATGTTTTAAAATGATGGGTATGAAAACCAGTTACTATTAAATGTTTGTAAAACATTTTTAGAGCGTCCATTTATAAAACTCAGTCAACAAATGTTGTTTAAACATTTTGTGTGTACTGTTTATCAAACATTTCATAATTAATGTTTGAAAACATTTGCAGCATAACCTTTATTTCTTCAACTATTTTATAAATATTTAAAAAAATGTTTCCAGTGAAACCTAGATTCTTGAGTTATATTATAAACATTTTCAGTAAAAAACATTTATATAGAGAATGTTAATAAAACGGTTTTTTTAAACAGTACTGTGTAAACGTTTATTTGGAAATGTTTAGAAAACCATAAAATAAGGTTTAAATAGGTTTTAAAAACATTTTGTAAACATTTAAACCATTTTTTAACGTTTGTTATGTTTACTGGGATAGGATCCAATGACAGAGGACTGCCATTTGAAGTGATTTTCTGAGCTAGATGAAAATTTCACTAATGTTTTTTTTTTTCTAGAGTTATTTTGTATCCAGAATATTAGCCACAATTTTCACAATAGGTCATTTCTTCTCTCTTTGGTCAGGATGAACTCACGTGAAAAAAATATCAGAAAGATGTGTCCATATATTTTTATAGTTATCGTGTACACAGACAGGCAAACAGAAAGACAAATAAACACACCCAAAAACATTAAGATCTAGTGGAGGTAAAATAATACACTGTTGATTAGGTAGCTAGTACTCTAACACAGGTAATGAAGAAAAAGAGAATAATTTTGCTGTCAAAGGCATCAATCATTTTGGATGATGCTTTCGGGGAAGCAATGATAGAATACTGCGTAATGAGTTTCTGAAGATACTGCCAATTACGCTGACAAATCACAACTTTGGTTTTGCATGATAAGCTGTCATATAACTAGACAAGGCGTTTATCCCGTACTTAACTAGCTTTTGGGATCCTCACTGCCTTTTAGTAATTGACAGTAATGAGACCTATCCCGGCGTCATCGTATTTAATCAAAGACTGTCACCTAAATCGGTGATTTGAGACACAGATTGTGATAAAAATTCTAAAAAATTAGCACCCCATCTTACCACTCTTACAAGTTTTACAGGGATGGAAAAAACCTGTCTGTCCTGTCAAATAATTTTGTTGTTCACCAGAAATCGGCTAAATGAGTCAACAAGGAAAATCCTTTCTAGTTTTAATTTAGTGATGTTATTTATTTATTGTATTATTTGCACAGTTTACAAAATATATAAAACAACAAAAAATAGAATACCCTGTACGTAAATACTATGCATCAGAATATAATACAATAGCATGCTTATACATAAAACCTATTGACTCTGTAAAGTATTAATTTTATTTATTTGGGGTTTAACGTAGCTTTCAACACTGTACAGGTCATATCACGACGGGTAGTTGGAAGGGCAGAGGAAACCAGTACACAGAGTTCGCTAGGGTTCTGTACTGTAAACTGCTGACCAACGGCAAGCAACTACCAGCTTTCCCACATAGGGCCTTGACGGGGATCGAACCCCGGCCTCAGAGGTGGGAGGCGAGAGTGTTACCACTCTGCCACCGTTGCCCCCTGTAAACAACTAAAAATAAACCTTCTTCAATTTAACGAACATCATGAATGACTGTAAAATATAATTTTAATTTAACAGCTTTTGTGTTAATAGTAATTTAAATGTACATACAAACAAGCGCACTCAAAGAGCGCAGACCTCCGCCAAGGGAGCTCAATTCCTGGACTATCATCAAAATCTACCCTAAAATTATCTTGCTATAACTTCCTTTAACAAAAGCCTGAATCCAGATGATACAGAGTGTGATCCAGATCACTCACAAAATCTAATTACTTGTTCCTTGTCCCATATAGAACATTTCCTGAAAATCCAGCCATAACTTTTTGAGTTATCTGTCTTTAAAAATTACATTTCATGGATCCTGAAGATCCAGATAGTGATCCGGATCACCCCCCAAAATTTAATCATTTCTTTCATTTACCTTTTCAGACATATCCGGAAAATTTAATCAAAATCCGTCCATAAGTTTTTGAGTTATCTTGTTCACAAACGCACAAACAAACAAACCCAGGCAAAAACATAACGTCCTTGGCGGAAGTAATGAACACCACTTTTACTATTGTAATCAAAGCAAAGATTTTCTTTAGAAAAATATAGAATCTATAGTTACAATAGATCTGGCTACAATCAACAATAAGCATTAATACTGATCTATTACATTTTTGAAGCTATTTTTGGAATCCTTAATATTGATAAGAGTGTGATTTACTGGATTAACTGTATACTACCTTCATGTAAATGGTACATTAAGTCATCCTAGTTTGATAATAGAAGAATATTTTTTATCTAATTTTGTTATCTCTGCTCAAATGCATATATGTGTGGTGTTGCCTTTAATATACATGTAGTTAAACCCATTCGCCATTGTCATTTTGAGGCAAAATATAAAGAGCTATGTAAGTGAAAATACATATCAGCATAACTCCATATTGCATTTAAACACCTTATCTAATCCCACTGCTATAATGCTTAATCTCTGTAAGACCAGATTTTAACTCAGATAAATATAACCACAGTTCAGAATTTATTAAGCCATTGAGATCCATACACCAGAGACGACGGGAAACAAAGGAAAAAAATAATTGCAAAACCCTGCCTAATATTTCTGTTTTAATCCCTTTCTTGCAATAAGCAAAGTCTGTGGATACATATTAATATTTCATGTTGTTTAAATAGATAAAGAATTCCTGAAACCAATACAAAAGCTTAATTATCTTTACCTCTGCCAATGGGGATTACTTTTTTGTTTATAAAACTCCTTGAATATAGATTTTGATGAAATGTTAACAATGGCCCTGGGACTAGATGATTAAATCTGGATCACTGTCTGGGTCTTTTTTATTACACTCAAGCAATATTTTGGGGGTTCAGCCTTGGTGGATATCTGCACTCTAAAAATTGCTGTTTATATGTCAGTCCTATAGACCTATCTAACATAAATATGTATGATATTTATTTGTTACACATGTCCAAGAAGAAATATTAAGGAAAGTAGTGGGCTGTACACTTTAGTACAGTGTTAAACTCCTTTCTTAATGACATATGTTTAATCATGACCATTTCCTTTTACACATGGCAGAGAGTTGTGTTCACTACTACCAAGTATCTTAGTGGAAATCATTTCATCAAAGTTGTAAATTTTAACCATTTTTAGCAGGGAGACACAAAGGTTACAGTACAGGGCTTAACATAACTTTTAACAGCTAAAATCATATAAAGACATAGCGTCATTGCTTACCAATTTTATCCATCGGTTGGATTTGAAACCTCGACATCACAGATACATGAAATTCAAATGATTTGATAGCAATCTTATTACCCTGGCAATGGCGTTTGGGGGGGAACTTGGATGGCCTTCATGGTACCTCATACTAATCAGAATCCAATCATTTCTTCATTCCTTGATGATATATTTCCCTCCTGACCATGTCACGTGGTCCACAAGCTCTCAGTTATGACTGATGGTGGCCAGTGGCAAGGTGAACAAAACATACAAATAACTTCTGTTAATTAATTTATTTATTTGGGGTTTTACGTCGCTTTCAACACTGTACAGGTCATATCACGACGGGTAGTTGGAAGGGCAGAGGAAACCAGTACATAGAGTTTGCTAGGGTTCTGTAATATAGGAATAAAAGACATATTCGAGTGCTTTATGGTGGTTTTAAACTATCGAGCGGCTGAATATTAAAGCCACGAAGCCCGAAGGGCTGAGTGCTTTAATACAGCCGATCGATAGTTTAAAACCATCATAAAGCACGAGAATTTGTCTTTTATTCCTATTCTAAAATGGTTATATTAATAATTTGGTCAAAATAAGTGGTAAATCTTCGCAAAAATCAAAACAAATCCAACGCCATGTTGGCTGTTCCATCAATACCACATACATAGTGATAGCTGTTGTAAAAATAAAGGATATTTGTTACTCTATTTTCACATAATTTGTCATGAAATATATGCGAGATTGTCACTGTAGATGGTTTCAATTTGTTGTAAGCTTTGAAACGATTTGCTATTTATTAAAATCAAGGAAAAAATAACAATTTTATAAATATTTTTACCGCGAGTCATTTGTTGACATTTGTACGCCAAGGGACGATGTAACAGATTTCAACAGCGTGCTTTATTTACCGTTCTATATTCGCGGTTCAAGCATTGCGCAAAAGACGTGTCCAAGGTCACTGCGCAGCGTACCATTTTAGAATGTAAACTGCTGACCAACGGCAAGCAACTACCAGCTTTCCCACTTGAGGCCATGCTGGGAACCGAACCCCAGGCTTAGAGGTGGGAGGTGAGAGTGTTACCACTCTGCCATCGTGGCCCCAATAACTTCTGTTAATGCTGCTGCACAGATAGGTTAATGTCCACAGAGAGGGTAATGGATTAAGCTCATTAATGATTCAGATATATCTACACCAGATATTTATGGTGTCCAGACATGAAACCAAGGGTCATCCAAAGAAGAGAGAGCCACGTGGCTTCAAAAATTAGCAAATGTAGTGATTGCCCCGGTTGAATCCAAGTCATTGCGGGACTAGTTGTCATTGACTGACCATTTTGATTTTAATTCTTTTTTTTGAATCATCAAGTCTTACCTTGAATGAACTCCACACATGCAATTATAACATGCTTAGTATGGTAGAGTTTTAACCCTTTCTATCCCAATGGAAAAACCATGATTGTAAAAAAAAACATTTTACACGTATTTATGCTAAGCATACTGAAAAGTAAGAAATACTAATTTATATTTTCCCAGTACTGGACAACTGACATAAAATTAATTGAGTTATTAATGGGACTAAGCTCCTAAACCCCAATAAATAACATGTGTGTCTGTATTTCAATAAAATTACAGGATCCAATTGCTAAAAACCGTAAAGTGTATACTATTGCCAAAATCTGGTGCAGGTAAAGAAAAAACTATCCATATATTTAACCATGACCCACCTGGTCGAAATCATAGTATTTTTCAGCAAATATAGAGACCACAACCATCACAAGTGTTCTAGTACCGTGTACGATGTAGGGTCACTTTTGGGCTACTTGGACAAAGTCACAATTGACTTTGGGTGACACTATAAATCACAACATGCCTAGCAGTATCACGTTTTAATTTGCTTTTGTGTTGAAGGTAGATAATAATGAATTATTCCCCTGGTTTTTCCAGTTTGGGTCCAAACTTAAGAGTATTTTAAAATTTGAAGTCACAAACTACATCAGTATATGTGCCTATTCCATTTGATATTACATGTAGAATGTCTAGTTTAAATGGAGACTTTGGTTAAAACTGATCCATTTGTCTGGCAAAATATAGTCCAAGTAACATCGGGCATGCTTACATTTTAGCTGGGCTTATCTATGTGTAATTCTAATTGAATTTTTATGGGACAGAAAGGGGCCAAGCACCACCTGAAAACACCCAGGGAATATTAAGACTAAAGTCTAGAGGTAGGCTTTTTAGCTGCTTTCTGAAAGAGGCAACAGAGGGGGATGCATAAATCTCGCCACAAAGAGCATTCTACATAATGGGAGCATCAAAAGCAAAAACTACAACTAAACTGATTTACAGATTTTTAGTGGATGGCTGAAACTTTAGTACGGATACAGAGCAAAATACTTTGACAAACCAGTGGGAAGAAACTTGTAAAAAAGTGTGGCTGTTTTAACACTGAGTGATATTCAACAGGCAGCCAGCACAGTTAAGAACAGGAGTTATACTGGTGTATCTACTGGTGTTTGATGCAATTCTAGCCACACTATTTTGGATGCATTGCAATTGATGTTGATTGAAGCTAGAAAGACTCTGAGAAAGTGTATTACAGTAACCCAGATGGCCACTGACAAGAGCATTGGCAAGAATAGAGCATCATAAGTAAGAGACCTCTAACCCAACTGAAGTCCCAGAGTTGCAGACACTCTGAACTTGTTCAGACAAGGAGAAATCAGAGTCAAACCACACGCCCAGGTTCTCAACTGACTCAGCCAGGCAGAGAGGGCTACCCAAAATGTCTATTGCGGAAACATACTTTCAACCTATCCTTGTGTCTTTTTGCACCAAGGAGTATAAACTCAGTTTTATCAGAATTCAACATGAGTCTACTGGTTACCATCCACTATTTTACATCATCATGACCCTTGTTCAACTGTTAAAGGCAGAAGAGGCATTCTTCTGCTACAACTGCACATACGGTTGAGTGTTGTGGCATAAAGTGAAATTAATACCTACTTGTTTAACAATCACCAAGCTGGGGGAAGTAATATACGTGGAAAACAGCAAAGGGCCCATTTCAGAACCTGGAGCAATTCCAAGCAAGAAATTACAAAGATCAGGCAACGTGGAACCAATTTATTAAGCAAAGATTAAGCAATGATTTGCTTTTAGATCTGGGGAGAAAGATATGAAGAAGAAACATACAATTGCATGACACCACAATAAAACCAGTTATTTTTCTCCATTCCAGCTATAAATCTCCAAAACAATATTGATTCATTAGGATGACATTTCGAGGGTATATATGTCTTGCCAGCCCCAGCCATGAGAAACGTACATAAAAATTGAAACCATATTCAATTAAGTTTTGGTGCACAATTGAAAAAGTATTAAATATAGCAATGTGTATTTTAATTACATATTTATCCTTTTGTTTAGTATGGCAATGACTCTTAATAGTTGCTCAATTGTAATTTTATTTGAAGCACCTTTTACTTCCCTGTTGTTTTGCAAAGGGGATACAGGATTCCAATTGGGCTGGGCATAATATATTTGATTTTTCCTATTAATATATAGTGGTCACTATGGTAAATACAACATCTAATTCTGTTTAATTCTACAGAAAAAAATTAAGTTTCTGCAAAGAAATTATTTAGCAAGGTTTAGTTTGCTTTAGTTTGTACTACTTGACCGACTATTCAGAAATTGACTAATTTACAAAATGGCGTACAAACATTTTTCAAGCAGGTTTTGGGATGATGTTATCCATACAAGAAAGGATGTCTGCTTAACTTGCCAACTTGTTTTGTATGACACTAAAATATATTCAAAGTTTGTACATTATTTTGTAAAATACCAAGTTACATGTAAGAGCTAAGTTGGTCAAACAATACAAAATTAAGTAGATTTACTAAAACTGAGTCAGTCATATAAAATAAGAAAAAAATGGATACAAACCAAATCAGGTAATATAAAGCAAATCCTTTATATAACATAGATTATGGCAGGGTGTAACACCCAACAGATCAGCCTTGCACAGTCACGACTGAAAAAAGGTTGGCCTGTGATTATTCAGAACAGAAATTCTCACTTGGAGATGTATTTAAACATGTTGAATATCTTCATGGGTATCTAACATTACAATGATTATGCCCCAGAAGTTCATTAGTGCACAAAATGTGGCTGTACAGTCAAAATAACTCTCACAACCAGAAAGTCATGGCAATCAGCTCAGCCCGATAGTCTTGTCAGACAGGAGGCAAACTTGCGACATTACAGTTATCTTTATAATATTCCCATTGAAAATATTATTTATTATCTACTAAATAACTGCAATATGTTATTAGTCTTATGTATATTTAAAAATTACAATTTTTTATTAATTTTTTTAGTGGTCGCATGCTATCGTATGTCTCTTCTACCTATTTTACCCAAAGATCTAACAGAATATTATTGCTTAATCTCAGGAAGTAATTACAAGTCAATGCATTAGGAGAGATTGATGTTCTATCTCTGTGGGTCAGCCTAATATTCACAGTATTTATAGCCTAGGTAAAAGAAACTTATCTCAGGTTCTCCCTGTGTGTTTTCATTAAACCCCGAGACAAAATAAATATGTGATGAAACGGATATTTCCCTGATTCCAATAAATGGTTATCTTTGAAAAAAATATTTATGTGACGTCTAATATGATTTGGAACGCAGTAATTAGCCGCGGCAATGCATCAACGTGATAGGGAACTTTAAAAGGCAAATTGCTTGAAGGTCTCAGTATTGCTGACTAATGTAATGTTTCTTGTAAACAACAAAATAGGTTTTGTTCTGCATTCCTTATGTGACAGTTATACTGCAGGCTGTATTATCTACATTTATCAAAGCTTCGTGTAACTCTTCGATCCTCCTAGTTGTACTGTAACACTTCTGTCCGTAAAAGTTCCATACTGTGGCTTTCCTTGCTAAAATACCTCTGTATTGCTGACTCATTTAACTTTTATTTCACATCATTCCTCTTGTAAACATCAAAATATGTTCTGCATTCCTTATGCCTAAATTTATCGGTTGATTATTTAACTTTTTCCTCCTGGTACTGCCAGTAAAGGTTGCATTCTGTTGCATTCTTTGCTTTGTCCATGTCCAACCCACCAAAAGTTTCCAACTGTGTTTGAAATTTATACCAAGAGTAGATAGTAACATTAATGTATCTTTACAACATTTTTACCTTGGCCATCTTTACAACATCTTTATCTTGGCCCAAAAAAGGGAAAGGGCAAAAGGTATTGTAATCGGGTCTGTCTGTTTGTCCGTCCATACACACAAAATCTGAACATTGTGTCTGGGTTATATGTTTAAACAAAGTGGTGTCTAACCATGGTCCTCGGCACAAAAAGTTCTGGACCATAATTTGGATCACTTATCAAGATATTTTTTTTGTGATTTTTAAGCACTATCCACATAACAAAATCTTTGACTTACAGATTTACAGATTTCAAACTCATCACCCAGGAGTGTGACATCAATCATACTACTGAGCCCCTAATCATCAAGGCACCAATACATGTAATTGCATGGCCCGCTGACACCGTCACTTACTCTGTACAAAGATACTGATGATTATTTGTTCATGTTATTTATCCTCCAGCTGCCCATGTGAAATATAAGAGGTTGCGTAAGACTGGAAACATCATGGTCATCAACCTTGCACTGGCTGACCTCTGTGTAACAGCCATTGCTGATCCCATGTGTATTTTGGGTAAGTTGGAAAAGGTATATTTTAGAAAATATCGGGTATTCATTAACTGAACTGGTCTTGGCATAAAATGGCAGGTATTTGCATGAAACTATTTAAAGTGAATTACTTTGTAGACACAGATTCACTAAATATAATGACCAGTTTAATAGTAAATCTATTTTATACCTATTTTCCATTGGTGGACTTTGCGAAAGACTGGCTCTACAACCATGCCTTTGCAGCAAGTTGTAGAAAAACTCCTGTCCAAAAATACAACAAAAAATATATGTTAGCCTGTTTTTTCTGTGTTTTTTTTTAAACAAACATTATCTGACTGCACACATAGTACTGACAGTCTCTTCTCACTGTGGTTTATCTTCGACTTGAGGGACTTGTAGTTATTTTTCTTTAATACCATTTTAAAAGAGAGAAATGTGTGCTTTTTAATTCTTTCACAAATTAATGAGTGTGATAAATCAAATATATCAGAGATGTATTGAAACACTGGTACTTGTTTGATGGTTTTACTTCCCCCCCCCCCCAAAAAAAAAATATATATATATATACAGTTACTTCTGCACCATTCAACACAATATCAGAAATCTAATATATAAGTATACCACACAGTATTTCCATCAAACATCCAGATATATACTGGCACACCATACAAAATTCCATTGAACATTTAAAAGTCAAAGGTTTTTTTACATTCACCAGCCAGGGTCATAATGTGACAAGTCCTCAGGATTGCCACTTGTGGGACTAGAAGCCACACAGAGGTGACAGCCTTTGATGAGATGCCCAAACTTGCTAACCACTAGGCCATCTAGGACCTCATTAAATTTTTTAATGCATACTTGCTGATCATAAAACATTCCATGAAACATTCAAATGTATAATCAGATATCACACAAATTTCCATTACATATTTCAAATATATACTTGTCAGTCATATAAAATTCCATCCAATATCTCAATATACTACTTTTCTGCAAGAGAAAATTCCATCACACATTCCATTTAGTCAGTCACTTCTTTCTGAACTTCTCTCTCACAATCCCTTAACTGTGAGCTGATTACTGCTCTGATTGTACATAAAACCTCCATCAAATGTTTGAAGATCTATACCATCCATAGTCCACATCCGACATCAAGGTCATAAGTCACATATTTTTGTTATTATATAAAATAGCATTGTATATTCAATTGTTCACAATGGAATAATTTACGCGAGGAGATCCATTCTGCCCAACTCTCACCTGTTTCAGAAAAAGGTTAAGATGATGATTTTTTTTAATTGGATTCTGGTGTTGCACCTTAGAGTCTACCTGGACGAGATTAAGTGCTATAAAAACACAGATTAGAATAGCATAGAATACTTGTTCTATCTAATCTAATCTAATGTGGACTTTTATAGCACTTAATCAACACCACTGATGAACTCTAAGGCGCATTTGAACATAAAGCAAGGCAGTTAACATTAATCGAAGGACACAGACAGGTCATACCAAGGGGACACAGGGGTGACGGGGGAGGCTGTGGCAGATAGGCTTTTGCAAACAGGTAAGTTTTGAGCTTATTTCTGAAGGAGGCAACTGATGTTGCACTGCGCACATCATGATGGAGTTCATTCCAGATCTTAGGAGCATCAAAGGCAAAACTATGGTCAAAATGTTTGACTGACTTAAAGACAGATGAGTGGAAAGGAGGAACTGTAAGGTATTGATGATCTAGGTGACTATGCCTGGTACTATAGGGACAACTGCTGAGAGACAAGAAAGGTTCAAAATAGGAAGGAGCACCAATATTCACAAATTTGTACACTAGTGTTGCAGTTTTGAAAATACATCGATACTTAACAGGCAACCAGTGGAGTTGCTTTAGAATGGGTGTAACATGAGCATACTTTCTATGATTTGTAACAATACGAGCAAGGGTATTCTGTGCATTCCATATCCAGGTACACTGAAGGGCAAACAATTCTTTGATGGAGTCCCTTGGCTTTGTGAACTGATTGCATCCCTCTGTCTGACGGCCTGTTTCTGCGCATTCTTCAACCTCAGTGTCATCACCCTCAGCAGGTTCCTTTTTGTCTGCTACAATGACTACTACCACCAGGTAGGTGTTGTTTCTAAAAGTAACGGTGTCATGTTGTATACCACAGAATGAGAGTCCAAAACCATCTACTTCAGGGGAATGAAGATAACTTCATCCTAACCCCTTCTGCAACAACGCTGCATCTGTCTAGTCAGCCAAACCTTTTAAGATTATCGGTTGGGGGTTTTAACTGCAGTTAAATAACTAAGGTCAGATCACTGCAGGTTATCAGTATGTCATGACCTCTATTCAAGCCAAATACCACTGGGGTAAAAAGTAATGGATTAAACTTGTGTGGCATTAAGTCACTGAGGCCCTTCTGCGTTGAATTGAAATGGAAGGTCCAGATAGATTATTGTTAATGCCAATGTCAAAGATATAATAAAAAGAAGCAGTCCAGTGGTCTGATTTATATAAAATACAATAAGTCGTTTAAAGTTGGTTTTTATTTTTGAAAATGTTTCAGCTTATATTTGCTTTATTTAAATGTGTCAATCAGAACGGTGGATTATCATCAACATAAGATTTGTAATTTTTACACTGACACTGAGTTGTGAACACTAAAAATATACTAAGATGTATCATTTTTACACCCTAATTTCAGTGGGGAAACTTTTTCTCCTGACTTGCACAAATTATGCAGTTGTACATATAAACTTCTCGAGCTGGTGTCCTATCCCTTCACCCATAAGATCGAGCGATCATACAAAATGTTAGAGGTCTGTTCCATTTCTGCAATATATCGTCAACCTTGCTCCCGATTGTAAATTGCCAGGAATCAGGAACTGAATCTTATTTATCTTTATGATCTTAGAGCCATTGTAAGGACATCCTGTATGGAAAATACGGAACTTGCCAATAAATTTATGAGTACAGCATTCTGGAGTCCATTGGGAACAGTTCACGAAAAATTTAAAATGTTTGAAATTGTTTCAAACATTTTTGAAATTGTTATGACATCGTAAACCCATTGTATTGTCATATTTTTAATCTTACAGCAATCTTAAACCTATCTCACAGGGGCCATGGTGGCAGAGTGGTAACACTCTCGCCTTCCACCTCTGAGGTCGGGGTTTGGTTCACGGCTCTACTTCAAGTGGGAAAGCTGGTAGTTGCTTGCAGTTGGTCAGTAGTTTACAGTACAGAACCTTGACCAACTATATGTACTGGTTTCCTCTGCCCTTCCAACTACCCGTCATGATATGACCTGTAAAACCCCAAATAAAAAAAAAACAAATAAACTGATCTCACACTCATACAACAATCTTTTCTATCTTGCAGCGGTCGCAAACCTATCTGTTTCATCTTAAGTCTGTCATAAACTTTTCGGATATCAATCGGATGGATTGGGAAGCTATCTGCTATCAGAAGATTTTCTGAGGCAATGGCAAGGCCAATCGGGAAGCTTTCGCAAAAATATCTTGTGCATCGAGAATACATGCTAAACCTCATTGCAAACAAAAACCTAGATTGTAAATTTTTTATTACTTTATTTCATAAACCTATCATAAACCACAGTTGCAGAAATGCAACAGGCCTCTTAACTTGTTCAGAAATCTGTCTGAGTATTAATTTTGGCCTGAGTATTGCAAGTTGTAACTTATATTAAAGACTCTTATGTTGTGAACTCATTTTATTATATGACCAATCTTCTTATAAAAATAGACCTGTAGCTTCTTAGCCAAGCAAAAAGATGAGTCCCATGAATCTGCTGAGGAATCTTCTCTGCTCCTATCACTTTATAGTTTTCAGGGTAAACCAAATCAGAATCAGAGTTTTTAAGCCTTGCTTCCTGCTATGTGTTCCTGTTTTGTTTTGTTGTTTTCTCTACTCAAGAATTATAAATGTGTTTTTTCATGATATTTATGGGGACTCCAGAATTTCATTTAATTGTAAGATATATCATAAGAGCAAAATAAGAACAAACAAGCTTAAAACTTAAGCTTAAACTTTCTACGTTAGCAAAATAGTTTCACCATAACTTTTCAGCTTCTTACTCACATGTGTATATCCATTACAAAAACGTAATAAAACTTTAGTACAAAATGTAAAAGTAAATATCTCTAACACAATATATGATGCCTGCACAAAAACTTGAAGTTTTTCAGCTTCTTACTCACATGTATATATCCATTAGACAATAGTAATGAAAATTTAGTACAAAATATAAAAGTGACTATTTGTCACATAATTGTAGCACAGTATACCCAGAAGCATTTAAATACCCGTTAGCTCCAGAATTTTTATTAGAAATTATATGTCTAAATCAAACTAATAAAACACTGGTCCATGATATCACATATATTCATTCATAAATGACAGACAGAGGCAGTCAAGGACTGAAATTAATGTTGTTATATTAAATATATTTAAACTCCAGGTTTTCACTAAGAAGAAGACGATCTTCTTCTGTATCTTTGTGTGGATAGCAGCCTTTGGTTTCGAGATGCCAAACTTCATTGGATGGGGAGACCACTACTTTGACCAGAAAAACCATCAGGTGTCATAGCTAAATAATTTGCTTCCTTAGGCTTAATTGACAACTAACAAACAGTAATAATTACTAATAACAAGGTCAATATTCGCAAAAGGGACCAAACTTAAGTTCAGCCAAAACTCACTCAAGTTTAAAGCTGTTTATACTAGACTTGAGAGCTGAGTTTTGACTCAACTTAAGCTTGATCCCTTTTGCGAATACGGCCCTTGACCTGAACCAAATATGTACCAAGCCTTAGTGACTGATTGTTTTGTCAACACTAACTGACAAAAAAACAGTCCCCCCACTATAATGTGGCTGATACTGATTTCCTCAACAAGCAAGTCAATCTAGATAGGAAATAATCTGTCTCATCAAAGCTATTCTAATGTTTCTAATGCTTACTGTGGAATTATCTCAGTACAATGCTGTATGTTGTTTAGTTGGGGGGCATGGTAAGACACTTGCCTCCCACCTCTGAGGTCTGCATATCAAACCCCGGATTCCATGTGGGAAAGTTACTGATGGTCGGCAGTTTACAGTACAGAGTCTTGACTGTCCGTATGCACTGGTTTCATCTGCCAATAAAACTACTCTTTTTGATTTGACCTATACAGTGTTGAATGTGACTTTAAAACACAAATAAATACCTATATTGTTCAGTCATCCAATCCATTCTAGTTCTTATTGTATACATTTCCAGTGCATCTGGGACAGACGAGCCAGTCGCAGCTACTCTTTGTTTGTGGCTATCGTATTGATCATGACGCCTCTGGTTACCATGGTGATGGCTTATGCCATCATCTTCTTGAAGATCTTCAGAACTAAAAAAGAGATCATGAAATTCGATGATGAGAAGAAGGATGGACAGAAAAGTCTCTTGAGGTTAGCCCTGAGGATTTGTGAAACGTTTCTGAAGTTTATAATTGTCTATCCCTCAGACGATAATAGAGGTGCATCTCTTTAGAAACTACATGTATTTCTGGTTAAGCTGCAAAGCTTGATCAGTATCATTCATATAAATACATTGAGAAAGAAAAAGGTCATTAAGGTCTTTTGACTAACACACATGGTAAGTGTTACAGGAAAACTTTTAGAATGGCACATGCAAAAATTTATCACGAATGAAAATGACAAGATTATGCCCAGTAAAGATTTAAAACATTTTTAAATGGTTTAAACATTTGCAAAAACGTTTTAAAACCTTATTCTCGGTTTACAAAACGTTTCCAAGTGAATGTTTACAATTTAATGTTCTCTACACTAACGTTTTGGATAGACACATTTATTAAACATTTATAAAATAACTCAAGAAACTGAGGTTTGACTGGAAACATTTTTACACATTTGTAAAATAGCTGAAGAAATGAAGATTATGCTGGAAAGTTTCACGTTTTTGACATATTAACTATGAAATGTTTGGTAAACAATATACACAAAACATTTTTAAATGACATTGGTTGACACTGTTCTGTAAATGTTTGTCCTGAAAATGTTTTACAAACATTTAATAGTAACTGGATTTCATACCCATCATCTTAAAATGTTTTTGAAATATTTTATCAAATCTTTTGAAAACATTCTGTCAAAAATGTTTGTTATACCAATATTTTCAGAATGTTTATTAAATGTTTATCTTAAAACATTTGCAAATAAAGATGGCGGTGAGCAATAATAGGGGATTTTAGAGGACTTTGTCAAAAATTGAGAATTTTAAAACAATTTTTAAGCATGACAGTGTAAACATTCCCTTGCAATCGTTTAGTAAACCAAAACATCAGGTTTTAAAACATTTCGTAAATGTTTAAACCATTTTAAAGTGTTTTCAATGTTTACTGGGACGGTTTCTGAGATACAGCCAGGACAAAACTTTGAAGTTCAAGGTCACTACAGAAAGGTCTTGCCATGATGTCGCACAGCTACTCTCCCTAACCAATATACCCTACCTAGTATCAACTTCCTACACCATATGCTTTCTTGCCGGACAAGATTGTCAAACTTAAGGCCACTACACCAAGAGTTCAAATCAAGGTCACACATATACCTACACTCCCCCATGCAAAGTCCCTACCAACCATTAATTTCCAACACCATAACAGTTTCTGAGATTCAACCTGGGTAAAGTTTCTGCCACCACCCGCCAGCACATCCAGGTATATGCCAAATACAGCTTGTGGTGGATTATAAATATCTGTATGGCTATGATCACCATAAAATGGTCTATCTTGTCTTATTCTCACTTGAGCCAGCACAGCATATCCGCCAGCCATTGTCCTCAGCTATTAAATTTGTCAAAGTGTCAAATTTTAAAATAACACACGTTTACTTGTATCTGCAACAGTTACACTTGTTTTTTTGTTTCACTGTGTGTAGAAAAGAATGGATGGAGACATTCCGTAGCTGTAGGACCATGTGTTGTATCGTGGTGGCTTTTGTCATTTGCTGGACCCCATATGCTGTTGTTATTGCAGTGGACTATGCTGATACGTAAGTAGCAACTAAGTAACATATAGAACCCTCTATAGTTCTATTAGCAGTAACTTTCCTTTATAAGACCAGTCAATAGGGCTGTTCTGTTGTGGTGATCGCACCGCAATAAAATAAAACCACATCATCATTGGTGGGTGTATTTGATGATAGATTCTGATATTTTCCCAATAGGTTTCTGAGTAATTTTGCGATTGGTTGAAGAAGTCTTCAGGAAAGTTTGTGATAATTTTCTAATTCATCCAAATGGTTTATGACATTTATGGTGGATTAACTTAAGATGGAAGAGATTGTTCTATGAATGTGAAAATAGATTTTAAAATGCTGTAGGATCAATAAGACAATTTTTTGAATGGTATGTTAAGTTTAAGATTGGTTCGGGATGGGTTCCGGAATGCCACATCTGATACGAATTGGGAACAGTAAATAATAAATTTCAATTAATTTCGACCATTCAAGGTTATTGGGAACAGCCCCTCCCCGAGAATTCTTATTGGTTTCCAATTCAAAAACTCCCCCAGTCACAAGACAGTCCTAAATGGCCTAAATACATTCCTGTTGTGTTTATGAATAGTCCAGTTGCCTCCCGAATGGCAAATTTTCGAGGTTGTTACCCGAATCTGGGAGATCAATAACTGCAGAGGAACAATAATATTACATGTTATCAACTTTATCATAGCAAAACAATCCTATTACATACTATAATCTTTACCACAGTGGAACAATCCTATAACATGTTATAATCTTTGTCATAGTGGAACAATCCTATTACATGTTATAATCTTTACCATAGTGGAACAATCTCATTATGTGTTCTAATCTTTACCATAGTGAAAAATCCTATTACATATTATCATCTTTACCATAGTGGAACAATCCTATTACATGTTATCTTCTTTAAACCCTTCACCACTTCATGATGCATATTACCACAGCGATTTCACACCACCAGAATAGCTGTTTACATAGCACAGTTTCATTGAAAAAATAACACAAAATTGTTTTTCCTCTAGATTATTGCCGATGTCTATCATAAAAACTGTTTTATTTTGTAAAGTTTTTAACTTGTATGTAAAACCATGTGGTTAAGGATGAATGTGGGGTGGGTTCAGAGTCCATGTGGTGGGATTAGAACACATCAAGGGGGATTCCATATCCATGAATGGGTCTTAAGCCTACCTCACAATTATCAAAATTGTCTATTGAGGAGGTTGATCTTAGCACTCAGAACGTTTGTAAACAAAGACTGAAGCTTTTAGGACAGACTGGAGATCAGTAGTTTTGGATTGCCAATGTTCAGGAGCATTCAGGAGTAAAGCTATCTTATCCATTCATATATCAATCTTATCCGTCTTGGCTTTGTAACCTATTCAGGAAGAATCAGTAGCCCATTAGACTGCTTTCAGGCTATCATAGAAATAAGTAGTAAAAAGTTTGTGTACACATTACAATCTGACATAACTATAGCTTTCCCCAGTTCTTTTGTTGGTTTAGTGGTTGATTTCAATCATGTGGGGGAGATATAACACTTGAAATTGCAAATTTAATAAGTAAATTAAATTTTTATAAGTTAATATCCTATCCAATGGACAAATGCTATTCCGGTCGGCGCGACCGGCTCGCCAAACGTCAGAAAAAGACGTCCTGTGTTTCCACCGGCCAGCCGGTCCTAGTACTAGTGCACTCGCCAGATGGCGTGTCGAACCCCCTTCCTGTATAGACAGCGTGACGTCATAGCATCTTTTTCGTTGTCTAAACCTATTAGACCCCTAGTAAGCTGATAGCGGGGTCGGTGGGAGGGTCTTGTGTGTCCATTGGATAGGGTATTAACTTATAAAAATTTAATTTACTTATTAAATTTGCAATTTTATTGCATTAATACATCCTATCCAATGGACAAATGCTGAATAACTACCACCTGGTCGGCGGGTAAGCTACTAGGGACTTAGATGAACTCATAACAGAACTAACAAAATTTCCTTTCAGGCCTGGGTCGACCTTGAGGTCAGACCCTTAAGGCTACAGTAGGTTACCGGAAGCCGGTCAACCAATTTACCCCCCCCCCCTTTTTTTACAGACCTGCTCTGAGGTAGGGGAAGAGAGGGCTGAGTTCAGTCCCATAACAAGAAGAAATAAACTTCCCGAAGGAAGCAAAGCGCAGTCTTTTTTTTTTCTTTTTTTATATATATATATGTACACTATTTACATATTTACAAAATCTCCTCCCTTCCTGGGTTATTTGTGGATTTGCTGAGCAGCCACTACAGGTCCCAGGTGATAGAGCTCAGAGTCAGCCCAAGCCACATCCTTCAGATAAAATTGTGTGAAGGTATTATGTGACTTCCAATGACATGCTGCCAAGATCTGTTCCAAGGAAATTCCAGCTTGGAATGCCTTAGAAGCAGCAAAGGCCCTGACATCATGGGCTTTGACCTGATGTAATGTGTGGGCCTCCTTGTCTGAAAGCTCATAGCATAGGATCACAGTCTGTTTGATCCATGAGGAGATAGTGGCAGGTGAGATATCCTTGTCGAAACCTTTCTTGAAGGAGACAAAGAACAACTCCTTATGCTGCCTGATATCTGAGGTCCTGTCCAAGTAGTAACGCAAGGCTCTGACTGGACAGAGTGACCTATCGGACTTGAGGGATCTATCCAAAGTTGGGGCCAGGGCTGGTATCACCACTGGGGCCACACACTCTGGACCCTCCTTAGCCAGCTGGTTCTTGGAAAGAAAGCTGGGAGATGGGTACAGGGACACCTTTGACCAGTCAGACTGGTGCCTGATATTTTTGTGTTGCCAGGCATGAATCTCACTTCTGCGTTTGCCTGAACCCAGGGCTAATAGGAAAACAGTCTTTAAGGTCAAACACTTCAAGGAAGCTTCCTTGATTGGCTCAAAGGGAGCCTTGGTCAGTTGGTGTAAGACCAAAGACAGGTTCCAGGAAGGTATACCCCTTCTACCCTTAGGTCTGTCTCTATGGAAACTATCCAAGAGGCGAGTGAGATTTTCATCTTTGCTGATGTTGAGGGTTAAATTTCCCAGTTTATCAGCAATGGCAGACCTGTATCCATCAATGGTGCTGGGCTGTAACTTCCTGTCCTCAAATAGAAACATAAGGAAGTCAGCCACTGACTTTACAGGGGGTGACCTGAAGTCCACCTGATTAGTGATGCACCACTTTGTAAAAATGGTCCATTTTGCCTCATAGACTGATCTGGTTGATCCTCTTTGAGGAGCCTCAATCCTTGTTGCCACTGCTTCAGAGAAGCCCTGCTCCTTGATTGCTGTGGCTCTAGGAGCCATGCATGGAGATTTAGGTTTGTCAGTTTTCTGTGAGGGATCTGATTGAAAGGTTGTGTCAACAGATTGGGCAGATTGGGCAGGCTCAGTGGGATCTGACTGGACATGGTCACTAGATCCCAAAACCAAGGCATGTTGGGCCACCCCGGAGCAATCAGAATGATTCCCTTGCAAGGGGAGTCCTGCAACCTCTCCACCACTTTGCCCAAGATGGCCGCTGGTGGAAAGGCGTATGTCCCATGGCAGACTGAGTGCATCCACTGCTACTGCCAAGGAGTCCGGTACTGGTGACACAAACTGAGGTAACTTGTTGTTGAACCTCGTGGCAAATAGATCTATCTGAGGTTGGTGCCACCTGCTGCATATAGCTTGGAAAACCTCGGGAAGGAGGGACCATTCTGTTTGAATGGTCTGGCCCAGTCTGGATAGCTTGTCTGCTACCACATTCAGCCGCCCGGGGATATGTCAGGCTTTTAGAGTTACTTGATGTCTGGTACACCAGGTCAAGATTCTCCATAGTAGTGCACAAAGTGTGCCCGACCTCATGCCTCCTTTCTTGTTTATATACGACATCACTGTATTGTTGTCGGTTGCGACAAGTACTATCTTGTTTGCACAGAGGTTTTGAAACTCTTTCAAGGCAAGAAACACTGCCTTGAGTTCCAGATAATTTATATGCAACTTGCTTTCTGGCAGTGACCAAGTCCCTGTGGCAGTGAATTCGTTTAAGTGAGCGCCCCACCCTTCTTTTGATGCGTCTGTAAAGATTTGCAGAGCATGCTTTATTGGGTGTAATGGTTGACCTCTGAGGACATTGTCTTCCTGTAGCCACCATTGTATATGAGGGTGCAGGGAGCTGGGAATTGGAATCACTTTTTCTAGTGACTCTGGTATTCTCCAGTGCTGCTTGAGGTGCCACTGTATGGGCCTCATATGCAGCCGGCCTAGGTGAACTTGTTTTTCTGTGGCTGTTAGGAACCCTATCAGGGACATGAACTGTCGAACTGGACAGTGTGGCAGTGACATTATTTCTAATATTTTGTCCTGAAGGTTTTGCCACCTGTCTGGGGTCGATCGGACCCGACCTGCCCGGAGGTCGAACTGGTAACCTACAAAATCGAAGATCTGCTTTGGAACCAGCTCTGACTTTTCCAAATTTACCAGCCAGCCTAATTTTTGACATATTCTCACCAGACTCTGAGTATGTTGAAGACAAGCCTGGTGGGATGTGGCTCTCACCAACCAGTCGTCTAGGTACTGGTGGATCCTTATACCCTTGTGGCTGGCCATCAGTTTCACCTCCTTTGCTATCACAGTAAACTCCAAGGGTGCTGTGGACAGACCAAAAGGTAGGGCTTTGAACTGGTATGTCTGACCCTGGACATGAAATTTCAGATATTTCCTGGATTGTTCCTGTATTGGTATATGGAAGTAGGCTTCCTTGAAATCTATCGAGGTAACCCACTCCCCTTGTTGGAGGGACATCCTGATGGTTTCCGGTGTTTCCATCTTGAATTTCTCCGCCTTGAGGAAAAGATTCAGGTTGCTCAGATCCAGGATAGGTCGCCATTTGTTGTTGGGTTTTGGGACTAGAAATAGTCTGTTGAAAAACCCCAGAGAAGTTTGGTTTCTTACTAGTTCTACAGCATTTTTGGCTATGAGCTGATGTAATGCCTCCAACAGGTAGCTGTTCCTGTGGGGATTGACATAGCAACTGATAACCTTGGGTGACCTTGTGAGCCTTGGCCGGATCCGGAAGGGAAGGGTGTAACCTTCTTTTAGGATCTGAACTACTTTTGGACCTGCTCCCAGATCCAGCCAAGTTTGCCAAAAGTTCTGAAGTCTTGCCCCTACAGGCAGATTTGGTGCAGCATTTTTGACATTTGTTACAGGTTGAGCACAAGACAATTGAGTGACACAAGAAACACTTTTCACAGACTTTAATTTGCAATTTTTGTAATGACAACCTGCTGACCCGGGACTTAATTCTCTCTTTTGGGAATGCCCGGGTGCAGAATGAACATGTGATGCAACAGGAAGCTTTACATTTAAATTTAAACCAGTGTTTATTGTCTGTGGTATGCTCCCGGCCAGCAGTCGTGGCTGTAACTTGGTTACACAATAATTGTCATTTATACGACTGCTGGCCCTTGGCTGGTCGTGATGAGAAGGTGGTGGTACGTCCTCTACCTCTCTTGAACTGCTTCCTGCCAATGGTTTTCCATGCGGGTTTCTCAGATCTGGAGTCCCGGTTAACCGACCTCTTATCTTGCCTTTCATAAGGGTGGTGCCAACCTTTGTTATGTGACCCACCAGCATGTCCCTTGGACTCTAGCTGGGCTATATCCTCCTCTGCCCACTTAATAACTGAGTCTGGGAACAAAGTTGAGATATGAAGGGGGGCTGATCTCAATGCTGTGAGAGTATCTGGCTTGATACCGGTCCTAAGGTGGCTCAAATATGCATCTCGGCGTACTAGGGTTAGGTTACCCATAGTAACAAAAACAAATTGTGATAAATGTTCCATGGATTTTGCAGCCGCCTGTGTAATGCTCGAGTTAAAGTCCATCAAATAGGTCAGTTCCTCAGCTGCTGCAGCTGCTTTGGACGAGCCCTTTCCTTTGTTTTCCGCCTTCAAAATCTTCAGCTGGTCCTTCATGTTCTGCTGAACCTTGAACAGACAACGGTTAAAACTGGCAGCTTGATTGCAGATAACTGAAGTCTCTCTGGCAGATCTCTCCCATCTTCGCAGTGTTTCCTGTGAAATTCTGCGAGATGCTATTCGATTGGACGACAATCCAGTATACTTGGCTATTCGACTATAGCTGCTGTTGAGTTTTGAAGCATCTATGTTCCATGATGAAATCTGTGAGGATTCAGCTTTAGGGTCGGAGTGAAGTCCATACCATTTGGACTGTGTTCTGGCTGGCCTCAGAAAAACATCTTTAGCTAGGCCACTGGCTTCTGATCCACGGGAGGGATAACCCTCAACCAAAGTGAGATTTAACTTGGCCAGTTTCCTACATAGCCAGTCTTCAGTAGGCATTTTAACCGACACTTTGCCAGGGGTTACAGTCTTGGGCCCTGCAAAAGGGTTATCATCTGAAGTGGAAGCTGTATTGTCCAGTTCTGGAATGTGTGACCAGCCCATGAAGGAGCGGATACCCTGCATAGTATCCCTATAATTCTGCTCTTCTGACACTGGTTGGTCCGGGTCCGGTACAGGCTGATCCGGGTCCTCAGATAACTCCCCTTCTTCAGTGTATAAATCCAGTGGTGGGTTATCCAACATGCTACCGGCCTGAGACGACAGACTGGAGATGCTATCACGTCTAGACCTGTGAAGAGCAGGGGAGCCGGTGTCAGCCGGTTCAGATGACAGTGGCCGGTCGGTAGCAGTAGGCCGGTCAGAGTAAGGTCGGTTAATATCACCTTCTCTTGCAGAGTGAAGGTCGGTTGAAGGGTCGGTGGCTGGTGTCGGTCGGTTGACTTTGGCTTGACTGGTAGGCTGATGCACAATAGCAGAGGAGCCCTTTCCAGTAAACCTTGCAGTTGAAGTCGGTTGGTGAGAACTAGTTTGACTGGCCGGCTGATGCTTGTTAGCAGAGGAGCCCGTACCAGGAAACTTAGTTGTAGAAGCCTGTTGACTGGTCATTGCTTGACTGGTCGGCTGATGCTTTGCAGCAGAGAAGCCAGTTCCAGTAAGCTTTGAAGTAGAAGGTCGGATGAAGGGTTCAGTCATATTTCCAACATCATGAGGTGGTGAGTGTGTGGGTGTAACTTTCACCTTTGAAGAAAAGGTCGGTTCAAAACTTTTAGCCATTATCAAAGCTTCCAGACGACTGAAGCGCTCCGACCATTTGCTATCCATTTCTGCAAATTTCTCATCAGTACTGTGTTTTGACATCTTTGTAGAGGGAGATTTTTCCTTCTTACTGTTCTTATTGTCTTTCTTAGGCTTCTTATCAGGTGGGGGAACTGGAGCAGGAGATTTCACAGATCCCTGTCCGTCAACGACCCCAATAACAGACACGCTTGACGGGTCGACAAGTTGTTCAGAATCCTGGGAAGGGGTTGAATCAGAAAGCTTTGCTTCACGTTTTTCCTTCTTAATCTTATAAGAGGGAGTAGATAATTGCTGGAGTTGCTCAGACGTGAGGCTATTACATATTTGACAGTCAGAAGTCTGTGGATCTGAAACACAAGGTTCCTTACCCTTTCCCTTGTCCCTGCATCGAGCACAATGAGAATGTGTATCAAAATTCGCCATTACGTGTCCGCACTTCCCTCTACGTTGGCCAGGAGATGACATGATGTATCCGTAACAAAATGGCAGTAAATTTACGTATCCGTAAACAATGTAACTGTTGAAATTCTTAAAATATTGCAGATAAAATAATATCCGTGTACACTAGTTCGCGCCAAACGAAAAAGATGCTATGATGTCACGCTGTCTATACAGGAAGGGGGTTCGACACGCCATCTGGCGAGTGCACTAGTACTAGGACCGGCTGGCCGGTGGAAACACAGGATGTCTTTTTCTGACGTTTGGCGAGCCGACCGGAATAGCATTTGTCCATTGGATAGGATGTATTAACGCAATAAAATAATAGATTAAATAACATTTCACCTTATATAATTTGACATGTAGTATTCACTAAATCATTTTTCAGTCTGCCCACCTGGGTGCACCTGTGGGTCACCTTCCTGGCTCACTTCCACTCTGTGGTGAACTTCTTCATCTACCTGGGGAACAAGGAATACAATGAAGCCTTCACAGACATGCTCTGCTGTCAGAGAAAGCCTGATGGAAGAGGCTTCACCACCACATCATCTAGCATGTCAAAATCAACCAAGCTGGAATCCAGCACAACCAACAGCCGTTACTAAACTAGCAGATGTTACTAAATGTAGAGAGAGATTCTTCTATCTACTATTCTATATCCCACTAGGTATATCTAGGTATCCAACAAAGCAACAGCTGTTATTAAATATAGAGTATCTTGCTATAGGATTCAACTCAACCAGGGTCTGTAGCTAAATTTAGTGTTTCTTTCAACATTTCTGTGATATTCTTTAAACCTCCATCTGCTTTTCTAAATGAATCTAACACAATAAGCAGCTGTTACATGTAGAGTTTTTTGAAGCCGTTCTGTGCTATTCTAATTCAATTCGGCTCAAGAAATAGTCATTACTTGCCTTCTTGCTTATGACTCATAAATTCCAACTGAATTAATTCAGATCAATTACTAAATTCCATCATTTTTTTGCATGTACGGAGAACAAATACAAAGGTAAACCATGGACAAAGGTAAAACTAGATAAATTATGCTGAAAATAATTCAATAACATATACTTTAGTTAAAACAAGGATAACTTGTATTTGGTTCTGACATGACATATTTCCTTCCATACTTTAGAAACAACCATTTTTTGTCACCACTTCAAAGACACTTGTAGGCATGGTTTCAAGTGAAACTGATGTACAATTGAAAGGCAGTTTCCCATAGAGTAAGGTTTTGTGATTATTTGGCCAAGATATTCCAATTAGTTTAACCATCATAATACAACAACCTTCACACACCCATAATTTAAGCATTATATTGCGGTCAGCTTGCCACAACATATGCATGTTGTTTTACATATTGTATCTTAATTGCTGTTAATCATTGTTAATATGTAATATTATCTAAATTTTAAGCTGCTTATGTCATGTTTGTACGTCCACCAATGAGGTTATGTTTTTAGGGGAAGTATATTTTGTCTGTTTGTCAGTGTTTGCAATAACCCCAAATTTATGAACCCACCTTTATTTTATCCGTATTTTCTATGTGCCTAGGGCCTGACCAAAGGAATAAGTAATGTTTTCTGCACAATCTGGTACGTACTATGGATATACAAAAATTATGTATTTTCAACAGTTTGATATTCAATGAGTATTTGTCTTGGTGGAGGCCTGTACTCTAGGAGTGCTTTTGTAGTTCTCAACGTTTAAATTCTCAATGAAAAATTTAAATATGAAATATTCAAGGACTGTTAAATCAAATAGTTTAACAATCCATTAGTTTAAAATTGCAAATTTAATAAGTAAATTAAATTTTTATAAGTTAATACCCTATCCAATGGACAATTTGCTAAACCGGTCGGCGCAGACCGGCCCACCAAACGCCAGAAAAAGACGTCCTGTGTTTCCACCGGCTGGCCGGTCCGTAGTACTGTGCACTCCCCAGATGGCGCCTCGTACTTCCTTCCTGTCTAGACAACCTGACGTCATAGCATCTTTTTCGTTGTCTAAACCTGTTAGACCCCTAGTAAGCTGATAGCGGGGTCGGTGGGAGGGTCTTGTGTGTCCATTGGATAGGGTATTAACTTATAAAAATTTAATTTACTTATTAAAGTTGCAATTTTATTGCGTTAATACATCCTATCCAATGGACAATTTGCGGCGGGTAAGTTACTAGGGACATATGTGAACTCATAATAGCAAATTTTAACCAAAGGTCTAGGCTGACTTTGTCAGGAGACCAATAGGCCCAGGCCTGGGTTGACCTTAAGGTCAGGAAACCCTGTAAGGTCATGGTCGGTTGCCAGCAGCCAGTTACCCGGGGTTATACCGACGTTGCCCCCCCCCCCTTTTTAACAGACCTGCTCTGAGGTAGGGGGAAGAGAGGGATGAGTTCAGTCCCAGAATGTCAATAAACCTCCCAAAGGAAGCACATCACATTTTTACTATGTACATGTAGAAACTGTTAATAGTATGTACATATATACAAATCTCCTCAATCGAAGGACCAATTGTGGATCTGCTGAGCAGCCCATACCGAGCCCAATTGTTAAAAACTCCGAGTCAGCCCAAGCCACACCCTTCAGATAGAACTGTGTGAGGGTATTATGTGACTTCAGTGGCAGGCTGACAAGATTAGATCTAAGGAGACTCCCGACTGGAACACCATAGGAGCAGCTAAGACCCTTACATCATGGGTTTTAACCTGATGTAAAGAGTGGGCCTCCCGGTCAGAGAGCTCATAACATCGGATCACAGTAGTTTGATCCAAGAGGAGATAGAGGCAGATGTCTTTGTCGGAACCTTTCTTAAAGGAGACAAAAAAAAACACCTCTTTATTCTACTTGAGGTCTGAGGTCCTGTCCAAATAGTAGCGCAATGCTCTAACCGGAGAAAGGGACCAGTCAGACTGGAGGGATCTATCCAGAGATGGGGGCCAGGGCTGTTATAACCACTGGGGCCACACTGTCTGGACCCTCTTGGCCAGCTGATTCTTGGATAGAAAGCTGGGTAATGGATACGGGGATACCGTTGACCAATCGGATTGGTGTCTAATATTCTTGTTTGCCAAGCATGAATCTCACTTCTGTGTCTGCCCTACCCAAGGGCCAAGAGGAATACCGTCGTGAAGGTCAAATGCTTCAAGGAGGCCTCCTTGATTGGTTCAAATGGAGCCTTATTCAGCTGGTGCAAGACCAGTGAGAGGTTCCAGGAGGGTACGCCCCTCCTGCCTTTGGGTCTGTCTCTGTGGAAACTGTCCAGGAGACGAGCGAGATTTTTGTCCTTGCTGATGTTGACGGGTGAATTTCCCAATTTATCAGCAATGGCTGAACTGTAACCATCAATGGTGCTGGGCTGTAGTTTCCTGTCCTCATAAGGTACATAAGGAAGTCAGCAACTGACTTTACAGGGGTACCCTGAGGTCCACCTGATTAGTGACGCACCACTTGTAACAATGGTCCACTTTGCCTCATAGACTGATCTGGTTGATCCCCTTTGAGGAGCCTCAATTCTTGCTGCCACCGCCTCAGCGAAGCCCTGCTCCTCGAATGCTGAGGCTCCAGGAGCCGTGCATCGAGATTTAGATTTGTCAGATTTCTGTGAGGGATCTGATTGAATGGTTGTGTCAACAGGTTGGGCAGATTGGGCAGGCTCAGTGGGATTTTGCTGGACATGGCCACTGGATCCCAAAACCAAGGCATGATGGGCCACCCCGGAGCAATCAGAATGATTCTCTTGCATGGGGAGTCTTGCAACCACTCCACCACTTTGTCCCAATATGGCTGATGGTGGGAAGGTGTATGCTTTCAGATCCTACCGTGGCCGACTGAGCGCATCCACTGCTGTGGCCATGGGATCTGGTACCGGTGACACAAACAGAGGCAACTTGTTGTTGAACCTCGTGGCAAATAAGTCTATTTTGGGCCGGTGCCACCTGCTGCATATTGAGTAGAAGACCTCTGGAAGGAGAAACCACTCTGTTTGGATGGTCTGGCCTAGCCTGGATAGCTTGTCTGCTACCACGTTCAGCCGGCCTGGAATGTGTCGGGCTTTAGAGTCACTTGTTTCCTGGTACACCAGGTCAAGATTCTCCATAATAGGGCACAAAGTGGGCCCGACCTCATGCCTCCTTCCTTGTTTATGTATGACACTACTGTGGTGTTGTTTTGGTTGCTACAAGTACTATCTTGTTTGAGCAAAGGTCTTGGAACTCTTTTAAAGACAGAAAGACTGCTTTAAGTTCTAAATAGGTTATATGCAGCTTGCTTCCCAGAAGGGACCCGGTTCCTCCTGCAGTGTGCTCGTTTAAGTGAGCGCCCCACCCTTCTATTGATGCATCTGTAAATATTTGCAGAGCAGGTTTTATTGGGTGTAATGGTTGGCCTGTAAGTACATTGTCTTCCTTCAGCCACCATTGTAAATGGGGTTGCAGGGACCTGGGGACTTGGATCACCTTTTCTAGTGATTCTGGTACCCTCCAGTTGTTTTTGAGATGCCACTGTATGGGTCTCACATGAAGTCGGCCTAGATGAACTAACTTTTCTGTAGCTGTTAGTAACCTATCAAGGACATGAACTCCCGGACCGGGCAAGCCAGTGGGGATAGCCATTCAAGCATAGTCTCTTGAAGGTTCTGCCACCGGTCCAGAGTCAGTCGGAACTGATCAGACCTGAGGTCGAACTGGTAGCCTACAAAATCGAAGTCTTGTTTGGGCTCCAGCTCTGATTTCATCAGCCAACCCAGTTGCTGACACATTATTTACTAGTTCCTGTGTATGTTGGAGACAAGCCTGGTGGGATCTGGCTCTCACCAACCAGTCGTCTAGGTACTGGTGGCTTCTTAGGTCCTTTTATATGGCCATCAGTTTCACCTCCTTTGGGATCATGGTGAACTCCAAGGGTGCTGTGGACAAACCGAATGGCAGGGCCTTGAATTGGTATGCCTGACCTTGGATGTGAAATCTCAGGTATTTCCTGGATTGTTCCTGTATAGGTATATGGAAGTAGGCGTCTTTGAAATCTATTGAGGTAACCCACTCCACTTGTTGGAGGGAGGTCCTGATGGTCTCCAAAAGGTTTGGTTTGTTCAGATCTAGAATAGGTCTCCAACGGCTGTGTAGTTTTGGGAACCAAGAAAGGTCAGCTGAAGAAGCCCAGAGATTTTGAACTGGCTCGACTGCATCTTGTCCATAAGCTGATGGATTTTTGGTGACCCTGTCAAGTTTGGTCTTGACTAGAAAGGGAGAGTGTAGGCCTCCTTCAACATTTGTACTACCTAGGGTAAAAGCCCCCAAGGCTTCCCAAGTTCCCAAAACAGATTTAGTCTGGACCCTACAGGCAGACTGTGTGCCACATTTGGGATATTTGGTAGTCTGACAAACATTTTCTGTCCCTCCGGACACTGGTCCGGACTGGTGACAATGAAAACCAGTTAAAAAGCCATCTGTTATGGATGTGGTCCAGTCCGGTGGGGCTGACACAACTCTTCACATTAATTGTCATTTGTATGATGGCTGACCCCTGACCGACACAATCAAAGCTTGTTGAGTGTGGACCGCCTTTTCTCTTGCTGTTCAAAAAACCCATTTGTTTTCTCAGTAACCAGCAATTTTGGCTATAGTAAATCTCTAGCCTGTGATACTCTGTAACCAGTAAACTGATAGGCTGGGCTGACCACCGAATTTAGTCACTGGTCTACTGGTCGGTTCCGGTTCTCTGTAACCAGTATTGAAAAGGGGCAAGACAGTAATTGTACCTGATAGCAGGTCGGTAGTCTCTGTAACTACCTGGTATGAAGTAAAACTGCTCATGAAAAATGCATAGCCGGTAACCGGTTGATGAGCTCTGTAACCGGTTGAAGCAGTTTCTGTGTAGGAAAAAACTTCCTGTCAGGAACTACACACTATTAGGCCCGTCATCAGTCTTAGGCCGGTGAATAGGCTGCTGATGAGGAGTGGCCAGCTAGAGGCAGGAAGGTTCTGTAACTGGCTAATATAAGGCAAGCTGTTCAATGCAGGCTGTGTAGCCGGTACCCAGTGGGTACACTCTGTAACCAGTTGTTGAAAAGACTGTACAAGGCTGTTTAGCCGGTCGGTACACTCTGTAACCAGTTGTTGAATTAAGTGTACAAGGCTGTGTAGCCGGTACCCTGTCGGTACACTGTAACCAGTTGTTAATGCAACTGTACAGGCTGTGTAGCCGGTCGGTACACTGTAATCAGTTGGTGAAGCAACTGTACAAGGCTGTGTAGCCGTTCGGCACACTTTGTAACTAGTTACTGAAGGAAATTTACAACTATCTTTTGTGTTGAATTCAGTCTACTGCCCGTTTCCTTCATTAATTAAGGTATTTCTTTTAAGCGCACGTCCTATTTGAAGATTTGACAGTTGCTGGGGAAGCCCTTGTGAGCTATTTTTAGAAGCAATTGTTGGTCAGCGTGTCACGTGACCAGCTTGCTGGTCGGTAAGACACGCGATTGGTTGATTGGAGCTCGTCATTTGTCGCGTTCTTTTGTGATATTTAAACATGTAAATGCGCAGTATTCTGCTCATCCACCAACGCCACTACCGACAATGAAGGTCGGTCCATGAGGGAGGGACTGGTATCACAGTAGACGAAAGTTGTGAAGAACGCACTTCCGACCTTCCTGGTCGATGAAAACACGTGACCAGCTTCGTGATTTGGTCGGAAGGACACGCGATTGGCTAACTGGAGATGACGTCAGTATTCGCGTTCTTTGTGTGATGCTTTACCAGCAACTTTACAGTCCACAAAACCCCACTACCGACAACAAGGCCGGGTCTGCAAAGCAGGGACTGGAGTCACAGTAGACGTGAGTTCTGAAGAATGCACATCCGACCTTGCTGGTCGGTGAAAACATGTGACCTGCTTCGTGACTGGTCGGAAGGACACGCGATTGGCTGACTGGATATGACTGTCAGAGGTCGCGTTCTTTTGAGCTGGTCGGCTGATGCTTAAAAGCAGAGAAGCCTGGACCAGTGCCCTCTGAAGATGAAGTCCTGGTCGATGCCGGTCTGAAGTCGGTTGATCAGCCGGCTGTGCACTCAAACCAGTGTCCTGGCCATCCACTGCCCTTACTACCGACACACGTGCCAGGTCCACAAGGGTGGGACTGAGAGTGACTTAACTCTGAAGAAAACTGAAGAATTCATCTCTTGCTTCTGATGAAAAACACTAAATACTCGAGCTAGGCTGGTGTGACTGATGCTATACAGCAGAGAAGTCGGTACCAGTGCGCTCTGAAGATGAAGAATGCATCTCTTGCTGGGGGAATTCCTTCTTTACAGTGTTCAAAACTACGTAGACTGAAGTTTCCCGTGATTTCTATTGTAGTACTAGAAAAGACGTTACTATGGTGATTGTAGCTGGAAGGTTACAGCAGGTACATTCTAACAAAAAACACGGATAAAAATACCTTGTAAGTAGTATATCCATTATATTTCTAAATATTGTCAATCTGCCCCTAACAACACAAATGTTGAATGGGAGGAAACTAGAAAATGGCGGCCTTCATATTTCTCGTAGATTACTGCCCTATCATCAACACTAACTGAGTCAACTAGGGAGCGCTTCCAGCAGATTTCTTAATGTATATCCGTGCTTGATATGTAGATATCCCTTCTACTCTAAAATATTTGCAAATAAGGTTGAAAATCCGTCATAAAGCACACTTTCCTTCAAACTCTGGAGATGATGAAAAAACACGTCCGCACAGTACACGCGCCAAACGAAAAAGATGCTATGGCGTCAGGTTGTCTAGACAGGAAGGAAGTACGAGGCACCATCTGGGGAGTGCACAGTACTACGGACCGGCCAGCCGGTGGAAACACAGGACGTCTTTTTCTGGCGTTTGGCGGGCCAGTCTGCGCCGACCGGTTTAGCAAATTGTCCATTGGATAGGATGTATTAACGCAATAAAATGTATAATTTGTATTCATTTATTTATTTATTTGAATTTTATATCAAGCCTAAATTATAACTTATCTGTTATATTGTGAAAGGTAGTTAGAAGGGCAGAGGAAACCAGTAAATACAGTTGGTTATAAGGTTCTGTACTGTAAACTGCCGAGTATCTGCAAGCACCTACCAGCTTTCCAACTTGAGGTTGGGTCGAGACTCTGGTCTCAGAGGTGGGAGGCAAGATGTAAAATGTAACTGAAGTGATGTATGTATATTGTGACAGTGGTTAAGTCTGAATGTTGTTTTAATGCAATATAATGGATATTATTACAACTTCTGTTTTCACATAATTATGTTTTCAATTTGAACCTCCCTGTTAAACGGGACACAAAGCCTAGACGTCCGACCGTTATAGACAGTGTATTCTCTGATGTTTTAACCTAGACGTCAGACCGTTATAGACAGTGTATTCTCTGATGTTTTAGCCTGAATACTTCTGCATTACACCATTCATTTTGTAGACTGTTATATTTCTTTTGAAATGCTTTTACATGAAATGATAACTGATAATCATAAGTGTAATTTTAATACAGCTAGGTGAAAATGAATCTAAAGCACAAAAGCTTTCTCACAAATTAAGTGATTTTATTGTCTACCACACACCATATTTCACCCAATGACCAAGGCATACAGATCATGTGGGAAATACATTTTTGTATTTTCTGGCACACTTATAGTGTATAATTAGAATTACAAATTTGTCAACGAGTGACACACGTTATATTCATCATTAGAAAGATATTTTAAGTAGCTGCTTTATAACCTTTGCAGAAGAGGGGGCAGGGAATCAAGTTGAAAATTAAAGTTTTTATAGTTGCAGGATACATTTCAGCCAACTAGTTTGCATTCTTTAGTCGATATTGACTGATTTGACTTATTATTGATGCATAACAAAATTTTTAAAAAATAATAAAAATACATCCCTCATAAAGATGAACAATATCATACTTGTGCTAAACATTCCTGTTGTAGAAATAAAGTCCTCAGTTTTGTGATTTATAACCCTAGATAATTCACAAATTTCCGGCGAATAACGGACTCGCGCGTACTATTATAAAGACCGCATTTAGTATTTCTTATATCTAACTGTAATAAATATGGCTACATAACCTTTTTTTGTGTTGCACACTATTTTTGCTGTTTTATTGTTTTGGCTGTTCCACCTTGCAAACATGCATGGTGACACATAAGCGAGAATTACTAAATCTCTCAAACTTTATTTTACTATTTGAACACTTTAACTGTAATACATTCAACATGCTTTTTAATTATTTTACACAAACTCTTACATTCCAAAAAAGGAATTCTGATTCAATAATTGTCCATTTTTCATGCCATGTGTCCCAGTGCAGGGTAAATAATCGCTTAACGGAACGGCCAGAGTACAATTATACGTGTATAATTTCACGGAAACAATGTGCGCACTGTAGGGATTTTCGTTGTCTGCGCACTTCTGGTCTTTATAATGTATTTTATCTTTTATTATGAGTTATTTGATATATTTTTCCTATCTTAGTTACGGCTTGCAGATAACAAGATAATATTATATCATTAGTTATTCCTCAAACTAGATAACTTTATCAGATATTTAGAATATACTGTAAAATTGTATTGTGCAAAATGTGTATTGTATTAAGTGGCTGTTTAAAGATTACCAACTTAACAAGCAGATAAAAACAGGTAGAAGAACCCAAACACAAAATCTCTTTTAGGACTTGAAGTTAAGAGTTCTATTTACGGAATTTTCTTTTCTTTTTCATTCTATAAAAATAAATGAACATAAACATATCAACAATTATCATTTAAATTGACTCATTTATTTGTACATTTTATTAAATACATTGATGTAACTATATGTACAAAATTATATATTACGATGGCAATATAAATGAATATATTTTTGAAAGTTAATAAAATGTTGGTACAATGTGTTTGTTTCTTTTCAAGAAAGAAATGTTGACAAGACTCAGTAGCATTAATTGTCCTACAGTCAGCAAAATAACCATATTGGGACATCAAAATTATTTTAGGGTCCGATAACAGAGGGGTCATAAAATATAAGACAAAGTTTGAAATTAAACTTTGGAGAAAATGAAATTTGGGAGAGTGGCAATAGAGCCATGAAATTGAATGTTCATAAAGCAGAAGCTAGGATACTAGATGTTTTACTGAAGGAGACACATAACTTTATCACCAAAGCTTGCAAAATCTGAATATCTTTTGTAGAACTAGTCCAGGCAAGTATATTTAGGTTCTTCGAGTGGCACAGGCAACACCAAACTTGGTACAAGACTGGTTTTTGTACAGATGTTGTAGATAACCTTTCAAAGTCTTGATAAATAATACATATAAATGTCCATATACATGTTGAAGGTGTATTCAAGATGAACAAGGCCCATTAATGTAGCCCATTGCGGCTTAACTCCAGTGAGCAGCCAAATACTCATCATGCTGCGCCACAATTCATGAAAGTCCGGAGACAAAAAAACAAGGCCAAAAGGTGTTTTGGTCCCCTAGCGCGAGCACAAAGCCATCAGATACACGAGTAGTGCACTAGAATTTACGAAAGTCTCGTGACAGAAAGAAATTCCAACTTAGATACATCCCACAGCTGGTCCCGAACAGAAACAGTCACCCATCAAAGTGCTAACATAGCCCATTGCCACTTAACTTCAGTGAGCAGATAAATAGTCATCACTCTGTGCCACAATTACTGAAAGTAAGATGCAAGAAGGACATATGTATGGGAAAAAGGCCAAAGGACATGTGTCCTTTTATGTATTGGAGAAAAAGGCAAGAAAGGGAAATTCAGAATGCACAGCCAGGTGTTGTCAGTGTCATCAAAGTCCGGAGACAAAAGGACATATGTATGGGCAAAATCCGAAAGGCAAGTGTCCTTTTAACTATTGGAGTGTTGTCAATGTCATCAAAGTCCGGAAACAAAAGGACATATGTATGGGCAAAAGCCAAAGAGACATGCATCCTTTTAGCTATTGGAGAACAAGAGAGGGATATTTAAAATGCACAGGTAAATTTCATCAAAGTCCAGAGACAAAAAAAAGTGATCTCTAGAAGTGAGAGCTCTATCGAGGCTCGCACTTAAAAACACAAATGTGTAAGGAGTTCCCACAAATCAAGGAAATACAATGGAGTGTTTCTTCACTGGCAATATAGTGAAATTACATTTTTGACTCTTGGTCCAATGGTGTAAATGTATTTGAAAAGAGAAAATTTACAAGAAAAATACTTTATTGTCATAAAATATAGTATCATGTCAAACTGTAACAAAAAAGTAAATATTTTAAAACGAACCATAAGTTAAACATCATTACAGCACAACACAGCAATTTATCAAATACACAGATAAATAAATAATGATACCAAATATACTGAATCAAAAGAAGTATCATGTACCTTTCTCAGGTTTGAGAATAATAAGATTCTTATCTGATATTGATAAACCATAGAAATTTACAGAAGACTCTCTTTAAGTAAGAGTCATACATACAAGTGCAATTATTTCTCCCAACATCACAAAATTGAAAAATTTTGTTGTAATTTTAATTTTTATTAGATAAATACTTACCATTTCCTGACCATTGCTATATGTTGGTGCCATCCAACTCACTGGCCAACGTTGAGAAACGTTTTAAGAAACCTTAAGAGACCAGTGAGTGAGTGTGAACTAGCATGTCCCCCTAGTGGTCATGTGACCACGCTAGTAAACAACCTTCATTATTTTTGTTGCAGAAAATACTCCCCTAGTACTGAATCTGCGGGGAGGTAGGGGGGGACTCTCCTGGTCAGGAAATGGTAAGTATTTATCTAATAAAAATTAAAATTACAACAAAATTTTTCAATTTTATTGCGAAAAATACACTTACCATTTCCTGACCATTGCTGAATGCAGCCTTCATGGAAGGAGGGCAGTACTAGAATATAAAGACCCAGTACACCACTCTGCACAGCTATCATACACAGCACAAACCTATAGGCATTCAGATCCAATCTCACCTCCCAGATGAGGCAGTGGAACTGTTGAGCACAACAAAACAACACAGCCTTGTTGTTGTTGCTGTTGTAGGAAGGAAGTAATCATTACAGAGACTCACTACCTAGCCTACAACTGAAACAATATGAGAAGTCTACATTGAAATTTACATGCATACAACAACATATAAACTTCCAACAGTCACCACATACCATACAGATCCCATAAATCATAGTATGTAGTTGAAGTTCTCACAAACTGACAGTTATTGCCACAGTTGAATGCTGTATCTAGACAACCATCCAACACCCACACAGGTGAGACAAATATTGGAAGTGTCATCAGCATATTGTGTTATTCCAAGCCTGAATGAAGTCAACAATTCTGCCTAATATAAATACAGATAGTATGACAGACATACAGATACAAAAGCATACTAAAGTATCAAAATAGGTATCACACATATACTTATAAGATAACAAAACAGTAGGACACCATATCAAAGTCTGACCACAGGCAAACCAAGCAGGTGAGACTGAAAATTGGTGAAAAGGTTATGGTTTCCAGTAACAGGCATCTGAAAATTCATATACAGAAACCCTATACTAAAACCTAAAGATTCTTGCTTTGACTCGCTGCTGTTGAGTCAGAATTTGACTTCTCCTCAGTCAAAAAGCTAGTCTGCCTACAGCAAGATAAGATAGTTGACCTGAAAATATCTGCTGTAAAGCCTTCCTAACTAGGCACAGACAAGACCCAAAATTCCTCATTGAATCCTTTGTCCCAAGTAAAAGTATTTCAAAACCTCACAAGACAAAGAGATCTATCTTGAGTAAAACTGCTGTCCCAGTGATTGAGAGCTGGCATATCGACCGGCTTAACTGAAGTAGGCCCATCCAAAGCCAACTGAATCTTGGCTAATAAATGGCCAGATCCACTTGTGAGCAATACTCATTCAAAGTAAGGGAAGACAAAGCTAACGAGAATACCCTTCTTCCTTTGCCTAATGCCAAAGTCAAAAGAAAGACCGTCTTGAAAGTTAATAACCTCCAAGAAATCTTCCCCAAAGGCTCAAAAGGCTGTCTGGTGAGACCAAACAAGACCAGAGACAAAAGGTAAAGAAGGCTTAACCTATTGGCTACTGGATTGTCTCTATAGAAATATGTCAACAATCTATACTAGAGACTTATTCCCCTTCAAGGAAAGCATTCTACCATTGTTATTCTGTAACCAGCAATAGTAGATGGTTTAAGATTCCTTTCCTTAAAGAAATAATTAAGGAAATTTGCTACATCAAGAAAAGTAGTATCTGAGAAGTTCACCACAAAGAAGCCTCAGATGTGCATAGATTTACCAGGTCCCACAACCAAGAACATCCACCATGACCATCATGATTCAGTCATGATGAATCTGCACCTGAAGGTGGTCATCTTCTAAATCACCTGAAGAATCCTTGGCTATCCTGGTGCAATCATGATGATTCTGCACCTGTAGGTGATCATCTTGAGTCACCTGAGGAATGAGAGCCACTGGAACAAACACAAAGCTGTCCAGATCCTCCCAAGAAATGAGTAATGCACCTGTTCCCCAAGCCCCACAGTCTAAGAAAAGAAACACATACACTGGAAGCTTAAGATTCAGGTTGTTGGATACCAATGGCATCATGATTGAACTCACCAGCAAGGGAAGCCTTAAAAGGAACCTTTGTGGAACAGATCCACCAGATCCCAAAAATAAGACATCCCTAGCCACTCTGATGCAATCCAGATGATTCTGCACCGAAATCTTGGAGTAGCCCTTCTTAATAGCTACAAAAAGAATTTTCTTGCCTTTCCTGAAATCTTTGACTTATCAAGATAACCTCTCAAGGCTCTCACTGGAACAAAGAAACCTATCTTGCACCAAAGCATGATCTAAAGAAGGTTCCAAAGCAGGAATGACTACAGGTTGAAAATCAAAGGAGCCTTAGAAGCCAAATGATTCACCTGCATCACCTGAAGAATCAAGGTCACAGGACCAAACAAACTGTCCAGTCCATCCCAAGAAAAGTTGAAAAAGACAAGCTTGTGGTTCAAACTAGTTGCAAAACAAACCCATCATTGGTGATTGTAAACAAAGACAGATTTGATTGAACACCTGAATCAGAATAGAAGATTCAAAAGTCATCCAAAACACATTCAATTTGAATCATCTTGACTCTCATGAACAAAGAATTTGTTGGAATATTTGAATACCCTGGGAAGTGATATGCCTGAATCTGAACACATGGCATTCGTCCAAGGAATGATTCTTCAGATAAGGAAAATATTCCTGAAAGTGGGTACCTCCCTACCTGTTCAGATAGAAAACCACTGAAGAACTGTCTGTGGAAATCAACAGATTCAGAATCCGAATCAGACTTCCAAATGATTCTAAAGGTAGTAGCCCTGTTAATGTGGAGTCTTGACCCCTCATGATACAACAGACCACTGGCTGTTTGATGCCATAATTGTGCATCCCAACCCTTAAAGAAAGCATCTAATAACAGGAGATTGTGCTCCTTCTGATGAAGTAATGGGAGCTCCTGCAAATTTGAAAAGTCGTTCCACCACTGAAGATGATCCCTGAGAACCTGAGAACAGAAAAAGTGGTACATTATCTGTGTATTATGTGTGGTATCTGTGGTACATTAGCAGATTGCCTTGGAGTTACCTGATAAACAAATGACCCAATGGCACTGTTTTCTCCTATGAAGCCACACCGTCACCAAAGAAATGGCTTCCTCAGAAACCATTAGCCGGAGAAAATGCTTTGCTATGAGTAAAGATGTACCCTAACGTGGAATCTGCAATCCAAACTAAAAAACCCTGGTGCTTTTTTTTTTTTTTTTTTCCAATGTATATAAGCTGGTGAACACCCAATGCCTTCTAGTGCAGCCATCAGGTTCACTATCCGTTGATACAAAAGTAAAATCGAAAATAAACCATTTCCAAGAGCAAAGCAATGAAATGGTCTATATACTGGTAAAGCATGATGCGTTCTTATAGATCCCACAGCCTCACCATGGACTAACATAGCAAAAAGGCAGTGAACCGGTGTGTACTGTCATCAACAGGGAAGTGAAGATAAAATTTGTGTGAATCCGGCTATGAAAGAATGCAACTGTAAGGAAACGAGTTGACACACCCATTCACTTACTGGCAACAATTGCGAAAATCCCAACTATACGAAATTAAGGTACATGTAAAGGTTTATTACCTGACCTCAACTATTAGTGGTAACCATCTCTACCCAGCTTATCACAACCGATAAAGTGAAAATTGTAGCGATATCACCATCTCACTGGTGTTATCACCCTTTTGTCGATCATTTCATACACAGCTTTTATGCAACTAATGTCTCCCGCATTTTATTCATTTCTTCTTAACACACATGTCCACAACTGCTTTAGGAACATGAATAAGTAAACCTTCCTGATGAAAGGTAAAGTATGTTTAAAAATTATCCTCTTACTATGTTGAGATGTAAGGTGTAGAATATCTGCCACTAGTGGACAAAACACTACTCCTAAAGATTACTCCTAACCCCTCTAAGTCTTACAGAGAAGGAGAGTTTTGTAACAGAGTTGGAGAATTAAATATCATAATGGGCACAAAACTGCCCTGGGGCACTAATCCCCTTTCTGGCCCTGTGTAGGAATTTGCTCCTTCCCTGACAGAAGAAACACAATACACCCGAGATGACAAAATGAAGTTTTCCTGGACATCTGACCAAAAGTTCAGCAGGAGAAAAACCTCATTAAGAGTGAAAAATGCACTTCTATTCTACCAAACTCATCTAAGAGATAAGATAGAGAAAAGTACGACTTGTAACACTCCTGTTGAGTAACAAGTTGGAGAACTGATCCCAGCACTGCCCAACAAAAAATTCTTGATCACTGAGGACTGTAATTGTAAAAAACTCTGCACACAGCCCAAGGCAAAAAAGAAACTCTGTGAGCTCCTGTTAATCCTTAGCTCCTTGAAGACATCCTGCCAGAGGTCCTGCTAGACCACTCCAAAAAATTATCCAGGCCTTAACATGCTCTCTGCAGCAGAAACCAGAGAACCTGTACTCCTGAATAATAAATTGACAATGGATACTAGTTCATATGTACCGGTGCCGGTTTCAGACCAGCTGAAAAACCGGTAAAAAATCACAGAAACAAAAGCCAATACTGAGATGAATCACAGCTCCGGGAAACTGACAAACCGATTTCGGACCTTTTGGGAGGTATGGAAACTCGATTGTCTTCGGATGACGTCATGCAGGTATTTTCCTCCGTGAAAAGTTCCGACTGATCCTCACCGGAGGAAATGAACGGTGTAAAAGATCAAATCTGCATCCGGAACTTGCCCACGATGTAGTATCCAAGAAAATCAATGATGTCTGCCACCACGGGGAATTCCAACCGGTGACCTATTCGGTAGAGCATGATGTGGTGAGATCTTTGCTACCAAACGCCTGGCTATACGAACCCGACGTGTGATAAGCTTTGTGACAATCGAATTGTCTCCATCGTTTCCTTTGTCGCCTAGCAACATGTAAACTGTCCCTGCCGGAGCTAGTATGACTGCCGACAGTTTCAGTGTTAATAAATGAAGTAAATCTTCAAAAAAGAACTCCCATATGATATATTACGAGAGTTATGAAGAAAAACAGGCATTCTGAGCAGCAGAAGATCTTCATCCAGTGACAAACATCCCTGTCGCCATTTTACAAAAAGTGGTAAACAATCCGTGAAGAAATGTCTACAAAAGCACTTTTCCTCTGTGCTTTTCCTCTTAATTTTGTCCTGAGAAGACATTGTCAACACAGACGTCTTATAACAGAACTCAAATCCACAAAAAGTCCAAATACTTAATAAAAATCCGAAAAGAAAATAAACATCCACACTCTAGGATGGCCAACAAAAATAATGAAGGTTGTTTACTAGCGTGGTCACATGACCACTAGGGGGACATGCTAGTTCACACTCACTCACTGGTCTCTTAAGGTTTCTTAAAACGTTTCTCAACGTTGGCCAGTGAGTTGGATGGCACCAACATATAGCAATGGTCAGGAAATGGTAAGTGTATTTTTCGCAATAAAATGTAATGTTTTTGTTGGCATAAGTAAAAGTTAACCTTAAATTCTGGATATTATTGGTTCTCATTATACAGAGTTGAATGCATAATACTTTACATATTCTTACTAACAAACTTTGCACAAGTACAAGGTTAAACAACAAATAATGTAAAATGTAGAAAAAATTTCACAACTTTGGCCAACACCAAAGCACAACATGAGATTTTAAAGTCAGCTTCAGCAATAGGTATACAGTGTATCATGATGTGTAGTAAACAGATGAAAACACTACCTCTGATGAGTGGTGACCAAACCATTTGCAAAAAAAAAAAAAGAACTAGAAATAGGACGCCCTGTTGATAGTAGATGCGAATAGAAACAGGATAGCATAGAAGAACACACATTATCATGTGTAATGTCCACCCAATGAACCTTGCCCAAATTGTACAGTAGTCTTACAAGACCCTGTTTCATTTGTAAAATATATCAATGATGCTTAAATATTTATTAGTGTAGATGTAAATTATTTCAGCTTCATCCCTTTTTGCATTGGATGGGTTGAAAATTTTGACGAAATCACTCTATCTTGCACGGTTAAGAAGATAGAAGCAAATTCCTGTTTTTCTATTTTTGGCAAAAATTTGAAAATTCAAAATGGCCGCCATTTTTGGGAAAAGGAAATTTTTTTGAAAATTGCCAAGAGTACATTTCTTAGATACCCTATGGGTCGAAAATTTCAACGAAATAACTCTATTTTGCACGGTTAAGGCCAGTTTGTGTTTTTCCATTTTGGGCAAAAATTCGAAAATTCAAAATGGCCGCCATATGTGGGGAAGGGAAATTTTTTTGAAAATTGCAAAGAGTACATTTCTTAGATACCCCTTGGGTCGAAAATTTTGACGAAATCGCTCTATCTCGCACGGTTAAGGAGATAGAAGCAAATTTGTGTTTTGCCATTGTTGGTAAAAATTCGAAAATTCAAAATGGCTGCCATTTTTGGGGAGGGGAAAATTTTTTTAAAATTACCAAGAGTACAATGCTCAGATACCCTGTGGGTCGAAAATTTGGACGAAATCGCTCTATCTCGCACGGTTAAGGAGATAGAAGCAAATTTGTGTTTTGCCATTTTTGGCAAAAATTCGAAAATTCAAAATGGCCGCCATTTTTGGGGAGGGGAAAATTTTTGGAAAATTGCAAAGAGTACACCCCTTAGATGCCCTGTGGGTTGAAAATTTCGACGAAATCGCTCTATCTCACACGGTTAAGGAGATAGAAGGAAATTTGTGTTTTGCCATTTTTGGCAAAAATTCAAAATGGCCGCCATTTTTGGGGAGGGGAAAACTTTTTAAAGATTGGCAAGAGTAGAATTCTCAGATACCCTGTGGGTCGAAAATTTTGCCAAATCGCTCTATCTCGCACGGTTAATGAGATACAAGGAAATTAGTGTTTTGCCATTTTTGGCAAAAATTCGAAAATTCAAAATGGCCGCCATTTTTGGGGAGGGGAAAATTTTTTGAAAATTGCAAAGATTGCATTCCTTAGATACCCTTTGGGTCGAAAATTTCGACGAAATCGCTCTATCTCGCACGGTTAAGGAGATAGAAGCAAATTAGTGTTTTGCCATTTTTGGCAAAAATTCGAAAATTCAAAATGGCCGCCATTTTTGGGGAGGGGAAAATTTTTGGAAAATTGCAAAGATTGAATTCCTTAGATACCCTGTGGGTCGAAAATTTTGACGAAATCGCTCCATCTCGCACGGTTAAGGAGATAGAAGCAAATTTGTGTTTTGCCATTTTTGGCAAAAATTCGAAAATTCAAAATGGCTGCCATTTTTGGGGAGGGGAAAATTTTTTGAAAATTGCAAATATTCCATTGCGTAGATACCCTGTGGGTCGAAAATTTCGACGAAATCGCTCTATCTCGCACGGTTTCTGAGATATTTGCAAATTACTCAAAAGTAGTACTGAAAATACACAATGAAGTACCTAAATGGCTATTACTCATGTACTGACAAAGCTATCAGTCCCAAATGCAATACCAAGCGAGCTATGGACATAACAATCTTGTATTCAAAATTGTAGTAAAATATCTTTAATTATTTTGGCTTAAATGCACGGAAACCAATGGGTACTGAAAATAGCTGTACTTAAGTATTACTCAGTAAGCAAAAGAGGTACAACAGCCAAAAGCAATCCCAAGCAAGCTACTGACCCAATAAGCCTGCATACCAAATTTGGTGACAATAGCTCTAATACTTTTCCTTTAAATGAGCGGAAACCATGCGTGACGCCGGACATCGGACGCCGGACAACGGACATCGGACGGCGGAAAAAGCAAAAATAATATATCCTGGACTTTGTACTTGCTCATTTTCAGAATCAGTAGTCCTTGTCGAAATTTATGCACAATAGTTGAAATTTAGTTTATGACAGAATACTTATCAAAGTATTCAATAACATTTACAACATTTTTGGAAAGATATTTTCTGGATTTATTCCAACTTCAAACCTATTTTCTGAATTATTCTTACTAGCTATATTCATAAGCTGTTCCTAACCCTGCTGTAAAATCTTAAAAAGGGGTTTAAGTCTAGTTTTTTCAACTTTACACGACTGTCTTTTTCCCCTGCATAAGAATGTGTCAATCTACTGTTGAATGCGACATGTTTGTTGCTATTAAAGTTTGCAGTAAAAAAAACCTAATAATAGTACAGTAAAACCTCAATTATCCGAACCCAATGGGAGAATACAATCCGGTCAGATAAATGAGGGGTTCGGATAGATGAAGGAAACCGAAATTCACGGTCTATGGGTTACCGAGTGGGCAATAATCAAAGAACAACGTTTTTATGCACTTTATATAGACGTCAGTATTCATTGATGATACAGTTTAATATATTTGTGTAATATAATGTAACTGATCCTCTAATTGTCGCTTATTTGCTCCATATCTATGAATATTACCATTTTTATTTAAAATATTAGTGCACTACGCGAATTTTAACTGGGTGTGTTCGGTTGGTACATGCATTGTGGACGTTTTAATTTTAGATAAACATCGTTATGCATTTTGTCATTTGGAAAACTCCGGGAGATTATTTATTGTAAAACCCAGAGCGAACACGCCTTCAATGATAGGTGTGTTTGGTTGGTAATGAATTGTTGACATTTTTTCTTTTGATACACATTGTCAGTCTGTGAACCTACTCTGGGAGATTATAAATTGCGAGAGCCAATCGAACACGCTTTCATTGATTGGCGCATATTAATAAAAGAAGTTGTTAAGCGGGGTCGTGTAATTGAATTAATCCCTCCCCTATTGTAACAATGGTGATAAAGATCAAAGAAGTTAGGTGTTTCTGTGAATGGTACGTTTTATAAAGCACTAGAATTAATGGTTTCCGAGAATGTGTAAAATGCTGTATTATCGCTCATGGTAGACCGTGCTTTTAAACTGAATGTAGGGAGACAAGGTTTCGGATCGGTTAATCCGGAGATTCGGATCATAGAGGGGCGGATAAGTGAGGTTCTACTGTATGTCATTTTCACATCTTACCAGGCGCTCCTGTTTTGGTGAACAATAGCATTTGATCAGTTTTAGAAAAAAACAAACAAGCCATCAGGGCCTGTGAACGGGCTCTGTGTCAGCTGACTGTGTTTTGAGCTTATAAGTGAAAGTAGAAAGCGATGTACCTCAAAACAGCTATTGCTCAGTTATGCAGCCATATACAGGTCAACAATTTTATTATGTTACAGCTGACCCAAAAGTAGGTGAATAATTTATTTGACAAAAAATTCTAAATGCAATGGTTTTCAAGTTACAAGTGATTTACTCAACAGTGAGAACCTCACAGTAGCTATTGCTCAACTATGTAATGAGTCACGGGTCTGCAATTTTACTATGTTATGGCTGACCCAAAAGTAGGTGAATAACATAATTAAACAAAATACTCTGAATGGAATAGTTTTCAAGTTACAAGTGATTTATTCAACAGTGAGAACCTCAAACTAGCTACTGCTCAGCTATGCAATGAGCTACATGTCTGCAATTTTACTATGCTACAGCTGACCCAAAAGTTGGTGAGTAACATATAATTTTTGTAAGTTGATATGTCACGCAACAGACATATACCTTAGCCTGGTACTCTTTTTGTTCGGTACTTTTTTCTGACATTTGGTGAAACCGCCTCACTTGGGGCTTAGGCAAATGTCTGTAGATATATTCACGTAATAAAACTGTTAAGTAGTTGGTATTTTTTGTGTTAAGTTTATTTATTCAACAAAGATTCTCGTTAAATTGCTGAAAACAAGCAAAAATAAATAATTGTTGTTACATTCCATCTGATTTACAGTAGAAAGTACAAGAGCATAAGGTGGAACAATTGGTGGTACAATCTATCTCTGTGGTTTGAGCCTGGGACCTTGTTACTAGTCCAGCACTCCAGATAATGTGAACACAAAAGTATGGCATAGTTTTTTTCCATTAAACTGCATGTCATTAATAAACTCTGAGTATTATGAGAAGTGAGAAATATAAAATTGACAGCAGTATTTCCAAACTCACCAAACAGACAAGAAATTTTCCCCGTTGAGATAGGAAATTCACAGCTTTATAGATGAAATTCACTACTGTGTGAGAAATTCACAAGGTTGTAAAATTCACCTATATGCCAGACACACCACATTTTTGCAATACATGTTGTCAATCAATTTTATTACACAGAATATTAATCAATTCTCCACTTGCTGTGCATATTGTGAATTTTATTCATTTATTACAGTTTTTCCAAATCTTCAATTTGAGCCGTCTTACACGCAGTATGGTCAAAATAAAGTTAAACATTGAGGTAGACAGAACGGATAGCTATTAGACTTTGAAGGCCCTTATGAATACACAACAGCCATAACAATTAAACCATTGTAACTCTTCCATTTATCTGAGTTTTTATATATGGTTAACATAACACAAATTACATATAAAAGATGTCAAACCATTTAAACACTGGATTTCGGCCCTTTTTCTTGTGCGTCCATGGTACTTAATCCAAGAGCAGCTATATATGGTTCTTAATGAACTTAACTTCTAACAAAACTACCTTGAAATTAAGTTTTAAGATAATTTCAGTTGCTATAACTGACACTGTGGCCTAGTGGTTAGCAAGTTTGGCATCTAATCATAGGCTGTCACCTCTGTGAGTTCGAGTCCCACAAGTGGCAATTCTGAGGACCTGTCCCAATATGACCCTGGCTGTTGAACGGGACGTAAAACCCCAACTTTGACTATAAAACTGACATCACAAATTTTCCTCATAATCCAAAATGTCCTCATACAAACATTCTAAACAACAGAATTTGAAAGTTTTCATCTTGCAATGCTGAAGGAAATTACAAACAATGCTATGGGACTGTCCACTGTGAACTGACTGATATGGCAGAGATGAAAAACACTTCATTTTCCACAGTTTGCTGACAGATAAGATCTTTAAAGGGTTAACTGAAAGTAACAATGAATTATCTAACCTGATCAATAGGTAAAACTAAGACACATGGTGACATGGTAATATTATTGCTCAAGTTCAATAAATATGAATATACTGTTGCTTGACCACAGGTAAACAACGTTAAATATAATAAGACAAATCAGATAACAATACAGGCACAGTTTCACCCGAGAGGACAGAAAAAAATTAACAAGAATTAGAAATCTGTAAAACCTGTGGTAAAATTAAAGTGAGGCAAAATTCAACATGTTTAAACATTACTGGCAATTAAATTAAATTATGGGGACACATTTATGTTTGTTTACTTTGTGTTTCAGCTCTCACAGTCTGGTCTGTACCATTGAATCAGGATTTTTTCTTGAACCCCTGATGTAACTCAGACACTGCTGTAACCATGCTGCTGCCTTGGAAATATAACTGCTTGGATGATGAAGGTTGATTTGGTCTAGAAATTCAAGCATAGCCTCGTATCTGAATGAATAAACACAAACATGTGATTATACATCTGTCAGTGCCAATAAAATAGCCTGAAATTAAAAAGTACCCTGTGTAACCAAAGTATTTCATTTTGAAGCTGAAGTATAACAAAAAAAAAAATATATATATACATATATATACAGTAGAACCTCTATTATCTGACCCTATTGGGAGAGTAAAAATTAAGTCGGATAATAGAAAGGTCAGATAACAGGAAGGCTAAAATAACAGGCTTCAGTGGAGTTGGGAGAGTGGGTCTGAGGTTGGATAACTGAAAATTCGGATAATAGAAGGTCGGATAATAGAGGTTCTACTGTATATCTTAAGAGGAGCAGCAAAAAAGTTTAGTATCAATGAAACTCCCTTTAAACTGTAATTTGCCACTTTGGCGGGTTTCTTTTTTCTTTTTCAGGCAGCAACTCATTTTCTTCTTGTCATATGTTCAAAACTAAAATGTATAGTAAAAGAATACCTGCCACAGAACATCACACAAATGTACCATCACTGTCAGAATATAATGTACAATCATTGTAACAATGGACAATATACAACCACTACTCCAAATGATGTATAACCACCATAATAAAGGCTACAAACAAATTGCTATAAGAATGTAAATGTACAATCACTTTCAGAACTGAAATGTACAATCATTATTAGAATAAAAATAAAATATAGCACAGTTCATAAATATCAACCAAGTTTATTGCAGTATACACTACTAACCGCTGGACCAGGTCAAACTGGCAGGCTTTCTGGAGTTTCTTCAGGCACACAGGACACAGAAACAAAGGCTGATCCAAGGCTTGTTGCATGGAGGTGCTCTCGTTCATAGAGCAGTCAAAAAACACACAGTGAGCCAGCCCATATATATGACACGTCTCGTGAGTGATCAGCTACAAATAGAATTGATAAAACTACTCCCTCAGTCAGAATAGAGGTTACAGCCTGATATAACTTAAGTCTTTCTGTTGGTTATTATTTTCTCGCCCAATATTGGCTTATTTGTCTCATATTTATTTGGGGTTTACGTCGCTTTCAACACTCTTCAGGTCATATCACGACGGGTAGTTGGAAGGGCAGAGGAAACCAGTACATACAGTTGGTCAAGGTTCTGTACTGTAAACTGCCGACCAACGGTAAGCGACTACCAGCTTTCCCACTTGAGGCCATGCTGGAAACCGAACCCCGGCCTCTGAGGTGGGAGGCGAGAGTGTTACCACTCTGCCACCGTGGCCCCGTATTTGTCTCATAAGAGGCCATGCTAGGTATAAATAGTTTTAATACATTGACATTTTTGGACGGGCTCAAAAACCAGTGTTTTCATTTTTATATTAGTACACACAGCTAAGATACCATTGTCTGAATCCACTCTAACAAATTAGCTGCTATACGCAGGTGGAGCTGTAGTGTTAACATCAGCACCTTAAGTTCCGACTGTTAATAAAACTTTCCACACGCTTTACTGCTGAACGCTGTAATCACACACAAGGTTTAGAGCTTTATAATTATTTGGTTGGATTGTGTGTAGATTGGAATTTGATATAGAATCCTTCGGTTAAAGTTATAAACTAATCCCAGAGTCAAGACTTCCATTTTCCCTTTTGTCATTATAATAAATCACCATTGTTTCAATATTTATACCCACTAATGGGAATAATACGCATAGAATGTTTGTAAATCTACATGTAAGTTATGACATATTTTGATAACACAATGTACTGTATTTAGTTATCACAAGTCATACTGGGTATATGACATTTTTGTAAGACACCGATGGGAGGTTGTCCACTCTCGCCGCAAGTGTAATGGGAAAAAAGACTGAATAAAAGCAAACATATGTGTAAAAAAAAAATTTTTTTTTAAAAATTGATAAATCCAACAAATTAAGGTACCTGAGAATATCACATCCAATGGCCAAACTTTTGTTCACTCCTATGTCACTAGGGTACAAGGTTAAATCAGATACCAACTAAGTTATTATTAGTTCTTGCAAAATTCTGATGCAGAGCAGCACTTCCACACAACAAATATCATTGGACAAGATGGGCTGACAAAAATCAGCTAAAAGCAAATGTACCCTGAACTGAATTGCCATAAGCCACAATGTGTATTTTTTTTTAAATACTGAATTGAACATAATGGCACAGAATGACTGACATTGGTTTGCAGGACTTTATACTCTGAAGTCAAAATGCCCTCATGTAAAGTGGTAAGAAAAAAGGAGTTAGGACAAGACATAAGTGGAACCAGTGAATGGAACATCAAAATAAATGGATTTTTGTGAGCATAATATGATAAATTACCGGAGTAACACATATTTTTATACCTAACCATGAGAGTAGATAATTCAATACAATCTGAGTCTAAAGACAAAGATTGTGTGTTTTACCTTTGTCTTTATGGTAGACTTGCTATAAGCTTCTGTATTTCTCATTCTACCAATTAGAAATCTGATATACATGAAATCATTGTAAATCCACTTGATAAGTAAAAGACCTTGTCTGCTGAAATACAGCCCCACACGTTGATAAAAAGTCGTTCAGTCCTCATATCATACCTAAGACAAAAGGATTTGAAAAAAGTCTATATTTATGGTGATGTAACATTCTATAGAATGAAGACAAAACAAAATTACAAAATTAACAGGAATTTTTGTCAAACATAATGGCAGCCGTTATAATTTTAACAAGCAGTGGCTGAAAAGGCACACACATGCTGAAGGAATGAAAAAAAGAAAAATCTAGATTGTCAGTCCAGACCCAGATCATAAATACAGATGAACTTTGAGGAGGATTAAGCCACAGGTAGATCCAACCTAGTGTATAGCTATGACCAAAATATATATCTTTCAAGTTACATGCACAGACAAACAGATGCCATTACAACAAGACCACTGCAGCATTACTTTTTTCCCACCAGATATTAAGGAGAAATGGAGGCAGTCTGGCCACCAAAAAGGGTTCAAAGCCCAAGGGGCAATAATAAGGGAGACAAAAGGCCTTTTCAATACAATGACCCAACTGCATCTTGAAGCACGGCTCAAACCCTAACCCCTTTGGGAAGCCAGGATAATAACAGGCAGTAAATTGGGTAAAGCTCTTTGGCTAATATAACAGTCTGGCTCTTCCAATAATATCCATGTACATTATGAGATCAATAAAATGGAATTATTGTTAAATCATATTCCAACAGAACCTTAGTATGTATCTTCAATGTCACATTTCATTCAGTAGTGTATTGCAGTAAATACTGCATTTATAGTCCCCACAATATCTCCCTTACAACAAGATTCAAAGCAGTATTTGATCTATCACAACAGCATAGGTACAGCAGAAGCTCTCTAGTTACTGCCATTCCTCCTAACTGAAAGAAATGAGTATCAGGGATGACTGTTTATAAATGCCTCTGGGGTTCTTTAGCATGCCACTGGGGATAGGACCCAATGGTAGTAGACCTCTCTACTACAGGACATTGATAAATGGTCATCCATAGGTGGCTGTTATTCACTTGGTTAATGATAGTCACTTTAGCTTGGCTTGTACTTGCACAGGTTAAAATCATGTTCTCCGATGACTACAGTAAGGTCTAAGGAGATAATGGATAAATCACCTATCGTATCGTACCTTACTAAGTTACTAAACAGGAGGCAACAAGAACATTTTCTTCAAGGTATGCTGATCAAGTTTGGATGACCATAATATCAGGAAGTACCACCTATATCTTGAGACCTTCAATTATCCGAATATTTGATTTTAATGATATATCTCCATTCTCAATAATTTTTATTTTCCCGTTTGATCCCAAAAAAGATCACTTCCACTTTATGTACTATCTGATCTATTATCAAAATCTTCTTATCTGAATATGGTAACATAACTGAGGTTGGACTGTGTAAGGTTAGGAGAGGATGTCATGACAATTTTCATCCCATAATGAAAGCTTTGAGCCACACACCTTTATCATCCTGAAGATCAGATCACCATGAATCCTGTCAATGGTTGGAGGTGGTGTGTCCCCGATATAAGCCTTGGGTTCAAATCTACCAAAACAAAACACTCCTGTTCTGTGCTGATTGGAAGCTTCCCCTGCAATAAAGTACATGTAGTCAAATTTCGGGTTGTAATGTTTATTTCAACTATTAGGATCTGACAGCCTAGTGATGAGACAAATACAGCAAAATGGAACAAATAGAAATACTTTTATATTTTTTTTTTGCAGGAAAAACAAATATACACTACTGAAGACATCTACAAAACAAGCAGAGGAATCAAATACTATATGAATGACATCTTATGTGAAAGGTCTTACCTCGATAGCTGCCAGAACACTACACTGTATTATGTCTGTATATACTCTTAGTTTTTACTCAGTCATTGTTTTTACTCAGTTAGCATATTTACTGGTACTGAAATATTGATTCACATTGTAAAATGGACTGTTTAACAACCTGTAATATCTAAATTTCATACTAGCAAGCACTCAAAGAGCATATATCTTGTCTGATGGAGGCATTTCTCAAAACTAAATTTTTTTTTTCTGTATCCAGCACATGATCTGGGTCTTTCCATATATGTAATCCTCTCATTACCTTTCCAGTTATGTAAATCAAAAAGCCAAACCATTGAAAAAGGAACCATTAAAAATAAAAATTAAAAATATGATCTGGATCTTTCCCAAAGTTTGAATCACTTTTTCCTTTGATTAGGCCCTACCCATATAAATCAATTCACAAGGAACCAATCATTAAGTTTGGAGTAAGCAGGAACACCGACAAAAAAAAATGGTCACCACGGTAAGGCCAAAGGTCAAATCAAGGTCGCACTATGATGTTGCACACCTACACCCCTCAACCAATGCCCCTACCCAATGTCAACTTCCTGCACCTAATGATTTCTGTGATGGCAAGATCTTACAGGGCAAGATCACTTCAGCAAAGTCAAAGTCAAATCACACCATTGCATTGTAAACCTGCACCGACACTTCCCCCAACCTATGTCTCTACCAAGTAGAGTAAGAAATCTAAAATTCGCCACATATCTGAAATTCGCCACATGTGAAAATACTAATAAAATAAATGAATTGTGGTGAGATTTGTTGAATGTATAGTAAATTAAGGCTTTTTGAACTGAAAAATACCAATTGTGAGACAAAAACATCATTTTCTTCATAAAATTAACTAAGGTTTTAGAGGTGGCGAATTTTAGATTCTTGGCGAATTTTAGATTTCTTACTCTATCAACTTCCTACAGCTAACACTTCTGAGATATTCTGTCTTTGTTATTTATAAATTAACGTTATAATTAAAGAGTATTAGCTCTATTATAGTACCTACCAAAGTGTCAACTTCCTACATGTAAGAGTATCTGACATCTAGCTCTGAGATCTCGGTTTTAAAGGTCAGGGTCACTACAGGAAGGTCAGAGGTCACATCAAGATCACACCATAACTTTGTGCACCATAACTTTGGACACCTACTCTCCCTCTTAATATCCCAAGTAACAACTTCCTGCAACTTTAAATGTCAAGGTCACTTAGGCAAGGTCAGTCAAGCCAAGGTTACATTATGTTCAACCAAACATCAGCCGACCGCTCACCAGCCCAGCAGATGCCATGGGTGAAACAATACTGCACAGCCTTTAAAGGCTGGTGGGTAATAAGTACTAAAAATGCCAAATAATATAAATGTTTTACTGATGGAGATTATGAAATTCATAGACTATTGGAATTGTTCCACTGGAGCCGACCTGTTGGTAACTATGTATTTTTTGAGAGTCGGGACCATTGTTTACAAGGTCGGTTAGGGTCGGTTGCAGTTTCCAGACCTGTCGGGGAGAGTCGGTGAAATATCAAACATGTTTGATATTTCTATGACCGTTGTTGACCCTTGTAAGAGACTGTAATTTCATCTACCTAGCAACAGGCCTGTTGGTTTCACTTCCTGGCTTGTCAGTTAATCGAACAGGCCTGTCTGTACCAAGTATCCGGCTTGTCCCAAATATGGTGATCCAGACTTATGTAATGACAAACCGACTGTACGGGAAATGTTACAGTACAGTCGGTAACTTTAGCCGGCCTGTCTGTAAGTATTTCTGAGAGGCCTGTAAAGTTTCCAGGCCAGTCGGTAACTTTTCACGTCTGGATCCTACAGTCGGGAGTTTTGTATAACTGACAGGCCCTAAACTCAAACAGACAAGCCGGGAACTGTAACCGACAGCCCTGTAACACTAACAGACAAGCCGGAAACTGTAACCGACAGGCTGGCAATATGTTTTCTTCTTACGGCCTGTCGGTTTCCAAATCTGTGGGTATAAAAAGGCCAGTCGGCAGACAATCTGCGTATATTTGGGCTTTGACTTGTCGCGAGAGAACTGGTGTGCAGCTTTCATTTTAAGTTTTTTTATTTTTTTGCAAATTAGCTTAAGTTTGAGCTAGGCTGGACTGGCTGGGGGTGAAATCTGTTCTATGAGGTTTCACTTTTATTTTTAAGTTTTGTTTTTTACAAGCTGTACATGTGATTGATCAGCATGCCAAGGGGTAGAAGGAGAAAGATTGAAGTACCAACTGACACTCAACCACAGTTTGAGTTAGGTGATACAGCTGAGCATATAGATAAGAAGGAGGGAGAAAGAGGAGAGGGATGAGAGAGAGAGGAGAGAACATGGGGAGAGGGACAGAGAGAGGATAGAGAGAGAGAGGAGGGAAGAAAGCTTGGAAAGAACAGAAAAGAGAGCATGAACAGACACGTATACTGATGTAGAATCCACTCAATCCAGTAAGAAGAAGGGGCAAATCAAGTCCATTTTCCTGAGTGATTCAGATGAAGAAGACGTTGTGGAGTTCATTAAACAGCATGAGGAACTTTATGACAACACCAATGACAGTTTCAAAGATAAGCAGAAGAAAGAAAGACTTTGGGAGACACTAGCATCTACCAGGAAATTACCTGTCAACAGAGTCAAGAAGTGGTTTGAGACTCAAAGTACCAGATATGGCAAGTTCACTCAGACAAAGTCAGAACAAGCAGCTGAGAAGAGCACAGAACGACAGAACTGACTGAAGGGCAGTTTCCATTTTCCACAAGGTCAGGAGGTCAGGAAGGGAGTTTCTAAGTCTTCTGCGTTCAAGTCACCACTGAGACCTTCCGTTCTCAATTCTTCTTTTCAGTTTGCTGTGGTTGAATATCTGAGCATCTGATGATGACCCACTGGCCCCCACTTTGACCCACAGGAACTTGTAATCTGCATCGACTAAAGCCAAAAGTACCAGGGAGAAGTAGCCCTTGTAGTTGAAATATTCACAGCCTGACTTCTTGGGCTTTTTTGTAGCAATGTGTTTTGCATCTAGTGCACTGACTGCATGGGGGACATTTCATCTGTTTTAAAATCTTTCTTCAGCTTTCTTTCAGTCTTCAGGATCTGTGGGACACATCAAATATTCCTGTTGAAATTCTTTCAAAATGGCTTAGCAGACCAGGGGAACAAATTTGCAGATGGTCATTCTTCCAACTCTTCAGTGGAACTGGAGCGTAGCTTTCTCCTGTGGATAAGTGTCCTGTGGTTGACTTCCTGAGATGGGGGGTAATTCTTTCTTCAATCAAATAAAAAAGTGCTGGTTCCATCCTGGTACCGACCCACAAAAACAATCAGTATTGTCGGCAAGGGTTGGGAACATATTCCAGGCTTGTCTGTTTGCCTTTACAGCTTGTCTGTTTGTGATCCGGCTTGTCTGTTAGAGGTTTAGGGCTTGTCGTACTACTTCCACGACTGGCTGTGCCAAAAATGTCCTCGACCCTACATTTTGTCGGGATACTCATCACGTCCTGTCTGTAACTTTACCATCATGTTGGGGATTTCAGAACTGACTCAGCTTTTTCGTGCCCTTTTTCCCACGACCCTATGACTTTCGCAACCGACCCTAGGGTAGGGTCGATTGTAGGGTCGGCTCCAGTGGAACAACCCAATATGCAAGAAAAATACAAAAGGGAAGTTTTCCCTTATGTTAAGTATTAATACAGTGACTGATTAATTATTGCTGGTAATCAATGTCGTCATTTGAAAAGACCTTTGTCTAAATCTTAGCTTTCAAAACATAGCCTCAAACTACTACTTTCACCCATAAAATGTACAATGGGTAAATATTTCTGTACAAAAATATTTCTGAACAGTTTTTTTTTTACAGAAATGGCAAATGTACCCGGGCATGTCATTTCCTCTACCAGCCTGTTTAACAGACAAGTATTGTTTTACAAAAGAGGAGATCTTTTACTTGATTTCCAATGATGTACAATGGGTAAACATTTCAGCTTAAAATCTTTCTTATAAATCTTTTACATATATTAAATACAAGATTCTTCACTCCACAAGTCTTTTCAAAAAGGTCCATTCTTGATTTAGAATCTTGACACCTTCTTTTTTATCTACAAGCTATCCATAAAACCAACTGTAACTCTGACAACAGATTTATAATATTGACATGGTAACTGACAAAAAGATTGCTTAGTTATGCGTAGAGTTTCCCCAAATTGATCAAGTTCCTCTGTTGTTGTAGCCTTGATGACAGACTCCTATGCACCATTCTGACAACATAACAGGATCAAGTCTGATAATGCAGTGAAAGTTAGAACTATTATGCCACAACTTGCTTTTATTAGCCACCATGCAGTGTATTTAACCCATTAATGCCTGAGAATAAGGACCAGAGAATATAGTTTTTTGGTTTTAAATTCTTCACTGCCCCTTACTAGATGGATAATGGGCATTATGACTTTATCAACAAGTGCCAAGATCTCGCTTATATTTCTATCTACTCTACAAATTTGTTGCTTCATCAATAGTAAGGTACTTTTACAGAAATTCTACTAGTTATTTCTGCATTAAAATCCATGATGAAATGGCGAAAAATCAACAGTTTTTCCACATTTTCACACTTTACTGGTGCCCTTTATTTTTTTACTGCTCAAAGAAATTAGTCACCCAAAAATATAAAACCCTTTATAATATGTAATTTTACATTTTATCACTCAAACAGACAAACAAAAAATAACATTTCTCATTCAATGGATGTAATATTTTTGTCTTGCAGAATATTTTTAAAATACAGGTCATTCTTGTAATTTTCATATTATATGCACTGTGTTACAAAACAAAATAATATTAATTGTAGGATTTTTAATTTTTATTACATCAGCAGATATTGCCAGCATATATCATAGAGCTGCAGTTAAGATGACCAAAAGTTCCTTTTGTCAATTTTTTTGGAAGGCTTGAATCCGATCATGTTGAATTGTGATGGATTGGGCATAGGCTTTAGGACTCACGTATGGTTCAAAGGCACTATCAAACATGAAACACTCATGTTTGGGGACATTAGCTCACCAGTCACTGCGTTTTCCTTTTTTCAATATAAAAGGCAGTACTAAATGCAAGAGAAGATTACGCAAACTGAAGAAAAAAACTAGCATTTTCCTTAATTACAGAAAGAAGAGCCTCTCCTTAGGCTAATGCCGACAAAAAGAAAAAAAAAGACACAAACCGAACATGTCACTTTTTAATGATTTATTTATATATATTCATTCATATCATATATACAAGAAAGAGTATTGTAATACAATACAACTTTATATTCAAGGAACATGTTTTCCATCAAAAACTAGATTGGGCCAACTCGGCGCCAACATATCCCCAGACAGGTCATCCCTCACGCCACAGGTTTTGATCGGGAATTTTTTAAAACATAATTACCCATTATTATATGAACTTCAGCACATCAATCTACTCTGTTTATATCTTCCCAAGGAAGATGGTGTATCCCCAGACGCCGAATACATAACTCAAATTATATTTTCAATCTTCCTGCAATGATAACTCTAAACCTATTTTCAAAGTATTTAAATGATTGATGATTGAATGTCCATTCTAAAATAATAATCCCAAAAGAGCATATCTGTTTCTATATTTGTTGACAAATAAAATATTATTTTAACTCAACTCATCATACTTTTCAATCTTCCTTCAAAGTATTTAAATGATTGATGATTCAATGTCCATTCTAAAATTCATAATCCCAAAAGCGCATACCTGTTTCTATATTTGTTCACAAATAAAATATTATTTAAAAACAAATTATTTATATTATTATTTTATTATATTATTTTTAGAATTTGCAAATTGTTTTCAGTTATTCATTTCCTCTATACCTATATATGTGGTCCATATATATGCAACCTAAATATGTGACACAATCTCAGTTCTGACTCCCCTTTGTGTTATATGTAATGAAGCCCACTACCTCCCACCCCCACCCCTCTCCCCTTCTCCACACCTCTCTCACTATTACACAAGATCTGCAACCCCATTGAGTTCTTTGTTTCTCATCTGATATCATTAAATACCTTTGTTTATTTAGTGTCACTCAATATAGCTGGAGGTCCCAGAGGTGGGGATAAATGGTAAACAAACAATCTATATAAAAGGGGTACTCAAATACAAAAAGAATTGAGAATTTTAAGTATGTGATTATCAACTGAAATGAGTTCATAACTGTAGGAGCTGTGTCAAAATTAACTGAGGCAAGTTGAATAAAACTGGGCTAGTTGAGGGTTAAAAATCCCCTAGTTTTACTACATAAGGATATAATTTCATTAATATTGGGACTTAAAGCTCACTTAAAGTGTCCATTTTGTCTACTTGAATATGTTTAACCAGTTTCATTTTAAAAAGTTAAAAACTCAGCAAGCAGAGGTATAACACACAAAAATAAGTTCTTAAAAGACTAAGATAGCCATAACATTATTAATAATCAAAATTTAAATAGACAGGCATTTCCTTTGCAAAATTCAAAGATTTCAGCTCTATAACCCACATAGTTTGACAGTTACTGGGCTTTAAAGTGGCATAATGTCCATAAATTGGGTTTCTGTGGGCATTTTACAATTGTTAAAGAGACCTTAGCAATTAAACTACAGATCTGAAACTTTTTGGGGGACATACATAACAAACAAAAATTATATATAATACAGTTTAAGACTTGTCACACTAAGCATTTCCAAATAACAGGGCAAAATACGGAAAAAATGTCAAAAAAGGCACTTGGGCGAGTGTCTATGGCCCTCATACACAGGTTAAATGTCTACTAAAAACCTTGATTTTCGGCACATGTAAAAAGGACATAATAATGTATTCCCAGATGGGATTTCAGCTCCATCAATCACATAGTTTAACAGTCACAGGCCTTAAAGGTGGTAAAAAGTCCAAATATTGGGTCTCTGTGGGCCTTTTAGAGATCTCGATGTGGCTTTCAAATTAAAGCTTCAGACTTAAAATTTGTTACATACTAAGATTACACATAGAATATGTATCTAATAAAGTTTGAAACTTCTGAGACTTACCATTTCCAAGTTACAGAGCAAAATATGTGAAAAATGTCTTAAAAGGGTCACTCAGGTGGGTGTTTAAGGTCCTCATACACAGGTTAAATGTCTACTTGAAGCCTTGATTTTTGGCACATGTAAAAAGAACATAATAATGTATTCCCAGATGAGATTTCAGCTCTATCAGTCACATAGTTTAACAGTCACAGGCCTTAAAATTGGCAAAAAGTCCAACTACTGGGTCTTTATGGGGCCTTCTAGAGACCTAAATGTGGCCTTCAAATTAAAGCTTCAGACTTAAAATTTGTCACATACTAAGATTACACATAGAATATGCATCTAATACAGTTTAAAACTTCTTAGACTTACCATTTCCAAGTTACAGGGCAAAATATGTGAAAAATGTCTAAAAATGGTCACTCGGGTGGGGATTTATGGTCCTCATACACAGGTTAAATGTCTTCTTAAAGCCTTAATTTTTGGCACATATAAAAATAACATACTAATATCTTCCCAGATAGGATTTGAGCTCTATCAGTCACATAGTTTAACAGTCACAGGGCTTAAAAGTAGCAAAAAGTCCAAATATTGGGTCTTTGGGAGCCTTTTAGAGACCTCAATTTGACCTTCAAAATTAAAGCTTCAGACTTAAAATCTGTTACATACTAAGATTACACACAGAATATATATCTAATACAGTTTGAAACTTCTCAGACTTACCATTTCCAAGTTACAGGGAAAAAGATGTGAAAAATGTCTTATAAGGGTCACTCGGGTGGGTGTTTATGGTCCTGATACACAGGTTAACTGTCTATTAAAGGCCTAAATGTTGGGGCACATATAAGAAAACACATAGATATATTCCCAGATGATATTTAACTTAGATGAGAGACATAGTTTGAAAGCTACAGTGCTTGAAAGTGGCAAAAAGTGCATAAATTGGGTCTCTGTGGGCACTTTTGAGACCTTAAGTCGACCCCTTTGGGTAAACCTACAGCCCTAAAATTTTCTACAGACAAGGATTACATATCAAAGTTATACCTAGCGCAGTTTGAGACTCATCAAAATTACCACTTCCAAATTATAGGGCAAAATATGTGAAAAGTATAGCAAAAAATCCCTAAGTGGGGGTATTTATGAGCCTCAAACACAATTTTCTCCTCAACTTAAAGTCGTGATTTTCGGCACATGTACTAAGAACATATTAATGTGTTGTCAGGTAAAATTTCAGCCAGCTGAGCATCATAGTTTGTGACCTACAGGGCTCTAAGTGGCCAAAAGTCCAATTTCTGACCTTAAGGTGGCCATAAGTTCTTTTTTACTGGGAGTTTAAGGTCACCTTAAAATAGGGATCTTCCTTTGGGCACCCTTAACATGTGTACCAAGTTTGAAAAAAAAATATTAATTTGTTTTTGAGTTATCGCGTCCACAAGGAAATTTCTACGGCGGCGGCGGCGGCGGCGGCGCGACGGACCTGAATCCAATATATCCCCGACTTTCGTCTGGGGATATAATGATCCAGAATGGAGTAAAATTCATACAAATCAGATCTTAAAAGTATACATGTGCTTATTTAAATGATAGATTAGCAATCTGATATATATTTGGACGTGATGCCAAATTCTCTTTTGAACAAAAACAAACCTACACAGCAGCCACACGGGAATTCTGGGAAGTATCTAGTGTACATCATTCCTATACATGTTGTCCTGAACCCAGTTGTATTGTTACATTGACTTTCCTTTACTTAGTCGTGCTTCTAAAATGGGTTATTCGGCTTTAACAGATACTGAACCAAATCAATACCAATGCCTGCTGAGTTGTTACTTTTCACGAGGCAAATTCCCTTTGGCTACAGCTGTTCTTTGGCTAACTCAGTGTGGCTTCATTTCATTGGGAGATCTGCACGACAACCTCAGGCAGCTAGGGCTGGGCAGAGCCTAGGGTTTATTTAAGGCTCATGTAAGCTCAGAACTAGCAGTCTGATGGGGGGATTGGGAATTGGGGGGTAGTTCTTCAAATAAAGACATCAATCCTATTTTAACTTGTTTGAAACAAGAGTATTGGTGACTCCCCTTGGTCGATCCCGGCTAACTCACCCTTACCAAGGCCAAAGAAGGAGGACATGGTGGAGATCCGGACTTGATGTCAAAAAGAGAACTACAAGAACTACTCCAGTCAAATAATCCCATCCTTCCCAAATTGAGAAGTATGGATCAGACTCAGCAGACTCAACATCCACCAGGAGAAGGATGGCAGCAGTTAGTTGAAGAGCTGCAAACTGACCAGCAGCAGCAACAACAACAACAGCAACAACAGCTGCAACCAGATGCAGAACAACAACAGCTAAACCAGGAGCAACCACAACAGCTGCAGGCTCAACAGCAGGAACCACCACAGCAACAACCTGAACAGCAACAACTTCATCAACACCCACCCCAGCAGAATGCCCCAGGAAATCTTCCTCAGTCAGGTCCCCCACAACCTCCCCAACCAACTGTGCCTCCCCAACCAACACCCTTCCCCATACCCCTTCCCCAACCTTCCCTCTCAGTTCACACAAATTCCCCTCCCCAGTCGAGAATACCCTTAGACAGTCTCCCCTTTAAACTGTCTCAATTCTCTGGAGATCCACAAGAAAATCCCAGCAGATTTGTGAAGGATTTCACACTGGCAGCCACTATCTCATCCTGGCCAAGAGAATTGTGGTCGACAGCCTTCCAACTTTGTTTAAAAGGTGCAGCTAGGACATGGTTTCAAAGATTGTCACCCATAATACTACAAGATCCAGACCACATTTTTGCTGAATTTCTGAGAAAATACAGACCAAGTGGTATAGACTGGGCAGCAGAGTCACTATTCTCAAACAGTATCCAAGCACCTTATGAAACCGTCAAACAATTTGCCAACAGAACCACAGAATTAGGAGGACGCGCCGGTAAATCAGAGAGAGACATTTTACATCAGTTCATCAAGGGACTCTCACCACCGTGTAGAACTCACACCTTAACACAGGGACCCACTACACTAGAGGAAGCCATCAACAAAGCCACCTTGTATGAAAGTGCGATGAAGTTTTCCCAGCCATCTTCGCTTCAACACATGACAGAAGGACAAGTAGACAGACCAAAAGCATCACAGGAACACAAGAGACTTTGGTGCAGTTTTTGTGGGAAACAAGGACACTTACTAAAGAACTGTCGAGCAAAAAACAGAAAATCAAGCAACACAACCAGTGAAGATAGACGCAACAGACAGCAACAGCAAACATTCCAGGGACAATACAGGAACAATAGGTCAGTCCGTTCTGATATTGTTTGTTTTAAATGTGGTAAAACTGGTCATATTCAGAGGAACTGTGCTCTCAGTACAGACACAGTCAACAATTCTCTTCAGACAAAAACAAAACAAACCCTTTTCAATTCCCCTCGAAATTCCACTACTACTCAAAATTTAAACTACAAAAACCCAGGACAGTAAGAGGAAACTGGCCTGGGAGACACAATTCCTCAAATTATATGACCAGGTTACAGTTTAAAAAATGTGATCATGATACAAACACATTATTTGAACAAAAACAAGTTCATTCAAAGTATGGTTGTGAGGACAATGAAATTTGCAAAAATGTTTTTGTTGAAAAATCTCACAAAAAGTATAAGCCTTTTTCTGAAAATGAATTAGCAAAAATGTTTTGTAGAGTCGCTCAAGGTAAATTTGTTGTAAATATTGTTGAGTGTCATAATTCAAAGTGTGACTCCAGGAACAGGCCCTCAATAAACCAGGCCGTGCCCTGTACAGGGTGTAAACAAAACAGTGAAGTAAGCGAAATACAAATTGAGAATCAACAAAACTGTTATACACAAAACACTGATTTGTCTGAAAACCCCACCAGTACTGACAGTAAGCGTAACATCTATGACAGAACAAAACCTCACCCTAGAGTCTTCAAAAAGTGTAACACTCAATTGAAAAGACAGTTTACTGACAAAACCCCATTAATCGTCCGAACTGAAGAAGGGACCATTGACATACAGATAGGTGGACTGAAATACTCTGCCCTAATTGACACAGGTGCACACATCTCTGTCATTAGTGAAAATGTAGTGAAACAAAACCCCTATCTAAACAAGTTGAAGAAGTACAGTCCACAAGTATTTCAAGCTAATACTGCCTCACTGACAAATCCCATTTCCTTTGAATATTCTACATTCCCAAAGGTTAGAATAGGGACATACACATTTATGACACAATTACATGTGACCGTGGCCATAAAACCTGAAATTATTTTAGGTGTTCCCTTTCTCAAGGAAATGTATGCACATATTGATTTCACACATTCAGAAATGGTAATGACATTGAACAATGGCCTGTACACACCAAACAGAGTTGTTATTCCACCAATGAAAAGAGTTTATCTGAAATGCAAACCATATTCTCACAAAATTCAGACAGGTTTTATTATGGCATGTCCTCTCATCAAAACTGGAAAACAAACACTTGTACTTGGACATGAAACCATGTTTCCAGTCAGCCAAACATCGGACACTTCTTTCTCAATTCCAGTCACCAATTTGTCAGACAAACAGGTAGTTGTTCCCAAAAACTCATGTGTAGGCTATTTTCAGTCAGTTGAGTTAGTACAAAAACAGTCACAGGAACAGAGTTTGAAACAAACTCTAACAGACAACGACCTGACAGATCAAAACACTGCAATCAATGTACAGGTTTTGTCAAAACAACAAAAACAATTTCTAAAAAGGGCCCCACCTCACTGTGCCCCAAAGCAGGACAAATCAGATTACCCACCAATTGAACATGACCTGTCTACTTCTACACACCTGACTGAAGATCAGAAAAAGCAGTTAAGAGCCCTTTTACTCAAGTATGATTCTGTGTTTTTACATGAAAATGAACCTTTAGGTGTAACACATGTGACAGAGCAAAGATTAAGAATTGGACAAAACCAACCACCAGTATGGCGATGCAGACCTTTGAGGCTGAACAACACAAGATTAGAGATCATGAATGAGTGCATCAAAGACCTATTAGCTCAAGATATAATAGCCCCTAGTGATTCACTCTATTTGTCCAGTGTGGTTTTAGTCAAGAAACCAAATGGAACACACAGAATATGTCTTGACAGTAGAACTTTAAACAAGCATATACCAGACATACCACTACATCCAAGACCATTAAATGATATATTAGGGTCCATTGCCCCTAACTCAAGTTACCATACAAGTTTAGACCTCACAAAGGCATACTGGCAAATCCCCTTGGCTAAAGAAGATCGAAAATACACAGCATTCCAGGGCCCAACAGGTATCTATGAGTTCACACGCATGTCCATGGGTGTCAAATCTTCAGGTGCAAGTCTCATTCACCTCATAAACCAAGTCTTTCATGACATGATTAACACAGAGGTTCAATTTTACTTAGATGATGCGGCAGTAAGCACTGTAACATTTGAAAAACATCTAGAAATCCTGGAAAAAACATTCACCAGATTACAAAAGGCCAATCTCAAACTGAACCCCCACAAGTGTTCATTCTGTGTTCCAGAAATACAATTTTTAGGACACCGCCTTAACAAAGACGGCTTATTACCATCAAGAGACAAAGTTGAAACACTCAAGAAATTCCCCACCCCAAAGACTCCAAAACAATTAAAAAGTTTCTTAGGACTCTCATCTTTTTTCAGGAAATTCCAACATTCATACTGCAAAACTGCAGCTCCCCTATACAATCTCTTGAAAAAAGATGTCAAATTTCAATGGACAACAGCTTGTGAAGAGGCATTCCAAAAGCTCAAACATCTTTTATGCAATGCTCCTATTCTCAAGTTGCCCCAAGAATCAAAACCATTTCACATTTACACAGATGGAAGCAAACTAGGGCTTGGTTTTGTATTAGCCCAAGAGTTTGATGGCAAACTTCACCCCATAGCTTATGGTGGTAAGTCTCTCAACAAACACCAAAAAAATTACACCACCACTGAAATTGAGACATTGGCATTAGTGTCAGCAGTACACCACTTTCAGTTTTTCATTCAAGGAAATACTGTCATTTGTCACTCTGATCATGCTGCACTTAAACACTTAGCTACTCAGCAGTTGAAAGATTGTAAGGTCTCAAGGTGGCTTCACACCTTGAACCAATACAATGTTCACATCGCTTTCACAAAGGGAAAGTTGAATTTAGCTGCTGATAGCCTCAGTAGAATCCCCATTTCAGATCAAATGGACAGTATCCCTTTCTCTGATGTCACAGAAGAGTTCATTGAAAAATATTTTGACAAGTATTGTGCTCCTACCTCAAAAAACATCACAGAGACAATATCAAAAAAATCAGTTTTCACAAACCGACAAATACCCTCTGTACATAATTCAGCCACAAACAAAAACCATTGTACACCAAATACATGCTGAACCAACAAAAGACTGTCAAACCCCTCCATCAGAAATGGCCAAACAACAGAGAGCTGACCCATATTTCTCAAAAGTCATTCATTACTTGGAAACAGGAAATTTACCGGTAGAAGATAAACATGCTAGACAGATTCTGGTTGAATCTGAATTCTACCACCTTCAAGATCAAGTCTTGTACAGGGCTAGTTTGACAAACTACAGCTCAAATGCAAGGAAGTACAATGACTGTTTATGCCTACCACTGAATAAGGCACAACAAGTTATTCAGTACTACCATGACCTAGGTCATGCTGGGACAACCAGAACATTTTATGCAATCCGCCAGAGATATTACTTTACAAATATGAGGAAACTAGTCCAACAGTTTGTTGAGCAATGCACAGTATGCCAAGCTGTGAAAAACCCAAGAACAAACCAGAGACATCCCATACATATGTCGCCATTGCCTGAACCTTTCTCCGCTTTCGCCTTTGACTTAAAGGGATCCTTCAGATACCACCAAAGAAATCCATATTCCTACATCTTGGTTTGCAAGGAACTATTCTCAAAATATTTAGTTCTAATTCCCTTGCATAGCATAGATTCAGAGAATATTGCCAGCAAAATTTACACTGAGATCATATTGAAATATGGACTGTTCAAAACATTCTACTGTGACCAAGCTCACAATTTATACAGTTCTACATTGAAGGAGGTCGCTTCCTTGTTACAAATCAAAATCAGGACAAGTCTTGTCTACGCGCCACACACGCACGGCATGGCAGAAACCTCGGTGAAAATTGTTCAAAATCACCTCAATAAACTTGTTTTAGAGAAGGAAAAATGGGAAACTTACCTACCCCAAATTGCGTTTGCCTATAATATCACACCAAATAGTGTTACCCACTTTTCACCCTATTTCCTAATGTATGGCAGAGAGGCACCAGATTTATTCACATATGAATGGCAAAATGAATCACAAAAAACACACAAGGTCTACATATCTGAAACAGTGAAGGAAATCTTCAAAGGCAGAGAGCTAGCCTTAGAGATTATCAGAGACTTATATGACACATATAGGTACAAAGAGGAATCCAGAAAAAACAAGGGCAAAAAACCACATAAATTTGCTTTACAGCAACCTGTTTATGTGCGAGTTTTTTCTAGAGATCCTCACATTAGTCAGAAGTTGCAACCTAAATACAGGGGCCCTTTCTACATACACTCCTTTGTTGGCTCTAGTGCAGTTAAGCTGGCTGCATCTCCCACTGGCATTCCTTTGAGAACCATATTTCACAAAGACTTCATAAAACCCTTTGTGTGCCGCTACGTCAAGCCAGATAATACCCCATGCTTGGAGCCACATTCAGTGGAACAAAGTGACTGGGACACACTGGGTATAAACCAACCACAGGTTGTCAATACATCCCAAGAACCACAAATGTCACCACAGTCAGGCACTGCAAACCAACAAACAGACAACCCCTACCCCGAGCATAATATACCAAAAGCCAAGAAATATGTGAATAAGGAACTTCACATCTTAATTGAGAGACAGGACCAAGAGAATAAAACTGAAAACTGGGTCAAGTTATCTGATCTACCACTCACTGATCCTGTTCACACAATAATTGATAAAGTGCCATATATTACTAGAGCACACAGAATTTCAAGACAAACACTGGTCTAAAGGGTTAATAAATGACCAGGAAAGAAATAACCATGTTATTGTATATATGTAGTATAATTATTTTAGGTAAGCTACTTAATACATTTTATGAAGCTTATTTCACACACACCTGTAAAATGTGTTTAGTTAAAAAGGTTTGTGTGGCAACGGGAAAAGAGTTCTAAAGTTGTAGAGCTCATGTTTACAGAAACACTGTACAGATGATGTGCAGCAATTTTAAAAATATGTAGATTTCCAAAAAAAAAATATATATATTTGTCAAAATTAAAAGTGTGCCCAAACTGCAGCAATATTCAGAAATACGATATACAACATACTAATTTCAAAAGTTTCATTCAACTATACAAGTTTAATTCAATGAAACTTATACGTCAAACTGTCAATGCTCCTTTCAGAAGTCCACACACAGATGGCATTTGAGGCTCTTTCTGACAGAAACCCATCTTCCCAAATCAATATTGGTAGTTAAGTCTCTATACAAAGAATCAGATGATGAATTACATTTAAATTTCTATAGCCCTGTTAACCACAAACTTACCTAGCCGGCAAAATAAACATGTGTGCACTTAACAATCTGTTTAACCACCAGCTAAGTGGAAACTTAAGGCCACACAACCAAATTACATGCTCTGTCCATAGAAACTCCTTCACCACCAGTAAAGCAGAAAAATAGACAGGCAACATCAAAATAACAACAGCTCAAATAACCAAATGACTCCCAAATTCATACTTACCACCCATACTTCTTACATGGAACTTAACATATATTTACCAAAAGGGATGATATTAAAAGACTCACAGAAATAAGTGACTCTTAAAATGAAGATTTCTATATCTCGCTTAAATCTTCCAAGGGAAAAGCCATTACATGAGTTCAAATTAAAAGGACTCTCTTAAAAAGGAAGACAGAGTACAGCATGCAGATTTCAAATCTTGACATTGACACACTCACAGAAAATAAATCATTCAATACTTACAAACTTCAATCACCAGCATTACAAAGTGACACCCCACTTCAAAGATTACTTTCATAATACATTTCCATCAGGGTCAACTGCACAGTACATTCACATCAACACCTCACATTCTCAGACATACCACATCACACATGTCATCCTTTTCAGATGTATAGCGTCAGATGCTGTCTTTTAACACAGCAAACCATTCACACTGAAGGTCAATGCACAAAACCAAGTCATTCCCTCACATTCTATACATCAAAGTTGTCGATACAGATGTCAGTACGGAAACATCAGAGTGATCCATTCATCATCGTTTAACAAAAAAAAAAAAAATTAAAACCTGGCACACCCTTTTGCCAAATGTTCACAATGCCTTAAAACATTAAATGATCGATAAAATCACCAATTTCATACATCACAATAAACAACACTGACACACTTCTGCCAAATCACAGGCCAACGTGGCACAACTGGTGCACTTTCAATACACTATTCAACCTGTCAGTCAGACTGCAAGTCAGCAAGGCCTTTTAACATTGAAAGTTTCATTAACATAAACACATTGTTTAATGTATGTTTTCCTTTAAAAGCAGGTAATGATTACAGTAAAGTGTTACTTGATGTATACATTACAATGTTTCTGTAATTCTTGTACAAAATGTACTAGTTATGTTATGTATTTTATTCTGAATGCTTATTATTTCATTTCACATGGTACAGAAAGTAATACAATTCCAATGCTAGACTCTATGTACCTTGTTGGCTGTAATTGCCACTGTCATTTTATGATATTTAGATAATTGTTGGTTGCTGTACCTTTCTTTTTTTTTTTGGTAAAATATTTCTGGTAATTGTGTGGTTTTACATTTCATTTCAATGGGATATAATTTGGTATTGTATTCAGATCAAGGGATTACACAGTGTATATCTACATTTAATTAATTACGATGTCGTAACTAAGTCAACCTTACTTGCTTTTCTTAATATAGTTTCAACAGTTCACAAAGTGTTGTAAATTCTATACTGCTTACTTCATAATTGTCGACTTATTGGTTCAGTACCCCTCTTTGCAGTGTTGTGGAAAACACTAAATTCAAGGGGGGGTGTGTCCTGAACCCAGTTGTATTGTTACATTGACTTTCCTTTACTTAGTCGTGCTTCTAAAATGGGTTATTCGGCTTTAACAGATACTGAACCAAATCAATACCAATGCCTGCTGAGTTGTTACTTTTCACGAGGCAAATTCCCTTTGGCTACAGCTGTTCTTTGGCTAACTCAGTGTGGCTTCATTTCATTGGGAGATCTGCACGACAACCTCAGGCAGCTAGGGCTGGGCGGAGCCTAGGGTTTATTTAAGGCTCCTGTAAGCTCAGAACTAGCAGTCTGATGGGGGGATTGGGAATTGGGGGGTAGTTCTTCAAATAAACACATCAATCCTATTTTAACTTGTTTGAAACAAGAGTATTGGTGACTCCCCTTGGTCGATCCCGGCTAACTCACCCTTACCAAGGCCAAAGAAGGAGGACAATGTATATAAATATAAATACAAAAATACGAATATTTTGTTAATTTTAGTTTTGTAAATTTATTATAACTTCTGCCAATAGGTATTATTTTCATGAATGTTTGTCTGTTTGTTAGCACGATTATGCAAATACTACTGTTTGGAACTTCATGAAATAACAAGCAATTAGTGCCCGTGAATGGGTTCTGTGTCAGCTGACTGTGTGTTTTTAGTTTCAGAGTAAAAGTGAAAGAACTTTTCCAGTTACAACTGATTTACTTAACAGAGAATTTCAAAGTAGCTTTTGCTCAGTTATGCAATGTGTTAAAGGGCTGCAATTTTACTGTGATATAGCTGACTCAAAAGTAGGTTAATAACAAATTTAAAGAAAATATTATAAATGCAATAGTTATCAAGTCACAACTGTTTTACTCAACCGTGAGAACCTGAATGTAGCTATTGCACTGCTATGCAATGAGACACAGGTCTGTAATTTCAGTATGTTATAGGTGACTGAAAAGTGAGTGAATAATACATTTAAAGAAAATACTCTAAATGCAATAGTTTTCATGTTACAACTGATTTACTCAATAGTGAGAACCTAAAGGTAGCTATTGATCAGCTATGCAATGAGTTACAGGTCTGTAGTTTTGCTATGTTATAGTTGACCCAAAAGTAGGTGAATAATCTATTAAAACAAAATGCTGTAAATACAATAGATTTCAAGTTACAACTGATTTACTCAACAGTGATAACCTCAAAGTTGCTATTACTCAGCCATGCAATGAGATACAGGTCTGCAATTTACTATGTTATAGCTGACCCAAAAGTAGCTGAAGAACATTTTTATGCAAAATTCCCTAAATGCCACAGTTTTTGAATTACAACTCATTTACTCAACAGTGAGCACCTCGAAGTAGCTATTGCTCTAATTTGCAATGAGCTACAGATCTGCAATTTTACTATGTCATAGCTGACTCAAAAGTAGGTTAATAACGAATTTAAAGAAAATACTATAAATGAAATAGTTATCAAGTTACAACTGATTTACTCAACAGTGACAACCTGAATGTAGCTATTGCACTGCTATGCAATGAGAAATAGGTCTGTATGTTCAGTATATTATAGGTGACTGAAAAGTGAGTGAATAATATATTTAAAAAAATTACTCTAAATGCAATAGTTTTCATGCTATAACTGATTCACTCAACAAAGAGAACCTAAAAGTAGCTTTTGCTCAGCTATGCCATGAGCTAGAGGTCTACAATTTTACTATGTTATAGCTGACCCATAAGTAGGTGTATAATATATTTTAAGAAAACTCTCTAAATGCCACAGTTTTCGAGGAACAACTCATTTACTCAACAGTGAGTACCTCAAAGTAGGTTTTGCTCCAATTTGCAATGAGCTACAGCTCTGCAATTTTACTATATCATAGATGACCCAAAAGTAGGTTAACAACATATTTAAACAAAATACCCTAATTGCAATAGTTTACAAGTTACAACTAATTAACTCAACACTGAGTACCTCAAAGTAGCTATAGCTCAGCCATCCCACGAGCTACAGGTCTACAATTTCACTATGTTATAGCTAACCCAAAAGTAGGAGAACAACATATCTTAACAAAATACTGTAAATGCAATAGTTTTCAAGTTACAACTGATTTACTCAACAGTGATAACCTCAAAGTAGATTTTACTCAGCTATGCAATGAGCTTCAGGGGCCGTATTCTTCAACAATACTTAGCTAAGGTCACCTTAGATCCAAGTTAGGTATGGTTTTCTACTTACCTAAGTATTACTTGGATTTCGTATTCATCAACCTCTACTTTGTTAAGTATTACTTAGATTCTAAGTTAGGAAAACTCCCTTTACTTTGTACTGTAACTGTTAAAATGGGAACCAGTATATCTAAGTTAGGAAGAGTCTTATTCCACATTAATTCTTACATAAGGTCTACTTTGTTGTTTACTAAATCATCTGCTTTGTTAAAAATGGTGAAAAAGCTAATTTTCTTGAAGGAAAATGCTGTTTTTAATATTGAGTTACAGCTTTATATCAATAAAACACAAGATTCCCTGCAGTTACTGCATATTTTAAAAACATTCCATCATCTAAGGTACCTCTGCAGATAACTTGAAATCTAAGTAGAGGTCTAAGGTGACCTTAGAGTTAGGAACGTTGATGAATACCATTTTATTCTAAGTTAGTAAAAGCTTAAGAAAAACTTAAAATCCGAGTTAGGAACAGTCTAAGTATTGTTGAAGAATACGGCCCCAGGTCTCAAATTTTACTATGTTATAGCTAACCCAAAAGTAGGTGAACAACATATTTAAACAAAATACTGTAAATGCAATAGTTTTCAAGTTAAAACTGATTTACTCACCTTTAGAACCTGAAAATAGCTATTGCTCAGCTATACCATGAGCTATAGGTCTGTAATTTCACTATGTTATAGCTAACCCAAAAGCAGTGTTCATTTTACTACGCGTTTCCGCGTCTTTTGTCGCTATACTGGGGCGAAAAGACGCGTACACGTTATGGTCCCGAGTCGCGGTGACGCATATATCTTGCATTATCGCCCGCGTTTTCGCTGTAAATATTAGGGAAGTTATACGAATTTTGTTTCAAAATCAAAGAAAAGGACACATATATTGCCTTTTTAAACCCAATTCCTCCATGTTTCCTTGCTTCTAAATGCCTTAATTTGATTGGTCGAGCGGAAACGGCACTGTCCAATCATACTTCGTTTAACAAGAGGAGAGTGCCCGTGAACGGGCACTGTGTCAGCTGACTGAATGTTTTTGATTTGTGATGGTGATAATGAGAGGAAAGCATAATTATCAGGGAAAGGGCTCTACAGAAATACAGTAAATGGTAACTGAACACATGTTCGAAAGATATTCCGAAGCTGACAGAAGAAAACGACAAAAAAGTTGTGCCCTGCAAATGGTATTATGAAATAAAGTAACAAGGTAATTGTTTAAGGGTAAAAAGTAGGTTAAAAATATTTAAAGAAATACTATAAATGCAATATCCTCGTTCCACCATGAAGAAGGGGTCCAAAGGTCAAATCTGACCATACCAAAAGATTCCCAGCCAAAGAATTTAGGATGGTTTACCATCCCAAACCTCTCGGACCAATAATAAGTGAGTTATAGGCACTTTTTAAATTTGGCTATCCTTGTTTGACCTTGAAGGAGGGGGTCCAAGGTCAAATCCGACCACACAAAAAAATTCCCAGCCCATGATTTCCTGTAGCTTGTTTACCATCCCAAACTTGTAGGACCAATAATAAGCGAGTTCTAAGCAATTGTAAGTTTGGCTATCCTCAACTGCCCTTGAAGGAGGGGTCCCAGGTCAAATCTGACCACACCAAAAGAATCCCAGCCCATGATTTCCTATATGTTGGTTTACCATCCCAAACCTCCAAGACCAATAATACGCGAGTTATAAGCACTTTAAGTTTGGCTATCTTCGTTTGACCTGGAAGGAGGGGGTCCAAGGTCAAATCCGACCACACAAAAAAATTCCCAGCCCATGATTTCCTGTAGCTTGTTTACCATCCCAAACTTGTAGGACCAATAATAAGCGAGTTCTAAGCAATTGTAAGTTTGGCTATCCTCAACTGCCCTTGAAGGAGGGGTCCCAGGTCAAATCCGACCACACCAAAAGATTCCCAGCCCATGATTTTCTATAGGTTGGTTTTCCATTCGAAACCTCTAGGACCAATAATAAGTGAGTTATAAGCACTTTTAAGTTTGGCTATCCTCATTTGACCTTGAAGGAGGGGTCCAAGGTGAAATCCGACCACACCAAAAAATTCCCAGCTCATGATTTTCTATAGGTTGGTTTTCATTCCAACCTCTGGGACCAATAATAAGCGAGTTATAAGCACTTTTATGTTTGGCTATCCTCATTTGACCTTGAAGGAGGGTTCCAAGGTCAAATCGGACCATATTAACAGATTCCCAGCCCATGATTTCCTACAGGTTGGATACAATGATTTACTCAACAGTGAGAACCTGAAAGAAGCTATTGCTCAGCTATCCCATGACATAGAGGTCTGCAATTTCACTATGTTATAGCTGACCAAAACGTCTGTGAATAACATATTTAACAAAATACTCTAAATGTAATAATTTTCAAGTTACAACTGATTTACTCAAGAGTGAGAACCTCAAAGTAACTATTACTCAGCTATGCAATGAGCTACATGTCTGAATTTTTGCTCTGTTATAGCTGACCTAAAAGTAGCTGAACAACATATTTAAGCAAAATACTGTAAATGCAATAGTTTTCAAGTTACAACTGATTTACTCAATAGTGAGAACCAGAAAATAGCTATTGCTCCGCTATGCCATGAGCTATAGGTCTGTAATTTCACTATGTTATAGCTAACCCAAAAGTAGGTGAACAATATATTTTAACAAAATACTCCAAATGCAATATTTTTCAAGTTATAGCTGATTTACTCAACAGTCAGTGCCTGAGAACAGCTATTGCTCAGTTGTGCCATGAGCTACAGGTCTGTAATTTCACTATGTTATAGCTGACCCAAAAGTAGCTGAATAACATATTTGCACAAATTTCTGTAAATGCAATAGTTTTCCAATTACAACTGATTTACTCAACAGTGAGAACTTCAAAGTAGCTATTACTCAGCTATGCAATGAGCCACAGGTCTGGAACTTCACTATGTTATAGCTGACCCCAAAATAGGTGAATAACATATTGAAACAAAATACTCTAAATGCAATAGTTTTCAAGTTATAAGTGATTTACTCAACAGTGATAGCCTAAAAGTAGCTATTACTCAGCTATGCCATGAGCTACAGGTCTGAAATTTTACAATGTTATAGCTGACCCAAAAGTAGCTGAATAACATATTTATACTAAATTCTCTAAATGCAATAGTTTTCAAATTACAAGTGATTTACTCAACATTGAGAACTTCAAAGTAGCTATTACTCAGCTATGCAATGAGTCACGGGTCTGGAACTTCACTATGTTATAGCTGACCCAAAAATAGGTGAATAACATATTGAAACAAAATACTCTAAATGCAATAATTTCCAAGTTATAAGCGATTTACTCAACAGTGATAACCTAAAAGTAGCTATTACTCAGCTATGCCATGAGCTACAGGTCTGAAATTTTACTATGTTATAGCTGACCCAAAAGTAGGTGAACAACATATTTAAGCAAAATACTGTAAATGCAATAGTTTTCAAGTTACAACTGATTTACTCAATAGTGATGACCTAAAAGTAGCTATTACTCAGCTATGCCATGAGCTACAGGTCTGAAATTTTACTATGTTATAGTTGACCCAAAAGTAGCTGAATAACATATTTATACTAAATTCTCTAAATGCAATAGTTTTCCAATTACAACTGATTTACTCAATAGTGAGAACCTCAAAGTAGTTATTACTCAGCTATGCAATGAGCTACAGGTCTGAAATTTCACTATGTTATAGCTGACCCAAAAGTAGGTGAACAACATATTAAAGCAAAATACTGTAAATGCAATAGTTTTCAAGTTACAACTGATTTACTCAATAGTGATGACCTAAAAGTAGCTATTACTCAGCTATGCCATGAGCTACAGGTCTGAAATTTTACTATGTTATAGCTGACCCAAAAGTAGGTGAACAACATATTTAAGCAAAATACTGTAAATGCAATAGTTTTCAAGTTACAACTGATTTACTCAATAATGATGACCTAAAAGTAGCTATTACTCAGCTATGCCATGAGCTACAGGTCTGAAATTTTACTATGTTATAGTTGACCCAAAAGTAGCTGAATAACATATTTATACTAAATTCTCTAAATGCAATAATTTTCCAATTACAATTGATTTACTCAATAGTGAGAACCTCAAAGTAGTTATTACTCAGCTATGCAATGAGCTACAGGTCTGAAATTTCACTATGTTATAGCTGACCCAAAAGTAGGTGAACAACATATTAAAGCAAAATACTGTAAATGCAATAGTTTTCAAGTTACAACTGATTTACTCAATAGTGATGACCTAAAAGTAGCTATTACTCAGCTATGCCATGAGCTACAGGTCTGAAATTTTACTATGTTATAGCTGACCCAAAAGTAGGTGAACAACATATTTAAGCAAAATACTGTAAATGCAATAGTTTTCAAGTTACAACTGATTTACTCAATAGTGATGACCTAAAAGTAGCTATTACTCAGCTATGCCATGAGCTACAGGTCTGAAATTTTACTATGTTATAGCTGACCCAAAAGTAGCTGAATAACATATTTATACGAAATTCTCTAAATGCAATAGTTTTCCAATTACAACTGATTTACTCAATAGTGAGAACTTCAAAGTAGCTATTACTCAGCTATGCAATGAGCCACAGATCTGAAACTTCACTATGTTATAGCTGATCCCAAAATAGGTGAATAACATATTGAAACAAAATACTCTAAATGCAATAGTTTCCAAGTTATAAGCGATTTACTCAACAGTGATAACCTAAAAGTAGCTATTACTCAGCTATGCCATGAGCTACAGGTCTGAAATTTTACTATGTTATAGCTGACCCAAAAGTAGCTGAATAACATATTTATACGAAATTCTCTAAATGCAATACTTTTGAAGTTATAAGCAATTTACTCAACAGTGATAACCTAAAAGTAGCTATTACTCAGCTATGCCATGAGCTACAGGTCTAAAATTTTACTATGTTATAGCTGACCCAAAAGTAGCTGAATAACATATTTATACGAAATTCTCTAAATGCAATAGTTTTTAAGTTACAAGTGATTCTACTCATGATGGAAGTTACTGAAAAGCCCAAAAGTAGCTATTACTCACTTAGCTATTGAGACAGGCACCCAACTTACTCACCATATTGTAGCTATGAAAAAAGTAACTGAATAACATATTTTAACAAAATGCTCTAGATGCAACAGTTTTCAAGTTATAAATGATTTTGTGCATGATTTCATGAATGTTAATGCATTAAAAATTATTAAAAAAATTTATTAAAAAAAAAGTAAGAGAGATCCAGGTCTCATACTCACACAAGAGAATCTACCTCTGGCCTAGTACATATATGCAAGATATGAGAGAAATCCCTGCAATAGTCACTGAGAAAATTGTGATAAAAAGTTGAAATTTTCACACTTTTGGTGGGGGTACCCCCCTTGTAATGTCTCTAGCAAACAGACGAACAGACAGATTTGCATGCCTTGAACAATTTTTCATCCTCGATAGATAAGGTATCTTTTAAAAAAAACAGCACGTCTCTAGGCCTTGTAGTTTTGGAGGAGAAGTTGTTCACGCGGACGCGGACGCGTACGCGTACGCCCACGCCGCAGAGTGACGACATAATGCCAGCTGACTGACAAGTCAGCTGACATAACAAAAACTTGGTATTTATCAATGGAAAACACGTTTATAGTAAGTGATGTAAACTCACCAGTGGCTGTAAATTTCCACTTTTTTCATAGTTTTGTTAAATATATATAGAAATAAATATCTATTGCACAACAAGATTTTATTATCCAGTTTTTAATATTTTCACTTTTTAAAGTATAGTTTTGCATAATGCACTCTTACAAGTGACTTCAAAGACAATTATTAACAAGTAACAACAAACATTTTAAACTACTGTGGGACAAACTTTTAAAAAATTGCATCTATGTTAATAACAAATTTTCGACTGGAAAAAAGTTAAATAATAATTTAACTTAAACTTTATATGGTATGTTATTGCTTTAAAACCAGTTTTTTTGTTTTTTTTTTCAAAAAGTGGCAAATTTATATCCATTTACATAAATAAATGTCCGGAGTTTTTTTGTATCAAATAAAAACAACTCTCTGAGTGAACCTATATCAAGGTGAGTTAATTTTTTTTCTAGTTTTAGATAGTGCAGGGTTGGACCATATTTATTGAAACAAAAAAAAAATGAAAAAAAAATCAGTAAAAAATACTTTAATTATTGCAAATCATGTACATCATAGGAAATCTTGTACATCATGCTGACTAAAAATATGTCTTGAATTGAAATAAAGTTTTTTTCACAGTGAGTAGAGTTGAATTTGATTTAGTATTGCAAATTCATTTTGAAGATAGACTAATAGTACTTTTTTTCTCCTATTTAAGTCAATTTGCTCAACTGTAAGGTTAATTTTGGTCATTTGACTCATCGCAGTTAGTAAATGTCTCACCAAAATTGAGTAAAGGAGTCATTTGACTCAAGTAGCTCCAACTCTAGAATGAACACTGCAAAAGTAGGTGAACAACATATTTCAACAAAATACTGTAAAAGTATAAATGCAATAGTTTTCAAGTTACAACTGATTTACTCAACAGTGAGAACCTGAAAATAGCTATTGCTCAGCTATGTAATGAGCTAAAGGTCTGCAATTTCAAAATGTTATAGCTAACCAAAAATTAGGTGAATAACATATTTAAACAAAATACTCTAAATGTAATAGTTTTCAAGTTACAACTGATTTACTCAACAGTGAGAACCTCAAAGTAGCTATTACTCAGCTATATGCAATGAGCTACAGGTCTGAAATTTTACTATGTTATAGCTGACCCAAAAGTAGGTGACAATATATTTAAATAAAATACTGTAAATGCAATAGTTTTCAAATTACAACTGATTTACTCAACTGTGAGAACCTGAGAATAGCTATTGCTCAGCTATACCATGAGCTACAGGTCTGCAATTTCACTATGTTACAGCTGACCCAAAAGTAGGTGAACAACATATTTAAACAAAATACTCTAAATGCAATAGTTTTCAAGTTACAACTGATTTACTCAACAGTGATTACCTCAAAGTAGCTATTACTCAGCTATGCCATGAGCTACAGGTCTGAAATTTTACTATGTTATAGCTGACCCAAAAGTAGGTGAACAACATATTTAAGCAAAATACTGTAAATGCAATAGTTTTCAAGTTACAACTGATTTACTCAATAGTGATGACCTAAAAGTAGTTATTACTCAGCTATGCAATGAGCTACAGGTCTGAAATTTCACTATGTTATAGCTGACCCAAAAGTAGGTGAACAACATATTAAAGCAAAATACTGTAAATGCAATAGTTTTCAAGTTACAACTGATTTACTCAATAGTGATGACCTAAAAGTAGCTATTACTCAGCTATGCCATGAGCTACAGGTCTGAAATTTTACTATGTTATAGCTGACCCAAAAGTAGGTGAACAACATATTTAAGCAAAATACTGTAAATGCAATAGTTTTCAAGTTACAACTGATTTACTCAATAGTGATGACCTAAAAGTAGCTATTACTCAGCTATGCCATGAGCTACAGGTCTGAAATTTTACTATGTTATAGCTGACCCAAAAGTAGCTGAATAACATATTTAAGCAAAATACTGTAAATGCAATAGTTTTCAAGTTACAACTGATTTACTCAATAATGATGACCTAAAAGTAGCTATTACTCAGCTATGCCATGAGCTACAGGTCTGAAATTTTACTATGTTATAGTTGACCCAAAAGTAGCTGAATAACATATTTATACTAAATTCTCTAAATGCAATAATTTTCCAATTACAATTGATTTACTCAATAGTGAGAACCTCAAAGTAGTTATTACTCAGCTATGCAATGAGCTACAGGTCTGAAATTTCACTATGTTATAGCTGACCCAAAAGTAGGTGAACAACATATTAAAGCAAAATACTGTAAATGCAATAGTTTTCAAGTTACAACTGATTTACTCAATAGTGATGACCTAAAAGTAGCTATTACTCAGCTATGCCATGAGCTACAGGTCTGAAATTTTACTATGTTATAGCTGACCCAAAAGTAGGTGAACAACATATTTAAGCAAAATACTGTAAATGCAATAGTTTTCAAGTTACAACTGATTTACTCAATAGTGATGACCTAAAAGTAGCTATTACTCAGCTATGCCATGAGCTACAGGTCTGAAATTTTACTATGTTATAGCTGACCCAAAAGTAGCTGAATAACATATTTATACGAAATTCTCTAAATGCAATAGTTTTCCAATTACAACTGATTTACTCAATAGTGAGAACTTCAAAGTAGCTATTACTCAGCTATGCAATGAGCCACAGATCTGAAACTTCACTATGTTATAGCTGATCCCAAAATAGGTGAATAACATATTGAAACAAAATACTCTAAATGCAATAGTTTCCAAGTTATAAGCGATTTACTCAACAGTGATAACCTAAAAGTAGCTATTACTCAGCTATGCCATGAGCTACAGGTCTGAAATTTTACTATGTTATAGCTGACCCAAAAGTAGCTGAATAACATATTTATACGAAATTCTCTAAATGCAATACTTTTGAAGTTATAAGCAATTTACTCAACAGTGATAACCTAAAAGTAGCTATTACTCAGCTATGCCATGAGCTACAGGTCTAAAATTTTACTATGTTATAGCTGACCCAAAAGTAGCTGAATAACATATTTATACGAAATTCTCTAAATGCAATAGTTTTTAAGTTACAAGTGATTCTACTCATGATGGAAGTTACTGAAAAGCCCAAAAGTAGCTATTACTCACTTAGCTATTGAGACAGGCACCCAACTTACTCACCATATTGTAGCTATGAAAAAAGTAACTGAATAACATATTTTAACAAAATGCTCTAGATGCAACAGTTTTCAAGTTATAAATGATTTTGTGCATGATTTCATGAATGTTAATGCATTAAAAATTATTAAAAAAATTTATTAAAAAAAAAGTAAGAGAGATCCAGGTCTCATACTCACACAAGAGAATCTACCTCTGGCCTAGTACATATATGCAAGATATGAGAGAAATCCCTGCAATAGTCACTGAGAAAATTGTGATAAAAAGTTGAAATTTTCACACTTTTGGTGGGGGTACCCCCCTTGTAATGTCTCTAGCAAACAGACGAACAGACAGATTTGCATGCCTTGAACAATTTTTCATCCTCGATAGATAAGGTATCTTTTAAAAAAAACAGCACGTCTCTAGGCCTTGTAGTTTTGGAGGAGAAGTTGTTCACGCGGACGCGGACGCGTACGCGTACGCCCACGCCGCAGAGTGACGACATAATGCCAGCTGACTGACAAGTCAGCTGACATAACAAAAACTTGGTATTTATCAATGGAAAACACGTTTATAGTAAGTGATGTAAACTCACCAGTGGCTGTAAATTTCCACTTTTTTCATAGTTTTGTTAAATATATATAGAAATAAATATCTATTGCACAACAAGATTTTATTATCCAGTTTTTAATATTTTCACTTTTTAAAGTATAGTTTTGCATAATGCACTCTTACAAGTGACTTCAAAGACAATTATTAACAAGTAACAACAAACATTTTAAACTACTGTGGGACAAACTTTTAAAAAATTGCATCTATGTTAATAACAAATTTTCGACTGGAAAAAAGTTAAATAATAATTTAACTTAAACTTTATATGGTATGTTATTGCTTTAAAACCAGTTTTTTTGTTTTTTTTTTCAAAAAGTGGCAAATTTATATCCATTTACATAAATAAATGTCCGGAGTTTTTTTGTATCAAATAAAAACAACTCTCTGAGTGAACCTATATCAAGGTGAGTTAATTTTTTTTCTAGTTTTAGATAGTGCAGGGTTGGACCATATTTATTGAAACAAAAAAAAATGAAAAAAAAATCAGTAAAAAATACTTTAATTATTGCAAATCATGTACATCATAGGAAATCTTGTACATCATGCTGACTAAAAATATGTCTTGAATTGAAATAAAGTTTTTTTCACAGTGAGTAGAGTTGAATTTGATTTAGTATTGCAAATTCATTTTGAAGATAGACTAATAGTACTTTTTTTCTCCTATTTAAGTCAATTTGCTCAACTGTAAGGTTAATTTTGGTCATTTGACTCATCGCAGTTAGTAAATGTCTCACCAAAATTGAGTAAAGGAGTCATTTGACTCAAGTAGCTCCAACTCTAGAATGAACACTGCAAAAGTAGGTGAACAACATATTTCAACAAAATACTGTAAAAGTATAAATGCAATAGTTTTCAAGTTACAACTGATTTACTCAACAGTGAGAACCTGAAAATAGCTATTGCTCAGCTATGTAATGAGCTAAAGGTCTGCAATTTCAAAATGTTATAGCTAACCAAAAATTAGGTGAATAACATATTTAAACAAAATACTCTAAATGTAATAGTTTTCAAGTTACAACTGATTTACTCAACAGTGAGAACCTCAAAGTAGCTATTACTCAGCTATATGCAATGAGCTACAGGTCTGAAATTTTACTATGTTATAGCTGACCCAAAAGTAGGTGACAATATATTTAAATAAAATACTGTAAATGCAATAGTTTTCAAATTACAACTGATTTACTCAACTGTGAGAACCTGAGAATAGCTATTGCTCAGCTATACCATGAGCTACAGGTCTGCAATTTCACTATGTTACAGCTGACCCAAAAGTAGGTGAACAACATATTTAAACAAAATACTCTAAATGCAATAGTTTTCAAGTTACAACTGATTTACTCAACAGTGATTACCTCAAAGTAGCTATTACTCAGCTATGCCATGAGCTACAGGTCTGAAATTTTACTATGTTATAGCTGACCCAAAAGTAGGTGAACAACATATTTAAGCAAAATACTGTAAATGCAATAGTTTTCAAGTTACAACTGATTTACTCAATAGTGATGACCTAAAAGTAGCTATTACTCAGCTATGCCATGAGCTACAGGTCTGAAATTTTACTATGTTATAGTTGACCCAAAAGTAGCTGAATAACATATTTATACTAAATTCTCTAAATGCAATAGTTTTCCAATTACAACTGATTTACTCAATAGTGAGAACCTCAAAGTAGTTATTACTCAGCTATGCAATGAGCTACAGGTCTGAAATTTCACTATGTTATAGCTGACCCAAAAGTAGGTGAACAACATATTAAAGCAAAATACTGTAAATGCAATAGTTTTCAAGTTACAACTGATTTACTCAATAGTGATGACCTAAAAGTAGCTATTACTCAGCTATGCCATGAGCTACAGGTCTGAAATTTTACTATGTTATAGCTGACCCAAAAGTAGGTGAACAACATATTTAAGCAAAATACTGTAAATGCAATAGTTTTCAAGTTACAACTGATTTACTCAATAATGATGACCTAAAAGTAGCTATTACTCAGCTATGCCATGAGCTACAGGTCTGAAATTTTACTATGTTATAGTTGACCCAAAAGTAGCTGAATAACATATTTATACTAAATTCTCTAAATGCAATAATTTTCCAATTACAATTGATTTACTCAATAGTGAGAACCTCAAAGTAGTTATTACTCAGCTATGCAATGAGCTACAGGTCTGAAATTTCACTATGTTATAGCTGACCCAAAAGTAGGTGAACAACATATTAAAGCAAAATACTGTAAATGCAATAGTTTTCAAGTTACAACTGATTTACTCAATAGTGATGACCTAAAAGTAGCTATTACTCAGCTATGCCATGAGCTACAGGTCTGAAATTTTACTATGTTATAGCTGACCCAAAAGTAGGTGAACAACATATTTAAGCAAAATACTGTAAATGCAATAGTTTTCAAGTTACAACTGATTTACTCAATAGTGATGACCTAAAAGTAGCTATTACTCAGCTATGCCATGAGCTACAGGTCTGAAATTTTACTATGTTATAGCTGACCCAAAAGTAGCTGAATAACATATTTATACGAAATTCTCTAAATGCAATAGTTTTCCAATTACAACTGATTTACTCAATAGTGAGAACTTCAAAGTAGCTATTACTCAGCTATGCAATGAGCCACAGATCTGAAACTTCACTATGTTATAGCTGATCCCAAAATAGGTGAATAACATATTGAAACAAAATACTCTAAATGCAATAGTTTCCAAGTTATAAGCGATTTACTCAACAGTGATAACCTAAAAGTAGCTATTACTCAGCTATGCCATGAGCTACAGGTCTGAAATTTTACTATGTTATAGCTGACCCAAAAGTAGCTGAATAACATATTTATACGAAATTCTCTAAATGCAATACTTTTGAAGTTATAAGCAATTTACTCAACAGTGATAACCTAAAAGTAGCTATTACTCAGCTATGCCATGAGCTACAGGTCTAAAATTTTACTATGTTATAGCTGACCCAAAAGTAGCTGAATAACATATTTATACGAAATTCTCTAAATGCAATAGTTTTTAAGTTACAAGTGATTCTACTCATGATGGAAGTTACTGAAAAGCCCAAAAGTAGCTATTACTCACTTAGCTATTGAGACAGGCACCCAACTTACTCACCATATTGTAGCTATGAAAAAAGTAACTGAATAACATATTTTAACAAAATGCTCTAGATGCAACAGTTTTCAAGTTATAAATGATTTTGTGCATGATTTCATGAATGTTAATGCATTAAAAATTATTAAAAAAATTTATTAAAAAAAAAGTAAGAGAGATCCAGGTCTCATACTCACACAAGAGAATCTACCTCTGGCCTAGTACATATATGCAAGATATGAGAGAAATCCCTGCAATAGTCACTGAGAAAATTGTGATAAAAAGTTGAAATTTTCACACTTTTGGTGGGGGTACCCCCCTTGTAATGTCTCTAGCAAACAGACGAACAGACAGATTTGCATGCCTTGAACAATTTTTCATCCTCGATAGATAAGGTATCTTTTAAAAAAAACAGCACGTCTCTAGGCCTTGTAGTTTTGGAGGAGAAGTTGTTCACGCGGACGCGGACGCGTACGCGTACGCCCACGCCGCAGAGTGACGACATAATGCCAGCTGACTGACAAGTCAGCTGACATAACAAAAACTTGGTATTTATCAATGGAAAACACGTTTATAGTAAGTGATGTAAACTCACCAGTGGCTGTAAATTTCCACTTTTTTCATAGTTTTGTTAAATATATATAGAAATAAATATCTATTGCACAACAAGATTTTATTATCCAGTTTTTAATATTTTCACTTTTTAAAGTATAGTTTTGCATAATGCACTCTTACAAGTGACTTCAAAGACAATTATTAACAAGTAACAACAAACATTTTAAACTACTGTGGGACAAACTTTTAAAAAATTGCATCTATGTTAATAACAAATTTTCGACTGGAAAAAAGTTAAATAATAATTTAACTTAAACTTTATATGGTATGTTATTGCTTTAAAACCAGTTTTTTTGTTTTTTTTTTCAAAAAGTGGCAAATTTATATCCATTTACATAAATAAATGTCCGGAGTTTTTTTGTATCAAATAAAAACAACTCTCTGAGTGAACCTATATCAAGGTGAGTTAATTTTTTTTCTAGTTTTAGATAGTGCAGGGTTGGACCATATTTATTGAAACAAAAAAAAAATGAAAAAAAAATCAGTAAAAAATACTTTAATTATTGCAAATCATGTACATCATAGGAAATCTTGTACATCATGCTGACTAAAAATATGTCTTGAATTGAAATAAAGTTTTTTTCACAGTGAGTAGAGTTGAATTTGATTTAGTATTGCAAATTCATTTTGAAGATAGACTAATAGTACTTTTTTTCTCCTATTTAAGTCAATTTGCTCAACTGTAAGGTTAATTTTGGTCATTTGACTCATCGCAGTTAGTAAATGTCTCACCAAAATTGAGTAAAGGAGTCATTTGACTCAAGTAGCTCCAACTCTAGAATGAACACTGCAAAAGTAGGTGAACAACATATTTCAACAAAATACTGTAAAAGTATAAATGCAATAGTTTTCAAGTTACAACTGATTTACTCAACAGTGAGAACCTGAAAATAGCTATTGCTCAGCTATGTAATGAGCTAAAGGTCTGCAATTTCAAAATGTTATAGCTAACCAAAAATTAGGTGAATAACATATTTAAACAAAATACTCTAAATGTAATAGTTTTCAAGTTACAACTGATTTACTCAACAGTGAGAACCTCAAAGTAGCTATTACTCAGCTATATGCAATGAGCTACAGGTCTGAAATTTTACTATGTTATAGCTGACCCAAAAGTAGGTGACAATATATTTAAATAAAATACTGTAAATGCAATAGTTTTCAAATTACAACTGATTTACTCAACTGTGAGAACCTGAGAATAGCTATTGCTCAGCTATACCATGAGCTACAGGTCTGCAATTTCACTATGTTACAGCTGACCCAAAAGTAGGTGAACAACATATTTAAACAAAATACTCTAAATGCAATAGTTTTCAAGTTACAACTGATTTACTCAACAGTGATTACCTCAAAGTAGCTATTACTCAGCTATGCCATGAGCTACAGGTCTGAAATTTTACTATGTTATAGCTGACCCAAAAGTAGGTGAACAACATATTTAAGCAAAATACTGTAAATGCAATAGTTTTCAAGTTACAACTGATTTACTCAATAGTGATGACCTAAAAGTAGCTATTACTCAGCTATGCCATGAGCTACAGGTCTGAAATTTTACTATGTTATAGTTGACCCAAAAGTAGCTGAATAACATATTTATACTAAATTCTCTAAATGCAATAGTTTTCCAATTACAACTGATTTACTCAATAGTGAGAACCTCAAAGTAGTTATTACTCAGCTATGCAATGAGCTACAGGTCTGAAATTTCACTATGTTATAGCTGACCCAAAAGTAGGTGAACAACATATTAAAGCAAAATACTGTAAATGCAATAGTTTTCAAGTTACAACTGATTTACTCAATAGTGATGACCTAAAAGTAGCTATTACTCAGCTATGCCATGAGCTACAGGTCTGAAATTTTACTATGTTATAGCTGACCCAAAAGTAGGTGAACAACATATTTAAGCAAAATACTGTAAATGCAATAGTTTTCAAGTTACAACTGATTTACTCAATAATGATGACCTAAAAGTAGCTATTACTCAGCTATGCCATGAGCTACAGGTCTGAAATTTTACTATGTTATAGTTGACCCAAAAGTAGCTGAATAACATATTTATACTAAATTCTCTAAATGCAATAATTTTCCAATTACAATTGATTTACTCAATAGTGAGAACCTCAAAGTAGTTATTACTCAGCTATGCAATGAGCTACAGGTCTGAAATTTCACTATGTTATAGCTGACCCAAAAGTAGGTGAACAACATATTAAAGCAAAATACTGTAAATGCAATAGTTTTCAAGTTACAACTGATTTACTCAATAGTGATGACCTAAAAGTAGCTATTACTCAGCTATGCCATGAGCTACAGGTCTGAAATTTTACTATGTTATAGCTGACCCAAAAGTAGGTGAACAACATATTTAAGCAAAATACTGTAAATGCAATAGTTTTCAAGTTACAACTGATTTACTCAATAGTGATGACCTAAAAGTAGCTATTACTCAGCTATGCCATGAGCTACAGGTCTGAAATTTTACTATGTTATAGCTGACCCAAAAGTAGCTGAATAACATATTTATACGAAATTCTCTAAATGCAATAGTTTTCCAATTACAACTGATTTACTCAATAGTGAGAACTTCAAAGTAGCTATTACTCAGCTATGCAATGAGCCACAGATCTGAAACTTCACTATGTTATAGCTGATCCCAAAATAGGTGAATAACATATTGAAACAAAATACTCTAAATGCAATAGTTTCCAAGTTATAAGCGATTTACTCAACAGTGATAACCTAAAAGTAGCTATTACTCAGCTATGCCATGAGCTACAGGTCTGAAATTTTACTATGTTATAGCTGACCCAAAAGTAGCTGAATAACATATTTATACGAAATTCTCTAAATGCAATACTTTTGAAGTTATAAGCAATTTACTCAACAGTGATAACCTAAAAGTAGCTATTACTCAGCTATGCCATGAGCTACAGGTCTAAAATTTTACTATGTTATAGCTGACCCAAAAGTAGCTGAATAACATATTTATACGAAATTCTCTAAATGCAATAGTTTTTAAGTTACAAGTGATTCTACTCATGATGGAAGTTACTGAAAAGCCCAAAAGTAGCTATTACTCACTTAGCTATTGAGACAGGCACCCAACTTACTCACCATATTGTAGCTATGAAAAAAGTAACTGAATAACATATTTTAACAAAATGCTCTAGATGCAACAGTTTTCAAGTTATAAATGATTTTGTGCATGATTTCATGAATGTTAATGCATTAAAAATTATTAAAAAAATTTATTAAAAAAAAAGTAAGAGAGATCCAGGTCTCATACTCACACAAGAGAATCTACCTCTGGCCTAGTACATATATGCAAGATATGAGAGAAATCCCTGCAATAGTCACTGAGAAAATTGTGATAAAAAGTTGAAATTTTCACACTTTTGGTGGGGGTACCCCCCTTGTAATGTCTCTAGCAAACAGACGAACAGACAGATTTGCATGCCTTGAACAATTTTTCATCCTCGATAGATAAGGTATCTTTTAAAAAAAACAGCACGTCTCTAGGCCTTGTAGTTTTGGAGGAGAAGTTGTTCACGCGGACGCGGACGCGTACGCCCACGCCGCAGAGTGACGACATAATGCCAGCTGACTGACAAGTCAGCTGACATAACAAAAACTTGGTATTTATCAATGGAAAACACGTTTATAGTAAGTGATGTAAACTCACCAGTGGCTGTAAATTTCCACTTTTTTCATAGTTTTGTTAAATATATATAGAAATAAATATCTATTGCACAACAAGATTTTATTATCCAGTTTTTAATATTTTCACTTTTTAAAGTATAGTTTTGCATAATGCACTCTTACAAGTGACTTCAAAGACAATTATTAACAAGTAACAACAAACATTTTAAACTACTGTGGGACAAACTTTTAAAAAATTGCATCTATGTTAATAACAAATTTTCGACTGGAAAAAAGTTAAATAATAATTTAACTTAAACTTTATATGGTATGTTATTGCTTTAAAACCAGTTTTTTTGTTTTTTTTTTCAAAAAGTGGCAAATTTATATCCATTTACATAAATAAATGTCCGGAGTTTTTTTGTATCAAATAAAAACAACTCTCTGAGTGAACCTATATCAAGGTGAGTTAATTTTTTTTCTAGTTTTAGATAGTGCAGGGTTGGACCATATTTATTGAAACAAAAAAAAAATGAAAAAAAAATCAGTAAAAAATACTTTAATTATTGCAAATCATGTACATCATAGGAAATCTTGTACATCATGCTGACTAAAAATATGTCTTGAATTGAAATAAAGTTTTTTTCACAGTGAGTAGAGTTGAATTTGATTTAGTATTGCAAATTCATTTTGAAGATAGACTAATAGTACTTTTTTTCTCCTATTTAAGTCAATTTGCTCAACTGTAAGGTTAATTTTGGTCATTTGACTCATCGCAGTTAGTAAATGTCTCACCAAAATTGAGTAAAGGAGTCATTTGACTCAAGTAGCTCCAACTCTAGAATGAACACTGCAAAAGTAGGTGAACAACATATTTCAACAAAATACTGTAAAAGTATAAATGCAATAGTTTTCAAGTTACAACTGATTTACTCAACAGTGAGAACCTGAAAATAGCTATTGCTCAGCTATGTAATGAGCTAAAGGTCTGCAATTTCAAAATGTTATAGCTAACCAAAAATTAGGTGAATAACATATTTAAACAAAATACTCTAAATGTAATAGTTTTCAAGTTACAACTGATTTACTCAACAGTGAGAACCTCAAAGTAGCTATTACTCAGCTATATGCAATGAGCTACAGGTCTGAAATTTTACTATGTTATAGCTGACCCAAAAGTAGGTGACAATATATTTAAATAAAATACTGTAAATGCAATAGTTTTCAAATTACAACTGATTTACTCAACTGTGAGAACCTGAGAATAGCTATTGCTCAGCTATACCATGAGCTACAGGTCTGCAATTTCACTATGTTACAGCTGACCCAAAAGTAGGTGAACAACATATTTAAACAAAATACTCTAAATGCAATAGTTTTCAAGTTACAACTGATTTACTCAACAGTGATTACCTCAAAGTAGCTATTACTCAGCTATGCCATGAGCTACAGGTCTGAAATTTTACTATGTTATAGCTGACCCAAAAGTAGGTGAACAACATATTTAAGCAAAATACTGTAAATGCAATAGTTTTCAAGTTACAACTGATTTACTCAATAGTGATGACCTAAAAGTAGCTATTACTCAGCTATGCCATGAGCTACAGGTCTGAAATTTTACTATGTTATAGTTGACCCAAAAGTAGCTGAATAACATATTTATACTAAATTCTCTAAATGCAATAGTTTTCCAATTACAACTGATTTACTCAATAGTGAGAACCTCAAAGTAGTTATTACTCAGCTATGCAATGAGCTACAGGTCTGAAATTTCACTATGTTATAGCTGACCCAAAAGTAGGTGAACAACATATTAAAGCAAAATACTGTAAATGCAATAGTTTTCAAGTTACAACTGATTTACTCAATAGTGATGACCTAAAAGTAGCTATTACTCAGCTATGCCATGAGCTACAGGTCTGAAATTTTACTATGTTATAGCTGACCCAAAAGTAGGTGAACAACATATTTAAGCAAAATACTGTAAATGCAATAGTTTTCAAGTTACAACTGATTTACTCAATAATGATGACCTAAAAGTAGCTATTACTCAGCTATGCCATGAGCTACAGGTCTGAAATTTTACTATGTTATAGTTGACCCAAAAGTAGCTGAATAACATATTTATACTAAATTCTCTAAATGCAATAATTTTCCAATTACAATTGATTTACTCAATAGTGAGAACCTCAAAGTAGTTATTACTCAGCTATGCAATGAGCTACAGGTCTGAAATTTCACTATGTTATAGCTGACCCAAAAGTAGGTGAACAACATATTAAAGCAAAATACTGTAAATGCAATAGTTTTCAAGTTACAACTGATTTACTCAATAGTGATGACCTAAAAGTAGCTATTACTCAGCTATGCCATGAGCTACAGGTCTGAAATTTTACTATGTTATAGCTGACCCAAAAGTAGGTGAACAACATATTTAAGCAAAATACTGTAAATGCAATAGTTTTCAAGTTACAACTGATTTACTCAATAGTGATGACCTAAAAGTAGCTATTACTCAGCTATGCCATGAGCTACAGGTCTGAAATTTTACTATGTTATAGCTGACCCAAAAGTAGCTGAATAACATATTTATACGAAATTCTCTAAATGCAATAGTTTTCCAATTACAACTGATTTACTCAATAGTGAGAACTTCAAAGTAGCTATTACTCAGCTATGCAATGAGCCACAGATCTGAAACTTCACTATGTTATAGCTGATCCCAAAATAGGTGAATAACATATTGAAACAAAATACTCTAAATGCAATAGTTTCCAAGTTATAAGCGATTTACTCAACAGTGATAACCTAAAAGTAGCTATTACTCAGCTATGCCATGAGCTACAGGTCTGAAATTTTACTATGTTATAGCTGACCCAAAAGTAGCTGAATAACATATTTATACGAAATTCTCTAAATGCAATACTTTTGAAGTTATAAGCAATTTACTCAACAGTGATAACCTAAAAGTAGCTATTACTCAGCTATGCCATGAGCTACAGGTCTAAAATTTTACTATGTTATAGCTGACCCAAAAGTAGCTGAATAACATATTTATACGAAATTCTCTAAATGCAATAGTTTTTAAGTTACAAGTGATTCTACTCATGATGGAAGTTACTGAAAAGCCCAAAAGTAGCTATTACTCACTTAGCTATTGAGACAGGCACCCAACTTACTCACCATATTGTAGCTATGAAAAAAGTAACTGAATAACATATTTTAACAAAATGCTCTAGATGCAACAGTTTTCAAGTTATAAATGATTTTGTGCATGATTTCATGAATGTTAATGCATTAAAAATTATTAAAAAAATTTATTAAAAAAAAAGTAAGAGAGATCCAGGTCTCATACTCACACAAGAGAATCTACCTCTGGCCTAGTACATATATGCAAGATATGAGAGAAATCCCTGCAATAGTCACTGAGAAAATTGTGATAAAAAGTTGAAATTTTCACACTTTTGGTGGGGGTACCCCCCTTGTAATGTCTCTAGCAAACAGACGAACAGACAGATTTGCATGCCTTGAACAATTTTTCATCCTCGATAGATAAGGTATCTTTTAAAAAAAACAGCACGTCTCTAGGCCTTGTAGTTTTGGAGGAGAAGTTGTTCACGCGGACGCGGACGCGTACGCGTACGCCCACGCCGCAGAGTGACGACATAATGCCAGCTGACTGACAAGTCAGCTGACATAACAAAAACTTGGTATTTATCAATGGAAAACACGTTTATAGTAAGTGATGTAAACTCACCAGTGGCTGTAAATTTCCACTTTTTTCATAGTTTTGTTAAATATATATAGAAATAAATATCTATTGCACAACAAGATTTTATTATCCAGTTTTTAATATTTTCACTTTTTAAAGTATAGTTTTGCATAATGCACTCTTACAAGTGACTTCAAAGACAATTATTAACAAGTAACAACAAACATTTTAAACTACTGTGGGACAAACTTTTAAAAAATTGCATCTATGTTAATAACAAATTTTCGACTGGAAAAAAGTTAAATAATAATTTAACTTAAACTTTATATGGTATGTTATTGCTTTAAAACCAGTTTTTTTGTTTTTTTTTTCAAAAAGTGGCAAATTTATATCCATTTACATAAATAAATGTCCGGAGTTTTTTTGTATCAAATAAAAACAACTCTCTGAGTGAACCTATATCAAGGTGAGTTAATTTTTTTTCTAGTTTTAGATAGTGCAGGGTTGGACCATATTTATTGAAACAAAAAAAAAATGAAAAAAAAATCAGTAAAAAATACTTTAATTATTGCAAATCATGTACATCATAGGAAATCTTGTACATCATGCTGACTAAAAATATGTCTTGAATTGAAATAAAGTTTTTTTCACAGTGAGTAGAGTTGAATTTGATTTAGTATTGCAAATTCATTTTGAAGATAGACTAATAGTACTTTTTTTCTCCTATTTAAGTCAATTTGCTCAACTGTAAGGTTAATTTTGGTCATTTGACTCATCGCAGTTAGTAAATGTCTCACCAAAATTGAGTAAAGGAGTCATTTGACTCAAGTAGCTCCAACTCTAGAATGAACACTGCAAAAGTAGGTGAACAACATATTTCAACAAAATACTGTAAAAGTATAAATGCAATAGTTTTCAAGTTACAACTGATTTACTCAACAGTGAGAACCTGAAAATAGCTATTGCTCAGCTATGTAATGAGCTAAAGGTCTGCAATTTCAAAATGTTATAGCTAACCAAAAATTAGGTGAATAACATATTTAAACAAAATACTCTAAATGTAATAGTTTTCAAGTTACAACTGATTTACTCAACAGTGAGAACCTCAAAGTAGCTATTACTCAGCTATATGCAATGAGCTACAGGTCTGAAATTTTACTATGTTATAGCTGACCCAAAAGTAGGTGACAATATATTTAAATAAAATACTGTAAATGCAATAGTTTTCAAATTACAACTGATTTACTCAACTGTGAGAACCTGAGAATAGCTATTGCTCAGCTATACCATGAGCTACAGGTCTGCAATTTCACTATGTTACAGCTGACCCAAAAGTAGGTGAACAACATATTTAAACAAAATACTCTAAATGCAATAGTTTTCAAGTTACAACTGATTTACTCAACAGTGATTACCTCAAAGTAGCTATTACTCAGCCATGCAATGACATACAGGTCTGCAATTTACTTTGTTATAGCTGACCCAAAAGTAGCTGAAGAACATTTTTATACAAAATTCCCTAAAAGCAATAGTTTTAAAGTTACAAGTGATTTTACTCATCATGGAAGTTATGGAAAAGTCCGAAAGTAGCTATTACTCACTTAGCTATTAAGATAGACTCCCATGTTACCATGTCGTAGGTATGGAAAAAGGTAGCTGAACCAGAGGATTGCTTGCAAAAAAAAAGATAATGCAAAAACAAAGCGTCCCGCAAAAGGATATAAAGGTGAGTGCTAAAGTATTAAGAAAATGCTTCGTTTCTAGCCTTATACTGTTGTGGCAACCAAAGTCAGTGCAGTCTGCTCTATCTAGCACAGTTTTCAAGATATAAGCATTTTTGCGTTTTGCAAAAAATTCGAAAATTCAAAATGTCCGCTATATTTGGCGAGACAAAAATATTTTGAAAATTGGCATGGCTACTCTGCAGAGATACCCAGCAGGTCAAAAATTTTGTTGAGTTCGCTTCATCTAAGACGGTTTTCGAGATATAAGCATTTTTGTGTTTTGCAAAAACTTTGAAAATTCAAAATGGCCACCATTTTTGGGGAGACAAAAATTTTTGACAAGACCACTGCCGCGGTGTGTATCTCCCGCCGAGCATTAAAGGAGAAGAAATAGCTTTTCCGAGATATTCACAATTTTTCATTTTCGTGTGTGAAAGCTCTTCCAAAAGTAGGTGAATGAGTTATTTGAGAAAAATTGGCTATCTGCAATACTATTAAGAGGTAATTCACATTTACTCCTTTTGAGTAGGTGAGTAATTACCTACGGGTCTGGAACTTCACCAAGTGAAAGTTCTCCCAAAAGTAGATGAATGAGTTATTTGATAAAAATTGGGTATCTGTAATACTTTTAGAGATAATTCGCATTTACTCATTTTGAGTAGGTGAGTAATTAGCTATGGGTCTGAAACTTCACGGAGTGAAAGCTCTCCCAAATGTAGGTGAATGAGTTATTTGATAAAAATTGGGTATCCGCAATACTTTTACAGATAATTAGCATTTACTCATTTTGAGTAGGTGAGTAATTAGCTATGGGTCTGAAACTTCACGGAGTGAAAGCTCTCCCAAAAGTAGGTGAATGAGTTAATTGAGAAAAATTGGCTATCTGCAATACTTTTAGAGGTAATTCGCATTTACTCATTTTGAGTAAGTGAGTAATTAGCTATGGGTCTGAAACTTCACCATGTGAAAGCCCTTCCAAAAGAAGACGAATGAGTTATTTGAGAAAAATGGCTATCTGCAATACTATTAAGAGGTAATTCACATTTACTCCTTTTGAGTAGGTGAGTAATTACCTACGGGTCTGAAACTTCACCAAGTGAAAGCTCTCCCAAATGTAGGTGAATGAGTTATTTGATAAAAATTGGGTATCGACAATACTTTTACAGATAATTAGCATTTACTCATTTTGAGTAGGTGAGTAATTAGCTATGGGTCTGAAACTTCATGGAGTGAAAGCTCTCCCAAAAGTAGGTGAATGAGTTATTTGAGAAAAATTGGCTATCTGCAATACTTTTAAGAGATAATTCGCATTTACTCCTTTTGAGTAGGTGAGTAATTATCTACGGGTCTGAAACTTCACCATGTGAAAGCTCTCCCAAAAGTACATGAATGAGTTATTTGAGAAAAATTGGGTATCCGCAATAGTTTTTGAGATAATTAGCATTTACTCATTTTGAGTAGGTGAGTAATTAGCTACGGGTCTGAAACTTCACGGAGTGAAAGCTCTCCCAAAAGTAGGTGAATGAGTTATTTGAAAAAAATTGGCTATCTGCAATACTTTTAGAGGTAATTCGCATTTACTCATTTTGAGTAGGTGAGTAATTAGCTATGGGTCTGAAACTTCACCATGTGAAAGCTCTTCCAAAAGAAGATGAATGAGTTATTTGAGAAAAATTGGGTATCTGCAATACTTTTAGAGATAATTCGCATTTACTCATTTTGAGTAGGTGAGTAATTAGCTATGGGTCTGAAACTTCACCATGTGAAAGCTCTCCCACAAGTAGATGAATGAGTTATTTGATAAAAATTGGGTATCCGCAATACTTTTACAGATAATTAGCATTTTACTCATTTTGAGTAGGTGAGTAATTAGCTATGGGTCTGAAACTTCACGGAGTGAAAGCTCTCCCAAAAGTAGGTGAATGAGTTATTTGAGAAAAATTGGCTATCTGCAATACTTTTAGGAGTAATTCGCATTTACTCATTTTGAGTGAGTAATTAGCTATGGGTCTGAAACTTCACCATGTGAAAGCTCTTCCAAAAGAAGATGAATGAGTTATTTGAGAAAAATTGGCTATCTGCAATACTTTTAAGAGATAATTCGCATTTACTCATTTTGATAGGTGAGTAATTATCTACGGGTCTGAAACGTCACCATGTGAAAGCTCTCCCAAAAGTACATGAATGAGTTATTTGATAAAAATTGGGTATCCGCAATAGTTTTCGAGATAATTAGCATTTACTCATTTTCAGTAAGTGAATAATTAGCTACGGGTCTGAAACTTCACGGAGTGAAAGCTCTTTGGGATAGCTGCTCTGAAGAGATACCCTGAAGATCAAAAATTTCGTCGAAATCGTTCTATGTAGCACGGTTTTCGAGATATTAGCATTTTTGTGTTTTACAAGTTTTGCGCAAAAATTCGAAAATTCAAAATGGCCGCCATTTTTGGCAAGACAAAATTTTTTTGAAAATTGACATGGCTACTCTGCAGATACCCTGTGGGTCAAAAATTTCGTCGAAATCGCTCTATCTAGCATGGTTTTCGAAATATAAGCATTTTTATGTTTTGCAATTTTTGTAGAAATGACAAAGTAATAATAATACATAATAAACAATTTATTTCTAAGCCACCAACCTAAGTCTGCATTTAGTACAAATAGATGGGATTCCTAGATATCAGGCAATAGTAAACAATGCATTATTTGGCTTATTTTTAAAAAGGAAGTGGTAGAGGCAAATATTACTAATACACAAGCCAATCTTCACTTCCAGTTTTAATACTATTTTGCCAATTACAACTTTTATTTGGCATTACAATTTTACTAGTCTAACTACCTTTGGGAAGGCACCAAGGAGGTATTACCGTATTTTTCCAAAATATGGCCCGGGCGTTAATTATTTTCAAATGGTTATCAGACCAAGCGTTAAATTGAACCAGGCGTTCTTTTGAAGTATAAAAACAGTGTCATAAATTGTAAACAGTGTGCTTGGTACCCAGGCGTTAATTTGAACCAGGCGTTTATTTGAACCTGGGCGTTATTTTGGAAATTTACGGTACTTTTTAATGACTATCTGTTTGTTTCTTAGAAGGTTTACATAAATACTACTAGTTGGATCCTCAAGAAAAGAAGAAAAAAAACAGAAGATGGGTTTTGGTCCAAGTTAGATTCCATTAAATTTTTAGAGTGATCTCAATCACTGCATGGATGTAAAAAAAAATTATAATCTGTATTTTCCCATTTACTAATTATTATGTGCCTTTGCAGATGTATGAGCTCTCTGAGTGCTGTTGTTTAATCATGAAATAGACCATATCAAACTTGTTAAGACTTACTTAATAAACTTGTTCTTAACGTCCAACAATACGTATATCCATCAGAATTTCATGAAAATAAATGAGCGATATTAAATGCTTCCATTGTTGTGTGGCCAACGAGAAAAAGGAAGCATGTATTATACATCCAGGTCACCTCAATGCATAGGCATCACGCCAGTATAAGTTCATTTTTCTTGGACGTTGGCCAGATGTCTGTGGTCATCCGAGAAAGCATTCAGTTCCACATGGTAAGCTATTGTAGCGCAATAAAATTACATGTGCTTGAGATGGTTGACAGTTCAACATTTAATCTACTCTATAATCACTTTGAATACAAACACATTTTGAAAGTCCAGTAGGAGGTTATCGTATCAAAAACGCCTTATATCTCCCATATCAAATTGTTCTTAGGGTTCAGAAAGTGAAAACAATATATAAAAAATCGTTGTCTGCAAATCTTTTGCAAGTGTCAAATTTGACTTTTATTTGACCTTATATTTCCCTTATTAGTGGTCCTTGGGCTGCGAAATGTGAAAATAACAAGCAGGAAATCATGGCCTCAAATCTTTTGCAAGTGTTGAATTCGACCTATGACCACTGCTTCTAGGTCAATTGCGTCCTCGTATTAAAAAGGCCACATATCTCCTTTATAATTGGTCCTACAACTTGTGAGAAGTCTTAGCCTGTGAATCTTTTGCAAGTTAGTATTGAATTTGACCATGACTTGCTTATTATTGACTCATTTTTTTTTTTTTGGTATTTGGAAATACAATTTTTTTTTTGTTAGAAACTGAAAATGACTTTAATTGTATTAACCTGATGAGGTAAAAGATTTGGGACAAGTAAAATACCTGATACAAAATTGAGTTCTACAAACAGTAAAAAAACATAAAAATTAACGCAAACCTAACACAAAGTTGAGTTCTTCAGACGGATAAAGGTCAGTCCATGTGACACCCAGGAGACAGAAGCCATCTTTTGGTATAGCTGTGGTCATGTTGGTGTAGATGTCACTCACCAGCAGTTGCTCCTTGTTGGTCTTGTGGTGAAATCTGTAAATAATTTTTGATTTTCACAATTAAAATCTGTGTTTTAACTGAAAGATGTAGTATGCATGTTGAGTACAACAAATGAAGCAATATCCTTTTATTATTTATCACAAGGCAATTTATGATCACATGTTTTCTAAGGATTCAAATAAAATTGGCACAATAACAATCAAACTAAAACTGATAGGTATTAATATTGTGTATTTATAAGATATAAAGGTGTAATTTATTGAACATATTAAGTGTGATCCGAACTAAGATTAAACTTGTGAGAGATTGTCTGACTCTGACACCACCAAAAGAAACAATCAGTGCTCGTGAACGGGCTCTGTGTCAGCTGACTGTGTGTTTTGAATTTCAGAGTAGAAGTGAAAGAAGGTACAAAGGTTGTGCCCTGCAAATGGTATTCACAAGTAAAGTACAAAGTTAGCTGTAAAGGTGTAAAATTTAGGTGGAAAACATATTCAACAAAATACTGTAAATGCAATGGTTTTCAAGTTACAAGTGATTTAATCAACAGTGATATCTCCCATTAGCTTTTGCTCAGCTTTGTACTGAGCTACAGGTTTGCAATTTTACTATGTTTTAGCTGAGCAAAAAGTAGGTTAATCACATATTTAAACCAAATACTGTAAATGAAAGAGATTTAGAACTGATTTACTCAACAGTGAGAACCTCGAAGTAGCTATTGCTCATCAATGCTATGAGCTACAAGTCTGAACCTTTACTATGTTATAGCTGTTCAAAAAGTGGCTGAATAACATATTTAAAAGAAATTGTCTAAGTGCAATAGATTTCAAGTTACAATTGATTTACTCAACATTGGGAACCTGAAAATAGCTACTGTTCATGTATGCACTGAGCTGCAGGTTTGCTGACCCCAAAATTACAGTATTATAACACAATCGTCATTTTAAAAAATACTGTACATGCAATAGTTTCAAGTTACAACTCATTTACTCAACTGTGATAACCTGAAAGTAGCTATTGTTCAGCTATGCTATGAGCTACAAGGTATACAATTGCATTATGTTATAACTGACTGAAAAGTAGATGAATAACACATTTAACCAAAATACTGTAGATCCAATAGTTATCGAGTTACAACTGATTTACTCAACAGTGAGAACCGGGAAGTAGCTATTGTTTAGCTTTGCAATTAGCTACATGTCTGCAATTTTACTATGTTATAGCTGACCCAAAAGTAGATTAATAACATATTTAAAGAAAAATCTCTAAATGCAATAGTTTTCAAGTTATACAAGCGATTCACACAACAGTGATAACCGGAAAATAGTTATTGTTCAGCTATGCAATGAGCTACAGGTCTGCAATTCCCCTATTTATAGTTGACTGAAAAATACGTCAATAACATATTTACACAAAATACTGTAAATGCAATAGTTTCAAGTTACAACTGGTTTAGTCAACAGTGATAACCTCAAAGTAGCCATTATTCAGCTATGCAATGAGTTACATGTCTGCAATTTTACTATGTTATAGCTGACACAAAAGTAGCTGAATAACATATGTATACAAAATTCTCTAACGCCAATAGTTTTTAAGCTACAAATGATTTTACTCAGTATAGAAGGTACTGAAAAGTCAGAAACTAGCAATTACTCACTTAGCTATAGAGATAGACTCTCAATTTACTCACCATGTTGTAGCTATGAAAAAAGTAGCTGAACAACATATTTTAACAAAATGCTCTAATGCAATACTTTCAAGTTATAAGTGATTTAGTGCATGATTTCATTAATTGTAACGCATTAAAATTATTTTAAAAATTCATAAAAAAATAATTAAAACAGATCCTAGCCTGATATTCACATAAGGTAATCTACTTGTGGCCTAGTACATATATGCAAGATAAGAGAGAAATCCCTGAAATATTCAATGAAAAAACAAGAGGAGAGTGCCCGTGAATGGGCACTGTGTCAGCTGACTGAGTGTTTTTGATTTGTGAAGGTGATTAGAGGACAGAATAATTATCAGGAAAAGGGCTGTACAGAAATACAGTAAATGGTAACTGAACAGCAAGTTCAAAAGAAATTCCGAAGCTGACAGAAGAAAAGGATAAAAAAGTTGTGCCCTGTAAATGGTATTATGAAGGAAAATAACAAGGTAATTGTTTAAGTGTAAAAAATAGGTTAAAACATATTTCAAGAAATACTACAAATGCAATATCCTCGTTCGACCTTGAAGAAGGGTCCAAGGTCAAATCTAACCACACAAATACATTCCCAGCCCATGATTTCCTATGGTTTACCATTCCAAACCTCTAGGACCAATTATAAATGAGTTATAAGCACTTTTAAGCTTGGCTGTCCTCATTTGACCTTGAAGGAGGGGTCCAAAGGTCAAATCTGACCATACCAAAAGATTCCGAGCCAATGATTTCCTATACCATCCCAAATCTCTGTCACCAATAATAAGCGAGTTGTAGGCACTTTCAATTTTCGCTATCCTCATTTGACCTTGAAGGAGGGTTCCAAGGTCAAATCGGACCATATCAACAGATTCACAGCCCATGATTTCCTGTCTGTTTACCATCCCAAACCTCTGGGACCAATAATAAGCGAGTTATAAGCACTTTTAAGTTTGGCTATCCTTGTTTGACCTTGAAGGAGGGGTCATTGAAGGTCAAATCTGACCACACCAAAAGATTCCCACCCCATGATTTCCTACAGGTTGGTTTATCATCCCAAACCTCTAGGATCAATAATAAGGGAGATATAAGCACTTTTCATGACTGACAAAAAACACCTGTGGCGGCCATCTTGTTTCTCAAAATGAGGCCAAAAATATTCCCAGACAACATTTTATGGTTATTAATATATACTGCAAACTTAAGAAAGCTAGCTATAATATTTTTTTTCATCAGAGCAGTAATGGTGAAATCTCTCTCTACACACTGCGGCTATCCAGTGGATACAATGATTTACTCAACAGTGAGAACCTGAAAGTAGCTATTGCTCAGCTATGCCATGACATAGAGGTCTGCAATTTCACTATGTTACAGCTGACCAAAAATTCTGTGAGTAACATATTTAACAAATTACTCTAAATGTAATAGTTTTCAAGTTACAACTGATTTACTCAACAGTGAGAACCTCAAAGGAACTATTACTCAGCTATGCAATGAGCTACATGTCTGAAATTTTACTATGTTATAGCTAACCCAAAAGTAGGTGAACAACATATTTAAGTAAACTACTGTAAATGCAATAGTTTTCAAGCTACAACTGATTTACTGAATAGTGAGAACCTGAAAATAGCTATTGCTCCGCTATGCCATGAGCTATAGGTCTGTAATTTCACTATGTTATAGCTGACCCAAAAGTAGGTGAACAATATATTTTAACAAAATACTCCAAATGCAATATTTTTCAAGTTATAGCTGATTTACTCAACAGTCAGTACCTGAGAATAGCTATTGCTCAGTTGTGCCATGAGCTATAGGTCTATAATTTCACTATGTTATAGCTGACCCAAAAGTAGCTGAATAACATATTTGCACAAATTTCTGTAAATGCAATAGTTTTCCAATTATAACTGATTTACTCAACAGTGAGAACTTCAAAGTAGCTATTACTCAGCTATGAAATGAGCCACAGGTCTGAAACTTCACTATGTTATAGCTGACCCCAAAATAGGTGAATAACATATTGAAACAAAATACTCTAAATGCAATAGTTTTCAAGTTATAAGTGATTTACTCAACAGTGATAACCTAAAAGTAGCTATTACTCAGCTATGCCATGAGCTACAGGTCTGAAATTTTACTATGTTATAGCTGGCCCAAAAGTAGCTGAATAACATATTTATACGAAATTCTCTAAATGCAATAGTTTTTAAGTTACAAGTGATTTTACTCATGATGGAAGTTACTGAAAAGCCCAAAAGTAGCTATTACTCACTTAGCTATTGAGACAGACACCCAACTTACTCACCATATTGTAGCTATGAAAAAAGTAGCTGAATAACATCTTTTAACAAAATGCTCTAAATGCAACACTTTTCAAGTTATAAGTGATTTACTCAACAGTGATAACCTAAAAGTAGCTATTACTCAGCTATGCCATGAGCTACAGGTCTGAAATTTTACTATGTTATAGCTGACCCAAAAGTAGCTGAATAACATATTTATACGAAATTCTCTAAATGCAATAGTTTTTAAGTTACAAGTGATTTTACTCATAATGGAAGTTACTGAAAAGCCCAAAAGTAGCTATTACTCACTTAGCTATTGAGACAGACACCCAACTTACTCACCATATTGTAGCTATGAAAAAAGTAGCTGAACAACATATTTTCACAAAATGCTGTAAATGCAACACTTTTGAAGTTATAAGTGATTTAGTGCATGATTTCATGAATTTTAATGCATTAAAAATTATTAAAAAAATTTATTAAAAAAAAAGTAAGACAGATCCAGGTCTCATACTCACACAAGAGAATCTACCTCTGGCCTAGGACATATATGCAAGATATGAGAGAAATCCCTGCAATAGTCACTGAGAAAATTGTGATAAAAAGTTGAAATTTTCACACTTTTGGTGGGGGTACCCCCCTTGTAATGTCTCTAGCAAACAGACGAACAGACAGATTTGCATGCCTTGAACAATTTTTCATCCTCGATAGATAAGGTATCTTTTAAAAAAAACAGCATGTCTCTAGGCCTTGTAGTTTTGGAGAAGAAGATGTTCACGCGGACGCGGACGCGTACACCCACGCCGCAGAGTGATGACATAATGTCAGCTGACTGACAAGTCAGCTGACATAAAAAGGTGATTTAGTGCATGATTTCATGAATTTTAATGCATTAAAAATTATTTAAAAAATTAATAAAAAAAAGAAGAAAGATCCAGGCCTGATACTCACACAAAGGAATCTACTTGTGGCCTAGCACATATATGCAAGATATGACAGAAATTGGAGAATATTGAGATAAAGTGTTGAAACTTTCACATTTTTAGTGGGGGTACCTCGCTTGTACTGGCTCTAGCAAACAGACGAACAGACAGATTTGCATGCCTTGAACAAGTTTTCATCCTCAACAATTAAGGTATCTTTTGAAAACTAGGGTGAAGTGGCTGGCCTTCTGCCAACCACGGAGTCGAATCTTAGGACAGCAGTGGGTGTTGAAATCTGTAAACTTGGTATTATCGCCCGCTAAACAGAGTGAGGTGCGGTGACAGTAAAATATTGCTGGATTATATATTTGTAAAATGTTGTTAGAAACCCCATCGTAGCCTCACGTTTTCATCACTCTGTGGGTGTACAACTACCAGCATTTGATATTTTATTTGTTTTAAATATTGCAAGAAGACAGAAATATTGCTGGATTATATATTTGTAAAATGTTGTTAGAAACCCCATCGTAGCCTCACGTTTTCATCACTCTGTGGGTGTACAACTACCAGCATTTGATATTTTATTTGTTTTAAATATTGCGAGAAGACTGAGTGAGGTGCGGCGACAGTAAAATATTGCTGGATTATATATTTGTAAAATGTCAGAAACCCCATCGTAGCCTCACGTTTTCATCACTCTGTGGGTGTACAACTACCAGCATTTGATATTTTATTTTAAATATTGCGAGAAGACAGAGTGAGGTGCGGCGACAGTAAAATATTGCTGGATTATATATTTGTAAAATATTGTTAGAAACCCCATCGTAGCCTCACGTTTTCATCACTCTGTGGGTGTACAACTACCAGCATTTGATATTTTATTTGTTTTAAATATTGCGAGAAGACAGAGTGAGGTGCGGCGACAGTAAAATATTGCTGGATTATATATTTGTAAAATATTGTTAGAAACACCATTGTAGCCTCACGTCTTCATGACTCTGTGGGTGTACAACTACCAGCATTTGATATTTTATTTGTTTTAAATATTGCGAGAAGACAGAGTGAGGTGCGGTGACAGTAAAATATTGCTGGATTATATATTTGTAAAATGTCAGAAACCCCATCGTAGCCTCACGTTTTCATCACTCTGTGGGTGTACAACTACCAGCATTTGATATTTTATTTGTTTTATATATTGCGAGAAGACAGAGTGAGGTGCGGCGACAGTAAAATATTGCTGGATTATATATTTGTAAAATATTGTTAGAAACACCATTGTAGCCTCACGTTTTCATCACTCTGTGGGTGTACAACTACCAGCATTTGATATTTTATTTGTTTTAAATATTGCGAGAAGACAGAAATATTGCTGGATTATATATTTGTAAAATGTTGTTAGAAACCCCATCGTAGCCTCACGTTTAGAAACCCCATCATGATACCTTCTAGGACATACAAAAGCGCCTTCTAGTGGTTGAATGTAGAACTACGGAGTTTGAATTTTCATTGTCTCTGCCAGAGGTGATCTCGATTTTGATTGGCTAAACGAAAAATGTATAGTACTACCGTGACGTCACTTCATTCATTAATTTCTTTGCGGTTTATTTGTTTGACAAATAATGGAGTACACGTAGATGCGCAGACAGCAATTTTACATTAACAGTGACTGCGTGGTAAACCCTGCAGACAAATAAATTAATTGGGGTTTCACCTCTAGAAACCAGCAGACGAAACCGTTAAAAAAGACTCGTTCGAGTAGGCCATTACAATGGCAAACACAATAGTTTCTAGGACATACGGGTCCTTGGAGAAAGCCAGACGAAGTGCTAGACAAGCTTTTTACTTTATAAAATATAACTGAATAAAAGCATTAAAAATCTTCAAAATGGCAGAGTGTATAGTATAGACCTTAATGTACCGATATGTGAACAAATATTATGAAGAATTTGATATTTAAGGGCTTAAACAGCCCTTTTAAAATCGCGACCGCAACTCAGTACATAACTCGAATCAAAGATTCGACTAAAAAATCAGCATGTCTCTGGGCCTTGTACTTTTGGAGGAGAAGTTGTTCACGTGGACGTGTACGCCCACGCCGCAGAATGACGACATAAAAATTAGTGTCACAGCTATCTTGTATATGTACATGCATGCCTTATATTGCACTGATATATACCCTTAATAGCAAAACCTTTCATCATGTTAAAAAATAGGTAAGCTATAAAACTTAACCAAAGCCATCTAAACATGATCTGAATGAAATAAAGTGTGCTGTTCAGATCACTGACGCTTGAAAAATAGAAAAGATATTTGATGGTAAAACTATCAATACCAAACAAATTTCAAGAGTTAAAATTGTTTTGCTGAAAAGGAACTCAATATAAACTGGACTCATAAACAACAGTGAATAAAACCAGCAAAGAGGTTAAAACTGCCACCTACCTCTGTTTCACTTTCCATCCATATTCTGAGATCAGTTTGGTCTTCATCAACCTTATATCCACTCCCATGAAGAATAAACTCAGAAAGTCCTTCAAGAAAGTGAAGAACCCAGTTCTCTCTTCTCCCCGCCAACTGTATTGAAATATGTCTACAAATTCAGGAAAATTTTCCAGGGGTTGTAAATAGATCACAGGTTTCTTTCTTATCATGCGAAATCTCCAGGTCATGTCTAACATAGACTTCCATCGGCTGTATGTCTGTTGATGAAAGATTGCAGGGAGTTCATTCTTTGGCACAAATAAGTCACAGCCGCAATTAGAGTCCTGAGAATCACAGAAATGTTTGATGACAGAAGTAACATGCTTCATGGCATCCACAGCCATAGAGTCCTGTTGTCCTGATCCACTGAAGTCCGACCCATTATCTCTGCTACTGCTTTTCCCAGAAACACTACTTGCAGAAGGTAATGCATTACTGTCAGTTCTGTAGCCATCATTATCTTGATTACCTTTAAAGTTCTGTTCACTGTCACGATGCTCTGAGCTAGGAATTCTGTCAATTTGGTTATTTATATTTTCAGCTTTGTCAGGGATAACATCACTTGGTTTATCTTTGTTATTTGAACTACTGCTAAAGTTATTTGCCTTGGTTTTACTCTTTGCTGTTGTGGAATCATTCGGTTTGTTTTGTAGACACAGTGCAGCTAAGGAATAAATTCTATGTTCCACTACACTAAAACCACCACTCTGACCAAGCAGAAAGTCTAGTTTTTGTTCAAATGTCTCTCTCTTGGCTTTTAAACAATCCATTTTGGCCTGGAAACATCTAAAAGTGTGACAATAAGCACTAAACAAATCAATTCATTAACTTTTTAAATATTCTTTGTTAAATATTCAAACTTTTTCTTCTCAAACATCATAGAATTCAATTAAGAATTGTGAACAAAATAGCTTGGTCTATAATAATTGTATAAACTTAATATAATTGTAATGTACACCTTACTAAAATATAAATGCAACTCCTTATAATTATACAAGCAACCATTGCTAATCAACAGGTTCTGTGCTTTTCACTCCACCAGGTGTAAAGAGAGCCTAAATAAGTAAGAATTTTTAGTACAGTCAAGTATCTTTGATTCGAAGGTTGGTCTTGTTAATTCCCATACATGGGTGATAAATGAATCCAAACTTAACTAAATGGTCTTCTAACTAACTTAACTAAACTTTTCAAATCAAAGAGGCAGGGTTGGGGTCAAGTACATTGAAATACAATGAAGTACAAGTACTTTCCATTGTTAATTTTCAAGTACAAGTCCCTTTTTCATCAAAGTACTTAAGTTCAAGTACAATTCAAAGTATTTAAGTACAAGTACTTTTCATCTGCGAATGACAAAGTAAATTTAAGCAATCACTGTGCCCGTGAACGGGCTATGTGTCAGCTGACTGTGTGTTTTGAGTTTCAAAATAGAAGTGAAAGAAGAAAAGGATACAAAAGTTGTGCCCTGCAAATGGTATTCAGAAGTTAAGTACCAAGTTAACTGTTAAGGTATAAAATTAGCTCAATCTCAAACTTAATTTGAGTTTAAAATATATGTAAGCAGTACAGTCATGTAATACTACTTGGAAGGCTGGCACTGCTAATTCTACTCTAAAGTTTATATGTTATGTTCAAGTACAACTTATACAATTTATAAATAGTTCAAATAATGTATAATATTTTCAGCTCAGCTATGTTACTATTGATTGTTTATCCGAATGATCCTTGCTTAATAAAATGATTACCTTTTCATTTCAGTTTGTGAAATTTCTTAAGAAAATTGATTTTTTCTTCAATATACACAATATTGCATTTATGTGATTCTATTTCAGTGAGATGAAATTTTAGTGAGATGAAATTCAAATATTAAGTCATATTGCCAGTGTCTAATGTTAAAGTTAAATGTTATAGCATTCTACTGTATTTCATCATGAATAAGAACACAAAAAGGTTAGCCATTTAAATCCAGTTTCTTTGATCAAAGTCAAAAGTATCTATTTTATTGAAGGACAAAAAGTTAGCACAATAGGCCAAAAGGACATTGCTTGGGAAATATGCTATTGAAGGTTTTATTTAATTTATTACTTTAATTCATACTGATAAATTGCTGGAATGTCGGTAAGCCCATACTTTGGGTTAGATTGTGGGAATGAAGCTTAAAGACTTATTCATAGAACTTTGGATTTTAGAAGCCAAAAACTTGTTTAAAAGTATTTGGCTGACTTGTAAACCTGATTGTACTACAAATTGTACCAAGTCATGTTTCTAGTTGCCCAAAATTGTTAAAACTCAAACATTTAAGACATCTCTCATGCAGACTTAAATATAATCCCTACTGCTCAGCCAGTGATTTCGTCACCCCAGTGAAGTTCGTCACTCGTATTTTATGACAGTATTAAAACTTCTTTACTGTGATCTTCCTGCAAACAATTATACCTTGCTCTCCAAGGCAAATATTCCACTTTTTTAAATATTGATATTGCTAGTCCTTGAACGCTTTTATAGCAGGTGACGAACTTCACTGGGGTGACGAAATTCACTGGCTGAGCAGTAAATATAGGGATTATAAATTAGTTTGAGTCTGAGTTTAAGTATATACTCACTCGAGAATACGGATTATATTTAAGTTTGAGTATATACTTACATTTGAGTTTGAGAGTAAGTATAAACTCAAATATAGGGTTTAGACCCTAAATTATAGAGATTATATCTAAGTTTGAGTTTGAGACTGAGAATACGATTTTTCATGAATACCAGCCATGGTTTACACTGGTGTCATTAATGTTAGATGTCATTAATGTAAGACAATTTGTCCTTATATTATGTGGTTTTACCTCATTTCCTTAAATAATTAAGAAATTGAATAAGTGAACCCTGGGGCTGATTTCACAAAGGGATATAAGCCCAGGCTTAGACTTAAATTTAAGAATTCGGTCTTAAATTTTGTCAACAGAATTGTAAGTCTGTGGTCTTAGACTAAGCAGATTTTACAAACCAGCTAAGTCCATAAAATTGCTAAGTCAGAGGATTTAATTTTAAGTCTGGTAGGTAGTGGGCTTAAATTTTGTAAAGAGGACTTAAATGCGGCCACCATAAACTTTTCCCCACTTAAAAATTTGAAATGGTTGTAAATAAAGTATAATTATATAGAACACCTCACTAAAGTAGTCTTTGGGAAGTTTGTATGTGGTAACAAGGTTTCTAATTTCAAAACAGCACTTATCCTTACATAAAAATGCATCAAATAAAGGATTTATGCCACCAATAGTATATTTTGAATAGAAATAAAAGGACACATGACACAAAACAAGAGGAGAGTGCCCGTGAACAGGCACTGTGTCAGCTGACTGAATGTTTTTGATTTGTGATGGTGATAATGAGAGGAAAGCATAATTATCAGGAAAAGGGCTGTACAGAAATACAGTAAATGGTAACTGAACAGCATGTTCGAAAGATATTCCGAAGCTGACAGAAGAAAAGGACAAAAAAGTTGTGCCCTGCAAATGGTATTATGAAATAAAGTAACAAGGTAATTGTTTAAGTGTAAAAAGTAGGTTAAAAATATTTAAAGAAATACTATAAATGCAATATCCTCATTCGACCATGAAGAAGGGGTCCAAAGGTCAAATCTGACCATACCAAAAGATTCCCAGCCAAAGAATTTAGGATGGTTTACCATCCCAAACCTCTCGGACCAATAATAAGTGAGTCATAGGCACTTTTTAAGTTTGGCTATCCTTGTTTGACCTTGAAGGAGGGGGTCCAAGGTCAAATCCGACCACACAAAAAAATTCCCAGCCCATGATTTCCTGTAGCTTGTTTACCATCCCAAACTTGTAGGACCAATAATAAGCGAGTTCTAAGCAATTGTAAGTTTGGCTATCCTCAATTGACCTTGAAGGAGGGGTCCCAGGTCAAATCTGACCACACCAAAAGAATCCCAGCCCATGATTTCCTATATGTTGGTTTACCATCCCAAACCTCCAAGACCAATAATACGCGAGTTATAAGCACTTTAAGTTTGGCTATCTTCGTTTGACCTGGAAGGAGGGGTCTAAGGTCAAATCCGACCACACCAAAAGATTCCCAGCCCATGATTTTCTATAGGTTGGTTTTCCATTCGAAACCTCTAGGACCAATAATAAGTGAGTTATAAGCACTTTTAAGTTTGGCTATCCTCATTTGACCTTGAAGGAGGGGTCCAAGGTGAAATCCAACCACACCAAAAAAGTCCCAGCTCATGATTTTCTATAGGTTGGTTTTCATTCCAACCTCTAGGACCAATAATAAGCGAGTTATAAGCACTTTTATGTTTGGCTATCCTCATTTGACCTTGAAGGAGGGTTCCAAGGTCAAATCGGACCATATTAATAGATTCCCAGCCCATGATTTCCTACAGGTTGGATACAATGATTTACTCAACAGTGAGAACCTGAAAGAAGCTATTGCTCAGCTATGCCATGACATAGAGGTCTGCAATTTCACTATGTTATAGCTGACCAAAAATTATGTGAATAACATATTTAAACAAAATACTCTAAATGTAATAATTTTCAAGTTACAACTGATTTACTCAAGAGTGAGAACCTCAAAGTAACTATTACTCAGCTATGCAATGAGCTACATGTCTGAATTTTTGCACTGTTATAGCTGACCTAAAAGTAGGTGAACAACATATTTAAGCAAAATACTGTAAATGCAATAGTTTTCAAGTTACAACTGATTTACTCAATAGTGAGAACCTGAAAATAGCTATTGCTCCACTATGCCATGAGCTATAGGTCTGTAATTTCACTATGTTATAGCTAACCCCAAAGTAGGTGAACAATGTATTTTAACAAAATACTCCAAATGCAATATTTTTCAAGTTATAGCTGATTTACTCAACAGTCAGTACCTGAGAATAGCTATTGCTCAGTTGTGCCATGAGCTACAGGTCTGTAATTTCACTATGTTATAGCTGACCCAAAAGTAGCTGAATAACATATTTGCACAAGTTTCTGTAAAGGCAATAGTTTTCCAATTACAACTGATTTACTCAACAGTGAGAACTTCAAAGTAGCTATTACTCAGCTATGCAATGAGCCACAGGTCTGGAACTTCACTATGATATAGCTGACCCCAAAATAGGTGAATAACATATTGCAACAAAATACTCTAAATGCAATAGTTTTCAAGTTATAAGTGATTTACTCAACAGTGATAACCTAAAAGTAGCTATTACTCAGCTATGCCATGAGCTACAGGTCTGAAATTTTACTATGTTATAGCTGACCCAAAAGTAGCTGAATAACATATTTATACTAAATTCTCTAAATGCAATAGTTTTCAAATTACAAGTGATTTACTCAACATTGAGAACTTCAAAGTAGCCATTACTCAGGTATGCAATGAGTCACAGGTCTGGAACTTCACTATGTTATAGCTAACCCCAAAATAGGTGAATAACATATGAAACAAAATACTCTAAATGCAATAATTTCCAAGTTATAAGCGATTTACTCAACAGTGATAACCTAAAAGTAGCTATTACTCAGCTATGCCATGAGCTACAGGTCTGAAATTTTACTATGTTATAGCTGACCCAAAAGTAGGTGAACAACATATTTAAGCAAAATACTGTAAATGCAATAGTTTTCAAGTTACAACTGATTTACTCAATAGTGATGACCTAAAAGTAGCTATTACTCAGCTATGCCATGAGCTACAGGTCTGAAATTTTACTATGCTATAGCTGACCCAAAAGTAGCTGAATAACATATTTATACTAAATTCTCTAAATGCAATAGTTTTGCAATTATAACTGATTTACTCAATAGTGAGAACCTCAAAGTAGTTATTACTCAGCTATGCAATGAGCTACAGGTCTGAAATTTTACTATGTTATAGCTGACCCAAAAGTAGGTGAACAACATATTTAAGCAAAATACTGTAAATGCAATAGTTTTCAAGTTACAACTGATTTACTCAATAGTGATGACCTAAAAGTAGCTATTACTCAGCTATGCCATGAGCTACAGGTCTGAAATTTTACTATGTTATAGCTGACCCAAAAGTAGCTGAATAACATATTTATATGAAATTCTCTAAATGCAATAGTTTTCCAATTACAACCGATTTACTCAATAGTGAGAACTTCAAAGTAGCTATTACTCAGCTATGCAATGAGCCACAGATCTGAAACTTCACTATGTTATAGCTGATCCCAAAATAGGTGAATAACATATTGAAACAAAATACTCTAAATGCAATAATTTCCAAGTTATAAGCGATTTACTCAACAGTGATAACCTAAAAGTAGCTATTACTCAGCTATGCCATGAGCTACAGGTATGAAATTTTACTATGTTATAGCTGACCCAAAAGTAGCTGAATAACATATTTATACGAAATTCTCTAAATGCAATAGTTTTGAAGTTATAAGCGATTTACTCAACAGTGATAACCTAAAAGTAGCTATTACTCAGCTATGCCATGAGCTACAGGTCTAAAATTTTACTATGTTATAGCTGACCCAAAAGTAGCTGAATAACATATTTATACGAAATTCTCTAAATGCAATAGTTTTTAAGTTACAAGTGATTCTACTCATGATGGAAGTTACTGAAAAGCCCAAAAGTAGCTATTACTCACTTAGCTATTGAGACAGGCACCCAACTTACTCACCATATTGTAGCTATGAAAAAAGTAGCTGAATAACATATTTTAACAAAATGCTCTAGATGCAACAGTTTTCAAGTTATAAAAGATTTTGTGCATGATTTCATGAATTTTAATGCATTAAAAGTTATTAAAAAAATTTATTTTAAAAAAAGTAAGACAGATCCAGGTCTCATACTCACACAAGAGAATCTACCTCTGGCCTAGTACATATATGCAAGATATGAGAGAAATCCTTGCAATAGTCACTGAGAAAATTGTGATTAAGTGTTGAAATTTTCACACTTTTGGTGGGGGTACCTCCCTTGTAATGTCTCTAGTAAACAGACGAACAGACAGATTTGCATGCCTTGAACAATTTTTCATCCTCGATAGATAAGGTATCTTTTAAAAAAACAGCACGTCTCTAGGCCTTGTAGTTTTGGAGGAGAAGTTGTTCACGCGTACGCGTACGCCCACGCCGCAGAGTGACGACATAATGTCAGCTGACTGACAAGTCAGCTGACATAAAAACACTTTGGTTATTTGATAAGCTTGGACTTAGCAAAGTCAAACTTTGTGAAAACCATTTTAGACCCAGGACCCGTATTCACTAACATGGATCAAGCTGAGCGAAAAATCAGCTCGAGATCAAATCAAGATCAGGGAAAATGGCTCAGCTAATCTTTGGCTCAAATCTGTATTGTCAAAGAAAAGATCAGCTGAGTCAAAAATTTTGAAAAATTTCACATAGCAATAGTTAATTACTTTTATATGTTTTAAACAGCCTTTTTATGCCTGTATTTCCACAAGATATACATTAATATAAATTTGGTTCATTATTTTTTGCACTGAAGAATTTGTAAATATTTGATATTTAATCCAAAAATTTAGGCTCCGCCCACTTTTGATCCAGAATAAACAACAAAATCTGATCCTTTTTACACATCAATAAAAGCACAATTAAAAAAGGAAAAAAGTATTAAAAACTTATTAATTAAGAATATAAAGAATTGAAGATTATTAACTAATGATTTATTTTTCATATGTTTGCTATTTTAGTTAATTATAAAGCTACAAACTCTGATACAAAACTTAATCCATCAACATAAGTGGATCAAAGTTAAGCCAAAAATGAGCTCAACTTCTTTGTGAATACTAACTTGATCCTGATCCATTTTTCGGCTCAAGTTGAGCCAAAAATCGGCTCAAGTTCAGCTTGATCCCTTTTGTGAAAATGGCGCCAGGGTCAGAAAGTCTAATCACTGCATGGAGAAATTCAACGAATGGAAACCGAATGGGGAAACACCAAATTGAAAGATAATTTCATAGCACTCCTCCTCGTTTTTGATTTATACAAATCCATTTCAAAATAAGCAAGATTTCTCTAATCAAACTTTGAATTCAGTATAAATTTATACAAGCAATCAGTGACCTAATGAATTGGTCACATATCTACTGATTCCCACCGTAACTTGGCACAACTTGGACAGAAAAATAGTGATTGGTGGCAATGTGAACTGATTGGAAACTTATTCACCTGTGTTAGGCTGTGTATATTGATTGTAACAGAATTTCAACCGTTTACAGATTGATGTTAAATGTGCTTCAGGGCAAAGTTTCAAGGCTAGTCAATTCTGAGACAGTGGTCATAAAAAAATGAGTAATGAGCATATCTTATTATTTTACTTGGTTCTAAAAAGGTTCATTTTAAGCCTTCTCAAGAGGCCCATTTTTTTTTTGGTTTTCATCATATTCAGTCACATGATATAAAAATAAGTTTTCATAAAAGAGGCGGGGGCCACGGTGGCAGAGTGGTAACACTCTCGCCTCCCACCTCTGAGGCCGGGGTGAGGCTGTATGTACTGGTTTCCTCTGCCCTTCCAACTACCCGTCGTGATATGACCTGTATAGTGTTGAAAGCGACGTAAAACCCCAAATAAATAAATAAAATAAAATCATAAAAGAGGCTTATCTAGAAAACAGAGGGAGAAAAAAACAATTTTGAGTGAATTTTGTGTGCACTCCAGAGATAAACTTAACATATTAAGTTACTAATAAATTAATAATCATGCACTTTTGTTCTCGATTCTTATCATGAAATGTAGTTAAAACTGAAAAATTTGAGTTTCCGCCTCCGTTCGATGCCACCAGAGCACCGAATGGAGCTTCCATTTGGTTATTATGCAGCGTTCTTACTAGACCGACCGAAAACACAAGTTCGCAGCCGGTAAATTTGTCAAGAACGGTGTCACGGGGTACTTTATAAAAGTCAGAACCGGACCAATTTCCGGACCGCCCTTACCACCGCCCTACTTACCGCCAGGCGGTGACCTCTTCTCCTTGATGGGCTGGGGCAGTGACCTCTTCTCCTTGATGGTCGTATTTACCACTCGTGAGTTGGGTGCCTCCAGAAACTTTCCAATTTGTGACCTTCACCTCTAATGACAACAACGATGCAGAATACACATGCTTTTGTTATAAACAAAATGTTAAATGAAGTGTTTCTGTACTCTGGATTTTGATAAATAACCTCAGAAAACGTATAACAAATGAAGTACGTATATCTTTACATACTCAGCCAGTGAATTTCGTCATCCCAGTGAAGTTCGTCACCTGCATTTTATGGCAGTATTAAAGAGTTTTTGCTGTGAACTTTTGGCACACATGTATACCTTGTTGCTGAAAGCAGCTATTCCATTTATTTAAATATGAATATTGCCTATCCTTGAGCATTTTTACGGCAGGTGACGAACTTCACTGGGGTGACGAAATTCACTGGCTGAGCAGTACAGTAGGCTTTTGCAAGGTGGATAGCAAAATATTGTGATTTCTTTGATTTCCTTCTCTTTGTCATTTGTGTTTGTTTACATCCACATATAACCACACAGGCTGTGAATTAGTAAAGAACGGTCAAAACTTGCCACTGGTAGGTTCCAACTCATGAGTGGTGTGCACGGGATCAGGACCTACTTCTGAACACATTATAGGCTGACCCCAAGGGTTGGTATTCACAAAAGGGATCAAGCTCAAGTCGGCATGTCGTGAGATTTTACGGATCAAGTGAAGGGCAAGGCGCACTCAGTCGAAACGCCATTAAAACATGGTGGGGGGGGGGGGGGGGATCAACAGATTTCCTCCTAGTACCATAGATCTACAGTGGGTTCAATGTTTATACATTGTTATTACTTTTTACGGATTCGTTTCTACTCATAAAAGAGTTGTTACCGTTTCCACACAAAGAGTTTGGTTGTATTCAGTGTGTCATAGTTTATAAAAACACGGAAATATGGGTGATAATAGAAGATTTAATGTCTATGCCGACGGAAACTAGATAACTCGACCCTGTATACTGTCGCCCGCAAATTCACAATCTCGGCCCCACATTTTCAAGAAACTGGATCCTGGTTTAAGTTCTTCTTAAATTTACTGTTTGCATATGTTATACAAAAGTTGAAGGAAAAGATAAAAAAGGAGAAGCTAAAACAAAAAGATGGTTTTATTATTTTTAAAAGTTCCTTTTTATCTTCAACAGTAATGCAGTATTATATGTGTATAATGGGAATATATAATTAACTGAAGCTTCACAAAAGTGTGGCGTACCTATTTATCTACATATTGGGCTATCATATACTGATATTCATTTCCAACATAGTAGATAGGGTTGCGAAAACACCAGGGGCTGGTTTCATGAAAAGTCTGAAACTGAGCCAGACTCAAGGCTGAGTCAGGGTCTCAAATCTGAGACTTTTGTCTCGGCTGAGTTTTTGGCTCAAATGGATTTCACAAAGGGTGGATCATCTGAGACTAATCTCAAGTTATGGTCTCAACTTTTTAATCTCATTTCATATATTTAGTGGGCTTATTTTTAGTTTAAAAAGTTATATTTCATGATTATTATCATTTTAAATATCTTTAATACTCATAATACAAAGAAATTATATGATAATATATTATTCTAAGTGATTCATAAGATTGAGACTCAACTGAGTCTGGCTTTGAGTCCACCCTTGAGGCCTGTCACTTGATAATAGCCTATAAAGCATGTCAATTCTATTGACTTTTGTTATTAGTAAATATTGAATATGTGGCTGTAATTACAAAATAAAATGAAAATAGAAGATTTCAAGATTTATCAATTTCATTTTGGAACAAATTGTATCACTTTATGTATGTGTTTTTTGGCATCAAAGCTTGGACTCAAATTTGAGACACCTCTATCATGGGCTCAAATTTGAGCCTGTGACTGAGCCAGGTCTCAAGTTGAGCTTGTTTGTGAAATGCATTGAGTCTGAGTTCACAGACTCAGCAAAATATTTCCAAAATTTGAGACAAAGTCTCAACTTTTGAGTCTGACTCAAGGCTTAAGTCTGTTCATGAAACCGGCCCCTGGAAGTTGTCCTTTAGGTATAAAAAAAATTTTTAAAAAAACTCTGAAATGGTAAAAATCACATAAATAGTTAATACAAGTCTTAGACTTAGCAAAGGTCTAACTTTAATACTCGTGGCTTGGCTGTCTAATATTTATTAGTTTGTTGTGATCTTATAACTTGAAGGCAAAGTTTTAACTAAGTTTACCTTTTTTAATGTGGATGCAAGACTAAACCTAGCTGAGACAAAAGTCTTGACTCTGAGGCCACAGTTAAGGCCCTTTCTGAATACTAACCCAGCCAATGTGGGCCCAAATGTGGCCTGCAAACCACTATTCATTCTGCATATCTTCATGTTTTGCCACTGTTGGGAAGAGTTAGGAACAACATGGGAATTTATTAAAGATGGCAGTGAGCAATAATAGGGTATTAGGGGAAAGTCAGTAAGAAATTATTTATTACGGTATGTTTAACAATGAGATATCAGTGAGCCTCAATTTTTAATTCCCTATTTAAAGGGTAAAGTTGTCGTCCTGGGACGGAAATCTCCTTAAATTACAAAGATCATGCATTTGGAGTCCTTATATACACATATCAACAAACAGCACCACTTACTAGGATATAACATATCACCTTTTGAAAGCAATGATAAACTCTTCCTTCCAGATTAAAAGGGCATAAGTCCTCAAGGTATTTTATTACTTTTTTTGCAGTTCTCCTACTGTTCTAAAAGCACCTGAACTTTATTTAAATTTTCAACAGCAGAGTCCTTCAAAAAAAACCTTCTGTACAGAACAGTTGTTAATTGTCTGAGATAGGTGTATATTACAATGTACTTGCCATGAAACTTTAGTTTGCTTATTTTAGCATCACACTTATATTGACACTGGGATGACGGTTCTCAAATGCTCGTTGACCCCTTGACTTTGGGCTTTAATTATTTTGGACATAAAATAATATCATCATTATAAATTCACAATAAAAAGTTACTAATGAATAATTTATCACTGGATTATGGACTATGATCTTAAGACACTCTTCTCCCATCGGTAATGATTTGTCATGTGACTTATCAGGGGTTCCCTTTACTAAGATTTCTCAGTCATTTTCCTTTTTCTTAAACAATGGTCACATAACTCCAGGCTGCAATCTGATTGCTTGAAACTATAGTGGGAGTACAATTTTTACTGATGCCTTCCCAAGGTCAGACTGACGTATCATCCGCTCGCCAAAAGCCTTTGACCATTGGTGCCTGCCAACAATGGACTGATGGATGTGCTGACATTGGGTGACATTAACATGCTATCTGGGCATTAGTAGGATATTTTGAGCAACCAATATCAATTAATGAAATCTAAAAAATAACTATGCTTACCAGACCACCTGATTACTTTCAAAGAGATCAATGATTTAAATGACACTAATATGAATAAAATGAAATGCAGTTAAGAGGAGACATGATGGTTACAACTTTATATAAGCCCATAGTTTAACCCCCATTTATCACTTGTCAAAATGCAAATATGGATAACAAATTGTATGTAGATTTACTGTAATACTCTGAGTTTTCTATAAGTAATTTGTAAACTTAAGCCAGATCCAGGGTTGAATGCCAGGTCTAAATTTAGATAAATTGCAAAGCCATAGACATGAAAAAAATCTTGTTTCACAATGACACACAAGTGTTTTCTAGCAGTAGACTTTGTGAGACTTTACAGCTTGTCACTTATTTTTGCTATTTACTTTTAGTTATACATCTTTTATGGCCTCTTGTGAAAAATGAAATGTGTTAAATATTCACCCAGATAGCATTCTGACATTGGACCAACATTAAACCAGCGTCAGCACATCTGTCAGTCTGACATTGGCAGCCACTCTTGGCTGAATAGCTTTTAGGCTGGCAGATGACACATCTATCCAGTGTTGGCCATGCTACTACAATAAGAACCTGTTTAGTGTGTGAAATTATAATGAGAATATTGTATATTAGAATATTAGAAAATTTGTTAGCTCAATGAATTCTGGTTATTAAATACACTAAAATAAGAAATATTTTGTCACGTATCCCAATTCCCTATTATTGCTCACAGCCATCTTAAACATAAATCCACTGTTGACCTAACATTGGCCCACCAAACTTCAAACATACAGATATGCAGACTTAGCACTTGGTAGAAAGCTACTCTGGTTCCACTGTTGACCCAACAACAGCAACGTCTGGCGACAAAAAAATCAATAGCCATTATCGATCTGACAGAGGAATACCATCTGTCACTATACTAATTAGGCCATGATCATGCTTTTACATTAATTTTATGTAATAATTGTTTTACTTTTTTTGCTAACAGAATGAAAATTATGTAAATGCTTTAGAAAATAAAAGTATAACATTAATTGGCACAGTTTAAGGTGTACATTAATATGTAAGATTACCAGAAAATTACTATGAATGTTTACCAAGAAAAAATCCATGAATCACCATAATGTAACTGGAAAAATGCACCTTTTGGACATGTATATGTCACAGTGGATACTCCGATTCAGGGGAATCAGCAATTCCATTAATGGAGACCCTGATCGGAGTTTCAACTAGTGGAGATGCCGATCTATTATTTAGAAGGTGCAATCACAAATTCCACTAGGGGAACTCTGATCGGAGTCTCCACAAGTGGAATCACCACGTCCCTTGGCCCAAAGAAAATCCTTCAAAATCTTTAAGTCACATTATTAATTCTTGTTCTGAGATAAATGTGTACTTTTTGCAATATTTCTCTGCCTGAATTGCAAAAAATAGGTAAAACATGAAAGTGTACAAGATAAAGGAAAACTTAGCAACTATAAAATACATTAAAGGGATTATATGTTTAGGACGCAGATATTCATTAGAGTAGGTAAAATTTCAAGGTGAACAGTCATTTAAATCAGTGACAGATCGTACGTTGAATGCAGTTCACTGACCCTCAATCTCATTTTTATGGCCAACTTCAAGAGGAACAGTAATTTCTGGGTCAATCCTAGTAGAGTAACAGTTAATTGCATTTCATTGACCATCATCTCCTCCATTTTACACCAACTCCAAGCGGAACAATCACTTCTAAGTCAAGCTTAACAGATCAAAAGTTTATAGCATTTCTCTGTACCCCCCCCCTACATAAAATAAAAAATAAATTCAGAATTTAGGGAAATACTTCATTCATATTATCAGATTTTATGTGTTATTCATGTTACAACAATTACAGGTTGACACAGTAAACTGCTCAGTTACTTTGTCCCAGAATAAGCTTAGCTTTCCAGAATAGAACATGCATTGATGGTTTTTATACATATTTTTATTTTCAGGCTGGCAAATTAAAATGAGCCCCACTTTGGTTTGACTCTTTCATGCTAGTGAGTAAGTGTTTTTTGTGAGAAACAGTTTTTAAAAGTTGTTGTATAAACATTCCATTTTTCCTTTAAATGCTGTACACCAAAGCATAAATACCTAAGTCTTAATCATAACCCTAGTGTTCTCTGTGGTACTGACTTCTTTTCTCTCCCTGGATACTAAAATTAGTTCACTGTTTTTGCTCAGTTTGTGCCTTAGAATCCTCTCTATAAAGGGGAGATTAAGTCCAATTAGGATTAGAATTGTTTAACAGATATATTGAGTCTTAGAATCTGGAGTTTACAGAGTCTAAGCACAATAAAAGTCGAATTAGAATTACAATTTTAGAATTGTGTACCAGTCAGAAATCCATTTGGGAACAGGTGTAAGCTTCAAGCAAAATATATTACTATTAAAATACTTTTAATTACAATTAAATTTTAATAGCAAAAAAAAAGACAAAAACATTCAAATATAGACTTAAATAAAAATCAATCATTACTGTGGTATGAAATGTTTTGATCAGTAAGGAAATCATATTAGTGTATGCAAAACCTAAACTAATTAAAACAAATGATGCATGTTTAAAAACACCGTTTCACAAGTTTACTAAAATGAATCAGTTATGAAGACTTTAATAAAAAAAAAACAATCAGAATTACTGTGCATGACAAACAAAATAATTTTAAAACTAAAAAGGGTTGTTGTAAAATCCCATTAGTTTATGCAAAACCTCAACTGAAATGCACAATAATTGACTAATGCGTGATAAATGTAATTTAACAAATTCCCTAAAACATTCAGTGAATTTGTAAAAAATAATTACTAAAGTTTTTGGAATTTCATGATTTCCCTAGAGATTTTAGGGAATTTGCAAATTCCCTGGTCTATTTAGGGATTTCACAAATTCCCTAAAATGTTCAGGAAATTTGTGAATTCCCTGATTACACGAATTCACTGTAACATATATAAATGTGTGGGACTTGATTTAAGTAAGGAACATACAAATGCCACACAGTGCTTGAATGTTGTTCCATGGCATCCGAATTCATAATGTTGAATCTGGTCTTGACCTAATGGCAACCCATCTTACACTGGAGACTGACACTGTACAGTTGTATTCCAGATCCCCCAACCAGTATCAATGCTATGGCCTGACCAGAGCTGCAGATTGTTTTGATGGATATTGATTTTTAATGAATGTATTTTCACCTGAACCTCTTCCAAATGACATCCTTTTCTCAGAGATAAGTGACAATGCATTTATCCTACTTGCTTTATGCTGGCATCTTCTTCTCAGTGATAAGTGACAATGCAATGCATCCTACTTTCGGAAAATACTTCTTAAAAGTGACCGAAAGGGTATTTACATTATCAATGCCAGATTGCTTATAGGGTACCTTTTAAGCATGAGCTCTAGCAAGGCTCGCACGTTTAGGGATCATTTTGTTTTGTCTCCAGACTTTTATGAAAAGTGGCATAGAGTGATGAGTACCTGTCTCTTCACTGAAGTTTTAAGCAGTGATTGGCTACGATAGGAATGGGATGTGTGACAGCTTCAGTGCACTACTCGTCTCTCTGATGGCTTTGCGGCTCATGCTAGTAGACCAAAACCCCTTTAGGCATTGTTTAACCAAAATGCAACAGCATTCTGACATGGTGGACTATTTGGCACTATGAGAAAGGAAAGCAAATGGAAGGCTGGCAAATGACAAAAGCCGAGACAATAGATTGATCAAAAGGGCCTGGAGAAAAGAGATCACTCTGGAAAATACAAGTTAAAGTTGTGCTCTTGTGCAGGTTGTCACCAACCATAACAAGTACACACAGAGCTACCCATGCCTATATTGTCATCACTGGCTGCCTGTTAAATACATCTGTATGTTTATGAAAGATTACAATTTTCTCAGTAGCAGTCATTCTGGATGTTTCAGTCCATTTCAGTAGCAAATAAAACAGAAGATGGGGAAGACTGAGAAGAAGTTTTACAGAGATTCCCCAGCTTGTCCCATCCTTGTACAAATCTAAGAAGCCATTGGTTACAGATTTTGATCCTCATGTACTTTTGAATGAATGTCTGGATTATGTTCATTCTGCTTCCTGTGCGACCTACTTAAGGAAGGAACTGAAGGGCAATGCCTTTTTTACTATAGTTTCTGATGCACTCTGGTAATGACAATTGCTATTCCCGAAGACTCATGAACATGGTCTAGGGTTTGTTATCTTAGCGTCACCTTGAATGCAGATATAAGGTGCTGTAAAAGTCCTGAATAAAATAGTATAAATTTGTAATCTTTCCCCAGATAATAGTAATAGCTTTTATTTTATTGTGTATATCAGTACACCAAATACCAAAGACTGGATTCGAATCTATTGTTCACTCCCCCTCTGCATAGACAAGAAGTTGAAAACCTGTGAAGATTTCGGCCCATTTTCATTAGGATGGAATAAGAATTTTCTGTGGATTTGAGCATTCAGTTAGCAAAAATAGCAAGAACGAGAAAGCATTCTGACAGGAACTTTGCATATTGTTGAACCTTGTGGGGTGATAGTCATAAGTTTAACAACAACTAGAACAATCATAGATATCAGAGCTTGGAAGCAATCAGAAAAAACGAGTAGTGCACACTGGTTGGGCAGAATCTTTGTTGGAAGCATATATTACATGAAATTCCAGTAAAATCTGTGCCCATAGCCCCCCCTCCCCCCCCCCCCCCCCCAAAAAAAAAGGTGATCTCTAGTAGCCTGTGCCTCTGTAGTTCTCACACTTAACAAAAAATCAAAGTGTTAGGGACGTACAAGTCAAGGATGTGATAAAGCATTACAGTATACCATATAGACTTTTTAACAACAGTGAAATTTCATTTATTTAAAACCCCGATTCTCCGAAAATCCGGCCTTTTCTTATGTCTCCCATAGTTTATCTTCTGTATCTCCCATATAGTGGATTCATTGTCTATAAACTCCGATGGGTGATGAAATGTAATTTCATGTAAAATCTTCTCGGTTGAGGATTTAAAATGAGGACACAAACATTTGACTCGCAATTATTTGCCCAATTTTCATGATCTGACACCTGTCAATTGAATATATTTTCAAGATATTGATATTCAATAGCCATAAATTATATATTGTGTCAATAATTACCTGATTCCTAGTTGATCAAGTTATGACATTAGTTTCAGAACGGATTCTGCTGCTCTAATGTTTTTAAGAATTTTTGAATGTAAACAACCTTAAATTCTACAATAATTTACTGATGTTAGGCATCTTCTCATTTATATAACATTTGTATATAATCTGACTAACAGCATTATTAAATTTTTATAAGAATATTATAACCTAAAATTATATCTGCCAACAAGACTATCAATCTGGTGTAATACTTACTAAACAATCAGTTGAAGTTACATGTTTTTTGTACACATATCAAATATATTTTCTTCAGAAAGTGTTCCCACAATTTCAATCAAGAGTTGACTGGCGCCGTCATTTCCTTTATGTATTCTATGGAAAAATTCCTAATTTCAAATGTAATTTGTTCCCAAAACAATTGCATTGTGGATGAAATGCGTATGTAATAGCAGACGAATTCAGTTGAAGGGGAGGTAGGAAATTCGAACACATGGAACATCACCTTTAGCCCTGTTTTTGGGACGACCTACAAAAAAGACAATATAATATGCAAATTAACTTCCTGTGGGGTGATACTGAGAAATTCTGCCAGTAGACAATCTCCCGCCAAATTTACTTTAAAGCCTCCAGCAACATGTATTACAATCAGTTGTGGGGTTAAAAGCCAGAAATTCATATAATTGCTGAATGTGGAGCTGCCAAGCCGTTGTTATAAAATAAACAGACAAATACATGGCAGAGTCGAGATTCAGCCATTTAGGATATGACATCAAAGAATAAATCTACGAAGAAACAAGGGGACAAAAAGAATGCGAGTAAAACAACCGATGATATACAACTCGAGGCGAGTGTGGGAAATGAAGAAAGAAATACGTCCATTGCACAGAAGTTAGATCTCTTGCTGGAGGTTGTGAATGGACTAAACACCAGAATACAAGAACAAGACGAGAGATTGCAGAAGCAAGAAGAAAGAGTGAGTTTGAGGGACGTCTCAGCCTTACCTTCCGCACACAGTTCACCAAAGGCGAAGACAACCCCAGATCGTGTACCGTCATTTGAAGAACTTAAGAACGATTCGAAGGTGCAAGCCGAAGTAGATAGGAGGTTGCAGGCATACCACAATGCTTCACGAGTAGACTACACGGGTAAGTCAAATACTGCTATTAAGTCGGGAAGGTTTAGGGCTGGGGTAGCTCGTATCAAAAACCCAATTAGTTGGCCACAAGACTTCTGCTCTGTCAATACAGGCTCCAAACAACCTACGTACGACGAAATGTCTCTAGAACAGTGGGTACAAGGAATAATGCATTGTATTTTAGAACAATCTGAGAATAAAATTAGGGAGAATATGATGATTTATTTCACCTTTCTTATGCAAGATGCAATTGAATTATCAGCTTCCACGGCGCGTAAAGCTTATGCTGCAGTATTGCAGGAATTAGAGCGGGGCAAGGTCGATTGGGAAAATCTAGAAGCGATTGAAAAAATCAAAAATAGGCATACACAAAGAATTGTACAGGTGAACAAAGGTACTAGTGGACCTGGAATTCAAACTCAATGTTGTCAGCATTTTAACAAAGGTCAATGTAGATTCGAGAATGAGCACATGTCAAACATACGGAGATACAAACATAAAAAATTTAAGTGAAGATATGTTACATGAAACGAATGAGTCAAAGATCAAATGGTTGTTAGATTATCAACGTGATGAGCTTCTGGCTAGTAAATCCCACAACTATGCTAGTCAAGAAAAAAGCACTTGGTATTTAGCAAACAGCATTGATTTATTGCACATACATTCTTTTAGTTCAAACAGCATTGATTTATTGCACATACATTCTTTTAGTTCACACAGCTTTAATTCAACTGTCACAACAGATAACATATCACAAGTGATATGCAACTATAGCAGGGGGAGGGAGGTCGAATACAACCAAATATTGGAAAGTAAAAATGTCACAGGTGTTACGAAAAAAAACAGTACTCTTGTGGAGAAGAGTGGCATGATAGGCAGACAATTTGGCTACATCCCCTTTACCATTAAAAAATACATTAGTTTACCTACTAATAAAGGCATTCCATTAGAAAATAATAGTCAATGGCTACAAACAATGCATGAAGCTGTATTAAAGTACAAGGTACCCAATTATCAGGGAGCAAGAATCCCGGTTCCATCTGATTTGAATATACGCGCTTGGAGAAGACTGTTAGAGAACTATGATCTTCCTATCATTGCAGAATATTTAGAATTTGGGTTCCCTGTAAATATAGATTGGAATATTTTTACAGGTAATAAACAAATTAAAAACCACTCCTCAGCGTTCATGAGAGCTACAGGGGTAGACAAATATTTTGAGACAGAAACAAATGCAGCAGCAATGATAGGGCCACTGGAGAACGCACCATTTGAAAATATGAATTACTCACCGTTGTTAGCTAGAGACAAACCAGATGGGGGAGTTCGGGTGATAGTCGATTTATCCTGGCCAGAAGGTAATAATGTCAATAGTTGTATCCCTGATGGAGAATTCGATGAAATCGATTTTGTCCTAAAATACCCTAGCATAGATTTAGTCTTAGAAAAAATTCGACAGTCAAAGTCACAAGCTATATTATATAAGGTGGATCTACAAAGAGCGTATAGAAATTTAAGAATAGATCCACTAGCATATCCACTGTTTGGTTTGCAATGGAAGAACGCCACTTACGTGGACGTTAGTATAGCGTTCGGTCTGAAAATCGGGGCCGCGGCGTGTCAGATGTGTACCGACGTTCTTGCACATGCGCTACGCACACAAGGGGCGTGGGTGATGAACTATTTGGATGATTACGTAGGGGTATCTACAACTGATAAAGCTAATTCAGAATTTTTGTCTTTATTAAATCTATTGAAGCAAGTGGGACTGCCAATAAATGAAACCAAAGTCGAGCCCCCAAGTACAAGGATTACTTGTCTAGGTGTATTAATAGATACACAGGCAGGGATAATAGCTATCCCTGATGAAAAAATGGTTCAAATAAGAAAATTGTGCAAGGAATGGTCGACAAAAGAGTATACTAACAAGAAACAAATACAAAGTCTGATAGGAAAATTAATATATTTACACAGATGTGTCAAGCCAACTAGACTTTTCATAAATCGCATGTTGGCAACACTCAGAAATGCCCCAGTAAAAGGTCAGTTTAAAATACCAGCAGCCTTTTATAAAGATGTACAGTGGTTTAACAAATTCTTAGACCACTTTAATGGGTCAGTAAAAATACATGAAAATCACAAGGTGGATCATCAAATTTTTGTAGACGCATCTCTGCATCAAGTAGGGGCTATCTGGAATAAAGAAGTCTATTCATGTAATATCCCTAGTAGGTTAAAAGATTTGGTGTCCATAGTTCAACTAGAGGCAGCTAACTTAACTATGGCCTGTAAGCTATGGGGGAGTAAATGGAAAAATACTAGGGTAATCGTCTGGTGCGATAACCTTGCAGTAGTCCAAGCATGCCAATCACATAGAATAAGAGATAACTGGCTGATGGCTTGTTGTAGAACGTTGTGGTTTACTGCAGCTATTAATAACATTGAAATTTCAGTTAGACATATATATGGTAGTGCAAATGTTAAAGCAGATATGTTATCGCGTTGGGACATATATAAAAATAGTAATGCTATAGAGGCAAAATTCTTGAAGAATTGTTGCAATTGGAATTATGTTAACAGTGAAATGCTATGGCCTAACTTTCAATTATAACCGACAGCAGTATTTGACTATTAACCCTTATTAAGAAGTGTAAATTAAAAATTAAGGATAGATATTGCTCTCCTACATTGTATATTTACAGGAAGTGCTGCATTGGTAGCCTTACAACAGCAGGCTTTTGCGAGGATACAGGCAGCCTTGAGACCTAGGACTGCTTCTGCATATTCCGCGGGGTTCCGTCAATTTCTGGCCTTTACAGTGAAGATGTGCCTTGATCAACCTCATGAAGAGGCAGTACTGCTGTTGTACTTGGAATATCTGGCGCAGCAAGGACTCAAAAGTAACTCTATAAGAAATCAAGTGTCGATTTTGAAACATTACTTTGCATTACTGAGGTGGCCCACACAAGTGTTTAACTCTAGAAACATTCAAATGTTAATAAATTCTGTGCAAAGGAACTCTGTCATTGCTGTAAAGTTAAAGGGAGTAATTGATTTGAAAATGTTGAAGAAATTGATTAGAAAAACTCGAACTTATACCAATGGTGAAATATTTGCAGCAGTTTTCACAGTAGCGTTCTTTGGTTTCTTCAGACTGTCTACTCTGTTACCAAACAAAAGTACTGAATTTGATGGAACTAGATTTCCTGTGCAAAATGATCTGGTATTTGGCCCTCCAGGAGTACATATGATAGTAACGTGCAGTAAAACCATGCAAAATTCAAATGAAATGCAAGTGGTTCAGTTGCCAAAGCTCATAGCCCAGGAATTTTGTCCAGTAATGGCCTTGAAAAAATTATTAAAAATAGTACCACAAGGAAAAAATCTCCCAGTTTTCCAGATTATTACGAAACGAGGTTGGATGGTGCTAACAGCCCCTAGGGTAAGGTCATTTCTGAAACTTGTAATAACGTCCATGGGTTTGAACCCAAGTACATACACAGCTCATGCGTTCAGACGCAGTGGGGCTTCACTTGCATTTGATAATAATATTGAGTTGAGTAAAATAAAGCAACATGGATCCTGGAAGTCAGAAGCCATATGGACCTACCTACGCTCTACCCCTAAAGCAGCTAGTGCTGTTCCCCGTACCTTTCAACAACTAATGCTCAATACACTATAAACATGTTGGGAGTTTGGCTAGTTATGTCATTTATTTTTAAAGATAAAAGAGTATGACATAGTTGGTTATTCAAGTAAAAAGACATTGTGGTATGAATTTTATTTTATTTTATAACAGTTTTAAATACGCTTTTTCACAAGCTAGAAAACTATGGTGTATATAGATTAACATAGTAGTAATGGTTGTCAATGGTTGTGAAACTAGCCTGATATCTTATTATTAGAAATTTAATAAAACAGATTGCTAGTAAATACTTGAGATAACTGGAGTAGTTTAACATATATGTGTTAACCAGACTAAAATTTGTTAACTAATATGCTAATATGTAAAAAGAAGTTTAATAAACTCCAAACTATATATAGTTATATATTGTGCATTAGTTTCTTTCATCTGTGTACTCTCATCCTGCAACTGTGGATGAAATGCGTATGTAATAGCAGACGAATTCAGTTGAAGGGGAGGTAGGAAATTCGAACACATGGAACATCACCTTTAGCCCTGTTTTTGGGACGACCTACAAAAAAGACAATATAATATGCAAATTAACTTCCTGTGGGGTGATACTGAGAAATTCTGCCAGTAGACAATCTCCCGCCAAATTTACTTTAAAGCCTCCAGCAACATGTATTACAATCAGTTGTGGGGTTGAAAGCCAGAAATTCATATAATTGGCCACCCTCCCTCCCCTGTTACAAGTAACAGTAAGGGTAGATAGAAAGTAATTTACAATGGCTAGTTATGTCATTTATTTTTAAAGATAAAAGAGTATGACATAGTTGGTTATTCAAGTAAAAAGACATTGTGGTATGAATTTTATTTTATTTTATAACAGTTTTAAATACGCTTTTTCACAAGCTAGAAAACTATGGTGTATATAGATTAACATAGTAGTAATGGTTGTCAATGGTTGTGAAACTAGCCTGATATCTTATTATTAGAAATTTAATAAAACAGATTGCTAGTAAATACTTGAGATAACTGGAGTAGTTTAACATATATGTGTTAACCAGACTAAAATTTGTTAACTAATATGCTAATATGTAAAAAGAAGTTTAATAAACTCCAAACTATATATAGTTATATATTGTGCATTAGTTTCTTTCATCTGTGTACTCTCATCCTGCAACTGCATTTGACAATATCTTTGTTTGCATTTATTTAACTTTGTGTTTGTTTTTGGTATAATCTAATTTTAGCAATGATGCATTAAATTTCCCATACATCCCCCTTCCGTTTATTCACATCCTCTATTGTTTGTCAAGTTAGGGTGTTTCAGCTTGATCAAAAGACATGTTTGGGGAATATTTAAAAACTGAAAGACCTTACCTGTAAGTTATTGTGATTTTATCAAACCACTAATGCCCCCCTTCACACTACAGGAGGTACATCCCTCAGTTAGATGTTTTTCTTGGAGGCGGAACTGCCCCCAGGTCGCCCCATTACGTCCCAGTTGTTCACACTAAAGGCGGACAGCTACTGATGGGACACAGTTTTTTAACTGTCAGTGACAGTCGGATGACAGTACAACAAATGTTGGCCACCGTGAACCAACCTCAACTCACCTTTGGAAGCTGTCGGACAAACACATGGCGAAACAACCAATAACTTAACTCACCTTATGTCACCGTATTACACCGAAGATGGCCGAATCACCTTATGTCCACCTTGGACCACACCTTCGGTTACCATTGTCAGAAATTCATACGTGCATGTGCTAAATCGCCTGTGTATGCCAACGGTACTGAAATCAGAGGGGGAAATTCGAAACGATTTAAAACTTCCTTAGGATGTCCCAGGTAATGGGCGGTTCGCCACTGACTCGCAAGGTCGCACACGGACGTTAGATGGTGATCGAAGGACAGGGAGGTTTCCCCAATTACGGGTTACCGTGAGGTGACACCGCCTTTAGTGTGAATGGGTGTGGTGTAAAAGCAACAACAAAGGACATAATTGAGATTCAAAGTTGCTTATCCCTCAGTATTTAATGACCAAGTTAAGAGGTGATCAAAATTTAATACTATTGGTGGCTAATACCTTGAAACAGTGGCGAGCAGTTAAATCTTTCATTGCTATATGTGGAAAAACCTACTTCAGTTACAGGTAAGCTCATTCAGTTTTTCAAATTTGATCTCACTATACACACAGCAACTTCCAAATTATCTGTGATTATTGTGCTATATATATATATATATATATTACACTTATCTGAGATGTTGATACAATTTTCATTTACCAAGAAAAAAACCTTTATTTCAAGATATGTAATGAAAAATATTGAGGTTAGTTTCACAAAAAGACCAAATCCCGTTTTGGTGCCTGGGTCTAAGATTTGTACCTGATCTTAACACTTTTATTCTGTGTTTAAGTCTACAGTTTTGCTCAAGTATTTTTCGATTTCACAGAGTTATTTCTCAGTCACTTTCTACAATTCAAAAAGCCTAAATTTTCTTTGCTGTACGTTGGGCTTACATGCATTTCACAAAGGGTGACTTAGCCAAGACAAGTTTCTTAAAGTAAAGACCAAGCTAAGACTGATTTATTGTACAACTACAGTAGTGTTCTGTGACATGTGTTTTTGTGCACACTCTAAAAACGAATACATTCTCTCAATGGCTCTCATAAGTCTCTTATTTATCGTGTAACTACAGTGGTGTCGCATGACAAGTGTTTTTTTCCATACACTCTATACTCAAATATGTTCTCTTAATGACAGGCATAAAATGATCCACTTTCGTTATGTAATTCATTCGCCACACTTCACAACGGAAAATATGATAATTTTATCTCCCCGATGTGTGTGTGTCAGTTTTGTGAACAACCATTAAAAAAACTGTTGATTTCCTTCCAGAAATATAAAATCTATTTTCTTTCTAGTCAAAATACTAAAATGTTAACTATACAACGCCCAATTGTTCTAAATTTGTTACATATTTTTTCACACTTCTTAATTTTGAATGAGATGTGCATTCTGCAGTTGTGTAGATTGTTGGAAAACATTTAGCCGGTTAGAATTTTTTCCACCACAAAGTTATATCTTAATTCATCGCCTTCCAATCTTAATACCCCTATTCAATTTGGACAGTTGGCCTAACAACATGTTTGCAACTGTCATAATTCATAGAGGTAACTCTTTTCACCAAGTTCCAGTCAATGTTGACCAGCAGAGGCTATGAATCAGCAAACTCATTCAGTTAATCTTTTCTTGTGAGACTGTCACTCCAAATTTGTAGAGAAATGGACAACATAGGTTATATAGCAAATAGAAGATCCAGGGCCGGTTCTAGAAAGGATTTAGCCTGGATTTGGGCTTAAAATTAAGACTTTTGTCTTAAACTCAGGCTACGTCTGTGGCCTTAGACTTAGAAGATTTGACACAGCAGATAATTCTAAGTATTGGCTAACTTATAGCAGTTACAACCAGTTAAATTTTCTCCATAATTTAAAATGACTGAGAATAAAGAATGAACGTTTTAATGAACGTTTCCAATGCAAAATAACATTTCTAAAGCTAAAATGTGTTAAATAAAGGAAATATATCACCAGTAGAATATTTTAACTTGGAAAGATGCATCACGCAATAAAGATAACCACTGTTCTTATTTGGCAAGCTTGACCTTAGATTAGTCAATTTTTTTGTCAAATCCATTTAAGTCCAAGACATAGCTCAGACAAAAAGCTCAGATTTTAGTCCCTGGCTTAACCCAAGTCTGGAATGCGTCTAAGACCCTTTGGAAACTGACTCCAGTGGTAGTACCCAAGCCCAAGCTGGTCCAAACTGTAAAATAATGTTCCACAGTCTTTCTCCTCCATCCATAAACCTTTGAAGCAATTTCAATTATCTATTTCACTGTTTTGATTTTAGATGCACCAGGTGTGTGGAATGGGTTGCCTGATGAAGTTCTTGCCTCCTCTGTTGATTCCTTTTTTGTCTAATTCTAATATGACTGGTATATCACTTAATTTCCATCATAAGATGGGACTCCAAGGTGCAACAACCAGAAAACCAAAAGTCCAAAAAATTCATATTTCAGAGACATAAAAGGAGGATAAACATCACAGAGACAGTCACAAGAATAAGATAAAACCTAGGGTGTTTAGGTTTTCTGAAAAGATAGGCTTTCAGTTCCTTCCTTAAGAAATAGAAGAGATATGGTAGAGTGGATAATGATTCCATACATTGAACGTATCATAGGCAAGAACTAAAGCCAAATTGTTGACTTACGTACAGATGGAATAAACTGAGGCACCTCAAGAATTTCACCCTCTGTCTTAGTAATTTTAATAATTCTAATAGTACTTTTATAGTGCTTAATCTCCATCTATTGACATATGTTAAGATACGTAATACCAGAAAGCAGAGATCATAATTGCTAACAAAAACTAAGCGTCCCAAAAAGGTTAACTGCAATATAATATATAGTAGAACAAGGTTTTTGAAAATAAAAACACGCAGTGCTGAGAGAAGAAGTGAAAGTTAAGCAGACAGTGTGGAAGTTTATGCATTAACATGAAAGAAAAATTTAAGCTTTATTTTGTTTTCTATGGTCATAAGTTGCGAAAAGTTAATTGAATAAATGCTCTGGCTTTTGCTCATGTGAGGCAAAAACACAAAATCGGCTATTTTATTACCCCAGTTTGACCCATAAGGGGGGGGGGGGGGGGTTAGGGGGTAAACGTGGTCAGCTATCTAGACTATTCACATAAGGTTCCCAAATACCTCTTAATACATTCTAAAGCTGTAAAAGCAAGAATAAAAGATATATCAGGCAAAAACACAAAATCTGCTATTTTATGACCCCAGTTTGATCCATAAGGGAGGGTCAGGGGGTAAATCTGACCAGCAATCTAGACTCTTCACATAAGCTTTCACAATACCTCTTAATACACTCTAAAGCTCTAGAAGCTAGAATAAAGTAGATATATGACAAAAACACAACAAATTCGGCTATTTTGTGACTCCAGCTTGACTCATAAAGAGGGGGGGGGGGGGGGGGGGGGGGCAGGGGATAAATCTGACTGGCTATCTAGACTCTTTACATAAGGTTTTCCAATACCTCTTAATACATTCTAAAGCTCTAAAAGCAAAAATAAAGGAGGTATAAGGGGAAAAGATGAAATTGGCTATTTTATGACCCCAGTTTGACCCTTACAGGGGGGTCGGGGGGAATTTGACTTGCTTTCTAGACTCTCCACATATGGTTTCCTACTACCTGCCAATACATTTTATAGCTCTAAATGCAATACTTAAGACGATAATAGGGGGTTCAAATGAATTTTAAGGTTTCTCATTGGTACCTGTGAGAAAATCGCTCATAAATCAGTCAATTTTCATTGGATTGCTTTCAAAATCTAATCAGCTCGTGTTTTTGACAGTATAAATATGTGTATGAAGTGACAAGCCTCTGCAGTCAGTAGATTTTGCTAAACTGGGATGATGGGCGGGTGTACCCGAAAAAAACTATTTTTTGATCATGTGACCTTGACAAAGATCAAAGGTCAAATTTTAACCATGTGGAAAAATTTTCCCATGCCTAAGGTATATAACTGCCAAATATGGTTGGAAAGCTTCTAATAATAAGGGAGATATTCAAGGGAGACCATAATGCGGCGGCGGCGAGGAAACTGATGAGAAAACAAATAAGCACCCTTTTCAGGGACACTTAGTTAGGTAACATATATATCCTTGAACATAATTGTGATAAAACTGTGTTCTAGTTCTCTCTCTTGTGTGACAAAGTATAAAAATTCATTTTATTACCATAGATTAATGACTTTTAAGAAGGAAAAGTAAATAATCAAGTTAATTAATTGGTTGCTAAGGAAATTTGACTGTTACTAAGGAAATACGTAAGTTAATTCATGAGTGAGCAACTGTAGGAGCAAATTTAGGAAAAAGACATAAATATAACAAGAAAGACAGATGTAAATACTTACAAACTTAAGTTTTCATCTGTCATGATAATACATGTTTTCCATCAGAAATTGACATAATGTAAGCCTGTAAACAGGCCTGTAGTGGTGACTGACACGGGCCTTAATAAAGGCTTGTAGGGATGAAATGGTTAAGCCTGAAACATTGCAGGGGTCAGTGCCACAAATAAAGACTGGAACGAGAAAAGAAAACTATGGTGGGTATGCTTTTTCAAAGAAATAGGTTTTCAACGTCTTCCTGAATGAAGAGAGATTTGACTGGACTGAGAGTAACATCATCAAGCAGATCATTCCAAATCCTTGGGGCATCATACGCAAAGCTGAGGCCAAAATGCTTTAGTCAATAATATATTTATGCAAAGTGTAGGACCTCAAGCACCACGCCATCAGATTGACTTCTGCAAGTTCTGTACATGCTATGTCTGGCTTTAAGGAAATGTTCAAACGATTTAAGATAACCACTTTGTAGGTACACCAATAGGGCAATCTTGATAACAGATAGACACTTGTTTGGCAACTGAAAAAGAGTCTTTTTAACAGGAGTGATATGTGAGTACTTGGTGGTATTGGCAACAATTCTAGCAAGACTGTTCTGGAAACACTAAAGACTGTAGAGAGCAAACAGAAGGACTCCTAAACAAGTAATTATAGTAGCCAAAACAACTTCCAACCAAAGTGTTTGCCGCCAAAAGAGCAGTATCACGTATGGGATACCCTCTGTGTCACTTAAAATCCTTGATATGAATAAAACAACCCTTACAGGTGTTCCGGACATGGCAAGAGAAGGATATATTTGAGTCAAATCAAATAACAAGGTTCTTAACTGCCTCAGCAGGTGAGAGAAGATTACCAAGATTATTAATTGAGAAATAATCCTTGAGATTTGTACTCACAGTCCTTGAGTGAAACATAATAAATTCTGTCTTATCAGGATTAAGCTAAAGTTTGTTGGCTTAAAGTCACTTTATGGCATCACCCGATTCACCTGATTTTCAACTGATTAAAGTCCTGAGTCACATTCATGTGTGTAAGATGAACATGTAATTGAATTTCATCAGCATAAAAGTGGAAACTTGTACCAGGATGATTTTAAATAACTTTGCTGGCGGAGTAGTAAATAATGAAAATAGAATTTGTCCAAGGACTGACCCTTGTGGCACACCATACGAAAAACTTTTTCGCGTCATATAAAACAGAGCCAAACTTGATGCACTGATAGCAGTCAGAGAGGTAGGACTTGACCCAGTCAAGAACTTTGCAATTAACACCAAACCAAGAACTTAGACCGTCAATGAACATACAATGATCGATGGTGTGAAATGCTGCAGATTGGTCCAGCAAAACAACAAGCAGATGCTTCACCACTAGCAAAAGCAAGGTGGACTTAATTCTTAATTAACAGCAATGCAGGTTTATTTGAGTGGCCGAGTTTATAGGCTGACTGACAGATACTATCCACTGGAAATGACATGATCATTTAACTGAGAAGCCACTTCGTGCTCAGTGAGTTCAGAGATGAAGCTCAAGTTTTTGGTAGTTTTTGAATTCATCAGGTGATAGAGAGGCCTTTTTAATCACCTTTACTCAGAGAAGACTTAATCGCGGGCAGAAGAATATCTAAGCACTCAGTAACCAAACATGTGGGCCATGGTTCTAGCAAGCAAGATTTTGTTGGTGAGTTGATGATTACTTTTTTATATTTATCCTCAGGAACGGATATGAAGAAGTAAAAATTAGGTAAATCAGTGGGAGGAACAGGAACAGTGAAAGAGTTAGTGTTTGAAGAAGAGTCTTTAATCTTATTTATTTTGTCTGAAAAAGAAAGTCACAAAGTGGTTGGCAAGACCTATCTGACGGTCATGAGAAGGAAGTACTTTTTCAGGAATGGAGTGTAATGCAGAGCAAGACCTCCCACAGTTTCTTTAAATCATTAACATTGTCACTGATAAGATTTCTGTAACAGTTGGATTTTCCCTGTTGATTAGTAAGTTGCACCAGACAATCTTTTTGTGGATTCTAGCTTGATTTTGTGGAGACTTGCCATTGTGCCAGATCCATTCAAACTGGCTCCTGACAGCTTATGCCAGCAAGTAGGAGTCTGGAAGTGATTCAACAGCTCCTTTGGTAAAATATCAGGACGCCATAGGAGTGTGTCTATCCAGCAAGCCACTTAAATCCCTTGTGTATTGTTCATTGAGTACACTAACTGTATTGCCAGGACATGTAACAAATGAGTAATAAGGAAGATCTCTCCTCAGGCTCTGCCCTTTTATCTTGCATTACCTCCGAAAGACAACTGTGTTTGAATTGGGTGCAGAAGGGCTGATGAAATTGAGCTGCAACAGGGCATGATCTGAAATGAACCCAACAATCGGAACATTTAGAACAACACTGAGCTCAGTGGGAACGAGGACAGGAACATGAAGGTGGTTTGGTAAGTGAATATGCTGAGTAACATTGCATAACTCTAGGCAATCCTGAAATGTAACAGCCATTGAAAAATGGGTTGAAGAATGCCAGAATTCTGAAATGTAACACTTAATGAACTAACTGAAGAGATTGAAAAATTGGTTGAAGAATGCCAGAATTCTGAAATGTAACACTATATTTGGAAGTTGTATCAACATGAATATTGAAATCACCACACATGAACAATGAACTAACTGAAGACAGGTATTTAAAGAGATCGAACAATTGGTTGCAGAATGCATCATAACATGAGAAAGGAGGTTGATAAATACATGCTATCAAAATAGGTCTGCCTGATGAACAAATGACAACAACAATATTTTCAAAAGACATATAGGTAGGACTAGTAAAACTTTTTGAACTGGATATTGTGATTGACAAAAGAGCTAACCCCACTACTTAGGTCATAAGCATGGGATCTATGACACAACTTAAACCTTATAGGACTAATGGGCTCATCAAACTATCAATGCCAGTGGGACGAATGTATGTCTCAGCAGGGCTCGTAGATTCAGAGAGTGAGTGGACATAATGTCCGAAGTACTAGTTCCCTTGTTTCTGACAGACCGACAATTGTCAACACTGAAAGAGATGGGACTAGGGTTTAGGAAAATATCACCACACGGTAAAAGCAGGCCCCTAAACTTGGCAATGCATGAGAACAGATTAACATTTCTATTAAGGATTGTGGTAGAAGGCTAGAACCATAAGTGGACATAGAGGCAAACAATTCAGTGCCCTTGTGTGTGATATGTTTACAGAGAAAAGGAACAGGAAGATGAGACTACTTCTAGTATTATAAAAAAAATTAGGGAGATTCAGAAAAGCACAGAAATATTTATGATAACCACTCTAGAGGAACTTACAGACTGTAAGTTGTAACTGTTATGAAACACTGATCGTTGTTAGTAACCAGTAGAAACTCTTAAGTGCAGGAGTCATATGAGAATATCAGGTTGCATTTGTAACAATCTTAGCTAAGCTGTTTTTGGACCTCTGGAGCTTCCTAACATTAAAACCTGAAAGACTTCTGAACAAAGAATTGTAGTAATCAAGAGCATTTGCAGCTTTCACAACCTCTTCCTGTGTAAGATGCTGTCTGAGCCTCCTGAGATATCTCAGTTGGACAAAACAGGCCTTACAGAGACTCTGAACAAGCCTAGAGAAAAAGAGAAGTCAGAATCAAACCATAGATTTTCACCACATTGGCAGGATACAATGGATTATTGAGAATATTGGCTGGGAAGCAGGACTTCAGTTTGTCATGATGTATCTTCTTCCTTCAGGAAGAAATTGAAATCTTACTTCTCTCTCAGAGCGTATTCTTCATGGCCTCTTCATTAATCCTGTGTGTCTATGATGTCTATCTTTGTCTCCCTGATTTATGACATTGAACATTGCTCTGACTGTTCTAATAGTCTGCTTTATAATGGAGATAAAACACTATAAAAGGTGATTAGAATTAAGATTATGTTTCCATCATGCCCAGTTACACACAAAACAAGGCCACTGCCGCAGCGGTTATCTCCCGCCTTAGAATCAATAATAATGGAGAACTAAAGGAGACATAAGGCCTTTATAGTAAGATAACCCCACTTGACATTGAAGAAGGGGTCAAAGGTAAAGGTCAGCTATTCGAAAATAGTCTCAGACCTTGACTTCGTATAATTCATTTTCACATTTGGAACCCCTAGTAGCAATGATAAGGGATATAAAGCCTTTTTAATAGGATAATCCAATTTCACATGTGATATGACGGCCATTTTGTTCTTGAAACTAGGCTAAATTACAATCAGGCTAACTTTCCTAGCCATATATATTTTGCACATATTTGATGAACCTAGCTTCAATATTTCAAGTTTTAGAGTTTTTAAATAATTCGCTATGGAGGTCATTTTGTTTTTCAAAATAAGGCCAAAATTTTTCTCAGGCAAAACATTTGAAGGCCAGAACTTTTGATGGTCTGTCTTTATATTCTGAAGCCATAGCACCAACAATAAGGGAGGAATAAGGATGTTTAGTGTGATGACCTCATTTAACCTTGAAGCAGGGGTCAAAAGTCAAAATCAACACCTAGAAAAGATTTCCAGGTCATGACTTCCTACATGTTGTTTTCACATTCTGAACCTCTAGGAGCAATATTTGGGGAGATATAAGGCCTTTTTAATAGGATAACCCTGTTTGAAATTAAACTTGTGATATGGTGGCCAATGTTTTTTTGAACTAGGCCAAAATTACTATCAGGCTAGCTTTTCTAACCATATAGCTTTTGTGTAAATTTGATGAAGCTAGCTGGAATATTTCAAGACTTAGAGCACCTTTATATGGTTTTCAAACAATTAGCTCTGGCGGCCATGTTGTTTTTCAAAATGAGGCTAAAATTTTGCAGAGACAGGTTTTCATAGCCATTAACATTGCCTGCAAATTTGGAGAAGATATCTTTATAAATGAATGAGATATTAAGGTTTATGCAAAAATGTGACAAACGGATGGACTGACGCACACAAGCACGTACAGAAGGCATTTTATAATCTCCTGACCATGGCCTTCGGCCGCAGGCGGGAGATAAAAACAAAGAAGTTTGTGCAGTAGAGATTTATTTTTAGACATTTTCTGGATAAAAGACTTAACATAAATACTTCCTTGTTGCTTTGAAAATGGTACTAATATAAAAATATATGATCAAGATTATGACAAACACACATTGTGGATTAAGTTTGAAGGAAGCACTGTTTCTTGAAATGATTAGTTCACACATGTAGATGTTTTTAACAACTTTACATCTGAAAAAAGTGATGTTTACCTGGATTCTTGGTAGGTTTTGAATTTTCATTTTTACAAACACTTTATATTTATAAAAAAAACAATATGTGTTGCATGTTTTTACATAGAATCGAGAATAGTCCTTAAGTTTTAATAATTTAAGGAATTATCAAAAGTTGATTTTAAATTTTAAAGTAGATTAAATAAGTTTTTAAACACATTTTTGTTTTTAAGAGCCTTAATATATGTGTCTGGTCTGTGATCACAATTACCCCAAAAGTAATGAAAAGATGTCTTTGAAGTTACTTATGTGAGTAGGATTGAACCAAAGGAATAAGTGACTACATTTGGGAAAGATCTGAATCAAATTCTGGATGCAAAAAAAAACCTTGTGGAGGTCTGTACTTTATATGTACCTTCTTATGTTAGTTGTAAAATGTTTAAGAATTTGAGTTTGCCTTTTCCTGCGATTTTTACGCCGCCAATGAAGTTGCTGATATGTCGCCATTTTCCTAATCTACTGCTTTACAAGCATAATATCATCCCCACACGAGGAACTCCATGTGCTAAAATAATGAACAATTTCACAAAAAAAAATAGCCAAGAGATGCTTTAGGTCAGTAATCAAGGGCTGTGGGTATGGATGAAGGTTTGTCTTAAAAAGGTCTGTCTTTAGATGCTTCAAAATGGATACCACTGAGGGACTGGTTCTTATGTGTGGAGGAAGAGTTCGAGAAAATTGATACATAATGCGTAAAAGAATTAGAAGAAATGTTTTTGGGATTTGTTGGCTTATTATTCAAAAGAGATGACTTTAAGAAACTTGAATTATTGGATAATTACCTCCGCCAAGGAGGTTATGTCTGTCCGTCTGTTTGTTTGTTTGTGAACAAGTTAACTCAGAAACCTATGGATGGATTTTGATGAAATTCTCAGGATATGTCTGAAAAGGTAAATGGAAGAAATGAGTATCACTATCTGGATCTTTTGGATCCATGAAATTTAAGTTTTAAAGACAGATAACTCAAAAAGTTATGGATGGATTTTGAAGAAATTTTCAGGAAATGTCCTAAATGGGACAAGAAATAAGTGATTTGGGAGTGATCTGGATCACTGTCTGGATCACCTGGATCGAGGCTTTTTTAAAAGAAGTTATAGCCAGATAATTTTAGGGTGGATTTTGATGATAGTCCAGGAATTGAGCTTCCTTGGCGGAGGTCTACGCTCTCTGAGTACTCTTGTTGTGTCTGTTTTTTTCTAGACTAGGCATATGGATTGGGTGTTTAACTGATATGAACTAGTTGTCAATATTTAAGAATTTTGTGTGAGATCAACTAGATTAAGAAGTGTAACCTGTATTTTACTGGGACGCAGGGATATAAAGTGTGTTCAAGACATTAGGATCTTTGATCAGTGAGTTAGCAGGCTGGACATCTTATCACAGACTATCATCTGTATGCGGGTTCTACTCTCGAAAGTAGTAATGCTGCAGGTCTGCCCCCAATATGACCCCGGCTCTTGAAGGGTAGGTAAAAATACCTAAACTGTCACGTCTCTACCTTGGTAGGAGATCTTTTTCTTTCAAATTTTGAGTGTGCATTAGCAATAGCACTTTCATCTAATGCAGTTAAATACATTTTAGTCCACTTTATTAAAATACAAATATGTACGGGCATTTCATCTATTAATTGAATAGGTTTTTAAGTTTCAGTATGTATAGATCCCCAGTTTTACGGCAACCCTTGTTGATTAAAAACACAAATTTGGATTGTTTATTTTTTCTTTCATGAATTTGTTAAATTTTAGGACTTGTATGGAATTTTAAAACTTTTTCTGTTTTCTGATGGTCTGTTTTTCAACTATTGAAAAAAATCAGACATAAACTTGAATTGGTATCTTTTGCCTACTAAGGCAATAGGAATTTAAACTAGAAAGGGCACATACCTCCTCCAAGACAGTCGGGTATTGTAAGTACTGTAATTTCGCCAAAATACTCGTTGAAAATGTGACTGTTGAAGTTTTAGAATTTTTATTTATCAGAACTATGATCCAGATCCTTTCAAAAAATTTACGCACTTTTTCCCTTCAGAGAGGTCACCACATGAATAACAAAGTCATAAAGATGTATTCACTAGTTTCAAAGTAATCACAAACAGACAAACAAATGTACCCCAAAACATAAGCTTCTTGGCTGAGCTAATTAAGCCTGTGTGTTTGTGATTGGTTATTGTTACTGTAAATAAGGAGAATATGGTTATCTCGGCTGTGCACGTGGGGTGATTATGGCATGAGGCAAAGTAAAACTGAAGATATGCTTAAAGTCCTTTCCGTTGAAAATACTTCAGAACTGATTAATTTTAGTTCTAAGTAATCATAAAATCAAAGCCATGGATATAATATAGAAAAGCAATCTCATGCAACGGTTACTATAAGTAGACATGTTCAAGTATTTCTAGAAAGTGTTAAAAACATAAAAAAACTTGGGAAAATGTTATTTCCTTTAACTGAATTGTTTTTGCATGTGGAAAGAGGATATAACAAGTACACAGGAACACGTGGGTTAACACATTTTAAGGATATATATGTTTATTTTAAATTCCAAATTAATGATATACATCTTGTGCAATAACCAGGGTGGTAATATGGGACAGGTTCTCAGCATTGTGTGTTTCAAGCAAATCTCCAGCTTTCAATGGGGTGGTGTAATGTGTAAATCCATGCTTATATGAATATGTAAAATTCAAATGTCTTTTAAATATATTTACATTTAGCTAGAAGATAATTTCCTCAATTATAAACTTTTAAGAAACTCTCTGGAATTAATTTTCAATGATGGTCCTTTTTCTCACAAAAAAATTGAAATTTCATTAGAAGTTCAGTTTTACGATCCATACTTATTAGCCAAAATAACTGGAATTAATGCCTAGTGAAAATTTCCACATATAAATATGGATAACAGTTATACATAAATAATTTATAATTGTTTAGGAATTACAACATTGTTTTAGTTACTCAAACAGATATTTCCATTAGAAGTTTTGTTGAAAGAATGGAAGGCATCAATTCAGTTTCTGTAATGTCTATGAAATGGTCAAATTCTAGATTTTGGCCCAGATCCAGACAATCTTTAAGGATTGTCTTACCATGGTTAAACTCCACATGGTATGGAAATACGAGTCCAATCTCATGTGTAGCTTTTGAGTTATTCCCACAAACAGTCCGGATTGCAATACCATTGTCCCTGTTCTTTCAGGGGATAATTGAAACAATTTCAATGCACATGTTTTTATGATCGGTAACAGGGCTATTCCACTTCTGCAATATATCATAAACCTTGCTCCCGATTCTGAAATTTTGGGAATCGGGAAGTGAATCTTTTTCATTTTTGTTCCTCATAAACCTAAATCAGGACCCTCGGGAGCATTGTAAACTTATCATATAGAAATCTGCAGGGTTCCCGATAATTTGAAACAGTTTAAAATTCTCATAATCATTCCCGATTCTTATATGTGCAGGACCAAATAGGCTGTCAGCTTGACCAACACCAGGTTCTTGTTGTATGGTGGTTTGCAGCACCTGAAATATGCTGGCCCAAATCCTAAAAGTGTTCTCCACAACCCTTCTCCTGCTGCTTAGCCGGTACTTGAATACCCGGTCATTGATGTCAAGCTTTTGCTGGAGAAGGGTTTCATCAGCCAGTTTTGGAGGGGGGACACGTTGTCACCAATGAAGAACTCAATTTTGGGGCCTGTGGTCAACAAGTGATTCTGCCGGAGGAAAGACAATTGTGTTATCCTCTTCAGTTGCCTTAAAGCGCTGTACACGTAAATCTGGCTGTGGCTTCGGACTTGTCGCAGTACTTCTACGACTCGCCATGCAATAAACGTCCCCGACTCTACGTCTTGTCGGGGTAGTCATCACGTCCTGTCTGTAAGTGTACCATCCTGTCAGGGATTTCTTAACCGACTCACCATTTTTGTGCTTTTTTATATGATCCTACAACTTTTACAACCGATCATAGAGACGTAGGGTCGGATACAGGGTCAGCTCCAGTGGCACACCTGCATAAACCAAAATCACGATAAAAACAAATCACACGCAGTGAAATTTGATAATAGCACTTATTTGTGGCTTTACGTTATTTCTCCACAACAGCAGAGTGATTTAGATAGCTAGGCTTTCTCTTTCCATTTAACCCATACATGAAGTCTTTCCAGACATCACGTGAATATTGTAACCAACCACAAAATGCAAGCTTATCAGTTTAGCTTTTATGTCTCAGCGAGTCACAGGTTACAACATCAAAATTTTATTTGGCTATATCTAAATTCAATTCTAAATTCTTAACCTCAAGTCTACATACATTTACAGTCGGAAACATATATTAATTCAACCTCCATATTTTAAAACTTGATTTATTACTGGAATTCAAACATATACTATCTATATTTTTTATTAATAATTTGAGATTAAATTTGTATTTCCATTTTATAAAGTGTGTTTATATTTGGATATTTAGAAGAATTTAGTTTATTCAAAGAAGGATAAACTGAAATATATAAGAATAAATTACCGAGGAAACAGATATCTAATTTGTGTGAATGGGGAGAATGTGGTTGAAACATCAAACTCAACAGAATGGATTATAAGCAAAAACAATGTCCAGAACTATTTCCATTGTGTTCATTGTCAATCCAAGGACTACTTTTTGATCCTGTTGTCCATTGTCCACGCCAGTGTTGGATAGGACAACTAAATGCCACTCCTCTCGTAAAATTAACTGAAACTTTAAGTGAGCCAAGCAAACCTTAAGAACCTACTGAACCAAAGAATGTACTCAGCCAAGTGAACTTTAAATCTCATATAAAAATTGAAACTTTAACTAAATGAAATTAAGGATTGTGGCATAATGCAGTCGTCAGGGCAGGTAGGACAAGCGACAACCTCATCATGGTCGTATCTGATTATTGAGTCATAGACCTCAGGGACAAAGCAGTTAATGGGCTGAGAAAGGTTGCCTTGACCCCGTTCCTCACATCTCCTTAGACACTTTCTGACCCAAGTGAGTGGGGCCCTCCTCCTTGGAACAACTCTTTGCCTAAACCTTGTAATCATGTCATCTAAATCCATCATCTCCATGAACAGTGGCAGAAATATAAGCTTGATATGTAGCACTTCAGTTATTACTCGATCAGTTTAGCTCACTCTCCAAAGCTGCAATGCATTTGACCTTCCCAGTGACCCCTATATATAGGGATCCAGGGTGGATATGAAGGCAATCGGCAAAATCACCAGGGGGCGCCAGTAATGTGTCATTAAGCAATCTTTCAATTTTTTTCCATTGTATACCTAACCGTTTTTATTGTATACCCCATTTAGATTATCTTGAACCCAAACGGACCTATCATATCCTCATTGTAGAGATCGTACAGCTATCAATTACATTTTATGCCAGATGGGGATCCTGTCGCAAACCTTATCAGAGACCAAGCCTGACACTCATAAACCCTTGAAATTAGATTGGTGAGTGCATCACAAACCAATTCCCAACCTGTCAGTCTCCCACCCACTGCACTTCCTATTGCAGAAAATTTTATCAATTCCCACATTTTTAGAATCGGGAGCAAGGTATACGATATATCGCAAAAATAAAACAGTCCCATAAAAGAAATCCTCAGTGGCCTAGTGGGTTACCATGTTTGGCACCTTCTCACAGGCTGTCACTTGTGTGTGGGTTGGACTCCCACAGCTGACAATTCTGAGGACCTGTCCCAATATGACCCTGGCTGTTGAACAGGACGTAAAACCCCAATGTTGACTTTTGACCTTTGTTTATGACCGGTAAAATGTAAAATAATTTGAATAAATCTTACATTTGTGTTTCAAATAGCTATAAACAGAATGCATGGACAATGGAAACGCCTTTCAGATCACTTCACTGGCATTTATTTTACTTACGTGGATTTCCAGGAAGTATTTGTTATTACTATGCCAGTGGACTTCTTTTTGAAAAGTCACAACTTTTAGAACACTCATCATTTCAAACCATCTGTCAACTTAATTGAGTACATACAACAAAAACACTTCTTTATATAGAAAAAGCTTAAACAACATACACTGTACACTGATAATAAATTGTATTTACATTGTGATACTTCTCCCAGACAGTTAGGTGTTGTAGTTAAACATACAGTGTCACCCTGTTCTCTCTGATATCATGGGTTTGAATCTTAACATTGGCCACAAATTGGAGAAGTGAAAAAGTATGCCTGTTAATGCTAGGTGGTTTGGAGTGCAAAATTAAGACCAACGGTTTAATGCCTCATCAATTATGTTCTGCCAGACTTTTGTCAGGAGACTTTAACTACTGGGGCATTATGTACTCTTCCTGGACAACCAGAAGGCCAGGTTTTGAAATGTGTAAAATTTGTATTGTATGCATTTAAAGTGTCTTTACTCCAGTTTACATGATGTTGGATGCCTACTTATGTAGGTGGTAGCATTTGCATTGTGATCAGTTCATGAGTAAAACACCTGTTCAGTTTTAGACAGCCATTTAATACTTAGATCGCCTTAGTCCATGCTCTGGCTTCACAAGCTACTTAGGAGGACAAAATATATAACATCTTAGGGCTCAGTTGTTGTTTTGTGCATTTTCTATTTCAGTAGTATCCATAAGGTTCAATAAGTCGGGATTTGTATTTGGGTAAGTCTCCGATTTTGATGAAATTATCAACACCTGTGCATTCTGAATTTCCCTCTCTTGCTCTCCAATAGATGAAAGGACACATGCCATCTGCCACTGTTGCACTGTGGACACTACATCTGTCACTGTGGCCTACTGGGTAACACACTCACCTAGGAGTGCAGAGGATGTGGGTTCAAACCCAGGTACCGGCAGATACATAGTGGCTCGGATGACCACTTAAAATGGCGGTCCTCTGTCATTGTGTCATATCCCCAGTGGCAGGCTAAAGAACCTCAAGGACGTTGATAAATGGTCATCCTTGAGTCTCTGTCTTTCGGTTAGGGGAATGCAATCACTTGAGAGCTTGGACAGTACTTTGTTCAGTCGAATGGGTCAAATAGCACTTTGAGTCCTGTAGTATATAGAAATATTGGGCTGAGTATAAAAACCTAATACAGTGTCCTTTTGGTTTTTCCCATACAAAGTCCTTCTTGCATCGGATTTTCATGAATTCTGGCACAGAGTGATGTCTATTTGTCTGCTCACTCAAATTAAGCGGCAATGGACTATGTTAGTATTTCCGTGGGTGACCGTCTCAGTTCGGGACCAGCTGTGAGATGCATCTAAGTTTGAATTTCTTTCTGTCATGAGTCTTTTGTAAATTCTAGTGCACTACTCATGTCTCTGATGGCTTTGCGCTTGCACTAGGGGACTAAAACACCTTTTGGCCTTGTCTTTAGTAGGTAACACTTTTTTCAAATGTTTAAAATACCTGTCAGAGGGGTGAAGGTGGATGGTTTGTTTTAAATGTACACTACCTACATATACAAAGACTATTTATGGAACATTAAGGAAAAGGTTGTGGAGTAAAATTCAAATACATGTTGACGTGACTACACAGAACAGTATTTGCAGGCCATCTTGGTTTAAATGGCACAGTTGCTGAAGGTATAACTGGCAACACATTGGCACAGCTTGTTGATCCACTCTTTTTGTCTGAGTACTTTTATTACTGTGGCCTAGTGGGTAACACACTGACCTAGGAACACAGACGACGTGGGTTTCATCTCAGGTACAGGCAGATACATAGTGGCTCGGATGACCACTTAAAATAGTGGTCCTCTGTCATTGGGTCCTATCCCCAGTGGCAGGTTAACGAACTTCAAGGACGTTGATAAATGGTCATCCTCTGTCTTTCAGTTAGGGGAATGTCAGTAATTTGAGATTTGGACTGTACTTGTACAGTCGGATGGGTCATATAGTGCTTTGAGTGCTGTAGTAAATTGAGATATTGTGCTGAGTATAAATACAATTACCAAATAAAAATTTTATTGTTCAATTCCAAAGTTGAACATATTATGTATGCTTCTTTAAAATGCTATGGACGTTTTTAAGAGAGCTACGGTTACGTTTTATTTAAATGCTGTATGGTATTAATTCTAAATGTTTTATCTACCTAGCTCATATGTTTTCTCTTGAAAATCATAAAAAGTTAATGCAGCTGCCACAGGGCTCAGCTGTTCTTCAAGAAAACGAAAGTGTTCAGAATTAGAAAATATATTTAGAATTGAGCTCTGGTGTCTTGTTCACCACAGGTTTTAGCCATATCTCAGGCTTAATTTTACTATTTTTATATGCACAAGTTATGCCTCAGGTTTGGCTAAGACCTATAGTGATTTATTTATTTGGGGTTTTACGCTGCTTTCATCACTGTACAGGTTATATCATGATGGATAGTTGGAAGAGGGTTCTGTACTGTAAACTGCCGACCAACGGCAAGCAACTACCAGCTTTCCCACTTGAGGCTGTGCTGGGAATCGAACCCTGTCCTCAGAGGTGGGAGGCGAGAGTGTTACCACTAAGCCACCGTGGCCCCAAGACGTATAATGAATACGGCCCCTATACAGATTCATTTACAGTGATTGATGGCAACAGTGCCTGAAGAAGTTCAGCTTGAACGTTTGCTATGAATAATGACCTTAGGTTATTGTCAATAACTACTTATCAGTGTAACACATCATTAAATTCTACATGTGTTGTCAGAATCAGTGATCAAAACAGAGAATGGGTATTTTATCTTCGTTTTCATACAGGTGAATTGTATTTTTGGAATATCGATATCATTTTATCACCAGAGAAAGAGCCACAAACTCTATCTAAGAAAAGTAAATGCCATACAGATCTATACTCTGAAATACATACTAAATAATTTTTAACACCTGATGGAACTTTGTTTGCTTGTGGTCTGAATAAAACAATTAGATGGTGATCAATATGACTTTATTATATTTTGCGCCTCAGCAAAGGCTAAACAGAAATATATAGTTTTACATGCGTGACTTGCACAGCATATCTCAGAAAGGAAGACAGACAGGGAAGTGAAAATTATGAAATTGGGAAACTTCTATGTATGGAAGTCTGGCTGAGACATTTGAATTGTCTTCTTCTACCTATAGAAGAAGATTAAATACCTTTTCAACCCTTTAGCAAAGGACTAGTCAATGTTATAGAGGTGTTCCACTGGAGTACCTTAGTCGGTAACTATGCATTTTTGGAAAGTTGGGACCAATGTTTATATGGTCAGTTAGGGTCGGTTGTAAGTTCTTGGCTGATCGGGGAGAGTCGGTGAAATATCAAACATCAATACCGAAACACTTTTTAAGGTTTCTTAATTATTTAAAGCATACATGTGGACCTTCACTATCTGTTAACTTCAAAATTATGATCACTTGCACTGTTTTTTGTAAACAGACAAACAAAAGTGTCTTTTTCGTTCATAATCTGAAGCAGACATACATTGATTTATTTGTCCTATTAGGGATTTCGTAACCGACTCCCCATTTTCATGCTTTTTTTCTATGATCCTACAACTTTCATTACCGACCCTAGAGTTGTAGGGTCAGATACAGGATCGGCTCCAGTGGAACACCTGCATTAATGAACCCTTCATTTTTCAGTTTTCTACCAATCACAGTACACCTGGACTTCAGTGAGGGTATTTGTATTTTGTGAAAGAGATTTAGGAGAGATATAGCTTTATTGTTGATAATCTTTGTTTTATCCATAGTGAACAAAATAAAGAAGAGAAAAGGCTCAAGATATGTTTTGATAAATGCACATATGAGAAATGATGTTGAAATGATACAACTGAAAGTATTAAGAAACGAATGATTCTAATTCTAATAGTACTTATATAGTGCTTAATCTTCATCTATTGACAGACTCTAAGATGCAAAATTCAGAAACCAGAGGTTGTAATCGTTAAATGAGAAAGACCAGGACAAGATCTGAAAAGCTAGGGTGGGTATGCTTTTGCAAAGAGATAGGTTTCAACTTTTCTTTTGAATGAAGTGAGAGGTTTGGCTGAGCATACATCATCAGGCAGATCATTCCAAATCCTTGGGGAATCATATGGACAACTGAGGCCAAAATGCATTTTAGACTTATGTATAGAAAGGTGGGACCTCAAGCAGCACGCCATCAGATTGGCTTCGATGATTTCTGTACACCCTATGTCTAGGTTTAAAGAAAGAGTCAAAGTATTTTGGATAACCACTTTGCAGAAACTTGTACTCCAATACGGCCATCTTGAAAAACAGAGCAATGCTTGATAAGCAACCAATGAAGACTCTTTCTTACAGGAGTGGTATAAGGGTACTTGGTGGTATTAACCACAATTCTAGCAAAACTGTTTTGAATATGCTAGAGCCTGCAAAGATCAAGAGCAGAGAGACTTCTGCACAAGGAATTACAGCAGTCAAGATGACTTTCAACCAAAGTGTCTCTGGCCAAAAGAGCAGTTTCACACGACTTTCACATGAGATACGCTCTCTGTCAGTCAGGATCCCTGATTTGAACACAACAAGTATTACAGGTAATCCCTTGCATGGCAAGAGAAGGGAAAATCCGAATCAAATCAGACACCAAGGTTCTTAACCACCTCAGCAGGTAAAAGGAGATTACTAAATATATTAACTGGGAAAAATTTGTTTTTAAGTTTTGCATGGACAGTCCTTCGGTCAAACGGAATAACGGAATAACTTTTGTCTTATCAGGATTAAGCTTAAGGTAAAGAAGGGGGTGGGGGGTGGCAGGAAACATGAAGGAGTCAGTGTTAAAAAGCGAGTCTCTGATTATCTGATCTTATTTATTTGGTCTGGAAAAAAGTCACAAAATGGTTGGCAAGACCTATTTGAGAATCACGAGAACATACTTTTTAAGTGATGGAGTATAATACAGAGCATAAGACCTGCCAAAATTTCAGATGATGCTATTCTAATACTGGTACAATTTCATATTGGAATAAAGTTGCTGTATAAATATTGACTTATGTAAACCAACCAAGGTATGTGAATTATTAAAAAAGCAGTTTGTAAGTGTAAAGCAAAGAAAGGTCCTGATATTGATGAAATTCCATATGAAGTCATTAAGTATCCTGGCATTGCTTTTCTTGTTTAAGTTATTTATATATTTTTTTTAAATCACATTGTCCCCCATCTTTGGTTGAAATAAGTTGTGAAAGCTAGTCCTAAAAGCTCTCATAAGATCATTACGTAGGTCTCAATTTAAGAGGCATCTGCTTGATTGCCTGTAATTTAAAATATACTCCAGTATGTTAGATAAAATACAGAATATTATAGTCTTGAGGCAAGCAAGGTAACAATTACTGATTGCTCTTCAGTTGCAATAAGAAAAGACGAAAAGTTTTACAGAGCATATTTATTTAGCAGTCCACTAAAATATTCTGAATAGTTCATAAACTATTACAATATTATAATAATGAAACCAATCTGACCTGACCACAATCTTATCCATGTAATTAACAGTTAAGTTTGTCCACTGTATCCAACAATCTGTCCTGTGATCTGTTCGGTATTCATCATCACACAAATGTCTGTATCCTGTGATCTGTTCAGTGTCTAATAGCACAAAATATCTGTTTCCAGATATTCTGAGTGACTGTACAACTATGCTGTTAACTCCAAAATGTGAAGAATATCCGAAATACAAAACATCTACCCTCTGGTAAACCCACACACTATATCCAGTTCATTCCGATAAGAGTTCATCACAAAATGCATATATTAAACAGTCTTTATCAATTTGAAATTGAAACACAAATTAAATGCAGCAGTTCATAGGTCACTATGGCATAACAGCTTCAAGCCACAATTAACTTTCCTTACAGCAAGCAAATTGCCTGACAAATTTATGGTAAGACTTACAACACTTACATACAGCTGGGGAAATGCACAGAAGGTTACACAACTAACCTGATGGTAAATATGGTTGCAAAAACTACTGAGGAGGTTCTAGAAGTCTAGTGGGAATTCAACCAAATCTATAATTAAATCTTTCTAGCAGAGTATAAGAAATATCAATAACTTCATGACCTTATATGGCACTCGGAAACTCTGCACTCACAAAAACATTGTCTTTGTTAAAAGCCATACTGACAGAGTGTGATTATATGGAACACTAAAAACTTATCCAAACAAGAATATTTTTGTGGATGAACACAATGGTTTTAGGAAATCTAATGAAAACCACACCTTGACATCATCATTCATTATCAAAAACTAAAAATTGGCAAATAAATGTGTCTTTGCTGCCTTTAAAGCTCTATCTGAAGTCTTTCACTGTATTAATCGACTGTTGCTATTTTATAAACTAATAAAACAGTATGCTGTACTTTACTATGCTGTATTTCTAAATCTATTTTCTACATTTTCCAATGCCAAAATAATAATATTTCAAATTTGGATTTAAAGGGAATACAACTTAGCTTTCCGGAATATAGTGTCCATAAGAAGACACCAAATTGGGCTGGCAGACAAGAGGTGTTTAAATGATCGCTTACATATTTGTGACAGTAAGTACTGAAACAGACTAATTTACCCCATTTCCACTTCTATGGATTAAGTAAAGTATGGTTCCCGAAGCAAAAAAATAAATGGCTTTTGGGGCTAACATGGATATCCTGGAGGCCTACCTAAATGGCTCCAGAGTTTACTGTAGGAATCTTGGCCATTTCCAGACCATCCGGTGAAGCACCCAAATATTAGGTGTTCCACATAATTTTCATGAGCATCCCTTGAGTGAAAAGCCGTTATCTTGTTAGGTGCTGGTCCGTAAGCAGTATGGGGGTTCAGTGGGAGAGTACTTTATGATACTTTAAAGACTGGATAGAGTCCTTTGGCATCCCTCAATAACTCGGGGTGAAATGGGAGTGGCCTCAGTTGCATAATCATGTTTGGGGGCAATGGCTATCCATGAGTAAATGGGGTAGCAGTGGTAGCAGACCTTGAATGGTACAAAAATTTATAAAATCTGGACGCAATGCTCATGTACCACAATATATGTCCCAAAAACAACTCATCCAGCCTGCTGGGAGGTTCATGTTTCAAGGCAATTATGAATCTCCAAATGTTATAAACAATCTTTAAAGCTGCCTTAAAATGCTTATTCTTAAGTTATTTTTTATCTAATTTCATTGACAAAAGGCTACATGTATGCATTGACATATACTACCAATGAAAAAAATTGTCATAAACTTTGTTCTCTGAGTATATTAACATAGTTAAACATAATATACAACAAAATTACTTTAAAGTTTACAACAATGTTTATGTGTGATCATCTTTCATTGACAACCATTCCTCAGGCATGATTTTGGTTTCTACACTTTTGGATTGGTGACAGTAAGCATTTGACTTACTCTAATCACTAACAGTTTTACTCAAGCCATTAAAAGGGATTATTGTGACATTTGTTAATAAATGATAAGTTGTTTATTGTGCTTAAAATTTAAGTAAATTTGCGTACTTGTGTTAGGTTTGATACATAAAGTTATGTAAAAAGTACCATAATGTGTGGCAAATGTAATAAAACATAATATAAATACAGTGAATTAGTTGTCTAGCTCATCTTTACCCTGTCAGAGTTTTTTGCTGTGCTATACCCTTGCTGAGGTTTTTGACAGTTTAAACCAGTTTTTGCTGGATTAAACCAGGTTTTGACACTCTCACATAAAAACAGGTTTTTGACGTCAAAAACCCAACCCTGCAAATAAACTCGGAATATTTGACTGTTTATTATAAAAAAATATATAAATAATGCAAGACACTAACAATAGAGAACGGAATATCTCTTGCTCCAAGTTAAGCTTGACCTAAATTTGCCATAATTTTCTTGATTTCATACTTTGTGAATAGTTTAATGTTGGCTATAAACCGAAGCTATGCTACTACACACAATTTTAGCAAGATATCAATGTACAAAAATATGTTAAGGAGGGGGGATCCCAGAGACTGGGACAGACAGAGGAATATCCGACTCCACAGACTTCACAGATATCTCAGCCGAAATTAAAGAAGGGAAAGTGTCGGCATGTGTACCTGATGTATGAAGATGAGAAGGCCATAGAAGAGCTCATAAAGGAACACAAGAAACTTCATGAAGAGCCAAGAGCATGAGAAGGTTAAGGCGCATCACCACTAGGACAGACTATGACAGGAGAAAGCCAGGAGAAGAGACCTGCAAGTTTCAGGTGTGAAGACCTGGGCCGGTATTCACAAAAGGTCTTCGACATAGCCAGGTCTTAGGCTTAAATGTGGTCTTAAAGTTAAAACTTTTGTCTCAGCTAAGTTTTGTCTTAAAACCGTATTTACAAAGGGTGACTTAGCTAAGTCCAATATTATCAAATAACCACAGTGGTTTTCTGGGTCATGTGACCTTTCTTTTCTATTCAAACTATACTATTGGTGACATATATCCTTCATTTAATGCATTTTATCTAAGGAAAAGTACTGTTTTGAAATGGAAAACCTTGTTACCACATATAAAATTCCAAAAACTGCTTTAGTGAGACGTTTTGTATAATTATATTTTATGTACAGCCCTTTGAAATTTTGAAGTGGAGAAAAGTTTATGGCGGCCATATTTAAGTCCTCTTTACAAAATTTAAGCCCACTACCAACCAGTCTTAAAGTTGAGCCCTTGGCTAAGCCTAAGACCAGTCTTAAATTCTTTGTGAATACCACTAAGCCTAAGACAAGGGTTTTAGCAGTTTTTGGGCAGAAACTTGAGACAAAAGTCTCAACTTTAAGCCTAAGCCCTGGCTAAGACCTTTCGTGAATACGGGCCCTGGTTCAAATCACAGCAGATGGTAAGCAAAAAAGTCAGGGTCAGCTCCACCCTAGAAATGACCTTTAGAGAGCATTTGTGAAGCCACATACAGTGACATGGGAAGAGAGCGCGTTTCAAGGCACAAACCTGCAGATCCCTAGCCCCATATAGCTGCCCCTACTGACAGTCACGACATTTAACAATCGTCCAGTGTTCATGGAGAGTATGGAGATGAGGAGCCAACGAATGACTTCCACCCATGCTAGGGGAACGCCAAAGCCGGATTTTAGCATCAAATTAATGGAACATTTCTGACATGTGTAGACTCATGAATGATTTTATAGAGACAGGCAGACTGATAAAACCATCCCGTGGTGTCAAATTTCTCAACTTATTGGCTCAGGAGACGGATGCTGACTTATCCTCATTATGAAGGAAACTTATTAGTTGTTGGTGAGGATACAGGTCCAGGTACGTCAGTACAAAACTAGATTACCTTCGCCCAGACTACAGGCCAGCTCCACCTGCACAGCATCACAAACCATACTCAACATTCCAGAAACAAAACAGCAACAGCCCCAGTCCCAGCTATCGGTATCACTTCCCCCAGTCGATAGGCAGACAAGTAGCACAGCAGAAACAATAAATGTACTTTGTCCTGGATTAGACATCCAATATAGTAAACAGGTGAACGTTGTACTGTCACCAACAAAAGCGTTTGAAAGCCCAGAATCTATGTCATCTGTGCTGGATGCTGACTTGCCCCACAGTTTCTCCCGTGCTTCAAATTTGTTCCATCCACTAGCTACAGATCCAGCATCATCTAACTACAGGCTACTAGACACACCCTCCTCATGATCCTGCTTACCACAAACAAAAGGTCAGGTACCACAGAAACTGACCCCACTGCAGGAACATCCACACATTCTCCTTACCAGAAGCAAAAGCAGCAGCAACTATGATCCGCCACTCTTTAGTAAAAGGCTGAAGCAGAGCGTCATCAGAACTTATAAAAGTACTTTTCTGGAACAACCTGATCTTCAAAAAACAAATATATGAGCTGATGTGATTTCCCAAACAATTTACATAACACTGTCCTGTCAAAAGAAAATAGACGAACACACAGAAAGTCCCATGGCACAAATCCCCAAAATAATTGTTAAAATGTTTGGCAAACTAAAAAGTTCCCAGTAAAGAAATGTAATACTATGGCCTCTATTTCAAGTTATGTAAAGAATTGAAAAAAAATTAAAATAACGCAAAGGTAAAAAAGTAATAAGCCAAAATAGGGAAAAAACATGGGAAAAGGAAGTTTGTAAAATGACTGAAAAAATAATAATAAATGAATTTTAAGTGGTAAACATTGGGTTAGTAATTGAAAAGGATTTAGGTGAAAATGCTAGGGGGCCCTAATAAAGATATAGTGGTTCAGACCAACTCAGCCCTCATAGAGGATACTATACAGATCTCTACTCCCAGATTTTTATGAATCAAATAACCTCAAAATCATGAAAAAAAGAAAATATAATTGGGATGGGTTCCCCTGGCAAATTGTGCAGTCTGGTTTGAGGTTATGATATTTAGTACGCATATTAATTTTCCCGCCACCTTAAAGCCAAATAAAGATGTAATCTGACTTTATGGGTGACCTTAAATGATCCTTTTTTATCAAGTTATGGCCACCTTAAAGTAACATAAATTGTTCTCTAAGAAACTTGGTGTATGTGTATGCAGGTCAGCCAAGGTAAACATTTCTGTTATGTTCTTACATTTAATCTTCAACATTTAACATGTTTAGGTCACCTTAAACTCACAAAAATTGGGGCATTCCTTTTGTTGTGGTGTGCTGTAATTGTGATTTTATAATTTGATGTCACTTATTGTCTGTACTTTTACAGCCTTACTGTATTTCACTGGGCCTGTAGTGGCTTCCTCATGCCTCGCCGACAATAACGATCCGTGTGTAGCTGAAAACCATGACATTCTAGAGGATCATACCAGGAGTGCTTGCTACAATGACTCTGGGTCAGATTACAAAGATGATTCCCTGCTGGAGGCTGGGTGGTACCGCCCTGAAAGCACAGGAGGGACAGATATGCCAACAACAGCACCTGGGCCCTTAAAGTGTCGGGCCAGAAATCCCATTTGGTTGAATGGTCAGTCTGTCAGCCTAAGGCTGACTTTTTTAAAAATCATATTAAACACTCACTATAACCAATCTATGTTTAGTGATTACAATTGGTCATGTCTGTATTCTGAGATTGGCATATGTTTGATACACTTGTATACCATAAATCCACCAAATTGTGACAAAAATAAGAACAAATATTTATAAATCAGAAAAATCATCGGTTTAGTAATGTTCATGTTTCGTTGATCAGCTAAGCAAAACTCCTCTTTTGCAGTCCACTATTCCATATTGTATACATGTAAACAATCTTTGGAAGGGGCCAATGGGTAAGTTTATCCAAATAGGAAGTAGTCAAATAAATATGGAAATCCCATCTAAAAATAAAAGTAGTGCCTCTGGTTGCAGATCTTTAGCTTGCATTATATACAGTTCTGCTAAAGATATACAAGGGTGGGGACATGGATAGACGATAATATAAACATTTCCCTGCTTACCACAAATGTCACATTTTAACAGTCACACAGTATAACAGATCTTCTTAATATAACTCAGTACATAAAACTGAATGTCATGTTATTGATATAATTTCGCATTTTATCACAAACACACATTTCGAGTGCTGCTATATGTTCATAAAATCCACATGGCGACAGGAAGCAGTCTCAATAAATAGGTCAGCTTGGAATATATTCATAAGTAGTTTTATATGTTATTCTAATTATCTTCTTTCATTTTAGCATATTTCAAATATAATTCAAATTGGTAAATATACCATAGTGTTGTTAACTTAATACCGGTATACCGCATTTCGTTTCACTTGGGACTAAAATAGCGACAACCGTTAATGGGAACCGGTATTAGTAAATCTTTCTATTTATCCACAGTTCTCGGCTCACATTGCTTGACAGTATGAGAAATATTTGAAATATTATTAAATATTTCATAAAGTACCTTCAAATGGTTAAATATGATGTATTTTATAGACTTTCTCTTCTTCTGCATTTACGCTTTTATCTCATGTACAGACGTCTATATTTTCCACCAAGGGGAACACTAAAACAAACAAAATATACTGGATATAATTTCGTTTTCATGACCCGGAAACCAGTTTTCGTCTACACAAAGGAGAGCACCACTTCTATACCATTTACCTGAAACTGTCTCTCCATGTCTCCAGCAAGAAAATGGCTGATGTGATACATTTTGGAGTGTTGCTATAACAACGCAAGAACTTTCAAAATATCTTGCATGTACATAAACATTACCTATGTATAGTAACTAAAAATTCCTTTCTGAGCTTATTGAATGGTTTATTTAACAAATTGTTGAAAAACTGTCTATCCATGTCCCCACCCATGTATAACTTTTAGTATCCACCGTAAACCGTATTTCACCCATATAGAGGGAAAAAGAATGCAGGATATATTTTTTCTTCTGTATATACGGGCGCCTCCATACTATGGGTATATATTGTTAACCTACAAATATGTATTATTTATCAGAAATGATTATATTGATAAGAACAAGACTAGAGTGCTATGGACAAGATGGGGAGTGATTAGGACAAGCTGTTTTCAAGGTGGGCGGAGCCACAGTGGGGATTAAGAGTCAGGTCGGTAAATTATCAAAACATGTTTGATATTTTGCCAACCCACCAAGTTGGAAAACTACAGTCTGTCATAACTGACGCAAACATTGCTCTTAACCATTAACAAATCCTAAGTGACCACCAAGAAGGCCCCAGTGGAACACCCCCATAAACGTTGGGGTTTTACATGTCCTATACATATAACATGCATGTAATTGTACTCAAACATTCCAAGCATTCAGCCTACCTGGTGCAATTTGTCAAAGCAAATGAATTGGTAATGATAATCCGCAATTTCAGGCACCCTACCGACTGCTCTAGATGGTATAGTGGAGAGGATAGCATGTGCTGAGACAGAACTCAACAGCTGCCACAGGGAGTACACTATCTGTGTGAAGAACTGCACAAACTATATGGTGTACTATCTGAATGCCACTGAACCGTCACACAGATACTGCTTTGGTAATCCATGTCACTTATTTCTGATAATAAATAGCCTTTGAGATATTCTTAACTTATTTCATTCAGAACAAAATGTGAAATTTTCATATCCCTGAATGGATATCACATACATAAAAATGCTTATTTGAAGGGGGGAATTTGTTATTTTTTGGCCCAGATATTGACATATTTTAAGGACCTTTCTTATCTGATAAATATAACAGTATGTAAGTGAACTTTCAGAAATCTATTTATCTTAGCCTATTTTATCGCTCTACTGGTTCAACATTAATGTAAACAAATTTGGTTCTGTGCATCCATTGAACAAGATAGGTCATATTTTTGCACGGGACATATCATCATGCCCTGAATGTGAGCTGACAACAGCAAAGGTAGGAGATTACTTACTTAATGCCATAGTACTCAGCTGCTAAGGCAATACATTTGTGTCAGCACATTTTAGGCCATGACTCTAAGATATTCACTTGTCTGTGTATGACAACAACTAGAGTGAACAAGTAATTACAGAGTTTAAAGTGATGTCTGAACTGGTAACTGCCTTAACTCTGTCTTGGTTAACTGTTTACATCTCCAGATGAATGTCTGCCATTGAAAACTATAAATTAACATTTTCCAGATTCTGCCCAATATGGCTTTGTGCTAAAAATATCATATTTATGTTTTTATGAATTTTCTATTTGCAAACAAAATATTTAACTGCAACCCTCCTTTAAATTATCTGTACGCACCTCTAAAAGTGAAAGTTTGCTTGCACTTCATCTGAAATATTTTTATTTAATTAACTGAATTATGTACTCGTGCAATCTATTTTGTACATTTAAAATACTTTAGTGCCTAAAATTATGTCATTCTTTTAGGGCAATATTTGGGGTAAAGGATGAAAACTGTGTGGAAACATGTCTTGTACAAGTAATGTTTGTTTGCACATAATGTCTTAATGTTTTCCCCATAATTATATGCATAATGCACGCATATAGATTTGTGGTGTATCATCGGTTTGGGGGGGGGGGGGGGGGGGGGGGGCTGCTCCTTCACTACTCATGAAGAGGTGAAATATATATTAGAGCATGATATTTTGATTTATATTGATCTCCGATAATACAACTTTAGAATGAAACTAGAATCATTAGAACATATCACTTCCTTGCAGTTGTTTTAGGAAGTTAATAACATCCTGATCCTTGGTATCTGCCTTTTTTCTTGAGTTAATACTTAGCATTAAATAGGTTGGATATTGTTATATAAATGTGTATATCCATACATTTGTTCAAACCTATAACTGTGTGTAGTAATAATCACTTGTAATTTGCACACAGTGTCATAAACATGAATCAACTCTTGATGAAATTGACCCAAATAGGTATCTACAAAATCCCAAATGTCAATGGGCCCACACACAAGAACATTGAGAGTGATCATATTTATCTTAATTGCAGGATCGGATGTGCCTTGTCCTGAAAGTCAGGATTCGCAGACAAGTTATACTCCAGATTATTCGGGTGAGATTTAACATGTCTGTGAAAAAAATGGTTTTAGGCCGTTAAAATTACCTGTTACCATATGGCCTAAACCATATTTTAGTGTTCTATAAAATTTTGTAAAATTAATTCCAAAATAATTAAATAATGTATAGTATATGTCTGGTTTGATAATCCATAGACACACTGTGTCAGTAACGATGATGATGACGCAATTTATATGCATACATATGTATTTATAAGTAGAATTATAAGTTAACCTGCTGTAAAGCTATAAAACTCTGTGTGCAAAAAACCCTGAATAAAATGGCACCAGATTCCGATTTTAGCCATTTAGACAGGGTGGCCACCACTGACGCCCTTATATGTCTATTTTCTTTCTAAACTTAGGGCCTTTTGACATTGCCACATTAGAGAAATATCTGTATGCTGTGCTAAACATGTTTCATTGGAGGGGGCTTTACAATGCATTGATAGATATTGTCCCGTTTGGAACCATTCATTTAAAGTCAGACCATGTTGTCAAATACCCACTTCTTCAAAAGCCATACTTTGCACATTACGATATGCGAAGGTCGAATGATACCACAATTGACCCTTACCATTGGTAGTGGGGGTGGATTGTCAAAGAATCTCATGAGAGGTATAACAAATGACAAAACTGTATTGCAAACAAATTGCATCCCCCTTTTCCATTGGCATGTTAGTAAAGTTTGTCGCAAATGAATACACAGGTTGCAAATCTTCTGGTGGTGTCAAATTTCAGCAGTGGCAAGTCTTTCAAAGTCATTGTTAGGGTTTTCCATCATTTTCAAAGGCTGAGGTCATCTATGAGCAAAACATCCCTTAGTTGCCTTAAGCTTGGCTAGAATCCACAACCACAGAGCAGAGAGTTCCGATTACTCCAAATATTATTGGAGTTATACACACGTCACACCTTTCTATACTGGGGTTCCAATTTACAACTGAACAACTTAACAAGAGCACTTGGAGGCAAGCCGAGTGCAGAGTTAGCAAAATGTGTGTGCATGATTTTTACAGAGTATTGTTCCAGAATCAAGGATATTGACCCGATCATGCCCAAATTTGAATCATCCGTCCTTCCTTGTAACATTTCTGATGCTCCCTAAAAATTCATTACTATACGTGCAATAGTTTTGGAGTTATGCTGTAAACACACCTACAAACAAACAAGCAAAACTTTTGCAAAGTAAACAGAATGAGTTATATAATTTGCAAAGATTTTGCAAAGTTACAAGCTCATCTATTTTTGGTTGTATTTCAGTCTGCCTCTTATTTGTTTAAGGCACATTTGGTGCTGTTCAGTGAGATCCACAGCTTGGTGAAGATGTATTTGTGGCATTTGACACAAACTGGAAAATGATTGCTGTTCGGGACCACTTTTTAAAAATATTTGAAATAGCTGTTACGTCCTCTGTTGAGTTGTATCAAAATGTAACCTTTAAAGCCTCTCTTAAGGTTAAACAAGTGTTCACCTTATCTGTTTTGGACATGAAATACTTGTGTCAATTGACAAACACCACATGTTTTTTGATACTGTGAAATCAACTGTAATTTCTAATCTCTAGATGTAATGCCCTTGTTCCACCAAAGGATTAAGCCCCGATCCTGTCGGTGACCCTTAATCGTGGACAGTCGGTGAAAAAAAAAAAAAATGGGCGGGAAAACTGGATCGGTTTCAAAGTCTGGGATTAAGTACAGATCGTCCTCAGGAAGCCTCAGGACGCCTCAGGCGGCCCCAGACAGTCCCTAACTGGTCTGGGACTAAGAACCGACTAACCGACATTTTTCTGGTCGGTTTGAACCACCATGCTGTCGTAGACAAACCAACTGGGTCCCAGGACGCCTCAGGCCTCCTGGGACTAAGCCCCGACTAACCCACGATTAAGTCCCGACCCCACAAGGTGTCCTGAGGCGTCCCCAGGTGTCCTCAGACCGAGATAGCCGATTCTTGTTTTGCAATGGGACTAAGGCTCGCAGGAGGCCTGGGACTAAGGTACTAAGGGTCGGGGACTAAGGGTCGGCGACTAAGGGTCGCAGGCGACCTGGGACAACATAGGACTGTGTAAATTTGGTCTGAGGAGGCCTGAGGAAGCCTGAGACAGGACATTTTGTTTATGGCGGGAAAAAATAATCGTTTGGGGTCGGGAGAAATATCAAACATGTTTGATTTTTCACACGGCCTCAACCGACCACAACCGACCCTTACAGGACGCCTGGGAGTAAGCAAATTTTTGAAACCGACCCTCAAAAACCCTTAATCGGGAGCCTTAGTCGTGTGGTGGAACACCCACATAACACTATTAATCTCCAAATATACACTATTTTTTTCGATATTTCAGGTGTCGCTTAGTGAAAGTCACAATAATTAACAAACCTTACATCTGTTTTTAAAAATTGTAATTGTAAAGCATAATTCAAATAGAAATATTAAGCATTTTTCGTTATTTTGTTTTGGTCTATTCAGAAAAAGTAGGATTCCTGTATGGTAATTCTACTATTCTTATACAGATCATATTCCTGATATACAATTTTCTATTGAGTTTTATGTTATCAGTTTATTTTGCCCAGAGATTGTGCCAAATCAAAGTTATAAAAAGTATAATACTGTTTTCTTAAAAACCTCGTATAATACTGTTTTCTTAAAAACCTCGAAGGAATTGTAACTAACATAGCAAAAATGGATCATTTTTATATTTTTGCACAATTTCTTTTGTTCGTTATATGCTTGGCTTAACAAAAACGAGAATAGAGGCCCCGTTTCATATTTTTTGCTTAAAACAATACAATCAGTTGAACTTATCTTTAAGTCTGACAGCCATATAGGAGCACATAAATGCAAAATACTTATCCAGACCACAAGGCTATATCTAGAATGCACCCAGTATCCCTGCAAACATAAGATGAATATAATTTGCATATGTACCATTAATTATTTTAAATATTTTAAATTTAATCTGAATCCTTAAAACACTACTTTTGGTATTAATAAGGTCCTCGGTGATCTAGTGGCTAACAATTTTGGGATTTAGTCAAAGGCTGTCACCTCTGTGTGGGTTTGACTCCAAAAAGTGACAACACTGAGGGCCTGTCCCAATATCACCCTGGCTAAAGGTGAAGTAAAACCTTAATTTTGACACTTGACATTAAGGCACGTATACATATGAAAACATGGCACTATCATCGTGGCACTAGTTTGTGAAAAATTCAGACTGCAAAACGCTTTCAAATAAAATATGACAAAGATCAGGACTACAATGTGGATTTTATATTAAAATGTGTCTGATATAATTTTAAGGAACTAGTTAGACAAGAAAACACAAGCTGACGAAAAATGATTTAATTAATAAAAATGTGAATTCTGACTAAATTGCAAAAAAAATGTTTATTTTATTAAAACAGCTACCACGCCAACTACACCCACCAGCAACACATTCAAAAAAGACACCGATTCAAGCAGTACTGTATCAATCCAAGACACTTGGTCAACTAACACTCTATCACCCCAAGACACTGATTCAAGAAGTACTGGATCAATCCAACAAACTGTGGCAACTAGCACTGTATTACAACAAGACACTGATTCAAGCAGTACTTTTTCAATCCATGAAACTTGGACAAGTAAGACTGTACCACAAGACATTGATTCAAGCAGTACCATATTAATCCAAGACACTGAGTCAACTAGCACAGTATCACACCAAGACACTGATTCAAGCAGTACTGTATCAGGAAGAGACACTGGGTCTAGTGACACTGCATCACACCAAGACACTGATTTAGTCAGTACTGTATCAATCAGAGAAACTGGGTCAACTGATTCAAGCAATATTTTATTAATACAAAACAATGGGTCACTTACCACTGTATCACACCAAGACACTGATTCAATCAGTACTGTAACAATTCAAGACACTGAGTCAACTAACACTCTATCACCCCAAGACACTGATTCAAGTAATACTATACCAGTCCAAGAAACTGTGACAACCAGCACTGCATCACAACAAGACACTGATTCAAGTAGTACTGGATCAATCCAAGAAACTGTGACAACTAGCACTGAATCACAACAAGACACTGATTCAAGCAGTGCTGTGTCAATCCAAGAAACTCTGACAACTGGCATTGTACCACAATATACTGATTCAAGTAGTACTGGATCAACCCAAGATACTAGGATAACTATCACTGTATCACAACAGGACACAGATTCAAGCAGTACTGTATCAATCCAAAACACTGGGTCGCCTAGCATTGTATCACACCAAGAAGCTGACTCAACAAGTACTGTATCAATCCAAGAATCTGTGACAACTAGTACTGTGTCAGAACAAAAACCTGATTCAAGCAGTACTGTATCAATCCAAGAAACTAGGATAACTAGCATTGTTCCACAAGAGACAGACTCAAGTAGTACTGGATCTATTCAAGAAACTGTGAAAACTGGCACTCTATCAATCCAAGACACTGATTCAACCAGTATTATATTAATCGAACATACTGGGATAACTAGCACTATATCACAAGACACAAATTCAAGTAGTACTGGGCCTATCCAAGAAACTGTGACAACTAGCACTGTATCAATCCAAGACACTGATTCAACCAGTACTGGATCAATCGAAGATACTACGATAACTGGCACTATACCACAAGACACAGATTCAAGTAGTACTGGATCAATCCAAGAAACTGTGACAACTAGCACTGCATCACAAGAAGACACTGATTCAAGCATTACTGTATCTCTCCAAGAAACTAGGATAACTAGCACTGTACCACAAGAAACTGATTTAAGTAGTACTGGATCAATCCAAGAAACTATGTCAACTAGCTCTGTATCACACCAAGACACTGATTCAAGTAATACTGGATCAATCCAAGAATCTGCGATAACTACTACTGTACCACAGGACACAGATTCAAGTAGTACTGGATCTATCCAAGAAACTGTAAAAACTGGCATTGTATCAAGCCAATACACTGATTCAACCAGTACTGTATCGATCGAAGATACTAGGATAACTAGCTCTGTACCACAACACACTGATTCAACCACTTCTCTATCAATCCAAGAAACTGTGACAACTAGCACTGAATCACAACAAAACACTGATTTAAGTAGTACTGGATCAATCCAAGAAACCGTGACAACTAGCACTGTACCACAATATACTGATTCAAGTAGTACTGGATCAAACCAAGAAACTAGGATAACTATCACTGCATCACAACAGGACACAGATTCAAGCAGTACTGTATCAATCCAAAACACTGGATCACCTAGCATTGTATCATACCAAGAAGCTGATTCAACAAATACTGTATCACTCCAAGAATCTGTGAAAACTAGTACAGTATCACAAGACACTGATCCAAGCAGTACTGTATCCATCCAAGAAACTATGATAACTCGCACTGTACCACAAGAGATAGATTCAAGTAGTACTGGATCAATCCAAAAAACTGTGACAACTACCACTGTATCAATCCAAAACACTGATTCAACCAGTACTGTACCAATCGAAGATACTACGATAACTAGCACTATACCACAAGACACAGATTCAAGTAGTACCGGATCAATCCAAGAAACTGTGACAACTAGCTCTGTATCACACCAAGACACTGATACTGGATCCATCCAAGAAACTGTGACAACTGGCACTGTATCAATCCAACATACTGATTCAACCAGTACTGGATCAATCCAAGAATATGGAATAACTATCACTGTACCACAAGACACTGATTCAAGTAGTACGGGATCAATCCAAGAAACTGTGACAACCAGCACTGTACCACAATATACTGATTCAAGTAGTACTGGATCAAACCAAGAAACTAGGATAACTATCACTGCATCACAACAGGGCACAGATTCAAGCAGTACTGTATCAATCCAAACCACTGGGTCACCTAGCATTGTGTCATACCAAGAAGCTGATTCAACAAGTACTGTATCAATCCAAGAATCTGTAAAAACTAGCACAGTATCACAAGAAACTTATTCAAGCAGTACTGTATCAATCCAAGAAACTGGGATAACTAGCATTGTACCACAAGAGACACATTCAAGTAGTACTGGATCTATCCAAAAAACTGTGACAACTGACACTGTATCAATCCAAGACACTGATTCAACCAGTACTGTATCAATCGAAGATACTACGATAACTAGCACTATACCACAAGACACAGATTCAAGTAGTACTGGATCAATCCAAAAAACTATGTCAACTAGCTCTGTATCACACCAAGACGCTGATTCAAGTATTACTGGATCAATCCAAGAAACTGTGACAACTGGCACTGTATCAATCCAATACACTGATTCAACCAGTACTGGATCAATCGAAGAATATGGAATAACTAGCACTGTAGCACAAGACACTGATTCAAGTAGTACGGGATCAATCCAAGAAACTGTGACAACCAGCACTGCATCACAACAACACACTGATTCAAGCAGTGCTGTATCAATCAAAGAAACTCTGACAACTAGCACTGTACCACAATATACTGATTCAAGTAGTACTGGATCAATCCAAGAAACTAGGATAACTATCATTGCATCACAACAGGACACAGATTCAAGCAGTACTGTATCAATCCAAAACACTGGATCACCTAGCATTGTATCATACCAAAAAGCTGATTCAACAAGTATTGTATCACTCCAAGAATCTGTAAAAACTAGCACAGTATCACAAGAAACTTATTCAAGCAGTACTGTATCAATCCAGGAAACTGGTACAGTATCACAACAAGACACTGATCCAAGCAGTACTGTATCCATTGAAGAAACTACGATAACTCGCACTGTACCACAAGAGACAGATTCAAGTAGTACTGGATCTATCCAAAAAACTGTGAAAACTGACACTGTATCAATCCAAGACACTGATTCAACCAGTACTGTATCAATCGAAGATACTAGGATAACTAGCACTATACCACAAGACACAGATTCAAGTAGTACTGGATCAATCCAAGAAACTGTGACAACTAGCTCTGTATCACACCAAGACACTGATTCCAGTAGTACTGGATCAATCCAAGAAACTGTGACAACTGGCACTGTATCAATCCAATACACTGATTCAACCAGTACTGGATCAATCCAAGAATATGGAATAACTAGCACTGTAGCACAAGACACTGATTCAAGTAGTACGGGATCAATCCAAGAAACTGTGACAACCAGCACTGCATCACAACAACACACTGATTCAAGTAGTGCTGTATCAATCAAAGAAACTCTGACAACTAGCACTGTACCACAATATACTGATTCAAGTAGTACTGGATCAATCCAAGAAACTAGGATAACTATCACTGCATCACAACAGGACACAGATTCAAGCAGTACTGTATCAATCCAAAACACTGGATCACCTAGCATTGTATCATACCAAGAAGCTGATTCAACAAATACTGTATCACTCCAAGAATCTGTGAAAACTAGTACAGTATCACAACAAGACACTGATCCAAGCAGTACTGTATCCATCGAAGAAACTACAATAACTCGCACTGTACCACAAGAGATAGATTCAAGTAGTACTGGATCAATCCAAAAAACTGTGACAACTACCACTGTATCAATCCAAGACACTGATTCAACCAGTACTGTACCAATCGAAGATACTACGATAACTAGCACTATACCACAAGACACAGATTCAAGTAGTACTGGATCAATCCAAGAAACTGTGACAACTAGCTCTGTATCACACCAAGACACTGATACTGGATCCATCCAAGAAACTGTGACAACTGGCACTGTATCAATCCAACATACTGATTCAACCAGTACTGGATCAATCCAAGAATATGGAATAACTATCACTGTACCACAAGACACTGATTCAAGTAGTACGGGATCAATCCAAGAAACTGTGACAACCAGCACTGTACCACAATATACTGATTCAAGTAGAACCGGATCAATCCAAGAAACTAGGATAACTATCACTGCATCACAACAGGGCACAGATTCAAGCAGTACTGTATCAATCCAAACCACTGGGTCACCTAGCATTGTGTCATACCAAGAAGCTGATTCAACAAGTACTGTATCAATCCAAGAATCTGTAAAAACTAGCACAGTATCACAAGAAACTTATTCAAGCAGTACTGTATCAATCCAAGAAACTGGGATAACTAGCATTGTACCACAAGAGACACATTCAAGTAGTACTGGATCTATCCAAAAAACTGTGACAACTGACACTGTATCAATCCAAGACACTGATTCAACCAGTACTGTATCAATCGAAGATACTACGATAACTAGCACTATACCACAAGACACAGATTCAAGTAGTACTGGATCAATCCAAAAAACTATGTCAACTAGCTCTGTATCACACCAAGACACTGATTCAAGTAGTACTGGATCAATCCAAGAAACTGTGACAACTGGCACTGTATCAATCCAATACACTGATTCAACCAGTACTGGATCAATCCAAGAATATGGAATAACTAGCACTGTAGCACAAGACACTGATTCAAGTAGTACGGGATCAATCCAAGAAACTGTGACAACCAGCACTGTATCACAACAACACACTGATTCAAGCAGTGCTGTATCAATCAAAGAAACTCTGACAACTAGCACTGTACCACAATATACTGATTCAAGTAGTACTGGATCAATCCAAGAAACTAGGATAACTATCACTGCATCACAACAGGACACAGATTCAAGCAGTACTGTATCAATCCAAAACACTGGATCACCTAGCATTGTATCATACCAAGAAGCTGATTCAACAAATACTGTATCACTCCAAGAATCTGTGAAAACTAGTACAGTATCACAACAAGACACTGATCCAAGCAGTACTGTATCCATCGAAGAAACTACAATAACTCGCACTGTACCACAAGAGATAGATTCAAGTAGTACTGGATCAATCCAAAAAACTGTGACAACTACCACTGTATCAATCCAAGACACTGATTCAACCAGTACTGTACCAATCGAAGATACTACGATAACTAGCACTATACCACAAGACACAGATTCAAGTAGTACCGGATCAATCCAAGAAACTGTGACAACTAGCTCTGTATCACACCAAGACACTGATACTGGATCCATCCAAGAAACTGTGACAACTGGCACTGTATCAATCCAACATACTGATTCAACCAGTACTGGATCAATCCAAGAATATGGAATAACTATCACTGTACCACAAGACACTGATTCAAGTAGTACGGGATCAATCCAAGAAACTGTGACAACCAGCACTGTACCACAATATACTGATTCAAGTAGTACCGGATCAATCCAAGAAACTAGGATAACTATCACTGCATCACAACAGGGCACAGATTCAAGCAGTACTGTATCAATCCAAACCACTGGGTCACCTAGCATTGTGTCATACCAAGAAGCTGATTCAACAAGTACTGTATCAATCCAAGAATCTGTAAAAACTAGCACAGTATCACAAGAAACTTATTCAAGCAGTACTATATCAATCCAAGAAACTGGGATAACTAGCATTGTACCACAAGAGACACATTCAAGTAGTACTGGATCTATCCAAAAAACTGTGACAACTGACACTGTATCAATCCAAGACACTGATTCAACCAGTACTGTATCAATCGAAGATACTACGATAACTAGCACTATACCACAAGACACAGATTCAAGTAGTACTGGATCAATCCAAAAAACTATGTCAACTAGCTCTGTATCACACCAAGACACTGATTCAAGTAGTACTGGATCAATCCAAGAAACTGTGACAACTGGCACTGTATCAATCCAATACACTGATTCAACCAGTACTGGATCAATCCAAGAATATGGAATAACTAGCACTGTAGCACAAGACACTGATTCAAGTAGTACGGGATCAATCCAAGAAACTGTGACAACCAGCACTGCATCACAACAACACACTGATTCAAGTAGTGCTGTATCAATCAAAGAAACTCTGACAACTAGCACTGTACCACAATATACTGATTCAAGTAGTACTGGATCAATCCAAGAAACTAGGATAACTATCACTGCATCACAACAGGACACAGATTCAAGCAGTACTGTATCAATCCAAAACACTGGATCACCTAGCATTGTATCATACCAAGAAGCTGATTCAACAAATACTGTATCACTCCAAGAATCTGTGAAAACTAGTACAGTATCACAACAAGACACTGATCCAAGCAGTACTGTATCCATCGAAGAAACTACAATAACTCGCACTGTACCACAAGAGATAGATTCAAGTAGTACTGGATCAATCCAAAAAACTGTGACAACTACCACTGTATCAATCCAAGACACTGATTCAACCAGTACTGTACCAATCGAAGATACTACGATAACTAGCACTATACCACAAGACACAGATTCAAGTAGTACTGGATCAATCCAAGAAACTGTGACAACTAGCTCTGTATCACACCAAGACACTGATACTGGATCCATCCAAGAAACTGTGACAACTGGCACTGTATCAATCCAACATACTGATTCAACCAGTACTGGATCAATCCAAGAATATGGAATAACTATCACTGTACCACAAGACACTGATTCAAGTAGTACGGGATCAATCCAAGAAACTGTGACAACCAGCACTGTACCACAATATACTGATTCAAGTAGAACCGGATCAATCCAAGAAACTAGGATAACTATCACTGCATCACAACAGGGCACAGATTCAAGCAGTACTGTATCAATCCAAACCACTGGGTCACCTAGCATTGTGTCATACCAAGAAGCTGATTCAACAAGTACTGTATCAATCCAAGAATCTGTAAAAACTAGCACAGTATCACAAGAAACTTATTCAAGCAGTACTGTATCAATCCAAGAAACTGGGATAACTAGCATTGTACCACAAGAGACACATTCAAGTAGTACTGGATCTATCCAAAAAACTGTGACAACTGACACTGTATCAATCCAAGACACTGATTCAACCAGTACTGTATCAATCGAAGATACTACGATAACTAGCACTATACCACAAGACACAGATTCAAGTAGTACTGGATCAATCCAAAAAACTATGTCAACTAGCTCTGTATCACACCAAGACACTGATTCAAGTAGTACTGGATCAATCCAAGAAACTGTGACAACTGGCACTGTATCAATCCAATACACTGATTCAACCAGTACTGGATCAATCCAAGAATATGGAATAACTAGCACTGTAGCACAAGACACTGATTCAAGTAGTACGGGATCAATCCAAGAAACTGTGACAACCAGCACTGTATCACAACAACACACTGATTCAAGCAGTGCTGTATCAATCAAAGAAACTCTGACAACTAGCACTGTACCACAATATACTGATTCAAGTAGTACTGGATCAATCCAAGAAACTAGGATAACTATCACTGCATCACAACAGGACACAGATTCAAGCAGTACTGTATCAATCCAAAACACTGGATCACCTAGCATTGTATCATACCAAGAAGCTGATTCAACAAATACTGTATCACTCCAAGAATCTGTGAAAACTAGTACAGTATCACAACAAGACACTGATCCAAGCAGTACTGTATCCATCGAAGAAACTACAATAACTCGCACTGTACCACAAGAGATAGATTCAAGTAGTACTGGATCAATCCAAAAAACTGTGACAACTACCACTGTATCAATCCAAGACACTGATTCAACCAGTACTGTACCAATCGAAGATACTACGATAACTAGCACTATACCACAAGACACAGATTCAAGTAGTACCGGATCAATCCAAGAAACTGTGACAACTAGCTCTGTATCACACCAAGACACTGATACTGGATCCATCCAAGAAACTGTGACAACTGGCACTGTATCAATCCAACATACTGATTCAACCAGTACTGGATCAATCCAAGAATATGGAATAACTATCACTGTACCACAAGACACTGATTCAAGTAGTACGGGATCAATCCAAGAAACTGTGACAACCAGCACTGTACCACAATATACTGATTCAAGTAGTACCGGATCAATCCAAGAAACTAGGATAACTATCACTGCATCACAACAGGGCACAGATTCAAGCAGTACTGTATCAATCCAAACCACTGGGTCACCTAGCATTGTGTCATACCAAGAAGCTGATTCAACAAGTACTGTATCAATCCAAGAATCTGTAAAAACTAGCACAGTATCACAAGAAACTTATTCAAGCAGTACTATATCAATCCAAGAAACTGGGATAACTAGCATTGTACCACAAGAGACACATTCAAGTAGTACTGGATCTATCCAAAAAACTGTGACAACTGACACTGTATCAATCCAAGACACTGATTCAACCAGTACTGTATCAATCGAAGATACTACGATAACTAGCACTATACCACAAGACACAGATTCAAGTAGTACTGGATCAATCCAAAAAACTATGTCAACTAGCTCTGTATCACACCAAGACACTGATTCAAGTAGTACTGGATCAATCCAAGAAACTGTGACAACTGGCACTGTATCAATCCAATACACTGATTCAACCAGTACTGGATCAATCCAAGAATATGGAATAACTAGCACTGTAGCACAAGACACTGATTCAAGTAGTACGGGATCAATCCAAGAAACTGTGACAACCAGCACTGCATCACAACAACACACTGATTCAAGCAGTGCTGTATCAATCAAAGAAACTCTGACAACTAGCACTGTACCACAATATACTGATTCAAGTAGTACTGGATCAATCCAAGAAACTAGGATAACTATCATTGCATCACAACAGGACACAGATTCAAGCAGTACTGTATCAATCCAAAACACTGGATCACCTAGCATTGTATCATACCAAGAAGCTGATTCAACAAGTATTGTATCACTCCAAGAATCTGTAAAAACTAGCACAGTATCACAAGAAACTTATTCAAGCAGTACTGTATCAATCCAGGAAACTGGTACAGTATCACAACAAGACACTGATCCAAGCAGTACTGTATCCATTGAAGAAACTACGATAACTCGCACTGTACCACAAGAGACAGATTCAAGTAGTACTGGATCTATCCAAAAAACTGTGAAAACTGACACTGTATCAATCCAAGACACTGATTCAACCAGTACTGTATCAATCGAAGATACTAGGATAACTAGCACTATACCACAAGACACAGATTCAAGTAGTACTGGATCAATCCAAGAAACTGTGACAACTAGCTCTGTATCACACCAAGACACTGATTCCAGTAGTACTGGATCAATCCAAGAAACTGTGACAACTGGCACTGTATCAATCCAATACACTGATTCAACCAGTACTGGATCAATCCAAGAATATGGAATAACTAGCACTGTAGCACAAGACACTGATTCAAGTAGTACGGGATCAATCCAAGAAACTGTGACAACCAGCACTGCATCACAACAACACACTGATTCAAGTAGTGCTGTATCAATCAAAGAAACTCTGACAACTAGCACTGTACCACAATATACTGATTCAAGTAGTACTGGATCAATCCAAGAAACTAGGATAACTATCACTGCATCACAACAGGACACAGATTCAAGCAGTACTGTATCAATCCAAAACACTGGATCACCTAGCATTGTATCATACCAAGAAGCTGATTCAACAAATACTGTATTACTCCAAGAATCTGTGAAAACTAGTACAGTATCACAACAAGACACTGATCCAAGCAGTACTGTATCCATCGAAGAAACTACAATAACTCGCACTGTACCACAAGAGATAGATTCAAGTAGTACTGGATCAATCCAAAAAACTGTGACAACTACCAATGTATCAATCCAAGACACTGATTCAACCAGTACTGTACCAATCGAAGATACTACGATAACTAGCACTATACCACAAGACACAGATTCAAGTAGTACTGGATCAATCCAAGAAACTGTGACAACTAGCTCTGTATCACACCAAGACACTGATACTGGATCCATCCAAGAAACTGTGACAACTGGCACTGTATCAATCCAACATACTGATTCAACCAGTACTGGATCAATCCAAGAATATGGAATAACTATCACTGTACCACAAGACACTGATTCAAGTAGTACGGGATCAATCCAAGAAACTGTGACAACCAGCACTGTACCACAATATACTGATTCAAGTAGTACCGGATCAATCCAAGAAACTAGGATAACTATCACTGCATCACAACAGGGCACAGATTCAAGCAGTACTGTATCAATCCAAACCACTGGGTCACCTAGCATTGTGTCATACCAAGAAGCTGATTCAACAAGTACTGTATCAATCCAAGAATCTGTAAAAACTAGCACAGTATCACAAGAAACTTATTCAAGCAGTACTATATCAATCCAAGAAACTGGGATAACTAGCATTGTACCACAAGAGACACATTCAAGTAGTACTGGATCTATCCAAAAAACTGTGACAACTGACACTGTATCAATCCAAGACACTGATTCAACCAGTACTGTATCAATCGAAGATACTACGATAACTAGCACTATACCACAAGACACAGATTCAAGTAGTACTGGATCAATCCAAAAAACTATGTCAACTAGCTCTGTATCACACCAAGACACTGATTCAAGTAGTACTGGATCAATCCAAGAAACTGTGACAACTGGCACTGTATCAATCCAATACACTGATTCAACCAGTACTGGATCAATCCAAGAATATGGAATAACTAGCACTGTAGCACAAGACACTGATTCAAGTAGTACGGGATCAATCCAAGAAACTGTGACAACCAGCACTGCATCACAACAACACACTGATTCAAGCAGTGCTGTATCAATCAAAGAAACTCTGACAACTAGCACTGTACCACAATATACTGATTCAAGTAGTACTGGATCAATCCAAGAAACTAGGATAACTATCATTGCATCACAACAGGACACAGATTCAAGCAGTACTGTATCAATCCAAAACACTGGATCACCTAGCATTGTATCATACCAAGAAGCTGATTCAACAAGTATTGTATCACTCCAAGAATCTGTAAAAACTAGCACAGTATCACAAGAAACTTATTCAAGCAGTACTGTATCAATCCAGGAAACTGGTACAGTATCACAACAAGACACTGATCCAAGCAGTACTGTATCCATTGAAGAAACTACGATAACTCGCACTGTACCACAAGAGACAGATTCAAGTAGTACTGGATCTATCCAAAAAACTGTGAAAACTGACACTGTATCAATCCAAGACACTGATTCAACCAGTACTGTATCAATCGAAGATACTAGGATAACTAGCACTATACCACAAGACACAGATTCAAGTAGTACTGGATCAATCCAAGAAACTGTGACAACTAGCTCTGTATCACACCAAGACACTGATTCCAGTAGTACTGGATCAATCCAAGAAACTGTGACAACTGGCACTGTATCAATCCAATACACTGATTCAACCAGTACTGGATCAATCCAAGAATATGGAATAACTAGCACTGTAGCACAAGACACTGATTCAAGTAGTACGGGATCAATCCAAGAAACTGTGACAACCAGCACTGCATCACAACAACACACTGATTCAAGTAGTGCTGTATCAATCAAAGAAACTCTGACAACTAGCACTGTACCACAATATACTGATTCAAGTAGTACTGGATCAATCCAAGAAACTAGGATAACTATCACTGCATCACAACAGGACACAGATTCAAGCAGTACTGTATCAATCCAAAACACTGGATCACCTAGCATTGTATCATACCAAGAAGCTGATTCAACAAATACTGTATCACTCCAAGAATCTGTGAAAACTAGTACAGTATCACAACAAGACACTGATCCAAGCAGTACTGTATCCATCGAAGAAACTACAATAACTCGCACTGTACCACAAGAGATAGATTCAAGTAGTACTGGATCAATCCAAAAAACTGTGACAACTACCAATGTATCAATCCAAGACACTGATTCAACCAGTACTGTACCAATCGAAGATACTACGATAACTAGCACTATACCACAAGACACAGATTCAAGTAGTACTGGATCAATCCAAGAAACTGTGACAACTAGCTCTGTATCACACCAAGACACTGATACTGGATCCATCCAAGAAACTGTGACAACTGGCACTGTATCAATCCAACATACTGATTCAACCAGTACTGGATCAATCCAAGAATATGGAATAACTATCACTGTACCACAAGACACTGATTCAAGTAGTACGGGATCAATCCAAGAAACTGTGACAACCAGCACTGTACCACAATATACTGATTCAAGTAGTACCGGATCAATCCAAGAAACTAGGATAACTATCACTGCATCACAACAGGGCACAGATTCAAGCAGTACTGTATCAATCCAAACCACTGGGTCACCTAGCATTGTGTCATACCAAGAAGCTGATTCAACAAGTACTGTATCAATCCAAGAATCTGTAAAAACTAGCACAGTATCACAAGAAACTTATTCAAGCAGTACTGTATCAATCCAAGAAACTGGGATAACTAGCATTGTACCACAAGAGACACATTCAAGTAGTACTGGATCTATCCAAAAAACTGTGACAACTGACACTGTATCAATCCAAGACACTGATTCAACCAGTACTGTATCAATCGAAGATACTACGATAACTAGCACTATACCACAAGACACAGATTCAAGTAATACTGGATCAATCCAAAAAACTATGTCAACTAGCTCTGTATCACACCAAGACACTGATTCAAGTAGTACTGGATCAATCCAAGAAACTGTGACAACTGGCACTGTATCAATCCAATACACTGATTCAACCAGTACTGGATCAATCCAAGAATATGGAATAACTAGCACTGTAGCACAAGACACTGATTCAAGTAGTACGGGATCAATCCAAGAAACTGTGACAACCAGCACTGCATCACAACAACACACTGATTCAAGCAGTGCTGTATCAATCAAAGAAACTCTGACAACTAGCACTGTACCACAATATACTGATTCAAGTAGTACTGGATCAATCCAAGAAACTAGGATAACTATCATTGCATCACAACAGGACACAGATTCAAGCAGTACTGTATCAATCCAAAACACTGGATCACCTAGCATTGTATCATACCAAGAAGCTGATTCAACAAGTATTGTATCACTCCAAGAATCTGTAAAAACTAGCACAGTATCACAAGAAACTTATTCAAGCAGTACTGTATCAATCCAGGAAACTGGTACAGTATCACAACAAGACACTGATCCAAGCAGTACTGTATCCATTGAAGAAACTACGATAACTCGCACTGTACCACAAGAGACAGATTCAAGTAGTACTGGATCTATCCAAAAAACTGTGAAAACTGACACTGTATCAATCCAAGACACTGATTCAACCAGTACTGTATCAATCGAAGATACTAGGATAACTAGCACTATACCACAAGACACAGATTCAAGTAGTACTGGATCAATCCAAGAAACTGTGACAACTAGCTCTGTATCACACCAAGACACTGATTCAAGTAGTACTGGATCAATCCAAGAAACTGTGACAACTGGCACTGTATCAATCCAATACACTGATTCAACCAGTACTGGATCAATCCAAGAATATGGAATAACTAGCACTGTAGCACAAGACACTGATTCAAGTAGTACGGGATCAATCCAAGAAACTGTGACAACCAGCACTGCATCACAACAACACACTGATTCAAGTAGTGCTGTATCAATCAAAGAAACTCTGACAACTAGCACTGTACCACAATATACTGATTCAAGTAGTACTGGATCAATCCAAGAAACTAGGATAACTATCACTGCATCACAACAGGACACAGATTCAAGCAGTACTGTATCAATCCAAAACACTGGATCACCTAGCATTGTATCATACCAAGAAGCTGATTCACCAAATACTGTATCACTCCAAGAATCTGTGAAAACTAGTACAGTATCACAACAAGACACTGATCCAAGCAGTACTGTATCCATCGAAGAAACTACAATAACTCGCACTGTACCACAAGAGACAGATTCAAGTAGTACTGGATCTATCCAGAAAACTGTGAAAACTGACACTGTATCAATCCAAGACACTGATTCAACCAGTACTGTATCAATCGAAGATACTAGGATAACTAGCACTATACCACAAGACACAGATTCAAGTAGTACTGGATCAATCCAAGAAACTGTGACAACTAGCTCTGTATCACACCAAGACACTGATTCCAGTAGTACTGGATCAATCCAAGAAACTGTGACAACTGGCACTGTATCAATCCAATACACTGATTCAACCAGTACTGGATCAATCCAAGAATATGGAATAACTAGCACTGTAGCACAAGACACTGATTCAAGTAGTACGGGATCAATCCAAGAAACTGTGACAACCAGCACTGCATCACAACAACACACTGATTCAAGCAGTGCTGTATCAATCAAAGAAACTCTGACAACTAGCACTGTACCACAATATACTGATTCAAGTAGTACTGGATCAATCCAAGAAACTAGGATAACTATCACTGCATCACAACAGGACACAGATTCAAGCAGTACTTTATCAATCCAAAACACTGGATCACCTAGCATTGTATCATACCAAGAAGCTGATTCAACAAATACTGTATCACTCCAAGAATCTGTGAAAACTAGAACAGTATCACAACAAGACACTGATCCAAGCAGTACTGTATCCATCGAAGAAACTACAATAACTCGCACTGTACCACAAGAGATAGATTCAAGTAGTACTGGATCAATCCAAAAAACTGTGACAACTAGCACTGTATCAATCCAAGACACTGATTCAACCAGTACTGTATTAATCGAAGATACTACGATAACTAGCACTATACCACAAGACACAGATTCAAGTAGTACTGGATTAATCCAAGAAACTGTGACAACTAGCTCTGTATCACACCAAGACACTGAAACTGGATCCATCCAAGAAACTGTGACAACTAGCACTGTATCAATCCAAGACACTGATTCAACCAGTACTGGATCAATCGAAGATACTACGATAACTGGCACTATACCACAAGACACAGATTCAAGTAGTACTGGATCAATCCAAGAAACTGTGACAACTAGCACTGCATCACAAGAAGACACTGATTCAAGCATTACTGTATCTCTCCAAGAAACTAGGATAACTAGCACTGTACCACAAGAAACTGATTTAAGTAGTACTGGATCAATCCAAGAAACTATGTCAACTAGCTCTGTATCACACCAAGACACTGATTCAAGTAATACTGGATCAATCCAAGAATCTGCGATAACTACTACTGTACCACAGGACACAGATTCAAGTAGTACTGGATCTATCCAAGAAACTGTAAAAACTGGCATTGTATCAAGCCAATACACTGATTCAACCAGTACTGTATCGATCGAAGATACTAGGATAACTAGCTCTGTACCACAACACACTGATTCAACCACTTCTCTATCAATCCAAGAAACTGTGACAACTAGCACTGCATCACAACAAAACACTGATTTAAGTAGTACTGGATCAATCCAAGAAACCGTGACAACTAGCACTGTACCACAATATACTGATTCAAGTAGTACTGGATCAAACCAAGAAACTAGGATAACTATCACTGCATCACAACAGGACACAGATTCAAGCAGTACTGTATCAATCCAAAACACTGGATCACCTAGCATTGTATCATACCAAGAAGCTGATTCAACAAATACTGTATCACTCCAAGAATCTGTGAAAACTAGTACAGTATCACAACAAGACACTGATCCAAGCAGTACTGTATCCATCCAAGAAACTATGACAACTCGCACTGTACCACAAGAGATAGATTCAAGTAGTACTGGATCAATCCAAAAAACTGTGACAACTACCACTGTATCAATCCAAGACACTGATTCAACCAGTACTGTACCAATCGAAGATACTACAATAACTAGCACTATACCACAAGACACAGATTCAAGTAGTACCGGATCAATCCAAGAAACTGTGACAACTAGCTCTGTATCACACCAAGACACTGATACTGGATCCATCCAAGAAACTGTGACAACTGGCACTGTATCAATCCAACATACTGATTCAACCAGTACTGGATCAATCCAAGAATATGGAATAACTAGCACTGTACCACAAGACACTGATTCAAGTAGTACGGGATCAATCCAAGAAACTGTGACAACCAGCACTGTACCACAATATACTGATTCAAGTAGTACCGGATCAATCCAAGAAACTAGGATAACTATCACTGCATCACAACAGGGCACAGATTCAAGCAGTACTGTATCAATCCAAACCACTGGGTCACCTAGCATTGTGTCATACCAAGAAGCTGATTCAACAAGTACTGTATCAATCCAAGAATCTGTAAAAACTAGCACAGTATCACAAGAAACTTATTCAAGCAGTACTGTATCAATTCAAGAAACTGGGATAACTAGCATTGTACCACAAGAGACACATTCAAGTAGTACTGGATCTATCCAAAAAACTGTGACAACTGACACTGTATCAATCCAAGACACCGATTCAACCAGTACTGTATTAATCGAAGATACTACGATAACTAGCACTATACCACAAGACACAGATTCAAGTAGTACTGGATTAATCCAAGAAACTGTGACAACTAGCTCTGTATCACACCAAGACACTGATACTGGATCCATCCAAGAAACTGTGACAACTGGCACTGTATCAATCCAACACACTGATTCAACCAGTACTGGATCAATCCAAGAATATGGAATAACTAGCACTGTAGCACAAGACACTGATTCAAGTAGTACGGGATCAATCCAAGAAACTGTGACAACCAGTACTGCATCACAACAACAAACTGATTCAAGTACTGCTGTATCAATCAAAGAAACTCTGACAACTAGCACTGTACCACAATATACTGATTCAAGTAGTACTGGATCAATCCAAGAAACTAGGATAACTATCACTGCATCACAACAGGACACAGATTCAAGCAGTACTGTATCAATCCAAAACACTGGATCACCTAGCATTGTATCATACCAAGAAGCTGATTCAACAAGTACTGTATCAGTCCAAGAATCTGTGAAAACTAGTACAGTATCACAACAAGACACTGATCCAAGCAGTACTGTATCCATCGAAGAAACTACGATAACTCGCACTGTACCACAACAGATAGATTCAAGTAGTACTGGATCAATCCAAAAAACTGTGACAACTAGCACTGTATCAATCCAAGACACTGATTCAACCAGTACTGTATTAATCGAAGATACTACGATAACTAGCACTATACCACAAGACACAGATTCAAGTAGTACTGGATTAATCCAAGAAACTGTGACAACTAGCTCTGTATCACACCAAGACACTGATACTGGATCCATCCAAGAAACTGTGACAACTGGCACTGTATCAATCCAACACACTGATTCAACCAGTACTGGATCAATCCAAGAATATGGAATATCTAGCACTGTAGCACAAGACACTGATTCAAGTAGTACGGGATCAATCCAAGAAACTGTGACAACCAGTACTGCATCACAACAAGACACTGATTCAAGCAGTGCTGTATCAATCAAAGAAACTCTGACAACTAACACTGTACCACAATATACTGATTCAAGTAGTACTGGATCAATCCAAGAAACTAGGATAACTATCACTGCATCACAACAGGACACAGATTCAAGCAGTACTGTATCAATCCAAAACACTGGATCACCTAGCATTGTATCATACCAAGAAGCTGATTCAACAAGTACTGTATCAGTCCAAGAATCTGTGAAAACTAGTACAGTATCACAACAAGACACTGATCCAAGCAGTACTGTATCCATCGAAGAAACTACGATAACTCGCACTGTACCACAACAGATAGATTCAAGTAGTACTGGATCAATCCAAAAAACTGTGACAACTAGCACTGTATCAATCCAAGACACTGATTCAACCAGTACTGTATTAATCGAAGATACTACGATAACTAGCACTATACCACAAGACACAGATTCAAGTAGTACTGGATTAATCCAAGAAACTGTGACAACTAGCTCTGTATCACACCAAGACACTGATACTGGATCCATCCAAGAAACTGTGACAACTGGCACTGTATCAATCCAATACACTGATTCAACCAGTACTGGATCAATCCAAGAATATGGAATATCTAGCACTGTAGCACAAGACACTGATTCAAGTAGTACAGGATCAATCCAAGAAACTGTGACAACCAGTACTGCATCACAACAAGACACTGATTCAAGCAGTGCTGTATCAATCAAAGAAACTCTGACAACTAGCACTGTACCACAATATACTGATTTAAGTAGTACCGGATCAATCCAAGAAACTAGGATAACTATCACTGCATCACAACAGGACACAGATTCAAGCAGTACTGTATCAATCCAAAACACTGGGTCAACTAGCATTGTGTCATACCAAGAAGCTGATTCAACAAGTACTGTATCACTCCAAGAATCTGTAAAAACTAGCACAGTATCACAAGAAACTTATTCAAGCAGTACTGTATCAATCCAAGAAACTGGGATAACTAGCATTGTACCACAAGAGACAGATTCAAGTAGTACTGGATCTATCCAAAAAACTGTGACAACTGACACTGTATCAATCCAAGACACTGATTCAACTAGTACTGTATCAATCAAAGATACTAGGATAACTAGCACTATACCACAAGACACAGATTCAAGTAGTACTGGATCAATCCAAGAAACTGTGACAACTAGCTCTGTATCACACCAAGACACTGATTCCAGTAGTACTGGATCAATCCAAGAAACTGTGACAAATGGCACTGTATCAATCCAATACACTGATTCAACCAGTACTGGATCAATCCAAGAATATGGAATAACTAGCACTGTAGCACAAGACACTGATTCAAGTAGTACGGGATCAATCCAAGAAACTGTGACAACCAGCACTGCATCACAACAAGACACTGATTCAAGTAGTGCTGTATCAGTCAAAGAAACTCTGACAACTAGCACTGTACCACAATATACTGATTCAAGTAGTACTGGATCAATCCAAGAAACTAGGATAACTATCACTGCATCACAACAGGACACAGATTCAAGCAGTACTGTATCAATCCAAAACACTGGATCACCTAGCATTGTATCATACCAAGAAGCTGATTCAACAAGTACTGTATCAGTCCAAGAATCTGTGAAAACTAGTACAGTATCACAACAAGACACTGATCCAAGCAGTACTGTATCCATCGAAGAAACTACGATAACTCGCACTGTACCACAACAGATCGATTCAAATAGTACTGGATCAATCCAAAAAACTGTGACAACTAGCACTGTATCAATCCAAGACACTGATTCAACCAGTACTGTATTAATCGAAGATACTACGATAACTAGCACTATACCACAAGACACAGATTCAAGTAGTACTGGATTAATCCAAGAAACTGTGACAACTAGCTCTGTATCACACCAAGACACTGATACTGGATCCATCCAAGAAACTGTGACAACTGGCACTGTATCAATCCAACACACTGATTCAACCAGTACTGGATCAATCCAAGAATATGGAATATCTAGCACTGTAGCACAAGACACTGATTCAAGTAGTACGGGATCAATCCAAGAAACTGTGACAACCAGTACTACATCACAACAAGACACTGATTCAAGCAGTGCTGTATCAATCAAAGAAACTCTGACAACTAGCACTGTACCACAATATACTGATTTAAGTAGTACCGGATCAATCCAAGAAACTAGGATAACTATCACTGCATCACAACAGGACACAGATTCAAGCAGTACTGTATCAATCCAAAACACTGGATCACCTAGTATTGTATCATACCAAGAAGCTGATTCAACAAGTACTGTATCAATCCAAGAATCTGTAAAAACTAGCACAGTATCACAAGAAACTTATTCAAGCAGTACTGTATCAATCCAAGAAACTGGGATAACTAGCATTGTACCACAAGAGACAGATTCAAGTAGTACTGGATCTATCCAAAAAACTGTGACAACTGACACTGTATCAATCCAAGACACTGATTCAACCAGTACTGTATCAATTGAAGATACTAGGATAACTAGCACTATACCACAAGACACAGATTCAAGTAGTACTGGATCAATCCAAGAAACTGTGACAACTAGCTCTGTATCACACCAAGATACTGATTCCAGTAGTACTGGATCAATCCAAGAAACTGTGACAACTGGCACTGTATCAATCCAATACACTGATTCAACCAGTACTGGATCAATCCAAGAATATGGAATAACTAGCACTGTAGCACAAGACACTGATTCAAGTAGTACGGGATCAATCCAAGAAACTGTGACAACCAGTACTGCATCACAACAAGACACTGATTCAAGTAGTGCTGTATCAATCAAAGAAATTCTGACAACTAGCACTGTACCACAATATACTGATTCAAGTAGTACGGGATCAATCCAAGAAACTGTGACAACCAGTACTGCATCACAACAACACACTGATTCAAGCAGTGCTGTATCAATCAAAGAAACTCTGACAACTAGCACTGTACCACAATATACTGATTCAAGTAGTACTGGATCAATCCAAGAAACTAGGATAACTATCACTGCATCACAACAGGACACAGATTCAAGCAGTACTGTATCAATCCAAAACACTGGATCACCTAGTATTGTATCATACCAAGAAGCTGATTCAACAAGTACTGTATCACTCCAAGAATCTGTGAAAACTAGTACAGTATCACAACAAGACACTGATCCAAGCAGTACTGTATCCATCGAAGAAACTATGATAACTCGCACTGTACCACAACAGATAGATTCAAGTAGTACTGGATCAATCCAAAAAACTGTGACAACTAGCACTGTATCAATCCAAGACACTGATTCAACCAGTACTGTATTAATCGAAGATAATACGATAACTAGCACTATACCACAAGACACAGATTCAAGTAGTACTGGATTAATCCAAGAAACTGTGACAACTAGCTCTGTATCACACCAAGACACTGATACTGGATCCATCCAAGAAACTGTGACAACTGGCACTGTATCAATCCAACACACTGATTCAACCAGTACTGGATCAATCCAAGAATATGGAGTAACTAGCACTGTAGCACAAGACACTGATTCAAGTAGTACGGGATCAATCCAAGAAACTGTGACAACCAGTACTGCATCACAACAACACACTGATTCAAGCAGTGCTGTATCAATCAAAGAAACTCTGACAACTAGCACTGTACCACAATATACTGATTTAAGTAGTACCGGATTAATCCAAGAAACTAGGATAACTATCACTGCATCACAACAGGACACAGATTCAAGCAGTACTGTATCAATCCAAAACACTGGGTCAACTAGCATTGTGTCATACCAAGAAGCTGATTCAACAAGTACTGTATCAATCCAAGAATCTGTAAAAACTAGCACAGTATCACAAGAAACTTATTCAAGCAGTACTGTATCAATCCAAGAAACTGGGATAACTAGCATTGTACCACAAGAGACAGATTCAAGTAGTACTGGATCTATCCAAAAAACTGTGACAACTGACACTGTATCAATCCAAGACACTGATTCAACCAGTACTGTATCAATCGAAGATACTAGGATAACTAGCACTATACCACAAGACACAGATTCAAGTAGTACTGGATCAATCCAAGAAACTGTGACAACTAGCTCTGTATCACACCAAGACACTGATTCAAGTAGTACTGGATCTATACAAGAAACTGTGACAACTGGCACTGTATCAATCCAAGACACTGATTCAACCAGTACTGTATCAATCGAAGATACTACGATAACTAGCACTGTACCACAAGAGACAGATTCAAGTAGTACTGGATCAATCCAACAATCTGGAATAACTAGCACTGTACCACAAGACACTGATTCAAGTAGTACTGGATCAATCCAAGAAACTGTGACAACTAGCACTGCATCACAACAAGACACTGATTTAAGTAGTACTGGATCAATCCAAGAAACTGTGACAACCAGCACTCTACCACAATATACTGATTCAAGTAGTACTGGATCAAACCAAGAAACTAGGATAACTATCACTACATCACAACAGGACACAGATTCAAGCAGTACTGTATCAATCCAAGAATCTGTGAAAAGTAGCACTGTATCACAACAAGAAACTGATTCAAGCAGTACTGTATCAATCCAAGAAACTAGGATAACTAGCATTGTATCACAACAAGACACTGATTCAAGTAGTAGTGGATCAAATCAAGAATCTGGGATAACTAGCACTGTACCACAAGAAACAGATTCAAGTAGTACTGGATCAATCGAAGAAACTATGACAACTAGCACTGCATCACAACCAGCCACTGATTCAAGCAGTACTGCATCAATACAAGAAACTGTTACAACTAGCACTGTATCACAACAAGACACTGATTCAAGCAGTACTGGATCAATCCAAGAAACTGGGATAACTAGCACTGTACCACAAGAAACAGATTCAAGTAGTACTGGATCAATCCAAGAAACTGTGACAACTAGCACTGTATCACAACAAGACACTGATTCAAGCAGTACTGCATCAATACAAGAAACTCTGACAACTAGCACTGTATCACAACAAGACACTGATTCAGGCAGTACTGTCTCAATCCACGAAACTGTGCCAAGTAGCACTGTATCACACCAACACACCGATTCAAGCATTGCATGTCAGATTTACAAAAACGACCCCTGCTTAGCTGAAAATTATAAGATTCTTGAGGATCCAACCAGAAGTGCTGGTTATAATGGTCACGATTCAAGTCACAATGATGATTACAAACTGGTAGATGGATGGTACCGCTCTAAAAGTGCAGCAGGAACAGATATGCCAACAGTAGCACCTAGTCCTTCAAAGTGTCAGGCCTCTTTTCCCATTTGGCTGAATGGTGAGTTCAATATCAGACTAAAGCTGTTTTTTCTCAAGATCATACCGAGAGATTTTTAATCCAAATCATATTGGCATAGTTTTGACACAATTATAGCAATCATAATTCACATATTCTCCCAACAGAAACAAAAATAACATTCAGCTAATATCAATAAAACAGAACAATAACTCAGAAAAAATGGCATTTATGTATTTACGACTACAATTACTTTTTAAGTCCATCAAAAGTGCTATTAATTGAAAATAACGTTGCTTTAGGACTGTCTTTGGATTACATTATCTGAGCATTTGCTCCATATTTCCAAGCAATGATCCCTCTCTAATGGGGTGTTCCATTATTGCAATCCGATTGAAAATCTAGCTCCTGATTAAGAATTTTAATTGATCGGCTATTTTCTCTGTGAATTTTATGCACAATGGGTGGTAGCAGAAAGGTTTGCTATCAACTTCCTGATCAGATTTTATGGTTACAACCAGTATGATGGGCTCCTGATAGGCTTTTGATGTGAATGCAAAGTCAAAATTACACGAATGACACATGATTCACATGGAATATGAATATGATGGCCGCGCTGATAAAGATCATGTATATAATGCCAGAAAAGATTGGATATATGATCCTAAAAGTTGGAACAGATTGCTAATGACAGCTGTTTTCCCCAGTTCCTCTTAATCGAGGGTGGATCCCTATATGTAGGAGTCACTGGACAGGTCAATTTCATTGACCATTTGAATACTGACCAATTTGGATCGACTAGCAAATGACTTGCAACATGTACAAGTGATATTCAGGGAAATTTTAGAGTTAGATGAGCTGATTATGAGGTTCAGACAGAGAGTTGTTCCAAAAACCCAGTGACTTTGGTTAGGCAGTGACACAAGGCACGGGAGGACAGGGGTCAGTATCACAGCCTGATTGCAGAACTGTACCAGGAAGAACAGACCGCATTCAGCAATTTTATGTAGATGTCATTAAAGATTTTAACAGAGACTAAGTGCTGCCTGACATCTCACCTGCAGAGGCCGACCACCTTTGTCCAACAACCATTGGCGAGTTCAGAAGGCCAGATATATCAGAACAGCAAGGTAAGGCAAAAGGTAGAAGACAACACTATTGGCTTCCCCCTAGCGGAGTCCCTTGTGGAAAACAGGCCCAAAGTCCACTACTTTATACTCGGGCATGGTGCTTTCCTGCTGAGAAGCTGGCTGATGAAACCCATCTCCGAAAGAACCTCGAACACCAATGAGTGGATCTTCTATTACCGGATAAGCTGAGGGAGAAGGGTTTCATAGAATGCTTTCAGGGATATTGAACAACTGGTTTTGGGTGCTACAGTCCACAGTGCAACAGTAGCCAAGGGTGGTGATGTGCGTCGTTATGTCTTGTGTGATCAGGCACAATTTACTGTTGACATGATCTGGAAGGAGACAGTTTCATCCAGAGAACATGAGTTTGAGCCTGGATGAAGTTTTGCAGGGGAATCATTTTGTATATCAGGGGCTAAATCCCATTTCTGATTACGTCAGAAATGATGGGGCTGTGCCTGACAGCTGCAGAGGATATAAAATGTCGATACTGATCAAATGACAAAGCCAACATGGACCGTTTTTGTAAACCAGTCAATTGTTTAATAATTTTTGAAAGTATACATCACTTCTTGTAATTTTTGTATGTATTTTCCATAGCTAGATCTGATTAAGTGATAATATTTATGTATCTTGGTTGCATTTTTCAAGTGGAATATTGTTTGGACACTGTTTCTTACAATTAAAATAAATATATGTGCTTTTAAAAATAAAAATTGAATATTACATTAACTGTAACCTCACACTTGTTTAAACTGGGGTTAACGAAGGTGTGGTAGGGTGTGAATCCTACCCTATGTAACCTAAAACTTGATTGGACATTGCATCACAGGGGTGTGACACACTTTGAACCCTGGACATTTTAAAATTTTATCTTTGGTACATTTGGTATTTAGGCCCTGTTGCCAAACATTTTGCATGAGGGGGAAGGGTTTAAACCCTGGACAGTTTAACATTTTATCTTTGGGGTTTTGGTGTTTAGGCACTGTGGTCTAACATTTTGAGTGACCCAGAAAGGGAAGGGTTTAAAAACACCTTAACTTGGGAGACAGACTTTTTTTTGTCTTTGGAGATTTATTTATAAGATTTGTCTTTAGGGCGTAGTGACTTTTGTGTATGGGAATTTTGGGGGCTTCTTTATCATGTTTGTGGGATTGTTTGTGACTTCACACACGGTTGTTTCATAGTTGCTTCATACTTTTTAACAAGGCAGCTGAATAGTTATTCTTGGAAGAGGGCTTTTACAACCAATAGCCAATTTAATGCAAAAAGCTGGACAGACTCTTTGACAGTGTCATCTACTGTTCATCGGCACCACTGTCATCTCTGCTGGCGCTGCTCTCTGGCAGAGGGTGTTTAATATTGCTATAGATGTCATTTGTTGAAGTGTGAGGCAAGGCATAGATGAGGCTACTGGTGCTGGGTCCATAGGCGTTGAAGGCATGAGGTTGTGGAAGTTGATCCCAGTTTCTGATAATGACAGGCCGCTTGTTCTTTGGCTCTGCAGTGGTGCACTTGCTATGGAGTAATTTGGAGTGGCTGCATCTGTTGTTGGACTGACTGCTACATTTGCTGCTGAACTGGTTGTTGCATGTGGTGTGGGATGGGTGGCTGCATCTGCTGTTGCATGGGCTGGTGCTCCAGTGTCTGCGACTAAAATGTCTGCTGTGGTCGGCCATGCCGCTGGACTGCCATTGGCTAAATTAGAGGCTTTGTGAATGAGGCAGTAGACTCATATGTTGTGCATATGGACTGTTGAAGTAAACTCTGTTGCTGTTGTTTCTACTCATGCCTGTCCTTTTATTTGAGGTATTGTGTCAATCTAAAGGTCTCCACTTTGAAGTCTTCAAATTATTCTGTTGACAGGTTCTTAAGTTCTGGTTAAAGACAATCACGTTTGGGAGCTGCGAGTTGCTCTGTACTTTCTTGAACAACATCCACTCTAGTTTACCTCTCTTGGGCTTCTAGCTGGAACTCGGCCTCACTAAGGGTAGTACATGTTTGTAGCACATGTTTGAGTACCTGGTGGCTTTTGGGATGGGAAGGGAAGGTGCCTGCCTTTTTTCTTGGCTCCCTAGTTGATGCACATCCGCCACTAAGTGGTAGGGACTCCTCTGATATGCTCTCCATGGTTGTGGGCTGATAGGAATCCTCTTATGGACCAGCATTGGGTGGCCAGGAAACTGTGGTCTCATGTGTGGCTTGAAGGCGCAATTGTGGGTGTTGAGGAAGGAAAAGTCCTCTTTCAAGCATTTCTGCCTGTCTATCAGATGAGGTGTAGCTTGGCCTGATATAGTGTGTTAACTTTCAATATAATTTCAAACTGAAATTGTTGCCAAGTTAGCGGTCGGGTATTCTCATATATGCCAGATGTTTTACTTGTGATACATATATTTTCTTCCAAAATTATGTTCACCCTTCCTCTATTGCAAATATTTTGGCTGTAATCTACAATGTTTCATTGGCCTTTGTACCCGTTATTTGGCTTATAATATACAGTTTTACTTTAACCTCACCCACTGTTAGGGATACGTAACATAGAATAAACATGTACCTTTTCTTTAAATTCTGGGTAACCTTGAGCCGCCAATAACAGAAAACGTACTGGTAATATTGTGTGAAGTTTTACTCTAAAGGGTATCCAAGCCCCTGTTGGCTGCAGTTGTTTTACTTGTAATATATGAAAGACTTCCAGTATGACCTAGGCTGTTGAACAGTTTGTTAAACCTAAAGCTTTGACTTTGACCAAGTGCAGTCCCTTATAGTAGAAGTTTACACTTTAATATATGTAACGTTACTTTAACATTTCAGGCATCATAGTAACCTTTTGAGAAAGTTTTAATCATAACATTGTAATTTTAGTCAAATGTTCCAGGAATGCTAATCCCATTTTACAGAAGTTTTACAAGTAAGATACATGTAATTTACTCTATTTTTGGCCACTTGGTTCAGATAATTTAATTGTAAAATCAAATATATAATTAATTGTATTCTGAAATTCCAGGTACCCTTCCAACTCCTGTTGAAGGTATAGTAGAGAGGAGAGCATGCGTTGTCAAAGGTGTCAACATCTGTTACAAAACATATACTGTCTGTCTGAAGAACTGTGGAGAATACAATGTGTACCATCTGCTTACCACTGACCAATTCCAGAGATACTGCTTTGGTATTGTATATCACTTTTTCACAAATGACCTTGAGAACATAGAAAAATGATTTAATAAAGAATGATAATGGAAATCACAGATTTACATATTGTTTACATGAAAATGCATATTGGGAGGAAGCAATTGATTATTTTTTGACATTTCTGATCCAAGTCATTTAACAGTATCTAAATGAAAGATTCAGCACTGTACTTATCAATTTCTAAGTTTCAGCTTGTTTTCGTGCTATCATGTAAGATTTTTGTGATTCAAGAAAAATTGAGTACCACTGTAAGCTTTTTAGTTTTAGCCATTACATACAAAACGGTTTGGTTTAACAACTCACCTATTGAGGCAAAGCAATTGCCTTAGCAGAAACCAGCGTGACATAGTTATTACATATTGACTGCTCTCAAAAAGTACACAGTAAAATAGTAATTACACAATTTACAGTTGTGTCTGACATCTTGACTCAAGTAACTCTATCATGGTAAAATATTTTGAAATGTTGTTTCCAAATTCTATTTGATCTGCCTCAGTGCTGATAAATATATATATATTTTTTTGTTCTGTTCAGAAAAAACTTTATTTTACTTGAACCCGTTAAGGCATCACATCAATGTCCTACATACGCAGCCCAGGAAGGGACATTACAGAGCCCAGGAAGGGACATAGAACTGTTTTCTTGGCATTTTTTATCTCGTTCCCAGAAGATAAGAAGTTGTGGCCACGAGTTAGCAACTCATTACCACAAGTTAACAACTCATTACCACAAGTTGACAACTCATTACCACAAGTTAGAAAGTCGTTCCCACAAGTTAGCAAGTTGTTCCCACAAGATAGCAAGTCGTTCCCACAAGTTAGAAAGTCGTTCCCACAAGTTAGAAAGTCATTCCCACAAGATAGAAAGTTGTTCCCACAAGTTACAAAGTCGTTCCCACAAGTTAGAAAGTCGTTCCCACAAGTTAAAAAGTCGTTCCCACAAGATAGCAAGTCGTTCCCACACGTTAGTAAGTCATTCCCACAAGTTAGAAAGTCATTCCCACAAGTTAGCAAGTCGTTCCCACAAGTTAGAAAGTCGTTCCCACAAGTTAGAAAGTCATTCCATCAAGATAGCATGTCGTTCCCACAAGTTAGAAAGTCGTTACCACAAGTTAGAAAGTCGTTCCCACAAGATAGCAAGATAGCAAAATGCCTGTTTTATGGCACTTTCCTTGGTCCTTCAAAGATATTTCAGTACGTTACACTGGACTGGGTGCTTTTTGGCACAGCATACCTTGCAGTATCTCCACTGGATTCTCATACAAGCTATGTACCTGGATGCAGCAAAACTTGTGTTTGCTGTGCTGCAAATTCCATAGACTTTTCATGCAGTAAATTGCATTGTCTTATCATTCTCAACCCCTTCTTTATACCCATTACCTTGGTTCCCCCTTTGGTGCTACATATAGACACTGTAACGCAATTAGTATTAAATCTCTAAAAGACAGTATTGCAGTATACCTGTTACAATAAGTAGATGACCTCTGAAGGTCACTAATTAGGTCATATAGAAGAATAACCATTAAAATTGTAAAATGATAACCATAATGGTATGAAAGTTTGACTGTAATTGGGTTACAGTGTCAGTGACTTGCTATCTTGTGGGAACGACTTTCTAACTTGTGGGAACACTTTCTAACTTGTCGGAACGACTTGCTAACTTGTGGGAACGACTTGCTATCTTGTGGGAACGATTTCTAACTTGTGGGAACGACTTGCTAACTTGTGGGAACGACTTGCTATCTTGCGGGAACGACTTTCTAACTTGTGGGAACGACTTGCTATCTTGTGGGAACGACTTTCTAACTTGTGGGAACGACTTTCTAACTTGTGGTAATGAGTTGTTAACTTGTGGTAATGAGTTGCTAACTTGTGGCCACAACTTCTTATCTCGTGGGAACGAGATAAAAAAATGCCAAGAAAACAGTTCTATGTCCCTTCCTGGGCTCCGTACCTACAGACTTATATAATATTTAAAATATCTACTTGAATATCTGAAATTATTGTTTTTTAGTTCTTGATCTCAGGCATATTGAAATTTGTTGGATTATTGGAGTTTGTTTTACAATTTCTTTTACATTAGTTCCTTTAGTAAGACCATGGGTAGTATGGGTCAATATATGGGAAAAATAGGAAAAACAGTGTGTCATAAGTTATACTTGTCAGTAGTGTAATGTAGTGAGAACTGTTATGGCATTTGATCTCCATATGATGGACTCTGAGGCACTAAAGCCACAAAGGCAGAAGAAAAACAATCACAATTAGCACATAATGTCTGAAATGTTTCCCCCAGTGTCATATGCATTATTTAGTCATAAAGATTTTCTGGATATACCTCTCAGTATCAGAGCAGCTTTTCCTTCACTGCTCAGGAAGGTGCACAATGATATTTTATATACGTTTGTCTGTGGTAATGTCTAATTCTTTTACCTTCAAAAAACAAACCCATTAGCCCTCCTTGTAGTTATTTTGGGAAGATAATAACATCATGGTCTATGGTGGATCTTTATTTTGTCATCTGAGCAACATTAATTGTGTTAGATATTCATATGTGTCTCTATATCATCTAGTTCTGTAAATAAACAATTGTGCCTCAGTTGTAAATGGTGTCCACATAAGGCAATAAACATAAGCGTGACTCTTTAATAGGTTGACTTAAAAAGGTTGTCCCCAAAGCCCAAATTTCAGCAACTCTAGTATATACAATGATATTAGCGTAATCTTATATATCTGAATTGCAGGATCTGAAGTGCCTTGCCCTGAAGGCCAGGATTCACGGACAGGTTATACGCCAGATTGTGCAGGTGAGATGTCATTTAAGTGTGCAAATGCTATATTTGACTTCCAACAGTATTTGGGTATTTTGGATTTACTATCAATTCAATTAAAATACAATCTAAAGTTATCTTAGTATATTCTTTTTTCTCATAACAGCTAGAATCTTATTCATGCCCCATCAGTGTTTCTTATATGTTGCATTGACAAAATTTGAACTTGTGAACCACAAAGATATTAATTTGAAGACAGATATCTTGATAAAACATTACATTAATCAGCCTACTGAGGGTGCTTTAATTATTTTGATTCGGGGATAAAACTCAATGAAATGGTGCATTAGTGAATATGTCAAGAATTTCTGTCAAGTCAAGGAAATAGAAGTAGTTTTCCTCACTGGCAAATTTTATATTCTTTTAAAAATTTTGCACTGCTTACTCTGTTCAGGCCTTCGTGATATACCATGTGGTATGAGCAAAGTCACTCCCAAAGAGTTAATAGCATTAATCAATTACGTAAACAAACATATAAAAAGAACAATTTACAAATTAATGAATAAATAACCACATGCATATGCAATTTTAAATGATGAAAACAGAATGGCTGGTTGGTTTGTTAATTGTGTAAAATTGGTTTCAAAATAGGTAAATAATGTATAATAGATGTCTTGTTTGATAACCTATGGCAATAGTATACAGAGTCAAGGATACTTGTAATACAATTTAATTTTACACTGATAAGCAGAATTACATGTTAACCCATTGTAAAGCTGTCAACTCTTCTATGAAAACAACATGAAAATAAAAGTAAAAAATGATATTACTAAGGCGAAAAAACTTTGTTTAAATATTTGTGTAATATATACCTTGACGATTATAAACTCTGAAAGACAATGTTACTATTCATTAAAGATTTCAAACTCAATTTTACACCCACACTAACAGTACTCAAACTGAAACTTAATTCTGCATGAGCATAGCTTTATTATTATCAAGCATAATCCTTCACAGGATAAGGGGCCACGGTGGCAGAGTGGTAACACTCTCGCCTCCCACCTCTGAGGCCGGGGTTCGGTTCCCGGCATGGCCTCAAGTGGGAAAGCTGGTAGTTGCTTGCCGTTGGTCGGCAGTTTACAGTACAGATCCCTGATGAACTCTATGTACTGATTTCCTCTGCCCTTCCAACTACCCGTCATGATATGACCTGTACAGGGTTGAAAGCGACGTAAAACCCCCAAAAAATAAATAAATAAACCTTCACAGGATAGTGAAATTTAATCTGAGGGTTATTTCATAAGCCCAGGTCCACATTGCATTCTTTATCCCATCACCCACAGCATTGTTTTGTGGCTGTATTGTATCAGTATTGGTTGGTATATCCAGTGATAGTTTCATAATGCTGATGAATAAATGCATATGTACATTGTAACATACAGTTTAAATTGCAAAATTTGTGAAAGAGATATACTTCAGTAAACAATTCCTCCTATTTTAATACTGGCATAAATTCATCTAGTGTAACTCAATTTGCAGTGGCACCTCCTGAGTTCTCTGAAAACCCTATAGTGGACTATAGTGTTGAAAGGATTGAAAAGAATGATTCTCACTGTGAGGATCATGTGGATTTTACCTGCAGCATTACCCACGGTGATGAGGACCTACTGGTATTGGTCAAGTGGTCTTTGGATGACAAGGCCCTGCCAGAAAGAACAGTGCCTTATGCTGAGATGCCTGCAAAATTAACAAGAGAAGAAATAATAGAAAATGGGATAGTCAAATATGGTTTTACAGTAAGTCATGGAGCCAATCAGTCGCTTATTTAGTCACCTTCTCAATAAGCCAAAGAGTAAGACAATCACTTCAGTTTGTCATTCAGTTTGACAATTTCTGATGCAGTCCTTCATTACATGTCAGTTGGGTATGTCAGTTATCACTAAGATAGTCATACATCTTGAGACTTGACTAACACAAAATTGAAGTAGCTATCTTCTCTAAATACGAGATCATGATAACTGTGATAATGTTTGCTGATTCCACATTCAAAGAAACAACAAAATACAAGCATAAGCATGTAGTGCCGGTATAAATACATAAATTTGAGCCATAGCAATTGTCAGCATATCATCATTACATCATTAGTATATCATCATCCTACATTGTAACTCTGACTGGGTTTAATAGCCTGGTCAAGATTGGTTAAAATGTATAAGATTACTCTGGATTACTCAATGATTTCTATGGATTATTGATCTTGGGCAATATTCAACAAGAGTGCCAGCCAAGTCTTAGGCTTAACGTTTGTACACATATACTGAGATATGACTTAAGACAGACCCTGGGCATGAGTGGATCATATATTTAAACTGTGACTGCTTGTTATAGAATCGCTTGTCTTCAGTGTGTCTGATGTTAGCTTAGGCCTATATCATCAATTGTTTGCAGGGTTTTGATGAAGCACTGTGTTTTTATTATGATATGAGAGATTAAGAAAAAGTGTCTGTCCTTTTTTTTCGGCAAGTATTTTACCAACTCAGGTCAAAGATGTAAATTTATGCTTGCTTCCAGTATGACAGAAAATGAAACTGGGAGCATTACTTTGTGTTTTAGGTAAACTGCACTGTGAGGCCAGCATCTGGTCCAAATGGGAAATTCGGAGCTGCCACAAGTGGGACATTCTATGCAGGGTGAGTTACTCTAGTTATTACCTGTTCATATATAGTATACCAGGTAAAATATAATTATGATCCTGACCATGTGGAGAATATAACGTACTTCCTTCTTTGTGGCTTAAGGCACAAGGATCAAGATTTTCAAAAGAAATAAAAATAGTTAACCATGACAAAAAGGGTCAGGATATCCACAAACATGCCCTGTATAAAGCCAAAGTCGCAGGTCTAAGCCAGGCCAAAATCTACGGTATTTTGACATCTGGACAACAAGTCTATTACAGGGGGGCTTGGTGGTGTAGAGGTTAGAGTTCTTTCCTCCAACCTCTGAGGCCGCCGGTTCGAATCTCGGGCCGGGCGCTTCATGTTGGAAAGTTGGTAGTTACTTGCCGATGCGAGGTGGTTTACAGTGCAGTATGCACTGGTTTCATCCACCTGCAAACTACCCGTCGCAATATGACCCTGGCTATTGAACACGATATAAAACAACAAATAAATAAACAAGTCTATTACAGTTTCTGTTGCTCTTTGTGTATGTGAAAGAGTAATAGATATATTGCACATAGCAGGCTAACACCGTAATTTTCAGACACAAGTGTTCAAGATTCCCTGACCCTGCCTGTTCTAAGGTCAACTCGAGTATAAGATTGGGTAAAGACGCAAAACAAATTTAAACCCCCGTGAAAATTGTGATCTGTGTATGTAACTTTTGCATTTACATGTTCCTTCAAAAATCTGGAGTATTTAGTAAAACAATTCTAGCAGAATGAATGCACTTACAAATGTTTAGTAAATGACCTAATAGTGGTTGCAGTTTATGTTTGGTACATGTAGCTCATGGGGGGGTTTTCCACTGGGCCATGTTACAATTAAGGCAGTTACAGCAAACCTATAGTTTTGGGCCGCAGTTTATTTAGTGATTTTATAAAATGCTTGTAGCTGTGTCTTTATTAACAGAATCTTCAGTGATTTTTTTTAACTTGGTAGATCATGTTGGCAAGGGGATCCTCTGAGTCCTGACCTGTTTATTTTTGCCACTGAACCTAAAGCATTAGAATTTACAAATAATAAGAAAAGAGGGAGCATTATGTGTGGTCATGATATAATAAAAACTGGTCTTTATGCGGATGACACAGGATCATGCAGATGACACTTTCATCATACCAGATTGGTCTGAATCATCTTTAAAGAAAACTGTTGAATGGTTTCCATGCCCATTTTGGATTAAAAATCAATTTAGATAAGAGCCAGGCTATCTCGTTAGGCAAACTCAAAAGGTCATACACATTCTGTAATGATTTAAATTTGAATTGCGTCAAGCAATTCAAGCTATTGGGAGTAACTTTCAGTGTAAATCTTGATAATATAATTCAGTTAAATTTTGGAACAAAAATTTTAAAAATGGAAAAACTTTTTAATTTGTATAAACAGTTTAACCTCTCTATTGTGGGGAAAGTTACACTGATTAAAACCTTGCCAGTCCCTAAAATACCATGTATTATTGTGGTTTTGCCAACACCAGATGCAAAAATAGTAAACCGAATTGAGCAAATGATTTCAGACTTTCTATGGGATGGTAAATCTAGATTCACCAGGTCATGTCTTGAAAAAGGGAATAATATAGGGAGGCTTAAAGGTGACAAACATGTTAAAATGGGTAAAAAGGATAATAAAAATAATGAGGATTGGCAAACCATTTTTCAATCCAATCTTACTTCAGTAAATAAAAACTCCTGTTTTGAACTGGACCTTAAATATTTGCAATGTTTTCTTGGAAAAATTACAAACAACTTTTTGGAATGATATTATCGGTGCATGGATGGAATATATAAAACAATTCTCTCACAGTATCAACCAATGGACTTATCCAATTTGGGTAATTTATTTTATTACTAATCATAATTTAGTCAAAAGATCCCGCGATTTTCAAAGCAATGATATAAAATACCATAATGATTTAATCTGTCCAACTGGAGGTCTTTTTGGTCATGAAAATTTTGTCAGAACTTTGCAATTTGCAAATTTACTTTTGCTGATGTCTAGGCTTAATATAAGTTGTATGCATCCAAAAAATATTAGAATAATTGCTCAAATGAATAAAGTCTGTAAGACTCTTACCATTATATATTCAGTAAAAGTTCCATGCAAAGCTCACATAAAGTAAAATGGTGTCAGGTTTTACAGGATCATGCATATCCATTTCCAGGGCCTAGTTTTATTCTTTAAATTTTCAATGCACTATTGACAGTAAAATGGGGGCGTTTCAATATAAAATTCAGTTGAGAATTATTGCAACTAATGAATATTTAATAAAAGTGTGTAACATTGCTGAAGAAGATTCTTGTTAATTTTTGTCAGACAGACATCAAAACTATAGAGAATCTATTCTATATCTGCCCGGTTATAAAGGATCTGTGGTTCAGATTAACTAAGAAGATGAAACATCACTAGGACATAACCCATAAACTAAAACCTCAAAATATTCTGTTGAGAATTATTCCAACTAATAAATGTTTAACAAAAGTGTAATATTGCTGAAGAAGATTCTTGTTAATATTTGTCAGACAGACATCAAAACTATAGAGAATCTATTCTATATCTGCCCAGTTATAAAGGATCTATGGTTCAGATTAGCTGAGGACATCACTAGGACATACCCCATAAACTAAAACCTCAAAATGTTTACTTGGATATCTTAACAACAAAAATGTGTTTAAATCATATATTTAATATAGTAAAGAAATATATCTCCTTTAGAAAACGTAATGAAAAAAATTTATGTTTAGAATATCTAAGGAGAATCATTATACAGCATAATATTATTGAAAAAAGTAGTACATGGATGTCTTGACAGTAAAACTAGAATGTTTTTAAATCATGTATTTAATCTAATAGACAAATGTATATATTCTTCAAAGTGTAACAGAAAAAAAAACTATGTTTAGAATATCTAATGAGAATCATTAAACTGTTTCATATTTTGTTGAAATTTAGTACACTTCTACAATAAGAATGCAGAAATATTTAGAAATAAATGTCAACCAATTGATCCTTTGTTAATCGACTAAAACAGGTTATTCTCCTATTACAAATTTGTGCATGCAGAAAAAATGGCTAACTACTATATTCTTTGATGTTAACGGTGTTGTTAAAGGTTTGTTTAAAGTGTATCTTCTGTATCTTTTAAAAAGCTTCTCTGCAAACTGTGTTGTGTCATATTTTGTAAAGGTGGGCATCAAGAGGTTGCAACCTCTTTCTTATTTGAAAGAGGGAATAAACCATAGAAAAGAAACAATTATGATAACCCAACTGACAAAATTTTGGAGCTTGCAGTTGCAAACTTATACAGATTTTTATACAAGTTGCAATATCGTTTTTTTTAACAAAACAACAGAACTACCTTCTAGTTTACATGCTAATTATTTACAATGACCCCCCACCCCACTCCTTACCACCCATAATAAAACGTTGTCATCTTAGTTATGGCAAACGATTTACTGTGCCCTCTGCTAAACCAAAGAAGAAAACACTTTTACTCATGCTGGACCATTTGAATGGAATAGACTTTCCCGGACTATCAGGAACCAACAGACTACAGCAGGTTTTAAAAGTAAGCTCGAGATGCACCTCTTAAGATAAGCATGTCCCCCAACATAATTATTCCCAGGCTGATGCTTCCATTTCGACGACTTTTGGCCTGGTAATCAAAATTACATTTTCAGACAGCATCACCCTGTGGGATGATGACATCCGTTTGGTACTTTGTAAATATTTCACATATATTGCAATTATATAAAATACATACAGGTTGCAGTGTAGAGTAAAATTGAATGTAGGGGTACATTGGGGTTATGACACTTAGGATTCTGAGAGTGATAGTTCCTGGGCCTATCAACAGTGGCAGGCTTAAAAACCTCCTGGTTGTACATTGGCCATCCATGATCCTCTGTTTTTCATTCAGGTGAATGTCATTTACTTGAGATTTTGGGCTGTTGGGATGGTCAAATGGAGTTAATAGAGTTTTGAGTTCTCTATTACAAGAAAATATTGTTCAGAGTATAAATATCCAATATGATACAATAGTCCTGAGTATAAATGTCGATTATAATACAATAGTTTTTACTTGAAACAATATTTCTCAAATGAATGACCTTGATGAGGATGCCAGTGAAAATTGGAACTTATTGATTGTTTCTGCAGGAATTCAATCCCACAGCCTTTGTATTACATACAAAAGAACTCGGAGTTATTTACCACCAGCTAAAGGAAAATCCCAGACAGTCCAGATGATAAAATATCTGATATATGCCAGTATATTATCGCAATCTTGTGCATAGTTAAAGATTTTTAATTATGAGGTGGTGGATGAAATGGTGCATACCAGTCGGTCAACATTTTGCACTGAAAACAACTAAGTATTAATTTTTCCACCTTAGAGTAGGTCAGGATTTGAATCCATGATACGAGAGTTGGTATGTAAGTGTGTTAACCACTGCATTACAGTGTCAACATGTGTATAGAGAGAAGCATATGTAAAGTGCTTTGTTAAAGAGTAGAATTCTCATGACTTGGGTGACAGCCAGACCCTAAACCTTTTACAAAAAATGTAGCAACCTAACCATTTGGCAGCAGGGACTATAAGGCTTAGTTTATATAAGAAAACTGTTTAATCTGGTTATTCAAATCTAATCTAGCATTGGCAGGTACAATATCTTCTCCACATAGGCAGTCAGTGTGCTAAGCTAACAATAGAATTGACAAAAGTGAAATTCATGGCACTTTCTAAATATGTGATCCTGGGATAAGTGTGTGAACAAAAGGAAGATACTAAGTCGGGAAGTTTGAACTGAAGAGGTGGGTCTTAAGATGTTGAGTATATTGCTAAAGGACTGGTTATCTCGGCCAAGGAGGTTATGTTTTCGCCTTGGTTTGTTTGTGGGTTTGTTTGTGAACAAGATAACTCAAAAAGTTATGGAAGGATTTTGATGAAATTTTCCGGAAATGTCCTAAATGAGACAAGAAACAAGTTATTAGACTTTGGGAGTGATCTGGACCACTGTCTGGATCCATGAAAAATAAATTGGGAGTGATCCGGATCACTATCGGCAAAAATATGAAATAGAGGAGGACAAAGCAATATCAGTGCAAATGGTACGTTTTGAAAGTCCAGGAACTGAGCTCCCGTGGTGGAGGTCTGCGCTCTCCGAGTGCTCTTGTTCTTATATGAAAAGGAACAGTTTTATGAACAAAGTTGGGCATAATGACTGAAGGACATGATTCATTGACTGTTTCATAAAACTATTTATCCCCTCTTGTGTCAAATCTATTAAAAATAATAATTTACTGCTCATAAGAAATTCTTATTTATAGGAACTGTTTACTGTTATTTGAAAATCCTGTTATAATGATACACATTATACTATCCTTGTAATTGATTTTGTCTCTGGTTTCAGTTCTATTCTGTACTACTTCCATTTTAAGAGTACAGAACTCTATTATGAGTAAAACCTTGTTGTATTCTTCTGATTATCTCTGTGGCTCTGACCCCCCCTCCTCCTTAATGCCTATGCTTTTTTGGGGGGATTTTTCATCTTTGAGTTGCTGCACCTTTTTATGTAAATTATGTAAATTAAGCTTAATAAAAATGAAGGTATAATTGAAAAGTGGACTGCTAATTTGTACAATCAAAAAATTGCCTGTTTTGATTACATAGTTATGTACTTGCTTTGCAGATATGAAGTAAAGAATACAGTGTCAACTGTGGAAGAAAATGGTGATCCAGCCATATACATAGTAAATTTCACTGTGCCATTTACATGTGAATACATTTGTCATGAAAAAAGACATCCCTGTACAGTTTATATCGATGTGTTGATTCCTGAGTCTGGAAGCAATAGTGCTGAAACCACAACCTGTCAAAAGGGAGATGAGAGTGCAATTGTATTCACAAGGTAAGTAAGTCACTCAGTCATGACTAACTGACTAACTCACTTATTCACTCACCAGACCTTTCCACAGTGTCAATCAAACTTATGTCCCACTCACCCTACAGGCAATGTTCTACACATTTATAGGCCTTTTATAAAAGTCCCCATTTCTCCATGGAATTCTATTTGCACATTTGTAATAATTAGTCTCTAGCTTAAAGCCTTTTTTTTGTATTCATATACAAGAGAAAAAACAAATATACATGTGCACACAAAATAGAAAAAAAAAGCATTTCTCAAAGTACAGTAACGTGAAGCTAACTTTGAATAACCATTGATTCATAAACTACAAGTGTATAAAGTACATAGTTAATTTTCAATTTAGCTACAAGGCACTTTGATACTTTCAGCTCCCTTTTATTCTCTCAAATATTGACCAAGTTGCTACAAACTGTTCTAACTGGTTATTGGTTTTGGCTATATATTCTTGATCAATGTATACACTTCTTAGAAAATTTTGAAAACCAAATAAATCAAGTATTTTTGAATTTCTAGAACATGTAAATATGTACTTTTTTGCAACAATAATAATAATATTTTGGGGGAAAAAGTCTACTTCCTTTTCAAGTATACCAAAGATAATAATAACAGAGGTATTACTTATACAAATTTGATTAAGATAAGCCCTTGTACCTAAAAATTCTTTGGATAATTCTGTATTGGAACCAAATAAAGTCATTTCGTTTTAAGGTTTTAAAACAGATCTTATAAATCATGTTCCAATCTTTTTTACTGATATCAGTATTAAGAATATGTGTCCATTTACTCTTCAATTTTTTATTATCATATTGATCTTTTAAAATTTCATAAAAATACCGACTTCCTTTATTATTATTAAGCAGTGTTTTCAAATATGGAGGAAAAATTGGTCTGTCAATCGAAAAATTATGTATATCGCATTTACCAAAAAATTGTTTCAAACATCTTTGAATTCGAAGGTATTCTAAAAAATTGCTTTTTAAGTTATAATGGCATTGCATATCAGCTAGCTCCATCAAACTTCCATTTTGCATTATGTCCAGTGGGGCACATATCCCTGCATTATACCAATGTGAAAAGAATAGTGGTTCAGTGGATATCCCTGAGTTGTACCACATAGGACTTGATAAGGCTTCAGTGGGACTAAGTGTTTTTTTGTCAAGAAATTCACCCCAACCCATTAAAAACTTCTTTCCAAAATGGGTTTGACATGGTATTTGCCAAAATTTTAGACAAAGATCCCATCAAATAGAATTTATCTGGGCTTACTGTGGATGAAAATAATTTACTCCATGGAGAATCGGGAGATAGAATCAAACGTTTCACCCAAGCAAGCTTCTGAGCCCTAACAAAATTGTCCAAATCTATCATTTTTAGTCCTCCATTGAAAAAATCATTTGTAATTTGATCGCGACTAATCTTACTAGGTTTATTATCCAATAGAAAGGAATACATTAATTTATTTAAACTGCTAATTGTTTCTTTATCTGGAAAAGGAAGAGAAGCAAATACATGATTTAAACTGCTTAAAACAAATGTTTTAAGAACTGTAATTTTCCCAACTGGTGTCAAATTCCTTCTTCTCCACCTGATCAGAATTTTTTCCATTTTATTAAGTATCAAACTGTAATTCATTGCAGGTATTTTATTCAGATCAACCGAAAATTGTAACCCCAACAAGTTAAATTCAGTTGTACCCCAGTCAAGCTTCTGTGGGGTTTCATACATATCCTGAGAATGTTTTTTTTCCCCAACCATATTATTTTGGTTTTATCTGTATTCACTTTGAGTCCAGATAGAGAGCCAAATATTTCTAACGTGTTTAGTGTTGCAATTAGAGTCCCTACTTCCATCCAGAAATATTGTAGTATCATCAGCGAACTGTGTGATTTTATAACTGTGCTTCTTTATCGAAATTCCAGCAATACTGTTGTTATTATCAACCATGAGAAGACTTAACTCTAAGGCATATCATACAGAAAAGCAGAGATCAATAAACAATTGACCTGACACATAGGGTTGGGATATCCCCACACAGAAAACACCAAGAGAAAAAGATAGCCCCAAAATGGGTAAGGTTTTGCAAAGAGATAGGTTTGAACTTCTGTCTGAATGAGGAGAGAGAATTGGCTGAATGTACATCACCAGACAGGTCATTATGAATTATTGGAGTATTATATGCAAAGCTGAGACCAAAATGCTTAGTACACTTATATATTTATGAGGCAAAGCGTGGGACCTAAAGCACCACAACATCTGCTTGACTTCTATGAGTGTTGAACCCGCTTTGTCTAGGTTTAAGAAGAATTTAGAATAAACATGGTGTGAGAACTTCTACATGAGTCTAAAGCCTATCTTACATTCCATCGTATGTGCATGTATGTTCTGGTTACAGAGAAAAAAGGGTTTATTTGCAAGGGACCCTCAAGGTACACTTGCGATTTTATAACAGAATTTCAAGGTTGCAGAGTCCCTGCAATGAAAATTATTCTCTGCGTGCACAAACTACGGCTACAAGTTCATCCATGCCTCAAGGGTAACTTATGAGAGACTTAGGCAAGTGCATTCTCCTTGCAAGTTTAGTAGGTTCACCCGATTTACTTACATTGTTTGCACATGCTGTAAGATACACCCACGTGTACCTTGCATGTATATGATCCCACTGTACGACATGTAGCTGGTAGCAGTCTGCTATTTGATCTTCAAGTTGTGTTGTTGGCAGAATACACCTTGTTAGCACATGCAAATTTCTGCTACCCCACTACCAGGCTACGTTCATATTTTTCAGCAATATTTGCGGCACACTTACGTGTGTGTACACATACGATGGGATATAAGAGAGGCTTTAAACACAGAGCAATATATAATAGTCAACTAATGGAGACTCTTTCTAACAGGAGAAATGTGTGGGTACTTAGTGGTAATGGTAACAATTCTAGCAAGTATGTTCTTGCAAAGTTCAACAGGACAGAATCTTGGGAACACCATACAGGAGCTTCTTAGACACAGAGAGAATAGAGCCATGAAACAAACATGAAAGTCCATGAAATTGCCAAGTCAGTGAACTTAATTTTAAGTCTGGGAGGTAGTGGGCTTAAATTTTGTAAAGAGGACTTAAATATGGCCGCCATAAACTTTTCTCTACTTCAAAATTTGAAATGGCTGTAAATAAAGTATAATATATACAGAACACCTCACTAAAGTAGTCTTTGGGAAGTTTATATGATGTAACAAGGTTTTCTATTTCAAAATAGCACTTATCCTTAGATAAAATGCATCAAATGAAGGATATAAAAGGTCATATGACACAGAAAATCACTGTGGTTATTTGATAAGCTCTTGGACTTGGCTAATTCACCCTTTGTGAAATCCATTTAAGTCCCTGACCTAGCTAAGAGCAAAGTGTCAGATTTAAGTCCCTGACTTAGCAGGTGTTCCATGTGATTGCTGTGTGAGTGGTCCTATGACATATGGGAGGGCAATTAGGGGTTTGGGAGTATATCCTTGGCAGGTCCATGGCAGCTGCAGGAGTAATACTTGTCATCGGGAACTCTACATGTCCTGGAGTAGTTCAAAAGGGAAAAGTGATGAGAGGCTCCCTGTATAGTATGGGGTGGCAAAGATCATTAAAGTACCCACTGTGGTTATCCCTGTAACTCCTCCGTTCTACTTAGGGACCTGCCAATGATGAGATGCAAATCTCTTTGCTCTTGACCTGCGCCCAGAAATTAATTGTCACACCAAATATTCAGGCGCTTGGCCAAATGGACCCAAAGCACTTAAGGCTGGTTAAAACTACAACAATAATGCATCAAACCAAAGGCTTTTTGAATTAAGATTAAATTTTAAATTGTGGATTTAGCCACAAGTAAGGAATTTTTTTTAATTTTTAAAAGATATTTTTGAGTTTGCAGGGTTTTTTGCTAAATCAGAAACATCTTGCAAAGAATCAGTTTCAAGGTACATTTGATGCCTATACATGCAAATCAACAGTTAAGCTGGCACACACAAAACAAATATCTCTCTCATATTTTTGTTTTCATGTGATGTATTATATGACTGTTCCACTATTTTAGTCGAATTGCAATCCTTCCCTAAAAATGAAAAAAAATATATGGATTGGGGCTAATCTGCCATTCCTGAAGTAGATCAAATTTCCAATAGCTTTCTGAGGGACATTGGAATTGGTTCCAGAATCCTCCTGAGCAATTGTTTCCCAGTCCACCCAAAAGGTTCCCAAAAATGTTCCCGTAAGTTCCTTAATCCCCTAAGTGGTTTGGAACCTTAATAAGCCACATACAATCACTATGATCGACCTAAGATGAAAAAAATGCTTTGCGAATGTATTAAAATATACTTAAGACAGGTTTGCGATCTTGTTCCAAAAAGCTACATCTGATAAGGATTGTAAACACTTTACAATAATGTTATGTAGTGTAATATAATCAGGAACACACCAAGAAATTTTGTACCCGATTTGTTACCCGATTAAACTAAATTTATAGACAACTTGATTAGTATATAATCGCCATTTTGTAAACCTTTATGGCAAAAAACAGAGCACATATAAAGACACTGCAGAATATACATTGTGTTCGAAGTTGCAAGCTAGAGAGTATATCATCTGCTCATGATGTTCTCGTATGTTTATTGCATTTTTTAAAAGGGCCAGGGTATTCATTAAAGATGGAAAGCAAACTGGAGAATACTGTTCTACCAGACTGAACCTGAATTCAAATGATGATCAAGAGATAAGAAGCCTGGAATTGCCAGTCTATGCTCGGATAGATGGGAAATATAATGGCAATAAAAGGCTGGTACTCTTACTGTCAACTGCAATAGAGAATGATACAGACCCTTTGTGGAAAAATGTGCAATTTCCTGAAGCTCAGGTTTGTGGATCACAATTGTTGAAAAGTTAAAATTGCTTTTCCTTGAAAACTAATTAAAATGCAAGATATAGATTATACTGGTGCAGCAATTAGACATGTGGAAACGTTTTACATCACCAAAAATGTTTTTTTAACTTACAAAATTAAGAAACTTTTGCTAATAATTGTTAAAAATGGTCTCATCAAGTAACAGAGTTTAACTTGAACATCAGTTGTAGAACCAAGACCTTGACCTTGATCACAATAAAACAACTTGATAATCTGCCAACCTGAGAGACTATTATTTCAGGATATGAAAAAATACACACATGCAATTTCATTTATTTTTGCCTTTTCATTTCAGAATCTGAATGAGAAAAAATTGAAAAGTTGAAAAGAGGAAATAAATGTAAACAGAAACATGCCTAATTAAGATAGAAATACACTCTGAACCATAGTATATCAAATAAATTATCCTTCACATTTTCAAGGACCAACTTTTAATGAATGGTGGTTTATGTTAAACAGAAGATTTATTGAAACAGACCATAAGTTATAAGTAAAGGAATCAGTTTATTAAACTATCATTTTTCAAAAACTATTTACATATTTTCTAAATACTAGTTGGAATATAAGACAAAAAGAAATCAACAAATAGTGTTACCTTAATTAGTTATCAATCTTTTTAATAGAATATTTTTTCATTGTTAGCAATTTTTTGATATCTTATTTCTTACAATTGTTTTTTTTTACTTTATAAACATCTATACATTCATTTATATTTAAATGATTAAAATCACTTAAAGGTCCCATAGCCATTGGAAAGCATTGATATGCTTTTTACTGTTTTTATAAATGTGTATTCTCATGTGACTATCATAAATAAAATATATACATATGCATTTTTGATCGGTGATCAAGTAATATCTGGAAGCACCACAGTCCTCTCCACCTAATTGGCACATGACCAATCAAAAATCCGTTTACAAAGCTACATATTTCTGTATCAGTTATCTCTATTGCATGATGTGGAATTGATTGTTTGCATTACTTTTCTGCCAAACTGAGGCATGTGTCAATTTATCAAAGCAAGCAGTAGACTTCCAAATATTCCATTCCTCAGTTTCAAACTTAAGGGGATGCTTTAACTATCTCCCACTGTGGCCTAGTGGGTAACACACTAACCTAGGAAAACAGAGGCCCTGGGTTCCAACCCAGGTACATGTAGATAAATAGTGGCTAGATGACCACCTAAAATGGCGGTCCTCTGTCATTGGATCCTATCCCCAGTGGCAGGTTAAAGAACCTCAAGGATGTTAAAATCCAAAGTAATAAGTCTGTATGCACTGTGACCTTCAATAGCTGAACCTTTAGAATTACCCAGGGCTGTTGTTCTTCGCAAGTTCAACTGTATATTTTTAATAAGAAAAAATGTTTTATAACAAATATGAATGTGTATTATTAATCTATTATTGGGACAGTCAAACCAATAACTGGTATTTGAAGTAGATGCATTAGTATATTAAACAAACCCTAAGGTGTTTGAGGGAGCCAAATTAGGATTTGTAGCATTTAAGCCATATATAGAACCAGATATAGATCATATACAGATAAGGGATATTTTTGTTAAAAAATACAAGGAAAAAAACCCTTTTTACCATATCTTGTAAACTTTATAAATTTATCTCTTTATACACTTACCTCTCCAGTGAAGAAAATCTTCTTTACTGATTTTTTTCTCCTTTTCTTGTAATTATTCTTAGGGTTGTTTGCTCAGTGACAAGAGACTCCCCATAGCTCCCTCAAGCATTTTTAATCCTCACCTCCTTGATTATGCTGTTGGGAGCAAGATTGTGTCAGATATGACCTGTCTCTTTCTCCTTGTAAGCAAGGATAGTAATAACATGGCCCATGGACATCCATCCAAATAAGCATGTTTAAAAACCTCTGTCCATACTAGATGTGCTATATATTGCATCTCAACTTGAAAACTTCCCAAATGACACATCCTAAAAATTATTTCAGGCATGAAGATAACAATATTACGAAATAATATAATGTTGCTTTGTCTTTTTATTATTTCTAGGTGTTTGTGATTGATAAAGATCCAGACATTGCTGGGAAAAACTGTCTATTCTACAACGACCCACATGCTAAAAACTTTGATGGAAGGTAAAACCCAAGTCTCAAAAAAAAAATTTTACTTCATTTTTGAGATAGAACCCCCAGAAAACAAGCATTGCAATTTTGTTGTGAAAAATTCCCTCCTAATGGAAAATATTCCTGACTACCAGTGAAGAGTATTTCAATTAAAACACAGTGTTTATATCATTTATAAACAATTGCAATAACTTTTTCGTTGGTCTACTATCATGAGACAATGGCAGTAGAGATTCTTTACATATCAGTCAGCAAAGGAATTTTTGTCTTCCTTAAATAGTTAATTTCAGCTCCTTTTATGTAAATATACAACACAAGACACAAGACAGCTGAATACTACAGCCCTCACTATTAAACCAATACACTGCATCAACCATTCACTGATACTTATTCATCCTAAATCCACAGCATGTCTGTATCACTTTCACAAGCTGAATCCACAACTGGCACTATTACGTTTACAATTTACTAATAGTAATACTATTTAGCTTCATTTTAAATTTACAAGTTGCTTATTAACTTCATAACTGAAGCACAGCGGTCAACTTCTTAATCACAACTGAGCTAAATTGATTTCTCAACAGATATATATATACTCTCATGGTCATTCCAGAAGAAAGAGAATTTCCTAGGTCACAACACTTTGGACCATTTAGTAAATCACCATTCATAAATTGGGAAATCCCCATCACTGAATCAGTTTCTATTTATAGACTATATACTTCAATAACCAAATAATTACATACTTATACACGTGTGTGCAGAGAACTTTGGGACAAAGACAGACATTAAATATTTCATTATCTTCTAGCAATTATGCTTTTCATTTTGTAAAGCAATGTATTGGGAAAATTAAATGCTGTTCAGCTCTTCCACATTTTTAATGTTTTTCAACAAGGGTTTGTGAAGGAATAACACCATCTGAGGAGAATATTATCATAATATGCATCATATCACCCCAAAGAAGTGATGTTATGGCCCAGCCTCACTTTTCCGTTTTTCTAGTATGATCCCCACTAATGAAGTGAGAAAGTGACAAAGCATAGTGTAACTGCTTTCTGATCTCTGCCAACATACCATACCCATCCACATATTTGAGTATTGCTGACAATAGAATCAATTTCTCGATTCTCTATACATTTCAGATATTTGAACTTTTATTGGATTACTCAGCTGATTTAAATTGTATAGACTGATGAAGAAAACAGTTTCTCTTGATTATGAGGAAATATCAGTGTTCAGAGTTTTACTAATTTGACTAAACTAAGATTGCGTCATTTTGTTTGTTTTTGAAGCTACTTTGAAATGCAACTGGAAGGCTTTTTCATGCTCTACAGACACACTTCTTTACCAATTGAGGTAAGATTTATGTAAAACGTCTCCTTATGTAATGCATTTGAGTCTTGCTATACCTCACTCAAATTTAGTAGGTTTTGCTTTACTCCGTAAAGTAAATACAACACGCATTACCTTTTCATGGTGCCAAGCAAAGTAAGGCCCATAAAAGAGGTGTGAGATAAAATCAAATCATGGCCATTATTTCTTGAATAATTATTCAAAATGACGGACTTTGTATTTATTCTTGCTGGTTAACTACCAATTCTATCATCTTCAATAAATTTCCTCAACATTTGTTAAAAATACACCATAGTTAACTATCTATTTCAAAATCTACTCAAGGGTTTTTTGAAACTTGTGACAATGGCCCATACTTGTATGTTTCAGTGAGATTGACTTTAAAACAGAGGATAATAAAAAAGTGGATAATAATCCCTCCTTAGAAATATAGGGAAAAAGAGATCACAAACAAAGATGGCAATCTAATGTGAAAGTTTAGCAAGTCTATTATACTGTTCATCCTCATGAGTGATCCACAACATCCAAGTAAATCCAAGTATTCTGTGATATAAGACACTCACCATGCACTTATATTTCTCAGTTTAGCCATCCGGGCTATATAAACTGATTCTATTTGAGTAGATTAGGGTACTAAAGCATTACATACTTTGTGTGAATCTTATGATAACCTTCTTTTCCAGTTTTATTTCCTTCCTTTATTAACTTGGCACACCTTGGACACAAAAACATTATTTTGGCTTGTATCAATTGTTATTATGTAAGTGTCTTATGGCTAAAATAAGAATTCACACAAGTGCAGGTTTTACATGCAATTTTCTAACATAAAATAAAAAAATAAACCTTGCATAATTGTTTTTAAGGGGCGATAATATAATTTCTAGAAATTAACTTCCCAACTTGGTAAAATTTGGGCATGGAAAGAACCGAAGATATCAAATCTATTTTTGTCACCATTTCAACTGCCTTATTTTGTATGCAGAAGTGCACATATTTTGCCAATGACAACAAAATATTATTAAATATTCTAGCTTCCGGTTTGTGCTAAATTTTAGGTTTGTGCCATGATATGTCGCCAAGCAGTAAATATAATGATATTTCCTCAAACCAAAGTCTATTTTATTGTGTACTAAAGAAACTTTACATCTTTGCACATTAACATACACAAAATGCAGAAAAAAAACAAAGTCTTAAAAATTCAGGTTTCATTACTGTTTGCTGTCCTGATTTCCTAGGTCGAGGGATTTTTCCAATCCTCAACAGAGTATTGGGGAACTTATAGTCAAGTGTGCGGAGTAGCCATTCGATCTGCAGGGGATCTACTGGTGATCAATTACTGTGGCCCGTATGGATTCTACAGCACATTCTATGAGTGCCAAGAGTCGGAAAGTGACTTGAAGGACCTCACAGTTGAAAGGAAAGGTAGATCATACATAGTAAGTATTCAAGTGTTGCCAGTTTTCCCACGGCAGTGTATACCCCAATTCCACTATCACAGGTGTTCCTCCTGTTCCTTCTTATAATGAAGTCCTGAGAATAATCTTACTGACCAAATTACCAATAGTAGCACTCATTTAGGTTGTCAGTGCCCCAATACCATTCTTCAAACGTCTCTGTATTTCCCTGATTCCCTAATCTTTTCAGTTGTAACTGTACTATACACAACCTTTTCAGTATTCTAACTTATCCTTTGTGTGCCTTGCCCACTATTCCTATTACAAAATAAATCTTCCTGTAAAAATGGAACCAAGTGATCTTGCCTCATGAGTGTGTGGGATTAAAGGTATATCATTTCAGTGTATTACAGATGCTTTCACACGAGACAAGTTGTCTTTTCTCCAACCTCTTTCTACTGGGTCAGTCTCAACAGGTGCTCCCAACTCCTGTCCAGTTTAAAATCGGCTCAGCATTACGGTCAATTGCGAAGAGAAACTGGTTTATTAAAAAATAAACATCCTATAGACTGTCATCCTGTTCAGGGGAACAGATATATCCCAAAAGTAACTTTACCTCTATCAACCAGCTTGCACAAATATAAGTCAGAAAGTTATGAAGCTTTTTCATTTATTTAAGTTGTCAATTTGACTACCATTACCTCCCCAAATTTATGGTACCTTCCCATTAATGCATTACAACCATCTGTCTATAAGTTTTTTTGCATTCAGTTAAGCAGTGTCTGATATTACTTGCCACTGTAGCCTTTTGGATAACACACTCGACTAGGAACACAGAGCATCACGATTCAAACCAAGGTATGGATACAATATTGGTGATCCTCTGTCATGGGGTCCTATTCTCAGTGACAGGCAAAAGGACTTCAAGGATATTGATAACTGGTTATCCTTAAACCTTTGTCTTTCAGTTAGGAAAATACCAGATCCTGGGCTGTACTTGTGGAATTAGGATAGATTAAATAATGTTTTAGTCCTGTAGTACAATAATATATTGGCACTGGGTATAAATACACACTATAATACAATACACACTAAACAGTTTACCAAGATACCAGTTTTGGAGGTAAACCTGTTACAGTCATATGTCATCTTCATGTGATATAGATATGCATTTACGCATGTTATATATTGCTTTAGTACTCAATCATGACCTTTATGCATAGGGTCATTACATTTCTGTATACAGTGTCAACTCTTTGGTCATTGATTTTTAGGAATACTAAACAGATTTAGCTATAGGAATTCCACCAAAGCACATAAAGTTTGTCTTGATACTTTTGATCAAAAAGTGCAAAAATAGTGGACGCTAATGTTACAGAGCTGAAGTAGGAAAAGGAGTAAGCATAATATTTTGTACTTATTTTTACTATGACTTCGTATTGTTATGTTTAATATCAGTCTTAACAATAAATAGACAAAAAATTAAAGCAAAGTGTGTGCAAGTGGAGAAAGTTTCAGCCCAAAGAAACCTATGGCAGAGCTTTCCTAACTAGAATAAACATGTAACTAAAATTAACTTAAGTTGAAACAAAAGTGTAAATTGTGAAAATATATTTCCAATAAGAATTTTAAAACAAGTTTAATACAAAATCAATAGAAAATATACAATAAAAATTTGGGATCACTGCACAAAATATTGAGGAATCTGTGAAACAAAAATTATATGTGCTTTGGATCGTTGGTAAATGCTGAAATTTTCAATGTGAAGTTGGAAACTTTATTGCTTATTTATACATGGTAGTCAATTAATTTGAAAATGTATGTTGGCCCTTCAGAGCCAAATATGGTAATTATTTTAATTTATAATGAATAAAATTAAAACAGAGTTCCTTTGTACTTAAAATATAGTGAATAACATGCTTATGGGAATGTTTTTTCTTTAAGAAGTTTCATTGCCCAATTTATGCTGATTTTCAACACTTTCCAGTACAAATGAATGAAATCTGACTAACAATATCCCTGTACAAATTCATCCCAGTTTTCTATGTTGTAGTAAAAATAATCTTTTTGTATAGACCAGGAATCTTGATTCATTTGTAGATGTATTGTAAGCAAAAATTAAAACCCAAATCCATTTTTATATAAATCATAATTGCAAGTTATGTCATGTTGAAAGGCTTCGAGATGCAGCCAATAAGAATCAATAGTCTTTTGATGTCATGCCTAGCAATATCCAAAGAGCTACCATGTTTCTGTTTCGTTATGTCAAGGTATTTTAACCAATACAATAAAAAATTTGTATTATTTGATATCAATTGTTTTGACAATTTTACCTCAAACAAATTATTAATAAATAATCCCTCTTCATCAAAGTGAATGTTTGCCCCAATACCAAATAAATTACCACACATGCACAACTCTTTTTAAAAAACTTAGAAGCACACAAAGAACCACACATACACACATACAGAGGCTCCTATATGTCTGTTTTAAATACCAATCCTGGCCCCCATACTAAAATGGGAAAGATAGGAGTTGCTCACCATTGCCAGATCTCGATTCACTGCTATGTACACATTCCCCCAATGACCTCCTTTCTAACTTCCTAGTATAATATGACCTATATAGTATGCAAATTAAATGATTAATCAATGTGTATCAAATGCTGGTGTTCCTGTGTTTAGGTGACCCTTCCCACAGGTGGCAAAGTTGCAATAAATGGTCACAGTATTACGATTACCCCTTCACTGCTGGACTGGGGCAAGACAGAGGGGCAGTGTGGTCTACTCAATGGCAACCCCAATGGTGACTTCAGACATAAAGACTCTAATACAACATATACTTCAGCAATTTCTGACTTTTTGAATTCTTGGAGGTAACTGCTTTGCATTTTTAATGGTAGTTGTGTCTTTTCTTTGTGAAAACTGATGTTAAGAATAGATAGGATTTCTGGAACTTCCCTTCAGTTCAATCTGTTGGAGACTGATCAAAAGGGACCTGTAATGGTATTTGATGGTATTGCAATAAAGTAAAAAATCCTTGTTTTCTTGTGAAAAGTTATATATTCTTTCTATCTGTGCAAGGTAAAACTGGATACAACATCACATTCAATTTGCTCACTGCACAGTTACGTTTTCATAGTTTTTATTCCCTATATGTGACACATGTGTACAAGTTTCTGGGAATATAATTGTGGTAATAAGTAAATTACTTGGTACTTCAAAACACCATAACTTGACATATTGTTAAGTGCTTATCATTAACATAAGCCAACATTTTCTTGCCAAACTATTAAATTTATTATTTCTTCCATTTGATCCCACATCCATCCAAAGCTATGTGAGTACTGTTTTTACCCATGATGACCCGTAGTAGGATAAAGATTTGGTGGGGCAGTTAGGCAAATCAGGGAATTACGTTAAATTCACCTTTGACTTTCCTATCGTGATCCTTGCCCTTATTAAATATTTTCTACCCATATCTGGGAAATGGTGAGGGAAGGAAATTCATACTTGACACAGGTATTGGTTTGGTGAATTCACTATTCAACATAATGGGTTTGCCTTTGCATGATCGCTATGGCTACTTTGACCTTTATAAAATCCCTAGTCCTGGCCATATCTTGGAAATGGTAAGTATAGAAAAGAATATTGGTTGTGGGGTGTAGTTGAACAACATCATGTCATTCCATGGATTTGACCTTTGGACTTGGCCATGCTATAGCCAAAGAAACTAAAAGAATATTAACCAAATGTTATTTTTGTTAACTTTTCTCACCTGAAATGGTGCTTTGTTATTTGTATTGAATTATAATCAAAAAGTGAAACTTCCTAAATATGTGTGTACAGGGTTGATAAGGAGGTCAGCCTATTTAATGGAAAGATTCATGATGTACGTGACTTCAGTGATGTTGTGTATTGTGGCTGTGATACAGCTGGATCTTCATCCTGTGGATACACTGCTGGGCACACCAACTGTGTCAGTAAAGGTGAGGTTTCTGAGAGGCTGGGCAAAAGCTAAAGTCAGGGGACTTTATTTCTCCCCATATTCTCATTTCAGTTCAAAAGCACAGGTTCAACTGAAAGCTAGATTGCCCAAACAGGTTAACTCCTTGCATGTATAACATGCATTTTAATTTAGAATTGACCAACTTTAGTGTCAACTCGATGTTGAGATATTATGCTTAAAAGTTCGAAAGTTCAATTTAATCATTTGATAATTTATTTATTTCAACAGTGAAGCACAGAGCAATTTAATATACCTTTTTATTGCACTACAATAGCCTACTCCTTGGAATTCAATGTTTACCGGGGGGGGGGGGGGGGGGGGGGGTGAACATACCCTGGGGACCAATCTTTTCATACCAAAGAAATCTTAGTGCCAATGCCACTCTTGGCTTGGCAGACACAGTGCTAGCATAGCAGTGTTCTTCTAGCATAGCAAAGTTCTTCATGGTGTACGCTGTCTGGCTCTTTTTCATTTGGTTAGCATATTTGCGCAAGTAAGGCTAAAGTTAAAAAAATTATCCTGTGAGGTTGTCCTTGTTTATTTACAAGGCAATATATTTTTTTCTTTGTGTTATGCCTGAGTGTTGGCCTTGGAAGAATACCGAACAGGACAAGGGCTTACACTGTGCCAATTACAACTCATTTTGCCATCGTAAGTTTGGAATCTGCGGAAGAGAAATCAATACAAATCCCAGACCTAACATTCGAATATTGAGGTATAATGGATTCTAGACGTCTAACACTTGAGCTACACATACACTTGAGCTACACATACAAGCTGAAATTATCTTACTCCTTCAGGCTCATTTATGGTTCAACATGTATAATTTATGTAGTATCCATAAGATTTTGTAAGTGTAAATAAGTCGGGACTCATATTGTAGTTGGCTGCATTTGCCACAACAGTGCATTCAGATTTTTAAAAATGTACAAAAAACCTACAAAAAGCTCTTGCATATTAAACTAAATTTACAGGCAAGAAAGGTGGGGAAGGGGATAAGTGTTGCTTTATGGGGTGGCTCATATTTTAAACATTAACTCCCAACAACTCCCAGCTGACAAAGCATTGAATGAAGAGACTCTCCAAAAACACAAATTGGTTCAAAAGCTTGAGAAAATGGATCAAAAACCCAAACAAATTGAGATTTATTAATTACAAAAGACATCAAATGGCAGTCAACCTGTGTTTAGACCTCATTGCCCCAGTTACCAGCTAAGGAATATGAGTATATAAAGAGTAAATGGGATAATATAATTTATTAGACTAAAAACATGTAAACTAATTGTATTTACAATTGAAGAGATACACAATGACAATTACAGTTACAATTACTGTTATGTATTTACTTTGAGGCCACCATAAATTGAACCAACCAGACACACCGCTGGTAACTTTTCTTTACTAATACAATAAGGTGGCCTCAAACAACTTTAAGTTTAAATAATTTATGGAGCAAAGTACTTTTTACTAAGAAACATTTTACATAGTAATGCTACTAGATTTAGGTGATGACTTAAGCAATGAGCTAAACATGTTTACAGGGGTACCCTACTCCCTGATCCAAGGACTAAGGTGGCCCTAATTTTTTGTGTTTTAAACTTTGGTTTGAGGTAAGACGACCTCAGAATAACTTAAAGGTAAACTGATATGTATTCTACTGAAAATAGATTAGAAATGTTCAATCTGAATAATTAAAGTTATATAATAATTTATTTATAGTCCAACAAGGGGTTAACAACTAACTGAAACAATAAATTTGTAAATAAAGACCCCTTATTATAATTTTATAGTCCAGCAAGGGGTTAACAACCAGGTGAAACAATAAATTTGTAAATGAGGACCCATAAAGTAGCCAATTTTACCAGCAATGGTGTATTATGCTAACAGTAACCTTAAAGGATTTTGTGATGCCATTACTACAATGAATAAGACCATAATTAATTTACGAAGTAATAATGTTATGATCAATTTGCAAATTGTACATACACAAGATGTGTGCATACAAATGTAGAATGAAATGTTACATCAGGTGATCTCACTCTGAATACATGTAATATGAAATTTTATCTGATAATGAACCTCCAATAAAATATAAAATTAAAATGGTTACAACAATTATTAGCAGTGTACAAAGCTTGATACGCATGTGTAATACTAAGTGAATAGATACAACTCATAGATATAACAAATATACAGATTATGATATAAAGCATAACACTTAATATCACCAGAGATCATATTCAACATAACGATACGTGGATTTATAAAATTAGCTATGAGACTTTATGATGATGCATTTAGATTGTTATGTTACCTAAGAACTTAAGAAGCACATTACTAAGGTTAAGATCTATATCACATTATTACATACAATAGATGAAGACATTATGCCTCACAGTAGCATGATGCACTAAGAACAGGATTTTAAAACAAAGCTGTTAAAACTGTGTAAATACAGGGTTGCTGTTATGATAATGACATGATATATAAATATGTAAACAGTACTGTAAACATAAGAACTTGTTCACAAGATATACACAAATAACACCGTTAACATATGTGTTAATCCCACCTAAGTTAACAATCAGATATTTAAGTATGAAACATAAAACATACAACTAAAAATATTAAAAATAACTTGGTAAGTGACCTTTGATAGGGAAGCAGACAGCAGAATGCATACAACATAGAAAATCTTGTTTAACCTTTTAAACTTTATAAACTTTGAACTCTATTTATTAGCAAAACAATGAAACTCTACTTCTTACATAAAACACCCATACACACATTGATGCCTTGATGCACACCATAAGTGCCTGAGGGCGTCCTCCAGGAACTTGGCCGCGACCGAGGATACAGGGATTTGGCTGAAAGCCTGAAGCAGTGCTGGAGGAAGCAGTAATGAAACTGCAACGCCTATATATGGCCCAGATGACGCTGAGGATGACACAGCTGGCTTGCACTGATGTGGAGTGAGAACACTTGTGTAATGCCATATTGAAGCTATACTGATGTGTATGACCTCTCGGTCACATTTTTATTCTGTATGTGTAGATATGTGTAAGTGCATATCCCTCCAACCTGGCCCCGGGCTGTAGCCCATCCCCAACAATACTCTTTTAAATGTTCATCTACTGGGCTCACTACAGTAGAGGAAAAACTGGATGGCCAGAGATCCAGGGGCCAGGGGAGCTGATCAGCCATTTGACTTCTCATCTGAAAATACACTTACAGCAGTAATGTGTTCATGGTTATAAGGGTGGGTTAGAGGGAATTTCTAAACAATTTTACAATGGCGTCTGCCTAGGTCGACTTCCCTATCAAAAGTGATGAATCATTTGATTTTCGCGGGATTCAAAGAATACTAGGTCAGAAGTCAGCCAATCATTTTTAACATTTGCATAACAAGAATCACTGTTTTTTAAATAACCAGGGCAATGAGAGGTTTATGACAATTAGTCACACACCCCCACATTTTTTCTCAATTAGGACAAAATAGAACTTTTATTTCTTAGGTCTTTTAACAAACAAGTAAATTTGTTTCTTAGGTTCAGCAATTATGAATTCAGAATTGCCCTTTTCTTTTTTTCTCTTTTTTCTTTTCATTTACTCTTATAGAAATTATAATTCAACTTTGGTATTTTATTCCATATAGCCCAAGTCTGAACAATTAAATTTTTGGTTTAATATTACTTATCAAATTTAGAGGGCACTATAATAATTTTAAGATTCATGCCACTCCTTGTTTATCATGAATCTGTTTCTCAATTCAGTAAAAAGATATATACAGAGGTTATAAATTGAAACCAAAAATCTGCCAGAATTAAGATATTCTGTTAATTGTATTGCAAATACATGAACTGAACAATGAGCAAACACAAGGAAAATTTGTAATAATTGTTGTATTAGTAATGTGCTGAACAATTCATTTTATTTAGTTATAAGAAAAAAACGACTGTGCAAATTAACTTCTTACACTCGTAGTTTAAAAGTTGACACTTTTTAAGCATCAGCTCTAGCGCGGCTTGCGCATGTAGGAATCACCTTTTATTCATTTTTTTTTGTCTCCGGACTTTCATGAATTGTGGTGCAGTGTGATGAGAATCTGTCTGTTCACTGAAGTTAAGCGGCAATGGGCTATGCTAGTACTAGGATGGGTGACTGAGTTCTACACCAGCTGTGGGATGTGTCTGAGTTGGAATTTCTTTTTGTCCCCAGACTTTCATAAATTCTAGTGCACTACTCATGTCTCTGATGACTGTTCAGCTTGAGCATATAGACCGAAAGACTTTTCGGCCTTGTTAGTTTTTATGTTAAAAGTGACAAACAAGGCAAACAAAGGGCTGGGAATGTTTTTTATGAAAAAAGCTCCAAGAATGTATAAAATATGAATATATGTCACTGTAAAAATAAATTATAACTTATTATAAAAATACTCTATATTTAGCCAATACTCAAATGCCCATTCTATTTTTAAAACTTCCTTTCATCAGAGCAAAATCTAACTCTCCAAACATGGTTTGACAACAAAGATTCCACTAGAAATTTAAATTACTTGTTTCAAAAGTTTGAATGATAAAATACTTGTTTGAATGATAAAAGTATCTATATATAAATATTTTTTTTCTGGCTTTAGAAAGATGGCCAATACTTTTACACCACCCACTAAAGCTAACAAGAACAAATCCAGCAAACCTCTTCTGTTGACCTGAAGTCATTAGATGACAAGTGGTCACAGAGAATTGTGAGGTTGCAGGTGCCGGTCATGTGACTACAAAGATCTCCATACAACGACTGGTAAAGTTTGTAAGAAGAAATCCAGCAAACCCCTTTCTGTTGACCTGAAGACACTAGATGACAAGTGGTCACAGAAAATTGCAAACTGCAAGGCAATGGTCATGTGACCAGATTTCCATATAATGACTGGTAAAGCTAGCAAGAAGAAATCCAGTAAAAACCTCTTCCGTTGACCTGAGGACATTAAATGACAAGTGGTCACAGAGATTTGCAAGGTTGAAAGCGCCTGTCATGTAACTACACAGATTTCCATACAACTACCTTGGTGATCTCTGAGAGACCCTACTTCCTCCAGTGATGAGTTTTACCGGTACAAGTTCTGGTCAGACTACCAGTGGGGTCTCTAGTCAGCCCTTTTCGCCCTCCCTAGTGGACCCTACTTCAGTACAGGTGCTCGGGCAGGTCATCAGTAAAATGACTGCAGACAACCTAGGGCTACTGAGAACCGATTACAGAGGACTGATCTTCTTGAACCGGTTATAGAAGTTCCTTCAGCTAGAACTCCAGGCCTGTTCGTGATTACAGGCCTATCATTGTGACTATTGAAATCCCATTCTCCCCCAGTACAGAGCTTTTCCTGGTTCCAGTTCTGTTCAAACTACCAGTGGGGTGTCTATCAGCCAGTGATGAATGTTTCTGGATCCAGTTCTGCTCAGACTGCCGGTTATGGTCACACAGAGAGCCAGCCATCAACTCTTTAGCGGTACCAGCTCACTACAGGACATGACTGGTCTACCAGCCTACTGATGATGTTACCAGTGACACTGATGTGCAATTCACCAGACCGGTCACCCAGTCTGTCGAAACTGGTTAAACAAGATTACCAGTTTCAGAGGAATGTTTTCACCCATACTGGAAAAGTGCTAGTCTTTTGTCTACAAATTGCCATACAGAAGTGGTCCAGCAGTTACATGTACTGCGACGTCAAGTGTTGACAGCAGGGCCTTCAGCCACCAGTTACAGAGTTTTTCTTTTAGAAAACGCTCAAACCTGCCTGTTGAAAACATGGGCCACCATAGAGACCAGCCCCAAATTCAGAAGAATCTACCAGGAAGGCTTCACACCAGAAATGACCAACTTTGTCAACCAGGTCAAGGTCAGGCAGGTCAAGGCAGAAGAAGTGGCTCAGTACCCTAAATAATTTCTAAGACTCAGAAATTAAAATGGAAACACTGGGAACCATAATAACCTCCCTTCAGCCAGGAGAGTGGCCACCATCCATAGGCTTCAAGGTTGCCTACTCCCATACGCCAATTCAAACCCAAGCATGGAATACCTGCATTTTTCAAATGCAGGGCCATTCCTACCAGTTTAAGCACTCCCATCTGGTCTGGTCACAGCACTCAGGGAGTTGTGTAACAGTTGTGGGGAAGGAGGCCCAATTATGGGATTACAAAAGGTATAATAATCCACCAGTACGGCTGCTTGGTCAGAACCACAACCCACCAAGCCTGTCTCTATCATACCCAGGCTCTAGTAGCTATTTGTCAGGGGTAGGGCTGGTTGCTAAACATGGAGAAATCAGAACTGGACCCCAGGCAAGTCTTCCACTTCATAGACTACCTGTTCCACCTGGACGAGGGCAAGGCCAGACCTGCCCGGGAATGCTGGCAGACCTTAAATGCAAAAATCCAGAAACTTCTCTCCAAACCCGATTGGGTAGCTGATGTCCCTGATAGTTTTACTTACAGCCACAGAGAAGCAAGTCCACCTAGGTCACCTCCACATGAGCCAGATATAGTGGCACTAGAGATCAACTAGAGGGTACAGGAATCACTGGAAAATATAATCCCAAGATGGTGGCTCTAGGAAGACAATATGATTCAAGGCCAACCATTACACCCCCTCAGTTATGCTCTGCAAACTTCACAGACACGTTAAAGGTAGGGAGGGGCACTCACTTAGGGGAGTACACTGCAAGGGGAGCCTGGTACCTCCAAAACCATTAGTGCTCACAGCCACAGACAACACCACTGTGGTTTCCTGTATGAACAAGGATGCAGGCATGAAGTTGGGTCCCTTGTGTACCCTACTTTGGAGAAACCTGACCCAGAGCTCCATTAAACATGTGACTCTCAAAGCCAGACACACGCCAGGCCGGCTAAATGTGATAGAAAACAAACTATTTAGCCTAGGCCAGACAATCCAGACAGAATAATCTCTCTTTCCAGAGGTCTTCCAGTTGATTTGCTCCTGGTGGCATCAGCCTCAAGTAAACCTCAAGTTCGACAAAAAATTGCCTTATTTTGTATTAGCGGTACCAGACCCCCTAACGTGGGCAGTAGATGCAGTCAGCCTGCATTGGGAGAATTTGCACCCTCTTGGACAAAGTGGTGGAGAAGTTGCAGGACTACCAGTGCAAGATAATTATTCCGATTGCTCCAGGGTGGCCCAACATGCTTTGGTTTTCAGATCTAGTGGCCATGTAGAGCCAGATCTGCCCAACCTGCCCAACTCAACCATCCAATCAGATCCTTCACAGAAATTTGTCAAACTTGAATTTTTACGCCTGGCTCCTAGAACCTCAGCTATCATGGAACAGGGATTCCCTGAGTCAGTGGTGGCACGAATTGAGGCTCCTCTGAGAGTCTCAACCAGATCAGTCTGTGAGGCAACGTGGACCATCTTCATGAAGTAGTGCCACATCAATCATGTAAACTTCAGGCCACCCCCTATAAATTCTATAGCTGACTTCCTGCTGTACCTGTTCCAAGACAAGAAACTGCAGCCAAGTAGATCAGCCATTGCAGACAACAGGGAAATTCGCCCATTAATGTTGGATAGCTTCAACAGAGACAGATCCAAGGATTGGAGGGGCTTCCCCTGGAATCTTTCCCTGGTGCTGCACCAGCTCACAAAGACTCCTTTGAACCCCTTAAGGAAAAAACACCTTCAAAACTGTCTTCTTGAGTTCAAGCAAACACAGGAGTGAGATCCATGCTTGGCCAAGTAAGACAGCAGTCAGACTCGCCAAAGGTGCCTTTTTGCCTGTCACCAAGTTTTCTTTCCAACAACGAGCTGGTCAAAGATGGTCCAGACAGTGTGGCCTTGGTGGCTATCCCAGCCCTGGCCCCAACTCTGGATAAATCACTCAAGGGTCATAGGTCCCTATGTTCAGGACCTCAGACCTCAGTTAGAACAAGGAGCTGGTCTTTGTCTCCCTCAAGAAAGGGACATGGATATGTCCCCTGCCACTATCTCCTCATGGATTAAGCAGACCGTTACCCTAAGCTATGAGCTCTCTGATCACCAATCCCTCACATTTCATCAGATTAAAGCCCATGATGTTAGGCCCTTTGCTGATTCTAAGGCCTCCCATTCGGGAGTTTCCTTAGAACAGTTGTTATCAGCCTTCCATTGGAAATCACAGAACACCTTAACAGTTTTATCTGCAGAATGAGGCTTGGGATGATTCAGAGCTTTTCCATTTGGGCCCGGTAGTGGCTGCTCAGCAGGTCCACTAGTAACCTTTATTAACTGAGGAGTATTGTATGTATGTATATATTGTACATATTTGTATTATAAAATCCAAAAAGCCTGTGATGTGCTTCCTTCGAGAGGTTATTTTCGTGGGACTGAACTTTTACCTCTCTTTTCATCTGTTAAAAAAGGGGGGTGGCAACATCGGTACATTGCCGGTGACTGGGTCACCAGTAGCTGACCTTTAGTACCTACCGGAGTCCAGGTTGGGGTCATTTTTTACCTTAACTTTTGAGTTCACTTGAAGTCCGTAGTAAATGACCTGCCTACCAAGCGGTGGTTACTCAGCAATTGTCCATAAGGTAAGATGCATTAACGTACAAAAATTGCAAATTTAATAAGTAAATCAAATTTAATACCTTAAAATCTTTAATACCTTACCCAACAGACAGGTAAGGCCCTCCCAACCTACCCCGCTATCAGTTTTCTAGGGGTTAATTAGGTTTAGACAACAAAAAAGATGCCTTGACATCATGTTGTCTAGACATGAAGGAAGTATAATGCGCCACCTAGCGAATATACACTACTCGTCCGGTCCTGCCAATGGTTTACACAGGGCAGCTTTTTTTTGGTATAGCATTGTCCATTGGGTAAGGTATTAGCTTATAAAAATTTAATTTACTTATTAAATTTGCAAATGAATGCAGTATTCATTGCCCATTTCATAAATAGGGAATATCATGTATAGACAAAGATGAAAATTCTTTCGATCTACAGGCACGAACAGTAGGGCACTGACATCTGAGCTTGGAAGCCATCAGAGACATGAGTAGTGTACTAGAATTTATAAAAGTCTGCCAACAAAAACAAAGTCCGAGTCAGATACATCCCATGTCTGGCATAGAACTCAGAAAGTCACCCATCCAAGTACTAACATAGCCCATTGCTGCTTCACTTCAGTGAAGAGAAGGATACTCATCATGCTACACCACAATTCATGCAAGTCCGGTGACAAAAAAAACCAAAAAAACAGGAAAAGTGATCTGTAGAAACTTGAGAAAAATAGGTTTCATACATACAAATGTTTTATTGCTTTAATGCCACTGTAAATATTAATCACTGTAAAAAATGTATATATTTCCTACAATTAGTTATTAAGTAATTCAAATAAATCCGTCTCCTTTGTCTCACTGCATCAATTAGTTATTAAGTAATTCAAATAAATCCGTCTCCTTTGTCTCACTCCATTATAAATTATAAAATAAAACTGAAGTTTATTTCAGTCACAGCTAGAGAGTTCACTTTTTGGAATACTCGGCTCTTTTTGTCTGAATACTTTTTATGTCCGTTCTTTTAGGTCAATGCTTTTTGTCCAAATAATTTTGGTCTCTAACCCATGTGGCGCACACTACTTGAGAAATGTGTATTTTAAAATATGTGGTTCAGTGTTATGAATTGTTTATGAGTTATTAAAAAGTTATTTGTTCCTTGAACCAATGAATTAAATGTGTTATATATCTTTTTTCTTTATTTGGGTTTTTCCACGTTGGCATGCAACGATATGTCCACATATGATATATCCTTGCCCTGGATAACATAAGGCCCCCCCACCCCCTTCCTGTGGCATAGCTGTTACAAGATACACACATCGATCGGACATTATCCCAAAAGGAATTTTCGACCACTCTCCTGGCATGGGGCAGTATGTAGTTGAAGATTCTTTGATCAGTTGGCAAATCCATGGAGCTGAGTGGGTTCATCAACAATGTTCTTCAGGCAAAGGCCTTGCTGCATATCAAGAAGTAAAGCATGTCTCTGTCATCTCCAGGCAGACGTCATCTTCAGGTCATATTCAGCAAAGATTCTGTGCATTGGAAAATCCGTTGGTGCCCATATCAAGCCACAGGAATTTGTAATTGGTATCTTCTAACGAATGGAGGATGGTTGAATAAACCCCTGTAATTCAGTAAATAGAGCCTTCATAGTTTGGACATCTAATTCTATCAATTCTATGTGTCCTATCAATGGCCCCAAAAATATGACAAAGATTCTGTTACCATGAGAAGCTGACAGAAACCTTCTTCCACTATTAGAGCATCCTGAATCCTGAATTTTATCTGCATATTCTGCCACAGTTGCATAAAGCTTTCTCTGCCAGTCATGGATATAACAGTGTGGGCTGTACAGAAATCGTACATAGAATTCCTGTAACTTTCCCCTGTGGCGAGATACCTCAAGGCGATGTCAAGTTTGGGATCGACTGTTGATAGCCTTCCTGTAAAATGTGTCATATTTTCTTGATCCATGAAATCACCGCCACCATTAGCTCATGAATCCATCCTAATAAAGTTTCTGTATTCTCCAACATCTATATTCTGGAGTTCTGTCATCAGCCTGTAATAATGTCCATAGTCAAGCCTTCGGGCAAGCCATCGTTTCACCCAGAACATCCACTGCTTGGGTGGATTCTCCCTCCTCACACGGTCTCTGGCATCATCCAGTTCTCTCTGCACTTGTAACTAATGGCTTCACTGAATCAATCCCCTGTATCTGTAATTGTTTCATCTTGATAGCTATTTTGGCAGCCGTTTTGGCACCCAAGTTTAGTGATAAACAAAGACAAGCCATTCGTCGGTAGTCTTTGTAGTGTAGTATTGTATGTTTAACCTAGGCATTAACTGGAGTGGTGGCATCCTTTCATAGAAGGCTGTGAATTATCTGGTAATTATGGAAATTCGAGATTCCAAATGGGAACTGCCTCTACTCAGATTACAAACCTCTTTTCCTGAGGAGTTGATATCTCCTAGCATGTGTGAGTGCTTTATGAATACCATGTTTGTGTGTACATGTTTCAAAAACATGTGGTACACATTTGAGGCTTAAAAATGGCTGTACATCAGACATGGTGCTTATAGCAAGTATTTCTGCTTGATGTTGGACACTCCCTTTTTATTACAACACGGATGAATTATTTTAATTTTGTGCTGTACATTTTTATTAGTAGTATTATTACTATTATTACTATCGTCATCATCATCATTGATAAATTGTTTGGGGTTTACCACCACTTTTAATAGATTTTATAAGTCATATCATGGTGGGTACTTCAGATGATGGAGGAAAGTAATGTATATTTGTGATTGCACATAAAAAGGCACTATCTTATTTTTCAAGAAATATCTTTGTCTTGTTATGATCTTGATTTTGTGATAAAATAACAAGATACAAATTTATTCAGTTCATAAGCAATTCAATCAATAGCCTTGATATCTATTTTAGCTAATTATCTTAATTGATCAACTTAATAACTCAATTTAACGGTTTATTATCCTGATAATTCAAGATAATTATCTTGATTTATTGATTTCTTAAATTAACAAATCGAAATAATTGCCAAGACATTACATTTATCAGTTCCCTATCCTCATTGCAACTTATTACTTCAATAAATCAATGCAATTACCGACACAATTTTCAATGATAGTGTTAATTTTTGTAATTGTCTTGAGTCATGCAGTATCAACCAACCTGTAAATACATCAATGCACGTACATGGACATATTCTGGTTTTCATCCTCACTGAGTCCAGTGTTGTTTAAACGTTCTGTTCACTGGGTTCATCTCTGACCATGCACTTGTGCTGGATCAGCTAGAATATACCAGCCTTCTGTATCCAGGTCTAGCAATGTTACCTTTTGGAATTAACAAAAGATCAAAATGGACAGTTTGCATAGTGATCATGCTAACTGTTCATTTGTTAGATGCCCTGGAAGTGCTTATGATTCATAAAAACTATGGTAGATCTTACGCTCTGCATTGCACTCTGTTCCTGAAACTGTACTTCTCTCCCATGACTCCAAGAAATGTCTTACCAACCGCTTTGTGATCTTTTTCTCAGATGAAATGACCAAGCCCAGTGACCCCTATTCCAGTACTGACTCTTTCACACTTCCTGCTCCTTTAGGCCTACCTAAATTTGACTTTTTAACAACTGTTTCTGATGAAAAATTCAAAAGGCAATAATGAAATAACCTATTAAATTTTGTTTGTTTGATCTATGGCTTACGGTTTTTGGTTAAGGAGTCTCTAGACATTCCTCTGCCCTCAGTCACTAAACTTGTCAATTTTTCCCTGTCCGAAGTTGTTGTTGCTGCTTGTTTCAAAAATCATGTTGTCACTCCACCGAACCACTTGCGGCAGGCTTTGTTTCATCTCTAAACATTTTGACTGAGTTGTCACTTCCCAGTTAAATGACTAGGTCACTTCTAACAGAATTGATAATGTCAAACAGTCTGCTTATAAGATGGCTCACTTGACTGGCGTTGGTGATATAGATCTGCACTGGTTCAAGTCTCACGTCTCCAATCATTCTCAGTGCAATAAGATTGGTTCTGTTTTATCTGATGCTGACTATGCATGGTGTGCCACAGGGCTCTTCCTTGGTCTAACAAATTCCTCATTGTACAAAACTCTCAGCAAAGTTTCTTTAAAATCTGCTTTACATAACCTTTCACCGTTCATATGCATATGATACCCAGTTATATGTTCATTTAAACATGTGGCTTTGACAGGTTGTAAACCTTAGATAATGTCAAAATGTGGTTGTTTGCAAACAAGCTGACGTTTAATCCTGATAAAAATTCATTATTTTTTGGTTCAAATAAGCAATTGGGGAAAAACAAAAGAAGTTTTTCCCAGTCAATATACTTGGCAAATTCGTCTCTCCTGCTGCAATGGTCGGGAACCTTAATTTATGGTTTGACACTGATTTCACTTTCTCAAGGCATATTCAGAACACCTGGCTGACGATTGAACATTACTCTCTATTTAGGAATGTCTTAATGGTGCATATGTCCCTACTAAGTGGCTATCACAAATATTTTAAACCTATTTATAAATCTAGACAGAAACAATACAAAACATGTAGAAGTCAGGCTGATGTGGTGTTGCTTGAGTTTCTACACTTTGCCTCATCAGTATGTAAGTGGACCAAACATTTTGGCCTCAGCTTTGCACATGATGCTCCAAAGATTTCGAATTATTTGCATGTGATGTATGTTTAGCCACTTATCTCGACTCATTCAGAAGAAAGCTGAAACCCCATCTTCAAACTCTAGTTTTGCCACTCTAGTTTCTGGCTATATCCCAGTATTTCTCTGTGGTGCTGACTCCTGTTATGTCTCTATTAACATGATTATGGATTTTGCTTTTCTTGATAATGCACCAAGAGTCTTAGATACATGCAATTTTCAACTGGTAAGGTCCTCATTTCCCAGTGGCCTAGTGATTAGTAAGTTTGACATCTAATCACAGCCTGGCATCTCTGTGTGCCTAAGTCATGGGCAGTTGTATGGGATGTAATTCTTATTCTAATTGGACTTTTATAGCGCTTAATCTCACCTTTACAAAGAGGACTCTAAGGCACAGCAGAAACAAAAACAGTCAACCAATTTCAGTACCCAGGGACAAAAAGAGGTCAAGCACCACAGAGAAAGCCTGAGGTTGATTAAGACTAAGATGAATATGCCTTGGTGTACAGGTAGGTTTTAAGATGCTTTCTGCAAGAGTCTAGAGGGAGACTCATAAATCTCATCAGAAAGAGAATTCCAAACAGTGGGGGCATCAAAAGCAAAATTATAAGCAAAATGTTTTGCTAAATTTATGAATAGAAGGGTAGAACTTTGGAATGACAAGGAAATTATCACCTCTCTGACTGTGCCTGGTACTATAAGAAGTGCTTATAGAAAGAAAGATATGTAAACAAGTGTATCTCTTTTTAAAACTCTACCATGTTTACCAGGGCGATAAAACACAATTTCTTAAGCACAGGAGTTATACTGGTGTATCTACTGTTCAATACAATTCTGGCTGCACTGTTATGGGTGCACTATAATTCACATAAATTGCACTTGGTGACACTCCTGAAAAGTGAGTTGCAGTAATCCAACAGGCTACTAACAAGAGCATTAGCAGAAGCATCAAGAACAAAAAATTGCCTGACGTGTCTGAAGTCACCAAACAACTTTTGCAGAAATTCCAAACATGTTTGGACAAACAAAAATCACTGTTGAACCACACGCCCAAATTCTCAAATAAAACAGAGAAGAGAGGACTACACAAAATATCATTTCAAAAACATGCTTTGAACTTTTCCTTCTGACTTTTCAAACCAAAGATGATAAACTCAGTCCTGTAATGATTTGCTTTTAGTTTACTAGTTGACATCCACGCTTTAACATCATCTACGCACTTGTGCAACTGTTCTAAGGCAGCAGATGTATTCTTCTCGGATAAATACACAAAACTTGGGTGTCATCTGCATTAAAATGAAACTTTATTCCTTTGTGTTTACCAATAATCAAAATGTGAGGTATAGTGTACAATGAGAACCACTAACGACCCAGGACAGAACCTTTCGGATGAAAAATACCAGTTTGCAAAGTATCAGACAAAGGAGAACCAGTCTTTATTGACTGATTATACTCAGTGAAGTAGGAAGTGATCAATTTGAGAACAGAACCCCCAACTCCAAACCAAGTCTGAAGACAACTGAAAGAGTGGAATGATCAATGGTGTCAAAGGCGTCAAGACAGGTCAAGCAATACTAAGACAGTCGGTTCACCTCTTCAAGGATAAGTGAATTTCATGTTTATGGACAGAAGAGCAGTATCTGTTGAAAGACCTGCCTTATATGTAGACTAGTATGGGTTGTTTAAGTTACTGACATGGATACATTCTAACAGTTGCTCAGCATCCAAGAGTTTAACCAATTTTGATATCATACTAAGGCCAGGTATAGGGTGATAGTTCCTCATGTCATCTGCTGGAAGATTAACCTTTTTAATAAGAGGAGTAACATCAGCAATTTTGAAACCATAAGAGAGATATCCTGCATGAGTGAACAGTTGAACAACTTGAACCTTGAAACATTGATTTTGCCTTTTTCAACTGTTAACCATTGTCGATAAAATGAATTAAAGGAATATCCACACCAACATCAATATCTATACAATGTTACAAGTCCATGTAATTTGTTTTTTATTTTAGTTAATTCTCTAACTTTTATTAGATCAGTGTATGGCATCAGGCTGTACTGTAGACTTCGTGTCAAATGATCAATAACGTTCTTATTTTTGCTTAATTTAAAAGAACATCTATCCATGATTTCCAGGCACAGATATAACTGATGAAATAAAGAGACATTGTAAACAAAAGAGGAGGAAGAGAGATACCCTGTATACTGATGACATAGAAGATCCCCTTGAAGAGTTGATCTTTACGTTTGATCCAAACTATGTTCCAAGTGTGAGTACTCAACTCTATGTACTAAATTTGCATATTTTGACATAATATTTGTATTTTACACACTTTTTAAGTACTATAACAGGGGGATTTCGTGACAGGAATGTGCATTGGCACAGGTTCAATGTACAAAATATAAATAAAAGAATTAAGGATGAATAAAGGATAGCAACTAGACGATAAATGCGATAAAAAAATATTGTATGGCATCAAGATATACAACAGGTCTACATGGTGCTGTGACAAATCTTAGATTTCTATCTCTCAGCCTCTTACGTGGAAGAATAATTGGACAGATAATACTGCAGTGGCTTACTGTGAGCAGTTTTTCTCAACCGACAAGAAGCCTGTGGATCTCTGTGGCAATGTGGCAGGAATCAACATCACATCCAGCATAAATGACTGTGTCAGGGACATTCATGTAAATATATAGAATTTATTTTCTCATTATGTGCCATTAGTTTGTACATTAAAACAAATAGTATATGCCGAGTGATCAGATTGCATTGTCAATCTTTTGCTTGTGTGGCAGCTGACCATATGTTATGGTCTGAAGCATTATAACCGTCACTTACTTTGACCTTTCCTCAAAAACAACAGCACTGATGCCAATGCTCACTCCGATGGATTAATCATTGTTTATGGCATGTGCAATACTTATGAATAATTTTCTACCTGCCTGCTTAAAGGACTTTTCTCTAATTACCTCTGCCAATGAGATGCTATTTTCATGGCCTTTGGTATGTTTGTCTGTTTGTTAGGATTACCATGACTGGTCTCCAGTCTTCCAAGTGTAAACAAACGGTTAACATGCTCATGTTACATTATATACATTCTCTCTTATCCTGCAGTTAAAATTACTGTCAGAAAAATGCCTCAAAGTAAGAAGCCTTTGGAAATCAAAATCACTTGTGACAAGAGTCAGGGCCAATCATTTGTACATTATTTCTTCTATACTTGAAACCCCAATAAGTACAGACGTGTTCTCCAGTTAAGATGAGACTTTTTTCTACAATATTTTTGAAAACAATTACCAGTCTTACATTTGAGGCCATGTATGAGGCTATATTTGGTCTGAGCTATTTTGCAAATGGACAACTAGTTTGACACTTTAAAGAAAATCTGCTGAAATGTTTGGTAACTCCAAAGATAGGGTTTTCAAATGTTTTGTAAATATTTAATCTTTTTCTAATCAGCATTTCTAATCTTTAATGGGATATTTTAAGGCTCTAAATGCAATATGCAAGGAGATAATAGAAGGGAGAATGAGGGTGGGGGTTAAGATGATCAATTTAATGCGTGTTATAGTTACCTTGTTCAAAATCAATAAATTACTTATTTTTCCCCGATTGCTCTCAGAATCGTGTTGTCTTGGCATTTTTTATAACATTAATATTTATTTAAAATCATCTACTAGAGTAATAGTTTTGCCCGAACAACAATGATGAGCAGGTGGACCCAAACACTTTGTTTTGATCAGGTAACCTTGACAAAGGTAAACGGTCAAATATAAGTATGTAAAATATCCCCCATACCTAACTGCCAAAAACAGTTGAAAAGAGGCCATAGTGGGAAAGCTGGTAGTTTGCTTTGCTGTTGGTCGGCAGTTTACCGTACAGAACCCTAACAAACTGTATGTACTGGTTTCCTCTGCCCTTCCAACTACCCGTCGTGATATGACCTGTACAGTGTTGAAAGCGACGTAAAACCCCAAATAAATAAATCAAACATTTGTAGTGAGCAATAATAGAGGATTTTAGAGAACTTTATCAAAATAACCCCACATAGAATGCCTAAATTCAAGAACAGAATGAGGGCACCATTCTGAGTAACTTACAATTTTAATATAAAAATAATATTTTTACTGGTAAGCAACCTAAAACAGGCTTAATGTGACCTGTGACCCCAATTAAGGATAAAATTAGTAAGCAAGGCTGAAATAATATTTGCTCAGATATTGTAATTTTCGTTTGTACCAATTTTCTAACATTTGTGATTAAATCTTTAGCAAATGGTATAATAAAGCATTTTGATAACCTTCTATTATAAATAGGTTTTGTACTCATCATTTTTAACCTTTACAAAACGTTTCCTGTCAAATGTTTACAAACATAAGAAAGGTTAACTGGAGTATTTGGAGGCAAAAGGAAATGTTTTATCTTTTTGACTTCTATGTCCTAAACAAGATTTTGCTTTATCATTTAGAATGGAGTCTTGACACCCAAATAAATTAATCCAAAATATGGCAATTTCAAAGACCTCTGTCTATATAACACAACGGTTTCACACAAAACTGAGTGGTCTGGCCTTTTTTCGTTTTATATTTCTAGCTAGAGACTCTAGAATGTTCCAGAAAAAGAAAATGTAAATAATACAGACACCAGATGATACTGAAAGAATTGTAAACAAATATGTTTCCAGGAAAAACATATTAAAATTTGTTTCTAGTTTAGTACTAACTAGATCAGGCTTGTATAATAGAGACAAAAACAATTCAATATCCTTATATGACAAAAGAACTGTGCATCCATACACAACATTGTCTTTGTTGAAAGACATGCTGACAGAACGCCCCTATATGTCACTTAAGCCTCACTTACATCCTGTCGTACGTGCATAGACTCGTAAGTGTGCTGCAAATATTGTTGAAAAATATGAACGTAGCATGGCAGTGTGGTAGTAGAGATTTGCACGTGCAAACACGATGTATTCTTGCAGTAACAGTATCACAACCAGAAGATCAAAGAACAGGGGCCGGATTCACAAAAGGTCTCCAGTCTTAGCCAAATCTCAGCTGAGATTTGGCTCAAATCTGAGATTTTTGTCTCAGCTGAGATTCTGCTTAAGTTGAGATTCACGAAAGGAATCTCAGCTGAGACCAAAATCTCAGTCAAGTTTTGAGTCTCGACCAATCAAAACTGATGTAACATTTTGTTGAGATTAGTGGAAAGTAAATCTAAGAAAAATCTTAGCCTGAGATCTTTTGTGAATCCAACCTGAGCAAAAGGTCTCAAATCTGAGAAAAATCTAAGAAAAATCTTAGATTTGAGACCAAAACCTCAGATTTGAGACTTGAGACCTTTCGTGAATCCGGCCCCAGATTGTGACTAGCTACAGGTCGTACAGTGGGTTTATATACATGCAAGCTTCACGTGAGTGTATCTTACAGTATGTCTAAACAATGTAAGTAAATAGGGAGAACCAACAACACTTGCAAGAAGAATGCACGGGCCTAAGTCTCTCGTAAGATACCCTTGAGGCATGGATGTGTTTGTAGACATGCTGTGTGCACGCAGAGAAAATGTGCATGCCAATTTTCATTGCAGGGCCTGTGCGACCTTGATATTTTGTTCTAAAATCGCAAGTGTACCTTAAGGGTCCCTTGCAAATCAGCCGATTTTTCTCTGTAACCAGAACGTACGTGCACGTATGATAGGATGCAAGAGAGGCTTTAGTTTTTGAAAGCAAAACATTATTTATGTTGTTTTTTTACAGAAATCCAGCAGTGACTAGACATTTAACCAGAACAGGGTGATTGCAGTGCCAATTAACAAAAATATTTTCTTATTTTCGCCACTAACAAAATTTTCAGTGATATAAAAACTGAACCTTGAAATTCTGACCTAGGTTTATTGACAAGCAGTTAAATATGTTAACCCAGCATCAAAAGATACTGTCATTTTGGCCTAAATGGAATGTAACACTAACTAGTACCAAATCCTATAGTTATTGGATGCTTTTAAAAGTTATAAATATTAAGGTGAATATAATATAAATTTTAAAACCAATGTTATATGTTTTTCTTAAAACAGATATTGGGTACCACTGATTTTGCTGTGGTACACATGGGACTGATTGTGTCTGACTGTGTGCACGAGATTGAGAAGAATGACACTATGTTTATAACCCAGTCTGAGAATAATATAACCATAGCTGAAGACATTTTGCACAAACTCTGTCCAAACGACTGTATGCAGCAAGGGAACTGTGTGGATGGTATGACTACAGATTCATAAGCCATTACACACTGTATTTGTCCCAAGCTGGGGCATGTACATATGTTATTTACCAGCACCCCTTACTACCCATAACTAGCATTACAAATTTGTCGACAAATAATTACTATTCATACAAAATGGCTGATTTATCATGATAAACCATATAATATTCACACCTGTGCACCTACACACTAGTATTGTATGTGTCTTGTATATAATTTTTCTTGAAAAGAAACAGTATAAACCTTTTGTCACCTTTTTGCAGGTCAGTGTGTTTGTAATAATGGCTTCACAGGAGAAGATTGTGCTGACAACATCACTCATGTGCCCAAGCTGTTTCATTTGCCATCCGAAGCCCAGTGTGACCAGAAGTCCAGACCCTGCAGATCAACACCTGTCTTTGGAGACCTGTTTATTAATGGTACAAATCTGCAGTGTCGTGTAGACATCTGGAATGTAAGGACCATGTAAAAACATTACATGTAGAGAAATAACCAAGAGATTCTATAATGACCTAGATACTGCATACTTAGATGTAACCAAGGATTTTAATACATATTTAGATGAAATGGTGTATTGTAAATAAGAAGAATTTGTTTAAAGAATATAAAATAGGATATTTAATAAAAAAAATTTTACTCAGAGTAAGAAATGAGAAATATCCACAGCATTCAAAATTGGCCCATCACTAAACCTCCTTATATTTTGTTGACCTGTGGTGTGTGCTATATGCATTTGTCATTTTGGTTAGTTTCCTTCTGCTTTCTCCATACAAAAGGAACTGGCAAAAAGCCTGATTATTTTGTCTTACTTTTAAAGGGAGCGCCCAGTCACAAGTCTGAAATTTAGTATCTCTATATTAAAAATCCAATGTAAATTTGATTCTTATTCTTGATTTTGAATGTAGATATACATCATTAACTATAACTATTATAAATATGATCTTAAATTTGCACTCTTAAGAAGTGGTATTATGCTTCAATTTGTGTTGAAATTGAAACTCAAGAAAGCTATACATTACAAAGAGTTTTTGAATTCAAAATAGTTTTGTATATAACCCAACTCACATATTTGAATAAGACAAAAATAAAGAATAAAAAAAACTATACATTTTATTATGTGCAATTTTTTAAATTTGTAACTTATTTATATTATTCCTTCAAAAAGTAAATAACGAAATGATGAAAATTGTTATATTCTTTTAATTGATCACCAATCAAAAATTGTGAATATGAAAAGGAATATAATATTGGTCTAGGAATGTATTTTCACAACTGTTCCCAAAATGACTATGGGGATTCTTTGGGCGCAAAATTCCAATGACAATTCTTGTTAATTTTTTTTAAACTGTGATTTAACTGATCCTGTCAGTTTTTCTTTCTTTTGTGACATTTGACACTCCTAGGTGAACATGACAAATCGAACTGATACTGTTACTTCCCAAGCAAACTATGACCACTTCCAGAAGGTATTCTGTGAAATCCCTGAGACGACTGAAGTGCCAGTTATTGCAAGCATTGCCATCACCAATAACCAGCAGGACTTCTCTGAAGTAGTTTCACTACTGGTGCACAACAGTATATGCTGGAACTGTAATCTCACTACTGGTTGTGTTAAGAAGGTCAGTCTAAGAGAAAACGTTACTGTATTTTTATGCAGATGTAAACCTTCAGGCTTTAACAGTACAGGTAGAGTTTCAGTAGAAGACGTTATTTTACTCCAGGATTTTGGTATTGAGTCATACTTGGTCCTTTGATATGCATCACTTCTCCAGAAAGATGTCTACATTATGGTGACCTTATCCTTTTGATAACTTAATAATGTTGACTTCAAGGCTACAAATTTGTATTTGGCTATGTCTTCTTTTCTTTGTGCAAGGTGCAGCCATTTTTTCGTGTATTGAATTTTCATTGAATTTTAGCCTGTTTGTTTTCCATTTTTAACCTTTTTATTTAATCTCTCCAAATGATCTTCATTTTCAGACCAAATTGTCTATAGGTTTAGTTTTATGGCTGTTGATTGTTTTTTTTTATTTTATATAATTTGAAATGTAGATATATTAAATAATAAATATGTTTGAGGCTGCTGCTGTTACAAATGAATACCCTTTACCAAGCCACATCAAAAAATGAACATGTAATATTACAATGACAACATACAATATAGACCATTATTTGAGTTTGGAAACTTTAATGTGACCTCAATGTTTGTCTCTCCTCATCTTAGGCTTCCTCTTGTGTCATTGATGGGAAGTGTTTTGGTGACCGTGTATTCTCACCATCTGACGCCACTAAAATATGTTACCCTGAGTTGAATGAGTTTGAGTGGTCCACAAGTACGTATCACTTTTGTTTCACTTGTATGTATTTCATTATAAATAATGTTTGATTTCATTTCAAACAAACATAACACTGCTAACAATTCTTCAGAGGTTTCAATTTCATACTGCTTAACACACTTAAAAGAACTATATTATTCCCTTAATAATAGTAATAATAATAATAATAATGATGATAAAAACATTTGTATAGCATAAAATTGATGAGTATCCTCTAAAGCGCTGGAATCCAGAAAGGGACAGGCCGTAAACTAGCAAAGTCATAATCCAGTAAGTGCTTACAGGGGGAGTATGACTATGGTGGTGAATAACTTAGTTTAAACAGGTAACTCTTGAGTTGGCTTCTAATGCTTGAAGTGGTCTGTTGTGATCTCTGACACTAAGTGGAAGCCTGTTCAATTATACTGGTGCAGTCATGGATAAACCACGCCTGCCTACAACCTTTCCAGGATGGACTGAAGAAACTGACCACTAGACTTAATCAGAGGTGACAAAGAAGGGGTTGGGAGAAATTTGTGGCTTCAAAACTGGAAGGTTGTATTTGAAAAGATACAACATGAAATAGGAATTCAGTGGATTTGTCTAGTTATAGTGTGACATGACTCATTCTGTCTAATCTTAAAACAATATGGTAGAGTGTAAAATGATCTTTCTTAAGTTTAGCAACACTGCTCTCACTGATCCCATATAGTTGGTAATTACAGTAGTCTATTCGAGTATTGACCATAGCGTTAATGGAAATAGGTAAGTGTTTTAGCATGTATGATATAAAATTGTATGAGAATATAGTTCTCTTTTAAACTAAATGTGGTAAATAAAGACAGATATATGAAGAAAATAAGGCATTTCAGACACATTTATACTGTAAAATTGTCTGGTCTGTACTTCTTAACTATCTGAACATACTACAATTTCTCAAGAAGTCCGCACACAGTGTGCCCGACTAGCTACCTATCAACCACCAAGGGAGTTATACTCTTGGATGCATTTGTTTATTTCTGTTTGTATTTACTCATAAACTTATGACTGGATCTTAGGGGATTTTTTGTAGAACCAAAGGAATAAGAGACTAACTGGGAAAAACTGTTTCATACTCTGCAAATGAAAATAATTCAGGAATTGCTTACAGTCCAATTTCAATCAACATTTGGGTGAATTTATAATGTGGGGATACTGAGCTGCCTTGTCAATGGTCCCAATTTTATGCGTGCTTTCTCTTTAATTTTGACTTCCATTAGATTTTTTGGGTGTGGGGAGGGGATATTGTAATTCAGGTACAGTATTGAGACATGTGCTGCTTCCCACCATAAATCTTTAAAAGTTGATTTTAAAAGATTCTTTTGTGCTTATTAAATATATTTGATGTTTTCTTGAGTTAATTTAAAATGAAATTCAAGTAGAGACATTTTGCTTAAAACTGAAGAAGGGATTGTTCCCCTTATTCAAAAATAACCAATAAATATATAGGTTAGAAGTCATACCCTTTATCTATTTGCAGAAATCATTCATTTACAGCAAAAAAAAATCTTGTTGAACTACCTTTCACCTATTTTGTCCATCAAGAAGCTGTGTAACCTCAAACATTAACTGTATCAAGACATATCCCTCAACTAAGCACAAAACAGTAGGACACAATTATCACATAATAATCACTGGCTGTCAAATAGGCAATTTGTTGCAACTTTATACTGATTCATACCATATACGATGGAATCAATGGTGACTGAAGCTGAAGTGACATTGAAAATTACAGATTTACAGATACCATCACAAATTTCTATGTAAGGATAATGATATATGAAATACTGCCATGTGTAATATTTATATAGAGTAAGGAATCTAAAATTCGCCAGGAATCTAAAATTCGCCACCTCTAAAACCTTAGTTAATTTTATGAAGAAAATGATGTTTTGTCTTAAAATTGGTATTTTTCAGTTCACAAAGCCTTACTTTTTCTGTACATTCAACAAATCTCACCTCAATTCATTTATTTTATTAGTATTTCCATATGTGGCGAATTTCAGATATGGGGCGAATTTTAGATTTCTTACTCTACATAGGTAGATTATTCAGATATAAGTTTTCAGCTGATTTATGATATACTTTTAAATCATTATAAACCTGCTAACAGATACTGATTCAACCAGCACAGTATCAAAGCAAGACACTGATTCACCCATCACTGTATCAGACACTGAATTAACCAGTGTTCTATTAAACCAAGAAACCAAATTAATCAGCACTGTATCAAATGAAGCTGCAACTGGAAATGTGTCTGATCAAAACTCAACTGAGCAAACTACAATAAGACCTGGACCTGGAACAGAAAAAGATGGTGAGGATGATATAAAGTCATGGAAAACAGGCAGCAAGATTGGAGTGGTAATAGGTGCTGTAACTGTTGTGTTTGTACTGACCGTTGTTGGCAATGCATTGGTATATTGGCTGGTCAAGAGACGGTGAGTGAATTCTTTTAATATTTCAATAAAGGGTTTAGAATTACCTTGTCAACTATCATGACTATTTCTTTCTCACACGAACCCACAGTTGAACACAATTTTTTTTTCAGATATCTAATGTCACCTAAAGGTATTGCAAATAAATCAGTTTAATTATTGTTAAAAGCTTCATTTTTATTACCCTAATACATCTTTCCTAGTGGACAGATGCATTGTCTGAAGCCCTGCAGGTCCCTGCATTCTCAGCTGTGCTCTGGCCTTGACTAGTAGTGTCCTGTTTATATGCCAGCAGGCCTTAATGCCCTAAGGTCTCACTTGATTGAGAAACATACTTCCCCTTTTTGTTTAGCATGTGGCATGGGTAAATGTTTGGAATTTAATCAAAACTTTTATTGTTTTATTTATGTATAAACTGTGTGTTACTGCATAATATGTAGGTTGTAACACGCAAACACACTTGGCATCTTCAGGACAAAGGTTTGGGCCATGTGGCAATATTATGGCAGCTTTTGGCTCTTGTGATAAATGCGCAAGGTGAATGGAGAAAGGTTTAGAAAAAGACTTGCATAATTGGTGATATTGTATTTACTACTTGTGACTAATTGACAACGTGAAATTGTGGTTACCCCTCAAGGCCAGATAAACAAAGACAAAAAGTCAGGGGTTCTGATTTCTACCAATGGTGTTACAGTTCTAAGGGTCGTTGATCCTTCAGCTAAGGAAGTAATCTTCACAGTATTCTGTGCTGCTAGTTGCCGGTGGTACTTCTTCAACCTCAGTCTATCCCTATTAAAGATCTGGAAGCACTCAATGATAATTAGGATGGATGTTTTTCAAGACACAAAGCTTTGTTGTCAAGAGATAATATCTCATCAAGCATATAGCTCCCATTTCACCAAAAAACTAACTCCTCTGGCTCTATGTCCAGAACTCCTTTTACTGACCCTGGATCAGCCCACTTCTCCGGGGAGGCCTCTGGAAGATAATAAAGTAAAGGACAATAACAAACCAGACAAGAAGAAAAACTGACAAAACGAAGAGAAAGCGGGTACTAAGTTTGAAACCTGCAACCAACTTAGGAATGCTCCTCTATTCTGTTCTAGAGTCTTCGCAGACACTGTTTTTAATATTGCAGAGCAGGGCCCAAACCAGGACATCTTAACCAATACTCCAGACAAGAAGAAAGTGACAAAATAAAGAGAAAGCGGGTACTAAGGTTGACACCTGCAACCAACTTAGGAATGCTCCTCTATTCAGTTCTGGAGTCTTCCCAGACACTGTTTTTAATATTGCAGAGCAGGGCTCAAACCGGACAGCTTAGTCAATAGGGAAACCATCCCCCAGTCCCAATATCTATAACAAAAGCCATGGAGGCAGTTTTTCTTAGCAAGCCCATACTTTATAAATAACAATTACTCTTCAGTAGATCTAGCAAATCAGGATATAAAAAAGACTTTTTTCTAAAAAGGTGTGTTCTGACTCACCTCTTGTACAATGTCAACAGTAACAGTAAGGTTTAAGACCCTTTCATTGTCAGAAAGAATTAAATAATCTCAAAGATGTTTATTTTGTAGATCATTGTCTTTTTACACATTCTGTCAAAGTGTCCACAGTGTTGTAGAAAATCTTCATGTGTGAGGCTGAATGCAATATTTTGGCCAAGACTGGTAAACCCTAGGTTCAAATACAAGAATGGTCTCCATCTTAAAGGAATGGTACAAACTACCTGTCGAGATCACCCCAGATTATCAGTAGATAAGCCAAACACCTCAGGAACAGCTGACTGATGGAGGCATCACATTAGATGGTTTGGACCTTTCTGGCCTTCTACAACAGGCTGTTTCTGGTTACAAACCCAAACAGGAAGCAAGAGACCAATTTAGGATCTAAGTACTTTAAACTGATATCTCAAGACAGAAGCATTGATGAAGCAAACCTCAGAATCCATCAGACTCTCCCTTCAAGTGATACATAGGTCACCTCCCTCGATTTTAGTTATGCATATATCCATAACCTTATAAATGCAAGGTAAAGGAAATATCTAAGGTCCATTTTAAACAGTAAGATCCATCAGTTCAGAGCTCTTCCGTTTGGCCTAGCAACTGCTACTCTGGAGTTCACAAGGGTAGTGAAGGAAGTGAAATACATGGTTCAATCCAAATGTAGCGGAATCTACAACTGTTGACTAAACTGTTGTTTAGAGCCTTGTGTCAGTAAACTTCTAAACAAAATGCCCTGACCCACTTGGCTCTTAGCCAAGACTTGGGTTTGGTGGTAAACATAAACAAATCTGACCTTATCCCTAAACAGGTTTTAAACTTCATGGGGCATGATTATTACCTCTCCAAAGGCTTCATTAAGCCTACGTTGGAACGATGGCCAGCCCTAACACAAATGATTCAGACCTTGATGGACAATCGGACTTGCCGACAGTTACAGAAAAACAGATCATATTAGGGCGTTTCCACGAAACTTTAGCACCTGAAAAATCAATGGCCTATACTAGAGTTTATGGAAATAATTTCACAGTTCTCATATCACTCCAATTTCACCTATAATGATGGCTGGACAAAGACAACATCATGGTTAGCCTCTGTATCTCCATCAACATGCTCTAAAATCGTTTACAAACAGATCTAACAGAGAATGGGTTGTACACTACCAAAGGCCACATTACAAAAGGCCTCTGGTCAAAGCCAGAAAGCAAATTGCACACCAAAATTCCTGGAGTTAAAGGAAACATGTGTTGGGGGCCAGACAATTTTTAGTGCAATAGATAACGCAATCGTTGTGTTGTACACCACCAAGGAGGGGGTTGAAAGCAGGTTCACTCTGTGCCCTTCTCTGGAGGTTGCTTTCCTGTTACATCCTAAGACAAATAGCTCTGAGGGCCAGGGTCTTTAGGTCACCTAAATGTGATAGCAGATAAACTCAGAGAAGCTGTTGTTTCAAACAAAGCAGTCTTTCTTGCAGGAGGTGTTCCATCATCTTTGTTTCAGATGGACCTGTTTGCCACTACATTCAACAACAATCTTTCACTTTTGTATCCCTCGTCCAAGATCAAAAAGCCTGCTAGGTGGATGCACTTAATCTAACCTAGGGGAATCATGACAAGTATATGCTTCTCCCAGTATCAATCCTGGGAAGTGTTAGCACCAAAGTGTTTGATAAGAGGTGCAAAAGAATGATCCTTAATGCATCAGGCTGGCATAGCATACTCTGGTTTTGGGATTTAGTGAACCTGTCAGTTCAAGTACCACTTTCTCTGTCATGTCTGCAGACCCTTGTTAACATCAAAGATCTCAAAAAGGACACAGAACTGGTCTTTGCCTCATTTAAGAAGAATTATGATAATAATATAGCCCCTGCAACAATATCTTCTTTGGCTAAACTGATTTTCTGCTATCAACTGTCTAAAGATGCTTTAACCCAACATTAAGTTAAATGTCATGTGTCAGGGCCTTTGTGGCATCTAACACCCTCCAAGGGAGAGATTCTTTTGCACAACGCCTTCAGACAATTTATAATGAAAGATGTGGCTCGGGCTGATTCAGAGCTCTGTTATGTGAGTGTAGTGGTTGCAGCACAGCAGATCCACTGAAATTTGATCCTCCAGTTTCAGTCAACAGTTTGTATAACTTTTACACCTTAGAGAATAGACGCTTATCTTTCACTCAGGACCTTTTCATTCCCCTTTGTGCTGTCATGAAAAGAATAAGTGACAGAAAGACCTTTTCATTCCTCTGTATGCTGTCATGAACAAGAGTGGCAGACGAGGAGAGGTCTCACTCCTATTTACCTTCCTCAGTTCCACTGAGTAGCTATTCTGCATCTGTCCACTAGATAAAAGGCAATAAAATGGACAATTGAGTACGTAAATTAAATTTAGTTAATTACATAAAGTTAATACCATACCTAGTGGACAAGAGAATTCCCACCCTACCTTTCCCACAATTATTCATATCAAAGGGGGACAAACTAAAGGTAGGAAACAGAAACAAGAAGTACTTTGCTGTATCCAGCAAGAACTTGGGGCATTAAGGCCAACTTGTGAGTGAACAGGACAAGTCCAGCCCAGAGCACAGTTCAGAACATTTTCCTAACATTTGATAGGACCCAAAGGGCAAATGCATCTGTCCACTAGGTAAGATATTAATTTATAAAAAAATTCATTCATTATTAAATATTTCAATTTATTATGAACCAGTCAATAAGCAAAACCCACTTGCTAGATTTCAGTTAATGTGCTGAGAAAACTGACCAGCAAACTGCCCAAGTAGCAAAAAATTTATGTCGCAATATTTATGGATTATTTCAATGATTATTGCTTTCCTAGTTTAAGGAAACTGGGCAGACATTTATTGGTGTTATGTTTCAGTATGTTTGTATTTCCTTTTTTAAATGTTTCATTTAGTAATTTATACAGAGATTTCCACCATGCTTTACCTGTATTAACTTATAAATCATGAAATAGGTAGTTACAAAAATTGAATATGCACAATCCCACAATTTTTGGCGATCAATATGTAATTAGTAACATGATAAAATCAAGTTGTATTGTTAATAATCAATAATTTAATTTTAAATTTCTATGTTCTATTCTATTTCAGTAAACGTGGGAAATTTGAATTGAACAACGATGGCATATAAAGTAACTACAAAGAGAATGTTACAAGCAGATGATTTTGAAATTCAAATACGGCTCTCTCTAGAAACCCTTTAATTGACTCTACCCCCTTTCCTTGTAATTTAGCCTGAGTTCTCTCTTAGGCCCATACTTCTAGAAATAATTTTGTTGACATGTGCACTATCCTAATGCACTGCTGATGTGTCTGATTGCTTTGCAGCTGGTGCATGTAGACCAAAACAAATTTTGGCCTTGTTTATTGCAGAAACACTCATAAGATATATCATTATATTGGGTAATTTAAAAGAAAAAAGCATACAGAAAATTATATTTCAAATATTTATTTACTTGACTTTTTACTTCAGAAGTAAGGTGGTTTTTTTATCAAATAAGAAATGTCAGAGAAATTTGTAGTAAACAAACTGATGTTCTTATATCCACTCGAGTTCATTACTTTAGATACATATCACATCTGATTTTTTCATTCTTGATATTAAAATTGACTTATTTTACTTGTGCAATCGAAATTGTGGATAATAAGTTTAAAGTAGCCCTTGTAGTGAGTATGTTTTTAAATTTTATATCCTGAACAGCCAAAACTAGGTAATTTTAGTTACATACATTCAAGTTCACATACATATGTGCAATAATTCAAATGTAAAACTAGACTTATGCCTAGCTTTATTGCATGCTGGCGGTGTATCCCCGAACATAGCAAACCTGTAGAAGCAATAGTAAGAGACCTAGAGGCTAAAGATTCCTAAAGTTATAAGCATTTGTAAGTTTGGCTGTCCTCGTTTGACCTTGAAGGAGGGGCTAAAGGTCAAATTTGACCACATCAGAAGATTCCCATCCCATGATTATCTATAAGTTGGTTTCACATTGCCAACCTCTAGGACCAATAATAAGCGAGTTATAAGCACTTTTAAGTTTGGCTATCCTCGTTTGACCTTAAAGGAGAGGCCCAAAGTCAAATCTGACCACACTAGAAGATTCCCAGCCCATGTTTTCTTACAGGTTGGTTTCACAGTGCAAACCTCTAGGAATAATAATAAGCGAGTTATAAGCACTTTTAAGTTTGGCTATCGTCGTTTGACCTTGAAGGAGGGGCCCAAAGTCAAATGTGACCACATCGGAAGATTCCTAACCCATGATTTCCTATATATTGTTTTCACATTGCAAACCTCTAGGACCAATAATAATCAAGTAATAAGCACTTTTAAATTTGCTATCCTCGTTTGACCTTAAAGGAGGAGCACAAGGTCAAATCTGACAACATGAGAAGATTCCTAACCCATGATTTTTTATAGGTTGGTTTCACATTTCAAACCTCTAGGACCAAAAATAAGCAAGTTATAAACACTTTTGTAATAGTTTTCAAGTTACAACTGATTTACTCAACAGTGAGAACCTCAAAGTAGCTATTACTCGGCTATGCAATGAGCTACAGGTCTGCAATTGTAATATGTTATAGCTGACCCAAAAGTAGCTGAATAACATATTGACTCAAAATTCTCTAAATGCAACAGTTTTCAAGTTACAAGTAAAAAATTTTGATGTTTTTGACTCCCCAGAGCATAATTTTGACTCCTGGGCTTCAAATAGCTATTACTCGTTTGATTTTGACTCCAGGCCTACAAAAAAGATATGGTGGCGAGACCTCATACCCGCCAATTCATGCACTAAATATAAAATAAATCTGAATGAAACTGTGTCCTATAGCTTGAACACAAACAATAGTCAAACTTTTTGCACGTTTTTGACTCCCCAGAGAATAATTTTGACTCCTGGGCTATCTAAAACAATCGGGTGGCCAGATCTCTGCCACAGCAAGCCATTTGCAAAGTGTAAGAGAAATCCAAAAAGAAATGTGGCTTGTAGGTTGAACACAAGAAAATCTCTGTGGCAAGGACGCGGACGATGACCGTGCATGGTCCATAGTGTCCCCACTTATCTGGGATACAAGAAGGAGATTTGCTTACTGCTTAGTGTTCATATATTCTGGTGAATTGTATGTATAGTCTACATTTGTCGCTTTGACATGATCAACATGTCAATCAGTAAATCTTATCCACTGTACTGTACATGGAAAATCTCATTTAGGGTTTTAAATAAATAAAGTTTTTTTCTACAAAGGTACCGGTGCGTCAATTCCAAGCAGATATAATAAATATTTTCCTAAAATCAAAGCTTAACTATTACTTCAAGATGGTAATTCAAATATTTATTTTACTATAATTCTCATGTTGTTTTTTTGCTTTTGTTTTTATATATATAATTTATCAATCCATAAGAACTCCTTCATCTTTCATCTTATTTATACCTAAAAGCTGAGATAAGTCTTTCAAAAGTGGTGGCACCAACTGATTAACCTAATGAAATTCTTGCAACTGCCTGTTTTTTCTGCATTTCAAACCCCAAACATACATTTCTTGTTAAAAATATTGTTGGAAGACTTTGTTGGTTTATTTTCGTTTAAGGGTTATATTGTAAATTTAAATTACACCTGAGAGATATTATTTTGTAAAAGTAAACAATATCTTTCACTATTGAGAGTTGCTCCGCTCTATAAGTTTGGCCATTTTGAGAAGCCTTTTTTACACATTTCCAAAGAAACCTACATTTATTTCAACTAAAATGATCATAGAATATAGGAATAAAAATTACAAACCAGGCATATAGGAATAAAAATTAAGGATGCTAAACAACATCTTTAAAATTACAAATTATGGAATGGGTGTAATTCAAATAGGTTAATGTTGTTCTTCTACAAATCCAAGGTTATTGTATTTTTTTCTGTTTTGGTGGTTTTTGCAATTATAAATATGTTATATTTACTTCTGCGTAAAGACCACAGTGCATGAAATTTGTTTTGCATTATTGTACAGATTATGTGTGTAACAACACACCTGCCAAGTTCCATCTTAAAACTCCCACCAGAAAGCACATTAAAAGCCAGTTAAATCTGACAATTGGAAAAAGAAAACAGATCCCTCTCTGAAACTGTGCCACGTCACACAAGGTGATTTCCCACTCTGATCTCTGTGTGTACTATACAAAATAGTGTAAAATGAAGTGAAATTAGTGTTTTATAAACTGGCTTGAAAAGGGTTAGCTTCAGTCAAAAAAAAATTTTTTTTCCTACACTTAGAAAGTGCAAAGATTCTTCTATCAAATGATCTTGAAAATTGTGTGGTCACACACATATAATGGTCTTTTTTATAATAATTAACACTACAGTTTGACTGTAACTTGTGTTCAAAATAGTGAATAAGTGTGTAGCTTTTAGTGTAACAATGCAGCTTCTGATAGTGTGTCAGTCTTTAAATAAACTGATAAGCAAGTTTTTCACCAGTTCTTGTCCACATTTACTCAAAATGTGATAAAATTTTAAGGCACCCTTGATTATCCAAACCCTGTATTATCAGAACAGAAAGAGTGAGCCCCAAGGTTCAATAGTCAATATTACATTGTATTAGTTCTTATGAACAGATCAATATTCATTACTTGATCTAGTTGACCATTAATAACTGACAGTGACAAAACCAGCTGGTCAAAACACACTCTAAAAGACTCAGTGTATTAGGCTCTTTTATATTGGGCTACACTGTTGCCAATATTGAAAGTAAGCAGGCTGAAAGGACCAAATGTTTAAGCACACTGGTTCAGTACCAGGATGTAGAGTTTAATACATCTGAACCACATTCTGACATTTTATTGACAACAGAGTGTCTTTTATGATATCTAGTTTGCAATGTTCTTGTAAATTTGCACCTGAATGTTAATAATTTTAAAGTATGAAATTCTTGCTTGTCATAGAGAAGAGTAGTGTACTTTGTTGATTATAAAACATTTTAATGTACTTTGGTGGCATTGTATGCAAGAAATAACCAAGTTAAAGACTATACTCAAAAATTTCATTGAAAGTTTTGCAACCCAAGCCAAAAGGAAAAAAGTAACACTTTACTAACAATGATTGATACACATTAATAAATGTATGACTGTAACCCAACCTGCTCTTAGAATTACATTATTTGTGATTAATATTTAAAATGTTATCTCTACAGAATCCTCACTCTCAAACACTCTATCACTGGCAGTTTTAGATGGAGTCTCATTGAGAGCTTTCATATTAAAGAATAAATGCTAATTATCGTATTAAATTATAACAACTTTTCAAACAAAATTAACCTTACTCAGTTAAAGTTACACTTCAAAAAAGTCACTTCCAAATGCAATTAAATCAGCTACATATTCAGTTACATCCAATTCTTCCCAATACATTTATAACAAAAAACACAGCAAATCTACACTTGTGTTCCTTGTGTTTTGTCACAACTCCTTGACCACTAGGAGTAATATCAGTATAACTTTGTGACTCAGGTGTCCTACATTTTTCCATTTCTACAAGTTTTGTCAACACATGATTAACGCCCGACTATAAGAGAGGGTTATTGTGATCAGTTTGTTTCTGTCTGTCTGTCTGTGCACCGTTTTGCCCATATAACTCAAAAACCATAACATCAATTGAGCTCAAATTTGGTGGGCAGGTATTTCATAGGGTACAGACGGATTCTTCCATATTTGGTGTCATTTGTTTGAAAATTAAAGTCGGGAGACAGGTTTTTAAATTTTTAATTGGGCATATACAGTGAAACCTGCTTGTCTTCAAAAATCAATATCATGACAGGATTTCTTCCTCATGAATTTGTGGCCAATCAGGTTCCTTCTGTGGCTGTGAGTGTAATGTGTAGAACTTGTAATCTCATGGTTGGGGTTCAATACCAGTCACTTCTAGAGGTTTTTTTTTTAAATTTCTGTTTTTAGGCTTTTTTAGCAATTTCTTTTAAAGGTCTTTTAAAAGAAAAGAAAAAATTAAAACACAGCATTTAAAATTTTGCTGTTCAAAAAACTTTAAGCAAAATGAGGTGTCCAACTTGACACCTAATGATTTTGGGCATATACAGAGAAATCTGATTTTCTTTATCACATAAGTAAAAAATCAATATTTCGCTCTCTGATGATGTCATTACTTAATGATGTCACAATGCAATTGTCATTGTGAGGTCACAAAGCCGAGCTTGTGATACTTGCTGTATTTAAGTAATAATATTTCTTCTATTAAATTTATGTCTTGAAATTGACATAAAGATAATAAAGAGGGAGGTGGTATGTTTGTCATGTTTATTTATTTCTGGGTTTTTTTTCAGTTTCAATTTCTTGACAGTCAATCACAAAAAAATTTACCCTGAGTGATTTTCACCAAGAAGTGGCTTTTAACCAGTATTTTTACCTTCACCAGGAGTTTATGTTTTTGTGTGCTTTTTTGTCTATTTGCCTGTCTGTCTATTTTTGGTGTTTAGATTACTCCAGAACTAATGAACAGATCTTTATAGAAAATTTTGAGGGTAGGACGTGCTCAAAGGAAGAAGTTACTAATTTTTGGAAAAGACCTGGATCATATTTTGGATACAAAAAATCATGAATTTTCATAGGTCACATTTTAATGTATTTTAATGATTTTAGGTTTCTACATGATATTTCTTCAAAAGTAATCAATAAATTGTGATGTTAAATTTTAAGTAGGAAGGGGCTAGCCATGGGAACGAGTGATTACATTTTGGGAAAGATCCAGTTAATATTCTGGATACCAATAAGCCTCTAAAATTTCTGGAACTGCCACCATGTCAGATGTGTGTTATACTTTATAACATTTTTGAGACTGGTCACATCGAGTTGAGCGTTTTGGCCTCTCTGAGTGCATCTTGTTTTTCTTCTGTCTGAAGCTTTCTTTGATTTTGAATTTTCTATTGTATCTGACCGTACTGTAATCTAAATGTATTGCAATAGTTGTCAACTGAGCTAAGGGCATGAGCTGGACTATCAATGTCTTGCATAGCTTTTGCGACATTGCCACTTGAAGTGCTTTGGAATTTTTTACCATGCATTTTTTTCTGCCGGCTCCTCACTATCTGACATATTCATGAGATCACAGCAATTTAACGAAGAACCACTGGAATCATTGGCAGATACACAGTCAACCGTATGACTTTCTTTCAGAATATATGATAGGAATCTACTGTCATCCGACAGATGAAACTGGAAATGGTTATTTGCAGTATCAGTCTATGCTGAACAATACGGCATTCTTGTTGTTTCTGTAATATTAACAAACTGCAAAAAATTGGCAAACAAAACACCTAAACCCCCAGCACATGTCTCTCCAAGAGTAACCATATATTCCGAATCTGCATGCACAGTTCAAAAGTCAGCTGGTTTGGTATAATACCTATTCTAGGGGGATTTCACCTCTGATATGTAAACCAAACTTTTCTCTCAATTCTCAGTTACTGTGTCAAAACAAGATTTGTAACATAAAACTGAGACAAATGATTCCACATACAGCTGTGCTCTCAGCTTGTGTGCTATTAACAGAATTATCTCCCTTATAGCTACAGATAACACTTCACAACCGTTTGCTCTTGGTGTTGACATTGACACTGTGAATTTATCAAGGCAAGATTAACTTCTGTAAACTCTTAAAGGGAGACACCAGTATCAGCCTGCTTCTGTCCATCCTTAACATAACAACAGTCTACATCAGGCTTTACAGAGAACTCCAAACCACAAGGTAATGGGGAGTGGTACAAATACATAGATGATAGCTTTATGATGTGGACACATGCACAAGTCCAGTTGGACCAATTCGTACGTTATATGTCTCAACTATTTACACCCCTCCATTAAATTTACCTATGAGTGCATCACTAACTCAGTGAATTTTAGATGAGAATAGACACGTGTACACTAACATGTATGGAAAAACCTACTGACACACACCTATATCTACACTATACCTCAGCACATCATGAACAATGAACATTTTACTGAAATATCACTACAATCCCCTAATTTCGCCCACATTCCCCGTTATCGGCCCAATAATATACTACCTGCTTACACATTTCCTTTTGATTTTATACACTCCCCCATTCTATTTTCCTACTTAAAATAACTTACTTCCTTCCTAGTACTCCTTCCTACATATGATGTTATTCTTACAATTTCTGTTGTTTTTCTTGCCTGCCATATCTGTTTTTCGCCACTATGGCAGCACTCAGATTGTCTGTCCCCCAGTTGTCAGTTTCTTTCAACCTCAACGCACACCAACCGCCTCCTGCCTAAATTTTTTGTTCAAAAAGAACGTCCATATTCCATCGAAACTTCCACCTCTCAGCCTCCTTACACTTCTACTACTAGCTGGTGACATTAATCCAAACCCTGGTCCTCCTGATTGCATAAATTTCTCTTTTGCCAATGTTAGATCCCTCTCAAACAAATACTCATCCATACAAAAGTTTATCCTGGACATTAATACAGATGTGTTTGCCATGTCAGAAACCTGGATTCGCCCAGACGCTTCACAGTCGTATCTCAGCGATATCTCCCCACAGGGTCATACCCTTTTTCACCGACCAAGGGAGTCACGACGGGGTGGCGGAGTAGCTTTCCTGGTGAAAAATGAACTGCAAACCAGCCGCATACCTACAGATACTTATTCCTCTTTTGAAAACCTCCTTATTAAAATCTCCTTACAAAACGAATCCTGCCTTTTTCTCAACATATACAAACCCCCATCAACCAGCCCTGCAACCTTCTATGAACAGTTTAATGCACTTCTCGAAAATATCTACCCTAGTACAGACAATTTGGTAATCATCGGTGACTTTAACATTCACATGGACACAAATTCCAACGACTCAAAGAAATTTTGTGCTCTTTTAGGGTCCTTCGACCTCCTTCAAAAGGTAAATTTTCCTACCCACATCCTTGGACACACCATTGACTTAGTTCTCACCAAATCTAGAAACGACAACATTTCACACGTCCATGCCACCGAGGCTTTCTCCAATCACTTCTCCATAACATTCAAGGTCAATATCGCCCCCCAAAGACGAATCTCTGGAGACACCGTCACTTTCAGAAAATATCATAAAATCAATATGGAAGCCATGAGAAAGGATCTTCTCTCATCTGAACTTATTATTGATCCCAAAAATAATTCTGATGCCTTGTACTCACAGTACCACTCCACTCTAACAACTCTCATTGACAAACATGCTCCTTCCATCACTAAACACGTCAGGTCCATATATATCCCTGGGTGGGTAAATGACAGTGTTATTGCAGCTAAAGAAACAAAACGTCTCTTTGAACGCCTTTGGCGCAAAAACAAATCCAGTTTCAACAGATCACAATATATCAAAAAGGTTCATATGTACAATAAAATCTGCATGAAAGCGAAATCTGACTTCCTTAAATCTAGAATCCATGACAACCAAGACAATCCTCAGAAACTTTGGCAAACTTTAAATGACGTACTCCACAGATCTGCTGCAAAGGTACTTCCCTCAGTAAATTCTCCTCAACTTTTAGCTAACAAATTTGTTGAATTTTTCACAGAAAAAATCACAAACATTCATCAATCCTTCGCCAACTCAAATCCCCCTCAATACACTGACTCTGATCTCATATCTCCTGTTTTCTCAGCTTTTTCCTCTGTTTCAGAAGATCAGGTAGCTAAAATCATCAAAAACTCCCCTAGCAAATCTTGCTCGCTTGATCCTTGGCCAACATTTCTTGTAATTGAGTTTTTAGATATTCTCATCACCCCTATCACATCAGTAATTAATGCATCACTCTGTGAAGGAAGCTGCCCTAAATTTTTCAAACAGGCCCATGTAACTCCTCTCCTAAAAAAATCAACCCTTGATAGAGAAGTCCTTAAAAACTATAGGCCTGTCTCTAATTTAAACTTTGTTTCAAAGATCTTAGAGAGAGTGGTGTCGTCCCAACTCCTGTCACACCTGGACGAGTCCTGTCTTTTGACTGGTTTCCAATCTGCCTATAGAAGGTTCCATTCTACGGAAAGTGCCCTCCTAAATATACAGGATGATCTTTTCCTCAATATGTCTGAAGGCAGTACAACAGCCCTAACCCTCCTTGATCTCTCTGCAGCTTTCGACACGATTGACCACTCGATCCTGTTCCATAGATTACATGAATGCTATGGCATCAATGGACTGGCTCTGAGTTGGTTCGAGTCTTACTTGTCAGACAGGACTCAATCAGTCAAGATAGACTCTGTACTGTCACATCCCATGGATTTGAAATTTGGTGTCCCGCAAGGCTCGGTCCTGGGGCCACTCCTTTTTTCCATGTACACAAACACCACTTTTACGCAGACGACACTCAGTTATACATTACTCTTTCACCATCAAATTTCAGTCAGTCAATGACAGCTCTAACGGACTGCCTAAATGATATACAAAATCTCATGGCTGCAAATAAACTCAAATTAAACCCAGACAAAACAGAATTCATCCTTATTGGTTCAAAATACAGTCATAAACAACTTCATTCGCTTTTTCCCACTGATACTCTTTTTGGGAATAAAGTGGCACCTGCCTCAAATGTCATAAACCTATGAGTGGTGTTTGACCCCAACCTGACCCTCACAGATCACATTTCCCAAGTCATTAAGTCTACTCGGTTCCATATAAGAGATTTATATAGGATTCGTCATCTCCTTGACCTTAACACAGCAATACTCCTTGCAAATGCTCTCATCAGTAGCCGAATTGACTACTGTAATTCCTTCTTTGCCTCACTCACTCTTTCGGAGCTCAAGAGGTTGCAGGGTGTTCAAAACTCCCTCTGTCGAGTAGTCACTAGATCCTCGAGGTACACTCATGCAACTCCAAATCTGGAAAAACTACATTGGCTACCAGTCAAATACAGGATTCTTTTCAAAATTGGGTTGATCACATATAAGGTCCTTAAGTATGGTCAACCTGTGTACCTCAAGGATAAACTTCATCCATATACCTCATCAAGGAACACCAGACGTAGCAGTCCAAAATACAAATTCCTTCAAGTTCCTTCTTTTGACTCTAAAATACATAAGTCTCATAAGTATCTTACCAAATCTTTCAGCCATCATGCACCTGTTTTCTGGAACTCACTTCCTGTCCATGTAAGAACCAGTCCATCTGTCACATCCTTCAGGAAGCACCTGAAAACCCACCTTTTCAAATCTGCTTTTCTGACCTAGTTTTCTTCCCCACGTTCACACCCACAACCATCGGAATACAGACCTGGACACGTCCCCCAATTATGACTCGGATATTATATATGATTAGTTAGCGCACTGAGTTCCCCTTCGGGAAAGATATTGCGCCTGCAAAGCAGTAGATTTAGATTTAGATTTAATGTAAAACCAAAGGCCTTTATGGACAATACCTAAGGTTCCCAAAGTCTGCACTAAGGATAAGGACTTTGACCACTATTTTAAAACCTGAGTATCTCCATACAGGTTACATCTTTAAACACACCCAAAAAAATTCAATAGAGCCAGCAAATACAAACAAAATGATTTGTTGTAACCTAAACCTAAAGAAGTGGTTTAAACACATGTCATGGTTACCAACTTTAACCCGAATAACCCTGACATTAAAAGACTAATTATGAATAATTGGAATATTTTTGCCAACAGCCCTGACTGTGGGCAATTTTTAAAAGCCCCCCCCCCCCCCCCCCTTATAATAGGCTATAGGAAACCTCCTAATCTAAGGGACACACTACTAATGCAAACATCGCCTTTCCAAATAATGAGGACAACCCCAAGTTCAATTTGCTATGTGTTCGTGAAACTGGAACGGAGTTTAGAAAGAGAATCTATGAACACAGAGCTTCAGTCTTAAACCCTAAACCAACAAGAAACACCCCAGTCTCGAGACATTTCACTACAGACAATTATAGAGCCATCCATATGGGATTTTCTGTGTTAGAGTGAGACACACCTAACTTTTAATCCATTGAGACAGTTATGAGAGGACATCAAGAGTTACCCTGGATTTTTAAACAGCAGACCCTAGCACCCCTAGGCATCAACCAACATGTATGAGTTACGCATACACTTTGTTAGTACAAGCACTCATGACTATACACAGCCTTTACCCTTGTGATAGAATGTTGTCAAAACATTTGACATAAAACATTTCAAAAAACGCTTTAAAATGATGGGTATGAAAACAAATCACCATTGAACGTTTGTAAAACATTTTAGAGCAAACATTTGCAAAACAGTGGCAACAAAAGTTGTGTGAACATTTCTTGATGAATGTTTGAAAACATTTCCAGCATACCCTTCATTTTTGAGCTATTTTTTAAAAATGTATAAAATGCATAAAAAAAGTTTCCAGTTAAACCTAGGTTCTTAACGTTTCCAGTTAAACGTTTAATAAATGTTTCCAGCAAAAGGTTTTGCATAGAGAATGTTTATTAAAACGTTTTTTTAAACATTACAGTGTGAACATTTTCTTTAAAAAATTTTAGCAAACCATAAGATAGGGTTTAAAGAGTTTTTTAAAAACGTTTTATAAACATTTAAAAATGTCTGGGAAGCTGTGTCAGTTAATAATCATTAGAAGGTCAAAGGTTAAGGAGACCATATAACAGTCTAGCGAAGAAGTAAAATTCTCAACCAATGAACTTCAATTAATAGTTAATGCAGAGACTAAATGATAAATTGTAATACTCAGTATTACATTGCATGACACTGATTATTTAAAAGCAAATATTTCAATAGACGGTTGATTAAATAATGTTATAAAGTAAACATCACAACAATATTATCATATGTCAAAGCAACAATACCTATTAACAGCCAACAACCCAACACCATTGAATGTAAATGTACTTTAACATTAACATAGCATAATGCACCCAAGTATTACAAAAAATGACCTTAGTCATCCATTATGTACACACTCAATGAGACTACTTAGGATATCATTTATTAAATGGAAGTCCTTTTAGGGTGCAAGCAAACACAATGCACTCAAGGAATCCAGCAGGACAGACACTATATGATCACACTAGTGAATAGTCATATTGTAATAACTAAAACAAAAACCGGGGCGGATTTCATGAAAGGTCTTAGCCCGGTCTCAGAATCAAACTTGAGACTTTTGTCTCAAATTATTGGAACATTTTACTTGAGCCCATGGGCTCAGCCTTTATGGATTTCACAAAAGGTCTCAGTCTCAGCTTTGGCTGAGCCACTGGCTCAACTGTTGAGACTAGTAGAAAGTGGGCTTAAGCTTTGTAAACAAAGGTTTGAATATGGCCACCATAATTCTTTATTCACTTGAAAATTTGAAATGGCTGAAAATAGGATGCAAGTACATAAAAGAACCCCCTGAAGTAGTCTTTGGGTGTTTTTACATGTTTACAAGGTTTCTCCTTGCAAAATGGTATTTGACCAGAGATATTATATGTCAAACAAGGAACATATATTTCATTAGTAGAACATTTTAACTACAAAAAATGGTCACATGACACAGAAAACCACTGTGGTTATTTGATAAGCTTGGTGTCACTTCTGTGAAAACCACTTGAGACAAAAACTTAGCTGAGCCAAAAGGCTCAGATTTGAGCCAGTGGCTCAGCCTGAGACTGGGCTAAGTCTGAGACCTTTCATGAAATATGCCCCAGGTGACCTCCAAAAATATTGAAATTTAATTGTCGATACATGGACAAGTGAGTAATTTAGTAATGGTACACATAGACGTATGTCAAGGAAAAATAAATATTATACTACATTTTAAATCATAATTTTAAGTCAACATATCAAGTAATAATATTTTTTCAGATCAACTTTTATCATTATCACAAATATAGTGATGATAGTATAGCCATGGTATGCATGTGCGGCTGTAGTTTCAGTAAAAGAAATGTTGGTGTCTTTTATTACTAATGACATAACTTTAATAGCTCAGTCCCAAAATAAATGCATAGCCATCCCAAGTAGCTATCCCATCCTAAGAAATCAGCTACTACAGTTAAGATACTAAATAGCTCAGTCCCAAAACTCCAGCAATGAAATGGGAATAAAAAGATTTAAGTGTGACAATCTTCATATGTCAGGAAAGACGTCTGCTACTGAAAAACACAATAATAATAGCTCTGTCCCGAAATGTTTGAAAACACTGATATCAGCATTATAATACCAACAGGTGATATCAACTACCCAGTAAACATTAGAAACGTTTTAAAGTGATTTAAACGTTTACAAAGCGTTTTTGAAACCTATTTAAACTCTATCTTAAGGTTTTGTAAACGTTTGCAACGTTTACGTTGTAACATTTTAAAAAACGTTTTATAAACACTCTTTTTACAAACGTTTTTACTGAAACCGTTTATTAAACTTTTGTAAAATAACTCAAGAAGCTAGGTTTGACTGGAAACGTTAAACATTTTTAAAATAACTAAAGAAATGAAGGTTTTGCTAGAAATGTTTTTCAAACGTTAATCATGAAGTGTTTTATAAACAGTTCAAATGTTTTAAAAACATTCTGTCCAAAACGTTTTTTTAAACGCATTTTCATAATGCTTATTAACCTTCACCTTCAAACATGTCCAAACAAAGATGGCAGTGAGCAATAATAGGGGATTTTAGAGGACTTAGCCAAAAATTACCCCACAAGCAATCCCTAGAAGCAAGAGTTGAACGGGGGCCACAATTTTTAAGCCACTATCTTACAATTGTAGAATATTTTCATTAGTGAGCAACCTTAAAAAGATATTGAACTTGACCTCTGACGCCATTATTATTCAGACATTAATATTTCCATTTGTAACGTTTTTATAATATTTATTATTAAACATTTAATAAATGGTATACATAAAATGTTTTATAAACATTCTATTATAAATGGTTTTCGCATCCATCATTTTTAAACCGTTACCAAATGTTTCCTATCAAACGTTTGCAAAACCAAAAAATGGTTACTGGGTACTCCAAAACAAATTAGTGTACCTCAGTGCCAATTTTAGCAACACCATCTATCTATATTTTTCACCAACACACTGTCATGACTGCAGCTAATGAACGATCATGGCATTACCATCAGTGTACCATTATGGTCATAAAATAGCCGAACACAATTGAAATTGGATCTGCCATGATTAGTAAGTAAAAGACCATTGTCCAGTCCATGGGAGGCCCTAAGTCCAATTGTGCAGAGAAAAAGTGTCTCACCGGTAGAATCTTTGAAGTGCTTAAGCCTGAACTGTAGTAAAACACATAACAAACAAGGCACAACTCATGGGACACTTTTTAAATATTTTATTTTGACACAGACAATAGCATCACACAATACAACATGGGACAAATGCGTCATGTTACAATTTAGATTATAATACATTAATACAACATTTAAATTCATGTTTCTTCAGAAGATTACGATCTTACAATTAGTATACAAAGTAAATATTTCAAATCTGCCTTAAGCTTGTGACATTTTAAGAGCTTTTGAAAGACTCATCAAATCTTGTACTTTGGTCCTTTTATATATACTGGTATCGGAATAATTTGGGATTCGACATAAATCTTGCCAAGCAATCAGAAAAGAGGATAACTTGATCATGACAATTTATTGCTATACCATTTTCCAAACATTAAAAAGGGAAATTGGGTGATTAAACTTTGGATCATCATGAAATGGCATGTCCAGTGGAATGTCAGTGAAATTGGCAGTCAAATCCATATTTCCATTCAATCAATTCCAAAATTCAGAACTAAAGTATCTATATGTTCGCCATTGCAATATGTACAGATTGGAGAGATAATTTACAGTTATAGAGATTAATCCTACAGTATAGTATCCAGGTATAGAGATTAAACCAGCAACTACTAGTGGTACACTAAGCAACAACAAGTGAAGACATTGCTCATTTACATACTGTGATCCAAATGAGTAGTTGTAATCAGACTGAAAGACTTTCAGCCAGTCTGTCAAACTCAGCAGCAGACATCCAAAGGAGACAAAACTGGTAACCAAGCAATGGGGTGACATCAAGAGCTAAGCAAGATCAAGCAGAAAATCGGCAAGAGCAGGGAATCATCTCACTGGCTGGAGCTCCCCATCACACCCAGGTAATCTGTAACTGCTATAAGCCAACCTGAGCACCTGAATAAGCTAAAGATCCCTTCAAGTTGGGGGAAGCTTAAAACTGTTTGGGAAGGGTATATTTTTGATGCACACTTTTGCCATCAGAGTTATTATGTGAGCACGTTTAGAAGACTGCGAAAATCTGCTTATATCATGGTCAACCATCTGTGGAGTTCATATTTTGTACAAAATTATACTAAAAAAACTAAATGCTGAGAGCATTTAAGGTTGGTTCAGCCAAAATGTACAAACACAATAGCTCCTATATCCCTGATTTACAATATTTTGGTAAGATTTGATGTTCAGCTACTTCCTCCATACCTCCAAAGTGGCACATTTTTTTCCATATGTCTCCCTTGGTGGTTAAGTGACTAATATCCTTTTTTTTACACTGATCAAAAGAACAAATGACATTTTACAGCTGTTACAGTTTCGGCATATTTCTAAAATGTTCCATGCGTGGTATCAAGGAAAAATTAAATAGTAGTAGCTCGAGGATTAACTGAGTAATGGATTTTTTCTGTTTCAAATGTGAATTTGGACCCCTCCCCATCAAGGTAGAATTTTATTATCACTGCTTATAATGCTCTTTGTCTTCTTTATTTTTGGTACTTGAGGTTGGTATTCGAAGACAACGTAAGGGCTCAATCAGAAGCCATAGAAGTTTTCAGCAAGGGCTTTGTAATCCAATTTACAAAATTAGAATATGTTCCCAAAGTTAAGAAGGCAATGATTTTGGTATTGCTGTAAACGTTTGATTACTGCAGTGGCCTTTCATAAAGTATATGCTTGCTATAATAATCTACATAAAGTTTACTTATCTAACCACTTTTACTAGTCACACCTAAATATTATTCATTACTGTTGTCAGAAGCTCTTCTTTTACATACATAATAATAATTACATAATAATTTTTGTTTGTAATCATGTTACAAGAAGACGGGAAATATAAAACAAAAATTATGTCTCAAAAATGTATAAATTTTAACTTAAAGGACAAAACAGTGAAAAAAATATATAACTAATGTAGAATCTTATAAAATTTCTTTATAAATAGACATACAGAAGGGCAAATGTACCCCCAACAACATGCAGCAAATCATAGCAGTGAGTATACTAAAACCATTTCAATTTCAAGAATTTCTGAATGTCTGCAGTATAGCAGTTCATGATTACATTTTACAAATTCAGCTGAAGTCACAGCAACTGAAGCATTCATCACCCAGAACTCTCCGGAACATTCATATGATTATATCATTAGCATATGGTAAAATATATATGATCTGCTGCTAGGGTGTAAGTAAAATGTGTTGTCTCCTTGTGTTCATACATCAACTCTGCTCTTAAAAATAAAATAATCTACAGAAACAAGTGTTAACACTAGCTAGGAGATAGGGGGATATTTTTCTGTGAGTATGGGAGGGAGGGAACATGAAAATTTTCTATGAAGGTAACTCACAAATATTATTTGTGCTTTTCTTATAGCAATCCACCAGGGGCCACGGTGGCAGAGTGGTAACACTCTTGACTTCCACCTATGAGATCGGGGTTCGGTTCCCGGCACGGCTTCAAGTGGGAAAGCTGGTAGTTGCTTGTCGTTGGTCGGCAGTTTACAGTACAGAACCCTGATGAACTGTATGTACTGGTTTCCTCTGCCCTTCCAACTACCCATCGTGATATGATATGTACGGTGTTGAAAGCGATGTAAAACCCCAAATAAATAAATAAACATAGCAATACACCAATATTTGAAGGTGACTGCCCAACCTTCACATCTAAAATGGCAAGCTTTTCAACATGTTCCAAACCAGGAAGTATTTCTAAATAAATAAAATGCTTAAACAATTTAATCATTTTATAACAACAATACACACATATTATTTTTGTATACCGATTGAGTGTTTCAACACATGATTTATAACAACAATTAGTCAATAGGTAAACTTCCCGAAAGACAAATCCAGAAAAAATATATCATGAATTAAGATAACAATATTATACGATTGTGTAGAAGGAGTATTATATTGTTAATCTTCATGAATGATATATATTTTCTGTATATATCTGATAAGGGATGTTTTATTTTTATTATCCACCATTTTTGTATTATTTTCGAGCTAAAAATATTCATATTTAAAGAGAGAATGTGAAACATGGTTGTGATACTGACAGGGACACCAGTGAATATTAAACCTTAATCTTTTACCTGCAATTTCTCAGCCATATCTGCATGGATATTTATACAGCAAAAATAGCAGAAGCGCTGTCAAAGGACCTTTCTTATGATATATAATATATATTTATTGGTTACATAGTTTATGAGGTATTAGTAAAAAACGGAAGTTATTGACACTTCTTATCCAAGGTATGCAGGTTCTGTTTTACGCAAAAAAATACAACCCGCTCCATGTATCCCCAAATATGACTTGGAGTTGATAATATATTGTTGAGCTTGTGTTTATTTTACACTTTATTTCTCACCATATTACCAATTTTTTGTCAGACATGCCAGACATGTTGACAACCAAACCACTTTAATTAGCAAAGTGCGTACGGCTTTATGGAACCGTCCATTATGCCTGGTTAGACGCGTGTTTATTCCACCACACTGGAATAGTCTGTTGTAGTGAACTGGGAAAGCAACAACTTAAATGATAAAACATCCATAATATTACCCTTTCTTGATTGATTTTAACAATTTTAAAACTATTCTAAAGCTAGTATCACATGGAATGTATCTAGAGCAGCAGCAGTACATCTCATTTAAACAATCTAACATATTATTTACAGTTAATACCCCAGGCAAAATATGTGGTTAAGTGTTTGCACAAAACCTTTACATTGCAGTTTCTTAAATATTTTAATTCATGAAAATCAAGAATCAACAAATGATGTCTAGGACTGTAGTTTCATTCTTCAAAATGTAAAATTCGGACACTCAGGATAAACATGAGACAGACGGACTGTAGACAAAGCACTTGTGTGTACATTCCTGTGTTTAACCTTTCTTCAAAACTTTCTAAAGAATTGCTAAATGTATATAACATTAACTGTATCAGTCTTTTTAAAATGACAGTGTTTTAAAGTCTAGATTGCTTCTGTTTTATCTTTGTTTATGTTCATTTTTGCACACATTAATCAGTCTTCTTAAAAAGCTCCTATGTTTTTATGGAAATCTGGATAGTTTCTATTTTGTCTCTGTCTGTGTTTTATGTGTGTTTCTTTCCCTGTAAAGTGCATCAAATAAGATTTTAAATAAAACATTCAAAAGAACACAAAACAAGTTGTAAATGTGTCTGTGATTTATCCGGTTGTTGACTTCTAATTTTAAAACTGATGGTAGCATTTTGTGTAAATATTATTTTTTTCTAAATATTTCTTTCAACATTTCAATAAATTACTGGAAAATGTTTTTTTTAAAAAAACAACACATTAAAACATCATGTTAATAAAATAGAATTTTACAATATTACCTCTTTTATAATTTACTGCTCTAAACAAGAAAAGGATCACTCGGAGAGGTCATCATTCCCCAACCCCCCAAGACAAGAATAACCCAATAGATGGGATTAAAATATTTATTATAAAATATATAACTTCAACAGAGTATACATGACTACTAAGAAATTGTTAAAACATGTATGAGCACATTATGACTAAAATACAGTTTACAAGAACCTCAAATAAGTAAACCAACCTCCCTCAATTCCCAACATCTCCAATATTTACTTATAAATGCAAAGATGAGAAATCCTTTGAAGTATTCTTTCACCCAGACTGTGATCCATATCACCATTAAAATCTAGTCATCTTTTCCATGTACAATTGTCCATTATTCCGAAAAAGTACATCAAATTCTATTTGTAACTTTTGGGTTAGTTTGCAAACAAACAGACAAATGTACACTGCTTAAAACATAACCTCCTTGGTGGAGACAATGGCAACATAGATTCATCAAGTGAGAATTTTGTACCTCCTTCAACAGCCAGGATCCTATTGGGACAGGGTGTCAGATTTGCTACTCGCTTGATACTAACCTACACAGAGGTGACAGCCTGTGATTAGATGCCAACCTTGCTAATCTCTTGGCCACATGAAAACCTCAAAACGGATACCAGCATATTCATGAAGCTATATCTGAAAATATTTTAGAAACCAGTTATAACCAGTTGCTTTTGGAAACTGACACAAAGTTTTTTGGGACAAAAATAAAAACCAACTACAGCTCAAAATAGATTTATTATTATGATAAGGCAAACCACGAAAATAATATTGGGTCACATAACAAAACTAATTAGACTCTGTTTATTAATTACAAAGGAAAAGCCTTGAGAAAGTCTAAGACAGATGTACAACAAGCTTGTGGAACAGGAGATTCTACAACAGGAACATTTCCCAGATGACATCAATAAAGTATATATCATACTTGAAGTTGACATTATTGTACAAGTGAATAGCACGAGTTTTGCAATTTCTGAGTTTTCTACTTCCATCTGTATCGTTGTATTGTTTTTGTATATGTCTGATGAAGGATGTTTTAGTATTATTTTCCAGCATTATTTTTCAATAATGCTATTCTATTGTGTTCTGTACTTTTATCGCAGTTAATCTCTGCCAGGCAGATTCTAAGGCCCAATACCGAAATCCAATTTTAAAAAAATCATCTTTCCATAGCCGTTGCCAAGTCCAGTACCAAGGAGATGCTGGATAGAGTCTATGCTAAGTTGGGAATGCCTTTTGAAGAGACACAATTTTAACTTTTTCCTGAAACAGGCGAGGGTTGGGGCAGAACGGACATCATCAGTCATTCCTAAACATGGGAGCATCAAAAACAAAGCTGTGGCCAAATTTTTTTTTTATGTACACATGGACAGAATCGAGGAACCTCCAAGAACCTTTTATCTGGACAATTGTATCTTGTACTATATCTTCCACAACGAGTAGACAAAAGAGAACCAAAGTAACTGGGATGACCATTGTGAAGATACTTGTAAACTAGAGTGGCAGTTTTGAAGATACAGCGAAATTCAACTGGGAGCCAATGGAGTCATTTGAGAATGAGAGATGCCCGCGTGTATTTGTTAAAATAATAAGGAACATAAAGCCATATTTTGTAATGACGGAATGACAAAAACTCACTCATATGTATAGCTATATTATATATAAAAACTTCAATTTTAGACCAATACAGTATGTAGTTGATAATTAAATCTACAGTTAAATAATATCGATGTGTTTAGAGGTGGTCTTACAGCCAATTGCTACTAGTCCAACGATGGGAAATAGCAAAGGAACATTTCTTTCTTGCAAAACTGAAATAAAGTATGGAAAATCGCCAAAAACTAGAACACAAAAAAACTAAAACTATCTTTGGGTTATTTGTTTTTTCCGACAAACTTTCAAACAAGTCTCAGTGGTCTTTGGTGTCCTCTGAAGAACTTTTACGTGAATTATCTTGTGCACTATTATATAATCTACTCCCTTCACGGAGTAATTTTATGAATGTGTGAGTTTTAGATTTTTAGGTAAAACCTTAAAATAATTTGAATCCCTTTTGACTCCTGACAACTGAACAGGCTTTTATAACGTAAGTTTTCAATACAGCAATTTTTCTTGAACAGGAAATTAGTTCAGAAGAGGTGGAACGTTAAATATACCTTTTAATTTTGTTCATAATTCTATATATTAGCCCTTTGAATCAATTTTCTATTTCTTCATTGAGCTTTATTGTGAAATCATTTTCTGGGTTCCTGAATCTTTAAAAAATGGAGTATTTATAGAACAATTTATATTTTTATATTTAATCTGTTCCAAGAAGACTGTTTGTATCCAGATCCGTATCAAGTTTGAAAATCCAGAAATTCTTTGTGTTTTTTCTCCACTTCTTGTAGAGGATGGTTTTTGATGTTTTCCCAGGCACTGCCTGTTTAGCTTCATATTTTACAGTTTCTTTGTGTATTCAGTCTCTCAAAGCAACAATGCATTAACCATTCAGTAACCCTTCACTTTATACCTATCCTCTATAGATTTAAAAGTTAGATTGACTACATTGGTCAGAGTATATAAATGTGGGGGAAATTTCTGCTGGCTCATCTGAGACTAACTAATTTCATATTAAAGGCCTGTTCGCACAGTTCCGTATGGTCATAAGAACTTGCATTTTAATTTTGCGTCATAACCTTGTTCTTATAACTCCAAAAAGAGGCTACATGTTTTGGTAGAGCATTTTTAAAACAAGGCAGGGGTTTGGGTATACTGGTGTGAGCTGCAATGTCATCAGAGACACAAGTAGTGCACTGAAGCAGTCACCCATCTTACTACTAATGTAACCACATTGCTGCTTAACTTTATTCATCATGCTAACCCACAAGTCTTGAAAGTCAGAGACAAAAAAGGTGATCTCTAGCGGCACAAGTCTCGCTAGAGCTCACGCTTAACAAGCCAGTCAGTACAGCCACACTGCCACTTCTCTGCTCCTCTGGTGTGTAAGTTTCTGTTTGATATGAGAAAGCTTTTCAGACGTTTTCAAACATTTGAATGCACAAAAAGGTTAGCTACAGACCGATATAATTAGCAATGGCTTGAAAGAAATGACCCTACCTAACTTGCATGCACCTTCAAAATCTGTGTTTGCAGTTACAATGTGGTTGCACCTTCAACCAGTACTGATGATTTCAAGATGTTGGATGAATAATTTTGATGAGCCATGATCCCAATTTTGTAATTGGAAGAGTCAAAATGCACTGCAGATGGATTGATTTCTATTCTACTTTTGTAATGCTTCATCTTTCCCAAGTCAGATTGTAAAGGATAACACCAGAAGTTAAGGAACCTATCATCAGAATGAGAACTGCTGCTGTGAAGTTTCTATTCGGAATGGTGTTTGACCTTTCATAATTTAAACTGATCCCTGTGGTGAGAAACTAGCATCCCCATGGGCTGTGGTCATATTATATAAGTTAGAAGTAAAATATAGTGCTTTATAAGTGTAGAGAATTTGTGAAAATTTGATCTCTGCACTATTTTAGTAAGGTGTATATCAATAGGTCTGTCAGTTGTGGGATTCAATTGTGAATTTAATCTAATCTCTTTGAGAAAAAGGGATATGCATTTGTCCCTGAAGTTGCAAATTTTTAAGCCATAGTTTATATCAAAGACCCCCATGGCTGCCATATATTTGGCAATATTGTTATTCAGTTGATTATGTTGGTGGGGGTAGTTCATAACAGATAATATCGTGAATTCATATAAAGAGGCAGTAGCCATCTTGAAGGAGTTAAACTCTTTCCAAATCTAATTGTTTAAAAGTAGCAGTCCCGAAACCATCCAACAATCTACTTGTCCAAAGGATGGCTAGCTGGGCTACTGTGTGAGGCAAATACACAAAAAATATAAGACAGGTAATGGTATAAATGCACAGACTAAATATTCTGATTAAGTATAACTACAGGCCAATGTAAATGTCAGTCAATATTGGGGTTTCTACTATTTTTGCTTTTTTTTTAGATTTTCTACACTTTGACAGCTTTGGCATATTGAAAACCACGCATGAACTCTAAAAGAAAAACTATCATTTCACGAGACCTGATAGTGTGCAGGACAAAGTATCACAGAGTTGACAGGAAAATAGTATTAACCAAACTTTACAATGTTACATAACACAGTTACATAATATGAATCACGTTAAATGTAAACCTGTCAACTCACCCGTACACAGCACAATTAAAACATAGACAGTATAATACCGTAATGTGTACACACTAGGACGCCAACACTAATGTAACTAAAATAAAATAAAATAAGCTTAACAAAATAAGATTTTACATAACTTCACAAGAAAATTTTACACACGTTACATAAAGTAGTTAAAGTGGTGTCCTTTTAATTTGACTTCCCTCTCAAGAGTGAAGAATATGTTATTTTAGCGGGAAAATTTTTAATAAAGGGTCAAAGGACAAACAAGAAATATTTTTAACAAGGAACTGTTGCAATGAAACGTGTGGGGCCTTTGCTCCCCACCCCCACAGTATATGTTTGCTCCTTGTGCATCCTTTTGCACACCACCAAGTATCTCATACTGGCGTTTCGAGATTTTCTTCATTATCCCTTTCAAAGATTACCCACCCAGTTCTGTTTTATTTTTGCCATTAAAGGTTCTTTTGTGAAGCCATTTGTAGTTTGACAATGTTGTTGTTGTACAGGATCTCCAGAGGCAGGAAGGTTGTGACAAATGCGTTTGAAATATTAGTGAGCAGAGTAAGGGTACTACTGGGCACAACAGATGACTCCTGGGGGTTGGGGCTGGACTGGCTGCTGTGGAAGTTCTTGCTGTTGGGTGGTTGTAGGAGAGGCGGCGTGTTTATCTGGGTCACTTTTTGAAAGTGGTGGAGGTGTATCTATCTGCTGGTAGCTCATGACTGACTCTATATTCCCAAAAAGGCTAGAGAGTCCTGATATGTTGTGTGAATTTTCTCCGCCTGTGACAGGGGCTACTGAAAGTAGGTTGAAGTGCTTGCTCAGGCTAATGGTGTCATGTAGTTGTTTTAAAGGCTCAGGTTGTTGCTCATCAACAACTAAGTATAAAGTTTGTGGTCCTCTTGGCTGTTGGTGTCCTCTGGGTGCCACTTGGCTCTACTGAGCTAGTTGGACAGCCTGCTGTTTGCTGGAATCTGAGTTTCTGGATTGGTCAGTATGTATTCCCTGGCAGCTGGTGATCATTGCTGTGGCTGCTAAAAAGTCTGTGGCACATATGTGGAAGTGGCACTAGCACTTCTAGAAGAGGTAGGTTGCTGGGGCTGACAGTTCCTTTCTTCTGCCCTGCTCTGGATAAAACTTAAAGTTTCACAGTCTCGTTTCTGAACATTTGAGTCTCTGTCTTCTTAAGCCTCAACCTTAGATTCCACGTAATTGCAGAAGGCTGTTCTTGTAGTCTCCTTCCTTGCCCCCCAAAAAGATGACAGCATTGTCTTCATCTGTGCAAACTGGTCCATGGCTTGGTGGCCCACTGTTCACACTGTGAAACTACACTGGGGCTTGCAATCAATGGCTGTTGTGTCGTGTCTTATTGCATATTGATCTCCATACTATTGGTGTAAGTTGAAACTCTGGAGATGTTTTGTGGTGAGGCTGCCGTGGCACTGGCTCCTTGGGCCAGGGACTTCAAGCCAGAAGATTTTACTGAGGCCCTTTCTCCTGATGTGTGTCTTCAAGAAGTTAAATTTATCCTGAATCCAGTTCTGCCTCTGTCATTTCTTTGGGAGCCTGGTCAAATTTGGCCTGTGGGAGTTTTCTGTAGCGAGTCCTTTGGGATTTGAACTAGGTATTGCACACTTTCACTGACAGTTTGAGGCTGCTTGCAAACCACTACCTCAGGCATTCCTTCCTGGCCTTGTCCTTTAAGTGTTCGTTGGTCTTGTCTTAGAGCTCCTCTTGATCCTTGACAAAGTCCATAATAGCCTCCTCATTTGAGTCTGTTAAGTGTATTTTCATCATAGCTGGTTTGTGATTGAGGTGTGCCCACCTGTCCTCTACCCTCTGTATCCATTTTGCTCTTAATCTTGCTCTTTTGTCGGCAACTCGCTCCTCTGTCACCTTGGAGTTTCTGCCCTCCTTTCTTCGTGTCTCTCCTCTGTCTGTTGTCTCTGTGCCTCCTCCTCCCTCTCTCTGTTCCCTCTCCTCCCTCCCATGTGTATATCAGCAGTTGTATCTCCCAACTCAAACTCTGTAGGTGTGTCTGTATGGACTTCTATCCTCTTCACATTCCTTCTTCCATTCTTAGGACCATCTTATAAATAAAATCAAAGCAGCTTTTGTAACAAAACAACAGCCCATCGGCAAGTCAGCCAAACTTGAATATCAACACAAAGTTAATTTGTAAGAGTATCTTAACACTGTCAGTTGTAATCTGTGTGAGTTGAAATTTCAAATGATATATTCTGCATGATGCCCCGTCTTTTATAGACACAGATTTCATAACTGACAAGCTGTAATTTGGCACACTAATGCATTATTGTCCCACACACTTCCCAGTTTGTCTGTTACTGTTACTGTCGGTTTCCCTTTAAAGCGTGTCCCGGTGTTGCTGGTTTGTCCTGCTGAGATGTTACCAACTCTGGGACCAAAGATGTAGAGACTTCCTGTCTTGATGTTGTCTTCCTTGTCTTGGGTTGTTTCCAAAAGGCCGATTTCCCTCCAAGTACCCTCGGTTTACTTATGCAGCCTGTCTTGAGTAATTAACTGTGACAGACCTGGAATTGGCTCCAGACAGGATGGTAATAGTATAGGACTAAAGGGGAAGTGACTACGACAAGCCATTGAAACACAAGACAGGACGGTTACCATGTGGGTGTAACCATGGTTGGGATCAGGAGTCAAGGAGGGTCAATGAAATATCAAATATATTTGATCCACCACGACAAGCCAGGAAACCACAACCAATCCTAAGCGACTCTGTGAACATTGCTCCCAACCCTCAAAAATCCATAGGTAATGGCAAGACGGCCCCAATAGAACACCCTAATCAGAATTCAAGCACTGGTTTAGTAAGTTAGTAGCTTGGATAAGAAATCTGTACGGTCTTAAAGGTGGATAGGTAACAAAAAAATGTCCTTACCACCACACTGGAGGTTAGGCTGACACCTTAAAGCTTCAGCCATCCTATCACACTAAGCAAAAAAATATAAAACCCCATACTAAAATAGAAAAATTTATATAAACAAACAAGGATGTTTTGGTCTGGAAAGCAGACAGAAACAACAACAACAAAATAATCTCCTCTGAAGAGCAAGCCTTGGTGAGAGCTGTTGATGTTAAAAAGTGTTGCATTGTTGATGTCAACATGATTGATGCCCCTCTCATTTCCAAATGGAGGATGTAAGGTCTCATGTGACTGATGGTGACCAACGAAGAAACCACAGGTGGCGACACATTTGTGACGATCATGAGATATCATATTTTTTTCAAAAAGAATTATGGTAACATCTATCCTTCCCAGTGTCTTTATGTCTGTCCGAATTAGTTTTATAAATTTATCCACAAGTAATGTTTTTGCGAACATTTCATTAATTGTGTAAAACCGCAAATATGTTATGTTTATTATTAGAATGGTATTTTTATAAAGCTCCTGGGATAAATCTTTCCTTGCCACAAGACTACGTGAACAATATCATAGTAAAAGGTAATATCATAAATCTTTCTGGTTAGAGGTTTATATTAAGCCTTTTTAAATAAAGAAAAGAAAGTGATTCCAAGAAATTAGATTAAGGAAAGTTATGTACTTCCTTGTCATAAGACAACTTTTAGACTGGTAACACCTAATCACCGACACAGAATGCAGACCACATTTGAAGGATATACTGTTTGTTCAAAGAATAGCTTCATACCCTGAACCTGTTCTTGTGGATTTCTCACTTTTTAAATCTGACACCTGCAATGTTTACATGTATTCTAGGTGAGTCCTGAATTTTCAACTTTATTAATATCGAATGAAATTGTTCAAATGTATTATTCAAAGTTCACAGATAGTTACTATTGTACTGTTTCACAGGACTCTGTATTTTTTATTTATTTATTTGGCGTTTTACGTCGCTTTCAACACTGTACAGGTCATATCACGACGGGTAGTTGGAAGGGCAGAGGAAACCAGTACATAGAGTTCGCTAGGGTTGTGTACTGTAAACTGCCGACCAACGGCAAGTAACTACCAGCTTTCCCACTTAAGGCCATCACGGAGATCGAACCCCGGCCTCAGAGGTGGGAGGCGAGAGTGTTACCACTCTGCCACCGTGGCCCCACACAGGACTCTGTAACAAATGATGATTTGCTTTTTTGATAATACAATTCATCCCATCTTGTTCATTTTAATGATAGGAAGATTTATTTTGTTTCAAGGGCAATATCTGGTCACAATGATTCAGTTTTAAAGGCATAATTTGAAAGTGTGGAATATATATTTGTTTTGTGGTATGAGTATTAGTCATATTTTGTGTTCAAAATTATTTAACATACATACTTTCTCTATGTTGTTCTTACCTCCTACAAGAAGATTTTGGCAGGGTGATATTGTTTGATTTGTTTGCTTTTTTGTAAAATTTTACTTCAAAAAGCGGATTTGGATGAATTTTTTTACAAAATGTTGAAAAACACCAAAGAACAACATGAATTGATTTTGCTGGTCATCCCGTATCACTGTCTGCATCCAGGAATATTTGAAAGGATTTTTTATCATTGCACTCGTAAGACAGTGTGGGGGGATAGTGGGCCTTAGCGGAGATATGCGCTTTCCTAGTGCCATGGTTAGCTATAAAATGTCTGAAATTTTAATCTTCTCATTAGAGATGTAACAAGAAAATACGGTATTTGTGAAGTGAACATAAAATCTGTACAGTAAACAATATCAAGGTCACTCAGAGGGAGCAGACCAAGGCATGAAATAATATCCGGATTCTTATATATCCAGATGGTGACCCTAGATCACTCTCAAAACCTAATTAGATTCTATGCTGGCTTAATTATACTAACAAGCAAACAGACAAAGAAGTGGCTATAAAAATTATAACTCTTTGGCAGAGGTAAAATACCTTTCTAATGATGTGCATAATGCATCTCTGACTTACATAGTTATTGAAATATTAGTGAAAAATAGCTCTTCTTATGCTAATTATGCATTGTTTGGAGGGCTTTTCCATCTCTGCATTGGGATGCAATTTGTTAGGGATTGAGCAATCCTGTGTTACCAATGATCCAGCGTGCCACTGATGGTAACAACATGTTGCGTCAAATGGTTTGTGACTTAGTTATGATTCAAGTAGGGTCACTTGAATATTGACTTAAGAGGGGCTTATGATAACAAAGATTAAGTTATGATCGTATGGATTCACTTGGGATTCCCTGTATGATTGTAGTCCAATTCATGAAAAGAGTTGGATCAACTTACGATTAATTTTACTGTAAACAATCGATTTACAATTGCCAGGGATAGACTTGCAATTGGTTTAAAATTGCAAATTCCTGTAAGCGATAGCTGTCTGACGTATGCAGTTATGCAAGCATGGGTCCCTATATATTGGGTCACTGGAAGGTCAAATTCACTGCAATTTTTGTTCATGACCAGTATCAATCAACAACTAACTGAGCTTTTAAGTATTCTTGTTGTACATCTGCAACTTCTTACACAAATGATTGAATTTTGATGAACTGATTGAAAGATTTCTAAGGTGATACAGAAATATAGGGACAAGAAGGAGAGGAGCTCCAGAAGCTTAGTCAGAGAATGGAACAGAAGAATAGACCACATGGGGCAGTATCACAGTCACATATCTTAACTCTTCCATAACTTGTTCAGAATGTCTTCTGAGATATTCACTGAGACTGAACAGCACCCGACCCCTGACCTCCAGAGGTAAACCACATTCTTAAGAGGCAATCCCGATAGGGCTGAAGTTAGCTATAACCCTTAGACATTTTGCCATGATGGATAGCTATGTGTCCCTGCAGTTCAGCTTGAGAGCGGGTTGCTCTACCATCATTCTTGCTGTCTCTTAGGTGTGCGAAGTCATTGTGGGATACCACTGAGACAATGTTGTGATGTATCCAATTAGTCTAGGTGACTGGAAGGAGATTGAGCGAGGTTGGATGGCTGCAGTGAGTACTTCAATTACAAAGGGTTTGACTCCATATTCCTGTTAACGCAGGCAGATGCTGACTACAAATTCCTCTGGGATGATATAGCTGCTTCAGGGTTCAGCTCTGAGGGCCAGTAGTTTGGACCAAGATTGAAGAATGGACCATTGGCTTCCCCGTGGCGGAGCCCCTCACAAATGAATAGTCAACAGTTAATTGCTTCATCCTGGGTGGCAACACCTTTCCCCTTAGGACCTGACTCATGAAACCCTTCTTTGTAAGATCCACTGACCTGAATGAAAGCATCTACAACTATTGACTTTTGGATCTTGGGTCTTTTGGATTCTGGGTCCTGCAGTCACACATGCACCAGGAATCCAACGTGGTCATGAAGATTGTCAGAGTTTGTGTGGTGCTGCATAATCTGTGACTGATAAGATGTGGCATGGAAAATATCAACCCAAGCAGTTGGAGCTGGATGCTGATGAAATCCGGCAGGGCAATGATCTTCCTTACCCAGGACATAATGTGCAATTAGCTGTCAAAGCCTAGAGTAGGGTGTTAGCTAATATTGCCAAAACAAGGGTACAGTTACCTTACCAATGAACAGAATTTAAAATGGCAATGTTGCGTATAAAATATGGATAACAACTGAAGTCGGCTTGACACTAAGTCATTGCTTCTTGAACATCTGTCCGATGTATGTGTATGAAAATAACTTAATGGACGATAGTTAGTTTTTTCTGTTGCATCTCAGATACTGGGCTACTATCTTATCATATTTTTTAATTTGTGAAATGTATTACCTTTGTACTTTTTTATATTTATGATATCATATAAATCTATTGATATTGTTTTATTTTTGTGTAAAGCAGCCTGTGCATAAATAAGATGTTTGTTGATATATTAGTTGTCTACGACTATTTACAAAACTCAGCTCATATCGTTTTTTTTCTTAAATGGGCTATGTTTTGAAAACCTGGCTTTGTGGATGACATAACTGAAGTCAATAAACTCATGGTAGATTGAGAGTTTATACCCATCAAAGCTTAAAAGCTTACATTAATCTGTGCAATATATTTGAACCCTACCTATTTGGAACTCAGAACAGAACTCATTGTAAATAAACCTAGCAAGCTTGCACTGCAATAAGGACCTAAATAATGGAACCTAAATAGGCATAGACATGACAATGGACTTATATGTGAATTGAAAGTAAGTTAGTAATTATAGCCCAATTGCATGAATGATAAGGAATTATCACACATATAATTGCGTGGGGGAATCAAAACACAATTGAACTGTACAATATAGTTACATTACAGGCATCACTACATAATAATCTCCTAAATCTGCCAAGTTACAGCTGGAACATCATTGGCCTAGTTCCAAAACTCTTGTCTCTCAGGGACACAATCGATTATTAATTGCCTGTTAATTGACAGGTGAAATGCCGTGGACTGAGTTAACTACACGCAGGTTTATAGATATTCCATGACAAACATAATTACTGTTTTATGAACTTATCCATAAATCATCAACCTTCGGGTAATGTTATTACAAGCTGAATAAATCCTAAAATTATCAGGATTTTCATTATAAAACAAATAAATGTGTTTGTTTATCTATACTACATTTTACAATGTGTTATAAGGGAAGTCTTTCTTATAAACCATTGTGTATGTATTTTATATATATTCTGGACTTTCCAACGCAACTGCATGGCAGTCAACATGTGATAGATAGTGCTCTCTTATTGCACTTGTAATGTCTGTAGTTCCCTTGTGTTTTTCTTTTGTGTGGGGTTTATGGCCTGAGACCCAACAGTGAATGTTAAAAATGGACATGGGTTTTAACCCTGGGCATTCTTGAGTTGCATAATTTTGGGGGGTTTGTGTGGGGGAAAGACCATGTGATCCAACAGTTTGAATCTTTAAGTTAGGCATGGGCTTTAACCATGGACATTTTGAGTTGCATAATTTTAGGGGGTTGTGGGGGGCTAGGCCCTGTGACCCAGCAGTTTTAATGTTAAACATGAGAGTGTTTTGGTGACAAATGATGATCACTTTAAAATTTATCTTGGGAGGTTTTTGGCATGTACATTGTTGGGTCGCATGTGTTTTTTATTATTTTCCAACAGCAGCTTATTAATTGTTTTTTGGAGATTTTGGTCAGCCCTGAAAAGGACCTTACAAATTAAAAAAAACAATACGTGAGTGTCAATTGGTCATCTTAAGCATGTCGTCATGTTGGCTTGTGCCCGGTTGAGGTGTTTCAGGCAGGAGAGGGTTAGATGAGTTGTCTATATGCCTCTTCCACTACAGTGGGGTTCAGCTTTTCATATAATGATTTCAATGATGTGTCAGCTGAGGCAAATGATGGTGGGTGTATACATGGTGATGGTAACAGATTTAGATTTATTTGTTGTTTTACATCGTGTTCAACAGCCAGGGTCATATTGGGATGGGTAGTTTATGGGTGGAGGAACCAGTGCATACTAGTTGGTCAATATTCTGCACTGTAAACAACCAGGCATCCGCATGTAACTACCAACTATCCAACATGAAGTGCCCGACTCGAGATTCGAATCGGTGGCCTCAGAGGTTGGGGGTGAACACTCTAACTGTTACAACACTAAGCCCCCTGTGATGGTAACAGTGAGGTGGGGAAAGTTGTAGGACTGGTCATGTCTGGAGATGACATTCTTCTATGTGATATGGCGGCCTGGGATGAAGTTTTGCTCAGTGAGCTGTTTACTGGCTGAGTAGAGAAACTGTGTGAAGACAAACCTCTTATTCTCAAGGTGGGAGCTGGTGTCCAGAGACCATCTTATCCAAAAGGCCACATTATGCAATAGAGTCCAGTTTCTTGAGCCTCTCTTGAAACGGGTGACAAAATTCATGTTGACACTTATGGATGGGGTGGCACATGGCTGTCCACTGTGGGGTCTACTCCCTCCTTTGCTTCCTGATGTGGGAGTGACAGCGAATGAAATGTCTCTGTGTCAGTACTTGTCTGTGGACCCATGCCAACTAGTTGGGGTTAGTTCTCCTGCTGTGTACATTTCTTCTGAATCACCTGCTTGTGGTATTGATATTGTGGCCTTTAGTGGTGCTTTAAATACATACTTGGACATGTGACGTCGGAGTGTATGGCTGTCCAAGAAGGCTAAAACACAATCCTTGTGAAATCACAACCCAGGGAAAAGAGTTTATATTGGCATACGATTACCATGTTTATGTTTGTAGAATGATTACAAAATTGTAACAGGACTGATTTAGCATTGCAAAAAAAATCAATATACAATAAACATACAACTGACATTCAAATGCATAATCAGATAAGATTCAAGGATTTTTCTCAATAGTTTCAAAACCATTATATACTATTTGAAAAATCAATTTACTATCAATTAAATTGCAAAACATTGGCATGCAATTGCTTATTGTATCCCAATCAGCTGTATATAATTGCAAAGGTGTAATAGCCCTGTAAGTGGCACCTGATAATATTAAAAGCTAGAAAACACACCTATAGCACAATCATCCTCCAATGTAGCCCAGTATGCTCGAATTGAAATTTCATCCAAAATTCATCATTGAAAAATGGGACTACTGAAAATCAGGGAAAATATTTTAATGCATAACATGACCTGGATCTTTACCAAAATTAATCATGTTCTTTCTTTGGTCAGTTTTTACCTACAAAAAAAATTACAAAGACATGTTCAGAAGTTTGGGATATTATTGCAACACAAAGGCAGATGGAACAAATAAACAAACAAGTGTACCCTACATACCTTCTTAGAAGAATGTCAATATGTGTTGGTCTGTATGTCTAGCTATTTCTAACAAAGTTGTAGGTTTATTATCATTCACAGTATTTGATCAAAGTTTTCCCTTAGCGCCCAGTTCAAAAACCTAACTCATGATTGGAAAAAATAATAAAAATATTCACGACCCATTGCTGTACTTTAAGCTAGGTTTCCAAAGAAAAGATCTGATAAGGACTGGTGACAGCTTAAAAATATTTCAAACAGTTAAATTATCGTGAAGACAGCCCAAGCATTCCCATTGGTTCCTGAATGATGCGAGTGAAAACTGCCAGTCCTAAGTCTTTCCCAAATGTTCTCATCAGGGTTTATGAGCATTTCAGAATGATAAAATTGAACCTTCTAGAATGGAAAATTTATAGGATCATAAACCTATCCAGTAGTATTATGTTAGATATGGAAGAGCTCTCTTAGTCACTTAAAGCCTCTCTTACATTGCTTCCCTTGCAAATCGTCTGACTTCCAAGGTAAGCTTAAGCTACACTTGCGATTTTATAACAGAATGTCAAGGTCGCACAGATCCCTCAATGAAAATTGGCATGCACATTTTCCCTGCATACACGCAGTAGTCCTATAAACGCCTCCAATGGCTAAAGGGTAACTTAGAGAGACTTGCGCAGGTGCATTCTTCTTGCTAGTGTGACAGGATAGCCCCATTTTGTTTGCAGGGTTTGCACGTGTTGTATAAATACACTCAAGTGTACCTTGCATCCATATTAACCCTAATCGCAGTCTATTCTTTGATGTTGAAGAACTGGCACCGTTGTTGGAACAATACACCTTGTTTGCACGTGCAAATCTCTGCTACCCCACTACCAGGCTACGCTCATATTTTTCAACAATATTTGCAGCACACGTGCGTGTTTATACACATACGATGGGACGGAAGAGAAGCTTAATATGTCACTTTATTTTGTGTCCTTTGGTGCACTATCAGCAAAGAGTTTGACTACTGTTCATCCTACATACAATAACTAGGATGGGAATTATTAATCTGTTAGATATTTTCTAGTTTTCCATTTGTCTTGTGTATCCATGATAAATTGCATATTTTGAATGATTTATTTTTGCCCACGTTACATCTGGGAGGTAGCAAGCTATTACAACAGCTTAAAACTGACATTTTTTTACCCCTTTCACACCACAAGGATTACAAGTTTCACTAGGCAACGGAGCAGCCTCCTATGATGCCTCATTGAGATTTCATGTACTCTCGGGGTTGGTAGTGTGCTATCACGATTGTATCCACGTTTACAGAAGGTTGTGGCTCGGTCTTGCTTCAGTAGCAGGTGTTGGTCTGACGGCTATACAAGTTGAGTGGAGGTAAATGAAGGTTGTGTCATGGTGACAGGCGTTTGCAAGGAATTGAACCACTGTGTTAAAAGTTTGCATAAGGATGTTGGGCACTAGTTAAAGGACCAGGGTGTTTTGTTTAATGCCTGTAACCCTGGTTTATATCACCTGTAGTGTGAAAGAGGTTTTATCAAATTAATGTTTCTAATCTTTACTTACTTGAGAAAAAAATCATATGCAGCCAGACTTGAAAAGAAATTTGCGGAAATTAATTTTTCATTTAGTCATTATTATAATTATTATTTATCCCTCACATCACACACTTGCAAGACAAAACATCAATAGGTTTCACTGATTAAATTTTATAAACTAGTCTACAAGACACACAAAAACCATACATTCACGCAGAAAGACTCTCAGACATCAGAATCAGTCGGATGTTGCAACATAATGTACTACTACACTTGCATTGTACTGTACCTACCATTACACTGGGTGTATGTGCAGGGTTGGTGTGTTTACACAGTATCACTACGTGCATTGATGCATGTCTGTTGTGTTATCAGGAGGATTTCGTAGGAGCTTAATTAATTTAGATAGGTCTTGTCACTCCAACTATTAAGTATAATTCAGCATTCACAATTCAGGAAAAATACCTTAGTAAAATGTCCCCCCAGGAAAGAGAAATAGGTTATGTAATAGGTCCCCTTTGAAAAAGAATACCTTAAAAATGACCAAGATTATGAAATTTATATTGTACAGAAGCCATTGATTAAACCTTACATCTAATCTTATAAAACAACTTTTTGCAACAGCTAATCTTCATCAAACAAATTGCACTTTTAATATCTCAGACATAAACAAGTGCCTATAAGGGCAGAGTATAAAATATATTGATTACAGTATTCAAAAATCTTTGATGTATACAAAAGTCGTTATTTAAGAACATATACAAAGATCAAAGAAGCTAGGCATTTTTGTGGATGGTATGCTTTATAAATATCAGAATATTAATGATTTTAGAGAACGTGTAAAAGTCTGTATTATCGCTCCCACATTTCGGTAAATCAGGAGATTCGGAATATAGGGGGCTGGATAATCAAGGTCCTACTGTATATGTTAATTGCAATTTTGCTACATATCACTTAAGAAGTCATCACCCTTGGCATAAATGTGATAATGCAGACTATTTCAAAAATCTGATTACAGTTTCTGTATATAAGGCCTCAGGTTTACAGTTTCTGTATATAAGGCCTTATTTCTACAAGGGAATACAAAGTAGGAGAAAGGAGGATGTGTTTTCAGGGTGCTAATTTGCTTAGGGAAAAGCTAATTAGGGCAGGTTGATTTGCAGAGGGCTTATATGGCAGGGGCCGATTTGTTTACTCCCTTTGTGTTTATAAGCATATAGATTCTATTGTAAATATTATGGTGGCTACAAAGGAGGCCTGTTTTTTTATGTCTTGCCAGTGTCTGTGATCCTCTGAAGTAGTAAATCAGGCCGTTTTTATCTAATTCTGTAAGATATAAATCTCATTAACGTAAGATATTCCTGGAATGAAAGAAAAACGTACATTATGTACATAGTATATAAAATAAGGCAGTAGCTTCTAAAATTGCTACAAATTTATGTTCTGAGATAAGCATCTTTTTTTATTTGAAAGATGCTTTACACGTGGAGCAAAACCCTCCCTGTGGCCGGTTATTTGCAGCCAAAATAGTTCTTGCTGGTTTTAGTCCTGGTATCCCAAGAATTGTAGAGTGGACCTTATGGATCAATACAAATTAAGCGTTAATACATTATTATTTAATATATTTATAAAGTTCGGCTATGTCACTCTTTTTTGACAACGGAACAGGTTGTGTTTATGGGATCAATTAATTTGTCAGAGTTAATTTTGTATTTCAATATATCCATTCTTAATAGAGTGATCTCATGTCATTTTTATAATACTTAAAACAGCTGTCAAGTTATTAATATCATAATAGAAATTGATGTAATATTTGATATAGACAGGGCGCCATTGTACAGAAAATGTAAATGGAAACATAAATTTTCTACTTGCATTTTACATTTACATTTCCGTGAAAGTGTGAAACAGCCTTAACCTGTCGATGTGTCTCATGCAGATGTAGAGGTGCCTTACAATATCTTTAAATGGCTAAAATTTCTACTTTCTGGTCGGATCTTAATATCTTTTTCACCATTGTGTTCAGGGAATTAAGATTTAAAAAAAAAATCGGATACCAAATAATCGTAAATATCTGCAAAATATATGATCTATCTGGCTTGTGCCTTGAGGCATAATTTGACCCCAGCTCCAAAATTAACGCAAGCTCTGCCCACATCTGCAAGCCATGGACATGGACACAAGCGTCTACAACCATACAATTTAAATTTGTTACCCCAAGCCACATTAGCAGGCCGCATACCTATTGGACCATGCTGAAATGACAATGTGGAAGCTTTTCCCAATACACCCACAAATTCCTAAGACACATGGCTAATTTTTGTGTGACTGAAGAAACTTTGAGGAATGCAGATGACTTTATATGCAAAGTTTACAATACACCTGCAACACTGCTCAATGTCAAGAAGAAAAGAGTGCTACTCTTCTGCAAGCACAATACTCTTGAAGCTCGCCCACCAACCTTGGGTGGCTTTAGATATCATATGGTGCGAGCCATAAAACTATTGTTTGTAATGCAATATAAGATATTTGAAACCCAGAAAATCTATTGATGCTCCCAAAAAGACAACAAGTTCAGACATATTTTGACCCTTCTAGTTCTAATTTGACTTTTATAGCGCTTAATCTCCACTGAGTAGTGGACTCTAAGGTTCAACAAGACATTAGCAATATGCAAATTCAAAGTCCAGGAACAAAAACAGGTCAGCACCATAAAAAAATGAGCTAAGGAGGATATGCCTTTGCGTAAAGATAGGTTTTGAGCTTCTTTCTAAAAGAGGCAATAGTGGGTGATGCACAGATGTCTTCAGGAAGTGAATTCCAAACAGTGGGGGCATCAAAGGCAAAACTGAAGCCAAACTGCTTAGTGGACTTGTGAATTGTGGGTTGAAATTTTGGTACATTGAGGAAATTAGCAACACTCTGACTGTGTCTAGTATTGTAAGTACTGCGATATGTGGATAGATGTGGAGCGAAATATTTAGGGAAACCAGTATGAATAAACTTGTACACCAGGGTAGCCAGTTTGAACTCTGCGCGAAACTGAATAGGAGCCAATGGAGTTTCCTGAGTACCGGAGTTATCCGAGTGAACATAAGATTCAATATGCTCTAATAACCCAATACACAGGCTGCTTAAGTGAACAAAGAGCCATTCTCTACCGGTCCCCTGATCTTATACACCTATTCACAACAAACACAAGCAGGCGCTCTCCTGAAGATATAGGTTTCCTGCTACCAGAACCTCAGACACACATAATAACAGCTGTTGAGTGGTAAAGCACACCTCTTCTTATGACCCCCCATGCGTGATGGAACTTTGTATGTTTATTTGGGGTTTAACGTCGCTTTCAACACTGTACAGGTCATATCACGACGGGTAGTTGGAAGGGCAGAGGAAACCAGTACATAGAGTTCGCTAGGGTTGTGTACTGTAAACTGCCGACCAACGGTAAGCAACTACCAGCTTTCCCACTTACGGCCATGACGGGGATCGATCCCCGGCCGCAGAGGTGGGAGGCGAGAGTGTTACCACTCTACCACCATGGCCCCTGGAACTTTGTATGATAAATCTTCATAATATGACAGGTAACTTGTGACATGTAGAGAACACAGGTGCCAGGCAGTCAGTTGTTATTCTACACAAGGCACGAACCAACCAGACACGCTGGCGAGTTCCCAATACCATCTGGCAGCTGTAAAGGCAGCTGGAACATCAGACGTAAATTAAGCCAACCAGACAATGCTGGCGAGCCAAGCACCATACACCACAGCTGGGTAGAAGGTACATCAAAGGCTGACACTTATGTCGGTAGAGGACATCAGGAAGCAAGGAGACTTGACAGGCTCGATCATGGAGCAGCCACCACCCCCCAGGCAAGACTGCAACTGAAAAATCTAACAGCCAGCATGATATTGACACAGATAGAGGGGGGACAACAGGGTGGGGAAATTTTTGATGCTCACAGGTCACCTTCCAAATTCAAAGTGACCACTCTGGTAACTGAAACAAAGGTCACGCCTCACTGACCAATCACAGAGTTGAGAAATGTCTGCACATGGTTAACAAGAACCTACAATTAAAAATCTGATTATGGTGGTACCAGGACTGAGCCCCGAGACACCCAGATGTCTCCCAGCACAGTCCCTGTCCCCCCAATAAACAAGTAATGGGCTTATATTTTTTATTATACAAATATAGATAATTATGTTACAACTAAAATTACTTGTGAAGACAGCATAATATACATGAGTACATATTAAAAGATACATATAATATGGAAGGTGACGTTATAGCATTATATCTACTCATGTGGGGACCCCCTCCAAAATATCTACTAATCTGACCACAAGGTGAAACAATGACCCCAGGGTGAAAACAACTACCCCCAAGATGCAAAAGGTTAAATAAGAAAATGAAAGTCAAGGTCAAATTCAATGTAAACAAGTAGGAACTATGCCATTGCTATGGCGAAGAAGTAGACTATTTTAAGGGAAGTCAGAGGTAAAAACAATACCCCAAAGAGGTGAGAGGTCAAAGTTCAAGGTCGGTAGACCTAGGATAATTAAAAGTCACCACTGGGTAGAAGTATATGAAATTACTGATTACAATTGGAAACCTAGTAGAAAACCAATGGTGACAGGTGAATGACCTATATAAGAGGTGAAAGGTCATATAACCCTGAGGTCCGAGTTGCATAGAGGTCAGAGGTAAGGTCCTAAGGTCATAAAGTGTAAATATTGAAACATATGTTACAAAAGACTGTTAATATAACAAATTATAGGGCCCCAAACGCCCAGTAGAAGTAGGAAAAAGACTAGACAAGAAGGTGGGATCTAAAGGCCTTGGACACCTGTGAGGTACGAGCTCATGGCAGGGAAATATATCTCCAGACACATTCTGATGCCCTTGTACCCTGGGCTTGAATTTCCTGAACCAGTACCCCATGGGAAAACGCCCAAGAAGCCCCAGCCCTACGAAAATCATGAAAGGTGAGGGACCTCTGAAGGTTTAGTAATTTGGATACTGTTTTAAGGTGTTTCCTTGGAACTGAGTCTGTTAATGGCTTGTAAGTATGACCATGAGGAATCTTAAACAATGGGGAATCCGGAGTAGAAGGAAAAATACCCAGCATCACTCGCAACGCCTTAACTGGACATAAGGCTGAGTCCCCCAAGATGGGTATATCCACCGTGGTGGTCTTTACATGGTCTTGCAAGGTCTTAGACCATTTTATCAATATGACAGCTCTAGTATCGGCAAAAATGACACCACCTACACATAAATGTCTAGTTTTATCAAAAGAATTAACCGTGTGTGGTAAGATATTGGAAAGCCTAAGAAAGGAAAAGAAGGCTAGTAAATACAAGGATTTGAAAATCTGAGGAAACTGGAATTGATCCGCCACTGTTATAATTTGAAGTAAAAGAGTTTCATCTATTAACATGGAAATTTTTGGCACAAAAGCACTATTTAATTTCAAAGATTTAATAAATAATGGAATTCTTTGATCTCTAAAAGGATGTGTATCAGTGGCATATACAATGCACATGGACCTAATAGCTGTGATATGATTGGTTATATGATCTGGAGACATACCAGCTTGTGTTAAGTACTCCATGAAAGCTAAGATATCAATAGTAGTGACTGTAGGAAGCGACAGGTCCACCACCACCAGGAAGGCAAGGAACAGCCAGAACATTCTCTTATACGAATTCAGGGTGGCCAGACGGAAGCCAGTCCACAATCTCTTGCATGCCTGGGAAGCCAGTGGAGCCGTCGCCGCCTGGGAGTCTAAAATACAAAGACTAAAATACAATGGCTAAATATCATGATTAAGCAAGGTAAGATCCATGTGCACATCCATCCATATGGGAGACTCTATTTAATTTCTCACAATTATCCTCAGTTTGATACCATCTGGACAACAAGTCTGCAAGACAATTGTCACGACCCTTTATATGTGTGACTATAATATTAATATTAAAAATGGCAGCTAACAACCAGATATTTCTAGCACAAGTCGCTGTAATAGTATCTCTTGCCTTACCAAGAGAAAGGACCTCCACGACCGCCAAGTTGTCAGATTTAAATTCTATGGATTTGTTGGCCCAAGCCTGTCCCCTAATTTTAAGGGCTACAACAATATTGAGTATTTCCAGGTGGGCTATATCATAATCTCGAAAACCTCTTGGAATTTGTAAAGCATAAACAAAATTATCATAAGAACCACCTAGGCCTTCCAAGGAAGCATCTAGATATATGGCCTTACGAATTGGTGGTTGATGATAAAAAGTAACCCCATTATAAGACACCAGAAAGACTTGGAACCAGTTTAAATCTTTAAAGAATTCTGTTGTCAGTGCAATACAATCCGTATTGGTATTGTCCCGTAACAACTGCAACATACGGTTCAAGAAAAACCTGGCCGGTTTGACACATTTAGTGATATATAATAAGAGACCTAATAATGATTGCAATTCATTCTTTGTAACCATTCTCTTATCCGACCAAAGGTCACAAACTTTACAAATTTCTTGAAGTTTAGTATCCGGAATGGATATGGTACGTTGAACTGTATCAAATAGTATTCCCAAGCACACAACTTTTGTACTAGGAGGGCACAATTTCTTGTGACTGGTATCGAGACCAAGTTCCTGCAGTAGTTGTAGTAGAAATTGATAAGATGTAGCTATTGTGGACGGTAAACCGCAATAGATAAGATCATCAATATAATTTAAGAGTGCATTATGGCCATTTTTATTCGTAATAAATATAATGGAGTCGCTTGTCTTACTAAAGAAAAAAGCACCCAAATGAAATCCAAATGGGAGGGACAGATCCAGATATATTTTGCCCTTGTGTTTCAAGCCTAAAAGGTCAATATCTCCTGGATCTATGCGGAGATGACGAAAGGCTCGGCTAATATCCACTTTGAAAATATGGGCTACGTATAATGGAATCTACAGATGGATAATGCATCTGAAAATTAGTACCCAAATATACATTATGTAAGACCCCATCATTGACAGATAATCCTCTAGGGAAACTTAAGTCCATAATCGTTCTTCTAGCATTAGAATCTGACTTATCCCTGGTCATGAACGATGAAATGTGAATATTAAATGGTTGTGAGTCTAAAGGGCCCAGCATAGCTTGGAATCCGACCTCTTCCTGGATATAACGATCCACATGATCCGGGTATAGCCTAGCAGAAGCATGATTCACTAACGTGCTCTGGAGGTTCCTAGACCTGTCAAAATCCAAAGGAAAACCGAATTCTATCAGATCCGGTAACTGCTGGTCAAAATAATCCACCAAATGTTTTCTCCAACTAGAAACATTTAATTTGGTGTTAACTGGTATTCGTAGACCCAAAAAATTGGGAATACCCGTACGCCTAATGAGTGTATGAGCTGTCAAAACATCAGGAACAGTGTCCCATATTTTGGTTTCGCCTCTATAAACATAAATGGGAGCTAGAGGGATACAACCAAACTTGGTACCTATTTGAGCTTTACATTTTTGGTACTCTGGAACGGATTCGAAATTATCATCTACAGAATGTTCCTGAACACAGGTAGTTTCCAGTTCCAGTTGTAATGCACTGGACTTGTGGTGGGTAACTGTATCCGGTATAAATGTATTACCTTGGCAAGTTACCTCCTTATTCAAGGTAACATGGGTTTTTTTTTAACCGAACCCTGTCGAGTCTGCCTATTGCAGTCATTGATCCGATTATCCGTAACGTCTTGAATCCCAGAATCCATATCATTGGCAAGTAATTGAAAGTTATTTTTGACCGGAACAGTATAAAAATTATTCCATGGGCTATTCTGTTGGTGTTCCACTCGCAGGGGTGAATCCCTGTGGTCCTGCAGGGTATTTCTTACAAACCTGGTTCTAACCTTACTGTTTACACATTCCTGTGCCATATTACCGACAATACTATCTTTTGTATTGGTATTGGGAACAATATTGGCAAGCTGTTTAGGTACAGAAGGGTCAGTTCTTGAACTGGCCTTATGTGTAACTCTAAAATTGGCCACTGCCTGGTATTTATCACCTTTTACGGACAGTGCCTGTGCATATGACCTGTGATCTGTATATTTGGTGGGAGCTATAGCCACCTGAAACTTGTGTTTAATTTCTTGTTTTGACCAACCATGAAGTGCACTGACCTCTGCCTCAGAGTATTTACAAAAATTCTGGTTTTCTGGACACGCCTCGAACCCAGGGGCATGTCCAGATCTATTTATTTTTTGTACTCCTATGACACTCAGTTTGTGGATGAGGATAAGCTTTGTTATCTTTAGTCCAACAAGCAGCACATACATGCTTGTACAGAACCCCCTTAGTTTTGTGGGTCTGTTTCTGAGAACACATTCCCTTGTTATAATACACACAAGTAGCTACCTTCGCTGCAGAATGTCTTTCTTGAGATCTATGAACAGCATTTTGACCGGTATTATGCCTTTGGGCATGGGCCCTACGTACCCTATCAATTTTTTCCCTCTGCAACCAACTTGTGATCTCTCCTTGTTCCATTCTGCACAAAAGTACAGCATGGCTGGCCTTTGCAGAAGCCCAGGAGAAGTCAGTAGCATCGTCCAATAAATCAATCACATAATCTAATATGTGCTCTCTAATTTTTGTATTTGAATCCTCCCGCATGCTTTTGCAAAAGCCAGCCATCCATTGGACCGGTGACAACTGATTGTAGGTAATTCTGTCTTTATTCTGACCGGACAAAACAAATTCATGGGGCCATCTAACTCTGTGACTAATGAAAACATCCACAACCCCACCCCTTTGGGACTTCAATTTTCCTATACCTGGTTTCGCATTATCTGCCAAATGTCTAAGTCTACTCTGCACCTCTTCCTGGATTCGAACCTCCTCCCTCAACTGACTAGGTGGGGGTATATATGTAGTTGTTTGAACAGGAGAAGAAGTAGTATTAACCCTTCTTAAAGTAGCATGCACCTTCCATACTATCCAACCTAGCCCCCAAAACCAAAAGCTGTGCCAAAATGTGAGTATTAATTTGGTTTTGATCGACTTGATTTTGGTTCGAACCCGAGGCCTGTGGGGCCCGACCTTTGTCAGTAACGTGAACTCTGTCCAAAACATGGGAATCAGAAGACAAATTTCGATCAGAATGATCCACCAAAGCATCTACATATCAATATCAGATCCGGAGTCAGATAAATCAGTAAAACCAACTTGCCCGGGGGGTGGTGAAGTTGCTCCATTTCCTGCCACTGCCAAAAAATCTGCATCTGACGCTAGTTGAAGTTGGATTGGAATCCTACATTCTCCTCTGTTCGACCGCAAGTTATATCTAGCTTCATTCATGTTTGCAAATATAAAACCAAAATCAAATAAAATAGAATCACTGCGGTAAAAGAAACTTTTGATGCTCACAAGTCACCTTCCAAATTCAAAGTGACCACTCTGGTAACTGAAACAAAGGTCACGCCTCACTGACCAATCACAGAGTTGAGAAATGTCTGCACATGGTTAACAATTAGAACCTACAATTAAAAATCTGATTATGGTGGTACCAGGACTGAGCCCCGAGACACCCAGATGTCTCCCAGCAATTACACAGCTCTTTAGTCTGAAATAGAAATTTAAAAAATGGTTAACTTTCTTATTCATCAATCTTTGTTAGTTACATGAATAAATAACACTAAAGAGCAGTCACAGGTTTTCAAGGCTTAAAATGAAAAAATCCACTTTAGTGAACAACGCCCCCCTCACCTCATTGTTTTCATTTTTAATGCAAAGTTTGTATTATTATTATTATTATTAACATCTCAAAAGTAATCACGTGGTTACCTTAACTCTTTTTTACTTGCATGAAGAGCCAGGGCATTAAATTTAGAGATTTAAAGAATAATGTCTTCAATAAAACAGTACAATTGGTTGAATTACGTTATAGATGTGTCAGTTTATATTAGCCATTTACGGCTCGTGGGGGGAAAGTTAAAATCTTATCTTTTGACTAACAGTACCTTAAAACAAGAACCTTACATTTAGTCTTTATTGATTAGTATCCATTGGCACCACTTACCATGCACAATTCGTGTTATAAATACGTCTACGTGTACCAGCTTAATATTTCAGATATCCTGTAACCTACAAATTTAATTTGATATTATTGGAAATATAGTTTAACAAAGCTACTGCTTGTTTCCTATGGTAAATGTGGATTTACTTTACATATTATTCATACACAAAATGGTGGCACATAAAACAGTTAAACATCCCCCTTTAGACGTAATCAAATATATATATATGACTCATGAAGATTAACATGCTACACATCCATATACTGCTGTCATCTTCATTTGTGATATATTTTTTTCATACATGTCACCGGGGATATTTTCATATTGTATATTCTTGGTCGTATGTATTTTCACAGCCTTGCTCTGGAGCTGTGGAGCTACTCTCTCGTGTCTGACTGATAGAAATGATCCCTGTTTAGCTGAAAACTATGAGATTCTTGAGGATCCAACCAGGAGTGCTGGATACTTTGATCCTGAGTCACAACTGAAGAATGATTACAACCTGATAGATGGATGGTACCGCCATAAAAGCCCAGCAGGGACAGATATGCCAACTAAAGCACCTGGTCCCTTAAAGTGTCAGGCCATATATCCCATGTGGCTGAATGGTAAGTCCTAACATCAGCCTTGGACTGTTTATATCTCAAGATCATACAGAAAGGTTTTCTGTCCAAGCCAGCATACAATACTTGACAATTTTTCATTCCCACATTGGCATATTGTTGGAGCAATCATAATCCACATACTTACCAATTTTAAAAAAATATATATTTATCAAATATCAATAAAACATGAAAATTTCCCAAAAAGCAGTATTCATATATTGCTGGTCAGGTGGGGGTATTGACCTCTAATCATATGCTGTCACCTTTGTGTGAGTTTAACTGCCACAATTGGCAATGCTGAGATCCTGTCTCTATATGACCCCGAATGATGAACAGCATGTAAACAGTTTAAACTTTAATACATGTAAAGTAGCTCCAACATTTCAGGCACTATGACCATTTATATTGCTGAAGTTTTAATTGTAAAATTTGTTATTGCAGTCAATTATTCCAGGAAGGCTAGTGTCATTTTATAGAAGTTATACTTATAATATACATGTAAATTTACTCTGAGTTTTAGCTCCTTGATGCAAATATTTCAGTTGTATGAAAACAAATGTATAGGTTACTCTATTGTAAAATTCCAGATACCCTGCCAACTCCTGTAGAAGGCATAGTGGAGAAGAAAATGTGCATTGTCAAGGATGGCAATAACTGTTACAAGACATACACTATCTGTCTGAAGAACTGTGGAGAATACAACGTGTACCATCTGAATACCACTAGCCAATCACACAGATACTGCTTTGGTATTCTACTGTAAACCTTTCTTTTGTGTGCATGCTGATGAATATAATTTCTGTTTTCTATTTTAAAAAAAGGATATTCTACTTGAATCCTTTAAGTCATAACATTAATGTCCTACAGACTTAAATAATATTTCAAATAGTTTCATGAATCTCTGAAGTGAATTTTGTTAGCTCTTCATCTTTCAGTCATTTTGAAATTTGTTGGATTGTTAGAGTTTGTTTTACAATCCCATTTTCCATTAATTCCTTCGGTAAGACCCGTCGTATGGGTCAACATTTTGGAATAAAAACAGGAAAACCATGTGGAAACCAGTGTAACACAAGTTATGCTTGCCTATATTGTAATGTAATGAATACTGCTGTGGTGCTTCATCTCCATGATATGACAGACTAAAGCTGCAAGGCACTAAAATCACACAGAGAGAAGGAAACATTCATATGCAGCACATTATGTCCAAACGTTTTAAACAGATTCATAGGCATAATTTACTGATATAGAGTAATTTCATTAGTATTTAGAGCAGCTATTTCTCCAATGCTCATGAAACCAGGTACGCAGAAATATTTTACATGCATTTGTCTGTGGTATGTCTAAAACAAGTAAAGGCATTAGCCAATCCCCCTCCAGGTAGTTATTTTGGGAAGATAATAACAACCATGAACTTTGGTGGCTCTTTCCTTTTTCATCTGAGCAGCATTAATTAGGTTAAAATTCGTATGTATCTCGATATCATCTAATTTTGCAGATAAACAATTGTGCTTCAGTTGTTAATGATGCCCATATGTAGCAATAAAAATAGGTGTGACTCTTAAAGAGGTTGACCTAAATGGATATCCTCAAAAGCCCAAATGTCAAGGATAGTAGAGTAAATCCTTCATATCTGAATTTGCAGGGTCTGAAGTGCCTTGCCCTGAAGGTCAGTATTCAAAGACAGGTTATACTCCAGATTGTGCAGGTGAGATGCCATTTTGCTGTGAAAAAGTAACCTTTAACTTTCAACCGATATATTAGGTGATTTTTGAATTATTAACAATTCATTTAACATTCAATAGAAATTTATCTTAGTACATCACTTTTGTATAGTCAAACTTGTCTTGTTTCATCGCTCTTAACAGCTAAAGCCTTATTCATGCCACAAGTATTTCTCACCTATTGCATTAACAAAATTTGAACTTGTGAACCACTAGGCCATTGATATGAAGCCAAATGTTTGATGATTGGATAAAGCATCACTTTTATTAGCCCACTGAGGGTACTTTAATTATTTTGATTCAGGGAAGCAGTGTATAAGTGAATATTTCATGAATGTCCCGCCAGTCAGGGAAATAGAAGTGAGTTTCCTCACTGGCAAATTTTACATACACTGGCATCGTTTACACTGCTTACTCTATTCTGGTTTTCATGATATACCCTGTGGTGTGAGGAATGTCACTCACAAAGAGTTTAAGTAGCATGAAACATTTGATAAAGAACATGGAAAAACAATTCACAAATTTTATGAATAAACGACCACATGGGCATGCAATTGGAACTGATAAAAAGACCATGGCCGGTTAGTTTGTTACTGATGTAAAATTGATTTAAAATATGTAAATAATGATGAGTAGATGTCTTGGTTATTAACCCAAGACAATGGTCAAGGGTATTTGTGGTATAATTTACTTTTATATTCATGAATATTATTAAAAGTTTAACTCATTGTAAAGCTGTAAAATTTTTTGTGAAAACAACCGTAAAATAAAAATAAAAATGATAAAACCAAGGCATAAAAATTTTTTTCTTTAAAAATTTGTGTTACATATGACTTAATGATTATAAACACTGAAAGATATTCTGATGATATTCATTAAAGATTTCAAGCTCAACTTTTTAACTTTATTATTATCATGCACAATCCTAGACAATGTATAACGTCAAATTCAAATTTGAGTTATTACTATAACTGTGTGTGTGATTTAATTTGAGGAATATTTATTAGCACAGCCTCCTGTCGTGCTCTCTTCCCCTCATACAGCCTTCTTTTGTAACAGATTGTATTGCTTGGTATATTTAATGATGGTACAATAAATACTGGTGATTAAATACTTATACAGAAGGTACATCGCATTATGACAAATAGCATAAATTGTAAAATTTGTGAAAGAGAATTAGTTTAATAAGAAATACTCATATACATAGTACATGACATTGTAACATACAGCATGAATTGCAAAATTTGTGACAGAGATGTATTTCATTAATAAATTCAGAATTCCGCCCATTTTAATCTTGTTAAAGAAGAAAAATATTATAGGGCATATTTGTATCTACTCTAACTCAATTTGCAGTGGCACCTTCAGAGTTCCCTGAAAACCCTGTAGTGGGATATAGTGTTGAAAGGATTGAAAAGGATTTTTCTATCTGTGAGGATCGTGTGGATTTTATCTGCAGCATTACCCACAGTGATGAGGACATACTGGTATGGGTTCAGTGGACTGTGGATGACAAGGTCCTGTTAGAAAGAACAGTGCCTTATGCTGAGATGCCTACAAGATTAACAAGGGAAGAATTAATAGCAAATGGGACAGTCAAATATGGTTTTACAGTAAGTCATGCAGCCAGTCAATCCCTTGTTTAGTCAGTTTCTCAATAAGCCAGATAGTAAGACAATCATTTCAGTCAGTCGTACAGTTTCAAATTAACTCCTGTAGCCCTTCATTACTAGTCTGCTCATATGTAATTCATCACTAAGATAGTCATACATTTTGAGACTTGACTAACACATCCTCAATCTATCAAATAAATTTAATGTGGCTTTCCTCCCTAAATATGGGGGTCATCATGACAGTGGTATTGCACGCCGATCCCACATTATAAACAAACAAAACATAATACAAACATAATAATTTAATGTCTTTTTGAATTCTAAAAGTTGGCCAATTATAAATGAAAGAGATTTTTCATGATCTAGAGTGGAGAGGACCTCAGATATATATGCAATGAATGATACCCCATTAATTTTGTTTGACAATATTTGGCAAATTGTGTTCACACCAGCAGCACTATCAGTGTGAAATCTTAATTTTAAAAGGCCGAAAGGGGTTTTGGTCTACTAGCGTGAGTAGCAAAGCCATCAGACGCAGGAGTAGTGAGACACTGAGGCGGTCACCAATCCACATACGTCACAATTTATGAAAGTTGGGAGACAATAAAAAGGTGATCACTAAAAGTGCGAGCATAGCAAGGCTTGTGATATTATTGACTTGCATTTATGCTGTTGTTTGTCTGTTGGATCCCTGTGTTACACTAGCTAACTACTAGTAATCACGATCATTCTACGATCTACTTGCTTCAGTTTTAATAGCTCTGATGTCAAAATGAATTCATTGTTTGCAGAAAGCGCATGTTTCCCCGATTCTTGACAAGTGGTTGTTTTGTTTCGATGTGATTGGCCACAGGCATCACAGTTATATCTCATGGCGCTCAATCCACAGTTCCTATTTGCTGTTGTTTGGTTTTGTGTGTATCTGTGTGTTTTGAGGTTGTCTTTTTTTGGACTCACTCCTGTTGGAGTCTGTTACTTTTTTCTTTCATTTTGAGCATTTGTTTTGTTGATACTTTTAACACTGTTGTTCAAGGTAAGTTTTTCCTAAGCAGGAGTTCCCACACTATTCCTTTCACTGTAAATACTATTTTATACATCATCCTGTGTTCCCTTGTGTTGACAAAATTACATCATTTAGCATTTCTCTTGCTTTGCTTTCAGAAATATTTCTAAAAGAAGCCTTCTACAGCGCGTGCTTACCATTTATATGGTGACTTTTTCAAACTTCTACTGACACACACAGTTTATTTTTTTCCATTAGATGACTTTTTACTTTTTTGTGAATTTAAAACTCTTAATCATTTTGGAATAACAAAATGAAAAAATAGATTAAATTAATAAAAATTAATTTCTAATAAGAGGCATTCATTACAATTTGGCCATGTCATCACCTTGGGCAATATACTCCTATTGTTACCGGATGTACCATTTTGGTAAGCTTTCTACATTACAGTTCTCAGATTGTCATAAAATATTATACATTGTCAAAATTGCTTTGAACAAATTCACTTTGTCTTTATACGAGCCATATTTGGTCACTTAGAAGGATGTTGATAAATGGTCATCCTTGAGCCTCTGTCTTTCAGCTAGGAGAATGTCCGTAAAATGAGAGTTGGACTGTACTTGTAGGGTCGACTGGGTCATATAGCGTTTTGAGTCCTGTAGTACATGGAGATATTGCATTGAATACACATACAATACAACTCATTTTGGTAATGTCAAGCGAAAAAAGGATATTTTTATAAAAACCCAAGCATGTATTTGCTTTGGATGGGAGACCCTGAATGAGGATAATAACATCATGTCAGAAATATACCTGAAACAAAAAATGGTCTGAATCCTAAACTGGATTATTTGGGGTTTTTTTAAATTTTATTTCGGTATCAGCTATGTCGCTTATTATATTACATATCTGATCCAATATACATTATAAATTAAAATATATAAGAGGTAAATTCTGGAAGTCCGACAGTAACAGTACCCTATAATATCACCAACAGCTTTGTACCACAATAGTTTTCAATAGATTTCAATGTATTGCTCAATGATGACTACAGATTATGAGGCAATATTTTGTTATATACTAGTGTGTCATTCAAGCCTTACGCTCATATTTTTATACATATACTGGAAATGTGTGGGTCATATATTTTACAACTGTGACCGTTTGTAGTAGAGTCACTTGCTTTCCATGTTACTGATAATAACTTGGGCCTACATCATCAACCTTTTTGTAGGGTTATGATGCTTTTTGTCATGTAAACACAATGAAGAACTGTGTTTTTTTCCTCTTTTTACTAGAGTTTCACCGACTCAATTTAAATGTGTAAATTGATGTTTCCAGTTGGATAGGAAATGAAACCAGGTATTTTTCCTTGTATTTCAGTTAACCTGCACTGTGAGGCCAGTATCTGGTCTAAATGGGAAACCTGGATCTGCCAGAAGTGGGAAATTCTATGCAGGGTGAGATACTTCTCCTAGATATTCCCTGTATATAAGATATCGGGTAAAACATAAAGCTATGCTTCTGGCCTTGTTGATAATATAGTCGGTATTTACTTCCTGCTTTGTGGCTCAGAGCATAAAGATCAAGATCAAAGTTGCAATCTCAGGTCCAAACAGGTTAGCCACGACGAAAAATGCCAAGATATCCATAAACATCATCCTGTATAATCCTCAAATTGCAGGTTTAAGCCAAACCTCAATCTAGGTGATAGTAATAGTGGATTTTTACACACTGTGATATTTTCCTATTATTATCTGCAGTATTTTAACATCTGAATAAGTCTGCTACAGTAACTGTTGTTCTTTGTATATGTGAAACAGCAATATATATATATATATATATATGTATGTATTGTACAGTTTAATGCCATACATTTTTGGTACAAGTGTCCAGGATTTGATCCCTGTCCCTGCCAGTTCTAAGAACAACTACAACCACCTGACTGTCACATTGGAGCCCAGCAATAGCCCATAGTAGACACCATGTTTTTCGTGGCCACTACCACACTGAACATTTCTAAATAAAATACAGTATAATTTTTTTCAATACAAAAGGGAAGTGAATAGCATAAACAAGATTATCATCACAGTCCCTCATAGCAATATTCCTGATATCAATAGGCATAACGCCAGTATGATGTAAGGGTATAACTTTTTCATCTTCCCTGTCCCCCCAAAAAATTGGGGGGGATGAAGGAATGGGAAGGAATGGGAATGAAGACATTCACAAATGTATATCACAAAACCTTATTGGGATTCAGTTTATGTTTGGTACATATGGCTTTGAATTCCCAATCATTGCACCTAGTTACAATATTTTCGAATTTTTCTTCTGGTATGAACATTATGCAACGAACAGTGTCAAAAAGAATTTCAAAACATGTGACACTGATTGATGGTGAGGTCAATATCTAGACCAAAATCTTGCTTGTATAGAACACCACATGTATTATGTGTTTGGGTCTGAGAACAAGTGGTATTATTGAAATAAAAGCATCTCAATGACTTCACTGAAGCATAATTTTGTACCCTTTGCCAACCTTGAACCTCACCTTCTCCATTCTGCACATAAGGACTTCAAGAATGCACTCATGCACCATCTGAATAAAATAGACTTTCCCGGACTGCCAAACAGAACAAAGCTTGTCTTCAGAGTAAACTCATGACACACCTCCTTAGATTAGAATGTCTCCTCCTGTAGCAATGCTCTGGTAGATGCTCCCGCTTTCTGATCACGACTTTGGGCTTGTAGTCGACACCGCATTTTGTGGACAGTATCAGCCCTGGGGATTGTCATATCAATTCAGTGCTATACAACTATTTCAGTTATAATTTCATTATATGTAAAATACATATAAGTTATAGATTAAAGCTTATGCCCCTGTTCCACCAAAGGATTAAGCCCCGATCCTGTCGGCGACCCTTAATCGTGCACAGTCGGTTGAAAAAAGACAAAAATGGGCGGGAATACTGGGTCGGTTTCAAAGTCTGGGATTAAGAACAGATCGTCCCCAGGACGCCTCAGGACACCTCAGGACGCCTCAGGCGGCCGCAGACAGTCCCCGACTGGTCTGGGACTAAGAACCGACTAAGCCAGTTTTCGGGTCGGTTTCAACCACGATCCTGTCGGACACAAACCGACTGGGTCCCAGGACGCCTCAGGCCTCCTGGGACTAAGAGCCGACTAACACACGATTAACTACCGGCGTCCTCAGGCGTCCTCAGGCCTCCTCAGGCCTCCCCAGACCACGATCCCCGATTATTGTTTTTCAAAGTTGCTGGATTTTCTGGGTATATATATATAAAATTTGCGATCTAATCATCATTGCTTTTCTAGGAACACACCAGGATGCCACCTTTTAATGGAAGACAGATTCAACAACAACTTAGGGCTTTTTTGGTTTTTATTCACTTCCAAATAATCATGTATTTCCATTTTTTACGTCAAGCACAGCAACCACCACCACCACCACCAGCACCACCAGCACCCATACAGAGACCCAGAAGAAGGCACAACATGTGGGTCAGGCCATGGCTACTGCAGAGAGAGGAGAGGGGGGCCTACCACAACATTATGGCTGATCTTTATGCCACAGATATTCCAGGATTCACCAACTACATGAGGATGACCCCAGAATTCTTTGAAATGATGAAGACCAGACTGGAACCACGTCTAGCCAGGCAGGCCACCAACTACAGAGCTCCTATCAGTGTTGGGGAGAAGTTAGCCCTCACCATCAGATATCTGGCCACTGGAGAGTCATACACATCATTATCCTGTCAGTTCAGGGTTGGCAGATCCACCATTTCCAAGTTTCTACCAGAGGTCTGCAGGGCCATCCAGGATGAGTTCACCAGAGAGTACCTCAAATGTCCTACTACTCCAGATGAGTGGAAAGAACTGGAAAGGGAATTCAGGATCAGGTGGAATGTTCCACATGCCCTGGGAGCCCTGGATGGAAAGCATGTGGCCCTGAAGAAACCCAAGAACTCTGGAGCCCTCTACCACAACTACAAGGGGTTCTTTTCCATTGTCATGTTGGCCTTGGTAGATGGGCAGTACAAATTCAGATGGGTGGATGTGGGTACAGAAGGGTCTTGCTCAGATGCCCAGATATTTAATGCCTCTCAGCTGAAGAGGAGGATTGAAGATGGCAGGATAGGCTTCCCTGACCCAGCTCCTATAACACAGGGTGGTACAGATGTCCCCTACTTCATTTTGGCAGATGATGCCTTTGCCCTGAAGACCTGGCTCATGAAACCCTATGGCAGAAGGCTGTTAACAAGGGAGGAAAGGATTGCCAACTACAGAATATCAAGGGGCAGGAGAGTTGTGGAGAACGCTTTTGGCATCCTTGTGTCAAGATTTAGAGTCATGAGGACCACCATTGAACTACCCCCAGAAACAGTTAGAGAAGTGGTCATGACCTGTGTGGTTCTGCACAATATACTCAGAAGCCAGTATCAAGGTCAACCTGCTGGTCAGCAGCCTGGGGGGGATGATGATGATGATGATGATGTGCCTGGTGATTGTGGATTGATTGGTGGTGCTGCTGGTGGTGGCCAAGACAGAAACCCTGCTAGAGAGGCCAAAAGACAGAGGGATTACCTGAAGGACTACTTCAATAATGAGGGAGCGGTGGCCTGGCAAGATGGCAGAATATAAGTCCTGTTGCAGTAAACAGTCCTTTTCAGGACTAACTATAACAGTCCTTTTCAGGACTACCAAATATTCCAAAAACAATTAATCAGCTATGTGGACAAACAGACAAACCCCATGCCAAACATAACTTGTTGAGATGGACAAACAGACAAACCCCATGCCAAACATAACTTCTTGAGACGGACAAACAGACAAACCCCATGCCAAGCATAACTTCTTGAGACGGACAAACAGACAAACACAACTTACTCACCCAACAAACAGACAAACCCACTCTTAAACAAAAGCCAAACACAAAGTCACACATAATATCCTAAATTAAATTATTATTTCATATATTTTCAAATCCACATCCTAATTTAAACATTTTCCTTTTTTCATGGCTGGGAAACTTATTTGTAGCAGAAATTTTTTTATGGAAATATTCAATTTTAAATATTCATTTCTAATCACAAAAATTTGGAAAATATAACCATGGAACTAGTTTTGCTTTCAATAATGGGGGATTGTGTTTGCTAAATACTTTGTCAGTTCGTTGGCATGGGTTCTATTTACTTTTGGGTTTGTGTGTTTGTTGGTTACTGGGGTTGGGTTTTTTGGGGTAGTTGGGTATTAGGTTTGGTACTGGGTTTGTTATTTGGGGGTTATGTTTGGTATTGGGTTTGTCTGTTTGTGGGTTGGTAAGTATGTAATTATGCCTTTTAACTCTAGGGAAGGTGCAAGTGTTGGACTTTTCAATTACAGATTTTAAACTATCCCATGGATTTTAATCTAAAAATGGGCTGATTAATGGCCATATTGGGAGTTACTTTTAATATTTTTTTTATGTGGCCTTTTTGGTTATGTGTAGTACCATGGGTTATTTGTTTCATGTTTGGGGTGGTGTAAGTGTTGGACTTTAATTTTTTTTTTCTTGTGATAAGTATTTGTACTGAACTTTTTTGTTTTGGGAGGGGAATTGGAAGAACACGTAGCTGAATAATTGTTTTTGGATGATTTGGTGGCCCTGAAAAGGGCCTGGCAGGTCAAAGACCCGCCCTGACTGGATGGCTACTGAGGAGGCTGCTGCTGCTGTTGAGGCGGTGCTGAAGTGGTGATAGTAAAGAGCTGCTGCTGCGGTTGTTGCTGCTGCTGCTGAGGCTGCTCGACGATCTGTGTTGATGTCAGATCTGGTAGCTGGCTTAAGATTCCACTCAGATTGTGTCTGCTCCCTTCGTCCTGTACAGTTAGGACAGATGTCGGGTTGCTGAAGCCAATGGGGCTTGGTGTATAGTACACAAAACTGCTGCTAGCTGCTGCTTGAGTAGAACTTGACGCCTGTGGAGTGGTTGTTGGCAGTAGGCCGACCCTCTGGGACTCCGTGGTAACAGTGGCTGATCTTCTGGGCAATGGCTGACGTCTGCGGTTACTCTTAATATTTTCGATATCTCTGAATATCTTGCCCTTTAATTCTTCGAATTCTTCTTGAGTCATCTTTTCGGCCTCTGATGCCACGTAGTCAAAGAAAGGCTGCCTGTCTGACTTCTGATGCATAAAACCTGAGATAAGTGTCCTCATCTGCTCAAAGTGTTCGAGAATCTTGGAGTCTGTAGTTGAAACGGGTGTTGATGTAATGATGGACTGACTCCTCTCCCTCAGGACACTTGACTCGAGGTGTTCTGTGTCAGTAGTTGACCCACGTGATTCGTCCTGCTTGCTGGTATTTGGACTGGCCTCAAAACCTGAACTTCTATTGGCCCCCTTTCTTCTGATGTGGGTTTTAAGAAAACCCATCTGTTGGTAGACCCAGGACTGTCTCTTGGTCATCTCCCTCGGGGCTTGGCCAGATTGGAGCTTAGACAGCTTTCCATAACGGGTTCGCTGGGACTCAAACCACCTTCTCACATCAAAGGGCTGGAGCTTAAGTTCTGCAGATATTTCTGCCCAGAGAGCCTCTCTTCTGTTCCTGTCGTGGAAACGTGAATGTTCCTTGTCATACAGTTCAGGGTGCAGCTTGACGAATTCTACAATGGAAACTTCATCACTGTCTGTAAAAGTGGCACACACCCTGGCTCTCTTGGCTGAAGAATGGCACTCCGGATCTTCCTCACACCTCTCTTCTTCTTCTGCCACAGCTTCCCCAATAGCTGGATCTTCCTGAATCTCCTCCTCCTCTCTCCTCTCACTTCCTTCTTCTGTAATAACCTCACTCCTCTCCTCTACTTGACTTTCCTTCTCCCTCTCATCCATCTTTTTCCTTCCTCTCTTCCCTCCTTTCTCTTTTCTCATGATCCAGTCGACAAAATAATAAAAAAATAGTAAAATGTGTCTCCTAACTGTGAAATTTGCCTTAAGCTCAAGTATATAAAATGTAAAATAAAAACTGAAAACCCCTACAAATCAGTGACACACGTCTCTCAGTAGCCAAACAGTCAGTAACAACGACAATGTGTGCGCGGTCGCTTATATAGTCCCAGACCTGCTCATTGCCTCGTTTTAATTTCCAACGCGCGGAAAACAGTCGGTTCTTAATCGGTTGTTAGTCCCAGGCCGCCTGGGGCGTCCTCAGGCCGCCGCAGACTGAAAATGCGTGGTCCCAGGCGTCCTGGGGAGGCCGGTTTGGATCGGTTAGGGTCGGTTACCCTTAGTCGGTTCTTAGTCCCAGACCTTGATTTTTGGGTCGCAGGACACCGCAGACGGTCTGAGGCTTCCGGGGACTAATGCAACCGACTCACTTTCAGACGCATGAAATTCATACGCATCATATTTGAGTCTGGGATTAACAACCGGCCTCCTGGGACTAAGCTACGGAGGTCTGGGACTAAGGGTCGCAGGACGCCTGGGACAACAACCGACTCTGTAAATTTGGGTCTGAGGAGGCCTGAGGACGCCTGGGACTGGACATTTTGTTGACGGCGGGAAATAGGAATCGGTTGTAGTCGTGTGAAATATCAAACATGTTTGATTTTTCACACGGCCCCAACCGACCACAACCGACCCTTACAGAAGGTCTGGGACTAAGCAAATATTTCAAACCGACCCCCAAAAACCCTTAATCGGGAGCCTTAGTCGTGTGGTGGAACACCCACATTAGCTTTGTTGTACATTTGGTCATGACATTTAGGTGTCTGAGAGCAACAGTCCCTGGTCCTTTCCCCAGTGATAGGTTAAAAAATCTCAGGGATGTTGGTATATGTTCAGTCTTGACCCTCTACCTGTCAGGTAGCAGGATGTCAGTCACATGAGAGTTCCGGCTGTACTTGTGTAGTTGGGTTGGTCAAATGGAGCTTTGAGCCCTGTAAGTATAAGGAAATATTAGGCCGAGTACAAATATAAAATACAATACCATGGACGAGACAGAATTACTGGTATCACAGAATCGAAACCATTTTATTTAAAAACCAAAACAAAATGTTATTACCAGTATGTTGATTGTCAGCAAATGAATCGGATGGAACACATCAAATATCACATTTTATCCCACATTTGTGCATATTTTAAGGTTTTACCGAACTTAAAGTTAACTAAAGTTAAAGTTATGGCACTTTATAGCTCAGTAATCCAGGGATGTGGGTATGAGTCAGAGAAAATACTAAGGGGGAGCTTGAGTTGAAGAGGTGGGTTTTAAGCTGTTCAGTAGAATAAATTACTGAAGGACTGGTACTTATATGAAAGGGAAGAGAGTTCTGAAACATCGGTGCATAATGACTGAAATATATTATTGATTGGATGTTTCTCTTTTAAACTTGCCAAAAAATAATTTACGACTCATAATGTTGCTGTTTACTGGAACTGACCCAATAACTGACTACGACTCTAGGGCTGATTGCAAAAGTCGAGGAAGCAATTTGAGGGAGAAGATAGAGGAAGGCAGCTTGGAGGATCCGGCACCTGGACTCCTGGGGGAGGGAGGACCAGACTTACACTACTTTTTGCTGGGTGACGACGCCATTGCCTTGATGCCATGAATGGTGAGACCCTACAGCAGTAGGTAATTGACAAAGGAAGAAAGAATAGTCAACCACAGGATCTTCGGAGGCAGGAGGGTGGTGGAAAACGCCTTTGTAATCTTAGTGCACCACTTCTGGGTACTACTGGGACCCATGGAGCAAAGGCCAAGGTTTTGTCAGAGACATTGTGTTCACATGTGTGATGTTGCACAACATGCTTAGGACACAGTAGGGCGGAGCAGACAGTTCACCAACCCCAATGAAATGATGTAGAGGCCCAACCATATGAACAGGTAGTGTATGTGTCAAGTGAGAACTACAGGAATCCTTTGAACAAGGCCAAACATCAATGACCACTACTGAAAGACTACTTCAATCACATGGGGGCATTGGCTGGGCAGTAGGATCTGAGATGTGTCAACAACAACCATGGGGACAGAAGCTGGCATCTATCAGTCCTTTTCAGGACTACTATAAGTCCTTTCTCAGGACTACCAATTATTTGAAGAACTTTTATTAAGTTGCTGTTGCTCAAGCCTACAACACATTTCCAAAAAATGTCAAATTCATTTCCTACAATTTTTCTAAACCATTTCAAACCAAACAACAAGTCCCCTGTTTAAAACACTTAACCCAAGCCTGTCCAGACTTTGATTACTTCAGATTTTGCCGATCCACCGAGACAAGCCTGGGAAAATATAACCAACCCAAACCAACCCTGTAAACATTGCTCCTGACCCACAATAAATACCTTGTTGCCGACAAGTCAGCTCCAGCGGAACACCCCATAAGAAAGCCTTATTTACAGGAATTGTTATCCGTTATTTGAAAATTCTGTTGTAATGATAATCATTATGTTATTCTTTGTGATAGATTTTGTTGCTGGTTTCAGCGGCATTAAATTTCTATTGTATACTGTTTCCATTTTAGAGTACAAAACCATATATAATGAGTTAAAGGTTAGGACAGTGAGGTGAAATTCCTTATCACTATAAAATGGCGAACTTCTGTAGTTTTTTCGAAAAAAAACATACACATGCTAGGTTTTGTGGTATTCTTCTTAATGTCTCACTGGTACTTACCCCATCCCCCACCTCACCCCTTTAATGTCCCTGGTCTATATATTATTGTTTTTTTCGATCTTTGGGTTGATGCACCTTTCTGTTTTCCTTTTGATCGAAAATAGGCTCAGTAAAAATCAAATTACAAATAGAATTAAAGTGTGGAATACAAATTTGTATATTCACAAAAATAACTTTTTCTTTTGATTATATAGTTATGTACTTGCTTTGCAGATATGTAGTGAAGAATAGAGTGTTAACTGTGGAGGAAAATGGTGATCCAGCCATATACATAGTTAATTTCACTGTGCCATTTATATGTACATACCCCTGCTTTAACGAAAGAAAAACCTGTCCAGTTTATATCAATGTTATGATTCCTGTGTCTGGAAACAATGTGGCTCAAACCACAACATGTCAAGAGGGAGACGAGAGGACACTTGTTTTCAAAAGGTAAGTTTTTCACTTACTCATTTCTTATTGACTAACTCGCATATTTTCTGTACCTTTCTTAGGTGTCAATCAAACGTATGCACTGCATTTTTATAGATGTTTTATAAAAGTTATCATTCTCCATATAATCTAATTCTAATTGTACTTTCATAGTGCTTAATGTTTATATTAAAGACAGCACTCTAAGGGACATCATACAGAAATGACGAGAGTTAAATTAAGAATTAGGTTTGGTCACCGCCACAAGTGTATTATGCAAATATATCACATTTGTTTTGGCAATCACTTTGAAATTTTGGAAAGATATTTGTAAGTTTACAGTCTTAAAATGGCAAACATCTTGGAAACAATGTGGCTAAAATGACTTTCATGTACATTTTGATATCTATCCATGCAAATCAACAGTTTAAGATGCAGCGCTTAAAACAAATACCTCTGTTCCAGTGTCACAAGGAACATAATAACGAGCATGATGGAGACCCTCAGTCAATCACAGGCTGTCACCTCTGTGTAGGTTCAACTCCCTCAAGTGAAAATGTTGAGGGTCTGTCCTGACCCTGTCTGTTGGATGGGACATAAATACCCCAAGTTTGACCTTCGACCAAGCTTAATAGACTGTTCCATGGTGTCAGTCAAAATACCACAAATCGGCAAATATCCTGTTTACTACAATAGCAACAACCAATCATTTCGTCCGATTTTCATCGGCGACATTTTGAATTACAAAAATGTGGCCATTTTAAGGGACATATTTGTAAATATTATTGCTTTTTGATAATGGAACAAAATGAAACCAAAGTGTAATTTGATAAAAAAATTATATCATCAATCCTACCTACTTTAAAATGTCTGAAATCTATATATATGTCCCCAAGCAGCCATTGTTTACATTTTACAGCAATGCACGAGGATTTATTTTGATCTATAAATTGTTTATTGATTTATGTTCCTATTTTTGTCACAAGAAAACAAATATACTTTATTATATAATTTCTTATTATATGTTAAATCCAATCATTTATAATAATGTGTTTTCTCCTATATCTTAAAATACTCAATGTCTACGTTTCATTTCCCCCCATTTTCAACATTTGTTTGTCAGACAAGGCCTGACATGGAGACAACTAAAATACCGTAAACCAGGAAGTGGGCGTGGCCTATGGAATGGTCTATATTATTACTCATAATATTTTTCTTCCAGTTATAATGTGGTACTCACCACAATAGTAGGAGCATGGATTGTGATGCAGTTGCAACTTATCTTTATGATGCTGAAACTTATCTTTACGGTGTTATTACTCATCTTAATCTCCTCTAAGGAATAGAGCAGATCTTTTCAGTTGTGCATCTTATCTTTTCACTCAGGAGAGGTCATGTGGGTTGTCTAATTTTTAAGGACTTTGTAATTTTGCTGGATAATTGGTAGTGTATTTGGCAGTGATGTCTTGGGTGGGGTTTTAAGTAGATGTGATAATTTACAAATGTAGAACAGTGGCAAAGGATGGCATCAGCAACATCATCTTTTGGTAAAGATAAATACACCTATGACATTTAAATACATCTATAACGTTAATCAATTTCATGGATTTACAATGAAAATATGACTAACCCCCATATAGGATCAAGTTTAGAGTTTAATTATTTTTCTTGTCAAAATGATGTATCTGCTTTGTTATGGTGACAGGTGACAGCCTGTCACTAAATGTCAATCCCCCAGTTGATTCATACCAGTCATCTGTATATTTGGATTTTTTGTCTGTTCATCATTTCCTGCCTACATTGTTTAATAACAATGCCCTGTAATTATAATCACTATTAGTTCATATTTTATGATACATGACAGTGCTTGACTACATTTTTCACCCCACTTTCTTCATATTTTTGAAAGGGCCAGAGCAACAACAAAAGATGGTCAGCCAAGCGGAAAATTCTGTTCAACCATACTGAAACTGAATCCAAATGATGATCAAGAGATAAGGAGCCTGGAATTACCAGTTTATGCTGAGATAGATGGGAAATATAATGGCGGTAAACAACTAGTACTCAGACTGTCTACTGCAAAAGAGAATGATGCAGATTCTCTGTGGAAAGATGTGCACTTTCCTGAAGCTCAGGTAGAACTCTAGGTGGATTATAATTATGGAAAAGTTCAAGCCGTCATTCTCTTTTTTTTTTTTTTGAAACGGTTTTATCAAGTAACAATGTTTAAATTGAATAATATGATAACTCTTTTTTATATATTCTTTATTTGCACATTAAATGTGGTACATTACATGTCTACATTATTGTATTTAAAGTAAATCGTAAGAGAACTAAAAAGACAAATTAGCCAAAATTTTAAAAATACACATTTTCAAGGGTTAGTGGTTAAACATTTCCATTTTCACCCAAGAAAACAGACATCCATTTGATCCAAACACCATTAAATTTTTTCTTTCTGTTTGTTTATTATTGCCAAATATTGTTCATCTTGATATGTTTGTTGAAATCTATACTTTAAAGCTTCAAATATATAAATGGGGCTATTATTGCTTTTAAAATTTGTATCATAAATATACTTCTTCGTATTTAGAATAATTGCATCAACAGGAATTTTGTTTTGATTATTCAAACAGTATCCAAACAGAATATCTAATTTGCCAAAGATGACATTTATCCTAATTGTTTTGTAAATATATTCTTCAAGTAAGTGCCAAATTTTTTTAACATTTTTACATTCAACAAACATATGCACAATTGTTTCATTTTCACCACAATAAACACATTCACTACTGTCTACTAGATGAAGTTTACATAAATAGTTTCTAGTTCCTATCACTCGGTATAGTACCTTTATTTAGAACCATACAAGAGTATTATTGCAAAAACTTTTATAACAGGAATTCAAAATATTTTTCCATGCAGTATTTTCAACTCTAATATTTATATCAGCCTGCCATTTATCTTTCATCAAGTGTTCATTTTTGTCTTTTTTTCATCAGCCTATTGAAGACACTTGCACCTTTCTTGTTTTCATACAGTATCTTTACATAGACTGGTCGCTCTACTCTATTTGACTGTCCAAATCTATATTTTTTCAATAATTCTTTAACATTTTGTTGTACTCTGAGACAATGGAGAGGGCTTATTGTATTTATGCCATATACTCTTTTTATTGTGTCGAGATCCATTACAGTACCTAAATCATTTATAACATATACTAGGGGCCACGTTGGCAGAGTGGTAACACTCTCGCCTCCCACCTCTGAGGCTGGGGTTCGATCCCTGCACGGGCTCAAGTGGGAAAGCTGGTAGTTGCTTGCCGTTGGTCGGCAGTTTACAGTACACAACCCTAGCGAACTCTATGTACTGGTTTCCTCTGCCCTTCCAACTACCCGTCGTGATATGACCTGTACAGTGTTGAAAGCGACGTTAAACCCCAAATAACAAATAACAAATATAACATCTACTACTGTAACTATTCCTTTTTTGTACCATGTTGGTAGATACATCTCTTGATAAGACATTTCTCTGTTGTACCACAATGGACTGATTAGTAAATCTGCACCATTTTTGATTTCCTGTTTATTGGATATTTTAATCCATGCATCAAATGTATTTTTCCAGAATAAGTTGTTTGACCTTTTTTTCAGTATAACTGGATAGAAAGTTCCAAAATTGGTAAATTTTGTGATATTGGTATTATACATCTTTTCAAATAATTCTATCCATAAAGGCTTACTATAGCTTTGATTTGTTATTAACCTTCTCACCCAAGTTTGCTTTAAGTGAGATTATAGAATTTTGAAAACTTATCATATTTATCCCTCCCTTTTTATTTTCTAGTTCTACAGTTTTTCTGTTCATTTTGTCTGGCTTACCAGAACACAAAAATTTTAAAAACATGTTGTTTATTTCATTGATAAATTTTCCTTTTGGATCTGGTAAGTCGTGAGAAGATGATTTATTTTAGACATCAGAAAGGTTTTGATGACAGTTACTTTACCCAATGGGTTGAGATACCTTTTGTTCCATTGACTAATACTTTATTTAATTTTTACTTTTTTTACCAAATAATTAAGTTCAGGACATTTATCTAGATCTACAGAAAAAATTATACCAAGTAATTTAAAATTTGTTACTATCATCCATGTATAACCTTTACAGGCATTTTTTTTCTTTTGAATGTTTTTTTTTTGCCTATCCAAGCGATATGTGTCTTTTCAGTATTCACCTTTACACCAGAAATGGAACCAAAAATTTCTAGAATATTCAAAGCTGCTTCCATTGAATTTGTTGTCCCATGTAAAATCAAAGTTGTATCATCAGCAAACTGAGGCATTTTATATTCTGAATTACCAATTACTATTCCATTTATGTCATTGTTATTTTTGATAAATAATGTTAATACTTGAGCTGCCAGAATGAATAAATATGCCGAAATAGGATCTCCTTGTCGACGTCCACATTGTATGCTAAAAGGATTTGACAGATAACCACTATGTATAACTTGATTTTATTTCTGTGTTAAATAATTTGATGGATTGTGGAAAATTTTGTAAAAATCCCAAAAAAGACAAGGTTTTATATATGAATGCCTAAGAAATCGAATCAAATGCTTTTTGAAAGTCTAATAAGACAAGCATACCAGGAATTTGCATATCTTCTGCATAACTTAATATATCATACACTAGCCTTGTACATTCTCCAATGTACCTGCCTTGTACAAAACCACACTGTGTTTCATCAATAATTTTATTTAATAATGGCTTTATTCTATTTGCTATGGCAGTTTAGCATAATTTATATACTCCAGATATCATAGAAAGAGGTCACCAATTTTGTATGTTTTCACGTATTTTTTTCATTTTTTAGTAGACATGTTATCAAACACTGTCTAAGAGATAAGGACAATAAACCTTTGTTAAAGCTAGCATTAATTGCTTTTGTCACACAATATTTCAGGCTATTCCAAAATACTTTAAAAAATCCAGCTGGAAAACCATCTAGTCCTGGACTTTTATTGTTTTTAGTATTTTTAAGCGCATAACTTATTTCTTGTACCGTAAGATATCCTAAATTTTTGGCCTCTGTATCATTTATTCTTTTTATGTTTTGGCCTTGAAGCAGTGTTTTTAAATTAATATTGTACAACATATTATCTTTAGATTTAAAAGCTCTTTATAATAATTTTTTACTTCTTGTAAAATTTCTTCCTATTTTCTGGTCACTGTGTGATTTTTTGTTTTTAAACACTTAAGTAAGTCATAGTCTATATTTAGACCTATATCATAGTCTATATATCATAGTCTATATTTAGACCTATATCATTTGCTACATTAAGTAGGTATTGTGGACTATAAACAGGAAAATCATATTTTTGATATTCTTCTTTTTTAAGCGCATAACTTATTTCTTGTACCGTAAGATATCCTAAATTTTTGGCCTCTGTATCATTTATTCTTTTTATGTTTTGACCTTGAAGCAGTGTTTTTAAATTAATATTGTACAACATATTATCTTTAGATTTAAAAGCTCTTTATAATAATTTTTTACTTCTTGTAAAATTTCTTCCTATTTTCTGGTCACTGTGTGATTTTTTGTTTTTAAACACTTAAGTAAGTCATAGTCTATGTTTAGACCTATATCATAGTCTATATATCATAGTCTATATTTAGACCTATATCATTTGCTACATTAAGTAGGTATTGTGGACTATAAACAGGAAAAGCATATTTTTGATATTCTTCTTTTATACACCTGTTAACTAAGGTTACAAAGTCATTTTCTTTTACAAAACTGGCATTTAACTTCCATGTATCATTACTTATTGAAAAGTAATCAGTAAAACTGGATGATATGAAAAAGTAATCCAGTCTTGCTTGTTTAAGTGGTTTACTTTTATGCCAAGTATATCTTTTTTATTGGGGTCGTAATGTCTAAAAATTCTGTTAAGTTATGCTCTTGAATAGCATTAATTACAATGTTCCTATTTTATGATTATTAATATTCACATAATTATTGCTATCTAGTTGTGGATTTAGTTTAAGGTTGAAGTCCTTGCACCATATTAAATAATCTTGTTCATTTTCTATAATTTTTTGTGATGCTAGTATAGAATTCTTCATTATTTGTATTAGGGCCGTACATATTGATCAATCTAAATTTTGTTTCATTTATCTCTATATCTGCCAGTATCATATTACCTTCTGTATCCTTATCTGTGTTCAAAATTTTATATTCAAAATTTTCCCCGAAAAAAATTGCAACCCCTCTTGCATTATGTCTCTCTCCGTGTAATATAAAGTTGCCTTGCCAATAATTTTTCAAATCAAAAGCATCCGATTCCGTTAAATGTGTATCTTGTATGCATATGAGATCTGCATTTTTATTTTTAAAATAATTCAAAACATCAATTTTCTTACACATCTTTTAGAACTCTATAGTCTGCTGACAATACTTTGATTTTTTTTTATTTTTCTCAGATATTACTTTATTTTGAACTGTTTGGCTGTGCAATTCTGGTAAAATCACAGATCTAGTCATAGAGTAGTTCTTCTGTAAATTAAATAATTTATCAATCATAATCTTGTATCTTTTTCTGATAATATATAACCACATTAAAGGGGGGGTCATTACACAATAGTTGTCTTAAAAATATCTATCACAAAATAAACAATAAAGTGAAGCATGTCTCATACTTCATTTTTATCTCTTGTGACAACATATAATATGCAATATACTCTTAAACAAAAACAAAAAACACCATAAAAATAAATGAAAATTAGGAGACAAATAAAGGAAATAGAAAAAGAGGTACCCAAAAAGTTATAAACAATCATTGAATATAATATATGTGTCAGCCAGTGGACATATTAAACCATACATTCTAATGATATATACATATGTGTATATATATATATATATATAAATGTACCATCACACATCCAGATATACAGAGAAATCAAAACATGCGCATACACACATCCATTTAAATAAACCTATAAATTCTATAAACTCTCATGGATAGCGCTTGATATGTACATTGAAGACTTTATTACAGTGTTTGTAAGGCATGTCTTACTCTTTCAAGTGTCTTCCCTGCCATATTCTTTCATGTCTATTTTGCTTGGTTGAATAAATAGGACTTTTTATGGACAGTCTAATTTCCCAAAACTTGTCACTAGCTTCAACAAGCACATTTCCAGATGCTGACAACAGGAATCCTTTGAGAGCATCATTCTGTGAAAACTTCAAAAGAACTGCCTGATACATATATATCAGTAGCAACACGGTGCCACTCACTCTTTTGAAATCCATGGACACTTTTGCTGATTTTTTTCAGCTTTTCAGGCTCACTCGTTTGTATGACCCTTTGTGCTGTGTCTTTATCTTCAGAGTGGAGAGCTTTCTTGTACACAAAGTACTGCTCTGCTGATTTGAATATCTTATCTCCTACCTTAAAGATAATTCTTAAACCAAGACCTTGATCACTATAAAGAGCTTGATAATTCCTCTATTATTTTGGGATATAAAATAACACATACATGTAATTATATGTAATTTTGACGTATCATTTCAAAAGAATCTAAATAGGAAAACTATTGAAATGTTGAACAATGGAAACAAAATGTGAGCAGAAAAATAAACATTCAAATCATAATGTTTTTAACATAAAGTGTGCCTCATTAAGACGCTCAGTGTTGTAGTATATCAAATGAATTCAGAAGTCTCTGAGAAAAACTTTTGTTGGGTGGTGGTTTCTTTCAAATAAACAAGGCAAAAAAGTGGTTTTGGTCTACTAGGGCAAGCCGCAAACCCATGGCAGTCAAGAGTAATGCACTGAAACAGTCACCCATCCAAGTGCTAATGTAGCCCAATTCTACCTAACTTAAATGAAGAGTCGGCTTCAAAAAGTGATCTCTAGAAGCGCAACTCTCGCTAGAGATGATGCTTAAAAACATGCTTTGAGAGAAAATCTCAAAAACAGTTGATATATTTTCTAAATACTAGTTGGAATATATGACAGGGCAGAATCAATAAATAGTGTTATCTAATGGTAAAATTAAATCTTCTTGATATAATTATTTCATTGTTACTTCTTTGGTGTCTTTTTTTGCTGTTAACATTTTTTATTTAATTTATCAAATGAACTCATCAACTCCATTGGGACTGGATAAGTACTGATATTCTTAATGCATTTATTTATTTACTGTAAATTAGTGTTTTTGCACTAGTCCAAGAAATAAAAATACATAAATAGATAAAGTTTTGATGGGTGATCGTGTAAATTCTCGAATCCCCCACTCTCTCCACCTAGTTGGCTCAAGACCAATCAACTGTGGGTTTACAAAGCTACATTTCTGTATCAGTGATTTTTATTGGCTTAATGTTGAATTGATTGTTCACATTATTTTTGTACAAAGCTGAGGCATGTGTTAATTTACCAAGCCAAGCAATAATAAAACCTTAGGGGGATGCTTTAACTATTTGTCACTGTGATCCGGTGGGTAAGACACTTTTTGTCTGGGAACACAGAGGACGTTGGTTCAATCGCGGGTACAGGTAGATACATAGTGGCTCAGATAACCACTTCAAATATTGGTCCTCAAGGACATTGATAAATAGCCATCCTTGAGCTTTTTTCTTCCAATTAAAAGAATATCAGTAACATGGCAGTTGGGCTGTACCTGGACACTTGGGATGGGTTAAATAGCCCTTTGACTACTGGTCCTGTAGTACATGGAGAATATATTGCGCTGAATATAAAATACATAAACAATTAACAGATTCTGTAGAAGAGATGTAGGAAAACTGAAAAACACACATGCCTTATAGTCCATATTTTAGAGCAAAAGAACATTTTACGAAAACATTACAACAAGCCAAACGTTTTTGTCATGTGCATAGTGTGCATAGTATTTATCAATTTTTTTTAATACCTTTGTAAGCTTTATGCAGAAGGTCTTTCTCATTGCATTTTTCTCATTTTCTTATAATTATTCTGAGGCTTGTCTCTTCAGTGACAACAGACCCTTCAGGGTGTTGTCGGGCATTTCATAGTTTACAAACCTGAGAGACCATGTACAACTAATGTATCCTCACCTCCTGGATAATTCTGTTGGGAGCAAAATCGTGTCAGTTATGTGACCTGTCCTTTCCAGCTTGAAATTCAGGATACCAATAACGTGGATCTTCAACATAAATACAAATAAGCATGTTTAAAAACATATGTCCTTACCAGATGTGCTATGTATCACAACTCAGTAGGAAACTTCACAAATTACATATCCAAAACAAATTATAACAAGCATAAAGATGACAGTGTTACAAAATATTAAAAGTTTGTTCTGTCTTTTTATTATTTCTAGGTGTTTGTGATTGACAAGGATCCAGACATTGCTAGGAAAAACTGTCTGTTCTACAATGATCCACATGCTAAAAATTTTGATGGAAGGTAAGATTGAAGCCTTTTTATCGCATATTAGAGACAGAGCCTCTGGAGAAAGGTAAGCCTTTGTGCAAAATCCCCCCATATTAGAAAGCTTTCCTCACTACAAATCAACAGTATTTCCTTTATACTACAGTGCTTATATCATTCCTAAATGATTGTTGGTCTACTTCTGTGAGACAATGTCACCATGTAAGGTGTGACAGCCCAGATTGTGAATGAGTCAGGAAAGGAAAATTCTTTTCTTCACCAAACAGTATCTTTCAACTTATTCTATATAAATGTGTAACACAACACTCTCAACAGCTGAAAATAAATGATTTCACTATTAAACCAAATGCTGAATCAACAGCCTTCACTCATATTTATTGATGCCGAATTCACAGCCTTTTTATATCTCACTTTCAAAAGCTGAATCCACAAGTTGCCCTATTACTTTTACAAGTTTACTTACCAAGAAACAATTCACTTTAAAATCGCAAGTGGCTTATCAACTTCACAGCTCAACTTCTGAGAAACAACTTAAGATACACATCTTTCAAATTCTAAATCACAACTCCAACACATCAGATTACATTTAAATTATTACTGAGCTAAATGGATCTCTCAATCCCTTGTATATAGCTTTTAACTGTTCTGGTCATTCCAGGACAAACAGACTTCCGTAGATCAGTCCACTTTAGTCCATGTGGTAAGCAACACTTAATAAATTGGTAACTTCATTGATTAATTCACTTAATCAGTTTCTATTTATAGACTTTATACTTCATTAAAAAATCACATATTGATGCACACATACACGTATGTGCAGAGAAATTTGTGACAAAGACAGACATTACACATTTCATTATTTTCTACTTGTTATGATTTTTCATTTTGTAAAGCTATGTATTAATTAAAATTCCCACTAGCGAGATTGCAAAGCCATCAGAAACACGGGTAGTGCACTAAAGGACTAGAATGGTAATACATTCCAGTACTAACATGGCCATTTGCTGCTTAACTTCTGTAAAATACAGTCAATGTGGCCATGCCATAACTTCTGCAAAAAACAGTGACTGTAGCCATGGCACAATTCATAAAAGTCCGAAAAAAATGAAAAAGTGATCTCTAAATGCGTACGCCTTGCTAGAGCTCACGCCTAAAAAAATCATCTTTATGGTCATGTGACAAGAACACACTAAAACCCAGATATTTTTCATAGAATTCTTTACCCTAGCCAAGTCTAATCAATTAGTTGCACAACAGCATAAATTTTCTTTTAAGCATTTAACATTTCAGATTTTACAAGCGGAATGTCTTGATTTTAAGTGGGCAGTTCTTACTTTTCTAGAATTATTCACATAACACATCCAATATTCAAACAGCCTACAACTTGCAGATAAAAACATTTACAGTGAGGATCAAAGAAACCTAAAAGGAATCAATGACAATGAATGGTGAATTAACAGCTGAGTCTCATCAGTATAAAAGTGGTATTTAACTCCAGTAATTTTTCTGATTACTTGACTACGGGGTGTTGTGTAGAGGGAAAACAGAGGAGGACCTAAGACAGAACCTTGGGGGACTCCGAACAATTTGAACAAATTCAAAACAACAAAACCAATCTTGACTGATGGAAAATGATCCTGGAGGTAGGATCAAAACCATTTTAGAACAGAACCAGCAAAGCCAAACCTACATGACAAACAGGAAGTGTGTCATGGTCAATAGTATCGAAGACTGTGGACAAGTCGAGCAGCACCAGTGCTGTAGGCATGCCCTTGGACAAAGTTTCTGTTGAGTGCTCCACCTTATAGGCTGACTGAAAGTTGTTTCCAAGATCATTAGAATCCACGTGGGATCTAATTTGGGCAACCACTATATGCTCAACCAACTTTGACAAGAAACTGAGACCAGACACCAGTCGATAGCTCTTCAAATCCTCTTTTGAAAGGGTAGACTTTTTAAGGAGAGGTATGACAATAACCTGTTTGAAAGGATTTGGGAAAATGCCATTTTGAAGGGACAAATTAACCAGTTTTGTTAATGAAGGAAGAAGGATATCTATAAATTTTTTTAAATATGTGTGGGACATGGATCAAAAGAGCAAGTTTTTGAAGGGGCATCCTTGCTGAACTTGAGGAATTCACTCTCAGTAACACCTTGAAAGGAACTGAAAGTTGGTGGCCCCTTGTCAGGATGAAGAGATTTAGATGGGGTGTGTTTGAAGGTGTCTGATCTTTTTAATATTTTAATGAAAAACGAACCAAGTCTATTTGCTAATGATTTATCATCATCAAAGGATGAGAGGACAGTGGCATTTGACCAGCTCAATATTCTATTCAATGCCTGCCAAAGCTTTTTACCATCACCACAATTTTCACTGACTAGATCATGGTAGAAACGCCCCTTGTTTTTATTAAGAATATGGTTGCATCTATTTATTTACTGTTAAAGACAGGTACAATTTTCAGGGGATTTGTCTCTTCCCCATGCATGTTCATACTGCCTTCTCATGCACTTTGCAGTTCTGTACTCATCAGTTATCCAGCTTGGCACTGGTTTAATGAGCTGTTTAGTATTCACTGGTGAATGAATATCTAGAAGGCCAGACAAACCAGACAGGTGCTATTCATGCAATAAATCAATGTCATCAAATGATGAACTTACAAGCATGAGAGAGACAGTGTGATTTTTGAAGGAGGATAACTCGGGGGAATGTATGGTTTTAAAGTCCAGAGCTGTTTTGAATTCAAGCCAATTATTAATCACGTTATTTGGACTATTGAGCTGAATTGAAGTGCATGCATGAAAAAGGTAGTTTATGACGATTTTTCTGAAATGTCAATGTTTCACAAAACAGAAATTGTATAATTATGTTTGCTTTTGCAATTACTATGTTTACTCTGTTAGCAAGTTCTACTCTGTTCCATTTTGTTTCTGTGTTTTACAGCTACTTTATTTTGCTTTGTGAGCAAGTTTCACTTAACTAAGATTGTACCATTTTGTTTGTGTTTTTGCAGTTCCTTTGTTTCACTTTGTAAGCAAGTTTCAGTAAACTGAGATTGTTTCATTTTGTTTGTTTTTGCAGTTACTTTGAAATGCAACTGGAAGGGTTTTTCATCCTCTACAGACACACTTCCTTACCAATTGAGGTATGCTTATATAAAGGTTCTCCCTAGGTAATTGTAGTTCATGGATTTGAGTCTTGCTCCTCCTCATAGTGAATATTACCAGGTTTTGGTTTTCTCTGCAAACTATAAAACGTAATATCCTTTTTCATTGCAATATGTTACAAAGCAAAGCAAGGTCCATAAAATAAGGAAATGTGAGATAAAATTGCATGAGATTTTTCAAACATATTTTCCCATTATTTCTTGAATATTTTTCAAAATTACAGTTTTTTTATTTTTAGCAAAAACAAAAACATGTTAACATCCAATTTATCTCTGGATAACTAACCATTTTGTTATTTACACAAGGCCATATTTTCTCAGGGCGAATACAGATCAGGACATATTTGCCTATGTGTGGCAATATCCAATACCTGTTTGTTGTGGTGAGATTTACTTTAAAACATTAAGTGAAAAGTGGACTGTAAATCCCCCAATCCCTTATTAGACATATTTATAAAACATCTATTTCATATAAACCAATATAGTGTGTATGATACATGTATTACATTGTTTATCTTCATGAGTAAACTACTACATCCTATTGAATTTATTATACTGTAATACAAAACACCTGTATTTGTAAGATAAGTCATTCAATTGACGGATTCTATTTGAGTAATTTTATTTGACATTCTTTACTCTTTGTGAACCTTCTGACATCCATATTTTCCAGTTTTATTTCCATACTTATGCTGCATAAAGTAAAACTGCAATGACATTTCTCCAAACCTAAGTCTACTCTATCATGTACAATAAGAACTGCACGCTAACATAAACAAAATGCAGGAGAATCAAAGCCTCAAAAATTCATTTATGATTACTGTTTGCTGTCCTTATTCTCAAGGTCCAGGGATATTTCCAGTCAACAACAGGGTATTGGGGAACTTATAGTCAAGTGTGTGGAGTAGCCATTCGATCTGCAGGAGATCTACTGGTGATCAATTACTGTGGCAAGTATGGCTTGTACACCAGTTTCTATGAGTGCCAAGACTTGGGATATGACTTTGAGAATCTCAGAGTAACAGAGCATCATGGAGTATACACTGTAAGTATTTAAATGATGCCAGTTTATGGAACAGTGAATATACCTCAACTCCGCTGCTAGGGGCCATAGTGGCAGAGTGGTAACACTCTCGCCTCCCACCTCTGAGGCCAGGGTTTGATCCCCGTCACGGCCTTAAGTGGAAAAGCTGGTAGTTGTTTGCCGTTGGTCGGCAGTTTACAGTAGAGAACCCTAATGAAGTCTATGTACTGTTTTCCTCTGCCCTTCCAACTACCCGTCGTGATACAGACCTGTACAGTGTTGAAAGTGACGTAAAACTCCAAATAAATAAATCAACTCCACTGCCAGAAGTTCTGCTCCTGGTTCCTCTGATATGCAGTCTTGAGTATAATCTTACTGACCAAATCATCAATAGCTTCATTCAGAAAAGTTAGTACTGTAATCACAACAACTGTTTACCCCTCTATACCATTTTCAAAGCATATTTGAAACCAGTTGAAGCAGAATTCCCCAGGTACCCTAATCTTTTCAGTTGTAATTGTATTATTCATAATCTTTTGAATGTTCCAACTTATCCTTTGGGAGCCCAATATACTAGTTTTGGATGTAAACCTATAACTGTCTGGCATCCTGTTTGTGTGATGTAGATATGCATAAGTATGTTTAAGATTTCTGTGGTATGCTGCAAGTTGTATTCAATCTTGACCTTCATGTGTTGGATCATTACATTTCTGTATTCAAACTCACGTCTTTGGTTTAAGGACAATTGCTATATAGATCTAATGAAAAGAACTTGACTAAAATTTTTGACATAAAGTTTATGTTGTATCAAAGACATTGCCAAAATAGGGGTTACTAATACCCCCTTTCACACTACAGTTGGTATAACCCAGGGTTATAGGCATTAGACAAAACTCCCCTGTCCTTCAACTGCCGTCTGATGCTGATCAAGTGGCCCACCTTGCCATTCCTTGAGAATCTCACGGCACGTTTGAAATATTCAAAACTACTGCCTCTGAATTTCTAACCATTACTCACCATCAATCATCAGTCACGTGTTTCTTTTCCGCCCTATCACTGTCCCTTTATACGTGTTTTTCAATACAGATTCATGCTTTTCAGTAACCTTCCATAGATACATTGATCATACAATGACTCAAAGGTTGAAAAACGTTTGTCTCACACGGCCACTGATGTAATATGGCCGTGTGATGTCTCACACAGGTGCAACCATTGGTGACAGAAACATGAGAGTAATGCAAACATCTCTCACCAGGAGACAACCTCCATTTACTTTGACACACCTTATATATTTCTCGGACAAACACTTCCTATTGAAGTAAGACGCATCCTGGGAGGTGTTTCTGCTTCTAAGTAAAACTAAGGGGTTATAACGACTGTAGTGTCAAAAGGGGTGTTATGGAACGTTTTAGTTGATTCACAGTTTCTTAGATTGGTTTACTGTACAGAGCTTAGGTAAGAAAGGAATAAAATTAGGAATTTGTATTTAATTAATTTTGAACAGAATTTTGTAATTTTGTGTTTTCCCATTAAACATAACAACAAAACATTTAAAGAGAAGGGCAAGCATAGCCGGTTTTGGCCCAAGGAAACTGAATGACAGCTCTTTACCAACTGGACTAAATTTCTGACTAAAATTATCTTACTTTGAAACATTGTGTAATTTGAGAAAATATTAACAGCAATATTGTCTTATTTATGAAAACAAATTTTATATAATTTTCCATCTCCTATGGTCATTTACACACGTTAGTCAATTGGTCCTTGACCCTTTCAGAATCAATTATGGTAATTAGTCTTATTTATGTTGAATATAATTGAAACAGAGTTTCTTTTGACCCAAAATGAATTGAACAGCAGCTTGTAGATGTGTCTTTTGTTTTTTGTAGTTTCATTGGCCAATTCATGCTTGTTGCATATGTTCCGGACCATTTTGGCACTGGGGTCAGTTTAAAATACCACCTTGAGCCATTTTCACACCAAAGAATTATACCTAAGTGCTGAAACAGCGGAGCCATTTCAACATCCTATTAAATGAACCTAACATGAGCAACTTTAAAGTGAAATATCGAAATTAAACCAATAATTATTAATCATAGATGAATTAACAATTTATTTATTGGGAATCTGCGTATATGCCTGTCAATTAAGTATTCTACCTCTATTTATGTTGAATTGTGATCAGCTGTAGATTTAAAAATAAACAGGTTAGTTAACTGTGTTAACTGTCATTTGAATTGTTCTTATATTGTGGTTTCATCTTCAAAGGTTCAAGGCCACCATACTAAAATGGGAAAAGATGCTAGTTGCTCGCCAGTGCCTCGTGGTTTTTAGTGGCAAATCTTGACTGACTACTAAATGCTTCATCCCTCTATCTTCTGCTTTCTAACTTACTAATATGATATGATCTATATAGTATGCTGAAAGCAACATTGACATTATTCAATTAATCAATCTGTATCAAATTCTGATCTTCCTGTATGTAGGTAGCCCTTCCCACAGGTGGCAATGTTGCAATAGATGGTAACAGCATTAAGATCACCCCTTCACTGGTAGACTGGGGCAAGACAGAGGGCCAGTGTGGCCTGCTCAATGGCAATGTCTACGATGACTTCAGACATAAAGACTCGAATACAGTGTATCCTTCAGCAACTTATGCTTTTAAGAATTCTTGGAGGTAACTGCTTTGTATTTATTATGCCTACTGTGTCTTTTATTTGTAAATGTTGACATTACAAACAGTAAGACTTCTTGTATGTACCTTTAGTGCAACTTGTTAGAGCATAAGGCTGGATGAAAGGTTCCTGTGATGCCATGTCGACTGTACATTAAGAAGGTCAAAAAAATCCCTTGTTTTTGTACAGTCAGTCATGCCTCCCGCCTGTGTAAAGCTATATTTGCAATGGAATCAAAGTTGTATTTAATGTGCTTACACTACTGAGGAATTTTTCTAAGTTTATGCTTGGACAAATTTGTGGAGTTTTTTTTTCAGACAATATAAGTTATTGGTCATGAGTAAATCAGTTTACCAGTTTAAAATATTACAACATGACAAATTAACCCAATGCTGTTTTTGTCTGACCTTTTTTTCTGAGTTGAAATTGTGTTTTATAGATTGTATTAGATTATAATAAAAAGGTGAATTTTCTTTTAATAAGGCCTTATATATTGTGTGGACAGGGTTAACAAGACAGCCAGTTTATTTAATGGAAAGATTCTGGATGTGCGTGACTTCAGTGATGTTGTGTATTGTGGCTGTAAGAAAGCTGGGACTGCATCTTGTGGATATACCCCTGGTCTCAGCAACTGTGTCAGGAGAGGTGAGGTTTCTGAGAGGCCGGACAAAAGCCAAAGTTAGGGGTTTTGATTCCCTCTATACGCTCCTCCCAGATCTATAGAAGAACAGGTTCAACTCGCAGCTAGACTAATCTAACTGGTTAATCCGAATGTTTACCAAAGCTAAAATGAAGTAAAATATAAAAGTTTTATTTTCTAATGGGTTAACTCTTTGTATGAATGCCATGCTGATATGATATAAATCAAAGTTCAAAAGTTCAATTTGATCATTGGATAAATTGCTGATGGCAACAGTAAAACAGATGCATTTAAAATTCTCTTCTAATTACGATACAATAGAGAAGTTCAATATATTAGGCATTGTCCTATACATGATATTTCAACAAAAGTACTGGTATTATGCAAATTATTTGTTCAAACGAATGGAGCATGGCGGCTCTTGAATTGAGATAATTTGCTTTAAGCAAAGATGATAATTGAACTTTTATTTATTTTATGTTTTTCAGCAAGCTAGTAAGTTCGTAACTTAGGTTCACCAATTATGAATTTTTAGCGGTTCTTTTCCAATTTTTGTTTTCAAATTTTTACGAGTTTTTTTATATTTCAATCCAAGTGAAACCAAAAATCTGCCAGTATTAAGACATTGTGTTGACAATGTTATAAATACGTAAAAAGTGAAAAAAATATAATAATTATCATAGAAGTAACAGTATGTGTACTTCATTTTGGTTTAGTTATGAGAAAATTGATTGTGCATAGTAACCACTCACCCACCTCAGCGATTTTTAATCATGACATATGACAGCAATGAAGTCTTCATCTACCATACTATAATCTGCTTAAGTCTTTGTCAGTCCCACTTTCATCTGTCTGAGGTTGGTCTTGCTATTGCAGCAGGTTTTTAAAATTTATGACCCATCACATATCTTTAAGATGTCTCCCAGGATACCCATACCAGTAGTAATGGTTTTCCCCCCTTGGACCCTTGTTGCAATCATATACATGTAATAGATTTTTATCCCTTTGAACTTCTGCCACACGTTTATTTTGGGTATTGAAGACTGACCTGTGACATACTACTTTAGAGGTACCTACTACCTTTATGAGGTGGATACAAATTGGCCAATACCTGCTACCACCGACAGGGGACTATTGACACATCTCAAGGACTGTGGGCGGGGTCTCTAAGATCATACTGAGGTGCTGCAATAATCACTAGCTGTGTATAAAAAGCCTGCAGCCTGGGAAAGACATTCGTTTTTAACAATAATTCAAGGAAAGATCATGTGTTTTTTCGTACTTTTCCACAATTTGCTTTGAAACTAAAAACTGTTTAAAGTCCATATTACAATATGATTGGCAAGCAAATGTGAATGAGATAGAGGCTGGGCTAGACATCACTGATGACAAAGACTGAGGAGGCTGACACCCAGGAGACACATGGCTAAGTTTTACAGGACAGGCAGGGAGAGGAAAAGCAAGAAGGGGAAAGCTGGAGTCAGCCTAGCATTTACAACAATGGTAAGACAGAGCACTGGGATCTCAACGAGAAGATTCACACTTGGGTCGATCAGACTGTTGTCATGGGAATGCCTTGCAAGCTTCCCAAACTTATTCGTGTAACATGTATATGTAATCGTGTATAACAGTATGTTATTTCAATATTAAAAATTAGTTTCCACAACTAAATTCTTTCCCCTTTGACTAATGCTGTGATAGAATGTTATACATTCTGCCACCCAAATCAAATGCTAACATACTAATGTATGCTTATGAAATGTTTTAATATTTTTCAGTCACAAGTCACAGCTGCCACTGTTGCTGAGGCCCATCTCACAGAGCTCATCCTGGAAAACGAGGAGATGGATGCCAGATACAGCTCTCACAGGGAACAAGATGATCACAGGGTGCCCTTCTCCAGCATCCCAACACCTGAGCTCTCCGCCAGCCAAAGTGTTCCTCACAAGGGTTCCAGGCGCACTCCCATTCAGAAGTTGTCCGATGGATCTGAGCCAGCTAGAAAGGAATGACCAGTGAGATGGCCGACATCCACCTTGCAATCTGGCCCTAGTCCAAGCATAAGTCATGTAGAGTGCCCGCCAGGATTGTGCCAAACTCAACTGCTGTGATAATGAGAAGACAAAGGGACAAATGCATCTGCGCCAGCAGCAGCTGGAGCAACACCAGTAATAGATTCAACATCAACATCATATATACCAGCAGCAACAGTCATAGACCCTAGCTCTGCAAGGATAGCCCAAAGATGTTGCCCAAAAGCAAGAGGTAACCATCACTGCTCTAGCTTCCACTCCCAGAGCCCGAGTTCAGGATGAGGCCTCTGCATTGACCAGAAATCTACATCCACCTGCTCCAGCTACCCGTCCACAGTCTGGTCCATAGCAAGTCACTATGTCAGCCCCACCTTCCAACAAGCCATCCAACTCTGGGAGCAGCTTAAGTGGCATCATTTTCTTAGGAATCTAGGGCTTGGAGAGTTCATTTTATAACATTTCCCTAGTCCCCACTCCTGTTCTAAGGCTGTGGGCGGAGACTGTTTTGAATAACTGACACATCCACAGTCACCAGCGAGGAACCGATGGATTTGATATTGATATTTTATTAGGACTTTGTGGCCAATAGTGAGAAATTTGAAACTTGATGTGCATCATTTTCATACAAAGAATGCATATATATTGGCCATGGATAAATGCATTTTTACCATAGGACTCAGTATAAGTAACGCATCTACTTTCGTAAACATATATGCACATATATACTATGTCTTATTTCAAGCAATGCATATATGTTGGTAAAAAATGGACACATTTTGTCATTTTCCTCTGTCCATGGAACAACTCCCAGCAGTAGCTTCATTCTGGAGCTTAGTCATCGACCTGCCATTGGGTCCATAGTCCAGGATTCGGACAAGCCATGGCTTCATCCTAAACCTCCGCCTGGGCAGATTGCCCTTCTTAATTTCTCTGGCATTTTCCAAATCTTTCTACACTTATAAGTCATCTATTTACTTGATCAATCCCCAAATCCTTTGAATTTGTTGGCAATGGCCATACATGAGTTGCAGTGATGTCTCAGTGGTGTCTTCAACAGCCATAGATTAGGCGTTGCTCCCTCACTATTGACCGTCAGTGTTTCATTGTTTGCCATACTGCATTCATCAGGCCTCATCAAGAGTTTTAACATTATGGAAGATGGTCATTCCAGCACCACCATGAATCCTCATTATGTCCTCCTGCAATAGGTGACATACTATACAAAGTTCTTACTTGTACATGACCACAACCTCGATAGCCACAACAGATGGGCTTAAGTAATTCTTCGAATTTACATGACCCATTAGACCTAGTGTTTCATGAATTTTAAAAATTCATACATAAATACAAATTTGGTACAAAAATAGCTACCCATCACAGTCATTGCAAAGATCTTTGCCTGATCTTAAGCAATATTTTTATTAGAACCCCGAGGGTTCATTAATTTTGTCTTACATTATTATTATTATTATTCAGGCAGAGATATAACTGGTAAACTGAAGAGGCATTGTAAACAAAAGAGGAGGAAGAGAGAGACCCTGTACACTGATGACCTAGATGATGCCCCTGAAGAGTTGGCCTTTGACTTTGATCCAAACTATATCCCAAGAGTGAGTACTCAACTCCATGTAACAACTTTGCGTGTATTGACATACTATTTGTATTTTGCACTAGTTTTAAGTAGACTAACACGGAATTTTGACAGTAACGTGCCTGGACACCAGTACAATGTTCAAATATAAATACCCATGAAAATAAATAATATTCACTAAACTATCAATGTGATCTCAAAATAATGCCATACAGTATCAAGGTATATAGCAGCTGTACATTGTGCTGTGCCTAATCTAAATTCCTTTTTCTATCACACCAGCCTCTTACATGGCAGAATGGTTGGACAGAGGATACAGCAGTGGCTTACTGTGAACAGTTTTTCTCACCTGACAAGACGCCTGTGGATCTCTGTGGTAGTGTGGTAGGAATCAATATCACATCCAGCATAAATGACTGTGTCATGGACATTCATGTAAATATAAAAAGTTTATTTTCTCATTTTGTGCCATTAGTTCATACATTAAAAAGAAACAGTATCCGCCCAGTGATCAGATTGCATTGTCAATACAAGGGTTTTTGTTTGTGTGTCAGCTGATCATATTTTATGGTCTGCTGATCAACTTTAAACATGCTTATGTCACAGGACCTACTTCCCCTTTGTTATTCAGTCACAACTACTGTCAAAAGGTTTAGCTGAAATAGTGCTTGAGACTATTTTCAACTCCAAATTAATTATCTTAGACTTAAGACTAAAACTGCAGACTTGATATCCAATATGGACTCATCAAGTTTTATGAATATGGGCCTTGAATTTTAGGTCAGTTGGTACATTTTTAAGTCTCCCTGGAAAAGGCGTTTAATTCTGTGTAGAGTTTCTTCACAGCTGCCTATTGCATTGAGATTTCCCTTTGTGGCCTCTTTCCAAACTATTTTTTGAAACTTTAAATTGCTTACACATGGGAAATATTGCCACAGGCTTACATTTGACCTGCTAGCTCTTACCTTTGTCACGGTTTCATGATCAAAAAGAAGTTTTTCGAGTGCACCTGCTCAGCAAAAACTATTACTGTGGTAGGATGTGGTGTTGGATACATGTTCATATCTTAAAATGGCAAGACGAGACAATTCTGTGAGCAATTGGCAAAAAACTGAATAATGTATCAGTGAGTGTGTAATTCCATCTTAACCTCTCGCCATTATCCTAACTCCATTATCTCTGTAAGTATCATTATCTCCGCTTGCATTGCATTTAGAGCCTTAAAATGTCCCAAGATATACTACAAACATTTTTAAAACATTGAAACACTTTTGAATCCCATCTTTGGAGTAACTTAACATTTCCAACAGTTTTGTTTAAAGCTTAATGTTTAATAAACGTTTGATAAACATTTTGATACAAATGTTTTGCTGAAAATATTTATGTAACATTTACAAAATAACTCAAGAAATTGAGGTTTGACTGGAAACGTTTTTTAAACATTTATTAAAAAATGCAGAAGGTTATGCAGAAATGTTTTTCAAACATTCATCATTAAATGTAAGAGTAAAAAAGTAAAAACAGTATAAGAAAATGTTTAAATAACATTTGTTAACAATAGTTTGCAACTGTTTTCTCAGGAAACATTTTACTAACATTTCGTAACAAGTGGTTTTATACCCATCATTTCAAAACTTTTTTAAATGTTTCCTTACAAAACTTTTCACATCAGTTTTTGTGCCCATAGTTTCAGACTGCACTTTTAGATATCATTTGCAAACAAAGAAGACAGTGAGCAAGAATAGGGGATGTTAGATAACTTTAAAATTACCCCACATGCAATGTCTAACAGTGAGAATTGAATGGGGGCACAATTTTTAAGCAACTAGCTTACAATTTTAGACATAAAGATAATATTTTACTGCTGCCCAGTAAACTTTAGAAACGTTTTAAAATAGTTAAAAAGTTTACAAAACGTTTTTGAAAGCTATTTAAACCCTATGTTATGGTATCCTAAACGTTTTTAAGTAAAAGTTTACACTGTATTGTTTAAAAAATGTTTTATAAACATTCTCTATCCACATGTTTTACTGAAAACGGTTACTTAACGTTTATGAAATAACTCAAAAAGCTAGGTTTGACTAGAAACGTTTTTAAAATATTTATAAATGAAGTTTATGCTGGAAATGCTTTTTAAACATTCATCATGAAATGTTTGATAAACAGTACACATAAATGTTTAAACAATATTTGTTGACATTGTTTTGTAAATGGTTAGCAACTGGTTTTTATACCCATCATTTTAAAACATTTTTGAAATGTTTTCTATCAGATGTTTTAAAAACATTCTATCAAAAACATTTTTAAAACCCCTATTTTCATAATGCATATTAAATCTTCAGCTTCACACATCTCCAAACAAAGATGGCCGTGAGCAATAATAGGGGATTTTAGAGGACTTTGTCAATCCCTAAAAGTAAGAAATGAATGGGGGCACAATTTCTAGCAACCTTAAAAAGATATTGAATTTGACATCTGACCCCATTATTGTTCAGACATTATTATGTTCCTTTGTAACGTTTTTCAAACGTTTATTACTAAACGTTTGATAAACAGTATACCGGTACATAAAATGTTTTAAAAAGATTCTATTATAAATGGTTTTCATATCCACCATTTTTTAACCTTTGCAAATCGTTTACTGGGTGAGCAATGTTTACTGGGTGAGCAACCTAAAAACAAATTAATTTGACCTCTGACTCTAATTAAGGTTCAAATTGGTAAGCAATGCTGAAATAATATTTGCTCAGACATTGTTATCGGTATCATTTTTTTTTTAACATGTGTCATTAAATATTTAATAAATGGTATGCATAAAATATTTTGATAACCTATTATAAATGGGATTCATACCAATCATTATTACCCAATAGCCCTTAATGGCTGCTGGGGTATTGTTTTCACCCATGGTGTCCGGATGGGCAGGCTTCCTGGTGGGCAGGTGGGTGGGCAGCGGGAAAAGGTTATTGAGCTGTATCTCAAAAATGATAAGGTGTAGGGAGTTGATACTTGTTAGGGACATTGGTAAGGGGTTGTAGGTGTGCAACGTCATGGTGTGACCTTGATTTGACCTTTGACCTTGCTGTAGTGACCTTGACTTAGAAAATCTTGTCCGGGCTATATCTTGAAAACCGTAAGGTGTAGAAAGTAGATGCTTGGTAGGGACATTGGTTGGGGTGAAGGTGTGCTTCATTATGGTGTAACCTTGATTTGACCTTTGACCTTGATAAAGTGACCTTGACATATAAAATCTTGTCCGGGCTATATATCAGAAACCGTAAGGTGTAGGACGTTTAAACTTTGTGGGGATATTGGTTGGCGATTGTAGATCATGGTGTTACTTTGATCTTTACAAATTGACCTGGACCTTTGAAGTCTTGTCCAGGCTATATCTAGGAAACCATAAGGTGTAGGAAGTCGAAGTGTAGGACGTTTAAACTTCGTGGGGATATTGGTTGGGGAATGTAGATGTGCAACATCATGGTGTGACCTTTGATCTTTACAAATTGACCTGGACCTTTGAAGTCTTGTCCGGGCTATATCTAGGAAACCATAAGGCGTAGGAAGTCGATACTTAATGAGGAATGGTTGGGGGTTGTAGTTGTGCAACATCATGCTGTACCTTGATTAAACCTTTGACCTTGACAAAGTGTCCTTGACCTATAAAATCTTGTCCGGGCTATATCTCAAAAACCGTAAGGTATATGGGTAACATTATGATATTACCCTTGATTTGATCTTTGACCTTGCTGTAGTGACCTTGACCTATAAAATCTTGTCTGGGCTATGTCTCGGAATCTATAAGGTGCAGGAAGTTGATACGTCGTAGGGGCATTGCTACGGGATTGTAGGTGTGCAACATCATGGTGTTATCTTGATTTCACCTTTATCCTTGTCGTAGTGACCATGAGTTTTTAAATCTTGTCCGGGCTATTTCTTGAATTCTGTTAGGTACAGAAGGGTAGGGACACTGGTTAGGGGGTGTAGGTGTGCACCATTGTGTGACCTTTAACTTTGGCTCTGCCGAAATGTGCTTACCTGCCATATTTGAGACATGTTTCTCTTGTGACAAAGACATATGGAATTCTGTAACTAATTATTTATATGTACTTTTACATAATTGTGATATATATATTGACAGCTTCTCTCCAGTTAATAAATAATATAACTTCATAATTTTAGTAGACTGATTAATGTTGTCATCTTGCAATTGAATTGTCTTGTTTTAATACTTTATCTTTACATGCATTTTCTTTCACTTAGAAGTTATTTTATCTACTTACAAACATTATTTGGACCTTTATATAACTGATGCTGCTCTGGAAGTATCCTTGTAGTGTCTGTGTACTGTTTCACTACTTCTGTATCTCACGGTGTTGAGATTTATTTCCCCAGGCTGTGGGGTACGTACATCTTCAATGCTATTTTAAACCTTTACAAAACATTTGCCTTCAAACTTCAGAAATGTTAATGTGGTATCTGGAGGCAAAAGAAAACCATATACACGAAGTCTAGAAAGTCAGTCCCCTTTTTTGTAAAATAGCAAATATTGGTCATAAAATTAATGTTTCATGTTTTTGGCTTCTATATCCTGTAATTTGTGCTTTTAGAGCTGCTAAATTTATTGGAAGGTAATATGGTACCATATACAGGAGTCTAAAGAATGGGTTACATTATTACTCCCATCTCCAGTGGAGTCAAAAATTGGTGTTTAGTCACTATCTCAGAAAATATCAGGATTTACACATTTTTCTGGGGGTCAGCTACAATTTTATTATCTTTCTTAAGTCCAAAGTTAGACCCCTGTTTAGTACTGGGCACTTTTTGCTTTATGTCAACCTATTTTTTACATTTAGTCAAAACTACACTTGCAAATATTTCTTATAGCTCTATTTAAATGGGTATGTGCATTTGTGGTCGAAATATCAATAGGGCCATAATTAAGTGACATGTGTGTATTTCATTATCCCTGCAAATCATGACTTCAATACTTTTCCATATTAGAGAAAAGTTTTTCCCTTCTATTTAATTTGCTAGCACACACTAACATTTACACCCTCCCTTCCACATATTTTGCGTTTGCATTAGGTAATTTTAATCGATCTGCTGTGTTCAAGCAAATGACATAAATTGGTATAGTTATTCAAAATTAAACCAATTGTAACGTGCAATGTAGAGTTATTATTCCTCCAAATTTAAAAGACAAATGTAATTTTTTAAATCCAAAATAATAAAATATAAATCAGTTCGTTTAAATCTAATTATATTGCTTTTATGACATTTCATCTCTCTACTAATAGTTAAAATACAGAGAAGAAAGAAAAACTAAGTTTTTGTTTTATTATGGATCATCACCCATTTAAATATTTTATAAATTTGATCATTGCATTTTCTGCTTTTTCATTAACATCCTTTTCAGGATGTTACAGTCAACGTGACAGTAGCAATTACCAGTTACTTTTAAGTTGCAAAAGAGAAAAGACAAAACAATTTTACTTAATTATTTTTAACAATTAAAATAATAATTACAGTACACTGAGAAACTCTGAGGGTTTATAAAACAATACAAATATACAATGAAACCAATCTGATCTGACCACAGTCCTATCCACCTAATTAACAATTAAATGTTTGTCCACTGTGTCCAATAATCTGTCCAGTGATCCATGTTTGCTCCAACGTTGTGAACAATATCAAATATACAATCCAATGTCTGTATCTAATTGTTCAAATCCAGTCTCTGGTGGATCCACACCCTATCCAGTTCACTCCAACAGGAGTCCAACATTCAAAGGCCTCGGTCCATAAATCACACCAATTTTACACAAAACTGAGTGGTCAGTCCTTCTTCAATTAATATAGAGCTGGAGACTTCCAGAAGGAGAATGTAACTACAGGCACCAGAAGGTTCTAGAAAGAATTGTAAACAAAATACATTACAGGAAAAATAAATACATAGGGGCAGGGCAGACTTAAGCCATTTTTAAAATATTCCATTGCATGTATTTACATTTTACCTTTTGTTATGCGAACAAAATATATACTATGGCGATCTATACTTTCTATAAAAGTAATTTCTGTTCATCATTTAATTACCTATAAATTTGCACATTTTACCTTGTTGTGGTAAAAATATTGTCATAAAAATGGCTGACTGACATTAAAACACAAAGACTATTATTTTTACATAATTTTACAAAAAATAACAAATCTGTTTTATAATTTTGAAGAGAATGTTTGGTGTATTTATCGATGAAAAATGTTTGTGGTTTACTAAAATTTGTTAATTAGAATTGAAAGTAGTTAAGACTTTTTGCACAAATTTTGTCTCAGCTAAGATTTTGCGGAGCACTTTTGTGAATCCCAATTTAAGAGAAATCTTAGCTAAGACAAAAGTCATAACTTTAAGACTGGTCTAAGCAAACAAACTGCCTAAGACTTAAGACCTTTTGTAAATCCCGGCCCTGTAGTGTAAACTGAAGACCATTGGTAAGCAACTACTAACTTTCCCTCATAAGGTCCAAGGTTAGAACTACTGACCTCAGATGTTGGAGGCCAGTGTGTGACCATCGTGGCCCCTCAGAGTGCCTTTATATGTGACAGCTGACACTTGATTTTTGTTAGCAAAACATTTGTTGTAGTTTTTTACGGACATCAAGCAGTAACTAGAACTTAATTGAAACAGGGAGACTGCAGTGCTATTCAACTAACATATTTTCTCTTTTTGCCACAAACAAAATTTACAGTTGTATAAAAATGGAAACTTTGAATGCAAAACCTAGGCTTACTGAGAACAGATTTAATTTGTTAACCCAATATTAAAAGATATGCAGTCATATTTGGATGTACATGGAATACAACACTAACCTAACTAGTGCCAAATATAACAGTCATTGGATGCTTTTATAAGTTATACACATTACAGTAAATGTAATATAATAAATTTTAATACTGATTTTATACCTTGCATTAAAACAGATATCAGGCACCACTGATTTTGCTGTGGAACATATGGGGCTGATCGTGTCTGACTGTGTGCATGAGATTGAGAAGAATGACACTATGTTTGTCACCCAGTCAGAGCATGATGTGCCCATAGCTGGAGAAATGTTGAGCAAGCTCTGTCCAAATGACTGTATGCAGCAAGGGGACTGTGTAGATGGTACGACTGGAGATTCATTATCTGTCACACACACTCTATTTGTTCCAAACTGGGGGTCACATAGATAGGGATATATCTATATAATTATTTATTTACAAGCACCCTAACTAAGCATAACTAAAATTAAAACTTGTCAACAGGGGACACTTTTTGTTAATATTTCTGTAACTATGTGCTACAAATATGCTGCACGCACCATGTGTCTTCTGTTGCACTCAAATTCATCACATGATGGCAAACTAATTTCTAGTTTAAAACAGAGGTTTTTCATTGGTATCCCTATCCTCTTTATGCATTATTTCCTTAAATATGGAGTTATTTTAAGTATCATTCACACAAAATCATCGATTTATTACCATTAACTATCTAATATTCCTGAGGCCTGTCCTAATATGACCCTGTCTGTTGATAAAGATGTAAAACCAAACTTGAAACGTTACAGCACATAATATTGCTACCTATCAAATAAGAATGCAAGAGTGTAAAATTATGTGGAGTTTAATGCCCCTGTTCCACCAAATGACTAAGTCCTGATCCTGTCCGCGACCCTTAATCGTAGACAGTCTGAAAAAACAGGTAAACAGGGTGAGAATACTGGATCGGTATTGAAGCCTGGGATTAAGGTCAGATCAGCCTCAGAAAGCCTGAGGTGTCCCCAGGCGGTCCCAGACAGTCCCCAACTGGTCTGGGACTAAGAACCGACTAAGCCAGTTTTCTGGTCAGTTTGAACCACTATCTTGTTGTAGACATACTGACTGGGTGCCAGGACGCCTCAGGCCTCCTGGGACTAAGCCCCAACTAACCCACGATTAAGTCCCGGCGTCCTCAGGCGTCCTGCGGCCTCCTCAGTTTTCCCCAGACCAATGTGGCCGATTCTTGTTTTGCAAGGAAACTGGATTTTCTGGGTATTTCTGGGTATATATATATAAAATTCGCGATCTAACATCATTACTTTTGTAGGAACACAGTAGGATGCCACCTTTCAATGGAAGACGAATTCAGCAACAATTTAGGGCTTTTTTAGTTTTTATTCAGTTACATATAATCATGTATTTCCTATTTCTACATCGACCACAGCAACCACCACCAGCACAACCACCACCAGCTAGACAGAGACCTAGAAGAAGGCACAACATGTAAGTCAGGCCATGGCTACTACAGAGAGATGAGAGGGGGGCCTATGGCTAACCTGTATGCCACAGACATTCCAGGATTCACCAATTACATGTGAATGACCCCAGAATTCTTTGAAATGATAAAGACCAGACTGGAACCACATCTAGCCAGGCAGGCCACCAACTACAGAGCTCCAATCAGTGTTGGGGAGAAGTTAGCCCTCACCATCAGATATCTGGCTACTGGAAAGTCATACACATCATTATTCTGTCAGTTTGGCAGATCCACCATTTACAAGTTTTTACCACAGGTCTGCAGGGCCATCCAGGATGAGTTCACCAGAGAGTATCTCAGATGTCCTACTACTCCAGATGAGTGGAAAGAACTGGAAAGGGAATTCAGGATCAGGTGGAAAGTTCCACATGTCCTGGGAGCCCTTGATGGCAAGCATGTGAAACCCAATAACTCTGGAGCCCTGTACAACTTTAAGGGATTCTTTTCAATAGTAATATTGGCCTTGGATGATGGACAGTACATATTCAGATTGGTGGATGTGGGTACAGCTGGATCCTGATGATGATGATGGCAGGATAGGCTTCCCTGACCCAGCACCTATACCCCAGGGTGGTAGAGATGTCCCCTACTTCATTCTGGCAGATGATGCCTTTGCCCTGAAGACCTGGCTGATGAAACCCTATCACAGAAGGATATTAACCAGAGAGGAAAGGATTGCCAACTACAGAATGTCAAGGGGCAGGAGAGTTGTTGAAAATGCTTTTGGCATCCTGGTCTCAAGATTCAGAGTGATGTTGACCACTATTGAACTACCCCTAGAAACAGTGAGGGAAGTGGTCTTGACCTGTGTGGTTCTGTACAACATACTGAGAAGCCAGTATCAAGGTCAACATGGTGGTCAACAGCCTGGTGATGATGATGATGATGATGTGCCTGGTGATTGTCCATTGATTGGTGGTGCTGCTGGTGGTGGTCCAGACAGAAACCCTGGTAGAGAAGCCAAAAGACAGAGGGATTACCTCAAGGACTACTTTAATAATGAGGGAGCAGTGGCCTGGCAAGATGGCAGAATATAACTGCTACTGCAGTAACCAGTCCTCTTCAGGACTAATAACCAGTCCTTTTCAGGACTACCAAATATTCCAAAAACAATTAATTAGCTGTGCTTCTTCCAGACTAACCCAATGCCAAACATAAGTCCCACTAACAGACAAACAGACAAACCCAATGCCAAGCATAAGTTGTACAGACGGACAAACAGACAAAACCAATGCCAAACATAAGTTCCACTAACAGACAAACAGACAAACCCAATGCCAAACATAACTTGCTAATAAATATTACCAAATCTTTGTAAACTACACCCAAATTTGCCTTTAATTTTGATTCTATTAATGACAAATGAAACTAAGTGGGAATTTTTATAATATTTTCACACTGTTGCAAATATCCAAATAAAATTTGCTTCCTTACTTCAGGGAAATTTACAAATATAATTACTCAAACGCTTGTGTTTAGGGTATGGTTTTGTGTTTGTTGGTTTTTTTGGGGGGTGTGGGGAGAATTGTGTTTGCAAATTAGTTTGTCAATTCCTTGGTTGGGGGTTATGTTTAGTAGTGGCTTTGTCTGCTTTTGGGTTGGTGGCTATGTGATAGCCCACTATCTTTAACTCTAGGGATGGTGTCAGTGTTGGACTTTTTTAACAAAGTTAAAACAATCCCATGGATTTTAAGTTACAAATGGGCAGATTATTGGCCATAATTGGAGTTCATTTATCAATTTTTTATGTGGCCTTATGTTGTTAAGTGTATTACCATGGGTTATTTATTTAATGTTTGGGGTGGTGTAAGTGTTGGGCTTTTTTTCTTGCTGCAGCTGCTGCTGCTGAGGCTGCTCAATGATCTGTGTTGATGTTAGGTCTGGTAGCTGGCTTAGTATTCCACTTAAGTTGTGTCTGCTCCCCTGTCCTGTACAGTTAGAACTGATGTAGGGTTACTGAAGCCAATGGGGTTTGGTGTATAGTAGACATAACTGCTGCTAGCTGCTGCTTGGGTGGAACTAGACACCTGTTGAGTGATGGCAGTATCCCGACCCTCTGGGACTCCATGGTAATAGTGGCTGATCTCCTGGGCAGTGGCTGACATCTACGGTTGCTCTTAATGGTCTCAATGTCTCTAAATGTTCTGCCCTTGAGGTCTTCAAATTCTTCTTGGGTGATCTGTTCAGCCTCTGATGCCATGTAGTCAAAGAAGGGCTGCCTGTCTGACTTCTGCTGCAGAAAACCTGAGATTAATGTCCTCATCTGGTCAAAGTGCTCAAGAATCTTGGAGTCTGTTGAAACGGGTGTAGATGTAAGTATGGACTGACTCCTCTCCCTCAGGACACTGGACTCTAGGTGTTCTGTATCAGTAGTAGATCCACAAGATTTGTCCTGCTTGCTGGTGTTTGGACTGGCCTCAAACCCAGAGCTTTTGCTGGCCCCCTTTCGTCTGATGTGGGTCTTAAGGAAACCCATCTGCTGGTAGACCCAGGACTGTCTCTTGGTCATCTCCCTTGGGGCTTGGCCAGATTGTAGCTTGGACAGCTTGCCATAACAAGTCCTCTAGGATTCAAACCACCTTCTGACATCTAAAGACTGGACCTTCAGTTCTGCAGAGATTTCTGCCCAGAGAGCCTCTCTTTTGTGCCTGTCGTGGAAACATGGATGTTCCTTGTCATACAGCTCTGGGTGCTGCTTCACAAACTCCACAATTGAATTTTCCTGACTGTCAGTGAATGTTGCACTGACCCTGGCTCTCTTGGCTGATGAGTGGCACTCTGAATCTTCTTCACACCTCTTTTCTACTTCACAAGCTTCCTCAATAACTTCTGAACATTCCTCCATCTCAATCCCTTCCTCTGTAACCTCCTCTGTCCTTTCCTGTAAGTCTCCACCTTACTTCTCCCTCTCCTCTTGCCTCTCATTCATCTCCTTCCTTTCTCTCTTCCATCCTTTCTCTTTCCTCATAATCCAGTCAATAGCAAAATAAAAACTGAAATGTGTCTCCTAACTGTAAAATTTGCCAGTGACACATGTCTCTCAGTAGCCAAACAGTCAGTAACAATGAAAACGTGTGCACGGCCGCTTATATAGTCCCAGACCCCCTCATTGCCTCGTTTTCATTTCCGACGCACAGAAAACAGTCAGTTCTCAATCGGTACTAAGTCCCAGGCCTCCTGGGGCGTCCTCAGACCATTGCAGGCTAATTTGTGTGGTCCTGAGGAGGCCAATTTGGATCGGTTGTGGTCAGCTTTTCCTAGTCACGGCTTAGTCCCAGACCTAGATTTTTCAGTCCCAGGACACCTCAGACGGTCTGAGGCTTCCGGGGACTAAGGGAACTGATTCACTTTTACACACATGAAATTCATACGCATCTGATATGAGTCGGGGACTAACAACAGGCTTCCTGGGACTAAGCTATGGAGGTCTGGGACGAAGGGGCACAGGCGGCCTGGGACAACACAGGAATTTGTGTCTGAGGAGGGCTGAGGAAGCCTGGGACTGGACATTTTGTTGACGGTGGGAAATATGAATCGGTTTGAGTCGTGAGAAATATCAAACATGTTTGATTTCTCACACGGCCTCAACCGACCACAACCGACCCTTACAGAAGGCCTGGGACTAAGCAAATTTTTCAAACCGACCCCCCCAAAACCCTTAATCGGTTGCCTTAGGCATGTCGTGGAACACCCATATCAAATGACACATGTTTTAACGTGTGAACTAATTTTTAAAATATTTATTTTGGTTATAATATAAGACATAAGGTAATGAATAGGAACATATTATTTAAAGAGAGTTTTTTTTTTGATTTTCTAAAATATCCAACTTCATAGTGATAAAATAAAATTGAAAATTCTGTACACCAGGAATTTACTATTAGTGTCATTCAAGGCAGCATTATATGTGCCATGTGTCAGCACTATTTTGAGAAGGCCTGGTGGCAATATAGTATTGTGAGTTTCAGTACATTTATGGTTAATGGTACTCCCAAAATAACCAAAAACAAACAGGAGTTATTTGAATTGCTGCATAGGTCAAGGACATGTTCAAACATTTTAGAGTACAAATAAAGAAAATCAATGCATTTGCCAAGGCCCAGAAATAGCTGTTAGTCACAAATGAATTATCCAGTAGAGGGGAGGAGAACAAGGCTGAAAAGGGTATTGGTCTACCAGAGTGAGCTACAAAGCCATCAGAGACACGAGTAGTGCACTGAAGGGGTCACCCATCCATGTACTAATGTAGCCCTTTGCTGCTTAACTTCCATGAGGAGACAGGTACTACGCCATAATTCATGGAATTTGGGAGACATAAAAAATGAAAAGTATAATCTCTAGAAGCGAGAGCCTCTCTGAAGGTCACACTTAAAAATCCCAATATCAAACAGTGAAAACCAAAAACATGCAGTGGAAACAATATTCTCTCACCATTGCTCTTACAGAGCAGGCACAAGTATAAACATATACGGGTCTTTTTAAGTTTCACAAAGTATCTGAACAGTGGTCGTAATGGTGATCGATCTCACAACAATATTATACACTAAGCCTGAAAATAGTTATTTAATCTGTCCTAGGCATTGATCAACAACAAAAGGCATGGTATAAACTATTTCAGGTTTCATATGATAAAAATGTATTTAAATTGTGCTTTATTGGGCATCCATGATATCATACAATGCATGGGCTGTCCTCAGTTACATGGATAAATATTTCAATGTAAAATATTTGTTATTGTTATTGATATGTTGATCGTGATGATTTAATGGTTAAGGATATTATTATTTTGAGAAATAGGTTGTATGACTGTGGTGTGCAAAGTCATTTCTGTTGTTCTGTTTGCCAATATAAGTGACAGTTGGACACTATTGTGGACTACACATTATTATGCTCACCGGTGCACTTAACTTAAGTTTTAGTCATAAAATTATAACTCTGACACAAAAATAGACTGCAATTACTTGATACTTTAAAGTAGTGATGAATAAGAAGTTGCATTATGGGTGTTGAAAATGTTGAGGTGTTGGAAACTAATTATAAAAAGGACCACCAACAGGAAGTTAGATTAATATATGCAAAACGTAGTTTTGCACAATATAATGAATATTACATAAGAACAAAAATATGCAAGAGAAGTTTACAATTTCTTCATATTTATGGTTTGGTACTGCTAATTAAAGTTTTCAGCCATTGCAGATGCTTGTTAGCAGATACCCTGCTTTGAGACACTCTGTCTCCTTTTTGTGGGTTAGACCGTTAAATGGGATGTAAAATTCTAACTTTGAACCCTTTTTTCTCTGTTGAGCAGGAATTTATTGCTTTGAATCAATGTGCTGAAGCAGATATTGCATAGAGTTTAAGCCTTTGTCAATTTTATTTTCATCTTTTTCAGGTCAGTGTTTCTGTAATGATGGCTTCACAGGAGAAGACTGTGCTTACAACATCAATCATGTGCCCAAGTTGTTTGGTTTGCCATCTGAAGGCCAGTGTGACCAGAAGTACAGACCCTGTAGATCTACACCTGTCTTTGGAGACTTGTTTATTGAAGGCACAAATCTGCAGTGTTGTGTAAAAATCTGGAATGTAAGGATCATGTATTGAATCAAATGTAGAGATATAATGTAGAGATTCTATAAGAAGCTAGATACTGCATACTTAAATGTAACCAAAGATTTTAAAATATATTTAGATAAAATAGTGCATTGTCAACAAGAGGAAGATTTTGTTTAAACAAATAGTACATCTGATAAAAATGTCAGCACAGCAAAAAAAATGCCAATCAGGTAACCACCTACCAAACTTACACTCTTGAGAATAGTTATTATGCTTGAATTTGAGTTAAAACTCAAACTTTAAAAGGTTTTAAGTATAAAGGCTTTATATTTGAATTACCAACCCGGTGTTATTTAATTAGCAAAGAAAAAACAAGGAATATAAAACTATACATTTAATTATATGCAAATTTGTTAATTGTAACTTATTCATACTATTCCTTCAAAAAATAAAGAATGAAATTATCAAAATTGTTAAATTTTGTCAGCTGATCATCAAGCAACAATGGTTAGTATGGAAATATGTATACAGTTGATCTCCAGAAATGTATTTTATACATGTTGCCAAAATGACTATGGATATTCCTTGGGTTACTCGTTCAATTTGTTTTTGAAACTGTGATTTAACTGATCCTGTCACACTTTTTTTGACATTTGATAATCCTAGATAAACATGACAAGTCAAACTGATACTGTTACTTCCCAAGCAAACTTCACCCACTTCCAGAAGGTATTCTGTGAAATCCCTGAGAACACCGAGGTGCCATTTGTTGCAAGCATTGCCATCACCAATAACCAGCAGGACTTTTCTGAACTAGTCTCATTACTAGTGTACAACAGTATCTGCTGGAGCTGTAACCTCACTACTGGTTGTGTTAAAAAGGTCAGTCATACACAAAATCTTACTGTATTTCTGTGCAGATGTAAAGCTTCTGACTTTGACAGTAAAGATAGAGTTTAATTAATAGAGATCACTTTACTCGAGGGTTTTGGTATTGATGTTATATCAAGTCCTTTGATAAATACCACATCTCTAGAAAAATGTCATCTCTATGGTTATTGTGACCTTAAAGTCCTCTTGATAACTTAATAACATTGTCTTCAAGGTTATAGAGCTTATTTGGTGAACTCTTCTTTTCGTTGTGTAAGTTATTTTCTGTTCATCTTTTGAATGTTCATTTCCATTAAATTTTGGAATGTTTTATTTTCAGGCTTATCTTTTACACTTAAGGTATTAGAGTAATCTTCAGTTTTAGACCAGTGTCTACTAATTGATTGATTTTTGATATTCTATAATTTGAAATACAGATATGTTAAATAATCATTATGTTTGAGGCTGTTGTTGTTACAAATGAACCTTTCTACCAAGCCACAACATAAAAAGACAATGTAATATTAAATACCAGTACAATACAATATATAAAGCATGGCAACTATATGGACTTGGACATTTTTTTTTCTCTCTCTCTTTTTTTTTGTCACTCTTTATTTTTCTTCATATGATACAATAAGCAAACATACAATCTCATAATATAGTCAATATACAACTGCATTTAACAATTTATATGCCACCGGCACATAATAACCAACTATATAAACACACACTTGTTCACTTACTCACAATAACTGAAATATTTGTTACACAATATGAAAACCATACTTGGATTTTATTCAAATATTTTTAATAATTTATTCCAATTCTTTTCAAACACTTCTTCTTTATATTTTTTTTATGTATTAAAAATTCGTAGTTATACAATGACTTTAGTTTTTTCTTTAAATGTGATAGGTTTAAGGACGACTTTGAAATGGCACAAGAAAATATGTATGACTTTGTTATCAAAAGAATTACATTAACTGGAACGAAATAGTCTGTTTTTAATAAGTATTAAAGAATTATATCCTTAGCTTGAAGGTTTAATTGAATGGATGTTGAATTGCACAACCAAAGGACTAAATCATCCCACAACTTTTTTACTGGTCCACAAGAAACAAATAAATGAATTAAAGTTTCTACATTTGAATTGCAGATCCTACAATAATCTGAGTCTGAGATTTTCATTTTAAACAACTGTTTTTGGGTACCCAGAATACGATGTAATATTTTATATTGAAGCCATATTATTTGATGATCACTGACAGACTGAAAACAGATTGTAATCTTTCCATGTCTGATCATCAATTACTATACCCAAATCTGTGCTCCATTTTTGTTGGTATTTCACATTGAAATTCTGTTTAATCATTTTATAATACATATCTTGGCATCCAGATTTGCTTTTTAAAAGTAATTGAAAATGACTTGGAATATACGGTCTTCTGATATTATCAAGTTGGTTAACTACCCCATATTTTTGAAGGAATTTATTTACATCTGCCCTCACTTTATTTCTTTTATTTCTGGAAGGTCATACAATAATTTTATAGCTTCCTTACTTAAAAATTTGCCATCTGAAATAACATCACCTATGACAACAATACCAGGGTTATACCATGTTGATTTAATCAAGGTAAAATTATTTATGTTCTGATTATGCCACAAGGGCATACACACCAGGTTATCAAATGATTTATAATCACATTCATTCAGGCATAAGAATGCAATTTCAAAGATTTCTGTCCAAAAAGCATTATTTGATTTAGATTGTAAAGTTTTAAACCAGAGTGAACCAAAGTCTAATATATTTTTCACTGATGAAAAAGTTAATTGAAATAGTATAGCCCATTGCGAACTAGGTGAAGTTATAAGTCTCCTAAGCCATGTCAATTTTAAAGCATTTACAAATAGTTGAATGTCAATCATTTTGAGACCACCAGCGTCATAATTTTGACAAATTTGGGATCTACTGATTTTTTTCTGGTTTCCCATCCCATATAAAATCGAAGAGCAACTTTTCAATTTTTTTACAAAATTGGTTCTGAGGTAAAGGGATAGATGTAAAAAGGTGATTCAATTTTGACAGAATAAGAGTTTTTATCACTGTAATTTTCCCCAAAGGAGTCAATGATCGTTTTTTTCCAGAAAGCTATTGTCTTTTTAACTTTAATAAGGGCTAAGTTGTAATTGATTTCATCCATTTTGTCCAGATTGACATGGAACTCTAATCCTAGAAGAGAAAAACAATCATTATTCCAGTCAAAGTGAACATTACAATTAAGTTTGTCTTTTGGACTTTTGGGCTTGGACATTTAATATAACTTTTATTTTTGTTTTCCCTGATATTTTAGGCTTCCTCTTGTGTTATTGATGGGCAGTGTTTTGGTGACCATGAATTCTCACCAGATGACTTCACTCAGATATGTTACCCCGAGATGAATCAGTTTATGTGGTCCACAAGTATGTGTTAAATATGTTTCACTTGTGCGTGTTTCAAGATAAAGTTTTTTTTTATTTGTTTGGTTTTATTTGAAACAATCATGAAACTGTGGTCACTCATGAAGAGGTCTCAGTTGCTAGTGATTAACACACTGAAAAAGACTATAATATTCCCATTCTGGAAATAGATAAGTGTTTTAATATTATGATGTGATATTGTATAAGAATATAGTTCTCTTTTAAACGAAATATAGTCATAGACAAGTAGTCAAGAAGTCAGTCATACAAATAAAATTAGTGGGCTTTTCAGACACATTTATACTGTAAAATTGTCAAGTTGGTACTTCATAACTGTCTGAACCACAATTAACAAGTCACATGGACAATGTGGCCAACTGTCTACCTATCTTCCACCAAGGAGGTTATCCTTTTGGGTACATTTGTCTCTTTCTGTTTGTATTTACTCTAAAAGCAATGATGATTTTTTTTGTGGGTAGGGCCTGACCACAGGAAGAAGTTACTAAATTTTGGACAAAATCCAGATCATACTCTGGATGCAAAAAAAACCCATGAATTGTCAATAGTCCCATTTCAATTAGCATTTAGCTAAAATTACGATATGAGGGATACTGGGCTGCTTTATCAGATGTCTGTGCTCTATGTGTTCTTTCTATTTATTTATTTATTTATACTTTCATTAGAATTCTTGAGTGTATGTGAGGGGACGGGGGGTATTGCAATTCAGGCACAGTGTTGAGACATGTACTGCTTTCCACTAGAAGCCTTTCAAACTTGAACAATTTACTTGAGCTTACTTAGGATATTTAATGTTACTTCCTGGGTTTAAAATATAGACTTTGAAGGGAATTTATGAAGACACATTTTACATAAACTGAAGAAAGGATAATACGAGTTACACGAGAAATTGGAACCCTTTATTGGAAAATAACATATCAATACAGAGGTTTCCAACCGTAATTTTTTTTTCAAATTGCAGAAATCATTTGTGAACAGTGGTGAAATGTTATGCAACCACCTTTCATTTATTGTTTTTACGAAAAAGCTGTGTACATTCAAACATAACTGTATGGTGTGGTACCTTGACATAACACTTCCACTAAAGATAAAACAGTAGTACGCAATAGTCACATGACAATCAATGGTTAGCAGATCAACATACAATATACCGCCGAATTAAGTGAATTGGCATTGAAATTAACAGATATGAGTTTATTACCTCAGCCAATGAGGTATTGTTTTCATAACATTTATCTCTTTATAAGTTCATTTGTTTTTAGCAAGATTATGCAAATACTACTGATTGAATTAGAAGATGGGTCTTGGTCCAATTTAGATCTCATTGAATTTCGAGAGTGATCTGGATCATCATCTGGATACAAAATAATAAATCTAGATATTCCCAATTACTTATCATTATGTGCCTTGGTAGAGGTATGCCCTCTTAATGTGTTATAGTTTGTTTATATTTACTGCCCTAACCTTAGTACTTTTGTACTTATTTCCAGTTTAAATTGTGTTTTAACCCCTGAAAAGAATAACAAAAGATTGCTTGTTCAGACATTTTCTGTGTAAATCTATAAAGCAATCTTGCATTTTCATGAAGGAAGTTGAACAATATAATAGTAGTTCATTGAAACATTACAAGCAAAGCCAATTAGTGGAAACGTACAAAAGATTTCATTATCTGTATTTTCGGGTACCTGTTAACACTCTAGATATGAACATTCCTCATAACCAATCGAATACATTTAGAGTGTGGTGTAATGTATCAATCCTTGGGCTAAACTAAAGCCTTAGCTTGTGTATTTCATAATCAAGCATTACAGTGGGCGCTGGGACATTTTTTAAAAATATGTCCCAGTCTACATGTTCTTCCATGTCAAGAAGATTCAGCATTGAGCAGATGATAAAATAGGAATTGTGCATATCATGAAATTTTTTCACAAGAGAAGACAAATAAACACAATTCAAGTTTTAAATTTGCACCAAGATATATGTTTTACTTTATTACCCACAATTTTGTATGAATAATGCTGTTTGGTGTCATAACTTGCGCAAGAGAATACACAAAAAAATCTTGCCCAGTCTGTATGTCCCAGTGTTTACAGAAAATATGTGTTGTAATAAAATAGGCTAATACCATCAAACATATACTAAGAGAAACTTGCATTCTAATGCTGTCATTTTATTGTAGATAGTGGTATTCCTATGAGTTTTTAAATTTGTGTTGTCATGGGATACCACCACAAAAATGTATATAAGGATAATTATATATGAACTACTGCCATGTCTAATATATACAAAGATAGATTATTCAGATATATGTTTTCAGCTGATTTATGATATACTTTCAGATCATTTAAAACTGTTAACAAATGTATTTTACCTCAACAGTTACCACAGCCATTTCAACCAGCACTGTCTTCAACAAAGTCTTTGAATTAACCAGCTCAGTGTCAAACCAAGACACAGATTCAACCAGCTTTACAGCAAACAAAGACATTGAATCAAGCACTGTATCAAACCAGGATACTGATTTATCCAGCACTTTATCAAACCAAAAGACTGATACAACAAACACTGTATCAAATAGAGATACTGATTTAATAAGCACTGTATCAAACCAATATACTGATTCAACTAGCACTGCATTAAATCAAGACACTAACTCAACCCCCACAGTATCAAAACAAGTCCCTGATTTGATGAGCCCTTCATTAAACCAAGCCACTGCTTTAACAAGCACTGTATCATATGAAGATACTGACTTAACCAGCACTGGATCATACCAAGACACAGATTTAACCAGTATTACATCAAACCATGACATAAACTCAATAAGCACTGTGTTAAAAGAATCAACTAGCACTGTATTAAAAGAACCAACCAGCACCCTATCAAAACAAGCCACTGATTCAATTAGCACATCATCAAAAGACACTAAACCATCCCATACAGTATCAAATGAAGACACTGACTCAACTAGCACTATGTGGAACCAAGATACTGATTTAATTAGCACTGTATCAATTGACTCAGCTAACATTTTATTAACCAAAGACACTGACTCAGCCAGTACTTTATCAAACCAGGGTGCTGATTCAATTGGCACTGTATTAAACCTAGTGACTAAATCAAAAGACATTGACTCAACCAGCACTATATCAAGCCAATACACTGACTCAACTAGTACTATATCAAAACAAGACGGTGACTGTACCAGCACTGTGTTAAACCAAGTCACTGATTTTATCAGTAATGTTTTAAACCAAGACACTGACACAACCATCACATCATCAAACCATGACATTGATTTAACAAACTCTGACTTTATGCATACTTTTGATTTAACCAGTAACTCAACCAACACTGTATCAAACCAGAGCACTGACACAACCATTACTGAATCAAACAATGACATTGGTTTAACCAGCACTGTATTAATCCAACATACTGATACAGCCAGTTTTGAAAGAAAACAAGACACCGAGATCACTAGCATTGAATCAAACCAAAAACAAACTACAGCTTCAACTAGCACTAAATCAATCAAAGATATTGATAAAACGAGCATTTTAGCAACCGAAGATACTCACCTCACCAGAACTGTATCAAACCAGGACACTCACTCAGCTAGCCCTGTGCCAACCCAAGCCATTGCCTCAACAAGGGTTGTATCAAACCAAGACACTGATTCAAACAGTACCATATCAAACCAAAACACTCACTCAACAAGCACTGTATTATCCCAAGACATTGCCCCAACAAGGGCTGTATTAAACCAAAAACCTGATTCAACTTCCTCTTTACCAACCCAAAACATTGACTCAACCAGCACCATATCAAACCAAGACACTCAATCAACTAGCACCGTATCATACCAAGACACTGACTCAGCCAGCACAGTATCAAATCAAGATACTGAATCAACCATCATTTTATCAACCCAAGACATTGACTCAACTAGAACTGTTTCAAACCAAGACACTCACTTAACTAGTCCTGTATCATTTAACGACATTACCTCGGCCAGGGCTGTATCAGTCCAAGACACTGATTCAATTAGCACTTTATCAACCCAAGGCATTGATTCTACCAGTACTTTATCAAACCAAGACACTGATGCAACCAACACCCTGTTATACAAAGACACTCACTCAACTAGCAAAGTATCAGTCCAAGACATTCACTCAACAAGGGCTGCATCACACCAAGAAACTGATGTAACTAGCACTTTATCAACCCCAAACATTGAGTCAACCAGCACCTTATCAAACCAAGACACTGATTTAACCAACATCATGTCAAACCAAGACACTCACTCAGCTAGCTATGTATCAAACAAAGAAACTGATTCATCCACCACTGAATCAACCCACGATAGTGACCTTACCAGCACCTTATCAAACCAAGACACTGATGCAACCAACATATTCAACCAAAACATCCACTTAATTAGCACTTTACCAATCCAACGCACTGACTCTAGAAGCATTGTATCAAAACAAGACACTGCATCCAACAGCACTGTATCAAACCAAGACACTGATTTATCCAACATTGCATCAAACCGAGACTATGAATCAAGTAGCCCTGTATTAAATCAAGCTGGAATAGTGTTTGACCAAAACTCAACTGAGCAAACTTCATCAAGACCTGGATTCGGACAAGACAGAAAAGGCCTGGATGATATAAAGCCACAGAAAATAGACAGAAAAGTTGGAGTGGTAGTAGGTGCTGTAACTGCAGTGTTTGCACTGGCTATTGTTGTCATTGCATTGGCATACTGGCGGGACAGGAGACGGTGAGTAAAAATTTTAATTATTTCCACAGGATTTACACAGGGTTTAGGATTACTGTATCACCCTTAATTATCATATGGAACAACTGTTGAAAAGCAGCCCTTTTCAGATACCTATTGTCATTTAAAGGTATTGAAAATAAATCGTTTTAATTATTTTTACAGGTTTCATTTTTATTGTGTTAATACAACTTAAAAAGTGGACAGATGACAAGTCTGATGCCATGCAGGCCCTTCCGAACGGCTGGTATCAGTAGTGTCCTGTGGACTCATCAGATGGCCTCAATGTCCCGAAATCTAGCCACTTCTGCTTTTTGCTTGTTGCATGGTTAAGTTCTGGGAATTTAAGATAAATTTTTATTGGTTTTGTAGTGTATAAACTGTATTACTTTTTCATTTTTAGATTATATTATGGTGTCTCCATGACTAAGGCTTGGATCACGTTTCATTCTCATGATAAATGTGCAAGGTACCGGGACAAAGTTCTAGAAAAGACCCTTGCATAGTTGGAGGTGTTGTGTGTACTATTTAGGTTTGCGTCCCAACATGAAGTGCTGGGCATTACTCAATACTAGATCAGGAAGGACAATATTTCAGAAAGGGGGTTCTGATTTCTTCCCAAAGAATTTACAGTCCTAGGGCAGTTGACCCTAGACCTATGGAAAAAATTCATACTTCTGCACAGTATTCCCACCAAGTGTTCAAGAGCCTGTCTTAACTGGTGCTATAAACATCCATGTAAAATCCAACATTAAATTTGACACCTGGAATCAATTTCGATATTTCAGAGCAAGATATCTCAATACAGAAAAGCTTAAGCAATGTTCCATGACCTGGTCTGGGTGCCTCGCAGCATTCTTCTAAAAGTCTAACTACATGTTCAAACCTTGTGACAAGAAAAACAATAAACCATTCTCCCATTCCTGCAATCAATCACAACAGTCATGGGAGGCAGTTTTCAAACAAGGGTTATGGATGTGGCTGTGGTGGGAGAAATGCTCCATATTTTTCCATGCACTCCTGAAGGGAGATGTTTTATAAATGACATGTGTTGTTAGATCCAGCAAATGAGGATCTTCCAAGTTTTTTTATATTTTTTTCTAATTACAATAACGTATCATTTTACATTTAAAAATGAACAAAGGAAGAGAAAAAAAGATCAAAGGAAAACAAATACACACACAAGCACACACATGTTGATCTCTCCAAGGCACTTACAAAAGGAGGATGGTATTATTCAATCAATATCAATGAAAAGATGTTCCCATAGTGTTCATCTGCGATTAAATACTTCAGAAATGAAGTTTATCTGTTAGAGCATTTTTTGTTCAAGAAAGACCTTTTTAATTTGTCTGTATATTATTAGTATTATTATTTGGTCACCCGCAGGAGAGCAGTCACATGGTTTCTCCAGACAGTCCAGTCTTCCATCACTGTATGCAGCTCTGTTGTTGTAAGGTTTCCTGCATCCTTCCTTAACACCTCTGCAAAGTCCACTTTAGGTCTTTCTCTTCTTCTCAGATTTTGGTTGGGCTGCCATAAAACTAGGTCACTAGCAGCTAGTTCAGGATGTCTGTGGCAGAGACCAGCAAGTTTCATTCTTCTTGCTGCTATTTTATTTCCAAGAAGAAATTTATGGAACAATGTCAGGCTTGAAAATGAATAAAGGAAAAACAAAAATTATCTGGATAGGGCGAAAAAGGTTTTCAAGAGAAAATGTGAAAGTTTCTGTGAACATGGAACGGGGAGCTTCTTTCTTGCTGCTATTTTATTTCTTGTCTGTAGGGATTAAGTATTTAACATAAAGCCTTTTCTGGAGCATCAGAATATATATTGTCTTGTTATCATAAGGATAAAATTCATTGGCCAAAAGTTTTCATCTTTAATACAATATCCCAGAGATTTCATTACCTCAGATAATCTGATATTTATATTTTGTTATTTTTTATCTATATTTGTATATTGTCCCAAATTTGTGTTACCTTGGTGCAAAAGCAAAAGAAATGGTCTATGGTTTCTGGATGTTCTGTACAGAGGCTACAGACATCAGATTGGGATATATTAAATTTTTAAGGCTGTACGATAATGAAACCAAATAAAATCATTGTCGATATTGAAACCAAATGAAATCATTGTCTGAAATACTTTTAAAACATATTTCATAGGCGCTTGTCCACATGTCTCAGTTCTAAGTAAGAGACAGTTTCCATGTCCAGAATATTTGTCCAGAGTTTTTTCCATTGAAACAGTTCATTGAGATTTAGTTTATTGTAAATATTGTAATATATTTTACAACCTTTACGCGATTTTATAAAAGGGTCTAAATAAAATGGGTAAGTTGGTTGTTCAAAAGTACCTAGGTTTAATGCTTCATATTTCTTAATAAACAACTGTGTTTTTATTTTAATGGTAAAATAATTTATTATGTTTCGATGAAAACTAAATTTTTTTGTCATTTCTTTGATTGTTGAAAATTTTCATTTGAATTTATGACATCTCCGATCATATGAATGCCTTTCTTATACCAATCAAGGAAAAAGGTGGGAATATCAAATATATGTGAATTATATAATAAGGGTGCACGCGTAATATCATTCTTGCCTTCAATATGACATTTTCTTATCATAGTTGCCCAATCATTAAGTACATTTTGTCAAAATTGATTTTGTACCTTACCTAGCAGTTTAATACACCAAGCATCTCCAAACTGTAGTATTTTATTGAAATCACTATGCATACAGAAAAGCAACTTGTACCATTGGGAATTGGTTTGCAATATTATTTTTTTATCCAGCTTACCTTAATGGCTTTTTCAAAATTGAATATATTTATCATATTCATACCCCCTTGGAAGCACTGTAACATGGTTGTTGATCTGTTAATCTTATCTGGTTTCCCGGACCAGAGAAAGTTGTACATAATAGTATTAACTTCTTTTAAAAGTCAACTGATCTTGAAATTACAGTAAGTAAATGGATACATTGAGACAATATATTAGTTTTAATAATGGTTATCTTACCAAAAGGAGTTAAATAATAATTATTCTTATTTTTGACAACAGTTCTCATTTTCAGAATGGCTTTGTCATAATTATGTTTTGGTATCTCATTTAGATTTGTAAAAAAATCTTATCCAAGGATTGTAAATTCTGAAGCTCCCCATTCCATGTTCACAGAAACTTTCAAATTTTCCTTTGAAAACCTTTTTCGCCTATCCAGATGATTTTGTTTTTTCTTTATTCATTTTCAAGCCTGACATTGTTCCATAAATTTCTAAAGTATTTAAGGCAGATTGTAGGGAGTGTTAGCTTCCATCTAGTAGCAAAGTGGTGTCATCTGCAAACTGTGTTAGCCTAAATTCAAACCCATCAATTATAATTCCTGTAATATCTTTGTTATTCAAAATAAGTCTACTTAATATTTCGGCTCCAATTAAGAAAAGGTATGAAGATATAGGGTCTCCTTGATGGCAACCTCTTTTTATGCTGATTGGTTCTGACAGGAAACCCGAATGTAATACAAAGGCTGATATGTTATTATTGAACAGTTTTATCCATTTAATAAAATCTTTACTATATCCAAAAAATCTCCAACGTGTCATACAGAAATTTCCAAGAGAGCGAATCAAACGCTTTTTCAAAGTCGATCAACAGCAAACCAGGTGTATTATTCTTCTCAGTTACATGTAAAATATTGTATATTAATCTAGTTGAATCACTTAGAAACCTTCCTTTGATGAACCCTGTCTGACAGTTTGATATAATATTGTCTAGAGTATGCCTTATTCTATCTGTAATGGAACCTGAGGCTAATTTGTATGGGACACAAAGTAATAAAATGGGGTGCCAATTTTTTAAAAATGAACAATCTTTAGTGCCTTTTGTTAAACAAGTTGTGACACTTTGTCGAAGTGATGTTGATAAGTTACCCTTATTGTAACAGCAGTTTAGTGCATTTGTAACAATGTGTTTCAATTTCAACCAGAAAACTTTCAAAAATTCAACTGTTATACCATCTATCCCTGGGGTTTTATGTGATTTCATCATTTTTAGGGTACTACTGACTTCATCGACAGTTAATGATCCACCAGTGTCAAAATATTTATTTTTACCTAATATATCAAAATTTTTAAATGTTGTAGTCTCCAAATTGTCATTACGACTTTTAAATAGTGTTTCATAATACTGTTTAACTGTGTTGTAGCACATCCTCTTGTTCAGTGACACAAGAACCATTCCTGAGCTTTACTTTTTTAATAGTTTTTTTCAACAAAATTTTTATTTTCCAGATTCATAAAAAATATAGAAGGTTTTTCCCCCTGTTGGAGCCACTGAAGTCAAAAAAGTACAATTTTCCCTTTAATTTTTATGCTTCTTAAGTTCTCCAGTTCCGATTTTTTATCAGACAGGACGTCTGTACTAAAACTCAAAACTGATTCCTCTATAGTTTCAATATTTTTTATTAGTTGTTGTTCTTTGGCTTCCATCTTTTTTTCAGTAGTAGCAAATTTAATTGTCTCACCACGGATATGGTCATTTATTGTCATCTATTGTCATTTCAAAATCCATGTACATTTGTCTTATTTCCACAAACTATAACTTCGCCACCCCATATTCTTTTTATTACTGATAGATCGTTATTAGTCAAATGTGTATCTTGAAGGTATACTATACTTGCGTTACTTTCTTGAAAATATGTTATTACATCAAATTTTTATCAGGGTTTCTTAAACCTTGACAGTTTGCAGATAACACACTTATGCTATTTACTTGTTTTGTCACAATATTGCAGAACATAACCAACACTCCAGGTAGTAGTTTTGCCATATTTAATCTCAGTATCTAGTGGGATAAAACATCTTTGATATTTCAGTACAGTAATGGTGTTAATTAATGTGCAATTTGTTCTACAATTGCGTGTGCTTAAAGGGGAGAGATCAACATATCTATGAGAGTACAACACACAAGAACATGCAGTATTAGTGCTTAGAGAAAAAAGTAGTAAATACTTGTATACCCATTTGCTAAATGTAAAGTCCATAGGCATCACAAAAAATGCATATACACACAATATTGATGAGCAGCAATAAGCATGGACTTTATCTCGATGTGTTATGCAGAAATTTGGGAAAAAATGAAACATTTAAGGTAACAAATAGATTATTTTCTATATTTTTTTAATTTTCAAAGTAATGATCTTAACGTTCTTCTTTACAACTTCGTTATTTCAAAATCTTTACTTGCATTGCACATACATGATGTATCAGTAGAAGTTTATCCTAATCTATTCATTCTTATGAAGAAAAAAACTTCAATTTCTACTAAATTGAGCACCATTAAAAACAGACTATTATATATGTACTTCCTAAGACATTCACTGAACTGAAAATCTACAATGTACAGTTATAATATTTGTAAGAGAATGATCAATCAGTACCGAAAAAGACTGAAATTTCTTAATACATATGAAACTATTTTTTATCAGTGGCTCAGATTAAGTTGCTAAATTTCTAAAAACATTAATAAAATTCTTGAGTCTTTATGTGTTCAATAGACATTATGTCATGTTTCATAATTGCATCCATGACTTCTTCCAAAGAAGTTGGTTCCATCTCAAAATTCTGTGCAAAAAAACATGTATTCTCGAAAAAGTGTTGTAACCTATGTACCTATTGTATCATGTCAAGGACAGTTGCAAAACAAAGGCTTAAGATATCGGTTCATTCTAAGAAAGAAATAAAGTATGTCAATGGTGTTTATCTTGTAGATCATTGTATTTTTGCTCATTATGTTAATACTGTCACCAGTGCAGCAGAAAATCCTCATGTCGAAGGCCAACACCAATTTTTTTGGCACGTCTGGCAAACCCTGGGTTCAAGGGTATAGGAATCCACCAGGACATAGAGTACAACTAGTTGCTCATAGCCACATGTCAGGAAACTTGATATAGAATACCCTTGCCCTCTTGGCCCTATGCCTACGCCTGGTTTGGTGTACATGAACAAATCAGAACTTATATCCAAACAAATTTTCAAATACATGTAATATCATTTCGGCTTCTCCCAAGGCCTGAACAACTCCAGTCGACAGACATGGCTAGCCATATCCCAAATATCTATACCTTGTTGGAAAATCAGAACTGCTGAATGGGGCAGTTCATCAGCAGAAAAACAGGTTATATCAGGGTGTAGCCATATTAGACCTGCAATGGCGCCAGAAAAATCACTGGCCTGTGCAGGAGTACACTTAAAAACTATCTCAATTCCAATGCCACTCTACCTTCATCTAAATGGTGATTGGATGAAGACAATGTGCTTCATTGTCAACCTCTGCACCTCCTTAAACACTTTCTGCAATTGTTTACAGACACGTCAAAGGATAGGGTGCACGCAAAAAGCCTCTCGGTAAAGCCAAAGAGCACGATGTAGAAAAAAATCCTAGACTTCAGGGATTCATACAGGCCTTCAAGAAGTTTGAGAACATGTGTTGGGGCCAGAGCCAGAAAGCAAAATGGACACAAAAATCCTAGACTTAAAGGGAGTCATACTGGCCCTCAAGTTTGAGAACATGTGTTGGGGCCAGTCTGTTCTTATTGCAACAAACAACACAGCAGTTGTGTCATACATTAACAAGGAAGAATATGAGATAAGGCTCTCTCTGTAACCTTCTCTGAAGGCTGCTTTCCTGGTGCAACCTCAGACAAATAGTGCTTAGAGATACTCTAGGTTAACTAAACATGACAGTTAACAAACTGTCCAGACACAGACAGGTGGTTCAAACAGAGCAGTCTCTGTTATAGAAGGTGTTGAACTACTTATATTTCAGATGGGACACATGTCAAGCCCACCAGAGTCAACAACAAACTTCTAACTTTTGTTTCTCTAATCCTAGATCAGAAGGCCTTAAGGGTGGATGCACTGAATCTATCCAGGGGGAATCTGGACAACTATGTGTTTCCCCCGGTATCAGTCCTAGGAAATATGGTCACCAAAGTGCTGGGTCAGAGGTGCTGAAGAATGACCCTTATTGCAAAGATGCCTTAGTTTAGGCATATTCTGAATCTATCAGTTAAAGTACCATGTTCTTTGTCATGTCTGGAGAACCTTCTGACTGAAATGATCAATGATTTTCCACAAAGGGGCTTAAAGAACCTGAATCTTTATGTTTGGTTCTTAGAGTCAAGGCCATTGAAACAAAGGTTTCTCTGACAAAATGGTAGCCAGAGTTGAGGCTCCTCAGAGAGACTCAACCAGAGGTGTCTACGAGTCAAAGGGGTCCATTTTTGTCATATGGTGCTATTCAATTCAGGTAGGCTTTGGATCACCCTCTATAAAATAGATTTTTAGATTTAGATCTGGGTTTTTTTCAGAATATTATCCCACCTTGCTACATTGATTGTTAAAGGACCGCTATTGCAGATAAGATTGGTAATTCCAATCTTTACACCAGCAAAGATGAAAACTTGAACAGACATTTTAGACTTATATCCCTCCCCCAGCTCACCCTCCAAGAATCCGATGGCTCAGAATGGACCAGATTGTGTAGTTCAAGTAGTCATTCTTTCTCTGGCTCCTACACTTGACAGATCCTTGAATGAAGACAGATTTCTCTGTCCAGTCAGAGCATTAGGTTACTACTTAGACAAAGATCTCAGAAAAGACAACGAAGTGATCTTTGTCACCTTTAAGATAAATTTTCCTAAAGATATTAGTCCACGGTCTAGGTATGACCTACACGCACCCCCCACAACTTGACTTTACTATATTTTTCTGAACCCTTGTCATGTATGGATAATGGAATGGGGAAGTAACATGAAATAAACAGGGATATACAGGGTGTCCTGGCTATATAATGACTTTACACATTTGATGTTTGTCATATATCCAGAGTAAACTGTCTTACTTCTCGGTTGGAAATAGATTGCTGGTCTTGAGATAAAAATTTAATTATTTATTTAGTGTTTCGTGTCATGTCTAGTGCCGTATCAGTTATATTGTAACTGGTAGATAAAAGGACTGGGAGAGGAATCCAGTACATACAACTGGTCAAGAATCAGTTCTGAAAAGTGCCGACCAATGATATTAGGCTGTCATTTGAAGTCTGATCTCAGAGGTAGGAGGCACGTGCGTTACTACTGCCCCACTGTGGTCCACATGACCTTAGAAATATTGTTATTTCATTGACTATTACTTCACTGGTGGGCAGACATTTGTTGGTATTGTTGGCAACAGTGTTTGTACTTCCTGTTTCTTTAGATTTCCACCATGCTTTACCTGTATCAGTTTATGAGCCATGAAATGGGTATTTCCAAAAAAAAATGGAATGATCATGTTCCAATAATTTCATGGGAGCAATATTGCATTAGTGACAAGACAAAGTCTAGTTGTTGTGTGTAATTTTTAATTTCTGTTTTCCATTTTATTACAGTAAACGCCGGACATTTGAAGTGAACAACAATGGCATATAATATGTGACCACATAGGGATATACTACAAGAAGATGAGTCAAATACAGTTCAAATACAAACAAAAACCTTTGAATTCATCCCTTTCCCTACGGAAAAGGTAAAATATGATTTAGCGAAAGCTCTCTCCCATTCTTGCACTTCTAGAAATAATTTTTGTCTCTGGACTATCATGACATGTGCACTACTAGTGTGTCTGATTTGCTTAGCAGCTGGTGCATACAGACCAATGCAAATTCTGGTATAGTTTTTTTGTAAAAACTCTCATAAGATATTACATTAGATTAAATAATGTAATACGAAAGGAATAAAATGTATTTAAAAATGCTTGTTGACTTAACTATTTTGTTCAGTGGTCACCTTGCTTTTATCTTAGTGAAACAAATGGGAAAGATGTAGTTACAAACTGTTCTTACACTCACTGGTGTGCATTACTGCAGATACATTTCACATATGATCTTTTGCATTTTCGAGATAAAGATTTTACTCATGCAATAAAAAATGTGAAAATAAGTTTAAAGTATAACTTGTGAAATATCTTTTTTAACATTTTATGTCTAAACAGAAAAAAAATTGATCGCTTGGGTAATTTTGGTTACATACAGTAGAACCTCGATTATGTGAACCTAATGAGAGACAAAGAATCGGGTGGGATAATCAAGGGGTTAGGATAGATGAAGGAACCCGAAAGTCACCATCTTTGGGTTACCAAGTGGGCGATAATTGAAGAAGGATCATTTTTATACACTAAGTAAAGACGTGGGTGGTCAACGATGAAACAGTTTAACATATTTATGTAATATAATATTACCGACCCTCTAATTGTGACTTATATGCTCCACATCTATGCATATTATCTTTTTTATTTAAAATATCATACAGACTTGAGCTGGGTGTTTTCGGTTTGTACATGCATTGTGGACGTTTCATTTTCAGAGAAATATCGCTGTGCATTGTGTCAATTAAAAATCTCCGGGAGATTAATTATTGTAAAACTCAAGCGAACACGCCTTCAGTGATTGGGTGTGTTTGGTTGGTAATGTATTGTGGATGTTTGTCTTTCTATACACGTTGTCAGTCTGTGAATTGATCTACTCAGGGAGATTATTAATGCAAAACCCAATCGAACATGTTTTCAGTGAATGGCTCATTATCAAAGAAGATATGTAGCGAGGTCGTTTAAATGAATAAATCCCTCCCTATTGACACAATGGTGGTAAAGAGCAAAGAAGTTAGCTTTTTGTGGACAGTATGTGTTATAAAGCATCAGAACTAATGGCTTCGGAGAATGTGTAAAATCCTGTATTATCCTTCATTCTAGACCGTGCATTATAAGTACTGACTAGGGAGACAAGAGTTCATTTCGGTTAATTTGGAGATTTAGATAATAAAAGGCCGGATAATTGAGGTTCTACTGCACTTCCAAGTTCCCATTTGAATGTGCCATAATTCAAAATGTAAAATAAGATTTCCTAATAAAGCTTATTTCATATATGGATCTGGTAAATTGCATATATAATCATCGATGTTTGTAAGTTTTACGTCATTGTGTCAATCAGTTAACCCTAGTCACTGTACTCAACAAGGAAAACGTCATTTAGGGTTGTAAATAAATAAATACTTTTTGCTTAAGGTTTTTTTTCTACATAAGTACCCATGCAAAGCTTTCCGAGCAGATTTCATTTTATATTTTCTAAAATTGAAGCTTAAGCATTACTTCAAGATAGTTATCCACACAATTACTTTGCTATAGTACTCTTGTTTTCTGTTTTACACATATAATTGTTCATTCCATAAGAACCCTTCCATCTTATTTATCCCAAAAAGCTGAGATAAGTATTGCAAAGGTTGTGGCACCAGCTGATCAACTTACTGATCATTTTTCCAACTGCCTGTTTTGTCTACATTTCAAAATCCAAACATAACCTTCCTGTTAAAAATATTTTTTAAATTATAAAAGTCAAACGATAAAAATCGTTGGTTTGTTTATGAAGTGACATTGTAAATTTATCTGAACATTACTTTTGATTTGGACTGCACAAAGTCAAAAAAAAAATCTTTCTTTCTTATTAAAAAACACTATCTCATGGTGTTCAGCATTGTAATCATGAAACTTGTTACGAAAAGTCGAAATTTAATAGGTCTTGTTCATTTTATATCCTAGATGTAATTAGGCTACAGGCTAAAAACAGGCTAAAAATGATTACTTATTCATCAGTATAAAATACAGTTGATTACTTATTCATCAGTATAAAATACAGTTGAAATTGAAGACATGTTTCTGTGTAACCAACTGCACACTGTGTGCTCGTGTTGTTCTTGTACATATCCAATGTTATTGTAATTTTTTTCTGTAATTATAAACATGTTACATTTATTCTAGAATTATGCAATATTTGTAAAAGATTTACTACTTCATGTCTATGCATACCTTACAAGGGCAGTCATTTCTCTACATATTTCCTTTCACTTCCACTGCCTTGTCCTTACAGTTCCACCCAGAGACCATAGCACACAAGCCATGTATCATCCATCCTGCCCCCCCCCCCCCACCTCACCCCTCCACCGTGTACATTTTAGTTAAGAGATCGGGGCAGCTTTTCAGATATTTATAAAAGGCAGTTTCCTTTTACACTGGCTGTTGCAGTTTTTCAACTGAACTAAAATTTAAAAATCCTAGTAATATCGAAGTATGTTGGTCAGTCAGTTACTTCAAAATCTTTTTTCTTCTTTTTTGGAATAAAACCAAAGAGCTGTAGTTTGAATCTTGCAATGCCAAAGATGGGTAGATTTCGATGGGTCAGTTTATTTGTTTGTTTATATGTTTGGTTATAAACACATTCTATGCCACACATTTTACCTGTGATTTTCATTTCTTCCGGTAACAATATTGGCAAGATAGAGCATGGCCAAATTTGGACTCAATGCAAAAGAGGTGTGGTTGGAACGTTGTAATGCAGAAGATGCTTAGATTGTGGCAAGATTTCAAAGTACCAACTGGCATGCTTCTTTGTTATTTGTTTTGAGTAAACAAGCTTTATAAATCTGCTGCATTGCTAAAAGTATAACATATAAATGGACCTTCAGTTAAAAGCAACCAAGAAATAAACTTTTTCCGTGTCTTTATAAAGTTGAATAATATAATTTTTAAGTAAAATTAGTTGCCCCAAGTGGCGCTCAACCATACACCTTACAAATAAAATTCTTTTTAATCAGTCATCTCCATTAGTTTGTGTGTTAAATCCAGTGGTTGATTTAACTTCTGCTGATTTTAGGCATTTGCTAAATTATGGTGGCATGGAATATATGTGTAAAGTTGCATTAAAAGTAAATTACTTTGGAACATATACATTTGATGACCAAACTAAGTAAAGTATACAATCAACAGTTCAGGTCATGATGTAAATGTATACAAACTTTAGTATAACTGAATAATAGGGAAGTACATCCATAATTTATTATTCAAATCTATACACAATGGGTTTTTTTCTGAATTGTTTTATTCATTGGACACATTACTGGTATCAAAAATAATACAGAACCACTTAATTATGGACACAAACTTACATATTACTTGCATATTATTTACTAGATCCAAAAAGAGCAAAAATAAATAACAAAACCCCAGTGAATATATTCAATTAGTGAAAGTTTCTCATAGTGTAGATGGCTTTTTTACCAAGGAGACTATTTCGATTATCTTTCTCTTCATCAGATAGCTAACTTTACAAAGTATTCTACCGTTATTCATATTTTTTGCTGAAGTTTTGATATTGTATAAACAAATGTTTATTGCCACACTGTTCTTTTTTAAACTACAGTACTCTTTGTTTAAAGTAATACTAGCTATACAACACTAGGTAAACACATGTAAAAAAAATTATTTGTTTTCATCATTATCTTTGTGTGCTAATGTCTTACATTGTATTATTTTCTCTTTATTTACCAATAAAATGGCTACAAGTTGATGTGGTTTATTTAGTGTTTTATGTCACGCCAAGTACCTTTGTATTTGTTATATTGTGATCGGCAGTTAGAAACAAGTATGTGTAGTTGGTCAAGATTCTGTACTGTAAATGTCTTGCCAAGTACAAGCAACTAACAGCTTTCCCACATGAGGTTGGGCAGGGATGCAAACTCCAATCTCATAGGTGGGAGACAAGTGCGCTACCACTGCATTGCTGTGATCCCCTTGGCTGTAAGCTAACAAACAAAATTAATGTATAAACTAAGATTCATCCACTTTGCAGTAGATTATGAAAGATGATAAAATGCATGACGAAAGCATTCTTTTCAATATAAGAATGTACTTCACTAATCTTTCCGTGAAATGTACTAATGATCTACAATTCACAATTCTTTTTTGAATATTGTGTCTTAATACAATGACTTTCTACAAAATTGCATTCACTTCTGGCAAAGTTTGCCTTTCTTCTCTATATTACACGACCCAGCCCATGGAACTAATGCATTCACTGTATGTTGTATCTGTCATTATGCAGGTAAATCGGTAAATAAACCCATTTCCTTGCCTGGTTTGAAGCTAGAAAAGTTAGTAGTTGTTTGATGATGCTCAGTCAGAATCTTGACCAACTAGTATTCATTGCTTTCCCCCAAACCCTTAACTACTTGACATTGTATGCAACATACAATGTATTGAAAATGACATCACACCTAAATACAAATGATCAAATCGTATATAAACCAGTATACAGTCAGGTGACAAGCCAAGACATAGCAAATACACAAAACAATTGCATTTATAGTATATCCAGGACACTCAAACATATAGGCAGATGAACATATTTGTTCATACAGCATTCTCAGTCGAATAAGGTGCAACAACTGGGCAAGTAATAGCATTAAAATTGAAACAGAGGTGAATCATTTTCACATTGTAGTTTTGTAGTTAAAAGCAATATTGAATATTCTTCCCTTTTAAGCTTGCCCTGATACTGGTCTTGAATGACATACTCACTTGATGATGACAATGGATGTCAGATGTTTTACCTTCAGGACCAAGTAATCTATTGAATCAGTTCAAATCTTAATCCATTACCTATCATTTGTCTTTCTGTTTCCTCACTTCTTCATGGGAATGTTAAACCCCACATTTATAGCAACCATTATTACAACAAAAGTTTAGATGGCTGTTATCAGGCTTGATTTACTTTTGGTATCCACCAGTGATGATGGAAATACAGCATATTTATATGTAACACCGTTTTTAAAATGTATGGGAAATTTGTTTAGACATCAGGCAAAGCATATTCATAGAAAGGGTGCAGGGGAAAAAATATAAGTATTGGCTGGTGTTCACTTCCTGTATATTGGTCAAATACGACACATGGTGACTGATGAAGTGAGGTCCTTGGTGACCTTGTGGGTTAGCAAGTTTGGCATCAGAAGCTGTCACCTCTGTCTGGTGTGACCCCCACAAGTGACATTACTGAGAATCTGTCTCAATATGACCCTAGCTGTTGAATGAGACATAAAACCCCACGTTCATCTTTGTATAATGAAGTGATTGGCATTTGCCGAATTTAAACAACTGTGCTGTTGACTTTAATTTAAAGCCAAGTTTGTGTATACTTGATGTTTGAATTTTCAGTTACATTCGACTGATATAGATTACCAAATGCAGTCAAGTCACAATCAACCTGATATCACAAAATTCTGATGATCATTTACTTGTCTGGTTGCATTTTCAAATGGTATATGTTTGTGATATCTGAATATCTCCCTTCGTCCGTTATCATGCTTCAAAGTCAAGTATCTCTATCAATTTATTTTTCCTACCTGGTTAGGGAATTCTTCAGAAAGTGATTAAGTCAATGGTACCCTGTTAGAGAATTTGATCCCATGTACATTACAAAGCTAGCATAACTCTTTGCGTGAATTTCAATGAAATTCAATTTTACACCAGTCTTGCTGAAGCTGTATCAGTATATGTAGACAGCTTCTTGTTACTGCTCTTTACACTTAGGCTACTGAAAGTTAAACAACATGTTCTTTTTTATTTGTATTGAAAAACAAAATGATGACTACTGCCGTTTTTTTAAATAATCCAGCTGTTCATTTGAAACGTGACTGGTTCTCAGCTGTAGAAATTTGAATCTCTTTAGCAAAATATGCATTTCCGCTATAAGCACGAAGACATTTAACCAAAAAGATCATCCAAGGTCAAACTACCTCAAGAAGCTGACTTTGGTCAGAGTCGCAGTGTGGTCATATTCAAGGCAAAAGATCTGAGCCCATAAGGATTTAAGAGATGTAAGTGCCTATATTAGTTGTAATAATTAAATATAAATTTACAATGGCCTTGGTTGAGAAACCCAGTGATAAGATGTGTATTGAAGGTAAAAAGAAAGCTTTGGATTCAGACACAGTTAATCATGTTCTTTTCATCTATGTCACTCATTAGTACTTCTGGAGGTTTAGAATGGGAATCTTGATATTGAGCTAATTCCTGGAAATATCAGCTGACACAGAAGCTGTAGGGCTCTCTATTCTTCCTTTCACACAAACTAAAAGTGCCTATGATCTAGGTGATGCCGGGCTATTCCTCTTTGGGCAATCAACAACTTGGGGGTCTATTTATCATTATCGTTCTGTTTATGGTACAACCATTACATTTCAACTGAGACTACATTCACCCTGATGGTGACCATGACCCATTAGTTATGCCATATATTATGTGTTAAACACCATAAATTGATACATTATGTTTTTACCCATTTTTCTTGGGTAAAGTTAAACTGGAGTAAATTTCTCAACTCAAATCACATTGAAACAAATATAGTACAAAGATTACAGAAGCGCCAAAACAGCGTTATGTTGATAACCACTAAAAAATAAAATATCAACCGTTAAAAAAAATTACGAATGTTAAGGCATTTATGATACAAATGTATGATCAAGATCATGTGTAATTTTAATTAATGTGTAAAGTATTGAAATCAAATCACATTAAAAAGGGTAAGGTAACCCTGATAGAGCACAGTATCAGTAAAGGACACTAAAATTTAAAAAAAATGCCATTCACAGCAGACCCGATACAGGTTAGATACTAAGTTACTTGCATGGTGAGATGCTTGTGAGACAGTAATACTACACGCTTTGAAGGTTCTGACTCATTCCTGTTTTGGTATCCGGTGATCATCCGATGGTTACTCCAGGTGAGGTGGAAACTGGACGTAAATTGAGGTTGTGGTAGATGTTTGTTACTACTGTCATCGTACTGTTACACATCACATGCCATCAGTGGTTATCTGAGACATACCTTATTTACCCTTCAGTTACCGTTTGGACAATGTGTCTATGCAAGGTTACTGAAAAGGACGGAGACCGGGATGGTGGAAGAAAGGATAAGAAATAGTGATTGATGGTGACTAACAGTTAGAGCTTCAGAGGCAGTAATTTTGAATATTTCAAAACTTCAACGGGACTCACAAAGAATTGGATGGTGGGCCACTGTATCAGGTCACATACAGACATTAGGCAGTGGTTGAAGGATAGGGGTGTTTTGTCTATCCTCTATAACCGCAAGTTATACCACCTGTTGTGTGAAAGGGGTATAACCACTCGGCCACTGAAGATCCTTGAATTCAGGGGTAAACCTAAATCAGATGCAGTACTCCCTGTTGTATCAGTCCTGAATTCCCACTTGTGTATCAAGATACCGTAATGCACTTGTGATAAACATGTTTACCCTTATTAACAACGGCTTTATCATATTATTTGTACAGCTGTGTAAAACTTTTAAACATATATATATATATATATATATATATATATATATATATATATATATATATATATATATATATAACATTTAGATATATTGGTATAATTCCAGGTAATTGTTGACTAAAAACATCATCAACTCCATCCTCTCTCCGACTTCCAATTTTTGGATGGCATATTAGTATTATTATTGGCAATAATATTTCAAACTTAAACTTATAGGTGAAACTTAGTTTTTATGGTGCCTTGTGATATCCAGGCCACATGCTAGAGCGTACTATAATAACCTAGGTGAATAAATCTAATCTAATCTAATCTAATCTACTGCTTTGCAGGCGCAATATCTTCCCACGAAGGGGAACTCAGTGCACTGACTTAACAAAATCATTATCATAAGGAAAGTCAAGGAGCGTTCAAGGTCAGTAATCCGGAGTTGTGGGTGTTACCAAGAGGGAAGGAAACTAAGTTGGGAAACTAGAATTAAAGAGGTGGGTTTTGAGGTGTTTCCTGAAAGATGCGACAGAGGGGCTATTTCTTATTTGGAAGCAGAAGGAGTTCCAGAGAACTGGGGCATAGTGACTGAAAGAGTTGGAGAAAAGTTTGACTGATTTATGAACCTTACGGTCGAAAGTTGGGGTGTGCAGGAACTTGAGTTTAGGGGTACTAGAGGTGATTTAAAGGTCACCCACGATTAGCCATGGAGACGGGAAGCTAAAGAGAAGTTTAAAAAATTCATATTAATACGACATTCTTTGGCATACTTTGCACATGCCGAGATGAAGCTTGTACAATTGAAATGGGACTACCCTAAAAACTAGTGAAGATTTTTTTGGACACTTATTTGCATTTGTATTTATACTCAATATTATATCACAATATCTCCATGTACCACATTACTCAAAGCGTTGTATGACCCATTCAACTGTACAAGAACAGTCCAACTCTCAAGTTACTGATATTCTACTAACTGAAGGATGACCATTTATCAACATCTTTGAGGTTCTTTAACCTGCCACTGGGGATAGGACCCAATGACAGAGGACCGCCATTTTAAGTGGTCATCATTGAAGCCAAGTCTTCTGTGTTTCTAAGCAAGTGCATTACCCACTAGGTCACAGTGACCTAGCTTTTGGTAGGCGAGAGTGAAACTGGAGCTTTGAAGACTCTTCTGGCACATACTAAGAATGGGGTAAAACTAGGTAAACATCAGTAGGAGATAGAAAAACATCAATAGTTTATAGCAGCAGCCAGAGAGTAGGCTAATTCTTCACCAGACACATGGTCTGACTGAATATATCTCCAGACACATTCACTGGACCAGGTGCCATGGCGCTTGATTTGCTGAATGGGCACATGGGCATTATGGGCGAATGCTGCCCCAGATCTTCGAAAACAATGGTATGTAAAGAAGTGGGGGTTCAAGCCCAAGGTTATATTTATGAATTTGAACACTTTTCTGACCCTTGTGTCAGTAAGGGGCTGCCAACCACTAGGCATCTTGATTTGGAAAACAGACTCACTGTCAGTCATTGGGTATAATTTGGTCAATTGCTTTAAGAGCTCTATATGGGCAGATGATACGATTGGCAATTTTTGATAATGAAACTACTCGCACTCTATCTCTGTCTTGCAAGGTCTTAGACCACTTGATTAAGACTTTGACCAGCTTTTTTGTGAAGAAAAGGTTATGTCCAGTGAGATGCCTGGAAGGGTCAAAGGTCAATATGGAATGAGGTGCCAAAGTGGAGAGCCGAAAGAAACCAAAGAACCCAATAAGACAGATAGCCCTGAAGACCTGAGCAGATGAGATAAGAAAGAATAAGTTACCCATTTTTGGCAAATTGTTACAGACTTGTTACTACAGCAAATGAGCCCCCAAGGGCCAAAATAAAAGCCAAGAATGGGTATAATAATATATTATCTATCCTTTTCTCACTGGCACATTGTACAACAAATTTTACTGCACATAATTTACATGGTTTTATAATTACACCTACTAACATGCTAAAGGTGGCCCGAAGCAATTCCTGAGATAGGTACCTGGTATGACCTTGATGGACATAAGGTCAAACTAATTTTGTATAGATTAACAAACCCCAGGGTGACAGGTGAAATAATTTATTAAATAGAATAAGGCTGGGGTAAGATAAAGTGAATTTATTTAAAAGCCCATTTTGAAAGGACCACAAGGTTGACCATGAATAAACATTTTAATAAAGGAATGAAATTACCAAAAAATAACTTGACCTTGGGTCAAAATTTGATAATGGTCAAACTGAATAATAATATGTATGTTGGAATTGATTCAGGCACCAAATAGCCAGTGTGTTTGATATCTGGATAACCAGAAGGTGACTAAAACAATACCCAGCTTGACCTTGTCAAAAGTTAAAGGTCATATACAAGCAAGGTCAAAGGTCAAATCGAGTGACATATACTACGTACATGATAGGTCTTTTAGAGTTTTAGCTTTACAAGAAGGGAAGTGTTGCACCCAAGCACCAAGTAGGCACTAGGAGTGTAGGGCAGCACGAAAAGCAAGGGAAACCGGTAAGTGTAAACTAGGAGCAGATGAAAGATATGACCATACAGCATCTGATCGCCATGTTCCATGCGTCATAATTTGTTCCAATGGAACCCCATTCTGGAAAGCCCAAGAAGCCCCACCCCTTCTAAAGTCATGGCATGTTACTGGATTTGACATTTCTAGTGACTGGCACACATCCTTAAGATGTTTTCTGGCCACAGAATCGGTCAATGGAACCAGACCTTTGACTTTTGGGACTAAAAATAATGGGTCATTGTCTGAAGCAGGGATTTTTTCTAGCATAGTTCTCAATGCAGTGATGGGACAAAGAGGGGAATCACCCAATGCTGGAATAGAAACCGTAGCAATATCTCTTCTATTTTGAATGGTTTTAGACCATTTCACTAGCACCACTGCACCTTGTGGTTGAAGTATGATATCTCCACGAGCCAGGTGCCTAGTTTTGTCAAAAGAAGGCAATATGTTTGAAATTCTTAAAAAGGAAAAGAAAGCCAAAAGATAAAGAGATAAAAAAATGAAAGGAAATGTAAAATGTTGACATTTTTGTACAATTTGCAACAGTAAGTCAATAGTCAAAAGACTTCTTTTGATTGGCTTAAAGAGAGCTTGAATTTTTAGTGATTTTTGAAACAACTGCAAACGTTGGTCTGTAAAGGGAGCAGTTTGGTAGATTATGTATGATGTGGTAAGCCCTTATTGCTGCCATATGATTTGGGCCAATGGTGGGTTGTGAAAGGCCATTATGGACCAAAAATTCCATAAATGCTAGTAGTATGTGTATATCTACCTGATATAATACCAGCCCAGCTGCCACTTTAAAGGCCTGATAATCAGACCAAAACCTGGCATATTGATGTTTTGTAGAAGGTCTGAAGGCATCCAACAATCTTGAAGCTGCAGAGGTGGCAAGCTGGGCTGCCTGTGGGGCAGATCTGAAATTATATAATATAATTTAAGAAAGTCAATTGTATATTGGTATGAGTCCATATGGCATTTGGAACCAGGTGATATAATTTTTGATTATCTTGATGAGAATTTGTCCATCTCGATAAAAGATCTTCTATGATGTTATCTTTACCTGGTATATGGTTTAGAATAATATCGAAATTATACATGGCTGACAACATCCATATGTTTCTAGCACAAGTAGCCAGAGTCTCATCCCGTGATTTCCCACTATTTAAAACCTTCACTACTACCTGTCACACCATATTTTAATTCGTTTGTTGGCCCAATGGGTGGCCCAAACTTTACATGCCACTAAGATATTCAAAATTTCTAGTTGTACGATGTTATACCCCATGTAGTCCTTCTCAATGGGAAGGCTATATATCATGTTATCAAATACGGCACCCAGGCCAGTAAGAGATGCATCTAAGTGAATTTCGGCCTGGCAAGTAAGATTGTCGTAGAATGTAACACCATTGAACTGGCTAAGAAATAAATTAAACCAATTTAAATCTCTAGTAAATTTTTCAGTGATTAGAATTTTCATTTTGTCAGCATTGTCCCGTAACATTTGTAACATTCTGTTTAAACATACTCTTGCCGGCTTTACGCATTTGGCAATGTACAATAGATGGCCTAGAAGAGATTGTAAGTCCCTTTTGCTGCAATATGTTTTATCAGACCAAAGGCTGCATAAATTAACAATTTCGGCCAATTTTTCAGGGGGAATAGATATGGTTCTCTCCTGGGAGTCTATTAAAATACCTAGACAAACCACAGAGGTAGATGGGGAGTCTAACTTCTTAGTACTGACCTCTAGACCGAGATCTGCCAAAAGGGACATGAGAAAGTCAAAAGCAGCGTCAATTTTTTACGGTAAACTGACATAAATGAGGTCATCAATATAATTAAATAAGTCAGGAAACCCATGACTAGTCATGATATATCTGATAGCATCCAAACAACGTTGAAAAAACAAAGAGCCATTCCGATATCCGAACGGCGTCGATATGTCAAGAAAGTGGCGCTGATCGACTTGTAACCCCTGTAAGTCAATGTCTGCTGAGTCCACCCTAAGGTGACGAAATGCCCTGCTTATATCTATCTTGAAAAGCTTGGCACCAGGCCCAAGATGACGCAAAGCAGCTGTAATGTTATCTACAGAAGGATAATGAAGGGTGTATGCAGTTCCTAAATATTTTTCTTTACTGACACCATCATTCACAGAGTGGCCCTTTGGCCAACAAAGTCCATTATTGTCCTTTTTTTAACTGAATCTTGTTTATCCCTGGTCATAAGTGGAGATATGTGAAATGAGAATGGTAATTTTTCAAATGGTCCAATGATTGCCTTATGGGACAATTCTTCTTGGATGTAATTTTTTATATGATCCAAGAGTATCTCTGCCGATTTATGATTCGAATCCACTCTTTGTAACTGACAATTTCTATCGAAGTCTAATGGGAATCCATACTCCAACAAGTCAGGGAGTTGTTGGTCCCAATAATTTTTTAAATATGACCTCCAATTTTGTATGTTAAGATTAGTATTGACTGGAATTCTAAACTTCAAAAACTTTGGGAGTCCACTACTTTTCACAATGTGATGTGACTCTATAATATCTGGGATTCTGTCCCAATGTACTGCTTGCCCATCATACAACTTAAGGTCAGTTTGAGGGACGAAGCCAAATAGGCCTCCTGTTTGCATTATGCATAGTTCATTATGTTGGCATATGGAATTTGACAAGTCTTGACTTTGGCAAGGGAAACCAGTACTTAGGTTTCCTTGTCCAGTACTATTAAGGTTATAGTTTCCGGTTAACATTAGCTCCCAATTTGGTTCATGATTATTAGTGTGTGCTAAAGACCAGTCCTGAGAGTCTTGGATGATGATATTTTTAGATCCCACACCAAAAGTCCTATTTTTGTTTTATTGCACACCAATGGTATTTTTTCCTGTTGAGCTAATATAAGCTCCTGCTTATCATCAACAATAGTCCTACTATCAAGAGGGCTATTATTTTTAATACATTTCTTTTTCTGCGTATTTTTTGTGCCAATTGGCAGACTAACAGAGCCAAAGGACACGTGTGGTGTCTGTTGGTCCTGTTCCTGTTCGTCAACCAAAAGTTGAAGCATTTGAAATCTGTTGTAAAGCACCAGTGGGTGTTGCTGTCTTTGGTCAATGGTCCTATCCCCGGCCACACTGCACTGTGTCACAGTAGTATTGTTCCGGTGCTCAGTTTGTACATGTGGAAAAGGAACTTTTCTGTTTGTGATTTTTGCCGTACAATACTTGTTTTGAACCGTAAGGGAATGAATTTTTGGATTACCATTGATTTTTACATGATTTTGGCTTTTAATTTCTGTGTGGTTTGTTTTGATGTCACTGAGAAGAGCGTGTGTATAAGTCTTACCCGGTTTAATTTTATCAAAACTTCTGAATTCTTTATCCCAGGTTGCTACAAGTGACTTGGAAGCCATGCATTCATCAATAACCTTTTGATTTTTACTGGCATAAAAATACCTGTCTGTTGTATGCAGGGTATGGTTGGTCTTAGCCATACCCCTATTTACTCGTTTTTTGGAGTGTTTCTTTTAGCTTTATTTCTACATTCAGTCTCTGGATGTGGAAATGTTCTACCACTGGCCATGTAACAGGCAGCACAGACATGCTTGTAAGTAATACCTTTTGTTTCGTGACTTTTCATGTGTGTGCAAGTACCTTTATTAAAGTACAGACAAGGTGTGACTTTTGTCATTTTCTGGTAAATTTTTGAATTTTGATTTGCATTTGGGTTGGAACTGACCACATGTCTTTGTGCATTTGCTCGCCTAATTCTATCTATTTTATCAACCTGCATGTAATTTTTACATCTCCTTGTTCCATCCTACAAAGTAGGACGGCATGGCTGACCTTTGCCGCATCCCATGAAAAATCATTTGCATCTTCTAATAATTGAATAAAATAATCAAGCATGTATTCTTTGTTTTCAACATTGGTTTCCTCTTTCATGATACGCCACCACTTTCTCAATAAGTTTAGATATAAAGCTGAGGTTTGACACCGGCCTGTAGTTTTTGAGGATATTTCTGTCAAGGCTCGGCTTCTTTTGAAGAGGGGTGACATATGCCATCTTAAAACAGTTGGGGAAACTACCTTCTGTGATTGAATAATTTACAATTTTAGTGATGGGGGTGATGAGAATATCAGCACACTCCTTGACCAGTGACGTCGGAATCGGGTCAAGGTCACATGATTTAGATGGTGAGGACTTTAGAATTTTGAGTAGTTCTTCCTCTGACACAGGTGTGAAAGAGGACAGAGTATTTTTAGTGGGGTTGGGTCTAGTAACTGACGATAGTATTGATGACTGCAGTGTGGATATTATCTTGAGGATTTTGTCATAGAAGAACTTACAGAAAGTGTTCGCAAGGTCGGTTTTATTTGTGTAGTCTGGTAGAACAGCAACAGAGGACCTGTGTAAGATCTTTTTGAAACAGTTCCACAGAGCCTTGGGATTTCCTTGGTTTTCAGCCACAATGTTTGAATAATGATTGCATTTGGACTTCTCAAGCAGGAAATTATAGTGGTTGATTGCAGCCCGGTATCGGCTACGATTACTGGCTGAGTTTTCACGACGCCATGCCCGCTCATATTTCCTCTTGAGTCGTTTTGCTTTGAGGATGTCACAATTCATGAAACCAGTCTCGGCATGTCTCAGTATATTTTTCTTCATGATTGGGGCGTGCTTGTCAAGAAGGCTTCTCAAAGTATTAAAGTATTGATGACTGAGAAGACTGGCAGTTTTGTACGGGCATCTAATGAGGTCGAAATTCGGGATATCCATTCTAAAATCTGAAGTATTTATCTTGTGAATTTTACGGATGGGAACACATTGAAACTTACAGGATTCTCTGACAGGGAAGATAAAGCTGAATATTATTGCCTGGTGGTCTGATAGTCCCCCAATAACTTTGGGACTAATGGCCAAGGAGAAGGAATCCCTCACACATAGAGCATCCAAAATATGACCATGAATATGTGTGGGTGTATTGACAAGTTGTGTAAAACTGAATTGCTCAAGGATATCATAAAATTTCAGTGTCCAGGTGTCATGTTTATCCAGATGAAAATTAAGATCACCAAGGAGAATATTTTCATAGCCTGATAAAGCAGCACCTTTGAGGAACATGCCAAATTCGTCCAGGAACTGCGACTTTGAGAGATTTGGGGGCCTATAGACTACATGAAATATAACATCTTTAGCACCCTCAGTGCTAATCTGTATGGAGATACTTTCAAAAGCCTGATAACTGTTTTTTGAAACTCGCTCAAAACTCAGGTCCTCCTTGATGAAAAAGCCAACTCCGCCCCCTTTCTTGACATTTCGAGGTACCTGAGTGAACTTATAACCAGGAGGTGTGATACTAGAGATAAAACTTTCAGTATCCTCTGGCCTAAGCCATGTCTCAGTGACAGCTATAAGATCAGCATTGTTATCTTTGACGAACTCCAGAAAGGAAGCCGATTTATTTCTGATAGATCTAACATTGAGAAGACAACCATTAAGAGATCTAGAACCAGGGCCTGGATTTAGACTGACATCACCCGAAAGAGCTAGGAGCAATGATGTCCACGGACTTACGTTCCGGAAACTATGTGTCACCCTTTGACAGTGACCCTGGAAAGCCAGATAGGCAAAATTGATGCTATCTACACATGGGTGAATCCCCGACTCAATGATCACAGGATGGCCTGAGTGCATGATTGGTTCAGATCAGTCACAGACTCTGATGCCGCTCAGTATGAGGTAAATGGCAAAATGCAAGAAATGCATTTCGAAAAATACTGTTAGTAAGTATGTATACGACTAAAAAATGTAGAACTAAGAGCAAAGATATGAAATGGTGACAAATCTACTTTGTGGGTTAGTTGAACGAAAAGTGCATTGCCAGACCAACAGAGGCCAAGAATTAATGGCATCTAACCGCTTGCCAATATTCCCCAATTGGTGTAAAATCTGTAAATTAATCGCCTGTTGTGTACTGCCCTCAAGTACTGAACTCCCAGCAGCATTTGAACTACCAGGGGGATTGTTAACCATATTTTCACTACTTGCTGTTTGTTCAGTACTTGACTAGCCTACCACAACCTCTTCATTTTGTGCCCCGTCCAAAGCACTGTCAGAATTTTCATCAGTACTTGCATGTTGATTTTGAAGCATACTCAAAAATTCAGTATCACCGGCTGACTGTATATGAATTGGTACATGAATTACTTCAGCATTACCGGACCGTAACAAATATTGTTTACGCTCTGCCATTGGACCACAACAAAATACAACCTCTAAATGATAAAAACTGAAATAAAATTAAAGTAAAAAGTTAAAGTTAAAATTTTCCAATTTTCTTGTTTTCAAGTGTGACCTCGTGTGCTTTTTTAAAATTTTTTTAAATTTTTTATTTAATCTTTTTTTTAACATATAAACATAGAATATATACATTGTATGGCATAACATTTACAGAAAAAGACAATAACTTTAAAAACTGATAGGTAGAATAAAAAATACACTTCACCAGTGCTGATACCACTTTTCCCCTTTCTGTCATAGACCTGTTTTTCTATTATGAGATAATGTTTTAAGGTTACGATATAGTCCATTAAACTAGGCCTTTTCCTTTCTTTGCTGCAAATATGGATGAAAAACTTGCCTATTAATACACAAAAGTTAATTACCGTGTTAAAAGGTATAGTTCTGTGAATTCCAAATATAATATCTTCTTTTTTAAATTCAAGATTAATATTTGTAATGTGGTTAACCCATGTTTTGAAAATTTGCCAGAAAATTTTTATTTCTTCACACTCATAGAAAGTATGCACAATATTTTTTCAATGTTACAGTATTCACAGTTACTGTTTATTTCGGTTACAAACTTTGATACTTTGTTCTTTGATGCATTAATTCTGTGAAGAATTTTATACTGTAACATTGTTATTTTAATATTGTAAGTGGTAAATTTTGGCAGAAGAAATAGTTTCTTCCACGTTTCATCATTAAACACAAACCCTTTAGATTCCCAACTAACAATACAAGTTGGTTTTGTTATCACCTTCTTTACTATTGACCAGTAACATTTTTTACTGGATATTTTATTTAGCATAGTTACCAGACTTTCACATATTTCTATGTTCTCAACTGGGATGTTCATGTTAAGTAGTTGTCTCCATTTGTTTGGTATAGCAAGTGTTACAGAATGCAATTTTAGCCAATTTATTCTTCTGTTAAATTTTATTTGAAATTCCCCGTGGGTCAGGAATTTGCCATTATGTTTAACAATATTGCCTATCTTCAAAGTTTTGGGTTTTAAAAATTCTTCATCTATAACCATTTTATTATTTATTTCAATAAATTTATTCAAACAGATGTATTCTTGCAAAACTTTGTTAGCTGAGTTCGGTTCTTCGCTAAGGTTAAACCAGCTGTTAAAAATTTGGTTATAGAACTTTGGCAGATTGAACATTTCATTTGTAAGCTTAGCCTTACATCTTACAAAAATTTCTAGTGGTACAGGTAAGAGTGATTCTAGATAACTTTTTGTTACGCTGTTGCTCATTAATCTCTTAATCCAGCTGCATTTTTGTGCCATTACATAGCTTTCAATATGAGGAAATTTGATGCCACCATCTTCAATGGTGTTGTATAATGTACTGGTTTTAATTTTATTTGGTTTGTTATCCCATAGGAATTGCAATGCTAGCTGTTGCACATCATTTATGAACCAGTTTGGTGTGCATACACTGCTAATTAAGAAATTTATATTAGCTAATGCTAGAGATTTTAGAACAGTCACTTTCCCCAATAGTGTAAGACTAAATTTTGACCAGTGATTCAAAATATTTCTAAATTTTTCAAGTTTGAGGTCATGATTTTTTTTAACCAGATTGCTTATATCACAAGAGAATCATATTCCAAGTGACATGACTTCATTATTCCCCCACTGTAGCCCAAATAAATTTGTTTGAGGTTGGTGACAGTTTTTCCCAATAGGTAACACAACTCTTTTGTTTTTATTTAGCTTTAAGCCTGATACACTATGAAAAAGGTATTTATCGCAGTCCGTATAGACCCTATGTCTCTTAGAAACAAGGTTGTATCATCAGCTAATTGTGTAATTTTCCTTTCTACACGTCCCATCATGATACCTTTTATGCCATTGTTATTTTTTATTTTTACTGAGAGACATTCCACAGCAATTATGAATAACAAAGCTGAGAGAGGACATCCCTGTCTGATGCCTGCTGTAATTTGGAAATATGGTGAAGTATAACCATTATTTAGGATACAACTTTGAATATCAGTATACAGAATTTCAATCCACTGAATATAATTTTTTTCAAAGCCAAACTTATGAAGAGTATTCATTAAAAATTTGTGATCCAGTTTATCAAAGGCCTTTTCAAAATCTAAAAATAGCAGATAAGCTTGTTGCTTTTTGAGAATAATGTGTTGCATTGTATCTATAATTGTCCTTATATTAAGTCCAATAAATCTTCCCTGGAGGTAACCATTTTGATCAGTGGAGATTATTTCTGGCAGTACTTCTTGAAGTCTAGAGGCAAGAATGTGTGCGATTATTTTATAGTCTGTATTTAATAGGGAGATTGGCCTGAAGGAACGCATGTTTGTTAAATCTTTGTCCTTTTTTGGAATAAGTTTTAGGATTCCTCTCCGTTGTTCTGTGCTAAGAATTTTGTTTTGAAAAGAGTAATTAATCCTATCATATAGGTAATCCTTAATATTTTCAAAGAAAAACTGATAAAACTCCGCAGTTAAACCATCTGTACCTGGTGATTTATTAGCTTTTAAATTCTTTACTGACTTTTTTATTTCTTCACTAGTTATTGACTCCTCACAGAAAGTTACACTATTATATCTTATTTTTGGTATATTACTATTCAAAAAAGCCCATAGTTACTTGAGTCAAGTTTAATGTTTTTTGAATATAGGTCACTGTGACCTTGTGTGCTTCCAACATTCAAATGTAAGAAGCATGGGTCTGTAATTTCCAATGACCATTGGCTGACCAATCAGAAGCAGCCACGCCTTCAGAAATTGGTACCATCTAATTTTTAACACAAATTCGAAATTGTGGCCCTCCAGGGCTGACCTTGCCGTCACCCACATGACGGCCCGAATTAACAACGACAAAGATAATAAATTCAACAATTTTGAACAGCAGAGTGTTATTAAAGCAGAATTGGAATGATAAAGGGGGTTGGGCTATAATACAGGATTAACAAAGAATTTCCCACAAACTTCAACGAATCGTCTGACTTGGCTTTGATATTCAGAAGTTGAGAAAGGCAGAGTAAACAGATGTGATGATAATTTTGTGGGCCTCATATTTTCATCAAGCATCATTATTCTAGGATTTCATCTCTTTCTTTGAATTTGAAGATTGTTAAGAGTAAGAAAACTTCTAAGAATAAGAATGTTTAAATATTAATAGTGTCTGTATATTGTCATTAAAATCTACTCTCAAAAGCTTAATCAAGGAGTACAGACAAAAGGCATTTCTTGTGGGTAACACCAAAAATAATGTGGAAATTCTCAAACATAGAAATCTGTCACCGGATGATAATTTTCAATTTAACTCCATTTTTTGGTTGTTCACATTAGAACAGAATGAGGAATCATTCTCCAGATAGACTTATAGTATTACCTTTTTACACATCACATTGTTATGAATTCCCCCAAGCTCTTGGCAATCAACATCACACTGATGGACTAAAAATTACATTCATAAAGGGCTCATGTAGTATTTCTACAAGTATTACCATTATAAAAACATAACGTTCTGGTAAATGAAATGACATAATAAATAATAAATTACCAAATACACTACTTACAGAGGAAACTATAAAGTCTTTGCTAAATACCCCATTCACACTACAGGCGGTATCCCCTGTGGAAGTATGTGTTTGGTAAAAAGTCCATGTCCTTGGATTTAGATTTTTTGGTTGTTTCACATCGGGATCAACAGCCGGGGTCACACTGTGATGGGTAGTTTACAGGTGGAGGAACCAGTGCATACTAGTTGGTCAAGATTTCGGACTGTAAACCACCAGGCATCGGCAAGCAACTACCAACCTTCAAACAGGAAGTGCCCAGGCTGAGATTGGAACTGGCGACCTCAGAGGGTGAAGGCAAGCAATCTAACCGCTACACCACTGACCCCCCCCCATCCCTCCCCTTGGAGTTTTGTCTGAAGTCTGTTTGCAAACTTTCGAATTAGTGGCCTAGTCTCCCAACCCTTGAGCATCCTGCAGAACTTTTACAAGGCTTGAATTTTCCGCAATTTTGCAACCATGTCTGTCAATCCCTGTCAGTAGGAAACTGTGCACACCTTTTTTGTGCAGCGAGACAAGGTGAAATAAGGTACCACTTGGTGGGCCAGTGTTAAGACATGGAGACCAAAGGTTGCATACTTTTTATGGCATGTTTAATCGCAGTGGGGGTAGGGCTTCTCATTTGCTGATGTTACACAAGTTATGAATAAGGTAATAAGCTGCAGTAGACTGAAGGTAATGCATCTGTCATAATTTTTGTTGTCAAAGGTTTCCAGGAGGGGTGGAATACTGATCCACATGACAACCTTATTCGGAATTAGGGGATTTGTTCACTGATAGATGCGTCTTTATTCGGATGGCCATTTTGAAAAACGTCACTGGAACTTTCGATCGGGAACATTTTTTTTATCTGTATGGACTCTTATTTTTGTGATTTAAGTTTTGTTACTATTACACAACATGCCAAGGACAAAGAAGAAGTATGTTTGCATTCGCAAACACATCCCAGTTTTGAGTGATAATAATGATTCAGATAATGACTCTGTTGATAACTTGGTTACTGCTTGACAGCCTGGGCCTGATGAAGTTTTATCACAAGATAGTACAGAAAACAAGATAGTACAGAAAAGAGAAAAGAGGCATGCAAAGCAGGTGATGTCTGTTGACAAAGAAGACATGTTGATAGAATGGATTAGGGAAATCTCTTGCTCGTAACAGAAAGGTTTGAGAGGATACAGAGATACACATAGAATAGCTAGGGTTTCGGCCAAGAACGCACCTGAGATGAAAATAACAATGGAGTTGTTGTTTTTTTTTCAATTTTTCAAGAATATTTTTAAATGTTTAAATAATTTTGAATATTTTAAAGATTATTTTTGACGAATTATTAGCACATCCTTTTTCAACTGAAAGGTTGTATTTTTAATCTGATGCAGGATTTAGGCCTTAAGACCTCAAAGTACATTTATTTCTTCTACATGTCTCTTGGGTTCATTTTACTTCTACTGTAGTTGATGCAGATTTTTAGTTGGTTTGAACTGGCTATAACTCTAGACTTGTAACCACAATGCACAGTGTTTTGGGTCTATAATATCTGTCGTTTACTGTCATTTATACTTTTATTACTGTTCTATTTGTAAATATTTATTTTGGGCCTTTATATCTTGTAATTACTTATTGCTGACATGCCCTTATGATTGTAATTAACTGTTAAGATTTGGTATCTCATGTCAGAGATTTTCTGCTGGTAGAAGTACCTTTGGCCTTGCTTATGTATGTGTGGTTTTAATGTTGAGGTTTTTCACAGTCGCTGATTCTACCCTTAGTTTTAATTTGCAAGTGTTAATATTTAGAATAACTTGGTTACTGTTGATGGTATTTCTGTTGGCCTAGAACAGTGTTTATATAACTTTTCCAGTATGACAGGTATTGCTCATGGTTTTTGCTGTTGGTTTGTAATTCTTTCCCTTCTTATTTCAAGTAATCACTGCTGGTAGTAGCACTAATAGTATATATGGCTTTGTATGGGTGATGTTTATTTAACATTAGAGGTTTTTCATTGCTCTTGGTACTATTGTTGGTTTTATTTAAAATCTGTTATTTCCATCTCAGCCTTGCATTTTAATTTTTCAGTTGGTACATTTATGAAATGTATGTATTATTGTTTTCTTCAAAGTGTCAGTATCAGGCACTTTCATGTGGAACAGTGAAGGTTTTAAGTTTTTTCTTATGTTCCTTCCCCAAAGTTCCCCACAGATTTGGCGATCCAAATACTGTTGTTTTGTAAGAAATTGTGGTCACTCTATCTTTATGTTTCATGTAGATTACTTTTCCAATTTTTATGTTATTTTTTTACTTCGGTTTACCTTCACATTAGCTCACTTTATGTTTGCATTTGTGTACCTATTTATTTATTTCTTGAAACTTTATTTAATTACTCCTTAGTTGTGATACCTTTGTGATTCAGTGGTGTTTAGTATCATGTTAATTTATCTTTATTTGGTTTACCATTGTTATTGACTTCATCTTTTGGTCTTTGTAATGATTTGTTTGTTTGTTTGTTTTTTTCCGTCTCTGCTTTTGTGTTACTATTTATGTATTTTGTTCTTTTTGTCGTAAAAATGTTTAAAATAAGAAATACATATTTGTGTGTTTACATTGAGTCATCTTATCAGTTCCACCCCTATCACAATAAAACAGATAAATTGAAAGGAATACTGAGGCTCAATATCTAAAAATTGTATGTGACCTCCAATTTGATCTTTGACCAAAGCAGTGGATCATAAAATTTCCAGAGCTATGTGAAGTTGTTCACCTTTTATTAGATGTGACCTTTAATTTCATCCGTCAAGCTAACTTTATTCAGGTATTTGTTATTGAAACACATGAAAGAAATGCATAAATTTTTAATATTAATCAACAAATTACCTAATAGCACTTAATACAAAACAACGTTGGCCTAAAAATAGGTATACTTTATACAGTCAACAAAAACAGTCCAACAACAAAGTTCATGACAGTCTCTCAACTAGATCAAAGCATTCTGACATGGAACAGTTCCAACGGTGTTATTACAGTAATGTTTCAAGTAAAATCTATTGACTACCACTTTACCATTGTTTCCCCGTTCTGGTACCCAAAAGTCAGATGATATCCTCCTCATCTACTAGGTTTTGGTGGTCTGCTCAGTAACGTGTCCTGATATTGTTGTTCAAAGTCACACATGCAAGAACCATTGATGTGACATTGTGTGGCTCCTGTACTTTTTGTGGTCACTGGCATCTGAAGCAATTGGCTAATATACCAAAAGCATTCTCCACCACCCGTCTGGCTCGGCACAGTTTTAGTAAGATACCTTCCTCATCATTCAGGTTTTTGCCTGAGAAAGACTTTATCAACCAAGTCCTCAATACAAAGCCATCATCAGCCACAATGAAGTATGGCATGTCCCTGTCATCACCTGGCTCTGCACTGGCTGACACTCATTGAAGATCTTGGCATCAGAGCACAACTCATTACACTCCGTATCTGCCCAAAAAACCTGTAGTCAACGTTCACCAAAGCCAACATCACCACTGAAAAGAAGCCCTTGTAGTTTTAATATCTAGGTTCTGACTGCCGGTAACATCTTATGGCCATATGTTTCCAATTGAGGGCTCCGGCAGTGTGGTGAAAGTTCCACCTTTTCAAGCCACTCTTCTGGGGTACTTGAAAACTTCAGCTGCACCTTTTTATAAACTTGATAAATTGCCTCACACACCTCTGGCACAAAGAGTCATACAGTGTTGAAAGCACCCTGAAACCATACATTACGGTTATTGTAGCAGTAGCCTGTGGCCAGGTATCTCAGAGTGATGGCTACCTTCAACCCAGCTGGAAGTGGCTCATGAAATCTTACCTTCTCCTTCTACTGGTCCCACTCTATTCACCAACTCTCTGAATAAATCTGGAGACAAAGTTTCTGTAGCCATGTAGGTCAGAATTCAGAAGCTGGTCCATCAGGACTTCATAGTTCCCAAAGCGTGGCCTCTCCAGCATCTAGACGAGACAAGATTGTCAATAGCAGTAGGCATGACAATACTACTGTTATGGTCACGAGCAAGCGCCATAGCAATTACCGGTTGCCTTTAAATTGCAACTGGAAAAGACAAAATTTAACTTACATTTATTTAACAATTAAAATGAAGATTGCAGTCAACTGGTATGCTATCAATAGTACATGCAATGATATAATAAGGAAACCAATCTGACCTGGCCATTGTAACAGACAGTAAAGTTCGTCCACTATATCCAGTAATCTGTCCTGTGATCTGTCCTGTGATCCATCTGATGTCCACTAACACAGATATCCATATCCTGTGATCTATTCAGTATTTGATAACACAAAATATCCTTATCCTGTAATGATTTTGATATCCAATTACACCAAATGTCTGTATAGAAATATTCAGAGAGTCTGCACAACTGTATTGTCTGCTTTAAGATATGGACAATGTCCAATATGCAATAAATCCACCCTCTGGTAGAATCTGTTTGCAGACAAAAAAGTATCCAAAGTACAGCATATCTGTCCAGACACTCTATTCAGTTCACTCCGGTAATAGTTCAATCACAAAGTATAAGGTACACAAAAGGTATGTATCCAATAGTAGCTCAAAGACACAGTTATCCTTCTGTATAGCCAGCGAATACTATGTTCATCTGTGGTCAGGTGTACAGTCCTTATGTATGGTTATGGCAAGGGCAAGAAACTTAGAGAAGCTTATAAAATGTTATAGAACTAACTTGAAAGCAACACCTGTCACCAGATTCACCAAGGAATTTCTAGAGACTACTGATAATTGGGTTTCCCCAAATCTACAAATATAACCACTGTACAGGTCATATCACGATGGGTAGTTAGGAGGGCAGAGGAAACCATTACATACAGTTGGTCAAGGTTCTGTACCCTAAACTGCTGACCAACGGCAAGCAACTACCAGCTTTCCCACTTGATTTAGAGTCATGAACTGAACCCTGGCCTCAGAGGTGGGAGGCGAAAGTGTTACCACTCTGCCACCATGGCCCCTTTATGTATTATAACATGGAGATTTGTTTCCTCTTATAATCTTTCTGTAGGTAGGGCCTACATATTTCAACAAAAAATATTGATCATTGGATCATGTGAATTATTTATTTATTTATTTGGGGTTTCTACATCGCTTTCAACACTGTACTGGTTATATCACAACAGGTAGTAGGAAGGGCAAATGAAACCAGTACATACAGTTGGTCAAGGTACTGTACCCTAAACTGCTGACCAACGGCAAGCAACTACCAGCTTTCCCACTTGATTTAGAGTCATGAACTGAACCCTGGCCTCAGAGGTGGGAGGCGAAAGTGTTACCACTCTGCCACCATGACCCCATATGTATTATAACATGGAGATTTGTTTCCTCTTATAATCTTTCTGTAGGTAGGGCCTACATATTTCAACAAAAAATATTGATCATTGGATCATGTGAATTATTTATTTATTTATTTGGGGTTTCTACGTCGCTTTCAACACTGTACTGGTTATATCACAACAGGTAGTAGGAAGGGCAAATGAAACCAGTACATACAGTTGGTCAAGGTACTGTGCTGTTAACTGCCGACCAACAGCAAGTAACTACCAGCTTTCCCCTTCAGGTAGGGCCGGGAACCAAAACCCGATCTCATAGGTGGGAGGCGAGAGTGTTACCACTCTGCCACCGTGGCCCCTAGGATCGTGTGAACAACACATCCAGGAAGGGATGTTCCACAAACCTCAAATCTCTAGACCTGAACATGCTGTATGGCTACCATATCACTCTTCATCTGGCATCAGTTCAGATATCAGTATTGTAAAATCCTGTGGAACTTACGGGCATATATAGGCCAAGGTATATTTGTGGAAATAGAAGACAGTTTCCAAGCAGATAAAGCTTGGTTTTGCGTTAAAGCCATAATCCAATACGGTGCAGTGGCTTTTCATCTGATAGAAGCTTTCATGTTTGCACTTTGATATGACACAAGAAACTATTTACAGTTTTCATAAATTTCAAGCATTATAGCCTGTGACAAACAGTTGTTGATTTCAAACCAAAAGGGCACAAAATACAGAGTATATCTGAGAGGTTTTTTTAAATGTTATATTTGCTGTCTATTTTCTTGACTTGTAGAAAGTTTGACAATTTTTTGGTGATTTTGTGACGGCATAAGGACTCTGAACCACACTGATTCAAAACTTGCACTAATTTTGCTTATTTCATCTTGATTTTAAACAGGGTCCAAAGTGGTAAATTTCGTTTTATATTTTTAATTTTACATTCCTTAGGTTGCATTTCTAAATAAACTGAAATATCATGAAAATACTTAGTTTGTGTGGTTTCATTCGTAAGTGGAACATACAAGTGTAAAATTTTACATGAAATAAACAAATGTGCAATTTCAGACACTGGCAATTTATGCAAATTATCATTTCATCTATTAAGTCATTTAGAAAATATCTTTTTTGTAATTTAAAACTAGGAAATGTACAATTATAAAATAAATCACAGCAAAACATCTTTCTCAAAAGATATTTGTTAAACTTATCAATGCTGTCTTTCTTCTGATAGATAATTTAGGGAGTATGTTTTATAACTAAAAACACTAAATTGTAGTTAATTATCCAGAAAAATTCGATAACAATATTTTCCTTGGTCTATTATGATGCTTAATCACGCCTTTCTGTCCATTTCGACAATAAATTTTTAGATTAACTAATAAAACATTTCCTCCTAACTATACCTATTTGTCTAAATCTTGGATATTTTCTGTATATATAAACATAGATGAATTCTAATTCTAATAATATGTGTGAAGGCTGGAACTCCAGAACACATCTCTAACCATGATATTTATCCATCTGTTTTTCATTGGTGTGGTGATGCAGATCCAATGTTTTATCGTCAATGCTGATTCAGACGTATTTGGAAGAGATTTTGAAAAGGTAAATATTAGCTGTAAATTTTATTAACACTCAAAAAAGGTTATGTTTTGAGGTGTGTTCACTTGTTTGTTTGTCTATTTGCCTGTCTGTCAGTATAAGTTTGTGATTACTAATTGATGCATCTTCATGAGTTTTCAGGTGTGTATGGTTTTGTACAAAGGAAGGTGTCTTTAAAAAAATTTTGATAAAGATCTGGAGCATTGTCTGGATGTCAAAACAAATGCAAATTTCCAGTTGTCCCATTCCTCATGATTTGGAAGTTGTCGTTGAGAAGACTCCAGAAATAATGAAAAGATCCTTCTCAAATGTTTTTATGTAAAAAATGCTTCACCAGGGGGCTGGGTAGTGTAGCGGTTAGAGTGCTCCCCTTCAACCTCAGAGGTCGCTGGTTGGAATCTCGACCCAGGTGCTTCATATTTGAAAGCTGGTAGTTACTTGCCGGTAGTTTATAATGCAGAATTTTGACCAACTAGTATGCACTGATTCCCCCACCTTTAAAGTACCCTGAAATAAATATGACGCTGGCTGTTGAACGCAACATAAAACAGAAGAATAAAAATAAATTAAATAATATCTGACAAGAGGATATAATCATTACATTTCCTGAAATATTTGGATCTTATTGTGTATGCAAAAAAAACATAATTTGGAGTAATCAAAAGAACTAGTTTCAGTAAAAAAATTCAATGCCTTTTTGTACAACATGATTCTTTATAGTTTCATGGTCATGCTATATTTAATAATTATTTTTAAAATAATAAATTAATACTCATTGAATTTGCATATGGGCATTTTTGGCTGCGTGTGTGATAGGTCTATATGTTAAGCTATTGTATATTCAACAGGAGTATAATTTAATTTTGGTTTGTTTTCTAGAGATCCCTGCTGAAAAATGAAATTCTGGTGGCAAACGACATGCTGGAAAAGCTGAGAGAGGACATTTATGAACTGACAGTAACAGTGAATAACTTGGAGGCATTTAAATTTACCATTGAAAACAAAGGTTTGGTTTTTGTTGTTCAAAAATAATCATTCTCAACCCATTTTGCCAGCCTTCTGTGATACGTCATGGGCTAAGGCTGATCTCATACAATTATTTCATGTCAACATAGAATAACTTACTTCTGCTCCTTAAAGGTCAAAGTTTGATTTTTTTACGTGTTAAGCAATAACCAGGGTCACATCAGGACAGGTCCCACTAGCAAATCCAGGGGGGTTCAGGAAGTCCGACCCCCCCCCCCTCCCCCCCCCCCTCCCCCCCCCCCCCCCCCCCCTTGAAAAATAATGTAAAGGGGTTCAACCCAAAGTACAAAATTATTTCTTGAGAGTGGTGTTAAACTTACAGGAAATGCACTATATTTTTACCAAGAATTTTTACCCCGACCCCCTTAGTTATAATATGTCTGATGTGAACCCCCACCTTACTCAATGTGAACCTCCACCTTACTCGATGTGAACCCCCACCTTACTCAATGTGAACCCCCACCTTACTCAATGTGAACCCCAACCTTACTCAGTGTGAACCCCAACCTTACTTAAAGGCTGGATCCGCCCCTGGGTCCTCAGCTTTGTCACTTTTGGTAAATCACTTTTGGTTTTTTGTTAAATCCAGGTGGGTGTGAGGAGAACCTTGGTGTTTGCAAGAACGGTGGAAGCTGTCAGCAAAGAATTTATGGTTACAAGTGCATGTGTGTTCCTGGGTTCTCTGGACAGAACTGTGAAGATGGTAATATCTTCTACACATTTACACTTTCACTAGGGTGAAGTCTGTGTGATCTCAGATCCATAGATTTGAACTCTCTTATCCCCTGTACAGTAAATCAGTTGAGAGTTGATTAATCCCCCGTTATCTTAATAAACTACATAGTGAAATGCAAATCCTAATTGAGAAAAGATTTTGTGAAAGAGACAGTATGTCAGATATCACAGTGTGGGTAAACCCTTTCCATTCCTTGACATGTTGAAAAGTCTTCACTCGTTTGTTATTTTTATCACTAAATTAGGCCTCCGATTAGACCTTTGAACCTAGTTCTTGGCAACATGTACATTTTACTATAGGCATGTCTAGATGTTTTACGTTGCACTGAGATGGGCAGTCTGGTGGTTGCCATTGTTATAATGCAGATCTCTATATTTTTCAGTAGTCACCAATTTTACCTGGATGTAAAACATGAGTCAAGTCCCCTACCTTAAAAGCTACCCATTTTACTTAGACGTAACACAATTTGAATTCAATACTTTCAGCAGACACCTATTTTACTTGAATGTAACACTCAATTTAAGTTTCCTTCCTTCAGGAGTCACCTATTTTACTAAGATATAACACAGTTAAAGTTACCTACTTTCAGGAGTCACCTGTTTTACTCATTCAAATTCAGTAATTATAATTTTTAATTTTATGATACTGCTTGTGTTTTGGTCACATTTAGACATTGGAGCCCATGGTACTTTCATCCTTCAAGTGACAAATGGGGTGTTGGTTGGTACCTGGTATCCGTTTGAGTTCTGTCCCACAGGATATATGGCTACAGGTTTCCGTGTACAAGTAAGTTTCTCTTTTTTTTTGGAATACAGAAACTATTATTTACAAGAAAGTATTTAGTTACAAGAAAGTACTGGAACATATTTTGTATTACCAAAAGGAAATATTCCTGAATGTCATGTAGGAAAAAACATAAAACGAATGAAGGTGACAATATAATATGATTGCATGGCATGAGTATTACATTGTTCATCTTCATGAATGATTTTTTTTAAAATTTTTTTGTTTAGTGAGGGATGTTTTCCCTTTTGTCCATCTGTTATTGAATGGTTTTACAAGCCATTTTCACCAACACACAGGCAGGTGTGTGTGTGTGTGTGTGGGGGGGGGGGGGGGAGCTGTCACATATGGAAACAAATTACAAAGGTCTATATTTTCCCATATTTTGAACTTAAAACGGACTTGATCCGGATTGTATAATAATGTGGGTTATAGAAACTAGGTAATACTTTTATACAGGGACGTACCTTACTATAGATAGGTTTTGCTGACTGAATGTAAACAAGTGCTGATATTTCGCGAATACTTTAAACTATGTCACCTATTTAAACTATTTTATACACATCATTAGAAAGGATTATTTTACAGAGTTTCTGTTCATTTTTGTCCACGCAGAAATGGGTCAGAGTAATATAAATAGGTCAGAGAAATCTAAATAGGTCAGAGAAATTTAAATGGGTCAGAGAAATTTAAATTGATCAGAGGAGTTAAAAATTATAGTTTTTACATCTACTGGTGCCCCATACTATGGATACCTTTCACGGTAAAGAAAGTGTAATAAGTTTTTGTTAACTATGGACTTATTTTGTCTATTTTTCAAACAAACTGGAGGATAATAAATGTAAAATAACTCTTGCAGTTAACATTTTTAATTTTTCTCGCTAGAATAGACAGAAAAATAACACCCTAGTCCCATGGACTGGGTCCTGTATTCATTACCTTGGATCAAGCTGAGTGACAAATCAGCTCAAGATCAGATCAGGATCAAGGAAAAAGGCTCAGCTGATATTTATCTTCTGGCTTCACAAAGGAAGGAGAAGAATACTTAAATGTTTCATTTTTAATCCAAAAATTTAGGCTCCGCCCACTTTTGATCCTGAATAAACAGCAAAATACAAAAAAAATATGCATTAATATAAGCACACTTAAAACAGGAAAAAAATGTTACAAAGTTACTATTTAACCATATAAAGGATTAAACATTGACTTATATTTTATGAGATACATCTTGATCTACCAATATGGATGGACCAACTGTAGTTTGGGGGCCGGAGATATCCTTTCGCCCCCCCCCCCCCCCCCCCAACTTTTTGCAATGGAACTTATCTCCAATTTTAAAGTTTCTGCAAATGTTTACAGATAACTCAATAATATGAGGTCAAATTGCACTTTGACCCTGTTCACATGTACCATTTTGTATGCTACCATTTCAGCTATAAATTTTTTGTTATGATTTGTAAAAGGAATATTTTCAGTTAGCCCGCCATGGGATTTGTAAAATTCTGTGAAACGTTTTGTGCAGACCAAAATCATACATAAACTAATCTTCTACTTTAATTTACCTTGTTGCTAATTATTTAGAAATTTGATATGTAGTTTCAAATTAACATAGAGCAACGGTTTAGCAATTTCTCAGCTGATGAGATATTTCCCCAGAAAACTCTTCTTTACTGAGTGTTTATTTGACCTAGCTTGTCTAATGATTATACACACACCCCCACCCCCCTTAATTTGGGGATTAACCTTGCTAAAAATAGATTTTGCATCAGCCTGGCATTTGGAAGAAAGTTACAAGTCCTGGAAACTTCTGGTAAAATTATGTGATTTTCATTATCATGTCCTCCTCCAGGAAAAGAATGTCACATGGTCAAGATCTTAGAAATATCTTTCAAACGCAAAGTTTACTATATGAATTTCTGTACCAGGACAAGGTCGGGCATACTTAGTATTAATCTCAGTTACACTGCCATCACAGCGATTTTCTTCGGTGAATGTTAACTTAGAAGTATTTTAATTAGACCTTTTGAATTTGTATATTAACTACATGCAATACATTCTATAGAATTAACCAAAATTGTTAGAAATAATAACAAAACATCCTAACAAAAGACTTAACTGTCATACCATGTGACTGATAGAACTGAAATCTCATATGGCAACACATTAATATGTTCTTTTATGTTCTTATTCCATGTGCCAAAAACCAAGGCTTTAGGTAGACATTTAACCTGTATAGGAGGCCCATCAACAGTCAACTCATAGGACTTTTTTTTAAATTGACCAAAAAATGAAAATATGGTTTGACTAAAAACAAAAACAAAAAAATAAATGAAAAATAATTTATATTAATTGTGAATTACACAAAATGGGTGCTAGAAAAATACCCAGTGAATGCCTGTGGCTTGAGAGATGACTTGTCTGGGGATATGTTTGCATCGAGTCGGCGCAATTTTGTTCCTTTGGTCCTCACCCCACCCCCGCCCACCAAAAATTGCTTCCTACGCCCCTGTCTTTGGTATTTTACATCACGCCTAGTACTTATGTATTACTTATATTGTGGCAAGTGGAAATGCAGAAGAAACCAGTGCAAGCCATTGGTGAAGGTTTTGTATTGTTCACCTTCGTCCCAACCACTTGAAGTTGGGCTGGGATTCAAACACCAATCTCAGAGGTGGGAGGCGAGCGTTTTACTATTGCGCCACAGTGGCCTTTTGATTAATTTCAACAAGGGCCTAGATTCACGGATTGTTCAAAGCAATATAGTTTTCATGCATTTTAATTGATCAGTAATATTGGAATATTTTTTGCCTTGTATGTATGTGTCCTAATGCTTAATACCTTCACTGTGTAGTTTAATATCTCCAAACAGGCTTCAAAGCGGCATAAACAGGAAATATCTACTGTTATTATGTTAGCCACCCAGTATCACTGATACAAAATACGTATGCCTTTGTAAACTCGTTGTTGATTAGTCCATTGTGAGTTCAGGGTGTTTACTTGAATTATCGCCCCTCTAGAAGGATAATCGGTCGCAGCTGTTTGTCATGCTTACACATTTACTGCTCCACATCATAAAATGTTTTATTTTTGATGGTTTTACGTGAAGTTACCTGGATTTCTTTGTATTGAATGATATATAGCGGGCTATAACTGTAATTTACCCCAAAAAGAATTAGAACAACAAACATTTTGAAATACATTTTAAGGGGCGATAATATAATTTCTACTTGAAATCATCACCCCAACTTCTCCGAATATGCATACAAGAATTCTTTAAAATGGTTAATCGATGTCTGACGCTACTTCAATCACTTTGTATAGTATGCAGAGATGCACGATTGTAGTTGATCACACCCAACTGACAATAAATATTCTGTGTTCCTGTTTGTGCCAAGTTGAGGCATGTGCCTAATTATGCCAGGAGGCATTATAATTGAAGTAGCTTGCTTGTGTGCCTGGTTACAGATGCAAGTTTATTATGGCCAAGGACTGTCTGGCTTTGAGGTGAAATGTACTGCAGTAAACTCCAATGAAACCTCCATTGTCAGGTATGTAAAGTAAAATGTTTTGCTGGTCGCCATAATTCAGCCAAATCTGAGCACAAAATATTTAGTTTTGCTATGTATACATCAAAATAATAATATATTTTGAATTAAACTATAAATTGTCACATTCAAAACTTGTATAAAGTCCTTAAGACCCTAAAAGTGCTGCCGTTGAGATGTATGTTAAAGTGTGGGGAATGCGATTTCTGTCTAATCTAATCTATTGCTTTGCAAAAGCAATGTCTTCCCCACATTGGGGAACTCAGTGCACTAAATTAACAAAGGAATTAATAGAAAACAAGAGCCAATGGGGTGTTTAAGATCAGTAAGCCAAGCTTGTGGCTGTAAAAGAAGGGAAGGGGTGAGTTTGGATATATTTTCTAAAAGATGGTTCTGAGGGATTTTTTTTCTTACATGAAAAAATGAAGAGAGTTTCACTTGGAACATTTATTTCAATTCCACTCTCAATGAAGATATTAGAGGGAACTATATTACACCACACTGCAGAGTAGTCGTGTTTAAAATTTCTGATACCCATTTTCCATTTTGTCGAATGGCTGTCACAAATATCAGGAGTTGAATGCTTCCATAATACTATTAATGGACATTAGCCTGTGTTTACAGTGGCTTTAGCATATGGTTTGCTATTGTTCCTTAACACTATGATTCGAGCTGCATTTCCTCTTGGATTTTCAATGTTTTAGGGATGTTTGTAGCATCGTTCAAACTACAGATTTCACTGATCTTTATCTATTTTTGTTATCATGAGGCATTTTTAGTGTCCCTTAGTAATTCTTTGTTCCTTTGATCTCTAAATTAAATGTCTAACATCTCACAACCCCCAGAAGTACCAGAAATAGGTTATTCCTTACCTTCACAAATTGTTACCTGTGGGAAAACCCCTCTTTGGTGCTTGGCACGGTGTCAAGAGTAGGTCCCAAAGATTGCCTTCTCAAACCTCCCAATTCCACATGAATGTGACCTAGTCCAGAATTTTGTATAAACATCTACCAAAAAAATATTTTTGAAAGTCATTCTGGGCAGTGGGACAGGGCTCTAAGGACAGGAATGTGGATAACAAGGGGGATGTAGTGTTAAAAGTTATTTTCACTGTGAGGACCTGGAATCCAATGAACTCTCTGAACTCCAGCAAAGCAGTTGTATTTTGTCTTGTTTCTGACACCTGGGTTTCGTTTGGACAGCCCATTAGGAATTTGTTCATTGGTGCTTTGATTTAAACACAACCTATATTAATTCAAATCTGTTAGGTTTTTTGGCTATTGTTACAGTTTTATTATAAATGACCAAGAAGACTTTTGGGCCTGGCAGGACTGTGACCCAGATTACTACCTGGTGCAGTTTCAACTGAAAACTGAAGCAGTATCTCCGGTTTGGTCACACTACGACATGTACTATGAGCACTATGGGGTGGATGAAGTCCACATGACATGCAGAGGGCCTGGTTTATCAGGTAAAGGCTTGTATGAAACAAACAGGATCAGACAGGATCCAATAAGAGAAGCCCAGATACTCTTAAAACAGAAGACACTGGAGAAAATAGAAAAAAATTCAATCAGTCCATTAATGAGGTAGTGTTCTGTTAATATTAAATGGACCTTGTGTTGTATGCTGACTAACCCTTGGGAAAAGTTGGAGAAGCCTTTAAAATGGGAATTATTACGTGCTATGTTCTGACCGTGTTTTGTCAATGGTGCTTGTAGACAAGGTATGCTATGGCAATTCCAAGAATATTATCGGATTAGAGTCTACTGCTCTGCTTTGTAATCCAGTACAAAAGTACAAAAAAAGTTTATAATTAATACAAAGTCTGGCCCAGTTAAAAACCACCGATACACAAATAATTTCTTACAAGCAGTCTGGTGTATTGTTTTTTTTGTCAGTATAGTTTAGAATTGCCTTTCCTGTTAGATATTTAATACATGGCGTCCTCTGATCTTTTAAATGAAAAGTAATGTAGTAAACTTTCATATTGCCTTATAATTTTTCCGAATGGAATTTATTTGCATCATAACATTCTAAAGCAAAAGTCTCAATCGGGCAGTACAAAGTAAAGGTTACATTTTACACATTTAACATCATTCTTTTGGTTTATATCTTGACCTTACAAGTGACCCTCTGATACTAATTTTTGGAAAGGTCTGTTACTGTGGCCATTTTAAATTTTGGGGAAAACTGAAAACCGTTTAGACTATGGGATAGAGTTTAAAAGTTTAAAAAATAACATATTACACATAAAAATTGATTTAAAAAATAATGATTTAATGGCCATTTCTAATACAACAGAATCGATATGGCGGCCATCTTTGCTCAAAGATTGCTCAACAATGCCAGAGTGGCACCCATCAGATTATTGAACTACGCCCCCAAAGAATAGTTTTCAGCAAAAAAATCCTTGTACATACTAAATTTTACGCTTTTTTCAAATTTTTACTGGGCTATTGTTTCTGTTTACAAAGCATTGTAAGTTTTTTAACAGTTTGGGCCTAAGTTTCAAGGCTTTCAGTAGCAAAGGGTCACTAGGATTCCCTCTCTACAGTCATAGATTTAAATGAATTGCCAACCTGTAGGATAAAGATCTGAATGACTTCTCTCATTAAGAAACGAGCTGTTAAAAGCGCTGTAAATACTTAATCTAAAAATTTGGATCAGAATTTTGAGGTCCCTGATCCAAAACTCGTATGTTCTTCCTTTGACCATTTGACCTGATACCAACCAGATTTACAGTTTTGGCACTGACCACTGAGGCTTAAGGGAAATCATCTGAATGGCATAAATTTTTTAATTTGATAACCAAGAAAGACATTTTCATACAGTCTGGGTCTAAAGAACAAGTCTTATAGTCTTGTATTTTTTGTTACTGAGGGTTGAGTTTTATTACCTCAAAACCAGCAGAAGCTCTGTAAAATACATTTCCAATGAAAAACATGTTTTCTACAACATATAGAGGGCCATTATGGCGCAGTGGTAACACACTCTCCTCCCACCTCTGAGGTCGGCGGTTTAAACCCCAAACATTATGTGGGATAGATGGTAATTTCTTACCGATGATCGGCAGTTTACAGTACAGAATCCTGACCAACTGTATGTACTGGTTTCCTCTGCCAATAAAACCAACCGTAGTGATATGACCTATGCAGTGTTTAAAATGACATTAAATCCCAAATACATAAAATATATATGAGATGTAAGTAGGTAAACCAGTTTTAGAAAAATGTACGAAAAAATCAGCACTACATTGCCTAAAACAGGCAAACTTTATCCGAAGTAACAGGGAAGGAAAAATTGTTCCCTGGCCTGTGTTGTCCCTGTGGTCAGGTACAGTATGTAATATGTTGAATTATAATATCCATATAATACTCTACTCCTAGGAACTAATGAGATGCTGCTGAGCCCAGACACCACATCGGATCATGGAATCCCATCAGATAATGCAGAATGGGGAACGGAGAGTGATGCTTGTCCAGCCGGTGAAGTGATCTGCGGATTTGCCCTGAAAGTCTTCTCTGATGTTTACTACTATCCAGCCGTTGCCGTATCTGATTTGATGTTCAAGTGTTGTTACTTGTATTAATGGCGATGAAATAACAAAGAGGGCCTCTTGTAAACTGAATGAATATAGACTTAACAATGGTCATAGTAAATAAACTAGTAAATCATAGGATTTCCCCACTGGGAAAATATGCTTAATAAAGATTTCTAAAGCTTGGTTAGTAATTTTTTTGTGATGGCACATATGCCTCAAACATATTACTATTACTTTCAATACAAATCAAAGTAATGTATTTACATAAATATATCTGGCAGTTTTTGTGCAGGATGCCTCAAACTGATTTTCATCAACTGCATATGGCACTACAGGAACAATATCAATAAAGTTTGGAAATAGAGAAGTGACATTTAAAAGAAAAGATATCAATTTTAATGAAAATCACCCACAGATTTGCAACAAGGGGTTTTTGTCCAAAGTATACACTAACTGGTGCAACAATATTAGTATAGATTACAAAAAAAACTGGTCAATAATAATAACCCGCCTTAATAATATGAACTTGAAATTTATACAAATACATCTGATGGATGATATGTTTTAACGTGTGTAAAATTCTAGCCAAAACATTCTGATTTAAGTTCTTTTAACTTTTTATTTAGGCAAAGCTTTCGGGAACTTGACAAATGTCGAACTGAACAATATTGAATAACACTTTGCCCAAACCTCGCAGTACCTTGTACCAATATATGATGTTAGAGATAACAATTTTTGGTTTTCAGTAATAAAACCCTGAGGAACAATGTGTTACAGTCTCTGTACCACTTATATAGATGAGACATAAATCAGTTTCTATGTGACTATATCATTTGCGACTGAAATGCGAAGCACTTGTGCACATCTAAAGTTTATGTTGTCTGATGTATGTTAGATTTACCTGTGTACAAAAGTAAAATTGAGGTCATCAGTGGTCTAGTTTAGCAAGTTTGCTTTCTAATCAAGAGGCTGTCACCTCTGTGTTGGTTTAACTCACACAAGTGGCAATGCTGATGGGCTGTCCCAAATCAACCCTGGTTGGCCAATGGGACGTGAAATTTTGCCAATTATGACTTTGACTAGAGGAAGATTTTTCCGGAAATCGACTTGATTTGAGCTTCAGTGCAAAGGCTACCAATCATAAGGTCTTGTATCAGTTTCAAGATGGTTTCATAGCCTTATTACAACAGTCAAGAATGATGTGCATAAAATAGCTTGAACCTTATGTTCCTTAGATTTATAATCTTGCTATACCACATGGTTGATAAGATACAATTTTTTGAAGGTATTACATATGAGGATAATTACTGATAATTTTATACAGCCAGACAGCTTTTCATACAGCCAATCTCTGAGTGATTTAAATCATCCACCTAGGATGGATCTGTACACCAAAGTTGAGGTCGATTGATGTTATAGTTTTTGAGTTATGAGGGCAGAAAAAAATGTACCGACAGAATGACAGAGAGACAGAAAGACAACACGAAACTGATTACAATAACCATATCTTATTGTAGAGTGTTAACTAGAAATCACTCCTAGAGTGCAGGCCTCCGCCTGAGTAGGCCTGAGTGCCCACCATGACCATTTTCATCTAAACCACAAAGCAGAAATAACTTAGGATTCATTGTTGAACTTAAGCGTATGCTGTGGATCATTCCCAACATTTAACCACTACTTCCTTTGATCAGGCCTTCCCCACATAAAAAGGGGTCATAAATATGCTTTCAATAGTTTTGGAGTAATCATGAATACAAGCACAAAGATAAACCGACAAAAGGATGCACCAAACATAAAACATTATATCCTTCACAAGGGTAAAAGGTTGAAAGCAAAAAGTGAACCCCCCCCCCCCCCCTCAGATGTGGACGAAAAAATAATATATCACTCTTGCAGATGAACAATATAAAACTCGTTCTAAACACTTATATTATATTATCATCCTTATGAGTGATATATATGTATATTTCTTTTTTCAATTTATTTATTTGAGGTTTTACGTTGCTTTCAACACTGTACAGGTCATATCACGATGGGTAGTTGGAAGGGCAGAGGAAACCAGTACATACAATTGGTCAAGGTTCTCTGCTGTAAACTGCCGACCATCAGCAAGCAACTTACCAGCTTTGCCACTTGAGGTCGGGCAGGGGAGTGAACCCCAATCTCAGAGGATGGAGTCGAGAATGTTACCACTCTGCCACCATTGCCCCCCCCCCCCCCCCCATATATATATTTCTTTGTATGTGTCATTCAGAAAGTTAGTCTATTGTAGTTTACATTTTCTCTGCAATCAACTCATTCTGGAGTAAAATGTAACACAAAGGTGCGTAACCACAACTAACCTTTGTAAGCTTACATTCTTTTATTTTATTTATTTGGGGTTTACGTCGCTTTCAACACTGTACAGGTCATATCATGACGGGTAGTTGGAAGGGCAGAGGAAACCAGTACATACAGTTCATCAGGGTTCTGTACTGTAAACTGCCAACCAATGGCAAGCAATTACCAGCTTTCCCACTTGAGGCCGTGCCGGGAACCGAACCCCAGCCTCAGAGGTGGGAGGCTAGGTAAGCTTACTTTCACCAAGGCACAGATTAGGGTGGTCCATGTCTATAAGCTTCCTTGGAAAAATTATATACTTAGTTTTAAAGGCTTTTAACAAGCCAGTTTTGGACCAATTTATTTACTTTATTAGATCTGTCCTGAAAGCTGTCTAATATATACAAATAAAACATAAGCAAATAAACAATAGAACCATATATATTTATGCAAGTTAATATTAACATTGCCTACAGTTGACAGATGTCTCATATATTAGCATACCCATATGAGATAATATATCCGGGTCAGAATTTACAGATGCTGCATGTACTATGAATGTTAGCTGGGTCTGACTAGGTATGTGTTACATATATAGGCACTGTATCTGTGCATTATTTAATCTAAGCATTATCTGTGCATATTAACATTTAAACTAAGGGATTTATTGGTTTTTTGTTATTTGGTGCAAATGTTTATTGATCTATTAATAGACTGGGGGGGAATCCATGTAGGCTAACCCGAGTGATGCTATTAATAGACTTGGGGAAACCCTATAAGCTACCTGTAGGTTCTAGAACCTCCTCACTTGATCTGGTTACTGATATCAACTTCAAGTTGGTTCTGTAACATTCTAGACGCTTCCATAATGATATAAAAGGACTGTACATCTGACCACAAGTGAACTTAGTATTCATTCGCTGTAAGGAAGGCTACATGTGTCTGAGAACTAATAACAAGTGGATATAAAGTACTTGTGTTGTTGTGAACTTTTGCTGGAGTGAACTTTCTACTGTGTCTGGATGGATATGCTGTACTTTGGATATTACTTATTATATACAGTGTATGATTCTACTAGAAAGTGGATTTACTGCATTTTGGACATTGCCCATATCTTGGAGCAGAAAGTACAGTTGAGCAAACTCTCTAAATATCTCTATACAGACATTGTGTGATTGGATATCAAGAGGATAACAGGATAAAGACATTTTGTGTTATAGGACATTGGACAGATCACAGGACAGATCACAGGACGGATCACAGGACAGACTGCTGGATACAGGGGACAAACTTAACTATCAGTTACAGTGGTCACGTCAGATTGGTTTCATTATTGTATCATTGTGTGTATTATTGAGAGCATACCAGTTGACTGTAATCATTATTTTAATTGCTAAATAAATTTGTTAAGTTAAACGTTTTGTCTTTTCCTGTTGCAACTTCAAAGCAACCGGTAATTGCTACGGTGCTTGCCCCGTGACTGTAACAGTATGCCAGAAAGGAGCTTTACCAGAGAGAAAAAAACACACTAGTTATTTCACACTGATTTTGTATTTAATGGGGGTGTTCTAATTGGATTGACCCTACAATCGATTCTACGACTCTATAATCCATTTGAAAAGTTGGGGATTGGGGACAAAATTCAGAAAAAAAGGATGTGAAAAAATGTGGTTCGAATTCATCTCCCTGACGGGATGTAGCAGATCCTGGCTTGTCTAGAACAATATTCTGACCTGGGGTCGGGGTCTTTTTTCTGCATAAATAGATAGGAAATTATCAGGAAAAGCCATAAAACACTAACAGACAAGCTATATCAGGCCCTGACAAGCCCACCGACAAATCAACAAGACTGGAGTAGTTTCCCCACCCACCCTGACTGGACTCAGGATTGCGAGCCGGAACCAAACCAACACTATATAAATCCCTTCTGTCTGCTGCAACTCATCATTTATCACTGCAAAGATGCCAGCTACACATCAGAGAGACTTTCTACATAAGCTTAGGGTACTTTTGTTTTTATTGAGTTTAATATTTTGATTTTCATTATGATTTGCAGACAGAAAAAGGAAGAATCTGAATCCAGGACCACCACCTGCCCTATCCCCAGCACCTTCACCATAACCACAACCACCACTAATTTGACGAAACATGCCAACAAACAGACCCCTGGGTCATGTCCTGGATATTTCCCAGATACGAAAGGGAATGCTATAGAACCCTCCTTGGCTGACTTAATACAGACCAATATCCCAGGATACCAAAATTTCATCCGAATGCCAACTGCAGGAGATATACACCTTGCATTACGAAGAATATCACCAGTTTTAGGAAACTATAAGAAGTACAATTGAAACTGGCAATGACGCTGAGACACCTGACAACAGGAGAAACCTACACATCTTTGCAGTATCACTGACTTGTTGGCCAAACCACCATATGTAAATACTGCCGCAATGTCTGATGGGCCATCCTTGATGAATTCCAGGAAGAGTATTTGACCTGCCCTACTAATCCTGAAGACTGGAAAAGGGTGGAAGAGAAGTTCGGAACCACATGGAATGTCACCCATGCTCTTGGGTTATTAGATGGGAAACATATCAGTATAAAGAAGACAAAGAAATATGTGAGTGAATATTACAACTACAAAGGTTTCTTTTCCTTGGTTCTGATAGCCCTGGTCGATGCAGAATACAGATTCCTCTGGATCAAGTACATCTTCATCAGATGCACAAATATTCAACCACAGCAAGTTCAGAAAGAAGATCGAAGATGGCACCTTGGGGCTTCAGAAACCGAAATCCTGGGAAAGGGAGCTGGATAAATAGGCCCTTTGCCAATTCGACCCTTGGCAAATCGGCCCCCTAAAAAAGTCTGCCCTGAGCAAATCTGCCCCAATATAAAACTTCTGTACTTAGAACTTATTTTTGACAGAGACTGCAGAGACCTACATGCAATGAAACTTGTCAGAATAATTAAAAGTGCAATTACATTGTCTGCACAGCCTCTGCTGATGGGATTATAGCTTTAGTGATCTTTGGAATTTGTTTAGTATAGGGATTACTAGCTGAAATGCTAAACAAACATTATTAGACATTAAAAGCTGATTGCTCTTTTTGATGTCCATGCAGAGGATTATATCATCTCTCCCTTGTGGGCATCAAAGAGAACAATGGGAGAGCTATTATTAATATTAAATTTATATTTTAAATAGATAATATTTTGACTATCATAGATACATAAAACTCACAAGTAACCCCAATGTGGATGTGAAATTGTGAAAAATTACATAAATCATATGTACCCTTATCTATCTACATCTAGGGGGCTGAATTGACCATAAATTATTTGATAGGGGGCCGATTTGACCAGCTAATTTTATTTTGGGGGCCGATTTGACGGGGACTGATTTGGCAAAGGGCCGATTGTCTATGATTCCTGGGAGAGGGAGGAGCAAGATTTGCACTATTTCTTGCTTGGTGACATCACCTTTGCCTTGATGCCATATGTTGTAAAACCCTACAACAGAAGACAACTCACAAGGGAAGAGAGGATAGCAAACTACAGGTTCTCCAGAGGCAGGAGAGCAGTGCAGAATGAGTTTGGAATTATGGCAAGCAGATTCAAAACTTACTAGGCACAATGGAGCAAAGGCCAAAGGTTGCCAGAGTCATTGTGTGGTGTGTGGTGTTGCACAACATGCTTAGGATACGCGAGGGCAGGCAGGGGCATCCAACCTCAACAGATGACATAGCAGCCCTACAAAATGGTGGTGTATATGCCTGATGACAACTATAGGAATCTAAACATCAGTGAGACCTACTAAAAGATTATAATCATCTTGATGCATTAACTGAGCAGAAGGACAGGGTCTGAGATGTGAAGAAGAACTACCCTTATTTTTAGAATTTTATTAGTTCCCCAAAGGTCAAAATTTTAAAAGGTTAAAAATCATTCCCAAAAATGTCAAAGATTCTTAATCGTCATAGTGTTTTTATAAGATTTTTTTTTAATTTGGGGGGACCATAGTTTCAATTTTTTTCTTATTTCTTATTGTTTTGGAATTTTTGTTAAACATGCAGCTAATTAATTGTTTTGGAAAGATTTGGGTTGTACTGAAAGAACCTGTTAAGCAGCAGTTGTCCTGAAAAATATATTTTACAGCAGTGGTTCTGAAAATTACCGATTTTTGGCAAGTGCAGCGGGGGTTGGTTGCTTCGCTGGCTACTGAGTAGGGTCTTGCTGCGTGGTGGTGGTGGTTGGAGGAGAAACGGCATGTTGGTGCAGATCACTTGGTGTTAACAGTTGCGGTGTATCCTTCTGGAGGTAGCTCATGACTGATTGTATATTCGCCAAAATGCTGGAGAGTCCTGAGATGATGTGTGTATTTTCTTCACCTGTGACAGGGGCTACTGACAGTTGGTTTAAGTGCTTGGTTGGGCTGATGGTAAAATGTACCTGTCTTGAGGTGCCGATTTGTTGCTCAACAAGTACATAAGAACTCTGCTACCCTATGGGCTCCTGCTGTCTTCTGGGTGCCACTTGGATCTTCTGAGATAGATGGATGTCCTGGCTTGCTGGCATCTGAGTTTCTGGAATATGCAAGATGTATTACCTGGTAGCTGGTGCTGGCTGCTGATGTTGCAGTAAAGTCTGTGACACATATGTGGAAGAGGCACTGGAGCTCCTAGAAAGTTTAGGTTGCTGGGGCTGACAGCTCATTTCCTCTGCCCTGCTCTGGATCTCACTTAAATGTTTCACAGCTTCATTTCTGAAGATTTTAAATTCTCTATTGTGTAAAGCCTCAACCTCAGATGCTAGGTAGTTGATATAGGCTGTTCTGGTTGTCTCCTGTCTTGGAAAAGATGACAGCATGGTTTCCATCTGTGCAAACTGGTCCATGACACGCTGATCAACTGCTGAACGCTGGGAAACTACACTGTGGCTTTCAATCGATGACTGTTGTGTGGTGTCTGATCACATAAACAACTCCATACTATAGTGTCAGTGGACTTCTGAAGATGTCATGTGCTGAGGCTGCTCCTGCCGGGGTCTTAAAGGCTAAAGATTTGCTGAGGCCCTTCCTTCTTTTTGTCATTTCCCTGGGAGCCAGGCCAGACTTGGACTGGGTGAGTTTTCCGTAGAGAGTCACACATTCCCCCCTCTGGTGTTTATCTGCCTCCCCTCTCTCTCTCTCTCTCTCTCTCTCTCTCTCTCTCTCTCTCCCTCTCTCCCTCTCTCTCCGCCTCTCTCTCTCTCTCTCTCAGCTGGCCAGTGCTTCCAGACAGACGGTAACAGTATAGGACAAGATGGGAACTGACTATGACAAGCCGTAGAAACATGACAGGATAGTTACCAGGTGGGAGGAGCCAAGATCGGGATCAAGAGTCATGGAAGGTTGATGAAATATCAAGTTTTACAGATATCTTCCCGATCCACCATAACAAGCTGGAAAACTAATCCTAACCGACTCTGTAAACATTGCTCCCCACCCATGAAAAATCCATAGTTGCTGACAAGATGGCCCCAGTGGAACACCCCCATAAAGACTACTAACTGGACTTGAAAACATAAAAGGCACCTAAAATTGTTGTTATTTATGCCAAATAAAAATATATTTCTTAAACCTCTACTCTGTATATCAAAAGCCCACGAAAAGGCACGTATTTTACATTTGAGACACATCAAGTGGAAGGTTATCTTGACAAAGTTTGTCCAGTTCTACAGTCAGGGCCATATTGGAATAAAGTCCATAGCCCATTGCCATTTGAGGGAGTCGAACAAACATAGAGGTGACAACCTGTGTCAAGGAACAAAACTTTCTACCAGTTAAGCCACTGAAGACTTCCTAAAGCATATCTTGAAAATCAGCCCAACCCCGTTGAACTTGTATTTTACTTTTGTGGAGCAATAGTTGTATAACAGTGGTTTCATATAAGAATAAACATTGTCAAGATACAAAGAAAAATATTAGTAACAATTTGTAGTTATGTACCCGAAATAAACAGCAAACCCACTATGGCAAAAAATAAAGACACAAGATATAATAAGCCAGTGTTTAATAATATATGAATGCATAAAAACGTTTATTATCCCCTGTGCCCTGTATGTCGCCCGTACAAGGGATATAAGTAGCGGGATATTTTTTTTACATACAGCGGCGCCACCTGACCATGGATAGTTAGTGACAATAACGTCCGGTTTTCCACTAATACCTCGGAAAATATGCAACCTACAAATATGTATTATATATCATTGGAAAGGTCTTTTAATAGCGCATCTGCTGGTGTCATTGCATAACATCCTTACAGAAATGTCTGAGAAATGGCAAGTTAAATATTTAGGTTTTTATATTTACTGGTGCCCTTGTAAACAGGTCCTCCTTTTTCACATTTCCTCTTCAAATATGGATTTATATAGCTTCCAAATCATACAAAATGGTGGATAATAACCAACTTCTATCAACTTTGTGCTTTATATGCATAAAAAATAAATAGGTAAATAAATAATAAATAGGTAAATAAATAAATAACTCATGAAGATTAACAATATGTCATTCGGGAAGTTTTTGTATTGGATTTAATAGTATTTAACCTAAAATATAATCATATGACAGAAACGTTTGTTCAAGTGCAAGTTCCTTTTTCATGTAGCGTAAGAAAATGCATTGTAGTTCAACATCACTCTGTAACCCACCAAGTTAAAATATAACCCTCCATCCGCTGATACATTTAAAATACATTTAGAATGCTAAAAATTATTTCTAGTGGTCTTTCTTCCGTCTGAACCTAAAATAAACTCTCTAATTACTTCCAATTGTAAAAGTTTCCTTATAAAACACCAATTCAGAGTATGAGAAAGATATATTTGTTCTATGAATGTAAAAGACCTCTATGAATTAGCCTTAAGTTGAAATGTTTTGAGTAATTATTTTAAATATTTTGGGAAAATTTAAAATATTGTCTATATCTAATTGACTTTTGCTGTCATTTATAATATTGTCATCTGCTCTGAAACTTTTTCAATAATTTAAAATTACCACTGAAGAGAAGTGTTTCCACATGAAATTTGTTTGGGTTTCGAACAATAATCTGTCTGTATCCTGTATAATTATATAATTACAAAACTGTGCTTTAAATGTCTTTTGACATAATTAACACATGATAATTTGGACTGTGTGCTTTAAAATTGCATATAATGTATATTTATTAATGCACAAAAGCCAATTCACTCCTGAGATAATGATAACATTGAGAACTCAATAATTTAACGCAAATACAGTTTACGTTTTATAGCCAAAGAAGTTCACGCAAAGTATTAACAATATGCTTAAACTGATTTAACCACAATGTCACACATGATATACAATATGGACACTACCGGAAGTGACCATTTTGTGTTAGTGAGGATGTCAAGTGTCCCTGTAATTATTTGGAAAGTATCACTTTTCTCTTTCCAGCTATAACTCGGGGTAACATGAACACAATATCTTTATTTGTGCTTGTTTGAAGGGTGATAACATAGATTCCTATTGTTAAATGTATACATTGACACAAGTAAATGTTACCAATATACTTTACAGGCCAAAAACGCAAATCAATTAATCCCCCATGTTGGTTTTGAAGGATCAAAATGATGGAGACAGTGAAATCATTCTGTCAGGCCTACTCTGCCTGATGTTATGAGAAGAGGTGTACACAGGTAAATATGTACCTAGATATTTAGGATGTCCCATATGAAAGCATTTGTACACCAGACACCAGTGTAGCTATTCAAAAAATGGAGAGGTTGTTCAGTAGTGAGCCAGTGTGAACTTTAAACCATGGGTGTTCTGCCATATTACAGGTGGTATAACCCAAGGTTATAGGGCACTTCCTAAAAGTCGGACAAAAACGGAGATTCCATCGCCGCTCGGACTGATAGCGGCGACGTTAATTTTAATTGAGAAGAAATGAGGAAGGGTAGATGGCCAGCGGTGATAGCGGCGACAGTCCAAGTAATGCGGCGATAGCGGCAAAGGAGGGGGGGGGGGTGCAATGGCCAGGAGGTATTTTATTTATAAAGTACTCCCACTTGGAGCCTCATGTTTTCTCAATAACATTAATGTAGCATGCGGCGATGGCTTTCCTGTCCAACTTGGAAATGAGGAGGGGGTGTGGGGCGGCGATGGCCGGGAGATATATTTATATATAAAGTACTGTTGGAAAGCCCCCTTCTGGAGCCTCATATTTCTTCAAAAGCATATGCTGAATATTGGGTGTAACACTCCACGTTGGGATCTCTGTTAGTCTATAAAATATTTCTAGAAAATCCCCCATCTGGAGCCTCATATTTCTTTAATAACAATAATGTCCTGGATGGTGGGCAAAAAATAATGCAAGAAAACCCCCGCTTGGAGCCTCACGTTTTCTCAATAACATTAATGTAGCATGCGGCTATGGCTTTCCTGTCCAACTTGGAAATGGGGAGGGGGTGTGAGGCGGCGATGGCCAGGAGGTATTTTTATATCTATGAACTACCGTCTGATGTTGACATGTGAACTTGTGATACAGTGGCCCACCATCTCCCATTCCTTGAGTGTACCCCCCCCCCCCCCAAAAAAAAAAATGTTTCAAATTTCCTCCTCTTAATTTGTAACCATTACTCACAGTCATTCACCTTCAGTCACCGTATCTCTTCTGCCCTATCGCCATCCCATGATACGTGTGTCTCCATCCCTGTCCGTCCGTTTCAGTGACCATCCACAGATAAATTTTTATTCGGTAACTGAAGGCGTGATCCGCAGTTTATATAAGGCTGTGACCTAATTCTAGTTCTCGGTAGCACAAGTTCCTTCAATAGCAAACGAAGGTGAGTTGAGGTTAATGGAGGAAGCATCTCATTCACCAGTGTTTGTTCTACTGTCGTCCTACTGTTATTGATGGTGACATCAATGACCATGTGCGTCATACCTTGTCAAAACATCAACGACGTCCTGGGAGGCAGCTCCACCGCCAAGTAAAACTTCTAACTGCAGGGTATACTACCTCTAATGTGAATGGGGTATTACATGCATATATTGATTTCCTTTAGTCAAAATACCTGGCAAGACTAACCTAAATACATTACAAGGTCTCTGAAGAGAGCATCACAGAAGTAACATTGCTACTATGTATTTAATGCAATGAAGTTTTAGAGTTACTGTCTAACACTCCAACTGTCCCTAAAGAGAGTTACACAAAATTTTCAACTTAAATGACCAGCAAATCTGTATTTATGGTCCAATGTTGTGCATCAGTTTGGCGTAAACACATAGTTATCTGTGTTAAGTTATCTCCTTTGCAACCAAGGACAAAACAAAGAATTCCCTTCACTTTTCAGGAAAACAAAAATTATTTGAACTAACCATGTTAGCTGCAAGGGTATTAGGTACGTAGAGACTGAAAACCATCTAGAGCTAGATATTGCTTTATACACATATTTTCCTCTTTTGCTATTGTATGAAATATATATATCAAGCCTCTTTAATAAATTATTACCTCTCCTAAAAACAAAAGGTATTATTTTCATGACTGTTTGCCTGTTTGGTTCTTTGCAGGATAAGGCAAATACTACTGGTTGGATCTTCCCAAAAAAAACTTCAGAAAAAGGGTCTTTGTCCAACTTACATCCCCATAAAGTTTGAAACTGATCTGAATCCCTTTCTGGATACAAAACATAATCCAGATTTTACATTTACTTTATTATTCGTGTATTGGCGGGGGGTGTGCCCTCTCTGAGTGCTTTTGTTAAATATTCATACCTTGGGTAGAAGCTACATATCAACAATGCATATGAATGTAACAATTTATATTCTGTTATAGATGTATCATTGAGCCGAACTTTAGACAGGACAAATAATTAGTGTTGTCAATTTCACATTTATGTTTGATTTTGAAGAAGGATAAGGTAAAGTGAATTTATTTCCTCGTGGTCATAACTGAATCACCTACATTTATATGCAAAATATAGATCTCAATATAATGCTAGCATTTATTACAGAATGGGCCTTTGATAGAAACTACCATAGCCTTTTGTTTCTAAAAAATCAATTCAGTTGAATAAATTATCTTTTTGTTCAATTTAAACAATAATTAGAGTTAATAAATCATTTAAAGTGTTGTAATTACTCTTCTCCTTTTTCCAACTAAATGACTGCAATTTTTTTACACAGTCAATAAATTTGCCTTTCTTAGGCTTACATTCTGACTTTTTCAGTTGTTTGTTGTTTTTCATCTGATGACTTGTTCTTGTTTATAAATGCGCATGTATATATATATATATATATATGCTGATACTATGATATTGCTGACACACCACTAAGCACTGAACTAAAAGACAATGCAACTCATCTTTCTAACAACGGTGATCTTGTTAGTTCAGACCAATGCCCATACAAGGGATGCTGAAGTATGTCTGGATGAAGGTGAATTGTATTTGGGGAAGGTTAGTACATTGTACCAATTAATACTAAATTTATAGTTTGGATGCTAAAGATTTAAATGCTGAGAATGATCTAATCTAATTGCACCTGAATATGACTTAATCCTTCTTGGAGTAGATTCCTAGGAAAAGTAAAAGTGTTGCCAGAGTTTGCTCAAGTCCAAACCACTGAGCCTCTGTGGAACACTTTTCCCCGGATTGGCTGCTTAGATTATCTAACAGATATGTCGTCACATGTGTAGGCTTTGCCTACTCACAGACTGTCAGGAGTAACAAAGATTCATTATAGAAAGTTTTCTAAATAACTGCATTACTTATGGGGGTGTTCCACTGGGGTCGACCCTATAACCGACTCTACAGGTCTTGGGTTGGTTAGAAAACTAGGGGGTCGGGGAAGAAATTCCAGTAAAAGTGTGTGAACAATATGGTTCGGTTTCACCTCCCCCAGAGGACATAGTGCATACCAGCTTGTCTGGATCTACCTGACTTGGAGTCGGGTTCTTCTCTCCATGAATAGATAGGAAACTAGCAGGACAACCGGGTAAGCCCCTAACAGGCAAGCCATATCAGGCCCTGACAAGCCGTACTGACAAACCGACAGGACTGGAGCAGTTTCCCTACCCACCCTGACTGGACTGATTAATTTCTGCAATCAGGATCGCTAGTCGGGATCCAAGAAACACTAAAAAACCAACCCCTTCTGGCTGCTGTAACTCATCATATATGACTGCAAAGATGCAAGCTTCACCCCAAAGAGACTTTCTACAGAAGCTTAGGGTACTTTTGCTTTTATTGAGTTTAATATTTAATTTCCATTATGATTTGCGGACAAAAAAAGAAAGAATCTGAACCCATTACCAGCTCTTGCAATACCTCCACCACAGCCCAGACACCACCTAGGAGAAGAAAGCCAACGCAGGATGCTATAGAACCCTCCTGGTCGACTTAATACAGACTGATATCCCAGGTTACCAGAAGTTTTTCAGGATGCCACCTACATTTTTTACATCTTTGAGGAATGCATAAACCACCACATCAAGAAGTCAGTCACCAATTTTAGGAAGCCCTTAGAAGTAGGATTGAAACTGGAAATATCACTGACTCCTGGCAACACGAGAAACCAACACATCCTTGCAGTATCACTGACTGGTTGGCTGAACCACCATATGCAAATTGATCCCCAAGGTCTAATGGGCCATCCTTGATGAATTCCAGGAGTATTTGACATGCCGTACCAATCTTGAAGACTGGAGAAATGTGGAGAAAATGTTCAGCATCAGATGAAATGTCCCCCATGCTCTTGAGGAATTAGATGGGAAACATATCGCCATGAAGAAGCAAAAGAAATCTGGGAGTGAATGTTACAACTACAAGGGCTTCTTTTCCCTGGTACTGCTAGCCCTGGTTGACACCAAATACAGATTCCTCTGGGTAGATGTTGGGCCAAGTGGCTCTTCATCAAATGCACATATATTTCACCACAGCAAGTTGAGGAAGAAGATCTATGATGACACCTTGGGCTTTCAGCCTGAACCACTGGCGGATGGAGGACCAGATTTGCACTATTCTTTGCTGGGTGATGGCACCTCGCCTAGATATTGTAGCTTGTTAAACCCTACAGCAGAAGACAACTCTAGGATCAAGCAAACTATAGGATCTCCAGAGGCAGGACGGTTATGGAGAATGCGTTTGGAATCCTGGTAAACAGATTCAGTGTCTTACTGAACACAAAGGCCAAAGGTTTACAAAGACATTGTTTTTACATGTGTGGTGTTAAACAACATGCTGAGAACACACCAGGGCATAGCAGACAGGGCACCCACCCCAGGGCGCCTTTCCTTTGACCTGCTCTGGATCCCACTTAAAAGTTTTACAGCCTTTTTTATAAATGTTTGACAATCTCTTTCTTCTAATGCCTCAACCTCAGATGCCAGGTAGTTGCACATGGCTGTTCTAATGGTTTCCTTCCTTGGTCCGAGAAAAGATACCAGCATGGTCTTCATCTGTCCAAAATGGCCCATGACCTGCTGTCGACTGTGGACCACTGGGAAACTACACTGGGCTTGCAACAACAGCTGTTGTGTAGGGTCTGATTGCATGCTTATCTCTATACTAGACTATACCCCATGCAGATGTTTTGTGTGATTGATATGTGCCTGCCTTTTCTGCATCCTCTGTGTCCATTTCACTGTCACTCCTCTCAGTTCTTAGTCTTTTTTCTGCCACTCTCTCCTCTGTGTGTGACTATGGACTTTCCGCCCTACTGGCTTCCTCCGACAGGACAGTAACCAGGTGGGCAGAGCCAAGGTCGGGATCAAGGGTCAGTGAAATATCAAACATGTTTGATATTTTGCAGATCTACCATTACAAGCTTGGAAACTACAACCGATCCTAACTGATCTAGACATTGTTCCCGACTCTCAAATAATCTATAGTTACTGACAAGACGACCCCAGTGGAACACCCCGATAGAAAATTTTGATATACAGCAAGCAATGCTTATTGTTCACCAAAGTATATTTTGATAATCAAACCTATTTTTCACGAATATGTGTATTGCTTTATTGTAGAGAGTAAAGCAAAGCAACCCGGTTGACAAAGCTTTGGCCACCATAGCAAGATTGAGTAAGGCTGTGGACCAGCTAGAGATAAAGGTGGAAAGTCTAATACAATTCAGAACTGATATTGCATCAGGTTAGTATTTAAAAGAAACACTGTCAAATTTAAATCTGTGGGAAAAAATGCTAACCTTAAATCTGAAGCTGAGACACATCGTTTCTGTGGAAAGACCGTAGACTTTAAATTTTTTATCAAAAATATGTGATGTTACATGATTAGAGCTAGGCACAAATTCAATATTTTAGTTTATGCAGTGGCAAAATTTTAGTATAAATTTACAGAAAAAAACTGTTTCATTTAGTTTGGGTTTTCCTGCTGTTTAATATGGAGGAGGCTGGGGGTTGCCACTTTAAATGACATGATAACCATAGAAATCCGTGTGTTCAAGATTACAAGAGTCTCCACGGCCTGGTCATTTACAACAATAAGCTTCATACAAATATGTATCAAGTATCAGATATCCAAGTGCTTAATCTCTTAAATAGGAGATTCTAAGGTACAACATCCGAAACATAAGATGTAAATCATGACACGTGATAAGGGTTTTGACCAAGGAGACTATCGATGTTTAGTAGTTGAAAACTAGAAAGGAGAAGAATGTTAATCTTGCCAAACTGGTCATGTGGGTAACTGACTCAGAGGAAATTTGACTGCACCAGTCAATACCCATTGTACTAGCCCCTATACAAAACTTTATATTCTAAGTTGCATGTATTTGCCAATTAATTTCCATTTATATACAGGAGGGGACAGCATTTCTCAGTGGGCAGCATTTCGCCAATTTCTATTGTACTTCATTTAAAACCAACATCTACCGTGATACTGATGGAACAGAATAGCATAGCAAATCTAAATAGATTTTAGAACTGACAGTATGCAGGATTATAAAGATTAATTTTAAAAGTTTATACGCAGTGAAAAATATGATCAACACACTGCCTTTGACTGATGCAAAGAGCTGTCTGTTCACTAAACTGTGTCTGGGGTCAATATAAGTACTATTTATAACTTGATCATATGCTAAAACACAAGGAAAAGAATTGATCTTCAGCTTTAATTATTGTATGCAAAGTGTTTTACTGTCTTTGTAACTTTTTGGGAACAGTATAAAATAATTGGCAAAATGCTGTCCACTTTTCTACAGCCCTAATTTTATTACCATATGAGTTCTATTGATGTATTTGTACTTATCACAAAATATATTTTAGGGTGCTACCATCCTTTTACAGTTTGAGGAATCTCTTTTCATTCTGATAACTTTCATATACACATGTTGCACATTTGTTTTCAAGAAACTGCATTTTGGAATTTTTACGGGTGAATCGCTGCCCCCCCCCCCCCCTCCCTGTATACATATATATGCTTTGGGCTATTACATATAACCAAAGTGTTTGCAAACTATGATATGCAGTTATTGGTTACTATCCATCATTCCTCACGGTTTCTGTGAGCCCCCACCCCCACCGCACCCCACCCTGAGGATGTGTGAGAGCTGCATTAGTTCTAACAACAGTAAACTTTTACCAAATTTTTTGTTTGTCCATTTGTCAGAAAACTGTAACATTAGTTGCCTGAATGGTGGATCCTGCACACAAACATTGGAAGGTGAGACGTGTATCTGTATGGCAGGATTCTCCGGAGAAAACTGTGACAAAGGTAAATAATTTAATTCTATTACATTTTTCTGAAGTGTAGTATTTGTCCAATAAACCTTCTTACAAATATATCTTCATGTGGTTAAGCCAACACCAAGACCAACCGCATAAACCTAAGTCAGACAGATGCAATTAGTGCACAATTGAGATTCCCAAAGATCCAACTGCATGCACACTACCACCATAGGCTCCTCTGATTCTTAGTGTTATTATCCAGTAGGTAACCAGAATTCTTACTGTTATTATCCAGTAGGTAACCAGGATTCTTACTGTTATTATCCAGTAGGTAACCAGGATTCTTACTGTTATTATCCAGTAGGTAACCAGGATTCTTACTGTTATTATAAAGTAGGTAACCAGGATTCTTACTGTTATTTTCGGATTCAATTCAAGCAACTAACAGCTTTCCCACTTGAAGTTCAGGCCTGGAGTCGAAGTCTGATCTCAGAGGTGGGAGGCGAGTGTGTTACCTCTTCGACAAACTCTCATCTTGAAACATTATATATTCAGCTTTTGGGCTCCAAACATTGGAGATAAAACGTCTCAAATTTTCAGTGACTTTCAGTATATCAGTGTCATCACCCATTAGTTAAGAAACCCAGGGATAATAAATACTGCACCAGTAGAGTGTATGAGGTTTATTGTGTGTTACTGAGTTATGCACTTTTAACCATTCCAAATAAGCTGAAGTGTAAACCATAATGCAGTCTTCATGACCTTATGCCCCTGTTCCACCAAAGGAGTAATCCCCTTATTCCTTGAGAGTCTGTAATATAAATCTGAATAATTGGCTGGAAAATTTGCCTTGTCAAAATTATCAAAACTGTCTCACCAATTCTGTTACTCCACCGTTATCAAACAATTTTTTATTGAATGAAATATAAACTTTTGAACACTCCGTTGTTGTATTTCACACAGTAATTACAGAATTCATTGCATAAAAATATCCCAACCCAAATAAACTATGTAGTAATTGAATTTTTTAAGACATTGGGCCACATGCTTCAGCCACCTTAATGGTGAGCAATGGCATCAGAGGAGGAATCTGGAGTCCTTTGGAATTTTGTCCAACCGGCTCCCTGGCAACTGGGTTACGCATCAAGGTAAGAAATAAGAGTTCAAGTAACAGGTAACCTTTTATTTATCTCTTAAAAGTGTTTTAGTTTGAAGACTCACAAGGGTCTGATATGTTGCAATCAATTTCCTTTATACTACATTTGTGTGATTTGGTACAGTTTCAGTATCACCACTCAAATCGTCCTGTGAAATCTTCTTACAATCTATAACTATTGTTTCCCTACCAAATTTATATAGTTATTTGCCATCATTGGAAAAATACTACATTTACACATAATTGCCATTAGTTATTACATTATATCGTTTCATATATCATTTGGGAACCTTTTGAGAAACTTGCAAGCCAACTGTTATTGCTTTTTTTATTCCATTGCGATCTCTTTGTTTATTTCAATCATGATCTAAGTGATCAGTCTTTCCTCGTAGGATCACTTGGTGTAATGATTTTAGTTACACGAACGAGCACGATCGAATAGAAAATATAACTTCGGATTAACTTAAATCTGTTGCAATCGAATACGGCTATTTTAATGCATTCCTTACCAAATCTTGCTGTCTTTTGGAACAAATTACCCATCCAACCCCAATAAATGCCAAACCTCACTCAACCACTTGTGAACATCACAGGACTACTTCAGGATTACTTTGGTATACATTGTACCCCAGTGGGAAGTAGCCTGGGTAGTTAGGGGCCTAACATGACAGTGCCTGATTTATACACAATTTGAGGGGTGGGAACTTTATACTTGTTTGAACATCAATGAACATCAATGTAGGCCAATGCTTTTTTTGGCCAATGAATCAACATTTAATTATTTTGTTGATGATTGAAAGTCTAACTGTCTAATTTGACAGTATCTGACTTCATTATAACAGTTGAGTAAATTAGCTATTGGAGTTAATACTATTGATATTAACATGTTAAAACACTCTCCACACACACTGGTGTATCACATTGTTAATTGAATATACCAAAAGATCTTGTCTTGCCTGTGTTCTTTCATCTAGTCCCTAGCTCAATGGATGAAATACTTTAAGTGTGTGCAAATGTTATTCTGGTTTATGAATGGGACATGAAAACTAGGTCTTTTGTTTATTTATTTGGGGTTTTACGTCGCTTTCAACACTGTACAGATCATATCACGAAGGGTAATTGGAAGGGGAGAGGAAATCAGTACATACAGCTGGTCAAGGTTCTGTACTGTAAACTGCCGACCAACGGCAAGCAACTACCAGCTTTCCCACTTGAGGCCATGCCGGGAACTGAACCCCAGCCTCAGAGGTGGGAGCCGAGAGTGTTACCACTCTGCCACTGTGGCCCCTACTAGGTCTCTTGACCTTGGATCTTATCTCATAGGCTTTGGTTATGACCTGTACAGTGTTGAAAGCGACGTAAAACCCCAAATAAATAAATAAATAAAACATAGGCTTTGGTTATTTATTTGTTGTTTTATGTCGCGTTCAACAGCCAGGGTCATATTGCGATGGGTAGTTTTACAGGTGGAGGAAACCAGTGCATACTGCACTGTAAACCACCGGGCATCGGCAAGTAACTAGCAACTTTCCAACATGAAGCGCCCGGCCCAAGATTCGAACCGGCGGCCTCAGAGGTTGGAGGCAAGAACTCTAACCACTACACCACCGAGCCCTCGGCTTTGGTTAGGATGCACAGTTAGGTTAGCCCACAGTGGTGCAATGGTAGCACACTCCCCTCACACCTCTGACATTGGTGGTTCAAATCCCGTACCTTATGTGGAAAAGTTGGTAGTTGCTTACTGGTGGTTGGCAGTTTCTATACAAAACCTTGACCAACTCTATGTTCTGGTTTCCTCTGCCCACAAAACTACCTATCGTGATATGACATGTACAGTGTTTAAAGTGACGTACAACCGTTCCTGGTTATGAAACGTGTATGGTAACTGTTTTCCAGTGAACTGGTTATTTTTACAACTATTAGTGCGTGTGTTCTTGCTAAAGTCATATTTCATCATATTTATAGGCCAATGAGAGATCTTCTGTGGCCTAGTGGTTAGCAGGTTTGGCATCTACTCACAGGCTATCGCTTTTGTGTGGGTTTGAGTCCCTCAAGTGGCAATGCTGAGGACCTGTCCCAGTGTGACCCTGGCTGTAGGTCAATGATGTAACACTCAATTATTTTATAGATGATTGAAAATATAACTCTCGTGTTAGAGTGAGCAATTTCATTGTAACAGTTGGGTAAATTAACTATTGTTGTTTAAAAGTGAAGAAATCACATTTCATTAGTGTAATGTGCCAGGCCGTTAGTTATTGATTAGAAAATCTGGTAGGAAAGCCCTGCAAAGAAAAGCTTATTCATAAATAGGTCAGAGTACTATCCTGGGTTAGGAATGGTGACACTGTAAAAAGTCTATTCGGTAATCATATTGTGGTGTTGTAAAATGAATACTGTTTACTTTTTGTATTTTAACCCTAATTTGTCAAAATTATAATGTGGCAAATCAAGGTGTAGTATGGGTCAAATTAAATCTGAGTGGAATAGGACCCATGGGGGCAGATCAGTGTATACCCTGGGTGTCAAGGTGGTGATATGAGTAAGCCTATCCCATTGTCTTCCCATTGTTGTCTTACAGACATCAGTACCAAAAATTGGGGGAAATTACATCTTAAGTAAAGTGTACAGGAAACTAGTTAAAGTCTAACATAAAATTTCAGTCTCCCCCATGCATTTTTTATAGTACATGTATACAGAAAGTGGCTGCACTACAGTCATTAGCGGATTTACAACAATACAGCGTGGTTTCTGCAAGCAATAACTGATGGTAATTAATCATATGGAACAAATCAATTTGATATGGTTTTTTCCAAAACTTGTAACATTAAAATTGTATGGAGGTGCAATGTGTGTCAGTGTATTAAGACAACAAAAAAACAGTCGTGTTTCAGTAATATACATGTATATGTCATGGTAGAAAGTCCAATCTGGTAGAATTTCAAATTCTACCGGTAGAAAGTCCAATATGTATTACTGATGATGCATTGTTGCAATATTATAACAGTTATTAAAACCTGAAGTGAATATTTTCCATGATTAAAGGGAAAATTTATTTTGTCCCAATAGTATAACTCATGTGTTTATATTTAAACTACTGCAATGTCTTATTTAGAGTTGCATTTTTAGAAAATACATTGTCCATTAAAAGCCTTTCAACCCTGCCAAGACAGAGTACACAAAATAGGCATAACAGACTCCACACGGGGGTAAAATTGTGAAAAAAAAATCTTTGAAAGTGGAACTATTTGGAAGGCAATGATAATTAACTTCTGAAATTTGTTGGGGTCAAAACCTATTTTGACTGGAAATATAATAAATAAATTGATCATTTTTCCCAGATAACATCTTACGCACGGGATACTGTGGGAGCCATTCAACTACACTGTACTGATGTTAACACTGGTGAAACTTCAATAGTCAGGTAAGTGTGTATCAGGAATGAATTGCTAGTGGTTTTTTATCAACATTGTTGTTGTTGTTGTTGTCTGAGATCACAGTTCAAATCCCAGCCTGACTTCAAACGGGGAAAGCAAGTAGTTGCTTACCCGTTGTTGGCAGTTTACAGTACAGAACCTTGACCAACTGTGTGTGCTGGTTTCCTCTACACTTTTAACTACCCAACACAAAATAAGATGAGGTACTAGGCATGACATAAAAGGTACTAAATAAATGAATGCAAAGTAATTAATCATCTCACACTAGGATTACATATTGCCTCTAGTTATTCTATCACATATTTATTGAAGACTCAGCTTATAGACTATTGAATATATATAGTTTGCACACATTGGAATAACAAGTATTAGGAATGCTAAAATACCATAGGTGCCTTAGAAATAATAACTAGACCAAAAAACACAGATTTAGCTTGCTGATAGGAATTACCTAAAGGTTCTACAATTCTTGTCCTCAACACACAGACCAAAAAATCACTTCAAGCCACAGCTTGTTCACATGATGTTTGAATTTGTCGGAATGGACTCCCTTACAACATCCAATCTGTGGTTTCACAATCATCATTCAGGTACAAATTGAAGCCAAACCACTTCATTGGAAGCTTACCCTCCACAGTGCTCTCATGTTCCTGGAATCTCTGGTATTGATCTGCTATGTCCCTGGATTTTGGAGTTTTCTTTCTTTTGCTGTGGTACCAACTCTTGAGACTGTGTCATATGACAGGGATTAAGTGCTTTAATGTACTCGTTGTATTACATTGTGTTAGAACTGGTTAATAATGCTTGTATTAATAATGCTTGTTGTAATAATTTAGCTCTAGGACTGCCGGTGAAAACAAATATGGTGAATGGCAGAATTGTGACCCTGACCACTACATGGTGGAGTTCAAGATGAAGACTGAGGGAATGGACCATAAAGTGGTGACAGGCCTTCAAATAACATGCAGGGGGGCTGGCCTGAGGGGTAGATTTCATAGCTAGATTTATTTCAGCGTCAAAACCTATTTTTCTATCAATGGTTCAATACAGGGTACCGTAGTATAAAAGGGTAAGGTACTAACCTCCCACTTTACTCATCCTGGGTTTGATATCCAGCAAAGACCTGAAGTGAAACAAGGCCGAAAAAGTCTTTCAATCTACAGGTGTTAGCTACTAAAGCCGTCAGTAGGGCACTTGACATCAGAGCTTGGAAGCAATTAGAAACACAAGTAGTGCACACTGGAAACACAAATTCCATGAAAGTCTGGAGACACACAAAAAAGTGATCACACACTAGAAGCGTGAGCCCCGCTAGAGCTTGTACTTAAAAAATTCTACACTGAACCTGCTTGTCAGTGTGTGGTGGTATTAAAGTAGAGAATCTTAACTAACAAGTATGGATGACTTCCCTCCGCCTCCTATGCTACCTATTTAAATATTACTTCTGTGTGTTTGGCATGACAATTCACCATAATAGGTAAAATATTCTTCCCTGCTGTAACTCTCTCATAGGCCAGTTGTCAATAAGTGATACCAGTTTCTACATCTTGGCGAATCTGCTGGTTCTTCTCAACTCATTCTTTCTTTGTTGCAGAGGAGTCTTCAAAGATCACATTGTTTCTCACCTACTCATAGCTGGGGTATCTGTAGGATTATTACCAGATATCTTTACTTGTTTGTAGGATATTCCCAATATAATCTTGCCTTGTTGAGGCTTAATCTCAAGACAAAGAACATCAAAGACAATCAAGGAAGTCTGCAATTCTTTTCCTAACCTAACCACACTTTCTCACCTCTTTTGTGCAAATACTGGTGAATTTAAAATTCCATGTCTTCTCCTGTATTCTCCGAGATGATCATAGCAAACTGTGTGTAAAGTCTCAGAATATGTTTATCAACGTTTAGAGATAACTGTGTTGTGTAAGTCTCACCAGACCTTTTCTGTTCCAATTTGGTGACACAGAGAGGCTCAGTTTTTAAAATGAAACCAGGCCCTTACAATTGACAGTCTGGAAATAAATAGAACACTGCTGTGACCCCGAGCTTGAATGTACTTTGCTTTGCCACAAGAAAACCAAATACACACACGGGTGAAACAAAATTGATGAAACTATGAGGAATTCATAGAAGACATGAAAGTGTCCTATAGTGAATAGGCGAATGTGTTTTTTTTTCAAACCTTATCTAACCTTCAGTTATTACACTTCTTCTGTAATTAATACTGCTTAAATATAACATACTTATATGTATGTGGGACTTAAACCTAAGACAAATGTCAGCTGAGTTCAGGCTTAAGTTCTTTTGTGAATCCCAACTAAAGTGCAAAATTAGCTGACAGAAACGTCTTAGACTTAGGTCAACTCTTCAACTTAAATCATGGACTTACTTCCAAGATGTTAGTGAATTCAAAGTTAAAATTTGTTATTTTTTTACCACCAGGAGAAGATGAGGTGTCACCAGAGGTCACTTCTACATCCCATGGTACCTGGGGTTCAGAGAGCAACGCCTGTCCACCTGTTCAGGCAGTATGTGGCTTATCCACCAGACTTGTTGAAAGAGACATTTTATCCTATGGTGATTATATGATCACCGATGTTCTCTTCAAGTGTTGCTACTTGCATGACATAAATCCAAGACAGAGTGAAGAATGAACAGATGCCTTCTTTGAATGACTGAATCAAGAAAAGAAATGGTTATATTACTTATTATATAGATTTGTCTGAAATGTTGATACATGGAAAATAAACAGTTAAACTGGAGCAATTTTGTGTGACTGGGTTAGATTTCAAAAGAAATTTAGAATAACAAAAAGTGATGTCACGAGGCAAAACTTATAACATTGTAACCGGGTCACCAGAAAAAAGCACTCATTGAGCACAGACCTCCACGAAGGGGGTGTGTTCCAAAATATGATCCAGATCTTTCCCAATAAGCAATCACTTCTCCCTTTGGTCGGGCCCTGCGTAAATAAACCAGACTCATACCCCTTTCCATTGATGGCAGCTTTCCTTCTTGCAGCCCCATTAAATACAGTTCAAATAGCCTTATTAATTGTATGGCTTATCTGTTTTAGTCAGACCAGAAGCATCTTTATGGATATGGTGGTCATTCAGAGAAATGGTTAAACATGTTTAAAGTCATCTATGATGGACTATGTGGTTGCCACTAATCTTTTGATATAGCGACTTTTTGGCTACTACGACCTGTCTTTTTCACCCTTCTATAAAGTCTGACTTGCTCACATGTGTTCACTTGTAGTTTGTTAATGAATTAAATTAATTCAATTAATGCAGTCTGGATATTTCACTTTCACTGGATTTTTCACTTTCAATTAATTTCTGGAGCAAAATATTATCAGTTCATAGGTGCTGTTCATAGTGCACTAAGGAAGAACCAATAGGTCTTATGCTCTGTACTCTGTGCTACAGAAACAGCTAATAGTTCCTCATGCATTAGTTATAGGCAAATGGCCAAGAAAGTGCCCAATATTTGAAAATAATGGGCTGTTTCTGAGGTCCACTTTACGAGGCTAATAACCCATTTCAATAATACCCATTCCTTAATTTGTATTTGTTGTAAATGCTGTTTAACATCCTACTTTTCATTCCTATATTTTTTGTGTGTATTTGTGTGGTTTTTTTGTGTTCATTGTAGTTGAAACAAATGTAAAAGGATTTCTGTGGAAAAATATTAAAAAGGCTTCTATATATGGCCAAAATCACAACAACGCCCATTAGTCAAAGATATTGGACACTTTTAACAAAAGAAAAACTGTGTACTTTAACACGGGTTAGAAAGCTAATAAATATTCATGATGAGCATGTATCAGTAAATGGCTGTTTTCATCCAGGGTCAATGATTAAACGTACTATATTTGGGCATACAGTCCACATTGTCAATGCAAAGCTGCCACCTAACCTCCTGAATTCAATCACAAGATAGAGACCACTGCAAATATTTTGACAAAACTTAATTGTTGATTATTGCCGTCAAAATGTCAATTATATAAAGGGAAAAGTATCTCGTCACATTTACATAAGAATCCAGAATATCTTAGATCACGAGTGGCCAGAAACAAATTAACCTGTATACACATTATTTCTCATGGGGGTCTTGCCATTGGCATATTTCACAATAACCTGAGTATGGACAAAATGGGGAGATACTGACAAAGATATTTACTCTTTTGATTCTGTGTTCTCTATGTTTAATTACTTTAATTGTAATAACTTAATACCTAATAGAATATCAAGGATCCTAAGAACCTACTCTGGTCAAAAGCACTGATGGTACATTTATGATGGTGTTTATTTATTTGAGTTTTAATGTGAATGGGTTTTCAATACTGTATAGTCTCTGTCACGACAGTTAGCTTTATGGGCGGAGGAAGCAAGTACATACAGTAGGTCAAGGACCCGTGCTTTAAACAGTCGACCATTGGTAAGTAACTACCAACTTTCCCACAAAGGGTCCAGGGTTTAAACTACAGACATCAGAGGTGGAAGGTGAGTGTTGTACCACTGTGCCCCAGTTGCCCCCTATCAGCTGTTGTGATGATACTTAGTGGACTGTTCCACTTTTGCGATGTATCATAAACCTTACTCCTGATTCTGAAAAATTGGGAATCGAAAAAAGTTAATCTCGTTTTTCTTTTTCATCTTTTTCCTCATAAACCTTCATTGGGACCATCCTAAACATTGCAAACCTATCATACAGAAATCTGCAAAGTTCCCAAAAATTTCAAATGATTTGAAATTCTCGTAAACTGTTCCTGATCCTTATCTGACCTATAAGGAACCCTGGAATTGTATAGCAATCATAAATCTTTGTCTCCCTTGGCGACATTTGAACAATCTGGCCAATAGCAATGACACAAGGACAGACAGCAATTTTTACTCCACCAAGTGATCTGCACCACATTTGGGCCCACAGCCAATACTGACCCAACAGCCAATGCAGGTCCAGCAGCAACATCAACCAGTCCCTTCAACATCAAATGCAGTCACTTCCACAGACACAGCATCACATCACTGTAAGTATTTCCACAGCCCCATGCCCACAATTCCTGTGGATCCGACCACAGTAGCCTCAGCAGACACATCGTTTGGTTCACTCATCCACGCCTTGCTAAACACAGATGGCAGCTACAGGCAGCTCAACACTCCCAGCCACTCCTGACAGAGATCATTCGAGATTACCACGGATGAGATGACCAGTAGCCAACAGCCAGCATTCAGCATGTTCAAATGAAATTTTAAAAACATTCCCCACACTCTCTGTCTTTAGATAGAGATTAAGCACCATAGAAGTACAATTAGAATTAGAAACTTGAACTAGCAATCAGTCAAAAAACTCTTGTGAATTATTAAGGTTCTAGTTATGTATTTTCTGATTTGTAAGAGAGTAGGGATCATACAGCATCACTTGAAACAGTGGACAACATATCATCTTAAATTTCAGTTAAAATGTTATTTTAATACACTTTAAGTGAATAAGTGAAAGAGCACTATTTGAAAATCATATTACATGCTATTGCTATTATTTTACGCTTTTCATACATTAATTATTGCTTCATCTGATGGAAGATTTGAGATATTGAGATATGTTATGGATCTACATGTAGATTTGTGATTTGGATTTAAATTTAAGCTATCTGCCATCCCCTTATGTCTAGAAATGAGATGCCATCATAATTTCCTCACCATTATCCCGCTGCTGCACAATAATTCTTATTCCCTGATTTATTTGGGGTTTTACATCGCTTTCAACACTGTACAGGTCATATCACGACGGGTAGTTGGAAGGGGCAGAGGAAACCAGTACATACAGTTCGTCAGGGTTCTGTATTGTAAACTGCCGACCAACAGCAAGCAACTACCAGCTTTCCCACTTGAGCCGTGCCGGGAACTGAACCCTGGCCTCAGAGGTGGGAGGCTAGAGTGTTACCACTCTGCCACTGTGGCCCCCTTATTCCCTGATACCAGAAAATTGTGATTATGTTTGTCCCAATAGCATAGGTCAACTCACAGGGAAAAACGGAATCTCCTCAAAGTCGCAAGAAAGTCTTTATATGTAAAATTACTTATTGTATGTTATATTTCATGATAGTGGTCTCGATACTATACATACTGCCTCCCTACTTATGTCTGCAGCATAAAATTGCAGTTTAGTATAGATATAAATATTACATTTTAATACCTGCTGTTGTATATAATACATGTAAATACTATTCCTACAGACGAGATTCTCGTATAATACTGATTTATTGTTGGGAGTAGTCAGCAGCCAGTTAATTCCAGAATTTTTTAAAGACTCATAAAAAAGTGAAACTGTTTAGTCTTGGCAGAAGTTTGCACTCTCTAAGTGCCCATTTTATTCATGTATCTTACAACTTTCTTCTGAAGAGCACATCTTTATGTCCATGGCAGAAAGTTTGAAAATATTGCTATCCCTACAAAGAAGTGAAGATGCATGTAAAAAACACAGCCGGATAAAGTCAATTGTTACTGCCCCATCAAAGTCATTCATCGATATTCATGGAGATATCATAGATTGAACTTCTTCATATCACGGAGCCATATCCCATCCCATCTGAATCTCCATTAACCCCTGGCTAACTTTCCTGATTGTTTACTCAAGAAACCATGTTGTGAAGACTCATCATGTGTTGTGTAGCGTGGCTGTTTCTGTGTATTCTTCCCAGTGTATAACTTATCTTGGAGCTGGAGAGGGTGTCACGTTTAGTGTGTTTTAGAGAAGAGAGTTCTTCTGAGGGGGATTTAGTGTAGGCTATGAACCAGTAGACCACTGGAGACCAGGAACTGATTAATCTAGTTAACACCTTCAATGATAACAAAGAGAACTTGTTTAATGTTGGTAATAGTAATCTTAAAAATGTAACTCTAAACACTTTTCTATATTATAGCTTTCTAGATTCTACACAGTGAACTACTAACTATAGACCTATTGTATCAATCATTCTATTATATTCTATTTTGAACTTGTATAGCTCTTAATCTCTGCCAAGGCAAACTCTAAGTGGGAACACCAGGTCTTATTCAATAATCATCATTTCATAGACATAGCCAGGTCAACACCAAGGAGACACCGGGAAGTTTACATGCTAAGGTGGGAAACCCTTATCAAAGAGATAAGACATAGATTTTTCCTGAAACAGGCAAGAGTTTGAGCAGAATGAATATCATCAGGCAGATCATTTCAAAGTGTGGGAGCATCAAAAGCAAAACTTGTGACAAAAGTGGGATTTTTTTTGGATTTGTGTACTGATGGGTAGTATTGAGGAATCTCCAGGAACCTTTTATCTGGGATGTATGTTGTTTATGTCATATCTTCCACAATAAATAAACAGATAAGGGCTTAAATAGCTTGGTTGACCACTGTAAAGAAACTTATAAACCAAAGTGGTAGTTTTGAAAATACAATACAAAAAATTTGACTGGCAACCAATGGAGTTTTTTTGAAAATAGGAGTAACCCGTGAGTATCTATTGCAATTTGTGACAATCCTACCAAGTGTGTTTTGAATACACTGCAGTTTGTGCATGTTGAAACTGGACTGGACTGCTCACCAGGGCATTTGCCGCCAGGACAGCAGCCTCATCTGTCAGGTACTGTCCGACCTCCCTGAGATCACGCATTTGAATTAAGCAAGTCTTATAAATATTGTGGACATGATCCAAAAAGGAAAAAATAGCATCAAACCAGATACTCAGGTTCTTTACAACAGCTGATGGATGTAAGAGTTTACCAAATATCCTAACAGGACGGTAAGAAATTAATTTCTTTAGCTGAGTATGAGATCCAAATATGATGAACTCTGTTTTTTGGGGGGGTTTAATTTAAACATATACTTGACGACATCCATTCCTAAACATCTTGAAGACAAGAATTCAATTTATCAAAGGCTAAGATGGCATTTTTGTAGGACAAATAAGCAAACAACTGAGTGTCATATGCCTAAAAATGAAATTTGCTATTGGCGTACCTTCGAATAACCTTATTCAAAGGACTGGTGTATAGAGAGAAGAGCAGAGGGCCAAGGACAGAGCCTTGTGGCACTCCAAACAGCAGCTCATGTAATTCTGAGAGTGTTGACCCAATTTTAATCGCTTGGAATCAGCGGCTGCGATAGGAGGAGAACCACTTCAGGGCCGTGCTACACACATCAACAACTTAAGATAGTTCAGAAGAATATCATGGTCACTTGTATCGAAGGCGCTCATTTTTAATATGAAGTGGGGCAGTTTCAGTGGAATGACCAGTTTTACGCACTGGTTGATGAGGATTGTCAAGATTGTCACTATTGATGTGTTGCATAAGCTGTTTGACATCAAATCACTCCACCAATTTTGACATTAAACATAATCTTGATACCAGATGATAGTTCTTTAAGTTGTCACTCATCATTTGTATGGTTGTGTGTTTTCAAAAATTTATTCTATTATACAAATATATCAGAACTTTATTCCATTATGCAATATATACCTGCAAAGTAGCAGTTTGTTTTCCATGGATGAACTCCCAGACTGTCCCCAAAACCAAATGCATGTGCACTTTACCATTTTCCATAGAATTTAAGCCCTTTGCGTCTGTATGACAATTGCAATCACCAATCTTCAAACAGATTAAAACCTGTAAATTTTTGTATAAAAAGGAAAGGAAAGCAGTGAACATTATTCATTTAATCGGTTGATCAGTGTTATTATGGTTACAAATTGAAAATTAGATTCAAAATGTATTCATGAAACATTTAACGAAAGCTCAGGATGAGGTTGAAAATTTTGGCAACTTTCTGACATAGCACTTCAGTATGGAGTTCCACTCAATACTTTTAGCACCTGGATAAAGCATTCTGACGCTAGTACTAGTTTAATTTTTAAAAATGTAAAGACATGACTTAACAAATCTCACAATGTCATAATAAAATTAGTTATTTCTTCATGCAAAATAATTGTTGACTTGGAGTAAATTCTAAAATATTTGTATTGTAGGTATTTGCCATTGGTGTATGTTTGTAGAAATAAAATAGGTCTTTATTTGTGTACACCGACTTATAATAACAAAAATGTCAAACTTTTTGTAGCTTTTGTTTAAGCAATTCCTATGAATCACTATTCTGCATACAACAGAAACTTTTTACAGCTAAAAGCTATTGGGTTATTGTAGATACATTTCAGCATGATGTATAATTACCACAAGAAAACTATGGCTTCTACATATCTAAAAGCTCGGTTCCGCATTGAAGCATTTTTCTATAATTTTAGACCAAGAGAGGAATGTTTGAAAGCGGTATAGCTGCTAACTGTGAGAATAGACATAAAATTATTGTTTCATTGCATTTAATTGTTTATGCAAAAAATGATATTTTGCTGCAGAAATTGGTAACTATAATTCTAGATTTGTAAAAAATTGCATATTTCATGCAACTAGACATAAATTAATTTAAATAAAACATGTCTCTTATTAACTCAAACATCAGCTATACATTAAAACACAAAATTATTGCATATGAGCAGTATTAGAACAGTGTCTTCAGTGCTTATAATTTACAAGTCACTATATATTGCACTTTTCCATGTATATCTTAACCCATCTTGACTACACATATGGCTTATTCCACTAAAACTCTTGTCTGTTTCATGAAATGGGTAATTTCATGGATTGGGCGCACATATGCATGTATCTTTGTTCATAAAATATTTTTAAAAGAAATAAAATTATAAAATAAATCATACAAGTCAAAAGAGCAGCTGCAAGATGACATAAAAGCTTACAAGCAACGATTTCATAATTGATTTAAAATAGTCCCTCCCTTTAGATTTATGAACACTATTGCAAGAATGCTGAAACATCTCAAATATTATGAAAAGAAAACATCTCACGGCTAGTTTCTTTTTGTTTATGTAAAAACATTTGCATATTTCATCATCAGAATGTTAATGTTTAATAAAAACATTTAAAACGAAAAAAACAGTGTCAATTTTTTATATTTGTGGAAATGTGAGCCCATGCAATAGTGTCAGGAGAAGTAAATTTTTGCCTAATGACAGCTATAGCACAAGAAGGGAGAGGGCCTCTAAAGGGTGTTTTCCTAGATATCTCCAGCACTAGCTTACAAACTATCAGTATGCAGTATATCTGTATATCTACCATTATATACTCCATCCTCCAAACTTACATCACTATTCTCAGTTCATTCATTTGTAAAAGAGTTGTTGTTAAAAATTCCAAAAGAGTCCCAAATTAATGTAAAATGAAGAAAATGCATTGACATGGCAACTCCTCTCTACATGCATAAAAAACAGACAAGCCAGTACTGTGTCTGGGGATGATATGTGCACACAAGTATGCAACCTGACCCATTTTCTCCCTGTCTGTAGCAGAAAGGCCAAATTAAACAGATAAAAGTGGTGATAATAAATAACTTGGTGCATACTGGCTTGCTTATTTATGTCAGTAGTGTTGCATGAAAAAACACTCTGTTTATCATGTTCAAAATAACCTTGGTAAATATGGTTTCAGTGGCCTTTAAAATTGAGGCTATGGAGCAGTGGTGCAAAACGATTTTGCCAAATATTCTTGAGAGCTATGAACCTAGAAACATTTACAAATGTGATGAGAGTGGCTTCTTTTATAAATCACTGTCCAACAAAACTTTTCTTTCAAAGGTGAAAGGTGTGCTGCTGGGGAACTGTCAAAACATAGATAACCCTTATGTGCAAACATGGGTGTCCACTGCTAATCGTAGCAAAATCTCAGAAACCAAGATCTTTCAAAAACAATGTTACACTGCCTTCAGAGCATAAAACCGATAGAAAAGCTTGGATGACCAGTGATATTAGTGCTGAATGGTTGAAAAAAGCCGGATAGGAAAATAACAACTCAGAAACGAAAGGTAGCCGATTATTGGATAGTTGTGCAGTTGAAACCAAAAATATAATTGGCAAGAAGTCAGTGGAGCTTTTTTTCAACCTCTTACACAGTATTTTGCAAACAGTGTTTAAGCACTTTCATAGAAGCAGTATTGGCTGGAAATATGAATGCATGGTATATGTATACTGGGTGAATTGTGAGGATTTCTGGTCTATCCAGCAGAGTTCCTGAAAATTAAGTGTGATACAAAATTTTCAGGAGCAGTCCCGGAGTTCTCAGAGGGCTACAATGGTTATTGGGGGAACTGTAGGAGTTCATTGTCATCCCTCACTGAACAGAGGGAATGGGAAAGGGGGGATACCTATACTCGGTCATGGTGGAGAACAATCCCTGTGATTGAAACTGTAGTTGTTTTGCATGAAATTACAGTCTACGAAAGTCCTCTTGGGACACATCCAGGTACATTCAGGGAGATCTGGGAGAATATCCTGGAGAACTGAGTGGATGTCCAGGGCAGCATCAGCACCAGACCTCGAAGGATTTAAAAAGCATTGAATCCAGCTAAAAATGATTTGCAATATCAAATCATATTTCATTCGTTATTTCACCATTGGATTCAACCTGGTTTCACCTGCTGATGGTTTTGGCGTGAGTTCAGCAGTTGGATTCAACTAAAACCATTTCAAAATCTACCTGAATTTCAACCAGACTTCCCCCCTTGATTTCATGCTTTTTTCTGGGAGTCACTCTGAAAGCAGAGTTCAAATCCCAGCCTGACCTCATACAGGAAAGATAGTGGTTGCTTGCCATGCATTGACAGAACAGTACAAAACCTCGATCAACTGTCTGTCTTGGTTTCCTGTACCCTTCCAACTTCCTATCACAATATAACCAGCAAGGTATTGGGCATGATGTAAAACAGTAAATAAATAGTAAAAAAACTCATTTCAAAGTACTATGCCTGTTGAGTCGATTCAAACTTATCATATTACAGAGAGACCACTAATTATCTTTTAATCTTTGAGGCAACCCAGCCAGCACTACATATGAGACCAACAAGGGTCCCAAATGGGTTCTTATATGGGACCTTTGTGGGCGCCCTATATGGGCCCCAGTCAGTTTTTGCAAACGGTTTTCTGATGGGACCAATATGGTTTATCAATAAGGGTCATATATGGGCCCCATATGGGGCCTTTATTGTGAAATAAATGGGTCCCACATGGGCCCAACTTGTAATTTGAACATGGGGCCCAGATGGTTTTTGCAAATGGTTTGGTGATGGGACCAGTCTGGGCTCTGTATATGGGTTATATGTGGGTCTGACAAGGGCACTATATGGTAAACTGCATCCAGGTTCTTATTGGTCCTACATATAGGTTCAGATGTATGGACCAGCTCAGTTTTTAAATGTGCACTACCAACACAAGGTCAATTTATTGTTCAGCTCGCATGTAATAGAAGCTCAAAAATGAGTTGATCTGTGTGAACAGTCCGCAATTTCCTTCACACTTTGCCCACATATTCTGTCTAATATTTTAATACACTTTTATGAAGCCTTTGTAAATAATGCACAATACAATCTTGATTCATACTATACTATTATCCAATTTCCAGAATGTAATTCAAATCATTTCAAGTTCAAAATCTTATGATGTACCACATTTGTGTCTAAGCTTGTCTTATACAGAATACAGAAATGTGTATCAGAAACTCATCACTTAATGATTCACCCAAACCCTTTTTCCAGATGGCCCAAGCTAAAACAGCTACATAGCCTTGTCAAGACACAAGTAAAACACATGATGAAATCCTCAGTTAACTGATATAATTAAGCACATGCATTATTTGATTAATAAAGATTTTTTTCATTATGAATCCCCACCAAAAATATCATAATTTATTATTTTAGCCTTATTTACACAATTTTTACAAATTTCATAGATTTCTCACACATATTTATAATCTTTAAATTGTACTGCAATTTGTATCCTAGTGACGAAAGGCTACCCTGTTTCACACCATGGGGTGTTTCCCATTTTCCTAGCACTGCCTCAAAATACTATCTGTGTGAAAAGATAAACATATCTGTACTGCATGATATAGGGGGTTGGACCTATTAATGACCCCTTGAGTTAAACTAAGAGAAACTAAAATTTTACAGAATTTCCACAACTGTAGACTTAGGATTTCTGTACTCTTATACATGAAAAACGTGTTTGTGGTACATTCAGGTAATATAAACCACTAGATTATTAATTAGTGAGATATACAACAAATTTAATGCATTTTTTTACAAAAACTCGACAATACATTTACAGAGCTATAAAATGGCTATTGTATGTGATAATAATGAGGGTCCCTTGTGAGAATATTATACCCATTTTTGACCTTCAGAGGTCCAACCAATATGCGTGTACACTTTTACTTAAAAAGTTTTTGTGTCGAGTTGTTTTTCTCAAATAGGACCTTTTTTATTTTTGGATTTTTTTCATTCAAAATCAGATGAGAAGTTAATAAAGAACACTTGTTATATATATTTACATTTTTCCTCTGGGATTTATATATGGGACCTATCTGGGACCCTTATACCAGTAAATCATCCATAAAAGTCCATTCTGGGGCCCATATTAAACATTGTGATAATAAATGTTTTGTTTACCACTCTTTACGAAGTCCAAATCAACATGATGCCAAATGAATCTATTATTAAATCTGTTTTATTTTCCTTATTTTGTACTATTTAGGGAACATTAAGTATTTTTATATAAATGGGACCAATATGGGCCCCCTTTTGGCATTCTGTGCCCATATATATCCTTTATAGGACCCATATTGCTATTTGCCCGCCTATAGCCCACATAGGCCCCATATGATCATGCTTGCTGGGAAGCCAATGGCAAATAATTATACAGGGTATCACTTCATCTTGAGGCATAGTTTCACTTGTATATTCTAAATGTATCGTCAGCATGCTAGTTTTTTCAACATATTAGCATTTGAATGGCATACATTTAAAAATTAAAAAAAAAACAACAATAATCACCGAATGCAATTTAAATTTTTGGTAATACCTTACTACGAGTTTCAATCAGATATCAGTGGTAGTAGTAGCCATTGAGCGATATTATAAGTTCCAGTTGCAAAAGCAGCAACAATTAACTATCATAACGAAAGTGCAGTAAAATGACAGATTTAAGAAACTTTCGTTCAAGTTATCTTGAAAAGGTTGGAATAAAAGGAGTGGAGGAAAAAAAGTCCTTAGAAATTTTACTCAAAGAACAACCGGTCGATCTCAGTAGATTGTCACAGTTTTGCATTCGGTTTCCAGTACCTGCTGCATACAGATTGCATTTATGGAAGATATTATTGGGTTAGAATTAAAATATCTACTGCTTCTAGGCATAAATTCGCCCCGGTCATAAGTTGGCCGCCATCACCAAATCTTGAAATTGCTACAAATTTAAAAGCTTATTGCAATCGTAAATGGTCCATTATTATTACATTTATGCTTTTTATTAATCTTAAACACTGTACAAAGACTTATTTGTCTGTTGGGCCCATTTAAATTAGTGGCGGCCAACTTATGACCGCGGCCAACTTATGCCTAGAAGCAGTAAACCCCAGTGTCTCTTCATACAGTACACTTTTTAAAAAAATTTTCGGGTGTATCCTCCTCCTCTTAGCTCAGACCAATGGGGGTGTTTGAGCCATTGAGGAGTAGGACTCAGAACTGTCGGGTTATGGGTAGTAACGTATACTGGGGTTAGAATGTAAAGATTTATTTTTATACTTTATTTACACATTTGAAATTGTCAGATCATTATTTTATGTATCTAGTGCACTACAATTACGGAGTGGTTATTTACCCAACGGCTGTGTACGCTAGCTGTGATATTGGTCTAGCGTACCCAATGGCTGTGTATACAAGATTTATATCATCGCTAGCGTACCCAACGGCTATGTACACAAGATCAGTGCTAGTGTACACATATTTTAATCATTTCTTCCTTAAATTAACTTTGTTAAAATGTAACAATAAGCTGAATAAGTCTAATTCAGAGAGTGCTCCTTGGCCCATTTCTGACTACTCAAAAAATTCCTTAAAAACTAATTACTTCACAATGCCTTGGATACAGACCTGTTGAGTACGCTATGAAGGGTACTGATATCGAGTGCACAACCATTAAGTGTAGTGTTGGTATCAAATAATAATATGTATACCGATATCAAACCATATTTTTGCTTCTGTATCGATTGATATTGAAATATCGGGTCATGGGTGTTTTCCGAGAAAGAGCTTCCAAACCCTTTCACGAGTTTTAGAAGTTTCCCGAAACGTAAACAAATATGGTGCTTCCGGTTTAGCGGTCAGTGAAATTTGAGAAAAAAATGATAGGAAAACCAATATATTTCTTAACTTTTATATTTTATTTACATGGAAAACAGCTTAATTGCATCTATTTAGTAGTATGTTACGATATTGATATTGTACCCTACATTATCGATATCAGTATATTTAGCATGGATCGATAAATATTTCAATATCGATAAACAATACCAGCACTAATTGAGTGCATACTGCCTTGGGTAATGAAAAATTGGGCAGGCTGTGAAAAATTTGGAGTTGTTGGGTACACAGCGATATAGATCTTGTGTGCACAACCACTGGGTACACAAGACCAATATCACAACTGCTGGGTACGCTAGCAGTGATATGGATCTTGTGTACACAGCCACTGGGTATGCCAGCAATGATACTGATCTTGGGTGCAAAACCATTGGGAACACAGAGTTTACTGCCTTGGGTACAGGGTAGTTGGGTATGCCAGTACCTTAAACAGCTTTTGGTTACACTAACAAAAGAAAATATCAATGACGTTAATCTAGCGTACATAACCATTGGGAAATCAGAAATTAGTGCTTTAACTGGATGCAGGAGAGTTGCATATGCCATTAGTGTACATACACAGCCATTGGGTATGCTAGCAGTGATATAGATCTTGTGTACATAACCGTTGGGTAGGCTAGACCGATATCACAGTTAGAGTACACAACCGTTGGGTACACTAGCAGTGAAATACATCTTGTGTACACAACAGTTGGGTACACTAACAATGCTATTGATGTAGGGTGCACAACCATTGGGAACAAAGGGTTCACTGCTTTGATTGCAGGATAGTTGGGTATGCCGTTAGTGTACATACACAGCTGTTGGGTATGCTAGCAGTGATATGGGTCTTCCATACACAGTCTTTGGGTAAGCTAGACCCATATCACTGCAAACGTACACAACCGTTGGGTAGGCTAGCAGTGAAATAGATCTTGCATACACAACTGTTGGGTATGCTAAGAAAGCTATTGACCTAGGGTGCACAACCATTGGGAACATAGGGTTCACTGCCTTGAGTGCAGGGTAGTTGGGTATGCCAGTAGTGTATGTATACAGCCATTGGGTAGGCTAGCTGCGATATAAATCTTGCATACACAACCGTTGGGTATGCTAGACCAATATCACTGCTAGCATTCACAACCGTTGGGTACGCTAGCAGTGAAATAGATCTTACATACACAACCATTGGGTACACTAGACTGAGACTGATATACCTGCTAGCGCACAGAACCGTTGGGAACGCTAGCAGTGTAATACATCTTGCGTACCCAACCATTGGCTACACTAGCAGTGAAACTGATCTAGTGTACACAGCCATTGGGAACATAGGGTTCAGTGCCTTGGGTGCAGGGTAGTTGGGTATGCCAGTAGTGTATATACACAGCTGTTGGGCAAACTAGCACAGATATCAATCTTGCATACACAGCCGTTGGGTACAATAGACCGATATCCCTGTTAGCTTACCCAACCATGGGCTATGCTAGCAGTGAAACTGATCTAGTGTACACAGCCTTTGGGAACATAGGGTTCAATGCCTGGGGTGCAGGGTAGTTGGGTATGCCAGTAGTGTATCTACACAGCCGTTGGGCACACTAGCACTGATATAAATCTTGGGTACACAGCCGTTGGGTACGCTAGACTGATATCTCTGTTAGCGTACCCAACCGTTGGGTACGCTAGCAGTGATATAAATCTTGGGTACACAGCCGTTGGGTACGCTAGACTGATATCTCTGTTAGCGTACCCAACCGTTGGGTACGCTAGCAGTGATATAAATCTTGTGTACCCAACCGTTGGGTACGCTAACAGTCAAATAGATCTTGCGTACACAACCGTTGGGTACGCTAGCAGTGAAACTGATCTAGCGTACACAGCCGTTGGGTAAATATCCTCTACCCTACAATTAAGGATAGCTTGTAATTTGAGATCCTCCGACTATATCTGCTGAGTGGGCTTTGTATTGAAATTTCCCTTGTTAGGGACGACGGCTCAAGGTGTATTCAAACAGGAACCTGTCCTGTCGGGATTTGAGTGTTACTGCATGTGTAAGTGTCCTAGCTCTGAGTCTCTAGCTTCTATTGACATGTTGGGGTTTGTATCTGCATATATCCTGTTATTCTGATTAGGTCTTCTAGGACCTCAATCTGTCTTAACTGTCCTTCAAGTTCTTGTAGGTTCAAAACCTCTATTTCAAATGATTTGGGTTTTTGGTAGTATGCCATGGTGACAGGTTTGGTGAAATAATATGGTACACTTATTGTTTTTCTATGTCCGTGTTCTTGTCTACTTCAGTAGCTACTGTAGTTGCTTTCTACCAGTAAATGGGCACTTACCAGTGAATGACTGCTTTGTATTTCTTTGTTGGGGGTCAAGGACAAATGCTTCGGTTTATGTAAAAAATCGGTGTTTCCGGTTTGCAGTAAAACGGCCGATAATAGAAATAAATTGTGAAAATATGAAGCTTTGAAACCAATGGAACAAGATGGACCTCAGTTATTAATTGCACTGTATATCATTTGACAACCTATTGGTAGATTAAGATTAATAAAATTTCATGCTGTTAATATAGTTTAAATTCAATATATTAACTTCAGCAAAGACGTTTACTGGTAGAATGCCACTATAGTCTATAGTGGCTTTCTACTAGTAAATGCTTGCCTACCAATGAACGCCCACCTTATATGAATTTCAAAGAGGTCAAGGATAACTGGTTCTATTTACAACAATGGCTGTGTTTCACAGAAGTTAAACAGCGATGGGCTACGTTAGTACTTGGATGGGTTACCACTTCAGTGCACTACTCATGTTTCTGATGGCTTTGGGCTCGCGCTAGGGGACCGAAACACCTTTCGGCCTTGTTAAACTATGGATTCAAGGTTACAATAGGCATTAACCTGTATTTTAAATCACTACTACAGAAGATACCTTTTTGGAACTAAAAATTAATAAAAAACATTACAACAGACTGTGACCATTTAATCATGTTTATCAAAGTCCAACTGGACATCTGAAAAAATCATACAGAAAATCATATTTGGAGTCAGTAAAATTTTAAATTGTAAACATCAGTATCCCAAAAATCCAATTAAAAATTAATGCTGGACATTGAATATTGCCTGCCAGTGAATTTCAACATTTCATTGAATTACTACTATAGCCATTTCAAATTTTGAAGTGGAGAAAACTTCATGACGACAATACTTAAGTCCTCTTTACAAAATTTAAGCCCACTACATACCAGACTTAAAGTTAAGTACACTGACTTAGCTGCTTTGTGAAATAAACTAAGTCTAAGACCATGGACTTAACATTCTGTTGACAAAATTTAAGACTAAAGTCTTAAATTTAAGTCTAAATCTGGGCTTAATTCCCTTTGTTAAATTGGCCCCAGGGTGCATTATGTCACAGGGTGACTTTTTAGCAGTAAAAAGTGTGATTGAAGTTTTAAATGTTTATGAGATGTTGATGGTTTTAGGAAGATAGCAAAACTGTAACCATTCAATAACTAAATTTCTCAATAATTTAGTGTATCAAAATGTCTCTCAGTATTTATCTTCTATGTTAGATCTCACCATTTCTCATTTGCCAAAGTTCCCTAATAATTTATGAATATCTTCTATCACTTCACTTTTAGTAGTATGTCTACTTTGTGTCTAAATTCACTTTCTCTAAATTTTACTCTGACTGTATCTGTAGTCTGTACCTATATTTATACTCAGGCTCAAGAAAGTCTTTCAAAGGTTTCAATAGTATAAAGAATATACTTACACAAAATTGTCAATAGATGTGTGAACAATACTCTAACCAGATGGTGAAAGAACACACATTCCCTTTCATGTGATAGCTGATATGACATTGGCCTTCGTAATTATAAAATTATTTTAGATATAACACTATTGATATTTGATACAAACAATTTCATACTTCAAACATAAACAAATTATGAGAGCAATGCAGTTTAAAAATAATATTATGAGTTTCAAATTATGATTTTATGTGAACTTTGGTCAATTTTATTTCTGACCATGGAAAATGTACACAATAAAAATGCATCTAAAATACATATGTTGTCAATTTATATTCTGTAAAACATAAAAATTTACTCAAGTTTAATGTGCTGTACCTCAACAAACCCTCCACTTAATACTATTATGTAAAAAGTATCAGATAGGGCAGTGCTAGTTCTTTTATGTGTTCACATTTGAAGTCCATTTAGTAATTGTTTATTTTAAAATGAATAGTTAAAATTTGGTATCTCTTCCCAAGTATGTAAATATACAAGTGTTCACCAGAGGCCAAAACTGGACCTTCACATTCCAGTGATCCTTAAGGGAGATCATCAAGGCAGAGAAGACAACATTTGTTTCCAGTAGGGCTTCCCATGCTACAACAGAAGATACATTCAGAAAAGCAATGAATGTCACCATTGGACTGACCTCTACATATATGTTCAGGATCTAATTATGAGATCAGAGGCCACAGCAAGGGGAATCGGCAACGTATCCAAAAGAGATCTTTTCGGTCAGGAACCCAATCTTTTTGATTGTATCTTAATGATCAGGTTTAATAATCACAAACATGATAGAGTCACTCGTAAGCCAATTTTATTAATTATGTCCACCCCCCTGGGGGGTGGATATATTATTTTTGCTTTTTTCGCCGTCCGATGTCCGATGTCCGATGTCCGATGTCCGGCGTCCGGCGTCCGATGTCCGGCGTCACGCATGGTTTCCGCTCATTTAAAGGAAAAGTATTAGAGCTATTGTCACCAAATTTGGTATGCAGGCTTATTGGGTCAGTAGCTTGCTTGGGATTGCTTTTGGCTGTTGTACCTCTTTTGCTTACTGAGTAATACTTAAGTACAGCTATTTTCAGTACCCATTGGTTTCCGTGCATTTAAGCCAAAATAATTAAAGATATTTTACTACAATTTTGAATACAAGATTGTTATGTCCATAGCTCGCTTGGTATTGCATTTGGGACTGATAGCTTTGTCAGTACATGAGTAATAGCCATTTAGGTACTTCATTGTGTATTTTCAGTACTACTTTTGAGTAATTTGCTTCTATCTCCTTAACCGTGCGAGATAGAGCGATTTCGGCAAAATTTTCGACCCGCAGGGTATCTGAGGAGTGTACTCTTTGCAAATTTCAAAAAATTTTCCCCTCCCCAAAAATGGCGGCCATTTTGAATTTTCGAATTTTTGCCAAAAATGGCAAAACACAAATTTGCTTCTATCTCCTTAACCGTGCGAGATAGAGCGATTTCGTCGAAATTTTCGACCCACAGGGTATCTAAGGAATGTAATATTTGCAATTTTCAAAAAATTTTCCCCTCCCCAAAAATGGCGGCCATTTTGAATTTTCGAATTTTTGCCAAAAATGGCAAAACACAAATTTGCTTCTATCTCCTTAACCGTGCGAGATAGAGCGATTTCGTCGAAATTTTCGACCCACAGGGTATCTAAGGAATGTAATATTTGCAATTTTCAAAAAATTTTCCCCTCCCCAAAAATGGCGGCCATTTTGAATTTTCGAATTTTTGCCAAAAATGGCAAAACACAAATTTGCTTCTATCTCCTTAACCGTGCGAGATAGAGCGATTTCGTCGAAATTTTCGACCCACAGGGTATCTAAGGGATGTAATATTTGCAATTTTCAAAAAAATTTCCCCTCCCCAAAAATGGCGGCCATTTTGAATTTTCGAATTTTTGCCAAAAATGGCAAAACACAAATTTGCTTCTATCTCCTTAACCGTGCGAGATAGAGCGATTTTCGGCAAAATTTTCGACCCACAGGGGATCTAAGGAATGCAATCTTTGCAATTTTCCAAAAATTTTCCCCTCCCCAAAAATGGCGGCCATTTTGAATTTTCGAATTTTTGCCAAAAATGGCAAAACACTAATTTGCTTCTATCTCCTTAACCGTGCGAGATAGAGCGATTTCGGCAAAATTTTCGACACACAGGGTATCTAAGCAATGCAATCTTTGCAATTTTCAAAATATTTTCCCCTCCCCAAAAATGGCGGCCATTTTGAATTTTTGCCAAAAATGGCAAAACACAAATTTGCTTCTATCTCCTTAACCGTGCGAGATAGAGCGATTTCGTCGAAATTTTTGACCCACAGGGTATCTAAGGAATGTAATATTTGCAATTTTCAAAAAATTTTCCCCTCCCCAAAAATGGCGGCCATTTTGAATTTTCGAATTTTTGCCAAAAATGGCAAAACACAAATTTGCTTCTATCTCCTTAACCGTGCGAGATAGAGCGATTTCGTCGAAATTTTCGACCCACAGGGTATCTAAGGAATGCAATCTTTGCAATTTTCCAAAAATTTTCCCCTCCCCAAAAATGGCGGCCATTTTGAATTTTCGAATTTTTGCCAAAAATGGCAAAACACAAATTTGCTTCTATCTCCTTAACCGTGCGAGATAGAGCGATTTCGTCGAAATTTTCGACCCACAGGGTATCTAAGGAATGTAATATTTGCAATTTTCAAAAAAATTTCCCCTCCCCAAAAATGGCGGCCATTTTGAATTTTCGAATTTTTGCCAAAAATGGCAAAACACAAATTTGCTTCTATCTCCTTAACCGTGCGAGATAGAGTGATTTCGGCAAAATTTTCGACCCACAGGGGATCTAAGGAATGCAATCTTTGCAATTTTCCAAAAATTTTCCCCTCCCCAAAAATGGCGGCCATTTTGAATTTTCGAATTTTTGCCAAAAATGGCAAAACACTAATTTGCTTCTATCTCCTTAACCGTGCGAGATAGAGCGATTTCGGCAAAATTTTCGACACACAGGGTATCTAAGCAATGCAATCTTTGCAATTTTCAAAATATTTTCCCCTCCCCAAAAATGGCGGCCATTTTGAATTTTTGCCAAAAATGGCAAAACACAAATTTGCTTCTATCTCCTTAACCGTGCGAGATAGAGCGATTTCGTCGAAATTTTTGACCCACAGGGTATCTAAGGAATGTAATATTTGCAATTTTCAAAAAATTTTCCCCTCCCCAAAAATGGCGGCCATTTTGAATTTTCGAATTTTTGCCAAAAATGGCAAAACACAAATTTGCTTCTATCTCCTTAACCGTGCGAGATAGAGCGATTTCGTCGAAATTTTCGACCCACAGGGTATCTAAGGAATGCAATCTTTGCAATTTTCCAAAAAATTTCCCCTCCCCAAAAATGGCGGCCATTTTGAATTTTCGAATTTTTGCCAAAAATGGCAAAACACAAATTTGCTTCTATCTCCTTAACCGTGCGAGATAGAGCGATTTCGTCGAAATTTTCGACCCACAGGGTATCTAAGGAATGTAATATTTGCAATTTTCAAAAAAATTTCCCCTCCCCAAAAATGGCGGCCATTTTGAATTTTCGAATTTTTGCCAAAAATGGCAAAACACAAATTTGCTTCTATCTCCTTAACCGTGCGAGATAGAGTGATTTCGGCAAAATTTTCGACCCACAGGGGATCTAAGGAATGCAATCTTTGCAATTTTCCAAAAATTTTCCCCTCCCCAAAAATGGCGGCCATTTTGAATTTTCGAATTTTTGCCAAAAATGGCAAAACACTAATTTGCTTCTATCTCCTTAACCGTGCGAGATAGAGCGATTTCGGCAAAATTTTCGACCCACAGGGTATCTAAGGAATGCAATCTTTGCAATTTTCAAAATATTTTCCCCTCCCCAAAAATGGCGGCCATTTTGAATTTTCGAATTTTTGCCAAAAATGGCAAAACACAAATTTGCTTCTATCTCCATAACCGTGCGAGATAGAGCGATTTCGTCGAAATTTTCGACCCACAGGGTATCTAAGGAATGCAATCTTTGCAATTTTCAAAAAATTTTCCCCTCCCCAAAAATGGCGGCCATTTTGAATTTTCGAATTTTTGCCAAAAATGGCAAAACACAAATTTGCTTCTATCTCCTTAACCGTGCGAGATAGAGCGATTTCGTCGAAATTTTCGACCCACAGGGTATCTAAGGAATGCAATCTTTGCAATTTTCCAAAAATTTTCCCCTCCCCAAAAATGGCGGCCATTTTGAATTTTCGAATTTTTGCCAAAAATGGCAAAACACAAATTTGCTTCTATCTCCTTAACCGTGCGAGATAGAGCGATTTCATCGAAATTTTCGACCCACAGGGTATCTAAGGAATGTAATATTTGCAATTTTCAAAAAAATTTCCCCTCCCCAAAAATGGCGGCCATTTTGAATTTTCGAATTTTTGCCAAAAATGGCAAAACACAAATTTGCTTCTATCTCCTTAACCGTGCGAGATAGAGCGATTTCGGCAAAATTTTCGACACACAGGGTATCTAACCAATGCAATCTTTGCAATTTTCAAAATATTTTCCCCTCCCCAAAAATGGCGGCCATTTTGAATTTTTGAATTTTTGCCAAAAATGGCAAAACACAAATTTGCTTCTATCTCCTTAACCGTGCGAGATAGAGCGATTTCGTCGAAATTTTCGACCCACAGGGTATCTAAGGAATGTAATATTTGCAATTTTCAAAAAATTTTCCCCTCCCCAAAAATGGCGGCCATTTTGAATTTTCGAATTTTTGCCAAAAATGGCAAAACACAAATTTGCTTCTATCTCCTTAACCGTGCGAGATAGAGCGATTTCGTCGAAATTTTCGACCCACAGGGTATCTAAGGAATGCAATCTTTGCAATTTTCCAAAAATTTTCCCCTCCCCAAAAATGGCGGCCATTTTGAATTTTCGAATTTTTGCCAAAAATGGCAAAACACAAATTTGATTCTATCTCCTTAACCGTGCGAGATAGAGCGATTTCGTCGAAATTTTCGACCCACAGGGTATCTAAGGAATGTAATATTTGCAATTTTCAAAAAAATTTCCCCTCCCCAAAAATGGCGGCCATTTTGAATTTTCGAATTTTTGCCAAAAATGGCAAAACACAAATTTGCTTCTATCTCCTTAACCGTGCGAGATAGAGCGATTTCGGCAAAATTTTCGACCCACAGGGTATCTAAGCAATGCAATCTTTGCAATTTTCAAAATATTTTTCCCTCCCCAAAAATGGCGGCCATTTTGAATTTTCGAATTTTTGCCAAAAATGGCAAAACACAAATTTGCTTCTATCTCCTTAACCGTGCGAGATAGAGCGATTTCGTCGAAATTTTCGACCCACAGGGTATCTAAGGAATGCAATCTTTGCAATTTTCAAAAAATTTTCCCCTCCCCAAAAATGGCGGCCATTTTGAATTTTCGAATTTTTGCCAAAAATTGCAAAACACAAATTTGCTTCTATCTCCTTAACCGTGCGAGATAGAGCGATTTCGTCGAAATTTTCGACCCACAGGGTATCTAAGGAATGCAATCTTTGCAATTTTCCAAAAATTTTTTCCTCCCCAAAAATGGCGGCCATTTTGAATTTTCGAATTTTTGCCAAAAATGGCAAAACACAAATTTGCTTCTATCTCCTTAACTGTGCGAGATAGAGCGATTTCATCGAAATTTTCGACCCACAGGGTATCTAAGGAATGTAATATTTGCAATTTTCAAAAAATTTTCCCCTCCCCAAAAATGGCGGCCATTTTGAATTTTCGAATTTTTGCCAAAAATGGCAAAACACAAATTTGCTTCTATCTCCTTAACCGTGCGAGATAGAGCGATTTCGTCGAAATTTTCGACCCACAGGGTATCTAAGGAATGCAATCTTTGCAATTTTCCAAAAATTTTCCCCTCCCCAAAAATGGCGGCCATTTTGAATTTTCGAATTTTTGCCAAAAATGGCAAAACACAAATTTGCTTCTATCTCCTTAACCGTGCCAGATAGAGTGATTTCGTCAAAATTTTCGACCCACAGGGTATCTGAGCATTGTACTCTTGGTAATTTCTAAAAAATTTTCCCCTCCCCTAAAATGGCGGCCATTTTGAATTTTCAAATTTTTGCCAAAAATGGCAAAACACAAATTTGCTTCTATCTCCTTAACCATGCGAGATAGAGCGATTTCGTCGAAATTTTCAACCCACAGGGTATCTAAGAAATGTAATCTTTGCAATTTTCAAAAAATTTTCCCCTCCCCAAAAATGGCAGCCATTTTGAATTTTCGAATTTTTGCCCAAAATGGAAAAACACAAACTGGCCTTAACCGTGCAAAATAGAGTTATTTTGTTGAAATTTTCGACCCATAGGGTATCTAAGAAATGTACTCTTGGCAATTTTCAAAAAAATTTCCTTTTCCCAATAATGGCGGCCATTTTGAATTTTCAAATTTTTGCCAAAAATAGAAAAACAGGAATTGGCTTCTATCTTCTTAACCGTGCAAGATAGAGTGATTTCGTCAAAATTTTCAACCCAACCAATGCAAAAAGGCATGAAGCTGAAATAAATTACATCTACACTATCAAATATTTAAGCATCATTGATATATTTTACAAATGAAACAGGGTCTTGTAAGACTACTGTACAATTTGGGCAAAAGGTTCATGGGTGGACATTACACATGATAATGTGTGTTCTTCTATGCTATCCTGTTTCTATTCGCATCTACTATCAACAGGGCGGCCTATTTCTAGTTTTTGTATACCGATTGTATAGGGATTTGCAGGAATCTGCATCCAGTGACAAACTTGATCGGGAATCATACCATTCATCAACCCTCATTTTTACTTTGGAAGCAGTCAGGGAGAAATCGGGCAGCAGTCCCATTTCTTTTCTTGGCAATAACTCCCAGCTCTCCCCCCCCCCCCCCCCACACACACATTTTTACCCTTTTACCCCTTTATTAGGAATTACACCCACAATCCATATTTTTTTCTCAATCAGGGAAGGTTTACAACCTGATATCCATAGTGGAAAGTCCCCTGTTAATTCTGAAAGTGTTAGGTGATCTAACTCAATCAAAGTTTGCTGGTCTCTTGAGGTACCTAACATTAAACCTAACCCAGAACTCAGAAAGTCATTAAAAGGTGCAATTAAGTCAGAACACCATTAACTTTTACTTTGAATCTGCTTGATGGATTTATTGCTACATTTGAGGTTTGTTCCCAATTGAAAGCCACTTTTTTTCCTAAAGATATTGCCCCATTTATTGCAACATTGGTGCAATAGAATGCTTCACATTTACTGGCATTTTATGATTTGACTTAATAGGCTTTCTGGGTACTTTATTACATTTTAATTCATTCAGGGGTGGTACCTGCCCATCAGGAGTCTCATGATTTTGTGATGGAGCAGAGAAGGGAACAGTACCAAGACATGCTAGAGGCATTGCAAGTTATGGGGCGTATCACCAAAGAAACTCCCTTACAAGAGGTCCATCTGAGGATGTTCTTAATTGAGGAAGGTTGTTTGCCATTTGACGAATCTAAAATGGTAAGCTGACTTCTTTGGTTTGTTGTTGAATTTAAATGCAACAAAATGATAGAAAAGTGTGCTGAGAATATTGGAATAAAAAATTTATAATAACATTTCTAATGATATATATTTGCTCCTGTTCAGCAATAGTAATGAGTCATGACATATTTGTGGATATGTCTGTGAACAATAAATTACAATCACAATCTGTGTTTGGGGTGACAGTGGGAGGGGGATTAGGGTTCATTAATAAACAGTAACACACTCTTGATTATCTTCTGAGATCATAAGTTTGAATCCTAGCCAATCCTCACATGGGTGCATGTTTTATTGAAACCAAACCCTCACAGAAACCATAAGGAATTTTGAAAATATACCAAGACCTACCTTTTAAAGTTGTTATTTTCCTTCTATCAGTGTCCATAAAAAACTGTCATAATCCATGCCATCTGTGAACTGACATGGGTATTAAAAATTTGAAGAGTAGCATAAGCGTCTTTGTTTGTTGGACGATCAGGTTCTTTGTACTGGTGATTGAAGTCATCTTTCCATTTATGTAACACCTCATTAGAATTACCACTTAACCTTGCCATCTTTTGGTTTCTTAGATCCTGAGGATTTTATATTCTGCAAGAATACTTTTGGATTTGAATTGTGTCTATAAAGTTCCTGTTATAATGTGTATCTTTTTTCACTGTAATTAAGCATCCCTGAAAGGGTACTTAATTTTTATTTTTGGGTAATGTTTCCTCGCCACTGCATGTATAATGGTCTCCCCTGAATATTAGTCTTATTAGTAGGCACTTTCTCACCATTTTGGCACATATATACCTCTGGCATTAGAAAACTTTTCCACTTGCTTATATTTCACCTTTATCAAGGTTATATGGTAAAAATATATTTTTTTTTCATACATCCGCCCATCATCGCCGCTCAGCCAGAACTATTTACTGCAGTGTAGTGTGATTTAACAAACACATTAACAGTAGATTGAATAGAATAGATAAGGAGGTGTAAAGAAACAATAGCAAGGAATCTAGAGAGCTAGTCAGATATGACCCCTGACCCCCCCCTCCCCCCGAACCAGTGTGTCAAACTGTGGTCATAAAAATGCAGATCTTGGGTTTTGGGCTTATATCTCCTTTCTTCTTGCTTTTAGAGCTTTATGGATGAGTAGGTAATAGTAAGCCACATACAGGCAGTGCAGTATGCTGGTCACAAGTCACATATTTTGGGTTTTGGCTTGTATCCTTTAATATTTCTTTTAGAGCTTAAGCTGGTTAGATTCCCCTCCTGGAAGAGAGACCCCCCTTTTCAGTCTCATTGGAGTACATGGTAGGAAATCATGTCCATGGAATATAGAAAGCTATTCAGATTTCAAGGGATCCAAAAACCTAGAAAGACTTTAAATCAGCCATAGATTCTGGCTTTCTATTAAGCGTGCACAGTCAACGTTTACATTGTTATTCCTGCAGTGTTTCTGCAAAATATACATAATTCCATCTCTTCATTGTCTGCATTGTGTTTATGTTTTTGGCTCACTTTTGTAAGCAAAAACCATTTTCTAGTTTATCAAATTTCTTTATTGAAAAAGATTTGCCTTAAGCTGTTTTTTTTTTTTTACATCTGAAACAGTTAACCAGTTGGCAACTTATGTAAGCAGCTACCTAGCAGAAAACTAAATTAGGCTAACGATGTCAGCCCTATTTAGTTCAATTAATAACTATAAATTAATGATTTGAAATCATTAGTTTTTAGTAGGGGTGCGACCGAGCAGTGTCGACGAGGCAAATTTCATGAAAATTTGATCCCAATTCTCAGGGTCGAGTGCTCGTGTATATATAACAACCAATAGAACTGGTTACGTTTTTTAGCTAATAAAACATAAATAACACACCTTACTTAAATTAAATTGTATAATCCATCCTTTTAAAAATAATACTATTGATATTATGAGCTGACAATAGCTAATTCAGGCGATTCAAAGCTTTTATCTTTATATTTTTATGTCATCACTCTGCGGCGTGGGCGTCCGCGTCCGCGTGAACAACTTCTTCTCCAAAACTACAAGGCCTAGAGACATGCTGTTTTTTTTAAAAGATACCTTATCTATCAAGGATGAAAAATTGTTCAAGGCATGCAAATCTGTCTGTTTGCTAGAGACATTACAAGGGGGGTACCCCACCAAAAGTGTGAAAATTTCAACTTTTTATCACAATTTTCTCAGTGACTATTGCAGGGATTTCTCTCATATCTTGCATATATGTACTAGGCCAGAGGTAGATTCTCTTGTGTGAGTATGAGACCTGGATCTGTCTTACTTTTTTTTTAATAAATTTTTTTAATAATTTTTAATGCATTAAAATTAATGAAATCATGCACTAAATCACTTATAACTTGAAAAGTGTTGCATTTACAGCATTTTGTGAAAATATGTTGTTCAGCTACTTTTTTCATAGCTACAATATGGTGAGTAAGTTGGGTGTCTGTCTCAATAGCTAAGTGAGTAATAGCTACTTTTGGGCTTTTCAGTAACTTCCATTATGGGTAAAATCACTTGTAACTTAAAAACTATTGCATTTAGAGAATTTCGTATAAATATGTTATTCAGCTACTTTTGGGCCAGCTATAACATAGTGAAATTTCAGACCTGTAGCTCATGGCATAGCTGAGTAATAGCTACTTTTAGGTTATCACTGTTGAGTAAATTGCTTATAACTTGAAAACTATTGCATTTAGAGAATTTCGTATAAATATGTTATTCAGCTACTTTTGGGTCAGCTATAACATAGTAAAATTTCAGACCTGCAGCTCATGGCATAGCTGAGTAATAGCTACTTTTAGGTTATCACTGTTGAGTAAATCACTTATAACTTGAAAAGTGTTGCATTTAGAGCATTTTGTTAAAATATGTTATTCAGCTACTTTTTTCATAGCTACAATATGGTGAGTAAGTTGGGTGTCTGTCTCAATAGCTAAGTGAGTAATAGCTACTTTTGGGCTTTTCAGTAACTTCCATTATGAGTAAAATCACTTGTAACTTAAAAACTATTGCATTTAGAGAATTTCGTATAAATATGTTATTCAGCTACTTTTGGGCCAGCTATAACATAGTAAAATTTCAGACCTGTAGCTCATGGCATAGCTGAGTAATAGCTACTTTTAGGTTATCACTGTTGAGTAAATCACTTATAACTTGAAAACTATTGCATTTAGAGTATTTTGTTTCAATATGTTATTCACCTATTTTGGGGTCAGCTATAACATAGTGAAGTTTCAGACCTGTGGCTCATTTCATAGCTGAGTAATAGCTACTTTGAAGTTCTCACTGTTGAGTAAATCAGTTATAATTGGAAAACTATTGCATTTACAGAAATTTGTGCAAATATGTTATTCAGCTACTTTTGGGTCAGCTATAACATAGTGAAATTATAGACCTATAGCTCATGGCACAACTGAGCAATAGCTATTCTCAGGTACTGACTGTTGAGTAAATCAGCTATAACTTGAAAAATATTGCATTTGGAGTATTTTGTTAAAATATATTGTTCACCTACTTTTGGGTTAGCTATAACATAGTAAAATTTCAGACATGTAGCTCATTGCATAGCTGAGTAATAGTTCCTTTGAGGTTCTCACTGTTGAGTAAATCAGTTGTAACTTGAAAACTATTACATTTAGAGTAATTTGTTAAATATGTTATTCACAGAATTTTTGGTCAGCTATAACATAGTGAAATTGCAGACCTCTATGTCATGGCATAGCTGAGCAATAGCTACTTTCAGGTTCTCACTGTTGAGTAAATCATTGTATCCACTGGATAGCCGCAGTGTGTAGAGAGAGATTTCACCATTACTGCTCTGATGAAAAAAAATATTATAGCTAGCTTTCTTAAGTTTGCAGTATATATTAATAACCGTAAAATGTTGTCTGGGAATATTTTTGGCCTCATTTTGAGAAACAAGATGGCCGCCACAGGTGTTTTTTGTCAGTCATGAAAAGTGCTTATATCTCCCTTATTATTGATCCTAGTTGTTTGGGATGATAAACCAACCTGTAGGAAATCATGGGGTGGTAATCTTTTGGTGTGGTCAGATTTGACCTTCAATGACCCCTCCTTCAAGGTCAAACAAGGATAGCCAAACTTAAAAGTGCTTATAACTCGCTTATTATTGGTCCCAGAGGTTTGGGATGGTAAACATACAGGAAATCATGGGCTGTGAATCTGTTGATATGGTCCGATTTGACCTTGGAACCCTCCTTCAAGGTCAAATGAGGATAGCGAAAATTGAAAGTGCCTACAACTCGCTTATTATTGGTGACAGAGATTTGGGATGGTTTACCATCCCATAGGAAATCATTGGCTCGGAATCTTTTGGTATGGTCAGATTTGACCTTTGGACCCCTCCTTCAAGGTCAAATGAGGACAGCCAAGCTTAAAAGTGCTTATAACTCATTTATAATTGGTCCTAGAGGTTTGGAATGGTAAACCATAGGAAATCATGGGCTGGGAATGTATTTGTGTGGTTAGATTTGACCTTGGACCCCTTCTTCAAGGTCGAACGAGGATATTGCATTTGTAGTATTTCTTTAAATATGTTTTAACCTATTTTTTACACTTAAACAATTACCTTGTTATTTTCCTTCATAATACCATTTACAGGGCACAACTTTTTTATCCTTTTCTTCTGTCAGCTTCGGAATTTCTTTCGAACTTGCTGTTCAGTTACCATTTACTGTATTTCTGTACAGCCCTTTTCCTGATAATTATTCTGTCCTCTAATCACCTTCACAAATCAAAAACACTCAGTCAGCTGACACAGTGCCCATTCACGGGCACTCTCCTCTTGTTTTCCTTTACGGGAGTTGCCATATTGGATGTCGTTTCCTGTTAAGGTGGATACTTAACTTCGCGAGGGCTCGATGTCGAGTCGAGTTTTTATCTGCGAGCATTCGACCCAAATTATTAGTACTCCTCACACCCCTAGTTTTTAGTCAACGAATGATTTTCTTTTACTTTCTTTTACAGTGACTTTATTGCTTGCTTTACTTTTTAAAGTTTCAAGACCGGGACAATATAATATTCATTGCCATGGCAACAGCAATGGAGGAGGAGACAACAGATCCTGTGGAAATTTATTGGCTGACCAGCAGTTTTTACAGACATCATCACTTGTGTCGAGACAGCTTGGATGTTATGGTTGGTTTAATGCAGTGAATTATTGGTATCTGAATCTGTGTTGTTTGATGTCTTAACTTTATAATCCCCTTTCTTGTGTTCTGGATAACTTGTTTCCCAGGATGTCTCGTATATTTCACTTGTTACTTTGGATTAAGTTTCTCAACAGTTATAATTACCAAGGCTTGAGTCATATAAGGTGCAGAGAATGAAATAAATAAATAATATGTACTTTTATCTTTTGATGAGTCGGCTAAGGCAAATACTATAGGCAGTAAAAAAAGTATAAGCAACCCCAATGTGATAGAAACTGTTGATGTTCCGGATATCTGTAAAACCGCACTGTTACCAACTTACCATTGTGTAACTTTGTATATAATTGATAGATGGGAGAGTTATTTCTGTAGATGAAAAATAATGCCGTAAAATGACTAGTATAAACTATGCCTTTTCCCCATTTTTGGAAGTAGAGCCTCTGGAAAAAGAAGATATTGCTTCGGGGGCAAACTTTTTGAAAAAAAATCTGTGTAATTTTGTTCTACTCAACTTATTTTCAAACAGATTTCAGTAGCATTTCAATACAGGTGCGAGTAGTTACAGTGTCTGTCTGTATGCTTTCTTAACAAGTTACAATAACTCATTTGTAATCTCATTCTTTTCATTAAAAATTGGTTTGACCCTGTCATGGTATGTATCAAAAATGAAGGCAGACAGATGTTCACAGATCCATAATATATTCCACCATTTTCTAGTCATTTGTTGTTCGTTTTTTTGTAAAGCATTCTCATGGATTAATTTAATGTTGAAGCTTCTTTCATTTCCATTTTATTATGCAAAAAAAAAAAAAACAACAAAACTATAAATGGAATATCTTACTCAGACTAAACAAACTATTATTCAAGCTTGCAGACATTTGACCTTGAAGCTCTTCATTCAAGGTCATCCACAGAATGCCAAAGTATCCCAATGTAGCGGACTTAAAAAGTGCATATATCTCCCTTATTATTAGTCCTAGAGTTTTGCAATGTTAAGTCAACTTTCAGGAAATCATGGGGTGGGAATCATTTGATGTGGTCAGACTTGACCTTGAGCCCCTCCTTCAAGATCAGAGGATAGTCAATCTTAAAAAAACTCACTTATTCTTGATCCTAGAGGTTTGAATAAGAGATAGAGCAATTTTGGACAAAAGTTTGACCCCCTGAGTGCTAAGGACTACTCGTGTGGGACATCTGACAAATTTAGAATTTTCTGACTTTTGGCTGCCATCTTGAATTTTTTGGCGAAATTGGAAAATGTCATGTATCCCGAAAACTGTAACACATAGAGTGATTGTGGACAAATGTTGGCCCCACTGGATAATAAGGTTTACTCCTTTAATTCCTGAGAATGATTTAGAATTTTCTTAATTTGGGCCACTATCTTGATAAATGCTGTTTACCTTCAAAACTATATTAGTTGTCCATTTCTAGTGGATACATCTTGCATCTGGCCACAGATGCATCCTTGGTCTAGTTATAATAGGGTGAGAATAGAGGAGTTTACCAGTTTGGACATCCAGTGGCTCTGCTGGACCACCAAAACAAGGGGGCAATTTTACTTTACTGGCATGGTGTCAAGGTAATCCTATATTTCCTATATTCTCCTGTATTTCAGGCTCACATCCTATATTTTAGAGGGAAGGAAAAAATTCCTATATTTTGCATAAATTCTCCTGTATTTCCTATATTTTAAGGAATTGTCTCCTATATTTCTAGAGCTGTGTATCCCCGTGTCAAAACAGCAACTCCCGCAACAATTTCAGATAAAATTTTTGCTGCTACGCAGCATATCTGATCATAATATAGCTTGTCTTGTGTTCAACTTCATTGCTAACCAGTATTTCCCTTCATGTTTGATGATTCACTTATGTAATACTGGTAGCTAGATTTACCCATAAGGTACCATACATGTAATGTGTGCTACCTTTAGCTATGCTTCCAGCATAAATACAGTACAAATGATCAGTCCTGTATTTATATTGGCAACTTTAACTGTACCTACGCATTGGAGAACCGATGCAAATCTGTATCCACCGGAAGGACAACTCACCAAAGCCAGTGAACCATCATTTGACCTTGAAGGAGGGGCCAAAGGTCAAATCTGACATCAGAAGATTCCCAGCCCACAATATCCTGCAAGTTGGTTTCACATTGCAGACCTCTAGGATCAATAATAATCTATCAATTTGTGAACTTATCACAAAAGTATGCACTCGAACAGTGTGTATCTAAGTGTTTATCTCATAAGAGTTGTAATAAAAAGGAGGTAAGGATGGCTGTAAGGGGTGTAGGAGGCCATAATATTAAAAAAGCATGCATTTCTCATCAGATTGATGAGTGAAATTGGGTATTAGATCTCCTATAATTTGCTGACAACCTCCTATATTTTCGTTAGGTACTTTCCTATATTCCTATATTTTGAGATCCAAAAATCCCTTGACGCCATGTACTGGTACATGATCCTCGATATTGAATAATTACAGGAAATTGTCAAGGAAATGTAAAAGTAAATTAAAAGAGCTGTAAATGGGGTCAAGCCCCCAGCCCTCATATATAGTATTCCTGTGTATTACAATAAAAATAAAAGGATTGAATTGCTAAAAACGTGGAATTATATTATTACCCACATCTGGTAAAGTAAAAACTAGTTAAAACAAGATACGTAGCTGATTTTTACAATCAATCACATGGAACATTTGTTTATGCAGTCACATTTGTTGACCTTGAGAATGGTCAGCTTTTGAAAACTGTAAAAACAACCACAATTAAACAGTTGTATGGTTACATTTTTAGGCTGAAAGTGTGGAGAAGTATCTTTGCAAGGAGGATGTAGACTATCAGTTACATACACATCTGACCAGTGTACGGGCTTTCAGCCTTATACCTTTACGCCACTGGTTCAGGACGGCCTTTGCAGGTGTGCTACCTGAGAACTCGTTTGAAAGGTGGGTAGAAACCTGCCATTTTGTTGTCCCTGCTGGTTAAGCTTGACATAGTTTTATCCACAAACATTTAGTACTGGAGTATCTTTCTCATAAATTGGTATAATGAGCTATATTGTGTGGCGACACTTACTGGGGCTGAAGTAGTGATGCCCTGCCTACAATATCAAGATCATCTTTTTGATATACTGAAAAGAAGTGTTGTAACATCAAGCAATTTGTCAGCATCTTAAATTTTTGGGAAATCTTACAGTAAATAGGAAAAAAAATTCAAACTTTTATTAAGCTTGTTTTGTGACTTTTATGATTTCATTCCATTGTCTTCACCTTTCGTTAGTGGGCCTATTCATTTCCGACAAAGACAAACCACATCCTTTTTTAGTATCCTTGTGTCAGAAGAGTTTTGTACCAGCAGAATACAAGAAAAACCATGCTACAATCTCATGACTATCACTGCCTTGATCAGAAATTGATTAATATGGGCCATAATAGAAAACTTTGAATCCATGAAACTCAGTACTGTGTACAAACCTTCCCCTGACCAAATTATGAGATTTGAACAATTTAAAATACTTGTATTTCTTTTAAATTGATAAGTTAAAGTGACAGGTCGCATTCAGTGGTGATTTTAAACTAGAATTTCAGTATTGATATGAAAGTGTCATGTGACTTGGAAATATCATTTTGAAATATAGCTTTGTAGTGTAATATGCACACTTTGCCAACAGCCTTATGTTACATTTCCCAAAAGTATCTTAACTATTTTAAAATATTGCAATAAAAAGCTTTACAACATTTTTACCCCACAGCCCTTAAGGGCTGTCGGGGTATTGTTTTCACCCATGGTGTCCAGATGGGCGGGCGGGTGGCCGGAAATAGTTTGTCCGGGCTGTATCTCAGAAACCGTAAGGTGTAGGAAGTTCATACTTGGTAGGGACATTGGTTAGGGGGTGTAGGTGTGCAACGTCATGGTGTGACCTTGTTTTGAGCTTTGACCTTGCCGCAGTGACCTTGAGTTTGAAAATCTTGTCTGGGCTATATCTCTGCAACCATAAGGTGTAGAAGGTTGATACTTGGCAGGGACATTAGTTGGGGGTTGTAGGTGTGCAGTGTCATGGTCTGACCTTGATTTGACCTTTGACCTTTCTGTAGTGACCTTGACCTATAAAATCTTGTCCGGGCTATATCTCGGAAACCGTAAGGTGTAGGAAGATGATACTTAGTAGGGACATTGGTTAGGGGGTGTAGGTGCACTGCCGTAGTGACCTTGACCTTTAAAATCTTATCTGGGCTCTATCTCAGAAACCGCAAGGTGTAGAAAGTTGATACTTGGTAGGGACATTGGTTAGGGGTTGTAGGTGTGCAATGTCATGATATGACCTTGATTTGATGTTTGTCCTTGCTGTAGTGACCTTAACCTATAAAATCTTGTCCGGGCTATATCTCGGAAACTGTAAGGTGTAGGAAGTTGATATTTGATAGGGACATTGGTTGGGGGTTGTAGGTGTGCATCTTCTTGGTGTGACCTTGATTTGACCTTTGACCTTGCTGTAGTGACCTTGACCTACAAAATCTTGTCCTGGCTATATCTCGGAAACTGTTAGGTGTAAGAAGTTGATATTTGGTTGGGACATTGGTTGGGGGTTCTAGGTGTGCAACATCATGGTGTGACCTTGATTTAACCTTTGACCATGCTGTAGTGACCTTGACCTATAAAATCTTGTCCAGGCTATATCTCTGAAACTGTAAGGTGTAGGAATTTCATACTTGGTAGGGATATTGGTTGTAGGTGTGCATCATCATGGTGTAGTTTTGATTTGACCTATGACCTAGTCGTAGTGACCATGAGTTTGAAAATCTTGTCTGGCTATTTATTGGATTCGGTAAGCTGTAGAAGGTTGACACTTGGTAGGGACATTGGTTAAGGGGTGTAGGTGTGCATCATGGTGTGACCTCTCTGCCAAAGTGTGTTCACCTGCAAGATTTGAGACACGTTTCTCTTTTTACAAAGATATTTTGATTGCTGCAACTGATTAGTTTATATACTTTGTATAATTGTGCTATTTCCGTCAACAGCTATACTCCAATTAATAAAATTGACAGCTTTGTAATTTTTAGTTTACTGAGTAATGCTGTCATCTTGCTATTGGAATGTCTTGATTTAATACTTTATCTTTACATACATTTTCTTTCTTTTAGATGTTATTTTCTCTACTTAAACATTATTTGGAGCTTTATATAACTGACACTGCTCTGAAAATATCCAGATCGTTGTACTTTCTCACCACTTCCATATTTCATGGTGTTGAAAACTATTTCCCCAGGCTGTGCTGTACGGGCATCTCTGATGCTATTTTAGTACATCCAAAAATCAATTGCTTTGGAGTTAAAAATTATTAAGCGTCCCTGTGTATGGGAGACCTTCAGGCTCCACCGGCTCCAGCGGCTCAGCCGGCTCCGCATTTTGTTTTCCTTATAACTCTGTAACCGTTAGGCGGATTTTTTTCAAATTTGGCAGGTTTAGGCAGTAGCCTTGGGGAATTTTTTTGAATATGCTGCAGTGACATTTCAACCAATCAGAGAGGTCACATGACCAAAAATGTCTTTTTTCGATGGGGAAGCTTGTCCGGATGATAACTTGAAAGGAATTTTATCAATTCACCTGAAACTTGGCAAATACATTCATTCTATTAAAATCTGGAAATCATTAGATTTTGGCATTGATTGGTTAAGAAATGGCCGAGTAATTAATGATTAATTAATCATTACGAATTTTCCAAATAAGGAAAACACAAAAATGCTTATATCTCGAAAACCGTGCTAGATAGAGCGATTTCGACGAAATTTTTGACCCACAGGGTATCGCTGCGGAGTAGTTATCCCAATTTTGAAAAAAAATTTTTGTTTTTTTCATTCAAAAATTGCAAAACATAAAAATGCTTATATCTCGAAAACTGTGCTAGATAGAGCGATTTCGACGAAATTTTTGACCCACAGGGTAGCTCTGCAGGGTTGCCATAACTATTTTCAAAAAAAAAAATTTCTCGCAAAAAATGGCGGCCATTTTGAATTTTCGAATTTTTCGCAAAAATTACAAAACATAAAAATGCTTATATCTCAGAAAGCCTGCTAGATACAGCGATTTCGATGAAATTTTTGACCCACAGGGTATCTCTGCAGAGTAGCCATGCCAATTTTCAAAAAAAAATTTTGTCTTGCCAAAAATGGCGGCCATTTTGAATTTTCGAATTTTTCGCAAAATTGCAAAACATAAAAATGCTTATATCTCGAAAACCATGCTAGATAGAGCGATTTCGACGAAATTTTTGACCCACAGGGTATCTCTGCGGAGTAGTTATCCCATTTTTGAAAAAAATTTTTGTTTTTTTCATTCAAAAATTGCAAAACATAAAAATGCTTATATCTGGAAAACTGTGCTAGATAGAGCGATTTCGACGAAATTTTTGACCCACAGGGTAGCTCTGCAGGGTTGCCATAACTATTTTCAAAAAAAAAAAATTTCTCGCAAAAAATGGCGGCCATTTTGAATTTTCGAATTTTTCGCAAAAATTGCAAAACATAAAAATGCTTATATCTCAAAAAGCCTGCTAGATACAGCGATTTCGACGAAATTTTTGACCCACAGGGTATCTCTGCAGAGTAGCCATGCCAATTTTCAAAAAAAAATTTTGTCTTGCCAAAAATGGCGGCCATTTTGAATTTTCGAATTTTTCGCAAAATTGCAAAACATAAAAATGCTTATATCTCGAAAACCGTGCTAGATAGAGCGATTTCTACCAAATTTTTGACCCATAGGGTATCTCTGCAGAATAGCCATGCCAATTTTCAAAAAAAATTTTGTCTTGCCAAAAATGGCGGCCATTTTGAATTTTCGAATTTTTGCACAAAAATGCTAATATTTCGAAAAGCATGCTACATAGAGCGATTTCGACGAAATTTTTGATCTTCAGGGTATCTCTGCAGAGCAGCTATCCCAAAGAGCTTTCACTTGGTGAAGTTTCAGACCCATAGCTAATTGCTCACCTACTCAAAATGAGTGCGAATTACCTCTAAAAGTATTGCAGATAGCCAATTTTTCTCAAATAACTCATTCACCTACTTTTGGAAGAGCTTTCACTTGGTGAAGTTTCAGACCCGTAGCTAATTACTCACCTACTCAAAATGAGTAAATGCGAATTATCTCAAAAACTATTGCGGATACCCAATTTTTATCAAATAACTCATTCACCTACTTTTGGAAGAGCTTTCACTTGGTGAAGTTTCAGACCCGTAGATAATTACTCACCTACTCAAAATGAGTAAATGCGAATTATCTCTTAAAAGTATTGCAGATAGCCAATTTTTCTCAAATAACTCATTCACCTACTTTTGGAAGAGCTTTCACATGGTGAAGTTTCAGACCCATAGCTAATTACTCACCTACTCAAAATGAGTAAATGAGAATTATCTCTAAAAGTATTGCAGATAGCCAATTTTTCTCAAATAACTCATTCACCTACTTTTGGGAGAGCTTTCACTCTATGAAGTTTCAGACCCATAGCTAATTATTTACCTACTCAAAATGAGTAAATGCTAATTATCTGTAAAAGTATTGCGGATACCCAATTTTTATCAAATAACTCATTCATCTACTTGTGGGAGAGCTTTCACATGGTGAAGTTTCAGACCCATAGCTAATTGCTCACCTACTCAAAATGAGTAAATGTGAATTACCTCTAAAAGTATTGCAGATAGCCAATTTTTCTCAAATAACTCATTCACCTACTTTTGGAAGAGCTTTCACTTGGTGAAGTTTCAGACCCATAGCTAATTACTCACCTACTCAAAATGAGTAAATGCTAATTATCTCAAAAACTATTGCGGATACCCAATTTTTATCAAATAACTCATTCATGTACTTTTGGGAGAGCTTTCACTTGGTGAAGTTTCAGACCCGTAGATAATTACTCACCTACTCAAAATGAATAAATGCGAATTATCTCTTAAAAGTATTGCAGATAGCCAATTTTTCTCAAATAACTCATTCACCTACTTTTGGGAGAGCTTTCACTCCGTGAAGTTTCAGACCCATAGCTAATTATTTACCTACTCAAAATGAGTAAATGCGAATTATCTCTAAAAGTATTGCAGATAGCCAATTTTTGTCAAATAACTCCTTCACCTACTTTTGGGAGAGCTTTCACTCTATGAAGTTTCAGACCCATAGCTATTTATTCACCTACTTAAAATGAGTAAATGCAAATTATCTGTAAAAGTATTGCGGATACCCAATTTTTATCAAATACTCATTCATCTACTTGTGGGAGAGCTTTCACATGGTGAAGTTTCAGACCCATAGCTAATTACTCACCTACTCAAAATGAGTAAATGCAAATTATCTCTTAAAAGTATTGCAGATAGCCAATTTTTCTCAAATAACTCATTCACCTACTTTTGGGAGAGCTTTCACCTGGTGAAGTTTCAGACCCATAGCTAATTATTCACCTACTCAAAATGAGTAAATGTGAATTATCTCTAAAAGTATTGCAGATAGTCAATTTTTCTCAAATAACTCATTCACCTACTTTTGGGAGAGCTTTCACTCTGTGAAGTTTCAGACCCATAGCTATTTATTCACCTACTCAAAATGAGTAAATGCTAATTATCTGTAAAAGTATTGCGGATACCCAATTTTTATCAAATACTCATTCATCTACTTGTGGGAGAGCTTTCACATGGTGAACTTTCAGACCCATAGCTAATTACTCACCTACTCAAAATGAGTAAATGCTAATTATCTCTAAAAGTATTGCAGATAGCCAATTTTTCTCAAATAGCTCATTCACCTACTTTTGGGAGAGCTTTCACTTGGTGAAGTTTCAGACCCATAGCTAATTATTCACCTTCTCAAAATGAGTAAATGTGAATTATCTCTTAATAGTATTGCAGATAGCCAATTTTTCTCAAATAACTCATTCACCTACTTTTGGAAGAGCTTTCACACACGAAAATGAAAAATTGTGAATATCTCGGAAAAGCTATTTCTTCTCCTTTAATGCTCGGCGGGAGATACACACCGCGGCAGTGGTCTTGACAAAAATTTTTGTCTCCCCAAAAATGGTGGCCATTTTGAATTTTCAAAGTTTTTGCAAAACACAAAAATGCTTATATCTCGAAAACCGTGCTATATGGAGCGAACTCAACAAAATTTTTGACCTGCTGGGTATCTCTGCAGAGTAGCCATACCAATTTTCCAAATATTTTTGTCTCGCCAAATATAGCGGACATTTTTAATTTTTTAATTTTTTGCAAAACACAAAAATGCTTACATCTTGAAAACTGTGCTAGATAGAGCAGACTGCGCTGACTTTGGTTGCCACAACAGTATAAGGCTAGAAATGAAGCATTTTCTTAATACTTTAGCACTCACCTTTATATCCTTTTCGGGACGCTTTGTTTTTGCTATGCAAAAACATTATCTTTTTTTTTTGCGAGCGATCCTCTAGTTGATTTTATTTTTCAATATTACTCACAAATTACACCAATATTCTAAAAATATATTGCTCACTGATTTTTTAGAAACAAGTTTTGTGAAACAGTCTTAAAATTGGAACACTGAAATTTCAGAACCTTAATTGTTCAGTATTAAAATATTAATCATTGTTATAGACAGTTTCCAATCATTTCAGAGTTTGGGACAAAGTTATAGGGGGTTCAGTGAAAGTCCTCCTGTTTGTGGCAGTATCAATTCTTCTGACCTTCAAACGACCTTTACTGACCATGAAGACAAGCGAGGATATTCTGAAGTTTCTATCAAAGGTATCCTGAATACTGTGGTCCTCTTAATAAACAAGGCCAAAGGTGTTTTGGTCCCCTAGCATGAGCGCAACTCCATCAGAGACAAAAGTAGTGCACTAGAATTTACAAAAGTCTCGTGACAGAAAGAAATTCCAACTTAACTTCAGTGAGCAGACAAATAGTCATCACCCTGTGCCACAGTTCATGAAAGTCCGATGCAAGAAGGACATATGTATGGGAAAAAGGCAAAAGGACATGTGTCCCTTTAGCTATTTGAGAGCCAGAGAGAGAAATTCAATTTCATGAGTCCGGAGACAAAAGGACATATAAATGGGAAAAAGCCAAAAGGACATGTGTCCTTTTAGCTATTGGAGGGCAAGAGAGGCAAATTCAGAATCCACAGGTGTAGTCAATTTCATCAAAGTCCGGAGACAAAAAAAAAAAAATGTGATCTACAGAAGCGCGAGGCCTTGAAAGAGCTCGCGCTTAAAAATAATATAAAGATTTGTCGTGTCATAAGGTACAATGTATTTGTCAGAGGAGAAACTCCAGATTAGGTCAAACTCTGACCGACTTTGGAACTTCTTTCTTTATGAATAACAGTTTCTCTAAGTTGAATCTCATATTAACCCTAGGAGAAACTCCGGTCAGAGTTTGTCCTGTGACTATTAAGGAATAAATACTACAGAAGGTACATTCTGAATTTAGTAGAATTGATTGAGTCATAATTTACTGTATTTGAGTCACCTTTTTTACCATTACTCTATTTAAAGAATACTTTTTTAGCATTTTTTTTGTGGAAAATGGTTCATTTTATGTCAGTTCCATACCAGTAAAATAATTGCTGCTTATATAAAACAAGAAAAGAACACTCTTTTAGCAAGTTGTGTCATCTGAATAACTTTGTTCGTTTTTGTTTCCACTTTTGGGCAATTTCCTCTTTATGATGGTGACCCATAATATCTCCCAATAATGAAGAGAAAAAACATATAGCAGGGTTCCCACATCTTTGAAAATCCTTGAAAAAAATTGCTTCATTTTCAAGGCCTTGAAAGTCCTTGAATTTGGCCAAAATTGAATAAAATCCTTGAAAAGTCCTTGAATTTGTTATTTTCCAACTTTTGCAGCTGCATCATCTAATTTTACGGCTATGGCAGGCTCAGCAAAGCAAGTATGATCTAGTCTGAACAAAGTTGAAATATTATTAGATGTGTCAAGTTGTCAACTAGCATTGCTGTAACGAGTTTATAAAATGTTAAATTCATGTAACAATAAAGAATTTTGTGGGAGGAATGGATGGCTAGAAGGGAAAGTAAAGGAGGCAGTGCCTTAAATATATCCTTGAGAATTGTTGTGGTTGACCTTGAAAATCCTTGAAAAGATCTTGAATCCAGTGATCAAAAGCCTGTGGGAACCCTGTATAGAGGTCAAGGTAATGAGGTGCTGTCACAGAAAACATTTTGTTTCTAAACTAAGATTGTTTCTATTTATGGGTGGGAGGAACCCTGTGCTATGTTGTCCGTAAATTCCTAATAATGAAGCAATAATTATTCTAACATGACACGGATGTGTCCTCGATTCTGATTGGCTAAACGACGAAATACTTCACCGGTAAAATACAGCGTAACCCTGTCACTCCCTATTATCGCTCATTATGGCTGTCGTAACAATGAACGTTTTACAGTAAAATTTACAATAATTATTCATCTTAAAATAATTTGTCATGTTAGAATAGGAATAACCCCCTCCAAAACCACGGTATACGCAGAATTTTACCATGGTTTGAGGCAATAAACCCCTCAGGCTTCGCCTTCGGGGTTTATAATCTCAAACCATGGTAAAATTCTGCGTATACCGTGGTTTGGTCAGGGGTTATTCCTATAACGGAGGGAAGAAACGCTAAACTGGGGTGACCTAATTTGTGCAGGGAGAGAAACCCTTTGTTGACCTTGACCTCCTAAAAATAAAGCAATAATTTATGAAGGAGCAGGGACCTATTACCGTGGTGACCTTAAACTCTAAATCATATAGAACTAATTTCTAGGGGGACAGGAAACCATGTCTGTGGTGATGTTAAACTTCTAATGATAAAGAAATAATTTGTCTGGGTCAGGAACCCATTTCTGTGGTGACCTTAAACTCCTAATGATAAATGAATAAATGAATCATTTTGGCAGTCGCAAGATGCTGACACATAGAAAAGCAATGTAATGTAACTGTCTTTGTGTATCTCTGCATTTTGACAGATCGCCGACGATAGTGCTGATCTCATTGTGAGTAAAGCTATTGACTTGTGGCAGAAGAACGGCAGTCATCTCATGCCATTGCCCAGTAAATCAGAGTCTCCTGCCTTGGTGGACAAAAAGTCTTGATACTTGACTTGAAAAGATGAAGATGTCAACAGTATTAGTCATAGCTTTGAAGTTGTGAGGATCTACAACCTAGAGTCAACTCAGTTAAAGGTCTTCAGAGGAGAATCAGGAGATACTGAAGAGAAGTGAAGGAAAGAATGAAAAACAGAAAAAAGATAAAGCCATCCTTTTCAATAAACATCTGCAAATTGTTATCCTTGGTGAACAAAACAATTGATGAGATAAAGTAATATTAACAACTATGGTCTACAAAGAGAACCAGTTTATGTCGAATTTAGCGGTATGTGGAACCAAAAATGATGTCCCAACATTAGAAAATGGAGTAATTTTCTGGCTATAAGTTCAAGTTAGTGATAACTCGAACCAAATTTTGTGGATATTGGAGGTTCTGGTTATACAGACTCGACTGTAGACAAATATTGCTTAACCTACTGGATAAATCTGATGTGCCGAAATTTAGATTACTGGCAAATTTTAGATTCCTTACTCTACAGTGTAATGAGGGTCCCCTAAAACATTCCCAGATTTGCTCAGTACAGATTTGGCAAACAGGCACTGGTATTAAATTATTAAATATTGCTTATAATCACAAACATTATGGGTGAAACTATTTTTGTTTTCGAAAATTTGTTGAAATTAACTGCATTATTTGCCGTAGTGGTACGTATAGTTAATGTTATGCCAGAGTTGGCTATGGCTGAACTATTTGTAAGAATTGAAGAGTTACAGAAATTCTGGGATACTGTTTGACTCCGATATGGCCCTTTCAGATCATGGGCCCGAAGTTACAAAGTCAACTAGAGTCCAAGCAAAAGATCTTTACAACATTCATCCCCTGTTTGACCATAGTTCTTCTGGCAAATGCTCTAGTAAGTGGTTGTTGGGACTATTGCAATTCTGTGTCTCACTATTAGATTTTGAATTCAAAAGACTGTAGCATGTCCAGCACTCACTCTGTGGAGTTGTCATCCAATTCTCCAGGTCTTCCCACATCTACCCACAACTAAAACAATTCTATTGGCTCCCAGTTAAATACAGAGTACAGTTCACAATCCAGTTGATCAAATTGAGTACAAATTCTGAAACATGGCTATCCACTATACCCAAGTGAAAAACTCGATTGGTACACTTATTCCAGAAATATTATCCATAGCTTTCCAATATATAAGTTCCTTTTGATCCCCTGTTTCAACCATAAAGTTCACAAATTATGCAAACATTTTTCTAACTCCTTCAGCCATTATGCCCCTGGAACTCTGTTCCAGTCCACATAAGAACTAGCCCCTCAGTTACAGCCTTCAGGGACCACCTTAAAACTAACCTTTTCCAGTCAAACTTCCCAACGTAATGTTCACTCTTTTCACAACCAAAAGCCTGGAATACTGACCTACATCATCCCTTGAAATGACTATCCCTTTTGCCAATTCTTTGGTTAATTTTATACCCTGAATTCTCCCATGTGGGTAAGATCTTGCACCTGCAGAGAAGTAGAGAAGATTAGATTACTTAAAAATAAAATCATATAGCCAGTGAGAGTACAATTAGACCAGTCAGGAGGCAAACCCACAATAGTTGAATAAAGATTGTACTTGTGTACCCCATTCCCAATGCAAATGCCAAAATAGATTTACAGCTATACTGGTGCCTGTAGAAGGTCACATCTCTTGGGGTTGTCCATCCAGTCGTGATGAAAATAAGTCACTGAATGCTGACCACATATTATTCATTATTTGCCAAATTATATACAAGGGATGAGTTGAGGGAGAGGAAGTATGAAAATTTTATAAAAATTGCCCCTGGTAGGCAGACACTGGACTGTGGGGCATCAGTGGGACCATCTAATCCCATAGGTCTAAACAAAGGGTCAGCATTTTAGACAGCATCCAGATATTTAACATTTATTTATATTGATCACCAAACAGCCCGAAATATGGGCCGGATGAACAAGATGGGCCTTCAGGGATGACCCTGGATAGCCAAAACTGGTGTTGTTCCTGATCTCTCTTGAATGTGGAACATCCTGCTAACCGTTAAGCAGCATATGCTGTAAGAATATATAGTATTTACTGAGGAAAGCAGAGATGATAAAAGGCTTTTTCAATAGACTGATACAAGATTATACTGGACATGTGTAAGAAATATAAAGTCCCTTCCACTCCCACCCCGCCAGTGGTGAAATTTCAAATACGGGAGGGAATTTTACAGTTATTACTCGAGAATCCACCTTTTACTATCAATAATGAAACTGTTGAATGCTAAGATTCATCTGTGATATTTAATCTGTACATAAACCATTTGTATTCATCACTGTATCACTGTATTTTGTTAATTGTAAATACATTTGAAAGATAACATGATTTGGAAATGCTTTACTGCAATTCATTCACACAATTATGTGTAACCTAACCAACTCCCATAATCACTAACATTCTCTTCTGTTCTATACTGAATTTTTATAGTGCTTAATCTCTCCTTTTAATGATACTCAAAGGTGCAACAACCTTAATCAGTATTCCAAAATTTATCAGTCCGTGGGCATTGCAATGGTTGTTACAACAGAGCACACTGGCGGAAAGGTCTTGGAAAGCAAGAAAAAAAAAGTTAATTTCTCAAGGAGGCGACAGAGGAAGCAGAACAAACATCTTGATACAATTCATTTTCATAGAATGTAATCATTTTCTGATAAAACTTCTTAGACTAAAGTTTCTAAGAATGTTTATACTCAGGGAAATTATTTAGGCTTCTAAAGATAATTATGTAAAATTGCAAGGCAATCACTGTGTAGAAAGCCAGTAACATTAGTAAAGTAGAACCTCTATTAACTGACTTTTTTGGGGGAGTAACAATTAGTTCGAAAAATATATGTTAAAAAATTTCAGGTTTCAGTAGATTTGGTAGAGTGGATTTATGGTCAGATAATTGAATATTCAGATAAAAGAGGTTGTACTGTATTTCAGTTGTTATCAGCATCAAGGTATAATTCAAAGAGAAAAGAAAATTGGCTTCACTCTGCAGAGTCCACATCCATGTGAACAACTTCTCTTCCAAAAGTACAAGGCCCAGGGACACGCAGTTTGTTTAAAAGATACTTTATCTATTGAGGATAAAATTTTGAACTTTAAAATATTGCAGTTTCAAACATGTTGCTCAATATGTAGGAATATGGCTACTTTTATTGTGTCATCCTTGAGTAAATTGCATATATCTTGAAAAGAAATGGATGTACAGCATTTTCATTGAATAGATTGTCCAGATACCTTCTCCTTAGCTAAGACTTGGTCATTTTTAAGCGTCCCGCAAGGGACGCTTGTTTGTATATGGGAGAGCTTCCGGCTCCGCCGGCTCCGCATTTTGTTTTCCTTATAACTCTGTAACCGTTAGGTGGATTCTTTTCAAATTTGGCAGGTTTAGGCAGTAGCCTTGGGGAATTTTTTTGAATATGCTGCAGTGATATTTCAACCAATCAGAGAGGTCACATGACCAAAAATGTCTTTTTTCGATGGGGAAGCTTGTCCGGATGATAACTTGAAAGGAATTTTATCAATTCACCTGAAACTTGGCAAATACATTCATTCTATTAAAATCTGGAAATCATTAGATTTTGGCATTGATTGGTCAAGAAATGGCCGAGTAATTAATGATTAATTAATCATTACGAATTTTCCAAATAAGGAAAACACAAAAATGCTTATATCTCGAAAACCGTGCTAGATAGAGCGATTTCGACGAAATTTTTGACCCACAGGGTATCTCTGCGGAGTAGTTTTCCCAATTTTCAAAAAAATTTTGTCTCGTCAAAAATGGCGGCCATTTTGAATTTTCGAAATTTTCGCAAAAATTGCAAAACACAAAAATGCTTATATCTCAAAAACCGTGCTAGATAGAGCAATTTCGACAAAATTTTTGATCCGCAGGATATCTCTGCGGAGTACTTTTCCCAATTTTCAAAAAATTTTTGTCTCGCCAAAAGTGGCGGCCCTTTTGAATTTTCGAAATTTTCGCAAAAATTGCAAAACACAAAAATGCTTATATCTCGAAAACCGTGCTAGTTAGAGCGATTTCGACGAAATTTTTGACCCTCAGGGTATCTCTGCGGAGTAGTTATCCCAATTTTGAAAAAAAATTTTGTCTCGCCAAAAATGGCGGCCATTTTGAATTTTCGAATTTTTCGCAAAAATTGCAAAACATAAAAATGCTTATATCTCGAAAACCCTGCAAGATAGAGCGATTTCGACGAAATTTTTGACCCACAGGGTATATCTGCAGAGTAGCCATGCAAATTTTCAAAAAAATTTTGTCTCGCCAAAAATGGCGGCCATTTTGAATTTTCGAATTTTTCGCAAAAATTGCAAAACATAAAAATGCTTATATCTCGAAAACCCTGCTAGATAGAGCGATTTCGACGAAATTTTTGACCTGCAGGGTATCTCTGCAGAGTAGCCATGCCAATATTCAGACAAAAAATTTCTCGCAAAAAATGGCGGCCATTTTGAATTTTCGAATTTTTGCGCAAAAATTGCAAAACACAAAAATGCTAATATTTCGAAAACCGTGCTACATAGAGCGATTTCGACGAAATTTTTTATCTTCAGGGTATCTCTGCAGAGCAGCTATCCCAAAGAGCTTTCACTTGGTGAAGTTTCAGACCCATAGCTAATTGCTCACCTACTCAAAAAGAGTAAATGCGAATTACCTCTAAAAGTATTGCAGATGGCCAATTTTTCTCAAATAACTCATTCACCTACTTTTGGAAGAGCTTTCACTTGGTGAAGTTTCAGACCCGTAGCTAATTACTCACCTACTCAAAATGAGTAAATGCTAATTATCTCAAAAACTATTGCGGATACCCAATTTTTATCAAATAACTCATTCATGTACTTTTGGGAGAGCTTTCACATGGTGAAGTTTCAGACCCGTAGATGATTACTCACCTACTCAAAATGAGTAAATGCGAATTATCTCTTAAAAGTATTGCAGATAGCCAATTTTTCTCAAATAACTCATTCACCTACTTTTGGGAGAGCTTTCACTTGGTGAAGTTTCAGACCCATAGCTAATTACTCACTCAAAATGAGTAAATGCGAATTATCTCTAAAAGTATTGCAGATAGCCAATTTTTCTCAAATAACTCATTCACCTACTTTTGGGAGAGCTTTCACTTGGTGAAGTTTCAGACCCATAGCTAATTACTCACCTACTCAAAATGAGTAAATGCGAATTATCTCTAAAAGTATTGCAGATAGCCAATTTTTGTCAAATTAATCATTCACCTACTTTTGGGAGAGCTTTCACTCTGTGAAGTTTCAGACCTTTTAGAGGTAATTCGCATTTACTCTCTCAAACTTTTGGGAGAGCTTTCACTTGGTGAAGTTTCAGACCCATAGCTAATTACTCACCTACTCAAAATGAGTAAATGCGAATTATCTCTAAAAGTATTGCAGATAGCCAATTTTTCTCAAATAACTCATTCACCTACTTTTGGGAGAGCTTTCACTCTGTGAAGTTTCAGACCCATAGCTAATTACTCACCTACTCAAAATGAGTAAATGCGAATTATCTCTAAAAGTATTGCAGATAGCCAATTTTTCTCAAATAACTCATTCACCTACTTTTGGGAGAGCTTTCACTTGGTGAAGTTTCAGACCCATAGCTAATTACTCACCTACTCAAAATGAGTAAATGCGAATTATCTCTAAAAGTATTGCAGATAGCCAATTTTTCTCAAATAACTCATTCACCTACTTTTGGGAGAGCTTTCACTTGGTGAAGTTTCAGACCCATAGCTAATTACTCACCTACTCGAAATGAGTAAATGTGAATTATCTCTAAAAGTATTGCAGATAGCCAATTTTTGTCAAATTAATCATTCACCTACTTTTGGGAGAGCTTTCACTTGGTGAAGTTTCAGACCCATAGCTAATTACTCACCTACTCAAAATGAGTAAATGTGATTTATCTCTAAAAGTATTGCAGATAGCCAATTTTTCTCAAATAACTCATTCACCTACTTTTGGGAGAGCTTTCACTCTGTGAAGTTTCAGACCCATAGCTAATTACTCACCTACTCAAAATGAGTAAATGCGAATTATCTCTAAAAGTATTGCAGATAGCCAATTTTTCTCAAATAACTCATTCACCTACTTTTGGCAGAGCTTTCACTTGGTGAAGTTTCAGACCCATAGCTAATTACTCACCTACTGAAAATGAGTAAATGCGAATTATCTCTAAAAGTATTGCAGATAGCCAATTTTTCTCAAATAACTCATTCACCTACTTTTGGGAGAGCTTTCACTTGAAGTTTCAGACCCATAGCTAATTACTCACCTACTCGAAATGAGTAAATGCGAATTATCTCTAAAAGTATTGCAGATAGCCAATTTTTCTCAAATAACTCATTCACCTACTTTTGGGAGAGCCTTCACTTGGTGAGGTTTCAGACCCATAGCTAATTACTCACCTACTCAAAATGAGTAAATGCGAATTATCTCTAAAAGTATTGCAGATGGCCAATTTTTCTCAAATTAATCATTCACCTACTTTTGGGAGAGCTTTCACTTGGTGAAGTTTCAGACCCGTAGCTAATTACTCACCTACTCAAAATGAGTAAATGCGAATTATCTCTAAAAGTATTGCAGATAGCCAATTTTTCTCAAATAACTCATTCACCTACTTTTGGGAGAGCTTTCACTTGGTGAAGTTTCAGACCCATAGCTAATTATTCACCTACTCAAAATGAGTAAATGTTAATTATCTGTAAAAGTATTGCAGATAGCCAATTTTTCTCAAATAACTCATTCACCTACTTTTGGGAGAGCTTTCACTCTGTGAAGTTTCAGACCCATAGCTATTTATTCACCTACTCAAAATGAGTAAATGCTAATTATCTGTAAAAGTATTGCGGATACCCAATTTTTATCAAATACTCATTCATCTACTTGTGGGAGAGCTTTCACATGGTGAACTTTCAGACCCATAGCTAATTACTCACCTACTCAAAATGAGTAAATGCGAATTATCTCTAAAAGTATTGCAGATAGCCAATTTTTCTCAAATAACTCATTCACCTACTTTTGGGAGAGCTTTCATTTGGTGAAGTTTGAGACCCATAGATAATTATTCACCTACTCAAAATGAGTAAATATGAATTATCTCTTAATAGTATTGCAGATAGCCAATTTTTCTCAAATAACTCATTCACCTACTTTTGGAAGAGCTTTCACACACGAAAATGAAAAATTGTGAATATCTCGGAAAAGCTATTTCTTCTGCTTTAATGCTAGGCAGGAGATACACACCGCGGCAGTGGTCTTGACAAAAATTTTTGTCTCCCCAAAAATGGTGGCCATTTTGAATTTTCAAAGTTTTTGCAAAACACAAAAATGCTTATATCTCGAAAACCGTGCTATATGGAGCGAACTCAACAAAATTTTTGACCTGCTGGGTATCTCTGCAGAGTAGCCATGCCAATTTTCAAAATATTTTTGTCTCGCCAAATATAGCGGACATTTTTAATTTTTTTATTTTTTGCAAAACACAAAAATGCTTATATCTTGAAAACCGTGCTAGATAGAGCAGACTGCGCTGACTTTGGTTGCCACAACAGTATAAGGCTAGAAACGAACCATTTTCTTAATACTTTAGCACTCACCTTTATATCCTTTTCGGGACGCTTTGTTTTTGCTATGCAAAAACATTATCTTTTTTTTTGCGAGCGATCCTCTAGTTTATAATGGCTATGGCAATAGCTAAGTGAGTAACAGATACTTTCTCATTTTTCAGCAGTTAGTATAATGAGGAAATAGCTGATAGCCTGAAAAATATTGCACTAAAAATAAATGCAATTTCTTTCAAAGGTGTTGTTCATCTAGTTTTTTTACCCCACATAGCTGTTGGGGTATTGTTTTCACCCACGGTGTCCGGAGGGGTAGGTGGGTTAATGGGCAGTCAGGCAGGTGGCGACAAAAGTTTGTTCAGGCTGTATCTGTGACTGTAATGGCGTGATCTTGATTTGACCTTTGACATTGCCGTAGTGACCTCTTGTCCGGGCTACATCTTGGAAACCTTAAGGTGTAAGATGTTGATACTTGGTAGGGACATTGGTTAGAGGGTGTTGGTATGCAATGTCATGGTGTGACCTTGATTTGACCCAAGACATTGCCATACTGACCTTGAGTTTGAGAATCTTGTCCAGGCTATTTCTTGGAAAGCATAAGGTTTAGGAAGTTTATACTTTGTAGGGACATTGGTTGTAGGTATGCAACATCATGGTATGACCTTGATTTGAACCTTGATCTTGCCATAGTGACCTTTACCTATGAAATCTTGTCTAGACTATATCTCAGAAACTGTAAGGTGTAGGAAGTTGGTACGTGGTAGAGACATTGGTTAGTGGTTGTAGGTGTGCAACATCATTGCAAGACCTTGATTTGACCTTGCCGTAGTGACCTTGACCTTTAATATTTTGTCCGGGCTATATCTTGGAAAGCTTAAGGTGTAGGAAGTTGATACTTGGTAGGGACATTGGTTTTGTGTAGTAGGCATGCAACATGATGGTGTGACCTTGATTTGACTTTTGATCTTGCTGTAGTGACCTTTACCTTTAAAATTTGATCAGAGCTATATCTCTGAAACCGTAAAGTATAGGAAGTTGATACTTGGTAGGGACATTGTTTAGGAGTTGTAGGTTTCCATGTCATTGTGATCTTGAGTTGACCTTTGACCTTGTCTCAGTGACCATGAGTTTAAAAATCTTGTTCGGGTTATTCCTTTGATTCCGTGAAGTGTTGAAGGTTGACCCTTGGTAGGTACATTGGTTAGGGAGTGTGGATATGCAACATGGTGTGACCTTTAACTTTAGCTCTGCCAGAGTGTATTCACCCATCAGTTTTTACCCCACAGTCCTTAAGGGCTGTTGGAGTATTGTTTTCACCCATGGTGTCTGCATGGGTAGGAGGCGGGAAAAAGTTTGTCCAGGCTCAGAAGCCTTAAGGTGTAGGAAGTTGATACTTGGTAGGGACATTGGTTAGGAGGTGTAGGTGTGCAACATCATGGTCTGACCTTGATTTGACCTTGCTGTAGTGATCTTGAGCTTGAAAATCTTGTCCGGGCTATATCTCTGAAACCGTAAGTTGTAGGAAGTTGATACTTGGTAGGACATTGGTTAGGTGGTGTAGGTGTGCAACGTCATGGTGTGACCTTGATTTAACCTTTGACCTTGCCACAGTGACCTTGACTTATAAAATTTTGTCTAGACTATATCTCGGAAACTGTAAGGTGTAACAAGTTGATACTTGGTAGGGATATTGGTTAGGGGTTGTAGGTGTGCAGCTTCATGGTGTCACCTTGATTTGACCTTTGACCTTGTCATAGTGACCATGAGTTTTAAAATCTGGTCTGGGCTATTTCTTGGATTCCATGAGGTGTAGAAGGTTGACACTTGGTAGGGACATTGGTTAGGGGGTGTAGGTGTACATCAGGGTGTGACCTTTTTGCTTTGCCAAAGTGTTTTCACCTGCCATATTTGAGACATGTTTCTTATGACAAAAATATATGGATTGCTGCAATGGATTAATTTTTGCACTTTTACATAATTGTGCTATTTCCATTGACAGCTATTCTCCAATTAATAAACTTTACAGCTTTATATTTTTTTAGTTTACTGGCTAATGCTGTCATCTTGCTATTGAATTGTCTTTAGTACTTCATCTTTGCATACATGTTCTTTCTCTTAGATATTATTTTCTCTACTTGGACCTTTATATAAGTGACACTGCGCTAAAAGTATCCCAGTCTTTGTACTGTTTCACTACTTTTATATCTCATGGTGTTGAAAACTTTTTCCCCAGGCTATGGGTTACAGGCATTCTGATGCTATTTTTGAGACATGTTCTATTTTATTCTGTAGTTTTATAGCGCTTAATCTCTGCTAGGCAGACTAAGGTGCAACACCAAAATCAAATTAAAACAATCATCTGTCCATAGCCGTTGCCAGGTCCAGTACCATTGAGACGCCGGATAGAGTGTGTGCTATGTTTGAAATGCCTTTTTGAAGAGATAAGATTTTAACCTTTTCCTGAAACAGGAGAGAGTTGGGGCAGAATGGACCTCATCAGGGAAATGATTCTAAACTGTGGGAGCATCAAAAGCAAAGCTGTGGCCAAAGTGATTTTTTGATTTATGTACAGATGGACAGAATTGAGGAACCTCCAAGAACCTTTTATCTGGATGGTTATATCTTGTACTATATCTTCCACAACGAGTAGACAAAAGAGGACCAAAGTAACTGGGATGACCATTGTGAAGATACTTGTAAACTAGAGTGGCAGTTTTGAAGATACAGCGAAATTCAACTGGGAGCCAATGGAGTTGTTTGAGAATAGGAGATGCCCGTGTGTATTCTCTTATGACAAACATGTATGGATTGCTGCAACTGATTATTATATGTACTTTTACATAATTGCGCCATTTCCATTGACAGCTATTCTCCAATTAATAAATTGTACAGTTTCATAATTTCTAGCTTACTGATTAATAGTGTCATCTTGCTATTGAATTGTCTTGCTTTAATATATTCTCTATATGTTAACATTATTTAGACCTTTATATAACTGACAGGGCTCTGAAAGTATCGCGATCTTTGTATTGTTTCATTACTCTCCATATCTCATGGTGTTAGGGTACGTGCATCTTTGGTGCTATTTTGTGAACTGTAACATAGTTAAGTTTCAAAGTTGTTGCTCAGTGTATGAGTGAGTAATAGCTTCTTTCTCACTTTTCAGCAGTTACCATAATAGGTAAATGGCTTCTGTCTTGAAAAGTATTGCAGGTATACATGTCAATTTCTCTTAAAGATATTGTTTACTTTTTCATCAACTATAACATATAAAAGTTTCAGATTGGTTTGCTCAATGCATTATTGAATTATAGCTACTTACTTTTATTTTTATCAATTTTAATTATGAAAGAATTTCATTTCTCTACTTAATTGTTGATCCTAGAGGTTTGGGATTTGAGGACAGCTTTTAGGAAATCTGCCCCAAATTGTTTTTTTGGGGAGGTTCAGATTTGACCCTCCCTTTAAGGTCAAATTAGTCCTTGCTACTTTTAATCCCTTTCCTTTACTTTCACTTGTACTCTGAAGCTCAAAACATAAAGTAAGCTAACACAGAGCCCATTCACTGATTGCTTGTTTCTACTGTGAAGACTGTTACCTGCAATCTTATCCTTGGCTTTATTAGGAAAGGTATCAGTGTATTGTCACAGTATATTTGTGGTGTTACGCTGTAAAGAATCTTGATCAGCCTGTAATTTTAACATCTTAAGAGATGGAAAGCCAAAGTAAAGTGATCAAGCAGAGTGTCTTCAGGTCCAGGGGGCCATATTCACTAAACCTCCCTTATTTTTAAGGTCCCTTTATTAAAAGAAGGTGACCTTTAAAATGCTATTCACTTAACCTCCTTTATGGTTTCCTTACCAAAGGAGACCTTAAATACAGGATCCTTTATGAAAGGAGTGCGTTCAGTCATCTGATTGGTTAAAAACGTTTGTTCACAAAGGCTCCTTTATGTTTTCCTTAATTTTGTATTTTCCTCTTTCTATAATAATAATTCAGAATAAGACCAGTGCTATGATATGTTTTCTGTGCCGTTTAATGTCACATTTTATATTTTAAGAAATAAATACCTAACTTTTAAAGAATTTTGGTACTGTATACCACGTTGTGGTAATAGTCACTTTTTATACAGCTATTGTGACATGCACATCAAATACATTTTCAATAGGTTTGATGATATCAATAAATTATATATCCCATAAATTTCAAAGAAAGAGGTAGGGTGATGTAAAGGATATAGTATGGAGAAAAAAGGTGTAATATTTTTTTTTTGTTATTTTTTTGACAAATATCATAACACATCACCAATTACCTCAATTTGTACTTAAGAAGTCAAACCACAAAAACTCCCCTTATCATAAAGGTAGTCGCACAGTAACCTAAAAAGTTAAGAGAATAAACCAAGGATTCCCCAGTAAAGGAAGGTTAGTGAATATCAAAATGAAAAATTTTCTTGAAAGATAAGGATTTCCTAGATTTTTAAGGTTTTCTTGAAATTCAAGGAAAGAAAGTTAGGCTCCTTTGTTCGGGGGAAGTTTAATGAATACCAAAATGAAAGAAGGAGCAAGAAATAAAGGAAATCCTTACTTTTTAAAGATTCCTTACTTTTTAAAGGGTCCAGAACTCTTGAGCTTCTGTAGAACACACCTTTTATTTGATTGCCTAGATTATCCCATTAGGAGTATTTTTGTTAAATATGCAGGCTTTGTCTGCTGAAGGTTTAACAGGATTAACAGGAGTAACAAAGCTCCACTCTAGAATCTATTTTTAGAATGATATCTTCTGAAAGTGTGATTTTACAGTCTATTTTTATTCATATAAACAGGCATTTGAATTTTTTTGTTTATGTAGATTATTAAAAAAAACGTACAAAAAAAAAAAAAAGAAAAACTGTAATTATTTTGTCACATGCATCCGTTCTGTTTTTCTTTTTTTGGCGGATTTGCGGGGGTTGGTAATGGTATTGTAATTGGGACTCTTTTTGTGTACTTTGTGTATAACTCAAAAATATACATCGGAACGGGGACATATTTTCACTGAAGGTGGGTTCTACCCATGGCTGAAAGATGTGTTTTTATGATTTTTTCAACACTAACTAATCAACTAATCATCAGATCAGCATCATATTTTAATAAAGAATATTAAGGATTTTTTTTTTATTTTATTTATTTTTTTTTTTTGCATTTTACAGCATGACTCACACGGGAGGTTTCTAGGGCACAACTTGTTTGTCTTTTGCATCATCAGTTCAAGTTTTCAGACCATGTATTATTTACAGCTGCTTGACCTGGATTGAGAATGTGTGAAATGCTGAATAAATCTTAAACATTTAGTCAGGTGAATTGAACTCTGTCCTTAATCTGATTTCTGTTATACTTATTGGAAGAGGATTCTGACCAAAGTACTATTGCCAATTTAATCTCCTTATAATAAAAGGAAATGGGTAATGCTGAGAAAAAAACCCCATAAAATTAATGTCGCCATGGATACATCCTTGGTAGAGTTTCATGTGTAATGAGAAACTGTCACTGTGACCATCATCTTGTCTTCTTATTTCTCCTCTTTTAATTGGTAGTTGCAATTGATGAACCTGATACACCCCTTCCTGGTCTTTCTGTATATCATCTTCTGTGTTGTCTCTTTTTGTGGGCAAAGATATTTGTGAAAAATAAGGAAAAACAAATTCTAGAGACTCTATCTGGATTTAGATTTAAATAATCATTGTGGAGGTCTGAGTCACAGGTACAACCCACCTTGAAGGGAAATATGATCAAAATCTAAGGCAAAGTTTTGAGTTTTGCACATGTGAAGACATACAGACCCAATTGCAATACATTTGCTCCTGGTCTTGAGTGCAAAATTAATTGATTTGCTCTTATGTGATGCTTTTACCTCTTCTACCATTATAAAGTTAGCTATAGGTATATAATTCTGAGAGTTATAACCTAGATAAGACTGTGGAGGGTACTCTTCCATCACTTTGACCTTATGGGGCAACATACGTGCCTGGGGACACAAGAGGACCTTGGTTCAATCTCCAGTGTAGGCAGACACATACTGAATGAAAACTAAAGATAGGCTTGCATAATTTTTAAGCAAGTTCAACCACTTTTTTCAAACTTTTTAGGTGCTTATTTTCATAATAACAGATTCTAGGTCTCCAAGAAAAATTCTTATTTGTAAGCATAACAAAATGGCTACTTATCCCATGACAGTTGTCACTGAATTTCAGAATTATCTAAAAATTACAGATAAATAGAATTATTTGCCCCCTCCCCCCATCACCACCACCAATTGAACTCCATGATACAATGGGAAGGAGTTAAAACCTGTATCTCTTATTATTTATTCAGTTTTATGAACTTCCATACTCCCAAATTAATATTTTGATGTTGGTTAAAACCAAAATACCTCTTCTATTTTAAACACCTTTTATTATCCAAACAAAACATCTGGTATGTTTGGCTGATGGAGGTTTTTGTGGTAATTTTGAACACAGAGGTAATCTCAAAATCTTTGGTGCAGAACATTATTTAATAACACTCGAACAAGTAATAAATATTGTACCGCAATGATGAAATTTATTAAAAGACAAACTAAGTGCAAAATGTCAGGTGAAACTATGATATTAAATTAAGCTTGTATCATACACAAAGTACAATGTAATAAAAATAAGCCATTAAACTGATAACTAGTGTGGAGGATTTACATAAGAGTGTTATAAACCAGATATAATCTGCTCAATAATACTATAATCCAAATGCACAACAGTTAAAGATTTGTGAATGTTGTCGATAGGATTATACTGCTGTAAAGACATATCTTGCATAAAATAACAATTACTAGTTAGTTCTGTTTTAGAAATAAGTCATAACATTTTAACTGTGTTATAAGAGATACTGACACAGATCTTGAATAGATATTTGGAGATTAAAATTAAACTACAGGTTTCTCATTGAAAAGGTAATTGTATAATGGGTGTTTTTAGCTGTTTTCGTTTGGATTGAATATTTGAATGAAAGTAAGTATCTTAACATCTGAAGAGGGTTATAAATTTATTGACTAGTTTTGTAATACCAGCAAATGAATGTGAATATAAAATCTTAGAAATTACTTCATGGGAGCAACATTTAAGAAATAATTGTTAAGATTTCTCATACTGATAAATGATCAGTATTTCATCATGTAAAGATATCTTTAAGAAATGATGTATTTTTTTATTTATTATATTATGTATTATTGTGACACTTATGATAGAACATTACAAATTTCATTTGCATTACGCATCAAGATTTTATACCCAGTCTCTTTATGGACTTGTATGTCACTTTTATTCCATTCAATATTGAATTTCAAACTTTCAGTGAAATGATCTACTCTTGCTATATCAACATTTTTGTCTTAGTCTAAAGAGCTTCAATAAAATCTGCATCTCTTTTGCAACACTTCTGTATTATACAAATAAATAGTTCTTTGGAACACAAACCAGAAATGTACATCTAATTTTTTCAAAAAGGGTGTACTTAATGGGAGAATACCTAATCTTACTTGTGCGAGAAGTGACCTTTTATACCCTAGACAATGACTGTATTGAGATTATTTGCAGTTGAAATTTTTGTTTTAACTTCACCAAATTTCAAAGTTTAGGTTTAGATGGGATTTTCTCTCACCAATTATATTACACAAGATCAAGCAGTTTTTCCTTCATAACATTAATATCAAAACAATCACCATTCAGTGCAGTCCGCTTTACTTGTAGAGTTTCAGACGAGTAATGTTTAAGACGGAGCCTGACCAGTTTGTAATGTTAATATTACAAAGGTCATTCATGCAGATCTTTTTTGTTAACCGATTCTAGTCCGTTTTAATCAGTGGTTCCAAAAATAAAATAATGATAGCTGATATAAGCATTAAGCCATCTCATAAAAGCATGTAAGCCCAAAATTAGTACCTTCTTCTGCACTGATTCCTCTGTCATGCACTTTTGGTCTAGGTTATGGTTATCTCAATTCTTTAGCTATGTAGTTGCTCCAGAATTATGTTCACTGATTACTATTTTAGCTTTTTAGCTTGATTGTTTTAATCTGTTTGGATATCATAGTTGTATAGCTAACTTAGTAATGAGTAATTAGCTGATTTGAGTAGTGGTTTGAACTAAAAGATATTTGAACAAAATTTAGTATAGAAGCTTATTGGATTGCCTTTGGGAGTCATATGTCTGTAGTTAATGAGTAATGGCTACATTATTATTTATTTTGAGTAACAGTAGTAGTTTGAGAAAGAGCGATTTTAAGTTAATTTTGGACCCATAGGGTGTTACTATATATAGCAAACCTAAAAAATTGATTTTCTCAAGTTTTGCCATCTATCTTTTATTTTCACAGAAAACTGATTATCTTGTAAATAGTGCAAGATAGAGCACTTTTGAGTGAATTTTGTATCTGTAGGATTTTAATCTTTTGGTATATTGAAAACTTAGAAAACTTTTTTTTTCTAAAGTTTTTGTGGCCACTGTAGAATTTTGCAGAAAATGTGAAATCATGTTTATCTCATAAGTGGTGAGAAATAGAGCAGTTTTGAATGAAAATTTTAATACATGGGTATGTTGAAACTTTTCAAATTCCAGATGTAAAATAACATTGCTATCATGTGTGTGGTGTAGAGTGATTTTGAGTGAAATTTTGGATCGTAGGATGTTACTTTGGTTTATGGAAAACTTTAAAAAAAGGTTGATTTTCTCCTGTTTGGGCAGAAACCTTGATTTTTTGCAGAAAGTGTAAAATCGTTAAAAGTGTAAACAGTGCAGGATAGAGTGATTTGAAGTGAATTTTGGATCTGTAGCTGTCCCTGGCTCTAGGGTTGGCTTGGTTTGTTTGTAGTGTCTGTTTGGGTTGTTAATGGTGTCCCAGCTTTACTGTGAGGGTTGGTAAAATATCCCAACATGTTTCAATCCGGGCCCTGACTACGCCTATAAAGGCCTGTATGGAAACCATTTTGTCCTTTTTTGTTCTCCGTCATTATGTCTTATCCTGCTCGCTTCCAGTCAAGTCCTACTCACTTGATGTCTTTTCTTGAAGCACTTCCTGTCCTATCCTTTTGAAATACCCTGGCCTCACTCAAGGATAAATCACAAAACAATACTGACTGTACTTGAAAGGAAACTGGCCTGTCCTAATCAAACAAAACTAGACTTGGCGGCTTCATGTGTTGCTGGCTTGTCTTACTTTGATGAAACTGATTCCATGTCTGGGAGATTTACCATCATAATATGAAGCCCCCAAGTCTAGTTTTGTTTGATTAGCACCCTTCACCCCCAAACTAATGTCCCTACCAAGTATCAACTTCCTACACCTTACGGTTTCATAGATATAGCTCGGACCAGCAAAACTAGACTTGGTAGCACCATGTAACGATTGTAACTTTGTAAGACATTGTACATGGAATCAGTTTTGACACAGTAAGACAAGCCAGCATCACAACAAAACAAAACATTCAAAAGAAACTGACAAGGCGGTTACATCAAAAGATAAATCATGAGGTGTATAGGACCGGTCTTTTTTATTGTTTCCTCTCACGTCTTGTCAGTTGTGGGATCTACGCCAATAAAAAGGCGAGTCATAAAGAAGGCTTCATTTGGATACACTTAAGGGCTGTCGGGGCATTGTTTTCACCCATGGTGTCTGCTGGGGATGGATGGACAGTGGGAAACAGTTTGTCTGGGTTATATCTCAGAAACCATATGATAGGGGATGTAGGTGTGCAGCGTCATGGTGTGACCTTGATTTGACCTTTGATCTTGCTGTAGTGACCCTTGAGTTTGAAACCCTTGTCCGGGCTGTATCTCTGAAACAGTAACGTGTAGAAAGTTCATACTTGGTAGATCATTGGTAAGGGGGTGTAGGTATGCAACAACATCATGGTGTGACCTTGATTTGACCTTTGACCTTGCCGTAGTGATCTTGACCTATAAAATATTTTCCTGGCTATATCTCGGAAACTGTAAGGTGTAGGAAGTTGATACTTGATAGTGACAGTGGTTGGAGATGGTAGGTGTGTAACATCATGGTATGACCTTAATTTGACCTTTAGCATTGCCGTAGTGACCTTGACCTATAAAATCTTGTCGGGGCTGTATCTCGGAAACCGTAAGGTGTAGGAAGCTGAAACTTAGAAGGGACATTGGTTGAGGGTTGGTGTGCAACATCATGGTGTGTGCAGCACATGGTGTGACCTTGATTTGACCTTTAACCTTGCGGGAGTAACCTTCACCTATAAAATCTTGTCCAGACTATATCTCGGAAACAGTAAGGTGTAGGAAGTTGATACTTGGTAGGGACATTGGTTGGGGGTTGTGGGGGTGCAACATCATAGTGTGACTGTGCAGTAGTAACCTTGCAGTAGTAACATTGACCTTTAAAATCTTGTCTGGGCAGTATCTTGGAAACTGTAAGGTGTAGGAAGCTGAAACTTGGAAAGGTAATTGGTTGGGGATTGTGGTTGTGCAGCATCATGGTGCGACCTTGATGTGACCTTTGCCCTTGCCATAGTGACCTTGACCTATAAAATCTTGTCCGGGCTATATCTCAGAAACCATAAGGTGTAGTAAGTTGATACTTGGTAGGGACATTGGTTGGAGAAAGTAGGTGCGCAACGTCATGGTGTGTGCTTGATACGACCTTTGACCTTGCTGTAGTGACCTTGACCTATAAAATTTTGTCCGGGCTATATCTTGGAAACTGTGAGGTGTAGGAAGTTGATACTTGGTACTGATATTAGCTGGGGGTTGTAGGTGTGTAACGTCATGGTGGGACTGTGATTTGACCTTTGCCCTTGCCGTAGTGACCCAGAACTTGAAAATTTTGTCCGCACCATATCTTCTAAACTGTAAGGTGAAGAAGTTGATACATGGTAGGGACATTGCTTTTGGGCTGTAGGTATGCAATCATGGTGTGACCTTTAACTTTGGCTCTGCCAAAGTGTGTTCAGCTGCCATATTTGAGACATATTTCTCCAATCACAAAGCTATGTGAATTGTTGTGACTTATTATTATGTATACTTTTTCTTAATTGTGCTATTTCCTTTGACAATTACAGCTTCATAATTTTTAGTTTTCTGATTAATGCTGTCATCTTGCTATATCTTTACTTAATTTTCTCTCCTGTAGACATTATTTTCTCTACTTAAACATTATTTGGATCTTTTTATAACTGATACTTTTTGCTCTGAAAGTCTCCTGATCTTTTTTTATTTAATTCTATGTCGCATGGTGTCAAAAATTAAGTGGGGTACGGGCATCTCTGATGCTATTTTTGTAAATAAAGTTGGGATATAGTGCACATACATAACTTTTGTTGGCTAGCTGATGGGTTTTTTTTTTTTAAATACTACCGTGCTTTATGATTCTGAGAAGGCAAGAAAATTTACTGGAAAAATAGAAGTCACCACAGACATACCTACATAGTTTGAGTTGGGGGATACAGCTGCTGACATAAAGAAGAGAAGGGAGCAGAAGGACAGAGGGAGGAAACAGAACAGGTACAGAGGGGGGAGAGAGAGGGGGGAGAGAGAGAGGGAGGAAAGGGAGGGGGCACAGAGGGAGGTATTACACGAGAAGAGACAGAAGACAGAAAAAGTGAGATGGAAGCTGTAGGGGAAATAAGTAACAGAGCAACTGATTCTCTTTCATCCTGTAAATCTAGAAAGAAGATCAAGATGACTAATATTTTCCTGACTGACTAGGATGAGGCAATTATAGTGGATTTCATCAAGGATCACAAAGACTTCTATAACAAGACACTCGAGCTCTTCAAAAACAAAGCCAGGAAGAATAGCCTCTGGGAAACCTTGGCCAACATACACAAACTTTCTGTACAGGTCTGCAAGACATGGTTTGAGTCCCAAAGGATTAGATATGGGAGGCTGATGCAGTCCAAGTCCAGCCAGGCCCCGAAGGTACTCACTAAGAGATAGCACTGGATATATGACAAATTCAACTTTCTAAAATCCCACTTCCGAAGGAAGGGCATCAGCAGGTCCCCAGGGTTCAAGTCACCACAGGGTGGACCCAGTGTCAGTGCAGGCTCTGTGTACAACATCAGAAAAGGCTGTACAGGCACAGACAGCATGGAGACCAGCATTTGGTCTGACATACACCAGCTATCCATTGCCATCACTGCCAGTACCTTGCAGTGTCCCAGCCAGCATTAGTGGACAGACAGATGCTCAGTCAGTTTCCACAGATGAAGCCTCAATAGACCTTGTGCTGCGTCTTTCTTTTTTTCTTTTTTGTCATCAGACTTTCATGAGTTGTGGCACATTGTGATCAGTATTTGTCTGCTCACTGAAGTTAGGCAGCAAATGTACTACATTAGTACTTGGATGGGTGACCGTCTGAGTTCTAAACCAGCTGTGGGATGATGTGCGAGTTGGAATTTCTTTGTGTTATCAGACTTTTGTAAATTCTTGTGCACTACTCATGTCTCTGATGGCTTTGTGCTCGCACTAGGCGACCGAAACACCCTTTGGCCTTGTTGTACATGGAATCAGTTTCATCACAGCAAGACACTTGAGGTTCAAGGCAGGATAGCACCAGAACAGCATACTGTTCCTACCTGGCCACATGGGTGGAAAATCTAGAAGAATGAGACATTCAGTTTTTTTGACATGATACTCTAAAACTACTCAGTGGTATCCAGAGCAACCCAGAAGAGAAGGCCACCAAACCTCAGCCAAGTGCATTTTCTAGTATAGTTTCCAGTGCCACTTCTACATATGTACCACAGACTCTCTTTACTCAGCAACAGTCACAGCAGCCGCTGCCACAATTTCAGAGACACAGCTGCTTCAAGTTGAAAGTTTGGGTTGGGGTCAAATCCTTGAAAAAGGATTTAAATCCAAATCCTTTGAAATTTTTCAAATCCAAATCAAATCCAAATCCTTTCTTTTTCAAAAGGATTTAAATCCAAATCCTTTTTAAAAAGGAATTAAAATCCTTTAGAAAAACTTGCACATTTATTGGAACTTGAAATTTATTCACACGGATAATCTCCCTTCACTATTAACGATGTCATTAATTCATTAACTATTAATCAAAAGATTTATACACAACTGATGAAAGAAATTTTGAATAATGTGTTTTTGGTATGAATGGGATTAAAAGAAATGGGTCATCTTTTATACACTAACACTACAATTCCCAAGTACTAGACCTCTTTCAACTGTGCTCCCATTGCTGCTCACTGTTGATTTCTATACTATTTATGTAAGTTTATTTATGTTTATTAAGTTTATGAAAGCTAAGTGCTCTTTCACCAAGGTACTTAGGTTTCTTCCAACTATACTCCCTTTCCTACTCACTGTAAGCTATAAAGATTGAATTACATTTAAAGTAACAACAACAGTATCTTGTTTGGATACTAGCACCCTGCACAAGGTTACTAAAATTTAACATATTTTATGAAAAGGGCAAAGAAACATTAATAAATTATATATTAAAAATGGACACACATTACACTATTAAAATTTAAAGGATTTTAAAAAGCATTAGGATTTTGCTCAAAGACAAAAGGATTTAAATCAATTCCAAATCCAAAATCCATTTTTTGCAAAAGGATTTCAAATCCTTTCAAATCATTTGAAAAAGGGCTTTAAATCCTTCAAATCCAAATCCTCAAAGGATTTGACCCCAACCCTAACTGCCTTCAACCATCACAACAAAACCAGGTTCTCCAACCAGTACTACAAGCCCAGGTATCATGAGTAGCACAACAGTCCAGGGGTCAGTCAGGCACAGAGTAGACTCCCTACGTCATAGTTAATGAGCAAGTGCCAGGGACATCATGTGCATTTGAACTTTAACTTGAAATTTTAAAAATTTTAAGCAAGTTTTAGACTGAAGGAATGAAACTTACTATTAAACTCATTATCTTGGCAGGTTGGACTATACATTGTGGAGAATCCATAGCACATTTTTTTCTTACTCTGTAGATGACTGGTGCCATGACCGGCTGAAAGATGCAGCAGTTCCCAGCAGTAGTGAGGAATCTTCTTGTGTGTTGGGTGTTCTTAGCTGTCCTTGTCCAGCATTTAGATGGCTGGTGTTGCTGGAATGGGGCACATTACTGGAATAGCAGATACTCTTCTGAGGGAATTGATTACACAGGCGGTGAGTACACTGTTTTAGACTAACTTAAAAAAAATACTTCCTGTGGGACCAGATTCAAAATTTGACCCATGTCATAGCCCAAATTTAGCTGGTCTTTATCTCACATATAACCTATTTTGTATTTCTAATTTTTGACTCATTAGTCTTATTTAAGTGTATTTGGTGTTGCCAAGTTTTGTGTCAAATTTTAGCAAAGATTAGGATCATGTTCCGGACCTTTCCCAAAACTCAGTCACTTCTTCCTTTGATCCTGCCCTAGCCACATAAAAAAAAAACATTCAAAAGATTGATTCATTACTTTTGGAGTTATCAGGAACACAGCCAAACAGACAAACACTTCTTAAAACATAACCTCCAGTTTGATTGCAATAAATTAACCACATTAGTCTTTTGATCATTTTGTTTCCTTTACTGTCATATTTCTTGGATAAAAAATGTTTTCTAGTTAATGAATAAATGTTGTGCCACTAAATGCCCGTGTTGCATTATAAAACAATTTGTACTGCAGGTGAAGAGATGTGGATGAGCATCTGGTCAGTGCATCAGACCAGCTACTGGAGCAACTACTACTACTGCAGCAGCTGCTACAATGGAAGGACTTGTAACTGTCACTGTGATGAGGAAAACTTCAAAGTTCAGAGCTGTAATGGTCAAACAGTGTAAGTTCTGGCTCCACTCATTTTGCCATCGTGATTTAGTATATTTATCATTTGGTGAAGAGTCTGGTTTCAAGGTAATTAAGAATAGAGAGTACCATTCCATACTTAAGATAAATATATTTTTAAATCATTTTTGTAAGACACTGTCAGATTTTCCAAGAAAATCCACGGCGGCGGCAGGCATAAAGCTTGTGGGTGTGGACCACAGCCTAATTACCCATGCAAGGATTCTAACCAAGTTTTCAGGATAATTATTATTATTATGTTAACCCCAAGAGGATCTAGAGCTGATTAGATTTTAGGGGTATCTGGCAACAACTGTTGACATGACAATACTTTTGAGGTTTTTGGGTCTCAAAGTTTGTGTGTGTTCCACAGCCTAAATCCACAGCCTAAACCCACACCAAGTTTTCAAGATATACCGTATTTATTGTAATAAACGCCCCGGGGCGATGCATTTTTCCAAAGGGGGGGCGACTATTACAGATAAATAAAATCATATCTCGAGTCCAGTGGCAATGGGCGATAATGAACACTTGCTGCCTTGATCTCGCTTGCCGGCATGTATAATGGCGAGACAGCTTAAAATATTTAAAACAAACCTTAAATCTGAAGAAATTATGTAGTTTTATCTCCTATTATTGCAGATTTCAATGCGTCTGTGACCAAAACTGCCATGTTTTGTTTTTATTTTCTTTATTTCTCGTAAGCGATATTCGCTTGGGAAGTACTAAAATGCACCATTTTTCGGAATCGCAAAAGTGTTGGCTGTTGAGAGGGATGTAAAACCCCGAAATATGAACTTTGCAAAGGTAGAGAAGAGGGGGGGGGGGCGATTAATAGGGAGGGGGCGTTTATTACAAAAAATACGGTATTTACCCCAATAGGATACAGAGGTGATTAAGTTTTAGGGGGTATCTGGCAACAGCTCTTGCCATGGCAATGCTTTAGATACATGTACTTTTCAGTCTTAAACTTCCTAATTGAAAAAAGGGGTGCTATTAAACCGTTGTTAATACAGTTGCATTTTAATGTCCCGCTGGTCAAAGGCCAGGGTTGGGATATTATTAAATGCATTCCATGCGTGCATATGTGCATCCATGTGCGCGTTTGTCATGTTTTTACATAAACCTCTATATTTCATTCATTTATGATGATATCTGGACCAAATTTACCGAGAATGTTTATGGCTGTGAAAACATGTCTATAAAAAATGTTGTCCTCATGTAAAAAAATAAATAAATAAAACGGCCGCCATAGCCGATTGTTAAAAAATCATAAGTATGTTCTAAAACTTTTTAAAAATTTTATTGCGTTAATACATCCTATCCAATGGACAATTGCTTTACCGGTCGGCGCGACCGGTCCCGCCAAACGCCAGAAAAAGACGTCCTGTATATAATACCGGCAGGACCGGTCAGGAGAGTGCATTCGCCAGGTGGCGCATCGTACTTCCTCTTCCTGTCTAGACAACGTGACGTCATAGCATCTTTTTTGTTTGGCACGTGGAGAGTGAAGACGTGTTTTCAACAACAAGGAAATTTTAGTTTTATACCGAACTCACCCGTTTTATTTCATATTTGAAGTAATTCAGAAGTTTTATCCACAACTATGTCATCACCAGGACAAAGAAGAGGTTCATGCGGACACACTATGGCTGGGTTCGACACCCACTCCAAGTGTGCACGGTGTAGGGACAAAGGGCTAGGCGACAACCCCTGCGTCCTGAAGAAGGAATGCGTGATTTGTAAAGGGTTTACCCCTGAGCAGTCCCTTCAACTGGCTACGCCTACCTATAGGGACAGAAAAGACAAGAAGTCGACCTCCAATGCTACGACCTCATCCACCCCCACTCTTGTGGACCCAGCACTCATTAGCGTACTGGGTAAAGTGGAAAAGGTCAAGGCTGTGCAGACGACCCCTTCCAAGAAGACGCAACGTAGTGAGTCTCCCAAGCCGTCTGCCAGTAAGAAAAGATCTTCAAGCAGTAGACCTACAACTGAAGATCTCCAGCATCTGGATGACAAGTGGGTAGAGAGATTTTCCAGACTTGAGGCTAAGCTGCTAGCCAAGGCTTTCACAGTGCTGGTTGAACCGGTTGTGAAGCCAGCTTCAGATGTGACTCCCTCTCAGAAGCCCTTTTTTGACCCTGGTGCCACCACCAGCAGTCTACCTGTGGAGAAGAGTCTGCCAGCTGAGAAATACGGTCCCTGCCTTGACCAGGCTACCGGTAGTGCTGTAGAGGAGATGCAGACTGCCACCCAGCCCCTTGGGGCTCCCAGTGCAGGGATAGCCACCCAGCCTGTTCAGGCCCCCGGTTCGTTCCCAGAGGTTCAGCCCACCGGTGATGTGGATCTGAGTGCAGCTTGTGACAGTGAAGATGAGCAGTTCAGCAAAACCGGTTCCCTGGATGGTGACATCCATCTGGACCGGTCAGCAGACAAAGAACCTTCTAGAGATGACCCTGAGACTGAGCCCACTGAGGAGGCAAACTACAGGGAAACCATGAGGGGTGTGAGGAGTTTCATGAACTGGCACAGGGTTCCTGAGTTCTAAACTGTGTCCTCTGCTGCAGATGACAACCCCTTTGCCGGTACCCGTGTCCAGCCAACCGGTAAAGTCAGTGTGAAACTTCCTGTGGACGACTGGTTGTGCAGGAAGATGTCCAGTCTTAACCTCACAATCAAAGAAGGCTACCCTACCAGGAATTCTGACAACACTGGCCTCCTCATGGATCAGTTCATCAAAACCCCTAGACCTTCTAGATGGTACAGGATGCATGCTGAAAAAGACAGTGAGAGTTCTACGGTTCGTAGCTGGTCACCGGATCCGGCCAGACTCAACCACTCTTTCAGCAGGGTTGCCAGAAGAAATTTGCCATCTGCTCCACCCTCTCGAGCCTTCAGTCAGGATCTCCTCAGACGCTGGGAGAGGGCAGCTCGTGAACAGACAATAATGTGTAACCAGGCTGCTGGTTTGTCAAGGTGCCTGACCAGGGTTCAGGACTCGATGAACACTCAGTTAAAAACCCTGCGTCTGGATAGTAAAGGCAAGTCATCTGAAAAGATGAAACAGGCTGTTAGTGAACTGGAGTACTTGACCACTTTCAACCGGTCAGTATCTCAAGCAATGGCCAGGACTATGCAAGATCTTTCAGAAGCAGTATTTATTAACATGGCCAACTTCACCCTTGCTCGCAGGGATAGTTACCTGGACTATCTACATGCTGGGGTAAAGCAAGATACGTTGCACGCCTTGAGAACGTCACCAGTTCATTTGAATTCTTTATTCCCGGACCAGCTTATATCAAAAGCTGAGGAGGAAATCTGTAAGAGCGAAGAGAGGCGTTCTTCCGGTAATTCACGCCGACAGCAAAGTCGCTTCCACCCATATGCTGCAAGTGACAAGGTTACTAGCCATCACACCGACAAGAAGAACGTCCCTGCTTGGAAACAGATCAAAGACAAGCAGCAGGCTAGGAAAGGTCGTGGCAAGGCCTCAACTTTTACACAGAAACCTGCCAAGGGGTTCAAGTCTCATATATATTTCCAGTGACCGGTCAGAAGAACTCTGTACTTATTACCAGTCAGGGAGACTTGAACCCAGCACCAGTGGTGTCAGAGAACAGCAAAGTGACTTTAAATTTCAATGTAGACTCTCATGTTGCAAATGCTCATATTGTCACCGGTTGCCACAAAGGAAAGGTGTAAATCCCACCTTTTGTCAACTGTACACAGAAATAAAATATGTGAAAAATGTTTCTTGGGTAGGTCACTTGTGTTCTGTAAATCTTGTCACCAATGCCCAACATACTGTTATAGATCCTCCTGTAGGGGCAAGGTTAAACCAGTGTTGGGAGAAATGGGAAGCCTTGGGTTCGAGTCCAAAAGTAGTTACCACACTGAGGGAGGGTTATACTCTTCCGTTCCGGTTCAGACCTCACTTAACAAGGTCACCGACTGTAATAAGCAACTACCACAATCCAACCAAACAGTCCTTCCTTGTGGAGGCACTGCATCAGCTGATAAACAAAAATGCAGTCGAACCGGTGGAAAACCCAAACTCACTGGGGTTTTACAACCGGCTATTTTTGGTACCCAAACCCAACAACCGGTGGAGACCAATTCTGGACTTGAGCACCTTGAACACCTTTTTGAACACAGAGTCGTTCAAGATGGAGACCCCAGAGACAATAAGAACCTCCCTACAGTCAGGGGAGTGGGTCACATCCATAGATTTCAAAGACGCATACTTCCACATACCAATTCACAGTCAGTCCAGGAAGTACATGCGTTTTCACCTCCAGGGTCGGTCCTACCAGTTCAAAGCCCTTCCCTTTGGCCTGTCCACATCCCCCATGGAGTTCACAGTGGTCACCAAAGAGGTCAAACTCATGGCACTTCAAAAGGGTATAAGGATCCACCAGTACTTAGACGACTAGCTGGTGAGAGCCTCTACCCATGACACCTGTCTCCAGCATACTCAAACCCTAATCACACTGTGCCAGGAACTAGGGTGGCTGGTGAACAGGGAAAAATCAGAACTGGTCCCACAGCAGGTCTTCAACTTCGTAGGTTACCAGTTCGACCTGAAAGAGGGCAGGGTCAGACCAACAGAGGAACGTTGGCAGACTTTGACAGACAAGATCAGATCAATACTGTCGGATCCGGTATGCCCGATCCGGAAATTTATGTCCCTCATAGGGCTACTCACAGCAACAGAAAAACAAGTCCACTTAGGGCGACTACACATGAGACCCATACAGTGGCACTTGAAAAACAACTGGAGGGTCCCAGAATCACTGGAAAAGGTGATACCGTTTCCCAAGTCCCTCCACCCCCATCTAAGGTGGTGGCTGGAGGAAAGCAATGTGCTACTAGGTCAACCATTACACCCTCTAAAACATGCTCTGCAGATCTTTACAGACGCATCAAACGAAGGGTGGGGCGCTCACTTGGACGACCACACTGCAAGAGGAACTTGGTCCCTTCCAGAGAGCAAGTTACACATAAACCACTTAGAGCTAAAGGCTGTATTTCTAGCTCTAAAAGAGCAGTGTTGATAGCTACAGACAACACAACAGTGGTTGCCTATATCAACAAAGAGGGGGGGATGAAGTCGGGGTCACTGTGTGCCCTACTGTGGAGAATCCTGTCCTGGTGCACCAGACAACAGGTAACCCTCAGGGCACGTCACATCCCAGGCCGGCTGAACGTGATAGCAGACAAGCTATCCAGACTTGGCCAGACCATTCAAACAGAGTGGTCACTTCATCCAGCAGTGTTCCAAGCTGTATGCTCAAGGTGGCACCAGCCACAAGTGGACCTGTTTGCCACCAGGTTCAACAACAAACTACCACAGTTTGTGTCACCGGTTCCAGACCCCCAGGCTTGGGCAGTGGATGCACTCAGCCTCTCCTGGGAGGACCTGGACCCATACGCCTTCCCACCGGCAGCCATCTTGGGCAAAGTGGTGGAGAAGCTCCAGGACTACCCCTGCAACAGAATAATTCTGATTGCTCCAGGGTGGCCCAACATGCCCTGGTTTTGGGACCTGGTGGCAATGTCAAGCCAGATCCCACTGTGTCTGCCCTGCATACCAAACCTAGTGTCTCAGCCCTTCAACCAGGTCCTTCACAGGAACCTGTCGAATCTGAACCTACATGCCTGGCTCCTAGAGCCTCAGCAATCAAGGAGCAAGGCTTCTCTGAGGCAGTGGCAGCACGAATTGAGGCTCCTCAAAGAAAATCAACCAGATCTGTCTATGAGGCAAAGTGGACCATTTTTACAAAGTGGTGCCTCAGTAATCAGGTGGACTTCAGGGCACCACCTTTGAAAGCCATTGTTGACTTCCTCCTGCACTTGTTTCAGGACAAGAAGTTGCAACCAGGCACTATTGATGGCTACAGATCACCCATTGCTGACAAACTGGGCAATTCCACCATTAATGTCAGCAAGGATGAAAATCTCACTCGTCTCCTGGATAGTTTCCATAGAGACAGACCCAAGGGCAGGAGGGGCATACCCTCCTGGAACCTTTCTCTGGTGCTTCACCAGCTGACAAAGGCTCCCTTTGAACCCCTAAAAGAGGCCTCCTTGAAACATCTGACCTTCAAGACTGTTTTCTTGTTGGCCTTAGGTTCTGGTAAACGCAGGAGTGAGATCCATGCTTGGTTACATAAGAACATCAGACACCAGTCAGACTGGTCTAAGGTGTCTTTTTACCCCTCACCCAGCTTCCTATCCAAGAACCAGCTGGCTAAGGAAGGTCCAGATAGTGTGGCTCCAGTGGTCATTCCAGCCCTGGCACCATCTCTGGATAGGTCACTCAAGGGTGACAGGTCCCTATGTCCAGTTAAAGCCCTGCGCTACTACTTGGACAGGACTGCAGATCTCAGGCAGAATAAAGAGTTAGTCTTTGTCTCCTTCAAGAAGGGCTTTGACAAAGACATCTCCCCTGCCACCATCTCCTCATGGATTAAACAGACTGTGATTCTGTGCTATGAGCTCTCTGACCAGGAGGCCCTCACCTTACATCAGGTTAAAGCCCATGATGTTAGGGCCTTTGCTGCCTCTAAGGCTTTCCAATCAGGGATCTCCTTAGATCAGATCTTGTCAGCCTGTCACTGGAAGTCTCACAACACCTTCACCCAATTCTATTTGAAGGATGTTGCCTGGGCTTACTCAGAGCTTTTCCACCTGGGACCTGTAGTGGCTGCCCAACAGGTGCACCACCAGGCCCAGAAGTGAGGAGATATTGTATATATGTAAATATGTACATATTGTAAATATGTTAAATATATACATAATGTAAATATTTAATGTACATATATTTAAAAAAAAAACAAAAAAACAAAACAAAACTGTGACTTGCTTCCCTTGGGAAGTTTATTTCTTCTGGGACTGAACTCAGCCCCTCTCTCTCTATCTTTCCCTTCTCAGACCGACTCTAGAAGGAAATGAAAAAAAGGGGGGGGGCAACGTCGGTAGACTCCCGGTTAACCGGTGAATTGGTGGCCGACCTTGACCTGCCAGGGTTCTCTGACCCTGGGTCAAATGGGCCTGTACAATTTTGTTTGTTATGAGTTCACATAAGTCCCTAGCTGCTTACCCGCCTACCAAGCCTACCAAGCGGTAGTTATTCAGCAATTGTCCATTGGATAGGATGTATTAACGCAATAAAATTGCACATTTAATAAGTAAATTAAATTTTTATAAGTTAATACCCTATCCAATGGACAGGCAAGGCCCACCCAACCGGCCCCGCTATCAGCTTACGAGGGGTCTTACCAGGATTAGACACGAAAAAGATGCTATGACGTCACGTTGTCTAGACAGGAAGAGGAAGTACGATGTGCCACCTGGCGAATGCACTCTCCTGACCGGTCCTGCCGGTATTATATACAAAGCAATTGTCCATTGGATAGGGTATTAACTTATAAAAATTTAATTTACTTATTAAATTTGCAATATTGCAGCTAGCTTCATCAGATTTGCACTAAATATATATAGCTAGGAAAGCTTGCCTGAGAGTAATTTGGGCCTTGCTTTTAATACAAAATGCTACCATATCATATCTTTAATGTCAAATAGGGGGTCATCATATCAAAAACATCTAATATGATCTCTTTTATTATTGATCATAGGGGTTCGGAATGAGAAAACAACTTTTTAGGATATCATGGCCTGCGAATTTTTTGCAAGTGTCAAATTTGACCTCTGATCCGTGTTTCAAGGTCAATTTTGATCAATATACTAAAAAGCTGTTATATTTCCCTCACTACTGGATCTACAGGCTCAAATGTGAAAACAACTTCTAGGAAATCAAGGTGTGCGAATCTTTTGCAAGTATCAGATTTGGCCTTTGACCGCTGCTTCAAGGTCAAGTAGGGTCATCATATGAAAAAGGACTGATTATCCCTTATAATTGGTCTGATGGTTTTATAAAATGAAAACAACTTGTAAAGAAATCGTGGCCTGTGATTCTATTGCAAGTGTCAAATTTGACCATTAACCCCGCTTTAAGGTCAAGTGGGGTCATCATACTAAAACACAATATATCTCTTATGTATTAGTCCTTGGACTTGGAATGCACATCATGAATAAATAAAATATGGAAGTTTTCCCCCTTCTTCAACTGCATGAAAATTTCTACATCTGACAACATCTCGTGGCTTCTGTATAGTATTACTTCTAACAGCAGAAGTTGTTCCTTAGATTTTCCCACGTCTCAATGTTGTTGCCCATTAGTTGTATCCACAGATTGGGGTTCTTGCCTGCCAAGGCTGGCTATTTTTATACTTTTGATTTGGAAGAAATTTATAATTGGCAAGGATGTTCCTTAAAACTTACCTGTTTGCAGGAACCTTTCCACCATTAGCCATCTCATCACCCATGTGTCTTCTCTGGTATGACCCAGCTATCTTAATGGACCTATGTCTGTTCATTTTGTTAACGTTTATCTGTACCTTAGAATCTGTCACCTGATGAAGATTAAGCGCTATGAAAGGCCATTTTAGATTAGGTAGAGAATGTAGTTGTACATTATTGTTTGAATTTGGTACAACCTTAGTGCTTGACACTGTGATCTTAGACACAGAAACATTCTCAATTTTAACTTGAAACTCTTATCTTGGCCATATCTCAACAACTGTGAGGTGAGAGAAGGTCAAATTTGGCAGGGATGTTCCTTGGGGGATGTAGTAGTACAACATCATGGTTTGACATTTGTGTATCTTTTACTGTGGCTCTGGTCACTTCATTGAAAAGTTCAAGCTTGGTGGGGATGTTTCTTGGAGAATGATGTTGTATAACATCATTCCGTGACCTTGGTGTGACCTTTCAGCATGGCTCTGCCAAAATATTTTCTGTTGGCATATTTGATCATTAGATGTTGTACTTTTACCTAATTGTTGTATCTGCATTGTCAGCTATAGTTCTGTTCCAAGGTGAAATATTTCACAGCTTCATAACTTTTAGTTGACAAACTAACACTATCTTATTGCTATTAAATTGTCTTGTTTTGATACTTTGTTTCCATGTATGTTTTTCTCTTAAGAGTTATTTCTCCTGTATCTCTATATAGCATACACTTTCCGTTGTGGAATACCCATTATTAGTAGTGCTTTTTAAACTCTTCCATGACTCATGGTGTGTCCCATACTGTTTCCTCAGGATGTTGGGTACAGACATCTCTGATACTGTTTCTTAATTTTCTTTCAACTGCCATGAAATTGTTTATATTTTGTAGAACGATACGCTACTACACATTTCACAACCTGACCAATGAAACTTTCAGTTCAAACGTACAAAACATGTAAGTGTTTTATGTGCTTTAAATAATTTTTAAAATTATTTTTCAAAAGGTGAGAATCTAGTTGTAAATATTGTTTCAGGTGGTGGTTAATATTTAAGCTACAAGTTTGATAAATTTACTATTGTGAAGGCAAATTACTTTAGTTTCTTTTGCTATTTTATTTGAAGAAAACCCACTGAGTGATTCCAGGCATGTAACTTTTTTGTTATACCCACTGTAAATATTGGTTTTATTGCGCTACAATGCACTTACCTATTGAAACAGAGTGCTATTCCGTTGACCACCGGAAAAGCTGCCAACGGGTAGAAAGTTGGAAACTTTCCCGGCCGAGTGCGGGGAGAGGTCTCCCCGGAGCCGGCTCACTTCACCGGATACACCGGTACAGAGATGACCGGATATATGACGACTGCGCAGCAGATCACGTGATTCTTCCTTCTTTCCGTTGGTAGCCATCTTATCAGTTGGCTTTCTTTGGAACTCTCACTTTGTGATAGTTTTTATACAGTTTCTAAGAGGATATTTACTCTAGGAATATATCTATTGTCTCACCGTTGTTTATAGACAACTCTAGTATACTCTTTGGTGAGATTTACTTCTTGTGTCTTGTATTTTGTGACACTTATTTTTTCCACCACTAACATGGTAGGCACTCCTCCTTATCAGAAGAGGGGAAAATGTGGGCACTGGATGCCAGCATTTGATAAGCACCTGAGGTGTTACAGCTGTAGAATGCACTGTAAAGGGGAGGACCCTTGTGCCTCAGGAGCCCCTCTAGAGGCTTGCTCTGCATGTTCAGCCCTTACAGAGGTGGAATGGAATCACCTCCGGACTGTATTTCACGAAAGAAGTGCCAAGCGTGCATCCAAGAATTTGCCGGCTGATCCGGAACCGGAAGATGAGGATCCGGAGGCCGGTGAAATAGACGACTCCATCTTGGATCTAAATACCGAGGATAGCGGGACCGGTACTACCGGCTATGTGTCTCCGACCGGAGTGTCAGCACCGGCCGGCTTGTCTCCACTGCAGTCGACACAGAATCTCCCCTCTAGTGGGATACAATTTGTACAACCTTCTGTACCGCCTCCAAGGTCCGCGGCTTTTCTCATGGTGCCCATCACATCAACAGTCTTTTTCAAGACTCCAGCACCACCCAAAGCCACCATCCAGCAGGACCCAATGTTCTCGTCTGCTCCAGATCCACAGAGACTGGTACCTCCACCTACTCCTCGCACACAGATGCTAAAAGCACATTTCGAACAGCAAAACCTGCAAATGATGGAGAATTTGTCACAGCGAAATCAGAAACAAATGTTGGACCTATCCTCACAACTTCAATCAGGCCTTCAACAGTTTCTCACCTCCTCCATGGAGGAAATGTTCAAGAAATTCTCCCCAACTCCTTCAGATAGTTCAGCACCACTACCATCTGCACAGGCTCAACCTAGCCAGGTCGTTCAAACACAACCTAACCAACCGGTTCCAACACCCCCAGAACCGATGGACACCTCCTTTCACCAGACAGTCAAGAAAGGATTAAAAGGGGTAAAGGGGTCAGCTTCTATCGCTCAAGCCACTAAAGCGGTAGTTTCTCCTACTCTTCCATCTCCAACCCAACCACCAACTCAATCAGAATCTCCCCTCCAAAGGCTCGAGAAGGGAGACTATGGCTTGGAGTCTGGATCATCCTACTCATCTGCCTCTCAAGTAGATGACTCAGAACCGGAGAACTTAGCACCTCCCCCCAAGGCAGATTTCCACGCATTCATTGACCGAGTACGCCAATACCTTGGCATAGACGACCCGGCAAAGACGGAGGATTACAAACTCGGCTCAGGACTTGGACGCGATCCAAATATGTTCCGCATGGAGCAATCCTCCCGTCCACCATCTCTCAAACTTCCCCTTATGGATGACATCGCAAAACTGCTCCAAAACCAGGATACGGTGGTCAAACCTGGACCAGCCTCATCAACTTCCCTGGATATTGGACAATTTGTGCCCAACCCACCAAACAGAGGGAACTGGTACCCAGTGGCAGGGGAAACGTTTGAACAGAGACCTCAAGTAGTACCACAGGCTTTCTCAAACATTGCCAGGCCTGGGTACAAAGGCCTTCCTACAGCCTCTATCAACCAACGAGAACTGGTTAAACTGGAACTTATGGTTAGGGAGTGCATTGCTACTTCAAATTTTCTATCAACACTCTCAACCGCCAGTGAATCGACCCTTAACAATCTCAGAGCAGCTAGAGACCAAAGGGAAAAGACATTTGGATTACTGGCATCAGATCCAGACCCAAACAACAGGGATCAGTTTCTCCATCGACTGCTCAACTCAACTGTAGAGGATACCCCACAGATGCAGTTCATGCTGGACATCAGCAGGAGTACCGCTGTCGCCTATCAACACTTACTGGAGAAATTTCTCCACCTGCTAACCAACCTAGTCCTCATCAGAAGGGACTCCTATCTCAAGAACGCCCATAATAGTCTTGATTCTTATCGCCTAAAGAATCTACGGGCAGCCCCTATCTCTGGCCCAGACCTATTTGAGAGATCGTTGATGCAAGAATACGAACAACACCTGATAGGTCTAGGAGTTAAGACCGGAAACCAACAAAGCACAAGGTTTCACCCCTACGGCAAGCAGAAGAAGAAACCCAGGGGCAGGGGCAGAGGGGCGTATCAACAAGGAGGGTATTACCAGATGCCCCCTCCTCAATATGTCATGCCCCCTCAATTCTACCCACAGCAACAACCACACAGGGGTGGTTTTCGTGGTAGCAACAAAGGCAGAGGAGCTCGCAGGGGTAGAGGTAAAAACATCAGTGGCAACCAGAGCCAACAACAAACACAAAACCAATGACACTCCTCAATCCTCTCCCCCACTCAATCATGGACAACTTCCTTCAACCCCTTCAGGGCTTCCTTGGGATCCCCACAAACCACTCAACCATCCCGGGAGCAGTGGCCTCCCAGAGAGGCAAGTGACTCTGAGCAAAAACACCCCACCGGAGGGGGTAAAGACTCCGAGTGTACAGTTAGGCAAGGTACCTTTATATATCCAAGAAAACATAAAAGACCTCCCTGTAGGAGGCAGACTCAAGTGGTTTGTAGAACATTGGGAACAACAAGGCGCTCACCCCTTTCAACTGGCCCTCTTAAGACAGGGTTACCGCCTACCGTTCAGGGACCATCCCAAGTTGTCCAGAACACGTTGCATCCACAGTGAATACAACGACGCCGACAAAGACAATGCCTTGTCGACTTCTATTCTGGATCTTCTAACCAAAAACGCAATAGAAAAAGTAAACAAACAAGACAGTCTCGGGTTCTACAGCCGACTGTTCTTAGTCCCAAAACCAGGGAACAAATGGAGACCCGTCATAGATCTCAGCTCCCTAAACCAATACCTAACAGTCTCCAAGTTCAAGATGGAAACTCCAGAATCTATCCGCACATCGCTCAGACAAGGAGAATGGGTCACCTCAATAGATCTGTCAGATGCATATCTACACATCCCCATTCACCCTCAATAAAGAAAGTTCCTCAGGTTTCACCACAAGGGAACCACATACCAGTTCACCAGCCTTCCTTTCGGACTGGCCACGGCCCCCCTAGTTTTTACCTCCCTAGTGAAGGAGGTAAAGCTCCTGGCCTTAAAACAAGACATCCGTCTACACCAATACTTAGACGACTGGTTAATACGAGCCACTTCTCAGCCAGAGGCTCAGGAAAACACAACAAAACTTCTCTCCCTGGTTCGAAGCCTGGGGTTCATCGTAAACCTCAAGAAATCGGAGCTCACCCCCCAGCAGAGGTTCGACTTCATAGGCTACCATTTTGCGTTGGACCAAGGCCTGGTCAAACCCACAAAAGACAGATGGAGCAAGATCCAAAATACATTCAACGCAATCGCGACGAGATCGACTCTCAGTGCACGGACACTTATGTCCATCATTGGATTACTTGCATCCATGGAGAAAACTGTGAAACTGGGCAGGATACACATGAGACCTTTTCAATGGCATCTCAAGACTCACTGGAGAGCTCCGATGCCCTTGAATTCTCCAATTCCTTGGACTCACAGAATGAAACAACACGGGGAATGGTGGCTAAATCCCCAAAACGTCCTAGTCGGAGAATTCCTACACCCCAGAGATTACGACATTCTAATCTTTACAGACGCATCAAACGCAGGCTGGGGCGCTCACTTAAATCACGACTCCGTCGGAGGTCTATGGTCTCAAATAGAAAAACGCCTTCACATAAACGTACTGGAACTAAAGGCAGTAATCCTAGCCCTACAACACTTCTCGCACCAATGCTACAAGAAACAAGTGCTGGTAGCATCAGACAACACAACTGTGGTAGCCCACATAAACAAACAGGGGGGAACCCACTCCACCGAACTTTGTGCCCTCATGTGGAGACTACTCACATGGTGCAACAAGCACCAAATAACACTCAGAGCACGGCACGTCCCAGGTTCTCTCAATGTTATTGCGGACGGCCTCTCCAGGAGAAACCAAATCCAACACACAGAATGGTCCCTGGCTCCTCATATCTTCACAAGGATCTCCCTACTTTGGGAACGGCCACAAATAGACCTGTTTGCCACCAACCTGAACACCAAACTTCCAACCTATGTGTCTCCAATCCCGGACCCACAGGCTTGGGCGGTGGACGCGCTAAACATCTCCTGGAAGAACATGATAGGGTACGCATTCCCTCCGACAGCATTGCTACCAAGAGTGGTCCAGAAACTACTGTCCCAACAATGCAGGCTCATCCTAATAGCCCCCGGCTGGCCGACAAAACCGTGGTTTTGGGACCTGGTGGAACTGTCACTCGACATCCCGAGACAACTCCCACCAATTCGCTCTCTACTCAAACAACCACTGAACAACCAATTCCACACTCACCCGGAATCCCTCAACCTCCACGCATGGTATCTAGGAGCACAGCCCTCCAGAACCAAGGCTTTACCGCAGAGGTGGCAGATAGAATTGCTGCACCTCAAAGACTCTCTACTAGAGCCATCTACGCCTCAAAATGGTCAGTTTTCGAAAGGTGGTGCATCGAACAACAGGTGGACTTCAGGTCTCCTTCTATAAAACATATATGCGAATTCATGTGCTTTCTCTTCAATGAGAAGGACAGACGCCCATCCACCATTGAGGGATATAGGACAGCAATTGCTGACACATTAGGAAATGTTCCATTGGATATCAGCAACAATACAGAATTAGCCAGACTTATTGCCAGCTTCCATAGGGATAAGCTGAAAAGTTCCAGGAACTTACCCAAGTGGGATCTTTCCAGAGTCCTACACCAGCTCAAACAACCTCCTTTTGAACCATTACAGCAGGCTCCCTTGAAGTATGTTACCTGGAAAACAGTTTTTCTCCTAGCCCTAGCATCAGGAAAAAGGCGCAGCGAAATACACGCCTGGACTTTAGACGGGTTATTATGCCTAGGCGAATGGGACCAAATTCAACTCACCCCCTCTCCTTCCTTTATCGCCAAGAACCAACTAGCTAAGGAAGGAAACCAAGCAGTATCTCCAGTGGTTATTCCCGCTCTTGCAACTCCACAAAACGACTCTAACGAGGACGCCCTACTATGCCCTGTGAGGGCCCTCTCTACCTACCTTAAACTCACAGCAGATTTAAGACAGGATAAAGCCTTGTTATTTGTCTCTTATAAACAAGGCCACTCCAAGGATATCCAGTGCTCCACCATATCATCTTGGATTAAAAACACCATTAAATATTGTTATTCATGAGTGGAAAATTCGGACATGGACCTACTAGGGGTTAAGGCCCATGACGTCAGAGCATTTGCTGCTTCCAAAGCTTTTTATGGGGGTGTCTCCATGGACCAGATCCTCCAAGCATGTCATTGGAAATCTCATAACACTTTTACATCCTTCTACCTCAAGGATCTTTCAGGCCAGAATCAAAAAGACCTATCCTTCCACCTGGGATCCTTTGTGGCTGCTCAACAAGTAGTGACTCCTCCCTAGCAGGACTCTCACCTCCAAAAGAGGGGGGGGGGGGGGCTACCAGACGACACATCCAGCAGATGGGGCCGGTCAGAACCCTGACCGCGTAGAGCATGGCTTCCTACCATTTAAGGTAATTATCTCTACTTCATATCTTCCATAACTAACCTGAGTTAATTTGAGGTGTCCCTTTTTTCTCTTTACTCAGCCTTTTGTCATAGAATTGTCATTAATTTTTCGTTAACTCACAATTCCCTTATCTTCTCTTAATTTTTCTCTTATTTTTTATCGTTGCAGCCATTATGGAGTGCCTCCCTGACGGGCTTCAGTCTACCGGACAACTTCCTCCAGAGCCTTCCCAAGGTTCCCAAAAGAGCACACTCCTCCTACCGGATCTTCAACATACCGGCACGGATGCTGAGTCCGGGTCTCCTTCCTTCACCATTCATGGCTCTTCACCGGATCCTAGTCAGTGAGCTGTCTTCCCACCATCCAAGATGTTGGAATTCAGCACTCTGTTTCAATAGGTAAGTGCATTGTAGCGCAATAAAATTGAAAATTTTATTTTAAATGTAGCTTTTATAAGCTACAATACTTACCTATTGAAACAGATATAGGCCCTCCCGGTCCGTCCCCGCTTACCGACACCTCACTGCCGGGGATGGATCCCAACAGAAAGAAGGAAGAATCACGTGATCTGCTGCGCAGTCGTCATATATCCGGTCATCTCTGTACCGGTGTATCCGGTGAAGTGAGCCGGCTCCGGGGAGACCTCTCCCCGCACTCGGCCGGGAAAGTTTCCAACTTTCTACCCGTTGGCAGCTTTTCCGGTGGTCAACGGAATAGCACTCTGTTTCAATAGGTAAGTATTGTAGCTTATAAAAGCTACATTTAAAATAAAATTTTCAAATTGTTGGCAGAACGTGTGATTTCCTGCATTAGCATACCATAAACAAAACCTTCATTCTTATTGGTTTACAGCTGATACTGATTGGTTGAAAAATTACTAGGGAGTTTGCTACTATACATCTGGTGAAAATCACACTGATATTTGAAGCCAATTCTCTGTGTTTTTTTTGTTTTAATTTATTTCCATGTAGCAACCAACAGTAAATAAATGCACTGACACATTGTGATTAAAACATGTTTCAAGCTTTTCAAAATATATAATAGTGTGGCAGTGTTGTGGCCCTAGCTTAATGTCAAATGTTTGATGTAGCCTACCAAGAACATAAATAATATTATTTTGTGTACACATTTGACTCTGGTAAAGTCCTCTAATATTGGATTTTACCATTTAATGATCAAAAAGCCACAGTAATTTGTAAATGCCCTTGAATTCTCTCATACCACTACTGTTGAAGAACTATTTTCACACTCTAGCATTTTGATACATACATTTTATTACGCTACAATAGCTTACCATGTGGGACTTAATGCTGTTCTCGGGTTGCCACACCCGGGGCCAACGTCTTAGAAAAAAAGATCGTTCTTGTTAGCCACCGGATATACTGGTAGTTGTCGTCATGTGATAACTTCTCACCAATCGCCCTACTTTCTCGTTGGCCACAATGAACTGGTAGCAGTTTGTAAATATACAGACATTTTCATTTATTTCTCAGTCTTTACGTATTGTTGGAGGCTCATATTTGAATATTTCATTTTATATATATCATAGCTTGTTCTGTAAAATTATTGATTTCACAACTTAAGTATTTTCCTTGCTATCCGCGTGTTTTGAGTTTTCTCGGTCGAGTCGGTTCAGGCAATTCTAATTGTGCGTCTTTTTATTGCGTTAAAATGTCTCTCCATCAAGCAAAGAAAGACAAACCGAGAGCTCAGAAATGCCGCCATTTTTGCTTCAGTTTTGATAATCATAACTACTGCCCTACCTGTAGGGAGGCTGGCAAGGGAGATGACCCCTGTGTCACCTTTGAAGCGCCCTGCCATATTTGCACGTCTCTCACTGATGAGCAATTGCAAAAAATTCCAAACAGGAAGCGGTACTTAAAAAAGCAAAAAGCGGAAACTAGTTCTAAAGATGAACTAGATCTCTTGGGTGAAGGCGATGGGGACTCTTTTACTGGTTCCAATGCAGACCTAGAGAGTGCTGCTGATAACCTCTTTACCTCACCCCCCCGTCCTCAACCTCTCGCCTTCAGTTCTTTATCTTTAAAGACCCCAGCCAAGGCTGTTCCTCCCACCCAAGGTACTGTGTTGCAAAATAAAATTCAAAGAAATATTGAGAAATCCCTGGGTGACTCTCTAAATATACATTTACAACAGCAAATGGGTTCCTTCCAGGCATCCATGTTAGAAGCATTTCAATCACTCCGAGAGGAGTTATCAATTAAAAAGCCAACCGAGGTTGAACCCTCGCCTCATGCTTCAAAAGCTGGTCCATCCAGCAACATTGCTGCCCATCTGGACCTACCCCCTCCAAGATCAAGTACTAATGCTCAGTCCGAGGCAATGGATGTGGACGTTGGTCCAGCACTCCCTCCTCGACTAGTACTTAACCAAACTACCTCGGATCAGTACGTTGCCCCTTCTGAGGCTATACCGAAGGATTCCTTGTACTCTCACAAAAAACAAAGCCACAGACAAACAGTAGCACCGAGCTCTGCCTCGGACCAAATGGATGAGGATTCCGACGAACCTCGGATCCATCCAACTAGACCTAAGAAGCACTCTGACAAGAACAAGCATAAATCTAAGTCCAGATATGTGTCATCTTCAGAGGAAGATCACTCCCCTGTTGCCAGACACAGGTCTTCTAAGCCCTCTAGGGCTCAGCCCTCAGGCGCAGCTTCTGATCAAGACCTCCCACAACATGATCCAGACCCCCCTTATTATAGGGAAGTAGCCTTGTCTGACATTCCCTCCCAATACTCTGAAGAAGTAGATACCTTCAGGCGTATTTTTTCTCTCCCTGACCCCAGGGAATCTATGCCTAGGTCTTCAACTTCAGTGTTGGGTCTGGATGACGAAAAAGGATGTCAAGAGCTCAGACCTAGAGGTCCTTCCTCTATTTTACCACTTAGTTCAGTTATCAAGGACGCCTTTGATAAATTTCAACATGATTTCAAAGCTGCCAATTTAGCTGAGGGCAAATATGTCAAGCCTCCTCCATCCACTTCTAAGTAGTATAAGGTTGGACAGCCCACTTTTCAAGACAAAATTCAGGAGTTGAATACAGACTTTGCCAAGATCTGTATTACTCCTAGACCTCCTGGGGCACCAGTAGCCAAAGTTCCTCTGCCAGTTCTTAATGAGCTGGAACATCAGGCTAGACAAAATATTTCAACCCTCAACTTCACCGCTGCCTTTGCCAAAACTTCTTCTTCTTGCAATGCTTCCTTGGAAAAGTGCCAACATAGCATTAAGTCAACTGTCAAGAAGATTAAATCTCAGATCCAGAAAGGTGCCAATCCTGAGAAAGCAGCAAAGCGCGGATATGAGGAAGTTGCTGAGTACCTGGATTTTTGGAACATAGAGCTCTTACCTGTCTCAGCAAATCTCTAGCCCATATTCGCCAGAGGGAATTATATTACATGGCTAATACCGGCTTGCTTAGGCGCGAAGCCGAGATGACTCTATTACATCCCCAGCTAGGGGAAACGAGATGCCAAGAACTTAGGAACTCGTCCTTCTGGGACTCCTCCTTGTTCGAGTCTCAACTCGTAAAGGAAGGTGAGGACTTCCTTCTCAAAAAAGGCACCTCAAAAGATTCTGAGGGTTTCGCACCCTACCAGAATAAGCCCTTTTGTGGCCCCCACAAGAAAAGAGGCTCCTACAGGAAACGCCCCTATGGGGGCAATACCTCTCAAAGCAGTAACCAATCCTTTCCCTCGGGAAGAGGAAAATCCAACTTCAGAGGCTCCAGGGGTCGTTTTCGACCCCACAATAGGGGAAGGGGGCGTGGAAACCCCCCTTCCCAATGACTACTCCAAAGCCTCACTCAGTCCACCAGTAGGAAGTCGCCTCCGTTCTTTCAAGAGAGACTGGCTAATAAACAAATTTTCTCAAAACGTGTTAAACATTATCACCAATGGCTACGTTCTGCCATTCCGTTCAAAGCCAAACTTGATCAGATTTCCTCTGATCCTGTCAGAGTACAAGGTCCAACAAAAAGACCAAGCCTTGGCCACTTGTATCCAGTCTCTCTTGTCAAAGAACGCTATCGAAAGGGTGGAAAACGTAAAATCTCTCGGGTTTTACAGTCGCCTGTTCCTAGTACCCAAGCCTCAGCAAAGGTGGAGGCCAGTCATAGACTTAAGCAGGCTCAACACTTTTCTACATGTAGAAAAGTTCAAAATGGAAACCCCGGAGTCCATCAGGACTTCCCTGGTTCCAGGGGAGTGGGTATCGTCGATAGACCTGTCAGACGCATACCTTCACATCCCCATCCATCCAAACTCAAGGAAATACCTAAGGTTTTGCTACAAGGCCCAGGTGTTCCAGTTCACCTCCCTACCTTTCGGACTGGCCACAGCCCCCCAGGTCTTTACGATGATCGTAAAGGAAGTGAAACTAATGGCCCTCTCAAGAGGACTCAGAATTCACCAATACCTGGACGACTGGCTGATCAGGTCCCAGTCTCAGGAGGAATCCAAAATGGACACACAGGCAGTGGTAGACCTAACCCAATCCTTGGGTTGGATAATCAACCAAGAAAATCAGAACTGAACCCTACTCAGGTGTTTTCGTTCGTGGGCTACGACTGACTGATCAGGTCCCAGTCTCAGGAGGAAGCCCAAGTAAACACTCAGGCAGTGGTAGACCTAACTCAGTCCTTGGGGTGGATAATAAATCAGGAAAAATTAGAACTGAAACCTACTCAGGTGTTTTCATTCGTGGGCTACGAATACCACCTAGATTCAGCCCTTGTAAGACCCACTCGCGAGAGATGGCTCAAACTTCAGGATTTGATCCTACGACTCAAGTCAAAACTTGTTTTGACTGCAAGATGTTTGATGTCTCTAGTTGGATTGCTAGCCTCAACGGAGAAAATGGTCCCAGAGGGACGCCTTCACATGAGGTCCTTTCAGTTTCACCTCAAGGAGCACTGGAGATATCCTCAGTCGCTGGACAACCTTCCCTGGACAGAAGCCATTGCAGCCCACCTAGATTGGTGGCAAAATCCCTCCAATGTGATGAAAGGTGCAGACCTTCATCCCAAAGACCACAGTATCCAACTCTTTACCGACGCCTCAAACGAAGGTTGGGGCGGTCACTTAGATCAAAATTCTACAAAAGGGCTGTGGTCAGATCGGGAAAAAAGACTACACATAAATGTCCTGGAATTGAAGGCGGTCTCCCTGGCCCTTCGAGACTTCAAGGACCAGTGCCAGAATCAAACAGTGTTAGTTGCGACGGACAATTCAACAGTGGTAGCCTACATCAACAAGCAGGGGGGAACACACTCAGCAGAGATGTGCGCTCTCCTGTGGAAAATCATGACCTGGTGCCATCACTACCACATAACTTTGAAAGTCAGGCACATTCCAGGGTGTCTGAATGTGATGGCCGACCTACTGTCCAGGTCCAACCAAGTGCAGTCAACAGAATGGTCTCTGCACCCACAGGTCTTCAAACAAATCTGCCAGAAGTGGTTCACTCCTCATGTAGACTTATTTGCCACTCACCTGAACCACAAACTCCCACTGTATGTGTCTCCTATCCCAGACCCAAGGGCCTGGGACATAGATGCTCTAAACATAGACTGGACCAACCTCACGGCCTATGCTTACCCTCCTACGGCTCTTCTTCAGAAGGTGATCCAAAAGATCAAGCAATGCCATTGCCTGATCATCGTGATAGCCCCCAGCTGGCCAGGGATGCCCTGGTTTTGGGACCTAGTGCAGCTCTCAACAGAGATCCCACTACAACTCCCAGTGTCAACGACCCTACTCAAACAGTCCCACAAATATGTGTTCCACAACAACCCACAACAGCTGAACCTCCACGCCTGGTGTCTAGGAGCGGACAACTCCAAGAACAAGGCTTCTCTGTGGAGGTGGCAGAGAGAATTGCTGCCCCTCAGCGGTCATCAACAAGGACCATCTACAAGTCAAAGTGGGCCCTATTTGAAAAATGGTGCAGAGAAAATTCGGTGGATTTCTCCACTCCATCTGTGAAACAAATCTCAGATTTTTTCATGTACCTGTACTAAGACTTAAACAGGCGCCCCTCGACCATTGATGGTTACAGGACTGCAATCGTTGACACTTTGGGCCCAACGGCCCAACATATTGCACACAATGCAGACCTTCATAGGTTACTCTCCAGTTTTCACAGGGATCGTCCTAAAAGTTCCAGAAATTTACCCAAGTGGAACCTTTCTGTTGTCCTTAACGAGCTCACCAAAGCACCATTTGAGCCCATGAAAGACACAGACCTCAAACATCTTACTCTCAAAACTGCTTTCTTGCTAGCCTTGGCCTCCGGCAAGCGCCGCAGCGAAATCCATGCCTGGGTCGCGAACAAAGTATCTAATTTAGGCCAATGGGAAAAGGTGGCCTTGTTCCCTTCTTCTGATTTCATAGCCAAAAACCACCTAGCAAGAGAAGGTTCTCAAAGTGTGTCACCAGTGACTATCCCTGCTTTGACTACCATTGTAGATAGACAGTTTAAGGAAGACAGGACCCTGTGTCCCGTGCGGGCCCTGAGGTTTTATTTGGACCGAACTAAAGATCTGAGAGGGTCTCGTTCTCTCCTTTTCATCTCCTTTAAGAAAGGACATACCTCAGACATCAGACCCGCTACACTCTTCATGGTTGAAACAAACCATCCTACTTTGTTACAAACAAGCAGATCAACAAGCCTTGGACTTGGTCCAAGTCAAAGCGCATGACATCCGGGCCTTCGCGGCCTCTAAGGCCTTTTACGGTGGGGTATCGGTGGACCAAATCATGCAAGCCTGTCACTGGAAAGCTCACAACACATTTACAAATTTTTACCTAAAAGACCTTACTTGGTCGGACACCGACAACAATATGTATCTGGGACCCGTGGTGGCGGCACAACAAGTCCTAGATCCTTCCCCTCAGACCAGTTGTCCTCGGAAAGAAAAAAGGGGGGGGGGGCACATCCGCTACAACCAAGTCTTCAGGAGTCTCTCCCATGATCTAGGTATTCCTTTACCTTCAAGATGTTACGGGTAAGGTCATTTTATTTTTTAATTATCAGGTAATTTCTATTAAGGACTTATTCAGTTGTCATTAATCTCATATTTCAGGTTAAAAATTTCATGAGATGCCCAACCACTGGGTTGGTCAGTCACACGTGAAGGTCCCCTAGGGACCCTTAGACCTCGAAGTGAGCACCGCTGCACTTCCGTCCTACAACCAAACATCTTGACAGTTTTAGCACTGTCCCTCTTTTCTTAGGTTTTTTGGCTCGTTACAGGCCCGATCTTCGGGATCGGGGCACTGTAAAGGGGACTCAGACTGGTATTTCTGGCACTATTCTGTATATACTAATTCAAATCTTAGAAAAAAATGACATATCTTCCAGTCTCAGCTGTAATCCCACCACCGGGCGGTTGAATTCAGCATTAAGTCCCACATGGTAAGCTATTGTAGCGTAATAAAATTGAAAATTTTAATTACTTAAATGTAGCTTTTATAAGCTACAAGCTTACCATGTGGGACTTAGGAGAGTCCCACCCTGCCTCCCCGCTGTTTACAGCTGAGGGGTAGGTTTAAAAAATTTCAACGAGAAAGTAGGGCGATTGGTCAGAAGTTATCACGTGACGACAACTACCAGTATATCCGGTGGCTAACAAGAACGATCTTTTTTTCTAAGACGTTGGCCCCGGGTGTGGCAACCCGAGAACAGCATTAAGTCCCACATGGTAAGCTTGTAGCTTATAAAAGCTACATTTAAGTAATTAAAATTTTCAAATTAATGGTCATAAACTAGAAATTAAAGTTATAAATCATTAACAAATTTAAGCTTATTTTAAGTTATTTGGGACTTCTCTATCACGTAAGTGTGAATTGAGTGGCTAAGTTTTACCAATAACATTTGAATAAATTAATTTCCTCCCAAACACTGACAATCATAATTTTACTCAGAACATTTGAATATGTGCACTGTTTCTTGTAAATTTTTCAAAAACATGACTATCTAAAGTGATAACACTGGAATAATCTTAACAGTGACAATATCCCATGTCAAGCAGTTAATTTTTCTTGGTTTACAAATTAAACTTTCAGACAATACGGAAAATAAACGATTTCTTTGTTTAAGATGATGTCTTTGTGTTTATTTTTAGACGAATTGAACTCACTACTGATTTCACACATATTGGAAATGCAACATTTAGACATCTCAGCAATTTGCATACCATGTAAGTTCTGATCTAATGAGAGAACTTTTGGTCAATCAGTTTTATCTTTAAAATTACAAGAAGATCATTTATTATATATATTCTAGTTATCAAGATAAAGTTACATACATACTCCCTACAGAAAGAAATTGAAAAGTTGTTTTTATAACAAAAGGCATGTTTCAAAGATTAATTCCGTTTCAGAAGTTTATAACCACACATGGATACCATGGAAACATTTATTTATACATATCTATTGAGTAAATTTTATTATTCCCTTTTTGTCAGTGCTATCTTGAAGTTAATATCTTATAAGTGTATGTGATTTATATACATCAGTATATGTGTATCTTTTGTTTTTCATTGGTTTTCTTCCTTATTTTGTATTCATGAAATGTACATTATGATATGTATAAAAAAGAAACAAACAGAGAGAAAAAAAAAAGCTATATTTTGCTTCCTTCATTGTGTTACATATGCAGATCAATCCACAGAACCCAGCTCCGTCAACTGCCTGACTTGGAAGGAACTGTAGTGGAGAAAGCGTAAGTCAATAATAAAGCTCCACATAAATTCTAATCTTTAAAATCGAATAATCTTTATAATCAACTAAATAACAACATAACATAACATGACATATTTATATAGCGCAATTCTATTTAAGAAAAAACAATCATTGCTAAAGACTGATTTTTGTGATTCTTTGGACAGAAAGTAACCATTTCACTTTGGAAATTGGTGAAACTGTATCATTTTATGCCAATTTATAAGTGGATTTAAAGAAAACTGTCAATAAACAGCCCTACTTTTTAGTTACATTTTTGGTCTGTGGTAATATATAAATTATGTAGATTTTATTATCTAATACTTTACTTGCCACAAGAACCAATCACACTTGTTGCATCAAATGCATTAAACAGATAAATCAAACAACCTTTTCATATTTTCAGTATGTTTCCCACATAATTGACAATCCATATTTTTGTTCTCAGACACCAGAAAACATAATGTTACTTATATTTAAGAAGCAACCCCCTATATGTGGGTTTTTTGTCTTCCTTATCCTCCTCCTTTGTCATTTGTGGTGACTTTAATTTTCATGTCGACACTATGTCTCCAACAGTTTCTGAATTTAAATCAGTCATGGATTCTTGCTGTCTGTCCCAATACATTGATTTTCCTACTCACCTTTATGGTCATACCTTAGACTTGTTGATGGCTCCATCCGAGTTTTCTGCGATTTCTGATGTGAAAGGTTCAGGCTTCATAAGTGATCACAAAATTATCTCTTGTGTGGTTGACTTTCCATCTTCGGATACTCCAATGCAGAAAGTTGTTACCTTCCGTCAATATCATAACTTGAATATTGATAAATTCAGAAGCGACTCCTGGCTATTCCGTTTGTAAGTTCACCATCTGATGACATTGATTTATTGCATGAACAGTACATGTCTGGTTTGTCTGGCCTTCTAGATATTCATGCACCAGTGAAGACTAAACAGCTCATCAAACCAGCACCAAGCTGGATAACTGACGAGTATAGAACTGCCAAGTGCATGAGAAGGCAGTATGAACGTGCTTGGAGAAGAGACAGATCCTCTGTAAATCGTTCCCGTCTTCGACGGCAAATAAATACATGTAACCACATTCTAAATAGAAACAAGGGGCGTTTCTACCGTGATCTAGTTAGTGATAATTGCGGTGATGGTGAGAAGTTATGCCAGGCACTGAATAGAATATCGAGTCGGTCAAATTCCACTGTCCTCCCATCCTTTGTTGATGAAAAATCATTGGCAAACAGATTTGGTTCGTTTTTCATTGATAAAATATTAAAAAGATCCGAGACACCTTCAAACACACTCGATCTAAGTTTCTTCACCCCGACAAGGAGCCACCAACTTTCAGTTCTTTTCAAGTTGTCACTGATAGCGAAGTCCTCAAGTTTATCAAGGAAACCCCTTCAAAAACTTGCTCTCTAGATCCATGTCCCACACATATTGTGAAACAATGTATAGACATCCTTCTCCCTTCATTGACAAAACTGGTTAACTTGTCCCTCAAAAATGGTATTTTCCCAAATCCTTTTAAACAAGCTATTGTCACACCCCTCCTCAAAAAGTCCACCCTTTCAAAAGAGGACTTGAAGAGCTATCGACCGGTGTCTGGTCTTAGCTTCTTGTCAAAATTGGTTGAGCGAATAGTGGCTGCCCAAATTAGATCTCACATGGATTCTCATGATCTTGGTAACACTTTCCAGTCAGCCTATAAGGTGGGGGAGTCAACAGAAACTGCCTTGTTGTGCTTCAAAAATGAGATTCACTTAGCTCTGTCGAAGGGCATGCCTACAGCACTGGTGCTACTTGACCTGTCCGCGGCTTTTGATACTATCAATCATGACACACTCCTATCCTGTTTGTCAGCTAGGTTTGGCTTTGCTGGATCGGCACTAAAATGGTTTAGATCCTACCTCCACGATCATTTTCAGTCAGTCAAGATTGGTTCCAGTCTTTCGAATTTGTTCAAATTGAAGTTTGGAGTCCCCCAAGGTTCTGTTTTAGGTCCTCTTCTGTTTTCCCTCTATACAACACCTCTTGGTCAAGTCATCAGAAAATATACTGGAGTCAAATACCACTTTTATGTAGACGATACTCAGCTGTTCATTCACTTATCCCCTGATGATAGTCTCAAGTCTTTTGACCGTCTTAAATCCTGTTTGAATGATATTCAGGTCTGGATGTCTGAAAACAAACTCAAGCTAAATCCTGATAAAACAGAATTCATAGTCTTTGGTGCCAAAGACAAATACAAATGGCTCAGTGACTCATTTCCTGTCAATATCCTGGGTAATTGTCTCTCTCCCACAGATGTTGTACGCAATTTGGGTGTTCTGTTTGATGCAAAGTTTTGTTTCAGCAATCACGTAAATTGTGTCATCAAATCTTGTTTTATTAGCCTCAGGGACCTTCATTGTATCAGGAGGTTTCTTTCCGTTGATACATCAATGGTGATTGCAAATGCTCTGGTCAGTAGTCGTTTGGATTATTGCAATTCTCCATTTCGCAGTTTGTCATCCCGTAATGCTACTAGGCTCCAATATGTTCAAAATGCTCTTGCACAGTTTGTCACTGGTGCTTCAAAGTACACTCACATCACATCCACCCTGAGGACACTTCATTGGCTACCCATCAGACAAAGTATTATCTTCAAAACCCTAGTTTTGGTTTATAAGTACCTCACCATTGGCCAGCCCAAGTATTTCGCACCATATCTCTCCTTGTACAAATCTGCCATGAATACAAGACGTTCCAACCCCAAAAATTTGTTCCTCCAGGTTCCTCATTATTGTGCTTCCATCCATAAATCAAAGGTCCATTTCAACAACAGTTTCTCATATGATCCCCCGAAGTTATGGAATGATCTTCCACATGATATCCGCAGTGCTCCAAATCTCTTGTGTTTCAAAAGTCGACTAAAAACCTACCTATTTCAGAAATCATTTCCACCATAGCTTCTAACTACCAAACACCGGATCGCCTCCCTCGGTACGACTTGGAACATGTCTAATGTCTTGATGATTTATGCCTTACGAACTGGATGGTGTGCCTTAGAATCCATAGATACGGAGATTAAGCACTTGGACAACTGATTGATTGATTGATTGATATTTACTGCCAGGAGGAACTGTAAATGTGAAGCAATGCATGCCATTCTTATAATTTGATTGAGTTCTGTCTGTGGTTTATTTATTCTTTTCAGGATGTTTGGATATAACAACATCACCATCTTTGATCACAATCACACAAATCCAGTTTGGCCAAGCACACTGACACACCTGTAAGTATTATCAGTCTATTTATTTTATTTCTAACCAAATTTTTAATTGTGCTTAATTCACTCTAAAAAGTAGACTGTTTGTCTTACTAACTGAAAACAAAATAAAATTTAAAACATACAGGATTGATGTCCTTAATTATTATTAACTCCGCAAGGTTGGTTATGTAATTGTCGGCATGTGTATGTTTGATTGTATGCAAAATAACTAAAAAAATTATGGACGAATTTTGATGAAATTTTCTGGAAATGTCGACAATGATTAGAATTTGGTGATGGTCTGGACCACCATCTTTATACAGATTTTTTTCCACTCATAAGCAATATGGGAGGTCCTGGTGGAGGTGTGTGCTGAGTGCTCTTGTTCAAGTTGTAGTTCATTACAATGTATTAATTATTGCGTAGTTATGGACATGCAATAGAAAAACTTCCTGAATGACATATAAGAAAAAACCTATGTCACAAATGAAGGTGACAATATTATACATGTTCATTTTTAGTAGTTTTTAATTGTGGCATGCATAACTTAAGAACTATATCCATTGAGTCATGTCATATTTTCACCTAAGGTGAGGTCTACTCTTGGCTAGACCCTCCGCAAAGATGCATGCTACTCTTTAGAGAAGATCTGGATCCGCATTGAGACTCCAGATTTTTTGGGAGTCTTTCTCAATATCCTGTTCCAGATCCCTTGCCGAGAAGTTGTGCTCCTTCCAATACTGCTTCTTAAGCACGAGTTCTAGTGAGGTTTGCGCTTCTAGGAATCACTTTTTTTGTCTCCAGACTTTCATGAATTGTGGCACAGCATGAGGAGTATTTGCCTGTTCACTGAAGTTAAGTGGCAATGGGCTACATTAGCACTGGGATGGGTGACCACTTCGGTGCACTACTTGTGTCTTTGATGGCTTTGTCTTTAGGCCTCATTTCACTTGGCCATCAGACAACATTCTCACATAGGTGTTTTTTTTTCAAATGTTGGAGGGCCAGAAAGGGGACATAAGTGCAATCTACATGTTTAAGTGCAAGCGTCGCTAGAGCGCGCACTTCTACAGATCTCTTTTTTTTTTCTCCGGACTTTGATGAAATAGACAACACCTGTGGATTCTGAATTTGCCTCTCTTGCTCTCCAAGAGCTAAAAGGACAGATGTCCTTTTGCCTTTTTCCCATACATATGTCCTTCTTGCATCAGAGTTTCATGAATTGTGGCATAGAATGATGACTATTTGTCTGCAATGGGCTATGTTAGTACTTGTATGGGTGACCATCTCAGTTTGGGACCAGCTTTGGGATGGATCTAAGTTGGAATTTCTTTCTGTCACAAGACTTTCATAAATTCTAGTGCACTATACTCGTGTCTCTGGGCCAGGATTCACAAAAAGTCTTAAATCTTAGACAAAATTTTAGCTAAGAGCAGTCTTAAGTTTAAAACTTTTGTCTTAGCTGAAATTTTGTTGTAAGTTGGGATTCACAAAAGGTGCTAAGCAAAATATTAGCTGAAACAAAATTTATGCAAAAAGTCTTAACTATTCTGTATCCAAATTAACAAATTTTAGCCAAACAGAAATATTTTTCACCAATAAATACACCAAACATGCTCTTCAAAATTATTAAACAGATTTGTTACTTTTTTTTTGTAAAATTATGTAAAAATAGTAATCTTTGTGTATTATGGTGAGTCCGCCATTTTTGTGACATTATTTTTGCCACAAGGAGGTAAAATGTGAAAATTTATAGGAAGCTGAATGATGTAAATTTCTATTACAATCCACATAAATTACTTTTATAGGAAGTACAGATCCCCGGAGTATATTTTTTGTTGGCATAACAAAGGGTAAAACGTAAATACATGCAATGTAATATTTCAAAAATGACTTATGTCTGCCCTGCAGTGGTCTTAAAGTTAAGACAAAACTTAAGACAAAATTTTGTCTTAGACTTTTCATGAATCCCATTTTGTCTAAGCATAAATTTTGTCTTAACTTTATGACTAAGTTTTTAACATTTAAGACTTTTATGTTAGGCTTAAGACAAATCTTAGACTTAAGACCTTTTGTGAATCCTGCCCCTGATGGCTTTGCGCCCGCGCTAGGGGACCAAAACCCCTTTTGGCCTTGTTTCAATACATTTTAATATCTCACAAGATTTTAGACAAGTTATATTTTTCCTGTTTCAGCTTAATTTTCCTTTATGAGTTTCAACTTGAGCAGAAAAAGTCTCCTGTGATAAAAAAATCTCGGATTTTGAGAATTTTGGCTAAAGGGAGTTTACTTAATAGATATTTTTTGAGCTCAGCTCCAGCTTTTAATTTTCTTTCAATCACGGGTCAACACGAACCATCATTAATATTGCTGGAGAAGCATCTGTGGCTTATTAGTTGTCAGACCAGGAGCAAGTTCACTTGTTTATTGATTCTTATTGCATAAAGTACCATTATCTTATCCTCACTATTGCTATGTGTTGACGTGAGCAAACATCCACGACTGCGCATATGTGACCAAATAAAATATGAACTATAAAGGGGAACTAGGGACGTGGCGCATGCGCAGTTCACATATGCGCAGTGCACTAACAAGAATATTTCTTTTAAAAATATTCGAGTTGGTCGTGGATGTTTGCTCTCGCCAACACATAGCGCTAGTGAGGATAAGGTAAGTACATGTATTTAACTTACAAAAAGTTAAATTACAATAAATTACAATAAAATTTTTACAATTTGTGATGTACATAATTAATTACATAACAGATACTAAACCTTTGACAGTGGGAGTAAAAAAAACATTTTAGCATCAAGTAACATAGAGTTTCTGTACACATAAGCGCTATCAGATTTAAAAGGAAAAATCCATACCTTTATGCCTTACATTTTGCCATAAGCAGGGTTTTGGTGCAAATTTGGAATTTTATTGCGTTAATACATCCTATCCAATGGACAATTGCTAATCCGGTCGGCGCAGACCGGCCCGCCAAACGCCAGAAAAAGACGTCCTGTGTTGCCACCGGCTGGCCGGTCCGTAGTACTGTGCACTCCCCAGATGGCGCCTCGTACTTCCTTCCTGTCTAGACAACCTGACGTCATAGCATCTTTTTCGTTTGGCACGTGTACTGTGCGAACGTGTTTTCAACAATCTCCAGATATTTTAAGGAAAAGTGTGCATTATGATGGTTTTTTCACCTGAATTGCAAATATTTTGGTTTAAAAGTGTTATCTACATATCAAGCACGGATATACATGATTAAATCTGCTGGAAACGCTCCCTAGCTGACTCAATTTAGTGTTGATGATAGGGCAGTTACGACGCGAAATATAAAGGCAGCCATTTTACTAGTTTCCTCCCATTCAACCTTTGTGTTGTTAGGGGCAGATCGACAATATTGAGGAATTATGGATATACTACTTACAGGTATTTTTATCCGTGTCTTTTGTTTGAGGCTACAGTCACCATAGAAACGTCTTTCTGGTACTTCCAATAGAAATCACGGGGAACTGCAATCTACGTAGTTTTGAACACTGTAATAGAAGGAATTCCCCAAGCAAGAGATGCATTCTTCAGATTCTTCAGAGCGCACTGGTACCGACTTCTCTGCTGTAAAGCATCAGTCACACCAGCCTAGCTCGAGTATTTAGTGTTTTTTCATCAGAAGCAATAGGTCAATTCTTCAGATTTCTTCAGAGCGCACTGGTCCAGACATCTTTGCTGTAAAGCATTAGTCGACCGGCAAGCTCATGTTCAGCCGACCTCACCTAGTATTTACATAGAAGGAACTTCATCTTTAATCACTCTCAGTCCCTCCCTTGTGGACCCGGCACTTATGTCGGTAGTAAGGGAGGTGGATGGCCAGGAAACTGGTTTGAGTGTACAGCCGGCTGAAAAGAAGAATCGACTTCAGACCGGCCAGGACTTCATCTACAGAGTGCACTGGCCCAGGCTTCTCTGCTTTAAAAGCATCAGCCGGCCGGCCAGCTCAAAAGAACGCGACCTCTGACGTCATATCCAGTCAGCCAATCGCGTGTCTTTCCGACCAATCACGAAGCAGGTCACGTGTTTTCACCGACCAGGAAGGTCGGAAGTGCGTTCTTCAGAACTCACGTCTACTGTGACTACAGTCCCTGCTTTACAGACCCGACCTTGTTGTCGGTAGTGGGGTTTTGTGGATTGTAAACTTGCTGGTAAAGCATCACACAAAGAACGCGAATACTGATGTCATCTCCAGTTAGCCAATCGCGTGTCCTTCCGACCAAATCACGAAGCTGGTCACGTGTTTTCACCGACCAGGAAGGTCGAACTGCGTTCTTCACAACTTACATCTACTGCGATACCAGTCCTTCTCTCATGAACCGACCTTCGTTGTCGGTAGTGGGGTTTGTGGATGAGCAGTATACTGCGCATTTGCATGTTTAATTATCACAAAAGAACGCGGCAACTGACGAACTCCAATCAGCCAATCGCGTGTCTTTCCGACCAGCAGGCTGGTCACGTGACACACCGAATACCAAGTGTTTCTAAAAATAGATTACAAGGGCTTTCCCAGCAACTGTCAAATCTTCGAACAAGACGTGCGATTTAAGAAATACTTTAATTAATGGAGGAAACCTACAGCAAGCTGAATTCAACACAAAAGATAGTTGTAAAATTGCTTTAGCGATTGGTTACAGAGTGTACCCACCAGTATACTGGCTACACAGCCTTGTACACTTGCTTCAACAACTGGTTACAGAGTGTACCGACTGGTACTAGCTACACAGCCTTGTACACTTGCTTCAATAACTGGTTACAGAGTGTACCGGCTGGTACTAGCTACACAGCCTTGTACATTTGCTTCAACAACTGTTTACAGAGTGTACCGACTGGTACTGGGCTACACAGCCTTGTACACTTGCTTCAACAACTGGTTACAGAGTGTACCGGCTGGTACTGGTTACACAGCCTTGTACACTTGCTTCAACAGCTGGGTACAGAGCGTACCAGCTGGTTCTGGGTACACAGCCTTGTACACTTACTTCAACAACTGGTTACAGAGTGTACCGACTGGTACTGGCTACACAGTCTTGTACACTTGCTTCAACCTACCGGTTACAAAGTCTACTAACACTGGCTACACAGTCCTTACTGTACAGGGCTTCACCCCAACTGGTTACTTTAAAAAAAAAAAAAAAAAAAAAAAAAAAAAAAAAGCTGGCTAAATATAGACCAGTAGCTGTCTAAATTCATTGGTGACCCCAGCCTCCCAGTTTACAGAAAATTACTGGTTACAGTAAAGTACCGGGTATGGAGTCCTGGTACTGGACAGAGTTGCCTAAGTAAATTTGGTTACAGAGAATTCTTAGACCAGTCAGGGGTCTTGGGGATATGACAGTGATATGACAGTGTCCCAAGCTACTGCCAGGCAACCTTCCCTTATCACACCTCTCAACAAACTGTTATCGGTGCTGGACTTGACTGGAGAGATAATAAAGTTTGTCATCATGTCCAGCCAGGGGTCAGACATCTCACAAATGACAATTGCTCTGGTAAATGCTGCACCTTGCAGGCTGCTGGCCCGGGGCAAAGAGTCTATTGATGTGGAAAGTTGTGTCAACCCCACCGGACCACAATAAGAACAGAGAGACTGTTAACTTGGATCATTGTCACCAGACCGGACCAGTGTCCGGAGGGACAGAAAATATTTTTTTCAAAATACCAAATGTCCCAAATGTGGCACACAATCTGCCTGTAGGTTCCAGACTAAGCCCTTTTTCGGGAACTTAGGAAGCCTCGGGGGCTGGACCCTAGGTATTATAAATGTTCAAGGAGGGATACCTACTCCCATATACTTATACAAGGACAATCCAGGTAATGCCTGCTATTCGGTTTGTCCACAGCACCTTTGGAGCTCACTGTGATACCAAAGGAGGTGAAATTTGTGACCATACACAAGGACTTCAGAAGCCACCAGTACCTAGACGACTGGTTGGTGAGAGCCAGATCCCAGGCTTGTCTCCAAGATACAAAGGGAACTAGTAAATAGTGTGTCAGCAACTGGGTTGGCTGATGAACTTACAGAAATCAGAGCGGGAGCCCAAACAAGACTTTGATTTTGTAGGCTACCAGTTCGACTTCAGGTCTGATCGGTTCCGACCGACTCTGGACCGGTGACAGAACCTTCAAGAGACTATGTTAAAACTGCTATCCCTACCGGCTTGCCGGTCCGGGAATTCATGTCCTTGATGGGTTACTGACAGCTACAGAAAAGCAAGTTAATCTAGGTCGACTCCATATGAGACCCATACAGTGGCATCTCAAAACAACTGGAGGGTACCAGAATCACTGGAAAAGGTGATCCAAGTCCCCAGGTCCCTGCACCCCCCCCCCCCCCCCATTTACAATGGTGGCTGAAGGAAGACAATGTTCTTACAGGCCAACCATTACACCCAATTAAACATGCTCTGCAAATATTTACAGACGCTTCAATAGAAGGGTGGGGCGCTCACTTAGATGAGCACTTTGCAGGAGCAACCTGGTCCCCTCCGGGAAGCAGGTTGTATATTAACTATCTAGAACTTTAAGCAGTTTTTCTGACTTTAAGAGTTCTAAGACCTTTGCTCAAGCAAGATAGTACTTGTAGCAACTGACAACACCACAGTAGTGTCATACATTAAGGAAGGAGAAATGAGGTCGGGCCCACTTTGTGCCCTACTATGGGGAATCTTGACCTGGTGTACCAGGAAACAAGTGACTCTAAAGCACGACACATTCCAGGCCGGCATAATGTGGTAGCAGACAGGCTGTCCAGGCTAGGCCAGACCATCAAAACAGTGGTTTCTCCTTCCAGAGGTCTCCCACTCTATGCAGTAGGTGGCACCGGCCCAAAATAGACTTATTTGCCACAAGGTTCAACAACAAGTTACCTCTGTTTTGTGTCACCGGTACCGGATCCCCTGGCCACAGCAGTGGATGTGCTCAGTCGGCCATGGTAGGATCTAAAAGGATACACCTTCTCACCATCAGCCATATTGGGCAAAGTGGTGGAGAAGTCACAAGACTCCCCATGTAAGAGAATCATTCTGATTGCTCCGGGGTGGCCCAACATGCCTTGGTTTTGGGATCTAGTGGCCATGTCCAGCCACATCCCTCTGAGCCTGCCCAATCTGCCCAGCCTGTTCACAGCCATTCGATCAGATCCCTCACAGAAATCTGACAAATCTTTATCTCCATGCAGGGTTCCTAGAGCCTCAGCAATCGAGGAGCAGGACTTGTCTGAGGCAGTGGCAGCAAGAATTGAGGCTCCTCAAAAGGGGGGTCAGTCAGATCGGTCTATGAGGCAAATGGGTCATTTTTACCAAGTGATGTATCATTCATCAGGTGGACTTCGGGCACCACCTGTAAAGTCAGTTGCTGACTTCCTTAGATACCTGCTTCAGGACAGGAAGTTGCAGCCCAGTACCATTGATGGTTACATGTCAGCCATTGCTGATAGTCTGTAAAATTTGCCCATCAATGTTAGTAAGGATGAAAATCTCACTCGTCTCCTGGATAGCTTCCACTGAGACAGACCCAAAGGCCGGAGGGGAACCCCCTCCTGGAACCTCTCCCTGGTTTTTGCACCAGCTGACAAGGTTCATTTTGAACCAATTGAAGGCCTCCTTGAAGCATTTGACCTTCAAGGCAGTTTCCTCTTGGCCCTGGGTTCGGGCAAGCGTAGAAGTGAGATACATGCTTGGCAAACAGCCCAGCACCATTGATGGTTATAGGTCTCCCATTGTTGATAAACTGGGAAATTCACCCTTCAACATCAGTAAGGACGGAAATCTCGCTCGTCTCCTGGATAGTTTCCTCAGAGACAGACCCAAAGGCAGGGGTGGCATACCCTCCTGGAACTTCTTACGGGCCGTGCACCAGCTAAGACTCCATTTGATCCAATCAAGGAGGCCCCCTTGAAGCATTTGACCTTCAAGACAGTATTCCTCTTGGCCTTTGGGTTGGGCAAGTGCAAAAAGTGAGATTCATGCCTTGCAAAACTGATATATTGGACGCCAATCCAATTGTCCCTGTATCCATCACCCAGCTTTCTACCCTAGAATCAGCTGGCCATAGAGTGTCCAGTGTGGCCCCTGGGGTTATAACAGCCCTGGCCCCGACTCTGGATAGATCCCTCAAGTCTGACAGGTCCCTCTGTCCGGTCAGAGCATTGTGCTACTATTTGGACAGGACCTCAGACATCAGGCAGAATAGGAGGTGGTTTTTGTGTCTCCTTTGAGAGAGGTTTCAACAAAGACATCTCACCTGCCACTATCTCCTCTTGGATCAAGCAGACTGTGATCCTATATTATGAGCTCTCTGACCAGGAGGCCCACTTTTAACATCAGGTTAAAGCCCATGAGGTCAGGGCCTTTGCTGCTTCTAAGATCTTCCAGTCGGGAGTCACCTTAGATCCAATCTTGTCAGCCCGCCACTGAAGTCACAATACCTTCACACAGTTCTATATGAAGGGCGGGGCTTGGGCTGGTTCAGAGCTTTACCAATTGGGCTAGGTAGTGGCTGCTCAGCAGATCCACAAGTGGCCTTTGGATTGAGGAGATTTGTATATGTACATCACAGTTCTACATGTACTTAAGAATTAAGTGTGGCGTGCTTCCTTCGGGAGGTTTATTTGCATTCTGGGATTGAACTCATCCCTCTCTTCCCCTACCTCAGAGCAGGTCTACAAAAGGGGGGGGGGCGACGGCGGTATAGCCCCGGGTAACCGGCTGCTGGCAACCGACCATGGCCTTGCAGGGTTTCCTGACCTTAAAGTCAACCCAGGCCTGGACCTATAGGTCTCCTGACGAAGTCAGCCTAGACTGTAGGTTAAAATTTGCTATTACTTGTGAGTTCACATAAGTCCCTAGTAACTTACCCGCCGACCAAGCGGTAGTTATTCAGCAATTGTCCATTGGATAGGATGTATTAACGCAATAAAATTGCAAATTTAATAAGTAAATTAAATTTTTATAAGTTAATACCCTATCCAATGGACACACAAGACCCTCCCACCGACCCCGCTATCAGCTTACTAGGGGTCTAAGAGGTTTAGACAACGAAAAAGATGCTATGACGTCAGGTTGTCTAGACAGGAAGGAAGTACGAGGCGCCATCTGGGGAGTGCACAGTACTACGGACCGGCCAGCCGGTGGCAACACAGGACGTCTTTTTCTGGCGTTTGGCGGGCCGGTCTGCGCCGACCGGATTAGCAATTGTCCATTGGATAGGGTATTAACTTATAAAAATTTAATTTACTTATTAAATTTGCAATTTTCTCTCTTAGAATATGGCAGTTTCATGCAAAAACTTGCACTATTTGAGACATTTGTCAAAATCATGTGAGAAAAAACCCCTCAAAAATCTGTTAGAAAAGCAGCATATATCCACTTGGGAAAAGGGTGCACCCTAGTCACAAAAACAGCTTATTTTCTTCTTGCAAAAGTTAAGTCCTAAAAGGGAAAGGTCTGGATTTTCCCTTTTAAATCTGCCGGCGTTTACATGATATTTATTTAAAAAAAAAAAAAAAAACAGTAGTTATGCCAAGATTTTGTTTTGGTCTATGTTGCAAGTTTGATCAAAGCTTAGTCAATATTTATTCAACTTATGACTCAGAGTTTAATGAGGATCATGTAACTCTCACCTATTTTGGGGGTTTAAATCCAGCTGAATACAACATGTGAACTGTTAATCAGTTAATAATGATCTGTCCCTATGTCACCATAACTGCTGATGATATAAAAACTATTGACTATAGTAATTGTTTTAAATCTTTAATAACAATTAATTCTAGTAAATTAATGGACAACTCCTTTTAACTATTTATGATTTAATTCTAGAAACCTGAACGACAATGACATCAATTACTTGCCTGATGACTTGTTTAGTGGGACCAACATCATTTATCTGTGAGTATAGTGGTATATTATTGTTGTTTCTCTAGAGTTACCCATCTAAGTAAAACTTTGATATAATAAGACATTGATACTTTGGTATAACTTTGGTATACATTGGAATTTCTTTATTTTAATACATTCATATTTGTATAATTTAATTGTATGAATTTACATCCTCAATAACATTTACTTGGGGCATGAAGTGAGAATGTAGGTATAGTTGCTTGCAGGAACCTGATGGATTTCAATGGAGAATCGTGACCAGGTACTATATGCACTGCCTTCCTGCTACCTGTGCTGATTGGACCAGTACCATGTGTTGAGAGCAACAATTCACTTAATTTATTAATGATATTTTTTTTTCAGAGGATTGGCCAGGAACAATATTTGGAGATTCCCATACCAAGCAGTAAGAAATATGTCCAAGATTGAATACATGTAAGTACACATTTGCACAAATACACGCAGAATTAACAGAGATTGGAGGCGTAATTTTGAAAATAAAAGGAATTCAGTCTAATTATAATGTGTCACCAGCGTTGGATATTGATTTTGAAACCACACACATGCTGGACTGTTACACAGTCAGCAGACTAGCAGTATTTTATTTTGTTGCGTAAGAATATGGAAAACACAGGTAAAAACAGGAAAGAGAAAGGTATGGCTGTACACAAATGTTGTGAAAGCTTAATGTGTCTGATGGAGTTAAAAGACCCTGTTAAAAACTCAATTTATTAAAAATTAAGACTAAAGTGATTGATAAAGATTTTGAAGGCATAATGACACTTCAGTTCAGCATCAATTTTTATGTCAATTTTATTGTATGTGTTTGTTACTTACCACCTGGTGACTCTGTACACACAAATAGCTCTGACTTTTTCATGCATCTGACATCATTGAAAGAAACATATGCTACTGTCTGCCACTTGTGGAGCATCAAACAAGTAACCAGATTCTGGAACATGTCATCTTGCCCAACATTTCCCCTTCAGGAGTTTTCATATCCATAAGATGAAAACGTGGAGAATTTCTGAGATAGTATTTAAAGTATTGGCCACAGAAACCGCTGGAACTTAATAGATTTTGTTATTACTAGGGGTTAAAGTTCACCTAAAACTAGAGCACGCCATCATGATCAGTTACATCTACACACCAGATTGAAATGAAACCCACCAACTTGTTGCAAAAAATATGTTCTGGAAAGGTTAAAAACTGAAAATCACAACAAATCTATTATTACTTGAATTGCAAGGTTGCCTGATATAGGTCATACCTCTATTATCCCCTTTTGAAAAGAATGTGTATGGTCCCAGGTCAGTTATTAGAGAAACTATGGTATCTTTGTAAATCATGGGCATCTGCCTCCTCTTTTTAGAAAGTGCACAGCCCCAATGGCTGTATTCATGAAAGGTCTAAGCCAAATCGTAGGCTTAAGTTGGGACTATTAGTATGCAAAATTTAAACCTCAGACTTGGCTAAGAGCTTTTGTAACTATGGACCCAGGACTCTTATTACAGAAATTGGTATATCTTTGTGAATAATGACCATCGGGAGCATTTCAGTCTTACAATCTATCCTTTTAGTTATAATGCAAAATAACTGGAAAGCCACATTATTCCTGCCTTTTTAATGCTGTGATTAGTCTTAACACACCCTCGAGTTTCAAAATGGCTTTAGGTCGTAATGATAAGCCATGCCAGTGGAATTGGAGTATTAAGTGAAATGGTGATAAGTGGTTGGGTATAGTGTAATGGTTTTGAGCCAGTTACTGACGTGTACTGCATATATCTGTGATGTATAGTAAAATAATAAAACAGAGACTGTTATATAAAATAGAAGAAAGTTAAAAAAACATGTATAGCATGCACATGTAGAAGAAAAAAAGCATAAATTTTGACTAAATTCTACACCAGCATATTGTACTAGTTAATTGACACACAGAAGCATTGAAACCTGGATGCCAAAGAATAAAATACGGTAACTTGTTTGCCGCAATTGAATGCTATATATAAATATGTTTGTGATGTAAAATATGTTTTCAGTTTTAAATCAACTTTATGATACATTTTTTATGTCACTTACTTTTTGACTCAAGATCATACTACTTGGGTGGTCTTGTTATTTCAGAAATCTGAGTGAGAACATGATCAAGAGCATCAATACTTACCATTTGGCACCACTAGCATTTGATCTGACGCCTTTGAAGCATTTGTAAGTTCAAAGTTAAAATGTTGGTGTTCAAGTAACAGTATTCCATTATAAATAATTCTGCTTTTGTTTTCAAGTTAGCTGACATTATATCGTCACTCTGGCGTATGCAACCAGGTACAAATACACATTTTTGCGTGAACAAGTTCTCCAAAACCACAAGGCCCAGAGACATACTGTTTTTTTTTAAATATACCTTAACTATCAACGATGAAAAATTGAAAGTCCTGCAAATCTGTTCATTTGTCTGTTTGCTAGAGACATTACAAGTGAGGCACCCTCAAAACCTGAAAATTTCAACACTTTATCACAATTTTCTCTTTGACTATTGCAGGGATTTCTCTCATATCTTGCATATATGTACTAGGCCACAAGTAGATTCCCCTGTGTGAGTATCAGGCCTGGATCTGTCTTAATTTTTGTTATTGATTTTTTAAATAATTTTAATGCATTAAACGTCATGAAATCATGCACTAAATCACTTATTTTCTCATTGACTATTGCAGGGATTTCTCTTGTATCTTGCATATATGTACTTGGCCACAAGTAGATTCCCTTGTGTGAGTATGAGGCCTGGATCTCTCTTAATTATTTTTATATGAATTTTACTTGAAAAGTATTGCATTTAGAGCATTTTGTTAAAATATGTTATTCAGCTACTTTTTCTATAGCTACAACATGGTGAGTAAATTGGCAGTCTATCTCTATAGCTAAGTGAGTAATAGCTAGTTTCTGACTTTACAGTACCTTTCATAATGAGTATAATCACTTGTAACTTAAAACTATTGCAATTACAGAAGTTCCTTGAAATATGCTATTCGTCTACTTTTGGGTCAGCTATAACATAGTAAAGTTGCAGACCTGTAGCTTGTAGCATAGCTGAGCAATAGCTACTTTGAGGTTCTCACTGTTGAGTAAATCCCTTATAACTTGAAAACTATTACATTTCGAGAATTCCCTTGAAATATGTTTTTCATCTACTTTTAGGTCAGCTATAACATAGTAAAGTTGCAGACCTGTAGCTCACAGCATAGTTGAGCATTAACTATATAACTTTGAATTTCTCACTGTTGAGTAAATCAGTTGTAACTTGAAAACTATTGCATTTAGAGTATTTTGTTTGAATATGTTTTTCAACTATTTTTGGCTCAGCTATAACATAGTAAAATTGCAGACCTGTAGCTCATTGCATAGCTGAGCAATGGCTATTTTCAGGTTATCACTTATAACTTGAAAACTATTGCATTTCGAGAATTCCCTTGAAATATATTTTTCATCTACTTTTTGGTGAGCTATAACATAGTAAAGTTGCAGACCTGTTGCTCATAGCATAGCTGAGCAATAGCTACTTTGAGGTTCTCACTGTTGAGTAAGTCAGTTGTAACTTGAAAACTATTGCATTTAGAATAATTTCTTAAAATATGTTATTCAACTACTTTTGGGTCAGCTATACCATAGTAAAGTTACAGACCTGAAGCTCATTACATATCGGAGCAATAGCTACTTTGAGGTTCTCACTGTTGAGTAACTCAGTTGTAACTTGAAAACTATAATTGCATTTACAGTATTTTGTTTTAATATGTTATTCACATACTTTTCAGTCAGCTATAACTTAGTGGAATAGCAGACCTGTAGCTCATTGCATAGCTGAGCAATACCTACTTTCCGGTTGTCACTATTGTGTAAATTGCTTGTAACTTGAAAACTATTGCATTTAGAGATTTTTCTTTTAAATATGTTCACCTACTTTTGAGTCAGCTATGATACAGTAAAATTGCAGACATACTAGCTAATTGTAAAGCCAAACAATAGCCACTTTGAAATTCACTGTTGAGTAAATCAGTTGTAACTTGAAAGCAATTGCTTTTAGAGAATTTCATTTAAATATATGATTTACCTATTTATGGGTCAGCTATAATATAGTGAAATTGTTGACCTGTAGCAATAGCTACTTCCAGGTTTTCACGATGGAGTAAATCAGTTGTAACTTGAAAGCGATTGTATTCACAGTATTTTTTTTAAAACGTGTTATTCATCTACTTTTCAGGTTGTCATAACATAATGCCATTATATACCTGTAGCTCATAGCATAGCTGAGCAATAGCTACTTTCAGGTTATCACAGTTGAGTAATGAGTTGTAACTTAAAACTATTGCATTTCCAGTTTTTTTTTTAAATGTGTTGTTCACCTATATTTGGGTCAGCTATTGGAGATTCTCACTGTTGATTAAATCAGTTGTAACTTGATTTATTTTTGTTTATTTGGGGTTTTACGTCGCTTTCAACACTGTACAGGTCATATCACAAAGGGCAGAGGAAACCACTACATACAGTTGGTCAGGGTTCTGTACTGTAAACTGCAGACCAACGGCAAGCAAGTACCAGCTTTCCCACTTGAGGCCGTGCTGGGAACTGAACCCCGGCCTCAGAGGTGGGAGGCGAGAGTGTTACCACTCTGCCACCGTGGCCCCCTCAGTTGTAACTTGAAACATGGCTGTAGAATGTAATCTCGAAATAAATTTGTATAGGCTTAATCAACTAATAAACAGAAACCTTTGTGAAAAGACATAGTCAGCATTTTATAATTGCAATAAACTACTTAATATATAATATGCTTCTACTTTATCAGGCATTTAATCACTTTATCAGGGATTTAATCTCAGTTTTTCGACCTTCATCCTTTATTTGAGACTATTTTTGTGATACAATCACAGATAAAGTCAGTGCATACACAGTTTATTTCTACAGCTGTAAGCATGTGTTTGCTTTCCAATGAACAGTGGACAAGTTATTATCCCAGGTACAGGCAGGTACGTAGTGGCTTGGAACACCACTTAAAAGTGCAGTCTCCTGTGATTCATGCCATATCCCCACTGTCGGGCTAATAAACCCTGGGAATATTGACAAATGGCCATCCCTAAAAACTCAGTCGTTTGGTTAGGACAGTGTTAGTCACTTGAGCTTTGGGTGTACTTAAGCAGTCGGGATAGGTGAAATAGCACTTTAAGTCCTATAGTAAATAAGATTTATTAAATAAGATATTGCAAGGAAAAATACTAACAAGACTATTGCTGTTTGGCAATACCTTCTTGGACAATCCACGCATTGGGGGTGTATTACATGAATTTGACTCTACATTATATCATCAGGTCAAGTTATGAAAAAACTTGTGTTAAAATGTTCACATTCATGTCATAAGATAGCAGTAAAATGATCTTATTATCATTTCTTTTTCAGAAATCTCAGCAACAATGAGATATACTGGATACAACCAGGAGGCTTGGCAACCCTGACGAGTCTACAGATATTGTAAGGACACTTTTTCCACCACTCATGGTCTCATACAGATCTAGAATATTAATGTGCAATTTTACCAGTGACAGAACCCCCTTTCTATTTACTTGTATTGTGGGAAATTCTTCACATTTGATTTTTTTGTGACTTTATTTGTCCCCTGATGACCCTAATCTTGAATTACCTCAAATTCTGATTGTTTGGTTTTACAATTTTAAAGGATGCCCCTCAGTGGTAAAACTATACATGATAATATTGCCCAGAAAATAAGTATTTTATTCTGTTTATGATACTCCAAGTATTTAGTTTCTTCTTTCCTATTTAGCAACTGAATCCTTGCATCTTATGTCATTATGTTATGTATTGTGAGTTTGAGAGCAATATGATTGCGTTCATGCTTATCTGTGTCCGGTGACGAGATGACAGTAGCATATTAAGTTGTCCAGTCTGTGATAATGAAATAATTATGTGTATTATGTCGTTAAGTAACATTGTAATAGGAAGATATACCAATAATTACTGTCACATATAAACCACAAGCAGTAAACGACATGACTATGTGTACATAAAACCTCAATAAATACTTTAGAACTATTAGAAATATTAAGGTCCAACAAGATGCTATAATTATGTAACTCTTGATATGTATTGTTGGTTTGCAAAAAAAAAAAAATTCAAAAACTTGCAGCAGATGTTTTTTGTATATTTTTAGGAAATGTTAATAAAAGCACAAAGAACAGATGATTATATTTTGGTGGTCATCCGGATCACCATCTGGATTCAGGAATTTTTTTAAAGGATTATTTATCATTGCACTCAAAATAAGCTATATTTTAAACATATTTGGAGGAGGTCTGTTCTCGCCAAATGCTTTTTCGAGGTACATGATACTGACACTTTTACGGTTATTGGAACTAAATATGAAGACCCAACAACTTACTCTACAACTTACGGCATAGAATCACGCTGTGGCTCAAACTTGGAATTTATATGCTCTATCTAGATCACACTGTTCCAATGCTGTCTTCATAAGCTACTTGTGAGTCAGAAATATTTAACTCATCAGGGGCGGTATTCACTAACATTCCTAATCTTAGTCCTATACATAAATTTCAATCATCACTTTCTAGTGATACTCTTAATCAGTAATCAAATTCAGTTAGTAATTTGAAACTATATTACCTCTACATGAAGAATTAGGTGCTAAAATTGTGCTTACTGTAATAGAAATAAAATCAGACATATGATCAAAATGATACATTACTAAAGTTAGGACTAAGACTAAGATAGGAATGTTAGTGAATACAGCCCCAGGGCTCATTTGTGGCTCCATGTGTTTCATATTTTTGTAGTATCCATTTGGTTTTGTAAGTGTACATAAATCGGTATTGTATTTAGGTAGGTCTCATATGCTACAGCACAGACTGCATTTCCAGCACATAGTACAGTTTTGAAAGGTTCTCACATGCTAAACTAATACATACACATCAGAGGGGCGATGGGGCGGGGTATCACTTTGTAAGGCAGCTTATATTTGTACACTACCCATATACACGGCTGTGAAGCTATTTTACAATACAAGTTGTTGCCACCGCATGGAACTGTGTAAATGGGCCATCAGGCATTACTGTTGTACTTCAAATTCCTGAACAAATTAACAGCCAAGCATATTTATCAAACTTGACCTCAATATATCATTTTAAACTGTGGTTCTGAAGTATTCACTGTTACTTCATTTTTTGGGACATTTTTAGTAAATCCTCCAAGGCATTTGTTTCCAGAGAACACTTTTTCTTTAGTTTTTGTTCCAATTACCTTGCTTTTAAAAAAAGGTTATCCTTGTTTCACTTTTCAGGGAACTGGACTGGAACAAGTTCACCAGACTTCCAACAGGAACCTTTGACAACATAACAAAGCTGAATCACCTGTAAGTTAAGCTGTAACTGACCCCAACAACAGCCAATTATGGTATTGCTATAGATTCTAATTCGGATTAAACTTTTTAGCACTTAATCTTATGGTGCATAATCAAATGCATAAAATATAATTTTATCAAATATCTAGGGACATAGATCTTGGTAAAGGTTAGTGATAACTAGAACCAAACCCTGAGTGTATTGGAGATTTATCCTATGTTCAGTGTGTATAATACTCACAGAAATCAAGTACATGGTATTGTGCTCATCAATACATCAGTCTACTAAGCAGTTTGGTCTCACTTTTGCTAATGATTTGCCTGATGATTTTTGTTCTGCCTCTTCTGTTTCTCCTTTAGGAAGATGTTGAAATCTTACGTCTGACCTCTACTTATGTCTCTGGAGTTTTGATTTATGTTTTTGCGTTTGATTAAGAGAGTCTGTTTCCATGTGATAGATTAAGAGCTCTGAAAATTCCATTAGATTTAGGATAGCTTTGGAATTTACTTGCATATTAGTGTTGTGTAACACTGTTCAGTTTTCAGTAATCATTTTACTACTGATCTCAAGTATTTATATGGCAATTGGTCAGACCTACTACTTCAAAACCTGGAATTCTAAAAATAGCTATGGACAAGCTTCAGCAGCTTTCAGTACAGAATCTTTAACCAACTAATATGTAGAGTAAGAAATGTGAATTTGGCCACATATCTGAAATTTGCCACATTTGGAAACACCAATAAAATAAATGAATTGAGGTGAGATTTGTTGAATGTATAGTAAATTATGGCTTCTTGCATTAAAAAATACCAAGTTTAAAACAAACATCTTTTTCATAGAATTAAGTAAGGTGGTGAAATTTAGATTTCAGGCAAATTTTAGATTATTTACTCTACTGATTTCCTCCATTCCCCAACAACCCTTTGTAATATGACCTATATAATGTGTTGAATGTGAGGTTGACCTCAAATCAGTCAGTCAAGAAGGAAGAATCCTTTTTATTGCGTAAAATAGCCTTACCTTATCCTCACAAGTGCTTGTTTGGTTTTGTGGAGCAAAACGTATCGACCGACAAGAATTTTTTAAGGAATATTCTTGTCACAAGAGGTGACCCCTTTGTCTGCGCATGTCCGCGCATGCGCCGTACTCATTGTCGACAGGCAATTGTCGAGAGATCTTCATTATATTTTTGGTCGATATGGGAGCAACACGTATTTTCTTTTATTATCGTCCATTTACAGACGAAGATCTATGAAGTTTTGAAGCGTGCAAGCGTGCACCTACCTGTAGTTGTCCATTACTGGACTGGTACTACCACTAATTCTACCTCCCTTGTCCTGAAAAAGGTCAGAATAAAGATGTTTTATACAAGAAATCTTGCTGTGAAGTCTTCAGCGGAAGACGTTATACGGCTGCACTCACCTTCTATTCGACTGGAACTACCTGCTTGTCGAGGAAAGGGTTGCAAGAAGAGTTTGCTGTGAAGTTTCCAGTGGGAAACAAAGAAGAAAGAATTTAGTTACCTTTACAACGGAGGTCGTAGATTCTTTACTGTGGGTGGAGCGCCACCCTGGTACAGTAACAGGTCTCCCTCCAAAAGAACGACTACAGACATGAAAATATAGACAGATTACCTGCCTTGCTGTAAATTTGGATGAAGATCCAACAGACGTCTTTGGGGCAGTATGTGCACTGCTTGTCGGTTCAGCCCTGTTGAAGAATTGCAATAACTATTTACTAGATTATAAAACCTCCCTATGGCCATGTCTCCATTGGAAAGAATTCTGTGACTTTTGAGTTAATTCTTCTGCAAACTCAACGAAGATCAAACTGGCTAGATGAGATTTTGTTATATTATATGTTGAAGTCCTTGCTTCCAACTTTTACACTGTTTTTTGCACAGTATATTCAGGACAGGAGCTATGTCCAGTAATTTTCCCCTACTAACCACAAAAGATCGTCGTACCACTCTGCCTAGTTTACCAGGTCAGAGGGATACAGAAGAACGTGGCTACATTAATGCAAGTCACCATGGAGGCTCTTCTTGCAGAGTTACTGGCAGTGATGGGAGATTTTCATTGCCATCCCAGAGTTGTGCGAATCTTCAGACGGAGTTGTCGAATTACTCCCCAATCGAATTCGCCAATGCCTGTACTACCCACAATGCAAAGCGATGACGTCAGACAGGAAAACATGGCTACAGTAAATATACCGCTGAAATATTGCTGGAAATCCTGCAAAAGAAAGCAATTCATCCACTCTACAATTGCAGAACTCCAGGTTTCTATGGCAGTTTATTCTTGTATTCAAACTCGGCTAATGACGACCTCTGATAGATCTCAGTGTCCTGAATTGATTTCTAACTACGAATTCAACGATCACTGACCACGAGTGAAGTTCGTTTACTACGTCAATAAATACCTGCTTGTCCCATCATTTAAACTGGAGACAGCAGAAATTATTAGAAATTCGGTTACAAAAGATGCGTTCTTCTATGTACCGACTCACCAAGATTTTCAACATCTACTTCAGGTTAATGTACACTGGCAAACCTATCACTTCAAAGCATTAGCGACCCCTCTACAGTATCATGCGAGTAGTAAAGAGGCAAATCTCATTCTTCAGTCTCACGGAATAGGAGTTCACCATATACCTGGACCACTGGTTGTTAAGTTTACGTAAAAGACACCAGTATTGGGTTCAAATCAAAGAACTCATCCAATTATTCAACAACTGGGCTTCGTGATATCGATTTCCTAGGTTACCACTGCATTTTGGTACCAGGAAATTTCTTTCACCATATACCTAGACTACTGGTTGTTTAGTGTACGTAAAAGACACCAGTATTGGGTTCAAACCAAAGAACTCATCCAATTTTTCTTCAACTGGGCTTCGTGATATCGATTTCCTAGGTTACCACTGCATTTTGGTATCAGGAAATTTCTTTCACCATATACCTAGACTACTGGTTGTTTAGTGTACGTAAAAGACACCAGTATTGGGTTCAAACCAAAGAACTCATCCAATTATTCATCAACTGGGCTTCGTGATATCGATTTCCTCGGTTACCACTGCATTTGGTACCAGGAAATTTCTTTCTACCTCGAATAAATTAAATACCTGAGAATCTATTCAAGACATGGCGATCTTACAATCAACCCCAAGGTTGCTTATATCCCAGGTAGGGATACTGGCATCTTTGGAAAAGACTATACCAATGGGTCAGTTATGTATGTGTGCCTTTCAGTGGTATCTAGAAAGAAATGGCAATATCTCCAGTCACTAGTTGTGAGAATTCCTGTTTCAAATCCTTCTGAAAAAGCATATTCACTGGTGGAAAATGCCAAAAAAGGGGAAATAGGATGCCTTTTCTATACACGGGTGCACAATTCCCTTATTTTCGTAGATGCATTAAACCAGGGTTGATGATCCCATCTATAAGCATCACAGTTAGTGGCTTTGGACAGTTAAAAATGTATATAATTATTACATTTCAATGTCATACGGCTGAAGGCAGTGTGTTCAGCCCTTAAAAGCCTTCAAGACAAATTCCACACAAAAGAATTCTTATAGCATCAGACAACACCACTGTGTTCGGTTATCTGAACAAACAGGGGGGGGGGGAGCGTATACCTCCTAGTTTGGCACAGCTTGGCCTACTGCAATCCTTGAAATATACTCATAACGGACAGACTTATTCTTGGTTGCTAAAGGTCATACCCAACATCATCTCCAGAAGGGATAAAGGTTTGGTGCATCCTGGCCTACTGCCATCCTTGAAATATACTCATAAGGGACAGAAATCTTCTGGGGTTGCTTAAATGTCATACTCAATGATCTCTACAGAAGGGACAAAAGTAATCTGTACAGAATGGTTCTTATTCCCTTTATGGTTCTAGACAACGTGCAAGTTTGGCACAAGTCAACAATAGGTGTTTTATGCAGGTATGCTGCATCTTGGCCTACTGCAATCCTTGAAATATTCTCATATGAGCCAGATATATTCAGGGTTGCCTAGATATCATGACAGCCTCTCCACAAAGAACGAAATAATACCGACAGGATAGTCACTTCATCTTTTAATATTCTATTTGATTTACATAGTTTGTCAAATACCAATGGTAGAGATTTTTGCCACCAATATGAGTCACAAAACTTCCATTCTATGTTGACAGTCCCGGATGCAAATGCCCTGAACATAGATGCATTAAACATCTGGTTGGAGGTTCTGGACTGCTAGGCCTTTTGTCCTATACCACTTATTCCAAAAAGTCATTGAACAAGTGAACACCAGGTGCAAAATGATTGTAGTGGTCCCTTGGTGGCCCATGATGCATTGGCTTTGGGGTCTGGTGAGTCATTCAACCAAACCTCCATTACAGCTACTTCACTGGTCTCAGAAACAGCCATTCAGTCAGAAATACCATCAGACTCTGTTGCATTGGCACCTTCATGCTTGGCACCTTAACACCACTCAGAATCTCTTATATCATTCTCTGGGCAAGGGATAGAGAGATTTAGGGCATCTCAAGGACCCTCATCTTGGAATGTATGAGTCATGATGGGCCATTTTGAGCTCTGGTACCCACAGAATAAGGTGGCCATCTCAGAGCCTACGGTCTCAAATATACCAGATTTTTTGATCCATTTACTTGCAAAAATCTGAAACCTGTCACTATTGTTGGCTTTGCAGCAGCCATAGCTGATCATTTACATTTTTTGTGCAGGAGTTGAGCCAAAGCCTGCATCTTTATAGGCCTATTGCAAGTGTTATAGAGAGAAGCCCACTGCTAACAGAGGTGCAGCATCAAGGGATTTGCCTTTGCTTCTGTTGGTTTTCACAAAAGGCTCCTTATTAACCTTTAAAAGGAGGTCAGTCTAAAGAAGTTTGACTTGCAAGACTGTTGCAATGCCATTGGAAGTGTATTCTGGGATTTTGGCTCCTTCAGACACAAGCCTCATAGGAAGGAGTTTACAGTTCTCCCTCCTACCTACCTTTTCAGCAAGGACCTATTAGCCTTAGTTGGTCTAGATTACCTCCAGTGGTCACTTCAGCTCTAGATCATTCCTGAACTCAAATTGCCTGGACACTTGATTCGTTGTCCTCTTACAGCACTTAGATCCTTCTTGGACAGGACTACTGCTTGGAGAAAAGGGAAAGTCTCCTTCTCCTGCCTTTTAGCAAGAATCAGTTGGCTTCTGATGGCCCAGATGGCTCAAACCAGTGGTCATTCCAGCTCACAAACCTTTCTTGAGCTGATGTTGGACTGATGTGGTGACACTCTGCTCTCTTACAGTGCTTAGTTACTATCAGGACAGTACAAATACTTCAAGGAGGGGAAGAATCTTGCTCATATCTTTTAAGGAAGGCTTGATGGAGATATCTTGAGTTCTGCTATCTCTTCCTGGATCAATCTGGCTGCATGATTAGATTGCCAGTCCTTTAATCTTGAGTCTCAGAATCTATACTTTGAGACACATATTAGATCCATGGCTGCCTTTTTTAGTTTCCAAGAGTGGGGTCTTACCTGAGCAGATATCAAACTCTTGTTATTGGAAGACCCACAATTCTTTACTACATTCTACTCGAAGATGTAGCTTGGCAATCCCATGACCAGTCCATGAACAAATTGGGCCTTGTGGATTCACCTCAGCATGTAGTCAATTTTTGTGTATTTATACATGTCATTGATATGACTCACATTTTTATGTTCTCTCCAGTTATACAAGTCTTGTGTCACTGACATATGTCTTTCTTGGCTTACATATGGCCCCATATCTGCAGTTTATGCAGTTCAGTTTGCCTGCTTGGAGATATTCCCATTGTCAGATGATGACATCTTGCTTGGGGAGTCATGCAGACATCTCCAGCCAATACTGGGTGATGGTTAATACTGCTATGTGATTTGTTGTAAAATTTTCTACAACAGCAACAGCAGCAACAATGACGACCACATCATGGATCTCTTGTTGAGGTTAGCAAATTACTTATCTGTGTTGAAGAAGTAACATATAACCTAAGATGTGGCTTAGGGAAGCTTATCTTATCCTCTTATCAGTGCTTTATTTGGTGACCCCTTGTCTGACAATCATCTAACAGTGTGGCCAAAACAAATACCCTCCACCTGTTATGGTTGTATTCAAGCACTTGTGAGGATAAGGTAAGGCTATTTTACGCAATAAAATGTAACAAATTTTATTGTAATTTAACTTTTTACAAGTTAAATACTTACCTTATCCTCACAAGGATAAACCCACCCTACCTCCCCGCATAATTTGTTTTCTGGGGACCAAAAATACAATGAAGATCTCTCGACAATTGCCTGTCGACAATGAGTACGGCGCATGCGCGGACATGCGCAGACAAAGGGGTCACCTCTTGTGACAAGAATATTCCTTAAAAAATTCTTGTCGGTCGATACGTTTTGCTCCACAAAACCAAACAAGCACTTGTGAGGATAAGGTAAGTATTTAACTTGTAAAAAGTTAAATTACAATAAAATTTGTTACAATTTGTCACTATCTTGGTCACCTCTGGACTGCCAGTGCCACCTAGCAGCCAGCTCCGCATCATTAGTCAGGATGATAGCATTTTTTTTCTTGAGTTCACCGGGCCCTAATGGGCAACAGCAGAAGCTTCTAGCTTATAAAAACTGCATTCAATCAATTAAAATGTTCAACTTGCTTTACAGTTTTACAAGGAGCCTGTATTTTGTCCAATTTAACTCTTGATTTACACTCGGTTTTCATATTTAACCCTGTCTTACACTCTGTTGTGTGGTTACAAAAATGTTATTAACCAGGCTTTCAGCTGTTTTATTTGTGGTTTCTATGGTTACAGGAGCCTGCATCACAATGAGATTCAGATCCTGCATGGGGATTCATTCACAGACATGGAAGAGCTGTTACTGCTGGATGTCCACAGTCAGAACCCTGGCTTAACCAACATCTACTACACAGCCTTCAGGAATATCAACAAGAGGCTCCGAGACTTGTAAGTGTTGGGGAACAGTCATTGCACTGTACTTCAAAATTACTAATTGGACTGTTATAGCACTTAATCTACCCCATCTAAAGGGGACTCTAAAGCATAACAGCACAAAAATGGTTAATCAGTTACAGTATCCAGGGTTGGAAAAAAGGTAAAGTCACACAGAGAATACCAGGGAACTATAGAGACTACTGTTAGGTAGAGTAAGAAATCTAAAATTCGACACATATCTGAAATTCGCCACATGTGAAAATACTAATAAAATAAATGAATTGTGGTGAGATTTGTTGAATGTATAGTAAATTAAGGCTTTTTGAACTGAAAAATACCAATTTTTAGACAAAAACATCATTTTCTTAATAAAATTAACTAAGGTTTTAGAGGTGGTGAATTTTAGATTCCTGGCGAATTTTAGATTTCTTACTCTATGCCTTGGTGTTGAGGTAGGATTTTACTTTCTTTCTGAAAAGTGCAATAGAGGGGATAATCATGAATGGAAGAGCATTCCGAATCAAAGTCCAAGCTATGGTATAATAATCAACAAAATATAGTAAACAATTAATGTGTGATCATCAGTTGTCAAAATGGGCAGTTAATTGACCTCAAAAACTGGGGGTAATTCCCAATATTGCTGTTTTGAAATATACCGTCCCCACACTCTGTAACGCCGATGAGCAATTCATCACCGTAAGTGCAAAAGTTGGGGATGGGCAATAATGACAGTGTGCCCCTAACTTCACTTAAAATATTACCGGTAATTTCCGGTAAATGAAAACCATGTTATGTAAACATCAAACTCACCTTTTGAAATAAAATAAGCCAAGTTAACATTGTCTTTTTATTGCATTAATACATCCTATCCAATAGACAATTTACCGGTTGGCGCGACCGGTCCCGCCAAACGCCAGAAAAAGACGTCCTGTATAGAATACTGGCAGGACCGGTCTGGAGAGTGCATTCGTCAGGTGGTGCATCGTACTTCCTCTTCCTGTCTAGACAGCCTGATGTCATAGCATCTTTTTCGTTTGGCGCGTGGAGAGTGTGGACGTGTTTTCAACGAAGACGAAGTTTTACTTCTACATCCAATTCATCCATTTGAATTTTACTTCCAAGTGTTTCTACAAACTTATCTACGACTATGTCTTCACCAGGACAGAAACGAGGGCCATGTTATGGCGAGTTTCGACGGCCATTCCAAATAAGCATGTTGTCGTCACAAGGGCGTGGGTGAGGACGACTGCGTTCTGAAGAAAGACTGTGCTGTTTGCAAAGGGTTTACCCCTGAGCAAGTGTTACAACTGGCTACACCAACTTACAGAGAACACAAGAGTAGAGAGAAGAAAGTGGTCACGTCCTCCCCTGCTCCCACTCTAGTGGACCCTTCACACGTGAGTGTGCTGGGTAAGGTGGAGGGAAACAAGGCTGTGAAGCCTGAGGCCACTCCAGCTGCGAAGAAGAGTAAACGCAGTGAATCACCAAAGACTGCCTCTAAGAAGAAGTCCAGTTCCAGCAGCAAACCTTCAGCAGAAGATCTGCAGAAGTTATATGACAAGTGGGCAGAGAGGTTCTCCCGGCTGGAAGCTATGCTGTTAGCCAAGTCCTTCACTGTACCGGTGGAACCGGTTGTGAAGCCAGCAGAAGTCACCACCAGCCAGAAGCCATTTTTTGACCCTGGTGCTAGCACCAGCAGACTGGCTAAAGAAACTTCCGGTCCCAGCCTTGTTCAGGCCACCGGTGAGGCAGTAGATGAGATGGAGACGGCCACCCAGCCTCTTGAGGCTCCCGGTGCCGGGACAGCAACCCAGCCTGTTCAGGCCCCCGGTTCAGTCCCTGATGTGCAGCCATCCGGTGAGGGAGATCTCAGTGCAGCATCTGACAGTGAGGATGACCAGCAAAGTGTTACCGGTTCCTTCAACAGGTCAATTTCTCAAGCCATGGCTAGAACGATGTAAGATCTATCAGAGGGGGTGTTCATCAGTATGTCCAACTTCACACTGGCTCGTAGGGACAGTTACTTAGAATACTTACATGCCGGTGTCAAGCAAAATACCCTGAACGCCTTGAGAACGTCTCCAGTCCATATTAACTCACTGTTCCCGGACCAGCTTATTGCCAAGGCTGAGGAAGAGATCAGTAGAAGCGAAGAGAGGCGTTCTTCTGCTAACTCAAACAGACGTCAGGGTCGTTTCCACCCTTACAGCTTCACAGACAAATCTACGAGCCACTCTGACTGCAAGTCTGGTGTCGCTGCCTGGAAACAGATCAGGGACAAGCAACAGTCCAGGAAAGGTCGTGGCAAGGCCTCAACATTCTCCCAGAAGCTGGCCAAGGGTTCGAAGCCACGTAAATGACAATCACTGTGTAAATTCTGTGACCGGTCAGAAGAACTCTGTTTGTGTTACCGGTTAGACAGGCTTGAACCCACCACCTACTGTAGCCGGGGACAAGAAAGTGACTTTAAATTTGAATGTAGACTTTTGTGTTGCAAATGCTCATATTGTCACCGGGTTGCCACAAAGGAAAGGCGTAAATCCCAATTATTGTCAAATGTACACAGATATAAAATATGTGAAAGATGTTTCCTGCGTAGGTCACTTGAGTTCTGTAAATCTTGTCACAAATGCCCCTCCTGTTGTCACCGATCCACCTGTAGGGGCAAGGTTATACCAGTGTTGGGAGAAGTGGGAGGCTCTGGGTTCGAGTCCAAAGGTAGTCACCACACTGAGAGAGGGCTACACCCTTCCCTTCCGGTTCAGACCAAACTTATGCAGGTCACCAACTGTAATAAGCAACTACCAAAACCCAACGAGACAGGCCAACCTTTTAGAGGCACTGTGTCAGCTGGTAAACAAAAATACAGTAGAACCGGTAGAAAACCAAAACTCCCTGGGGTTTTACAACCGACTATTTTTGGTACCCAAACCCGACAACCGGTGGAGACCCATCCTGGATCTGAGCACCTTGAACACCTTCTAGGGCGTAAGATGGAGACCCCAGAGACCATAAGAACCTCCCTACAGGCAGGGGAGTGGGTCACTTCCATAGATTTCAAAGACGCGTACTTCCATATACCCATTCACAGTCAGTCCAGGAAGTACATGTGTTTTCACCTCCAGGGTCGGTCCTACCAGTTCAAGGCCCTACCCTTTGGCGTCTCCACAGCTCCCATGGAGTTCACAGTGGTGGCCAAAGAGGTCAAGCTGATGGCCTTATAAAGGGGTATAAGAATCCACCAGTACCTAGACGACTGGTTGGTGAGAGCTTCGTCCCCCAATACCTGTCTCCAGCATACACAGACCTTGGTAACTGTGTCAGGACCCTGTTGGCTGGTGAACAGGGAGAAGTCAGAACTGGTTCCAAAACAGGTTTTCAACTTTTTAGGTTACCAGTTCGATCTGAAAGAGGGCAAGGTCAGACCCACACTAGAGCATTGTCAGGCCTTGACAGACAAGATCCAGTCAATTCTGTCCGGTCCGGTGTGTCCGGTCCGACAGTTCATGTCCCTCATAGGTCTTCTCACAGCAACAGAAAAGCAAGTCCACCTAGGGCGACTCCACATGAGGCCCATACAGTGGCATTTGAAAAACATCTGGAGGGTCCCAGAATCACTAGACAAGGTGATCCCGGTCCCCAGGTCGCTCCACCCCCACCTAAGGTGGTGGCTGGAGGAAAGCAATGTGCTTACAGGTTAACCATTACACCCTCTAAAACATGCTCTGCAAATTTTTACAGACGCATCAAAACGGGTGGGGCGCTCACTTAGACGAGCACACTGCAAGAGGCAACTGGTCCCTTCCAGAAAGCAAACTGCACATAAATCATTTATAGCTAAAATTAGTCTTTCTAGCTCTAAAACAGTTCCAAGCCTTCTGTTGCAACAAGACAGTATTAATAGCTACAGACAACACAACAGTGGTTGGCTATATCAACAAAGAGGGGGCATGAAATCGGGCTCTCTGTGTGCCCTACTGTGGAGAATCCTGTCCTGGTGCACCAGAAATCAGGTGACCCTCAGGGCACGTCACATCCCCGGCCGGCTGAACGTGATAGCAGACAAGCTATCCAGACTTGGCCAGACCATTCAAACAGAGTGGTTACTTCATCCAGAAGTATTCCAAGCTATATGCTCCCGGTGGCACCAGCCTCAAGTGGACCTGTTTGCCACCAGGTTCAACAACAAACTACCTCAGTTTGTGTCACCGGTACCAGATCCCCAGGCTTGGGCAGTGGATGCACTCAGCCTTTCCTGGGAAGGTCTGGACCCATATGCCTTTCCACCAGCAGCCATCTTGGGCAAAGTGGTGGAAAAGTTACAGGACTCCCCTTGCAACCGGTTAATCCGCATTGCACTGGGGTCGCCCAACATCCCCTGGTTCTGGGATCTGGTGACAATGTCCAGTCAGATTCCACTGTGTCTGCCCAACATTCCCAACTTGGTGTCTCAGCCATTCAACCAGGTCCTCCACAGGAACCTGGCAAATCTGAACCTACATGCCTGGCTCCTAGAGCCTCAGCTATCAAGGAGCAAGGGTTCTCTGAGGCAGTGGCAGCACGAATTGAGGCTGCTCAAAGAGGATCAACCAGATCAGTCTATGAGGCAAAGTGGGCCATCTTTACAAAGTGGTGCCTCACTAATCAGGTGGACTTCAGGGCACCACCTCTGAAAGCCATTGCTGACTTCCTCCTGCACTTGTTTCAGGACAAGAAGTTGCAACCAGGCACTATTGATGGCTACAGATCAGCCATTGCTGACAAACTGGGTAACGCCACCATTAATGTTAGCAAAGATGAGAATCTCACTCGTCTCCTGGATAGTTTCCATAAAGACAGACCTAAGGGCAGGAGGGGCATTCCCTCCTGGAACTTATCTCTGGTGTTACACCAGCTGACAAAGGCTCCCTTTGAACCCTTGAAAGAGGCCTCTTTGAAGCACTTGACCTTCAAGACTGTTTTTCTGATGGCTTTGGGTTTCGGTAAACACAGGAGTGAGATCCATGCTTGGTTACATAGGAACATCAGACACCAGTCAGACTAAGGTTTCCTTGTACCCTTCACCGCACCAAAGTAGTGGCCCTGTTGATTGATACTACAGATAAACTAAAAATAATGCCAACTATGCCAAAATCAAAGTTAGGATTTGTCCCGTTCAACAGCTAGAATCATATTGAATCAGGCCCTCAGCCATTGTTAGATTCAAACCCATTTAGAAGAGCATGTGATCAGATGTGGAATTTGCTAACCTTAAGGCCTCCGAGGACCCAAACTGGCACAATGCTGTACCAATAACAAAAATGTAATTTTTCTGGTTATTATCTGGATATTTAGCTGGAACAAACAGGACATCAGTATCACACTCATGAAGCTGGTCAATAGTCTGTTGCATTGTGTGGATGCATGCTCGGTCCAAGATCAGTAAGCACCTCACATCATCAGTATTTGGGCCCCATATTCTGTTCACCCAGGCTGCCATTATAGGTCCAGTCATCCATCCATTGGCAGAGGCAGTAACTTTGACATTATCAGGAATCCTTAATTCCTGTAACACTCTGGGTAGAATGATCCCATTTCGCTCCTTAAGGCAAATGTAAGCAGGCTTTTTAAAACCTGAGGCCAGAGCACAAAGCGCAACAGTAAAGCCTCTTTTAGCCCCTCCAGATGTGGAAATCCTAACCGATTTAGTACCAATACTGCCATTTGTGGATGCCATCGCCATGTCAAATCTGCACATGGTTTTATCCATGTTGCCAATATTGAACATGGTGTATTGGTGCTCCTGTCGTTTCCTCTTTATCTCACTGGAAAATAATTTTATCAATTCTCCATAATCCTCAGGAACTTTCTGAGATTCATTGGTTCCTCTCAAAAGTGCTATCCTGTTTCTTCTTCTCCACAAACGTAGTCAGCCATCACTTGCCTTAAATGCCTGAATCCTAGGATTAGGCTGCCCCTGATTCAAATCCCTTGCTATTACTAAGGCTTTCTCCTTTAAGTCAGAGTTACTTACTGGTATCCCACATTCCCTTTCAGCAAAAAAGTATTCCAAAACACCAAAATCAATCTCATGACTTATCAGTTCACCCCCATATGATATCCTTAATTTCTTGGCAGCTGATCCTCTAGAATTCTCTAATAATTCTTGCTCTTGTTTTAACCACTCTCTTACTCTCTTTCTATCAACCCCATGTTCCCCAGCTGTCTTTCGTATAGATTCCCCATTTTTTCTGTGCCAGTCAATAACATCCAGTTTATATTTCACAGAATAAGATTTATGTCTAGGTATATTTGTTGAGCGATAAAAGAAGGACCTTAAAAAAAGACGCGGTTACAAAACTTTTGGTGAAAGACGTCACAAGAGGAAACTGTAAGTTGATTGCTTGGCAACCAAGTCCAGGTTGTAAATAGCTTAGATATGGTCAAAAAATGAAAGAAATACACACGGAAATATAGGTAGGGAGTTCACAATCCTTTATATAATGTTATTCTGATCAACTGCCAGATATATCAGGGGTTTGATCACTTTTATGTAAATATCGGCAAATTGCAGGCGATAATGTAAGAGTGGGGAGGGGGCTCGTGTAAACACATGGGCGCTACAGCTAGAGCGCGGGGACGGTAATATATTGTGAAGACGTATTTTCAAGAGAAAATACTAACAGTACTTAAGTACTTAAGTGGTATTTTCGTTGGCATTAACATAATCCACTTGTACTAATGAGCTTGAATGGTGAAAATAAATGCCTGGTTTACTGTATACTGTTAATACTGTATTATTCTCTTAAGTAGGAACTGACTATTAAAACATTTAAATTGCAATGAATTTTAAGAAGTGAATGTCTATTTACACTGAAACCAGTGGAACAATTGCTCCTAATAGTAATAAATGATAGAACAATAAGAGTTAAAGATAGATGAAATAAAAAATGCAAGTGACCCATTTCTTTGGGTGACAGACTTGGAAACAAAACCTAAGGTTTCTACTTGTGCAGTAAAAATTTAAATGTCTAATGATCCTGATTGTTAGGTGGGTGAGTGACAACAATTTGCAGACATTTCCACATCAAGTGCTCAGTATGGATGATTACAGTGCCCTGCATTCTGTGTAAGTTCACAGCACTTACTTTTATCCAACCTTCTATTGATTAACTGATTTGGTTTAATATCGCTTTCATCTCATTGTATTAATTGATTGATTTGTATTTAACATCGCTTTCAGTACATTCTAGTGATTGATTGATTTGGGTTTCATATCACTTTCAACACGTTTTAGTAATTGATTGATTTGGGTTTATGATCACTTTTAACACATTCTAGTGATTGATGGATTTGGGTTTAGCATTACTTTCAACACATTCTGTTGAATGGTTGATTTGGGTTTAACATTTCTTTCGACACATACTATTGAATGGTTGATTTGGGTTTAACTTTGCTTTCCTCACATTCTATTGATTGATTAGTTTGTATTTGACATCACTTTCAATGCATTCTATTGATCAATTGATATTTTGGTTTAACATTGGTTTTAACATATGTTGATTGAATTGGGTTTAATGTTACTTTCAACTCATTTTGTTGATAAGTTGATTTGGGTTTAGTAAAAAATAATGTTTTTAATTGATTTAAGTTTAATTATTATTATAATTATTATATTACTTTAACACATTTTATTGTGAGGATGACTGGTTTTTGTTTGGTTTTTGTTTTTTCACCCTCTGAACAATTGTAATGTTATGAAGAACAATGTCTAATAGCATTACAAAACACAATAATGAGTCTTGAAATAAAATTATAACAGAAGGTACAATTGTCTTGATTTTAACGGACTTACTGGTTTCACCATCTGGCATGCAAAAGTTTTCAGTTTCTTTTATTATAGAATGATTTTCTAGTACATTGAACAATATCAAGATATCTATATTAACTTTACCTATGTTTTCATTTATCCAAAGTTTTATGCACAAGATGTTACATGTCTTAATACATAAAGTTTACATCAGGTATTTAAATCTGTGTAATGACACAAAACACAATAGATAGTTGAAGGGCTAGACCAAAGGCAGTGTTGCATACTAGCTAACAACTCTAGACAACGGCTAACTTTTAGTTCAGGAAAAGTAAGAGGTGTAACCCCTCCCCTTCTGCTTTTTTTTGTTGTATTAAGCAAATTTCTCAATGTCTGATTATGGTGTGTGGTAATGTTTCAGGTGGGCAGAACATAATTCTATTAACGACCCGTTATATTATGGCTCTGATGGATTTCCTCCAAAGGGAAGCACTTACGAAACACGAAAACTCACCTTTGAAAAATGGTCCACTTCTCGAAACATTGTGCGACTGTGAGTATTTTATTTAATCTTGTGCCATGTTCATTACATTTCTTGCACTTAGTATTATTATAATTATTCCTATCCTAAGGATTATCAAGGAAAATGTTGGTTTTTTTTTGTAAAGAAAACTCTTAGATATGGAAAACTTTATGAAGAAGAATTTTTGAAATTATGGACAATTTTAGACAATATTTAGTTTATATTGACCACATTAGAAGATATTTAGACAATAATGAGAAACTGGATGTAATAGTTGTGTTGGAAACAGGTGGCATTAGTGTTTTAATTGTTGATCAGCAAGAAGGTATCATTTGTAGAAAGCAATACGTTGTAGTTACAACTTTGGTTAAAATTTTACAAAATTCGAATTCTTAAAACTATTTCTTATACTTAAAACTATTTCTTATACTTAATAATTTTTCTAATAAAAGTGCCAATATTTTGAGAAAACTCTGTATTCACTCTATTCTAGGAAAACCCTGTACATGGTTACAAATACATGTAATTTATTAGTGCTTGGGAGGTTCTTCTTGGCGTGTGGTCACTGATCCTCGTAAATGAAAAATAATTCAACACAAACTTACTTTTCCAAATATAGATAAATATCTCAGGATTTCTAATTTTATTAATATAATAATTTACAGTTTTCTTTGATTGATGCAGTGAATTTGACACAGCGTTCTGTTTTTATATGCTCTGAAACCAAACAAAGTGGGTCTCCTTGGAATATTCTGTTTTATTAGAAAATCAATGTAAGTTCTTTGGAGAGTTTTTCTATCGATATTCACCCTGTAATTAGGAGGTACTTTGTCGGCTCCTTTCAATACCTTGCCTTTTGGGTGTGTTACATATATATATATATATATATGTATTTTTATTTAGATGGCTTGGGGCCAATGGGATTCCTGAGATTAGTGCGGAAGATTTCTGTGAGCTATGGAATCTCCAGCAACTCTATCTCAACAACAACGTACTGGGGGAGGATACCACCCCGACAGACGCGTTCAAGTGTGTGGACCGACTCCGTATTCTGTAAGAGATACGAGTACTTCGGGGTTTTTTTGGTTAAGGGGGGGGGGGGGGGGGCATGAGAGGAGGAACAGGAGGCGGACAGAATCGGAAAACTTTATGGATGAAATGTACGATTTGAAGATGATAAGATTAGAGAGGAGGAAATGTAAAATTTGCCAGAAATCTAAAATTCACCACCTATACAACCTGAGGAAATTTGCAGAAGAAACTAATGTATTGTCTTAAAATTGGTGTTTCTTAGTTCAGAAAGCATTAATCTGCTAGACTTTCGGCAAATATGACCTCACTTTGATTATTTTATGAATATTTCTGCATGCGGCAAATTTCAGATTTGTGGCAAATTTTAGATTCCTTACTCTACAGATGCATTCTTTCTTCAAATACAACATTACTTTATTTACTTTTCATAAATGGTGGTTAATAAAAGTCCCTTATTAAACAAATTCACCATATTCTTTATTGTCTTCATCTTAAAGAAAGCTTGAATCTGAGTGAATTGTGATTAGGTCACATGAAATTGGTTAGGTGCAAATCTAGATGCCTTACAAGTGTTCAAACCTTTGTAACACTTACATTGGCAAGTATGTCCCCTATATTTATTTATTTCATTTTATTTTTCATTTATTTTTGCAGATCTCTAGCCAGTAACCGTTTTGAGTACATGCCAACCAGTGTGAAATACAAGGAGAATCTGCCCTCGCTGACCCATCTCTATCTACAGAATAACTATCTCACCTTCCTTAAGACTGACGCCATCAGTGAGATTGACACCCTACTATACCTGTAAGTTTTGGCTGTGGCTGTTAGAGGTAGTACTCTAGTACTCATTAAGGACATAGAGTACTAGATTTGTTAGAGAACAAATTTTAATAAACAGTATTCTGTGCGTTCCATTTGAACATTGGAAGTCATGTTATTAGGATGAAATTTGTGAAACTTTGGTTTCAAGGAGAAATGGCATTGTACAATGGAATATTCTTTGAATACTAGATGAATGATGAAAATCATCTGCCACTATGGCCTAGTGGGTAATGTACTTGTCTAAGAATACAGATACCCTGGGTTTGAGCCCAGTTACAGGCAGGTATATAGTGGTACAAATGATATCTTAGAATGGTGGTCCATTGTCATTGGGTTCTATCCCTAGTGACAGGTTGATGAAAACTCAAGGACCATTGATAAATAGTCATCCCTGAGATACTGTCTTTAGGGGAATATGAGTCACTAGTGCTTGGACTGTACTTGTGCAGCCTGGGATGGCTCATGTAGCACTTGTAGTATTGTAATAAAGACAATGTTAAACCTAGTATAAATGTACAATACCATTAAAGAGTAAGACTTAGTATTTTGACTCAAGTACAAAAATCACAAATAATGCCCAGGTTTGGTATTTACAAAGTTTTCACTTTACCACACCCCTGACTGTTACGCAAGAAAAAGCAAAATCTACTGCAATTCCGTGACAGATTGGATAAATGATCTGACATAGTTAAAACAACCACCTGTGTAAGAAGTCACTTAATTCCTAGGATATTAAGGAGGTTTTCTTCCTGACATGTTTCACATAAGCCCCTACATTGGGGAATTTTGTATTTCTTATTGCTGTGGCCCACTGTGTTCAAAATTTGATTTTAATTACTATATGTACAACCTCAGATAATATTTAATTGAACCAGATTTAGTAAATGTGATCTACTGTCAGTTATAGTTTGGAAGTCATTAGGATATAATTTTTATTTGACCACAATCTATGGGCGACATCAATTTGGGACAGTTTTATCCTGTTTTTACATTTTTTTGCCACTTATCAAAATAAACGTATAGTTTCATGCATATTAATAAACAGAAGAGCACCAACATTTCATTGTGTGCTAATCAATTTTTCTTTTTCTATGTTTGTAAAAGCCGAAATTAGACAAAAACTGAATAATGTACCCAAAACAAAGGGTCATTGATTTGGGACACTTCTGGGAAACCCCCAAATTACAATCCACTAAATTGAGACATTCACTTTCATTGGTCCCCAATTTATCCACTATGATCGAAATAGTTGGACACACAAACCAGGGTATATATTTCTGTATTACCCGGTGCCTCGTATATAACTAGCATAACAGTTTCATTAATAAGGGCTTCAAAAGTTGATACTTGGTCGGGAGATTGGTTGGGTGTTCTTGTGTATTATATAAGTATCATGGTACGACCTTGACCTTGGCAATATCTCGGAAACATATCATGTAGAAAGTTGATACTTGGTGGGGACATTGGTTTGTGGGTGTAGGTGTTCAACATCATGGTGTGAACTTAATTTGATCGTGTGACCTTGCTGTACTAACTTTGTCTTTTAAAGTCTTGTGTCCGGGCTATATCATGGAAATTGTAAGGTGTAGAAACTTGATACTTGGTAGGGACATTGGTTGGGGGTTTTGGTTGCGATATTATGGTGTGACCTTGACTTGACTTTTGACCTTGCTATAGTGACCTTAACCTTTAAAATTTATTCCACGTGAAACCTTTAAGGTGTAGAAAGTTCATAGTACTTGGTAGGAAGATTGGTAGGGTGGTGTAGGTGTGCAGCATTATGGTGTGAATTTGTTGTAATGTTTGACTTTGGCCTTGCCGTAATGTTTTTTGCTGCCATATTTGAAACATATTACTATCACAAAGATATATGGATTGCTGCAACTGATTATTATGTGTACTTTTAGCTCATTGTACTTTCAGCTATACTTCAATTAAGAAATTTAATAGCTTCATAAATTTCAGGGCCCAGTTTGACAAAGGCCTACTAAATATAGAAGAAAGAAGGCTATTAAATCTAGATCTTAGTAAGCTCTTAGTTGCCACTACAAAAGTGTTCCACTGAGCTGGTATTTGGGATCTATCAAGTTCCAGTGATAGTAGGGCTTCTAGTGAGGACAGCCTACTAATTACCAAAGTAAAGAATGATCTCAGTGAAGCAGATAGTATAGGCTTAGTAGACTACTAGCACTTAGCAGCCTACTAAGGAGATAGTAGGCCTTTGTGAAACTTGTTTCTGTTTGCTAATTTGTGCTGTCAACTTGCTATTGAATTGTCTTGTTTTAACACTTCGTCTGAAGATACATGTTTTTCTCTCTTAGATGTTATTTTCTCTTACACCTTTGCATAACTTACACTGTCTATTCTGAAAATCTCTTGATCTTTACATTGTTTCACCCTCTGATATATCTCATGGTGTTCAATTCTATTTCCAGGGTTGTGGGGCATGGGCATCTCTGATGCTCTTTTGTTAATATTTAATTTATTATGTAAATTACAAATACATGTTATATATGTCATTAGAAAGGAATTTTTACAGAGCTTTTGTTCATTTTGATGCATTACAATATGTACAGAAATGGCGGCAAGATCTGAAGTTAATAATTTAAGTTTGAGATTCACTTATAGTACCTGTAAGTACAGATACATATGAGAGCTAATTTGTTGCATTCTTTTGGAATGTATGGACTTATTTCACTTATTATAGAAGCAAATGGTAGACAATAAAAGAAAACCACCCCACAATAGCAATATACTAAAAGAATATATCATCTATAAAAATAGACAATATAGTACTCGTGCTACACATTTGTATAATATTGTCATCATCATTCATGATATATTTTGTTGTATTTGTCATTTGGGAAGTTTTCTTATTGTAACATTTGTGGTAACAAACGTTAACTTAATGATTGTATATTATTGTTTAGATGGATCAGCAGTAACAGGATTCTAACAATGGAGGATTACCCTTTCCCTGCCAATCTGAATCAGCTGTGAGTTTTTGTAGTGTTTTTAAACTCTCTAAGGGATGAAGGCTACGTTTTCACTCGTTTCTCGTGGCAGAGTGGTAATACTCTCGCCTCCCACCTCTGAGGCTGGGGTTCGATTCCCGGCATGGCCTCAAGTGGGAAAGCTGGTAGTTGCTTGCCATTGGTCGGCAGTTTACATTACAGAACCTTGACCAACTGTATGTACTGGTTTCCTCTGCCCTTCCAACTACCCGTCGTGATATGACCTGTACAGTGTTGAAAGTGACGTAAAACCCCAAATAAATAAATTCACTCGTTTCTCTTTGTTTGTGATCAGAAACTCCATAGATGTGGGAAAATTTCAGTAATGTTTATGAAGTGACGAAATGTTATTGAGTAGAAGGGAAGATGGGGCATGTTGGCGCAGTGGTAACGTACTCCTCCCACCTCCTAAATTGCAGTTCGAATCCCTGCCTGACCTCAAGTGGGAAGGCTGGTAGCTCCTTGCCTTTTGATGGGGGCTTAGAGTACAGAACCTTGACCAACTGTGTGTTTTGGCTTTCTCTGCACTTCTAACTACCCATCGCAATATAACCAATAAAAAACTACTAAGCGTGATATAAAACACTATTAAATAAATAATACAAGGAACATTAGCAACCTTCGGAAATAGCAAACATTGTCATATAACCATAACATGGTAATCAATGGAGTTAATCACATTTATTTATATTAACCACAACATAGCAGTCTTTGGGAATAACCACATTTTTATGTAATCATAACTCAGCAATCTTTTGCAACTAAATAGACAAAGTATAGTTAGAACCCCCCTGGAAATCCACACAATTGCAGATTGAGCTCATGTGTCTAACTTCAATTTAGTATGTTGTGTCCATGTGTACAAACTACCGATGCAGCTTGCATGAAAACTTGTGTAATTTCTGAGGCAAATAAATTTACATTTTAATACATTTTGATTCATTGATCATAACTCCAATTTTATAAATTCCTTCACCATAATTAGTTAAAAATATTGATACCAGACCTAAAATATATTCTAGTATATTTGTCCTCTCTTTCTTACAAGGAGCTTGAGGATATGGCTAAAATCAGTCAGTACTCGAAAATTCACTCACAGACTGCATCCCCAAGCCATAAAATAAATAATAATAATAGTTAGTTCTTATAAAGCACAATTCTAGTCACTGATTGGCTAATCGCTGTGCTACTCCAATAAAAGCACTCTTAAATAGAAAGCTTAAAGGCTTTTCTTAAAGTCATTTAAATCCAGTTTGATGTTGCGGACATCATCAGGTAGGCTATTCAGAGAGCGAGGTGCTGCAACATGGAAAGAGTGGTATCCCTTTCTTTTCAATTATATGTAGTATTATACTCAAAGAAACACACCTGTAACTATACTAAGCATATCCTCCACCATAGTATATCTCCCCTGGTGGGCGCTAATTTGGATCGCGACCTGACATGCCCCTGAACTTCCCCTTTTTTTTTACCCTCAAGTGTATAAGAGGATGTTGTATCAATTTTGTGCTATATAAATGTTTCTATTCTATTCTATTCTATTCTGTGCACATTGATACATGGACTTATACTGACAAAAAGACTGCATGTCTGGGAGGAGTCTTCAAAATGTAGTCCTCTTATAGCTAAGTTTCACTGACGATTTTTTCTTGCACAGAGTTCACCACATATTTATGAAAAATCCCTCAGTGAATATTAAGGTTGCTTAATTTTACCCTGTTATTTGTAAAATGTTAGTAATAGTCAATAATAGAAATAATTTGAGAGATTCTGTTAGACCAGAATTTAACTGTATATTACGCATGACACATTTGCTGTATTTATTTCAGGTGGCTGCAACACAATGATTTTCGCTTCACACATGAGCAGCCGTTTGCAAATTTGACCAATCTGAGAGTGTTTGGTGCCAATAACAATGAGATCACAGATATTCCAATAAATGCCTTTGAAAACAACGTGAAAATGACCTATGTGTAAGCAGATGAGTATTTCACATTATCAGATAATGTATCTGGGAGTAGAATTGGGTTGATAACACTGATATCTCTGTATAGAGACCGTTGTACTGAAATGGTGAGTATCTCACATCTTTATTGTATCCTGGATAGGATTGGAATGATAGCCGTGATAACTCAGAATACAGATCGTGTTTCTGAATGGCGAGTATTTCACATTAATTAGTTGATATATCCTGGGTAGGATAACATCTTGGGTATAGAAACTGTTTTGCTGGAATGGTGAGTAACTCACATTATCATTATTGTATCCTGGGTCAGGGAGATTGGGATAATAGCACTGATTTCTCTGTATAGAGACCATTTCACTGAATTGGTGAGGGCTTAGCATTACTTTTGATTTTTGTGCATCGTACCAGTTAGGAGCAGCTGATAAGGCTGATGTTTTGAGTTGTACGACTTATCTTTTTGCTCGAGACAAATTCAAGTGGTTTGTCAGTTCTTCTGCCATTTTTTTCGAGAGAGAATCAGTCATAGACTGCATGACACGATTCAACTCAGCAAAGGTCATATGATCAGTGACAGATGTTTACATCTTGCCATATGTCACAGAAAGTATTGCCACATGACTTTAGGATTGAAACTGTTCATTTGTAATAAAAATATTTTATATTGTGGCAGTGTCTTGGCTTAATGTCTATGTTAAATGTTGGATATAGCAATCAAACTATCAGAGTTTTACAAAATTTATATCCAAAATTTTGAATGGGAGATAATACATGTGAAGGGTTTGTAGACCTTCAACTGCCATTTGCCATTCATAAATATGTCATGGCTTCAGGCATGTTTGATTGGCTTGTTGTGCATGTATTAGGCTCCTGACCCTTTCGAGTTGTTTTAATTATTTTGGGGTTTCCCCCTGGTAGTGGTGTGAACGGTAAACCGGTATACCGCATTTCATTTCGTTTAGGTAGAAATGACGAAATCCGCAAAGAATATTTAAGGACCGGTTATTGAAAACGTCATTATATTAGGCTTTCTACTGGTTAATATTTCATCAAAACAATAAAAAACATATATATTTGAGGAAACATCTTACATTTTTACTTTATATTCATGGTAAATGGAAGTTTACAAAGTTTAACTTCAAAATATCTCGCAAATACATTTTTCCTCTTGATAATATTGCTCATGTACGCTTGTGTAAAATTTTTTACCAAATCTCTGCACACTTTCGAAATCCCGGATTTCGTTCGGTTTCAAAGCCCTGAAAACCGGTTTTTACTTTCAGAACCGGTCCAACCACTACCCCCCTGGTGAATTTAACATACTGTGACCAATTTTTACATTTCTTATTTTAAGTATGAATACATTAGATAAAATAATGTTTATGTCTTTCTGTATGCTTTAATTCTACAAAGGAGATGTATAACCTTACCTATATTTCAGATTCATATTACATTTGTTTCATATCTTTCAGACACCTGCATAACAACCAGATCTCTCGTTTTATGAATGGAACTTTCACAACAGGCACCACTGCATATGAAAGGCTGCTTCTCAATAACAACCAGTTGGCTTACATAGAACCCGGCACCTTTGACCATGTTGTATCCATTACGTACTTGTAAGTGGTGATTTAAATGTTTTGATTTCCTTCACACTGCCAGAAGGTATGGTGAGCCACCTTGAATAAATTCATAAACTGAATTTAAAATCTACATGTATGTCACAATTAATTCATGACTTTTGAGTGTGACAAAATTAAATTGTTCATAATATTGAAGTCCTCATTGATCAAGTTATCATTTTCTGATAGCCTCCTCATACAGAAGATATGACAAAAATGACAGAGGATAAATTGCAGTAGAAAAGTAATATATGTAGTACTGAATTTCAATCTATTATGCTTACTTTTACAGTCAATTAAAATTTTTCAATCCATTACAATCACTATTATATCAGACTTGACTCTTATCTGTTACTGTTCTATCACTTACCGTATATTGTTTAAGTACAATCTAATTACTTTCAAGGCTATAAATTTCTCTCAACCCATATACCTATCATCCTTGATCAAAACCAGTTGTCTAACACGTGGAAATCGTCTTTCTCTTTCCTCAGCCTCTCACAAAAAGGCCATCGGTAAGAGAGGTTTTGTAGTGGCTTCCCCCATAGAATGGAACAGACTCCCACAATCAGTACGATCACAACAAACAATAACAGGTTTCCGTAGCCAGCTAAAGACCTACTTGTTTAGATTAGCATATCCTCCACCATAGTACATCTCCCTGGCGGGCGCTAACCTTGGATCATGACCTCGAACGTCCCTCGACTTTCCCTTTTTGATTTCAAGCGCATTAGAGGATGTTGCATCAATTTTGCGCTATATAAATGTTTCTATTCTATTCTATTCTATTCTATTCTATTACTGCTATTACTTCATTTACAAGTCTGATGGTGGTGTAGAGGGTAGCCAAATTGCCTGCCACCTCTAAAGTCTGTCGATGCCCCATGGATTTCAGTGCAGTATGTCGACCAGCCAATATGCACTGTTTTTCTCCATCCTCTCCATTCTCCCTGATGTGATACTCTAAGCCAGTCAAAGTTCAGTTTTGTAATTTAGGTTAAACTATGTGGCATATTTACATATTGGTTGTCAAATGACAACCTTGTGGCAATCTAACCTTGTTTTAAAACCATTTTTTATATAGAAAACAACACACAAAAGGATCACAATTTGTATAACATCAGTACCCAAAATTAAAGGTATGAACAGAAAAGGAGAAATAATTAGCATATTTAAAGTATTTACTTTCAACTTTCATGCTGATAATAAGGAAATGTATGCGAGAACCTTTTCCCACACTGCTATTAGACTACAAACTGAATCTTGGTTGCTTTTCAACAAAAATATCTCTGTTTCAGCTTTCCTTTTTAACTTCTAAACAAGAGTGTTGGAAACATAGCATTGAGTTGTTTTTTTGTGTATAAATAATTTCTTTTGTAAACAATATCAACAGATTCAATATATAGCGAGTAGAATTTTTCCTGCATAGAATACCTAGCAGAATTTTTAATACTGTGAAGTTAATATGTATTCCTAAAGCAGCATTTACAGTTTTTTTCAACCTTTTTATCACCTTTGTGTTGTGGTAAGCCTCCTTTTAAGTCTGAGCTCTGTTCTGCCAGTCATCCAAATACATGTATTAGTGTCAGAGTCCTTTGGATAGAGACATAAGTTTTATTTCTTTGACAATCATTGTCATCACTGGTGGCACTGGCAAGGTCACATGATCTGCCTTTGTTCTGGGATTTAGTACACCTATCAACAGAAATTCCACTCCCAATTACCCGTGATTCCAACACTGCTCAAACAGTCCAGCAGCCAAATGTTTCACAACAACCCATATTATCGCAACCCACATGCTTCAGCTCAAAGAACAAAGTTTCTCTGTTGGAGTTGCTGAGAGAATAGCTGCCCCATCAAAGTGCATCAACAAGAACCATCCATCAAACGAAGTGGGCCATATTTTAAACAGTGGTGTAGAGAAAACTCGGTGTACTCCTCCAAACCATCTGGAAACAAGTCTCAAACTTCTTTGTGCATTTGTATTAGGAGTTAGACAGATGTCCTACAACAATTGATAGGATTGCTCCCATAGACTCCTTTGCATCTGTTGATAGGGACAGACCCAGAAGTGCCATAAAAAATTACCTAAGTGGAACATTTTATTTGTATAAAGTAAACTTACAAAGAAACCATTTGAGGCCATGAAAGATCCAGATATCAAACATGTAACTCTAAAATCAGCCTTTTTTGCTAGCTCTGGCCTCAGGCAAGCACTGCAGCAAAATCCACACCTGGGCGGCATAGTGTCAGTCTTGGTTCAATAGGAAAAGGCAGTCTTGTTTTCCTCAGCTGACTTTATAGCCAAGAACGACACATTGGTTGGGATGGAGCACATAACTTAGCCCAAGTGATCATTCTGCATTAACCACATTATAGTTGATAGACAATTAAAAGAAGACAGAACTCTCTGCCCAGTACTTGCCCTGACACACATGTATTACTGTGTCATACCCAAGATGTGAGAGGTGACAGAAAGGTTACAAAACAGACATTATACCGGCTACCCTGTCTTCTCAGCTAACAGACAATCATAATATGTTACAAACAAGCAGATCAACAGACCTGGATGACTCTTACAATTTAGTGGGATCGTAGTTAGACCAAGACTCATTTTTTATGAAGATCCAATCAGTTGTATTTGTATAAGCCTGCTAACAAAGAAACGGACAAAGAAACGGTCATAAATGTAATACCTCCTTGGCAGAGGTAATTAATATAATAATTGTTTTGTATTGGCTTGTATCATCAGTGTAAATGGACAAGGTTTATCAGATGAGTTTTAACCTAATTATCAGAATGAATCGTCATGCCCTGTCAGATGTACATACAGGCTTTATATTTATTGTTCACTAACTATATTTTCAGCTACTTCCACGACAACAGACTCACCGAGCTGCCCCGGGCAGGAGATTTCCACGATTTGTCAGCATCCTACTTGCACTTTTACAACAACCGTCTGACTCGAGTTGAGAGTGACACCTTCAAACGATTAAGTGTTAGCCACTCACTGTGAGTGTTGAAATCTTTATTACACTAAGTTCTAGTATCTATAGCTAGTTGCACAGTAATTGAGTGGGTAACACCGAAGGTGTTTACTTTCAGTCCAGCTCAACCTTAGCCCCTTGAACAGTCCTTAACCCAACAGTCAACATATGGATATTGTACTCTGTTCAGTACTGAGTAATTCAAGTCTTTATCAATTGAAAATTATTTAAAATAATATGTATGAAAACATTATGGATGATGAGGAACACTTGCGGTGTGCATTTTAGCAACTTTCAACTGTTTGCAAATTTTTCTTGCACAAAGGTTAGGTAAGTGCTAGTTCAGTGGTAGTGAAGAGGATAAGTGGAGAAGGTAAGAGTTGTTTGAAACCCAAAGGGGAAAGTATGGTGGTTGCCACCATAACTCAGGACAACTTTGCCACAAAGTGTGGCATTCTTTTGACTAATATATGCATTGACACAAGCTCATGTTATAAATAGTCTTCACATGAGAAACAGCAAGTGTATTGATCGCTTATATGGCCTTTTAATGGCAGTTGTATAGTTTTAAACCAGCACCACACAGTGGTACATGACCAATCAACATACAGCTTACCAAGCTGTATATTTTGCATCAGTTCTCCCATTTGGTGAAAGATATTAAATATAGAAATATGTATATGTTATTTTATATGCCAAGTTGAGTTGGGGGCCAGTGTACAAATCCAACCATCATATCTGTACTTGTTTTTTTTATTGCGTAAAATAGCCTTACCTTATCCTCACAAGTGCTTGTTTGGTTTTGTGGAGCAAAAACGTATCGACCGACAAGAATTTTTTAAGGAATATTCTTGTCACAAGAGGTGACCCCTTTGTCTGCGCATGTCCGCGCTTGCGCAGTAGTCGTTGTCGACAGACGATTGTCGAGAGCTCTTCATTATATTTTTGGTCGATATGGGAGCAACACGTATTTTCTTTTATTATCGTCCATTTACAGACGAAGATCTATGAAGTTTTGAAGCGTGCAAGCGTGCACCTAGCTGTAGTTGTCCATTACTGGACTGCTACTACCACTAATTCTACCTCCCTTGTCCTGAAAAAGGTCAGAATAAAGATGTTTTATACAAGAAATCTTGCTGTGAAGTCTTCAGCGGAAGACGTTATACGTACGGCTGCACTCACCTTCTATTCGACTGGAACTACCTGCTTGTCGAGGAAAGGGTTGCAAGAAGAGTTTGCTGTGAAGTTTCCAGTGGGAAACAAAGAAGAAAGAATTTAGTTATCTTTACAACGGAGGTCGTAGATTCTTTACTGGGAGTGGAGCGCCACTCTGTTACAGTAATAGGTCTCCCTCCATAAGAACCACTACAGAAGTGCATCCACTGATCCTGGCAGTTATTATTTTGCTGTAAATTTGGATGAAGATCCAACACAATTACCTATGGTGGCAGTATGTGTTCTGCTTGTCCTTTCAGTCCTGTTGAAGAGTTGCATAAATCTACTAGACAAGGAAATTTTCACTTCCTAAGGCTATATGTCCCCAATAGACGTGATACTGCTGGGCTTTATTTGAGTTAATTCTTCTGTGAATTCTTGTCATCCTACACATACAGTTTAGTTGGTGTGAGAAGTCTTTATAGAGTGTCACAACTATTCTATAACCGCTATTTATTCTGGAGCTGGCTAGACGAGATACTGTGTTGAACTCAGTACCTACAACCCTCACGTGTGTGTTTGAAGTGGCTTCACAGAACTAGTGTTATCTTCAGTATTACTGGTATGAGAGATTTTATTGCCATCCCAGAGTTGTGCGAATCGTGAATTGAGATTGTCGAATTATTCCCCAATCGAATTCACCAATGCCTGTACTACCCACAATGCAAAGCGATGACGTCAGAAAGGAAAACATGGCTGCAGTAAATATCGCTCACTTCTGGCAATTAAATGCTACAAAAGAAAGCGATTTATCCACTCAAGAATTGCAAAACTCCAGGTTTCCATGGCAGTTTATTCTTCGTAAAGAAACTTGGCTAATGACGACTTATGATAGTTCCCAGTGGCCTGAAGTGATTCTACCTACGACTTGAACGGTTGGTGTCCACGAGTGGGGTTCCTTTACCGTGTCATTAAAGACCTGCTTGTCCCTTCATTTACACTGGAGACACAAATTATTAGAAATTCGGTTACAAAAGATGCGTTCTTCTATGTACCGACTCACCAAGATTTTCAACATCTACTTCAGTTTAATGTACACTGGCAAACCTATCAGTTCAAAGCATTATAAAATTCGGGTTAGCGACACCTCTACAGTATCATGCGAGTAGTAAAGAGGCAAATCTCATTCTTTAGTCTCACAGAATAGGAGTTCACCATATACCTAGACCACTGGTTGTTTAGTGTACATAAAAGACACCAGTATTGGGTTCAAACCAAAGAACTCATCCAATTATTCATCAACTGGGCGTCGTGATATCGATTTCCTAGGTTACCATTGCTTTTTGGTACCAGGAAATTTCTTTCACCATATACCTAGATCACTGGTTGTTTAGTGTACATAAAAGACACCAGTATTGGGTTCAAACCAAAGAACTCATCCAATTATTCATCAACTGGGCTTCGTGATATCGATTTCCTGGGTTACCACTGCATTTTGGTACCAGGAAATTTCTTTCTACCTCGAAAAAATTAAATACCTGAGAATCTATTCAAGTCATGGCGATCTCATCACAGTTAACCTCAAGGTTGCTTATATCCCAGGTAGGGATACTAGCATCTTTGGAAAAGACTATACCAATGGGTCAGTTATGTATGTGTGCCTTTCAGTGGTATCTAGAAAAAACTGGCAATATCTCCAGTCACTAGTTGTGAGAATTCCTGTTTCAAATCCTTCTGAGAAAGCATATTCACTGGTGGAAAATGCCAAAAAATGGGAAATAGGATGCCTTTTCTATACACAGGTGCACAATTCCCTTATTTTCGTAGATGCATTAAACCAGGGTTGATGATCCCATCTATAAGCATCACAGTTAGTGGCTTTGGACAGTTAAAAATGTATATATTACATTTCAATGTCATACAGCTGAAGGCAGTGTGTTCAGCCCTTAAAAGCCTTCAAGACAAATTCCACACAAAAGAATTCTGATAGCATCAGACAACACCACTGTGTTCGGTTATCTGAACAAACAGGGGGGGGGGGGGAGCGTATACCTCCTAGTTTGGCGCAGCTTGGCCTACTGCAATCCTTGAAATATACTCATAACAGACATATTCTTGGTTGCTTAAAGGTCATACTCAACATATCTCCAGAAGGGATAAAGGTTTGGCACATCCTGGCCTACTACAATCCTTGAAATATACTCTTAAGAGACAGAAATATTCTGGGGTTACTTAAATGTCATACTCAATGATCCCTACAGAAGGGACAAAAGTAATATGTACAGAATGGTTCTTACTCCCTTTATGGTTCTAGACAACGTGCAAGTTTGGCACAAATCAACTATAGGTGTTTTATGCAGGTATGCTGCATCTTGGCCTACTGCAATCCTTGAAATATTCTCATATGAGCCAGATATATTCAGGGTTGCCTAGATGTCATGACAGCCTCTCCACAAAGAACGAAATTATACAGACAGGAGAGTCTTCATCTTTAATATTCTATTTGATTTACATAGTTTGTCAAATACCAATGGTAGAGATGTTTGCCACCAATATGAGTCACAAACTTCCATTCTATGGTGCCAGTCCCGGATGCAAATGCTCTGAACATAGATGAATTAAACATCTTATTGGAGGTTCTGGACTGCTAGGCCTTTTGTCCTATACCACTTATTCCAAAAAGTCATTGAACAAGTGAACACCAGGTGCAAAATGATTGTAGTGGCCCCTTGGTGGCCCATGATGCATTGGCTTTGGGGTCTGGTGAGTCATTCAACCAAACCTCCATTACAGCTACTTCACTGGTCTCAAAAACAGCCATTCAGTCAGAAATACCATCTAAATCTGTTGCATTGGCACCTTCATGCTTGGCACCTTAACACCACTCAGAATCTCTTATATCATTCTCTGGGCAAGGGATAGAGAGATTTAGGGCATCTCAAGGACCCTCATCTTGGAATGTATGAGTCATGATGGGCCATTTTGAGCTCTGGTACCCACAGAATAAGGTGGCCATCTCAGAGCCTACGGTCTCAAATATACCAGATTTTTTGAGCCATTTACTTGCAAAAATTTGAAACCTGTCACTATTGTTGGCTTTGCAGCAGCCATAGCTGATCATTTACATTTTTTGTGCAGGAATTGAACCAAAGCCTGCATCTTTATAAGCCTATTGCAAGTGTTATAGAGAGAAGCCCACTGCTAACAGAGGTGCAGCATCAAGGGATTTGCCTTTGCTTCTGTTGGTTTTCACAAAAGGCTCCTTATTAACCTTTAAAAGGAGGTCAGTCTAAAAAAGTTTGACTTGCAAGACTGTTGCAATGCCATTGAAAGTGTATTCTGGGACTTTGGCTCCTTCAGACACAAGCCTCATAGGAAGGAGTTTACAGTTCTCCCTCCTACCTACCTTTTCAGCAAGGACCTATTAGCCTCAGTTGGTCTAGATTGCCGCCAGTGGTCACTTCAGCTCTAGATCATTCCTGAACTCAACTTGCCTGGACACATGCTTCGTTGTCCTCCTACGGCACTTACATCCTTCTTGGACAGGACTACTGCTTGGAGATAAGGGAAAGTCTACTTCGCCTGCCTTTTAGCAAGAATCAGTTGGCTTACAATGCCCCACATGGCTCAAACCAGTGGTCATTCCAGCTCACAAACCTTTCTTGAGCTGACGTTGGACTGATGTTGTGACACTCTGCCCTCTTACAGTACTTAGTTACTATCAAGACAGTACAAGTACTTCAAGGAGGTGAAGCATCTCTTGCTCATATCTTTTAAGAAAGGCTGGATGGAGATATCTTGAGTTCTGCTATCTCTTCCTGGATCAATCTGGATGCATGATTAGATTGCCAGTCCTTTAATTCTGATTCTCAGAATCTATACATTGAGGCACATATTAGATACGTGGCTGCCTCTTTAGTTTTCAAGAGTGGGATCTTACCTGAGCAAATATGGAACTCTTGTTATTGGAAGACCCACAATTCTTTACTACATTCTACTCGAAGAAGTAGCTTGGCAATCCCATCACCAGTCCATGAACAAATTGGGCCTTGTGGATTCACCTCAGCATGTAGTCAATTTTTGTGTATTTTTACATGTTATTGATATGACTCACATATTTACGTTCTCTCCAGTTATACAAGTGTTGTGTCACTGATATATGTCTTTCTTGACTTACATATGGCCCCATATCTGCAGTTTATGCAGTTCAGTTTGCCTGCTTGGAGATATTCTCATTGTCAGATGATGACATCTTGTTTCGGGAGTCATGCAGACATCTCCGGCCAATACCGGGTGATGGTTAATACTGCTATATGATTTGTTGTAAAATTGTCTACAACAGCAACAGCAGCAACAATGATGACCACATCATGGATCTCTTGTTGAGGTTAGCAAATTACTTATCTGTGATGAAGAAGTAATATATATAACCTAAGATGTGGCGTATGGAAGCTTATCTTATCCTCTTATCAAGTGCTTTATTTGGTGACCCCTTGTCTGACAATCATCTAACAGTGTGGCCAAAACAAATACCCTCCACCTGTTATGGTTGTATTCAAGCACTTGTGAGGATAAGGTAAGGCTATTTTACGCAATAAAATGTAACAAATTTTATTGTAATTTAACTTTTTACAAGTTAAATACTTACCTTATCCTCACAAGGATAAACCCACCCTACCTCCCCGCATAATTTGTTTTCTGGGGACCAAAAATACAATGAAGAGCTCTCGACAATCGTCTGTCAACAACGACTACTGCGCAAGCGCGGACATGCGCAGACAAAGGGGTCACCTCTTGTGACAAGAATATTCCTTAAAAAATTCTTGTTGGTCGATACGTTTTTGCTCCACAAAACCAAACAAGCACTTGTGAGGATAAGGTAAGTATTTAACTTGTAAAAAGTTAAATTACAATAAAATTTGTTACAATTTGAGGCTAGCATGGTAGTAGTGCTGGGAATCGCCTCCTATTTTCATGGTCGATTATTCGTCCATTTTTCCAAGCGATGATCGACCCATAATCGATTATTACACTCTGCTATTGTTTATTATTTAAGAAACACTTTCTGAGATAAAGTATAGGTCAATCCGGTAAGAATAGCGGTGTTCCGACATTTAGAATCTACCGAAAGCACCCACTTCCTGTAAATATGGCGGTAGACATAAACAAACTTGAAATTCAAGACAAAACTGTCAGTTTATTGAGTAAAAATACCTAAAATATTTTTAAAATACATGGATATTGATATAAATTAGGAAAGGTAAGATTTTAGCTTAATAATCGATCATTAGAAAACGTCAGTGACCAACCGCGATTCTACACTGTCACCGACGATTAATCGACAATACGTCTAATCGCCACACCACTACATGGTAGTGTAGTGGATAACACCCTCATGTTTGTGGGTTTAATCCAGTCTTAGCTTGAAATTAAGAAGGTTGAGCTTGTCAGTATCAATGGTTTTCAATATAGTATATTGGTCTACTAGTATATGCCCTGCTCTCCTCCATCCTCGGAACTACCCATGATGATATAACACACACAGTGTGTCAAAAGTGATATTAAAGTGTTATCGGTTATTCCAAAAGGTAATTTTATAGAAGGTATATTTCATATCTACATCCAGGGATAGAGCTGGAAGTATAAGTCAGTTTCATTGAGACATTTATTGCCTAGAAAATACAATAAACTCTTGCCTTTCCGAACTCTGATTGTTAGAAAAATCCAGTTCAAAATGACATTTATCATGTTTCCAATGCTTTACATTCACTATCTACTGATTCTAATTCTAATAAAACAAACATCACAAGGGTGTTAAGTGGGACCATTGGTAAGGTCCTAACATCAAATTAGTGCCAGCTGTTTGTGGGTATAAGTGGGTAATAGGCATACCAAAACTTAAATCCTGTAGATGACTGATGTAAAAAAAACTATTGTAGTACATGTTAGATATTGTTTCATTTTATGTTCTGTGGTTTATGCAGAAATCTTTATAGCAACCGTATCATGGAGGTGGAACCATATGCGTTTGAGGATGTGACCTGTGGTGATAACATCAACCTACACAGCAACTTGATGAGAACTCTCAACACAAACTCATTCAAAGACACAACTTGTGACACCATGTAAGTTAGTTGGCCTTAATGCCATCAAGATGACCTCATTCAAAGACATCATTTGTAACACATTGTGAGGAATATCGAGAAATATTTATTCTCCAATTTTTGATGTTATGACTCTTTTGGGCCATTAATGTTAAATTGTTGAAGCACTTTCTTTTTGCTTTGTTTTCCTTAATTTTTATGGTGAATCCCCAGCAGTAACAAGTAAAACAATGTTATTTTTACTCTAAATCTAAATTATCTTAACTATTCTTGGCTTATAGACAGATGCAGAACATGCACATCACACACCTGCCATTCTGTACATTCAACAACGTGGTTTTACGTGACCATCTCTACCTACAGAACAATGACATCACTTACATAGAGAATGAGGCCATGGACATATATGCGGGTGACCATATGTAAGTCACTGTGTGTGGGTGACCATATGTAAGTCACTGTGTGACCGAGTGACCACCCAGATAGCATTCCGCCGTCGGACCGACGTTGGCCCAACGTCAGCACATCCGTCGGTCCGACGTTGGCTGCCGACGTTGGGCCAACGGCTTTTTGACCGTCGGGCCAACGTTGGCCCAACGTCGGCAAGCCAACGCTAAAAATTATATTCTATGTACAGCATCGGCCAATCAGATATGTTCACCAACAACTTTTTTAGTGCGAATTTATAATGAAAATATTATTTTTATGTCTAAAATTATTAAATGGTTGCTTAAAATTTTTGGGCTCACTGAAATATGATTTTTAGACATACCATAATAAATTTTTTTTTTCTAAGTTTCCCCAAATCCCCTATTATTGCTCGCCGCCATCTTGAACAAAAATCCGCCGTTGGCCCAACGTTGGCCCAACGTCGGCAAAATATTGAGAAATCTAACCCGAGTAGGGGTTGGCAAGCTAACGTCGGCCCAACGTCGGCCCAACGTCGGCAAAATCTGCTGACCTTGCGACCAACAGCCAACGTCGGTCCGACGGCGGAATGCTATCTGGGCATATGTAAGTCACTGTGTGAGTGGGTGACCATATGTAAGTCACTGTATGAGTGGGTGACCATATATAAGTCAGTGTGTGAGTGGGTGACCATATGTAAGTCACTGTGTGAGTGGGTGACCATATATAAGTCACTGTGTGAGTGGGTGACCATATTTAATTTACTGTGGGAGTGAACGACCATATTTAATTCACTGTGTTAGTGGGTGGCCATTTGTAAGTCACTGTGTGAGTGGGTGACCATATGTAAGTCACTGTGTTAGTGGGTGACCATATGTAAGTCACTGTGTGTGGAATGAATCTATGTTTTAGGTGATTGTGTGAGTGAACACCCATATGTAGCTCACTGTAGGATGGCAACCATATGTAAAACACTGTCAGTGGATAACCATATGCAAATCACTGTATAAAATGTGTTACCCTGTTTAAGTCAGTTTGTGAGTGAGCAACCATAAGTAAGCCACTCAGTGGGTGGGTGACCATATGACAATCACTGTATGGGCAGTCGTATATAAGTCATGTAGTAGATGGGCTACAGTATGTAAGTCAGTGTGTGGGTGGGCAGCCATATTTAAGTCACTGTGTGAGTGGGTGATCTTATGTAAGTCACTTTCTGAATGGATGACCATATGTAAATCATTATGTGATGGTGGATCATATGTAACTCCATTTGTTTTGTGGCTAACTGTGTGTCAGTCAGTGTTTATTGTCTCAAGACCTCATAATTTATGTATTTAAAATGAAATTTTTACAAAACATAATTTATAATTATAGACCTGGGGCTAACTTTAAATTGTAACTTGGTGAGCAATTCTTTGTCAGGGTATAAGTGTGTATGGACCAGTATTTGTAAGTCATTTTGTTGTTGAACATTTATATAAACAAGCCAAAAATAGATGCTTTTTTGTGGCATACTTACAGTAGAATGGCATGGTTTTTTTTTTGGTTTTTTTTGGGGGGGGGCGATATTATGTTATGGTAACCTTAGCGTAGCAATCTTTTAGGTCTCATTATCCGAAATTTCTTTATTTGCACAGTTAAATCTAGAAATTGGCCATAGGTAAGACAATATTTGAGTGTCCTGTATATTGCTTTAACACACAAAAAAATATGAAATTGTAAAACATCAAATTTTTTCATTCAGCATTCTTCATGTATAAGTTGAACCAGTATAAGTCACATTTAGTCATCAATGGAACCTATTTTGAAACCCTGTTGTCAGAATATTTATTTTTATAGACACAACTAGAAGTTGCCTATGATTAGAATAAGTTCGTGTGGATATTGGAGGATTTAGTCATAATGAATATACTGGATATTATGTGTTTTCAGCTACTTGAATGACAACCCACTGAATTACATTGTGGGCAAGATGTTCAAAGATGGCTCCCGTGTGTATACACTCTACATGTACAGGCAGGAACTAAAACACATCCCTGTGGAAGCTTTCGTTGGACTCAGTGCTGTGCATGTGTAAGTGGACCATAGTTCAGTGTTATGCGAGTGTTAGTTCAGCGATGTTTCTGTGCGAACTGTCCAAATTTCAGTGCTTTGCAAGTAAAGATACAAACATTAAGTGCAGAGCATGGGTAAATAGGCCAAAGTTCAGTACTGTGCATGACTTAATAACCCAAAGTTCAGTACTCTGCATGGCTTAATAAACCAAAGTTCAGTATTGTTCATGGGTACTTATAATGTATGGTTTACGATAGTTGAATATATACTTGCTAATGCATCAAAAAGTTTTTGAAGATCTCAAGATCTCACCTAGGCAAATTCTGTGAAATCACCAATATTCAGGGCATATTATTTTAACAAATGATGTCACAATGACAGGTGAAAACACACAACATTTAGGTTCTGGTCTTTAAATTCCACTATTTTTGGATAATAAATGTTCTACAAGTCCTTGGTTCTGTACCCGATTCCTTGCACAAGTGAGCAGAATATCAGACTAAGCTGGGCAGGCTTTCTTATGCAGTGTTCGCTCTCATCAAAAATGAATGCGAGACAGACTGTCTCCCTTCACTTGAAAAGGCGAGACAACTGTGAAAAAATGTGAGACATGTTCTGCGTCAAGATATTTTGAAATATTTAGTTCCAATTTGGGATTGCATAAAATCTTCTTTATTTAAATAATAAGAAATAGATGCTAAACTAAAAGTTCAGAAAATAAAATATTTAATTCTGTTTTTATTTGCCTTTTATTTATTTTTTAAATTTCACTTCTAAACCACATCTTAATGGCTTAATGGCTGGGTGCTACTGTTTTTTTTTTAAATTTGTTTTTTATAATACTGTTATCTGGATTCATCAAATAAATAAATAAATTGCATTTCTTCTCTTTTCTGTGAAGAAATATATATTTTGTCTCTTCCGATAATAGACAAATTTCGAATTACGTGCAAGTCGCCGACAAAACAACTCGCAGACAGCAACTCGCCGACAAAACTCGCCGACAATGGATGAGTGCATATGCTTCTATTTTATAAAGTATTGCAAGGAAATACCAGGGGAAATCCGTGACCTCATATCTTCTCATGAATATTAATAACTTGAGTGTACATGCCGTGAGTTCTGGAGTTTAAAGTATTTGATCTTCGTCTATGCTTCTATTTTATAAAATATTGCAAGGAAATGCCAGAGGAAATCTGTAACGTCATATCTTCTCATGAATATTAATGACTTGGGTGCTATGGCCGTGAGTTCTGTAGTTTAAAGTATTTGATCTTCGTCTATGCTTCTATTTTATAAAGTATTGCAAGGAAATACCAGGGGAAATCTGTGACCTCATATCTTCTCATGAATATTAATGACTTGGGTGCTATGTCCGTGAGGAATTCCTCCATGAGTTCTATTGGTTTAAAATGTTAAAGTACACATACCCTCTTATTCAACCGGATAAAATTGTCAGCGAGTTTTGTCGGCGAGTTGCTGTCTGCGAGTTGTTTTGTCGGCGACTTGCTCATATACCCAAATTTCTTTGGTCAGTGGTTGTTTTGACTATTTCGCCTGTGACACAATATGCAGAAGACGAGTTAAAAAATAGACATAAAGCACGGAAATCTCATTAGAATACCCGAAATCTCGTGTGAATATACTGTTAGCTGGATGTATCAAATAAAATAAACTCACTTTTATGTCTTTCTCACCTATTTCTATGAGGAAATATGTACGTCGTCACTTCCGATAATAGACAAATTTCTTTGGTCAGTAGTTGTTTCGACTGTGACACTGTAAACAGAAGAGGAGATTAAAAATCAACAAAAAGCATGGAAATCTCGCGAGAATACCCGAATTCTCATGTGAATTATTGTTAGCTGGATATATAAAATAAAATAAACTGCTTTTCATGCTTTTCTCAAACATTTCGTCGCTTCCGATAATAGACGAATATCTTCCGTCAGTTTTGAGTGTTTCGCCTGGTAGCGACAGCACAGACACGTTGGTGAGTTGGTTTTGCGACAACTCGCCCCAGAGTGTGTACAAACTTGCGAAATCGCGCTCGAGAGCGAACACTGCTTATGTGTTGAAATGTTGTATCATCTGTTCAAAATATGTCACAAATGAAGATAACAATATTATACGAGTGTGTTGCATAAGTATTATATTGTTAATCTGCATGAGTGATATATTTTTTCTGTATATGTCTAATGAGGTATATTTTACTTTTATTATCCACTATTTTGTATGTTTTATGACTTAAATAGGTCCATATTTAAAGAAAGAATGTGAAAAGGTTTCATATATACAGGGATACTAGTGAATATAAAACATTGATCTTTAACTTACGATTTCTCCAGCATTTCTGCATGGATTTTTATGCAACAAACATGAGCAGAAATGCTATAAAAAGACCTTTCTAATGATATATAATACATATTTGTAGGTTTTCTAGTTTTTGAGATATTAATGAGAAACTAGAAGTTATTGATACTTATTATCCAAGGTATGGAGGCACCATTTTATTCAAAAAAATATATATCCTGCTCCATATATCCGCCTATATTGGTCAAATATGACTCACGGTGGATAATAAAATACATGTTTTTGCACCCTGTGAGCTAGTTGCTGACACACAAGTGTCTAGTGAGAAAATAAAACTGGAATTGAACCTAGGTACAGTCTCTGATGACCACTCTGATGGCACTCTTGTCATTGGGTCTCCTCGACAGTGGCAAGCTAAAAATCCTCAAGGCCATTGATAAATAGTTATCCTTGAGACTGTATATATACATATACAGCAATACCAGTACCAGTCTATTATGTCAAATTATTCTTTACTTGTATGCTTCATATTTGTGTAATTTCAAGTGAATATATTTGGATTAAAATATACAAGAGCAACTTATAAAACAAAAAATACCAACTAATAATATAGTTACCCTTTTTGAAGGCTTTTTCAGGGGGTGATTATACAATTTCCATTTGAAGTCATTGCCCCAAATTGATACATGACCAGTCGGCATGCAGCTTACAAATCATTAGTTTTATGGGTTGGTACATCCGATGTCTTAGTATCTAGAGCATTTTAGACAAGTACCATGATGAGATTTTACAACCGCCACTTCACTTGTCAACACATTTTATGGAAGGAAGAGTTAAAATATCAGAAACATAGTCAGAAATTATAAGCTTTTATCCCATATTTTCATGCATTTGCAGTCTTTTATAGCAATAATGTTGAGCAGAACTGCCATGTTGGTAACAACAGTTTATAAAGCAAAACTTCAAATGTTGGAAATAAACAAAAATTATAAGAAATTGAACAAGTTTGTCATGTATTTTGAGCATTTGGGAACTTTTATTCTGATTTCGTTGACAGGAAGTGTGCATGTTTGACTGGGGTGTACTTAAACGCGGAGTCCCCAGAATCAGTATGGTTTTGCATTGGCAACCTCCTGGTGTGCACATTTTTGATACCAACACTTCCTAGTTTTATATCAGTCATCCCAATTGGTTAGATATGCTTTTATTGTGCCAAAGTATGGTGGCCTTTGCCAAATTACTAGGTCATGCAGTAACAATTCAGAACTGCATTATCATTGTCTAATTTCAGGGACCTGCGCTACAACTACCTGTTTTCTTACCCTGAAGCCCTCAATGTGCTCAACCTTCAAAGCATGTGAGTAAAAAAAATAACCATATGTGAGATAACCACAGTTTTGTAACCGCAAAAAGTTAAATTTTTAATGTGTTAATACATCCTATCCAATGGACAATTGCTAACCTGGTTGGCGAAGACTTGCCAAATGACAGCAAAAGTCGTCCTGTGTTTCCATCGGCTGGCCGGTCTCACTGTGCATTCACCAGGTGCGCATCATCTTCCTTCCTGTCTAGACAGCGTGACGTCGTAGCATCTGTTTTGTTTGGCATGTGCACTGTGCAGACGGATCTTTGGAAACTCCTTCAAGTATTTTTGGTGGCGTATTATTGCATAAACTTGTGTTTATTTTATGTCAAAGTGTTTCTAACAACTCATAGATCATTATGGCTTCACCTGGTCAGAAACAGGGTTTTTGTGGACACTTGATGGCGGGTTTTGATACCCACGCTTACTGTGCCTGTTGTAGAGACAATGGAAGGGCACTGACCCTTGTATCAAAAATGAAGATTGCCAACATTGTAGTGCTTAACTGAGGACCAGAAATCACATTTAGTGACACCCTCTTACCAGAAGAAAAAAAATGTGATCAGAAAGCCATCCAAGCGAAAGACAGACAAGATTTGAACTCAGAAAAAGCGATTAGTACCCCTGGTGCGAAAGCCAAGAAGACTAGCTCTGAAGAGTGAAGTAGCAGAATGGGAAAAGACAAGAAGACAGATTCATCTGTGACCTGAGACAAGAGCAAGTTTGTTAAGAAGTAACCCGAACTTGTTTTCCAGAGAGTGGTCGTCTCTCCAGCTAAGTCTCTACCAACAGGTGCTGTTGACAATGTTCAGCCCCTCTTTGAACCTCAACCGACCGACTGACGGAACACCACTCACCAGCAACAGACCAATCGACCGGTCACTCTTCATCAGCGGCCTGTTCTCCAGCCTAAGCCTGATAACTGGCCTGTAGTTACTGACCAGCCAGCTACCGACCAGGTCTCGAAACAGACTCCCAGTACATCTACTGCTGAAGTGAACCAGCCAGGATCAGACTCTGATATTGGACACTAGTTCTGATTCTGACTCAGATTTAGTAGTACCGTCTCACATCACTGGCCAGGCAGAGGAAGGCGAGTTGTCAGACCTGGAACAGGACGTCTCTGTAACCAACACTGACCAGGTTGCCACTGAGGAACAGAACTATAGGGAGACCATGCATGGCATACATTCTTACATGGGCTGGTCACACATACTAGATATGGACTCTAAATCTCTAATGCATCAAGTGCTGAGGGCAACCCTTTTGCTGCAGCAAAATAGCAACCTGCCAGCAAGATTAGTGTAAACCTTCTTACTGATGACTGGTTGTCTTGTAAAATGGAAAGTTTGAACCTCATACTTGTGCAAGGATATCCGTCCAGAAGATCAGAGGCAGGAGGTTTACAGAGAGATCAGTTTGTGAAGCCACCTAAGTCACAGGCAAACTGATATGGACTCCACCCCAGCCAGGACAGACCGGTCGGATCAGTTTCATTCTTGCATTGTGACTCAGTTAAGTTGAACAGTGCATATAGTAGGATAGCAAGGGCATCCAGACTCACTACATCAGCACTGACCTCACGCACCTTATCACAGGACACTCACAGAAGGTGGGAGATGGCTGCACAGGAGTCGGCTTATGTCTGTAACCAGGCAGCCAAACTCAGCAGGTGTCTCAGTAAAGTTCAACAGGGAATACAGTCAGAGCCGAAAGTCTGAATAGACAAAAGGAAAGTCCGCTGGAAAAGTGGAACTGCTACAGAAGAGCTACAGTACTTGTTGAACTTTAACTCCAGTATCACACAGTGTATGGCCAAGGCCAGGTAACATCTATCTGACTTTGCTTTTGTTTCCATTGCAAATGTGACACTAGTGAGACCAGCTTGTTACTTAGCTCATGTAAAGTCTGGTTTGAAACAGGATACACTAGCTGCTTTGTGTCAGGCTCCACTGGACTTACCTACACTGTTCCCAGATTCTGTTCTAAGAAAGGCCGAGGAAGACATCAGCAAGTTTGAGGACAAGGGTTGGTCTTACTGGTTGCAGGGACAGTTGGTACCATCCCTATAGAAGGTCGGATAAACAGACATAGGATCAAAAGTCCGGTAAACCAGCCTGGAAGACACTGGGATGTTTCAGCAAGAGAGAAGGTGGTCATCAAACCCAACAAGTTCTCATCATGTCCAGCAAAGCATCAGTTCTCATATAAATGAAAATTACTGTGTAAATGCTCCAATTCCAAGACAGCTGACCCAGATCAAAGAGACTGTAAAGTTTGTAAATTTTTGTCAGCTCCACTGGACCGGACCAGACAATTTAGACAACCAAGAGACTGTAAACTTGTGTTATTGTCACCAGACCTGACCAGTGTCTGGAGAGACTTTAAAGGTTTGTCAGACAGTAAAAAATGTTGTAAACTCAGTTGTTGTAAATCATGCACATATTGTAAAAGGGCAGCCACAAAAGAAAGCCATAAGTCTGACTGTTGTAAGACAACATCAGTCATTAAAATATGCGAACAATGTTTCCTATATCGATCAATTGTGTTCTGTCAAACATGTACCAAATGTCCAAACTATTGCACAAGATCTGCCTGTAGGGGCCAGACTAAACCAGTTTTGGGAAACTTGGGAAGACTTGGGGCCGGACCAAAGGTTTTATAAATGCTGAAAGGGGGCTACACCCTCCCCTTCAGGGTCAGACCAAACTTGACAAGGTCACCGACCATCATAAGCTGCTATGTCAATCCTCACACGAACCTCTACCTGATAGAGGCATTACATCAGCTTATGAACAAGAGTGCAGTAGAGTTGGTCAAAAATCAGGAATCCCTGGGGTTTTACAACTGACTATTTTTGGTCCCAAAACCAAACAATCAGTGGAGGCCTATACTAGATCTCAGCAATCTCAACAAATTCCTCAAGGCAGAGAAATTCAACATGGAGACACCAGAAACAATAAGGACCTCCCTCCAGACAGGGGAGTGGGTTACGTCCATAAACTTCAAGTACGCCTACTTCCATATACCCATTCAGAGCCAGTCCAGAAAATACCGAAGGTTTCACATCCAGGGTCAGACTTATCAGTTCAAAGCTCTACCATTTGGTCTGTCCACAGCACCAATGGAATTCACTATAGTGGCCAAAGAGGTCAAACAGATAGCTTTACAGAAGGGTATAAGGATCCACCAGTACGTAGATGAATGGTATGTCCGGGCCAGATCCCACCAAACTTGTCTCCAGCATACACAAACTCCAGTAGCTATTTGTCAGGACCTAGGTTGGCTAGTCAACATGGATAAATCAGTGCTGGACCCCAAACAAGTTTTCGACTTTGTAGGCTACCAGATCGACCTGAAAGAGGGCAAGGTCAGACCCACCCAAGACCGTTGGCAGACACTTAAGCAAAGATCCTAGAATTGCTGACAGGACTGACCTGTCCGGTCCAGCAACTGATGTCCCTCATAGGTCTGTTAACAGCGACAGAAAAACAGGTCCACCTAGGTCGACTCCATATGAGGCCCATACAGTGGCACCTGAAAAACAACTGGAGGATCCCAGAATTCGAAAAGGTGATTCCCATTCCCAGATCGCTCCACCTCATCTGAAAGATGGCTGGAGGAATGCAATGTGCTTCAAGGTCAACCATTACACCCACTAAAACATGCTCTGCAGATCTTTCCAGACACATCAAAAGAAGGGTGGGGCACTCACTTAAACAAACACACTGCAAGGGGAACCTGGTCTCTTCCAGAAAATAAGAATCCTGACCTGGTGTTTCAGGGAGCAGGTTTCTCTAAAAGCCCGACACATTCCAGGCCAGCTAAATGTGGTAGCAGACAAGTTATCCAGGTTAGGCTAGACCATTCAAACATAGTGATCTCTCCTTCCAGAGGCCTTCCAGGCAATATGCAACAGGTGGCACCAACCTCAAATAGCCTTATTTGCTACAAGGTTCAACAACAAACTGGCTTAGTTTGTGTCACCAGTTCCAGACCCCTTGGCCTGGGCAGTCTGCCATGGGAAGATCTGGACCCATATGCCTTACCACCAGTAGCCATCTTGGGTAAAGTGGTGGAGAAGTTGCAGGACTACCCGTGCAGTAGAATCATTTTGATTGCTCCAGGATGGCCCAACATGCCCTGGTTTTGGCATCTAGTGACCATGTCAAGTCAGATTCCATTATGTCTGACCAACCTACCCAACCTGCCCACTCAACCATTCAATCAGACTCCACACAGGAATCTTTCAAACCTAAATTTGCATGCATTGCTCCTTGAGCCTCAGCAATCAAAGAGCAGGGCTTCTCTGAGGCAGTGGCTCCTCAAAGAGGATCAACCAGATCAGTCTATGAGGCAAAGTGAACCATTTGTACAGGTTCAAGTGGTGCCTCAGTAATCAGGTGGACTTCAGGGTGCCCCTATAAAGTCAATAGCTGACTTCCTTCCATACCTGTTCCAGGACAGGAAGTTACAGCCAAGTACAATTGATGGGTACAGGTCAGTCAGTGTTGACAAACTGAGTAAGTCGCCCAGAAATGTCAGCAAAAATGAGAATCTTACTTGTCTCTTGGACAGTTTCCATAGAGACAGACCTAAGGGTTGGAGGGGCATTCCCTTCTGGAACCTCTCCCTTGTGTTGCACCAGCTGACAAAGGCTGCATTTGAACTGATTAAAGAGGCCTCTTTGAAGCATTTGACCTTCAAAAATGTTTTCCTCTTGGCCCTGGGGTTGGGCAAACACAGGAGTGAGATCCATGCTTGACAAAACAAGAACATCAGGCACCAGTCAGACTGGTCAAAGGTGTCTTTGTACCCAGCACCCAGCTTTTTTTCCAAGAACCAGCTGGCCAAGGAGGGTCCAGACAGTGTGGCCTCAGTGGTTATACCAGCCCTGGCCCCAACTGTGGATAAATCCCTCAAGTTTGATAGGTCCCTGCGTCCTGTCAAAACATTGCGCTACTATTTTGACAGGACCTCAGATCTCAGACAGAACAAGGAGTTAGTCTTTGTCTCCTTTAAGAAAGGTTTTGACAAGGACATCTCACCTGCCACTATCTCCTCATGGATCAAGTAGACTGTGATCCTATATTATAAACTGTCTGATCAGGAGGCCCTCACCTTACATCAGGTTAAAGCCCATCATGTCAGGGCCTTTGCTGCTTCTAAGGCCTTCCAGTCAGGAGTTTCCTTGGAACAAATCTTATCAGCCTGCCAATGGAAGTCACATAACACCTTCACACAGTCCTATTTGAAGGATGTGGCTTGGGCTGATTCAGAGCTTTTTCACTTTGGCCTAGTAGTGGCTGCTCAGCTGATTCACCAGTAGCCCTATATTTTTATATATGTACATAGTGTAAATAGTTTTGTATAAAAAAATATTTTAAAAAAAGTAAAAAGAAAAACCTGTGATGTGCTTCTTTTTGGAGGTGTATTTGCCTTCTGTGACTGAACTCATCCCTCTCTTTCCCTACCTCAGATCAGATCTGTTAGAAAGAGGGGGGGCAACTTTGATATATCACTGGCAACCGGGTACTGGTAACCGACCATAGGCCTACTGGCTACCTGACTCTGAGTCATCCTGAGTCAGGCCTGGGAAAATTTTGTTATTCTTTATGGGTTCACTTAAGTCCCTAGTAACTTACCTAGCGGTAGTTTTTCAGCAATTGTCGATTGGATAAGATGTATTAACGCAATAAAATTGCAAATTTAATAAGTAAATTTAAGTTTTATAAGTTAATACCCTATTGAATGGACAGGCAAGGCCCTTCCAACCGGCCCCGCTATCAGCTTACTAGGGTTCAAACTAGGTTTGGACAATGAAAAAGATGCTATGACATCATGCTGTCTAGACAGGAATGAAGTATGATACACCACCTGGCGAATGCACAGTGGGACAGGTCAGCCAGTGGAACACAGGACGACTTTTTCTGTCACTTGGCTGCCCAGTCTGCGTCGACTGGATTAGCAATTGTCCATTGGATAGGGTATTAATTTATAAAAATTTAATTTACTTATTAAATTTGTAATTTATAGTACCAAAAATGTAAATAATATGTGGATATAATCCAGCAACCTAACAATGAATTAACTGAAATGTAGTATCAACAGAAATACAGTCAAACTTGTTGATAGCAATCCCTGATGTGACAGTGCAAAAGTGGGTGCTATAGACAGGTGGTCTTATACAAAGGGTTGTCATTTGAGAAGGTTTTGAGAATCCATTTATATCCAGCAATACCTGATGATATAACAAATAGTTTTAATAGTAATGAACATTTTATTAGTAATGAACAGTATACATGAATATAAACATATGGCCAAAAAGTTGCATAAAGATAGGAATTTTGTTGTAATACTGATTAAAACATGCATATAAACATGTGCAAAAAAGTTCTGTATACATTAAATTATTGTGGCTTGAAAAAGTCCTAAGCGGAATTTTGCATTTTTTCACACTGTACTGTATAAAGCAGTTTACAAGTGCATGTAAGTTTATGTCTTTACTTCGAGGTGATATAGTCATATAGACATTTTGTTGTAAACTTGGTTTGACATATTAATTTAAATTTGAAATATAGTCAATTTCCTGGTGAACTAAAGATACCAGAAAGATACTTTTATTGGATCAGAAATTCCAGATAGAATCTTAAGCTAAAATTCAATGGAAAAAAAACTCAAGCATCATTCATTGCTTTCTACTTTGAAAGAAAAATATTGTACGAGAGAGTTTAGAAACCAGCGAATGACTGAGTGGTTAATGGGTTTTGCATTTAATTACTTGAGTGGCACTCCTTGCTTGTGGGTTTGAATCCATTTCATTTCACCATGGGGAATGCATTGATGTCCAGTACGGATCTGACCATATTTGCTGCAAAGGGTGTATATAACCCCAAGTTTGGCTCTACAGAGTTCTATGTAAAGATGACTTAATATATAATTTGGCAGAAACTGTAGAAACTCTTGTTATTTTAATGTGTTAGGAGGGGATTATTATGTCCACCCCCCTGGGGGGTGGATATATTATTTTTGCTTTTTTCGCCGTCCGATGTCCGATGTCCGATGTCCGGCGTCCGGCGTCCGATGTCCGGCGTCACGCATGGTTTCCGCTCATTTAAAGGAAAAGTATTAGAGCTATTGTCACCAAATTTGGTATGCAGGCTTATTGGGTCAGTAGCTTGCTTGGGATTGCTTTTGGCTGTTGTACCTCTTTTGCTTACTGAGTAATACTTAAGTACAGCTATTTTCAGTACCCATTGGTTTCCGTGCATTTAAGCCAAAATAATTAAAGATATTTTACTACAATTTTGAATACAAGATTGTTATGTCCATAGCTCGCTTGGTATTGCATTTGGGACTGATAGCTTTGTCAGTACATGAGTAATAGCCATTTAGGTACTTCATTGTGTATTTTCAGTACTACTTTTGAGTAATTTGCTTCTATCTCCTTAACCGTGCGAGATAGAGCGATTTCGGCAAAATTTTCGACCCGCAGGGTATCTGAGGAGTGTACTCTTTGCAATTTTCAAAAAATTTTCCCCTCCCCAAAAATGGCGGCCATTTTGAATTTTCGAATTTTTGCCAAAAATGGCAAAACACAAATTTGCTTCTATCTCCTTAACCGTGCGAGATAGAGCGATTTCGTCGAAATTTTCGACCCACAGGGTATCTAAGGAATGTAATATTTGCAATTTTCCAAAAATTTTCCCCTCCCCAAAAATGGCGGCCATTTTGAATTTTCGAATTTTTGCCAAAAATGGCAAAACACAAATTTGCTTCTATCTCCTTAACCGTGCGAGATAGAGCGATTTCGTCGAAATTTTCGACCCACAGGGTATCTAAGCAATGTAATATTTGCAATTTTCAAAAAAATTTCCCCTCCCCAAAAATGGCGGCCATTTTGAATTTTCGAATTTTTGCCAAAAATGGCAAAACACAAATTTGCTTCTATCTCCTTAACCGTGCGAGATAGAGCGATTTCGGCAAAATTTTCGACCCACAGGGGATCTAAGGAATGCAATCTTTGCAATTTTCCAAAAATTTTCCCCTCCCCAAAAATGGCGGCCATTTTGAATTTTCGAATTTTTGCCAAAAATGGCAAAACACTAATTTGCTTCTATCTCCTTAACCGTGCGAGATAGAGCGATTTCGGCAAAATTTTCGACACACAGGGTATCTAAGCAATGCAATCTTTGCAATTTTCAAAATATTTTCCCCTCCCCAAAAATGGCGGCCATTTTGAATTTTTGCCAAAAATGGCAAAACACAAATTTGCTTCTATCTCCTTAACCGTGCGAGATAGAGCGATTTCGTCGAAATTTTCGACCCACAGGGTATCTAAGGAATGTAATATTTGCAATTTTCAAAAAATTTTCCCCTCCCCAAAAATGGCGGCCATTTTGAATTTTCGAATTTTTGCCAAAAATGGCAAAACACAAATTTGCTTCTATCTCCTTAACCGTGCGAGATAGAGCGATTTCGTCGAAATTTTCGACCCACAGGGTATCTAAGGAATGCAATCTTTGCAATTTTCCAAAAATTTTCCCCTCCCCAAAAATGGCGGCCATTTTGAATTTTCGAATTTTTGCCAAAAATGGCAAAACACAAATTTGCTTCTATCTCCTTAACCGTGCGAGATAGAGCGATTTCGTCAAAATTTTCGATCCACAGGGGATCTAAGGAATGCAATCTTTGCAATTTTCCAAAAATTTTCCCCTCCCCAAAAATGGCGGCCATTTTGAATTTTCGAATTTTTGCCAAAAATGGCAAAACACTAATTTGCTTCTATCTCCTTAACCGTGCGAGATAGAGCGATTTCGGCAAAATTTTAGACGCACAGGGTATCTAAGCAATGCAATCTTTGCAATTTTCAAAATATTTTCCCCTCCCCAAAAATGGCGGCCATTTTGAATTTTCGAATTTTTGCCAAAAATGGCAAAACACAAATTTGCTTCTATCTCCTTAACCGTGCGAGATAGAGCGATTTCGTCGAAATTTTCGACCCACAGGGTATCTAAGGAATGTAATATTTGCAATTTTCAAAAAATTTTCCCCTCCCCAAAAATGGCGGCCATTTTGAATTTTCGAATTTTTGCCAAAAATGGCAAAACACAAATTTGCTTCTATCTCCTTAACCGTGCGAGATAGAGCGATTTCGTCGAAATTTTCGACCCACAGGGTATCTAAGGAATGCAATCTTTGCAATTTTCCAAAAATTTTCCCCTCCCCAAAAATGGCGGCCATTTTGAATTTTCGAATTTTTGCCAAAAATGGCAAAACACAAATTTGCTTCTATCTCCTTAACCGTGCGAGATAGAGCGATTTCGTCGAAATTTTCGACCCACAGGGTATCTAAGGAATGTAATATTTGCAATTTTCAAAAAAATTTCCCCTCCCCAAAAATGGCGGCCATTTTGAATTTTCGAATTTTTGCCAAAAATGGCAAAACACAAATTTGCTTCTATCTCCTTAACCGTGCGAGATAGAGCGATTTCGGCAAAATTTTCGACCCACAGGGGATCTAAGGAATGCAATCTTTGCAATTTTCCAAAAATTTTCCCCTCCCCAAAAATGGCGGCCATTTTGAATTTTCGAATTTTTGCCAAAAATGGCAAAACACTAATTTGCTTCTATCTCCTTAACCGTGCGAGATAGAGCGATTTCGGCAAAATTTTCGACGCACAGGGTATCTAAGCAATGCAATCTTTGCAATTTTCAAAATATTTTCCCCTCCCCAAAAATGGCGGCCATTTTGAATTTTCGAATTTTTGCCAAAAATGGCAAAACACAAATTTGCTTCTATCTCCTTAACCGTGCGAGATAGAGCGATTTCGTCGAAATTTTCGACCCACAGGTAATCTAAGGAATGTAATCTTTGCAATTTTCAAAAAATTTTCCCCTCCCCAAAAATGGCGGCCATTTTGAATTTTCGAATTTTTGCCAAAAATTGCAAAACACAAATTTGCTTCTATCTCCTTAACCGTGCGAGATAGAGCGATTTCGTCGAAATTTTCGACCCACAGGGTATCTAAGGAATGCAATCTTTGCAATTTTCCAAAAATTTTCCCCTCCCCAAAAATGGCGGCCATTTTGAATTTTCGAATTTTTGCCAAAAATGGCAAAACACAAATTTGCTTCTATCTCCTTAACCGTGCGAGATAGAGCGATTTCATCGAAATTTTCGACCCACAGGGTATCTAAGGAATGTAATATTTGCAATTTTCAAAAAATTTTCCCCTCCCCAAAAATGGCGGCCATTTTGAATTTTCGAATTTTTGCCAAAAATGGCAAAACACAAATTTGCTTCTATCTCCTTAACCGTGCGAGATAGAGCGATTTCGTCGAAATTTTCGACCCACAGGGTATCTAAGGAATGCAATCTTTGCAATTTTCCAAAAATTTTCCCCTCCCCAAAAATGGCGGCCATTTTGAATTTTCGAATTTTTGCCAAAAATGGCAAAACACAAATTTGCTTCTATCTCCTTAACCGTGCCAGATAGAGTGATTTCGTCAAAATTTTCGACCCACAGGGTATCTGAGCATTGTACTCTTGGTAATTTCTAAAAAATTTTCCCCTCCCCTAAAATGGCGGCCATTTTGAATTTTCAAATTTTTGCCAAAAATGGCAAAACACAAATTTGCTTCTATCTCCTTAACCATGCGAGATAGAGCGATTTCGTCGAAATTTTCAACCCACAGGGTATCTAAGGAATGTAATCTTTGCAATTTTCAAAAAATTTTCCCCTCCCCAAAAATGGCAGCCATTTTGAATTTTCGAATTTTTGCCCAAAATGGAAAAACACAAACTGGCCTTAACCGTGCAAAATAGAGTTATTTTGTTGAAATTTTCGACCCATAGGGTATCTAAGAAATGTACTCTTGGCAATTTTCAAAAAAATTTCCTTTTCCCAATAATGGCGGCCATTTTGAATTTTCAAATTTTTGCCAAAAATAGAAAAACAGGAATTGGCTTCTATCTTCTTAACCGTGCAAGATAGAGTGATTTCGTCAAAATTTTCAACCCAACCAATGCAAAAAGGCATGAAGCTGAAATAAATTACATCTACACTATCAAATATTTAAGCATCATTGATATATTTTACAAATGAAACAGGGTCTTGTAAGACTACTGTACAATTTGGGCAAAAGGTTCATGGGTGGATATTACACATGATAATGTGTGTTCTTCTATGCTATCCTGTTTCTATTCGCATCTACTATCAACAGGGCGGCCTATTTCTAGTTTGGTATTGATAAGAGAATGTCATAACGTTGTTTAAATCAAAAGGAGCTTTGTCTAGTACAGTAGGTTATTATTCCATTTTAAACATATTTATTTGCAACCGCACAGCAATCATAAGGGTAATAGGTAACTGGGTGTAAAAACAGTAGGAAGCAGAATATTTGGAAATGCATGGAAACTAATTTGTATCATTGAATAATTGGACAATAGAAATTCAGAATATAGAGTTTTATTGCATTAATCCATTTCACCTAATTTGCTCTACTGGTCAGCTTAATTAATATTTTTGTGTATTTTTTTCAGAGACGTGCGTTATAATGAGATTACAGAGCTGCAGCTGGATGATTTTGTTGGACAGAGTCAGATCAGACATCTGTATTTCCAGGGTAATGCCTTGACGACTGTTCCGAAGGGACTCCTAGATCCCCTGCCCAACCTCATCACCTTGTGAGTTCTAAATAACGTAATAGGAAAAAAATTAAAAGAGTGATCAATGTTTTCAAATATTATCACAAGAGTAGAAAAACATAACACATACAATGTGTATTTTATTGAGTAAATTAGCCTTACCGTTTCCTCACTAGTGCTGTATGCTGGTGATTCTGTAGGACCAGAGGCGGATCCAGCTTATAAGTAAGGTGGGGGTTCACATCAGACATACCAAAAATATAGTGTGTTTCCTGTAAATTTAACACCACTCTCCACATCCTTGTGTGAATAATAAGTCTAATAAATTGATATTTACCGCAAAGTGCCAAAAAGCCAGCTTTCAAACATGTCACAGTAATCGGCTACACAAGGAATATTTAAGAATGGGTCATATGAAATGTCAAGGTGATTGAGTAGCACTCACTTACAATGGATTTTTCACAACAGTGAACTGTCTATTTCTGTGATGGGAGAGTTTTACAGTCACTTCTGAACCAATGAGTTTATGTGGCTGCATAGAAGGTTTCTCTAGTGTACTTTTTTTGTGTATTTCAGTGACTTCCGTGACAATGACATCAGAATACTGGACACCACTCTCTTTGAAGGACTTTTTCACTTGCAGTACATCTACCTCAGTGTGAGTTTATCTAATTAAGCGTCCCGCAAGGGACGCTTGTTTGTGTATGGGAGACCTTCAGGCTCCGGCGGCTCCGCATTTTGTTTTCCTTATAACTCTGTAACTGTTAGGCGGATTCTTTTCAAATTTGGCAGGTTTATGCAGTAGCCTTGTGGAATTTTTTTGAATATGCTGCAGTGACATTTCAACCAATCAGAGAGGTCACATGACCAAAAATGTCTTTTTTCGATGGGGAAGCTTGTCCGGATGATTATTGAAAGGGATTTTATCAATTCACCTGAAACTTGGCAAATACATTCATTCTATTAAAATCTGGAAATCATTAGATTTTGGCATTGATTGGTTAAGAAATGGCCAAGTAATTAATGATTAATTAATCATTATGAATTTTCCAAATGAGGAAAACACAAAAATGCTTATAACTCAAAAACCGTGCTAGATAGAGTGATTTCGACAAAATTTTTGACCCGCAGGGTATCTCTGCAGAGGAGCTATCCCAATTTTGAAAAAAATTTTGTCTCGCCAAAAATGGCGGCCATTTTGAATTTTCGAATTTTTCCCAAAACTTGCAAAACATAAAAATGCTTATATCTCGAAAACCATGCTAGATAGAGCGTTTTCGACGAAATTTTTGACCCACAGGGTATCTCTGCAGAGTAGCCATGCCAACTTTCAGAAAAATTTTGACTCACCAAAAATGGCGGCCATTTTGAATTTTCGAATTTTACAAAAAAATTGCAAAACACAAAAATGCTAATATCTCGAAAACTGTGCTAGATGGCGAATTATCTCTTAAAAGTATTGCAGATAGCCAATTTTTCTCAAATAATTCATTCACCTACTTTTGGAAGAGCTTTCACATGGTGAAGTTTCAGACCCATAGCTAATTACTCACCTACTCAAAATGAGTAAATGCGAATTATCTCTAAAAGTATTGCAGATAGCCAATTTTTCTCAAATAACTCATTTATCTACTTTTGGGAGAGCTTTCACTTGGTGAAGTTTCAGACCTGTAGCTAATTATTCACCTACTCAAAATGAGTAAATGCTAATTATCTGTAAAAGTATTGCGGATACCCAATTTTTCTCAAATAACTGATTCATCTACTTTTGGGAGAGCTTTCACATGGTGAAGTTTCAGACCCGTTGGTAATTACTCACCTACTCAAAATGAGTAAATGCGAATTATCTCTAAAAGTATTGCAGATAGCCAATTTTTCTCAAATAACTCATTCATCTACTTTTGGGAGAGCTTTCACTTGGTGAAGTTTCAGACCTGCAGCTAATTACTCACCTACTCAAAATGAGTAAATGCTAATTACCTCTAAAAGTATTGCAGATACCCAATTTTTATCAAATAACTTATTCATCTACTTTAGGGAGAGCTTTCACATGGTGAAGTTCCAGACCCGTAGGTAATTACTCACCTACTCAAAATGAGTAAATGCCAATTATCTCTAGAAGTATTGCAGATAGCCAATTTCTCTCAAATAACTCATCTACTTTTGGGAGAGCTTTCACATGGTGAAGTTTCAGACCCGTAGATATTTACTCACCTACTCAAAATGAGTAAATGTGAATTATCTCATAAAAGTATTGCAGATAGCCAATTTTTATCAAATAAATGATTCACCTACTTTTGCAAGAGCTTTCACATGGTGAAGTTTCAGACCCGTAGCTAATTACTCACCTACTCAAAATGAGTAAATGCGAATTATCTCTAAAAGTATTGCAGATAGCCAATTTTTCTCAAATAACTTATTCATTTACTTTTGGGAGAGCTTTCACATGGTGAAGTTCCAGACCCGTAGCTAATTATTCACCTACTCAAAATGAGTAAATGCTAATTATCTCTAGAAGTATTGCAGATAGCCAATTTCTCTCAAATAACTCATTCATCTACTTGTGGGAGAGCTTTCACATGGTGAAGTTTCAGACCCATAGCTAATTACTCACCTACTCAAAATGAGTAAATGCGAATTACCTCTAAAAGTATAGCAGATAGCCAATTTTTCTCAAATAACTCATTCACCTACTTTTGGGAGAGCTTTAACTCGGTGAAGTTTCAGACCTGTAGCTAATTACTCACCTACTCAAAATGAGTAAATGCTAATTATCTGTAAAAGTATTGCGGATACCCAATTTTTATCAAATAACTCATTCATCTACTTGTGGGAGAGCTTTCACATGGTGAAGTTTCAGACCCGTAGATAATTACTCACCTACTCAAAATGAGTAAATGCGAATTATCTCTAAAAGTATTGTAGATAGCCAATTTTTCTCAAATAACTCATTCACCTACTTTTGGGAGAGCTTTTACTTGGTGAAGTTTCAGACCCATAGCTAATTATTCACCTACTCAAAATGAGTAAATGCTAATTATCTCTAAAAGTATTGCGGATACCCAATTTTTATCAAATAACTCATTCATCTACTTTTGGGAGTAAATGCGAATTATCTCTTAAAAGTATTGCAGATAGCCAATTTCTCTCAAATAACTCATTCATCTACTTTTGGGAGAGCTTTCACATGGTGAAGTTTCAGACCCATAGCTAATTACTCACCTACTCAAAATGAGTAAATGCGAATTACCTCTAAAAGTATAGCAGATAGCCAATTTTTCTCAAATAACTCATTCACCTACTTTTGGGAGAGCTTTCACTTGGTGAAGTTTCAGACCTGTAGCTAATTAATTACTCACCTACTCAAAATGAGTAAATGCTAATTATCTGTAAAAGTATTGCGGATACCCAATTTTTATCAAATAACTCATTCATCTACTTGTGGGAGAGCTTTCACATGGTGAAGTTTCAGACCCGTAGATAATTACTCACCTACTCAAAATGAGTAAATGCTAATTATCTCTAAAAGTATTGTAGATAGCCAATTTTTCTCAAATAACTTATTCACCTACTTTTGGGAGAGCTTTCACTTGGTGAAGTTTCAGACCCGTAGCTAATTACTCACCTACTCAAAATGAGTAAATGCTAATTATCTCTAAAAGTATTGTACATAGCCAATTTTTCTCAAATAACTCATTCACCTACTTTTGGAAGAGCTTTCACATGGTGAAGTTTCAGACCCGTAGCTAATTACTCACCTACTCAAAATGAGTAAATGCGAATTATCTCTAAAAGTATTGTACATAGCCAATTTTTCTCAAATAACTCATTCACCTACTTTTGGGAGAGCTTTCACTTGGTGAAGTTTCAGACCCATAGCTAATTACTCACCTACTCAAAATGAGTAAATGCGAATTATCTCTAAAAGTATTGTACATAGCCAATTTTTCTCAAATAACTCATTCACCTACTTTTGGGAGAGCTTTCACTTGGTGAAGTTTCAGACCCATAGCTAATTATTCACCTACTCAAAATGAGTAAATGCTAATTATCTCTAAAAGTATTGCGGATACCCAATTTTTATCAAATAACTCATTCATCTACTTTTGGGAGTAAATGCGAATTATCTCTTAAAAGTATTGCAGATAGACAATTTTTCTCAAATAACTCATTCACCTACGTTTCGAAGAGCTTTCACACACGAAAATGAAAAATTGTGAATATTTCGGAAAAGATATTTCTTCTCCTTTAATGCTCGGCGGGAGATACACACCGCGGCAGTGGTCTTGTTTTCAAAAATTTTTGTCTCACCAAAAATGGTGACGATTTTGAATTTTCGAAGTTTTTGCAAAACACAAAAATGCTTATATCTCGAAAACTGTGCTAGATGGAGCGAATTCAACAAAATTTTTGACCTGCTGGATATCTCTGCAGAGTACCCATGCCAATTTTCAAAATATTTTTGTCTCGCCAAATATAGCGGCCATTTTGAATTTTTGAATTTTTTGCAAAAATTGCAAAACACAAAAATGCTTATATCTTGAAAACCGTGCTAGATAGAGCAGACTGCGCTGACTTTGGTTGCCACAACAGTATAAGGCTAGAAACGGAACATTTTCTTAATACTTTAGCACTCACCTTTATATCCTTTTCGGGACGCTTTGTTTTTGCTATGCAAAAACATTATCTTTTTTTTTTTGCGAGCGATCCTCTAGTTATACTGGTTTGTCTGGTGTTACGGGGCCAGTCATTGCCCTCCTGTAAAGTCCTTGTGTTTAGTAACAGTAGAAAAAGGTAATACAGTTATGATGTTATTGCCCACCTGTATATTCCTTATGTTTAGAATCTAATGATCTTAACTGATCTACTGCTTTACAGGCATAATATCTTCCCCACAATGGGGAACTCAGTGTGCTAAGTTAACAAAAGTAGTACACAAAGGAAAAATCAAGGATCAGTTTAGGTCAGTAATCCGGGATTGTGGGTGTCCATGGATGGAAGAGTACTGAGTGGAGAAACTTGAGTTGAAAAAATGAGTCTAAGTGTATGTTCACATGTATGCAGCTTATGACATACAACGGCTGATTTGCGACGGCGACTTTTTTCCTTCTTCTCATTTATGTTTGGTTGTTCACATGTATCCGTCTCCGATTTGCAACACCCGATGCCCTATATGCGACGGCGATTTTTCCTCTCTAGGAGGGAAAAAATCGGATGACAAGTGAATTTAGATGTATGTTTACAAAATATTGAGAAGGTTGGGGAAAAATTCATCGTCGCAAATCGGCCGTCAGATGTTGTGAGCCGCATACATGTGTACGTACACTTAAGATATTTCCTAATACACCAGTCACACTACAGGTGGTACATCCTGGGGTTTTACTCGATGGCGGAACCGCTTATAAGGACGCCTCATACCTTCTCAGGGGCGGATCCAGCTTTTATGTAAGGTGGGGGTTCACATCGAGTAAGGTGGGGGTTCACATTGAGTAAGGTGGGGGTTCACATCAGACATATTATAACTAAGGGGGTCGGGGGGCATGCCCCCCCTGGAAAAAAATTAATTTTTGGTAAAAATAGAGTGCATTTCCTGTAAATTTAACACCACTGTCAAGAAATAATTTTGTACTTTACATTATTTTTCAAGGGGGGGGGGGGGGGGGGGGGGGGTGGTTCGAACCCCCTGAACCCCCCTCCTGGATCTGCTAGTGCTTCTGAGATTTGGTGTTTCTATCACATTACAGGCAGTACAATTTGCGGTTATAGGGATTGGTCAAAATGTCCCTCTCCTTCAACTACCATGTGAGGTTTCTATCTGAGCTTGTGACACGGTGGCGAAATGTCACTGGTCTAGGAACACGGAGGATGTGGGTTCAAGCCCAGGTAGAGGTAGACACATGGTGGCTCTTATTACCACTTAAAATGGCAGTCCCCTGTCATTCGATTCTATCCCCACTAGTCATCCCTGATCCTCTGTCTTTTTGTTAAGGGAATGTCAGTCACTTTAGAGCTTGGGCTGTTCTTGTACAGTTGGGATAGAGCAATAGCAGTTTGCTTCCTATAGTAAAAGGAGATATAAATAGCAAAAAATGAGAAACAATATTTGCGCAGTTACAACTGGAAAGACTGGTCACATATACTCGGCACAGGAATGCGCACTTGCAAGGGTTTTCAAACATGTTAATTTTTTAGGCAGACATCTATGATGACTGTGATTGTGCTGCTTATCTAGTGAAGAGCTCTTTCACATGTAGATTGTGGGAAAATAGACTCTGAGCTATTTTGCTTCAAAATAGAACCTTCTAAAGATAATTTCAGTGCCTCATAAAGTATCGCAGCTAATATATATTGTTTGCTATTAGCGATTTATCATAGTTATGTTTAGAATTCAGGGCAGCAGAGAGGCATATTTATTATCACACTTACCTCCAAACTCTTTGGTCCTGGGTTGGATTCCCTGGCTCAACTGGTGAAAATAAAAGGGGTATAATCAAATGCATAAACCATAAAATAAATTGATCAAATATCTCAGACATAAGCAGAGGTCAGTACCATGCAGAGAACACAGGATAAAAGAAAACGTATAAACTAGGGTGGTTAGGTTTTTGCATGATGAAAGATTTTAAATTCCTTCTAAAGTAAGTGCCAGATCATACATCATCAGACAAATCAGTCCAAATCCTTGGAGCATGATAAGCAAAGTTAACATAAAATTGATTAGTAGACCTATATATTGACAGAACAAACTGTGATACCTGAAAAACAATACCATCAGTCTGACTTCTGCTAGAATTATACACACTGTGTGTGGATATAGGAAAAAAAAATCCAAAATAATTTTGACTTTTAAGGAAAGCTTCAGAATATTATGGGTAACCACTATGAACACATAAGATTGTATGTATGAAATTTAATATTTTGAAATATTAACGTCAGAATGTAACTCAGATGACAACTGAAAATGAATGTTCTTTGTCGTACCATACCCTGACACACCTCTGCTCTCATGGCATATAAAATAAGGCTGATCCTTCGGTATTTATGAGATAAGCAATTTAGAGATTCTTTATAATCTACTCATATGTTTGAGCAGTTAATCTCTGTCACACTAGATTCTGGTCCATATCAACTACAGGTCAAAGCTTGGCCTGAGTTAGCCACTCTAGTCAAAGTTGGGGTTCTACAACCCATACAGCAGCCAGGGTCGTATTGAGACAGGGCCTCATCATTGTCTCTTGTGGAGTTAAACCGACACAGAGGTGTACAGTGACTACATGTCAACGTTACATACTACTAGGCCAATGTGCACCTCTAGAGTTAACCTCTTCAGTCAGGTTTTATAATATTTTAATTTAAAACTAACCAATCTTTATAAACTTGTAAACTGCATAGTGCGATCGTTTGACACAAAACAGAAGATAAAACGCTATTGGCAACAGTTTGTCATCGGCAAAGTTTCTGTGTGCATTGAATTTCTGGTCACATAATATTTAATAAACAACTGAATGCAGCAATACATTGTTCAAGTGACAACAGAAATAAATATTTCAGGAATTAACTTCTGTAGATGACTAGATGGCAGACTTTGATCCGCCTTATGAATTGTGAATTTATAAGGGTAACTTAGATTAATGACTTTACTTTATTTTAGCCAAATTAATGGTATCTGCTTTATAAGATTTAAAACAAGCACACCTAAAATAGCATTTTTGCCAACTTTAAAATGTCTTGCTATACCTATTCTTAGTTTTAATTACATCTCATGCATTGTATATTCATTGTATCCATACCATTTCAGCATATCCATACTGGTTTACCATACCAAATTGGTTCACCATAACTATACTAGTTCATCATACCCATGATACTGATTCATCATTCTCATACTGGCTCACCATTTTCATACTGGTCCACCATACCCATACTAGTTCAGCATACCCATACTGGTTCAATATAACTATAGTGTTTCATTATGCCACACTGGTTCATCGTGTCCTTACTGGTTCATCTTCTGGTTCACCATATCCCCTGGTTTAACATAGAATATTACTCGTACTGATTCACCATACCCTTAGTGTTTCACTCTACCACACTGGTTCATCATACACATACTGGTGTATCACACCCATAGTCTGGTTCACTGCACAGATACTGGTTCATCATATCACACAACCATACTGGTTCATCATACCCAGACTGGTTTATCAGAAAAGAACAAACCTCAGAGCTCTTATGTTGTATCTGCCACTACTATTTTGATCTGTTTACCTCCGCCAAGGAGATTATGTTTTCGCCTGGGTTTGTTTGTGAGTTTGTTTGTGAACAAGATAATAATTTTCAGGATATGTCTGAAAATGTAAAAGGAAGAAATTATTCAATTTTCGGAGTGATCCGGATCACTATCTGGATGTTCTGGATCCATGAAATGTAATTTTTAAAGACAGATAACTCAAAAAGTTATGGATGGATTTTGATGAAATTTTCAGGAAATGTCCTAAATGGGACAAGGAACAAGTGATTAGATTTTGCTAGTGATCTGGATCACTGTCTGGATAATCTGGATCCAGGCTTTTTTTAAAGGAAGTTGTAGCCAGATAATTTTAGGATGGATCTTGATGATAATTTTTAGGATATTGTGAAAGGAAGAAATGGTTAGATTTTGGGAGGGATCCAGAATGATAATTTCGAAAAGTTATGGATGGATTTTGAAATTTTCAGGTAATGTCCAAAATGGGACAAGGAACTGCTAATGGTTTTGACCAGGTTTTGAAAGTCCAGGAATTGAGCTCCCTTAGCGGAGGTCTGCGCTGTCCGAGTGCTCTTGTTTTAATTGTTTTACATTTTAAAAAACTCTTCATTCCAGAACAATGACATATTCTTCCTGGACACATTTCCAAACATCACGGCGATTGATGTGATTGATTTACAGAACAATGACATTTTCACACTGGGTTATAACTGGACCACACACATCAATGAGACATTGTTCGACAACTTGTAAGTATTCCGTATTAGATTTTTCTTCAGTTATTGTAGAGCTTCTACAGTTATCTATATGCTTCCTAAATACAAGTCACCAAGATTGATCACTAACCCTTCAATACCATTTTAAATAGAAAAATTCTAAGTATTAATTTCAAATGAAATTTAATTTGTCAACAGATATTTTCTAACCAATGTCTTTCGCATAACAAGGCAGAGATTGTGATACAGAATATATTTAGTTTACTAAAATATGTCAAAAGAAAAACTTTTTTTGTATTTTTTTCTCCCATGAATTCCAATTCAGATTTCAAAGCATGTAGTGAAAAGTGGGATTGGTAGTCAGCAATGTGAGTTGGTCAGTGATAAGTACCACAAAGTATTTACAAAATATATACTTAAAATACATCTACATTTCAAACCAATAAAAGTGTTGAAATCTGTATCAAGAATCAGCCATCTGATTGGTGCTATAAAACACCTGTATAATTTACATGACACATGTGGTTATGAAAGTGGCATTGTAATCTAAATGTCTTGGGTTCAACTCTAAACAATGAAAAAAATTTTGTTTTGTTTGTTTTCTTTTTCTTTTGGCAAGTTTTGTTTTTTTGAAAGCTTAATTGCAAACACAAGTTCCATCTCTACCTGACTCTTCTGTTATATTTCTTTGGATAGAAGACATTCTGCTGTAACAAGCTTGTATTTTTCTCATTTCAGAAATCTTAACAACAATCCCCTGTCTTGTGACTGTCATCTGTGGATGTCTCTGAATTATACTGCCACCAAGGTATCAAACGGCATGTGTACATCACCGACTGCATCTCCCAACCTCAATGGTGTGTTTTTTGGCTCTAACAAGGCTGGAGATGCCAAATACTTTAAGAATGCTGTCACCTACAAACTGTCCTCCTTCCTCTGTTGTGAGTACACACTATGTATTTCTGTTTTTAAATAAAAAATATAGCATTACCAAAAATTTGAATTAATGCAGGAATAAATAAATGAAGGCAGACTTACTTATAGATTGCGGTTCCTTATTTACGATTGGGCCATAAACCTATTTCCTGTAAAAATAAAACTATTCATAATACATTTCATAATACAGTTTAAATGCTTTCCAATCCATCCTATTGGTTTTTAAAAACATTCTGATCAGTTGCCGATTCCTTCTGAATGGGTTATGAACCTTATAAAGTCCTATTCAATTGCTATACTAGGCGTAAAATAGAAAAAGATTGCTTTACAAATGTTGTGCTAGCTTTAAGATAGGTTTGAGATTGGGTTACAAACTCAAGATCTGATAAGGATTGTTGACATTTTTTACCCTACACCCCTTAAGGGCTGTCGGGGTATTGTTTTCGCCCATGGTGTCTGGATGGGCGGGCAGGTGTTTGGGCGAGCAGTCGGTCGTACAGGTGGCGGAGAAAAGATTGCCCGGGCTGTATCTCAGAAACCGTAAGGTGTAGGAAGTTCATACGTGGTAGGGACATTGGTTACGGGGTGTAGGTGTGCAATGTCATGGTCTGACCTTGATTTGATCTTGCCGCAGTGACCTTGAGTTTGAAAATCTTGTCCGGGCTATATGTCGGCAACCGGAGGGTATAGGATTAGTTGATACTTGGCAGGGACATTAGTTAGGGGTTGTAGGTGTGCAATGTCATGGTGTGACCTTTGATTGACCTTAGACCTTGCTGTAGTGACCGTGACCTATAAAATCTTGTCTGGGCTATATCTTGGAAACCGTAAGGTGCAGGAAGTTGATACTTGGTAGGGACATTGGTGGGGGGTTGTAGGTGTGCATCATAATGGTGTAGTCTTTCTTTGTTCTATGACCTAGTTGTAATGACCATGAGTTGAAAATCTTCTCTGGGCTATTTATTGGATTTGGTAAGGTGTAGAAGGTTGAGACTTGGTAGGGACATTGGTTAGCGGGTGTTTTCTTATGACAAAGATCTATAGATTACTGCAACTGATCTGTCTGTGTACTTTTATTGTATAATTGTGCTATTTCCATTGACGGCTATACTCTAATTAATAAAATTTACAGATTTTTAATTTTTGATTTACTGATTAATACTGTCATCTTGCTATTGAAATGTGTTGAGGTTATTGGGTGTAGGTGTGCAACGTCATGGTCTGACCTTGATTTGACCTTTGACCTTACTGTAGTGACCTTGACCTATAAAATCTTGTCCTGGCTATATCTCAGAAACTGTAACATGTAGGAAGTTCATACTTGGTAGGGACATTGGTTAGGGGGTGTAGGTGTGCAACGTCATGGTGTGACCTTGATTTGACCTTTGACCTTACTGTAGTGACCTTGACCTATAAAATCTTGTCCGGGCTATATCTCGGAAACTGTAAGGTGTAGGAAGTTGATACTTGGTAAGGACATTGATTGGGGGTGTAGGTGTGCAACGTCATGGTGTGACCTTGATTTGACCTTTGACCTTGCTGTAGTGACCTTGACCTATGAAATCTTGTCCGGGCTATATCTCGGAAACTGTAAGGTGTAGGAAGTTGATACTTGGTAATGACATTGGTTATTGGGAGTAGGTGTGCATTCATTGAATGTATTGCCACTTCTGTATGCATGGTAATATTCAAAACATCGAAACCATAATCCGGCCATGCCACATATCGATAAATTGTCGTAATGTTTACTGATTAATGCTGTCATCTTGTTATTGAATTGCCTTGTTTTAATACTTCATCTTTATGTACATTATCTTTCTCTTAGACATTATTTTCTCTATTTAAACATTGTTTGGGTCTTTATATAACTGACAGTGCTCTGAAAGTATCCTGAACTTTGTACTGATACAGTATTTCTATATCTCATGGTGTTAAACATACTTCCCCAGGCTGTGGGGTAGGGGCATCTCTGATGCTATTTTACATGATTGTAATCCTATAGGCCCTCAGTGAATCCTACATGTGTTGTCACGAACTAGGCTTAAACCCATGAGCATAGAAAGTGCCCTAAACTTTTGGCCAAATTTTGAGTATTTGCCTGAAAGTTGAGGGTAATTGAAGAATTTTTCCATCACTGGCAAAAATTGTAAAGGCTCAGACTCCAGTGGTAAATTTCACATGATGTGGTACTTTTAGAATTTGTTACTGTATATGTTGACTTGGGTTTGTAGCACCTGTAAATGTCCAGGCCCAGACTCCCTCTGAGCAGGTGATAGAAGTGTACTGGGATCCCCCCAATATGATTCATGTGGAAGCCCCGGATGCCACTGCCACGGAAATGGAGGGGTGGTAAGTAGAGGTGGGATTATTAGACGTGTTGAGGATTAATCACTAATGACAATTTACCATCACTTATGGTTATTGTCATTTTTAAGTAATTGACTATTCAACATAAATCATACCTTTCAATATACCAATAAATATCCATGTTTACAGTTGCCATCAGATTTACAGGAAGGAGGCATTTTTGGAAGACACTAAAATTCAGAAATTTTAAAACCACAAAGAAGTCTTTCAAAATTGGTATATGCTCTATCATGAAAAGTGTTTTGTCGTATGCTAGTCAACTGTGTTCTTATCTAGTCATCAGTTTGCATAGTGGTGTGATTAATAACTCTAGTGGTAACTGTGATATAGGTCAAGTCATCACAAAGTCAACATCAGCACCAACCAACTGGTTCCCACTACTTCCCAATTTAGAACCACAAAATCAATGCAAATGCTACCAAAAGCTCAACATATGTACCAACTCATCAACAGTGCTAGAAACTATATGGTCAAAGTTGATCACTTGTATTTTAAGTTGTGAGTTCACCCTGTTTTCTAGGTAGATTTTAATGTGGTAAAACAAAAACAGGTAGAACCACTGTACAGATAACTCTCTAATGATATATATTATGGTCTTTTATGGCAGACATCAGTTTTAAAAACATTGAATTAAATTTGTTAAATTTGTTATTTATTTATGCAAGAAAGAAACTACATACATGTGTGTGGATATCATTGGTAGGCTCTGTGTCATTAAATAATCCAATTTGGTTCTAGTTATGCCATACTTTTGTTTGTACTTACAAAAAAATATGGCATATTTTGATGTTGGGACAGTAAAACTTATTACAATTTATTCCTAATTTTGACTTCCAATTATTCTACTTGTACAGAGTGTACTGTGTTGTATTTAAAAGAGCTTTTGCATATTTACAACTACAAGTAAAGTCACATGACACATAAACCCACTGTGGCTATTAAATATAAAAAATCAGTTCTAGCTCAGTCTAAGTGAACGACTTTTATCCTAGCTAAGAGACTTCGGCTGGTATTCACAAAAAATCTTAAATTCAGTCTCATTCTCAAACTAAAATATAATCCCTATAATTTAGGATTTAAACCCTAAATTGGAGTATATACTCAAAGTCATATGAGAGTATAAACTCAAACCCTAATATAATGCACATTCTTAAGTAAGTATATACCTAAACTCAAGCTCAAATTCGTTTATGCTCCCTATATTTAGGAATTATATTTAAGTTTGCATTAAAGGAGTCTTAAGTATTTGAGATTATGGCTGCATTCATTTTGTTTGACCATATTTTTAATTTCCATAACAGCAAAAATTACTGAGGTAAGATTTTACTTTAAAATGCTGAATTTGAGTTTATACTTATGTTGGACTGAGTTTGAGCTTGAGACTGTGAGTTGATTTGAGTTTGAGACTGAGTTTGAGATTGTGATTGAGATTTTTTTGTGAATAATAGCCCAGCTTTGTGAATGCCGAGTTATCACAAACAAATCTAAGATTTGACACTTGGTTAATCCAAAGATAAGACTAAGACCTTTTGCGAATAGAACCCTTGTAATGCAGGAAGTGGGTATATTCAGTTGATATTAAATATCAAAATTTGAAAACAACTAATAAAATTCTTTCAATCACCTGGAAACCCCTTTTGGTAACTATGTTGTATGTTTAGAATCCATTTTAAAGAGCTTTAACCAGGATTTTCTTCAAATATTTCAATATTAAGGAGAAAATATTCCTTCCCAAAACACCATGCTGTACAATCTCTGTTTTGTCTGGTTGAAATTGAAGTTTGGATATTATAAATTCATGTACCTACTTAGCAACTTGCCTTAAGTTTATGAGTGACTTTAAACATGAGTTTAAGTTTAAAAATATTTGTAAATACGGGCCCTCGAGTCACAAGGTATAGCCAAAAGGGCTCATCTACTTCTCATGAGATTCATGAGCTGTGAAGAAAAGATCTTTCAGTTGGTACATACATAGTTTTGAAAACTTAGAAATACTGAGATTCTAACTGAATCGACATATACATTTGTATTTCATCCCTGAAAGTATTTTTCTATTGCGTTAAATTTGAATACATCCTATCCAATGGACAATTGCATTATCGGTCTCTGCGACCGGTCCCGCCAAACAACAGAAAAAAACTTTCTTTATGTATTACCGGCAGGCCACCAGTTAAGTAAAATAATTAATTCTGGCTTGATCCACAGTTGGAATAATTAGCAATTAATCAACCATGAAATTTGGGTGCATTTCTGCCACTAATGGTCCGTGTATTGGATTTTGCAGGACATACACAGTAACCTGTGACAGTGAGCTAGCTGGCTCTGTAGTTGGTTCAGTCTCCAACACAACAGAGTACAATATCACTTTTACCGAGGCTGACGGGGTCAGAGGTGACACAGAGTACATCTGTACAGTCACTACCACGGCAACCGTAGAAGGCGAGGAGTTGACGAGTGGCAAGAGTATGCCAGCAGTCATAACTGCCATTGCTCCTAAAGGTGAACTCCATCCTTTAATGTTAATCAGATGGTATGGGTTATACAGTAAAAAGTGTGAATTTTGCCATGAAAATTGCTAACTGGGCAATACATTTTCTTATGTAAACAGGAAGGGGTTCCCCATGTTTACTATTGTGTGGTCATTACCATATATGTATAATTAAAATGTTAACCTTCATTATTACTAGCTGAGTGTGCGTTACTAGGAGATTGTCAACACAGAATCGAGTCTATGAAAACACAGTATTTTATTGCTAGCCGGTCCGTGGTCCAATAATGAGTATTATTGACTGGGTTCTGACATCACCAAGTATTTGTTTACAAATATTAAACTATCACTTGAAGTTTTAAATCTACAATATCTCAGTAATTCAGTAATTAGTGCACAGATTTTAACCAATCAAAAACGAGAACAAGCAGTTTTAAAATATCTTTCCAATGCTATATAGAATGTTTTAGTAGGTTAACTGTTTATTATGAAAAAAACGGCACTTGTTTACAGAAAAAAACATCCAAGAACCATGTCAAAACAAAACGTCATGGTGACGTATTTTTATTAGCCTCTACATATATGATGTCACAACATTATACTTGACTAGCACAACGACCAGTTATATAAAATTCAGCTAATAATAATAGTAATAATGCAAGCCTCGGGCACTAATGGATGTGTCAGGCTGATAATCATTGATGGTGGTCCGTTTCTACAGCATATTGCCCTATAAAATTACATTATTGTACTATTGGTCAGTTCTTTGGTCAGTTCAGAGCAAAAATACCTATTAGGAAATAGTAAGTATTCAGAAAGCATGTGCATTAAGGATTGATTAAATCACAATTTGAGTCCTGTAGTATTGGATATATTGTGTTGACATCACTTAATATAAGTATATATCAGTACCAGTTACCCATCACTTTCCTCAAATAATTGGTAAAATGCCATGATAATGTCATCATTTAATGCAAAAAACTTGCATTCTGTGAAACAGGTTTACTGTAACAATAAATTATTGTTGCTTGTGTTACTGCAACTTTTCAGGCAATTTGTGATTCAATTCAATATTGGTCAACTGAATATGACATTTGTGACTGACAGTCAAAGGGTTAATTGTCAACTCATACTATTTTGTATTTACAGTTGATACTAATGTTGTGATCGCTGTGGAGGACATCCTGTTACCTATTGTGTACTATGACTTCACGTAAGTTACAGTTTTAAAATTTCATGTAAATTTGTGGGTTAAATAATTTCAGAAATATTAATGACAAATTGGCTCTTGTTGACTAATATGTTATGCTAATTATGCATATTAATTAGCAACAGGGATAGAAAAAAGTATAACACTGTCTGTATGTCCTCCAATTTAGAACAAATATGGCACTTGGTAGGCAATAAAATTTCATCATTCACACCAAAAACATTATTGTTCAGTCCAATTCCAGATAATATTTCTCAAACATAATATTCCTATTTTAATTTTAGCTTTTCATACTTTTTTACCTTATTATTTCAGGGGAATACACATTGATTTCAACAATGTTGACGATGGCGTGACCTACTCCAACCCCTCGTATGTGCCCAGCCCATACGGAGCCTGGCTGTCCATATCTAACACCCCTGAGACCGACAGTTACTCAGACTGGTACCGTAAGATCGCCACAAACTATGAGTTCGAGAGACAGCTTATACTAAAGGGGATCACCTCGGAACAAACCAACAGGTGGGAAATAGATATATAGAGTACTGTAACAGTAAATTCCTCTTATCTGACCATATGTAGGAGGGCAACATTATGATTAGATAAGAGAACAGCCATAAAATATAAGAGGGAGTTAAGTATTGTAACTAAAGGGGAAATACAGTGTAACCTGTGTAAGAGACCACCTCTATATAAGGACCTTCTTATATAAAGAGCGCATCTTGATCCCCAGTATTGCATTTCCCCTTAATTTTTACCCTTATATAAGGATTGACCCCCTTTAAAGACCATCTGTCTATTCCCCGGGGTGTTTTTTTCACAAGTTTCACTGCAAACATTTTGAAGAGTAGAAAGGTGGGAGCTCTTTTACTTTTTGTCAGGGGATGCTTCGCATTTAACTTTTGAAAGATGAAGCACAAAATGTGAGGAGATGGAGATGTGAAGGAAATTCTCAATCCAATAAATAAAGCTATGGAGGAGAGGTGGGGTTGGGTAATGAAGAGATTGTATAGAACACAGTAAATTTAAATAGATCAGACCTCAGGTGACCAACAGCTAAATTTGCAAAGATTTGTTTTCAATTTTTGCTTTAAATATTCCCATTTATTCAAACTGTGTAAAATAAATCTCTAGGGCCTTTGATAAACAATCACTGTATGTTATTTTTCCAATTAATCTGTAGCTGGTTTATCGGGGCTGGTTTAGTTTTAACATGAGTGATGATCTGACAAAAGAATAAACTGAATGCACAATAAGTCACTAAGTGATGTTTACAATGGTTCATGCAATGATATGCCTTACACAATAATAAATACTGATATATTGTGTTTTGAAAGTGATTAGTTGAACTTTCTTATCATAGGCTAGAGATTTAGTAGGTAACTCCTCCCAGAAGTACTATTTGCAGGTGCACTTGCACTGGTATTTTGCTCTTTGCACCATTTCGCACATTTGCACCTGTTTTGCAGTGTGCTGATGTTGATAGATAGTACCAGTTCAGATATAAGTATAACTTTTAATATTTATTGGAGGTTTGTACACTGGCATTTAAAGGATTCATGTAACATTCAAACCCATTGCCTTCTAACGACTTCAGCAATGATCTGGTTAATCAGTGTTAATTTAATTTTTACATAGATTGTTATTTAGCAAATCAGTGTTAGTTTAGTTTTTAGATGAATCAGTATCTGTTAAGTCACAGTTAGTTTAGTTTTTTATATGTTTATTACAGGTTTTATTCAGATGCATACTTTCCACTGGATGGCCTGGGTTATGGTGAGGAGGGCCAGAGGGACTGTAATAATGACCTACACAACTTTGGGTAAGCTAATCTAATCGAACATTTATAGCACTTACTCTCTGTCACATGGTTTGATTATTTTCTGTGTGTAATTTATTTTTGATTCATGAGTCACAAGTTACATCAGAATAAATATTCGGTAGTTAAAACATAAAAAGAACAAGGCCAAAAGGTGTTTTTTTCCCCTAGCGCGAGCACAAAGCCATCAGAGACACGAGTAGTGCACTAGAATTTACGAAAGTCTCACGACAGAAAGAAATTACAACTTAGATACATCCCACAGTTGGTCCCGAACTGAGATGGTCACCCATGCAAGTACTAACATAGCCCATTGCCGGTTAACTTCAGTGAGCAGACAAATAGTCATCACCCTGTGCCGCAATGCACGAAAGTCCGAAGCAAGAAGGACATATGTATGGGAAAAAGCCAAAAGGAGATTTGTCCTTTTAGCTATTGGAGAGCAAGAGAGGGAAATTTAGAATCCACAGGTGTTGTCAATTTCTTCAAAGTCCGGAGACAAAAAAAAAAAAAAAAAATGTGATCCTTAGAAAAATAAAAAAATATGTTTAAAAAATATGTCATTGATTATAGGTTGATGAATATTTTTAGAATAGACTGGATAACAATAATAGTTATAATAAAAACTCATGATTTGTTTCAGATTCACAAGTGCCATCAGAACAGGCTTCGTGTTCCAGGGCACGGAGAACATCACTATTGGGGGCGGGGATGAAATCTGGTTCTTCCTCAACAGGAAGCTTGTGTTTCAGCAGTTTACTGACCCCAGTGAGACCAACATGAAGTGTAGCAGAATCAACTTGGCTAATGCTGTACCCGAGGGTAAGATGTATACAATAATATATATCTGTATACATAAAGCCAGTGAGGGTCATATATAGATAAAATTGGTTCCAGATTTCAGATCCCAATATCAAGACACAATATTTGTATGTACTAGTATGCTTACTAAGTGGGATTAAATGAATGATAATATCCTGAGCAGATTCAAGTTTCTAGTCAAATATATTCTTCTGTATTCATTTATGACAATAGTAATTAATTGACAAAAGGAAATGTACTAGAATATAAGATAACATAACATTTGTATACCTGATTAATACTACACAGTAAGACATGTACTGCATTTTTATACCTGATTAATACTGTATAGTCAGACATGTACTATGTTTGTATACCTGATTTTTACTAGACAGAAAGAAATGTACTGTATTTATATATCTGATTAATACTACACAGTAAGATATGTACTACATTTTACTACCTCAATGATACCAGACAGAAAGATTTGTACTCTATTTGCATACCTGAATACCTTTCATAAATAGCGTAAGACCTATTTTATAATCAATTTTTTACTCAGATATTTCTGCTCAGACATTTTATTTTTAAGACATATTTTGACATCAAATAGGTCCGTATTTGCTTAACTGGAAGTTCAAGTTAGTTACTGCTGAAACATGTGTCTCCAGATTGCGTCCAGATTTAACATTTAAAGCTCCTGGTTGTAGTATTTTAGGCCAATCACAACACTACCCAGAACATTGTATAGTTTACAGATATGTATACTCACATGCTCTTAATCTTGTAACTGCAGGAGGAGGAGTCATTGTAGTTGAGACTGGTATAATTATCAGTGGGAAATGTTCCATTACTGGAGTCTCAACCGCTGACCCTGTGGAGTTTGACTTTGATGTGAGTACACCGTAATTAATACACCTCAATAGAAAATCAAGAGATTTCATTGGCTTAAACAAGGTCACGTGATAACATTTTGTCAAAAAAGTTCTTTACTTTGGTCTGGTAGAGTTTGATTTTAGCGAGTACCTTCAATGAAAATCAAGCAGTTTTCTAGGTTTAAAATATGGTCACATGATATATTATATTATCTGTCCTTATGTATTTGCTGAATTTTACAGAAGGTATTGTACATACAGGATAAAGTATCACCTCAGGGACTTTAAGTGTTCAATTTAATCACCAAATGATAAACACATCTGTGGAAAAAAATTAAACATTAATTTGATTATGCATTAAAATTGAGAAGACACACTGAGTGTTTATACAGTGGATATACTTGCACAAATATGTACCAAAACGTCTAGATGGTACTTCATGTTTTACTAATAGGGTTAACTTTTACAGTAAACTATAGAGGGCCATGGTGGCAGAGTGGTAACACACTCACCTCCCACCGGGGTTCGGTCCCCGGCACAGCCTCAAGTGGGAAAGCTGGTAGTTGCTTGCTGTTGGTCGGCAGTTTACAGTACAGAACCCTGACAAGCTGTATGTACTGGTTTCCTCTGCCCTTCTAACTACCGGTCGTGGTATGACCTGTACAGTGTTGAAAGCGACGTAAAACCCCAAATAAATAAATAAATACAGTAAACTCTTCTGGCAGGGCCCTCCGCTCTCACACAAAAACTACTACACCAGACACACACACAGACACAAAGCTCACTTGAATGCTTGACAAACCCCTCCTCACTCACACAAACCAGCTAGTGGAGTAGTACACTCAGCCACACAGACATACACACACAGATCAGACTTGAAGATTATGCTGGGGAAAAAAGCTTATTGGCTGATTGCAATTTTGCTGGCTGCATTAACATTCAGCTATTGTAAGTAAGGGATACGTATGACAAATCACATAAATAAATTCATTTATTTGATTGACAGTTGCATTTAAGATGTGTGTTTGTGTAAACTATTTAAAGTTGAATAAAGTACTTATATGTCCATGACAGTTGATATGTACAATAGTTATCAGAAATACAAGACGGTAGCTGAGAGCTGTATACTGTGAAATGGCCATTGTCGGTAGCCAAGTCACTTTGTAACTTTTATCGTTAGAGAATTACCACCTGAACAAAACCATCAGGCAGCAGCAACTATCAAGTAGGACACTTCAGGTAATTGTAGGGATTGAACCCTGCATCTGAGAGGTGGGAGGAGAGAGTGTCACCCACTACACCAGCCTGACCCTCAATTTCATCAAATATTATTTCAATTGCATTCTCAGGTAGACGAGCGGTACCACTTCACAGTTTTTCACACGGAGAGATATCTGTGTAAATCCAACTTCTTCATGGAGACACAAGGCACGGACTTCATCCTGGACCCAGTGGAAGAGCCCCCCAGAGATTACATCGCTAAGATTGATGAGGACTACCATCTTCTGGGACTCGTTGAGACTATGTACCTGGCAGACACGTTTTCCGCTGGACCTCCATTTCAAGTGAATATTATCAAAGGTAAACTTCTGCACTGAAAGCTTGTAAGTTATGAAATAAAAATAACTGGCTGTTACAGAATGTTCCAATCAACAAATTAATTGTATTTTTTTCTATCACTTTAAAATTCTTGAAATATTGCCTAAGATTTCAGATTGCATTCTTGATTTTCATTTCCAACACATGATCATTAACACGACCTCAGTATGGAAAATACAAAATAAAAATTGTCAGTTATAAGGGTTGAGGACATGTAACAAAAGATAATAACCCCTTTGTCTACTATGGTACATAATTAAGCATCCCTGAAAGGGCGCTTATTTGTTTTTGCCTCGGTTTCCTCACCGCCACCGCATTATGGTCTCCCTTGAATATCTCCCTTATTATTAGAAGGTTTCAAACCATATTTGGCAGTTATATACCCTAGGCGTGGGAATATTTTTCTGCATGCTTAAATTTGACCTATGACCTTTAGGAAGGTCTCATGATCAAAAACAATTTTTTTTAAGTACACCGCCCCGTCATCGCATTTCAGGAAAAACTACTTGCTACACAGCCTTATAATTTGACACACCTGTTCTTACTATCGCAAACGCGAGCTGATTAGATTTTGGGAGCAATCCCTTGAAAAATGTCTCATTTATGAGTGATTTTCTGACACCTTCCAATCTGAAAGCCTTAAATTTAGGTCAACCCCCTTATTATCTTCTTAAGTATTGCATCTAGAGCCATAAAATGCACTGGGAGGTAATAGGAAACCATATGTGGAGAATCTAAATAGCCGGTCACTTTTACCCCATGGCCCCCCCTTATGGGTCAAACTGGGGTAATAAAATAGTTGATTTTGAATTTTTGCCTTATATCTCCTTTATTGTTGCTTTTATAGCTTCAGAATGTATTAAGAGGTATTGGGAAAGCATATGTGGAGAGTCTAAATATCCAGTCAGTTTTACCCCGCCGACCCCCCCTTATGGGTCAAACTGGGGTCATAAATAGCTGCTTTGGAGTTTTTGTCTTCTATCTCTTTTATCATTGCTTTTATACCTTCAGAATGTATTAAGAGGTATTGGGAATGCATATGTGGAGAGTCTAAATAGCCGGTCAGTTTTACCCCCCCGACCCCCCCTTATGGGCCAAACTGGGGTCATAAATAGCTGCTTTGGAGTTTTTGTCTTATATCTCCTTTATCGTTGCTTTTATAGCTTCAGAATGTATTAAGAGATATTGGGAAAGCATACGGTGCAGCTTTGTGCATTCTTAGCTTTACAGCATGCTTATTGAAACCACACAGCATTTTAAACTTTCAGGGATGCTTCGCTTTTGTTAGCAAAGGCATTCCTCTAGTAATATTCCAGGGTAGAAGAGCATACAGACAGTTTAAATTACTAGAACACACACCAACAACAGTTTTTTATTATCTCCCGACGGGCTTTAGCCCGGGACAGAGATTATGAAATGATGTCTGTGTGTGCGTGCGTGCGTGCGTGTGTGCGTGCATTAGTTAGTCACGCAGATTTCTCCAAAACTACTACAGCTACAGATTTCTTGTAAATTAATTGTCCCAATGAATTTTTCCTGCCCTTGAAAATTTTTTGGGTTTTATTGACTTAGGCCTAAAGATAAGTGAGTAATAGCAATCTTAGCTACTTTGAGTAAAGGGCTCATAACTCAAAAACTATTGCAGTAACAACTTTTTCTTCAAATATGTTGTTCAGCTACTTTGTCCTTAGCTATAAGATGGTACATAGTTTGGGGTCCCATTGCATGCCATAAGTGAGTAATAGCTATTTTCTCATTTGTAGCTAAATAACAGAGAAGTAAATGTCAAATATCTTCAAAAGTATTGAAGTTAGGGAAATCTTTTCAAATATGTTGTCCATCTTCTTTTTGGTAAGCTATCACATACTAAAGTTTCAGACCAGTTGCACCTTGGATAGCTGAGTAATAGCTACTTTGAAATTCTGACTGTTGAGTAAAGCGATTGTAACTCCAAAACTATTGCAGTTAGAGTATTTTCCTAAAATATGTTGTTCAGCTACTTTGTCCTTAGCTATAAGATGGTACATAGTTTGGGGTTCTATTGCATGCCATAAGTGAGTAATAGCTATTTTCTCATTTGTAGCTAAATAACAGAAGAAGTAAATGTCAAATATCTTCAAAAGTATTAAAGTTGGGGAAATCTTTTCAAATATGTTGTCCATCTACTTTTTGGTAAGCTATGACATAGTAAAGTTTCAGACCTGTTGCACCTTGGATAGCTGAGTAATAGCTACTTTGAAATTCTGACTGTTGAGTAAAGCCATTGTAACTCCAAAACTATTGCACTTAGAGTGTTTTCCTAAAATGTGTTGTTCAGCTACTTTGTCCTTAGCTATAAGATGGTACATAGTTTGGGGTTCTATTGCATGCCATAAGTGAGTAATAGCTATTTTCTCATTTGTAGCTAAATAACAGAAGAAGTAAATGTCAAATATCTTCAAAAGTATTAAAGTTGGGGAAATCTTTTCAAATATGTTGTCCATCTACTTTTTGGTAAGCTATGACATAGTAAAGTTTCAGACCAGTTGCACCTTGGATAGCTGAGTAATAGCTACTTTGAAATTCTGACTGTTGAGTAAAGCCATTGTAACTCCAAAACTATTGCACTTAGAGTGTTTTCCTAAAATGTGTTGTTCAGCTACTTTGTTCTTAGCTATAAGATGGTAGATAGTTTGGGGTTCTGTTGCATGCCATAAGTGAGTAATAGCTATTTTCTCATTTGTAGCTAAATAACAAAAGAAGTAAATGTCAAATATCTTCAAAAGTATTAAAGTTAGGGAAATCTTTTCAAATATGTTGTCCATCTACTTTTGGTAAGCTATGACATAGTAAAGTTTCAGACCTGTTGCACCTTGGATAGCTGAGTAATAGCTACTTTGAAATTCTGACTGTTGAGTAAAGCTATTGTAACTAAAAAAGTATTGCAGTTAGAGTGTTTTCCTAAAATATGTTGTTCAGCTACTTTGTTCTTAGCTATAAGATGGTACATAGTTTGGGGTTCTATTGCTTGCCATAAGTGAGTAATAGCTATTTCCTCATTTGTAGCTAAATAACAGAAGAAGTAAATGTCAAATATCTTCAAAAGTATTAAAGTTAGGGAAATCTTTTCAAATATGTTATCCATCTACTTTTTGGTAAGCTATGACATAGTAAAGTTTCAGACCTGTTGCACCTTGGATAGCTGAGTAATAGCTACTTTGAAATTCTGACTGTTGAGTAAAGCTATTGTAACTAAAAAAGTATTGCAGTTAGAGTGTTTTCCTAAAATATGTTGTTCAGCTACTTTGTTCTTAGCTATAAGATGGTACATAGTTTGGGGTTCTATTGCTTGCCATAAGTGAGTAATACCTATTTTCTCATTTGTAGCTAAATAACAACATAAGTAAATGTCAAATATCTTCAAAAGTATTGAAGTTAGGGAATTCTTTTCAAATATGTTATCCATCTACTTTTTCATAAGCTATCACATAGTAAAGTTTCAGATCTGTTGCACATTGGATAGCTGAGTAATAGCTACTTTGAAATTCTACAGTTGAGTAAATCCATTATAACTCCAAAACTATTGCAGTTACAATATTTTCGTAAAATATGTTGTTCACCTACTTTGTCCTTAGCTATAAGCTGGTACATGTTTGGGGTTCTATTGCTTGCCATAAGTGAGCAATAGCTATTTTCTTATTAGTAGCAAAATAATGACATAAGTAAATGTCAAATATCTTCAGAAGTATTAAAGTTACGGAATTCTTTTCAAATATGTCATTCATCTACTTTTTTGTAAGCTATCACATAGTAAAGTTTCAGACCTGTTGCACATTGCATAGCTAAGTAATAGCTACTTTGAAATTGTGACTGTTGAGTAAATCCATTGTAACTCCAAAACTATTGCAGTTACAGCTTTTTCTTCAAATATGTTGTTCAGCTACTTTGTCCTTAGCTATAAGCTGGCATGTAGTTTGGGGTTCTATTGCATGCCATAAGTGAGTAATAGCTATTTTCTTATTAGTAGCAAAATAATGACATAAGTAAATGTCAAATATCTTCAGAAGTATTAAAGTTACGGAATTCTTTTCAAATATGTCATTCATCTACTTTTTTGTAAGCTATCACATAGTAAAGTTTCAGACCTGTTGCACATTGCATAGCTAAGTAATAGCTACTTTGAAATTGTGACTGTTGAGTAAATCCATTGTAACTCCAAAACTATTGCAGTTACAGCTTTTTCTTCAAATATGTTGTTCAGCTACTTTGTCCTTAGCTATAAGCTGGCATGTAGTTTGGGGTTCTATTGCATGCCATAAGTGAGTAATAGCTATTTTCTTATTAGTAGCAAAATAATGACATAAGTAAATGTCAAATATCTTCAGAAGTATTAAAGTTACGGAATTCTTTTCAAATATGTCATTCATCTACTTTTTTGTAAGCTATCACATAGTAAAGTTTCAGACCTGTTGCAAATTGCATAGCTAAGTAATAGCTACTTTGAAATTGTGACTGTTGAGTAAATCCATTGTAACTCCAAAACTATTGCGGTTACAGCTTTTTCTTCAAATATGTTGTTCAGCTACTTTGTCCTTAATTATAAGATGGTATATATTTTGGGGTTGTATTGCATGCCATAAGTGAGTAATAGCTATTTTCTTATTTGTAGCAAAATAACAACATAAGTAAATGTCAAATATCTTCAAAAGTATTAAAGTTAGGCAAATATTTTCAAATATGTTATTCATCTAGTTTTTGATAACCTATCACATAGTAAAGTTTCACACCTGTTGCACATTGGATAGCCGAGTAATACCTACTTTGAAATTGTGACTGTAGGGTAAATGCATATAGTTTGGGGTTCTATTGCATGCCATAAGTGAATAATAGCTATTTTCTTATTTGTGGCAAAATAATGACATAATTTTTCTCAAATAACTGCTTCATCTACTTTTGGGAGAGCTTTCACATGGTGAAGTTTCAGACCCGTAGCTAATTATTCACCTACTCAAAATGAGTAAATGATAATTAAGCGTCCCGCAAGGGACGCTTGTTTGTGTATGGGAGAGCTTCCGGCTCCGCCGGCTCCGCCGGCTCCGGCGGCTCCGCCGGCTCCGCATTTTGTTTTCCTTATAACTCTGTAACCGTTAGGCGGATTCTTTTCAAATTTGGCAGGTTTAGGCAGTAGCCTTGGGGAATTTTTTTGAATATGCTGCAGTGACATTTCAACCAATCAGAGAGGTCACATGACCAAAAATGTCTTTTTTCGATGGGGAAGCTTGTCCGGATGATAACTTGAAAGGAATTTTATCAATTCACCTGAAACTTGGCAAATACATTCATTCTATTAAAATCTGGAAATCATTAGATTTTGGCATTGATTGGTCAAGAAATGGCCGAGTAATTAATGATTAATTAATCATTACGAATTTTCCAAATAAGGAAAACACAAAAATGCTTATATCTCGAAAACCGTGCTAGATAGAGCGATTTCGACGAAATTTTTGACCTGCAGGGTATCTCTGCAGAGTAGTTTTCCCAATTTTCAAAAAATTTTTGTATGGCCAAAAATGGTGGCCATTTTGAATTTTCGAAATTTTCGCAAAAATTGCAAAACACAAAAATGCTTATATCTCGAAAACCGTGCTAGATAGAGCGATTTCGACGAAATTTTTGACCCTCAGGGTATCTCTGCAGAGTAGTTATCCCAATTTTAAAAAAAATTTTGTCTCGCCAAAAATGGCGGCCATTTTGAATTTTCGAATTTTTGCGCAAAAATTGCAAAACACAAAAATGCTAATATTTCGAAAACCGTGCTACATAGAGCGATTTCGACGAAATTTTTTATCTTCAGGGTATCTCTGCAGAGCAGCTATCCCAAAGAGCTTTCACTTGGTGAAGTTTCAGACCCATAGCTAATTGCTCACCTACTCAAAAAGAGTAAATGCGAATTACCTCTAAAAGTATTGCAGATGGCCAATTTTTCTCAAATAACTCATTCACCTACTTTTGGAAGAGCTTTCACATGGTGAAGTTTCAGACCCATAGCCAATTATTCACCTACTCAAAATGAGTAAATGCAAATTTTTTCTAAAAGTATTGCAGATAGCCAATTTTTCTCAAATAACTCATTCACCTACTTTTGGGAGAGCTTTCACATGGTGAAGTTTCAGACCCATAGCTAATTATTTACCTACTCAAAATGAGTAAATGCTAATTATCTGTGAAAGTATTGCGGATACCCAATTTTTATCAAATAACTCATTCATCTACTTGTGGGAGAGCTTTCACATGGTGAAGTTTCAGACCCATAGCTAATTACTCACCTACTCAAAATGAGTAAATGCGAATTATCTCTAAAAGTATTGCAGATAGCCAATTTTTCTCAAATAACTCATTCACCTACTTTTGGGAGAGCTTTCACTTGGTGAAGTTTCAGACCCATAGCTAATTACTCACCTACTCAAAATGAGTAAATGCGAATTATCTCTAAAAGTATTGCAGATAGCCAATTTTTCTCAAATTAATCATTCACCTACTTTTAGGAGAGCTTTCACTTGGTGAAGTTTCAGACCCATAGCTAATTACTCACCTACTCAAAATGAGTAAATGCGAATTATCTCTAAAAGTATTGCAGATAGCCAATTTTTCTCAAATAACTCATTCACCTACTTTTGGAAGAGCTTTCACTCTGTGAAGTTTCAGACCCATAGCTAATTACTCACCTACTCAAAATGAGTAAATGCGAATTATCTGTAAAAGTATTGCAGATAGCCAATTTTTCTCAAATAACTCATTCACCTACTTTTGGGAGAGCTTTCACTTCATGAAGTTTCAGACCCATAGCTAATTACTCACCTACTCAAAATGAGTAAATGCGAATTATCTCTAAAAGTATTGCAGATAGCCAATTTTTCTCAAATTAATCATTCACCTACTTTTGGGAGAGCTTTCACTTGGTGAAGTTTCAGACCCATAGCTAATTACTCGTCTACTCAAAATGAATAAATGCGAATTATCTCTAAAAGTATTGCAGATAGCCAATTTTTCTCAAATAACTCATTCACCTACTTTTGGGAGAGCTTTCACTTGGTGAAGTTTCAGACCCATAGCTAATTACTCACCTACTCAAAATGGGTAAATGCGAATTATCTCTAAAAGTATTGCAGATAGCCAATTTTTCTCAAATAACTCATTCACCTACTTTTGGCAGAGCTTTCACTTGGTGAAGTTTCAAACCCATAGCTAATTATTCACCTACTCAAAATGAGTAAATGTGAATTATCTCTAGAAGTATTGCAGATAGCCAATTTTTCTCAAATAACTCATTCACCTACTTTTGGGAGAGCTTTCACTCTGTGAAGTTTCAGACCCATAGCTATTTATTCACCTACTCAAAATGAGTAAATGCTAATTATCTCTAAAAGTATTGCGGATACCCAATTTTTATCAAATACTCATTCATCTACTTGTGGGAGAGCTTTCACATGGTGAAGTTTCAGACCCATAGCTAATTACTCACCTACTCAAAATGAGTAAATGCGAATTATCTGTAAAAGTATTGCAGATAGCCAATTTTTCTCAAATAACTCATTCACCTACTTTTGGGAGAGCTTTCACTTGGTGAAGTTTCAGACCCATAGATAATTATTCACCTACTCAAAATGAGTAAATGTGAATTATCTCTTAATAGTATTGCAGATAGCCAATTTTTCTCAAATAACTCATTCACCTACTTTTGGAAGACCTTTCACACACGAAAATGAAAAATTGTGAATATCTCGGAAAAGCTATTTCTTCTGCTTTAATGCTCGGCGGGAGATACACACCACGGCAGTGGTCTTGACAAAAATTTTTGTCTCCCCAAAAATGGTGGCCATTTTGAATTTTCAAAGTTTTTGCAAAACACAAAAATGCTTATATCTCGAAAACTGTGCTATATGGAGCGAACTCAACAAAATTTTGGACCTGCTGGGTATCTCTGCAGAGTAGCCATGCCAGTTTTCAAAATATTTTTGTCTTGCCAAATATAGCGGACATTTTTAATTTTTTAATTTTTTGCAAAACACAAAAATGCTTATATCGTGAAAACCGTGCTAGATAGAGCAGACTGCGCTGACTTTGGTTGCCACAACAGTATAAGGCTAGAAACGAAGCATTTTCTTAATACTTTAGCACTCACCTTTATATCCTTTTCGGGACGCTTTGTTTTTGCTATGCAAAAACATTATCTTTTTTTTTGCGAGCGATCCTCTAGTTATCTCTAAAAGTATTGTGGATATCCAATTTTTATCAAATTACTCGTTCATCTACTTTTGGGAGAACTTTCACATGGTGAAGTTCCAGACCCGTAGCTAATTACTCACCTACTCAAAATGAGTAAATGTGAATTATCTCTAAAAGTATTGCGGATATCCAATTTTTATCAAATAACTCATTCATCTACTTTTGGGAGGGCTTTCACATGGTGAAGTTCCAGACCCGTAGCTAATTACTCACCTGTTGAAAATGAGTAAATGTGAATTATCTCTAAAAGTATTGCAGATAGCCAATTTTTCTCAAATAACTCATTCACCTACTTTTGGGAGAGCTTTCACTTGGTGAATTTTCAGAGCCGTAGCTAATTATTCACCTCCTCAAAATGAGTAAATGCTAATTATCTGTAAAAGTATTGCGGATATCCAATTTTTATCAAATTACTCGTTCATCTACTTTTGGGAGAGCTTTCACATGGTGAAGTTCCAGACCCGTAGCTAATTACTCACCTAATCAAAATGAGTAAATGTGAATTATCTGTAAAAGTATTGCAGATATCCAATTTTTCTCAAGTAACTCATTCACCTACTTTTGGGAGAGCTTTCACTTGGTGAAGTTTCACACCTGTAGTTAATTATTCACCTACTCAAAATGAGTAAATGCGAATTATCTCTACAAGTATTGCAGATAGTCAGTATTTCTGAAATAACTCATTCACATACATTTTGGAGAGCTTTCAATTTGTGAATTTCAGATCCGTAGCTAATTACTCACCTACTCAAAATGAGTAACTGCCTATTATCACTAAAAGTATTGCAGATAGCCAATATTTCTCAAATAACTCATTCACCTACATTTTGGAGAGCTTTCACATGCTAAATTTTTTTAATGAATTTTTTAAATAATTTTTAATGCATTAAAATTCGTGAAATCATGCACTAAATCAATTATAACTTGAAAAGTATTACATTTAGAGCACCTTGTTAAAATATGTTATCTTTAGTACATCTAATTTATATGGCGGGAGATAAATGCATGCGTCAGAATGCTTGTTATCCATAACATCTGTTAAAATATGATAGCACATTTCAATGCACCAAATTTCAGTTACACAGTGCTGAAAGAAACATAGCCATACAGAGGGGTCAGCTGCTAGCCAGCAGATATCGCATTGGCAAAAACAGTTCAATCACAACTGCTAGTCAAAAGATAGTGTTTTCAAGGGGTTAATTGCAATATTTTACTGCTAATAATAGGGCATATCAAAGGGATTTACTCTTTTATTTGAAAACACAAAGAAATGCTCCAGGCCCAGCATATTTTATTATAGGAATAAAAGACATATTCGAGTTCTTTATGATGGTTTTAAACTATCGATCAGCTGTATTAAAGCCACGAAGCCCAAAGGCTGTTGGCTGTTCTATCAGTGAAACATACATAGCGATATCTAGGGTAAAAAAGTAAGTATTTTTGTCACTCTATTTCATTTCAGAACTTATGAAATATTGAGAGATTGTCACTGTAGATGCTTTCAATTTGTTGTAAGCTTTAAAACGATATGCTATTTATTAAAATCAAGCAAGAAATGACAATTTTATGGATATTTTAACCACTTATTTTACCGCGAGTCATTTGTTTAAATTTGTACGCGAAGGGATGATGTACGTAGAATTCAACAGCGTTACTTTATTTACCGTTCTATATTCGCGGTTTCTGAACTGCGCAAAAGACGTGTCCAAGGTCACTGCGCAGCCTACCATTTTAAAATGCACTATAATAGATTACCCCTTACAGCTCATTTCTATTTCAGAGACTCACCTCCAAAGCGACCAAACTGTTTCAGTGTATCCTGCATGAGATTCATAAGGCGTCACCTTAGTAAAAATTCTCAAGCATGAAAAGCCTTCTACCTCTTTTTTTTTGGATGTCATTGTTTCCCTAGTTTTTTTAGTTGGATGTTGTCATTGAAAGTATTATTTTGTTACTAGAATTTATAAATATATACATGTATAATACATTTTAGATATATTGTGAGGTTTTCTAACAGCATTAGAAAACAACATACCGTATTTTTCCAAAATATGGCCCGGGCGTTAATTATTTTCAAATGGTTATCAGACCAGGCGTTAAATTGAACCAGGCGTTCTTTTGAAGTATAGAAACAGTGTCATAAATTGTAAACAGTGTGCTTGGTACCCAGGCGTTAATTTGAACCAGGCGTTTATTTGAACCTGGGCATTATTTTGGAAATTTACAGTAAGTTCAAATCTAGGACAAAGAGAGGGGCTGTTTAGTGCACATTGGTTTGCTCCTCTTGATTAACAATTCACAAAAAGTGGTTTCCTTAGTGTTTCTTTGTAATAATCTGATTCTTTAGGGCCTTAATTTGACCATTAAATACTCATTCAAAAAAAACCAACATGTATAGATTGTGGCAGATTTTCATACTGTAATCTCAATTATCACCCAGCATCTCTGTCATGAGTATACGGCTTGTCGTATGATATTCAACTAACAATTTTGCTGGCTTATTGTTTTCCAGGAAATGAAGCCCGCCATTTTGATTTTAAGGATAACACTGCAGAGAACCAGAATCTGGGTGTAACTCCCACTCCAGAGGTGTTCACCTACACTACAGTGGAAGGCATCAGCTTTGTGGGTAAGTTAACCGTTACCATAGAATAGAGATGTGGTTAACGTCTTAATGCTGTACACACTTCCTTATCATAGCCCTTCCAACTGGGACTACTTCTTAAAGGTAATGATGTTATCAACCCCAAGAGCATCCACCCTTGGGAGCTTTGAGTTTGTTTTTATCCTCAGTAGCTTACAGCCCTGAGGCTGCCAGGTGATATACAGTCCCTCCACTTTCTGACAATTCCTCTTAGTTGTATCTGTGCCATAAGGATGACGCCTTTCACCAGTGGATTTGAGTTTATGCTGACCCCACTAACATTCCATTGCAATACTTATTAGCGAACAACTTTCTTCGAATTGATTGCCCAAACAGGCGTTAGTATATTAGTTTACCACATTTCACATAGTTAAGTAATTTCAAGCACAGTCACACATGAGAATAAATGTGTAAACATCAGAGTCCAGCAGTATATAAGTTGCCATATTCACTACATATCTAATACTGAGATGGTTAGCATGGATTAGAGACAAGGTTGTTATGACATGTAGACATGGTTTTCATGACATATAGACCTGGTTTTAGTAACTTTTTTACTGACATATAGGCATGGTTTGAATGACACATAGACATTGTTATACTGAGATGGAGACATGGATTTTATGACATAGAAACACAGTTTCAATGACATCAAGACATCAGTGTATAAGATGAAGAGATGGTTATAATGACAGAGACATGGATGTAATGACAGAGACATGGTTTTCATGGCATAGAAACAAAGTTATGATGACAAAGAGACATAGTTATAATGTTGTTACTGTGATATGGAAGGAAAGAAAATTAACCAAAGTAATGAATAGCAGTTACTGGTCTAAAGTTGTTATAAAAATCCACAATCTTTTAATAACGTAACTTATTATTCTGACAAAACTTAGTTTATTTCTCCTTGTCAAATTCCATGTTTTCACAGAATGTCCCGACCCTATAATCAAGATTCCCGAGCAGAATGAGACTGCAATAGAAACGTTTGACATCTCTACAGACAGCGTGTTGGCAATCCTAAAACTGGAGGTGGACTATGAAGTGGCCACAAACTACACCGTGATACTGGAGGTGGTGGATTACTTGAAAAGTCCAGCCCTCACTGGAACAATAACGTTAAAGGTAAATACAGGTAGAATAGATTACCCAAAGTTCATCCCTCAATAGATGGGTAATGTTAAAGAATAATATACTAGGAAGAGCAGGTTACTTGTTCATCCCTCAGTGGCCAGGTTACCTCAAAAGTAATTATAGGCAGAATAGATAGCCTGAATACCCCCCTCACCTTTCACTGGAAAAGTGACATTTAGGTGAATATAGGTAAATAGATACCCAAGCACTTCAAACTCATTGGACAAGTGACATTAAAGGTAAATACAGGTAGAATAAATTACCTTGTAAGTTCATTCTACCTGGACAGGTGACATTAAAGGTAAAAACATATATTTTTATTGCGTAAAATAGCCTTACCTTATCCTCACAAGTGCTTGTTTGGTTTTGTGGAGCAAAACGTATCGACCGACAAGAATTTTTTAAGGAATATTCTTGTCACAAGAGGTGACCCCTTTGTCTGCGCATGTCCGCGCATGCGCCGTACTCATTGTCGACAGGCAATTGTCGAGAGATCTTCATTATATTTTTGGTCGATATGGGAGCAACACGTATTTTCTTTTATTATCGTCCATTTACAGACGAAGATCTATGAAGTTTTGAAGCGTGCAAGCGTGCACCTACCTGTAGTTGTCCATTACTGGACTGGTACTACCACTAATTCTACCTCCCTTGTCCTGAAAAAGGTCAGAATAAAGATGTTTTATACAAGAAATCTTGCTGTGAAGTCTTCAGCGGAAGACGTTATACGGCTGCACTCACCTTCTATTCGACTGGAACTACCTGCTTGTCGAGGAAAGGGTTGCAAGAAGAGTTTGCTGTGAAGTTTCCAGTGGGAAACAAAGAAGAAAGAATTTAGTTACCTTTACAACGGAGGTCGTAGATTCTTTACTGTGGGTGGAGCGCCACCCTGGTACAGTAACAGGTCTCCCTCCAAAAGAACGACTACAGACATGAAAATATAGACAGATTACCTGCCTTGCTGTAAATTTGGATGAAGATCCAACAGACGTCTTTGGGGCAGTATGTGCACTGCTTGTCTGTTCAGCCCTGTTGAAGAATTGCAATAACTATTTACTAGATTATAAAACCTCCCTATGGCCATGTCTCCATTGGAAAGAATTCTGTGACTTTTGAGTTAATTCTTCTGCAAACTCAACGAAGATCAAACTGGCTAGATGAGATTTTGTTATATTATATGTTGAAGTCCTTGCTTCCAACTTTTACACTGTTTTTTTGCACAGTATATTCAGGACAGGAGCTATGTCCAGTAATTTTCCCCTACTAACCACAAAAGATCGTCGTACCACTCTGCCTAGTTTACCAGGTCAGAGGGATACAGAAGAACGTGGCTACATTAATGCAAGTCACCATGGAGGCTCTTCTTGCAGAGTTACTGGCAGTGATGGGAGATTTTCATTGCCATCCCAGAGTTGTGCGAATCTTCAGACGGAGTTGTCGAATTACTCCCCAATCGAATTCGCCAATGCCTGTACTACCCACAATGCAAAGCGATGACGTCAGACAGGAAAACATGGCTACAGTAAATATACCGCTGAAATATTGCTGGAAATCCTGCAAAAGAAAGCAATTCATCCACTCTACAATTGCAGAACTCCAGGTTTCTATGGCAGTTTATTCTTGTATTCAAACTCGGCTAATGACGACCTCTGATAGATCTCAGTGTCCTGAATTGATTTCTAACTACGAATTCAACGATCACTGACCACGAGTGAAGTTCGTTTACTACGTCAATAAATACCTGCTTGTCCCATCATTTAAACTGGAGACAGCAGAAATTATTAGAAATTCGGTTACAAAAGATGCGTTCTTCTATGTACCGACTCACCAAGATTTTCAACATCTACTTCAGGTTAATGTACACTGGCAAACCTATCACTTCAAAGCATTAGCGACCCCTCTACAGTATCATGCGAGTAGTAAAGAGGCAAATCTCATTCTTCAGTCTCACGGAATAGGAGTTCACCATATACCTGGACCACTGGTTGTTAAGTTTACGTAAAAGACACCAGTATTGGGTTCAAATCAAAGAACTCATCCAATTATTCAACAACTGGGCTTCGTGATATCGATTTCCTAGGTTACCACTGCATTTTGGTACCAGGAAATTTCTTTCACCATATACCTAGACTACTGGTTGTTTAGTGTACGTAAAAGACACCAGTATTGGGTTCAAACCAAAGAACTCATCCAATTTTTCTTCAACTGGGCTTCGTGATATCGATTTCCTAGGTTACCACTGCATTTTGGTATCAGGAAATTTCTTTCACCATATACCTAGACTACTGGTTGTTTAGTGTACGTAAAAGACACCAGTATTGGGTTCAAACCAAAGAACTCATCCAATTATTCATCAACTGGGCTTCGTGATATCGATTTCCTCGGTTACCACTGCATTTGGTACCAGGAAATTTCTTTCTACCTCGAATAAATTAAATACCTGAGAATCTATTCAAGACATGGCGATCTCATCACAATCAACCCCAAGGTTGCTTATATCCCAGGTAGGGATACTGGCATCTTTGGAAAAGACTATACCAATGGGTCAGTTATGTATGTGTGCCTTTCAGTGGTATCTAGAAAGAAATGGCAATATCTCCAGTCACTAGTTGTGAGAATTCCTGTTTCAAATCCTTCTGAAAAAGCATATTCACTGGTGGAAAATGCCAAAAAAGGGGAAATAGGATGCCTTTTCTATACACGGGTGCACAATTCCCTTATTTTCGTAGATGCATTAAACCAGGGTTGATGATCCCATCTATAAGCATCACAGTTAGTGGCTTTGGACAGTTAAAAATGTATATAATTATTACATTTCAATGTCATACGGCTGAAGGCAGTGTGTTCAGCCCTTAAAAGCCTTCAAGACAAATTCCACACAAAAGAATTCTTATAGCATCAGACAACACCACTGTGTTCGGTTATCTGAACAAACAGGGGGGGGGGAGCGTATACCTCCTAGTTTGGCACAGCTTGGCCTACTGCAATCCTTGAAATATACTCATAACGGACAGACTTATTCTTGGTTGCTAAAGGTCATACCCAACATCATCTCCAGAAGGGATAAAGGTTTGGTGCATCCTGGCCTACTGCCATCCTTGAAATATACTCATAAGGGACAGAAATCTTCTGGGGTTGCTTAAATGTCATACTCAATGATCTCTACAGAAGGGACAAAAGTAATCTGTACAGAATGGTTCTTATTCCCTTTATGGTTCTAGACAACGTGCAAGTTTGGCACAAGTCAACAATAGGTGTTTTATGCAGGTATGCTGCATCTTGGCCTACTGCAATCCTTGAAATATTCTCATATGAGCCAGATATATTCAGGGTTGCCTAGATATCATGACAGCCTCTCCACAAAGAACGAAATAATACCGACAGGATAGTCACTTCATCTTTTAATATTCTATTTGATTTACATAGTTTGTCAAATACCAATGGTAGAGATTTTTGCCACCAATATGAGTCACAAAACTTCCATTCTATGTTGACAGTCCCGGATGCAAATGCCCTGAACATAGATGCATTAAACATCTGGTTGGAGGTTCTGGACTGCTAGGCCTTTTGTCCTATACCACTTATTCCAAAAAGTCATTGAACAAGTGAACACCAGGTGCAAAATGATTGTAGTGGTCCCTTGGTGGCCCATGATGCATTGGCTTTGGGGTCTGGTGAGTCATTCAACCAAACCTCCATTACAGCTACTTCATTGGTCTCAGAAACAGCCATTCAGTCAGAAATACCATCAGACTCTGTTGCATTGGCACCTTCATGCTTGGCACCTTAACACCACTCAGAATCTCTTATATCATTCTCTGGGCAAGGGATAGAGAGATTTAGGGCATCTCAAGGACCCTCATCTTGGAATGTATGAGTCATGATGGGCCATTTTGAGCTCTGGTACCCACAGAATAAGGTGGCCATCTCAGAGCCTACGGTCTCAAATATACCAGATTTTTTGATCCATTTACTTGCAAAAATCTGAAACCTGTCACTATTGTTGGCTTTGCAGCAGCCATAGCTGATCATTTACATTTTTTGTGCAGGAGTTGAGCCAAAGCCTGCATCTTTATAGGCCTATTGCAAGTGTTATAGAGAGAAGCCCACTGCTAACAGAGGTGCAGCATCAAGGGATTTGCCTTTGCTTCTGTTGGTTTTCACAAAAGGCTCCTTATTAACCTTTAAAAGGAGGTCAGTCTAAAGAAGTTTGACTTGCAAGACTGTTGCAATGCCATTGGAAGTGTATTCTGGGATTTTGGCTCCTTCAGACACAAGCCTCATAGGAAGGAGTTTACAGTTCTCCCTCCTACCTACCTTTTCAGCAAGGACCTATTAGCCTTAGTTGGTCTAGATTACCTCCAGTGGTCACTTCAGCTCTAGATCATTCCTGAACTCAAATTGCCTGGACACTTGATTCGTTGTCCTCTTACAGCACTTAGATCCTTCTTGGACAGGACTACTGCTTGGAGAAAAGGGAAAGTCTCCTTCTCCTGCCTTTTAGCAAGAATCAGTTGGCTTCTGATGGCCCAGATGGCTCAAACCAGTGGTCATTCCAGCTCACAAACCTTTCTTGAGCTGATGTTGGACTGATGTGGTGACACTCTGCTCTCTTACAGTGCTTAGTTACTATCAGGACAGTACAAATACTTCAAGGAGGGGAAGAATCTTGCTCATATCTTTTAAGGAAGGCTTGATGGAGATATCTTGAGTTCTGCTATCTCTTCCTGGATCAATCTGGCTGCATGATTAGATTGCCAGTCCTTTAATCTTGAGTCTCAGAATCTATACTTTGAGACACATATTAGATCCATGGCTGCCTTTTTTAGTTTCCAAGAGTGGGGTCTTACCTGAGCAGATATCAAACTCTTGTTATTGGAAGACCCACAATTCTTTACTACATTCTACTCGAAGATGTAGCTTGGCAATCCCATGACCAGTCCATGAACAAATTGGGCCTTGTGGATTCACCTCAGCATGTAGTCAATTTTTGTGTATTTATACATGTCATTGATATGACTCACATTTTTATGTTCTCTCCAGTTATACAAGTCTTGTGTCACTGACATATGTCTTTCTTGGCTTACATATGGCCCCATATCTGCAGTTTATGCAGTTCAGTTTGCCTGCTTGGAGATATTCCCATTGTCAGATGATGACATCTTGCTTGGGGAGTCATGCAGACATCTCCAGCCAATACTGGGTGATGGTTAATACTGCTATGTGATTTGTTGTAAAATTTTCTACAACAGCAACAGCAGCAACAATGACGACCACATCATGGATCTCTTGTTGAGGTTAGCAAATTACTTATCTGTGTTGAAGAAGTAACATATAACCTAAGATGTGGCTTAGGGAAGCTTATCTTGTCCTCTTATCAGTGCTTTATTTGGTGACCCCTTGTCTGACAATCATCTAACAGTGTGGCCAAAACAAATACCCTCCACCTGTTATGGTTGTATTCAAGCACTTGTGAGGATAAGGTAAGGCTATTTTACGCAATAAAATGTAACAAATTTTATTGTAATTTAACTTTTTACAAGTTAAATACTTACCTTATCCTCACAAGGATAAACCCACCCTACCTCCCCGCATAATTTGTTTTCTGGGGACCAAAAATACAATGAAGATCTCTCGACAATTGCCTGTCGACAATGAGTACGGCGCATGCGCGGACATGCGCAGACAAAGGGGTCACCTCTTGTGACAAGAATATTCCTTAAAAAATTCTTGTCGGTCGATACGTTTTGCTCCACAAAACCAAACAAGCACTTGTGAGGATAAGGTAAGTATTTAACTTGTAAAAAGTTAAATTACAATAAAATTTGTTACAATTTGTAGATACCATCCACAGATATATGTCTGGTGTGTACTACCTTTGTGCATAAATTACCCTTACTTGTTAACAGTAATATTAAAGGTACATGTAGGTATAATTTTACCTATTTTCCCCAAAACAACTACACAGCTGCACTTGTCTGACCTTTGTCATACCACGCACATATCATTTCTGATAATGGCTTTTGTAAGATTTTTTTCTTCAGCTCAGAAATGAGAAGTTTTGTTATGGTGATCATCTGGTTTGTATTACTTTATTCGTTGACCTTTCACAAGTTTTAATCTGAGGTCCGAGTCATCTGTACTGTTACACAAGATTTTCATTTCTGCTGTTTCTGTGAGCCTAAAATAACCCCTTGTGTGACATTTTGACCTTTCAGGTGCGTTTGCGTGACATCAATGACAACTGTCCCATCATGCGTGACCGTGAGTTCTACTACTTCTCAGACCCCAGTCTGCAGTCTGAGCCCATACTGAAGGGTGTGGCTACAGACGAGGACTCCACCATCAACGCGGCCATGACCTTCCTTAGAAACAACGTCACTGAGGAGTATGTTTATAATATTAAGTTTTCTTAACATTCGTTACTTTAAATGGGAACGTTTTTGTTCCAGCAGAAGTTTGGATAATTCTGTCAGTATAACAAATTGTGCCATCATTATTACAAGTAGTGACAGAATAATCTGTCAGAATTGGAGTTTCTATGACCACAGCTTCATATCCTACTATTGCGGATATTGCTCTACTTTTAGGTTACTTTGAAGGAATTTTTTTTCACCTGTGTTTTTTATATACATAGACTCAGTCCTTTCTTTTGATTAAGTAAGTTATTGCAGGTAAATTGTCGTATCCTTATGTTTCCTATGTATTTCCTCGTATGTGCCCTGGAATCTCACTCATATTAACTCACACATTATCTGAACTCAAATCATAACAAGAATGCGACGTAACCCAATTCTTGCAAATGTCTCACAAATTTTGTCGTCCATTTAATCTGATGGGTGATAATAGGTGATGTTCCTAAAATCATCTTGTGGACTTGAATGGAAAGTGCACAAAGCCATTGCATACAATTATTTACAGTAAATCCTTGATCCGCCATGTTTTGTTGAACTTTAGACCCAATAATCCTTTCACAGGGCGTCAAGTTCCTATTTTTTCCTATTTTTGACAAATTCCTATTTATTCCTATTTTCCAGGATATTTCCTATTTTTTACTATTTTTGGTGATGTTAATGTATTTTAACACACTAATTTTTGCTGATCACTTGCAAAATGACTAATTTTCTCACATCATGATAAAGTATAAATTTACAATTATAACATATGCGATTTTGACAGGTACATGGTTCAAAAGTTTAGTCATACAACTTTTGAGTTACAGCTGGAAAACATGATCTAAGCTATTGCATATGTTTTATGCTTAATTTAGAAGCTTAGAGTAAAGCGATACTACAGGCCTATCAAAATTGTAATTTAATTTGTAAATTACATACAGTGCCTGTCTATTTAACTATTATTTTGTCCCCAGACAAAAGTCAGAGATATACTGGTTTCACATCCATCCCACCGCTGCTGCCCGTACGTTTAGACCTGTGTTACAGATAACTCAAAAACACTTTTACCGATTTCATATAAACTTGGCACACACATGTATTTGGATCGGGAGAGGAACACTAATTTAAGGTGGCCTTAAACTCCCAATAATAAAAAAAGTTATGGCCACCTTAATTTCAGAAATTTACCTTTTGGTCACTTAATGCTCTCTGGGTCAAAAAGTATGTGGTTCATATGGCTTAGACTTTACCTGGAAACACATTTCTACATTTTTCTTACACATGCCAAAAATGGACTTTATACCTAGGGATTTTCACAAACAATACCTACTACCATTTAAACCAGAACTTCACCTGTGTACTGTGACACATATCAGCATCTTTCTCTTTGGTATATGTCTCACATTGGTGGGGTACGATGAGTGGATCTTCTGTGTGCTTTAGCAACAGGGACTTTAGACAAGTGTGGCATTTGTGTATGATAAATCTGAATGTGTGATAAAAAAAACTCTAAAATTCTGGAGATGTAACTGAATCTTCTAATATCTGATCAAAGTATTTTATGATTACATTTCACCATGAATATATTAAAGGCATACGAGCCCTGCAAAAGTTATGTGGTGCTATTTTAGAAGGTACTGAAAACCATTTAAATATTTTCAAAAAGGATAAATCTTATCATTGCAGGAAAATTGACCAAAAATGAAAAATGGTTTATAATAATTGTGAATCTCACAAAATGGGTGCTACAAAAATACCCAATGGAAGCCTGTGGCATGAGAGATGGCCTGTCTGGGGATATTTTGGCGACAAGTTGGTGCAGTCTAGTTATGATTTTGAACTGAGTTACATGTATATTTGTAGTTCAATAGAATGTGTTTTTATTAGAGTTTATGATGCAAGGCAACAAGTATGATGCTAACCCGAGTTACACATTTATTATGTGGACTATATTTTCCATTGTTCTGAGATAAGTATAAATAAAGGTAAATGGGGTGGATCACGATGGTCATAGGAGTGTTGGGAGGCTATCTTGTTGCAAAAAAAAGATTCCTCTTTTCACTATATTTTTTCATTATATATCCCTATTGTATTCCTATTTTTTGACTCCTGAAATTCCTATTTTCTTATTTTCTGAGACTCACTTTTAACTTGACGCCCTGCTTTTAATTTGATCCCTTATTATTATTAGATAGGCAGGCATTCCCTAGCTCATTAATGTTTTTTTAAAGGTCCATAAAACACCATATTTGCACAGATTCTTTCATTATCCGCCCGCTATTTTGGGAATAATAATATTAATGCATGTTTTAACGTTTCTCGTAAGTTTGTTTACAATAGATTTGCTCCCACTTGAAATTTTCAAAATGCCATATTTACCTTATTATTTGATGGATTTTGATCAAATAAAAAGAGTATAAACAGCTTAAAAGCATTTTTACAATAGAACGAGTACAAATGGTATGAGTTAAAGTTAAGGAATGAAAAATCGTAAAAAATGTGAATGTTTTGAATGAGTGCATTACTGATGGTGGAATAAATAACATTTTACAGGGTCAAAGTTCATGAATCTTGGTGTGGCTGTGAGTGTAGAGTGCTTCATATTTTAATCGTGGGGGATGGGGTTCGAATCCCAGCAGGACAGTTTAATTTTTTTTTTTTTTTTTGTATTTAGCTTTTTAAAGCAATCTTTTAAAAAGGGTTTTAACATTAAAATTATTAAAATTAAAATTATTTTGAACATGTTTACAGTTACAGATAAACAATTGAATCAAAATATATGGTTTCCTTTGAAGTACTACAGTTTTGCAAGAAAATGTTAGAATAATACTTAATATTTATGAGAATTTAGGTGAATAATAATGACAAATGCAGATCTAATAATAATAGTAATAATGTGATTTTGCACGGGCATTATAGGTTTTTACAGGCACTTCATGAACCATTACTGCACTCGGGCCTAACGGCCCTCGGGCTGTAATGATTCATGGCGTGCCTGTAAAAACCTATAATGCCCTACAAAATCACATTATTGTACTACTACTCTCAACACCAGGTCTGATTAATAAGTTTCAGTTTAATATGTAATTTTATGTACATATGCATTTTTCCAGCCCACCAGTTGAGTACAACACAAGTCGTGATTTACTGACGGATGTTTACACAATCTACACAAATCTGAGTTTCCTGTTGATAGTCACTGATGGTGGGGTACCCACTAGAGGAACCTACGCAAATATCACGGTAAAGTGTAGAGTGATTTATCCTGAGGGAAAAGCCAGCAGTGGGTATTATTTTTACTGACCATTGCCCCTCAATATCATTAGTCAGCATGTCAAATACATAAACAAATGTCCATTTTTTACACAAGTTAGGGAGAAATCTGAAGTGCAAAAATTGAAATTGTCATACTCACTGGTACCCCTTGCTAATGATGGGTTTCACAGCTGATTTTACAGTAGTTGAAGTATACATTGACTCACTAGTTAATTAATAAGTAAATGGTGAATGATAAAAGTAAAACAACCCTTGTGTATACTATGAGTGAACACTATATAGTTTAACTTCATGTGTGATACTTTTCCATATACTGTAAATTTCCAAAATAATGCCCAGGTTCAAATAAACGTGTGGTTCAAATTAACGCCTGGTACCAAGCACACTGCTTATAATTTTTAACACTGTTTTTTGTATTTCAAAAGAACGCCTGGTTCAATTTAACGTCTGGTCTGATGCCATTTGAAAATAATTAACGCCCGGGCCATATTTTGAAAAAAATACGGTATGTTTAGTTAGTTAATGTTTTACTTTTACTATCCATCCATTTACATCAGTAATAAGCAAAATATAAGTTAATATTTCAGAAAGAATACAAAAAAAAGCTATCATGTAAAGAGGTGCACTAGGAAATATGAAAAAAAAACATGAATTTTTAATTTGAGATTTCACTGCTATGTCTGTAATGCAATGCAACAAAAACAAGCATCAGATCATTTGACATCAGAATTCACAATCATGAATAAAAGGCAGAGAAAATGAATTAACTTTTTAAAAAACATTTAATAAGGCCTGATAAAGGGAGAAATGGGACTGATAAAGCTGATGGTGAGGGGAGTGATAGTGATACAAATAGAGTCAAACACTGACAATATAGACATTGTTGGGGGAAAAAAAGAAATAAAAACAACTTTCAGTGAGAGTTGATTAAAAAAATTTTACTGGGTACAGTTTGACTGAAAAAAAAACAACACAATGCTTTGTGAGGCATGTCAGAAAGTGGGGAAAGACCAATAGTTAAGGCATTTTCAACATTGGGAAATTAGTTACTAGAGATTTGAAAGGATAGAAAATGGGGAAGACTTTTGTTACTTCAAGTACAAGTCCATAAATGACTAGGTGAAAGAGATATTCTTCTGTCCGTCAAATCCGGGACCCTTTGATTTTAAGTGAAAATAAACCATGTTTGTGGCATAGTAACCAAGAAATTATCACAGTTAATTTATGCGAGTACTGTAGATTAACACGTATGTATGGTAAGAATTATTATGGTAAATAGAGGAATAAATCTGAGAATAAATAACGTAGTTTTGTTTTACCTTACCAACATAAGTAGGTCTCTTATGACGCGTTACTGGACAGAATAATGGCTGCTCAATACTGCTGCTACAAAAATTAATGTATACATGGAAAACAATAGACATGCATGATTTGCCATCTGTAATTCCTGACAATTTACCATGGTGATGGAAAATTATAATGTTTGGAAAAACATGAAGGAAACTGAATTATTGTAGATAGTAATTGCAAATTAAACTTAAACTAAATTGCTATTCACAGTTACTAGACTTGCATTTTATTTAAATATTGCAAAATTAATATGATGGCTGATCGATATGACTGATTCTTTTTCCTCTACCCTCCTATTCAAGTCGACTTGCTGATATGTATAGATGATGATTATTTTCATAAATGACTCATCTCATTTTTGAATGTCTCAGCAAAATTTATTATTGGAGTCTCCTTTGACTCAAGTAGTTTGAACTGTAAAATAGACTCTGTGTCCCACAGGCTGATGTTCCTTGACAGAGTTTCACCTTTTTTGTTGCGGTTCTCTCAAGGAGGTGATCTAGAGTTTCAGCCAGGATCCAATAAAAATAATATTATTTGTCAACTATTACCTTGGTTACCAGTTATATGACTGTTATGTGATCCTCTGGTGCTGTATTTACCAAAAGTTTTAGCCAAATATTATCGTTAAGGTGGTTATATATCTGTATACAAAAGTTAAGCCTAAGGCTTGGCTAAGACCTTTGGTGAATATGTCCTCCGAACTACAAAAGGATAGACTGACTCAGGCCAAATTTAGTAATTTATATAAACCTGTAGGTCAATTAGATTTTAGCTAGGCTTTTTCATGTATAAGTTATGTAAGGACCCCAAGACTAATTTATACCTATATTTATGATTGCAGGTGGAAATTCACAACACCTGCCTGATTGATGAGGACTATGTGGATATTTTCTACAACTTTGTGATTGATGAGTTAACAGGAGACATTTACCTGAGGATACCAGGATACTGGCAAGAAGTGCTTGGTGAGATTCTTTGATAAATACTGTAAAGGACTGAAATACTGCTGTCTGCCATAAATTGGCAAAGAACGTGGGCCCAAAATTCTCACTTATGTTTTATGTGTAATAACGTGTATTTTCTTGTGCTTAAAATATGTCAGTGACTCAAGCACTAGTAATAACCAGGCCAAAAGGGGTTTTGGTCTACCAGCGCGGGCTGCAAAGCCATAAGAGACATGAGTAGTGCACCGAAGCAGTCACCCATCCCAGTACTAACGTAGCCCATTGCTGCTTAACTACTGATCACACTATGCCACAATTCATGAAAGTCAGGAGGCAAAAAAAATTTAAAAAAAAACAACAAAGAAAGTGATCCCTAAAAGCGCGAGCCTGCCTAGAAAAACAAATGTGCCAAACTATCCTTTTCTGGCCAGGGAGGTCACAAAGAACTAAACCTATTCTGATCTGATTGACTGGTAATGAAAGAATAAATTATTGAAACCAAACAACATTCACCAGTGCATAATTTTATCACAATTCATTGTTTCATTCCTTCATTTCAGCATGTAACAGGATAGTGGGTGTGGAGGATGCTTTTGTCATAGATGATATGATCTCTGCTTCCTCTTCCTACTTTGAGAGTAAAGCCAACAGAGCCAGGCTCAACATGGGGACTCTGCCATGTAAGTAACTCCCAACAGGCTCAGTATTTTGGGAATAGGAGTTTTCCATTACAATGACTAAAATGGGCCACGTCATAAAGACCGGAAATGCACAGTGAATGAAAACTCGTCGCTGCGCATCATTGCTAGCGTACATTATAACGCGAGGGATACAATATTGTAAAAGTAGTCCAAATGGCTGTAATTCAGCAAAGATATCGTTCCTAAACAACTACATTTCTTTAATGAATAAATAGACATTTTTGTGTGATAATCATACAGGTCTTATAATAACAATAAAGGACTTGGTTTGAATACTGTATCGTCAAATAAATCACAAACATCCGGCCATAATGGACTCAGCCCTATCGGGCTTCGTCCATTATTCTGCCCGGAAGTTTGTGATTTATTCGCCGATACAGTACTCAAACCTCATCCTTTATTGCTACTGTATAGTAAATCTGTGATGTGATGAAAATGGGCTTAAAGTGCGGACTCTTCCTTGGTAGTGATTGTAAAGAGTCTCAATATTTGGACATATAAACAGATTGGCTTTATATACAGGATTTGATTGGATTGGTATTTGGATTGTGCCTGAAAAGTTGCTCAACAATAAGTCTGCATACATTGTGTGAAACTAAGAAGAAAACTCCTCAGTATAAGCCCACATACTGCACTTTGCAATTGTTTTTATTACACAGTTGACTTGCAATGCTACTTTCAAATGATTGAATGCCACATTTCAATTTAAAAGCCAGTGAATAATAACCAATTAAAAACTCGAGACTCACTCAGAAGATCATTTGTTGAAAAATAATTAAGTATGATTTAATGAGTGATAAAATAGTGGTTAAACCAAATAAAAAATAAGTACTCTTCTTAATACATTTTACGATTTTTCAGGACATAAATGCTCTCTTAAAAAGGCCTTTAAACTTGTTAAATATTTTTGATGGCCATATTTATGCTTCTGATCTGTATATATATAGGGGTAATATAACTGACAAAATTGCAAACCTGATGATATAATAGAGGCATTGACCTTTTCAGTGGAGTTGGATGGACTCACTGGTGGCTGGGTGCCATTGGTCAATGACCAGGACCAGTGGCTGCAGCTTGACATGCAGGTACCCTACATCTTCACAGAGCTCTACATCCAGGGCAGGGACGACTTAAACAACTATGTGACCTCCTTCTACATCTGGTACAAAGACGCAAACCAGACAGAGTGGACCAAGTATAACGAGACCATAGTTGTAAGTAAAATGAAATTGTCATTGCAAGTATAGTGACACTGGCATCGTAAGTATAATGAAGTAAGTACAGTTTCTGTATCTGGAACAAAGACATGAAAATGACTAGCTGTATAATGGCCTGGCTGATAAAGGTGACTCGCCAAAGAAAGAAGAGACTCTAACATGACAAGGATGTGTCCGCGATTCTGATTGGTCAATCGTTGTGGTAAAACCGAGCATAACCTCATGGCCAGTTTTACATAGGTGGACAATAATCCCACTTCACAAGTCTAATTACGAAGAAAATATGCACTACAAATCTTGATTAAAACCGTGAAAAGACAAGGAATAAATGAAAAATATGAAATGACATGTTAGAATCAGAACAAGACACAACTAATGTGGGGTTATGTATAGTTTTACGACTCATAGCTCATTAGAAACACTCAGATTTCGCTTTCGTGTTACTAATATCACTATTCGTTGTAAAGCCCTGCATAACTCCACGCTAGTCATGTGTTATTCCTTAATTAACTTTTGGGAAAGATCTGGGTCATATTCTGGAAACAAAAAAGACTTATAAATATTTAGAGGTCCCATTTTCATTTTATTTTCAGTGACTTTTGCTTTCACATTTCATGTTATTCCACAAGTAATGATCAGATCTCCATGACATTTTTTTTTTGTGGGTACAGCCTGGAAAATGGAAGAGCTGGTTCTATTTTGTTAAGCCACTGTGGAAGTACCATGGAATTTTCAGTGTAATATAACCCTCAGTGTAATAGTGAAGTGATATACTGGTATCGGATAATTTGCAATATACCTACCTTACTATGTGGCCTCCATCATCTGGTACAAAGATGTCACTCAGGCAGAGTGGATGAAATGTAATGAAACTATTTTTGTAAGTCTGATGAAACTATAAATCTATTGTTGTAGGTACCATAAAGTCATCACTTTACATATAACTTAACCCTTGTTGAATGCAGTGAGGGGAAGTCTCAAAAGGGTTAGCAAAAGATGGGATATACATCAGTACTGCCCTAAGTAAGGTATAATGTCGACACGTCCAAACAAGTGTGAATAAACAAAGTGTAATGAACCTGTTATTGCAAGGGCAATGAGACGCATGTCATAAGTGGAGTGAAAATACATTTATTTATTATAGGAATAAAAGACACATTCGAGTGCTTTATGATGGTTTTAAACTATCGAGCGACTGAATATTAAAGCCACGAAGCCCGAAGGCCGATCGATAGTTTAAAACCATCATAAAGCACGAGAATTTGTCTTTTATTCCTATTCTAAAATGGTTATATTAATAATTTGGTCAAAATAAGTGGTAAATCTTATGCAAAAATCAAAACAAATCCAACGCAATGTTGGCTGTTCCATTAACTAAACATGCATAGTGATGGATGTGTAAACAGCCTTTTGGTTTAAATATTGTTAGGAAATACCCACAGAATTCCGTGATCTCATAAATATTTATGAGCAGTCGATCTTTAAATGAAATATTGATAAAATCCCCTACAGAATTATTTGACTTAGTATTTGCTGCATATAATTTAAGTTTTATTTTACCGTGAGTTGTTTACGTTTGTACGCGAAGGGACGATGTACGAGATTTCAACAGCGTGCTTTATTTACCGTTCTATATTCGCGGTTCAAGCATTGCGCAAAAGACGTGTCCACGTTCACTGCGCAGCCTACCATTTTAGAATATGAGTTAAACTTTCCTTATGTCACAAAACTCATATATAAGGTTGTCATTATAAGTAAATGCCTGGTTCCATATTCAAGGACTGTTGGAACAGAGGACATGACTTAAAAATTTGTTAGAGTCAGGGTAGGGAAGTACCAAAAAGGGTGGGAACATCTGATGCCTCCCGACCCAGTGGGATAAGACTAGAAACTACAAAATTTGTGTGGGAACCTATCCTGACCAATATCAACCAAACTTGGGACTCCTTAGGACTTTTGATCCTATCCTACATGACTTTAATATGATGATTCCAATATGACTAGATTGATTACCAGAATGTAATAATAGGTTCACATCTCTGACCCTCCGAATTTGTCAGCAATAAAAGTGACAAATTTGGGACCAATAACTTCCCAGCCAATAATATTTGGAAATATTTGGCTGTTACAGGAATTCAATCACACATATTGACTGTAAGATAGGTCTGAAGTTATATTTGAACTCTAAGATTTGACTTAATGACATTATCAAAAGTTTGGTATGTTTTTCCCATTCTTGTGTCCTTCACAATTTTACTTCCCACCCTTTAGGATTGTTTAATTTTTGGTCCCTCCTTCAAAGTCAGGAAGGACTGGAACCAAAATGAAACTAACATCATAAGTACAAAGAAAATGTCATAAATCTATGGCAAGACCCTCCAAGTGGCAGACTTCATTCTACATTGGGTGCAGAAATACAAACTGACTGGATTAAGTGTATAGAGACAGTTGTTGCAAGTACAGCAACATTAGTGACAAACTGTCATTGACAATGATTGATGAATAGAATTAAATTAATAAATACATAATATTATTTTTTTACGTTTTTTCCAAATATTGCAATAATTTTAGACAACTACTGAGGCAACAACCACTGAGGAAATCTCCACTGTTGCCATGGCTACCAGTAACTCTAGTGATGACAATGCCACAACGACTGAAGGTACCACTACCATGGCAACAACCCCTGCCAGTACTGTTGAACCCGTAGACTGGGCGGTAGGTTCAGGGTTTCACTTTCACAATGATTTTTAATGAGTCACACTACAGGTGGTATGTCTCATGGTTACAGGTGTTCCTTGGTGGTAGACCTGTCTTCCAGGTTGCCCTATTTCATCTGAGTTGTTCAAACTACAGGCGTTGTAATTCACGGTTATAGGAGTTTGGTGAAACGCCTGTGTCCTTCAACTACCGTTTGAGATTAGTATGCAACCTTGTGTCACAGTGGCAAAACATCCATGTACCTCCACTTGCCTTATATTGCCATATTGCACCAAAAGACCGAATCACAACCTTATGTACACCGTGGACCACACCTTCGGTTTCTGTAGTAAAAAATTAATACACCCAGGCGAGAAATTGTTTGCGCATGCCCACGGTACCAATTTAAATTTCAGAGGTAGGACACACATTTAATGGACGGTTTGTCACTGACTCGCAAGTTTGCAAACAGACATCAGACAGTGATCCAAGGACAGGGACATTTCACCAAGTGCTGGCCACCGAGGGTAATACCGGCTGTAGTGTGACAGGGGTATTAGTAACTTCAACAGACTTTTCTTCAGTGGTACTCGAGTGTTTGGTTTCAGGTCTAAATATAAGCAGCCCGCAGAACTGCATCAGTGTGAAAAAATAGCATAAGAGACAAATTTCTGTCTTCCTATCAGAAGAATATGATATGTGTTATTTTATATATTCAAGAAAATTTATTGGAAAATACTTGCAAGACAATATAGTTAAGTTGTACATAATACTTTAACCTTACATAGAATTGTAGTTTTGTCAAAGCATTGATATGCGTAGTGACTGTAGTGACACAAGTTACAGTTATCAAAAAGTTACAAAATCTAAAATATCAAAAAAGGTGACATGAGAATTTCAGGGACATCTAAATAGGTTTAGGCTCCTTTTGCTTACTATGAACCAGAGGCATATACAATTCTTTTGCACTAATTCAAAGTTTTAACCATCTTCTGTGAGGGACATCATAAACTATTACATATTTACAGATAAAATAAACCTTTCCAAAAGCAATCTAGTATAACAAAATCAGATCTTTATTTACTGCATATGGGCTTAGTTTAGAAATCCAAGTATCCAGATTCATATTCATGAATCTTGTTAAAATGTGTTACATCAACTGTCATTGAATGTGGACTGCATTTCATACTTCAAAATTAATTTGGCCATTGAAAAGTGTTAAAATGCTTTATCCATGTTTCTGTTTTCCAAATTCAGTTAATAATATTCAACTTTTTAACTCATCTCCAAAGTTAGTATCATTGATATCATATATCAATATTTCAATGAGTTTCAGTATTGTCAATCAAAGTGTCAATTTCAGTGTCATTTCCATGGAATAAGTAAACTATTTCCCAAACAAAGTTTTAAGCTTTCATGATTTATTTTGAGATTTAATAAACTGTTTCTAAGTGTCCTTTTTAATGCCTTATACTAGTGATGATGTGTATAAAAGGATGTCCTGCAGAATGATTACACGTCGATTAGAAAAGTACAAGTTTAGTTGTAATAATGATGCATGTTACAGCAAGAATGTTTATTCTAATATTGTTCATAGATACGAAAAGCCAGATTGAAGTTTAATATAGATATTAAAATTTCAATTCAATGTCAACACCTACAATATCACTCAGATAGTCACAATACTTGAGACAAATTTAATGAGTTTTTAGTAAAAAATTACTACAAGAGAACTGCTATATATTTCTTAGTTTAGTGTTTTATTTCCATTCCTCCAGCTTCAGTACGGAAACACAGACAACAACAACATCACCAAGATTTTGCTGGAGCCTCGGATCTACGGCCAAATGATCCGCATCAATCCCCAGTCCTGGCACGGCAACATCAGTATCCGTTTTGACATGGCAGGATGTTCACAAGAAGAAAATACCTACTGTATGTACTCCAGTATTCTACTTCTTTGTTTGGTTATGGCAGACACAAGCAAGGTCCTCAGTGACCTAGTGGGTTAGCAGGTTTGGCATCTAATCACAGGCTGTCACTTCTGTGTGGGTTCGACTCCCACAAGTGGCAGTGCTGAGGACCCGCCCCAATATGACCCTGGCTGTTGAATGGGATGTAACCTCAGTCTTGCTTGTAACACATATAATGGAAGTAAAACTTGAAACATTGAAAACAAACCAGATATCTGAAGAATTTAGACACTTTTATCTCATATTTTTGTGTATTTGGTTACTGTTATTGCAATGTCATTAAGAGGAAACATCCATGTGCGGTTGGGGTGTACTGAAACCAGAGTCCCAAAATTGGTAGAGTCTTGCATTTGCAACCTCCAGATGTACACATTTTTGGTACCGACCCATCCCTAATAGTAAACGGCATCAGGGTAAGCAAAAATAAATATATCTCTGTCTTTTGTTTGGGCAATACAGGGGGGGGGGGTCACATTAGCGAATGGTACATCCATAGCAAACGGCAATCTACCATAACATTAAAAAGATCGATAGCAGGGGCACAGGGCTTCAACACCAAACTTATTTTAATATATGAATAAATAAATGGTCATCTAACCACTGGTAAACCCTATACCCCGGCTGTCTATTATTTTAAATGTCACGGTAGATTACCGTTCGCTATGGATGTCCTGTTCGCTAACGTGATCCCCCCTGTATGTGGCTTGAGGTGGATAATAGATACTCTGAAACAACTAGGCCGAAAAGAAAGTCTTTTGATCTACAGGCATGAGCTGCAAAACCATCAGTATTGCACTGACATGAGAGCTTGGAAGCAATCAGAAACATGCGTAGTGCACACTGGTAGGGCAGAATCCTCACTGGAAGTGCAAATTCCATGAAAGTCTGGTGACAAAGAAACGAAAAAACAAGGCCAAAAGAGGTTTTGGTCTATTAGCATGAGCCACAAAGCCACCAGAGACACGAGTAGTGCACTGAGGCAGTCACCGATCCCAGTACTAATATAGCGCATGGCTGCTTAATTTCAGTAATGAGACAGGTACTGGAGACAAAAAAAAACAAAAAAAAAAAACAAAGAAAGAATGATCTCACTAGAGCTTGTGCTTAAAAAGGCTGTGAAATACTGAAAATTTCAAAAATAAAGTTGTCATGAATGCATGAGTATAGATGCAATATTGTTCAACTATGAACACTGTGTACTGAGTTTACTGCATATTCCTTTCAGACTGGCATTCATGTCAGCGGTGTAAGTCGTCATGGTATTGCCTTGGAGATGGTGGGGAGCTTCCTTGCGGGCGATGTGAACCTTATCAGGAAGATTCTACCTGTGGCCGACACCCAACTGAACACTCATTTGGGCGCTATGTGGCATGCCAGCCGTGTCCAGCAGGATGGGTGAGTATGAGACAGGAAGGATGTAAAAGCCTTTAGTGTGAAACCTTAAGGCTTCGGTATCAAAACTCTTGACTTTAAGTGAGAAAAAAACTCAAATTAAGCTTTCAATTTAAATGCACATTGTTTATAAAAATATGCTTTCAGTTGAAAACTCATGCCTTTGGTAAGCTGAAAACAAAAGCAGAGTCACTGGATACCATAATATTTAAATACTTGACATATCTTTTAAAGTTTATGGAATTTAGCTTATTTGTTTAATATTTTACCATACATTGTCTTCTGTTACTCATGTGCATGAGAAAATTCATAAAAATAGAATAAAAAGCTCACCTTACCTTCTACCTGCCTTTGATATATCACTGTGAAAATTACCTGTAGAGAAAGTTGATGTCAAGAAATGTTAATTTTTATAAAGTTTGAATTTTAATATAAAAGCTTAAAAAAGATATGAAAATGACCTATTAAGACTGGGAACATTTTTTAAACATAACTATTGTTTCAAAATGTGTTTAAAGCATACTACATATTTGTTATTGTCAAGTACTTTTTTATCTAAAAATTATTTATGTACTGATAATTACCTACCCACCTTCAGACCCAGCAGAAGGGGTTGGGATCTTAACCCAAGTTAACAATACAGCCTTCCAATAGTAGCATAATATCAATACCAAATAATAGACTACAAATACAAAGACTACGAGTACAAGTGTCAATAAAATAGATATACAATTAAAACTTAAGTAAAATTAATCTTTCTTAATCACCAGCATAACAGTGCCCAGTTACAAACATGTTTTATTTGTATCAAAAATACAACAGAGTCTAAACAAATCAGTATAAACACGAAATCTGCAGTGAAAACAAAAACTTCAGAGAGTTTGAAAACCTATAACTTTCTATGTAAAAACAAACCTTGTCTCAAGTCAAGTTTTGTAAAGTTGAACAAGGTAATTACAGTCTGCAACAGTAATTTTACAACAGTTGAAATGGATTTCCGCATTATTTAAGATTAATTATTTTGTCCAGATTTTGTTTATCACTATATAACTCTGCCACAACTGCACCATGGCATCTCACTGCGTGAATGCTACCAGTACTAGCTGTGTAGCTGTTTAGTTAGATAGACCATACTACTTCATTTGGAGTTTAATGTTCTGCGACATTATTTAACCCCTTGAAGACCCTATCAATTGGCCAGCAGTTGACAACCAAGTCAATTCATCAGTGCCAGGTCTGTTTGCATTATACTGCACACATGTGGTGTGTGTTTTAGCTACTTAAACTATCTGCCATCCCTTCAATCTCAGAATTGCCTTTGGTAGTGTTAAATACCACTCTAGTGGAGGTGAAAGGGTTAAATTAAAGTCCTGGAAGTTTTGACAACATAGTTCCATATGCCCCTCCATGCATCATGTACTTTCCAGCTTCTTTACATCTTTTGTGTGAGTGCTAACTGCACATAAAAATCCAAAACAATTTTTTTAGGTATTTTAAACTTGTAATAAGCCACAGAATAAAGGAACATACCAGAAGGATTGAGTTCATGGTGTGTACTTTATTGCCAGCAGGAAAGGCTCACATTAACCTCTTGTTCATGTTATTCTTGATGCAATTCTTTGATCAAAAACAAACCAAATGCCTGTAAAAACTTCCACCAATTTCAGTTACTTTTATCCCTTGTGAGCTGTCTCATTTTGGTTTACTGTGGAAAACTCTTAAAGTCATTTTATTTGATTTGCATCTCACTGTTTTTGATAGAGTCATAAGGTAAATTTGATTACCAATATTCCACCAGCAACACAATACAAACTGCTAAGTAGCATGTCAAGGTCTTGATACTTCTTCATAATGGGGTAATTCCAGATTACTGGATAAATTTCAATGAAAATTGGTTCTCTTGAGACATGAAAGTTACTTCCACTAAAAATTAATTCTACTTAAAGATTGTTGATTATTATTCAAAATTATTCACTATTTGTCTTAATGATTATTATTCACTGTTTCCCTCTGTAGCTCTGTCACAACGGCACAGCCTTACCCTGTAAAAATGCCACCTATGCTAACTGTACAGAGGACTGGTGTCCCGAGGAATGCATTGAGTGTGAACCCGGCTTTGCTTGCAGAGGAGGAGAGAAGTACGAGTGTCCTATAGGCACCTACTCAGAGGGAAATATAGGTAGGTGGATAGCCTGGCCATCCAGGCTCTCTGAACCATAATGCAAAGTTAACGTGAAATATTTTTGCCATAATGTACACTGTATCAGAGGCCTTTCTAGTCTGACAGACTGATTCTCCTCAACTAGCTAAGCTAAATAAATATATGAGAACATTATGAAAACTATTTATAATGCAATCAAACAGTTATGTCTATATTATATATATATAAGCGCCTGTGGCAAGGCTAGTCGGTGGATTCAATGTAAGGAAAAACTCTTCACATATTTAGTGAATTACACACGTCTTAGAGTAAGAAGTCTAAACTTTGACATTTGTCAGTAAAGAAACTCATTTATTCTGTCTATTTCCTTGACTTGTAAAATTCTTTTCGTATTTGTATGACTACATTAGGTCAAGTTTGAGTTGTTGACTAGGGGTGAAGTTTCTACATTAATAAATATAAGCATCAAATGTTGTCCAACAGAATGTGCCTGAGGTAATACACTGATTTATTTTTACCGTAGGTGGCTGATGAGGCCTAAAATAACTTGGTCAAAACATCTGCCACTGTGGCCTAGCAGGTAACACACTTGTCTAGGAATTCAGAGGACGTGGGTTCAATCCCAGGTACAGGCAGATACATAGTGGCTCGGATGACCACTTAAAATGGCGGTCCTCTGTCATTGGGTCCTATCCCCAGTGGCAGGTTAAAGAACCTCAAGGACGTTGATAAATGGTCATCCTTGAGCCTCTATCTTCAAGTTAGGGGAATGTCAGTTACTTGTGAGTTGGGGCTGTACCTGTACAGTAGGATTGGTTACATAGCGCTTTGAGTCCTGTAGTATATGGAGATATTGCGCTGAGTATAAATACATAATAATAATAACAATAAAAGTACATCAATATGTCATAAATCGTCTCTGCTTTTCAACAGTGATTTGGGATTGAATGTTAGGACTGATCTTTTTGACTTGTGGCTGATAGAAGGGTTAATTCTTTTCAGTCAACTCGACTGAACTTTTCACTCAAGATCAATACACATGTTCTTTAATATTGTCCAGGTCTAACAATGAAATCTGCATGTAACAGCTAGATTTTCTAAAAATTTCCTTAAACAGATTGAAATCAGACAACTTTTTTTTTAATTTGGCTTACAGAGTACTGTGACGTGTGCCTGGCGGGAACTTTCCAGAACCAGACAGGCCAGACGTCTTGTATGGAGTGTGAGTCTGGATACTATACATCCAAGATGCAGTCAGTGTGTGAACCGTGTGAGGAGGGGACCTACTCAGATGGTATGGATCTTCTTTTTGACTCTTGTTTTTCTATAATATGCTAAAAGGTAAAGTCGTCTTTCAGGACTGGTTGCCTAGTGACTGGTGATTCACCTTTAAAGCACAAGTAGCTTCACAACTTCACAGCTATTAAATTGCTGACCTCTTCATAATCACAATTCTAACATGACATGGCTGTGTCCACGATTCTGATTGGCTAATAATAAAAAATTTGCTCTGTAAAACCCCTCATAATGTTATGAGTTCTATTTTATTGCTAACAATGCTGCTCCGTAAAAAAAAAAAGAAAACTTGAGGTAACAGCCTAGATTTATTTTCATTAAATAGACAAATAATGGTAGATAAGATATTCAGGAATTCTTACATTTGAACATAGAATATACTGATATGAATGTGCTCAAGTTTAACGATGTTTAAACTCGGGGTTATATGAGATTTTACAACGATTATCACATCAGAATCACTCAGGCTCCGGCTTTATAATCCTAATATCACTAATCATTGTAAAATCTCCTATAACCCCTCGTTCGTTGTTGTCTATTTCTATATTGAAATGCTTCTGATTGCTTCTGCATCACAACTTAAAACACCTTCATCTATATCTAAGTCAAAATTGAACTAAATTTATTGTTCAGTCCTTTTTTACACACATTATACTGTCTTGAACATTCCAGAGACAAAGATATAAATAATATTACGTATAAAATTTTTTACTATCCTGGTCATTCAACAAACGAAGAGATTACCTTAGATTTCAAATATGGGAAATTCCCAGCACTAAATCAGATGGACCTTTCTGTGAGCCTCCCTAAGCTCCGCCCACTTTTTAAATTGTCCATAAGGTCTCACAAACAAAGCGATTTTTAGTCATTTGAAAAGGGCGGAAAATCACCTTGAATTTTCAACAAAACTTGAAAAGGAGAATATAATTTAAAAACAAATTCTTGAAGATAAATATTTTTAAAATTTTTAACATTTATGTATGATGCAGACTTATTGACATTAAAATTATTTATTCTTATTTTAGTGTTAAACAGGACCACAGACAAATGGCCAAACTAGGAAGTAAAAGTAAAGTAGCAAAATATATTAGAAATATAAATTTATGGTGTTATATGTTGCACCACGCTCCATTTCAGTAAAACGTGTATGAAAAAAAGTGTATGTTACAACCCCGGATAAATTATATTTTATTAATGCAACATGAAATAATTAAATATTTTTGGAGGTTATCAGTATGTCAAGATGCATTACCAGGAAAAAAATGGCCGTTTGTTTATCGAGCCTCGTTTTCGTTGGATTTCCTGTAACATTTCATTGGCCAGTGAGCTGTCAATCAAATCTGTCACCGGATGCCACAGAAAGGTCCATTCAGTTTATAGACCATGTACAACATGTACTTCACAGACAACATAACTCATAATGAAATAACCAATACTGAATTACTGATACACACATAGAGGTCCTCAATGACCTAATGGTTAACAAGTTGGACATCTAATCACAAGCTGCGACCTCTGGGTTTGACTCACACAAGTGGCAAATGTTGTGGACCTATCCTAATATGACCCTGGCTGTTGAATGGAATGTAAAACATCAACTTTGATAAACAAACATGTGTTTCTATTAGAAATAGAAAGTTCAAACTCTCTTCTGGGCTATTTAAGAATGAATAAATGCTACTTTTATCCCCTATGAAATCAAAATGTTGGAGATGTTTGAGCATATTTAGAGATTTTTTTAATGATCTGATGAAATACATAAAAATGAAAATTATGATTCCCAGAACCCTTTTTCCAAGAGCAAAGCAGATTTCTTTTCATTTCAGCACAACCAAATCAACAGCAGACTAACAGTATACTGTCACCAACTCTTATGCACTGAGAAGTTAATTTGAAGTAGGTCTCAGTAGAGCTTTATTTTTCAACCTTCTACAGTCCAAACATTTTTGTGTCTTCCTTCCTTTCATTACAACAGAAACGATGGACCACTGTACCCTATTGTGAATTTCTGATATGACTTTCAGATATATTTCTTCTTAATATTGCTAATATCTCTCCAGTTTAACTGTAAACAGTTTTGCATATTTCTGTTATGTTTCGTGCTTTTTTTGCCTTCCAGGTATTGACGGTTTGTGTAAAGCCTGCTCCAGTGTGTCAGAATGTCCCTGTATGGAGATCCCACCTCCCTGTTTTTACAGCACAAACAACGGCTCCTATACACAATGTCTTAACACAGGGGGTGGCGGACACAAATGTCTTGCATGCCCTACGGGTTTCCGTGGTGATGGAGTCGACTGTGAGGACATTAATGAGGTGAAGTATAGACCTCTTGTCAGTATAACTGCACATATCCCTACTGTGTCTCTAGTTCCCTACACTTCATTTTAATTGGGGTTGGAAGTGCATCAGCATTTTTTGTTATATGCAACTTTCCTTCAGATTTTCTTCAAAATGGCGGAGGAACAAAATTAAGGTGAAGATAAGGAACTAGGGACATGGTGCATGCATAGTAGGCGCAGTTGCACCAACAAGAATAGTTGTTTAAATACTCCAGTTGGTCATTGTTGTTTGCTCATGCGAACTTATAGCACAACTTAGGATAAGGTAAGTATTTAACTTGTAAAAAAAACTAAAATTACAATAAAAGTTTTACCATATGTAAACTGGCTTTATTGAAATGTAAGACAAAGAAGCCTAGATCTGTTATAAATGTAAACTATAACATCAAGTTTATGTTATTTTCATTCATTGTTATGTTAGTCTTTATAAAAATATATATTCCACACATGATGTGTTGAAAACACATCAACAACTTGAAAATTTTGCTTGGAATAGTCTCATGCAAGTTTAATTTTGTGAAACAGATTTGAGCCCAATACTCAGGTGTGACAGAAAGCTCAGTTTTGAGCCAGTGTTTCCACCTGAGAATTTGCTAAGTCTGAGATATTTTGTGCAGTCAGACCATGACTGTCGTTCATTCAGTTCATTTTGTGACATTGTAAGGTCATCTGTATTGTACATGTCTGTTGGCACAGTGTGCTGAACACTTCCCTTGCTGGACAGGTGGCTTTGGTTCATTCATAATGTGACATTGTAAGGTTATTTGTTCTGTACATGTCTGTTGACAGTGTGCTGAACACTTCCCTTGCTGGGGAGGTCACTGTCGTAACACAGTACCTGGTTACCAGTGCGGGCAGTGTCCTGAGGGCTACACAGGCACGTTTGAAGATGCTGAAGGTGAGTAAAAAAATTCACTTTGGTGAGTACATATGTAAGCATAAAATAACCAAAAACTGGATCAAGATCAAGTTTGTATTCACCAAGAAGTTGGACTTATTTGGACTTTGGCTTAACTTTTGGCTTAACTTTGTTCCACCAAGGTGGTTGGTTTAAATATTGATTCAAATGTGGCAAAATACCGAAATCAGATTGAACGAGAGCCAAATATGAGCTCAAGATTTGGATTTGTTAATCTGTCCTTTGTGAATACTGATTTGAGTCAATTCTTAGTTGATCAAATGTCATCAGTAGTTCAGCTCACTTTTCACTGAGCTTGAAGCACATTTGTGAACTCAGGCCCAGGTCTTAATGGATTCCCATTTAGCTCTGGATAAACAGTCAGACTTGTATAGTAATCACTATTTATTTCTGTACGTGAAAAAGTACTGGTTTCATTCCCAGCAGTGGCATTGGAATTACAATTTATTTGCCAAATATCATGTTCTTAGTTCAACTTGCACCAGGCTATATCTCTGATCTACTACAGTTACACAGACCAGCTCGATCACTGCAATCAAACTCACTTAACCTTCTAGAAGTACCAAGAACCAGATACAAAACTTGTGGGGGATCGGGTATTTAGCGTCTGTGAAATAGCATACCAGCAAAGCTCTGAGCTCAAAATTTTATAATCATGTTTAAAAAAGATCTTAAGACATACTTATTTAGAAAGGCTTATCAGTAATATTATGCAAAAATTGTTTTTATTACATTTTTAAATGGTGAAGTTCTTCATATGTTAAGCACTATATAAATGATGATATTATTATTATTATTATTTAGTTTTAAAATAGTAATGGAACAGAATGTTAACAATTGACCACATTATGCCAACCCATATAGAAAGTACAATGATCCCTTTCAAATAGAACTTTGTTGAGCAGAATTTTCTTTAAGGAAAAATAAATATTGGGTTCTTCCAAGCCTTTTTGCATTAAAAGCTAGTGCTGTGAAATGGCTCAGACTTTTGGCTTTGATGGTCAGTTCAATGGGGCTAGTGAAGTATAATCTAATTGTTACATTTAAATACCACATAAAAATTCTACAAAAGTACAGAAACCTTCCATGTTATCTTGTAACTATGTTGCAAATGTGGTAAAAATGTATTATTCATAAACATTTTGGCTAAATATCAACATATTCTTAAATATTTTTTCATTTCAAAAAATAAAAATTTGTTCAATTTTGAGACATGTGTACCAAAATTGTCTTCTGGGCAATTATTGAGTGAACTATTGCCCATCATCACAGCACTATTGAAAACCACCCAGTTATCTGCTTAAGTAGGAGTTTTTTCTGGTTCTTTCAAGTTTCCGTTAACAGGCTTCTCCTGGATAGGGGAGAAAGACATTTTTTGACATCTTAAATGGAATTGGATTGTGATTTAGTTCAAAGGGACCGTATTCACAAAAGGGATTAGTGAAAGATCAGTGGAATGTTAATTAAGTTGCTTAAGTTAATCCACATACCAGATTAGGACTAAGGTTGGTATTCATAGAGAAGTTGAGCTAAATTTTGGCTTAATGTTTGGCTTAACTTTGATCTAGCCATCAAAATAAAATGATTAAATTTTAGATTTAATATAGTTGAGTCTGCTGCACTTAATTCAATAATTAGCTTAACATTGTGAATATCGATTTAATCCAAAGATTAGCTCGACCATTTTTCTCTTAAAGTTAAGTTAATTTTTAGCTTAACTTAATGTGTTTTTGTTGAATATGGCCCTAGCTTAACTCAGTTCAGACTAATCTTAAGGAATTCAGCAAAAAGACCCAGGTATGTTAAACAATACTCAAGTACTTATTAAACAGTAGAGTACTAGGATATTTGCAGTACGGAAGTGATGAGAAAGAAGTACCAGTATTCCTTTTCACTAATAACAGTTTTTACCCCACAGCACTTAAGGGCTGTCAGGGTATTGTTTTCACCCATGGTGTCTGGATGGGCGGGCGGGTGGCAGGAAAAAGTTTGTCCAGCCTGTATCTCAGAAACCGTAAGGTGTAGGAAGTTGATACTTGGTAGGGACATTGACTAGGGGGTGTATGTGTGCAGCATCATGGTGTGACCTTGATTTGACCTTTGACCTTGCCATAGTGACCTTGAGTTTCAAAATCTTGTCTGGCCCATATCTCAGAAACCGTAAGGTGTAGGAAGTTGATACTTGGTAAGGACATTAGTTAGGGGGTGTAGGTGTGCAACGTTATGGTGTGACCTTGATTTTGACCTTACCGTAGTGACCTTGACCTATAATGCCTTGTCCTGGCTATATTTCAGAAACCGTAAGGTGTAGGAAGTTGATACTTAGTAGGGACATTGGTTAGGGGGTGTAGGTGTGCAATGTCATGGTGTGACCTTGATTTGACCTTTGACCTTGCCGTAGTGACCTTGACCTCTAAAATCTGGTCTGGGCTTTATCTCGGAAACCGTAAGGTGTAGGAAGTTGATACTTGGTAGGGACATTGGTTAGGGGGTGTAGGTGTTGAACGTCATGGTGTGACCTTGATTTGACCTTTGATCTTGCCGTAGTGACCTTGACCTATAAAATCTTGTCCGGGCTATATCTCGAAAACTGTAAGGTGTAGGAAGTTGATGCTTGGTAGGGACATTGGTTAGGGGGTGTAGGTGTTGAATGTTATGGTGTGATCTTGATTTGCCCTTTGACCTTGCCGTAGTGACCTTGACCTATAATGCCTTATCCTGGCTATATTTCAGAAACCATAAGGTGTAGGAAGTTGATATTTGGTAGGGACATTGGTCGGGGGTTATAGATGTGCAACGTCATGGTGTGACCTTGATTTGGCCTTTGATCTTACATATCTGATGCTATTTTATCTCTCTACAGGGATATGTGATACTATTTTATCTCTCTTATATCTCTCCTATCTTTTTACTTGAATCTTGGTTGTTGCACCTTTGGGTGTCTTTTGATGTAGATTAAGCACTGTTGAAGTCATATTAGACTTCATTAAGGGTTTTACTTTTGCAGCATCCCATTGTAACAGATGGTATTGCATCAACTGAGTCACAGGTTTTGCTCCAACTCCACATATAGCATGTATTGCCCGTTGCCACCTCTGTATGTATGGGTAATATTCAAAACATTCAAACCATAAATTGACCATACATAATTGTGATATTTTCATTGACGGCTATTCTCCAGTTAAGAAATTTTATAGCTTCATAACTTTTAGTTTACTTGTCTTGTTTTAATACTTAATCTTTACATGCAGTGCTCTAAAAGTATCCCAATCTGTGTACTGTTTCACTACTTCTATATCTCATGGTTGTGAAAACTATTTTCCCAGGCTGTGGGGTATGGGCATCTTTGATGCTATTTTTTAGAATAATTATATAAAAATTGGCATTAAATTAATCAGTTATCTGTTACATTTCAAGGAAGCAAATCAATATTTAAAGAAAAGTATATCCAGTCAATAATTGATTTGGCCAAATTTGTATGTATCCAGGAAATGCAGCACACCAGCGAGTGTTTGAGGATGCATGTGCGGGGAAGCACAGCGACGTAATATTACAGCAGTGTGAAGACATAGACGAGTGTGCAGTGGACAATGGAAGGTGTGACCCCAATGCTTACTGCCACAACACTATTGTAAGTACAAAGTATACATGTTGTAATAAATGATGTCCCTTTAGACACAAGATTTAGAGCTGTAGGAAGTGTAGTGACCTTGCTGTATTGACCCTGACCTAAAAATCTTGTCCGAGCTTTATCCCAGAAACCATAAGGTGTAGGAAGTTGATAGTTGGTAAGGACATTAGTTAGGGGTGTCACCTTGATTTGACCTTTGCCCTTGCTGTAGTTTTGACCTTGGGTTTAAAAGTCTTGTCCAGACTATATCTCGGAAACCATAAGGTGTCAGAAGTTGATACTTAGTAGGGACATTGGTTAGGGATTGTAGGTGTGCAACATCATGGTGTGACTTTGATTTGACCTTCAACATTGCCGTAGTGACCTTGACCTATAAAATCTTGTCTGAGCTATATATCTGAAACCATAAGGTGTAGAAAGTTGATACTTGGTAGAGACATTCGTTGGGGGTTTTAGGTGTACAACATCATGGTTTGATCTTGATTTGACCTTTGACCTTGTTGTATTGACCATGATTTTTAAAATCTTGTCCGGGCTTTTGAATTCTGTGTGAAGTTGTAGAAGGTCAACACTTGGTAGGGACACTGGTTAGGGGGTATAGGTGTGCATCATGGTATGACCTATGGTTTTGGCTCTGCCAAAGTTTGTCCACCTGCCATATTTGAGACATAGTTCTCTTATGACAAAGATGTATGGATTGCTGAAACTGATCATTATATGTACTTTACATAATTGTGCTATTTCCATTGACCTGTATTCTCCAGTTAATTAATTTTACAGTGTCATAATTTTTAACTTACTAATTAATGCCGTCATCTTGCTTTTGAATTGTCTTGTTTTAATACTTCATCTTTACATACATTCTCTTTCTCGTAGATGCTATTTTCTCTACGTAAACATTATTTACACCTTTATATAACTGACACTGCTCTGAAAGTATCCTGATCTTTGTACTGTTTCGCTACTTTTATATGTCGTGGTGTTGAATAATATTTCCCCAGGCTGTGGGGTACAGGCATCGCTGATGCTGTTTTTCTAAATGTGCTGTTCCCTATTTTGTTCCAAATTTATTTTCACTTTGTTCCTTTGCAAAATTTTTGCAAAGTATAAATTATTACTCAGTCTGCTTGCTTGCTTGTAGGGGCGGCATGACTAGCCGACTAATTGACAATGGTTAGAATAGTGTTATTAACCGGTTCATATTCACAAGCATGAATGATCGCTCAATGTAGTAAAAGATGGCAGAAGGTCTGAACCCGTCAAATATGTCCATATTGTCACATAAAATATGTTTAAATCCAACAATAACCACATTTTCTGTACTGTTTAATGTTTATACGTTCACGTAAAACCGAAAGTACCATATATCTGTTATATCACCCACTTCATGTATGAGAAAAACGCATCAGAAGTCGTAGGAAAACAGCAAATTTATTAAATTTTACAGATTATATACATATATTTTCATTTTATTTCACATATTTATCGTTTTCATTGCTTTTTACAATATGAAACCTAAGATTTGTGGTAGTTTTATAAATTCAATGGTTATTTGTTGTCGACACGAATAATACTTGGTGATCAGCCGACATGAAATATTTGGAGTCGTGGCATCCCTACTTGCTTGTTGGCTTTTTTTCATTGTGAAATTTTTCATGCAGCATCAGAACTGTTACAGGGAAGAACTGATTCAAATTTGGGCATGATCAGGTTAATATCCTTGATTCTGGAGCAATTTTCTTACCGAAAAAGTCCCCGGTAGCACCCATGGGCCCTAATGTGAGCGTGGGTGAAATCAATGAGATCAATGAATTACAGTAAAAGTCTCCAATTATTGACCTTTTGAATCTTTTATTTTTGATAAAGAAAGCATTGTGTTGTGTGATTGTCCATCTGCCATTAGAAGGATACATATTGCCAATTGGCATTGAAATATCATGATATCATCTGCATCACACGCCCAAGCATTTTTGGCAAATTTGGCAGTCTAGATCAAACTACTAGTAATACATTTTTGGGTGATGTCTTATGTAGTTATTTATTGATAATTGTATTGATTAAGTATTCATATCTCATGGACGTGATTACATACCCATGTTAAAACTTTTCAGGGCTCCTTTCACTGTGGCATTTGCAAGCCCAACTGGGTGGGAGATGCCTTCTATGGCTGCCGTCCTGCCAACTTCTGTGCAAGTGGGGAACACAGATGTCATGATCACGCCCTCTGTATTTATACAGGACCAGGAAGGTATGTATGCTGGCCATTTATATATTATATAAACCACTTATTTATACATTCCTTTTTGGGTTAACCAATGCCTGTTAGATTTATACATGCCCTTTATAAATGCCCTTTGGACTAGGAATATATCTATGAAAACCCTTTGCATTTTTAGGAATATTTTAGGAATATATATAGGCTGATATAGACTGCTGCCAATTTTTAGGATATTTTAGGAATATAGATAGACTGATATAGACTGCTGCCAAGTTTTGCTTTCATACACAATAATTTAGAAAAACATTTTATGTAGACCTTTCAAATTTGGTATGTGGGTGTATACATGGATAAAGCCTTGGAGCTCATTGTCTTCCACTAGAAGACCAATGAAAGCCTTCTAAAGGTCAAAATTGGGGAATTTCTTTACAATTTGGCTTGGTATTCACAATGTGACATAAACAAGGACAGATCATCCTATGGCTGGTGTATATAACACATGCATATGTTCCCTGTATTTTTTTTATATTTTGTATATTTTCATTGATAACTGTTTTATTATTGGGCGTAGGGCTTCGGAATGCTACATTAACTTATAGGAAATCACTGGCTGGGGATTTTATGGGCGTAGGACTTGACCTTTGACCCCAATATCGAGGCCAGAATCTGTTTGTAAACTAAAAAGTCCTTATTTCATCATTACTACTGGTCCTAGGGGTTTAGGATGCAAAAACAGTCTGTAGGAAATCGTGCGCCTTGAATGTTAGAAGGGTCGGATGTGTTCTTTGAACCTTACTTCAAGATCCAAATTTACTGTTTTTTGCAGATCTAGGTCTGTACCTGAGTCAGTAATGGTGCATGTACCTTGTTTGAGTAAATTGCCTATAATTCCAAAATGACACTATTCGGAGAATTTCATTAAAATATGTTGTTCAGCTGCTTTCTGTATACCTACAAGATGGTTCCTGTTTTAGAGGTCTATCTCAGAAAATTAGTGAATAAATGCTATTTTCAGTTATTAAAAGAGAACAAAATAAGTAAATGTTTGTTTTTTTTTTTTCTGTTTTTTTTTTACCCCTTCTTCAAGGTAAACTGGTTGTTTTTACATTTAACAGGCCTTGTATATCTTCTTTATTATTTGAAACTAGGGCATACACAAAGATATCTTGGGTGCATCGCTATTCATTTTCAGAATGGCTGAATTCTCTGTATAATAGGTTACACCATGTCCGTACAGAGAAACACTGTGTCGAGATACAATCGTTAATTACAAATTCAACTTTGGCATTTGATGTATTAGCTCTCACCTCCATGTTGGCTGGAACACATTTGGCATCAAATGTTATCCTGGCTGTACATGGTGAAAGCTGTTAAAAGAGAAGTAACTCCTATCTTCTTTGAAGACTACTATGTCACACAGCTTTTGTATTTTACATGTTCTTTATATCTGTACATGTTGTTTGCATTATTCAAGATCTCGAGTTTGGCCCAAGCTCTTTGTATTAGCACCAAACCCTAGTGCAAGGTCCATCCTTTGCCTGCTATGATTCTTTGACAGCATTTCCCATTTCCAGTGAGATTGGAAAATTCAGAATTATATAAAAATTAATACACTCGGTCGTTGTCTAAAAAACCCATGGCCAAAGACTTGTAAACATGTCTATATTAGCACATATTTCAGTCCCAGATTCAGTGAGACATTCTTATTCTCAATACTAATAAATAAATATTCTTTGCAAATTGAGGTTTACTTGGAAATATATTCATAGAAGTTTCTTTGAAAATATGGATTTTGTTTGAAACATTTCTGATCAATAACAACAAATTCTTAGAAATAAGAGTTTTTAAATGTTGCAAAAAATGATTTTCAAAAAAGAATTTTCCACAAACAAAGCCTGCAAGCTGGTCAATAATGCAACTCCCACCCAGATGGGCTTACAAATAATAAAACACTAACGTTACCTGATTTCTACACAGTCCAGTTTTTACATCATCTTAATCATTCTAAAAACCTTTAGAAATGAAATCTATGAAATCTTAGAAATTTGTTCTATCTTATAATTAGTGGAAACAGAATGTTAGTTAAATTGCATCATTTATGACAAATTTCACATTTCTTTCAGATTGGTCGAAATTAATGCCTTCGCAACTGGTGTTTTCGGAATTATGGTCAATCTCTCCATGTTTCTGAAAACGTAACGTCTTTATTGTATCACCAGTGATGGTAGTACCTCTGTTTTAAATTGGTTACCTAACGCACTGTGTAACCTTTTATAACTGGAATGGAACTTATATAAAGTCAAATACAGTAGGCAGTGTATAGAAAGGACCAGTGTGAGTCAAATTGAAAGTACAAGTGGAGCCTAAGCTTTGAGGACCCATTGTGAATCAGTTCTGCAATTTTGTAAGTACAACCAAATCTCAGAGAACATTGGAGAATTCTTCCCATATAAAGTTTCATGTACATTATAAATGTAAGATCTTGACTGTTGATGAAGAAACTGTTACCAAAATACATCATTGTACATGCAAACCCTCATTCCTCTCTGCCCATCACAGAAATTGTCTTGAGAAACTTTTCTGAGTCTGATGTTTGATTATACACTAATGTGGCAGGTTACATTTTATTGCGTTAATACATCCTATCCAATGGACAATTGCTTATCCGGTCGGCGCAGACCGGCCCGCCAAACACCAGAAAAAGACGTCCTGTGTTGCCACTAGCTGGCCGGTCCGTAGTACTGTGCACTCCCCAGATGGCGCCTCGTACTTCCTTCCTGTCTAGACAACCTGACGTCATAGCATCTTTTTCGTTTGGCGCGTGTACTGTGCGAACGTGTTTTCAACAATCTCCAGATATTTTAAGGAAAAGTGTGCATTTTGATGGATTTTTAACCTTATATATGGATATGTTCAGTGTAGAAGTGTTACCTACTGATCAAGCATGGATATACATTTAGAAATCTGCTGGAAACACTCCCTAGTTGACTCAATTTAGTGTTGAGGATAGGGCAGTGATCGACGAGAAATATGAAGGCAGCCATTTTGCTAGTTTCCTCCCTTTAACCTTTGTGTTGTTAGGGGCAGATCGACAATTTTTAAAGAAAATAATGGATATTCTACTTACAAGGTATTTTTATCCGTGTCTTTTAGTTTGAATGTACCTTCAGCTACAATCACCATAGAAACGTCTTCTCTAGTACTACAAATGGAAATCACGGAAAACTTCGTTCTATGTAGTATTTAACACTGTAAATAGAAGGAATTCCGCATACGAAAGGTGCATTCTTCAGAGCGCACTGGTAAAGACTTCTCTGCTGTATAGCATCAGTCACACCAGCCTAGCTCGAGTATTGGTGTTTTTTCATCAGAAGCAAGAGATGAATTCTTCAGATTTCTTCAGAGCGCACTGGTCCAGACATCTTTGCTTTAAAGCATTAGTCGACCGGTAAGCTTATATATATGTACATCAGCAGCAAGAGATGAATTCTTCAGATTTCTTCAGAGCGCACTGGTCCAGACATCTTTGCTTGTAAAGCATTAGTCGACCGGCAAGCTCCAGTTCTTCCAACCTCACAATAGAAGGTGATATCAGTCCCTCCCTTGCAGACCCGGCTTTGTTGTCGGTAGTGGGGGTTGTGGATGGCCAGTTCACTGGTTTTATCACGAAAGAGAGAAGGAATTTCATCTACACATCTACAGAGCGCACTGGTCCAGGCATCTCTGCTTTAAAAGCATCAGCCGGCCGGCCAGCTCAAAAGAACGCGACCTCTGACGTCATATCCAGTCAGCCAATCGCGTGTCTTTCCGACCAATCACGAAGCAGGTCACGTGTTTTCACCGACCAAGAAGGTCGGAAGTGCGTTCTTCAGAACTCACGTCTACTGTGACTACAGTCCCTGCTTTACAGACCCGACCTTGTTGTCGGTAGTGGGGTTTTGTGGACTGTAAAGTTGCCAGTAAAGCATCGCACAAAGAACGCGAATACTGATGTCATCTCCAGTTAGCCAATCGCGTGTCCTTCCGACCAAATCACGAAGCTGGTCATGTGTTTTCACCGACCAGGAAGGTCGGAACTGCGTTCTTCACAACTTACATCTACTGCGATACCAGTCCTTCTCTCATGAACCGACCTTCGTTGTCGGTAGTGGGGTTTGTGGATGAGCAGTATACTGCGCATTTACATGTTTAATTATCACAAAAGAACGCGGCAACTGACGAACTCCAATCAGCCAGTCGCATGTCTTTCCGACCAGCAGGCTGGTCATGTGACACACCGAACACCAAGTGTTTCTAAAAATAGATTACAAGGGCTTTCCCAGCAACTGTCAAATCTTCAAACAGGACGTGCGATTTAAGAAATACTTCAATTAATGGAGGAAACCTACAGCAAGCTGAATTCAACACAGAAGATAGTTGTTAAATTGTTTTCAACAACTGGTTACAGAGTGTACGGCTGGTACTGGCTACACAGCCTTGTACACTTGCTTCAACAACTAGGTACAGAGTGTACCCGCTGGTACTGGGTACACAGCCCTGTACACTTGTTTCAACAGTGTACCGGTCGGTACTGCCTACACAGCCTTCTTCAACAACTGCTTACAGAGTGTACCGACTGGTACTGGCTACACAGCCCTGTACACTTGCTTCAACCACTGGTTACAGAGTGTACTGGCTGGTACTGGCTACACAGCCTTCTTCAACAACTACTTACAGAGTGTACCGACTGGTACTGGCTACACAGCTTTGTACACTTGCTTCAACAACTGGTTATAGAGTGTGCCGGCTGATACCAGCTACACAGCCTTGTGCACTTGCTTCAACCTACCGGTTACAAAGTATACTAACAGGGTGCTGGCTACCCAGCCTGCCAGTTTTTTGCCAGTTACAGAGAATTACTGGTTACAGTAAAGTACCGGATATGGAGTCCTGGTACCGGACAGAGTTGCCGAAGGTAAATTTGGTTACAGAGAATTCTTAGACCAGTCATTGGGGTTGGTGATATGACAGTGATATGACAGTGTCCCAAGCTACTGCCAGGCAACCTTCCCTTATCACACCTCTCAAAAAAACCTGTTATCGGTGCTGGACTTGACTGGAGAGATAATAAATTTTGTCATCATGTCCGGCCAGGGGTCAGACATCTCACAAATGACAATTGCTCTGTAAATGCTGCACCTTGCAGGCTGCTGGCCCGGGGCGAAGAGTCTATTAATGTGAAAAGTTGTGTCAGCCCCACCAGACCACAATAAGAACAGAGAGACTGTTAATCTGGATCATTGTCACCAGACCGGACCAGTGTCCGGAGGGACAGAAAATGTTTGTCAGAATACCCAAATGTCCCAAATGTGGCACACAATCTGCCTATAAGCCCTTTTTGGGAACTTAGGAAGCCTTGGGGACTGGACCCTAGGTAGTACAAATGTTGAAGGAGGGACACCTACGTCCATATACCTATACAAGAACAATCCAGGAAATGCCTGAGATTTCACATCCAAGGTCGGGCATACCAGTTCAAGGCCTTGCCATTCGGTTTGTCCACAGCACCTTTGGAGTTCACCGTGATACCAAAGCAGGTGAAATTGATGGCCATACACAAGGATTTAAGAAGCCACCAGTACCTAGATGACTGGTTGGTGAGAGCCAGCTCCCACCAGGCTTGTCTCCAACATTCACAGGACCTAGTAAATAATGTGTCAGCAACTAGGTTGGCTGGTGAACTTAGAGAAATCAGAGCTGGAGCCCAAACAAGACTTCGATTTTGTAGGCTACCAGTTCGACTTCAGGTCTGATCGGTTCCGACCGACTCTGGACTGGTGACAGAACCTTCAAGAGACTGTTAAAAGTGCTATCCCTACCGGCTTGCCCGGTCCGGGAATTCATGTCCTTGATAGGTTACTAACATCTACAGAAAAGCATGTTAATCTAGGCAGACTTCATATGAGACCCATACAGTGGCATCTCAAAAACAACTGGAGGGTATCCAGAATCACTGCAAAAGGTGATCCAAGTCCCCAGGTCCCTGCACCCCCATTTACAATGGCGGCTGAAGGAAGACAATGCACTTACAGGCCAACCATTACACCCAATAAAACATGCTCTGCAAATATTTACAGACGCATCAATAGAAGGGTGGGGCGCTCACTTAGATGAGCACTTGGCAAGAGCAACCTGGTCCCCTCCGGGAAGCCAGTTGTATATAAACTATCTAGAACTTAAAGCAGCCTTTCTGGCTTTAAAAGAGTTCCACGACCTTTGCTCAACAAGATAGTACTTGTAGCAACTGACAACACCACAGTAGTGTCATACATAAAGGAAGGAGGAATGAGGTCGGGCCCACTTTGTGCCCTACTATGGAGAATCTTGACCTGGTGTACCAGGAAACAAGTGACTCTAAAGCACGACACATTCCAGGCCAGCCTAATATGGTAGCAGACAGGCTGTCCAGGCTAGGCCAGACCATCCCAACAGTGGTTTCTCCTTCCAGAGGTCTTCCACTCTATGCAGTAGGTGGCACCGGCCCAAAATAAACTTATTTGCCACGAGGTTCAACAACAAGTCGCCTCTGTTTTGTGTCACCGGTACCGGATCCCCTGGCCACAGCAGTGGATGTGCTCAGTCGGCCATGGTAGGATCTAAAAGCATACACCTTCTCACCATCAGCCATATTGGGCAAAGTGGTGGAGAAGTTGCAAGACTCCCCATGTAAGAGAATCATTCTGATTGCTCCGGGGTGGCCCAATATGCCTTGGTTTTGGGATCTAGTGGCCATGTCCAGCCACATCCCACTGAGCCTGCCCAATCTGTCCAGCCTGTTCACAGCCATTCGATCAGATCCCTCACAGAAATCTGACAAATCTTAATCTCCATGCAGGGCTCCTAGAGCCTCAGCAATCGAGGAACAGGACTTGTCTGAGGCAGTGGCAGCAAGAATTGAGGCTCCTCAAAGGGGGGTCAATCAGATCAGTCTATGAGGCAAATGGGTCATTTTTTACCAAGTGATGTATCATTCATCAGGTGGACTTCGGGCACCACCTGTTAAGTCAGTTGTTTACTTCCTTAGGTACCTGTTTCAGGACAGGAAGTTGCAGCCCAGTACCATTGATGGTTACAGGTCAGCCATTGCTGATAGTCTAGAATTTGCCCATCAATGTTAGTAAGGATGAAAATCTCACTCGTCTCCTGGATAGCTTCCACTGAGACAGACCCAAAGGCCGGAGGGGAACCCCCTCCTGGAACCTCTCCCTGGTTTTTGCACCAGCTGACAAGGTTCATTTTCAACCAATTAAAGGCCTCCTTGAAGCATTTGACCTTCAAGGCAGTTTTCCTCTTGGCCCTGGGTTCGGGCAAGCGTAGAAGTGAGATACATGCTTGGCAAACAGCCCAGCACCATTGATGGTTATAGGTCACCCATTGTTGATAAACTGGAAATTCACCCTTCAACATCAGTAAGGACGAAAATCTCGCTCGTCTCCTGGATAGTTTCCTCAGAGACAGACCCAGAGGCAGGAGTGGCATACCCTCCTGGAACTTCTTACTGGCCGTGCACCAGCTAAGAATCCATTTGATCCAATCAAGGAGGCCCCCTTGAAGCATTTGACCTTCAAGACGGTATTCCTCTTGGCCCTTGGGTCGGGCAAGTGCAAAAGTGAGATTCATGCCTGGCAAAACTGATATATTGGACACCAATCCGATTGGTCAAAGGTGTCCCTGTATCCATCACCCAGCTTTCTATCCTAGAATCAGCTGGCCATAGAGTGTCCAGTGTGGCCCCTGGGGTTTTAACAGCCCTGGCCCCGACTCTGGATAGATCCCTCAAGTCTGACAGGTCCCTCTGTCTGGTCAGAGCATTGTGCTACTATTTGGACAGGACCTCAGACATCAGGCAGAATAAGGAGGTGGTTTTTGTCTCCTTTAAGAAAGGTTTCAACAAAGACATCTCACCTGCCACTATCTCCTCTTGGATCAAGCAGACTGTGATCCTATGTTATGAGCTCTCTGACCAGGAGTCACACTTTTAACATCAGGTTAAAGCCCATGATGTCAGGGCCTTGGCTGCTTCTAAGGTCTTCCAGTCGGGAGTCTCCTTAGATCCAATCTTGTCAGCCCACCACTGAAGTCACAATACCTTCACACAGTTCTATATGAAGGTTGGGGCTTGGGCTGATTCGGAGCTTTACCAATTGGGCTAGGTAGTGGCTGCTCAGCAGACCCACAAGTGGCCCTCAGATTGAGGAGATTTGTATATGTGCATAACAGTTGTTCATTTACATAAGAATTAAGTGTGGCGTGCTTCCTTCGGGAGGTTTATTTGCATTCTGGGACTGAACTCATCCCTCTCTTCCCCTACCTCAGAGCAGGTCTGCAAAAAAAAGGGGGGGGGCGACGGCGGTATAGCCCCGGGTAACCGGCTGCTGGCAACCGACCATGGCCTTGCAGGGTTTCCTGACCTTAAAGTCAACCCAGGCCTGGACCTATAGGTCTTCTGACGAAGTCAGCCTAGACCGTAGGTTTAAAATTTGCTATTACTTGTGAGTTCACATAAGTCCCTAGTAACTTACCCGCCGACCAAGCGGTAGTTATTCAGTAATTGTCCATTGGATAGGATGTATTATCGCAATAAAATTGCAAATTTAATAAGTAAATTAAATTTTTATAAGTTAATACCCTATCCAATGGACACACAAGACCCTCCCACCGACCCGCTATCAGCTTACTAGGGGTCTAATAGGTTTAGACAACAAAAAAGATGCTATGACGTCAGGTTGTCTAGACAGGAAGGAAGTACGAGGCGCCATCTGGGGAGTGCACAGTACTATGGACCGGCCAGCTAGTGGCAACACAGGACGTCTTTTTCTGGCGTTTGGCGGGCCGGTCTGCGCCGACCGGATAAGCAATTGTCCATTGGATAGGGTATTAACTTATAAAAATTTAATTTACTTATTAAATTTGCAAATTAATGGTATTAATGGTATGATGTATTTACTTGTAACATTTTCTCCTACTTGTAGTCAATGCCCCTGTAAGATGATAATACATGTACTTTCATAGGGCACTGAAAATAAAAGCTATTGATGTATGACATTTGTGCTTCATGGTATTATGTATGAGGACATTATGGAACTCAGTAACACACTATGAGGCTCAGCCACTGTAACTGTCTGTAATCTCCTCAATCCCAATCAAGGTTAAATACTGTTTAGTTGGGGGTATGGTCATTAACATCACCCATATTTTGCACCCGTACTGTGTTTAAGATTCTGACCAAACCTTGATAAGGAATTTTAGCCATTTTACTACCCTTGCCCTCCAGAGGCATCTGATGTTCATTTTAGCATTCAGAAAATAAAATCTTATGTTTTGCTGTGCACGTGCAACACCATTAGAGATATTATGAGAGAAAAAACATCACCTATACCTCTTAAGTTTATAATCTGGGTCAGTGTCTTGTGTCACAATGTGTAGACATCAAGAATCAGACAGATGTCACACTTTAAAGACATCAGGTGACAACTGCCCAATCCTTTTTGTTTTCACACATACTTCATCTTCGGAATGGACAAATTCTTTAACAGTAAAACCTTCACACTAGTGTTTTGTAATAGAAATAATAGTAACAATAAGATGTTTTAATTTTCTTTGGTTTCCTTTTGTTAAATCCTGTTTTAGCACTTGCTAATTAAAATTCTTGGTGATAAGAATTCTCTTCATGACATTATGTCTGATTTGAGTTTAGCAACTTAAACCATCTGTAAACTCCTCAGCCACCATCTGTCCTCTGATAAGGTTGACTACTGCTCTGATCATACCATCCGTATTGACATCACCTATGTATTGCTGGAGTCTTCAATTCTTGGCAGTCCATTTCCAGTCTTTCTACTCATGTTACAATGTGTAAACATCAAGCATCAGACAGACGTCACACTTTAAAGACACCAGGTGACAACTGCCCAATCCTTTTTGTTCTCACACGTACTTCATGTGCAGAATTGAAAAATGTCAGAATTATTAACAGTAAAACCTTCACATGGTCAGTGTTTTAATGCTTTCATATGTTGGCTGTTTCACAATTTAGACTTTGAGGAATTTACCTTGAGCTCATCCAGTAACAGCATTTGGTTCAGACATAACAATATATCTCCATATATATCTTCATATGTCTTTCAGCCATATGACCACCATTTCAAATCAAGCAGCATGAAGCTTAGATCTGATGTGGAAATTTAATAAGAATTTTTCATTGGTTCAAAATAAAATAATGAGATTCCTGGGCAATGATTTCCAAATACTGTGTCAAAGTTTTGTATGCCTGTCTCTGTATGTCAATCTAGGTATTTCTTCCTCCACTGTTTGGACATAATAAGTAAACTGCACTCATTTGGCATAATTATATACACAGGCTTATATTGCTTGAGACATTCAAATCACCTATTACAATAATACTATCTGTATCCTATGTTAATAGTGTTGTATAGAGGCATTCAATTTGAGTAGCGATAGAATAAAGTTCATCAGGGGTGAAGATGTTTTACATTTGGATAAATCACAAAGAATTATTAAACTCGTTCAGAAAGGCTTGAAGAAATCCTATTTACATGTTTTGTCTTAGCCACATGTAAATGGAAAGCTAATCATATAGTCCACGATCAGAAACATGTTTTGATAAGTATTAGTTCTGAAATTGGTTAAAAGGGATTCAATAAGTTGATATAGTTATCATATACATATATTACTTACCGTATAGTGTATAATAAATGACTCGTTAGGTTTTTTACCCTCCCACCTGCCACATTCTTAATTCCCAGGCTGATCTGGTAACAGAGTTGGTAATAGCTTGCAGGCACCTGATGGTTTTCGGTGCAGAATGTTAACCAACTAGTATGCTCTCCTTTCCTCCATCCTCTCAACTACTCATCCTGATAAGACCTTGAAAGCAATGTTTAACACAGAAGAGTCAGTCGAAAGCTCCAAATACCATCTCTTATAAGACACTTGTGTATAGCCTTGTAACAATCGTGTGTCAGTGTATGAATTTTGGTATTCTATATGAAGGATTTTAACCTTCATTACTTTTAAATCTCGTGTTCTGAAAATACACAACTAATAGCTTTGTTAGTACAGTGGATTTGCACTGCCTGTACAATAAACATAAATTTAAAAGTTTAAGTGTATTGTATTACTGTCAAGTTTTTAATAGCAAGAGTGTCTTTTCAATGGCATATGGTAGACACATGACCACTTTTTTACTTTATGCTAATACCTCATGAATATCTAGTGTTTTGACGATGATTACTCAGTATAATTGGTGAATAGAAATATGATTAATACACTCTAGTCCATGTGTGTATAGTCTTATAAATAATGCATATTACTACATTTCTTTCACAGAGGTGCATAATCCATGAATATACATATCTATTGAGACTTGCTTTATAATAGGATAATATAATATTTATAAGATCATTTAGTTTTTTCATTAGTGAGTATAAGTATATGCACAATGGTATGATTGAGGAGGGGATTAAGGTTGTTGTATAGACATTTATAATCTGTACTTATCTAAATAGTTTGATAGATTTTAGTGGCCTGCTCTGTGTATATAAAGGGTGATGAGATGGTCAATTCACCAGTCAACTTCAGCAGTTGCTTGATAGTTTTAAGCATTTGATAGAGTAGAGTGTTGGATACACATTTGATAGAATCTCGTGAGGTTTTATTTAGAGAGCTTGAATTTTGTTAGAGATTAGTTCATTGGCTGCTCTGAAGATGTTGATGTGGCTTCTTTTAGTGACAAATTTGGAAGAAGAATTAGGTGAGTTTGACAAAACAATCTGGTAAGCTAGTACATAAACAAACAAGGTTTCAAAGTTTTGGGCTTTAATATTTCTATGAAATTTTAAAAACTAGAGTGGTATTTTTATTTTTGCATTTAGCTGCCAATCTGTTGAGCATCCTTTTGTCAGAATATTTACAGAATCAAACACTTCTTTCTGGACAATATCGTGATTTATGAAGCCCGAGGGCAAGTGATATTGCCCGATGGTCAATTGGTAAGATCTCTTGGCCAAGAAAGAAGTGTTTCATTCTGTTTACTGCAAGGATTTTGAGCTTGTCAAGACAAAAAGGGTATAGGAATGATATTATTTTATCCAAAACTGGCAATATAACATCATATTGCTCACAAATACTGCAATCTGATTGGCTGAAACTCACATGAGGTATAATAAAAGATATTAGAAAAGGCTGTATCAGGAGATGTGGCCATATGGCAGGGCAATAATATGGTTTAAGGGCTATGACTTAAAATACATATTTTGACCTTCCCATGAAACAGTTTTACAAATTACAAGAAAAAGATGGTGTGGTTATTACAACTTCATCAACATTGCATTGAACCTGGGGATGTAAACATCTCCAGCACTTGTTATAGAATGTAACCAGGGGTATGTGTTAATGTGAAGTACTAGGGGCCACGGTGGCAGAGTAGTAACACTCTCGCCTCCCACCTCTGAGGCCGGGGTTCGATCCCTGGCACGGCCTCAAGTGGGAAAGCTGGTAGTTGCTTGCCGTTGGTCGGTAGTTTACAGTACAGAACCCTAACGAACTGTATGTACTGGTTTCCTCTGCCCTTCCAACTACCCGTCGTGATATGACCTGTACAGTGTTGAAAGCGACGTAAAACCCCAAATAAATAAATAAATAGTGTGAAGTACCAGAAAAAAGAGTTACAGTAACATAGGCTTTTCTTGATACATATTAATATGGTTGTAACTATACTTTTACACACACAGATGGAGTAAAATAAAAAATAAATTATTTAGAATATTAAATACATTTCAAAGAAAAGTGGTCAACACCTTCAAATGGTAATTGTGGAGACATTATTTGATAACATATACTGCGATTTAGGTCAGAGAACTTTAGTTTTTTTTTATAGTTTGATTGTCCTCAACACTGTTGCTGCTGAGGGTTTGTCATGTCCAAACTATTCCTTTGAATTCAAGAGATAGGACAAAGTCTGATTTGCATAATGATGATTAAATACAAATTAGAACTTTAAAATCACCAACAGTCTCGACATATTCGAGCAAAATGATGAATGAAATCAAACAAACCATCTGTCATACTCTGTGGTTAATTAAAAATTTGAAAAAATTCCACATTTTAAAAATTTTATGGTGTTCTATGGTATTAGGTTACAATGCTTACCAATGTAATAAAAGAGGGACAGTTCTCCAGAATAATGATAATATGTATAGTAGACGAGGTTTTGTTATACATGGATTGGTGAAAAATTCAGACACTTAATTTTTTAAAGTTGGTTATTCAATTCCATTATTTAGAACAATATGAAGATGACTTTGTAGACATCTCTATGTTCTCTGTAGGTACAAATGTGAATGTAATAATGGGTCCTGTTTCCAGCTACCAGTTTGTTTTTTGAGATTAAATAATACATGTGTGGGTTATACGCTTCAGAGTAATACAATCCCATATGATGAGCTCAGGTACAAACCATGTTTAAACCAAAGAAATTAAAAATCGGTCCTGAAATAAGGAAATTCAATTAATTATAAGTGATGTCCTCTGTTATGTACTGACAATACCTAGAGATGCAATAAAAGAATTCTGTATAATGGAACTCATTTTATATCAGCTTGTATCGGTGTTGGTGGTGTTGTGAATAACTATAGTATGTACAGCCGTATACAGTGAGTCGGACATGGCAGTCCTGTTGGACACAAAAAGAAACTGTCACAGATGTATTTTTATTGAATAATAATGTTGAAATGAAGTGAAGACATATACAACAAAAATGCAAAACACAAGAAGTATGTATGTGTTCAGATAAATTTTGATGTTTTTAAAGGGAAATCCTCGACAATTTACATTGGTGTCTGACAGGACTGTCCTGTCTGATTCACCATCCACGGGTGTAATAGGAGTTCTTACTTTATTATTGAACTGGATGGTAGTGTCATTGGTGCTGAGTATAGGCTCTTAACAATCTTGTCACTGTTTTCCATCTGTGTAATTCAGGTACAAGTGTGAGTGTAACAATGGCTGGGCAGGAGATGGATTTCTCTGTGGCATCGATCCCGACCAAGATGGCGTTTCCTCTGAGGGTGTGTCCTGCACAGAGTGGGGTTGTCGCAGAGACAACTGTCCTGATATCTCCAACAGCGGACAGGAAGATAATGACAATGACAAACTGGGAGACGTCTGTGATCCAGATGACGATCAAGATACAATATATGATTTTATGGTATGGTGAATGGTCTCTATATTTTTAAAAGAATTTTTTATGGTAATTGTTTTCAGTATGTCTATAGAGTTGGCTTGTGGCTGCAGTTTTTGTATATATATGTCTTTTCTGCTTTATTATTTTGAATGGGACACAAATTTCAATACCGAGAAACATGAAATATCTGAAAATTAACACTGTCAGGTTTAGTCTTTGACACATTTGGAAATGAACACTGTAAGCTGAATAGGCATGGTTGTTTTGGGAAAGCTTATTTTGTAAGCAAAGGGTGTGTTATTTGGTGAAATATTTGAAATTTGTTGGTTTACAGTGTAAACAACAGGCTTGATGAGTTGGAATATTTGAAATAAGCTTGTACATACTGTGAGCAACAGGTACGTTGCTTTTGGAGTATTTAAAATAAGCTTGCTTACAGTGTAAGCAAAGAGGCCATGTTATTTTTCGAATATATTTGAAATAAGCTTGCTTATAGTGTAAGCAACAGACCTGTGATTTATTGGTGTATTTGAAATAAGCTTGTTTCTACTCTTATAGTGATCATGCTACTAAGCCTTGCTTATTGAATATTCCCAAGAACCTCAATTGTTATGATCCCTGAATAAGAAAGAGGGCTTCTGTTTCCAGGACAACTGTCCCATGACGTGGAACATTGGTCAGTGGGATGCAGATAGTGACTATGTAGGGGATGCCTGTGACAACTGTCCCAATGACGCAAACACCGACCAACAAGATGTCGACAATGATGGAATTGGAGATGCTTGTGATTCAGACTCGGACTCCGACGGATTGCCTGACACCTCAGATAACTGTCCTCTGGTGGCTAACAGTGGTAAGAGAAAAGGCTTAAAATCAACAGCAGAATTCCTATTCAAATATTTGGTCATTCTATTTATAGAACGGTTGAATATCTAGTACATTTTTAAGTTTGTTCTGTTTATTCTTATATTTTGGTGAGAAGGAAACATCAACTCAATTATTCTAAAGATTATCGTTTGAATTCAGTGAGTTTGTGGGTTTGGTATTTACCAAACAATGAAATTTAAATTTTGTTAATTTTATTCTGTTGATAAAATTTCCATTTTTCTTACATTCCAATAAGTTTGTAATATATTACTAAGAATAAAAGGGAGCAAAAACTCCTAAAGATGTAAATGAATGTAATGAATAATGAAAGTATAAATAGTATGCATTGAGAAAAATACAATACATATGTATTAAACCATATTTAAGAAAGACATAAATATTTATATAAAAAAATGAGAAAAAGAATGTTTAATATAAACTCAATTCATAAAGTCATAAGACGTCAAAAGAATTGCAACCATAATGCCTCAATTGTATCACAAAGCATGGGAGTGGATTCATTAAGACTTCAATGGATGTTCATTATAATGCATTTACTGATCATATAAATATATGAAATCTCTTAATGTTCATGTTCATTTGTATCTTGATATATTTTATGAAAAATCTGTTTCATATAAAAGTTGGTAAAATGTTATTTTGAGTGAGTCAGGGATCAGGATTTATCAGTATGGACCTAACTCTGGAGTTATTAAATCCTGACTAAGATATGCTGTGTATATAACAAAAAAACACTGTTTATATAGGTCTACATGCAAATAAAATGGACAAAAGCCAAAAAAAAAAACAATATGCATTATTTAAATAGTCTGGAGAAGGAGTTACTTCAAAGTAACTGAGTTATTTAAAATGAGTTATTTTACATTAAGTTATTTTAGAATGAGTTATTTCACAGTGACTTATACAAGGGACAGTTATTTCACAATGGGTTATTTCAAAGGATTAGGCAGTTGTCCATGAGAGAACACACAATGGTTACTGTGTGATCCTTTACTGTAACTCACTGACAATAGATCTCCCTGGTCTACATGACACAGACGGACTGGTCCTGGTACTGGTTGATGTTTTACTAAAAGGAATGATCATAACTTTTATTTACAAAATCCACCTTAAAAGTCGTACATGGTTGCTTCAAAGAAAACATCCAATTATACAAAAATGAGACAAAAATATTAAATCTCAAAAGAATATGACAATTGTAACTGTTGTTGCGATTTTGTATTAATAGTTAATGAAACAATTCAATGTGCAGAAACCTATATGAATAATTTCATCAATAATCTTAACTATTCTTGTAACAATTTGTTCAATAGCATACTTTGTGCTGGATGTTGCAATTATGTATGCTGCTCGCAGTGAAAAGGATTGCGCAGTTGTCAAGGGTGACACGGCATTGACCACTGTTCAGTTCTTGACACTGAAACAGCCGGCCATATGTGACCAACATCTAATTCTCAATGTTGTTTTAAAACTTAAACTGAAAGGGGCTGTCTTGGAAGATGTTAAAACTAAACTGAAGAGGTCAGTCTTGGAAGATTTAAGGAGTAATGATATCTTGTGTTGCATGTAAGAAAACTCAAGAAGAGTCAAATTTGTAGTCTCTTCCTTTTTCTGGACTGAAGATATTAGAATACCTACAAGTCATCAAAATGTGGTTTGTATTTTTTTTTTTTTTTTGGTTCGAGAACAGAATTTCCTTCATGTTTGCAATTTTAAGCTGTTATAGAAATTGTAAAAATATACTCTTAAGAAACACTGAGAAGGTGATATTGCCTTATGGTTTTACTATGTCGATTTGATGATGAAACAAGGCTGAATGGGGTTTCAGTCTACTAGTGCAATCTGCAAGGCCATCAGAAACACGAGAAGTGCACTGAAGTGGTCACCCGTCCAAGTGCTAACGTAGCCCACTACTGCTTAACTTCAGTGAAGAGACAGGTACTCCTCACACTATGCCATAATTCATAAAAGTCCAGAGACAAAAACAGAAAAAAAGAAAATAAATTATTCTCTAAAAGTGCGAGCCTTGCTAGAGTTCATGCTTAAAAACGACATTGTATTCATGGTGATCAAATCCTGGAATTAAAAGTCGAATATTTGAACCAAATGCTGTAACTTGATGAGCTAAAGGAAAATTCCTGGAAATTGTAAAGACAGAACCAATCTATGAGAACAATACAATTATACTGAACTAGCATGAGCACTGGTGTGAAGGTTTTATTGTTAAACATTTTGACATTCCTCAATTCTGCAGATGAAGTTTGTGTAAAAACAAAAAGGATTGGGCAGTTGTCACCTGGAGTTTTTAAAGTGTGACGTCTGTCTGATTCTTGATGTGTGCACATTGAGACATGACTAGAAAGATAGTAGATGGACCATCTAGAATTGTACACTGAACTGGCATAGTGATGTTAACCCACATGCCATGAACAGAGTAGTTTTCAACCTTATCAGAGGAAAGTTTGGGGCAGAGGAGTTTACAGTTAGTTTAGTTTGTTAAAACTCACATGACACATGGACCTTATGTTCCATTGTGCCCTCATATATAATGCCATACAGCATAACAAAAGTGAGCCAAAGAAAATTAATGCTAGATTTTAGACCTTCTCTGAAAATGGATTGTTGAATCCTTACGTAAATATGTGTAAAGTGTATTTGGGGGCTGTTTGGTTATTTAACTCACTGCTTTATGCTGTGGGTTGTATGTTCTGGAGAAAACAAACTCATCAATTTCATCAGTTACCCTTTGTATGCCAACATAAGGCATGATCTCTTAGAATCCCTTCACTTTATACAAGGCCAAATAACAATAAATGCCAATTTACTCTTATATGGAAGCAGAAATTTAAAATATGATCAAAATAAAGTTATTTTTAATGCAGCCCACAGATTTATTGCTCAAAGCAAGCAGTTTTAATTGTGCAAGGTATTCATGATGTGATAGTGCAGTCTCATTTCATTTATCATTGTAAATAAATCCCATTGTGCAAGAAGGCTTGATATAATTGTTAAATCAATTTTTGCCTAATTGTGAATAAAATATGTTTAAACAAAAACTCTGATATGGTTTCAGAAGATGATAATGGATTGTTTGATTAATTAACATGCTTTGCTACGTTGTCCAGACTTGACAGTGATAGTGGTTCGGTGGATGCTACTTGTCATAACTGATCAGGGTGTATGGTTAGATTTCAATGTACTGCGTACATTTTAGAGAGCAGACAGTGAGGCAGTTTCAGAGGATGATAACTGATTAACACTCTGTACTTTTCAGACCAGGCAGATGCTGATGGGGATTCAGTAGGTGATGCCTGCGATAACTGCGTGAATCTCGCAAACAGTGCCCAGACTGATACTAATGAAAATGACATAGGCGACGCTTGTGAAGATGGAGACACGTAAGTAGTCTCAGGTTTTACATGGAGAAATTTACTGTCATGTAATCTAATAAGACTACTTTTATAGAACTTACAGAGATTTGAAGTTGTGTAAACGATTGTAAACCTGAAACCTATTTGCCAACCGAAAGAGACTGATCCGTAATATTCCATTTTCCTGTAATCAAAACCAGTTTCCTCACATATTCATTATCTTAACATAAGTTTACCAAAATATTCAAATATAAAATATATTTCACAGTATTTTGTAATAGTCTAGCAATCTATTGTACATTTTTTCCTCAAAAGTCTTCAAAAAGCACTTCGTGGTTCATATTTATATGAGAGTTATAGCTCATGTATGCATCTGAAAACTTATACCATGGGGTCTACTAGATTAAACCCACCCATTTTTCATAGAATTTCTACTTTTGGTTACCCAGTTCTAAAATTTGAATTCAACCACAGCAGTAATTTTAAACAAAACAAAATCATTGTTCAAAGAGTCATATTGCCAAGAGACGCGTCTCAGATACTAGACAACTCAAAGAGAACAGACACTGCCAGAGGGAGTACAGACGCCACACCTGGCGATCCAGAACAAGAATATTGCCGCAAAATCCATAAAACAATTCTGCCGCCCCATTACAAGTCTGGATCATCTTCAAGGAGGATTGAGTCAGGGACAGATCCCTCTTTGTGTGAAACATTTCCATGAAAGCATTTCACATATAGGGGGTAAAGTTATTTGATATGGAAGAGCTGCTTTGAATAAATAAGTTTTAAGCTTTTCTCTGAAGTGGTGAATGAATAAAATTTGTAAAATTTCACTGAAGTATTTTGTATGAAGTTCAGCTATTATTTTTTTTAGCTTACTGGCCAACGGCCGTAAGCTAATGGCATGGCCTGGCGTCGTCTTCGTTGTTGTTGTTGTTGTTGTTGTTGTTGTGGTTGTTGTCGGCGTCGTCAACAGTTTTTTTTCCAGCCTCTTCTCCTCAGAAACTACTGCACCGATTTCTTTGAAATTTGATATGGAGCTTCCTTGGGTGGAGGACTATCATTTTTCCTCATTGCATGTTTTTCCACCAATCAGAAAAGTCACATGACCAAAAACATGTTTTTCAAAAGGGTGTGCTTGTCTGGATGATAACTTAAAAAGCGCTTCACCTATTCACATGAAATTTTGCAAGTAGGTTCGTTATATACATGTCTGGAAATCAATAACTTTTCGAAACGATCCAATACAAAATGGCCGACTTATTAATGATTTACTAAATGTCACGATTTTTCTTAACGTTGAAAAAACAAAAACGCGTTTATCTCAGAAACGGTGCTAGATAGAGCGATTTCGTCGAAATTTTCGACCCACAGGGTATAAGAGGAGTGTAATATTGGCAATTTTCAAAAAAATTTCCCCTCCCCAAAAATGGCGGCCATTTTGAATTTTCGAATTTTCGCTAAAAATGGAAAAACACAAAAATGCTTCTATCTCCTTAACCGCGCGAGATAGAGCAATTTCGTCGAAATTTTCGACCCCCAGGGTATAAGAGGAATGTACTATTGGCAATTTTCAAAAAATTTTCCCCTCTGCAAAAATGGCGGCCATTTTGAATTTTCGCCAAAAATGGAAAAACACAAAATTGCTTCTATCTCCTTAACCGTGCGAGATAGAGCGATTTCGTCGAAATTTTCGACCCGCAGGGTATAAGAGAAATGTAGTATTGTTAATTTTCAAAAAATTTTCCCCTCCCCAAAAATGGCGGCCATTTTGAATTTTTGAATTTTCGCCAAAAATGGAAAAACACAAAATTGCTTGTATCTCCTTAACCGTGCGAGATACAGCCATTTCGTCGAAATTTTCGACCCCGAGGGTATAAGAGAAGTGCACTATTGGCAATTTTCAAAAAATTTTCCCCTCCCCAAAAATGGCGGCCATTTTGAATTTTCGCCAAAAATGGAAAAACACAAAATTGCTTCTATCTCCTTAACCGTGCGAGATAGAGCAATTTCGTCGAAATTTTCGACCCACAGGGTATAAGAGGAGTGTACTATTGGCAATTTTCAAAAAATTTTCCCCTCCGCAAAAATGGCGACCATTTTGAATTTTCGCCAAAAATGGAAAAACACAAAATTGCTTCTATCTCCTTAACCGTGCGAGATAAAGCGATTTCTTCGAAATTTTCGACCTGCAGGGTATAAAAGGAATGTAGTATTGTTAATTTTCAAAAAATTTTCCCCTCCCCAAAAATGGCGGCCATTTTGAATTTTCGCCAAAAATGGAAAAACACAAAATTGCTTCTATCTCCTTAACCGTGCCAGATAGAGCGATTTCGTCGAAATTTTCGACCCACAGGGTATAAGAGGACTGTATTATTGTTAATTTTCAAAAAATTTTCCCCTCCCCAAAAATGGCGGCCATTTTGAATTTTCGAATTTTCGCCAAAAATGGAAAAACACAAAATTGCTTCTATCTCCTTAACCGTGCGAGATAGAGCGATTTCGTAGAAATTTTCGACCCACAGGGTATAAGAGGAGTGTACTATTGGCAATTTTCAAAAAAATTTCCCCTCCCCAAAAATGGCGGCCATTTTGAATTTTCGAATTTTCGCCAAAAATGGAAAAACACAAAATTGCTTCTATCTCCTTAACCGTGCGAGATAGAGCAATTTCGTTGAAATTTTCGACCCACAGAGTTTAAGAGGAATGTAGTATTGTTAATTTTCAAAAAAATTTCCCCTCCCCAAAAATGGCGGCCATTTTGAATTTTCGAATTTTTGCCAAAAAATGGAAAAACACAAAATTGCCTGTATCTCCTTAACCGTGCGAGATAGAGCGATTTCGTCGAAATTTTCGATCCACAGGGTGTAAGAGGAGTGTACTATTTTGGCAATTTTCAAAAAATTTTCCCCTCCCCAAAAATGGCGGCCATTTTGAATTTTCGAATTTTCGCCAAAAATGGAAAAACACAAAATTGCTTCTATCTCCTTAACCGTGCGAGATAGAGCAATTTCGTCGAAATTTTCGACCCACAGGGTATAAGAGGAATGTACTATTGGCAATTTTCAAAAAATTTTCTCCTCCCCAAAAATGGCGGCCATTTTGAATTTTCGCCAAAAATGAAAAAACACAAAATTGCTTCTATCTCCTTAACCGTGCGAGATAGAGCGATTTCGTCGAAATTTTCGACCCACAGGGTATAAGAGGAATGTAGTATTGTTAATTTTCAAAAAAATTTTCCCCTCCCCAAAAATGGCGGCCATTTTGAATTTTCGAATTTTCGCCGAAAATGGAAAAACACAAAATTGCTTGTATCTCCTTAACCGTGCGAGATAGAGCCATTTCGTCGAAATTTTCGACCCACAGGGTATAAGAGGAATGTACTATTGTTAATTTTCATTTAAAATAAATTGCAAATCCCCATATTCCCAGATAGCATTCCGCCGTCGGACCGACGTTGGCTATTGGTCGCATGGTCGGCAGATTTTGCCGACGTTGGGCCGACGTTGGCTTGCCAACCAACACTCTGGTTAGATGTCTCTATATTTTGCCGACGTTGGGCCAACGTTGGGCCGACGTTGGCTTGCCAACCAACACTCAGGTTAGATGTCTATATTTTGCCAACGTTGGGCCAACGTTGGGCCAACGGCGGATTTTTATTCAAGATGGTGGCAAGCAATAATAGGGGATTTGGGGTAACTTAGAAAAAAATATTTATTATGGGATGTCTAAAAATCATATTTCAGTGAGCCCACAAATTTTAACTAACCATTTAACAATTTTACACATAAAAATAATATTCTCATTAAAAATTCACACTTCAAAAGTTATCAATGAACATCATCTGATTGGCTGATGCTATACATAGAATATAATTTTCACCGGTGGCTTGCCGACGTTGGGCCAACGTTGGCCCGACGGTCAAAAAGCCGTTGGCCCAACGTCGGCAGCCAACGTCGGACCGACAGATGTGCCGACGTTGGGCCAACGTCGGTCTGACGGTGGAATGCTATCTGGGTTGTTATATCACGTAAATACTGCTTTTGTATTATAACACTAAAAATTGGGGATTTTTTTTTCTTGTATCGAGTGTATGATTCAGACCTTTCTTTAAATTTGGTCACTTTATCCATTGGTCAGTCCCAATATCAATTTTATAAGGATGTTTCCATTAGTTTTTGGATAATCACAAACAATGACAGACAAAGGAACACATGAAAAACATTAGAGTAAGAAATCTAAAATTCGCCAGGAATCTAAAATTCGCCACCTCTAAAACCTTAGTTAATTTTATGAAGAAAATGATGTTTTTGTCTAGAAATTGGTATTTTTCAGTTCAAAAAGCCTTAATTTACTATACAGTCAACAAATCTCTCCACAATTCATTTATTTTATTAGTATTTTGACATGTGGCGAATTTCAGATATGTGGCGAATTTTAGATTTCTTACTCTACCACTTGAGTACTTATTAAACCATTAAGTATGAAACTATTTGGAGAACATCATTGGGGAATGAATGCTTCTTTTCTGGGTTAGATTTCAACAGTTTTGTACATATTCTCATAAAATCAGCCTCATATGACTTATTTTTTGTTGCTTTTACAAGAAGATTATGCAAATTTTGCTACATTTCTGCAAAAAAAAAAGAATACTCCTTACAACAAGGAGCAATGATAAGAGTTTATTAGAGTAGCAAACTTACAATTCATTCCAGCATTAAACACAAGAGTCAGAATATTTCAGATCTTCCAGAGAATTACATCCTGAAGTGGCCTGTATTTGCCACAGACTTATTCTTGTAATTAATTTTAGAATAAGACAAATTTTTGGCTGAATTTTTAAGAGTTTTAAAGAAAAGAATACACAATACAGTGTACTGTGTATGAGTAGAACTAATTGTAAGTTAAATTCAGTTGTATGTGGAACAAGTTAAATAGTCCCAACATCAGAAAATGCTGTATTTTTTGTGGATATAAAACTTGTCAAATTAGTTAGCTATATCTTGAACCAAATTTTGTGGATATTGGAGGTTCTAGTTATATAACATGTACACTGTATTTTGTTATTTTAAATTGTCCATTGTGTGTTATTTATTCGTGTTTTGATGTGGATATTCAGATGAATAAGCTTTTATTAAATAAAAAAATATGGAATTTTTTCTAAATGTTTCCATCTTCATACAAGTGGATTTATTTCCTATATTTCTATCACTACCACCAGAATGTAATCTTTCATATTTCTGTACAACATTGTAAACTAGATAGAACAGCTCAGTGCAATGTAAACTACATTGAACAGCTCATTACAATGTAAACTACATGGAACATGTCATGGCAATGTAAACTTACATGGAATAGATTAATACAATGTAAACTACATATAACAGCTCATTGCGATGGGAACTACTTGAAACAGCTCATTATGTATTGAATATTTTGTGTGAAAGAATGTTAATTTTCTAATTTCTGTAATTTATTGATATGAATAAGTTTATTGTTTAAAGAAATGGGCTGGATAATACATTCTGCATATTCTGAAAGATCTAATTCTACTTATTATAATAATAATAATAATAATAGCAATAGAAATATTTTTGAAGCACTGAATTGATGTAAAACCTCCGTTAAAGTGCTGCTATCCAAGAAAGGAATGTCCACATTCAAAGAGATGGATGATAACCAAGATATGTTTACATTTTGCATACAGTGTGTACAATAAAAAGTAAATGCCTCATCCTATATCTGTGTTTTATTGCGTTAATACATCCTATCCAATGGACAATTGCTAAACCGGTCGGCGCAGACCGGCCCGCCAAACGCCAGAAAAAGACGTCCTGTGTTTCCACCGGCTGGCCGGTCCCAGTACTGTGCATTCGCAAGGTGGCGCATGGTATTTACTTCCTGTCTAGACAACATGACGTCATAGCATCTTTTTCGTTTGGCGCGTGTACTGTGCAGACGTGTTTTCAACAATCTCCAGATTTTTTAAAGGAAAGTGTGCACTATGACGGATTTTATACCTTATTTGCAAATAATTTATTGTAAAAGTGTTACCTTCATATCAAGCACGGATATACATCGAGAAATCTGCTGGAAACGCTCCCTAGTTGACTCAATTTAGTGTTGATGATAGGGCAGTAATCTACGAGAATATGAAGGCAGCCATTTTCTAGTTTCCTCCCATTCAACAATGGTGTTGTTAGGGGCAGATCGACAATATTTAGAAATATAATGGATATACTACTTACAAGGTAATTTTTTCCGTGTTTTTTGTTTGAATGTACCTGCTGTGACCTTCCAGCTACAATCACCATAGAAACGTCTTTTCTAGTACTACAAATAGAAATCACGGGAAACTTCAGTCTACGTAGTTTTAACACTGTTAAGAAGGAATTCCCCCAGCAAGATGCATTCTTCATCTTCAGAGCGCACTGGTACCGACTTCTCTGCTGTATAGCATCAGTCACACCAGCCTAGCTCGAGTATTCAGTGTTTCTTCATCAGAAGCAAGAGATGAATTCTTCAGATTTCTTCAGAGCGCACTGGTCCAGACATCTTTGCTTTAATGCATTAGTCGACCGGCAAGCTCGTAGTCAGCCGACCTCACCTAGTATTTACATAGAAGAACTTCATCTTTAATCACTCTCAGTCCCACCCTTGTGGACCCGGCACTTGTGTCGGTAATAAGGGCAGTGGATGGCCAGGAAACTGGTTTGAGTGTACAGCCGGCTGAGAAGAAGAACCGACTCCAGACCGGCCAGGAATTTCATCTACAGAGCGCACTTGTCCAGGCTTCTCTGCTTTAAAAGCATCAGCCTACCGACCATCTCAAAAGAACGCGACCTCTGACGTCATATCCAGTCAGCCAATCGCGTGTCCTTCTGACCCATCACGAAGCAGGTCACGTGTTTTCACCGACCTCAGAGGTCGGAAGTGCGTTCTTTCAGAACTCACGTCTACTGTATTCCAGTCCCTGCCTTGCAGACCCGGCCTGGTTGTCGGTAGTGGGGTTTGGTGGACTGTAAAGTTGCCAGCAAGCATCACACCAAGAACGCGAATACTGACGTCATCCCCAGTTAACCAATCGTGTGTCCTCCGACCAGTCACGAAGCTGGTCACGTGGTTTCACCGACCAGGTCACGAAGTACATCACGTGATTCACCGAACAGGAAGGTCGGAAATGGTCGGAAGATCCGACCAGGTCACGAAGCTGATCGTCATCTCCAATCAGCCAATCACGTTCTCCCTCCGACCAGCAAACTGGTCATGTGACACACCGACCAACACTTGTTTCTAAATATAGATCATAAGGGCTTTCCCAGCAACTGTCAAATCTACAAATAAGACGTGCGTTCAAAAGAAATACTTTATTAATGGCGGAAACCTACAGCCAGCTGATTTCAACACAAGATACTTGCAAGTACATTTACTTCAACAACTGGTTACAGAATGTACCGGCCCACTACCGGCTAAACAGCCTTGTACAGTTACTTCAACAACTGGTTACAGTGCACCGACCGACTACACAGCCTTATACAGTAGCTTTAACAACTGGTTACAGTGTACCGGCAGGGTACCGGCTACACAGCCCTGTACACTTGCTTCCACAACTGTTTTCAGAGTGTACTGACAGGTACCCACTACACAGCCCTATAAACTTGCCTCAATGACTGGTTACAGAGTGTACCGGCTGGTACTGGCTACACAGCCTTGTACACTTGTCTCAACAACAGGTTACAGAGTGTACCGGCTGGTACTGGCTACACAGCCTTGTACACTTGCTTCAACAGCCTTGTACACTTGCTTCAACAACTGATTACAAAGTGTACCGGCTGGTACTGGCTACACAGCCTAGGACACTTGCTTCAACAACTGGTTATAGAGTGTACAGGCTGGTACTGGCTACACAGCCTTGTACACTTGTCTCAACAACAGGTTACAGAGTGTACCGGCTGGTACTGGCTACACAGCCTTGTACACTTGCTTCAACAGCCTTGTACACTTGCTTCAACAACTGATTACAAAGTGTACCGGCTGGTACTGGCTACACAGCCTAGGACACTTGCTTCAACAACTGGTTATAGAGTGTACAGGCTGGTACTGGCTACACAGCCTTGTACACTTGCTTCAACAACTGGTTATAGAGTGTACCGGCTGGTTCTGGCTACACAGCCTTGTACACTTGCTTCAACAACGGGTTACAGAGTGTACCGACTGGTACTGGCTACACAGTCTTGTACACTTGCTTCAACCTACCGGTTACAAGTCTACTAACAGGGTGCTGGTTACACAGCCTTCACCCCAAGTAGTTACATAAAAAAAAAAAAAAAAAAAAAAAAAAAAAAAAAAAATTCATTGGTGACTCCAGCCTCCCAGTTTTTTGCCGGTTACAGAAAATTACTGGTTACAGTAACGTACCAGGTATGGAGTCCTGGTACTGGACAGAGTTGCCTAAGGTAAATTTGGTTACAGAGAATTCCCAAGCGGCCAGGCAACCTTCCCTTATCTCACCTCTTAACAACCTGTTATCGGTGCTGGACTTGACTGGAGAGATAATAAATTTTGTCATGTCCGGCCAGGGGTCAGACATCTCACAAATGACAATTGCTCTGTAAAGGCTGCACCTTGCAGGCTGCTGGCCCGGGGCAAAGAGTCTTTTAATGTGAAAAGTTGTGTCAGCTCCACCAGACCACAATATGAACAGGGAGACTGTTAACTTGGATCGTTGTCACCAGACCGGACCAGTGTCCGGAGGGACAGAAAATGTTTGTTAGAATACCAAATGTCCCAAATGTGGCACACAATCTGCCTGTAGGGCCCAGACTAAGCCCTTTTTGGGAACTTAGGAAGCCTTGGGGGCTGGACCCTAGGTAGTACAATTGTTGAAGGAGGGATGCCTACGTCCATATGCCTATACAAGGTCAATCCAGGAAAGGCCTGAGATTTCACATCCAAGGTCGGGCATACCAGTTCAAGGCCCTGCCATTCGGTTTGTCCACAGCGCCTTTGGAGTTCACCGTGATACCAAAGGAGGTGAAATTGATAGCCATACACAAGGATTTAAGAAACCACCAGTACCTAGACGACTGGTTGGTGAGAGCCAGATCCCTCCAGGTTGTCTCCAACATACACAGGAACTAGTAAATAATGTGTCAGCAACTAGGTTGGCTTGTGAAATCAGAGCTGGAGCCCAAACAAGACTTCAATTTTGTAGGCTACCAGTCCGACCTCAGGTCTGATCCGGTCCGACTGACTCCAGACCGGTGGCAGAACCTTCAAGAGAAAATGCTGAAATTGCTATCCCTACCGGCTTGCCCGGTCCGGGAATTCAGGTCCACTTGGCAAGAGCACTTGCAAGAGCAACCTGGTCCCCTCCGGGAAGCAAGTTGTATATGAACTATCTAGAGCTTAAAGCAGCCTTTCTGGCTTTAAAAGAGTTCCAAGACCTTTGCTCAACAAGATAGTACTTGTAGCAACTGACAACACCACAGTAGTGTCATACATAAAGGAATGAGGAATGAGGTTGGGCCAACTTTGTACCCTTCTATGGAGAATCTTGACCTGGTGTACCAGGAAACAAGTGACTCTAAAGCACGACACATTCCAAGCCGGCCTAATGTGGTATCAGACAGGCTGTCCAGGCTAGGCCAGACCATCCAAACAGTGGTTTCTCTGTCCAGAGGTCTTCCACTCTATGCAGTAGGTGGCACCGGCCCAAATAAACTTATTTGCCACGAGGTTCAACAACAAGTCGCCTCTGTTTTGTGTCACCGGTACCGGATCCCCTGGCCACAGCAGTGGATGTGCTCAGTCGGCCATGGTAGGATCTAAAAGCATACACCTCACCATCAGCCATATTGGGCAAAGGGGTGAAGTTGCAAGACTCCCCATGTAAGAGAATCATTCTGATTGCTCCGGGGTGGCCCAACATGCCTTGGTTTTGGGATCTAGTGGCCATGTCCAGCCACATCCCGCTGAGCCTGCCCAATCTGTCCAGCCTGTTCACAGCCATTCGATCAGATCCCTCACAGAAATCTGACAAATCTTATTCTCCATGCAGGGCTCCTAGAGCCTCAGCAATCGAGGAGCAGGACTTGTCTGAGGCAGTGGCAGCAAGAATTGAGGCTCCTCAAAGGGGGGGTCAATCAGATCAGTCTATGAGGCAAATGGGTCATTTTTACCAAGTGATGTATCATTCATCGGGTGGACTTCGGGCACCACCTGTAAAGTCAGTTGTTTACTTCCTTAGGTACCTGTTTCAGGACAGGAAGTTGCAGCCCAGTACCATTGATGGTTACAGGTCAGCCATTGCTGATGGTCTAGAAATTTGCCCATCATTTTTAGTAAGGATGAAAATCTCACTCGTCTCCTGGATAGCTTCCACTGAGACAGACCCAAAGGCCGGAGGGTAACCCCTTCCTGGAACCTCTCCCTGGTTTTTTGCACCAGCTGACAAGGTTCATTTTGAACCAATTAAAGGCCTCCTTGAAGCATTTGACCTTCAAGGCAGTTTTCCTCTTGGCCCTGGGTTCGGGCAAGCATAGAAGTGAGATACATGCTTGGCAAACAGCCCAACACCATTGATGGTTATAGGTCACTCATTGTTGATAAACTGGAAATTCACCCTTTAACATCAGTAAGGACGGAAATCTCGCTCGTCTCCTGGATAGTTTCCTGAGAGACAGACCCAGAGGCAGGAGTGGCATACCCTCCTGGAACTTCTCACTGGCCGTGCACCAGCTGAGACTCCTTTTGATCCAATCAAGGAGGCCCCCTTGAAGCATTTGGCCTTCAAGACGGTATTCCTCTTGGCCCTTGGGTCGGGCAAGTGCAAAAGTGAGATTCATGCCTGGCAAAACTGATATATTGGACACCAATCCGATTGGTCAAAGGTGTCCCTGTATCCATCACCCAGCTTTCTATACTAGAATCAGCTGGCCATAGAGTGTCCAGTGTGGCCCCTGGGGTTATAACAGCCCTGGCCTCGACTAGGGATAGATCCCTCAAGTCTGACAGGTCCCTCTGTCCGGTCAGAGCATTATGCTACTATTTGGACAGGACCTCAGACATCAGGCAGAATAAGGAGGTGGTTTTTGTCTCCTTTAAGAAAGGGTTCAACAAAGACATCTCACCTGCCACTATCTCCTCTTGGATCAAGCAGACTGTGATCCTATGTTATGAGCTCTCTGACCAGGAGGCCCACATTTAACATCAGGTTAAAGCCCATGATGTCAGGGCCTTTGCTGCTTCTAAGGCCTTCCAGTCGGGAGTCTCCTTAGATCCAATCTTGTCAGCCTGCCACTGAAGTCACAATACCTTCACACAGTTCTATATGAAGGGCGGGGCTTGGGCTGATTCAGAGCTTTACCAATTGGGCTCGGTAGTGGCTGCTCAGCAGATCCACAAGTGGCCCGTAGATTGAGGAGATTTGTATATATGTATAAACAGTTTCTTCATGTACATAAGAATTAAGTGTGGCGTGCTTCCTTTGGGAGGTTTATTTGCATTCTGGGACTGAACTCATCCCTCTCTTCCCCTACCTCAGAGCAGGTCTGCAAAAAAGGGGGGGGGGCGACGGCGGTATAGCCCCGGGTAACCGGCTGCTGGGAACCGACCATGGCCTTGCAGGGTTTCCTGACCTTAAAGTCAACCCAGGCCTAGACCTATAGGTCTCCTGACGAAGTCAGCCTAGACCGTAGGTTAAAATTTGCTATTACTTGTGAGTTCACATAAGTCCCTAGTAACTTACCCGCCGACCAAGCGGTAGTTATTCAGCAATTGTCCATTGGATAGGATGTATTAACGCAATAAAATTGCAAATTTAATAAGTAAATTAAATTTTTATAAGTTAATACCCTATCCAATGGACACACAAGACCCTCCCACCGACCCCGCTATCAGCTTACTAGGGGTCTAATAGTTTTAGACAACGAAAAAGATGCTATGACGTCATGTTGTCTAGACAGGAAGTAAATACCATGCGCCACCTTGCGAATGCACAGTACTGGGACCGGCCAGCCGGTGGAAACACAGGACGTCTTTTTCTGGCGTTTGGCGGGCCGGTCTGCGCCGACCGGTTTAGCAATTGTCCATTGGATAGGGTATTAACTTATAAAAATTTAATTTACTTATTAAATTTGCAATTTTACTACCTTGCTTACTGTTCATCAGCTGTTCGTGCAATCCCATTTCCTGTTTCTACGATTTGCGAGGGTATATGCCAAGTATTTTCTGCATCATGATTCCTCTGTCTTTCAGTTAGGGGAATATCAGTCTCTAGAGAGCTCAGACTTGTGCAGTCGATTTGAGTCAATAGTGCTTTGAGTCAAGTGTGTAGTGAATAAGGATTTTTATACCAAAATACCCTTACCGTTTCCTAACAGTAGCTTTTTGTCGGAGCCATCCAATGCAATGGCCAATGCAGAGATGTGAATTTAAGGTTATATTACAACCTTAACTAGGCCATTGAATAACTGTAGCCCATCCTACCTGAGTGTAGATATACAATACAATTGATTTACAATAATTGTGTTACCACCATGTTATATTCACTTATAATTTTATTCTTTGAATAAGAATATTTTTAGAATGTAGTCATTTTCTTAGACAAAAATTTTTAAAAAAGAAAAAAAAATCTTGGTATAAGAATTGTTAAATTTTCCATAGAAAGTGCATTTACAATATTTTAATTCTTCAAGTAATACCTTCATGTTGATCAACAACTAAAATACTAATGCTAGAAATACATGTTTTCTACACAGGGATTCTATTTAATTGTTATTATTACCTTCAGAAATCTAAAAAAATCCAATGAATTTTAAAGTTCTAATTATTAGATATTTTTGTGTTACTTATAATTTTCTCAGAAAGTGATTGTTTGCTTAGAAAATTGTAAAAAATAAGAATGTTTCTTAACATGTCCCAATATCTTATATTTTAGATTGACATTCTCCCTTTCTCATTTCTGGGAAGATTGTTAACTGTAGAATCAAAATATCAAACGATGTAAAAAATTCATAATAAATACTATTATATTCATAAAGGGGAAAAATGTCATCAGAAAGCACCAATCTTGGGTAAAACACACTGATGAAAATAAAGGGTTTTTTTCAAGCTTCTTATCACAACACGGTCACATATTAAACACATGCTTGTATTCTTATTCTTTGCTCTGCAAATGAACCAGCAAACTTTGTCACCTCCATGAACCAGTATACAAAATTAACACTTACGCCCTGTCCAAGACTGGTAAACTATTCTCATAGACCTGTATCTGTCTAGAGTTATATGTCCAGGTGTCCTGTTACTTGTGAAAACTTTTTTTTTTTTTTTTTTTTTATTATCCAATTTGATATAGTTATGCCACTAACAAAAAGAGAGAAACACACTGGGGGTACACACACCCAGGCATAGTGGGTGACCCAGTACATCGTTAGGTGATCGAACAATCAAATTGAACATTTTTTTTTTGCGAACAGAGAGAGAAACAAAATACAGAGTAACATATTCCGTTATTTACAGAAAAAAAAAAAAATAAATAAAAAAAAAATAATAATAATGATATGCTATTCATATGCTACATGAAATTGTGGAGATGACTAAGGGGATTTTAATAATACTGAGTGTTGAAATTGTGACAAATTTTGGTTTTTAACTCTTTCATTGAGAATTTGGGGAAAAAAATGTTCACAGGTAAGAGAGGATTGTTTTTTGAAGGTTCATTTAACAGATTTAAAAACGAAATATATTCCTAAAGATGGTCCAAGTATTGTTAAAAGTTTCCTGTTTCATATCCATGAGTGCCATGTATTGTTGTTCATCATAAACTTGTCTAATGTTACTTTTCAGTTCAGAGATATCTAAAGGTATTGCCTTTCGTGATTTTGAAAAAATATAAGCTTTTGTTACGAGAATTATTGTATTAATAGGTTTGAAATTATCAGGATTCAGATAACCAAAAAGGATTTCTACTGGTGAAAGCTTAATTGGAATACTTGTTGCATGTGCGATCCATTTTTCTACATTATTCCATAATTGTTTGGAAATATTGCAATTACAGAATAAATGAATCAGTGTTTCTGGTTGATTTTTGCAAAAAATGCATTGTGAAGATTGTACTTTCCCTATAGTATGCAGCAATTTCCTAGTACCTAAAATTCTATGAATGATTCTGTACTGGAACCAGATGTAATAATTATCTTGTATAGTTTTAAAGCAAATTTTAAATACTTTTTTCCAAATAAGAGGATCAATTTGTATATTTAGTTCTCCTTCCCATTTTATTGTAGCAGTTATTTTGACATTGTTTTCACCAAGCAACTGGTAAAAGCCTTTTGTTTTTTTATCGTTATATAGAACAACTGCTACATCACATGGTACATATGGTCTAATAAGTTCCTTAATATCCATATTTTGAGATTTTACATATTTTGTGATGACATTCTTAAGTCTTATTGTATTAATAAAATTTGGTTCTGTAATATTGAATTTATTTTGGAGTTCGTTTGTGTTAATAAACATACCGGTAACACTGATTAAGTCCCCAATACATTCGACACCTTGTTTAAACCAATTCGGGAAGTACAGGTTTTCACTTGTTATTCTTGGATTATACCAAATGGGGGATGACATTAACTGATTGCTCTTCAAAATTTTATTGCTGTCACATAGATTTACCCATGCTTGGAGAACGTCTTTCCAAAAATTATTTGTGATTTTTTTTATTAGGTGTTTGCACCATCCATATCCAAATTTGGTTATCTTTCTCACTGGAGATATGACTGTTTCAAAAAATCGCAGCCACTCAGATTTGATTGAAGTAAACAATCTTGTCATCCAAGTTAGTTTTAAAGATTGAATATGGTTTTGTAAATTAACCATTCTCAGTCCTCCCTCATTATAGTCTAGTGTTACATACCCTCGCTTAATTTTATCTGGTTTACCACCCCAAAGATACTTAAAAAGAACAGAGTTAATTTGTTGAATTAATTCTCGACTAGGAGATGGTATGGATAAAAAAAGATGATTGAATTTCGAAAGGAGGAAAGTTTTTATTATAGTTATCTTGCCTAGTGGAGTTAAGTCTCTTTTTCCCCACTGATTCACAATTTTGTACAAATCAGACATTGCCTTATTATAGTTTAGATCAGGTACTTCGTTCAAATTAACAGAAAATTGAATTCCAAGTAATTGAAATTGGGTAATGTTCCAATCCAAACGATAGGTTACATTTATTTTTTCACCACAATGTTTTTTCTTGCCTATCCAAATAAGTTTTGTTTTACTTGTGTTAATTTTTAAACCAGAAAAAGATCCAAAAATTTCAACGTCATTGAGTGCGTGTTGGAGTGAAAGCTGAGAACCATCTAAAAAAAGGGTGGTATCATCTGCAAACTGTGTGATCTTAAATTCGTTTTCACCTATAAATATGCCTTTAATGTTGTTATTATACTTAATCATATAACACATTATTTGACCGCACAGAATAAATAAATATGGGGCAATAGGATCCCCTTGTTTACATCCCCGTTCTATCTTCAAGAAGTCTGATTTTACTCCGACTTGCATAACTGCTGCAACTGAAGATGTGTTCAGTAGTTTGATCCACTTAATATAACTGTCAGGAAATTTGAAGAATTCTAGGACTTTGTATATAAATTTCCAAGATATAGAATCAAAAGCTTTTTCAAAGACAATTAACATTAATAGGCCAGTTTTATTTGAGGTATCACAGTAATTAATTATGTCATAGACTAACCGTATTGATTATCCAATATACCGTCCTTTAATGAACCCTGTTTGAGAGTCAGATATTAACTTGTCCAGTACTTTTTTAGTTCTATTTACCAATGCGGCTGACATGACTTTATAAAGAACACTTAGAAGAGAAATGGGGCGCCAATTTTTTAAAAATTCTCTCGGTTTATCACCTTTTGGAATACAACTTATAATTGATTGTCTCAGGGAGATCGGTAACTTCCCATTATCATAACTATAATTGAGTACTCTAGCTACTAAAAATTTCAACTTTCCCCAAAACACTTTCAAAAATTCTGCAGGAAAGCCATCAATACCTGGTGTTTTATTGTGTTTCATGTTTTTCAATGCTTCCCCAAGCTCAGAAATTGTTAGGCTTCCTTCAAGTAGGCAATTATCTTTTTCTTCTAATTTATTGATTGGAATTTTTTTCAGCAATCTGTCAAGGTCAGCATCGGATAAGGAGCTATCTCTGCTTTTGAATAAATTTTGATAATAAAGTTTAACATGATCCAGGATCTCATTTTGCGTTGTAGCAAATTTACCATTTTCAAGATTAATTTTTTTTATTGTCTTATCCAGGAAATTTTTTCTCTCAAGATGACAAAAGAATTTTGTTGGCTTTTCCCCATATTTCACCCATTGAATTCTAGATCGGATAATTTCACCTTTAAGTTTGTATTCTCTGATTTTACACAACTCACTCTTTTTTTCTTCAAGTTCGTGTAACCCTTTTTCTGTTGGGTTTTCATTTTCTAAACTTTCAATTGATTTAATTAGTTGTTTTTCTTTTGATATAGTAGCACGCTTTAAAGATGAACTGAATTTTATTGTGACATTCCTCAATTCCATTAGTAGCATTTCCAATAGGAGGTCATCAGAAATAGAGAACTGTAAGTCTTGGGCATTTTTTTCATTTATAAATTCTACTTTATAAATTGGCAAAGCATATCTTAAAAAAAAATTGTGGATTGTTTCATTAACTTTTTCTATGTAGTCTGGCTTTTTTAATAAGTCACAATTAAATTTCCATAAGCCTGGTCCTCTCTTGAAGGGATTTATAGTTAGATTAAGTTCTATAATAGAATGGTCTGACCTATAACCTGGGTTTATCTTACAATTCCCAACTAAGTCGAGGCATTGTTCTGACACAATAAAATAATCTAATCTAGCTTGCTTCATAGGGTGTTTCCGGCGCCATGAATATCTACGCAATTTTGGATGTAGAACTCGGAACACATCTTTCAGGTTACAAAGTTGCATTGTATCTAAGAACTTCTGTCTAGACCTCGGGTTATTAACATTAATATAGTTATGCGTGTCTAAATCTGGGTCAAGGGCCAGATTGAAGTCACCACAAATAATTAAGTAATCTTGCTCATTTTCATTAATTAGGTTATATATATTTTCAAAGAATTGTGGCTTATCTTGATTCGGTGCATAGATGTTGATTAATCTAACAGAAAAGGATGGTATTTTTAAGTCAATGCACAAGTAATTCCCCTCTGAATCAGATTTAGTACAAATTATTTCATACTCAAAGTTATTTCTCAGCAGAACAGCCACACCTCTAGAGTTTGTTTGAGTGCCATTTACAATACAATGACAATTACTGAGCATTTTTAAACTTCCTTCATCACTATCTATTAGGTGGGTGTCCTGGAGACAAATAATACCGGGTTTGGTCTCACTTAGATAATTAATAACATCCAATCTCTTTTTTTTATCTCTAAGACCTTGACAGTTGGCAGATAATATCTTTAGATTTTGTCCGAAAGCCATTGATTATTGTTTGAAGTAATAATGAATAAAATTATACATAGTAAAAGCAGTACAATAGTTGAAAACACAGTATCGAAGTATACTAAAATTAATCCTAATTCTGCAACTTCAATTACTATTCCTCCTGTCACAATAATGCCCACCATGGTTTGTTTATCCCAAACTTGCAATAATAACTGGTTCCTAGTCATCCCACTTTCTGAGCATGCACATGAATAGCAAAGATAAACAAAAACAAAAGTACATATACAGAGAATGCAATTATGAAATGAGAAAAAAATATATAATATAAAGCAAGCCATATTTGCAAACTTGGTCTTTTGTAATACTGGAATAATTATCATCTAACCAATGTTTTTTTTTATTATTCTGTTAGTATTTCTTGGCATAAATTATATTTGTGCAATATACAAAACGTTTTTGGACAAGCATAGTTAAATCATAGTGTAATCCTTCGCGTTTACTCGTGACTGTATTTGCCACATGACAGGTTAAGTATATGGTATAGAATATGAAGGACTCATTTACCAGATGACAAATTTAGGTTAAGTGTAGAACCAGAATATTAGAAAAAAGTATGACTATACACATTGATTTAGACACTATCATTCGATAGGGACAGATGGCGTAGAGCAGATGGGTATACACTTCAACAATTTAGAAATATGTATATATAATATCAAAGAAGTGACCAGATTTTTGGTATTGTATAGACTATTTTGGTCACTGACTGATATAGATAACTTTGTCACTATAGCTGTCACGATAACTGTCACTATCCACTTAAAATTGGTATTGTATATACTATTTTGGTCACTGACTGATATAGATAACTTTGTCACTATAGCTGTCACGATAACTGTCACTATCCACTTAAAATTGGTATTGTATATACTATTTTGGTCACTGACTGATATAGAGAACTTTGTCACGATAGCTGTCACTATCCACTTAAAAATTTCATTTGGTCTTCCATATTACCGGTTGTACCCTCCACTAATAAATCTCACACATATTTCCATAAAATGTATACTTTGTAGTTACAAGATCAATATGGTACAATATATTTATGTACTAAGTCCAATGTGTAAACATTTTCTTTCAATTTAATTTTTTTCATTACAATTAAAGGTGGAATGTTTTAAGATAAGAATTACAGTAATTATTATTTTGCCTAAGAATCACCATATTAGACAATGTATTTGTATGAGGTATGAATAAATTACATCCATGACCACGGTGATACTTTGGAAACACAGTTTTAATAGTATGAGTGATAGTGAAGAATATTTGGAAATTATTGAACTATGTGATTTCTTGGTAAGTTACTAGTAAATATATACATACATACATATAAATACTCGTGTATTTGTCCTTGACGACACACTATTAGATAAGCTCTATGCACATATCGGAGCTTCTGTTAACATGATCAGCTTTCATAACATGTAATGGATCTGGTTATTTACGATGCACAATTAATTATGAACTATTTACCATACACATGACGGCGTCATACATACATACACATAGTCGTGTATTTGTCCTTAACGACACACTATTAGATAAGCTCTATCCACATATAGGAGCCTTTGTTAACATGATCAGCTTTCATAACATGTAATGGATCTGGTTACTTATGATGCACAATTAATTATGAACTATTTACCATACACATGACAGCGTCACATTTCTACAATGTATTTACTGCAAATAAACTTGCTGCAATCGTGATTTATCAAACACGCAACATACTATATTAAGCATCACATTCCTAGCTTGTTTTAACTTAGTTATTTGTGGTTATGTATTTTAGGCTATTCAGTATGCACATAACTTTTGTTAAGGAATGTGTATTAAAAATGCTTATCAAGCATCACATTGCTGGTTTGTGCCTTACTTAGTTACTTACAGATTAACATTTAATAAGCACTATTTAATATGCACATAATCACAGTTTTATCAAGAAATTATTGTTGTTAATTGTTTATCGAGCATCACATTTTACAACACTATTTTAATATGAACATGACAATATTTTTGCCTGGAGAATTTGTCAAGGATCATTTGACCAGCGTTTTATGCACTTAGTGTAACATAGTCAAGCGTTACTAATTTCAAGTTTCTGTTTTATTTACTTGATTATGTAACCTTAAAAAGATTAACTACTGCAATGAGGCCCGCACTTTGCCAAGAATGTCTCCCAGTATATTTTTTCCCTTCCACCTTGCGTCGTTATCCAGGTTAGGGTCTTGAAGTGACAGACCACATGAAAAAAAGGTGTCCTTGGGGTTAGCCTCAACCAGAATTCCTGTTGTTTCCTTGAGTTTCTGTCCTAGCTCATCATTTTGTTGGAATTTTTTTGTACATGCCTTAAGCATGTTCTGAGAAGCCACAGATTTCCATAGTTCCAAATCAAAATCTTTTATCCGGTAGCTCAAAGCTTTGGCCTGAGCTGGCGAGCGTGCTTTGTAGATTGCTGAAGCTGTCCTCTCATCCTGAAAGTATAAGGCCTTTTTGTATTGGAAGTAATGTTCCACTGTTGGGAATGTCAGATTACCTTCTTCAATCCTGCATGGGTGGAAATTGCTTAGGAAACTGTCCCGTCCAAAGAAAGCCGTCCCATCGCAATATTGGAGCCTTTTCTCTGAGCAACGACCGTGGTTGGCAGTATTGAGACCATGAGGTAGAGAATCCAATGTATCCACTGTATATTTTTGGCCATCAATAATCAGAACATCACCTTGAAGGCTACACTTTCCTACACTCCTATGTCTTTTTGCTGCTTTGAAAAATGGCTCCAGTTTTTTACGTTTTGCCTGAATTGGAGGTGGGAAGTCCTCAGTCAGAATGAATGGACTGCCTTTTAAGTTGAACCTATTCCTCCAGGTGTTATTTCTGTCAGAAAGTGACAGAAAACGCACTATAATGTCCCTTGGTCTCCTAACAGACTTTGCCTGCAAGTGAGGTGGCTTGCCCAATCTGTGGGCTGCCTGTAAAATAATATCCCCTGGATTCTGAAGTTTCAGGCTATTTGCTAAGAAGTCTTTGCTAATCTGAACTACATCTTCGTCTGGCCCTGTTTCAGGTAATCCTTTAATAAGCAAATTGTTTTTCCTACTGTAGGTTTCCAGTCTTTGGATGTGTTCCTCAAGTTCTATATTCCTTTTTTCCAGTAATTCAACTTTTTGCTGGAGCTCTTTGATTTCCGTAGTATTTCTGTCACACTTGTGAAAACTGTTCATATATCATCACTTGCCACCTGACCAGTTTCGAAACTCAACATTGATTTAACCTACATTGAAATATGGACTGGTAACTTTTGTATGGACTCTGTAACAGTTTTGAGTTGCAGGTCCAGTGGACTTGAAAGTGACTGGAAAGTTCCAGTGACTGGAAATGTTTCCAGTAGACTTTGTACACTGCCCTTTAAACCTCTCAATAACAATGTTTATATTTAAAATGGAATATGTGCTTTCAACAACACTGTATCATTCTACAAAGTTAATCATGAAGAAGTGAAAATAATATCACAAAAGGCATGTGATGAATTTCACTTGGTTGCATTCTTTACTGGCTGTGCAGTATGGATTGCATAGCTTAGCACACTTAAGTAGTGCCTCTGAAGTAAATCTTCACCCTTACTTTGAAATAGCAAGAATTCGTAAATATTTATCAGAAGATACATGTACCTCTCTTATTTAAGGCTTGGTTATGTCCAGGTTAAGAGTGGATAGTTATAGAACGATAAAGAAGCTTTAATGTGGTCAAAATTCAATGTTTTAAATTTGAAACTTTCAGCTTTCTGTCCCCTCTAAGCATAAGTATAAATTCTTCCATACACAGGTCAAAGAAACATTTCAACCATAGTGTGGCTTATGATGCATCTACCATATCCATCAATTTGCCCAATGACATCAAATCAGCAACCCCTCTTACATCATTCAGATAAAAATTACAATCCTACCTGTTCTCTGAAGCTTATCCACCTTTGTTTTTCTTTTTTCCTGGTATCCCCATGGTGGCTGACCTCTTTATGTCAACTGATTTCTGATCTAGCACTCTGGCTTTTGGATGTGTTCAGCCTTGGATTCTGCAGTTCAGAGAGATTAAGTGCTATAGAAGTTGAATTAGAAGCCCTAAAATAGGTAAATCCTAACACGTAGGCAATTTGACCACAAAAGTAGATATAGTAAAAGTGCATCCTGAGTCTAAACTTTAACCATGGTAAATGAGTGGAGTGACCTTGATCTTTTTTCAGATGTTTATGCCAACAGTTGTTGTTGAAAGAGCCTTAATCTAAAACATATTCATATTTTTGCTGAACACTTGACCATCTTTTCCAATGAGGTGACGACTGTGAGCAACTACTGCCACACATATTTGTTTGTTACACACCAGCTGATGTCATATACCAGCTTTGGAAATTTAAAAACTTTATTTGAGTTTCTTTTACTTCTAAGACAAGGAATTTACTGCAGAATGGCTTTGGTCAACCATAAAAAAACTTGTGTATGGACACCACTACCATTGTGTGTTGAAAACCATTATGCTGGTCTATAAATTTCTTCATAAAGGCTTTCTGAGCTAAATTTGAACCTTCCTTGTCTCTCAGATGTTGTTCTTAGAACACCAGACAAGGTTGCCCTGACCATAAGTACTTGGCTAGTTCCACAAATAGTACTCATCTGTTCACAGATCAGTCATACACTTCAGCTACACTTTTGCATTTGATGCACCTAAAATCTAGAATGACCTAGTACTGTACCCGATAACATACATGATTTTATCGTGTTTATCTGCTTCAGAAGTAAGCCTAAAACTCATCTACTTGCAAATGCCTGCTGTAGCTAGCTCACCTCTAGTGTTTCAATGGTATGCACCTTAGATTCCATTAAATGACGAAGATTAAGCATTATAAAAGTTCATATTTAGATTAGATTACAGTAGATTTTATGTATATACTGATATCATTTAAAACAATTGCCAACATCTCAATTTTGGTTGTCATCCAGAACATGTTGAGAAAAATTTTTTTAAAAACCCATACAACCACTTAAAAATATAATTTAATTGTAATTTTTATATGGACACCCATGAAATTTAATCGCCCTGTTTCTATAACCTAAAAGATCATGCCAGACCTAGAGTACTAAATGGGAGTACCTACATGACCCCCAGGTGTTTCTTTGAAATAGCCATCGACTCACCTCATCTATATGTCACAACATCCCAAACCTCAGAACATTCATTGGTGTTCATGTCTATAATTATGGAGCTGCTGGGACTCCGTCACTGCAAGAAAAAACTCACTACAAACAGAACATTTGAGTCCCTTTCATGATAACCATATGACCTCCAGTATTAGAATAAAGTAACCTGCTTTCAGTTAAACAATCAATACTCCATTTATGTTTCCAGATTCAAATTGTTTACTTATTATCAAGTTTTACAAAATGATTGTCCCAACATAGTGTTAAACCTGACAGAATAACTTTTGCATAATGTAACCCAATTATTGTAGCCTTGTCCCACCACATTCTGAAATGAGTATTCAACAATATATTGGGCTATAAATGCTTTGTAAACATTTTAAAGATTTATATTCAAATAATAAGAGAGCAACACAGCTGTCATTGACTATGAAAAATATTATCAGTAATCTTTTTATGCCATAGCTCAAATATGTTTTCGCCAGAGCTTTCAAATTTGGTGTGTGGCTAGATATGGGCAAAAGCAAAAAAATCCTCTTCGATTGTGACCTCCAACTTCAGTTAAGGTCAGTCATGACCTATAGAACCATGATCATTTGGGGCTTTTAACCCAAAGCCATAAAGTTTGGCATTATAATAATCTCCTGCACTGTCCTGTTTGTGGCAGATATAAAGTTTGTGAGTATTCCACAACCTAAACCCAAATTTTGAGATATGTTCAGCGCAAGACAATGATTATCTAGAGCTGATTAGGTTTTGGTAGTATCTGACAAAGGCTGTTGTCATGTGTAATATTACACTTTCCTAAGAAATGTGGCAATTCTAAAAATAGATCCCACAATGGAACTGTGTTACTCCCATTTATTTTTGAGCAGGCAGACCCTGTATGTTTGTCAAAACTCACTATTGGACAATCTTAGCAGCCAATCAAAGGAAAGCTATTCCACAGAAGCTCTGGAGCTGGGCACACTCTCACCCATACTTTACTCTTGGCCTTCCATCCATTGAGACTTCAAAATTCTAAATTCAGTGGAACTTGGGGGCAGATCTTGGACTTGTTACTTTTGTTATTTAGCAAAGTGAATAAAGATAAAGAACCTAATATTCTGCCTCTTACTCTACCAAGTTACACCCCCTAGCCCTTGAGAGTAAAGCACATGGCAACGCATTTATGCTATTTGGGTCCTTAACCAGCATAAACCCATGCATGGATTTTCACCAAAATTTCAGGATATGGTTCACTTATTTTGGGGAGTATCTGGCATTGGCTGTTGTAAAATGACACTTTTAAGACTTTTCAGTCAAAAACTTCTTAATTACAAAAGGGGTGCTCTTGAATTCATGTTACTAGAGTTGCATTTTTACATGTGTATCAGTGCTAGAGAAACTGTTTCTTCAGGCTTCCATCTAAAGTGACAGAGACCTTCCTGTCATTAAAAGAAATCCTCACATTATGAATCAATTAAATCTGTAAGATTGTTCTCTTCAACTACACAAAAGTTTGGATATCTGACAGCATTTCATTAGTTATGTAATTTTTACTTCTTACATTTGAAGATGTTCCATAGATTATCCCAAATCTGTTGTTGCCCATTTAGTTGTACCTATGGACTGGGGTTCTTCCATGCCACGGCTGGCTAATTTTTTGCAATTTTAACATGGTATTCATATAATGCAGCTCAGTCAACTGAATTTTAATTTGTGCAATAGACAGATATTTCTGATCAGTTCTGCTGTCAAGTTTAACCTTTGACCTGTTTAAAGTTACCTAGAGAACACCAAATTACCGCCCGACAACAACCCAGAACTCTTTTCAGCATATTTAGTAGTTCTAATAGTGCTGATAACTAAATAGAAATCATTAAAAGGTACAATGACTTGTAACAACTACTTAGCATCAACAGCAGATTATTGGTAGGACGTTTTTGCTGCATGTCGGAATTTACATTAAATACCCCTTCAAAATCAGACAGGGGTTCTTACAATAATGCACTATGAATCTTGACCTTTGAGTTGAGGTAAAAATAGTCTTCCCTAAATAAAAGCGCTGTTGTATCTTTTATTGGTAATGCATGTTTCTAATTTTAAAACAACAGCTATTTTATGCAACTTTGTCAAAATCTGTTCTTTAATCCCCATTCAAGGTCAGACTGGCTTACTCTACCTAAATGCTTCTTGCACCTCTGTTGCCGTTATTACACATACTGTTTTGGAATGATAAAACAAGCAAAAATATAACCTATACGATCATATATGCCCTTGGTTGTCATACCATGAAAAAGAGAATCTTTGTATCTCCCTTACTATTGGTCCTGGATGTTTAGGATGTTGAAAAATGTTTAGAAAACAAGGCTCTGCAGGTATTTTTTTGGCTGGTCATTATTCACCTTCAATCCCTCAATTGATCTCAAGTTTAGCATGTCAAACATTGATTGGAATTTAAATACACTTTCTGGTCACACAGCAACACTTTATGCTTAGTACCTCCGTATTGTTGTTAAAAGTGTGAGACGGGGGAATTTCTCTGTAAACACTGAACAAACCCTTTGAGTACACATGATTTGGAGATTCAATATTGTAGTTTTAATTTTCTGTGTATTTTGACAGAGATGGTGATGCCATATACAACTCCCTTGATAACTGTGTGCTGGTTCCCAATGCAGAGCAGAAAGACACAGATGGAGATGGCTTTGGTAAGTATGGAAACCAGCATATCCACATGTTGGATCAAATTTCTAAGAAAATTTTTTAAAAAATTAAAGAGAAAGAATTTGTAAATTCTTGAGATTTATAAAGAACTGGATAAAACACCTGCCTGGAATGAATTTGTGTTTGTGTTGTTTACAAACATGAGTACATTGTTTGATTAAAAAACTGTGGTAAAAATACACCCTTGGTGTTTAATTCTGCCCAAGAGTTTTCAGGGCTGAAAACAGCTATTTATCACCTACAGCAAAATTAATATCTGGAAATTTTTGAGTATTCAAGGAACAGAAATGTCAGTGAATTAGGACCTTGGCCTTCTAGTCAAAGCTCTGACTCTGGAGCTTATAATAAACGCCACACCTATCATGCTAATTGTGGTTTACCTGACTGTTGGATTTACCTGTGAGTTGACATTTTCCGGTTGTTATACCTGTAGGAGATGCATGTGACCATGACGTGGATGGGGATGGGGTTCACAATGATGATGATAACTGCATCTACGTTGCAAACGCTGATCAGGAAGACCTGGATGGTAGGTCAAAAATACAGTAAACAAGAAAAAAACATCTCCAGCTGATCAGTATCACTGATACAAATATAACTATGTATGGGCTGTATGTTGACTGAGCTTATGTCCATTTGTGGTGTTTATAATTTCAAAAAGAAATTGTATTGTCACACCTAAAAAGCCCTCTAAGTGGTTAATTTGCATGACATTTTCTGTACAAAGTACATTTGCTTTAACTTATATTATGATTGAAAGACATCCATGCTAATTTACACAGAGTAATCTGAAAAAATTATTTATGATTGAACGGTGGGGAATTACCAGCAATTGTACCTGTATTTGCCACTTCTGTGGATCTCATTTCACCAGAGCATCAAATACAATGTACATCCAAAGTACAGAATGTCACAAACCGTTTTACAGAGCATTGTTCTTACAATGTGTTCTATACTGCAGTGTGGATGGACATGCCCATAATTTTCATCTGTTAAAAGTTCTTTTCAATAAAATGATTTTAATGATTTTTTTAACAATCAATAGTATGAGGCTATTTTATGTCTTTTCACAGTCAGTCCTACAGTCTTAGAGCCACAACAGAATTGATAAGTCAGTAAATTTATTCCTGGTGAAAATCACACCATTTAAAAATGTGACAAAATGATTAAAATTGGTGCCAATTTTGCATCAGGTCAAATCAGAGGTCCATTGTAGTCAGTCATCAATCACAAATGTCAAGAGAATTTTTTCACAAAGAAATAGAAGAGAAATTTCTTCACTCAGTAAATTGCATATACTGTGACACATTTCCTATTTCCAGGTAATCATGTTGGAGATGCATGTGACAATGACCTGGATGGTGATGGCATCATAGACAGATATGACAACTGCCCTACCAACAAGTTCATCAATACCACTGACTTCAACAAGTACAGGTTAGTCTGACTGTACTGTGATATAATGTTATCATGTCCTCTCTTGTATTATCACTCTTTAACTTCTGATGGTTTATTTACCACTTGGCTTTTCCATGTAGTGCACATAATACATGAACAGATCAAGCGGCAAACAATATATTTTCTTGCCTCGTGAGATGGATACAAGCACAAAATATTTAACTTGCAAGGGCTCATTTATGGCTCAATGTTTTTTACGTTTTGGTAGTCTCCATTAGGTTTTATAGGTTAGGATTTACATTTGGGTAGAACACATTCACCACAACATGTAGAGATTTTTCAGCTTGTAACAGATTTTTCAATATTTTTTTATGTCGTTAATCTGCGGCATATACATACACGTACGCGACTTCTCCTCCAAAACTACAAGGCCCAGAGACATGCTGTAATGTTTTTAAAAGATAACTTATCTATCTAGGATGAACAATTGTTCAAGGCATGCAGGTCTATTTGCTCATCTGGTTGCTAGATCCATTATAAGTGAGGTACCCCCCACCCTAAGTGTGAAAATTTCAACACTTTATCACAATTTTCTCATTGACTATTGCAGGGATTTCTCTCATATTTTGCACATATGTACTTAGCCACAAGTAGATTCCCTTGTGTGAGTATCAGATGTGGATCTTTCTTAATTATTTTTTTATGAATTTTTAAAATAATTTTTAATGCATTAAAATTCATGAAATCATGCACTAAATCACTTATAACTTGAAAAGTATTGCATTTAGAGCATTTTGTTATATATGTTATTCAGCTACCTTTTCCATAGCTACAATATGGTGAGAAACTTGGGTGTGTGTCTTAGTAGCTAAGTGAGTAATAGCTACTTTTTGACTTTTCAGTATCTTCCATCATGAGTAAAATCACTTGTAACTTGAAAACTATTGCATTTAGAGAATTTCGGATAAATAAGTTATTCACCAACTCTTAATTATTTTTTTATGAATTTTTAAAATAATTTTTAATGCATTAAAATTCATGAAATCATGCACTAAATCACTTATAACTTGAAAAGTATTGCATTTAGAGCATTTTGTTATATATGTTATTCAGCTACCTTTTCCATAGCTACAATATGGTGGGAAACTTGGGTGTGTGTCTTAGTAGCTAAGTGAGTAATAGCTACTTTTTGACTTTTCAGTATCTTCCATCATGAGTAAAATCACTTGTAACTTGAAAACTATTGCATTTAGAGAATTTCGGATAAATAAGTTATTCACCAACTTTTTGGTCAGCTATAACATAGTAAAATCGCTGACCTGTAGCTCATTGCATAGCTGAGCAAAAGCTACTTTGAGATTTTCACTGGTGAGTAAATCAGTTTTAACTTGAAAACTATTGCATTTCGGGTATTTTCTTTAAATATGTGATTCACCTACTTGTGGGTCAGCGATAGCATGGTAAACTTGCAGACCTGTTAGCTACCATCAGGTTATCACTGTTGAGTAAATTGTTTGCAGCTCGAAAATGATTGCACTTAGAGAAATTTGTTTAAATATGTCATTCATGTACTTTTGAACCAGCTATAAGATAATAAAATTTCAGACCTGTAGCTCATGGCATAGCTGAGCAATAGCTACTTTCAGGTTCTCACTGTTGAGTAAATCAATTGTGGCTTAAAAACTATTGCATTCACACTATTTTCTGTAAATAGGTTATTCACCTACTTTTCTGTCAGCTATAACTCGAAAACTATTGCATTTAAAGTATTTCATTTAAATATGTTATTCACATACTTTTTGGTCAGCTATAACATAGTAAAATTGCACACATGTAGCTCATTGCATACCTGAGCAATAGTTACTTTGAGGTTTTCACTGTTGAGTAAATTAGTTGTATCTTGTAAACTATTGCATTTGGAGAATTTTGTTTGAATGTGTTTTTCATCTACTTTTGAATCAGCTATAACATAGTAAAATTGCACACGTGTAGCTTGTGGCATTGCTGAGCAATAGCTATTTTCAGGTTCTCACTGTTAAATAAATCATTTGTAACCCGAATACTATTGCATTTACAGTATTTTGTTTCAACATGTTTTCCACCTACATTTTACTCAAACACGATACTTTACGTTGGAGTGCCATTTGCAGGGTACAGGTTTTGTGTCCTTTTCTTCCTTCACTTCTACTCTAAAACTCAAGACACACAGTCAGCTGACACAGAAGCCGTTCAAGGGCACTGATTGCTTGTTTAAAACCTCTGATGAATGCTTCGTGCTCAGTTCAAGTGTACATACAGTGTATTGCTATGAAAAACTCCTTAAACAAAGGTTTGAGTTTACCATTACATCACCTGTCATGTTGCAACTATAAAACACTCTGCACATAAACCTACAGATCAGTGAACATGTACCCCAATGATGGAGAAGATGACGTGGCCTGGAGAATTCTTTTTGATGGACAGGAAATCCGGCAGGCAGCCATCACTAATGCCACCGCCATCTTTCTGGGTTGGTCCTCCAGTCAAATATTGATAAATATTGGCTTTCATTTGCAGTGTTTTTACTTGTGCAAAAGGTGTTATATATATATATATATATATATCAGGCAGGCAGCCATTTTCTAATGTTACTACCATTTCTGTAGGTTTTTGTCTAATCAAATGAAGGTGTGAAGTGGTCTGCAATTGCAGTGATTTTACTTTTATTAAAGGTGTTACAGATATCGTAAAGGTAGCCATCACTAATGCTATGACCATTTTAAGTTTATATTTTAGTCATCCAAGAAGAGCTACATGTCCAGTGGTTTGTATTTGCAGTGGTCTTTCTAAAATTTTTGTAAATGACTTACAGATATCAGACAGACGGCCATCACTAATGCCACCACCATCTTACTGGATTGGTCATCCAGTCAAAACTTGACATCCATTGGCTTGCATCTGGAATGATTTTACTTTTACTAAAGATGTTACTAATTTCAGCCATCACTAATGTTACTACCATGTTTGTAGGTAAGCTGTCCAAGAAGACGCTAGATGAATGATGGTTTTTATTTGCATTTTGCAGTGTATTTTTTCTAACTTTTAACATATTACAGATATCTAACAGACAGCTATCACTAGTGCTTTCTGGGTTGGGCATCCGAGGGAATCTAGACTTGTTGCAGCTTGTAATTAAAGAAGTTAAAGTATTAATGAATCAGATAGAAAGCCATCTACCGCCATTGACACAAATTTACACCGGTATTTCCATCTTTCTCTATCCCTTCAAAAATAAAACTCTTTCAAAGCTACTTTGCTGATTAAAGAAAACTGGAAAAGCAACACTCTGTCAGTTACTTTCAATTGTATCTGTGTTGCATGTGCATTGGTTTCTTTAGAACTTCAATAAAAGTGTTATCTCATAACTTAAAAAACTAGTCTTGTTTGAGTCACATGTCAGTGACATTTTTTCTGTGTTTCTGCTTGACAATGTTCAATAAAATCTAGATGTAAAGTGTCGAGTTAGGTTCATTTCCTTTGAATAATTTTTGTCATGCATTGATTTTTAATGACATAATACATGGTGTTAAAGAGGTTCCTGGAAGCATTCTGAAAGCTTTTATTATCTATACTTAATGCAGTATATAAATACAAGCATCATCAAAGAGAATGACCATTGAGGAGAGATCAAATGATAAAAAAAAATAGTTTTTGTGTTCTCAGTGTAGACCATCTTATTGACCTTACACCTTATATGGTAGCTAAAACATTTACATTGGTTGGCCAGTAAGGTGGATAGCAACCACTTATAGCAAATGATGGAAAACGGTAAGTGTTCCTCTAAAAACAAATCAAAACTACTTCAAATTTTGTCATATTGTTACCAGTAATTGTGTTATATTTTCTTTAGGAGAGCAAGTTCTTGGTGACATGGATTATCGGGGAACAATGTTTGTGAATTATGATGATGCCCTAGGATATATAGGGGCTGTGTTTGGTTACCAAAGCAACAAGAAGTTTTATGTTGCGCTGTGGAGAAGTAAACACTATAACTGGCATGATACTGCCTACAAAGGGGGCATCAAAGGCCTTCAGATCAAGGTAACATAAAGAGATTATGCATATGGAACGCATGAAGTGGACTTGTCATATGTACTATTTACAACAATTACAGAATATCCTTTTCTCTTATTTCATTATTATATAATGAGGAAATTACAATCATATGGAAATCAAACATAGAAGTTTGCAAGATAAATAAAATGTCAAATAGTTGGATTGAGGACCCTTCCGACTTCTAATTTCAATATTTAATAAATAGTTTTATTAGAAACCCATTGAGGCTAACAGAGTTGGCTTGTTTCTGTTTGACTCTTTCAAAGTAAGTGGAATGAAACAAGATACAGGTATGCTAAATCCTTGTGTTACTTTTAACCGTGGCTCTACCAAAGTGTGTTCACCTGCCATATTTGAGATATATTTCTCCTATCACAAAGATAATTATATGGATTGTGCTCAATGAAGTATCTCCCCACCAAATTTGATCTCGATTATTATTAAATTATAGTTTGGAGTCTTACGGGTTAACACGGTGTACAGACAGAAGGACAGAAACACAGCAAAACTGATTATAATAACCTTCTCTGATGGTAACCTTCAAGCAATAATTATGTCATTTAATTTAGTGTATTATTGTTTCCTACCATATTTGCTTCTAAAGGTTAATTGGTGTTATAATTTGTATTAAATAATCTTGTGCAAAATTATTTGGTATTGCGACCACAGCAGCTTGAAGCATCGTGGGCTTGAGCCCTTTAAATGCAAAATCAACTTGTCACTCGTTGTGTACAGAAATGTCACAAGTAGACATATAAATGTTATAGAATCTGCGCTAAGTGGTTTGCGACTTGGGAGTATGAGAAAGCACTATCCAGTAATTACAAGGAAGTATTATTTTGTAATTATGAGTTAGATGTATTCTGTAATTACAAAATAAGACTATTGTACTTACCAGATAGCACTTTAGGATAGATCTATGTTATAAATACAAGATATACCATACAATTAAAAGATGGTGTAAAAGTTTGAAACATCATATTAAATAAACAGTTGATTTTCCTATATTTCTTTCAAGTGTAGTCAACTTAGCTCTTTTTCAGTAACAGTGAATCATTGAGTGCAGTTTCTTTTTCCAAATATTTATCATCGTTAAATGATATTTATTAGTGCTGTTGGTGAAGGAGTAACAAATACCTAGCAGTTGGCATTCAGCCCTAAGAAATCACCATAACTAAACTACTACTAATATAATGTCATTTCTAGCGGGTGGATTCTACCAGTGGGCCGTCCCAAACACTGGCTCGGGCTCTGTGGCACAGTAGTACAACTGATAATCATGTCACACTACTCTGGCAGGATCCCACTCTACTGGGCTGGGAGACTAAGGTTGCATACCAATGGCATATCATGCACAGACCTTCCAGGGGCACCATCAGGTATTTCATTGAAGAACTAGAAAAACACTCAAGAGAACGCAAACCTCCGCCAAGCAGATTGTTTCCACCCCTATTGTTTCCTATGGATCATGTATGGTATTTTGCTGGACCTCAGTTCAAACTGAGGTATATTGTAGAGGCTACTGACGGAGTGTCCCATATATTCTTTAATGAAGCAATCAGTGAATTAATTATGGATGTATATACACGTGTAATGAAAGTGGTCCTATCTCGCAGTGATAAAACATCCTTCAAAATCTTCCTTGGATCCGGACAGTGATTTAGATCATAACCAAAAACCAAATAATCTGTTTGTTGTGCCATTGCCATCGTTTGTGAAAGTTTTATCAAAAGCTGTCCTTTAATTATTTTGCAAACAGACAGACTGACAAACAAACCAGAAGCATATCCTCCTTGGCGGAGGTAATAATGTTAAAGTTTAATTTGTAATAATGGAAGTATATTTAAGTTTGCTAACTGCAGCAGCCAATATTAGTTATATTTTATATGTTATTTACATAATAATCACTCCTTATGATGGCTGTCAAGACAACGCAGATGTACACTCAGGCCAGGGAACAATATTGATCAATTTTATTACTTTTTGTGCAGTATTTTGAAAGATTAAGTGTAATTTTAAGGATATTTATTGTGATAAACTGGTTTTTAGTAAATTAATGGTTTGGCTTCAGAACCTGCAACAACCCTCTGGCTGCAAATTAAACTACAGTTGAACCTGTAAAGAGCAACCACCCAGGGGAAAAAAACTAAAGGTGGTTGCTCTTCACAGGTGGTTGCTCTTTGCAGGTTCACTTATGAGAGATATGAGAAATGAGTGGTATGTGTATAGTAATTCTATATATAAATTTTGTAACTCTTAGGACAGTGCTAACATTGAAGAAAACATTCTCCACTGTCTTATTATTATATAATACTAATTCAGTAGTATTTATATAGTTATTAATTCAATACTACTGTATATACATCTGTCTGATCTCATCATATATGAATCTTTCCAGGAGGCCTGGAGCCTCACTTGCCCCATTTAGTCACAGTACCTTTTTCTGACCTTCACATTGGTTATGGCAAGGATCCTATGGTTTTGTGACCTTCACCTTAGCTTAAGCAAGGAGATTATATTGACCTTCACTTTGGCCAGACCAAAGACTCCATAGTTTTGTGACCTTCACCTTGGCTAGCAAGAACCATATTGTTGTGTGTGTGACCTTCTCTTTGGGTAAGACAAAGCTCTTGTAGTATTGTGATCTTCAACTAGGACTAATTCTTTTGTTCTAGTTTTTACTCCACAGCCTTTCAGGGCTGTGCGTGCATTGTTTTCCCCCATGGCATCTGGATGGGCAGGCAGGTGTTTGGGCAGGCAGGTAGTGGGAAAAAACTTGTCCAGGCTATGTCAGAAACCATCAGGTGTAAGATGTTGATACTTGGTAGGAACACTGGTTAGAGGGGTGTAAGTATTGTCATGGTGTAACCTTGATTTGATCTGTGACCTTGCCGTAGTGACCTTGAGTTTGAAAATCTTATCTTGTCTATATTGCAAAAAGCATAAGGTTCTAGGAAGTTGATACTTGGTAGGGATATTGGTTGGGTGCTTTAGGTGTGTAATGTCATGGTGTGATGTTGATTTGACCTTGCTGTAGTGACCATTGCCCTTAAAGTCTTGTCCAGGCTATACCTCGGAACGGTAAGGGGTAGAAGGTTGATGCTTGGTAGAGACATTTCTTGGGGCATGTAGCCATAGTGTGAACTTGACCTTACAAATCTTGTCAGAACAATATCTCGAAAACTGTAAAGTGTAGGAAGCTGATACTTAGTGGGGACATTGGCTTTAACATATTGGTGTGCAATGTCATGATGTGACCTTGATTTTACCTTTGACCTTGTGGTAGTGACTTTGACCTGTAAAATCATGTGAGGACTGTATCTAGGAATTTCCAGGGTGTCGGAAGTTGAAACTTGGTAGAGACATTGGCTAGAGTGTGTAGGTGTGCAACATCAAGGTTTGACCTTGATTTGACCTTTGACCTTGCTATAGTGACGTTGACCTTAAAAATCCTGTCTGGGCCATATCTCAGAATCTATAAGGTGTAGCAAGTGTATTTTTGGAATGGTCATTGGTTGGGGAGAGTAGATGTGCTATATCATGGTGTGATCTTTAACCTTGCTTCTGCCAAAGTGTGTCCACCGGCCATATTTGAGACATATTTCTCTTATCACAGAGATATATTGATTTCTACAGTTGATTGTTATATGTACTTTTGCATAATTATGCAATATCCATTGACAGCTATACTTCAGTTAATAAATTTTACAGCTTCCTAATCTTTAATTTACTAATTAATGCTGTCATCTTGCTATTGAATTGTCATGTTTTAATACTTTCGCTACCATCTATATCGATTAGCAGTCTAATGTGTATTATAAGGTACCATGTATGTCGACCCAGGGTTGACGGCAATAATATTGATTTCTTCTTTCCCTTCAGTATACTGCAATATATTTTCTTTGGTTTATCAGTATTAAAACGATTTCTTAAGTAAAATATATGTAAGTTATGCTGTATTTTCATAAATTTTAACATTTTCACCTATTTTAACTGATTTTTGTAGATATTGCTGTATTTATCGCATATAGCTGCATATTGTTTACTCGTGGTTATATTTATTTGGGGAATTCCCTAGAGTTTCCCCATTCGACTTTCATCAATTCCTAATGAAATATGCTGCAAAATACTGCAAATGAAGTGTACAAGGTAGTGAGTTAATATTAAACTTTATTGACGTTTCTGACGTGATATGACGTCATATGACTACAGTCCCCCGGAATAATGATCCTTCAGTAGCGAAAGGGTTAATAATTTATCTTTACATATGTTTTCCCTCTCTTAAACATTATTTTATTGCGTTAATACATCCTATCCAATGGACAAATGCTATTCCGGTCGGCGCAGACCGGCCCGCCAAACGTCAGAAAAAGACGTCCTGTGTTTCCACCGGCCGGCCAGTCCCTTATACTAGTGCACTCGCCAGATGGCGTGTCGTACTTCCTTCCTGTATAGACAGCGTGACGTCATAGCATCTTTTTCGTTTGACGCAAACTAGTGTACACGGATATTATTTTGCCAGAAGATTATTAAGAATTTCAACAGTTATTTTTATTTCTTCAACGTATTTTTACTGCCATTTTGTTATCAACACATCATGTCTTCTCCTGGCCAACGTAGAGGGAAATGTGGACACGTTATGGCTAATTTTGACACTCATTCTCACTGCGTGCGATGCAGGGACAAGGGAAAGGGTAAGGAACTTTGTGTTTCAGATCCACAGACGTCTAACTGCCAGATATGTAATAGCCTCACGTCTGATCAACGCCAGCAATTAGCTACACCTTCTTATAAGCTTAAGAAGGAAAAACGTGAAGCAAAGCTTACTGATCCAACCCCTTCCCAGGATTCTGATCAACTTGTCGACCCGTCAAGCGTGTCTGTTATTGGGGTCGTAGACGAACAGGGATCTGTGAAATCTCCTGCTCCAGTTCCCCCACCTGATAAGAAGCCTAAGAAAGACAATAAGAACAGTAAGAAAGAAAAATCTCCCTCTACAAAGGCTTCTAAACACAGTACTGGTACTGATGAGAAATTTGCAGAACTGGATAGTAAATGGTCGGAGCGCTTCAGTCGTCTGGAAGCTTTGATAATGGCCAAGGGTTCTCTTCAAAGATGAAAGTTGCACCGACCCACTCACCTCCTCATGATGTTGAAAATATGTCTGAGCCCTTCATCCGACCTTCTACTTCAAAGCTTACTGGAACTGGCTTCTCTGCTGAAAAGCATCAGCCGACCAGTCAAGCAGTGACCAGTCAACAGGCTTCTACAACTAAGTTTCCTGGTATGGGCTTCTCTGCTAACAAGCATCAGCCGGCCAGTCAAACTAGATCTCACCGACCGACTTCAACTGCAAGGTTTACTGGACAGGGCTCCTCTGCTATTGTGTATCAGCCTACCAGTCAAACCAAAGTCAACCGACCGACAACTACAACCGACCCTTCAGCAAAGCTTCAGTCTACAGGGGAAGGTGATGGTAACCGACCTGCTACCGACCAGCCACTGTTATCTGAACCGGCTGACACCGGCTCCCCTGCTCTTCACAGATCAAGGCAAGATAGCACCTCCACTCTTTCTTCTGAGGCGGGTAGCATGTTGACGGATAACCCACCACTGGATTTATACACTGAAGAAGGGGTGTTATCTGAGGACCAGGATCTGCCTGTAACCGACCCGGACCAGCCAGTTTCAGAGGAACAGAATTATAGGGATACTATGCAGGGTATCCGTTCCTTCATGGGCTGGTCCGACATCCCAGAAATGGACAGTACAGCTTCCACTTCAGATGATAACCCTTTTGCAGGGCCCAAGACTGTAACTCCTGGCAAAGTGTCGGTTAAAATGCCTACTGAAGACTGGTTATGTAGGAAACTGGCCAAATTGAACCTCACCTTGGTTGTGGGTTACCCCTCCCGTGGATCAGAAGCCGGTGGCCTAGCTAAAGATGTTTTTCTGAGACCGGCCAGAACACAGTCCAAATGGTATGGGCTTCACACCGACCCTAAAGCTGAATCTTCACAGATATCATCTTGGAATATAGATGCCTCAAAACTCAACAGCAGCTATGGTCGGATAGCTAAATACACTTGGCTGTCGTCTACTCCACCAGCATCTCGCAGGATATCACAAGAAACACTGCATAGATGGGAGAGATCTGCCAGGGAGACTTTGGTTATATATAACCAAGCTGCCAGTTTTAACCGTTGTCTGTTCAAGGTGCAACAAAACATGAAGGACCAGCTTAAGATTTTGAAGGCAGAAAACAAAGGGAAGGGCTCTACCAAAGCATCTGCAGCAGCTGAGGAACTGAACTATTTGATGGAGTTTAACTCTAGCATTACACAGGCGGCTGCAAAGTCAATGGAACACTTGTCAGAGTTCATCACTATGGGTAACTTAACCCTAGTCCGCCGAGATGCATACTTGAGCCACCTTAGAACCGGTATCAAGCCGGATATTCTCACAGCACTGAGGTCAGCCCCCCTTCATATCTCAACTTTGTTTCCAGACTCAGTTATTACACGGGCAGAAGAGGATATAGCTCAGCTTGAGTCTAAAGGACATGCTGGTTCTGCACAGAGCAAAGGTCGGTACCACCCTTATGAAAGACAGGATAAGCGGTCGGTTAACAGGGACCCAAGGTCAGATAAACCTGCCTGGAAGACGATTGGAAAGAAACAGTTCAGGAGGGGAAGAGGTCGTACTACCACTTACTCTTCACGACCTGCCAAGGGCCAGCAGTCGTATAAATGACAATTATTGTGTAACCAAGTTACAGACACAACTGCTGGCCGGAAGCACACCACAGACAATAAACACTTGCTTAAAATCAAATGTAAAGCTTCCTGTTGCCTCACATGTTCATACTGCACCCGGGCATTCCCAAAAGAGAGAATTAAGTCCCGGGTCAGCAGGTTGTCATTGCAAAAGTTACAAATTAAAGTCTGTGAAAAGTGTTTCTTGTGTCACTCAATTGTCTTGTGTCCAACCTGTAACAACTGTCAAAAATGCTGCACCAAATCTGCCTGTAGGGGCCAGACTTCAAAACTTTTTGCAAACTTGGCTGGATCTGGGAGCCGGTCCAAAAGTAGTTCAGATTCTAAAAGAGGGCTACACCCTCCCCTTCCAGATCCGGCCAAGACTCACAAGGTCACCCACGGTTATAAGCTGCTATGTCAATCCCCACAGGAACAGCTACCTGCTGGAGGCATTACATCAGCTTATAGCCAAGAATGCTGTAGAACTAGTAAAACACCAAACATCTCTGGGGTTTTTCAACCGACTATTTTTAGTTCCAAAACCCAACAACAAGTGGAGACCTATACTAGATTTGAGCAAATTGAATCTTTTCCTCAAGAAGGAGAAATTCAAGATGGAGACACCGGAAACCATCAGAACATCTCTCCAACAAGGGGAGTGGGTTACCTCAATAGATTTCAAGGACGCCTACTTCCATATACCAATACAGGAACAGTCCAGGAAATATCTGAGATTTCATGTCCAAGGTCAGACATACCAATTCAAAACACTGCCCTTTGGTCTGGCCACAGCACCCTTGGAGTTCACTGTGATAGCAAAAGAGGTGAAACTGATGGCCATACACAGGGGTATAAGAATCCACCAGTACCTAGACGACTGGTTGGTGAGAGCCACATCCCACCAGGCCTGTCTCCAGCATACTCAAAAATTAGTAGAAATATGTCAAAAATATGGCTGGCTGGTGAATTTGGAATTTTGGTGAAGTCGGAGCAGGTTCCAAAACAGGTCTTCGATTTTGTAGGATACCAGTTCGATCTCCAAGCCGGTCGTGTCCGACCGACCCCAGACCGGTGGCAGAGCCTTCAGAACAAAATCTGGGAAATACTGTCACTACCGACCTGTCCGGTCCGGCAGTTCATGTCCCTGATTGGTTTATTAACAGCCACAGAGAAGCAAGTTCACCTAGGCCGGCTACACATGAGACCCATACAGTGGCACCTCAAAACCATTGGAGAATACCAGAATCACTAGAAAAAGTGATCCCAATTCCCAGATCTTTGCACCCTCATTTACAGTGGTGGCTACAGGAAGACAACGTTCTCATAGGCCAACCATTACACCCAATAAAACATGCTCTGCAAATCTTTACAGACGCATCAAAAGAAGGGTGGGGCGCTCACTTAAACGAACACACTGCCAGATGGATTTGGTCACTGCCAGAAAGCAAACTGCATATAAACTATTTGGAACTCAAGGCGGTGTTTCTCGCCTTGAAAGAGTTTCAAAGCCTCTGTACCGACCAGATAGTACTTGTGGCAACCGACAACACTACCGTAGTTGCCTACATAAACAAGGAAGGGGGTTTGAGGTCGAGCACACTTTGTGCCCTACTATGGAGAATCTTGACCTGGTGTATGAAAAATCAAGTCACTCTCAAAGCTCAACTCATCCCAGGTCGGCTGAACGTGGTAGCAGACAAGCTATCTCGTCTAGACCAGACCATTCAAACAGAATGGTCCCTTCTTCAAGAGGTTTTCCAAACTATATGCAGAAGGTGGCATCGACCACAGATAGATCTATTTGCCACGAGGTTCAACAACAAGTTACCTCAGTTTGTATCACCAGTCCCGGACTCCCTGGCAGTAGTGCTAGATGCACTCAGTCTCCAATGGGAGGGTCTGGACGCGTATGCCTTTCCACCAGCAGCCATCTTGGGCAAAGTGGTGGAGAAGTTACAGGACTCCCCTTGCATGAGAATCATTTTGATTGCTCCGGAGTGGCCAAACATGCCTTGGTTTTGGGATCTAGTGATCATGTCCAGCCAGATCCCACTGAGCCTGCCCAACCTGTTGACACAACCTTTCAATCAGATCCCTCACAGAAATCTGACAAACCTAAATCTCCATGCATGGCTCCTAGAGCCACAGCAATCAAGGAGCAGGGTTTCTCTGAAGCAGTGGCAACAAGGATTGAGGCTCCTCAAAGAGGATCAACCAGATCAGTCTATGAGGCAAAGTGGGCCATTTTTACAAAGTGGTGCATCACTAATCAGGTGGACTTCAGGGCACCCCCTGTAAAGTCAGTTGCTGACTTCCTTATGTACCTTTTTGAGGACAGGAAGTTACAGCCCAGCACCATTGATGGCTACAGGTCAGTCATTGCTGATAAACTGGGAAATTCAACCCTCAACATCAGCAAAGATGAAAATCTCACTCGTCTCTTGGATAGTTTCCATAGAGACAGACCCAAGGGTAGAAGGGGTATCCCTTCCTGGAACCTATCTCTGGTCTTACACCAGCTGACATTTGAACCAATCAAGGAAGCTTGAAGTATTTGACCTTCAAGACTGTTCTCCTCTTAGCCCTGGGGTCAGGCAAACACAGAAGTGAGATTCATGGTTGGCAAAACAGAAATATCAGACACCAATCTGACTGGTCAAAGGTGTCCCTGTCAAAGATCTCCCAGCTTTCTTTCCAAGAATCAGCTGGCCAAAGAGGGTTCAGACTGGCCCCAGTGGTGATTCCAACCCTGGATAGATCCCTCAAGTCTGATAGGTCACTCTGTCCAGTCAGAGCGTTACGCTACTATTTGGACAGGACCTCAGACCTCAGGCAGAATAAAGAGCTGGTCTTTGTCTCCTTTAAGAAAGGTTTCGACAAAGATATCTCACCTGCCACTATCTCCTCATGGATCAAACAGACTGTGATCCTATGCTATGAGCTCTCAGACCAAGAGGCCCACACTCTGCATCAGGTCAAAGCCCATGATGTCAGGGCCTTTGCTGCTTCTAAGGCCTTCCAGTCTGGAATTTCCTTGGAACAGATCTTGTCAGCCTGTCACTGAAAGTCACACAATACCTTCACACAATTTTATCTGAAGGATGTGGCATGGGCTGACTCCGAGCTCTACCACCTGGGACCTGTAGTGGCTGCTCAGCAGATCCACAAATAAGCCAGGGAGAGAGGAGATTTTGTAAATATATAAATAGTGTATATATATATATAAGCACAAACAAAAAAAAAACTGTTTATTTCTTCTTATTATGGGACTGAACTCACCCCTCTCTTCCCCTACCTCAGAGCAGGTCTGTAAGAAAAAGGGGGGGGAGGGTAAATTGGTTGACCAGTTTCCGGTAACCTACTGTAGCCTTAAGGGTTTCCGACCTCAAGGTCAACCCAGGCCTGAAAGAAATTTTGTTAGTTCTGTTATGAGTTCACCTAAGTCCCTAGTAACTTACCCGCCAACCAAGCGGTAGTTATTCAGCATTTATCCATTTGATAGGATGTATTAACGCAATAAAATTGCAAATTTAATAATAAATTAAATTTTTATAAGTACAGTTAATACCCTATCCAATGGACACACAAGACCCTCCCACCGACCCCGCTATCAGCTTAATAGGGGTCTAATAGGTTTAGACAACGAAAAAGATACTATGACGTCACACTGTCTATACAGGAAGGAAGTACGACACGCCATCTGGCGAGTGCACTAGTAGTAGGGACCGGCCGGCCGGTGGAAACACAGGACATCTTTTTCTGACATTTGGCGGGCCGGTCTGCGCCGACCGGAATAGCATTTGTCCATTGGATAGGGTATTAAGTTATAAAAATTTAATTTACTTATTAAATTTGCAATTTTCTCAACTTAAACATGATTTGGACCTTTACATAACTAACACTTTTTCTTTCTTCTCTTCACTTCTTCTATATTTTCATGGTCTTGAAAACTATTTCCCCAGGCTGTGGGGTACAGGTATCTCCAATGCTATATATTTTGTGACCTTCACCTTAACTTGGGAAAGGTGAAAATGCAAGAACCGTATTGTTTTGTGACCTTCATCTTAGCCAGGGCAAGGTCTCCATTGTTTTGAAACCTTCACTTGGCCAAGTCAAGCATCTTATAGTTTTGTGATCTTCAGCTTGGTCTGCTTCTTATGTTTGTCAGCTTGGATCATTCAGGGATTGACTGTGTCAAGAAATAATCTTCTACTTCTGCTCCACATTTTTCAGAGTGTTAATAAAATACGAGGAAGAAATTATTGTTGACTCTGGGGAGTTATATGACACCAATATCAGTGGTGGGCGTGTGGGCGCATTTGTGTATGCCCAGCCTGGAGCCATCTTCTCCAAACTCAACTACGAGTGCAAAGAGAGGTAAGTTAAGACATGATAAAGACACACTGATTAAATTGATGAATTTTTAATTTATTAAAAGAATAGAAAAGGGAATAAAACAGCTTTTTTACCAATTCTGGGGCTGGTTTCACAAAAGGACTTAGCCCAGACTTAGAATTAAAGTTCAGACTTTTGTCTTAAATTGAGGCTAAAGTTTGCGGTCTCAGAGGCTTTCACAAAGCTGTTAAGTATAAGTTTTGGATGAAGTCTGTCTGGGAGTGGACTTAGCTTTTGTAAACAAAAACTTATATATGGCTGCCGTAAATTTTTCTCACCTCAAAATTTGAAATACCTAAAAATAAAGAATAAATATATGAGACACCCCCTTAAATTAGGACATACATCACCAGTAAAATATCTTGATGAGACATAAAGGGTCGCATGACATAGAAAACCACTGTGGTTATTTGATAAGCTTGGTCTCAGCTAAGTCACCGTTGGTGAAACCACATTTAAGTCCCTAGATTTAGCTGAGACAAAAGGCCCAAATTTAAACCCCTGACTTAGCCCAAGTCCAGGCCAAGTTTAAGACCATTTGTGAAACTAGCCCCAGGTCTTCCTCTCAAAACTCAAGTATACACAGCAAGGTATGCAGTAAGACTGGTGGATAACAGTAGGTTCAACATTAGACTTTATACTATACTATATGGTTTTGTTATTATAAACCTAAAACTTCCCTGAGTGGGATGCTCCATTTTGTAGTGTTTCTTTACTCTGAAGTAATTATGCTTAGATAATACTTTATTTTAGTCTGAATTATGCCTTGAAGTTTGATGGGATTGATGACTATGCAGTATTGAGCCATATCATGGACTTGGAGGTCAATGTTAGGTGAGTGGGATTTTACACAATTGAAACCTGCAAATTCAACTCTAAGCTAACCATATATTCACTATACATTTTCATTCTTAGAATTATATTCTTATTCTTAGAATTTCCTAATAAAACAGAAGTTATTCTGAGAAAATTTGTTAGAATAAGAAAAATTTGTTAGAATAAGAATTTACAAACTCACTGGAATATTTAGACTTCTAGAGGTAATGATGAAAAAAATGGATACTTAACCAGGGTTTCCAAATAACAGTAAATTTCAATGGAATCCTACCCAGACGAGTTCTACTTAACCCTATTCATACCGACATATTTTACAATCTGTTCATACCGTGTGGGGTCATAAATGACCCCATGCATATTTTTGAGGATTTACCAATAAAAATTAAATTTTTGAGTAATACATTTATTGTGTTAAAGATTTTAAAGTTATTCAATGTGAAATAAGACTTTTTACATGTATTAATCTGCTATTAAATAATGAATTATTAGAACAGTAATATGTAGGTAGATTAAAAAAATCATAGATTTTTGCAGTAATGTTGGTAAGTATGTATGCAAGCCATATACTTAGTGAATAATTTATATGTTCTTGATGTTACTGAAGTGACAAAGGTTTCTTTACATTAATTACATCTTTTTCTGTACTTACTGGTAAATGAAAGTAACTGTGTTAAGAATAATCATTTACTTTACTGCAATACAGTAGATATGAAAATATAACCATGCTAAGACCAGTTGTTATTTAAATAACACATCGAAATGGTGAATTTACTTTTAAAACCTCATTTGTTGAATGGCAAAAGAAAAGGCATGGATTTAATATCATGTATCATTTTGCACATTATGGAGAACTAATGTATCAATTTAGACATTATGAAGAACTACATTTTGGAATATTGTGTTCAGGACATAGTGGATTGCTGCAGCTGAACATCGACAGCTGACTACCCTGTTAGATTCACAACAGATTAAATGATAGCTGTTTTGAGAATGCCTGCCTTGACATTTCTCTTGTCTGCACCCACAGGCTACATCCCTGTTTTAACCTAAAATATCTTTTCTGCACCATTTTATATAGCCTGTTTTATTTGTACCTTTACCCTCAAGATTTCTTTATCTGAAAATCACTTGAGGTATTGCTAAAATAGTGGAGGATAATGCCAATATGACTGTTTTCACTTCTCTTTGATTCTTTTGCAGTATAATCCAAATAATAAAGCTTATCCAAATGGTACTACCTTTTCTAATTGTTTTCATGGGGCACAGGAATGTTAGGATAAAATTTCTATGGCACTGACAAAATACCTTTTCCCTATCCACATCCATTTGCCCCCCCCCCCCCCCTCCCCACGCCTCCCCCCCCCCCCCCCCCCCCCCTGCCAATATACCCACCCCACCTTTCATCTTAAATTTCCTAGCTTCTACATTGCAAGCTATTATTTGTATTTTAGACACATTTCCATTTGGCCAGACAAAAATAAATTTCTGCTATATTTTATCAGACAATAGTTTGTATGAAATGCTCTATTTCAGCAGGGTCATTTATGACCCCAGGGGTAATTACCATATTTTTTGTGCACATCTCATACATGAATTCATTTGTCTTGGTTTGTGAAAAATTGATAAAAGAGTAACAAATTCATGAAATATCATAAAGAAAATTGAACATATTAAAATTTTATCAAGCATTTTTAGTGTGCGGGGCAACAAAAGAGGGTTAAAACATCTATAGCTATTTCTGCTTAAAAAAATTTCTTAACAAAGCTCTACTTACTTCAGAGACAAGTTAGCAAGTAAAACTGTACAGCATTACATGATGGACTACTTACAGTAACTCAGTCTGGCTAAAGTGTCTGAATTCAGAATTCAGAATTCTCTCATTGCATCTCCAGCACCTTAAGGATCTGTCATATGATGTGGATTAAGTGCTATAAACGTACCCATTACATTACAGTTTTAATAGATATTTAATTTACTAGATGGGCTTTTCCTTGTAAGTTTGAGACATCCACTGTGAATTTAAGTTTTACTATTGGCATAAATTTGCTTGTCTTTGATGTCCCCTTTCTACAGCTTCACCATCGAGACGTGGGTTTACTTACACGAGGGTTACCCCACCACCAAGATGCCGATTGTATGTAATGAGGTGGGCACCTTCTGCATGTACCTGGAGGATGGGATACTACACGGCACCATGGGGGACCACACGGCAGAAGGCTCCACTGTCATGCCACCCCACTCATGGACCCACCTCACGTATAGGTACAGTGCTGAAGGTCAGTAGTCTTATTCTCCCTCTAGTCAGCAGAACGGGACATTATAACAGGGTGTATCCAGTCATGGAAAACCTGGAAAAGTCATGGAATTTCATTATTTTTTCCCAGGCCTGGAAAAGTCATGGAAATTGATTCCAGGTTTTGAAAATTCATACAAAGTCATGGAAATTAAAAGGCATCCTTTCGCGAAACGGCATTGTTCCTTCCTTTCATCCAGCATTTCAATACAAGGATAGATTTATGTAATCAGATCAATTTTTGGTGTCTTCCACATCTTCCTGTACTGTGACTGGAACCTTGGTAGTGGTTCTCAAAGGCAAAACCAGCGGGTACTCGTTGCCTCGGCAGGAGCTTGTCAATGTGGCCTCGGTCCATGTCTCTGTCATGCCATGAAGCTTGTGAAAGGTCCTTATTTTTAAAGCTTCGATCATGGAGAAGTCATGGAAAAAATATTGAAATTTAGTGGATACACCCTGTTATAAATTGCATCTACTGCACATGTATGGATTTATCATGTTTTGTTTACAGGCCAGATAATCCAGAACTGCTTGTGGAATAGTGGGAGGATTGCTTACTGTTACTAAACAACTCGAGTCACTGACTTCAGTCTAAATTGTGACTTAAGTCAAAAACTTTCTAATTAAGCTTGTACTGAAGTTGGGATTCATGAAAGAACTTAAACCCGTACTTCACTGAGACCTTTGTTCCATGCCCTAAAAATAATATGTTAGTCATTTAGTTGGATAATTTCTATCAAATACCACTTGTTATGAATAGTTTATTTATTCTTAGCAGTTGTTTAATATTTCCAGAAAGAATATAAACAAAGGACAGTATTGTTTGTTATGTCAGCAAGATAAAACTGATAGAAAAAGTGATTTGAATTTGCAATGTATTTTGACAATGACATGCCCCTACTCACAAGTGCAGTGCTGAAAGTCAGTGCTTTGTAGGAATAAATAACCCTTAGGCTAACTAAATGTGTATTGGCCTAAATAGCCTTACTTAAATGTGTATTGTCCATCCTTGAATACTGTTTAAGGGTACATTTTCGCCAGAATAAAATTTCAATAATTTTCAAATTTTTAAAAATTCACCAGAATATAATTATGCCCCTATGAAACATATTGTAAAATAATATTTCCTGTTTCTTTTTTACAGACCAGATCATTCGGTTGTATGTAAATGGGACGGCATCTGTGGAAGAATCATTGGCAGGAGTTCCTGTGGTCACATGGGTAATTACAGTAATTCTACAAAATATGGCCTGAGCATTAATCATTAGTCACTCAGTAGATCAGGCATTAATTTAAATGGTGTTCCTCATTGTATTTTTTTTCTTCAGAAAAGCCCTTTATCAAACTGAATTCAGTTTTAAAAAGTCCAATAAGAGATCAGTACATTTTCAGTTTGTTCAATTTGGATATGATAGGTCAATAAATGTCAGTAAAATCAATATGAAACATAACTAAATATTACCACTTACATTTTTTTGCAGTAGGTTTATACATTTAAGAGAATGTCATAACATAGCTTGCATAATTGCTCTTCTTGGCTGTTGAGTTGGATGTAAAATCCTAACTTTGTCCATTTACCATATTAATTTTGTTAGGCATGTTTGTTACCTGCTATACCTAGAGGAAGTGATGCACAAAATGTTAGAGACAATTAAGTAAAATATTTTAATTTTGTGACATTTTCAAATTTTAAATTATGCCTTCCCTGCTGCAAAAATGCATCACCCCGCCCGATTTAATTTTGTTACACAAATTATGGTGTATAATGACAAGTTAGGTGTAACAGTTATACTAAAGTATCATTAATTATAGATATATGGAATGTCTGAGACTTAAATCAATAAAGTTGCCCCCCCCCCCCCCCCCCCCCCTGTTATCTGAACATATTGGGAGAGTAGATTGTGTTCGATTAATGGAATATTTGTAATGTAGAAGAGGTACATCAATATATAACATTTGATAAATTCTAATTTTAGGAAGATTTGAAAAGATTTCATCAAAAAAATGTTTCAATAATAGATCTTTAGAATGATAGTAGAATTTCTATTACTATTCTTGGTTGGATTATTACCCCACAGACCTTAAGGGCTGTCAGGGTATTGTTTTCACCCATGGTGTCCTGATGGGCGGGCGGGTGAGCGGCGGGAAAAAGTTTGTCCGGGCTGTATCTCAGAAACCATAAGGTGAAGGAAGTTGATACTTAGTAGGGACACTGGTTAGGATGTGCAGGTGTGCAACGTCATGGTCTGACCCCTTGATTTGACCTTTGACCTTGCCATACTGACCTTGAGTTTGAAAATCTTGTCCGGGCTATATCTCGGAAACCGTAAGGTGTAGGAAGTTGATACTTGGTAGGGACATTGGTTTGGCGGTGTAGGTGTGCAACATCATGGTTTGACCTTGCCATAGTGACCTTGACCTATAAAATCTTGTCCGGGCTATATCGCGGAAACCGTGAGGTGTAGGAAGTTGATGCATGGTAGGGACATTGGTTAGGGGGTGTAGGTGTGCAGCATCATGGTGTGACCTTAATTTGACTTTTGACCTTGTCGTAGTGACTTGACCTTTAAAATCTTGTTGCACCTTTGGGTCTGTCTTTTGATCCAGATTAAGCATTGTTAAAGTCATATTGGAATTCATTAAGAATTTTACTTTTACAACTTCCCATTGTAACAGATGGAATTTCATGAAGTGGGCCTCAGATTTTGCTCCAACACCACACATAAGCATTCATTGAATGTATTACTACTTCTGTATGCATGGTAATATTCAAAACATCCAAACCATAATTCGGCCATGCCAGATGTAGATAATAAGTGTCGTAATGTTTAGTTTACTGATTAATGCTGTCATCTTGTTATTGAATTGTCTTGTTTTAATACTTCATCTTTACATGCATTATCTTTCTCTTAGACATTATTTTTCTTTATTTAAACACTGTTTGGACCTTTAAATAACTGACAGTGCTCTAAAAGTATCCTGAACTTTGTACTGATACAGTACTTCTATATCTCATGGTGTTAAACATATTTCCCTAGGCTGTGGGGTACGGGCATCTCTGATGCTATTTTGTTTATTTGTTAGCCAGATTAAAGAAAAACTACTGCACAGATATACATCGAATTTTCTTAGTAGGCTGGTCTTGATCTAACATAGAACTGATTTAATATTGAGAATAATCTGCAACCGATTCAGACTCCAGGACTTTTTAAAAGGATATTTTGGAGATATATATTTTCTGGGTGATCTTGTTATAAATTTTTTTTTTGTTTCTCTTTTGTTCAGGGTAATGAAACGTCTGAAAATGTGACGCGCCTGTACCTGTGTCGTCAAGGAGACTTGTATTTTGAGGGCACACTGGATGAGACTCGTATATACTCTATATATATACCCGATGACGAGATAGACTACCACTGGCAGACCGTGGGCATGTTCAGAGAAAACAACGTGCGTTACCTGTCACAGCACTTTGACTATGACGAGAATCCTGACCGTAAGTAGGAAACTCCTGAAGTAGTCCATATCTTACACAACGTTAATTGTTTGATTTTTTTAGTATCATTTGCTTAGTAATAAACTCAGAATCACACACAATCTTAGACTGAAATAACGTTTCCACCATAAATTATGGGCATTTATAATTGAGGCTGAAGATGGACTTCTTGCAGGTATTTTTATGAATAAAAAATGCAAACTCAAACACAAGGAATATTTTGAATGAAATTGTTGGAAATGTAAGGCAATATCAGACAGATATTTGTCGTAACATTAGCATTTTACTAATGGGGAGGTTAAGTAACGGATTAGTACTGCTTCACATTTTTGCCTTTTTTTGTGTTTTTGCCAATTTAGGGTGTTGTGTATCAAACAAACTTTACCAAGCCTTAACCTCCACCATATACATGCCCTTAGTATGTCTTTAAGTATGATTGCTTGAAAGTTGCTATATTAATACTTAACAATATCAATTTAGGATGTATAATAATCGTCTCAACAGAGCTTACCTCATCCTGACATGTATCCCGGTTGCAATATTTTTGTTTTTACCCCCACAGCCTTTAGGGGCTGTGGGGGTATTCTTTACACCCATGGTGTCCAGGTGGGCATGCAGGTGTGCAGGAGAGTGGCAGGAAAAAGCTTGTCCGGGCTGTATCTCAGAAACTGTAAGGTGTAGGAAGTTGGTACTTGGTAGTGGCATTGATTAGGTGGTGTAGGTGTGCAACGTCATAGTATGATCTTCATTTGACCTTTGACTTTGCCATAGTGACCTTGACTTTTAAAATCTTATCCAGGCTGTATCTCAGAAACCGTAAGATGTAGGAAGCTGATACTTAACTAGTTCCCCGGGCTGTTCGGTACGGGCATTTTTGATGCTATTTTCTGTGTATTAAAATCACAGCCTTAAAGGATGGTTCATCAAACACCATTTCTGTAGTGGTATAGTGGTACAAATATCAAAATCGTTTTTTTTTGTTTTGTTTTTTATATAAAACAAATGAGATCTGGTGTTTCGCAAGCTTGTGACTGTTATGATGAAAATTAAAGGCAAGCATACATGAGCCATAATTTATAAATGGAAATGGTTGTTGCAAGATATAATGAAGTGAATAAACATCATTTTTATCCACAATGAAGTAAAATTGCGTGATATTTCACCAAATGTCTAGAGTTTTTTATCATTTTGTATTAGTGTCATACTAATCAGTTCCCAAATATTATTTGCGGATTTTATTGTTTCTAGTACAAGGAAAAAAAATAAATGGGAGTTTACCCATCACTACCTTTTATGAAAGATCAAGTTTTTGGCAGTCCAAATCTTTTGTGTGTTTTGCTGTTTTTATTAATTGTATTTCAGCTGACATATTGGAGGACAAGAGTCAGCTCTATCTAAATGGAACTCTGTTCGGAGGCGAATTCAAAAAGGTAAGAACACGAGACAGTTTACGCAGAAAATTCAAGTTTATTAGAATTCTGCCTGGACAGAAATATGAGTTAAATCTCATGAAACCACAAATATTTATACTTATCAGAAGCAGTTCATGAAAACTGCCATCTAATTGTGTTCTGTTCCACTTAGATTTCTACATAATACAGGAAGTCTGGCAAAGTATATTTTGAATGTTTGTTACCCAATCCTTCTTGATGATGTTTATCATGTTCCTTTTCATTTTTTTTTTTTTTTTTCGTTTCTCGGAGACAAATAAATGGTTATTCAGGAAGGTTGCTGATCATATCAGCAAAGTTGAACTGCTCCTTTAGGTCTTTTAAATGTGTTATTGATTTTTTATCCTTTATTACAGTTCAACCACCTTTGGCACAAGCCTAGCCTGGTCAAAGCACTCATTTGTTTAAAAGTTCAACACAAAGTGATTAATTTCTTAATTTAATTCAGATTTCTATTTTTTACAAGATCACAGAATCAGATAATTGTAAAAAAACTAGGTTCTTCCAGAATTGGTACAAGAAAGTATAGATCTGAAGTATTCCTGGAGGTTCCTCAGTTTTGTACAACCCTTGCACATATCTAAGAAGCAATTAGGTCATAGTTTTATCCTTTGATGCTCTTACTCTGGATTGACTCATGAAGTTTGTTGTGCTACTGTGGTCGTTGCCTTCAGGGAAGAAACTCCAATCGTATTTGTTTGCCAAGACTTTCCACCATATTTTCAGACTTGTCCAGTATCATCACCATGGAAACAACAACCATAATGCTTGCTCTGGTCATAAATTGCAATAGGGCTTAAGATTGTTGTTCCTTATATATAGAGTCTCCCTCAATGCTAAGATTTCGTGCTATTAAAGTAAACAAATAGAGGAGAATGACATCAGGTATATATCTGTATTTTTTTACAACACAGAGCCAGAGTGAGATGGCACGTTTCAAAAACACTTACCCAAGCAACCGTCGCAGACGTAGTATTAGATCAACAAAACCCAGTCGTGATGAATTAAATGGAGACAACAAACATATTGAAGAGACATACAAGATCCAAAATGATATCTATGACCCAGATTATGTGAATGACATCGATCCAGATGAGGTGACTGAAGAGTGGGATAGAGAGAAAGATGAGAAGGAGAGGCTAGCCAGATATAAAGGTATGTGTAACAAGAATTGTTTTCTAAAAAGAACTGGCTAGGTGTAAAGGTTAGTGTGAGAAAATGTGGCAAGGGACACCTTAGTAATCCTGGAATATATCGATTAATGTTGGTGGTGTTGGAAGACAAGTCTTAAAAGATGACTATATAAGTTCTATACATTTCATATTTTTGTCCGTGTTTCAGGCAATGGTCGTACGAGGCAGTGGAGAGATCGCTACCACAGACTCAGCAGAGAGGAGGTTTTCCCTCAGCCTTTCATAGGTTAGGTTTTACACTGACATTACCTTCACCAGCGGTCTGTGAGCCTTGCTTATGAGAGTTTAATATTTCTTTTGTTCTACCATGCAGGGAAAGTACCACTCTGGTCAGATAAAAGAAATTTCAGAAGTAGTAGAGGAATTTTAGAATAAAACAAGAGCACTCGCACAGCACAGACCTCTGCCAAGCAATGTAACAAGTAAATGGGAAAATCCCAATTATTTTTTCGGAATCGGACGCTAATCCAGATCACTCTCAAAATTTCATAGGGGTCTAAGTTGGATCAAGACCAGTCTTTTGATTTTTTTTATCTCCCGCTGGCCAAAGGCCAGGGTCAAGAGCTAAGATAATATGATTCACCTTCTGTACATTCGTGAGTGTGTCTGTTCATCACATTTTTATATAAACCCATTATATTTCATTAATTTATGACGATATCTTCACCAGATTTAGAGAATGTTTATCTGTAAAACATTTTAGCCTCATTTTAAAAATAAAAATGGCCGCCATAGCCAAAGGTTTGAAAATCATTAAGATGTTCTAAAACTTAAAATATTTTAACTGGCTTCATCAGATTTGCACAATGTATATGGCTAGGAAGTCATATCTTTAAGGTCAAATAGGGGACATAATATTAAAAAGACCTAATATATCCCTTATTGTTGGTCCTAGGGGTTCGTAATGTAAAAAACTTTAAGGAAATCATGGCCTTTTGAATTTGACCATTGACCCCTTGTTTCAGGTCAAGTGGGGTCACCATACTGTAAAGACCTCATCTTCCTCATTGTTGATCCTAGGGCCTAAAAATGTGAAATCACCCTATAGGAAGCTATGACCTGTGAATTTTTACAGTGTTCAATTTAACCCCTCATTTGGCCTCATTTTGAAAACAAAATGGCCGTCATAACATACATCTTTAATGTCCAATGGGGGTCATCTTATTAGCCCCTTAAAGACCTTATCTGTCGACTAGCAGTCGACAGCCATGTGTATTCTACAGTACCATGTCTGTCGGCTAGCAGTCGACACCCCTATATGATATACTAGCTTTCCTTCAGTACTGTAGAATTAAACGTCTTGGTATACTGAAATATGTTAAAAGTATTATGTACAAGGACGTTATGGATCACAGAAAATGCTTGCGGTGTGTGTATTAGCAACTTAAACTGTCTGTAAACTAGTCTTCCCGGATTTTCCTTCAGTATAGTAGAATACTGCTCCACTGGTGGCGAAGGGGTTAAGAAAGTTCTTATATAAATGTCCTTATGATTGGTCATAGGAGTTTGAAATGTGAAAAGAATATAAAGGAAATGATGGCCTGCAAGTCTTCTGCACGTATCTAATTTAAGGTCAAATGGATTTATCATACTTAACTAAAGAGGCCTTATATCCTTGGAGCGGAAAACAGCAGTCAACATTTCTCCGAAATTCTCCTGCCATATTTATAGAGATGCATTTTTGCAACTGCACAGCTCTCCAATTTATAATTGAGTATAACATCACTTAAATAGAGGCTACATCACAAAAGGTAATTGTTAAGACTAATTTGCAGTGCAGAATCCCAATTGATTTACAGCGTTATCCTTACAACTAAAACTTCCTCTACACACAAAAGGCAAATAAGATTCAAAAGACTATATCCATTTAGAAACACAAAGCTTGATAGAAATGTTAAAGCATGTCTATCCAAGATGGAGGTCATATGAAAAAGAACAAACTGTCTCAGTAACCTGACCATTAACATCATCTAGCAGTAGTGCTGAGCGGCCAGGCATAATAGAATTTCTTTTTCTTGGGGGAGCCTCGCGAATAGCAATGAATCCCAAAGGACAGGATTCTAGCATATAAAAGCTTCAGTAAAATGTAAAAATTTACAAATTCATTTTCTACTTCCTGTTTGTACCAATTTAAGGCAGATGCTGAATAATCATGTCAAGCAATATATTTCCTCTGATACAGGAACCTTTTCTGATTAGCTGTATTTCTCTGTTAACTTTGTAGGTCCCTATAATGAAGACCCTAATGATCGAGGAGGTGTACTGGAGATACACAGACTCTCAAATCAGGCAGTCAAAATTGACAGTCAAGCGGGCATCCCACAGGACAGCAGTGTGAATGCCTTGCATAGAACGGACAAAGAAGAATTATAAACAAATCATTCTGACAAAAAAGACTGGCATTTATGGGCCTGATATTGTGTTATTGGCTCTGTATTAGTACAACCAGTTTATGTCCAATTGAGGTTTTAGTAGAAGCATTTTATATCATTGAACAATTAGATGAGAAAAGACTGTATATACTATGGATTGGTTGGTATCAAGGATTCCGCGTTTTAGTACACCAGTTAAGCATGGACATTTCCTTTCAATGAAATGACAATAAAAGTCCCCAAATGCACAAAAATATAGGAAAAACGTGTGCACTTTCTTCAGATTTTAAGTTTTCCTTCCATTATATGTGTTGACAAGAAAGATTGAGATTATAAAGTGTCATGACCAAAACATGGCAGTTCTGCTCAGTGTTATTGCTATTATAAAAGTCTGCGAATGCACAAAAGTATGGGATAAAAGCTCATAATTTCTTCAGATTTTGGGTGTATTTCTAATGTTGTAACTTTTCTTTCCATTAGATGTTGTTGACAAGTGAAGTGGCGGTTGAAAATCTCATTACAATTTTCATTAAAATGCTCTCGGTACTGAGACACCAGGCCTACCAAGCCATCCCTAGTATACCTAGTATATTCCATATCTGTTCTCTGAAACGCCCATGGACTATAATAGGACCATATATTTGGCAACATTTTGAAAGATTATGTTTATATTAGTCTCATCATGTAAACCTATTTATTTAGTGTGTCATATGTTTTAATTTTTTTTTTAATAGTTGACTTTGGTTTTTATTTTGAAAACCATAAAAAGAGAGTGCTCTTCAGATGTGAGGATATTCAGAAATAAAATGTAATTTACCATTAATGCACTGATCACATATTACAGCTGTTAGTTCTAGTTGGTATTGGATACCTCAAAAAGTGGGGTATGACTCCGCTGCCATTGCACCAAAAGTGTGTGTGTGTGGTGTGGGGTGGGGGCTCTCTACTCATCTTATAGCCAGCCATCTCGTATCCGCATTTGTAGGCGAAGAACTAAGATAGAAGAAATAAGATAGAAGCAACACTGACAATGTGTATGTATGTACATTCTGATAATAGGATAATGTAGAATTTAATGACTCAGTTAGTATACCCGAGTTGCCATGGTAATATTTAAAATAAAATAAGAGAATTCCAGTTTATTTAAATCTTGAGGCAACAAAAAGGTCTCGAGTTAAGTGTTCCGAAGTATTTTGTTTGTGGAACTTTTTCTTCCAAAAAGTTCTAACAGTTTGGACTCCCTAGAAAATGGGGCACTACAATAAGCCTATTGCATAGGTATGGCAAAGTTTGAGCTAACGATGATAATTCTCATATTTTTTGTTTAAATTAATGAAAAAAGTATTGACAAAATCAATAGGAAAGACTTTGTATCAGCTGGTTCTGAATACAATTGAGTGTTTGATTTTGTCTTAATATTAATAATGTACATTATTGTAGAATTGATTCCTTTGTGAAAAGAAAGTTTTTGCATGACAATGTTTTGTCTTTATTTTTGAACATAAAACATATTTTTGGGGGGAACCAGTGCTATGTTTATCTTACATCTTATGCCTCAGTCATACTTCAGACAGTGCGTCCAGCAGTTAGAGGTTTTACTTGGCGGCACAACAGCTTACAATGACGCCTCCTACCTTCTGAGTTTTGGTGTTTCCTAGGGCAGGGTCGTTAGCAGATTTTTCATTTCGGTATCCTGCCAGTGTAAAACCGTACCGATTCCGGGATACCGAAAGAAGAAATTGCATTCTAGCATATTCCCAATCGTATAGGCCCACCACCCGGAAGTAACTTTCGCGAAAAGAAAACATTGAAGTTCTTAAAGAAATCACTATAAAAGTGCTAAAATATGTAAAAATATTGGATAAAAGTTTGAAATTTCTTCAGATTTGAGGATTGTTTCTAATACTTTACGTTTTCTCACAATATTATATACGGACATTCGAAATACCAGCTGTAAAGTGTCACCACAGTGTTGAAGTGAATTGGTCTCGATACCGGTGTTACCGACGCTGCCCTAGTGTTTCCATCACATTACAGGTGGTATAATTCTTGGTAATAGGCAAAACAGCCCTGTCTTTCAACTACTGTGTGAGGTTCGTATGCGAAGTTGGGATACAGTGGCAAAATGTCCAATACCTCTACTCACTTTACATCGCCATATTACACCGAAAGACGACCAAATCACGACCTTATGTACACCATGGATTACACTTTCAGTTCCCATAGCAAGAAATCCATCTGCTCATGCTAGCATTTATCTACACATGCCCAAAGTACAAAGTTTAGAGGCAGAAATTTTAAACATTTTAAAACTTTCATGGAATGCACAGGGTAGTGGACCCATCGCCACTGTGTTGCAAGGTAGCATACACAAACCTCGGACAGTAGTTGGAAAATCGTTGAAGGTCTGGGGCATTTAGACCAAGGTCTATAACCGCGGGATGTATCGCCTGTAGTGTGACTGGGGCTTTAAATGTTAAGTGTGTCCTAATTGTTATAGAGTGTTGGACTTGTGACTGGTTTATTTGATCCTTTGTCGACAATAGAGATTGTACCCTTGGCAAGTTGGGCACATGATATGCGATGGAGTGGCAAACCATTCTGGAAAGAAGAAAGTCACATGATGCCATACAAATCAGAAATATATGGCCATATGGCCCATCAGATGTACAGAAGTGACTTTACTTTTTCACCTTGTTTGTTAAACCAAGTGGGGACTTAGTGCCATTGAGTTTGACACATAATTACTTGGTTTCAATGCCTGTGGTTACAGGTTCAGATCTTGCTTATGAAAACATGTAGGAAATACTGACAGCGCATATTAAGCAAACTTTACAGTTAATATATACGTGTACATTAGTTGAAAATCATGCATATTAATTCAGCCCAATTTGTACCTGACAGAGCGTCGCAGTTACTTTTCTAATAATAAACGCTCAACCTGATAGACAAATTAACATAGATTAGAATACTGACACAGTGCAACATACCTTAGACCATGTATAGTTTTGTACGTATAGTTATGCCGAGGCTAATATATGTGATCTAAAATACATTCTCTCACCGTAGTGGTCGTGTGTTTAGCTTACAACGTGTGGGATTCACACAGGACCTGTTTTAATATGACCTTAGCTACTGAAGGGATGTTAAGCACCAACTCTCACATTGTACATGTCTCAACGGCGCCATTTTAATGGTTCAACAGGTAAATTTTGTTCAAGTGGGGAAGAAAACTTTCTATCATGGAATTTTCATTTTATTTTATATTTACGTTATTATTTTATAAATATATAAACACATCAGAGTGAAATGGCTTTACGCAGTAGACTCTGTGTAAGTACAACCAGTGTAAATCAGTAACGTACAGGTTGAACCAGTTATGTTACGCTAACACCTGAACAGCTTTCCAGGTACACATACCATAAAATTATATGAAATTTGCCAGTATATGCAGTTTGCAACCCCCCCCCCCCCCCCCCCCTCCCCTTTATAATAAGACAAAATACTCCACATTTCTTGCCAATTTTACATCACGAAAGACCAAAGGTTGTATTCACCAAAGGTGTTTGCCAAATCTTAGGCTTAAATTGGCTATAATTTGTACACAAACTGTAAGCCTAAGCCTTGGCTAAAACCTTTGGTGAATATGGCCCTAGATGCACAAGCAAGTAAAAAAAACTGAAAGATGAGATAAATTTCTGACAAGGAAATACAAGGAGGCTTTCCTCACTTGAAAAATTTAACATATTGTGGCAGATTTTACATTTTTCAATATCTATAAGCAGAAGATGGCATTCAGTAGACCCAAATCTTATGAATATTTGGGGTTTTAGCTATACAGCATGTCCTGTATACACACTAAATGCATGTTTTTCAATCACTGTTGTTTATTTACACTTCAAAACATATTGACTGATATAACTTGTTGCCTGCTGTTTATTAACACTTCACTGGGCTTATAGCCTGATGTAGCTTGTTGACTGCTGTGTGGACCATTTGTTGTAATTCTTCATCTTCCTTGCAAACTACCTCCTATTGAAACACAGAAAACCAGTGAAGATCAATGTTATAGTGTAAACAAGAATATAGTCAAAATTAAGTGTAGTTAATACACAAAGAAGTACTTTCCAAGGTGCTTCAATACAGATAGAGGTACCTTTCCAATTTTCAATTCTACACAACCAGAAGTTTTTCTTTGTTTTTTTTTTTTTATTTAGTGCTTTGAACATACAATATTGGTCATATCATGACTGGAAATTGACGGAAAGTCGGCACAATGTTGTTAAAAATTACCATATATGCTCACAGCCGAGTTAAAAGTGTTTGGTATAACTGTGATGATGTGAGAGAGTTTTGTGTAATAGCCTTGTGATATCACAATAGTGTAGACATCACAAAACAACAGTACTCAGAGCACAGACCCCCACTGAGGCCAGACACCTCCAATATTGCTTAGAAGTGCAACAATAAACTGTCCAAAAAACACAAAGGTAATACAGATCACCAACAAAAATGTAATCACTTTTTCCTTGTGCCATTGTCACCATTGCCTTAAAATTTTATTAAAATCGGTCCGTAACTTTAGGAGTTAGACAAACACACGCCTCCAATTACATAACCTGCTTTGCGGAAGTAAAAACGATACCAGAAGCCAACAGTATGATGTCTGGATTTGTTTATATTAAAATTGATAAAACCAAAATCAGGTATTAAGTTTGCTATCTTTTACATGACCTGTCATCAAGCCACTTGTGACTTACCAGCGTGGTGAGGTCCACGAAGATGGGTTTGAGGTCAATCTGCATGGAGAGCTTGTTGTTTCTGATCAGTGGATTCACCGTGTTCGGACCAAACATGTCACTTAACATCTCCAGCAAACATTCTCTGAAGTGAGACCGATCTACCTTGCCAGGAGTCGGGACTGAATAAATAGAATTGAACATTTTTTTTACAATGCTTGACCTTTTAGAGTTCATTGTTATTTGTCAACGTAAGCGTAGGTCACATCGCTACAGATCGTTGAAGGCATGGAGGAGAGCAGTGCATACTAATTGGTTCCCGATCCTGTACTGAAAAGCAGTGGACACTGGCAAGAAACTACCACCTTTCTTACTTTTGGTCAAGTCTGTAATCAAACCCAGAACCCCACAGGTAGGAGGCAAGTATGTTGTAACAGATTTTATTCGTTCATGATGTGAGGGTTTCTTTTAATGAAAGGAAGGCAACTGCCACTTTACATGAAAGCCTATTATAAAACAACAGTTTCTCTAGTATAAATACACATACATTTATTTATTTGGGGTTTTATGTCGATTTCAACACTGTACAGGTCATATCATGACAGGTAGTTGAAAGGGCAGAGGAAACCAGTACATACAGTTGGTCAAGGTTCTGTACTGTAAACTGCCGACCAACGGCAAGCAACTACCAGCTTTCCCACTTGAGGCCGTGCCAGGAACTGAACCCCGGGCTCAGAGGTGGGAGGCGAGAGTGTTACAACTCTGCCATCTCGGCCCCTAGATACACCTATAATAATGCAACTGTAGTAACATGTGTCTATTAGTGACCCTTTTTAACTAAGAAGTTTAAGATCAAACAGTCTTAAAATTATTGCCATAGCAACAGTCATTGCCAAGATACTCCTCAAAACCTAATCAGCTCTGGATCCTCTAGGATTAAACATTTTCTGAAGATATGGTGAAAATCCTCGTATGGAATTAGGCTGAGCTTTAACCAACTTTATGACAACTACTATATTTAGAAACCATCATAACCAAGTAAAACCCAAATCTCTTGCTTTGATCACGGCCAAGAACAATTCAATCATTTGGTTGTAGAGTTTACTGAAGATTTTCTATTCCTTCTCACTCAACACGTCTTTGTTCTCACCCATGTGGTTGTTGGTTTGAAACTGTTAATGGCAATATGAGGCAATAACTGAGGACCTGTCTTTATAATTAAGATCTTAGCTGTTGGAAGGGAGGTAAAATATAAACAAGCAATCAGTGACCGAATGAATCGGTTACATATAGAGTTGGTACAGACCTTAATTCTAGCAAATATGGAGTTTGCAAACATGTATTCATCTTTCATAAATATTTTTAAAACCTCTTCAACAATATGCACATTTTATTGATCACTGGAAAGGTATTTGTGCTCCCCAGATGATATCCCAATCACACTACAGGCCGTACACCCTGCTGTACTAGGTGTTGGTCAAAACGCCCCAGTCCTTCAACTACCGTGTGACATCTGTATGCAAACTTGTGACACAGTGACGAAACATGCAATTCCTTGAGTGTCCCACGGAATTTTTTAATGTTTAAAATGTCTCTCATCATCTCACCTTAAGTCACCACCATTCACCTTCCCTGGTCAGCCCTACCACCCTGACTTGATATGTGTGTCTCCTTCCAAGTCCTTCCATTTCAGTGACCTTCCACAGATAAATTTTTCATACCGTAACTTAAGACGTGGTCTGCAGTTTATATAAGGTTGTGATTCGGTCTTGCTTTGGTAACTGAAGGTCTAGTTTGGGCTACTGAAGATGTGTTGAGGTTAATGAAGGTTGCCTCTTGGTGACCAATGTTTGTAGTACTGTCATTCTACTGTTATTCATGGTTACAAACCATGTCTCTTCAGTTGCAGTGCGCCTGTAGTGTGAAAGGTTTCCAAAAAACTTGGAAGAGGCGTCCTGGGAGGCGGTTCCATCACCTCGTAAAACATCTAAGTGCAGGACGTACCAGTTGTAGTTTGATTGTGGCATAAGTTGTTGGAAGGGAGGTAAACTATACAAAACCCAGATTTAACATGAAAAAAACCATGATTTAGTAGTTACAAATTAAAAAAAAACACAAACTTTTCTGTGGAGCTGTTTCCTGTTCAGCTTTGAGAATCACAGTGAGCACAGCATCGGCAAACATGTCATTGACTGGACTGGCCAACCACTGAAACATAAAGAGTCACTATACAGATACCAGGCCATGTGAACCCATTTAATACAACAGACTTATATATGAACGGCCATTGTAATGCACAAAACTTGAAAAAACTTTTATAATCAAGCTACAAATAGGTAAATTCTGTCCACTAAAACTGGAGCTTAACTCCAACTGGACTCATCTGGTTGAATTTCAAGTTCCTCTCATGCTATTTATTTGCTTGCATAATATTTTTAACACATTCATCAGTACATGGTTGGTTAATTTATACTTGGTTTGCTCACATACCACCGCCCATTTTCAAGTAGCTGGCCAACTTGTCACTGCCCCAACCTTAATATTACTTGAAAGATGTAGTTAGTTGAGCGTTTTACTCTGCATTACCTCAATGACAACCATTCCCAGTTCGAAGAAGATGTTGATGACTTTGAAGACAGTGAATCCTTGCTTCTCCTCCAGCTTCTCCACATCACCAGACAACTGATGGAGGTAATACTGCAACAGCTGCACCGTGCCTCTAAACGCCACGCTCTGACGCTGTGTCACCTGACTTGTGGCCATGTCTGTGTAATCTGATTGGTCAACACAAATTGTTTTTTAACAGATTTGTAGGAAACTATAAACTTAACAGCATTTAAAATATCATAATGATACCTAGAACACTGTAGCAACTGTAATCTGTCACTAAGGACCATGCAATAGTGCTGTATTACATGACTTCTAGCCATGTCTATGTTATCTGATTGGTCAATTGGTATAGAACATAGAATTTAAAATAAATATAAATTAATAAGACTGTAACAAGTGAACAGTCTTGTATAATGCCACACTCGTAACCAATTGTGTGTTAATTTGAAATGAACTTAAAGGTAAAGCAGTAACTAGAATCAGTTCATCATGCCGCTGCATATCACACTAATAATCAGTGTCATCTGACTCACAGTCATGTTAAATTGGATTACTTCATTGGAAAGGGGAAACTGAATTGATGTTAAAACAACAGCACTCAGAGAGTGCATACCTCTGCCAATGCAAGTAATAATAAGTAAATGGGATTATTTTGATTCTATCCAGAGAGTGATCCAGATCACTCTCAAAAATAAAGCTATTTCATTAATAACCGTCATGTGCGTCTTAATAACTTAACACAAAGTAGATGTAAAAAGTTCCCTTTTAAATCATTTTCAAGAAACTAGCCAGAGGAACCATAATTAACTCTGTCATTAGACCAGTTAAAATGTCTGAATTGTCACTGGCCAATTTAAAATGAACATAATAGTTATTGTGAAGTAAATGTAATTATCTATTTTACTCCTACTACCCTTAAACTTTGACCAGCTCTTTCACAAATGATTCCTCAGGTGGTGCTAAAAGTACTGGTAGTTTCTCTCATTTACATACTAACATAAGGACAACTGCTGACTGATTTACCATCATTAGAGGAAAATCAATCACGAAAATTGTCACAAAGGAGATTAATATTAATACTGATAAAGACATTTTGATGTCACAACACTGAATGGTTGGGGAAATAAAACTGACTTGTGAGATCCTTTGGATCCATGATGTGGTAATTAAAGTTCCTCTTCACCAGTAACCCTGACAACAACTTGTCTTCTGTAGGTTTCTTAGATGCCAGTCTGCCGACAACCTGAATTCACAAAATAGAGTTGAACTGTGTATCATTAGACTAGAAGAGTAGGTCTAATTAATCAGAAAAAAGGCCCTTCAATAACCCCTTAGTTATTATTATGTAAAAAGGTTTTCAACCATTAGAGTAATCACCATTTACATTTACCTGACAACAACTGAATTCTATTCTATAATCTCAGTGTACATACTTCAAGAAAAACTAGAGGATCGCTCGCAAAAAAAAAAGATAATGTTTTTGCATAGCAAAAACAAAGCGTCCCGAAAAGGATATAAAGGTGAGTGCTAAAGTATTAAGAAAATGCTTCGTTTCTAGCCTTATACTGTTGTGGAAACCAAAGTCAGCGCAGTCTGCTCTATCTAGCACGGTTTTCAAGATATAAGCATTTTTGTGTTTTGCAAAAAATAAAAAAATTAAAAATGTCCGCTATATTTGGCGCGACAAAAATATTTTGAAAATTGGCATGGCTACTCTGCAGAGATACCCAGCAGGTCCAAAATCTGGTTAAGTTCGCTCCATATAGCACGGTTTTCGAGATATAAGCATTTTTGTGTTTTGCAAAAACTTTGAAAATTCAAAATGGCCACCATTTTTGGGGAGACAAAATTTTTTGTCAAGACCACTGCCACGGTGTGTATCTCCCGCCGAGCATTAAAGCAGAAGAAATAGCTTTTCCGAGATATTCACAATTTTTCATTTTCGTGTGTGAAAGCTCTTCCAAAAGTAGGTGAATGAGTTATTTGAGAAAAATTGGCTATCTGCAATACTATTAAGAGATAATTCACATTTACTCATTTTGAGTAGGTGAATAATTATCTATGGGTCTGAAACTTCACCAAGTGAAAGCTCTCCCAAAAGTAGGTGAATGAGTTATTTGAGAAAAATTGGCTATCTGCAATACTTTTAGAGATAATTCGCATTTACTCATTTTGAGTAGGTGAGTAATTAGCTATGGGTCTGAAACTTCACCATGTGAAAGCTCTCCCACAAGTAGATGAATGAGTATTTGATAAAAATTGGGTATCCGCAATACTTTTACAGATAATTAGCATTTACTCATTTTGAGTAGGTGAATAAATAGCTATGGGTCTGAAACTTCACAGAGTGAAAGCTCTCCCAAAAGTAGGTGAATGAGTTATTTGAGAAAAATTGGCTATCTGCAATACTTTTAGAGATAATTCACATTTACTCATTTTCAGTAGGTGAATAATTAGCTATGGGTCTGAAACTTCACCAAGTGAAAGCTCTGCCAAAAGTAGGTGAGTTATTTGAGAAAAATTGGCTATCTGCAATACTTTTAGAGATAATTCGCATTTACTCATTTTGAGTAGGTGAGTAATTAGCTATGGGTCTGAAACTTCACCAAGTGAAAGCTCTCCCAAAAGTAGGTGAATGAGTTATTTGAGAAAAATTGGCTATCTGCAATACTTTTAGAGATAATTCGCATTTACTCATTTTGAGTAGGTGAGTAATTAGCTATGGGTCTGAAACTTCACCAAGTGAAAGCTCTCCCAAAAGTAGGTGAATGATTAATTTGAGAAAAATTGGCTATCTGCAATACTTTTAGAGATAATTCGCATTTACTCATTTTGAGTAGGTGAGTAATTAGCTATGGGTCTGAAACTTCACCAAGTGAAAGCTCTCCCAAAAGTAGGTGAATGAGTTATTTGAGAAAAATTGGCTATCTGCAATACTTTTAGAGATAATTCGCATTTACTCATTTTGAGTAGGTGAGTAATTAGCTATGGGTCTGAAACTTCACCAAGTGAAAGCTCTCCCAAAAGTAGGTGAATGATTAATTTGAGAAAAATTGGCTATCTGCAATACTTTTAGAGATAATTCGCATTTACTCATTTTGAGTAGGTGAGTAATTAGCTATGGGTCTGAAACTTCACAGAGTGAAAGCTCTCCCAAAAGTAGGTGAATGAGTTATTTGAGAAAAATTGGCTATCTGCAATACTTTTAGAGATAATTCGCATTTACTCATTTTGAGTAGGTGAGTAATTAGCTATGGGTCTGAAACTTCACCAAGTGAAAGCTCTCCCAAAAGTAGGTGAATGAGTTATTTGAGAAAAATTGGCTATCTGCAATACTTTTAGAGATAATTCACATTTACTCATTTTCAGTAGGTGAGTAATTAGCTATGGGTCTGAAACTTCACCAAGTGAAAGCTCTGCCAAAAGTAGGTGAATGAGTTATTTGAGAAAAATTGGCTATCTGCAATACTTTTAGAGATAATTCGCATTTACTCATTTTGAGTAGGTGAGTAATTAGCTATGGGTCTGAAACTTCACAGAGTGAAAGCTCTCCCAAAAGTAGGTGAATGAGTTATTTGAGAAAAACTGACTATCTGCAATACTTTTAGAGATAATTCGCATTTACTCATTTTGAGTAGGTGAGTAATTAGCTATGGGTCTGAAACTTCACCAAGTGAAAGCTCTCCCAAAAGTAGGTGAATGAGTTATTTGAGAAAAATTGGCTATCTGCAATACTTTTAGAGATAATTCGCATTTACTCATTTTGAGTAGGTGAGTAATTAGCTATGGGTCTGAAACTTCACCATGTGAAAGCTCTCCCACAAGTAGATGAATGAGTTATTTGATAAAAATTGGGTATCCGCAATACTTTTACAGATAATTAGCATTTACTCATTTTGAGTAGGTAAATAATTAGCTATGGGTCTGAAACTTCACCATGTGAAAGCTCTCCCAAAAGTAGGTGAATGAGTTATTTGAGAAAAATTGGCTATCTGCAATACTTTTAGAGATAATTCGCATTTACTCATTTTGAGTAGGTTAGTAATTAGCTATGGGTCTGAAACTTCACCATGTGAAAAGCTCTTCCAAAAGTAGGTGAATGAGTTATTTGAGAAAAATTGGCTATCTGCAATACTTTTAAGAGATAATTCGCATTTACTCATTTTGAGTAGGTGAGTAATCATCTACGGGTCTGAAACTTCACCATGTGAAAGCTCTCCCAAAAGTACATGAATGAGTTATTTGATAAAAATTGGGTATCCGCAATAGTTTTTGAGATAATTAGCATTTACTCATTTTGAGTAGGTGAGTAATTAGCTACGGGTCTGAAACTTCACCAAGTGAAAGCTCTTCCAAAAGTAGGTGAATGAGTTATTTGAGAAAAATTGGCCATCTGCAATACTTTTAGAGGTACTTCGCATTTACTCTTTTTGAGTAGGTGAGCAATTAGCTATGGGTCTGAAACTTCACCAAGTGAAAGCTCTTTGGGATAGCTGCTCTGCAGAGATACCCTGAAGATAAAAAATTTCGTCGAAATCGCTCTATGTAGCACGGTTTTCGAAATATTAGCATTTTTATGTTTTGCAATTTTTGCGCAAAAATTCGAAAATTGAAAATGGCCGCCATTTTTGGCAAGACAAAACTTTTTTGAAAATTGGCATGGCTACTCTGCAGAGATACCCTGTGGGTCAAAAATTTCGTCGAAATCGCTCTATCTAGCGCGGTTTTCGAGATATAAGCATTTTTGTGTTTTGCAATTTTGCGAAAAATTCGAAAATTCAAAATGGCTGCCATTTTTGCGAGAAATTTTTTGTTTGAAAATTGGCATGGCTACTCTGCAGAGATACCCTGTGGGTCAAAAATTTCGTCGAAATCGCTTTATCTAGCACGGTTTTCGAGATATAAGCATTTTTATGTTTTGCAATTTTTGCGAAAAATTCGAAAATTCAAAATGGCCGCCATTTTTGGCGAAACAAAATTTTTTTGAAAATTGACATGGCTACTCTACAGATATACCCTGTGGATCAAAAATTTCGTCGAAATCGCTCTACCTTGCAGGGTTTTCGAGATATAAGCATTTTTATGTTATGCAATTTTTGCGAAAAATTCGAAAATTCAAAATGGCCGCCATTTTTGGCGAGACAAAAATTTTTTCAAAATTGGGATAACTACTCTCCAGAGATACCCTGTGGGTCAAAAATTTCGTCGAAATCGCTCTATCTAGCACGGTTTTCGAGATATAAGCATTTTTGTGTTTTGCAATTTTTGCGAAAATTTCGAAAATTCAAAATGGCTGCCAAGTTTCAGGTGAATTGATAAAATTCCTTTCAAGTTATCATCCGGACAAGCTTCCCCATCGAAAAAAGACATTTTTGGTCATGTGACCTCTCTGATTGGTTGAAATGTCACTGCAGCATATTCAAAACAAGAGGAGAGTGCCCGTGAACGGGCACTGTGTCAGCTGACTGAATGTTTTTGATTTGTGATGGTGATAATGAGAGGAAAGCATAATTATCAGGGAAAGGGCTGTACAGAAATACAGTAAATGGTAACTGAACACATGTTCGAAAAATATTCCGAAGCTGACAGAAGAAAACGACAAAAAAGTTGTGCCCTGCAAATGGTATTATGAAATAAAGTAACAAGGTAATTGTTTAAGGGTAAAAAGTAGGTTAAAAATATTTAAAGAAATACTATAAATGCAATATCCTCGTTCCACCATGAAGAAGGGGTCCAAAGGTCAAATCTGACCATACCAAAAGATTCCCAGCCAAAGAATTTAGGATGGTTTACCATCCCAAACCTGTCGGACCAATAATAAGTGAGTTATAGGCACTTTTTAAGTTTGGCTATCCTAGTTTGACCTTGAAGGAGGGGGTCCAAGGTCAAATCCGACCACACAAAAAAATTCCCAGCCCATGATTTCCTGTAGCTTGTTTACCATCCCAAACTTGTAGGACCAATAATAAGCGAGTTCTAAGCAATTGTAAGTTTGGCTATCCTGAACTGCCCTTGAAGGAGGGGTCCCAGGTCAAATCTGACCACACCAAAAGAATCCCAGCCCATGATTTCCTATATGTTGGTTTACCATCCCAAACCTCCAAGACCAATAATACGCGAGTTATAAGCACTTTAAGTTTGGCTATCTTCGTTTGACCTGGAAGGAGGGGGTCCAAGGTCAAATCCGACCACACAAAAAAATTCCCAGCCCATGATTTCCTGTAGCTTGTTTACCATCCCAAACTTGTAGGACCAATAATAAGCGAGTTCTAAGCAATTGTAAGTTTGGCTATCCTCAACTGCCCTTGAAGGAGGGGTCCCAGGTCAAATCCGACCACACCAAAAGATTCCCAGCCCATGATTTTCTATAGGTTGGTTTTCCATTCGAAACCTCTAGGACCAATAATAAGTGAGTTATAAGCACTTTTAAGTTTGGCTATCCTCATTTGACCTTGAAGGAGGGGTCCAAGGTGAAATCCGACCACACCAAAAAATTCCCAGCTCATGATTTTCTATAGGTTGGTTTTCATTCCAACCTCTGGGACCAATAATAAGCGAGTTATAAGCACTTTTATGTTTGGCTATCCTCATTTGACCTTGAAGGAGGGTTCCAAGGTCAAATCGGACCATATTAACAGATTCCCAGCCCATGATTTCCTACAGGTTGGATACAATGATTTACTCAACAGTGAGAACCTGAAAGAAGCTATTGCTCAGCTATCCCATGACATAGAGGTCTGCAATTTCACTATGTTATAGCTGACCAAAACGTCTGTGAATAACATATTTAACAAAATACTCTAAATGTAATAATTTTCAAGTTACAACTGATTTACTCAAGAGTGAGAACCTCAAAGTAACTATTACTCAGCTATGCAATGAGCTACATGTCTGAATTTTTGCTCTGTTATAGCTGACCTAAAAGTAGCTGAACAACATATTTAAGCAAAATACTGTAAATGCAATAGTTTTCAAGTTACAACTGATTTACTCAATAGTGAGAACCAGAAAATAGCTATTGCTCCGCTATGCCATGAGCTATAGGTCTGTAATTTCACTATGTTATAGCTAACCCAAAAGTAGGTGAACAATATATTTTAACAAATTACTCCAAATGCAATATTTTTCAAGTTATTTCAAGCCATTTTAAGTTTGGCTATCCTCATTTGACCTTGAAGGAGGGGTCCAAGGTGAAATCCGACCACACCAAAAAATTCCCAGCTCATGATTTTCTATAGGTTGGTTTTCATTCCAACTATGGGACCAATAATAAGCGAGTTATAAGCACTTTTATGTTTGGCTATCCTCATTTGACCTTGAAGGAGGGTTCCAAGGTCAAATCGGACCATATTAACAGATTCCCAGCCCATGATTTCCTACAGGTTGGATACAATGATTTACTCAACAGTGAGAACCTGAAAGAAGCTATTGCTCAGCTATCCCATGACATAGAGGTCTGCAATTTCACTATGTTATAGCTGACCAAAACGTCTGTGAATAACATATTTAACAAAATACTCCAAATGTAATAATTTTCAAGTTACAACTGATTTACTCAAGAGTGAGAACCTCAAAGTAACTATTACTCAGCTATGCAATGAGCTACATGTCTGAATTTTTGCTCTGTTATAGCTGACCTAAAAGTAGCTGAACAACATATTTAAGCAAAATACTGTAAATGCAATAGTTTTCAAGTTACAACTGATTTACTCAATAGTGAGAACCAGAAAATAGCTATTGCTCCACTATGCCATGAGCTATAGGTCTGTAATTTCACTATGTTATAGCTAACCCAAAAGTAGGTGAACAATATATTTTAACAAAATACTCCAAATGCAATATTTTTCAAGTTATAGCTGATTTACTCAACAGTCAGTGCCTGAGAACAGCTATTGCTCAGTTGTGCCATGAGCTACAGGTCTGTAATTTCACTATGTTATAGCTGACCCAAAAGTAGCTGAATAACATATTTGCACAAATTTCTGTAAAGGCAATAGTTTTCCAATTACAACTGATTTACTCAACAGTGAGAACTTCAAAGTAGCTATTACTCAGCTATGCAATGAGCCACAGGTCTGGAACTTCACTATGTTATAGCTGACCCCAAAATAGGTGAATAACATATTGAAACAAAATACTCTAAATGCAATAGTTTTCAAGTTATAAGTGATTTACTCAACAGTGATAACCTAAAAGTAGCTATTACTCAGCTATGCCATGAGCTACAGGTCTGAAATTTTACTATGTTATAGCTGACCCAAAAGTAGCTGAATAACATATTTATACTAAATTCTCTAAATGCAATAGTTTTCCAATTACAAGTGATTTACTCAACATTGAGAACTTCAAAGTAGCTATTACTCAGCTATGCAATGAGTCACGGGTCTGGAACTTCACTATGTTATAGCTGACCCCAAAATAGGTGAATAACATATTGAAACAAAATACTCTAAATGCAATAATTTCCAAGTTATAAGCGATTTACTCAACAGTGATAACCTAAAAGTAGCTATTACTCAGCTATGCCATGAGCTACAGGTCTGAAATTTTACTATGTTATAGCTGACCCAAAAGTAGGTGAACAACATATTTAAGCAAAATACTGTAAATGCAATAGTTTTCAAGTTACAACTGATTTACTCAATAGTGATGACCTAAAAGTAGCTATTACTCAGCTATGCCATGAGCTACAGGTCTGAAATTTTACTATGTTATAGTTGACCCAAAAGTAGCTGAATAACATATTTATACTAAATTCTCTAAATGCAATAGTTTTCCAATTACAACTGATTTACTCAATAGTGAGAACCTCAAAGTAGTTATTACTCAGCTATGCAATGAGCTACAGGTCTGAAATTTCACTGTTATAGCTGACCCAAAAGTAGGTGAACAACATATTAAAGCAAAATACTGTAAATGCAATAGTTTTCAAGTTACAACTGATTTACTCAATAATGATGACCTAAAAGTAGCTATTACTCAGCTATGCCATGAGCTACAGGTCTGAAATTTTACTATGTTATAGTTGACCCAAAAGTAGGTGAACAACATATTTAAGCAAAATACTGTAAATGCAATAGTTTTCAAGTTACAACTGATTTACTCAATAGTGATGACCTAAAAGTAGCTATTACTCAGCTATGCCATGAGCTACAGGTCTGTAATTTCACTATGTTATAGCTGACCCAAAATTAGCTGAATAACATATTTATACGAAATTCTCTAAATGCAATAGTTTTCCAATTACAACTGATTTACTCAATAGTGAGAACTTCAAAGTAGCTATTACTCAGCTATGCAATGAGCCACAGATCTGAAACTTCACTATGTTATAGCTGATCCCAAAATAGGTGAATAACATATTGAAACAAAATACTCTAAATGCAATAGTTTCCAAGTTATAAGCGATTTACTCAACAGTGATAACCTAAAAGTAGCTATTACTCAGCTATGCAATGAGTCACGGGTCTGGAACTTCACTATGTTATAGCTGACCCCAAAATAGGTGAATAACATATTGAAACAAAATACTCTAAATGCAATAATTTCCAAGTTATAAGCGATTTACTCAACAGTGATAACCTAAAAGTAGCTATTACTCAGCTATGCCATGAGCTACAGGTCTGAAATTTTACTATGTTACAGCTGACCCAAAAGTAGGTGAACTACATATTTAAGCAAAATACTGTAAATGCAATAGTTTTCAAGTTACAACTGATTTACTCAATAATGATGACCTAAAAGTAGCTATTACTCAGCTATGCCATGAGCTACAGGTCTGAAATTTTACTATGTTATAGCTGACCCAAAAGTAGGTGAACAACATATTTAAGCAAAATACTGTAAATGCAATAGTTTTCAAATTACAACTGATTTACTCAATAGTGATGACCTAAAAGTAGCTATTACTCAGCTATGCCATGAGCTACAGGTCTGAAATTTTACTATGTTATAGCTGACCCAAAAGTAGGTGAACAACATATTTAAGCAAAATACTGTAAATGCAATAGTTTTCAAGTTACAACTGATTTACTCAATAGTGATGACCTAAAAGTAGCTATTACTCAGCTATGCCATGAGCTACAGGTCTGAAATTTTACTATGTTATAGTTGACCCAAAAGTAGCTGAATAACATATTTATACTAAATTCTCTAAATGCAATAGTTTTCCAATTACAACTGATTTACTCAACAGTGATAACCTAAAAGTAGCTATTACTCAGCTATGCCATGAGCTACAGGTCTGAAATTTTACTATGTTATAGCTGACCCAAAAGTAGGTGAACAACATATTTAAGCAAAATACTGTAAATGCAATAGTTTTCAAGTTACAACTGATTTACTCAATAGTGATGACCTAAAAGTAGCTATTACTCAGCTATGCCATGAGCTACAGGTCTGAAATTTTACTATGTTATAGTTGACCCAAAAGTAGCTGAATAACATATTTATACTAAATTCTCTAAATGCAATAATTTTCCAATTACAACTGATTTACTCAATAGTGAGAACCTCAAAGTAGTTATTACTCAGCTATGCAATGAGCTACAGGTCTGAAATTTCACTATGTTATAGCTGACCCAAAAGTAGGTGAACAACATATTAAAGCAAAATACTGTAAATGCAATAGTTTTCAAGTTACAACTGATTTACTCAATAGTGATGACCTAAAAGTAGCTATTACTCAGCTATGCCATGAGCTACAGGTCTGAAATTTTACTATGTTATAGCTGACCCAAAAGTAGGTGAACAACATATTTAAGCAAAATACTGTAAATGCAATAGTTTTCAAGTTACAACTGATTTACTCAATAGTGATGACCTAAAAGTAGCTATTACTCAGCTATGCAATGAGTCACGGGTCTGGAACTTCACTATGTTATAGCTGACCCCAAAATAGGTGAATAACATATTGAAACAAAATACTCTAAATGCAATAATTTCCAAGTTATAAGCGATTTACTCAACAGTGATAACCTAAAAGTAGCTATTACTCAGCTATGCCATGAGCTACAGGTCTGAAATTTTACTATGTTACAGCTGACCCAAAAGTAGGTGAACTACATATTTAAGCAAAATACTGTAAATGCAATAGTTTTCAAGTTACAACTGATTTACTCAATAATGATGACCTAAAAGTAGCTATTACTCAGCTATGCCATGAGCTACAGGTCTGAAATTTTACTATGTTATAGCTGACCCAAAAGTAGGTGAACAACATATTTAAGCAAAATACTGTAAATGCAATAGTTTTCAAATTACAACTGATTTACTCAATAGTGATGACCTAAAAGTAGCTATTACTCAGCTATGCCATGAGCTACAGGTCTGAAATTTTACTATGTTATAGCTGACCCAAAAGTAGGTGAACAACATATTTAAGCAAAATACTGTAAATGCAATAGTTTTCAAGTTACAACTGATTTACTCAATAGTGATGACCTAAAAGTAGCTATTACTCAGCTATGCCATGAGCTACAGGTCTGAAATTTTACTATGTTATAGTTGACCCAAAAGTAGCTGAATAACATATTTATACTAAATTCTCTAAATGCAATAGTTTTCCAATTACAACTGATTTACTCAACAGTGATAACCTAAAAGTAGCTATTACTCAGCTATGCCATGAGCTACAGGTCTGAAATTTTACTATGTTATAGCTGACCCAAAAGTAGGTGAACAACATATTTAAGCAAAATACTGTAAATGCAATAGTTTTCAAGTTACAACTGATTTACTCAATAGTGATGACCTAAAAGTAGCTATTACTCAGCTATGCCATGAGCTACAGGTCTGAAATTTTACTATGTTATAGTTGACCCAAAAGTAGCTGAATAACATATTTATACTAAATTCTCTAAATGCAATAATTTTCCAATTACAACTGATTTACTCAATAGTGAGAACCTCAAAGTAGTTATTACTCAGCTATGCAATGAGCTACAGGTCTGAAATTTCACTATGTTATAGCTGACCCAAAAGTAGGTGAACAACATATTAAAGCAAAATACTGTAAATGCAATAGTTTTCAAGTTACAACTGATTTACTCAATAGTGATGACCTAAAAGTAGCTATTACTCAGCTATGCCATGAGCTACAGGTCTGAAATTTTACTATGTTATAGCTGACCCAAAAGTAGGTGAACAACATATTTAAGCAAAATACTGTAAATGCAATAGTTTTCAAGTTACAACTGATTTACTCAATAGTGATGACCTAAAAGTAGCTATTACTCAGCTATGCCATGAGCTACAGGTCTGAAATTTTACTATGTTATAGCTGACCCAAAAGTAGCTGAATAACATATTTATACGAAATTCTCTAAATGCAATAGTTTTCCAATTACAACTGATTTACTCAATAGTGAGAACTTCAAAGTAGCTATTACTCAGCTATGCAATGAGCCACAGATCTGAAACTTCACTATGTTATAGCTGATCCCAAAATAGGTGAATAACATATTGAAACAAAATACTCTAAATGCAATAGTTTCCAAGTTATAAGCAATTTACTCAACAGTGATAACCTAAAAGTAGCTATTACTCAGCTATGCCATGAGCTACAGGTCTGAAATTTTACTATGTTATAGCTGACCCAAAAGTAGCTGAATAACATATTTATACGAAATTCTCTAAATGCAATAGTTTTGAAGTTACAAGTGATTATGTGCAGCTTGCTTTCCGGCACTGACCAGGACCCCCTTGCAGTGAACTCGTTTAAATGAGCGCCCCACCCTTCTTTTGATGCGTCTGTAAAAATTTGCAGAGCATGCTTTATAGGGTGTAGTGGTTGACCTTGAAGCACATTGCTTTCGTTTAGCCACCACTGTAAGTGTGGGTGCAAGGATCTGGGTAGAGGAATGACCTTTTCCAGGGATTCTGGTACCCTCCAATTGTTTTTGAGATGCCACTGTATGGGTCTCATGTGTAACCGGCCTAGGTGAACCTGTTTCTCTGTGGCTGTTAATAGACCGATTAAGGACATGAACTGCCGGACCGGAGAGGCCGGTACTAAGAGCAGTGTTTGAATCTTCCCTTGAAGGCTTTGCCACCGGTCCGGTGTCGGTCTGACCCGGCCGGACCTGAGGTCGAACTGGTAGCCTACGAAGTTGAACACTTGTTGAGGCTCCAGCTCTGATTTTTCTAGATTCACCAGCCAGCCTAGATCCTGGCACATCTTGACCAGGATCTGGGTGTGATGGAGACAGGTTTGGTGGGATCTGGCTCTGACCAACCAGTCGTCTAGGTACTGGTAGATTCTTATACCCTTGTGTATAGCCATCAGTTTCACCTCCTTTGCCAATACAGTGAACTCCATGGGCGCTGTGGACAGACCAAAGGGTAGTGCCTTGAACTGGTAGGTCCGACCCTGGACATGAAATCTGAGATATTTCCTGGATTGTTCCTGTATTGGTATATGGAAGTAGGCATCCTTGAAGTCTACTGAGGTTACCCACTCCCCTTGCTGGAGGGATGTCCTGATGGTTTCCGGTGTCTCCATTTTGAACTTCTCCACCTTGAGGAAAGATTTAGTTTGCTTAGATCTAGTATAGGTCTCCACTTGTTGTTGGGTTTGGGTACCAGAAAAAGTCGGTTGAAAAACCCTAGAGATGTTTGATTGTGGACCAACTCTATTGCATTTTTGTCCATAAGCTGATGTAATGCCTCCAACAGGTAGCTGTTCCTGTGGGGATTGACATAGCGGCTTATGACGGTGGGAGACCTTGTAAGGTTTGGCCGGATCCGAAAGGGGAGGGTGTAGCCCTCTCTCAAGATTTGAACTATTTTCGGTCCGGCACCTCTTTCCAGCCAAGTTTGCCAAAAGTTTTGAAGTCTGGCCCCTACAGGCAGATTTTTTACAACAAGAGGGACATTTGTCACAGATTGGACACAAGGCAATTGAATGACAGAAGAAGCACCTTTGACATGTTTTAATGTACAACCTTTTAAATTTACAGCTGACAAGCCAGGACTTATTCCTTTCCTTTGTGGATGCCCGGTTGCAGAATGAACATGGTTGACAGCATTTAAATTTACATTTGTTTTCAACGATTGAACAGTCAATGTCTCTTTGGGGGTGCTCCCGGCCAGCAGCCGTGCCTTTAAACTTGTTACATAGTAATTGTCATTTATACGGCTGCTGGCCCTTGGCTGGTCGTGAGGAATGCTGATGTTTTCCTTTCCCGTGTCTGTACTGGCTGTGAGAGGATACGTTTTTCCATGCCGGTCGGTCCTGTTTCTTAGGGTCAGACTTCCTATCTTGACGTTCATAGGGGTGATATCTGCCCTTCTTGTACACCGACCCAGAGCGATTTCTGTCGAAATTAGCAATATCCTCCTCTGCTTGCTTGATAACTGAGTCCGGGAACAATGTATCTAACTCCAATCGGGCTGCCCTTAAAGCATTTAACGTGTCCGCCTTCACTCCAGCCTTGAGATAGGACAAATAAGAGTCACGTCTTAAAAGAGTGGTGTTGGCCATATTCACAAACACAAAATCCGTTAGGTGTTCCATAGCCTTGGCCATGGCTTGACAAACACTGGAGTTGAAGTCTAACAAAAACTGGAGTTCATCTGTGGCAGCCGACACCTTGTTTGCTGCTTTGCCCTTGGACTCAGTCCGGATGGTTCGGAGCTGAGCTTGCATGTTCTGCTGGACTTTGAGTACACAGCGATTGAAACCAGCAGCTTGGTTGCATATTATGGATGATTCCCGGGCTGATCTCTCCCACCTTCTTAAATTTTCCTGGGAAATAGGTCTGGAAAGTGGTGGATTTGAAGCTATGCCAGCTTGACGCGCAATCCTAAGATAGGTGCTGTTAATGCGGGAAGAGGAAGTATTCCAAGATTTTGGTGTGGAGCCAGATTCCTTGTTTTCAGAGTGCACACCGTACCACTTACTCTGGGATTTGGCCTGACGGACAAACTGGTCTCGCTGAAGAGTTCCTGCCTCAGTGGTACGTGAAGGGTAACCCTGCACAAGAGTAATGTTCAGTTTAGAAAGTTTGTTGCAGAGCCATTCGTCCGTGGGGAGGTTGACGGATACCTTGCCAGGATGTTGGAGTTTGGGTCCGGCAAAAGGGTTGTCATCTGACGTCTTGGTGCCGGAATCAAGGTCCGGAACATGAGTCCACCCCATGTAAGACCGAATCCCCCTCATAGTTTCTCTGTAAGACAAGGGATTGGTCGGGGTCGGTGATAGAAACTTCATGGTCGTCAGACAATTCACCCTCTTCCGGGTACAGATCAACTGGAGGTCTATCCGAAGTAACACTTTCTGAGTCTGAGTCACTGGACGAACTTTCCCTTCTGGATAAATCAAAGGCAGTGGAAAATGACCTCTTAGCAGGCTGGCTAGAAATCCCTGAGGTTTCCGGTCGGTGAGAGGGTTGAGAAGAGTCAGAACCGGCCTTAGAAGCAGTGGTGACATCCACATGGTCGGTAGCCGGTGGCACCGAGGTAGCTGGTCGGTCTGAAGGTTGTGAAGTTGAAGAAGGCTTCAGGAAAGGCTGAGTGCTGATAGCCGTGGCTGGTGGGGCGTGAGTTGGAGTGACCTTGACAGCACTAAATGTCGGTTCCTGGTCTAATGTTTTAGCCAACAGTAATGCCTCCAAGCGGTTGAACCGATCCGACCACTTTTGCTCCATAAGTTCAAGTTTCTGGTCGGTGGATTTAGCAGGAGGTCGGTGAGATGACTTGACCGACTTGTCCGGCTTTTTGGAGGTAGTGGCTTTCTTGTCCTTCTTCTTCTCTTCTTTCTTTCTCTTCTCGACCGGCTTATCACTCAAATCAGAAGGCCCGGCTGGGCTCTGACCATCCACGACCCCCATTTCCGTCACCAAAGACGGGTCTACAAGGGTGGGACTGAGAGTGTCATCCATAACAGGGTTCTTGGATGGAGTTGAAGACTTCATATCCCGCTTCTCCTTCTTTAATTTATACGATGGCGTTGATAGCTGGGACAACTGTTCAGGGGTGAGAGCATTACAGTGACGACAATTGGCCCCTTCCTTCTCTACACAAGGATCCGTCCCTTTCTTTTTATCACGACAGCGTGCACAAACTGCGTGTGGGTCAAACCCCGCCATCATGTGGCCACAACCACCCCTACGTTGACTAGGAGAAGACATAATAAGCTATGAGTCTTCTAGAATCCAAAGAACAAATAAAGAAATGAAATTTATAAGAGTTCAGATATAATACTTGAAAATAAAATTCGCTGAGAAAATCCGTGCACCATGTACATGCACCAAACGAAAAAGATGCTATGACGTCACGCTGTCTAGACAGGAAGGAAGTACGACACGCCATCTGGCGAGTGCACAGTACTGGGCCGGCCTGGCCGGTGGAGACACAGGACGTCTTTTTCTGACGTTTGGCGGGCCGGTCCGCGCCAACCGGATAAGCTATTGTCCATTGGATAGGATGTATTAACGCAATAAAAAATAAATTTTCAAAATAACACCCACATTCAAATAAACACCTGGTTCAAATTAACACCTGGCCCCGAGCACACTGTTTACAAATTATAACACTGTTTTTCGTATTTCAAAAGAACGCCTGATTCAATTTAATGCCTGGTCTGATGCCATTTGAAAATAATTAACGCCCGGGCCATATTTTGAAAAAATATGGTACAGATTCTATTCAGTGACTACATCCAAACCTTTGCCATTTTCTCCCCTCGGAACTGTAGCTCCACAGTCTGAGTATTACGAGGGTTGTACACCTCTATGTTATATTCTGGGTCGTCCTCGTACTCGCGGATCAAAGCAGATTTCAATCGCTGCATCTCATTTTGTTCACCGTGAACAAGCACCTGCGGAAAAACAAATTAAACAACAAAGTTAAACTCTGCTAATTCAAATCAGTGAATGACTAGACAGTGAATGAAGATCCTGTGCAGTTTGTCCCCTTAACCTAGAGCCTTCACCAATACACCTGGCACCAACATTGATTGTTTTTACCCACTCTGTGCGTAGAATTTAGAGTTCTCACAAAATCTTTCACTTGGAACGCCCATTAACGTAATAACTTCTGTTTATCAACACTCATTGATAAAAGAAATTTATCGTAATCAGTTTTGTTCCCTCTTTCTGACTTTTCATCTTTCTGTCCGTCTGTTTATACATTTTCTTTCCTTTATAACTCCAAACTACACCACCAAATTCCAATATGGTGGATAGATACTTCATGGGTCACACGGTATGCCTCCAAATGCATTGAATTTTGTGTAGAAATTAAACCCAGGAGACAGTTTATCTTATTTTCAATTGGGCATATACAGAAAAAATATGCTTCCCTTCAACACAAACATAAATCAATATCACATCAGGATTTCATCTTCATGAATTTTCATCTAGTCAGAAGTGAAGGCTCCTGTGATGTCGGCAAATCTGTAGCATTCTAATTACATCACTTTATTCATTTAATTGTTTACGGGGATATCTGACACAGGGATATAGTGAGAAGGTACCTGCATCTGTGCTGAATTTTAGAATTTTATGTGTTTGATCTTCCAATTGGGTCCTATCCCCAGTGGCAGGCTAAAGAACTTCAAGGATGTTGATAAATGATCATCCTTGAGCCTCCGTCTTTCAGTTAGGAGAATGTCAGTAACACGAGAGCTTGGACTGTATTTGTGAAGTCAGATAGGTTAAATAGCGCTTTGAGTCCTGTAGTACATGGAGATATTACAGCGAGTATAAATATACAATACTATGGGTTTCCCAATTACTTTTTAATTTAAGTGTATTATCACAACAATACTGAATACTCACTTTGTGCAAAGGTTTGATAATTCTCACATAATAACTGGGTGTCCACATTCACTTCTAACTGCAGGGGCCACAGTGGCGCAGTGGTAACACACTTGCCTCCCAACTCTGAGGTCAGCGGTCCAAACCTTATGTGGGAAAGAGGGTAGTTTCTTACCGATGGTCCGCAGTTTACAGTACAGAACCTTGACAACTCTATGTAACAATTTCCTCTGCCCATAAAACAACTCGCCGTGGTATGACATATACAGTGTTGAAAGTGACGTTAAAACCCAAATAAACTAAATTAACTTCTAATTGCATTGCATTGTTCAAAACATTACACTCACTATGTGTGCGGGTTTGAGAGCTCTCACAAACTCACTGGTCTGCTTGTAGTCAGTGTGAGCTGAGAATGAGATGTAATCTACTGAACACTTGAGTGGAAGTTTCTGTCCATTCATCGTCACTATCTCCTCAGGTTCTGACAAAATATGCTGCAAAAAATAAAGCATCATAATTCAGAAGAGTATTCAATGCACCTTGGACAATCAGTCTGATTAATATCAATACTAATTAAGGTTTTGCACCAGTTGGTTAAAATATACAAAGGACAACATAACTTATAGTTGCAGAAATTTTGACTTCCATAATACAGCAGTGTACGTGATCTGTGTCTTTGTTTTTAAAACTAGAACAACATCAATATTCTGTATTTAATACACAAACATTTTAAGCGAGGAAGATTCTGGTCAGAACACGCAACATAGAATTGTATTCCTATAAAATATCTGCAGACAGAACTTCGTGTCAATATATTTGATTTCATTCGGCTGTATCTAAGTTCTTATTGCAGTTAACCCATTATGAAATGTTGGTATTGCCTTTCATTTGTAAATGTAAAATTGGAATGGTACAATTAACCATTGCGCCTTTTATAACAAATAATACTTTTCGGGTGAGTAAAAATTGTTATTATCCGCCACAACCTGTATTTCGCCTGTATAGTGGAATATACAGAGTGGGATAATTTTTTTGTATACGACGGTGCCTCCATACTAAGAATAATAAGTGTCAGTATCACTCATGAAGATTAACAATATAATACTCGTGCTACGCACTCATATAAAACTGTTATCTTCCTTTGTGATATATTTTTTCTGTATATGTCATTCGGGAAATTTTGTTATTGTATATCATAGACTTCTGTGTATCTATACCTTTGCGAGTGTGCCCTCCACACAATAACCAGCGATGATGGTTCCGTTTCTACGGTCAGTACACCAGCTCTCAAACAGTTCCCGTGACAACCCGCTCTGCATCATACCCGGTGACGCCATGACAACAGAGGGTCCTATGTCTTCAAAGTGTTCCATGCTCTGAATTAAATTAAATACAATAACAGTCTTTACAAAGGAAAACACATAAAGCCATTAGATACTTCTATAGAAAACTGTATTGTATGTATATACTCTGTACAAATATCTGCTTTACTAAGTGACTCACACCCCAAGCACTCTAGTGACTCTCTTTTCCCTAACTGAAAAACAGATACTCAGGGATGATCCTTTAGCCTGGAACTGGTATAGCACCCAATGAAAGAGCATTGTAAGTGATCATCTAAATCACTATTAGATAGAATCGAACCCAGGTCTTCTGTGTTCCTAGGCTAGTATTTTACCCACTAGGCCACAGTGGCAGAAAAAGTATACCTTACCTACCCTACCCTACCCTACCTTTCTACCACAGATCTGCTTTTGATGCTTCTGAGTGGTAACATTAACATTAAGCATGAATGTAGTGGTGTTGGTATCGTATGTCAATATTTCAATATTGATCAATAATGGTTCCGAGTTTCATTATCAATATTAAGTGTCCATTCCAATATCATTTCAAAGCAAATATCACAATAAAGTTTTGTAATTATAAGTACTACACAATCACATCCTGGAGATATAATATGATGTATAAAGCTTTAATGTACTGTTTTATGAAAGTTATATGATGATCTCTCAATATGCTCAACATGACATATTTGTAAAACTATAACTGCTGTGAAATTGTTTAGAATTTTGGGTTCTATGTTTGATGTCTGCACTAGCTAGCAAACTTCGATACTTGTTCAACCATTGAACCAATGATTTCAACACCAGTAAAAATGCAGATTTCTAATTTAAAATCTTGGCACTTTGTTGAAAATATGGTAAAAATATCGAATCCATAGAAAATGTGCTTGAACAGTTTTTTGGACGTTTAGGTTCTTTTAATTTGGAACATGTTTACATAATTATCACAATTTCATAATTTTTTTTTATAAAATTTACTAAATACATCTACACAGTTAACACTGTACATCACCGTCCCCACTTCCCTTACCTTGAGATTTGATATGTGTTTGAAGAGAAACGGGTTTCTGACAGAGATCTGTTTTTTGATGCTATCATTCATGGCATTGATGTAAGTCTGGTACACAGTCATGCAGCGCTTGGCGAGAGATGAGGCGTAGTAGATAGGAATGTCATGAAGCTCTGGGTGTGCTGACCAGTACTCATCTGAAACAAAGGATTGATTGGAGGATTAGCTTGTCAATGGCTTCACTGTCTGATGAACCACAGTAGATAGGAATATTTGACCTATTGAGTAGAGGTCAAATAATGTGGCCAGTGTTGTGTGGTATAATGATCAACAATGAAGCATAAATGAAAATAAATAAACAATCAATAGGGATGGGTCGGTATCAAAAATGTATACATCGGGAGGTCGCCAATGCAAAACCATACCGATTCCTGGACTTTTAGTACACCCCAATCAAACATGGACATTTCCTTTTAATGACATTGCAATAAAAGTCCCAAAATGCACAAAATATGAGGGAAACGTGTGCAGTTTCTTCATATTTAAGTTTGTTAAGTTTTCCTTTCATTATATGTGTTGTCAAGCTAGATTTTGGTTACAAAGTTCTCAACAAAAACATGGCAGTTCTGCTCATCATATCGCTAATTCGCTATACTAGTGTGCAAATGGACTAAAATATGGGGATAAAAGCTTAATATAATTTCTTCAGATTTTCGGTATGTTCGATCCTGGCTCAATTACTGGCTGGCAAGACCCAGAAAATTTGGGGGGATTTTCCACACTGATGTATAGAAAATGACTTCATGTCAATGCAATAAAACAATAAACTATTGCATCTCAACATGGAATATCCCCAGACTGGATGAAAGTTAGCATAATACACAGTGCTCCTAGGTTTGTTGATCTCACTTGACCTTAAAATGAGACATCACAGGTTTAGTATGTCATCAAAACATTTGTGGTCCATAATTTCCTTAACTTGTTTCGTACTGTGATCTTTTGGATCAATAATAAAGGACATACAAATCCTTTTTGACATGCCCACTCCATTTGACTTTGATACAATGGTCAAACGTTGAATCTGACTCCACTGAAAGATTCCCAACTGATGATTTCTCACATGTTTTTTCAACTAATTTACAATCCCAAGGACTAAACACTACCGGTGACAGGCAATAAGGCATTTTCATCAAGGCTAGCATTTCTGACCTTAAAGCAGGGGTCACAGATCAAATCTGACCTTATCAAAATTTTCATGACCCTTGATTTCCCAAGTTGTTTTCACAATCCAAACCAGTAATAAGGCAGATATAGTAAAACACAATTGTTTGACCTTGAAGGAGTCGTCACGTTCAAATCTAACCCTGCAGTCCAAGGTTTTCTGTAAGTTAGTTTAACATTTCAAATCCCTAGGACCAAAAGTAAGAAAGATATAAGGCATTTTTGGAAATCGTTGTGTGCCTTAGTAAAACGCTGTGGCACAGTTTTGCCTTCGATCCTCATAAAATTTGGAATGAGCTTCAATACAATGTATGCAGTGCAATATATATTGTTTGCTTCAAGAAAAAGCTCAAAACATATCTGTTTGCAAAAGCATATCTGCCATAGCCTTCCCATCTCCCCTGCATCTTTTTGGGAATGACCTGGTCTTAAAATCTGGATTCCCAATCAATCACCTTGTTTATGTTTAGCTGCACCTGAGAGTCCGTGTATTGATTGACATTAGGCGCTATAAAAGTTCACATTAGATTAGATTACAACACACATCAAAGGTCAAATTTAATCGCTCAAAAAGATTAGCCACCCATTATTATTTGCACAAAGTTCTCTTGACATTCCCAACAAACAGGACTAAAAAAATAGGGAGATGCACTGTTTACCCTTAAATCAGGGGTCAAAGATCAGAAGTACGTGGGCACTTATGATCAAGGAACTGGATATCAATACGTCATTGTTTTCTCACACTTCACTGCAAATTTACATGATCTCCATTATGTATATCCATAGTTATGAACTAAATATCTCAAAAATGGCTTAAAAACGTTTCAGTAGAAGAGCTGTGCACTCTTTGGTGATCTTATATGAAGAGCTTAAACACCAAATTTTGAAGGTTTATAGACAAGATATATACCTATTATACCTACTAACCAAAACATTTATCAAAGCTACCTAGTAAATGAGAATGAGGGGAGGTCGTCTTGTTAACAGTATTCTGGTATACAATCTAGTGTTTCATTTCGTAGAAACAACAAAATCTGCAAACAATATTTTGGAAACCACTTTTTGAAAATGTTATACTATTCTAGGTTTTCTAATGGCTGATACCTAATCTAAACATTGAAAAAGTACATGTCTGGTGAAACATGCCACTTTTTCACTTTTTGCTGAAAAAAACACTCACTTGCATTTAATTACTACCACATAACAGATAGTTTTGTTAACGGTTTTCCGGTATGCAGTATTTCGTTTTGTTTTGGTAGAAAAAACGAAATCCGCAAAGAATATTTGGGAACCGGTTTTCGAAAACGTTATTATTTTAGGCTTTCTTATGGCTGATACTTCATCAAAGCGACAAAAAATATACATTTTTTGTTAAATATGTCACATTTTTACTTTATATTGAGTAAAAGTCATGTGTACATATGTTTTATTATCTTTCGAAAGTCATTTCCAGTTGCAAGTTCTGGTTCATGTACGCCCCGCGAGAAATATTCAATGCCAGTAACAAGCATACAAAATATCGGATTTCGTTCGTTTCAAAGCCCCGGTAACCGGTTTTGATGTCTGTAAACGATGCCACCACTAATAATAGACAAGCATGCAAAATACCGGATTTAGTTCATTTCACTATGAGAAAATGTCAAAAAATAGTCAAAAACTGCCCATCTCAATGACATCACTGACCTTGAAATTCAGGGTTAAGGTCACCATAAAATAGGCAATGTGCCCTCACCCATAACATATACCTATGTATACCAAATATGAAAGCTCTTGATGAAATATTGAATGATCACATCTGAAAGGAAATCACTGCAATAGGGTGACCAGCTCCAAGCCAACATATCCCCTACCTTTGTCCCGGGATAAAATAGGCAAAAAATAGCCAGGCTCGGAAGGCAAGAACCCCAACCCGCTGGTATAGCTAAATGGCCAACAACATTGAGATTTGGAAAAATCTTAGGAACAACTTCTGCTGTAAGAAGTATAGAGAACCCACAAGATGTTCTACAAAGATTCACAGGCCATGATTTCTTACAAGTAGTTTTCATATTTTGAAGCCAAAGAAACAATTATAAGGGAGATATAAGGCCTTTTTGATATGATGACGCTCCTATTTGCCATTAAAGATTGTTGTGGCAGCCATTTTGTTTCCAAAACAAGGACACAATTACTCTCAGGCAAGCTTTCCTATCCATTTGCATTTTTGCAAATCTGATGAAGCTAGCTCCAATATTTTAGGTTACAGAAAACATTAAAGATTTTAGAACAAACTTTAAGACCTGAAAATTTTAAAAGTGTTGCCATGGCAACAGTTGCCGCTGGATACCCCCCAAAACCTAATCAGCTGTAGATCCTCTTGAGGCAAACATATCCTGAAAATTTAGTGAAAATCCATGCATGGGTTTAGGCTGTGGAACACCTACAAAGTTTAAGACCTGAAAATCTTAAAAGTGTTGCCATGGCAACAGATATAACTGGATACCCCCCAAAACCTAATCAGCTCTAGATCCTTTTGGGGTAAACATCTACTGAAAATTTGGTGAAAATTTGTGCAGGGGTTTAGGCTGTGGAACACCCACAAGCTTTACACCCACCGCCCCCAGCCGGACGGCTCAGGGGACGACTATAACCCAAGCCTTTATGGGCTGGGGGTTAAAAAGTAAGTAGCAGTTCAAACTGCTTTTTTACCAAGGATCAACAGTAACTCTTGTGCTCTGCCAAGTGCAAATACTGGGATAAGACAGCGGCCCCCTCTGTTGATGATTTCATGAACTAATCGTGTGAATCTGGTTTCCCTTTCATCCCGAGGTTCATGAATGTGAGTGCCGTATGTAGATTCCTGAAATGCAAACAGCAGGAAATAGGAACGATACTCTCAAAACCTCAAGTTTTTGTATTGATTTCATTTTCTTTTGTGGACAAGTTTACCTTACCTTGACATCAAAAGAATGTGATATGATCAAAGTAATTCACACAGGTGGACAGTCTAATAGCCAGAAGGAGATTAACTCTTTTGCTGCGAGTTTCACGTAGTAAAATGCGTATAAAATGCGGCAGTCGCCTTTCGTCGACACTTCCTAGAAGCGCGAAAGTCGACAATAATCGCCGTGACGTATGAAATTATTTACTGTAATAATGACGTGGGGAATACGTCATTGTTTGTGTAAATAAGCTGTAAATAAGCTATAAATATTTCGTTTGCATCACATAGTTATTTAAAATGCTAAAAAGACATTATTCTGCAAAAGAGACAAGGAATTTAGTACTATTTTCTCATTCGGCAATGAACTTATACATACTTACATTCATTATTTCATATCTTCACAAAGAGCCTGTCAATCAACAAATACTGAAATTCTATTGGATAGCCGTCGGCCAATGAGAAAGCAAAGAAAATATAATAATTTTATTGGTCGAGGACTAAGCCAATGAAAAAAATCCTGTTTTCTCATTCGCTACTTGCGAAAAACAAATCCGCACTGAACGGATCAAAACTTACGTTAGCGTCGCGCTTGTTATATATGTCGACGGAAGTCGCCAATCGCGCCGAAAGAGTTAATAAAAAAAGAACAACCACCAGAGGAGACACATTTATGGTTGTGAGAATGCAAGAGTGATGAAGAGTTTGATTTTTCTAAGAACACTGCAACATGTGTTAGTACTTAGGTTTACACAGATTAAGTAAATTAAGTGTCAATGTTTTAGGTTTTATTGTACAGGTAACATTACAACATAAAGTTGGGGCATGGTTGAAAGCACTGCGGTAAGCTTAATTACTCATTACATAACTTCGAAAAAAGTTTAATGCATTACAGTATATTAGATTTCCATTAGCCCAGATCTGAACCATACAATGAACAGTGAGGACTACTCAAATATTTAGCAATCATATTTTCAGGCTTAAACTGAAGAAAGAAGCCTTGTCATAGGACAATTAATATTTATATTTTCACAGGAAATGGATGTTTTTCAGTGGATACAAAAATCTCACAAATGACATTCATAGCAGACATGTTAAGCTTTCCTCCCGTAAAGTGTTCTATAGTACCTATATTCCAACAAAATGGGTATTTAATCAGTCTAAAAATGTGGAGTCGACTCCCAACATGAGACGTTCAAAACAGGAGAGAAAAATCAACTTACAATGATGAGGACATCAGGCTTGACGGTTGGCAGTTCAGCTGCCATCAGATGTCTGTCTTCCTGTCTAGAGAAATCCCCCGTGTACAACACCTGTAATATAGTAAGTATTATATCTGGAAACACCCAATATTTTAAAACCTTAATAAATACTTGGATCACTAATATGTCCCAAATTCATCAACCTAGTGAGCCTTTTTTTGATTATCTGGTTCTTACATACAGTCCAGCTTAAAATCATCTTAAAATTACAGAAGGATTGGTAGCAAAGGTGAGACTGGAGGTAATTTTAAAAATATACTATAACAACAAATTATGACCATCCTGTTTATTGCCAGCACATAAAGTCATAAAATAGTGAGAAAAACTTAAAATATTAGAAACCAATAACATATCTGAAGAATTTATCATATTGTTATCACATATTTCTTTGCAGACTTTTGAGCTTTCACTACAATTTTGACGAGCATGTTTCATTTGATGACCTTCACTTCCAGATATAAATCTATTGACTGGGAAAATACGAATAGAATTTTTTCAGTATCTCAGAATAATAAGAGTGGCATAAGATTGGCTTAAGATTAAATATATTGCATTTTGATAAACAGCCTGACCATTACTACACAGAAATATATTGTCTCATCCTTAAATTATCGATGCGGACCACTTTTTAGCACCAAATGGTAATATTACACAGACCTTGACCCCAGCAATTTCTATCATAAACATGGCAGCTCCCAGTACATGACCCGCATGGTAACACCAGAAGCGAATCCCATTGACCTCGACCTCTTGATGAAAGTTCAAGGTCTCAATCTTGTCCATACTCTTCTCAATGTCACTCTCTGTGTACAGCATCTGCTCTGTGGCTATGTTACTGCAGTCCAAAAAAAAATATAAAACTTGATATTGGAAAATAATGTGTGGCTACACTAACAAAATGTCAATGGTGAGTTCCATCAGCCTTTTAGTGTATCTTAAGCAGATTTATGGTCAATCTGGAAAATTATTGCTCGACTCAAAATTACACTTCTATCCCCATGCGTAATCATGCTGAAAATGAATTTGATTATGTCGACTGTGGTAGTTGATATTCATATACTAGTTTTACCTATACATTTGAAAAAATAAACATCATTGCTGGCAATACTAGGAATGACTTAACAAATGTCAGTGATGTCATGATAACTGGCTCATTGTTATTCAGGCTGCCATGAGTAGTAACTTTGTGTCCAAATACACTTTCACCATTTACAGTACAACCTCTATTATCCGACCCTCTATTATCCAAATTTTCAATTATCTGACCTCCAATCCACACTCCCAACTCCATTTTAACATGTTATTTTAGGCTTTCTATTGTCCAACCTTTCTATTATCCGACCTCATTGTTCCTCTCCCAAGAAGGTCGGATAATAGAGGTTCTACTGTACTTTAATCTCTGACAAGTATTAATTTTAGCAATAAATGTAAAAAAAATAATGACTATCTGCTGGTATTTGTGTAGAGACAACTTGATTACATTCACTTGGTGTTATGGCTGTTACAGCAATACAGTGAGAATCATAAAATAATATAACTTCCTGAATATCATATCAGAAAAAATATCACGGATGAAGATAATATTACAGCAGTACGTAGCACGAGTATTATATTGTTAATCTTCATGAGTGATATATTTTTCTGTATATGTCTAATGAGGGATGTTTTACTTTAATTATCCACCATTTTGTATGTTTTATGACTTAAATAAATCCATATTTAAAGGGAGAATGTGTAAAAGGATCTCATGTGTACAGGGACAACAGTGAATATAAAACCTAAATCTTTGGCCTGTGATTTCTCAGCTATTTCTACAGGGATTTTTATACAAGAAAAGCGAGCAGAAGTGCTATAACAATACCTTTCTAATGATATATAATACATATTTGTAGGATTGCAAAGTATCTGAGATATTAGTGAAAAACTGGAAGTTATTTACATTAATTGTCCAAGGTATGGAGGCACTGTTGTTAGTGAGTGGAATCGCCTCAATTTTCGCGGTCGATTATTCGTCCATTTTTCCGACCGATGATCGACTTTTTTAATCCACTGTAAGGCAATATATCATGAAACACTTTCCGGGATGAAGTATTTGTCAATCCGTTAAAAATAACGGTGTTCCGACATTTAGAACCTACCAAAAGCACTCACTTCCGGTAAATATGGCGGCAGACATAAACAAACCCAAAATTCGTGACAGATCTCTTGATTTATCAAAGGAAAGTTAAGGAAACTGTTTAAAATATAAAAATACGTGGATATGAAGACACATAAGGGAGGGTGAGATTTAATCGATTTCTAGAAGTTGTCCACGACTGAACGCAATTGTACCATAGCACCGACAATTAATCGAACATTGGTCTAATTGTCCACTCACTAACTGTTGTATACAAAAGACTATATCCCACTCCATATATCCCCCTTTTATTTATATCAATTACAAAGTTGTAGTTCATTTACCATTTGATGTTTCACAAATACACTGCATGCAAGGAGAGTACTCACCTGACTTTGACGTAGTCGGACAGTAACCACCTGTATATAGCTTTTGTGGCATGAGTCATAAAGCAGCGTCCTCTAAAGGCTGTCTTCTCTAGAAACCACGGCAGTGCCCCACAGTGGTCAAGGTGAAAACTAAAAACAAAATGGAACAACAACATCATCCCAGGCTTATTTATGGTACTTCTATCTATGTTAATATCTGCAATAGCTAAGTTTGTGTGACAAGGAGCTGGAGTCTGCAGAGAATGTGCTGTCAAGCAATTCAGTTCAAACTAGTGACCCAGGTATTCTCAAAACTAATAGATTATTGTGTACATCCCTATAAAAGATTGGTGAGATGCAAATTGACACTATTTAACTACATATGGCAACCCATTAAGGCTAATATTTGGTTTTACATAATTTTTGTTATTTTCAGATATTTGACATTTTGGATTCAATAAAAAGTTGTTTATATCAGCCACCATATTAGATTCACTCATACTTTGTGTTGGTCCAAGTTAAACATGGGAATGCATGTTCATGTTGGTTCTGGAAATAATGGACACCTGTCCCATTTTTCATCAGGAGTCACATGACTTGCAATAACATGTAAGACTACTGTACCAAAGACTACGTAAAGATTACAATGTTTCCTTTCACTACACACTAAATTCTACTCAACAAACTTAATATTAATACACCATTCACACTACATGCGGTATCACTCGCAGTAGGCCGCATTTTGGGAAACGCCGCTGTCCTTGGATCACCGTCTGAAGCCTGTGTGTGACCTTGCGAGTCAGTCGCGAACCGTCCACTACCTTGCGAGTCCTACAGAAGTTTTAAACTGTTTAAAATTCCTGCCTCTGATTTCAATACTATGAGCATGTGCAGACGATTTCGCGCATGTGCATATGAATTTCTAACTACGGTAACCGAAGGTGTAGTTCTGTCATATGACTGTTATTGATGGTTAAAGCACCGTGTCCAACCAGTGGCCGTCTGCCTGTAGTGTGAACAACTCGGACGAAATGGGGCGACCTGAGAGGCGATTCCACCGCTGAGAAAAACTTCTAATCGCGGGAAGACCATCTGTAGTGTGATTGGCGCATAAAGAGGTTTCCCCTGTTGCTTTTACTGTGCTATTAAAGTAGAAGTCCCTTATTAGTAGAAGAAAATATTGGAAGCCAGGAGGACGTTTGTGGCTGTTTAGACTCAACCCCTGCAGGTGAAGGGCAAGGGTTAATGTAATCGTGTCTGTTTGTCTGTTGGTTTCTGTGTGCATAACTCAAAAACTATACATCAGAATTTATGATATTTTCACACAAGGTGGGGTCTACCTGAGGCTCAGTCCTCCTCAAAGATGGTCTTGATCACGATCTGGACTTAATCGTGTTCAAATGTAGTTAGTTCAGTGAACTTGTTGAGGTGACATGGAATTCTACCACAAATAGTAGCTGGAGCAGAGCTGACCTTAATGAGGTCAAGCTATATGTTAGTCATGTGATTACCACTACTTACTGGCTGACCAGGAGAAGATCAATTTCTTCTGGATCAACAAAGTCTGTGTAAGGAAGGGCATCAAGTCCTGTCATTCCTGGATGAATTCCAATGTCCAACTGCAAACACAAAACACTTGTACAGTAAGAAATCTAAAATTCGCCAGAAATCTAAAATTCGCCACCTCAAAAACCTTACTTAATTCTGTGAAGAAAATGATGTCTGTCTTAAACTTAGTATATTTCAGTTCAAAATACATTCAACAAATCCCACCTCAATTCATTATTTATTGTGGCGAATTTCAGATATGTGATGAATTTTAGATTTCTTACTCTACAATAAAAAGTACTTGCGACTTAATTGCTGAGTGTGACAGCAAAAAAAAAAAACAGGCTATGTATCCAAACTGCAATAAGCATGCAGCCTACCTCAAATCTCTTTACTCTCATTTTACAAATTTACCAACCTAGATTACCACTAAAGCATACATGGTAGACTGGTAGTGGATGTGAATAAATTTATGACATATAACATGTCAATAATCTGTGAAAATAAAGACAATTCGCCTCCCACTTATGCTGTAATAGTGGTCAGACAACAGAACAGATCACTTTCTGGGGATTCAAAATTAGGTATTTTGTACACTTGAAACTGATATGGTTGAACTTAATCACAAATGTACGGAAGCTCTGAACTGCCAAAGTTTTTTTATTTTACTAACTTGAATATACGAGTTAGTTAACTTGAATATTCAAGTTAATAACTGGAATATTCGAGTTAGTAACTTGAATGTACAAGTTACTAACTTGAAAATACCAGTTACCTAACTTGAATATACCAGTTAACTAACTTGTATATACAAGTTAGCTAACTTGAATATACGAGTTAGCTAACTGGAATATACCAGTTGCTAACTGGAATATACGAGTTAGTAACTGGAATATACAAGTTACTAACTTGAAAATACCAGTTAACTAACTTGAATATACGAGTTAGCTAACTTGAATATACGAGTTAGCTAACTGGAATATACGAGTTAGCTAACTGGCATACGAGTTAATTAACTGGAATATACCAGTTACTAACTGGAATATACCAGTTAGTAACTGGAATATACAAGTTACTAACTTGAAAATACCAGTTAACTAACTTGAATATATGAGTTAGCTAACTTGAATATACGAGTTAACTAACTGGAATATACGAGTTAGCTAACTGGAATATACGAGTTAACTAACTGGAATATACCAGTTACTAACTGGAATTTACCAGTTAGTAACTGGAATATACGAGTTAGCTAACTTGAATATACGAGTTAACTAACTGGAATATACGAGTTAGCTAACTGGAATATACGAGTTAACTAATTGGAATATACCAGTTAACTAACTGGAATATACCAGTTAGTAACTGGAATATACGAGTTAGCTAACTTGAATATACCAGTTAACTAACTGGAATATACGAGTTAGCTAACTTGAATATACGAGTTAGCTAACTGGAATATACAAGTTAATTAACTGGAATATACCAGTTACTAACTGGAATATACCAGTTAGTAACTGGAATATACCAGTTAGCTAACTTGAATATACCAGTTAACTAACTCGAATATATGAGTTAGCTAACTTGAATATACGAGTTAACTAACTCGAATATACAAGTTAGCCAACTGGAATATATGAGTTAACTAGAGGAATGCTTTTGCTAACAAAAGCGAAGCGTCCCTTAAAGTTTGAAATGCTTTGTGGTTTTAATAAGCATGCTGTAAAGCTAAGAATGCACAAAGCTGCACCGTATGCTTTCCCAATACCTCTTAATACATTCTGAAGCTATAAAAGCAACGATAAAGGAGATATAAGGCAAAAACTCGAAAGCAGCTATTTATGACCCCAGTTTGGCCCATAAGGCAGGGTTGGTGGGTAAAACTGACCGGCTATTTAGACTCTCCACATATGCTTTCCCAACACCTCTTAATACATTCTGAAGCTATAAAAGCAACAATAAAGGAGATGTAAGGCAAAAACAGCTATTTTATGACCCCGGTTTGACCCATAAGGGGGGGCCGTGGGTAAAACTGACTGGCTATTTAGACTCTCCACATATGGTTTCCTATTACCTCCCAGTACATTTTATAGCTCTAAATGCAATACTTAAGAAGATAATAGGGGGGTTGGCCTAAATTTAAGGCTTTCAGATTGGAAGGTGTCAGAAAATTACTCATAAATGAGACATTTTTCAAGGGATTGCTCCCAAAATCTAGTCAGCTCGCGTTTTTGATAGTATGAACAGGTGTGTCAAATTATAAGGCTGTGTAGCAAGTAGTTTTTCCTGAACTGCGATGACGGGGGGGTGTACTTCAAAAAATTGTTTTTGATCATGTGACCTTCATAAAGGTCAAAGGTCAAATTTAAGCATGCAGAAAAATTTTCCCACGCCTAAGGTATATAACTGCCAAATATGGTTTGAAACCTTCTAATAATAAGGGAGATATTCAAGGGAGACCATAATGCGGCGGCGAGGAAACTGAAGTGAAAACAAATAAGCGCCCTTTCAGGGACGCTTAATAACTGGAATATATGAGTTAGTAACTTGAATATTCAAGTTAGTTAACTGGAATATACCAGTTAGCTAACTGGAATATACAAGTTAATAACTGGAATATATGAGTTAGTAACTGGAATATTCCAGTTAGTTAACTCGAATATACCAGTTAGCTAACTGGAATATACAAATTACCTAACTTGAATATACGAGTTAGCTAACTTGAATATACAAGTTATTAACTTGAATATACAAGTTAGTAACTGGAATATACCAGTTAGGTAACTGGAAAATACCAGTTAGCTAACTTGAATATACAAGTTAGCTAACTCATATATTCCAGTTATTAACTTGTATATTCCAGTTAGTTAACTGGTATATTCAAGTTAGCTAACTCGTATATTCCAGTTACTAACTGGTATATTCCAGTTAGTAACTGGTATATTCCAGTTAGTTAACTCGTATATTCCAGTTAGCTAACTTCTATATTCCAGTTAGTTAACTCGTATATTCAAGTTAGCTAACTCGTATATTCAAGTTAGTTAACTGGTATTTTCAAGTTAGTAACTGGTATTTTCAAGTTAGTAACTGGTATTTTCCAGTTACTAACTGGTATTTTCAAGTTAGTAACTGGTATATTCCAGTTAGTTAACTCATATATTCCAGTTAGCTAACTCGTATATTCCAGTTAGTTAACTGGTATATTCAAGTTAGCTAACTCGTATATTCAAGTTAGTTAACTGGTATTTTCAAGTTAGTAACTTGTATATTCCAGTTACTAACTCATATATTCCAGTTAGTAACTCATATATTCCAGTTAGCTAACTCGTATATTCAAGTTAGCTAACTCGTATATACAAGTTAGTTAACTGGTATATTCAAGTTAGGTAACTGGTATTTTCAAGTTAGTAACTTGTACATTCAAGTTACTAACTCGAATATTCCAGTTATTAACTTGAATATTCAAGTTAACTAACTCGTATATATTCAAGTTAGTAAAATAAAAAAACTTTGGCAGTTCAGAGCTTCCGTACAAATGAACATGAGCCATAATTTAAACCAGGAATTGTCTGCACAAATTTTAAAAGAGTAATGAAAACCTCTTTAAAAACTACAAATGGAGAGCTTCATAAATTTGGTGAATCTATAACTATTCTGTATTACAGTTTTTTGGTTAAAAAAGCTACAAAGATTACAATAATATGTTATTCAACAAGAAATCTAGCCTTTTATAACCTCAAATAAATTTTAATAGAGGCAAAAATACACAAAAGTTGTATTCAATATTAAAGCAACAATTGGCTTTAAAAACTTTATAACCAGTTTTTGTCTGTTTTGACAAATCCAGCCAACAACAGACAAACTGGTTTTCCATTTACAAAATTAGTAATAGGTAATAAACAATTCAAACAATCAAGGGCATAACAACTTGACAACAGGTGATAAAATAAAAAATAGTTGAGACAAATTTGAATACTCCAAACCATTGAGAAAACAACAACATCCTCCATGAGCTAGAAACTAAAATTTTATACAGAAATTTGCATATAATTGAAAACTCCCTGCCTCTTCTGAGTCTTGTAATAAACACAATTCCAGTTTGATTAATAGTTTTGTCACTTGCAAAAGGTATTAAATAACTCTAACAGTTGTTGGTTAAACCAATATAAATAAAAGATATTGTTATTATACATGATATAGCAAATTTATTTAATTAAATCCATTGAAGAAAACTTGTTTCATACCATTATCTTCTTCCCTTTGAACTCTAACATTATGCAGGAACGCCCCACTTCTTGCCCTGCCCCACTGAAATGAAAATTTATAAATTAAAAAATGAATAGGCTTAAAATAGTTTTTATTGATACAAAGAACATTTTATCTAATCACAAAGTTTTGAAACATACAGTATACAGAAAAAGGAGGAAATTAAGAAAGCCTTTGTTACGAAACACAAAAATTGGCAGTCGTTTAAATTTTGTTTCAGATAATCTTTTGAGTCCAATTATATTTATTTATTTATTTGGGGTTTTACGTCGCTTTCAACACTGTACAGGTCATATCATGACGGGTAGTTCGAAGGGCAGAGGAAACCAGTACATACAGTTCATCAGGGTTCTGTACTGTAAACTGCCGATCAATGGCAAGCAACTACCAGCTTTCCCACTTGAGGCTGTGCCGGGAATCGAACCCCGGCCTCAGAGGTGGGAGGTGAGTGTTACCACTCTGCCACCGTGGCCCCCTTTTCCTTGTAACAGTTCTGATGTTCGAAAATTTCATAATGATCTGTGCAGTACTTTTTGAGTTATGATGTAGACTAACAAACAAGCAAACAGACTGAGTAACATAGTTTGCAAAAATTTTGCAAGCAAACAAATGGTCATGAAAATAATAACTCCTTAGTGGAGGAATTAATCACTTGCAACAATCCACATGTCTTTGTGATAAGAGAAATATGTCTCAAATATGACTTTCGAAAACATTCTGGCAGCGTCAAGGTCAAAAGTCGGACTAAGGTCACACCATGATATGGCACCTGTATAACCCCTAACTTATATCCCTACCAAGTTTCAACATCCAACACATTGGCAGTCGTTTAAATATTGTTTTAGATAATCTTTTTAGCCCAATTATATTTATTTATTTATTTGGGGTTTTACGTCGCTTTCAACACTGTACAGGTCATATCACTACGGGTAGTTTGAAGGGCAGAGGAAACCAGTACATACAGTTAGTCAGGGTTCTGTACTGTAAACTGCTGACCAACGGCAAGTAACTACCAGCTTTCCCCAGTTGAGGCCGTGCCGGGAACCGAACCCCGGCCTCAGAGGTGGGAGGCAAGAGTGTTACCACTCTGCCCCCCCCCCCCCCCCCCCCCCCCCCCCGCAATTATATTTGTACAATTTATTATTTTGACATACATGTATATTGTGGTGAACTTATGGAATCATTGTTTCATTTATTCAACGGATATTTATGACAGTGAAATTTGGCAGTTCAAACGTTTTGTGAACTTTCATTGACTTTTTATTCTGTCACAAAAAATTAAAATAAAAAGAAAAATTTTTTATAAACTATTGTGGAGAACCCCCACAGAATTTTATAATCTTATATTTCCCTGACCATGTGTGGGCACTTGCTAATTCAAAAAGATGTGGACAAAAGGGAAGAAACTTTAATTTCTTTTCATTGTAACCTCTCTGTAATTATTTGTATGGAATAATGACGCTGACATATAAAAACGTTTTAACTGTTTTATTGTACGATTTGCAATGTCATTTTCTCAATATAATATTACATTTCACGGATCTTTACAACATTTTTGAGGAGTAGCAAACTCTGTCAACACACAGCAACAAATCAATGTTAAAAAAGCTGTCATGGCAACAGAAACTCGATCTAAGACAGTGCAAAATACAAACATTATGTACACAAACGACAGATGACAGGTGCATTCATGATCAGTCCTCGTTTTTATGTATCAGATATAAACACAGTACTCGTAAAAGCCATGAGAAAATGGAGATTAATTGAAACAGATAAAAACATAATTGTAAGAGGTTAGGTACTTAGCAATATGTCAAGTATGTAATTGCGCATCTGGAAAAATTAAAACAAATTAGTGAGCCATATTGTTCATCAATCTGTGTCACAAACATATTGTACAAATGTTTACTGTGCAGTGGTTGGCAACCTTATTGACAGGGCAGCCATGGCAGACATGAGTGTTTCTGTTTGTCCAGGTTACTTACAAAACTCAGAGCTGGATATAGAGGTTTACTTGGAGCCGCAAATCTAACACCCAATTTACCAAAGTGATCATGACTGAGTGCTTATTTGTTATTTCAACCTTTGGTTACACAGGAGGTGATAGCTCCAGCCTTTGGTGCGGTAAATTATACAATGAAGGCATTTTGTTATAAAATAAAGTTAGAATAGCCACCACATCTTCTACACACCCAACTGATCACACCTCCAGAACTTAAAGTTTTATAAGCCACCATTCAAAGGTGACCTTTGTCCATAAGACTGTCCATCTCTGAATGCTATTTCCATATATTTTGTCAGGTCCAATATTGATAGTTTCATAGTTTATTATGGAAAGAAATGCTATCAACCTTCATCATTGAGGGTGATTTAAAGACACCATTCCCAGTATCTGGGAACCACCAGTTATCACTTGCTTACAGAAAAATCAAAGTTAAGACAAGAAACTGGCATTGTAGACCCCAAAAGGCTGGTTGCACATTCATTATCAGGGATTGTAACACATACTAGTACTTGCCATGTCCACAGGATGGATGTATGCCGGATGTATGCAACATGATAGCTATGATACTGGTCCTGGACATATCAAAATAGTGCTGGGTTCTGTCCTTCAACTTTGTCAAGTTTTAGATCGATTAGCAAAAGCATTTCAAATTACTGTCTGCAAACAGAATTTCAAGTTGGTGGCAACCTTGGTTTTCCAAATGGCTTGGAAAGCAACCTAGCCTAGGTGGTGCCCTCCCACCCTGTCAAGTTTAGAATCGATCAGCAGAGGCATCTCCGACTTAGAGTCCGGAAACAGAATTTCAGAGAAATGATAGCCATGGCTGCATTCTTGTTTTTCAAAATGGCACAAATATCGAAAACAACCTAGCTTAGGTGGTGCCCTACCACCCTATTAAGTTTCAAATTGAATGGCAGAAGTGTCTTCGAGTTAAGAGTCCGGAAACAGAAATTCAAGATGATGGTCACCTTGTTTTTCAAAATGTCACAAATTTCGAAAGCAACCTTGACTATGTGATGCCCTACCACACTATTAAGTTTCAAATTGATCAACAGAAGCGTCTTTGAGTTATAGTCTAAAATTTTAAAATGGGGGCTATGGTGGCAAACCTGTTTTTTGAAGTGGCAACGATTTTGAAATCAACCTAGCTTAGGTGGTGCCCTACCACCCTGTCAAGTTTCAAACCAATCGGCGGAAGCGTGTTCCAGTTAGAGTCCGGAAACCAAGCTACTGATGGACAGATAGACTTCAGATACACCAATCTGATAGGTAGGTTGGTTACATGCAACCTGCCAAAAAAGATTTGGCCTCACATAATCAGTTTCTCTAAAAAATTTCAATATGTATAATCAAAGAGCTGGAAAAGATTAAAAAAATAATGAAGCTGTATATTTCTTTCTTTTTTTTTATTTGTATCTTTAGAGTACATCGAATCTGTTTTCACTGCAGAGGTCACTTCCCATATGAGTGCACCTGAAGAATTTCCTTCTAAAATTCATTTATGACAGCCAAAAAATCTTATGGGGGTGTTCCACTGGGGTCGTCTTGTCGGTAACTATGGATTTTTCGAAGATCAGGAGTAATATTTACAGAGTCGGTTAAGATTAATTGTGATTTCCCAGCTTGTCATGGTGGATCAGTGAAATATCAAACATGTTTGATATTCCAACAACCCTCCCTGATTCTTGACCCCAGCTGTAGCTCTGCCCATCTGGTAACCATCTTGTCTTGTATGTCTGCTAGTGCTCCCACAAGCCGTCAAAGTACCAACTCCAGTTGCATGCGTCACCAACAAGTCAACTCGAGCCCAACTCGAGTCAATAACAATATTTTAAAATACCAAAACCTTAAACATACACGCACTAGTATGCTTCCTTTCAAAATAAAATCTATTTTTAATTATTTTCCAACAAAATTTGTCATATTCATCTGCAAAATAATAATCAACATCCCTGTCATGTTGATAAATAAAACAGACGTTTTAATTGGTTGTTTTACCAGGTAATGTGTATGGAGAGAAACCACTGGCTTGGAGTTGCAACTGGTAAACTTGAAGGAAAATATCATGTAAACAAGTGGAACTGTGCTTTTTTTTTTTTGCATCGCTGTACACAGTCAAGAGATTAATTTATTTTATCTATGCTTTAATTTGAGTTTGCAATAAGACAAACCCACATTCATGAGTTGTACAGAAATTATATAAAACTTGAGTTTGCGAGTTGCACCAGAAGTACTAACTTCTACACCCTGTCATAGTCACTTCCAGACCTATACTGTTACTGTCCTATTGGCAAACAAATGCTGGCCTGTCGTATTCAAGTACCCCCCAGTACAATGGAACCAGACTGTACTTGAAAGGAAACCAGGCTGTCGTACACAACCAAGACTTTTTTTTTTTTTTTTTATAAAGAGGTAACATATATACAATTCCAACTCTCAGTTTGTTTGTTCTTTTTTATCTGTTTCATTTATGATTAAATATATGTCCTTACAGCCTTTTTTCTGATGCATTATCAAATGTAGGTGTGGGGGAAAGACAGGATTTTGGTGAGGAAAAAAGTTGTCCTTTTTATTTTTCTGAATGAAGTTTTGTATTTCTGTTCTCAGTCTAAAATAGTGTAGGAAGTTAACTTTCAAGTTGAATTTTGCATTTATTTCTACCAAACCTAATACTTTGCCCAATGAATCGGTAATATCGCCAACTGTATAGATACCCTTCTTAAACCACAGAGGGAGGAACATTTGGTTTTCAGATATATGCTTATTATACCATAAACAAGACTGCATAATATCCGAGTTTGAATTTATTTTCAATTCTTTACCAACATAAGCCCAGCTTTGAAAAACATCTGACCAAAATTTATTTGAAACTTTTTGTTTTAAAAAGTTACACCACTCTGGGCCTATAACAAAAATTCGCTCAAATTCACTAATAGTCTGCTGTAGTAGAATACACCATTGCGACTGGCTTTGTAGTCTACACATCCAGCTAACTTTTAAGCATTTTTCAAAACTATAGATATTAACCATATTTAGCCCGCCATTTTGATACTTAGTACAAATAGTAGCACGTTTTATTTTATCTGGTTTCTTGTTCCATAGGAACTGAAATAGAATTTAGTCAAGTTTTTCAAGGAAGCACTTTGTTATTGGAATTGACAAGAATAAGTGAATAAATTTAGAGAGGATTTTTGTTTTTATAATTGTTATTTTACCTATTGGAGTGAGATTTCTAGATTGCCATTTTATGATTTCAGCTTCAGCTATTTTTATTGTTTTACTATAATTAATTTTACACGTCATCAAGATTCACTGAGAAGTGAAGACCTAAAAAGGTGAAATTGGTACAGCCCCAGTCGAGTTTTTTGCGATACATTTAATTTAAACTTTGAAAAGCGTTTCTTTTCAATCCAGATTATCTTGGTCTTTTCCTTGTTCATTCGTAATCCTGAGAAATTACCAAAAATTTCCAGTGTATTTAATGCCGCCTGTAAAGAGTGTTGTGTACCATCTAAAAAAAGTGTGGTGTCGTCTGCAAATTGCATTAACTTAAATTCCTTCATATTGACTTTTATTCCAATTATTTCTGGGTTAATTTTAATAACTATGGCAAGAATTTCTGCCGCAGTTAAAAACAAATATGATGAAATAGGGTCTCCCTGTTTGCAACCTCTTTCAATCTTAATTTTTTCAGATAATATACCACATTGTACTAGAAATGTTGTTACGTCGGAGTTAAACAATTGTATCCATTTTAAGAAGTTCTAACTGAAACCAAAATGTTGGAGTATTATATACAGGAATTTCCACGAAATTAAATCGAATGCTTTTTCGAAGTCAATAAGCATAATAGCACCTGGAATATTATATTGCTCAGTGATATGCATAAAATCGTAAGTTAGTCGAGTACCGTCACTTATTTGTCATCCAGCAAGAAAGCCTGTTTGTGTTTTCCCTATTATATCGTCCAGTGTTCCTTTTAACCTATTGGCAATTACCCCAGATGCTAGTTTGTATAAACTACAGATAATAGAGATATAGGTCTCCAGTTTTTGATAAGTTTTCCAGGCTGTCGTACACACCCAAGATTTGACTTGGTCGCTACCCATCTAGATGTGAAGTCTCCATGTCTTTGGTTGTAGAGGCCGTTTCATCACAGCAGGACAAGACATAAGAGGAAACCAACAAGTGTTTTACAGCAACAGACAAGCCAGGAAGTGTATAGGAAAGGTCTGTTTCATTTCACTAACTCACATATTGTCGGTTATGGGATCTATGTCCAGTCAGCCTGTCTTAAAGTTCAGATGTCTCCTTTTTTTTGTCCAGTCAGGGTGGATGAGGACATGACTCCAGTCTTGTCAACTTGTCACTATGGCTTGTCATGGCCTGATATGGCTTGTCGGTAAGGGGTTTAGAGCTTGTCCTTATAGTTTCCCATCTAATTGTGGAGAAAAGCACCCTGATCCCGGGATGCATTACATCCTGCCTGGAAGGTTAAACTGACCAGGCCTGGGGTCAAGTACATGGAACCAAGTACAAGTACTTTGCCATATAGCAAGTACAAGTACAAGTACTGGTGTCAAGAACCAAGTACAAGTACTTTGAGAAATTGCAAGTACAAGTACTTTTGGTAGTGTGCCTAGAAGTTAGAACGTAATGTAAAAGTATGTAAAGTAAAAGCAGATAATCAAAACTTGACACTTAAAATGAATTATTTATTGAGATACACAGTTTAAAACAAATGCGCTGAAAAATGAAAAATAATACCCATGTTTTATTAATTGGACCACATAAAAAGTATGGTTTAAAGGGACTTCTTAATTAAGTAGCAGTTGCTAAAAATGTAATATATGTTTCACAGCCAAAGTATAGATGATTATAATAATAACAATAATTGATAAATGATTGTTAAGGTATTATAGCACTGATGATATTAATTAAGAGTTTATTGTGCAAGAAATTAGTTTCTATGACTTACATACAGAAATAAAGTACATGTTTCTATTATAGAATGTGTTTTACACCCAAACTAAATAAACGGACATTTATTGCACTGAAACTGTTAATCAAAAGTTTATTTATGTAAGGGATTCATTTGTTTGACTTACTTAAGCAAATAGTTGCCATACACCTCCTTATATGTCACTTTAAATAATACCAGTGTAAAATAGAAGCAAATTTACCTTCACATGCTTCAACAAGTTTGAGGTGACTCCCTTTGAGCATGACAACAATGTGTCACACTGTTTACACTTGGCTTTGAAGTTTCCATCTCTGTTCTTTGGTAGCTCAAAGTATTTATACACAGATGCCATTTTAGAATGTTATAGAAAATACACTAGAATTCTCATGAACTGTTTATCAAACAAGAAAATGTTGAGTATATATAGCCATTATCCTGCTAGTAATTGCAATTTGAGAAAAAAAGTCTTCTATTGATGGTTATAATTCTGTAGGTTGTCCAGCTTAATTTAGCCCTGGTTATATAAAAGAAAGAGGGTAGATTGCATGATCTTACTTGATGATTAAAGTATGACTGTGCTCTGGGTTACTGAGTAGGTCTTTTGTGTGTAAAAATAAAAGAGGATAAATTGTTACGATTAAAGCAAAACTGTGCTCAGGATTACTGAGTAGATCTTTTGTGCATAGAAAATGAAAGAGGATAGATTGTTATGATTAAAACAAAACTGTGCTCTGGGTGACTGAGTAGGTCGTTTGTGTATAAAACATGAAAGAGGATAGATTGTTATGATTAAAGCAAAACTGTGCTCTGGGTTACTGAGTAGGTCTTTTGTGTATGAAAATGAAAGAAGTTAATATGATAAAAGCAAAACTATGTGACTGAGTAGGTCTTTTGTGTATAAAAATAAAAAGGGATGGATGCAATACAGTTATTTATGTGAAAACACACAACTCACATAATGAAAGTCCAAATGTACTTTGAATGTACTTGAAAGTAATTGGAAAGTACTTGAATATTTTAGCCAAGTAGAAGTACTTTTAATTTTCAATTGTCAAGTACAAGTACTGGAAAATGAGTAATTAAGTACAAGTACCAAGTACAAGTACTTGTACTCGCCCCAGGCCTGAAACTGACCCAAATATTTTACACGCTTTTTTCTTTATTTTTGTTCCTGATCCCCAAATCTGCTAACTGTCCCAATGATCATAGAGTCAGTTGTAGGTAGTGTTATGATCAAAAGTAATTATGGAAACCGGGTCCCAAATACAAAAATTCGGCGAAAATCGGATTCGTTCGAATTAGGATACACCAAACAGTAAAGTCTTCAGTTTGTGTACATGAACAATTACCTTGATTAAGATATGGTTTATTTTGTGATAAAGTCTGAAGTTTTGGATATTATTTCACTGTATATTGGCAAAATATTACACAAGTAAATATTTTTAGGCATTTCTGTGCAATATTTTATATGTTTTGGTGTGAAATGTGTTTCATTTCAGGAACTGGTGCATGAACTTCTGTCACCAGATTTTGTTTACGTTTATATGAATCGAATAGAAACCAACTATCCGGTTTGCCGTCTTTACCACTAGTTGCAGGGTCAGTTCCAGTGGAACATCCCCATTCATACAAAGCAAATAATAGTACTGTGGTAAATTGGGTCCTAACTTTAAATGTCCTTCACAGGCATAGAATACCGGTTCCTTTAAATATCTATCAATAGGTCTTGTTAGCTTGACATCACATATCCACGATGGACAGGTTTTCGATATGACAGTGTAAATGGACAGTGCTGAATATCACAGCTAGTCCAATCAATATTATCAGACATAAAACAACAATAATAAATCCTGAAATTCGCTGGTTCAATGAGGCTGCATATTCATTCTAAAATATTGTGAAAATGCCATCCAAACATGAGGACGAGAGCTTATATTTTAAATGATCGAAAACGTGAATATATCGAAAACCTGTACATCGGCTACACACAACTGACAAATGTGGTATATATTTCTGGGTTCTCAGATGCACTGTACACTGTCTTTTTGTGACACTAAATGTCCTAAATTTTAAGACAGCATGATGCATTTTATTTTATTTTACCAGTTCGTGGTACTTTATATTTTCCGAAATTCCAAAAACAGGTGCGTCGAGGTGCGGTGTTGAAATATGAGGTGCGGTAAAGTGGTGCGGTGTTAAAATTTCAGGTGCGGTCATTAATATTCATGAGAAGATATGAGGACAGGGCTTTCCCCTGGGATTTCTTTGCAATATTTTATAAAATGGACGTCTCCACGAAGATCAAATAGTTTAAACTACAGAACTCACGGCCATAGCACCCAAGTCATTAATATTCATGAGAAGAAATGAGGTCACCAATTTCCCTGTAGTTTCCTAACAATATTTTATAAAATGGATTTCTCCACGAAGATCAAATAGTTTAAACTACAGAACTCACGACCATAGCACCCAAGTCATTAATATTCATGAGAAGATATGAGGTCATGGATTTCCCCTGTAGTTTCCTAACAATATTTTATAAAATGGATATCTCGACGAAGATGAAATACTTTGAACTACATTGCTGTGCTTCCACATTACTGAAAGTCAGGGAAGAAAAGCCCTTTCAGGTATATTGATTGATAATACTTTGATGGTTTACACTTCTGTAAGCCAGAGTGTGGGTACAAAGTGTGACAAACCATTTAGCTCCACCCCCCATTCTTTTAAGAGCCAATCAGCACAGAAGTGCGGTGATGCGCTATTCCAAAAAAAATTCCAATGTTAGTTGAAGTGGAAAATAATTAATTATTCAAAAGAATTTTCTACATTTATAAGTTGAAATTATTGATAAGAAACTAACAGGGAATTATGAGGCTTCCAAATGTTTGGTTTAATAAACAAGGTGACTGGTTGTAAAGGTGTGTTGTGAGTGTTCCAATATATTTTCCAAGTTCAACTTCCTGTGACATATAATATGCAAGTATGTATATACCTGCCACATTATATTATTATTGTAAGAAATAATTTGCTTCAGATGGGTATTATGAGATGTTCTAATACAGTTCTAATGTAAACCATCAAAATTTTAGAACTTTAAACAGCTTTTTCATTTACAGTATATATATTATATACACTCCTGTTGGATTCATTTAGGAGACTGATTAATAAATTATCTTATCACTCAGTGAAGGGGTGTAAAAGGTTTATAACAGATATTTGATATTCTGAAATGAGATGGAATACTGTAAAACTCTAAATTTCCAAATTACATTACCTTAAAATAGGCAGCTATACTCAGGCACCCTATACTTGGGGGTTTTATGAAAGGTGTGTTGGACTTAAGCCCCACCCCCACACTGTTAAGAGCCAATCAGGATGGAGGTGCGGTAAGAGGTGCTATTCCGGAAAAAATTCCAATATATATTATAGTGGATAGAATTACAATATTCCATCTTTAAAGGAGTGACTACATTTATTATCATTTATAACAAAAATTTGATATTCTGAAATGACATAGAATAATGTAAAATTCTAAATTTCCAAATAACATTACCCTAAATTAGGCTGCTATACTCAGGGTGTATGTAAAGGTGTGTAGGATTGAAGCCCCACCCCCATACTTCCAATAGCCAATAAGGACGGAGGTGCGGTAAGAGGTGCTATTCCGGTGTAACGCCATATTTTACACCCCTGCCATATTTTACACCCTTTCTTTGATCTTTTAGGGGGTGCATTATATGGCAATCATATTTTACACCCCTAACAATGGAGGATTAAGGGGGTGTAAAATATAGCTGCCATATTTTACACCCCCACCAAAAGTTACACCCCCTACCAGTCATACAAAGCAAATCAATGGGGGATTAGGAGCAAACCCTTTATTGGCTGGATTGCAATTGAGTTTGGAAATTGTCTATTGTCTAACCACTGCTTAGAACCTGATTTGTTTTGCTTCTCGGATGTGACAGAAACTCTATTAGATTATGATAAGTCTATTGTCTATTGACTCTTAAGTTGATTTGTTTGACTATGTATATTTGACTTGGTAAATGGATTAGTCTTAGATTTGCCTTTTGTTTTAGCATTCTTTTGAACTTGATTTGTTTCACATGTGGTTGAGTGACTAGCCAAGGTAACAGGATTTATGGATATTGTTGAAACCCCCTTTTTAAGCTGTTTTTGGGAGATACAACTAGTCCATGATAATGTTACATAAATTCCTATAATTTTTTACATAAGCTTGTATGGTTTATATTATATTTAGAGTAAAAAGCGTTCTTGAAGAATTTTATTTTACTATTATTATTACATAAAAAATTGTAAGATACCATTGTTAATAAAATACTGTGGCATACAGTAACATTCAATGTGCTCAGATATCATAAAATACATTTCAATATTCATGGGAATTACCCATATATTACAACAGTTCAATTAATTTATGTACATATGTCATTTTTGCTTGTTCATGTCTCATCTGGTAGTCCTGGTAACATAACTCAGGAGAAGCCACAGCTAAAATGAAATTACACTAACACAGAAGAAAAAGCCGCATCCAAATAACATGACAAGTAAGAAATCCTATCTAATTTCTAGCTTCTCCTTTAACTCTTTCGCCGCGAGTTTCACGTAGCAAATTGCGGATAAAACGCGGCAGTCGACTTTCGTCGACTATTCTATGAAGTGCGAAAGTCGACAATAATCGCCGTGATGTATGAAATTATAAACCGTTATAATGACGTGAGAAATACGTCATCTGTGTAAATAAGCTGTAAATAAAATAAATTTTATGGCGTCACAAAGTGTCTAAAAGACATTATTCTGCAAAAGAAGCAAGGAATTTATTGTTCAAAGACAGCGAAATGAACTTATACATACTGACATTCATCATTGCGTATCTCTAGCAGAGAGCCTGTCAATCAATGAATACTCAATTTCTATTGGATAGCAGTCAGCCAATGAGAAAGCAAAGAAAATATATTACTTCCTACTGATATTTCATTGGTCAAGGGCTCAGCCAATGAAAAAAATCCTGTTTTCTCATTCGCTAATCACCAGCAAAGCCTGTCATAAAAGACAATTCCAAATGAAAACAATTCCGCGTCGATCTGCTCAAAAGTTACGTTAACGTCGCGCTTTCAATATATGTCGACGGAAGTCGCCAATCGCGCCGAAAGAGTTAACAGATGGACCCATTTAGTTCATTATGCGATATAAATCCAACCATAAGAGACAACATATCTCTTATATCTTATCTCATTAACTAATCATTCACTAATCATGGAACAATAACTTATGTCTTACCTAGCAGTGTTAGTCTCTTTGAAGTCAATAAATGAAAACACTAACAGTACACAAAGCAAGAACCCCAAGTGAGAAGCCACAGTTAGCTTAAAACCTAGCACATAGTTGCAGGTCCATTGGCAAGATTCTAATCAAAGGGCTGTGGTGACTTGAGACAACAACAGGGATAATTTCAATTAGGGACTAGCAGAGTGAATACAAATCATCAACAATATTTTGGCCTTTCATATCAAAGGAAAATATACAGAACTGATTTTATCCCACTGTATTAACACTAAATATATTTTTATTTCATTCGGTTTATTAATCTTAGACATTTGTGAATTAACTGAAAAGTCACTGGATAATAATTAGCTATTATTATTTAGATGGGCCATCAAATATTACCGGTATATAAGGAAATTATTTAAGGAATTAGTGTCTTTGAGTTTTAATGCTTAATTTGTGGATGTTTGTAGCTGTTGAACTTCACTTATGTCATAAATATAGCAACTGTAAAAAAATCCACCAAGGGGTGTAAAATATGGCAAGGGGGTGTAGAATATGGCAAGGGGTGTAAAATATAGCAATTGAACTTGCCATATATTACACCCCCATGCATTTTATGTGGGGTGTAAAATCTGGCGCTACACCGGAAAAAATTTCTAATGGTACCCAGTTCGCACCAGATTGCTTGGTGGGGAAACAGTACTTATGTTTGACAAATTTCTTAATTATGTCAAAATCAGTTTATTGACATATGACTAAACAACGGCTAGAGAGATAAACGATAATAGGAAGTACACGATTACTGGAAAAATGACGATATATGCGCCGTTGACCTTTACTCCTGCCGCAAATGTTGCTATCCCGGTGACAGGTCTGGTTATAACCATAATATCGCTCACAAAACATAGCTTTTTCATGTTTGGTACAACATATTTGTTTCAATTGTGACATTAAATACATTAATCTGAAAACACTAAGGTAACACCCATGAAAATGAAACCATACAGTGGGCGAATACACAGCTGGTCACTCTCTTCTGCCGGCTCAACTTTCGCGGTCGCCATTTTGGGAAAATACTAAATTCCTAATACATAATGCGACATGAATTCAGAGTCTCTAAGAATAAGCCCGAGCCACAGTGATATTCTTTTAACGGCATATATACTTAAATTGTATGTATTTGTTGGATATAAACATTTTATAAATGTATCCCTGCATTCATTGGAGAAGCCTTAAGGGAAATTATATTTCAATGAAATTTATTGTCATATAATATATAGGTTTTATAATTCAAAACTGTTGGATTGTTCTATTTTAAGTCGACAATTAAATGAGATTTAAAAATTACAAAGAGGTCCATGATAAAAAATAGAATATTTTATTAATATAGAAAAGTTTTTATTAATAGAAGCACCCATATGCTGCTATTTTATAAAATATCGATTCTTACTGTGAATTGAGCTAGGTTAACTATGATTGTTTATCTGCCACTGTGGCCTAGCGGGTAACACACTTGCTTAGGAGCGCAGACGACGTGGGTTCAAACCCAGGTACAGGCAGATACATAGTGGCTCGGATGACCACTTAAAATGGCGGTCCTCTGTCATTGGATCCTATCCCCAGTGGCAGGCTAAAGAACCTCAAGGATGTTGATAAATGGTCATCCTTGAGTCTCTGTCTTTCAGTTAGGGGAATGCAAGTCACTATGAGCTTGGACTGTACTTAGTTCAGTCGAATGGGTCAAATAGCGTTTTGAGTCCTGTAGTATATGGAGATATTGCGCTGAGTATAAAAAATCAAATACAAAAATACAAAATACAAAGTTTTGCAAACTTTTATGGAATTTACATTAAAAAAAAAATCAAAAAAAAATCACGGCTAATGTAACATATTATACTTTGACTCTTTTTTATGTAAACCTGCAAAATACAGTTTGACAAATAAGAGCCTGTTCATTTTGTTCAAGTGACATTTTATGCTTTCTGGGTAAGAAAAAGCAATCCAGTATTTTCTTTTTAATTCGATACAACTTAAAGGTTTGATGACAAATGTTTAACAATATTAAATACTAAATTGTCCAAGTGTTTTCTATATCACACTTGACATTTTGCTTTCGTGAGATATAATAGACATTTTAAAATGCTTTTTGGTTTATAAATGATATAAATTTTGAAAGATTGGTCTAAAGTGCAAATATATTGTGATAAAGAATTTAGACTTCTTTTTACTTGATACGCTAAAAATCTGTTGCTATGCAGTGGATATCTTGTTGCAGAGCACATAATATTTAGTGGCTGCTTAAATGTCATAGGCCAAGTTTATAAAAGAATCACCAATATAGCTACACACACATAATAGAATTCAATACTTTACCCAAAAAAAAACCAACAACAAAAAATGGCCTGGAAAAACTAGGTGTAATATATTTAGCCTTTGTGCTAGAACTCGCCAAACAGTTTTAATTACAGGCCTGACAAGCCTCCAAAGAAAAGCCGAAGTCTGGATCTTACAAATGGAAATTATGTTAGTATCTGTTGTTTAAAAATATAAACTCTCTAAAACTTTAATATAACGCAATTCATAGTTTTTGAATCAACATTGTGAGTTCTGTACCTAGCTTGGAGTTGCAGCATTTTTTGACAGTGAAACATCTGTGTGGAAATGGAAAACAGCCAGGTGACATATTTATTTGCTTTGCTACATCAAAAACAAAAAGCACAGTCCATGAAGAATGTCTCAAGTGGCCTAGTGGTTACCACAAGTTTACCAGTAATCAAAGTCTGTCACCACTGTATCGGTTTAAACCTCCAATTGGTAATGTTGAATTCTGTTGCAATATAAAACCTTCTGTGGAACAAGATGCAAAAACTAAACTTTAATCTCTGAAAAGGAAACAAGTGTAACTCAGTCCTACCCACCCTGAGATATATAAGGTCCAATAACCTTGATCATATTTTTAACAAGGGGCCACGTGGCAGAGTGGTAAGACTCTCTCCTCCCTACCTCTGAGATCGGGGTTCAAATCCCAGCCCGACCTCAAGTGAGGAAGCTTGTAGTTGCTTGCCGTTGGTCAGCAGTTTACAGTACAGAACCATGATCAACTGTATGTGTTGGTTTTCTCTGCCCATAAAATTACTCGTTGTGATCCGACTATACAATGTATTGAAAGCGACGTTAAAATCCAAATAAATAAACAAATACAGAGGTTTAATACATACTTCCAACCCAACAAAACTGGGGAATAGATTTAGTCATAATGTTCATTCATGTGGAAAAATGAACTAGGACAAGACTATCACATTGTTTGTCTAAGGTTATATGCATAGACAATAAGGTTGGGAACTATGCAGTTTAAATACTTAAACACTTTTCACTCACTTATTAAAATTTAACATAACGGCCTGTGTTCTTAACTATCTCTTTGAATTGCAATTGAACTAAACCCTCTTAAAACAAACACATTCTCCCTATTTTTACACATATTTTAGATATGTCTCAAATCAATTCAATGTATGTAGTGTGTGTTTATTTATTTGGGGTTTTTTACGTCGCTTTTAACACTGTACAGGTCATATCACAACGGGTAGTTGAAAGGGCAGAGGAAACCAATACATACAGTTCATCAGGGTTCTGTATTGTAAACTGCTGACGAATGGCAAGCAACTACCAGCTTTCCCACTTGAGGCCATGCCGGGAACCGAACGTGTGTAGTGTGTAGTGCAAATGTAAAATTGTCTTTCTCCAACTTTCACACTTTATAATTTCTTTTTTATTTTGTCTTCTCACTTTTTAACCATGTTATACTAATAATGAGTTTGCTAGCCCTCCAATTAAAATTAACCCACTTGTCTCTCATTTGTCTATGTTCTGACTTGTTCAACGAAAAAAATCCACAGATGATTCAATAAAGACATTAAAAATTGATTCACTTTGTTGATATATGCGGGCTACAACATGAAGGAATTTTCACATCAGAACTTCAGATGTGTAAGTGTTTGATGTTTTTTTTTTTAAATTTAATTGTCATTTTGTCTCCAACATTTTTTCTTCATTTTGCAATTTTGATGAGGTTGTTAAAAAACCTTTTAGGGGAAGGGTTCAGAAAGATATAGTTAATACACAAAAGCAAAAAGCAGGTATTTGCAGTAGACTTTCACCAAGAAGAGGAATCACTTGAACTAGTTGTTTTGAAGTGGCTGATGTTTGGTTTCTGTATCCACTGTCATTGGTTAAATAAACATTAAAAAGTTTATACTTAAAGGGGAAATTTTTCGACCCGGGACGAAAAATTACAAAGATCAAATATGTGAAGTCTTCATATACAAATATCAACAAACACTACAGCTTACTGGGATATAACATATCACCTTCGACAGCACTAATAAACTTTTCCTTCCGGACTAAAAGGGCATAAGTTCTCAAGGAATTTTGTTACTTGATGCAGTTTTTTTTACTGTTTTAAAGTACCCAAACTTTATTTACGTTTTCAACAGCAGATTCCCGTATAAGTCCTTCTGTACATGGCAGTTGTTAATTATCTGAGATAGGTGTACATTACAATGCACTTGCCATGTAACATTATTTTGTTTATTTTAGCATCACAATTGACGGAGGATTGAATGTTCTTTAATGCTCTTTGACCCATCGACTTTGGGTCTTAAGAATAAACAGCAGCATGGTGTTAAAATAAGGCTGGTGGGCCTTTTTTAGACTTTTAAATCTTCACCTCCACTTTCTTTGTCAGTTCCCATTAGCCTAATGACCTAATAGGTGTTTACATTGTCACTCTTACAATGACAAAACTACGCTATGTCATCACTCGTCCATTGCGAGAAAATCAATGTCAGCTTTTCAGCTTCACTTGATGATATTTTTCCTCCGCCAAGGAGGTCATGTTTTCACCTGGGTTTGTCTGTCCGTTTGTTTGTTTGTGAACAAGATAACTCAAAAACTTATGGACGGATTTTGATAAAATTTTCAGAATATATGTCCGAAATGGTAAAAGGAAGAAGTGATTACATTTTGAGAGTGATTCAGATCACTGTCTTGATTTTCTGGATCAATGAAATTTAATTTTTAAAGAAAGATAGCTCAAAAACTTATAGATGAATTTGGATGAAATTTTCAGGATATGTGAGAAATTGGTAAAAGAAGAAGTGATTAGATTTTGGGAGTGATCCGGATCACTGTCTGGATCTTCTGGATCCTGATTTCTTTAAAGGAAGATAATTCAAAAAGTTACGGACGGATTCCGATGAAATTTTCAAAACATGTCCAAAATGGGACAAAGTAGAAGTGATTAGATTTTGAGTGTGATCCAGATCATTGTCAGGATCTTCTGGATCCAGGTATTTTTAAAGAAAGATAACTCAAAAAGTTATAGATGGATTTGCATGAAATTTTTATTAAATGTCTGAAATGGGACAAGGAACAAGTGAGTAGATTTTAAGAGTGATCCAGATCACCGCCTGGATCGTCTGGATAAAGGCATTTTCTGTAGACACAGCATTGGGGGACTGGGCTGCCTTGGCGAAGGTCTGCACTCTCTGAGTGCTCTTGTTTTTAAATGTGTTCTGTGGCTCTCATATGACGTATTTCATAAATCAAACAATACTTTATATTTGCAAAGGTGTTTATATATGTAATGGAGTTACATTCACAGTTTTTGTAAAAAAAATGCTGCCTATGACCTTTAAAAATGACAGGATTTCCAGTATTCAACCTCCTAGAAATATATCATCTTCTAGTTATAGTCAAACATAAATTTAAAACAGATTGATCCGAGTCAAAGTAACAATGAAAGTCTTGGTTCACAGAAATATGAGAAGATCGGTACTGTCTTGAAAAAAATTCAGTTAACTATACAAATTTGCCATAAACTTTTGCACATCATGTGAATTGCCTTTTTTTATTTTATCTTGGTCATAACATACACAATCTTGACACTTTAGCGAAGTTCAACCTGTAAATAGGACTGATTATAAATTGCAAGGTAAGTTTGAGAAATGAATGATGAACCAAACAATTAAAAGCATTTGTGGACAATTGCCAGTGATAACACATGTACTTTGAGAAAGTGACACACTTGATTTTTAGGAGTATATGATCAAAGGCCTTTCAACCTGTCGGACAGCCTATTGTGGAATACCAGGTAATCATAGATTTTTGACATATTGGGACAAACACAACTTCAGTTTTAAGAGTCAGAAGTAACAAGAACAACCTCATATGTCAAATAAGGTACTGATTTTGGACAAAACCACACTCATAAAAAACTTACATGATATTTTAGGGCGAAAATTGCTTATAATTATAAAACCACTTGACACTGGTCCATTGCTTGAAAGTGAATTCAGAGGCACAATAAAAACTATTATTTGAAGTTAAATGACAGCTGGTGGTAAATGACACATATTTTTAAACTGTCAAAGAGGTCATCCACATTTTTGAAGTGTACTTCATAAGTCCTGATGTCTGAAATAAGGGCAAGTATCAACCAATTCGAGTCATTCAAAAGTTGCAATAACATTGTAGCCTTTCCACAGATACGGTTATATTGTAGAGTAAGAAATCTAAAATTCGCCACATATCTGAAATTCGCCACAGGTGAAAATACTAATAAAATAAACGAATTGTGGTGAGATTTGTTGACTGTGTAGTAAATTAAGGCTTTTTGAACTGAAAAATACCAATTTTTAGACAAAAACATCATTTTCTTCATAAAATTAACTAAGGTTTTAGAGGTGGCGAATTTTAGATTCCTGGCGAATTTTAGATTTCTTACTCTATAGCACCAAGGTAATCTTATAAAATCAAAATTTGAATAGAAGAAGTGAACATCTCTATAAACGTGCCTTATAATTAGCCTACTTTCACGTGTATTTACAAGGGAGTAATTGTTTAATGTGAAAACATTAAAAAATATAATACTAAAATTATATGAAGAATGAAAATTGGAAGAGTGAAACACCAATTTCAACCCCTAAACAACTATATACAAGTTTCATTTGGGTGCAACTGCCTATATAGTCATAAATTCATGCTACACATGACACAAATGCTTCGGTGCTTTTAATACTAAATTCGAGAAAACCTTTCTGGTTTGTAACACAAGGTGTGCCTTCAAAAATGAGATCACCCAAGATGGGTTAAATGATGAAAAAATTTTAAATGGTGTATTATGTCGTTTAATGTTGATTGCAAAAAGGTAAACAATAAGTTAACTTTATCATTTAGTTAGATAAAGAGTATAAAAATCACCTAAGAACCAAACATAAAAGCTTGAAGTTTGAAGAATATTCAGCCATTTTAAATGGAAAGATGGCAATATGTCTGAGAATCTTTGATTATCCAAAAGCATAAATTAATTTCATAACACTAATCTATAGAAGATTACTTATTTTATTTTGTGCCAAAGGCTTTAAAAACATAATGTGTAACTGGAAAGCACCCCTCAAGTGAAGACAACCGGAAAATTTGGGATATTTTTTTATCAAAAATTTGATCTGGATATTTTTCCTAAATATAATCACTTCTTCCTTTGGCCAGATCTTACCCACATAAAAACATTCATGTACCAGATGCATTCAGAGTGGTGGCAATTTTTTTGTCATTCCAAAGTTCCACCCGTCTGTTCATAAATCTGTCAAACAGTTTGGCAATAGTTTTGCATTTGATGCTCCCACTACTTGGAATGCTCTCCCAAATGAGATTCTTGTCTCACCCTCCCTAGCCTCTTTCAGAAAGCAGCTTAAAACCTACCTGTACACCAAAGCATACCCACCTTAGCCTATTCCATTTCCTGGTGTTCTCTGTGGTACTTGACCCCCCCCCCCCCCTTTTCTGTCTCTGGATTCTAAAATTGGTTGACTAATATTGCTTATTGATTCTGAAATTGGTTGACTAATATTGCTTATTAGTGCCTACAGGACTTCATAAAGGCACGTTTGCACAGGGTGACATAGTTTCTACCGGGAGACTGGTTCAAGGCTATGGGCCGCCTACTTGTTGTCTGGATTATCATGACAAATGGTTGATACAATCTTGGTCACAGTGAATGGCCACTTAATGAATACATGTGATCCCAAGGAGGATATGAGCTCAAGGACAAACACCCGTAAGAGAAAAAACTCTTTTACTTTGATCAAGTTTTATTTTAGCTATATAATGACATTAATTACCTCCGTCAACGATGTTATGTTTTCAAGTGCATATGTTTTTTGTCTGTCTGTTCACAATTACTCCAAAACTAATGATTTTTTATATGGGTAGGGCCGATCAAAGAAAGAAGTGATTAAATTAGGAAAGATCCAGATTATATCATGGGTAATAAAACATAAACAAACCGAATTTTCAACAGTTCCATTTCGCTGTATTTTCACGGTCATACTATCCCTTTCTGAGGGAAAAAATTAAAGATTAAGATTAAGATAAAAGTACTATTAGAATTAGATTTTTTTTATATAAAACTACTAAATGGAAGTAAATTACCTGTATTGAAAACGTTGACTTTATTGTTTACAGATATAGGATAGATTTACTTTTCTATAGGGAATATATAGGATAGATAAATGTAACATAAACTACAGTAAGTTTAGCCAGCAAGTATTAAATAGAATGTCAGATATGTGTGATGAAGGTATAGTCATGAGATTATGGCATATTAGCAGATTTTTTTTATAGAAACAAACCATACACCATTTAAGAATGATTTGTTTGATGTCATACAATAGTGCTTTACAAACCTAGCATGTGTTTTACTGTGTGTAGTTTGGACATTGTAACTGTGTACTGATGAATGTACAAATAATCAAATAAATAAAAATAATTAAGCTCAGAGAACATCTTAAATTCCATCTTACGTAAGTTGCTGTTAATAAAGTGTGCGTAAGTAAGTCCATAGAACATCTTAAATTTCATCTTAGAGTCCATAAAACGATTTTGGCAAACATCCACGTTACATCAGCGATTTTGACAGCACATATATGTCTCTTTAGATTGTTATCAATTTGACAGACTGACATATTATAAACAATTACTTGACCCGTTGTACAATTATTAAGATGAAACTTCAAAAGCTACATCTGTTCATAAAACAGTCAGGTAATATTACCTTTACAAAATCAGAGGATGTATAATGACTGTGTTTAGGATCCTGGTTTATTTCCTGTGTCTTGGATTATGGCGGGGAATCCACAGTCATCTTTATTATAATGGTAAATATTTTATTATCCACTACATGCCGTATTTGTCCTACATAATCGGAAATACAGACTGGGAAATATTTTCTTGTATTTACCGATGTCAGTTCTGTCGTATTTCTCTTTGCAGCTTTCAAGCATAGTGATGTTACAAATTCGTTGACAAGTGGCGCCTTTTTAACTAACTCTGAAACTATATTATCTAAAAGTATGTTATACAGATCCAAAAAGGTAACCTGCAGGTAACCATCATTATATATAATGAGTTGAAATTGATGATTGACACAAATCAAACAATTAATTAATCAATCAATCAATCAATCAATCAATCAATCAATCAATCAATCAACCAAAAAGGCTTCGGGGGTGATAGATAAGAGGTATATATCTTGAGATTATTGGAATTGTATATTCGGTGGTCCACATATTAAATGTGTTCTTTTATAGACCATCCAATCCACTTTACAGTTTCACCAAAATCTGTTTAATTCTACAGTCATTGTACGTACAGTCAGGCAGACAAATGGGAAATGAACAATATTGAACATCAAGCCTCACACTGTTTTTGTTTGCAGGTTCCAGTGGCCAGAATCCTGACTGTCAGGTGACAGACAAAGTGGACTGTTTGGAAGGTGAACTGGAAGATAAAATTGGTCAGGAAAGATGTGATTTCCTAGGCTGTTGTTGGGAAGAACAGCCCGGTTCACCATATTGCTTTTATCAAGGAGGTAAATGGAGAAGTATAAAATTTTAAAACTGATGGTTTTATATTCACTTTTGTCCCTCAATAAATGTAAGCACTTTACTGCTGATTTTTTAACGTTATATAGGTAAATAGTCACTTGTTTTATTAACTATTAAAACTGGTGGACACTAAATGTAAAATAACACTTGGAATGTGTATTTTTAAATATTTTCAATCATTATCACCTTACGTTAAATTTTTAAATAATTATAAGCCTCTCTGCTAATTTTACTGTTAACTTCAGGGACAGGGGCATATGTATTCCTACTCTGTAGTATCTCAAACTCAAAAACCTTCCAGACAAAAGTAACCCTTGTCTTAATCACTCCAGGAAGTGGCTCTTGGGACTTGCTATCTCTCCTAAATTCACTTACTTTGAAAATCTGAAACAATTGTTACAGACAGTGTTTACATAAGATGTCCTATGTTTTTCGCAATAGAGCTGTCTCCTCTGACGAATCGGCTTATAGTCTATGACCTTCAACATTTTGTATACGCCATATCACGGCAGATAGTTGAAGGGGTGGAGGAAATCAGTGCATACAAGTTGGTCAGCATTTTGCAATGAAAACTACAGAGCACTGACAAGCAACTACCAACTTTTCTATTTAGAGCCAGGGATAGGAATCAAACCTAGGAGCTTGGAGTTTGGAGGTGAATGTACAAGTCCACTACCCCCACCATATCTCCTGTAAATAAATAGAAAAGCACATTATAGTTATTATAATTATGTACTTATAAACTAAAAGATTATATATATGTAGTTATAAAGGATTACTTCTATTCTTTATCTCACTTAAAGATTGCTTGAGGAGAACACTAGGAATATGATACCAACAGCCACAGCGGTTTCTGATTGATATTTTATGTTTAAATATTTAAGACCAAGGCTGGAATCTGTTTAGTAGTGTACTAGTGTAGTGCTCAGTTCATAAAGGTCCTGAGACAAGCAAGGCCAAAAGGTCTTTCGATCTATAGGCCTGAGCTGCAAAACCATCAGTATTGCACTGACATCAGAGCTTGGAAGCAATCAGAAACATCAGTAGTGCACACTGGTAGGACAGGTTCCTTGCTGGAAGCGCAGATTCCATGAATATCCAGTGACAAATAATAATAATAATAAAGTGATCTCTAGAAGTGTGAGTCTCACCAGAGCTCGTGCATAAAAAACCCCATCAACAAAGTTTTAAAGCTTTGAGTGTATTTTGTAGGTAGTTGTCAAGGCAACCAGTGTGTTAGAGGGCAGGGTATCTGTAAGCCAGAGGAATCAGGCTACACCTGTGATTGTCATTACCCCTATTATGGAGAATTTTGTCAGTATTCCGACTGTAAGTAGAAGCATAATTTTTTTTTAATTTAATAAAATACAATTGTTAGCAAATTATTTCAAAGAACAGCTCTATAAATCAAGATGTTACTAAATGTTTCACAACAGCCTTCCGAGGTTTCATCTTTCATATCAGAAACTAATAATCTCTCATCCTTACGTGTGTCTATAAGGCAAATTTGATGATACCCAAAATGTGCAGTAATTTTTTGTGAACATTAAAAGGTTCAAATTCAAAGTTGGATAGTAATGTTATTTAATTTAGTTTAAGTATGGCATTTTCTGCAAGTTTAGCCAGTAATTGCCATCTTATACCAGCTAAACATACATACAGTAAATTGATATGGAACAATTTGAAAATATTTGGCTACAATAATCACTCAAAGATTAATTAAAGCTATGAAACAGACAAACCCTTAAATCTACACTTTTGTGGTTTTATAATTGTTTGAAGCATGATTGTAACCAACTGCAGTATTATCTTAGATACTGTCTGCTTGTAGTTCATTCCATATCATAGTACCAGATATTGGCAGAGAGTTGTTAATAATGGTGCATTTTGGACCAAAACACATATTTCTAATTACCAAATGTATTTGTGGGATCAAATATTTGAAAATAATAGTCCGGGATTGGATACTGAGGTCTATATCACCTGATTCAGATAATCACTTAAAACTTGTTGGTTTAACAAATCTTTTTCAATTGTTGTTGTTGGGGTATACCTGTGGTTAATGATTTATGCTGATTAAATAAATGTGTGCTATTAGAATGATAATTTTCTTTTCTTATCCCCGACAAATCTTTGGTGTAAATAGGCAAGCATACAGTCAGGGATGTACATGTATCAAATTTTGTATGTCTAATTTTGTATGGCACTTGCTATGGATATATAATTATAGCGTCACAAATTCGTCAACAAGAACTGATTTTTCGTTAATATATCTGAAATTATGTAAACTTTCTACTCTCCTTTGTTCTATTAAAATATACAAATGGCATGGGAATCTCAAGGAAAGTTTTTTTCATATTTACTGGCTCATCTTTATATATGATGACTTTTGTATATAATTTTTTTATATTGACATGCTTTACTTATTATTTATATAAAATGGCACGCAATAAAAGCAAAGCCCGCTATAAATATAAATCATTCATAAGATTACCGGTAGCATAATACTCATAATGGAACTCATATACTATTTTTGTCATTTTTATTCGTGATATATATGTTACAGTAAATATGTGAAATCAGTAAATACGCATATTCACTGAAATTTTCATGTAATGTATTGCTAACTATATTGTAATAGTCAACATAACAGAGTAAAATGTTCCAATATAATGTATTTTTTTAATTTACAGTTCAATATTGTATATTTCCAACAAGTAAACATCAAAAAGTTTCATTTCACATATTTACTGAAAGTCAAACCAGTAAACTTGTGAAATAACACAGGTCATAAATCAGTAAATATGCGTATTTACTGAAAATTTTAGGGAATACGTGTATTTACTGACCAAATCAGTAATTTTGCATATTTACTGAAAATTTAAGTAAATACGCATATTTACTGATTTCACACATTTACTGTAACACATACATATTTTTTGTACATGTCAGTCGGGAAATTTTCCTATTGTGTACACCTTAGCCTCTTCCAGTACAGAGGTTATATACTTTTAAAATCTGATCTGTTAGATTATATTTACTCTTCTAACTACAGACATATCTTTAGTCCTGTGAATCTTCTTAACACAATGTAGTGAATTATATTTCAACCTTCTCTTCGTCCATAATTATTCAACCATTTGAATGGTAATGAGATTAAGAAATAAACCTTGCTCCATTTAATGTTACAGATAACAGAGTCTGTCCCTCCAACAGAGATCAGTGTCATAACTTTGATGTGGTGGACTTTCAGTGTGATGGACTCGGGTGTTGTTGGCAAGATAATTTCTGTTTTCATTCAGATGGTGAGTGTTTATACAATGTGTGACTGGAACATAAGACTGCATTCTTTCTGCTTCACAGATGATATTCACCAGTTTATGTAAACACCCAAAATTACTTCACCATGGGAAAGATCGCTCATGGCTTGGTTACCTGTCCATCCTGCGTCCTTCACCTTAAGTGGTTTTCGTAGTTTATCTCATGTTTTCTTGTATCACCTACAACTAAGTCTGTAAAGGCGAATTCACACTTTTCCGGTCTATTGTGTCAAATGTAATTCTGATAATAGGACAGACGAGGGAGCCAAAATGTGGAATCCCATTTGGAAGGTATGAAAAAATGTTTAAATAATTCCATCGTGATCACAGATGCATTTGTGTATAAACATCTTCCTAAGGATATATGGGTTCAGTGTTCACACACTGCCCTCCCATATCTCAGACCATGGGGCTAAACTGGCAGTTGCTTATTACACTGTCTAGTGGTATCAGTGGAGAATTAGTATGAATGGCTTACTTCTAAGCCTGAAAGTACCGAATTAAATTCACTAGCATGGATCAAGCTGAACAAAGAAAATCACCTCACAAGAACAGATCAGGATCAGGGAAACTGGCTCAGCTGATCTTTGGCTCAAGTCTGTATTCGTAAAGGAAGGATTAGTTGAGCCCAAAATTCGAAAAAATCTCTCAGCAACACATAACTTAATTACTTTGTACATTTCAAACGGCTGTTTTATGCCTGGAAGGCCACACAATATATATTCAACACAAATTTGGCTAATTATCCTTTGCAAAAGAATATTTCTTATATAGCCCAATAATTTAGAATCCGTCCAGCTTTGATCCTGAATAAATCACAAAACTAACCCATTTTAAACATCAAGAGAAGAATATTCAAAAACAGGAGTCAAGTATGACAAAGTTATTAATTAACAATGTAAAGGATTGGGTATCAATCAGCATTGATTTATTTTTTCAAATGTTTACTATTTCAGTTAATTCCAAAGTTTCCAAACTTTGATCCAAATCTTGATCTAGAGTTAAGTCGAAAGTTGAGACAAAAATCAACTGATTTTAGGCTCAACTTCTTTGTGAACACATACTTAATCCTGATCAATTTTTAGCCCAACGTGAGTCAAAACTCAGCTGAAGTTGAGCCTGATCCCTTTTATGAATACCAGACCACTGGTATTACTCTCTGGCCACCAGCTCATGTTTTGGAATATACCTAATAAGACATCCTAATCTTTAACTTATGATACACACAAATAAATATAACACTGTATGTAGTAGGCCAGATCAGACCTTGCTTACCATACTTGATTTTGAACCTTTCATTTGCAAGAAAGATAAATTTCAATACAAGCTTTTCTGGAATGTACGCGGTCTCTCCGATTGACATCCACTTCAAGATAACTTTAGTCATTCCACCCTCGTATGCTTGTGGAAAGGTTTTAAAACTAATTTTTCATATTTCTCTTTTTATGACCAACATTCCTGATTTATGACATATGCACGTACATTGGGTAAAATAGTTCTTTAACTGTGGCCATGTTTCTGCACCTTAGAATCTGTGAGTAGATGGACTAAGCACTGTAAAGTATGACAAAAATTAAATTAGATGACTAACATATTTACTCTCTAGATCAGCCTCTTGGTCCGGATGGATTCTGCAGTGAGATGGACAGTTCAGAGAGACAGGAATGTGGTTACTATGGCATCTGGAGGGATGAGTGTTGGGAGAGAGGATGCTGTTGGTACACCAGAGATGACTGGGAAGGTGGACCCCCTTGGTGTTATATCCCAGACAGTGAGTAATCCTTTCTGAAAGAAATTATCGCGAGTACCCTCATTGTGAAACTCTTTCGATAAAAATATTCAAAGTTCAAGTTTAGGGTTGTACGTTCTGTTCAACAGTCAGGGTCACAATGGGACAGGCCCTTAAGTATTGCCACTTTTTTAGCCAAACCCACACAGAGTATCAGCTTGTGATTAGATGCCAAATTTGCCAGCCACAAGGACCCCGATGACCTTCTTGTGATAAATAAAACAATGCAGTGAATTGAAATAGAAAGAAAGCATAGGAAATATTGGCCCGTTTTATAGTTGACCAACTCACTGTTATATCTCCCAACAGTGAGATTTTTTGATTTGCTTCCAGATAATATTTACTGTTTTCATAGAGAGACCCCTGGAGGTTAAAGGGTTAGCAAGATTGACATGTGCGTGTTGACTATCAGTTTTTTGGTGACGGGATTGAATTCAGTACCTGGTAACATGTGGAATGTGGTCCTCATACAAGTTCTTTCTAATGCAAGCAATGTAGAAAACTAGTAACAAATACATCAGAGTTGATTGGAATGACGGTGTTTTAATGTCCCTGACACTATGTATTTTGCAGCTATATATTTTTGCAATATCTCAATTTGGGCAGGTCAGTTTGGTGTGATATTCGTAACAGTTACACTTATATTCAATAAATTATTTTCCAAGGAGTAGCTTCTTATGGAAAATACATATAACACATTTTGGTTTAGCAGCTATAAATTTCTGTAATATGTCACATTCTCTATTGAGGGCAGATCACAATGGCTTGATATTCATGATAAACTTTTTTTTCATTTAGTATCTCTTAGCATCAAATAAATGTTATACTTTTTCATTTCTACAGTAATATTCTGGGGTCAGTGTACTAAGTCGGTCTTACGTCACAGACAGGTAGTGTATGTGATAATGGATACTGTTTGAATTCTTTTGAGTCTCCTAGGATGGAAGCTGATCAGATTTAATTGGTACTCTCTATTCAGAAATATATGACACGTTTACCAGACAAGATGAATTGGACATTTCAGTTATTTACATCTCAAGCAGTCATGTAACTAAGGTGTTAATAATTCTTTCAAGAGTAAATAAAAGGATGACAGTCGTTTCGGTATTGATATGTACATTTAAATGCTATACATGCTAATTAGAAATTATAAAGTAAGATCTATGTTTTTTTCTAGATTAATATACGTTAAGAGAAAGCATTATTCAGTATAATAATGGGTTACAATATTTATTATAGATATGAGTTTATGTACATCGTCGTGATTATTATGTATAATGGGTGTTTAAAAATGGTTTTAAAGAGTTCTATCAAAATGTAATAGTATTTTATGTGGTATTTTCAGGATGCAGCTCAAATCCTTGCCAAAATGGCGGGACATGTCATAATGATGAAGGGGCCTACATATGTGATTGTGTCAGTCCTTATACTGGTGTCAACTGTGAAAGTGGTGAGTGGTCTTGTGCTTTATTCAAAAGTGGCTGTAATATTAAGACACGAAAATTGCTTGTTAGTTATATTTTATTAACTTCCTGTCACCACCTCATTTGATTGACCATCTTGTACCTAAGGGTCCTGTGGTCACTCAATGCATTTCACAACTGGTGTTAATTGATTCTGACTATTATTCATTAATTTATGCCTTAAACCCTATTGTTTTTCAAAGTTATATTCATTTTTATGCACAATCATATTAAGTAAGACAGTCTTTATCATGCCCCCAAAAATCTACCTTGTATACATTTTCTGAGGAAAACGGTGCTTGACTTCTGCCCGAAAAAAACTCAATAGTAACTGATGCAAAATCTAATACTCGTTCATCTTGAAATTTAGAAGTAAGCTGGTGAACTCCGGTTCTTTTTTACAGTCCTTCTTGACTGTAATAACCTACATTTCCTGTGGTACAACCTATCCTGACCGCTTTTGCGGTGATAAAACTATGGTATCTTAATAGTTGCTGACAGGATTCTTGCTAACACCCTCCAGGTCTGGATATCTGATATCTTTTGCACTCCGACTACTACATTGTTGAGTGTTAGAATCTGCAGTTTGCTTAAATGTTATAAAATCAATACTCCTAATATGGTGGCTGGTGATCTTGTCCTTTGAGAATATAGGGCTTGTTAGTCTTCTGATTCAGATAAGTAACACATACTAGTCCAATATAAGCTATGCCTTATGATAGGGGATATTTAACCAGGACTCTTGTGTCCATTTACGTATAATTTGGATAATTTGACAAATTTTAGTCATTTATTGTTTTGCAGGCCCCACAACAGAGCCACAGCCAACGACTGTTACAACAACAACAACAACAGAGAAACCAACATCACCGGCCCCAGAATCTACTGTGAACATATACACAACAGAAGAGCACAGAACTACTTTAGCTAAGAAGGATACGACTAGCGAGGCTAAACATAGTACATTTGAACTGACTACAGAGCTGGATGTAACAACAGTAGGGGCAGATGCCACACCATCTTTGCCCAAAGTGACCTCCTCTGGTCAAACAACCGTTGGAGCAGAATTTACAACAGTAAAATATAGTACAGAACCTCCCACTACTGTTGGGTTGGATAAAATAACTACAGCCAATGACTTAACAACACCGTTAAATGGTGAAGAAGTAACAACGTCAAGAGCTCAATCAACTAAAGAAATGGATACAACAATACAAGAAAGCCAAACATCACTAGGAGACAAAGTAACAACTGAATCTTACATCACCACACGTGCAAAGGCGACTACTGAGTCAGTTGTGAGATCAACTGATGAAGCTGACACAACAGTTGGATCCGCAGAAACAACTGGAGGTGATATAGCCACGACAGAAGTCAAGGTAACCACTGAGAATGTGAGGCCAACAACATCCCAGCTAAGACTGACAACTGAAATGGAGACAACAGTTGTATATAAAGAAACAACTGAACCTCATACAACTCTAGCAGAGGATGGCATAACAACAGAGGAACATATATCTACTAAAAGTATGGAAACAAATCCATCAACCAATAGAATTGTGACCACTGTTGAACATAAAGAAACAACTGAACTTGGTTCAAATGAAGACACAACAAAACCTGATTGGACCACTGAACATGTACAGACAACCTCTTCTTCCGTGAGACAAACCACAACTGTGGCTCCCGTTACCACAGAGAAGATGCAACCCAATCTCTCAACAGTTCACACAAGTACAAGGATCACAACAGTGGTAGAAGTTGACACAACAGTAAATGATGCAGAATCCACACAAGTTCCCTCTACAACACATAGGATAAAAGCATCCACAGCTATTCCATTGACCAGTGCTAAACACACATCAGAAGCACCAGAACAGACATCTTTATATCCAGAAAAGGCAAGTACTACACAGTACCAAAGTACCTCACTACCAAGCAAGACGACATCATCCATTCCAGAAGAAACCTCAGGATCAAGCAGTAGTATATTACCATCCACAACAACTACTCCATCTAGCGGGGGCGGTGGTGGTGGGTTTCCTGGAGAACTTCCCCCACCTAGTTTTCCTATAGCTGCAGTTGTTGCCGTGGTGATTATATTTGCTGGGATTCTGCCATGCACAAGTAAGTATAATAATGCATCAAGGTCTATTAACTGTCTTAATTTTTATGACATCCAGAATATGTTAACATAGAACATGTCATGTTATTTTATGATTATATAACTTTTGTCTCTATGTTGTTTCAAATTAAATGTTTATCTAAAGCTGCTAAAATCACACACGTGTTAAGGTATATAGTATGCTAAATAGTGGGGAATAATTGTAAGCTTCATGATCTGAAAGAGCAGATTTTCCCTGACTCAAACAATGCCACAACTAATTACAGTTTGCTGTATTTATTTTCTATTTTTTTGAGGTTTCACGTCGCTTTCAACGCTGTACAGGTCATATCACGGCAGGCAGTTTTATGGGCAGAGGAAACCAGTAAACTTTTGGTCAAGGTTCTGTACCATAAACTGTCGACCATTGGTTATCAACTACCAACTTTCCAACATAAGGTCTGAGGTTTGAACTGCCGACCTCAGAGGTGGGAGGTGAGTTTGTTACCATTGCGTAACTGTGGCCCCTACAGCTTGCTGTAGGTTGTTCACACATATACTTTAGGTTGGAGTTATTTTTGCTAGACTCCATTTAATCTTGGATCATTGTCTATTGGCTATTTGTGCATATCTTACCTGGAAACATTTCATCATGGCAACTTTGTATTCCTCACCTAATGATCCGAGCTATAGATCTAGTTATCTTGACCTTGAAAATGAAATACCAGTTGGCAAGTTATCACTTCCTCTAACATTTATATGTCATTGGGCCTGTATCAAAATATGTAGAAATGGTGAACTGGTGGCCTGTGTCTATATGATGCTGATTGATCTCAAAAGATCAGGACACCTATCTCACACATTTTGTATTTGTTTTATTTATTTCTGAGTGGACATGGCAACAGATTAACCTTGTTCATTCCAAGAAATAAATAATTTTTTAATTTTTTGTTTCAGTTGGAATGGTGTATATCATTGGTAAAATGAACGACAAAAAGAAAAAACCTTTGCGGTCAAACCGTATCTTCCCTGATGATTTGGATATGTGACCTGGATGGAAGTAATATTGATAAAGTTATAACAATATTGCTTATGACCAGAAATTTGTTGCATTTACTAAACTATTCTGACTATTTAAATGGACACTACATGTATGTTTTCTGGATTTGTTTTCTCAAGAGATTGGTTTTAGTAGACATTTGGCATACCAGTAAAATAGGCAATATGAAAAGGCTGAAGTTGTTTAAATATTGCATTTAATACTTAACTACATAGCACTCTTAGGGTAAAGACCTCTGGCAACAGACATTCCCGAAAAATTGTTTTTTTTTCTTTCTATCCAGAATGTTATCAAAACCTCTCCCAAAATGCAGCCACTTTTTCCTTTGGCCAGGCTGTACCCATGTAAAATTTCATGAAGACCCGATCATTATTTTTGGATTAATGTCAACCAGAAAGCCAAAGTAATTGAAAATACATTGAATGTGAGACCCTTAAAAATTCTGCATTTTTTTTTTTTTTTTTTTTTTTTTTGGGGGGGGGGGGGGCATATCCAGAATATGAACCTGATCATTTCCAAACTATAATCAGTTCTTCCTTATAGCAGGTCCTACCCACATGAAAAAAATCTGTTCATTACTGTTTGTATAATCACAAAATACACAAATATACCCCTCCTTGTAGAAGTAACAAGGGATGTCTGTGGTTGTAACCTAGTCACACACAGCCTCTTTGATTATGGGTTGGAATCTGAGCCCATGTCTTGAGGGGGAAAGTAATTTATTTTTTCTTCTATGAACACTGACCGGCAATGTAAAATCTGGACCATCTGGTATGGTTTCTCGTCATTATATGACCATATACTCTGTTGAAAGTATAATGCTTTAACCCAAATGAATCAAATTTTAAGAAGTAATACCACACACTTACAGATGTTTGTTACAGAGAAGCTGCCTGATAATTTTACACATCACTCAAAATGGCAGACTTTTTGGTGTCAGGTTTTTTTTTTTTTTTGCAAAATGCCTAATATATATTTATGTGCATCCATTTAATGAAAATAAAATGCAGTTTATCCAATAGTTATCCAGTATTGAACTGGGCTATATTCCACGTATAAACAAATAAAGTTCTATGCATGAAAGTTTTTCATTGTTTTATTATTACTGTGAGCACCCATTCATACGTCATTTAAAAATTTTTACACAAAAATATTTTACTGTAAAAATAGATGAAGTGCCACAAATATTTTTTTTTTCAAAACAGTATCTTCGGTGCTTTTTTGACAAGTCACTCTATATTATCTTGCTTTTTATCCACATTTTCACAGGATTTATGACTATGACAGGTAGGGGTGGGTCGGGGGCCCCAGTATCTGGATAATAAGACCATTTACTGAAATACAACACTTTACAAAAGTTTAAGTCTAATGTCTTAAAATATTAGAAGCAATCCCTAAATCTGAATATATTACAAACTTTTATCCCATAATTTTGTTCATTTGAAAACTTTTGTTGCCATTTCTTTGAGCAGAAATTCCATATCTCGTTTTTATCGAGCTTACTTCCTGTTAACAACAATAATTTACAATAATAATTGAGATCCGTGGGTTAGAAGTGACTTAGAAGAAAAACTTTACTTCCGGGAAACATGATGTTGCACTGGGAGGATACTGAAACTGAAAATACGCTACTGACGCATCTCTAGTGACAAGCACTGTAACCTTTACCCGCTTTCACTACTCAGATGAATTTTCTGCTAAAGGTGATGAAAGTGACTACTATGTAAAACTCTTTTGTATAGGTTTCATAGATCGCAAGTATGATCAAAGAACCAACTAAACCTTTGTAGCCACATAAACCAATTGCACTCACATCTCAGGATCTGCATTTGCAGGGTGCATAATACCTGCATGGTCACAATACACTACACAGTTACACCTTGACGCCCTCCATAAAATGTATACTAATCCAAGAAGAACATTTCATTTTCTTTTATAAACATACAATTTACAGTGAAGCCCTTTATCTAAGATAAAATAGTGTACGTTTGATAATGGACCCTTTCATTTAATATATTTTATACTTTTGGCATTAATATCTTTAAGATCAACCTTGAAAATAGTTGCCTGTTAAAAAGTAGATATTTCAAGAAAACTACCTTTAGTTATTTAATATTCTAATTTCATTAATTTAACTACCAAACAAAGACGTTTAAACAAATGAGACCAAAAAACATCATTCATTACCTTTCTTTTAAACTTGATTTTTGAAGTAACATGGTTTCAACATTTTTTACATATTTGCATACCTTGGCTTCAGGTAGGCTTTTGTAGACCAGTTGCTATTTCAGGAAATAGGCAATTTCTTTGATAAACATAAATTCTAATAAGTCCATATGCATGTGTCATGCTGTTATATGTATGTACATACATCTGTTTCAGCTCATCTGATCTTTTGTACAAGCTCCACATTTTATCACATGAACAATGTATTTGAATGAATTAATACTTCAAAACTCAAAAATTCAACATATCTACTACTTAGATGAGAGACCAAACATACATAACACTTTTTTTCTTGTTTTTTCTTTTTAAAAAGATTCTTTATTCTTTTTGAGAACTGCAACAAAATTTAGACTTCAGGCTCTTCCAAAAGAACGTCACTGAGATTTATCTCTCATCTATTTGTATTTTGGTTGGTGTTTATTCCGGTGTAATAATCAAATGCTGTCAGTGTTGAAATGAATATCCATGTAAAACACAAGACAATAATCTATGTCACTGTCACCAGTGTGTCAAAGATAAAGGAGTTCGTCAATGCTCTAGAATTTCACATTTGTAGCCAAGTTTTCAGGTGATTTCATGGTTTTGTACACATGTAGATCATGTTCGGATGCAGGAGGCTTCAGAGACTCATACATAGTGCCGTCAACCTGCTTTCTGCCTTCTGCCATGGTTTGATATGCCCTGTCTTCAGTCTTTGTATTGGTGTCATCTTTGATTGATTCATACTTTATGCAAATACACAATCATAAAATTTAGAATACAACATACTCAATAAATTTTGATTTTGCAATACATTAAGGCAACATACTTATACAAATTTAAGTCTAATGTCAAATTTATATTTAGCAAGTTAAGTGCCGACTTTCCAGTGGCCATTTCACAATAGGACTTAGTCTGGACTTAGGCTTAATGTTACGACTTTTGTCACAGACTAAGACTAGGTCTTTGGTCTCAAACTTGGCAGATTTCTCGAAGCAGCTAAGTCTACATTTTGGCTAAATCTTTGAAATGAACTTATATCTAAATTTGCAAAGACAGATGGCTCAGATTAAGTTTAAGTCAAAGACCATTTATGAAAGCAGTCTTAGCATGTAAATCAGTTAGTGAGAAAAAGAAAAAAAACAAGACTGTTAAAATCAAATAAATCCTATAATTTAGGGTCTAAACATTATTTTTGAGTTTTAAGCTCAAATCTGGCTTTCAGCAGATACCTGAAGATAGTTTTGAATATTCTATCACTAACATTTATTTATCAAGCAATTGAGATAAACTTGGCAGAGGGGAGGAGTTTATAAGTTATTAATTACACACAGACTTAGTAATCTTAAGCTAGGTTTACCTGGTTGTCATCAATGTAGTGGTAGACAGACTCGTACTGTGTTTTAGGGTAGTTTGTCTGTGGTGTCAGATAGTCATTGTGGATCACAGATAGGCAAATATCCGGAGCTTCTGTCTTTTTGGGGACCTCAACATGCCTGCTAAAACCAGAACTATACATCAATAGTACATATCTTCATAACAAGCAAAATAATTTACAATCAAATAAATATATCAGGGTTTTTTATACGTGGGTAAATTGACATTTTTCACGACTGCTATAAGTTTATAGTGGACGTCTTTTTATATAATACTAAAAAGCTCTAGTAGAGTGCAGACCTCCACCAGGGTAAGTTGTTGAAAATTTTGGCTTTTTTTTTGGTAACCAGAATATTATCTGGATCTTTCCCAAGATTTATTCAGTTTTTCTTTGGCAAGGCCTTACTCGTTTAAAAATCATGAAGATCCGTTCATTAGTTTAGGAGCAATGTTAATCAGAAAGTCAAACTTATTGAAAATACATAGAAACTTGGATTCTTTTTAACTTCTGGATTTTTGTTTGTATCCAGGATATGATCCATGATCTTTCCAAAACATTGGTTACTTCTTTCTTTGGTCAGACCCTAAACATAAATAAAATTCAGAAAGATCATTTTATTACTTTTGGAGTTTCGCAAACAGAGATAAAAACAAAAAACATAACCTCCTGGTGGAGATGACAAGCTAATCTGAAGCACAGCTTCAATTAACTGCCACAAAGATGGAGAGACAAATTAAAATTACTCCAAAATTATTTGTTATATGTACATATACCTTTTTTGGTATCTCTATATAAATATGTCAAAATGATATACATTGTGAATAATTTGACTTGATTGTGAAGACTTAAGTTTTGCTCTCTGTAATCTGCTCTCTTTTATTGTCACAATAAAACGTTTTTCCATATGTATTTGGAGACTTCAGTCCTGTTGTAAATTTTCTTCTATAATCTCTGGGTGAGTAGGGGGAGGAGGTGGTATAATTGGTTTGATTTGAGGTTGATCTTAAGCGGCAAAGTTGGTAATTATTTGCCATTGCCTGTGGTTTTCAGTGCAAAATCTTGACCCACTATTATGTACTGATTTCCTCCATCTCTTCAATTACCTATTGTGACATGACCTACATAATATGTTGAAAGTAGAGCTTAACATAAATCTCTTAATATCTCAATAATTAGCCACCAAGGTGCCATGGATGTGTTGGTAACATACTTCCTCCCATCTCTCAGGTCTGTGTTTTTATTCCCAGTTTGAACTGGGAACATTGCCAGCTACATTGCCAGTGCTCAATGTTTTTTTCAGGGTCAAATATTCACAAAATTGTATGCATAGTTATTCCTCATCCTTTCAACTTCCCACAATGATATGGCCTATACATTCAAGGCAATGTAAACCTAAATTAATTAATCTATGTATAACTCCTGAAGTTGTACCTTCAATCTCAACCATGATTTTAAATACAACCAAAAATCTGCAATTGCTTCCTAATGCCCAAGGATTCACAATGCATACTATAAGTAGTAATCACAGTTCTCATTGATTTTTAAAAACTGCACATCTTATAAAACTGCACAACTTATATAAAACATTCTCATTCAAACATGAGATTCAGTGTGATAGAATGGTTAGGTTCTGATATTACCCCAAATACTCAGAAGGTGCGCAGAGCAAGAGAATTATACTATATTTGGGAGGTTCGTACCATTAACCCTATTGGCATCAATCAATTTGTGTAATAGTAATTCCTCTATTAGTATAGTTGGTGCCCCTATACCCCTATACCCCTATTTGCTTATATAAAACATGTTTAAAGTACTAACCAAAACCAAATGAAATCAAGGAATTACAAAAACATGCTAGCAACCATACCCTGTCTGTGGTTTCTTTGTTTTCCTGCACCACATAACTACACCAACAATGACCACAAAAACTAACACACAAATCATTGCCACCAATATGCCAATAATTAATGTGGTCTGGCCTGCGTTGTTGCCTGCATCTCTATTCTCATCACCAGTTTGAGGGTCGTCATCACTGACCACAGGGGAAGTATTCTCTTTGATGGTAGAATCAGTTGAAGAGCTTCTATGAGAGGAGCTTGGTGGTGTAATCTTGGATGTGGCATCAGATATTGAGGATGTGGCTCCAATGGTATTTATATGAGTGGTTCTGGTTGTGATTGTTTCTTGTTCAGGCCGCTCTGGTGTTGTGGAAAGAATATCTTGGTTCCCTGTGGTAATCTTTGGTGACCACTGTGGAAAAGTGCTACTAGTAGAGGTTGCATCATCACCTGGGACTGAGGTGCTGAGATCACCTGGGACTACGGTGCTGGGAACATCTGAATAAATAAGACATTACACATATATTTTACACATGTATACATACATGCATTACACAAATCAGCATATACATATAAATTGAGTATTAAAAACAGAAAAATAAACTGAAGTGAATAATAAGTCACCAAGTGATGTTCACAATGGTAAATATGATGTTATTATTATTCACTTCAGTTTATTTTTCTGTTTTTAACATTGAGTGTGGCCTCCTGAAAGTGCTAGTCACCTTACTCTGTTTATAGCCACCTCTTAACTTGATCTACAATTTGATGGTTTGGAGTTGGGATCGGTATATAATCCTTTGCCTAAAAGAGAAAAATCCCTTAACACAATCAATGCAGCAATTGTGTAAATTCACTTATTGTACACTAAACAGAGTTCAGAGCACAATTCTATGAATATAGACTCTTTACAAATAAACAATGGATAATAGACTCACCTTTGTAACCAAATATTTATTGGTTAAAGGTTGCTCTATTAAGGATACGCAGGTCCCTACTGATGTAGGTTCCCTAAAATAATAACTCTCAAACTAGATCACATCAGTAATGTGTACAGTGTTTGATGTTCAATATTGGGGCAACCCGCACAATTGGCACTTAGCAAATTTATCTAACTGTGTGCATTTTGGTCTTACTTTACACTCATCAGACCCCTTGTTTCTTGTTACATATAAATTGAGGGTTAATAACAAGTCTATGGTGTGATAATTTTGTTAATTTATACCCCATTCACACTACAGGCGGTATCCCCCGTGCTAGGCTGCATTTGGTAAAATGTCCCTTTCCGTCAATTACTGACATACAGTTGGTCAAGGTTCTGTACTGCAAACTGTCAATCTACAAGCAAACTACCAGCTTTTCCACTTGAGGAACACTGTTTAAACTCACATCTCACAAGTGGGAGACCAGTGTGTTACCACTGTGCCACCATTCCTATCATGAATTATTTGAAGGGCTTTGAACTATTGAACTTTTATAGTACTTTAACATACAATCAATCAATATGGTACCTTGTCTGACGTTTTCTGTGCAATAGGCAGCCTCACAGTAGGGAGGTGGGGTCAGCTGGTACACATAAGATAGAAACTTCTCTGTGCTGGAGTTCATACACAGTTTCACCTGAATAGACCCAGTCCAAGTGTGACAGTCTCCATAGAGACTGAGGGAAACACCAACTGTGATTGGTCCAGGGTTTTCCACTGAAACAAAATTAGTTGCAGCTGAATATTGATGGCAAAATGAACATTTAACAAAGTTCTTGCACAGAAGAATTTAACAAATTTTAGACTTCTCCTTGTATTGACTGGTACCCCTATATTCCCGACAATCTTTTCACATTCTTTCTTTAAACATGTGTTTATTTTACTTATTGATGATACAAAATGGTAGATACTAAAAGTAAAACATCCCCTATTAGACAAATATACTGAAAATATATACAAATGAAAGAAACCATACTATGCATAGAACTTTCGGACGTGTGGTTAAATTATCCTTATACAGCCAGTTCAAAGGTTAAGGTTGGGATTTTATATGTGATTCAACAGCCAGGATAATATTGGAACAGGTGCTCAACATTGTCACTTGTAAGAGTCGAACCCACACAGAAGTGACAGCCTGTGATTTGATACCAAACCTACTAAACCACTAGGCCAATGATGACCTCTGTAGCCAGTCTGAATACATTGGTCTTATCTGTAATTTTTATTAGGATGATTTTTTGGCTACACCATTACATAATGTTTGTTTATACTTAATTATTTGATCTTTGCAATAGCTCTGCAGAGAATTTCTGGCGTAGGACCGAGTTGTTCCTGAAATGTAATATTCCATTCCCAGGATGTTGGATGCAATAACTAAAATGCATTGTCAGTGATTTTTCCTTGAAGTAAAATCAAATGCAATTTGAAATTGGCATATGTAGCAGAGCTAGGCATTTAATACAATATGATATTAAGAATTATTTCAATGTTCTAGTCAGTTGGTGCATATAACTGAAGGAATATTCAAAGTCGTTGCAGTATGGCAAAGTTAATGCTACACTGAGTATTAAATAACTTGAAACTTACACTAAACTTAAGCAAGATATCCACAAAATTTAAGATTAATGTAGACTGGAAGCAAAAGTTTAAGGTGATGAAAATGGACAAGATAAATCTGAAAACTGTGGATTTCTGTGGCAGAGAAAATACTGAGACACCCCCACCTGTAGGATGTGTCCCATTCAGGTACATAGTTGCTATGGTACCACAGTAATAATCTGGGGGACAGGTCTCCGCCATCCGGTCACCCAGTGCATGCTCAAGGCTATACCAGGAACCTGAAATTCACAGAAGGGTTTTTATGTTCATTGCCTTTAAGCCTCAAAGTATATTGTGTGAATATATGTTACTCCTACACATAACAGACTGAGACAAAAAGTCTTCAAAGACCTTTACAATTATTATTTGTCACTTGTAGACATAGATCACCCAGGAAGATTACTTCATTCAACTTCACAGTTAAAATCTCTTCCTTTTACACATAGACAGCTGAGAAAATGTTTAAATATCTACTAGCTATATCTCACTTGTGATTCGGCACAGTAGCAAAAAAAAATGAGAAAAAAAAACTATTTTAAATGATTATTTGTTTATTTGTAAAGATGGATGACGTAGAAAAGTTTATTATATCTTTACAATTATGACATGTTTATTGTACACAGAGGCAACTGAGCAGAAAAATATTTTACAATTATGGCTTGTTAATTGTTTACATGGGCAACTGTGAAAACGGACCTGACATATCTTTATGATTGTAAATTCTGACTTGGCGACAAGGATGAAGAGTGTCATTGCAATTATAACTGGATGCTTGCATGCATAGATAGACAACTGCACTCAGAGAATGTAGACCTAAGCCAAAGCATGTAATAATAAGTAAATTTGAAAATCATAGTTAATTATTTGCATCCAGTGAGTGATCCAAATCACTTTTTATGGGATTTACGTTTGACAGCCAAGTCCCAAGTTCAAACCAGTAGTATTTGCATAGTCCTGCTAACAAACAGACAAACAAGCAGACAAACGGTCATGAATATAATACCTCCTTGGCAGAGCCTCGTTATGAGGGACAAAAAAGGCCTTTAATATCACCACAATATATGTGAACAACTGAGAGAAAAAAAAAGCTATTAAATGTCTTTTACTGGTATAAGTTCATTTTCAAATTTCAATAAAACTTATAGAATGAAATTATAATCTATCCCTAAACCATACCCGATAGAATCCTGTACATATCACAAAGGTAAGAGCCTGTAAGCTGGTCGTTGTTCACTGATCTTCTTACATCACTGATGTCTATTGGCTTATCACATGGATCTAAAGCTGTTACCATGGAAACAGCATCTGTATTGACACAAAGTTACAATGTGTATCACCTCTGCCATCAAAGGCAAATATATCTTTGTACAATGGCTTGGCTTCTTAATTTGGCAGACAACTGAAATTGACACAAAAATAAAATAAATAATGAATAAAAATTCTTTACAATTAGGTTTCTGGATCAAAACACCAAGATTTGTATGCTATATGTTGTTTAGTCATGAGAAATCTAATCCATTGATTTCAAGTGAGGAAATTTTTTGACTGGCCCTTAAGAAGCCCTCAGGGGTGAATGACATTGACATTTTATGCCTAAATTACACATGTATACATCAACAGATTTTGTGTCAATGTATGTTTGTATGTAAAGATAACTGTTATAAATTACAAAAACTAAAAAGCACTCATAGAGCACAGACCTCCACCAGGAAAATTCAGGATTCCTTTGTATCCAGAATAGGATTCGGATCTTTCTCAAAATGTATTTATTTCTTCCGTTGGCCAGAACCTACCCACAGAAAAAAATCATGAAGTTTTGCTCGTTACTTTTGGAGTCCGGACAAGAAAGCTAAACATGTTAAAAATACATTGAAAATGGGTCCTTTGATATCTGAGATTTTTGGAATCCAGAATATAATAGAGTTCTTTCTCAAAATTTGGGCCTACCCACACAAAAATATTCAAAAAGGTCTGTTCATTATTCTTGAGTCTATCCTAAATAAGGATAAAAACAAACCAACAAATTAATAAATATACCCAAAACATAATCACATGGTGGAAATAATAACAAGCACAAATAAGGATTTTGTCTTCAAATTGCAAGATATTATTACGAAAGTGGTGGTTCCATATTTTCAACTTCAGACCTGTTTTTAATGATTTGTAACTAAAAACAAAAATTTTGACAATTGTTAATCTCAGTAAGAAAATTCTTGTCAATTTAGAACTCAAAACCAATACATTGGTGATTGTTAATGTTGAGAAATAAAATGTAGATAGTTGGCAAAAGATGGTACACTGTCAAACATGTTTGATGATGGCTTCCCAAAACCCAAAATCGAGATCTTCTGCCTGACTTATGTTGATGACACTAATTTAAGATGTTGAAATTGGGATCCACTTTAGTCCTACCGTATAACAAACAAGTCTAACCTTTCTGCAATAAGTAAAATTGTATCCCTGTTACATCTAGCTATACTAAAATTGTATAGACCATGGATCTGCTGCTCCAAACGTAGACAATATAAAGACGATATAATTGCTCCTAACATCATTGCATGGCCACATGTATGTCATTGAGAGACTATCATTGTTAACCCACAGACCAGGAGAGTCTGGGATTTGAACAAGGCAAATTTTACCATCTGATCATGTTGAAATTATATAGCTTGATGTCAAATTTTCTGTGGCATCTAGGTTTGGTCTGACTTTGTAGGAATACATTCAGAGATAAACCAATGAGTTCCCACTTTAAATCTAAGTGTGTGTGTGTGTGGGGGGGGGGGGGGGGGGCATTTGCATTTCCTCACCTTTTTGACAACCTTTTTGTAATTTTGAACCTCAATCCAACCTAACTTTTAAGCCGAGACATCTGCCTTGACAATCCTTGAATATGGAAGCATCCTGTAAAAACTACTATACCTATGATAAATTGAAATTTATTTTTTGTATTACGTTGTGTTCAACAGCCCGGGTCATATTGCAATCGGTAGTTTAATCAACGCATACTAGCTGGTCAAGATTCTGAACTGTAAACCACCAGGCATTGGCAAGTAACTACCAACTTTCCAACAAGAAGGGCCTGGGATGAGATTCAAACCGGCGACCTCAGAAGTTGAAGGCAAGCACTCTAACACACTACATCACTAAGCCCCCTATATCTAAGATCATTTCAATAGAGCTTCAGTGTTTATGTCATGGAAAAGGGTTCTTTCACCCATCAAATCTTAGTTTTTACCCACAATGTTTTGTCCATTCACAGATTTTTTTTTCAATTTTGTGTATATTTCTTTGATAATACTTGTCTTCAAGTTGTATTGTGCAGATTTATTTGAATGGCACTTTCAAATTTGTAACCAGTTTTGACAGTTGTCATCCTTTTCCCATTATTCCAGTAAACAATGGTGCAGATACAGTTCATTGGGTGGTATTTGTTTAAGTGTGGTATTTTTATGCCTGTTGGGGGCTCGATGGTGTAGTGGTTAGGGTCCTCGCCTTCAATCTCTGAGGTTCCCAGTTCGAATCTTGGCTGGGGTGCTTCATGTTGGAACGTTGATAGTTACCTGCTGATGCTCGGTCGGTTTACAGTGAAAAATCTTGACCAACTAGTATGCACTGGTTCCTCCCATAGCAAAATGACCCTGGCTGTTGAACGCGACATAGAGCAATAAATAAATCTTTTATGCCTGTTCCAACAGACTGAATCTTGTTGCCTGCAATTAAAAACTTCCATCAAAGATGCTGTGTAATTAGTGGCGTGGTTTGTCTGCTTCTCCATTAGTTTGCACAAACTAACTCGAAAGGTGTGTTTGTCTTGACAAAATTTTCAGGAAATGTTAACAATGACTACTTCACTACTTTTAGGCCAGAGGTAAAAAAGTGTACATTGTTTTGTTCAGCTCTATGGCACAGGCAAAACACAGATGCTTCTGATTGCTTTATCTTGTAAAGCTGTTTATTTGTCCAGTTAACCATATATTATCTCATACTGGGACCAAATCAGAAAATTGTCCTTTATACTGTAAAAACATATTCTATAAATGATTTTCTAGGTTGATACATCAAAGGTCAAACTTTTACCAACTTCCATTTTTGTTTTAAAAGATTCCCTTTAAAATGCTTTCACAGAACGATATTTAAAAATATCCATTGTTCCTTTCTTTACTTATGCAATAGTTGGACTTGAGTTTGAAATATTAGACTTTAGGGTTTGGACACATTGATCCATTGCATTTTTCAAAAACAAAAATAATCTATGGTACATAAAAAATCTATTGAAATATTATAATACAAAGCAATGTTTTCCCTAGTCATTATCACACCATTACTTATGTGGTGTATCGGATATAAAATACCGTTTTGATATAATTCAGGTGTATACAATCATTTATAAGTTTAGCACTGTTTCCAATATAATGACCAGATACAAATCAAGACTGATTATGTGACATTATTTTATCCAATATTTTAATCTAATTGCATCTGCACCATAAAAGTTATAAGCAATATTGGCCTCCACTTGATGCTTGGTTAATTTTCTTTTGGCAGACAGTTAATAGCACATTACCTTAAAGTTATAGACATTTTCCCCCCTTGCATATGCCTCCTTTATGGACCTTTGTACAAAATATTTTAATTTATGTAAGAAAACCTTTTAAAATTCAGAAGGGAATCCATCAACACCAACACTTTTTTTCATTTTTAGTGAATCACTAATTTTATTTCTTGATGAAGGTCCTTCATTTTCATACGATTGATAAGGCACTAATTTTCTTACATTACTCTTGGAATTACCATCATTGAAGTTTGGTTCAGAGTTATCATTATTCTGGAATAACTTATTTTTATAAAAAATCTTTAACTTCTGGGAGTATTTCTTTTCGTTCCATGCAAATTTTCCCATTTGGCTATACAGTGCATTTTATAGTTATTTCTACATAATTGCACCGGTCTAGTAAACAAAAGTATTTGGAGGGCTTTTCCTCCTTCTGCAAGCCCTTGAACTCTAGATCTAACAAAACATCCCTGCATTTTTCTTTTGCAACTCCCTTTTCCTGTTCTTCAATAAATTCATACTGTGAACATTTTCAACTTTCTCTAAGTTTTCTACCATAAATATAGTTTCCAGCTCCTTTTCAGTTTTATTTCTTTTCACACGAGTTCCATACTTAACTATCTCACCTCTAATTTTGAGTAATAGTATTTCTAGGAATTGGCTATTGGATACTGTAAGTTACATACAAGTATGCAATTTTCAGCCTTTATTTCATTTATCAGTGAGTTTACCATTTCAATGTATTCTTGGTCTTAAATCAGAGAACAGTTAAACTTCCAGAGCCCCTTTCCTATGGTAAATTTGCATATTTCAATATTAATCAATGGGCAATACAATAGACAAGCTTTATGTTACATTTTCCAATGAAATCAACGAAATCATTTGATGTAATAATATAATCTAGCCTAGCCTGTTGAAATGTTGTTTTTCCTATGCAGTGTTTATGTTTTGTTTGGTGGTGGAAATATCTGTAAATATCCATTAAGTTACAACTCTCAATAGTATTTAAAATCATCACACAAGATTTAGGATTGTTTTTAAATTTTTAGTTGTGTCCATTGACAGGTCCAATACCAAATTAAAATCTGGACAGATAAATAGGTAATCTTCCTCACAGGTAAGTATTATGTCATGAAGGTTTACATTGAAATTGACAGAGTCTTCATATGGTCAACAGATATTCATTAGTTTCAAAGTAAATTCCCCCAATGCCAAGTTGACACCAATTAAATTCCCCAAATCATCACTGAAAGATGATAGCTCCTTGTATTCAAATTTACCCTTTATTAGAATTGCAACTCCCCTTGAATTTGAATTTTTCTGCTTTTATATAGCAGTTTCCATTCCATACTTGTTTGATTGCTCGATCATCTGAATCTATCTCGTGTGCATCTTGTAAACAGATTATTCCTGCTTGTAGACTGCCTAAATAATTTAAAACATCATCTGTTTGCTCCTTTATCACTGACAACATCTTGATTCCACTATCCACAATGATATGCTTCTGCATTCTCCAACACCAATAGAAAAGGTCTCTGGGAAAGATGGTCTGCCTCTTGAGGTCTGCTGTTAGTCAGCGCCCAGTTTTAGTGAAAATCTAAGGTAAGATTCGCATAAACTGTCTAAATGCAGGCTGATCTTCTTGGTAAAGTTCTGCAATGAGATTATGGTATTGACCCCTGTCCTCCAGTTTCCTGAGCCACTACCTAACCCAAGCGACTGGGGCCCTCCAACTGATCCTCTGTGGAATAACTCTTCATCTGAACCTCATAATCATCTCATCTTAACTCCAACATCTGCCTAAACAGTTGCAGAAATATAACCTTGAGATGTAGTACTTCAGTTATCACTCTATCCATGTTGTTTAAAGTCCAAATGATCAATGAATTTGACTTGTCCAGTGACCCCTATTTATAGGGATCCAAGTTGGATATGAGGAAATCAGGGGAATTAACAGGGGGATTAACATGCAGTCATTAAGCAATCTTTTCGACATTTTACATCGTATACCCAATCTTTTTCATTGTATACCCCATCAGGACGATCATAAACCTGATCATAAATCTGATCGGGCATGTCATATACTTATCACAGAGGTTGTATAGCTATTGTATTCTTTTTGGGCAGATGGGATTCTATTGCAAACTTATCAAATTGATTGTAAAACCCTGAAATCAGATCAGGGAGTAGATCACAGTGCCATCACAAACCTTTCAGGCTACCACCCACTGAGAATCCAATTGCAGAAAATTTACCGGATCCAAGAAATTTTGCAATCAAGAGCAAGGTTTACAATAGGTCATAAAAATGGAACAGCCCTATTACAAGTAAGGAGAATTTATTTATCCAGTAAACTCAGTGGTAAATAGTATTGTGTTTATTCACCATTCCAACAGATACTCTATAAACAGATATTGACTTTCAGAATTAATTCTAAATATTTATTGCAAATTGAGATGTACTGATTCTTCTACACTCTATAACCAAGTTATATTACAATGAATAAATTCTAAAATTCCATACCTATGTGTTTTAAGGCTAACTAAAACTATGCTGTTTTAAAAGCAAAAATTTTATACTCACACAAAAAACAAGATACATATATCCACAAAGCCATAGCTTTGTACAATTTAATTTCCATTTTTGATTGTGTATAACTCCATAGGTCTTAATTATTAAACCAAGATAGTTTTACTTATCTTTACATAATTTTACTTACTAAGCTTATTACGCATATAAACTAACGAGGAAGTCACTGTGCAAATATTTATCTGTGTACATATATATTCCTTTTGAATCAGGAGTTTTATTTCTGCACCCATCGTTAAAAATCTCAGCACACCATTTAGGCACATTGTGTAAAACCAGGAAGACTTTGACAAAAGGCTTTCAAACAGGTCTATTTTACTTATGTGCAGGATTGTAATATTGTATTATAAAAACCCTGGTAGTTTTGTTTTGAATGCAAAATGTTACTCATACAAGGTATATAGATCCTCCATGGCCCAATGGTTAGCAAGTTAGGGATCTAATCACAGGCCGTCACCTCTGTGTGGGTTCGACTCCCACAAGTGGCAATGCTGAGGACCTGTCCCAACATCACCATAACTGTTGAACGGGACGTAAAACCCCAACTTTGATTTGGATATGAAAAGAACAAGTTAAGGCTTTTGGTTTTAGTTGTACAAGGGTTACATTGAGACATGTATACACCATTGCCACTTGTGGGAGTCCTACCCACAGAGTTGATATCCTGTGAGTAGATGTCAAACTTAGTAAATAGATGGCTTTTCTCTAAACCATAAAGAATCTTCTGCTTGTGTCTGTGTGACTGGGGCATATTTCAAGTGGAGAATATTTGTTTTCATACTGAGGGAATCATCCTTAAACTGCATTCTTAGGGACCTCTTGAGATGGTGTGAGTTCATATCAACCAATAGGAAACATAATATGTTCTTTAGTTATTCACGACTTGTATGTTTACATGTACACAAAAATAAAGATAATCAAAATAATTCGCTATCAAACATGTAAAATGTAAATATTCTATTTGCCATATCTTTTTTTGGGGTAATTTACAAATTCCTATGTATTAAAACGCAATATTTCACAGGTTTTTTAAAACCAAAACATACATATTCTGCCTCTTTATTGTCATCACAGTTGAATCTCACATATGGGAAAGCTTTGGAAGGTATTTTGCTCACAAGCGGTAAATATGGCCCATCACATCGTTCTTGGCAATTTTACAGGACTTGAACTTTTGTTTACAGCTAATGATTAGGCAGCAGAATGCAGCATTACTTCAATTATTGTTTCAGAAAAATTTGAGTGGCCCTTAAATGGTGTCAGCTGGTTTGTCACTGAGAAGGACCAATCATGCTACTTTAGTTGAAACTTTGACTGCATTGATGGTCACACCAAAGCAGACTGATGAGGTGGTAGTGGAAGTGGTTGTAGAAGCTATAATTTTCTTTGTCCTGTAATTCTGCAGCCTGCAGTGGCTGCATGGTTGTGGCTACCACACACGAATTTGATGCCCTAATGCCATGTGTAGAAAGTTCCAGACTATGGGTCAGGCAAAGGAAAGAAAATGTCATATTCAGACCCAGGGACAAGGCCTGGGTATCAATGGCTGGTTGATGTATTACTCATAACTGTGGAAAGGTGTCTGTGGCTATTTACTTTGCAAGTTGCCTTGTGGTTAATCAGACTGATAGATGAATGTTACTGCTCTGTTGGGACTGGGGTTTTGGGAGTCTGTGAATGTGCTCGGCTTTGACAGGTGTGACATATGGACAGTAGCTGGTAAGGCATAATATGGAAGGTGCACTCAGATGAGTCTGACACATCAGTACTGCTGCATCTCTTGTCTGCTGGTTTTATGAAGGCACAGAACAGGGTTTAATGTTGCAGTTTTTTGCATTGAAAGGCATATTTGTCAAGCTCCAGACTCGGCCAGATCATAATCAGGTAAAGATATAATCCTTTGTGAAGCCCTGAAGGGACACCCACATCTTCTCAAATAAGATTAGCCCTCTTACACAGGGTTGCCTTGCTTCTAAGACATACAGTTAGCTCTGTTGATGTTTCAAGGTTTCCTTAGATGTACCACATATCAGGGTCCTCATCCTTGGATTGTTAGTCACTTGTCTGCATTTTTGCCTACTCAGGTTTAGCCTGCTCAAACTCATTGTGTGTCACCTAATCCTACCATGGCCTTCTTGGCATGGACCCACTTTTTGGTCTAGATTATGGGCGTGGCAGAAATCACCCCACAGCATGTCATTCTCCTAGTGACTGCACCTGTAGTAATTTCTTTCCATCTCTATCCAGAACCTTCTAGAATCCAGCAGTATATGCTGGAAATCTCAAAGATGGTATTAGTGTTGAATTAGAGTTCTATACGATCAGTAAGTTCTTGAAGATGCTATGCTTAATTGTAGATACATTTATCTGTGTGTGAAGTGGTTACAAACTGTTTGTAATCTACATTTCTGTGATGAACTCTTACCGGAGTAAAGTTGATATCATGTCTGGATATACAGGATAGAGGGCTGCTGGACAGCAGATATCACTCACATTCCCGAGCAAACATTAGTTATTCAGACATCTGGGATACAGAACTTTTGTGCTGGTGAAAACTAGGTGGGTTATGGGACAGATAACTGAGGTTAAAAAATGATGGGTACAAAAAAGCATTTATAACAGAATGTTTTTAAAACATTTTATATACACCATCTATTAAATGTTTAATAATAAATATTAGAAAAATGTTACAAATGAACATAATAATGTCTCAATAATAATGGACTCAGAGGTCCAATTCAATATCTTTTTAAGGTTGCTAATTGATGAAAATATTATTTTTGCGTCTTTAAGTCATCGTTTTAAGTCCTCTAAACTCCCCTATTATTGCTCACCGCCATCTTTATTTGAACATGTTTGAAGGTGAAAGTATAGTAAGCATTGTAAAAATATGGGTTTAAAAAAAATGTTTTTGAAAGTATTTAAAACCTTTGATAGAAAATATTACAAAAACATTTAATATGAATACCAGTTGCTATTAAACATTTGTAAAACAGAGCAAATATGTAGAAAACATTGTCCAAAAATGTTGGTTAATGTTGTGTACTAGTTATCAAACATTTCATGATGAATGTTTATAAACAATTCCAGCATAACCTTTATTTCTTCAGCTATTTTATAAATGTTCAAAAACGTTTCCAGTCAAGCCTAGTTTCAGTAAAAACATTTGTATAGAGAATGTTTATAAAACTTTTTTAAACATTACATTTTAAATGTTTACTTAGAAACATTTAGAAAAAACATAAGATAGAGTTTAAACAGGTTTTAAAAATGTTTTGTAAACGTTTAAACCATTAAAAGTGTTTCTTATGTTTACTGGTGTGTAACGCTACTCCCCCCCCCCCCTCCCCGGTCAGTTTTTCGAAAATTATTGGAAACAAAAAAAGTAAAGAGGTGCGAGGCAGATACAACTGAACAAGTTTAAACATCACCACTTAGGAGAGACACTGACAAAAATTTTGCATATTTAATTTTTATGGCTAACCCTCACAGGTGTAAACATAAGTCATATGACCTCTATGATCTTGGTTCCAACTGAACACTTGTGATAGTGGAACAGTGCTATAGCCCACAATGCAAATAAACATGTGACTTCATACTATAATCCTGTGAGGAGTGAGCGACTTTTTTTTCATCCAAACTGTAGCTTATATCCAGAGATTATCGTTAATATGTTAGAAATAGATGTCAATTGTGCCCATTGGTAAAAATGGCGTTTAATTAGACATGGTTTGAAGAATTTAAAATTCCTGTAAGCCAATATCCCTTTCACAAATTGTTCAATTTTATCTGGCAAAATATGATGAAAGGTATTTATTTTTGTGTGCAACAATGCAGGATTCATACATACTTTATTGAATTCTGGTGTGCATTTTCCTCTTTACTCAGGCATGCATCTTGTTTTATATCCCTCATTATCTAGAAGATTGTCCCCAAATTGTTTGATTTTAGTGGCACAAAATGTAAGTGACACCGGTTCCGCACAGGCCCTTTTGAGGGCTGGATGCATGGCCTCTCCCCTCTTTTGGGATAATTCTTGAATGCCATATTGCAGCGTTGCAAGACTCACACCTTTTGGTGACTAAACTTTGTACATGTATCGATGTGGATGATATCCCAACAGGTAATAGGGATTCCAATATTTGAACCATAATTTCTTATGAAATGGTCATTGACCTTATCCACAAGCTTATCCTTCATAAATGCCCCTTTTTCATCATAATTCTTCTAGTTCTTCTAATTCTTCTATAATTGTTCTAGTTACCATCATTATCCTCAGCTTCCTTTTAACTACTGAAGAGATCTGCAATGTCATCCATGCTGGCCATGAGACTTAGGAGTCTTCTGGTGGTGAATCAGAGTCGGAAGCTTAGTTGAGGCTGGACCAAGTCTCATGCATTTGGTGCATACAGGAAGTATTGCAGGCATATTCTGTTGAACTTTTTGCATCTCGGATTGAACAAACTGAGTGTCTTTGCTGGAACTTCCCTCCATATTGACAAACTGAGTGTCTTGGGATGTATTGGTATTAACAAAATGAGTGTCACATCCCGTTTAGGAATCACTATGGACAGATAACTGTTGACAACTTGAGTGTCTATGCTGGAACTTCCCTCCATATTGACAAACTGAGTGTCTTGGGATGTATTGGTATTGACAAACTGAATGTCACATCCCGTTTAGGAATCACTATAGACAGATAACTGTTGACAACGTAAGTGTCTTTGCTGGAACTTCCCTCCATATTGACAAACTGAGTGTCTTGGGATGTACTGGTATTGACAAACTGAGTGTCACATCCCGTCTAGGAATCACTATGGACAAATAACTTTTGATAACTTGAGTGTCTTTGCTGGAACTTCCCTCCATATTGACAAACTGAGTGTCTTGGAATGTACTGGTATTGACAAACTGAGTGTCACATCCCGTTTAGGAATCACTATGGACAAATAACTGTTGACAACTTGAGTATCTTTGCTGGAACTTCTCTCCATATTGACAAACTGAGTGTCTTGGGATGTACTGCTATTGACAAACTGAGTGTCACATCCCGTTTAGGAATCACTATGGACAGATAACTGTTGACAACTTGAGTGTCTATGCTGGAACTTCCCTCCATATAAATCCCTATTGGGTATCACTTTTATCTATTTGAGTAGATATGAAATAATAACAGGAAATAATAAAATTTACGAAGTGTTGTTTTTCTTGTCCAGGTATTGAAGTACATTTTGTATTCACAAAGTTTAATCCATAACTAATATTCCCAATAAAACACTTTAGTTTCAGTAGCGTAGGAAGCGAGTTGGGTGGGGGGCCATGCCCCCCCCCCCCCCCACCCCCCACTTTTAAAAGTGGGAGAGCCATCATATCTTTTGCCCCCTCCCACTTTTTGACATTGGAAACCCATGATATTTGATAAATTTTGGAAATATTTTCAAGAAATTCACACTCTATCAGGGTTAAATATATTTTGAGATTAACTATTTAAAGTATTTTAACCAGATGAATCAAACACAACTTAAATTTAGGAAAAATATAACCTTAAACATATTATATTAAGAAACATGTACATCTAATTCAAAGTACAATGAGATACTGATGTGGTATCCACTGTATTAAATATAATGCTAAATTTATGAGTAATGTCACATCCTTTGACTGTTGTTAGGGACTTTATGATGTCATTGCAGTGTGTAGTAGGTAACTTAGACATAAGAGCATGTGGTCTTGAAAGTGTGTTAGTGTCCTAAATGTATGTATATATAACTTTTTTATAAACTTGAGTTTTGACTGAAAGGCCTATCAGACAGCACTATACTTCAACTAGAGTGATTTTGGTTTGTATCCTGAGCAGTTGCCATCTGCATTTTCTTTTGCAAAGATGGATACATAAAATGAAAGTGGTTAATGGTATTTTAATTACATGAAAGAGGTTTTTGAAAGGATGCTATAGATGGGGGGATCATCTATAACCAAAACGGGGATGTGTATATCTTGGTTACATGTAGTGTCAATTTCTAGATCATTGTAATTGGATCTTTGAGTATTATAATGATGGAAACAAGCATATGATTCATAAAGCCCAATCATGCCGCCATTGCTGCCACATAGATTTGTTTCGGCATGTAATAACTTAAAAAATATTTTACTTAGAACTTTTAAATTTGGCATGTGGGTAACATAAGTTACATTGAAAGATCAAATTATAGGTAATCAAAATATAAATACATTCATATAACTTTATTTTTGTTTCTTTCTAAGGCTTTGGGCAAGAACCACATTGCTTGTTATTCAGTTCTACATGCTTAGTGTATCCATTTTTTGCAAGGGGGAAATGGTCATTGATTCAGTGAGTTTTTCATATGTTGTGCCTGGCCTGAGTGGTTGTTTTCATGGGATGCCAAATCCAGTCATTTTGTAGCCCATTGACATTCATTGTCCAAGCCTCCTAATAAGTTTTAAGTGAATGATCCACTGACACTATTAATGCTAGACTTAAAAACCCAGGTTCACAAATTATTTTTAAAGCATTTATTCCCATAAATATATAGTAAGCGTGAATACAACAAACGTTAAAGTATTGGGTTTACATCCCATTCAACAGCCAGAATCATACAGGGATAGGCCCTGAGCATTGCCACATGTGGGATTTGAATTCATTAATACAGAGATGCCGAATACAACTATAACAAACTTTTATACAGTTTACATTTGACTATTTGAAGATTAGTGTGGCTCCAGAATGGATATGATTTAGGGATCCTGTGGCTTAATGAAGGTCTTCTTTGAACGATATTCAGGTATCTGAATGCCCCCCCCCCTCCCCTCCAACTACTTTTCAAATTTTGCTAATGTTAACTCACAAGTTGGAATTTGATCATTTAGTGCTTAATCTTGCTACTGTTTTAATCAAAAGTAACCATTGATTTTTTTTGTATTTTCTCAATGATACAGTATCTTCTGTTAATATATAAGTTTGTTGTATATTCATGGAAGATTCATTCCAGATTAAAGACATATTTTTCAAATTATTTTGCAGGGTATGCCCACGTTACTTTTGTTCTGCAAAAATGGGACCAAAAGGTCAAGAGAATATCTTTTGGACTCAAAAAAACAAATATTACAAAAATATTTACAGTTTTACTTAACATTCCCTTGACTCCTGGAGAATGATATGCATCACTTCTACCTGTGTCATAAGTTAACATGACGGCCGAGTTTAACTTTGCCCCCCCCCCCCCCCCACTTTTCATATGCTTCCTACACTACCAAGTTTTATACCAAAGTCCAAATTCTGTAGAAAGATCAAATGCAACAAAGATCTAAAGATATCACACAAGTACAAATTAATAAACCTTTTAAAACTATGTCAGTTAATTTGTATCCCACATGCAATCCACAAATTTAACATTCTATAAAACCACACAGAGATAAAAACATGTCTACACTGAGCAACAAGAAAACCAAGACTGAGTGATAAGCATTCCTTATCTCAGGTAATTCTGGAGTTGCTGTGTGTGTAGTGAGAGAGATCGGACTTTGGCAGATGTATGTATAGTGTATCTTATGCACATTCATCATAGCTTCATAGTAACACAGCAGTTTTAATGTTCTAAGTACCAACCTGACCCAGACTGAAAGGAAAATTACCATATGGTGTCTAATACCTACACTATCATAATACTGTACAGATATCCCCAGTGATGAAACAAGACGCACTTCTTCCTGCACACACCACCCTTAATGGTTGTAATTTTAGCTGTATATAAATATTACGCAAATGGGAGTTTTTACTTATAAAAACTAGACCACATACTTTGAACTACAAACAGAAATCTTGAGCCCTCCTATGTGTAATGTAGAATTCAGACCAGTCGTAATGCAAACCTACCACTCAGTAAGTCATATTCACTAACAAAAAGTTTTTAATCACGTAGAATAGTTTTGATGGGCTCCTTTGTCAAATGTGAGGGTACATATAGCCCATACGACTCTAGTGGATTGTTCAGGATGTCATAATCACTGAGGTGGAATAGGGGGTATAATTTCCAATGCAAAGAAGTATGTGAGTTTAAACTACATAAAGACAACAGGGAGATGTTATATTTATTTGGGATTTTACGTTGCTTTCAACACTGTACAGGTCATATCACGACGGAAACCAGTACATACAGTTCGTCAGGGTTCTGTACTGTAAACTGCCGACCAATGGCAAGCAACTAACAGCTTTCCCACTTGAGGCCATGCCGGGAAGTGAACCCTGGCCTTAGAGATGGGAGGCAAGAGTGTTACCACTCTGCCACCGTGGCCCCCTTTTCCTTGTAGCAGTTCTGAGGTTCGAAAATTTCATAATGATCCGTGCAGTACTTTTTGAGTTATGATGTCATTTTTAACCTTTGACAACATTTCTTTTCAAACGTTTGCAAAACCCAAAAATGTTTACTGGGACAGAACACGATGTAAAATGATGGAGTAGTGTCTCTTCAGACATATTGCAAAAATATTATATGGCATAAATATTAAGTTAATACTTAAGGACTGTCGGGGTATTGTTTTCACCCATGGTGTCCAGATGGGCAGATCTGGGAAACCAGAGGTGTAGGAAGCTGATACTTGGTACTGTTACATATATAGACTGTACATCTGACCACACATGAACTTAGTATTCGCTGGCTATAATTAAGGCTACTTGTGTCTTAGAACTTATTTCAAGTGTATATAAACTACTTGTGTTGCTGTGAACTTTTACTGGAGTGAACTGGATACAGTGTCTGGATAGATTTGCTGTACTTCGTATATTGTGCATTCATATAACAGAGAGTTGAAATATAACAGTGTTGAAAGTGACATAAAACCTCAAATAAATACAACGTGGAGATCACTCAGATTATAGTTATTTAAATATTGTTTCTTCGGTCTTTGGATTCTTAAATACTCTTAAAAACTTTGATTTAACACAATGCTGAAGCTTAATTTCCTCTCTAAGATATTAAGTAAATCAAAAGGTGTTAAAATACCTGCCTTGTACCAGTAGGGGTAGAAGAAAGACTCAGTTGAAATCTGAGAATTATACCACATTGGAAGTGATAGCAATTTAAATTTAGCCGGCTCCCTTTTATCATGCAAAGTACACTTCTTAGCCTCGAACTATTTCTTGAACTTTGTGTAAAATATTGTTGATTTTGTTGACTTATAATTAATAACATTAACCGTTGCTTTTAAGCCCATTCAAATCTGAAATATAAAACTTTATTTATTTACTTAAAAGGCACATACACATAGTTTTTGGATGAAGCTGGGACATCCTGATGAACAGTTGATGCTAAACATTTTATCTATGTCCTCTAAATCAAATGTAATATAGACAAAATGTGTCCCAAAAGAAACAAGTGAAAGTTTGATTCATACATGCTATTGTTTCATATTTTATATTGTTTTTGTTTGATTGTAACTCTGTAAGTCCAGTATTACGGAAGCTCTGGACTGCCAAAATTTATTTTATATTAAGTCGTATGTAGAAGTTAGTAGGTCGAATATATGAGTTATAAAGTGGTATGTATGAGATATTAAGTCGAATATACAAGATGTTAAGTCGTATATACAAGATAGTAAGTCGTATATACGAGATACTAAGTCTTATATATGAGTTATTAATTAAGTCATATATACGAGATACTAAGTCGTATATGCAAGTTATTAAGTCGTATATATGAGATAGTCATATATACAAGTTATTAAGTTGTATATATGAGATATTAAGTCATATATACAAGTTATTAAGTCGTACATACGAGATACTAAGTCGTACATGTAAGTTATTAAGTCGTACATACAAGATACTAAGTTGTACATACGAGTTATTAAGTCGTACATACGAGATACTAAGTCGTATTTTCAACTTAATATAAAATAAATTTTGGCAGTCCAGAGCTTCCGTACAGTATAACCCAGTGTAATCTTATTTTGTGAATACATTTTAGAAACATGTTTTTTTTATGATCAAAGTGCTTTTAGCTGTTGTTTACTACACCGTATTTGTCCTATGATAGAGTCACTTATGCTTGTTAGAATACAATAAACAGCATGTGACATCTGCCCGTTTTGGTGTCAAAGGTAGTTTGTGTACTGTAATTGTTTTGCCAAGAAAAGTGATGGAGGTGATCTTAAATTAAGATCAATGGAGGGAGGTACCAGAAGAAGTGGTTGAATTGGGTCCTGATATGGTACATCCCTCTGGTGGGACTGTCATTGTCACCACTATCAAATACTCCCATTCAAGGACAAGACAGTCTAATACTTTTTAGGCTGCTTGACGATATGCTAGCTGTGGTAGATAGAAGAGATGATGTAGATGAAGTTACAAAGGTGGTAAACCTTACAATAGAAAATGAAACCCCAACACAGTATATACCTGATTTTGAAACAGTCGCCACTCAATCATCCCCTCAGAAGTGAAGCAGGCTGCGGCTAATTCTTCTTTAATGTCTCATACTTGGTGTTTCTATTTCATTATGGGGTCGCAGTTTCCTGGTAGGATCATCCCTTGAAGGATGGGATTCACTAAAATTTGTCATCAGGGTAGAAAACTCATTCATAGCAGTTTCCAAGTTTCTTTAAAGGGATTCAGCCTCGGAGATTCCTTCCTAAGATTCACTGTCCATAATCTGGAAAACATGTCTCATCACTTCAGCATCTGCTATTGTTTGTTGTAACTTTGCATTCAATACAACCCATCACTAAGTTTGTACATCACCAAAAAGGACCTGTCCAGAACTTCTGTAGTGTTGGAGAGGATCCCTGCAACTTTACAGTTGTAAACCGCAAAGTAAAGTCACCTCTGTTATGTGGAAAAGGACATGCTTTTATGTCATACAGCTTCTTTTGCTGCCTAGCTAAGGCTGTTAGTCAAAGCCTTATATGAGTATTAGCTTGTGTCAATATCTCCTTCAACACACAGGTGTAGTCAGTTTTAAATATTGTGCTATTTTCATATGAATTAGGAACAGTAGAGTTAATGGGTAGATTATTATGTCCCAACATTATGCAGTTAGGTAAGATACTTGTAGACTCCTGTTTCCATGAGTAACATTGGTATGTATTCATCCCAGTCTCGCTGATGATCACTGACAAAAACTTGTCCCATCTGGACTGTTTTATCTGTACTGTTTCATCTTGTACTATATCTTCCAGAACAAGTAGATAAAAGAGAACCAAAGTGCATTTTGTTGCAATTTTCTACTGTTGAAGTTGATCAGTGTGAGATTCTTTCATCTTCAGTATTTTTCTGATGATAGGATTCCCTAACTGTTATTTTCGAATGAACTCCACTGTACATCCAGAGATCCAGCCTGTATTTTAAGTTGCATTTCAACGGATCTGGTCTGATTATCCTGCTGGCTAGCTGCCTGAATGTCAACGGATTCAACCATTCCCTACTGCTTATAATATGAAATAAGAAAAAAAGACATCATCATTCCCGGTTCTTCTTCCTGGTTGATGTATATCAAAGTGAAAAGGTGTCAGAGTCTGGGGTTTCATTTTCTGTTGTTTGCTTATGGCATTCTGAGCGTCAGTCGTGAGGGAGAAAGTTCTAGCGAAATGCCTAAAATTTGCAGGGATTTCATGAAGTAGGCTACAATTTTTGCTCATTTCAGGAAAACAACAATTGATGTGTCCATTTCATGAAAATAAAAGGTAGTTTATTCAATAGTTATCTATATTGGGCTAAATGCCATGTATAACAAAAAATAAAGTTTTATGCATGGAAGTATTTCATTGTATCATTATTACTGTGAGCACCCATTCATACGTCATTTTTAAATTTTTACACAAAACATATTTTACTGTAAAAATTGATAAAGTGCTGTATCTGTAATTACACAGTCCATTTTCCATGCAAGACATTATTTAAATAACAGCATTTCCTTTATTTAACTTAAACATCAACTTAACTGTATAACACTACTTTTTTTTTCAAAAGAGTATCTTCAACACATATATTTTTCTTTTTACAAGTCACTCTATGTTATCTTTTTATTTAAGTCACACATTATTATCTTGTTATTTAAGCCACTCTTTATTATCTTGTTATTTAAGTCACTCTTTCTTATCTTGTTATTTAAGTCACTGTATACTATCTTGTTATTTATCCACATTTTCACAGGATTTGTGAATGTAACAAGTTCCGATGGGTTGGTGGGACAAGTATCTGGAGACCAATTTACTAAAATACCTTGACAACACTTTACAACTAGCATCTCAATTGTTAGCATATAAACTGAAGGAACACTTAAAATAATAGAAACAAACCCAAAAATTTGAAGAAATTACAAACTTTAATCCCATATATTTCTGTTCAGTTGAAACATTTCTTGGGATTACAGTAGAACCTCAATTATCCGAACCCCATGAGAGACATACAATCCGGCCGGATAATCGAGGGGTTCGGATAGATGAAGGAAACTGAAATTCACGGTTTATGGGTTACCGAGTGGGCAATAATTGAAGAATTGTTGTTTTTATGCAATATACATAGACGTTGGTGTTCGTTAATAAAATAATTTAATATATTTGTGTTATATAATATAAGTGACCCTTTAATTGTCGTTTATTTGCTCCATATCCACGGATATTGTTATTATTTTTATTTAAAATATTACGCGGACTTGAGCTGGTTGTGTTCGATTGGTACTTGCATTGTTAGCATTTTAATTTTAGATTAACATCGTCCGCATTTTACCAATTGAAAAACTCCGGGAGATTATTTATTGTAAAACCCCAAGCGAACACGCCTTCAGTGACATGCATGTTTGATTGGTAATGCATTGTTGACGTCTTTTCTTTTCTAAACGTTGTCAGTTTGTGACCCTACTCTGGGAGATTGTAAATTTGCGAAACGCAATCGAACACACTTTCATTGATTGGCGCATTATCAAAGAAGTTGTGTAGCGGGGTTGTGTAATTGAATTAATCCCTCCCCTATTGTAACAATGGTGATCAAGATGAAAGAAGTTAGGCGTCTCTGTGAATGGTATGTTTTACAAAGCACTACAATTCATCGTTTACGAGACTGTGTAAAATCTTGTATTATCGCTCACGCTTGACCGTGCATTATATGTAGGGAGACATCATTTCGGTTCGGTTAATCCGGAGATTCGAATAATAGAAGGCCGGATAAGTGAGGTTCTACTGTACTTTGTGCAGAAATGCAATGCTTTGTTTTGCATTGTTTCCACCTGTCAGCCTTATTTAATAGTGGATATTCTGACACACAAATACTTTTACAGAATCCCGGTGTCAAGTCAAATTTGTGCCCATAGAATTTGTTCATTTTACACATTTCTATGCTATTGCGCATGCGCAGAAATGGCTGCATTGCCAGTTGGAAAAAATACAATATTTAACATAATATTCAACATATTTTTGTAAGTTATCGGTATTTGTACATTATAATTCTTAAGCAATCATGTAACAGTAATAAAATACACGAATATTCATATGCTTGGTTTAGATTCAATTTTGAGGAACTTATTTCATGAGGGAACAAATTTCACACAACACCGGAATCAGACTGATTTTGCACTGGGAGGATACTGAAACTGAAAATACACTATTGACCCATCTCTAACAACAAACACTGTAACCTTTACCAACACTGACTACTCAGATTACTTTGCTGCTAACGGTGATTCATGTGACTGCTGTACAAAACTCTTTTGTATAGGTCTCATAGATCGCAAGTATGATCAAAGAACCGATTTCAAATGGCATGAATATTGCTACATATTGGTTTATAAGGTTCACTGTTGGCGTTTTTTATAACATATATAGTCCCTTTCAACAAATTAGTGTCTTAATCTCCTTAATATTTCCTTAGTTTCCTTAAATATCAGTATACCCTATTATCGCTCACATTCCCCGTTATCGTGGTATTATTTTCAACCCATTTGTTGTTGTAATTCACATTCCCCCTTATCACCTGACATGTCCCAGTGATTATTTTATCGTTTTTATGGGTCCCAGTGATAATTGTTTATTGTTTAAAGTCATTGTTGTGGTGGTTTTAACTCTGGCTTGTGAATGACTGTAATTATGGGTTCCTCTGCTTTTGTGGTTTGCTAGCTCTTGGCTTGGTTGTGGTGGTTTTAACTCTGGCTTGTAAATGACTGTAACTATAGGTTGCTCTGCTTTTATGGTTTGCTAACTCTTGGCTCTTGCAATCTTTTTGCATTTGTTTTCCTGTGACAGTTTATTTTCACACAGTTCTGGTTTCCTTTATGTGGACTGGGTAATGTGTTCTTAGCCATGTTATTTGTGAAAGTCATTCTAGTGATATGTTTCCTGTGTGTTGGTTTTTTGTGTAACTGGCTGAATGCTGACAGGAGTCAGAACTGCGAAAAGATTGACCGGAGTATCCCTTCTATTTTTCAGCTTTCTGTCTTGGTCCGTAAATATTGGTAAACTAGTGATACAAAACAGGTTCCTCCACAACTGAAATTTAAAAACCTACTACTACTCCTTTTATTGTGTGGCAATGTTGCTTCAAACCTTGGCCCCAGCAATTTTGGATTTGTCAATTGTAGATCCATTCGCAATAAAGGCCCTCTCCTGCAGGACCTGTTAAAATGCGGCAACCTAGATATCCTGGGTCTAGTTGAGACGCATATTAGACCAAATAATACTGAGGGCCTCCTGAGTTCTCTTACACTGGCTGATTACAATTTCATCCAAAAACCAAGGTGCACTGGTCGGGGAGGTGGTGTTGGTTTTCTGTGTAGAAAAACCTTTTCTCCGAGTATTGTCTCTTCACCAGTTTTCAGGTCATTTGAAATTATCATACTTTCGTTCAAGTCTGATTATAATAGCTTTGTTGCGGCTTGTGTGTACCGTCCTTCTGGTTCTTGTACTACTCAGTTTCTGGAAGACTTTCTGGCTCTTTCTGGCTTTCTGTCTTCGACTGGTTCTAGTTTCATCATTTGTGGTGATATAAATGTCCATCTGGATATTGAGTGTGGTGATAGGTCCAGGTTTAATGACATCCTTCAGTGTTGTGGCTTTGTTCAAAGTGTCAGTGGCCCGACTCATTTACTGGGTCACACTCTGGATGTTTTGATATCTCCTTGTGACTCAGATTTGGTGCGCAATGTTAGTGTTGGGGATTTTATTTCTGATCATGCTGCCATAAGATGCCAACTGGATTTCTCCCACCCATCAACCAGCATCGACAAATGGGTCTCCTATCGACATTACCACAGGATTGATATCGACCAGTTCAGAAATGACCTTAATAATATACCGCTTGTACGGTCCCCTGAAGGTACTGCTGCAGAACTTTATGATCAGTACATAACTGGTGTTACACAGGTACTTGACAGGCATGCTCCTATCATTTCGCGTAAGGCTAAACAGCAGTCTGATGAGTGGTTGTCTGATTCGTATCGCATGGCTCGATCTCTTAGATGGCAATTTGAACGAAGGTGGAGAAAACATAAGTCAGTGTTGAATAGGTCAAGACTCCGTAGGCAAATTGCCTGGTGTAATCGACTGGCCAATAAAGACAAGGGTTCATACTATACAAATCTCATAACTGCTAATAGTCATGACCCCAAGAGGCTATGGCAGTCATTGAGGAAGGTGTTGCATCGCACCTCCGAGACTGTCCTGCCTGCTCATAGCTCAGACAAAAGCCTCGCGGATATGTTTGCTTCTTTTTTCTCCAATAAAATAAGCAAAATCAGGGACACCTTTTCTACTTCTGGCTCTTTCACTGATGCACCGGATTCGGTGCCTCCTGCTTTCAATGCCTTTATGCCTGTCACTGAAGAAGAGGTCTATAAGTGTATTAGTGAATCCCCCACTAAATCTTGCTCACTAGACCTTATACCAACATTCTTCCTTAAGGATTGTCTTGATATCCTCCTCTCTTCCATTACCAAGTTGGTAAATTATTCTCTCATTAAAGGATCCTTCTCAAATTCTTTCAAAAAGGCGGTTGTCAATCCCCTCATGAAAAAGGCTTCCCTTCCCAAAGACGACCTTAAGAATTATCGCCCAGTGTCTGGTCTTTGTTTCCTGACAAAGTTGGTTGAGCGAGTCGTTGCCAGGCAGCTAACGTCACACATTAATAACAACAAACTGGACAATTCTCATCAATCAGCATATAAGCCAGGACATTCCACGGAAACTGCTTTGTCTATAAAAAACGAGGTTCATCTCTCTCTGGCACGCGGGGGACCCACAGCTCTAGTACTTCTTGACTTATCAGCCGCATTTGACACCATAGACCATAATATTCTTCTTGGTTACCTTAAATCCTGGTTTGGTCTTGGTGGAACAGCTCTAAGGTGGTTTGCTTCCTACTTAAGAAATCGTTGCCAGGCCATTAAGATAGGCTCCACACTATCTGAATTAAGCAATCTCATCTATGGAGTCCCACAAAGTTCTGTCCTGGGTCCGTTACTGTTTTCACTCTATACAACACCACTTAGTAAAATTATTCGCCTCCACCCGCATATTAAATTCCATTTTTATGCAGATGATACTCAGTTATACATCCATCTCTCCCACAAGAATGCTTCTTCGGCTCTCGCCAAGCTAAATGCCTGCCTTTGTGATGTTCAAGAGTGGATATCTCTCAGTAAATTGAAGCTCAACCCTGAAAAAACTGAGTTTATTGTCTTTGGTTCCAAGGCTCAACGTCAGAAGATTTCCTCTCACTTTCCTGTTAGCATTCTTGGTAGCCTTCTTCATCCGGTTGATTCTGTCAGAAATCTAGGTGTGTGGTTTGATGCAGATTTCTCATTCTCTGAGCATATCAACAGGACTTGCAAAGCGTGCTTCCTTCAGATGCGTGACCTCCGTAGAATTAGAAAGTATCTCACTTCTGAAGTGGCAGTCATTGCTGCAAATGCCTTGGTTAGTAGTCGTCTGGACTATTGTAACTCTCTGTTCAGAGGTTTGTCCGGTTTCAATCAGCACAAGTTGCAAAGTATTCAGAACACCCTTGCTCGTATTGTTACAAATCATAGAAAGTATGCTCATGTTACACCCATCCTACAGAAACTCCACTGGTTGCCTGTTAAGTATCGTTGTATTTTCAAAACCGCAACACTTGTGTATAAATTTTTGCATAGTGATTCTCCTTCTTACTTCAAACCGTTCTTGTCTTTTAGTAGTTGTCCCTATAGTACTAGGCATAGTCACCCAGATCATCAATACCTTACAGTTCCTCCTTTCCATTCATCAGTCTTTAAATCAGCCAAACATTTTGGCCATAGTTTTGCCTTTGATGCTCCTAAGATCTGGAATGACCTCCCTCAAGATGTTCGCAGTGCAACAGTAGTTGCCTCCTTCAGAAAGAAGCTTAAAACATACCTGTTTGCAAAAGCCTACCCACCATAGCCTCCCCGTGACATCTGTGTCTCCTTGGTACGACCTGGCTATGTCCTTTGATTAACGTTAACTGCCTTGCTTTATGTTTAGATGCGCCTTAGAGTCCATCAGTGATGGAGATTAAGTGCTATAAAAGTCCACATTAGATTAGATTAGAACCAACTAAACCTTTGAAGTCACATAAACCTATTGCAATCACATCTCAGAATCTGGGTTTGCAAAGTGTATAATGACTGATCACAATATACTACTCAATATACTTGAAACCCACAATAAAATGAATGCTAAAATGATGAAGGGGGGTCATTCTATTTAACATTTCTTCTTTTTTTAATAAACAGACCTATAATTTACAGTAACAGCCTTTAATCTAAGATAAAATAATGTACAATTGATAATGAACCCTTTTATTTGATATATTTTATATTTCTAGCATTAATATCTTTAAGATCTACCTTGAAAAATAGTTTCCTGTTAAAAACCAAATATTTCAAGAATGCTATTATTTATTATTAAATTTTCTAATTTCATTAATTTAATTACCAACAAAGATATTTTAAACGAATTACACCAAAAACACACCCATCCATTACCTTAATTTTTAAGCTTTGAAAGTAACACAGTTTCAATATTTTCTTACATATTTGTAGGCATTCGCGTCTGGTAGGATTATTTCTTATAAGCCATAATTAAATAAGCAATTTCTTCGATTTATATAAATTCTAATAAATATATAGTCTATATGCATGTGCTGCACTGCTATGTATATGTACGTGAATGTAGTTTTGCTAATGTCCTCTTTACTATATGTATGTTACGCCCAATCCACAAAATTGCCCATTTCGTAAAATAGGCAAGAATTTTGCCCATTTCATGAAATAGGCAACTGACTTGCCTATTTCATGAAATGGGCAATTTATTCACTTGTGGCTTGCCCATTTCATGGAGTAGGCAATGTTACGCATGGAATTATAAATATCATGCATAGATGAGGAAAAACTTTGGTATCACTTATGAAACACATGCTTTTGTATACTTTATTAACAGAAAGTTTACAGATATCTAGGAAATATTGAAACTTTGTTACTTCAAAAAATTAAAGTGTAAAGAAAGGTAAATAAATAGTGTTTATTTCTGTATTAATTGTTTCAAATATGTTATATATTTGTTAGCACTTTAATACAGCTAAAATATTCAGAAATTTAAGTAGTACAATCAGAATTTCTACTTTATAACAGTTTACTATTTCCAGGGTAAAAATTTTCATTATTTCATAAAATGCATAAAATAGTACATCCCACCCCCATCCCAGGGGGGTGGACATAAATATTTAAAATGAAAGGATATATGATCAAATTTACATTCATTTATCTTAGTATAGAAAAATTGTATGCTAAATTTGCTAATGTATGCTTATATACATGTGTTTGTGCTGATGCCATCTTGTTATGCATGTGTACATACATGTGTTTTGTGCTTGTGGTATCTTGTTATGTCTGCTTATATACATCTGTTTGTGCTTTTGTCTTCTTGTTGCCCACATGCACATTTATGTGTTTTGTTCTTGTGGGATCTTGTTATATATGTTCATATACATGTGTTTGTGCTTATCCAACTTGTAATGCATGTGTATGCACATGTTTTGTGGTTACTATGTTGCTATGTATAAGGTTATGGTAACACCATGTACATGTGCTTGTGATTAATGTCATCTAGCTATACATATGTATATCACAGTGTTTATGCTTGTGTCACATCATGTATATATACACATGTGTTTCTATCATATGCTTGTGTACGTGTAGATTAATTTGTTTATGCTTATACAATCAGATCTCTTTTTTCAATGTATACACCAAGTAAAAAGTAAAACTGGGATGGGTCTTTTAATAAATAAATAAATGTTATTCACTGTTTTGACACAAGGGACATAGTTTCTGGATTTTGCTAACTAATTTGATTACATTACCATTGGCAGTTGGATATAATTTTTGGGCATTGTAAAAAGGCTGCCCAAGTTTCGGTAGGTTTTGCATGTTAGTGTTTTGTAATTTTAAACAATTGTTAAAAATAGGACAATTTTTTTCTCTTTTAAAAAAAAACTTATTGAAAATGTTTGAGAATTCCAACAAAATTTAGACTTGAATGCCCTTAGTATTGAAATGAATAGCCATGTAAAAATACCAGACAATAATCTGTGTCACTGCCACCACTGTGTCACCACTATAGGAGTTAGTCAATGTTCTAGTTCACATTAGGAGCCAAGTATCCAGGTGATTCCATGGTTTTGTACACATGTAGATCATGTTGGGATACAGGAGGCTTCAAGGACTCATACATAGGGCTGCCAATCTGCTTTTTGTCATCTATAGCTTCTATGGTATGATACCCTTTGTCATCTGTCTTTGTGTTGGTGTCATCTTTGATTGATTCATACTTTATGTAAAGACACAATAATCATAATATTTAGATTGACATTCCCAATGAAATGGGATCATGTGATGTATTTAGACAACATAGATGATAAATGTTTAAGTCTAATGCCAAATTTAGATGTAGTAAGTTAAGTGTCAACCTTCCATGGGTCGGTTAGGGGGCTCGGTGCTGTAGCGGTTAGTGCTTGCCTTCAACCTTCGAGGTTGCCAGTTCAAATCTCAACCTGGGCACTTTATGTTGGAAAGTTGGTAGTTGCATGCTGATGCCTGGTGGTTTACAGTGCAGAATGTTGACAATCTAATTTGCACTGGTTCCTCCACCTGTAAACTACCCATCACAATATGATCCTGTCTGTTGAACATGATGTAAAGCAAAAAATAAATCTAAATCTAATCCATGGGTTGCTTTCACAATAGTAATTCATCCACACTTAAGCTTAATGTTTAGATTTTTGTCACAGACCTAGGCTATTTTTGTGGTCTTAATCTTGGGTCAGTAGTGAAAGCAGCTCTAAGCCTGTGTTTTGGCTAAGTCTTGGGCTGAAAGTTCAGTCTAAATTTGCAAAGACAAAAGTCTCAGATTTAAGTCCATGACTTAGCTTAAGACAGACAAAGTCCAAGACCGTTTATGAAACCAGCCGTAGCATGAAAGTCCCGGGTTGGTATTCAAGCAAAAAAACCAACTATGTCAAATCTAGTGAATCCTATAATTTAGGGTTTAAACATTATACTTGAGTTTTAAGCTCAAATTTGGTTTTCAGCAGATACTTGAAGCTGGTTTTGAGCAGAGGTCAATATTCATCATTGACGCTCACTTATGAAGCTATTAAGATAAAAAAAATGACAGAGAGGATGAGCTTATAAGTTATTTCTTACACACAGAGTTAGTAATTTTAAGCTGTGTTTACCTGGTTGTCATTATTGTCGTCATAGATAGACTCATAATGTGCAGTAGGGAGGTTTGTCTGAGTCGTCAGATATTCACTGTGGATCACAGACTGGCAAATATCTGGAGCTTCTGTCACTTTGTGGACTTCATCATGCCTGCTAAAAACCAAAAACCATAGATTAATTGTACACATTTTCATAACAAGCAAAATAATTTTTGAGTAAATAAATCGTCACGGTTTTTACTTGTGTACATGTTCACTGACATTTTGTATGGTGCATCTTTCTATATGAAACTAGAAAGCCCTAGTAGAGTGCAAGCCTCCAAAGTGAGTTGTTGAAAACGTGGCTTTTATGTGTCAAGAATACATCTAGATCAAAATTAATTCTCTTCTTCTTTTGGCAAGTCCTTATCCAGTTTAAAAATTTTAAGAAAACCTGTACATTACCTTGGAGTAATATCAATCAGAAACTCATTGAAAATACATTGTAACTTGGATCTTGTAAACATATATAACCTTTTAGGGAGGAGAAGGGATGAGGGCAGCACGGTGGTCTAGTTGACTTTGATTTCCACAAGGATCTTAAGCGATAAAGTGGGTGGCTACTACTCAGTGTCTGATCATTTTCAGTACAGAATCTTGACCCTCTAATCTGTACTTGTTTCCATCATCACCCCTATTACCTATTGTGACATGACCTATATCATTTGTTGAAAGTAAAGTCAAGCAGAAATCACTGAATATCCCAATCTCTAACCACCCAGGGGCTGTGGTGATGTTGCTGTTGACACACTCCCTCCCATCTCTCAAGTCTGTGGTTCTATTCCAGGTTTGAAGTGGGAAAATTGGTGGTTGCATTGCCAACACTCAATGTGTTTATTTTTCAGGGTCAAATATGAACAAAATTGCATGCACAGTTATTCCCCATCCTTTCAATATCCAGTCATGATATGGCCTGTACATTCAAGGCAATGTAATCCTAAATTAATCAGTTATTCTATATAACTTCTAAAGTTATACATTTAACTTAAACCAGGACCTTAACTATCAACAAATATCTGGCAGTTACGTTTTGATGCCTGGGGATTCGCAATTCATACTATAAGTAGTAAATATAGTTCTCACTGAGCTTTAAAAACAGGCACATCTTATACACAACTTGTTTAAAGTACAGGCCAAAGACAACCAGAGCAAATGAAATCAAGAAGTTATAAACATGCTTGCAACTATACCCTCTCTGTGGTTTCTTTGTCTTCCTGCACCACATAACTATACCAACAATGACCACAAGTACTAGCACACAAATCACTCCCACCAAACTACCAATAATTAATGTGGTCTGGCCTCCACTGTTGGCTGCATCTCTATTCTCAGCACCTGTCTGAGGGTCATCATTACTGACTACTGGTGAAGTTTCCTGTTTGATTGTAGAATCAGTTGAAGAGCTTCTATGAGAGGAGCTTGGTTGTGTCATTTTGGATGTGGCATCAGATGTTGTGGATCTGACTTTAGTGGTTTTTGTATCCGTAGTCCTTGTAGTGACTTCTTCTTGTTCAGATGTAATGGAAATAATATCTTGGTTCTCTGGTGACCACTGTGGAAAAGTGGTACTGGTGGAGGTTGCATCATCACCTGGTACTAAGGTGGTGGGAACATCTGAATAAATAAAACATTACACAAATATTTTACATATATATATGATATGCATACATTATACAAATCATTATATATATAAATTGAGGGTTAATAAGTCAATGGTGTGATAGTTTTGTTGTTTATTTTACACCCCATTCACACTACGGCCGATATCTCGCGTTTGGTAAAATGTCCCTGTCCTTCAACTACCATCGGAGCCGATATCCCGTGTTTGGTAAAATGTCCCTGTCCTTCAACTGCCATCGGAGGTTCAAATTTGACATTTCTGCCTCTGATTTTGGAATCATAAGCATATTCCCTAAAATATTCAGAGAGTACGGGTATTTCCTAAAGTGGTTAGGGAATACACGTTTTAGCTGTTTTAGCGTTCGCCAGGGGAGACGTGGTTTTTATATTTTTGTTTAAAAATTTTGACTTTCTCCAAAGAAACTGGTCGGTATTTGACATATTTTACTGTTACTGTATGCATTTGCTGAAAAATTATAAACCAACAGATTACAGACAGTCAGCACGCCCAGATATTAGTTAAAAGTGCTGTTTGTCATTGAACGGGTATTATCACCCACCCGATAATTCCCGCGGTATCACTTTCAATGTTTCATACACAAAGCACACCAAATGTATTACATATAAAATAGATATATATCAAAAATATTGGTTGCCATTCCACATTCCCTGCCCATTGTCTGTTAAATCTTAATTCTATACATCCATCAAACATATGCACCAATCTACTCCTTCCTAATCTAGTATCTTTTGATTTTGGTACTGTGATGCTGTAATAGAAAGGTTTGTATGCAGAAAAGGTAGGTGCGCCTATTTCTAAATTTTAATTTTGGCTTTCATTGGTCATGCATTGCACTTTTTGGTTCTGTTTTTCCATCCTCTTGACTGCTAGGTCAACAGCCCCCACCAACGAAACCAACAAAAATAGATTGCCATCACCAAAAATTATCCACTTAAGTTTACTATCCTCTCTGGACTGCTGCAACATTGTTTTTGTCGCCCTGCAGGCCCACTGTCATCAAGTGATGCACTGTTTCAGAAATGTCAACGCTTGGTGGTCCATCATCCTGATTCTTTCCGGTGACATTAGCTTGAACCCAGGTCCATCGTTCCAAAATATCAAAGCCTGTTTACTGAATGCCCGGTCATTGCATAACAAAACATCAGCCTTTAGTGAATTTGCTTGTCAAATGACCTTGACATCATTGGTGTCACTGAGACCTGGCTAAGGCCATCAGACACACAGGGCCTAATGGATGAGATAACCCCTGCAGGTTTCCAGCTTCACCATGTCCCACGCAGGAACAAGAAAGGAGGTGAGTTGCTGTTTTTGACATTGACAGTGTGCATTGTCAGACCGATCAGCGGGTCACTTTTGAACACATCACCGTCAAACTGTCAGATCGACAGTCGAGCCAGCTCCTGATACATATCATCTATCGACCTCCAAGCACCAGTAAAAGCAAATTTATTCAGGAGTTCAACTGTTTCATGGAATCGGCTGCTTTGTCACCACATGAAAACATTATCCTGGGAGATGTTAATATCCAGCTAGACAGTCAAAACTGCTGGACAGATAATTTTAAACACAATTCTGGTGGATTTTGATTTTATTCAACATGTGACAACACCCACGCACATACAAGGACATATCCTGGATGTACTCTGCACTTGTACATCCTTAATTTCTTCAGTTCACCATTATGTAAAGGACGGCATATCAGACCACCTGGCCATCTTTTTCACCACAACTTTTCCGGTCAAAAAATCCTGCAGAGTAAAACGCCTAAAAATCAGAAAACTGATTAACAAAACCGAATTCATGTCTGATATTGTAAATTCTGAGCTTATCCAGGCTCCTTACAAAACAGCCAGCTTACTATCACACCAGTATTTTCATACCCTTAGGAACTTGACAAGCATGCACCTGTACAGGAACGTGAGATTTTGGCAGCAAAGAGACACAAGCGCAAACTAGAAAGGGAGTGGCGAAGGGACAACTCTGCCATTAATCGTAGTAGGCATAGAGGCGCAGTGAACCATTTCAACTGCCTCTTAGAATGCGTGAAAACCAAATACTATAGTAATATGGTTAGGGAAAATGAGGATAACCCCAAGGCCTTGTGGAATACCATAAAGAAGGTCCTCCATAGATCACCAAAAATTGTACTTCCAGATCATACTAACATCAACAGTTTAATCAACACTTTTGGCAGGTATTTTGCAGACAAAATTGCTAAACTAAGATCTGGACTACTGTCTACTGATGCCGATCCCCCTGTTTCAGGTTTCTGCAAAAACAAGTTTGTTTCTTTCCGGACCATGTCAGAGGAAGAAGTCCTTAAAATCACTAAGTCCACACCAAATAAATCATGTGACCTGGATCCAACATCATTGGTCCTTGACTGTATCAGTGTGCTCTTGACTCCTATCACAAATATTGTGAACTACTCCTACAGGAAGGCAGTTTCCCATCCTGTTTTAAGACTGCACATGTTACACCCCTGTTGAAAAAAGCTGGTCTTGACAGAAATATTCTCAAGAACTATCGACCAGTGTCCAACCTCAGCTACATCTCCAAACTCATAGAGAAAGCTGTGACTAGGCAGATAAATGAGCACATTGCTTGCGAGGGTATATCCAACGAAAATCAGTCTGTGTATAGAGTTTTTCAATCAACTGAAATGGCATTGCTAAAAATACAAAATGACATTGCCACTTCAATGTACAAAGGCACAGCTGTTGGACTAGTCCTTTTGGACTTATCTGCAGCCTTCAATACAATAGACCACTCAATCCTATTCAACTGTCTTCAGCACTGGTGTGGCATTAATGGGGTAGTGCTTAAGTGGGTTCAGTCATACCTCATTTCAAGGAAACAGCGGATCAAAATAGATGGACATCTCTCAGATGCTTTTCAAATCCTTTATTAGGTTCGCCAGGGCTCTGTTCTGGGGCCACTCCTTTTTATCCTATATACAACCCCTCTCAGTTCAGCCATATTTAAATTCAATGTGACCCATCACTTATATGCAGATGACACACAAATTTACCTGGAACTTGACTCTAGGAACTTCGATTCCAGTATCACTGAATTGACAAATTGATTTGAGGCAGTCCAGGCTTGGATGGGAAATAATAAACTTAAATTAAATCCTGACAAGACAGAATTCATAGTGATTGGTGATGGTCGAATTAGAAGCTCCCTGAAGTCATCTTTCCCAGTGATTTTGCTGAACAGCATGGAACCAGCTGAATCGGTCAAAAACCTTGGTGTCTTTCTAGATGCTGAAAATTCAATGCAAAGACACGTGGCTAATTTATATCCCATAAGTTACTACCTCTCTGGGAACTACGTAAGATTCACGGGTGCTTAAATCATGAAACAGCTGTAAAGGTGGCAAATGCCTTGTTTAGCAGTCTCCTGGATTACTGTTGCTCACTGCTTTACAACACTAAAAAGACATATACTACCAGACTACAGAGAGTTCAAAATGCTTTATGTCATACGGTGTTCAAGCTAAATAAATATTGTCATGTCACACCTTTCCTGCACAAACTACACTGGCTCCCCATTCATTACCGTATATTGTTCAAGTACAATCTCCTTACTTATAAAGCAATACATTTCAGCCAACCTCCATATCTTTCCTCTCTAATAAGTCGGAGTGATCTCACATGGGGCAATCGCCTATCAATTTCCTCATCGAAACCAAAGAATCGCTCAGGGCTGCACAGCTTCATAGTAGGGGCTCTCACAGAGTGGAACAAGCTTCCTCAAGCCATTAGAACCATAGAAAGCATTTCTGGTTTCAGAAAACAGTTGAAAACATACCTTTTCAGATTAGCTTATCCTCCATCATAGCCTATCCCCCCTTTCAGACGCTAATATGGAAACGGACCTCTTTCTGGAATTGACTATCCCTTTTTGCACATCAGCGCCTTAGAGGATGTCTACATCAATTTCAGCGCTATATAAGTGTTTCTTACTTACTTACGTATTCCCTGAAAATTTTAGGGACTTTCGTATTTCCCGGTTTTATCAAGCAATAGCTTCACACATTTACTGAACTAAATCAGTGAATCAACTTAACAGCTAATGTGTATACTGTTTAATCAATAAAATTTTTCTTTTGCTGTGAATGTATTTAACTGTTAAGTTAGTTTAGTTGTTTACTTAAGCAGTACACTCGAGTTTTGGTGCTTTTGGGTAGAGATTATATGAATGTTGTTGTGACTTTAATTTCATGTTTTTATATCCTGCCAAAAAGTGTTAACTTTAACTTTTAGTTTCACACAGCTGTCCATCTAAATATTTAAAATAGAAGGTTGTTTTGAATTAATAGAATTTTTAGTTATTCATCTCTGACAAATATTTTTGACACAAAACAAATATTTAGTTGCAAACTGAACGGTTTCCTTTAAAATTAAATTTATGATAATAAAGGAATTATATCTTTAACCTTAATCACCTCTTTGATCACTGAAAGGGTGGATGACTTCTTTCTACTTGAAAGTATTAAAGATCAAAGAGAAACGTAAAGACAAATCACAGGACTGGGAAGCCAATTGGATTAAATGAGAATGTTCAATACTTTAAGCCTTGAGAGAAAACTGCTATAAGAAGCTGATGTCTAATAAATTATATGCATGCATATTGTTTAATAAATAAATATGTAACATTGTGAATAGTCAGCTTCTTGGGTTATTTTTTGCCAAAAATATATTTAAATTTGAAATTCAGTGACAACCTACATTGCTCCCCTTGACTCTAAACACACTCATAATTATTGGCCATTACTGACCTGTATACTGAGCATTTTTACAGTTGAGGAGGTGAGTCATTTTCTAAGCTATTAAACATCATTTGATATTTACAAAATAATGCACTGTTACTGGAAACCTTCCTTTAGCATTGTTTTGAAATCATTGCAATTTGTCTTGCTGCACTGTCACACTCATTCCCAGTGTCTTTTTAAATAATCATTAGAGTAGTGTAATATAATGGAAACATTAACTGTAAATAGATTTAAGAGAGAACTATTGATAAATAAAAAAAAACTAATAAGAAGTTTAATCCAAACGATAAGTATTATAAGTTAGTTGCAGAGCTCAAGGGTAACAGACACGAGTACTACCTTTTGGCAAAGTGAAGTTTTCAGGGAATACACATATTCCCTGATTGCACACATTTACTGTAACATATATATTTCTAAATGAATGAAGGTAACACCATACTGTTTGTAATATGTATAGAAATAGGACGTTCAAAACACAGAAAACAAACTGATTGATACTTTTTCCCTCGCCATTGCCTTCCTACATTATTTTCAATAGCAACTAGTGTTAGGACAGAAACTCGGTCTATACCCCTGCCTTGTGCCTTGTGTGATTGTAACCAAGGTACCAGGGCTATGAAATAATATCCAAATGAATGAGGGAAAATAGGCTTATTGTATTGATTGAATAAGGTTTCCCATCACTTTCAACATGTTGTACAGGCCAACTTATAGAAAGTAGTGGAGGGGATGCAGGAGTGCATACTAGTGGGTCAACATTCTGCACTTAAAGACATCTGACATTGGCAATCAACTACCAACTTCTCCATGTTAGGCCAGGAATCAAAGCTGGGGACATGTGTGATAGGAGACGAGTGTGTTAAGCACTATGCTACCATACTCCAACGCATCTTTTATATGGTAAATTGACATGAAATGGATCCTCATGATTTATTTGTTCTTTTTTTCATTTATTTAGTGTTTTACGTTAAGCCTAGTACCTTTGTATATGTTATATTGTGAAGGATAGTTAAAGGGGCAGAGGAAACCAGTACATATACATTTGGACAAGGTTGTGTTGGTTTTGCTTTTGTTAACAAAAGTAGAGACTATTGAACTTGAATTGTACTTTAACATACAATCAATCAATGTGGTACCTTGCCTGACATTTTCTGTGCAATAGGCAGCCTCGCAGTAGGGAGGTGGGGTCAGCTGGTACACATAAGATGGTAAATTCTCTGTGCTGGAATTCATACACAGTTTCACCTGAATAGACCCAGTCCAAGTGTGACAGTTTCCATATAAACTTAAGTAAACACCAACTGTGATTGGTCCAGGGTTTTCCACTGAAACAAAATCAGTTGCAGGTAAACATGGATGGAAAAAAATGCACATTTAACAAAGCTCCTGTACAAAAAAAGTTATCAAATTTCACACTTCTGTCCGCATTCACTGGTGCCCCCATTTTTCAGACAATGTTTTTGACTTCTTTCTTTAAACATGTATTTATTTTACTAAAATTATATACAAAATGTCAGATGCTAAGAGTAAAACATCCCCCATTAGACAAATATATTGAAAATATATACAAATCAAAGAAATCTGCCAAAGAGTAGCAAATGGAAGAGTACAGGGGCCAGCATGAGAAATTTTTTATCTTGATTTATCGAGTTAGCATCTCAATAAATCTCGATTTATTGACTTCTATTGACTTAGATATCTTGATTTATTGACTTACTAACACGATAAATTGACTTAGGTATCTTGATTTATTAAGATACTAACTTGATAAATCGACGTAGCTATCTTGATTTATTGACTTACAAACCCAATATATTGACTTAGGTTTCTTGATTTATTGACTTAGTATCTCTATAAATTGAGTTAGTTATCTTGATTTATCGACTTACTGACTCGATAAATTGACTTAGATATCTCAATTTATCAAAATAATAACTCATTAAATCGACTTAGCTCTCTTGGTTTCTTGGCTTACTAACTCTATACATCGACTTATTTATTTGATTTATTGACTTAGTATCTCTATAAATACAGGTAGTTATCTTGATTTATTGACTTACTAACTTGATAAATTGACTCAGCTCTAGGGAAAATTACAACAGAGGTGCAGAGCATTAAAAGTGTGAAGGACCACATTAGACCTTGAAAGTAGGATCCAAGGTCAAACATCACCCGACTAAAACATTCACACAATGTGGTTTGATATAAGCTGTTTTCATATCAATAACCTCTAATGCCAATTATAAAAGGGCCATAATCATTATAAGTATGAATTTATTTATTTATTTATTTATTTGGGGTTTTACATCACTTTCAACACTCTACAGGTCATATCACGACGGGTAGTTGGAAGGGCAGAGGAAACCAGTACATACAGTTTGTTAGGGTTCTGTACTGTAAACTGCCGACCAACGGCAAGCAACTACCAGCTTTCCCACTTGAGGCCGTGCCGAGAATCGAACCCTGGTCTCAGAGGTGGGAGGCGAGAGTGTTACCACTCTGCCACCGTGGCCCCCCATTATAAGTATAAAGGACCATACTATGGTTTAAGGAGGGGATCACGGTCAAATGTAAACCCACCAAAAGATTAAGACTGCATGATTACCAATAAGTTTTCACACCCCAAAGAATATACCGGGCATAAGTACACATAAACAGGGAGCTGGACAAACTTGTCCTTTACCAAATCATCTGTTGGCAATTTGGCCAACTTAAAACTTGGTACCTGCAAACTGTTCCTAAAGTTAAAAAAATATGAGTACATTGAATAAGCCTGTATCAGGTTAGCATCCATTAAGTGAAACCTTGTTTCCCTGATTTGCAAATAATGGTGAATGATTCCTTATGATCATGTTTTATTTGTTTCACAAGGCTGACAAAGTGTGCTTGACACACATCAAAGATATTTGGATTCTGTAATGAAGTCCTTTAACATATACTATTAAGACACTTGGTTAGACACTTATTTATATTAGGTTACTTCTTAAGTAATAATTAGCAAGCGTGCATGCAGATTACATTTAAAAAGGCAATTGCCTTGCTGGAGATTAGGTGCTATAAAGCTTTTAGTAGATTACATGTTAGGTCAAAGTCATGGCTTCTGTTCAGTAGCACATAACCTTTGTGATCTTTATTTATCATACTCTCTTTGAGAGAACAGTAATTTTCTGGGTTCCAATTTGACTAGGGTGCTCTGATTTGGTAAACAGCCAAGTGATCTTGAGTGGAGAGATTCAAGGTGAAACATCTATGTAACATTGAAACACATGAGTTGATTTATCGAGTTAGTAAGTTGATAACTCGAGATAACTAAGTCAAATTATCGCGTTAGAAAGTAGATAAATCGAGATAGCTAATATGATTTACTGAGATACTAACACGATAAATAGAGATAGTTAAGGCGATTTATCGAGATAGTTAAGTTGATTTATCAAGATACTAAGTTGATAAATGGAGATACCAAAGTCAGTTTATCAAGTTAGTAAGTCGATAAATCAAGATAGCTAAGTTGATTTATCAGGTTAGTATCTTGATAAATTGAGACACCTAAGTCAATTTATAGAGGTAGTAACTTGTTAAATCGAGATACCTAAGTCAATTTATCGAGATACTTATCAAGTTAGTTATCTCGATTTATCGAGTTTTTAAGTTGATAAATCGATATAGGTAAGTCGATTATCAAGTTAGTATAAATTGAGATACTTAAGTCAATTTATAGTAAGTAAAGGAGCCGCGGTGGCAGAGTGGTAACACTCTCGCCACTCACATCTGAGGCTGGGGTTCAGTTCCCGGCATGGCCTCAAGTGGAAAAGCTGGTAGTTGCTTGCCATTGGTTGGCAGTTTACAGAACAGAACCCTGACAAACTGTATTACTGATTTCCTCTGCCCTTCCAACTGCCCATCGTGATATGACCTGTACAGTGTTGAAAGTGACGTAAAACCCCAAATAAATAAATAAATTATAGCAGGTAAGTCGATAAATCGTAAAGTCTTTTTTTTTCAAGATACTAAGTCTATAAATTGAGATAGATAAGTCGATTTATTGAGTCAGTGGGTCAATAAATCGAGATAGCTAAGTCAATTTATAGAGTTACTAAGTTGATAAATCAAAATAAAAAAAAATTGTCATGTTGGCTCTTCTACTTTTTGGAAAAACCGTACTATGCATAGAATTTTAGGACATGTAGTTAAAAGGTCCTTATATAGCCAGTTCAAAGGTCAAAGTTTGTGTTTTACATGTCAACAACCAGGGTCATATTGGGACAGGTGCTCAACATTGTCATTTATGGGAGTTGACAGCCTGTGATTATATGCCAAAAATGCAAAACCACTAAGCCACTGATGAACTCTATAGCCAGTTCGAATACATTTCTGTCTTTTTTTGTAATTGTTGCTGCACCATTAAATAATACTTGTTTACACTTAATTATTTTATTTTTTTGCAACAGTATGTGCGGACGACTTTTAGTATATAACAGATTTGTTCCTGAAATTTAATGTTTCCTTTTGTACCTAGGAGGTTGGATGATATAACTGAAATGCACATATAACTGAACAAATATTCAAAGCCATTGCTGTATGGTAAAGTTAAGGCTATCCTAAGTATTAAATTTGCTTTAAACTTACACTAAAATTAAGCAAGAGATCAACAAAATTTAAGGTTAATGTAGACTTGAGCCAAAAGTTTAAGATTACTAAAAAGGAGAAGATGTATCTGAAAACTATGGATTTCTGTGGCAAAGATACAGAAACGCTCCACCTGTAGGATGTGTCCCATTCAAGTACATGGTTGCCACGGTACCACAGTAAAAGTCTGGTGGACAGGTCTCCGCCATCCTGTCACCCTGTGAATGCTCAAGACTATACCAGGATCCTGGAAAATTACACAGGAATTTTAAGTCCATTACCTTTATGTCTGAAAGTATATATTGTGAATATATGTTACTCCTACACGTAAAAGACTGAGACAAAATGTCTTCAAAGACCTTTATAGTTATTATTTATCACCTGTAGACATAGGTCACAGAGTAAGATTATTTTAATCATCTTCACATAGACAGCTGAGAAATGGTTCAAATATCTACCAGCTGTATCTTACTTATAGCTATGTACAGCAGACAAAAACTGAGAAAAAACTATTTTAAATGATTATTTTTTTTTTGTAAATATGGATTACGTAGAGAAGTCTATTATATTTTGACAATTAATCCTGTACACAGCCACAACTGAGTAGAAAAGTGTTTATTTTACAATTAAGGTTTAATACCTTTTCTACATAGACATCTGTGAAAATGGAACTGAGATATCTTTTTTTTTTTTTTTATTGATCTTTTTTACCATCTTTAAGTACGACATAAGCAGGCAAAAAAAAAACACAAAACAAAATATACAGTACATGACACAAATCAGATTTGATATTGAGCATGATATGACAAAAATACACAATATACAATAGTACAACAAAAACAGATTTGAAAGTTTACAAAATAATCACTTAATAGTAAATATTACAGTAGAATAGTAAGACATATATGGCATTCAACAAGAAGCAATTGTGTTAAAAAAAGAGGAGAGGGCAGCGGCTATTCAACCAAAGGTTTCCATGTTTCCCATTTTTTTTTTAAATTCACAAAGCTTATCCTTAAGAATTGCCAGGAGCTTTTCTTCTTTATAAAATTCTTTCAGTCTAGTGATAAGTCCATCCAGGTAAAGACTTGTATTGCTTTTTATGCAGTCAAAAATGTATTTTTTTGTTAAAAGAATTAAGGAATTTACAGGAATTGTATTTTGATGGAATAATAGTTGGCCCAACATGATATCAAAATTGCTTAAGTGCAAATTGAAATTTATATTTTCTTTGACATGATTTTGAATTTTTCCCCAAAAAACTTTAACACTTGGGCATTCAGTAAAAATGTGTGTCAATGTTTCAGTAGCATCTTTGCATTTTCGACAAATAGGAGATGGAGTAATTCCTATTTTATTTAAATAAGAATTAGTTCCAAGTATTCTATAAAGTATTCTCAACTGGAACCATACTAGATTATTGTCATTTGGGGTGTAGAAACATACTTTAAATACATCTTGCCACGTTTTGGCATCGATATTAAGGTTTAAATTGAATAAGAGTAAGATTATTTTAATCATCTTCACATAGACAGCTGAGAAATGGTTCAAATATCTACCAGCTGTATCTTACTTATAGCTATGTACAGCAGACAAAAACTGAGAAAAAACTATTTTAAATGATTATTTTTTTTTGTAAATATGGATTACGTAGAGAAGTCTATTATATTTTGACAATTAATCCTGTACACAGCCACAACTGAGTAGAAAAGTGTTTATTTTACAATTAAGGTTTAATACCTTTTCTACATAGACATCTGTGAAAATGGAACTGAGATATCATTACAATTGTAAATTCTGGCTTGGAGACAGGAATGAACAGTTTAAATAGTTTTAATGGTCCTTTGCAATTATAGCTGGATGCTTCCATGCACCGATGAACAGTAGCACTCTGAGAGCGTATACCTCCACCCAAGCATATTATAATAAGTAAATTTGAAAATCTTAATTATTTTTTTTTTGCATCAAGACAGTGATCCAGACCACTTTCAAAATTTCACGGGATCTACATTTGACCAAGACCCATCTTCTGAATTTTTCATGAAGTTCCAACCAGTAGTATTTGTGTAGTCCTGCTAACAAACAAACAGACAAACGGTAATGAAAATAATACCTTTTTGGCAGAGCCTCGTTATGAGGAGAAAATGGCTTTTACTATCATGACAAATTATACTATTTATAGACCTAGACAACTGAGGAAACAGGCTTTTAAATGTGTTTCACTGGTATTACTCCATTTTCAAATTTCAATGAAACTTATAAAATCCCTAAATCCTACCTTGTCGAATACTGTATCTATCGCAAATGTAAGAGCCTGTAATCTGGTCGTTGTTCACTGATCTTCTTACATCACTGATGTCTTCTGGGTTATCACAAGGATCTGAGGCTGTTACCATGGAAACAGCATCTGTATTGATACAAAGTTACAACATGTATCACCACTCCCATCAAAGACAATTGTATCTTTGTATACTGGCTTGACTTCTTAATTTGGCAGACACCTTAAATTGGACCAAAGATGAAATAAAAAATGAATCAAAATTCTTTACAATTAGGTTTTGCTGATCAAAACATCAAGATTTGTAAGGTATACATTGTTTAATTGTGTGAAATCTGATCCATTGATAACAAGTGAGGGAATTTTATGACTGACCCTTAAGAGGCCCTCAGGGGTGAGTGACATTAACATTTTATGTTTAAATTACACATTTATACATCATCAGAGATTTTGTGTCCATGTATTTTAGTATTAAAGAATAACCATTATAATTTACCAAAAAAACTAGAAAGGACTCATAGGGCGCAGACCTCCACCAGGAAAATTAGGATTCCTTTGTATCTAGAATATGATACATATATTTCCCAAAATGTAATCACTTCTTCCTTTGGTCAGAAGATTTTTTCATTTCTTTTGGAGTAATATAAACAAGAAAGCCAAAAACATTGAAAATAAACTGACCTCTGATATCCAGGATTTTTGATATCCAGAATATAATGCGGGTCTTTCCCAAAATTTAATGCCCTTGTGGTCAGGGCCTACCCAGATAAATATTCTTAAAGATCTGTTCATTACTCCTGGAGTTATCCTTATTCCAGATAAAAAAACTGAACTAACAAACAAATTAATGTACCCAAAAACACAATCAGCTAGTGGAAATAATAACAATCACAAATAAGGATTTTGTCTTCAAGTTGTTAGCTGTGTTATTACTAAAGCGGTGCTTCCATATTTCTGACTTTTACAAATCAAAACCAAAATTTTGACAATCGTTAATGTTACGACAAATCTCATCAATTTAGAAATCAAAACCAAAACATTGACAATTGTTAATGCTGGGAAGTAAAATATAGATAGTTGGCAAAAGATGGTACACTGTCAAACATGTTTGATATTTTTTGAAAAGATGATGACTTGCTTCCCAAAACCCAAAATCGAGATCTTATGCCTGACCTATATCTACCCTGTTCACACTACAATCCGGGTTAACAAGGATTGAGGGTTGAAGCAGATTGAAGCAGATTTATCTCAATTCGAGTTGTGTGTCCACACTTCAGAGTTTAATCTGGATTGAGAAGTGTCAAAAATATGAGTACAGTAAAACTTCCAAAATTTACCTTAATGTACACACGAAGATTGCTTAATTGACTTTTTTTTTCAAAAAAAAAATGGTGATGATAAAATTTACAATAGCAAAAAAGATCTCAATATTATCTTATATATAATGCAATTAAATAGCCTGTTAGTCTTTATAATTAACCAAAGCAAAAGGTTATATTATTAAGACTGTGTCAGTTTTTAGCAACAGTCCAATAGCAATCGTTAGATACTTCAGCATATTAAATTATCATACTACAATTACAAATATCCATACATTTTATACCAAATTACAATCACCCAGATATTACACAACAATCACTTTTGGTTGCCTTTTTGTCAATTAGGAAATACTGCTTACAAAGGATTAAAGTATACATATTAAGTTAAGCAATTGCTTCATGGCAATAAGTCAATTGGCTACAGTAACAATACACTCAACCCTTGTCAACCCGGATTGAGAGGGTTCACCCTGCAAAAGGGGTTGAATCAATCTGCTTCATTCTGCTTCAACCCACCTTGTTAGCCTGGATTGTGAGTGTTCAGACTAGTCTCCAATCTGGTTCAATCTGTGTCAACCCGAGTTAATTTCATAGTGTGAACGCCCAGATCGATGACATTAGGTTAAGATGGTGAAATTAGGATCCACTCTGATCTTGCTGTATCACCAGTAAGTCTAACCTTACTGCAGTAAGTCAAACTGTCCCAGTTACATCTAACCATATTGAAATTATATAAACCATGGACCTACTGCTCCAAACTTTGACCAATGTGATTCAATTGCTCCAAACATCAACGAGTGGTCACGTGTATGTCATCGAGAAAATATCATTTTGAACCCACACAGACCAAGAGAGTCAGGGATTTGAACAGGTCATATTTTATCATCCAATCATGTTGAAATCATAAAGGTTGATGCCAAATTTTCTGTGGCATCCAAGTTTGGTCTGGATTTGTTAGAATAGATTCCAAGATAAACCAATGAGTTCCCACTTTAAATCAGAATGTGGAGGGCCTTTAGATTTCCACACCTTTTTTTTGCAATTTTCAACATCCGTTTTGACAATCGTTGAATATGGAAGCACCCGTAAAACAATAATGTATCTACAATAGCTCCGATGCAGTCCAGCGGGTAGTATTTGTTAAGGTGTGGTCTATTTCTACCTGTTCCAACAGACTAAATCTTGTTTGCAGTTGTAAACCTCCACCAAGGAGGCTGGGCAATTGGTGGGATTGTCTGTTTCTCCATTAGTTTACACAAAATAACTCGAAATGTTTGTTTGTTTTGATTAAATGTTTAGGAAATATTGACAATGACTCAAGGAACAGCTGGTTAGATTTTAGAATTGATCTGAATTCCGAATGGGATTTAAAAAATCACATGAAAGGTATGAAATTATCTATACACACCCCGCGATTTAGGCCTCAGTATTCATTTTATGGCGAGAAATCGAGGAGCACAAATACTTGGGGGATCAAATTGGACAAAGTTTTATGGGACTTAATACTCTGCAATAGTTTATATATCACATATTGGCATTTCTATCAATGCCTTTTGAGTAGATTTTTATAGGGTGTTAAAACTGAACGTAATCTTAAAATGCCACCAAAGAAGAAGCAAAAGAGAATTCCTGCTCCAACAGACAGACCAAGTCAAGAGGCGGCTACTATCATTGCTACATAGGAGGCTACAGATGAGGCTTTACATGAGGCTATACAAGAGGGTAAAAGGACGATTGCTGTGTTTAAAGAAAAAGAGATGAAACTCATTTATTAAGGATAATCAACTGCTGTATAACAAGAGACTCGTGAACTATAAAGATCCAAATGAAAGGGAGTTCCTCGTGGGATAAATTCTGTGTTGGTAAGAACATGGACACGTCCACCTGCAAGAGGTGGTTTCAGAGACAGAAGATAATGTATGGCAAGATCATGCATATGAAATCTGGTCAGGGTGCACCTCATCTGACTGACAGCAAGAAGTGGCTCAAACAGAACTTTGGCTTCCTGAACACTCACATTATGTGTCATTATTCCCTCAAAGAGTGCGTTCAAGTAAGCCAAAGAAGCCACAATCTCCAGGCCCCCTGATGCTGGCCCATCAGATGAGTAAGAGCATCCCCCAGTCACAGAGACTGGTTCAATGGAGTTGATTTCAGTTGGCATCGGACGTGGATTGACAGAGGAACTACTACGGCCATCAAGGGTCTCCCCCCACTCCATCACAAATCCCACAAAAAAGCCATGTTCTAACACCATGAGACCCAGGAAAGGCACAAGAAATCAAAAGTATTTGAACACAGGCTTAAACGGATGATCTACAAGAAGTCCCGGAATGACCCCACCGCTGTGCATTGTAAGTGGTTACATTCAGAACTAAATAATCTCAAAACAGAGTCTATTGAAGATTTTAAAGTAGAGACTAATGTTATCCCCAAATGCAAGGACAGACAGCAACAAGAACATTCAGGTTTAGGTGAAACTTTCTTGCGGCCCTTTTTAGAGTCGCCAAATCTCCCCAAAACAATTAATAAGCCATTTTGTTAAAACGAAATCCAAGTAAAGAAATTCCCCAAAAGCCACAAACAAATTCAATAAATCCTAACACACATTACACCTCATTCAAGTCAAAATCATACAAATAAAATAATTTTTTAAAAAAATTTAAAATTCAGGGGTTGTAACTCTTCCCCATTTTTCTCAGGCAAACTGCTAGGCCACAGGGCAGAACCACCTTATGTCCCCACTGCACCCCAACCCCCATTGCACAATCCCCCCCCCCCCCCCCCCCCCCAAAAAAAAAATGAAAAAAAGAAACAGTCCAGAGTTCACCGCCACCTCTCTGTCATCAAAAATCTAAACAAGTTTCAAGTTCAATGGAGGTGGGTTCAAACCTTGCCACTCATCTCTCATCCAAAGTTCAAACTAGTTTAAGTTCAATGGGGCAAAGTTTGAACCTAGCAAATCAAATGTCCAAATGTCCAAAATGGTTTAAAGTTCAATGGGCAGGGTCCAAACCAGGATGTCTCTCTGTCATCCCAAGTCCAAACAAGCTCAAAATTCAATGGTGGTGGACTCAAAGTTTATTCAATCAAATCAATTTTATGTGAAACCACACATAAATTTATTCTTACTGTAAACTGACATCTTTATACAAAATATATATCTAGTAAACATTGGTGAAAACAAATGTTATAACTATATCAGAGGTAAGGTATGGCAAATTTTATCACATGCAAAAACAGTTCAAGGAAAACAATTAACATCTGAGTTAAAACAAGAAAAACAGATTGAAAACTACTGTGCGTTTAAATAACACAAAGACACTTAAAACATGACATGTATTGAAAAAAAATGTCACAAAAATACTGAGATTGTTGAAGATTAACTTGTAATTTCAATTTCATCAGACGCCAAAAAAGTACAAGGAACTATTTTTTAAAAAGCATAAGGACCTGAGTTATACATGAGCACATTTGAGAATACTATGCAATAAAATATTACAAAAATACCGACAAATGCCATGGACTTTACAGAAAAGTTACAAATATACTGAGACAGTTTATGTTTAACCTGTCCTTTCTCTTGTGTCCTCATATTATATCCTGTCCATCTGCCAAGGCACAGCTCCTTCACTTCTCCAGTAATCTGCCAGAACACTTCCCTGTGTCTTGGCAGCTTCAGTAGTGTTTCTTCTCCGCTTCGGCAGCTGGTTCACCTGCAACACATCGTCCAGGTTAAATCTCATCTTATCCGGTTGGAATTGTCCTCTTCCCAGTCTCTGTTTCAGTAGATTGTGGAGCACCACACAGACTGTGAGGTGTTCTTGCTGCATGGTGGATTACAGGACCCGAAATCTGCTAGCCAAGATCCCAAAAGGCATTCTCCACAACCCTTCTCCCAAGGCTGATTCCGGTAATTGAAGATCCGCTTGTTTATGTCCAAAGTCCTGTGGGAGAAACGTTTCATCAGTCAGGTTCTGAGGGGGAACATGTCATTACCAATGATGAAATACTTCACTTGGGGCCCGTTGATCACAAGTGACTCTGCCGGAGGGGAGCCAATGGTGTCATCCTCTGTCTCCCACCTTGGATCACACTATACAGGAAAATCTAGCTGCCAGAATTGGATCCAGCAGCAGTATTATCAAACCAGATAAAACTTATAGTCCACGTCCACCAGAACTAGCAGAACACGGGAGTGGAATCACTTGTAGAATCCTTGGTGTTTCAATGTAAGAGCTAACTTCAGGCCTGGGCTAAGTGGTTCCCTGTGAAATGGTTTTTTTTTTACTCTCATATATTTATTCATTCTTTTTTACAGTTGGAAGAAAAAATAACAAAAAGTTTTGGGAGGACGATGGTAGCAAACCCTCCATTGAGACTATTTAGTATTTACAGTAGTTGCCATACACATTAGGAATAAAAAGACAATAAAAGAAATTGCTTTGTTATTTAGAAGTTCTTTTGCCCTTGTTCATGGCTTTAAACGGAAAAAAACAATTGGTATTACATCACTCACAGGTAAAATAATACCTTTTACCAGTTTTACTATCTAAATAACTTTGTTAAGACTGACCATTTTCCAGAAAACTTTTCAATATACATTTCTGTTCCGGCTAACATTAAATGTTCATGGTAAATAATACTTTTCATACTCAAGGAACTTAAGGATCTGTTTAATCTTACACATTTAAAGTCGCCATATTTTCCAGTAATAGTTATAATATTTATTAAAATATCTAACAACCTCCCAAGCTCCAAAGATTATGTGTGATGGGATGCAAGAAAAAAATTGTAGAGTAAGAAATCTAAAATTCGCCAGGAATCTAAAATTCGCCACCTCTAAAACCTTAGTTAATTTTATGAAGAAAATGATGTTTTTGTCTAAAAATTGGTATTTTTCCGTTCAAAAAGTCTTAATTTACTATACAGTCAACAAATCTCACCACAATTCATTTATTTTATTAGTATTTTCACATGTGGCGAATTTCAGATATGTGGCGAATTTTAGATTTCTTACTCTATTTATTTTTGGGGAGATCCAAGATATTTATATGTTCCCAATATTCAGTATTTTTAGGCCAGAAGAAAAACAAGTGTACAATTTTTTCCTCAGCGCCATAGCATGAGCGACATTTTGATGTTTCTGATTACTTCAACTTGTAAAGCTGTATATTTGTCCCAGTTAACCTACATATTATCTCATACTGGAACCAAATCAGAAAATTGTCCTTTATACTGTTGAAACATAATCTATAAATGATTTTCAAGGTTAATGCATCAAAGGTCAAACTTAAATCAGCTTCCTATTTTTTGTTTTCAAGATCCCCCTTTAATATGTTTTCACAGAATGATATTAAGAGAATCCATTGTTCCTTTACTTTACTTATGCCAAAGTTGGACTTCAGTAGGAAATATTAGACTGTAGCAAGAGTTAGGGTTTAGACTCGTTGATCGATTATGTTTTTCAAACACAAAAATAATCTATGGTAAGTAAAAAAAAAATCTATCCAGATTATATATACACAAGCAATGTTTTCTCTAGCCATTATCATGCCATTACTTATGAAGTCTATTGGATATAAAACACTGTTTCAATATAATTCAGTTATATACAGACTTGTGTATGTTATTTCTGGGTTATACCACAAGTATGCATACATTTTTCATGTATATTACACGTCTGGTGTATGTTTAACAATATGCAATCCCTGGCAGAAAAAAAAACATTTTTCCAAAATAAATTCTCCATTTGTTTTGCTCTTTGTAACGCCCAATCAGAACCAAATAAAACTACTTCATTCATGTTACCAACAATATCTGAGCTGTTACTTTTATGCTCAGATTATGAATCCAAGAAGCGTTTAGATAATTGATAAAGCTATTAATTCCAATCATATTCAGCCCACCCTCTAAATTGCAAAACTGTTTTCGACTAATTTTATCAGGTTTTTGATCCCATATAACTTTAAAGCAGATAGCATTCAATTGTTGAGTACAAATAGGGTAAGAATTTGACAGAGAAATAAAAAAATCATTTAATTTAGGAATAATTTGAGTTTTTAAAACTGTAATTTTATCAACATGTGTGAAATATCTTATTTCCAATTTCTTCATTTCAGTTTTTATTTTTGTTTCAGCTTTAGAACAGTTACTTGGCATTTTACAAAGGTCAACTGAATAGATAATTCCTAACAAATCAAATTATGTTCTGCCCCATTCTAAATCATTCAATTTTATCTACAGAATATCTGGGTTTTTTCTATCCAAGTTAGCTTTGTATTGTCCTCCTTAATTTTCAGTCCCGAATATGATCCATTAAATTTCTAAGGTGCTGGGTGCTGCTAAGAGAGATACAGAAGCACTGTTCAACATAATGGTGGTGTCATCAGTGAATTGATGGATTTTTTTTAACTCTATCACGTATTTTTATTCCTGTTATTTATTCCTGTTACTATTTATCATGGGCAGTGGATTTCAGCACAAATTATAAAAGGTATCTGAGAACTGAATACATAAGTTTCCAGGAAACTGAGTCAAAGGCTTTTGCAAAGTCAACCAGCATAAGAAAGTACAGTGAGTTTTTTTCTGTGTAAGATACAATAAATCATATATAAATCTTGTACTGGTCCCAATATAATGATCAAATACAAATCCAGACTGATTTTATGACATTATTTTATCTAATGCTTTCTTTAATCTATTTGTAATTGTAATTGTACAAGAGCCTTTCTTATAAATCACTGTTAAAAGCGATATTGGCCTCCAGTTATTTAACAAATGCATTGGTTTATTTTCTTTTGGCAAACAGTCAATAACACATTGCCTAAAGTTATAGACATTTCCCCCTTCATATACCTCATTTAGGGACCTTAGTATAAAATATTTTTAATTATGCCGGGAAACATTTTATAATTTAGAAGGGAATCTATCAATACCAGGACATTTTCTACTTTTCATTTTTTAAGAACCACTGATTTCATTTATTGTTAAAGGTATTTTGGAATAACGTTTTACAAAAATCTTTAACTTCCAGGAGTATTTTTGTTTTGGTTCAATGCAGATATTCCCATTTGGCTTTACAATGCATTTTACAGTTTGTTTTTTCTAAATTATTGTGCTGCTCCAATGAAGAAAAAAATTTGGAGGGGCTTTTATAAGCATTTCAACTTTCTTTAAGTTTTCTATACCAGACACAGTTTGCAATTCCTTTTCATTTTTTATTTCTTTCCACAAGAGTTCCATACTTAACTGTCTCACCTCTAATTTTGAGTAATTGTAATTCTAGGAACTGTCTGTCAGATACTCTAAGTTATAACTTATAACTTTAACTTATAAGTTAAACTTTCAGAGTCCCTTTCCTCTGGTAAATTTGTATAATTCAATATTAATCTAAATGATGGAAGGTTAGTACGATAGTCAGGCTTTATGTTACACTTTCCAATGAAGTCAACAAAATCATTTGAGAGACCATGGGAGCAGAGGGGTAACACTCTCGCCTCTCACCTCTGAGATAGCAGTTCAAATCCTGGCCCGACCTCAAGTGGGAAAGCTGGTAGTTGCTTGCCATTGGTCAGCAGTTTACAGTACAGAACCTTGACCAACTGTATGTACTGGTTTCCTCTGCCTATAAATCTAACCGGCGTTATATGACCTATACAATGTGTTGAAAGCGATGTTAAACCCAAATAAACAATTGATATAATGATATGATCTAGCCAAGCTTGTCAAAATGTCTTTTTTCCATCACATGTATATCTTTTTGTCTACTGGTGGAAATATCTGTGAATATCTGTTAAGTTAAAACTCTGAACAGTAATTAAAAGCGTTGCACAGGATTTAGGATTGTTTAAAAAATTATAGTTATTTGTGCCCATTGACAGGTCTTATGCTAAATTTAAATCTCCACAGATAATTAGGCAATCTTCCTCACAGGTATGTATTATGTCATGAAGGGTTGCATAGAAATTGGGACAGTCTACATTTGGTCCATAGATATCCCGTTTCAAAGTAAATTCACCCAATGCCAAGTTGACACCAATAGGATTCCCCAAATCATCAGTGAATAATCACCTTGTATTAAAACTTACCCTTTATTAGAATTGCAACTCCCCTTTAATTTATTTTTTCTCCTTTTATATAGAAGTCTCCATTTTATACTTGTTTGATTGCTCAGATATCTGAATCTATCCAATATACATCTTACAAAACAGATTAGGATGCCTGTATAATTAAACCACCATCTCTTTGCTCTGTAATTCATGACAATTCACTGACAACACCTTGATACCACTATCCACAATCAAATGCCTCTGTGGTCTCCACAAGCGGTAAAAACGGTCTCCAAGAAAGGTTGTATGACTCTGGAGGTATGCTGTTAATCAGTGGTCAGTTTCAGTAAGGATTTCAGGCAACTTCCATATGAAATGTTTGAATCCAGACCTATCTTCTTGGGATAGCTGAGCAATGAGATTATGGTACTGACCCATGTCCTTGAGTTTCCTCAGCCACGGCCTAACTCAAGCGACTGCTCCCCCTTCACAGGGGTCGTATAGCTGTTGTATACTTTTTTGGCAGATTGGGATGCTATCACAAACCTTATTGGGAACCTATCACATTGATTGTAAAACCCTGAAATCAAAATGTCATCACAAACCTTTCAGGCTACCATCCACTGAGTATCCAATTGCAAAAAATGTACAACCAAGAGCAAGGTTTATGACATATCACAGAAATGGAAAAGCCCTATTACAAGCAACGAGAATTTATTTGTCCAATAAACTCATTGGAAAGCAGTATTATGTTTAATCACCAATCCAACAGACACTCAATAAATATATATTGACTTTTAGAATTAATTCTAAAAAAAAATATTTATTGGAAATTGTGATGTGCTCTTTCTTATTCATTCCATCACCATACTATATCACAATGAATAAATTATAAAATTCATTACCCATTTTTAAGACTAACTCAACCAATCAAAGTATACCGTTTTAAAAGCAAAAATTTACACTCACATAATAAACAAGATGCATATCTCGACAAAGCCATGGCTTTGTACAATTTAATTTCTATTTTTGGTTGAACTCCATAGGTTTTAATAAATAAAACCAAGATAGTTTTACTTATCTCGATACAGTTTTACTTACTACACACAATACGCATATAAACTAACAAGGAAGTCCCTGTGCAAATATTTATCTGTGTATACACATTCCTTTTGAATCGAGAGTTTTATTTCTACACGCAACATTAGGAACCTTAGCACACCATATAGGCAAACAGTGTAAAAACCAGCTGTTATGACACAGGAAGGCTTTAATGAAAGACTTTCAAACAAAAAGGGTACTATTTTATTTGTGTGCTGAAATAGATTATCTTATGTTCAAACTTAACCATATTTGTGATATTGTATAATGAAAAACCCTTGTAGTTTTGTTTTGAATCCAAAATGTTACACATAAAAAGTACAGAGGTCCTACATGGTCTAGTGGCTAGTAAGTTTAGGATCTAATCACAGGCTGTCACCTCTGTGTGGGTTCCACTCCCACAAGTGACAATGGGGGTGTAAAACATAAAGTTATACACGTTTCATTGCAGCAGATACTTTAAAGTTCCTTCTTGTTTTTGTATAAAGCGATTTCATTGGTTGACCTTTGACCTTGGGTCAAATATTCCCGCCTAGAAGCACATTGTTGGTCACTCTTGAGAGGGAAGTCAGTGGGAGAGGACGCCATTGTAACAAGTTGTAAAATTTCAATTTTAGCCTCTATGTTAAAAGTTTTATTCTTTTAGTGTTTTATGGCGTCCTTGCCTTGGTCTGTAACATGTATCAGTATTAATGTTGTGTTGCCCTACCTGCAGTGAGTTGACGGTATTTATTTTTAATACTCTGTAACTAGCGTCGAGGTGATATTATGTAAATTGTTTCTCTCGACTTGAAGTGTTAATTATTGCACAGGTTCACTAGTAAATTGATAGTACTAGGATTTGCTTCGTGTAAATACTGTGTTAAAGGTTATGTAATTTGTTGTTTGTTAGATTCAGGTCTTGGTGAATATTGATTCATAGTGAACTCTGTTTTATTAAAAATGCCAAAAGTTTTTCAATGTTCCGCGTGTGGGGGGCAACACAAAAGGCCTGTGGGGCCTAAATGTCAACATCAAAACAATGATATTGCAGAAAGTACTTCGTCTGGCGTTCAAAGTACTCAGAGTACTTCTGAAAACACAAATGCAGAGATTTTAAATGCTCTTAATGCTGTCAGTTACAGGTTATCGGCCATCGAGCAGAGGATTGACAGGACTGAGGAGCAACTTCATAATCGTCCAGTACCTGGGGCCAACACTGTTGGCGACGTGAGTACTTCTTCTCAAGAGGTTGATGAGTCTGACGCTGGGGATGACGCTGTTATACCTAGCACACAATTCTTGAAAAAATCCACCCATATACAAGCGGCAGTGGATGAGAGGTTGCAGGAATTGGCGCGAATTAATGAACAAGGTAGGTTTAAGTCCCAACGTGGTGGTAATGACCCAATTCATGTAAAGCATCAAGTACCCTGGCCACAAAATCATGTACTTTCCGGAACTTCAAAATCTAGAACCTCATATGACAGTCTAAGTACTTTTCAATGGATGGCAGGTTTTTGTGCCATCATAAAAGATGAGAAGGATTTGAAAGTCAAAAATGCCATGCTTGAGTACCTCACAGAATTAATGGAGGATGCCCAAGATTTCGGTTGGTCTTCGGCCAAAGGTGCCCATGCTCTCATCCTTTGTAGGATGGAGGAGGGCAAAGTTAACTGGCTAATGACAGAAAAGTTGGATCGTCTTAGACGAGCTCATGCTCAAAAAATTGTAAATGGTCAATCTGGTAGCAGTCAAAGCAAGGTTAAATCTGATTCTCAAGGTGTACCTTGTAAATTCTTTCAAAATGGTAAATGTGCTCACAAAAGTGATCACACAACAAATGGCCAACTGTATCGCCATATTTGTTCATTCTGTCATAGTTTAGGTAAAAAGTTTGCCCATCAGTTGAAAGATTGTCGTACTAAACGTCAGGAAGCAAAAAACGAATGAGGCACTGCAGAGATGCAATGCCAAGTCAAAAAACGACTTGCACTACCTGGAGTCACACAGGTACGGTGCAATCACTTTCTGTAAAGAAATATCCCACAAAGGTTGTAAATACTTCTAAAAAATTTGCTGGTGTAAGCTCAAACTGGAAACTAGACTATTATAGATTTAAAAATATGTCTTTTGCACAAGTTCTAAAAAGGGCCATCAGTAACAAAGAAACAAGAAAAGCTACTACACAAAGTAAAGGCGTTTGTTCTGTAGTTACAAAAGAGAAACATGACCCACCAGGCAATATTGTTAAAAATTGCAGTTCCCTGGCTGGTGTTTCCAAAAGTACTTACAACCAAAAAACTGTTAAAACAACCAGCAATAAGGTAAGTGTTGTGAACAGTGTCCCATGTCGAAATAGATTTGATATTCTAAATGTCGACAGCGTCGTTGAGTCTTCTGCTGATACCGAAAATGCTTTTGTAAACAGTACTCAGGTCAATTTGCAAACAGGTAGTGAGGCAAAAAATAAAAGTCACATCAAAGCCCCCATGAAGGAAGTTGGCAAAAAAGTACCAAAAGTAATAACTGATCACCAGGACACAGACGCTTCTACCAAATATGACATACCAATTACTACCAAAAGTAAAATCCAGAATTACAAGTCTGTCCTTCCCCACTGTGCCACCCTTAGATTATGGGACGTCCAAAATAAGCATAAGTTTGGTTTCATACCCTTGGGGGATCTTTGCCTTCCCAAACAACTATGTCCTAGGGAAGGGGGACGGGACAGCATAGCTTTACACAATTGCTTGAAGAATTCAGATACCCACAATTTTATGGGTGAACAGCTTTCAATCACCTCTCAATTAAACCCTGACGCCTGGGACAGCTATCTAAGAGATTATTGGGACAAACAGCTACCACTCTTGGTTAGATTTGGCTTTCCCCTAGATTACAATAGGGGTAGGGCGTTGAAGAGTCAAGAAGAAAATCATTCCTCAGCTAAGGACTTTCCTGAGGACATTAAAGCATATTTACATGAGGAGATCAGTCATGGGGCCATTATGGGCCCCTTTCACAGTTGTCCCCTTGATAATTTACACATCTCCCCCATGATGACCAGGGAAAAGCCAAATGCCCCCCACCGTAGGGTTATCATTGATCTGAGTTTCCCTCAGGGTCTTTCTGTAAATGCAGTGGTTGAGAAGGACATTTACCTTGATACACCATTCACCCTTAAGCTACCTACAATTGATAACATAACTGGCCAAGTTAAAGCCCTGGGGAGGGGATGTAAGCTTTACAAAGTAGATATAAGTCGTGCCTTTCGACATATAAAGCTTGACCCGTCAGATTATGACTTATTGGGTCTGCGTCACGACGCCTATTACGTCGATACGTGCCTTCCCTTCGGATATAGGAACGGAAGTGCGCTGTTTCAACGCATAAGCGACGCTGTGTGTCATATCATGCGTCAACGTCAGTTTGACGTTATAAATTACATTGATGATATCCTTGGAATTGACGTTCCCAGCAAGATTGACGCGTCTTTTGACGCCTTGCGTCACGTTCTCGCGGATCTAGGGTTCCAAATTTCACAGAAAAAATTGCAAGCCCCTACAACTCGCCTAAATTGTTTAGGCATTGTAGTCAATACAGTAAACTTCACAGTCTCAGTTCCTCCAGATAAACTGCAAGAAATCTCTAATAAATGCCTTCACTGGCGTTACAAAAAACACTGCAACAAAAAACAGCTCCAGTCCCTGCTAGGTAGCTTGTTATATATTAGTAAATGTGTAAGAACATCCAGATTCTTCTTGAATAGACTATTGGAAGTCCTAAGGTCAATGGAGGACAAAAAGCAAGTACCTATTACCCTTGAAGCTCAGAGAGACATCAACTGGTTCATTAAATTCCTGCCTCAATACAATGGGGTCACCTTTTTTGACCAAAAAGCAGTGCATTATTCCATTGAACTAGATGCCAGCCTACAGGGCCTTGGGGCCAGATGGGGCAATCAGGTCTATGCCATGTCCCTACCCTTAGGTTACCTTGACCTACAAATTGTCCATCTAGAGATGCTGAACATATTAGCTGCTATTAGGGTTTGGCAAGATCACTGGAGAGATAAAAAAGTAGGCATAGCCTGTGATAACTGGGCGGTGGTCCAGGTCCTTAACATAGGTAGGACTCGAGACCTAACACTTGCTGCCATTGCCAGGAACATACAATATCAAGCTGCAGTTAGTAATATACACCTCCAAGTCACACATATCCCAGGTAAGAAAAATGTAATTGCAGACCTTCTGTCCAGATGGGAAAACACACTTAATCCTCATAGTCTGCTCAAATTCTATTTGCCTAACTTTGCTTGGCAAAAAATTACACAACAAAATATTGACATTGACTGGTCCATATAAAAATGTATTATATATACATTCTTAGGCCTCCACCCTTCAATGGCAACCTTACTAAGACAAGGCCTACAGAAAACCCACTCAGCCTTCAGACCTGCTACTATAAGAAGTTATGACAGCATGTTCAGGTTGTTTCTGGCGTTTACAATCTTTATGAAAGTCAACATATTCGCCATTACTGCTCTGTCACTTATAGCCTATTTGCAATTTTTAGAAGCTAATCATGTCACTGCAGCCTCAATGTCTAACCATCTTTCTGCAATTAAGGCCAAGCTGGCCTTATTTGGTCTTCCTATTCACCCATTTGCTGATCCTAGGATTAAGTACTTTCAAAAAGCAATGACATTGCATCGTCCTCTCAAGGTCACCCTAAAGAAAATAATTGATATCCGCACACTACAACTTATACTTACAGCCTGTGACTTCACCTACATGGGACAAGTATTTAAAGCTGTGTATACAATTGCTTATTTCTCATTTTTAAGATTATCCAACTTGGTCCCTCATTCTATCACAACATTTTCCCCACTGTATCACCTGGCCAGAGCCGACATTATCTTCGCACCCCCTGGTCTACAAATAATTGTTAAATGGACAAAAACTCTCCAATCTAGAGATGCCATTAAAATTCTAAAGATTCCATCCCTGGGTTCTAACCCAATTTGTCCAGTTAATGCTGCGAAGAATTTATTGCAAATAACACCAGGCTCTCGAAATGACCCCCTTTTTCAGTATAAAACTCCTAAGGGTTGGGTACCCCTGACAGATAATCAAGTCAGACTTCACCTGAAACTAATACTCAAGAAGCTAGGCTTACAGGATTCGAACCTAACATTCCATGCCTTTCGGCGTTCAGGTGCCACCCATGCATTTAATTCAAATGTCCAAATTCAGGAAATTCAAAGTCATGGCACCTGGACGTCGGACTGCGTATGGAAATACATCACTCTGGATCATGATGCCTCTGCCCAGGTAGCCTTAGCCTTTCAAAAACAGCTACACATCCCTACCTCCTAGTTGGGGTTTGGGGACTTCATGGACAAGAACTTTACAGTATTTGTCCCCTGTAGTGCTTTAAATCCCTTAGGTGTAATTAACATTACATTTATAGCCTAACCTTTTTACTTCAATCATAATATTCCACTTTAAGGCCACCTTACCATCTTATTCTTTTATTCTAATTTTTAGGTGACCTTATGCCCACCTTTCACTCACAAGTTATTCTAACTCAACCTTAGGGTCACCATAACTTCACCCATATTCATTTCGGACCTGTGTGTTCTGGTCCTCAACTTAATTTAGGGTAAGATGGCCTTAAACTGTAATTTCATATGTGCATAAAATTAGCATAATATTTGTATTAATTATTCATATTTATGAGTTTTCATTGATAATATGGATTGTACATAAACATTAGCATTTTATAGTGTAAATAAAATATTATATATCCCCACTTGCCTTGTTTTCATTATTTTGTATTTGAGGCAATGTGGGGGTGTAAAACATAAAGTTATACACGTTTCATTGCAGCAGATACTTTAAAGTTCCTTCTTGTTTTTGTATAAAGCGATTTCATTGGTTGACCTTTGACCTTGGGTCAAATATTCCCGCCTAGAAGCACATTGTTGGTCACTCTTGAGAGGGAAGTCAGTGGGAGAGGACGCCATTGTAACAAGTTGTAAAATTCCCCTAACCCTCCCTCGTACCAATGTCATGTACTAATTATGTTTGTATTTTCAGGTTGGTCCTGATGTAGCCCTGGAGGGCTGTCCCCTTCAAACTAGTGCCCGGCTCCTGGCGGTGCTCAGCTTGCTGGGTCCTGCTATCAGTCTGTAGCCAGTGTAGCGGGCTCCTGGGGCAGCCCTCATTATCTGGGTATACACATCCGGTTTCCAACCCTAATTCAACAACAGCCTCTGACACAGCTACAAATCATCACCAGCTGTTCGTCTCAGCATCCTCAGCGTCTCTCATCCCCACCCCTAAGCTTTGGGGTGGGTCTCACTCTGTGCTCTTAGCAGCACTCTCTCACGCCTTCAGCTGCTCCTCACTCCTGTCTCCTCTGCTCCATCGGAGGTCTCGCGACCACAGTCCTGGCGGACACAGTGTGTGTGTGTAATACCTGTTTCAGTATTTTAGAAACTTTAGTAGGACATTGCCTTGGCAATACAAAATTTATAAAATTTGCATTTCTCCAACTTGCATTATGTGTTGTGAGGTCTAAAGTCACAAAGTATAAAATCTGTATATTGTTTAGTGGGTTAGAAAAAGTTTATATAAAAGGGTTGTGTGTATATGACCTGATCTCCCTCTCCTAGAGTCGCTTGGTCGTCTGCTGGTTCTGTGATTAGGTTTAACTTGCTAATTTGTAAATTGTTTGATGACTTAAAGTCGTGATAAGTGTGTACAGTTAAACTTCATTCAGTTAAACTTGGTTCTTAGCCATTGCAGCATGTCAAGTTAATTAACATATGTTTTGTGAGTTACTTTATGTCATGATTCTATGTTATGGGTAACAAAATGTTAATTTCATTTTAATTGTATATATATGTACTGTATTCAGTGTGTAAACTTTGCATATTTTATTATCTTAGTATTTTATATAAAACTTTATGAACAGGGTGTGCACATTGTATCATCATTGCTAATTCTATCTAGTCACCTGTATGCACAGATGACAATTGTATCGATTCTCATAAGTTACATTGTGTGGGTTCTTATATGGGCTATTGCATAATAGGTAACAGTTTTAATATTTATAACCTGGTTAGCCCAGTGGTCACTTCTTGTACTTCATTTAATTTAGAAATTATCAATTGTGAACATGTTGTCAGATATTAGCAGCTTTGTACATGTAGATTATTCACCCGTATCTTCACATCTTAACTGCATTTTATTCTTATAACATCCATGTGATGTGCATTTGTAGTCACCTTTGCCTTCATAGTTTATAATTTAACCAAATTCAAAAGCTTTAAATAGACTGTACCATGATCAATTTGGCATGGAAATTATTTGACACTTACTTGTCGGTCTGTAGTATTCATAAATCATTGTAATATTCATGGAATGTTTTACTGTTGGGTTTACATAGTTCAAACCAACACTAGGGTTATAATTTCAGTGACCCATTATACATGGGCACATATTAGTTTTAAAATATTTTAAAAAGTTTTAAATATACAGTGCCATTCTTTGTTCTTGTGATTGTACTTATTTTACATGCACTTGTGTGTCATTACTATTGATAAATCATTGTGACATTCATGGAATGTATTCATCGTTGGCATAGACCCGGTTAAATTAACACTTGGGTATAATCTTAGTGACCCATCATACGTGGGCACATATTAGTTTTTTAAATATGCACCCAGGCAGGGTTCATGGGTAATAATGTATCAAACTTTGTAGCTACATGCCATTGTTAGTACATCTTGCAAATCAATAGAGCTTATGGCATCCCTAATAACTGTAAATAATTTTATATTACTGTACTGTTATGTTATAACAGAGCAATAATGGTTGTGTTAACTTCATTCATTAAATGCTTGCATAGCCACCACTATTGGCCCTTGTATTATCTATTGCTATAACACTGAAGTGAACTACAGTTCTCCTTTTACTTCTATTTTATGGTAAACTTTTTAGTAATACACGGTTGGGGACTTCATGGACAAGAACTTTACAGTATTTGTCCCCTGTAGTGCTTTAAATCCCTTAGGTGTAATTAACATTACATTTATAGCCTAACCTTTTTACTTCAATCATAATATTCCACTTTAAGGCCACCTTACCATCTTATTCTTTTATTCTAATTTTTAGGTGACCTTATGCCCACCTTTCACTCACAAGTTATTCTAACTCAACCTTAGGGTCACCATAACTTCACCCATATTCATTTCGGACCTGTGTGTTCTGGTCCTCAACTTAATTTAGGGTAAGATGGCCTTAAACTGTAATTTCATATGTGCATAAAATTAGCATAATATTTGTATTAATTATTCATATTTATGAGTTTTCATTGATAATATGGATTGTACATAAACATTAGCATTTTATAGTGTAAATAAAATATTATATATCCCCACTTGCCTTGTTTTCATTATTTTGTATTTGAGGCAATGTATTGAGGACCTGTCCCAATGTGACACTACCTGTCCAGCAGGACGTAAAATCACAAATATTTACCTCTGTGTGGATTTGACCCTCAGAAGTGGCAATGCTGAGGACCTGTCCCAATATGACCATGGCTGTTGAACAGCACATAAAACCCAAACTTTGATTTGGGCATAAAAAGTACAAGTGAAGACTTTGGGTTTTAATTGTACGAGGGCAATATTGGGACTTGTAGAAAGCATTGCCTCTTGCTGGAGTTGAACCCACAGAGGTGACATCCTGTGAGTAGATGTCAAATGTTTTGAATGGATGGCTAGCCTCAAAGCCACAGAGAATCTCTCTGTGTGTATTTGTGTGACCGGAGAGTGGAGAGCATTTGTTTTCATAAATCTACTGAAGGTATTAACTTCGAAAAAAAATGTTCGAGTATGGGTGAAAAACAAGACAGGACTAAGTTTAGATCTTGGTCTCGTAGAATATATTCTAGGATATCTAAATACTGATACTAACTCTCTTCCAGTCAATATCTTAATTGTAACAGCCAAATATTATATTTATTCCAACTCAAGACTGTCAAAGACCTTAGATATATTAGAATCACTAGGAAAAAAAATTAAAAGTATATATGATGAACAAAAACTTGTGGCAACACTGGAATTTAAACAAGAAACATTTAACAAAAATTGACGATTAATAAAACTTTTGATTGATAAAATGAGGCAAGATGTAAACTAAAGGAAAGAATTATTACTATGTATTTTGTTATACTTCTTGTAATATATACTGTACATAAAAACCATGATGTAACAGTTCAAGTTATAACTTTTACGCTGGTAATACTGGGTCAACTCCTCTGCCAGGGTGTATGCACCCCCAGTACAAATGTAAATAATAAAACAACAAAAAAACTTCGAAACCCTTATGCTGCATTCATAGGTACCTCCTGGGTGTGTTCTTTAATTATTCACGACCTGTATGTTTACATGTGCACAAAAATAAAGGCAATCAAAATAATTCGCTATCCACCATGTCAAATGCATATATTTCATTTGCTACATGTTTTCTGAGGTTATTTACAAATTGCAGTTTATTAAAATGCTTCATTTCACAGTTTTTAAGCCAAACACACATAGTCCATATCTTTGATGTCATCAGAGGTGAATCTCACAAACTGGAAAGCTTTTTGAGGTATTCTGCTCACAAGCAGTAAATACGGCCCATGGCATTCTTCTTTGCAATTTTACAGGTCTAGAACTCTGTTTACGACTAGTGAATAGGCTACAGATTGCAACACTACATCAATAATTATTTCGGAAAAATTTGGGTGACCCTTAAAAGGCGACAGTTGGTTTGTCCTGAGAAGGACCAATAAGGCTGCTTTGGTAGAGATTTTGACTGCATCAGTGGTGACAGCAGAGCCGACTGATGTGGTGGTTGTGGTTGTGGAAGCTATATGCTTTTCTTTGTCCTGGGATTCTGCATCCTGCATTGGCTGCATGGGTGGGGCTACCACACACAAACTTGATGTGTCCACATACCTTAAGTCATGAGTAGAAAGTTACAGACTATGGATTCAGGTAAAGAAGATGTTGTCATATTCAGACCCAGTGACAAGACCTGGACATCATTGGCTGGTTGATGCAGTACCCATAACTGTCAAAAGGTGTCTGTGGCTATTTACTCTGCAAGCTGCCTTGTAGTTAGTCAGATGGATGAGATGAATGTTACTTTACTGTTGATGCTGGTGTATTGGGAGTCTGTGGATGTGCTGTGCTTTGACAGATATGACATATGGACAGTAGCTGGTAAGACATAATGTGGAAGGTGTACTCATGGGAGGTTGATACATCAGTGCTGCTGCATCTTCTGTCTGCAGATTTTCATGGAGTCATTGTACAGGGCTTAATGTTGCAATTTTCGCCTGAAAGTCATCTTTGTCAAGCTCCAGACTCGGCCAGATCATAATCTGCTAAACAAATTCCTTTGTGTAGCCCTAGAGGTACGCCCACATTATAATCCCTCCCGCATCACACGGGCATGGCTCCCCTGGCTCCCCTCCAACAAGATTAGGCCTCTTGACAGAGGTTGCCTTGCTGCTGAGGCATACACTTGTGCTTAGTCCTGTTGCTGTATCACAGTTTCCTTAGATGTACGATAAATCAGGGCCCTCAATTCTTGATCAGCAAGTCCTTGACAGTTGTATGCTTAATTGTTTATTTATTTATATGTGTGTGACATGGATACAGATTGTTTGCAATCTTCATTTCTGTGGTGAACTCTTACTGGAATAAACCGGATATCATGCCTGGATATACAGGATAGTGGGTTGCCAGACAGCAGATATCATTCACATTCCAGAGGAAACATTGGAGTTGTTCAGACATCTGGGATATTTGGATACAGAACTTTTGTGCTGGTGTACACTGGGTGGATTATTGGACAGATTACTGGACATTATGCACATACTGGCTTTAACCATTCGTGAGATAAAGTACTATGAGCAGGTTGGATTGATTTTATTACTGTGTGTTTATTGTTTTAACAACCATCACTGTACTTATTATTTTGATTAACAGACTTGTTAAGTAAAACTTTCTGTTTTTATTGTTAAATCTCCAAAGCAACTGGTTACTGCTACCATGCTTGTGCCATCTCTTCCAAAGTGTTTTTTTCTTTCAAAGTGTTTTCCCTATTAGAGTCATGGGGCAAGCGTAGTAGTATTTACTGGCTGCTTTCAAGTTGCAACAGGAAAAAAAACAACAAAAGGTTACTTCACAATTTTATGTAATAATTAAAATATAATTACAGTCAAGTGAGATACTCATACACTATAACAGTAATAAAACAAATCTGACCTGACCACAGTCCTGTCCAAGTGATTCACAGTTAAGTTTGTCCACTGTATCTAGTAATCTGTCCTATGATCCATTTTGCATACACTAACACACAATATCTGTATCTTGTGATCCCTTCAGCATCTACAGTGACCGACATGATTGTGGTCCTGATTCGCCCAGGTCTAAACATAACTCATATGACCTCTATGATTTTGCTTCTGACTGAATACTTGCAACAATGGAACAGTGCCATAACCCACAATGCAAAGAAGCGTGTGAGTTCAAAGTTTATAGACAAAATGGATACTTTGGCTGATGTATGTATGTTGTATCTTATGCACATTCATGATAAATCCATAGTAATACAATAGTTTTAACGTTCTTAGTACCCACCTGACCCATTTGTCAGACATCATGTGGTAATTTTCAGACTGAAAAAAAAATTACCAAATGATGTCTAATACCTGCACTATTGTAGTACTATGAAGATACCCCCCTCCCAATGATGAAAATCTGTCTTTCACACAACGACCTTAATGGTTTTACTTCTAACTGTATAAATTTTATGCAAATGGGAGCGTACTTATAGAAATTACAGTACATATCTTGAGCTACAAACAGGAATCTTGGCTATGTGTAATATAGAATTATGACTGCACATAAATGACCTCCACCCAGTACAGTCATGTTTATATTTATTTATTTATGTGTATTTTAACGTAGCTTTCAACACATTGTATAGGTCATATCAAGACAGGTAGTTTTATGGGCAGAGGAAACCAGTACATACAGTTGGTCAAGGTTCTGTACTGTAAACTGCCAACCAACGGCAAGCAATTAACAGCTTTCCTACTTCAGGTTGGGCCCGGAACCGAACTCCAATCTCAGAGGTGGGAGGCGAGAGTGTTACCACTCTGCCACCATGCTCAAGTCATGTTTAAAGTGAAGTTTTTTAGCATGGAAAACATCCATGGTGGGCTTCTCTTTGTGAAATGTCACTTGTAAAGATAAGCCACAGGATAACATACTCGTTGCAGTGGAACAGGGCTTATAATTCCCAATGCAAAGAAGCATATGGGTTTAGACTACATACAGACAACAACGAAATGTAATCTTATCTATGTTTGGTGTAGCTCATGAATGTTTATAATAAATATATTTTAAAGTGGCCAAACAGTTCTAACTTTTTTCCTCTGCCAAGGATATATTGTGGTGGAATTGGTTTGTTTGCCTGTCTGCAAGATGAACACAGTTTTATGATTTTTAACTAAAATAACTGATGTGTCCACTTAATAGTTGGACTTCTACCTTATAATTTTTATCCTTATGCAAATGTCTATAAATGTTTCACAAAAGACAACAGAATCAGAAAGTAAAGCCTTGCGATGACAGTGATCGCTATGACATGGTTTACAAACATACAATAAACTTGCTTAACCTTCCTAACAAGAGTACAACTATAAAATGATTTGTATAAGCAATCATTTTTGGGAGTCAACAACTTGACAGCCAAAGGACCTCCCAATCCCTCAAAAGTACAAGATTGTCAAAAACATAAGCAAGAACTCTGCAAGAAAAGTTGTACATATCTAAGTTGTACAAGAATGCTATCTAACAATACAGAACAGGAATATTAGAATGTGTTCAGGACGGATTCATGATTGGGATGCTAAATGTCCTAATCTCACTGTCAAAGCTGGTGTTTTTTGTCTCTATGCAACAGCCAGGGTCATATCAGGGCGGGTCCTCAGTACTGCCACCTGTGGGAGTCGAACCCACACATTTCCGATTGACAATCTATCTAGAACAGAGAAGTGAGACAGAGGTTTAACACGAGTTCTGATGAATGATAAACACAATTTAACTATGTATACCTGCATGTAATACATCTTCCTTGTATTGTTGGCTACGAAAGCCTGGAACCGCCATCCAAATTCAACATTTGAAATATGTTATTTGGAATTCAAAATACATATTTGGAATTCCAAATACGCTATTCAGAATTCCAAATACCTTTTTCGGAATTCCAAATATGTATTTAGAATTCCAAATACACTATTCAGAATTCCAAATACGTATTTAGAATTTTAAATACACTATTCGACTAGAGTCCTGTTTAAGGCCACCTTTGTCTTAATATTGCAGTTCAATTGTAGTCCCTAGCAACTGACCTGCCTACCAAGCGATAGTTATTATACCGAAATGTCCATTAGGTAAGATGTATTAACACAACAAAATTGCACATTTAATAAGTAAATTAAATTTTCATAAGTACCTAATGAATAGATGAGGTCCTCCCAACTGACCATGCTATGGACTAAATAAGTATAAATATGTATTTGGGTCTAAATAGGTTCAGACAATGAAAAAGATGCAATGATGTCACACTGTCCAGACAGGAAGGAAGTACCATGCTACACCTAGCACAGTACTCGACCGGTCCTGCTAGTGGATAATGCAGGATGAAGTTTTTTGTTATTTGGTGGGACCATTCATGTATTTGGAATTCCAAATACGTATTCAGAATTCCGAATAGTGTATTTGGATTTCTGAATAGGGTATTTGGAATCCTGAATAGGGTATCTGCAATTCTGAATACGTATTTGGAATTCCAAATAGCATATTTCAAATTTTGAATTTGGATGGCGGTTCCAGGCTTCCGTAGTATGTTGGCAAACATTGGAAAACTCACAAAAAATATACATGTGTGTGTGAGGAGAGCAATACAAATAGACTGATAAAACTGTAAGCTAGATGAAGTTTTAAGGCAGATGTATGAAGAACATTTAGGTGAAGTGGATTTTCTCTTGGATTTTCTCAATCCTACAGAAACTATATGTGTGTGTTTCATAATATGTCCACATTTGACAATCTCTGTTGAACGGGGTGTAAATCCCTAAGTTTGACTTTGGATATCAATTGTTTACCATTGCTGAAAATTAAATTTTATCATTTATTACTTTTTATTGAACAGGAAAATTCTCCAGCAAATCTCCAGTATTCTGCCAGAGACTGGGTGTCTCATGAGTCAATTATGTTTGAATGGAAATAGTGTTGCTTGTGCATATTCATGAGTTGGATTTGCAAATCATTCCATAAATTTAATGTTTATGTAGAGATGGGGGTTTAGCTCAGAAAAGAAGGAGACATACTGTGACTAAGCGAGCATTAATTATTTGAATGAAAAAATATCTAACTTTAATGTTATAGCGTAATCACCAAAGTCTTTGATGTTTGACTGCCTCAGAAGTGAAATAACATTTTAAAATATCCTACATGATATGGAATAGACAGGTATCTTCCATGTGTACTGGTGATTGCGGTGGTAAATCTCATGTCTTGTAGTTTTACTGCTTGGTATATTTTTTGGAAACCAATCCGTTTGATACCATTATAAGCAGTATGGACATATAACTTTATACCGCTGATGTCAAAGTATCATCAATTATTTTAATCTATTTTTAATGTTGGTAGAATAAGGAGAAAGCATTATCTTTCAAGTGTCAGTTGATGAAGGATTGGACAACTAAACTTTCACAATTCAAGTAAGTATATTGGATAGATTTGTGAAGGTAAGATGTTGGACATCAATATGAGCAGTAGGGCTCATAAATCAGGTAAGTGGAGCATGGAGATCATAATTACCTAATTCATTGTAGTCAAAAAATTATTATTATATTATCCAGAGAAGCAATCTTAAAGGCATTCATTATTGGTCCTCACTCAGGCTCTACGTGTGTCAGGCCCTTGATCCCCCTCCAAAAGACCATAAAGAATCAACTCTCTCACCCCTCACAGTAATATTTCAGAAAGTCAGTCCTTAAACCCCTGCCTCACTCACTTCATAGTCTCTCATGAAAGTTATTTTTGTGTAGCTCTGTTGGATATTTTGGACATCACTAACTTAGCGAGTTTTAAACCCACAGTTACTAATTCTGCTTTCACACTAAAGGTGGTATACTCCATGGTTAGGAGTCTTACCCAGCAGCAGAGCTGCCTCGAAGGACATCTCATAGCTTCCGAGAATTGGTGTATCCATCAGGTATGACTTGCACAGCCACTGATGGGACACAGTGTGTAACCATCAGTAACAGTAGCATGAGAATAATACAATACAGTATCTATCGCTGAGGCAACCTCCACTCACCTTATTTAGCAGGTGGATGACCATGTGTTACCAAAACAAAAACGAGTCACATCCTTGTATCAAGCGTGAACCATGCCTTCAGTTACCATATGAAAAATGTATCTGTGGAAGGTCACTCAAATGGACGGATGGGTATGGAGACACACATATAAAGGGATGCTGATAGGCAGGAAATGAGACAGTGACTGAGGGTGAATGATGGTGAGTAATGGTTACAAATTCAGAGGCTGAAATTTTAAGCTTGTCCAAAGCATTCACGGGCCATTTAGGTAATTGGATGGCCAGACACTGTAACACAAGTTCAAATACGGATGTCAGGCTATAGTTGGAGGACAGGGGGCATTTTGCCTATAACTGCTGGTTATACTGCCTGTAGTGTGAATTGGGTATTACTTTTATAGAAACATCTATCCAAACTGTATTAATGATTACTTAATGTAGTGACATATATATTATAGAGATCTAGAAAAGAATCATATTTGAACTGTATTACAGCCAAAAAGCTTACAACAGAACTAGAGAGAGATTACCCAGATCCACTGATTAAGCAAGATTGTGTGCAATCTTCACTTTTCACTGCCTCTGTTGCCATTCTGTTTGCTGTACCGTTGACTTTCACATGTACAGATACATTTACACAAAAGTCCAAAAGAAAACCTTGAAACATAAACTGATTTTGAGTTTGATGGCACTTATAACAATGAGATACGGACGGACGGAGTATACTTATAGCCCTTAGGTTCTGATATTTTCTGTGAAATATCTTTGTGTTTCTTTTCAACTGTAGCATCAATCACAACAGCATAATGGAGCAGCTTTACTGTTCGCCTTGCTTTGAGTGTGCTTGCAGCTAAATTTGTATCCCCAGCAAAGAGACTAATACTATTAGTTAGTTTTGTCAGCTCTGAAGTGGCATTGGTGTTACTAAGATTTCTGGACACAGCACACATTGCTGTCATCTGGGTCTGCTCAATTGTCATTGGTGTGACCTTTGCTCCAATTTTTTGGTAATTCCCTGACATTTACCCAGAAGGAAGTGAACATGTCAAGCCGAATGACAACATTGTTTGTGTTTATGCTGTATCTTGGATTCATTGACATGCTTGCTCATGTTGGCTTCCTGTTTACTAGTTTCTCACCCATTGCCTTTCTCTATGTTGTGTCAGCTGTCACTACCATGAACACCAGTATCTTTGCAGCTGTTTTGTTCTACAGATATGTTTGCATTAGAATGAGCAGATGAAAAAGATTCAGAAATATGAATAATGTATGTGGAAAAAGTAGTTACGTTAAAAGTTAATAGCCTTGCATCAAATAGCCATATTTTCTATTTTACTAAGTTGTTATCCAGAAAAAAAAATGTCTTAACACTCCAGTGCAACTGTCACAAATTTACCCCATGATAACCCTAGAGTTGTAGTCCCATAAATATCTTATTGGTCATGCAATATAACTTTTCAGTCATAGATGCCAGCATGGAATTGTGGCAATCGGACATCTTGTGTCATTTTAGGCTTATTCAAAAACCATTTTGATCCCAAGTTGACATGACTAATCATTTCAGTCATAGATCATCTATGACTTATATTTGGGCTTCTTTTTACTCAGCATAAGTCACATGATATGTCAGTTTTCTCACCCATTAACACAAAGCTAGTCTTAGCAGCTTCCTGAGTTATGGTTTGGCTAGCTCTTATCATTATTTGTATAAGTAGAACTGGGGTATAACCACTGTATTTTGTGATGATCTTTTCTTGGTCTGTGGTGTGTATTAGATGTAGTTATCGTGAGATGATCATGTGTTCACTACATGGTTTTGTGTGCACCAGTTCTTTCATAAGCCTGAATTGGCAAATAAAGAAATAAAAACAAACAGGCTCTGAAGCAAGCATTTTCTTTTGGATAGAACATCACTCAACACATTGTAGGAAGAAATCAGACATAACATGTGGCGAACATTCTATGCTGGTAGTCACATTTGAAAATTAACTACTGATTGCAGGAATTTTCATCAGTATTGATATTTAAACCCAGAATGACTCTAGAGGTAGACAGGTGTATTCGTACTATTCTAGTGAGTAAACTTTTCTTTCTGGTGAAATTAGAATAGCCAAGTATAAAAATGTGACATTTTCCATCAGATCAGATGGAAAATGTACACTTCAATGCCAAAAGGTGTTTCGGTCCCCTAGCGCGAGCACAAGCAGTGCACTAGAATTTATGAAAGTCTGGTGACACAAAGAAATTTCAACTCAGACACATCCCACAGCTTGTTTAGAATTCAGACGGTGACCCATTCAAATACTAATGTAGCCCATTGCCGCTTAACTTCAGTGAGCAGACAAATACTGATCACGCTGCGCCACAGGTGATGAAAGTCTGGAGATAAAGAAAAAAAAGGAGGAAAAGAAGTGAATCCTAGAAGTGCAAGCTCTACCGAGGTTAAAAAAAACACAAATGTGTGTAAAGATTTTCCAATCAGTGAAGTGATATATAAGGGCCGGGTGTATCAACTATCGAATTTCACACTTAGATCAAATTTCTTGCCCTACCCAAAGAGGTTGTTGAAAGTTGATTAAATATCACGTGTTCTGTATTTATCTGTCTTCTGAACTAAATTTGTTGTTCTTGGCACTATATACAACTTTGTTTATACTTTTGATGTAGATTTTCTTTACCCTTTCAGGGGCCACGGTGGCACAGTGGTAACACTCTCGCCTCCCACCTCTGAGGCCGGGGTTCGATTCCCGGCACGGCCTCAAGTGGGAAAGCTGGTAGTTGCTTGCCGTTAGTCGGCAGTTTACAGTACAGAACCCTAACAAACTGTATGTACTGGTTTCCTCTGCCCTTCCAACTACCCATCGTGATATGACCTGTACAGTGTTGAAAGCGACGTAAAACCCCAAATAAAAAATAAAATCTTTACCTTTTCACAAGTCTCTTTTGATTTTCGGGAAGGTCAAGGTTTAAGACCCCTCTACAGAACATGGCATGATATGAAGATATGGCTCATCAGTAGCAATTATATAAAAGTAATACATAATATACATCATAGTCAAGTGGGAGAATCCAATAAGCTTAAAAAAACATCAGAACACATTTTAAGTTTTGTTGATCATTCCGAAGACAACCCAATAAGTTCAAAGATTGGGCCATTGATATGCCAAGTTCCACTTTAGATATTGTAGAAGTTGCATTATCTAGAAATTTGGAGTTTATACAAGTTGTTACTTGTAAACACTCTATAGTGTATAAACTGAACAATGTATTTTAAGTTTTGTTGATCATTCCGAAGACAACCCAATAAGTTCAAAGATTGGGCCATTGATATGCCAAGTTCCACTTTAGATATTGTAGAAGTTGCATTATCTAGAAATTTGGAGTTTATACAAGTTGTTACTTGTAAACACTCTATAGTGTATAAACTGAACAATGTATTTTAATGAATTTATACTTAAAATCAACACAAATTATATTGATAAATAACCATGTATTCCTTGGGTAAAAATTGCGGAATGGCTGACTAAATGTTCATGGCGCTTTTAATTCATTGAGCAAAATTGCAAATAATCATAAATGTAACAATTTAAAGTCCATAGATAATAAAATATATAAGACTATATTGATTAACCACATTTAAATCCCAATTACCTCAAAACCAAACTGTCTAAGCGTAAATATATTAATTTCACCCTTCCAGTCATCTTTATAAGGGTAACATGACATGAAATAGTGATGGAGCTGTCATCATTATAAAAAGAGTCAAAAACTTTGAAAAAAAAATAATAATAATAGTAGGATTTATATAGAGCAAAATTGATACAAATCCTCTAATGCGCTTGAGTCCAAGAAGGGAGAGTCCAGGGACAGGCATGGGTTGACATCTAAAAAGCGCCCGCCAGGGTATAACTAAGGTGGTGGGTATGCCAGCCTAAATAAGTAGGTCTTTAGCTGGCTTCTGAAACCATTTATTGTTTGCTGAGATCTGACAGTCTGTGGCAGCTTGTTCCATTCAGCTGGGGCAGCTACTGCAAAGCCACGCCTGCCTATGTGCTTCTTAGGGCGGGTTGAGGAAATAGATAGCCTGTTGCCGCGAGTGAGACTGCTTGATCTTATTAAAGCTGAGAGATACGGGGGCTGTGAGAGATTAATAGCCTTGAATACCAAAAGATTATACTTGAAGAGGATGCGATGTTGAATTGGGAGCCAGTGGAGTTTTTTCAAAAAGGGTGTAACATGACTCACTTTGTCAAGTCTGAAGATGATGCGGTAAAGAGCATTCTGGACTCTCTGTAGTTTGGCTATGTTGGACTTGCTTACTCCATAGAGTAAAGAGTTACAGTAGTCTAGACGACTACTGACCATAGTGTTTGCCAGAAGTATTGCTGTCTCAACTCCAAGGAATTTGCGAATTCGTCGCAAATCACGAAGATGATGGTAACATGCTCTGCAAACCTTGGCAACATGATTATCAAAGGAGTTGTCTGAGTCGAAAATAACACCCAGATTTTTTACTTCCACTGACGGAGAGATATTGTTTTGGAGGAGTGGAACAGGGAAATTTGGTGCAAGCGACTCTCTGATGGCTTTTTGAGCTATAGTGATAAATTCGGTTTTTTCTGGGATTAGTTTGACACCGTCCATCCACTCCTGTACAGACTTGAGACACTCGGTCAGCTCTTCCATGCTAGAGTCAAAATTCCTAGAGTCAACTGCTAGGTAGATCTGGGTGTCATCGGCATACAGGTGATGAGTAACCTTGAATTTTGAAATAACTTGACTGAGGGGACTAGTGTAGAGGGTGAAAAGGAGAGGACCCAGCACAGAGCCTTGGGGGACTCCGAAAGGGAGAATTACCGCCTCAGAGAAACTATCACCTATTTTAATTTTTTGTTTATGGTTTGAAAGATACGATTTGATCCATGACAAAACAGTACCATCTAGACCAAACCAGTCATGCAAGCAGTCATATAAAAGAGAATGATCAATCGTATCGAACGCCGCCGAGAGGTCTAATAATGTTAGGGCCACTGCCTTTCCTGAGTCCACTGAGAGAGCTATATCATTTTGAATCTTCAACAATGCGGTTTCAGTGGAGTGGGAACTCTTATAAGCAGACTGGTTGACATTTAAAAGCCCCTCAAGCGAAATAAATTCATTTAGCTGCTTTGCCACCACCTTCTCAATAAGTTTAGATATAAAGCTGAGGTTTGACACCGGCCTGTAGTTTTTAAGGATATTTCTATCAAGGCTCGGCTTCTTTTGAAGGGGGGTGACATATGCCATCTTAAAACAGTTGGGAAAACTACCGTGATTGAATAATTTACAATTTTAGTGATGGGGGTGATGAGAATATCAGCACACTCCTTGACCAGTGATGTCGGAATCGGGTCAAGGTCACATGATTTGGATGGTGAGGACTTTAGAATTTTGAGTAGTTCTTCCCAGGACACAGGTGTGAAAGAGGACAGAGTATTTTTAGTGGCGTTGGGTCTAGTAACTAAAGATGGTATTGATGACTGCAGTGTGGATCTTATTTTGAGGATTTTGTCATAGTAGAACTTACAGAAAGTGTTCGCAAGGTCGGTTTTATTTGTGTAGTCAGGTAGAACAGCAACACAGGACCTGTGTAAAATCTTTTTGAAACAGTTCCACAGAGCCTTGGGATTTCCTTGGTTTTCAGCCACAATGTTGGAATAATGATTGCATTTTGACTTCTCAAGCAGGAAATTATAGTGGTTGATTGCAGCCCGATATCGGCTACAATTACTGGCTGAGTTTTCACGACGTCATGCCCGCTCATATTTCCTCTTGAGTCGTTTTGCCTTGAGGATGTCACAGTTCAGAACAGGCTACCTGTTAAAAAGCACTTCTTTCACAGCTGTCATCTTTCAGGTGCAAACTGAAGAGATAGGTCTCCAGTCAACCCTACCTTATATAGCTCGCCTCCCACTTCAGAGGTCAGTGGTTCAAACCAGACCTTATGTGGGAAAGTTGGTAGCTGCTTACTGATGGTCAGCAGTACAGAGTACAGAACTTGGACCAACTGTATGTACTGGTTTCCTCTACCCACAAAATTACCCATTATGATATGATCTGTACAATGTTGAATGCAATGTAAAACCCCCAATCAATAAATAAAAGAAATCTATAGCTCTTCTGTTTCCCTGGTGTTGGTCTGCTGTGTCTATGAATTCTGATTTTATCAATTTTTACTTAGAGTCTGTCATATAATGGAAACTAATTACTGTGAAAAGGGGTCATTACATTCTGCAGCAGACCTAAAACTATGTTTGCCATCATTCCAGAACAAAACAATATCCATCTATTTGCAGAGAAGATAATAGCTTAGTGTTTCATTCATTGATTTGGTGGCTTTATAACATCTCAAAAATCATTTTAAAGCTGTAAGGTCTACAAATTCTTTATGCTTTTAAAAGCACTGGCACTTTCCATAAAGTACCCCTTAGAATATAATGAAAATTATAGCTTGAAATCCAGATTGATTTTCAAGCTATGTCTCATCTCTGCCCTCCACCCAATGACACATTGATGTAGCAGGTAGCACACTGCACTCCCCCCTCCCCCCAACCCAAATTCCAAGCTCCTGGCGCAGTGTCTTGGCCTGACATGAAATGAGAAAGTTGGTAGTTGCACAGCACTACCCCATGGTTTTCTGCTGAGATTCTTAACCTACTAGCATGTATGCTTTCTTCCTTAGCCATCATATCCTGACCAAAGGCTCCTATGCATGAGGGATGATACTAGATGACCCAGTCCGATTTGTACAGCTGGAACTATTGTGGCACAAATTTTACAATTGCTGAAACTAATGTGACACAAATTGTACAAGTACAATACTACTCTATACAGAATGATTTTTAAGTGCAAGCTCTAGTGAGGCTCGCCATTCAAGAGATCACTATCTTTTCATTTCTTTCATATTTTTTTCACTTTTTTTTGTCACCAGACTTTCATGAGAATTGATGCGATTGGTACCTGTCTCAATGCTAAAGTGAAGCAGCAATGGCTTATGTTAATACTGGATTTATAACCAACAGTCTGAGTTATAGGCTAGGTATGGGATGTATCGGATTTGGAATTTATTTTTGTCTCCAGACTTTAATAAATTCTAGTGCACCACTCATGTCTCTGATGGCTTTGCAGCTCATGCATGTTGACCGAAGGACTTTTCGGCCTTCTCGTGTTGAAGAATAACTTCATATTTACCAGCTTTATAGGTGTTATCAGCATATAATATAGATCTCTAGTTAAGTTCCTGTAATGTTTTTATTTGTGGACCATTTTTGAAAATTTTCATGCTATTTTTTTCATGAGGACTATCAAAGTTTCGATGTTGTTCCAAGTGTTATACAAAGAAACATTTAATTCGCAGTTTGTAAATAAATTAAAATCTCTTATCAACTCACTAAATTGCCAACTGACCTATCAACATTCAGCTTGCAAAGTATTCTTGCATCAGGGCTTTTAGTTGGTCAATATTTGAAAGTGTAGTTTTAACGTCTTGCTTGAGCAAAGTTTATATTTGAAAGTGTAGTTTTACGTCTTACTTGTGCAAAGTTAAGTAATTTCTCAACACACACACAAAATAGGTTGGCAGGTGACCCAAATCTTCACACAATGAATCAACATATATAAATTACCCTTCCATTTTATATCGGCGATTCTGATTGGTCAGAATTTATTTCTTACTTTATATTTTGTGCAACGTAAAGGTGTATACTGAATATGTATGCGTTTAAAGGACAAGTAATGCCCCTGTTCCACCACATGACTAAGGCTCCCGATTAAGGTATTCTGGGACTCGGTTTCCTAAAAATGTAGTCCTAGAAAATTGGCTTGAGTCTGTTTGGGTCAGTTGAGGGTCAGTATAAATTTCATATGTGTTTGATATTTTGCACTATTGTAACTGATCCACTTTCACACCTATCCACAAGTTTCTCAGGCTTCCTGAGGCCTCTTCAGACCCAAATTTACACAATCCTATGTTGTCTGAGGCATCCTGCAACTCTTAATCCCAGAATGCCTTAGCTTAATCACACAAGGCCTGGACTTAGTCCCAGATTAATCCTCAACCCACCATGGGAAAGGGAAAAGTTGAAAACATTTTCCGCATGTGATTCATAATTGGTTTCCTTAGTCCCAGGAAGCCTCCAGACCATCTGAGATGTCCTGCGATTAAGAAATATTTGTCCCAGATTAAGGTCCCATTTAAAGAAGCTGACCCAAACCGACTTCCTGACTCCCCTGCAGACAACACAATTTTAGTCCCCAGAAGTCCCAGGCCACCTGAGGAAGTCTAGGATTAAGAACTGACTGAGGCCTGATTCTTTTCCGTGGAACCACCTGTGCAGAAGCTGCACAGTTAGTTGAAAAACAGGGGAGGAGTGGTCTGGGACTATAAAAGGGACTGTACACATGCATTCAATGTTACAGACTGACTGGCTTTACTGAGAGGCATGTGTGTTTTGCTAGGGCTTTTCAGTTTTTATTTTATATTATATATTCTTCAGCTTAGGGTAAATTTAACAGTTAGGATACACACATTATACTTGTTTACATTTTTTTATTATTATCATGAGAAAGAGGGGAAAGAAGAGGATTGAGTAAAGAACTGAGAGAGAGATGAAGGCTGAGAGGGATATACAGTGCGAGAAGGAAGGAGAGGTGGATGAAAGAAGTGCAGAGGGAGTGATTGAAGTTAAAAGGACTACGGCGGAAGCTTGTGAAGAAGAAGATAGGTGCGAGGCGGAAGATTTGGAGTCTCATTTTATAGCTAAGTTAGGGTTTCAGCAGTCTTCTCAGACAGTCAGGACACAGCCATTGTTGAATTTGTGAAGGATCACCCTGAGCTTTACGACAAGGAGAACCTGAGATTCCATGACAGGCACAAAAAGGAAGATTTGTGGTCAGAAATTGCTGAAGAATTGAATCTGACAGCCAAATATGTCAAGCGTTGGTTCGAGTCCCAGAGAACAAGATATGGCAAACTTTCCAAGCAACAGTCTGGACAGGCACCCAGAGAGCTTACCCGAAGACAGTCATAGGTTTACAAACAGATGGGTTTCCTGAAGTCCCACATCAGAAGGAAAGGTGCCAACAGAAGTTTAGGGTTCGACACAAGTACCACCAAACAGCATGATGAGTCTATAGGTTCAACCACTGACCGTCTAAAATCCTGTTTGAATGATATTGAAGTCTGGATGTCTGAAAACAAACTTAAGCTAAACCCTGATAAAACAGAATTCATAGTTTTTGGTGCCAAAGACAGATACAAATGGCTCAATGACTCATTTCCAGTCAATATCATGGGTAATTGTCTCTCTCCCACAGATGTTGCTCGCAATCTGGGTGTTGTTTGATGCAAAGGTTCGTTTCACCAATCACGTAAATTCTGTCATCAAATCTTGTTTTGTTAGAATCAGGAACCTTCATCGTATCAGAAGGTTTCTTCCCACTGATGCATCAGTGGTGATTGCAAATGCTCTGGTCAGCAGAGTTCTTGTGTACAAGTACCTCACTACTGGCCAGCCTAAGTATTTTGCACCAAATCTCTCCTTGTACAAATCAGCCGTGAACATGAGATGCTCTAACCCTAAAAATTTGCTTCTCCAGGTTCCTCGTTATTGTTCTTCTATCCATAAATCAAAAGTCCACTTCAACAACAGTTTTTCATATGATGCCCCAAAGTTCTGAAATGATCTTCCACATGATATACACAGTGTTCCAAATCTCTCATGTTTCAAAAATCGACAAAAAAACAACTTATTTCAGAAATCATTTCCACTTTAGGTTCTAACTACCAAACACTAGATTGCCTCCCTGGATGTTACTTGGAATATGTCTAATGTCTTGATGATTTATGCCTAACAAACTGGACGGTGTGCCTTACAATCTGTAGATATGGAGATTAAGCACTTGGACAACTGATTGATTGATTGATTGAATGATTGATTGATTGATTGAATACTTAGCCAGGCAACTGACCTGTCCTCACAGATCATCAACCAGCAGCAGTCACAGCAGCAACAACAAGAGCTGTTCATCACCATGTCTTCACAACCTCAACAGCAGCAGCCACCTCAGGACCCAGTCAGTCTTAGGGGGATGGCCCCCCATAGGCCTTTTTCAGGGCCGCCAAATCTTCCAAAAACAAGTATTTAGCTATATTTTTGCTGTATATAGCTCTTGTCCCAGATACAAAAAAACTGTTCAGTACAAATACTTACATACAAAATAAAAAAAAAAAAATAAATAAATAAAAAATTGAAAAAGGCCAACACTGACACCGTCTCTATAGTTAATCAAATAACCCATGGTTAAACACATTACAAACAAAGGCCACATATTAAAAATATGAAAAATGAAACAAGTCAGATATGGCCACAGAAATATGGACATTTAGAAGTTAAAATCCATGAGATTCTTTTAAGTTTAAAGATAAATGCTTTATTTTTAACATAAGTACTGTATCAATTTCTTTTATAGCTCTTCGTCATCAACAGATTCAAAGTTATGAGTTAGCATCTGTCTTGATAGTGACTAGATGCTACAAAAGGTCAAGTGGAATTGAAATTTTATGATCCATAGCACAAGCCAACAAACCAACAAACCCACAAGGCAACAAAGCAACAAATCCACTGAGTGTTAAATTCCTGTCAAACTTTTTTCCAAAGAACATTTTTTTTCTGTAAAAATTAGACTAGGTTTGGTATTTGTTATTTTTTGGGCCAGAAAAATAAAAATGTTTCAATGAGTACAGATTAGGAATAATGTAAAAAATGTGTGTTTAGAGATAGTTTGTTGGTTTGTGGGTTTGTTGATTCGTTGGTTTGTGGGTTTCTTGGTTTGTGGTTTTTTTTGTTTGTGGGTTTGTTGGTTTGGGGGTATTGTGGAACAAACACAGCTGTTAATTGTTTTTGGAATAATTGGTAGCCCTGAAAAGGACCAATTTGTTTAAGGCAGTTCTTTCTGAAAAGAACTATTTATTTTCTGTCACCTTGCCAGGCCACTGTTAAAGTAATCCCTGAGGTAATCCCTCTGACATTTGGCTTCTCAGGCAGGGTCTCTGTCATCAACCCCACCAACCAACTGACCATCACCAAGCACCTCATCATCATCTTGTTGTTGACCACCATGCTGACCATTGTACTGACTTCTCAGTATGTTGTGAAGCAACGCACAGGTCAACACTATTTCTCTCATTGTTTCTGGGGCTAATCCATGGTTGTCAACAACACCCTGAATCTGGATGCCATAATCCCAAATGCATTCTCTCTACTACTCTTCTGCCTCTTGATATTCTGTAATTGGCAGTTCTTTCTTTCCTGGTGAGCATCCACCTTCCATAGGGTTTCATAAGCCAGGTCTTCAGGGCAAAGGGATCGTCCCCCAAGATGAAGTAGTACACATCGCGTCCACACATCTGAATTTGTACTCTCCATCTACCAGGGTCAACATGACAATGGAAAAGAATCCCTTGTAGTTGTGGTACAGGGAATCAGTGTTCTTTGGCTTCTTTAGGGCTATGTGTTTTCCGTCTAGGGCTTCCACAGCATGAGGTACATGCCATCTGCACCTAAATTCTCGTTTCAAGTCCTTCCAATCATCTGGAGTAATGGGACAGCTCAAATATTCCCTGGTAAAATCTTCCTAGATTGCCCTACAGACTTCCGGTAAAAACTTTGAAATGCTGGATCTACCAACCATAAACTGGTAGGACAGTGATGTGTAAGACTCTCCAGGGGCCAGATATATATATAAAGGTGATGGCTAACGTCATCTCAACACTCAGTGGAGCTCTGTAGTTAGTTGCTTGCTTGACTAGAGGTGGTTCTACCCTGGCTTTTATCATTATCAAAGAATTCGAGGATCATCCTCATAAAATTGGTGAGTCCAGGGATGTCAGTGTTGTATAATTCGTTCAAAAAGGTTATGGTAAGCCCTTTGCCTTCCCTCTGCATTATCCATGGCCTGACCCACATGTTGTGTCTCCGTCTGAGTGGTTGTCTGGCTGGTGGTGGTGGTGGAGCTGATGGCCGCTGTGGTCATTGTTGAATTAGGCAATACATCAATATATGCGACTGAATAAAAACTAAAAATGCCCTAAATTGCCTCTGAAAATCTCTACCATTGAAACTTGGCATTTTGCTGTATGTGTAGAAAGTAATTAACTAATTAGATCCATGTCCCTATATGTACCCCCTGAATCCAGGGATTGACCACAGCAAAAATCTATGGTCAGCTGTCTGCGGAAATCGTTAATTAGTCCCAGGAGGGCTGAGGTGGCCTCAGGATCGGGGTTGAAACCGATCACAAAAGTGCCTTAATATCTTCTTAGTCAGGGAATGATCGTGACTTGTCTGAGGACGTCTGAGACTTAATTGCACACCTGCATCAGGATTCCATTTTCCCGCCCATTTTTCAGGTTTTTCTCACTGACTCTCAACGATTAAGGGTCACAGGACAAATCGGGGATTAGTCATGTGGTGGAACAGGGGTATAACTTACAATATTTGAAAATTATGGATTGTGCTTTTGTCTGCAAAAGTTGTTTTGTGCAACTCCGAGATTTTAGACGTGTCAGGCGGTTTCTAACTCATGATGATTCTGTACTTGTGGCCAATGCTCTTGTTAGTAGTTGATTGGATTACTGTAACTCACTTTTCAGGAGTCTCGCTTAGTTCAATCTTCGTAAATTACAGTGCATCCAAAACAGTGCAGCTAGAATCGTATCAAATACCAATAGATACACTAGTATAACCCCTGTTCTTAAGAAATTGCATTGGCTTCCTGTTGAACATCGCTCAGTCTTTAAAACAGCCACCCTTGTTTATAAGTTTCTCCACACTGGTCTTCCCAAGTATTTTGCTCCATATATCTCTTCCTACAGTACCAGGCGCAGTCAGAGTGGTGGTAATTTCCTTGTCATTCCTCAGTTTCAGCCTTCAGTCCATAAATCTGTCAAACAGTTTGCTATAGTTTTGCTTTTGATGCTCCCACTGTTTTGAATGCTCTTCCTGATTAGATTCGTGCGTCCCCCTCTCTTGCTTCCTTCAGAAAACACCTCAAAACCTACCTTTACGCCAAGGCATACCCTCCTTAATCTTATTCACCCCTGGGGTTCTCTGTGGTGCTTGGCCTCTTTTCTGTCTCCGGGTATTGAGATTGGTTGACTGTTTTTTTGTTTTGTTGTGCCTTAGAGTCCCCTTTGAACAGGGGAGATTAAGCGCTATAAAAGTCCAATTAGAATTGATGAAATCCGACAAGGAGCTAGTCTACAGCGAATGATTTTCAAATAATCGGCCATGATAATGGTATTAACCTATTTAGATTACATGCCTTCCTTGAATTGTAATTTTTAAGATGTCATTTTAGATTATTACTTTTCATTTCTATATTTCTAGTTTGATTTCTGTGTTTTCAGGTTTTTCTGATCATTGTTTGTGTTTGACATTTCCATCTGTTTCCATAATAACCAACCGTGACAACTGTCCATCAATAGAACATATTGGTCAAGGTCAAACTTGATGTTTTACACAGTGTTGAACATGCAGGGTCATGTTAAGCTTCTCTTACATCCCATCATACGTGTATACACACGTAAGTGTGCTGTAATTATTGTTGAAAAATATGAACGTGGCCTGGTAGTGGGGTAGCAGAGATTTTCACGTGCAAACAAGGTCTTTCCCAACAAGAGGGTCATTACTTAAACATCAAAGAACAGATTGCGACTAGCTACAGGCCACAAAGTGGGTTTATATACAAGCAAGGTACATGTGCGTGTATCTTACAGCATGTGCAAACAATGTAAGTAAATGGGGAGAACCTACAACACTAGTAAGGAGAAGGCACGTGCCTAAGTCTCTCTTAAGTTACCCTTGAGATATGGATGCATTTGCAACCATACTGGGAGCACACAAAGAATAATGTGCATGTCAATTTTCATTGCGGGTGTCTGCAACCTTGATATTCTGTTATAAAATCTCACGTGTGGCTTAAGTGTCCCTTGCAAATTAGGCGTTTTTCTCTGTAACCAGGAGGTATGTGCATGTACGATGGGATGTAAGAGAGGCTTTAGGACGGGTCCTCAGTGTTGCCACTTATGGGAGTGGAGCCCACACGCAGGTGGAATCTTGAGTATCTTACTACTTTGTGACTTATGGTTTGTCCCAAGGACAGCTCTGGGCTGAGTTAATTGTATTGGATTTGTGTTCAAGTATGTATTTAACCTTCTGATGATCCCGTGTTTGGGATTATGGCATTGTTACTTTTATGTATATCTGCACAAAAGCAGTCAAAGCACTGATACATGTTGCAAGTATTAACCTTGCTTAAAGAGGCATTTTCAAATGAGTACACTAAAGCTCACTATTTATAAAGTGTTCGTAAAATTATCTTGCCAGATAAAGAATATCTTAACATGACACTGTATATTTGTAAAAGTGCATTTTTAAACTGGTAACGTCTTTCCCCGATCACAAAGAAAGCCTAGTTTTGAGCAAGGCTAGAAGACTATATAAACCGCAGCTAATCAATCCACTTTCAGTTATAGTCTTTCTGGAGGCTATATTTGCATGTATGTTTGTAATGACTTCTCACGTCACCAAAAGATTACAGTCATCTTTTCAGCCACAAGATCGGGAACATAATTGCAGCAATTGTAGATATTTGTCCCAATAAAACAGTTTAAAATTCTTTGCAAAAATCTTGTGTAATCTTGTTGTAGATGATTGGATGGCTCCACCGATAAATGTACAAGAGTTATCAGGGCTTGATGGTATAACTTATGATTTTTTTTTAACAAATGATGTTAGTCAGAAGCAGGTCGTATCACATCAACTTGTCATTCGTACAAATTAACATTTTGCCTGTGTCTAGTTTTGTGTGCATCAAATTAAACCTTTTTAACCTTTCAAAAATAAGGCCAAATATTTCATAAAATTTCTCCCTGGTCCTTATTTTACATTAGAAAAATAGTCACTGACCAAATTTTTCTTTTTTCAACATTAGTAATACCCAAGTGAAATGTAAACCAAAATATGACTATATTGTATTTATTGGAACTATATGGGCCTACAAGAAGGCTAGTTCCAATAATCCCTGACGAATAAGTTCCGGTAAACTTGCCGAGTCTCCAATAGATTCAATATCTATAATACACTTTTCATTATATTTTACCATGCAGAAAGTTTTGAATAGTGAGGGGCCAAAAATATTATATGTTTCCCCAAATGGACAAACCATTGATCGCATCTGTCTTTGTACAAAATGTACTGATAGGGACGCTAGAAACAGCATGCTAGAAAAAGCATATCAGAAACAGGTGATAGATTATATGTATATACAAATACAATATTAGACATACACATCACATTAGACATACACAAAGTGGTGGGAAAAAAATCATACTATTCATATCAGACAACAATTCAGTAGTTGTGTGCCAGCCCTGAGTAAACCATCAAATATTTTTAGGAAGGATTGTTATTCATAAGCTCATAAAAATTTAATTTTTCATTATTTTTTCAATTCTGTGCAAGATTTTTAAATTTTCTTTTAATATATACATAAATTCAATGAATATAAGTTCTTTGTTTTGGTTTCTCTTATTATTTATGAATTTTTTTGCCAAGATAATGACATAGTTCAAGACTTCTAGCAGAGGGTCCCCAATTAAGGGTAATCCAAATAGAATTTCACAAACAGTAAAATGGAATTTAACCTTTACTTGCTTGTACAGCCACTCTTCCAGATTTTTCCAGAAAAATTTGCAAGCATTACATTCATATAAGTGGTGACCTACTGTATCCACACTTGTGCAATAAATACACTGTGATGACTCTTTAATACCCCATTTATGAAGATTATAATTGCAATTAATTATTCTGTTCAAAATTTTGTATTGAAAACTTTGCAGATGTGCTTCTCTGAGGACTTTATAGGGAAGAATAAATGTATCAGTCCAATTAAATTTTTCAAGAAATGGGTAAATTTCAATCCATGTATTGATTGATGTTGGTGGCTTAATAATTTGTTTAAGCAAACTTTCATATATTAACTTTGAATTAGTTTTACTAAGGGGAGTCCATTTACTGTCCACTTTAATGTTAATTTCATCTGTACCTTGTCCTTCTTTAGGGATTTGGACTGGTCTCAATTTCTTCTTCCATACTTGTGGTATAGAGCTTACAACAGAATTATAAAACATTTCACTTAAATGTGTTTCAAGTTTCTGATTTAACTGAGATCTTTTCAAAATATTTCCCTCACTGTCCAGTATATCTACTATTTTAATGTCATAGGAATGTTTATTTGGAAGCTGATATAATGCAATAATCTTTTTACCTATTATAATTTCTCTGTTGTACAGAATGTATTCATTTAAGATCTCTGTAGTAGTTTCAGGTTTAACACAAAATACCTTTATCCAGCTTTCCAGGACTTGTCTATGAAAAGGAGAGAGACAGTTTTTTGCATATTCCAGATTAATTTTTTTGTTTAACATATTTCGATTTATCGACAACATTTTGTAAAATAATTTTTTCCAACTACCATTTTCGTTTGAAACTAACCGTCTTATCCAACTACATTTAGCTGCTACATGCATGTTATACACATCTATCATTTTTAGTCCACCATCTTCTAGCTGTCCAATAATAGTTTCCTTCTTTATTTTTGGAGGTTTATTTCTCCAGAGAAAGTTAAAAAATTCCTTATTTATTTGATCAAGTGTCTCGTTTGGTACATAAATAAGATTGAACAAAAATAAAATTTGAGGCAATACCAGCGCTTTTATAATTGTTATTCTCCCTTTTAGTGACAACGTCCTTGAGTTCCAAGTGAAAAGTATTTTTTTATATTCTCTATTCTTTTATTAAAGTTAAGAGTTACAATTTCTTTTGGATTTTTTGAAAACCATATACCTAAGGTTTTAAATGGACCAATTTTAATATTAATCTTTGATGAAGAGTCTGGAACTGCAATGTGTTTCGAACTATTGCTACCAATGGGGATTATTTCTGTTTTGTCAAGATTAATTTGTAACCAGGAGTATTTTCCAAAGTATTCAAATTCCCTAATAGCTAGTTCAACTGATTTCATATCCTTTAGTATGAGACTTGTGTCATCTGCTAACAATTTAATTTTAAATATACTTCCATTGACAGTAAGCCCTTTAATATTGTTATTATCTCTCAAACTTATTGCAATTATTTCAGCTACTATAAGAAATAGAACGGCTGAAATTGGGCAGCCTTGTCTAATACCTCTTGTCAGGTTAAAATAACCAGAAGAAAAACCATTGTTTCCTACACATGAAGATATGTCAGTGTATAGTATTTTGATCCATCTCATAAACATGTTACCAAAATTAAATTAATTAAACATTAATTGGTTAATTGATTATCAAACTCAGGATACTTCTAATCAAAGTTAATCAACAGGTTTCAACCAGCTTGTACAAATACAACATATACTATGTTGTTTGTTGAATGCCAAATGCGAATATAAGGACAACAGGTAAATAGCAATTATTAATTTCATTCAATAAAATGAGTTCAAATTTGAATATTATAATGTATTTATATGTTCAAACAACATATATAAAACGTACAAGAGATACTAGAGTGCAGTTCATAAGTTGATTCGGGCTATTAGTCAACATTTTGGTTTTACGTATACAAGAGGTCTTCAGTGGCCTAATGGGTTTAGTAAGTTTGGTACTGGTCGGCCAGCGAATTTCGTCACCCCAGGCTATTCAGCTGCTCCTGGATTGCCAGTTGATTTCAGCTGTTTGATCAGGATCTGGGTCTTTACTTTTCTCATCAGGGACCGTATTCTACAACAGTACTTAGATTAGGTGATCTTAGATCTGAGTAAGGGATGGTTTTCACTAAAGTTTTTGTTGTACTTTGTATTTTCACGAAACAAAGGTTGGAAATGTTCAGTTTCACCATTTCTTACTTGAAATCTAAGTTAGAAAGATCTAAGTATTGCTGAAGAGTACGGCCCAAAAGGAAGCAAAAGACAGAAGTAACAAATAAAATTGTCTACAATTATTGTTAAATTTACTATGAGATTCGTGGGGTAGATGAGAAATCCAGAATGCAGAATCGACAGACTTACTGTCAATTCATAACAGTATAACTGTTCTATATAAATATGACGATATTGCTGTTATATTTAATTCTTTTAGTTGAAAACTCAATAAATTAGTATTCTAAGAGATCGGAATATTTGTACATAAATTGAAAGGGGCAATCATCCAATAATGGTACAACAATGAAAGTTCATGTATGGAGATGTATATGTAATAAATTATGCTTTTTATATAATGTTACTCTACATCATACACGAAGTGCCATTTATAGAATCTGGTTTGTACATTTCTCCAAATACATCAATTTCTAAAGTAGGATTATTGTGTCCAATAAATAAGTTGCATCATAATGTTTACATATGATATATAAATACGATTACAAGCTCTGACGATTAATGATTTGCTTTAGGCTTGGGTTAAGATACATCAATGAAAGATTTAGAAATTATAAAACCAATTGGATTGAGTAGTTGGCTTATTCAGATAATTTATAAATTCTTAATGTATAATCTTGTCTAGAGTTGATAATGATATGCACACAAGATATCTAATGAAATATGCAATCTGCTAACACGGTCAATAAAATATGGATATTATGCACAGACATTGGTCCATATTTTCCTTTTGAGGTCCATGTAGCCTCTGTAACAAATGCAGAGATAACTGTCCAAAGATTCCTGTTACTAACTCTTCTTGTAATAATCTTAACCCTTTAGACCGTGCTTTTTGTGAATAACACAACTAATGCTGTTAACAGATGTTTGTGATGTTTTGTGGTGACGGGAATATTGTTTATGATTTATTTATTTATTTAGGTTTTCAAGTTGCTTTCAACATTGTATAGGTCATATCAGGACAGGTAGTTTTATGGCATACCAGTGCATAGAGTTGGTCAAGGTTCTGTACTGTAAACTGCTGACCATCGGTGAGCAACTACCAACTTTTCCACATAGGGTCTGGGGTTTGAACCACAGTCCTCAGAGGTGGGAGGCGAATATGTTACCACTGCGCCACCATGGCCCCCTAATAATTGTATTAAGGGTATTGTATATGTTCGTGGTGATGATTTACACGATGCGTGCAGACGTATCACTGGTGAAAACCCCCTAAACTTGAGAAGCTCGATATAACCATTGTCATGATGGGAATTTTCTGCTATGTATAGCTAATCCCAAAACTGTTGCTGAAACTAAATAACTACATAAGGCTCTGTTTTATTAAAATTAGGGATGGGTCAGTAGTTCTGGTATCTCGGTATCGAGAGCATTTTACTGAAATGCCGTGATGAGATTTTAAAACCGCCACTTCGCTTGTCAGCACATATAATGGGACGAAGAGTTAAAATATTAGAAACATACCCAAAAACTGAAGAAATTACAAGCTTTTATCCCCATATTTTCATCCATTTGGAGACTTTTATAGCGAAACGTTGACCAGTACTGCCATGTTTTGGTTACGAGAATATACAACCTAAATCTCGCTTGCCAGTCCATAAAATTGAAGGAAAACTTAAAATATTGGGAACAAACAAGAAATCTGAAGAAATTATATGCATTTATCTCATATTTCGTGCATTTGGTCACTTTTATTGCGATGTCGTGAAGAGGAAACGTCCATGTTGTTTGGAGTGTACTAAAACGCGGAGTCCCGGTATCGGTACGGTTTTGCATTGGCGACCTCCCGATGTACACATTTTTGGTACCGACCCATCCCTAATTAAAATATAATGATAACTACTAGTTAGTGGGAATTTAGTATACACAGGGTACAAATGGAGTATTGATAATAGCATGTACAGCAACTATAATTATAGCAACAGTAAAACAGATTTCAATAACACCACCACACATTGTACTATTGTATCACCATCTTTGGTAACACTACAAACTGCAGTGATGCCAGCTGTAAAGGTCGGTCAAAGAGTCTTCTCGGCTGGCTATAATTATTGTACACAGGACATGGGTTGTTCCACCAATCAAAAAGTGTATTACACTTAGGATGAGTGGGATATTTAGCAAAGGCGAAATTTTAAGATTTTGCGGATTACATGCATAGCTTCAATGTGATTGTCTAACAGAATCTAAATTGGATGAATATGGGTGATACAACACTTGAAAACTCACAAAAAAATGGAGTAAAATTTAAACACAATTCTGGTGATGTTAAACTAATGGTCAATAAAATTCTAAATTCTGAGGGTAATTCAGATCTCTGCTTCTCCATCTGTCCCAAGTTACTCCTTTGCTGAAAACTGTGGGAAAATGTATATCCCAGCCAGAAGGTAGTTCATTTTTTAATTTGAAAATATTTGGTGATATCAAAAGTGAGTTATGTACTGGGTTGTGGCAGCGATTTTAAATTTGCCGTTTAGGCCCTTAAATATCAAATTCTGAATACTATGTTTACACATAACTGTACATTAAGGTGTATATATACTATATACACTGCCATTTTGAAAATTTTTACTGATTTTATTAAGGTATATTTTATAAAGTAAAAAGCGTGTCTAGCACTATGGCTGGCTTTCTATAGGGTCCCATATGTCCTAGAAACTATTGTGTTTCCTATTGTTTTGGCATACTCAAGTGAGTAATTTTTAACGGTTTCGTCTGCTGGTTTCTAGAAATGAAAATGTGTGCGCAGTCAGTGTAAATGTAAAATAGTTGTCTGCGCATCCATAACTAAAGCACATATTTATCTGTCTGCTGGTTTATCACGCAGTCACTGTTAATGTAAAATCGTTGTCTGTGCATCTACATGCCTCCATTCATTCATCGAAGCATGACATTTCTAATTAAAGTACATATTTATTCGTCTGCTGGTTTTTGTCGCGCAGTCACTGTTAATGTAAAATCATTGTCTGCGCATCTACGCACCTTCATTCATTCATTCATTCATCAAAGCATGACCATTTATTTACAAAGTATTTCTTATGAACCAATCACCAATCATACAAATAAACCGCAAAGAAATTAATGAATGAAGTGACGTCATGATAGTACGAGACCTTGGCCAATAAAAATATATGAGGATGCCCAGAAAACGATTTTTACACTACTTGAGGGTTATATTAGAAGCATTTACGAAAATGAAATCTGTGAGTTAATTATACATTGATTTCTACAGGTTTGTCGCTATTTATTTGCATTTCTCACAAAGATGATCTTAATAATTGCAAATATGTTCCGTGTCCGTGTAAATTCTTCTAATACCGGCCTCCAAAATGGACAGACAGAAAAATGAATGGATGTTATTTTATTACAATTCGTGGCAGATTAATACAGTTAAACTCTGAAAAAGTGGCCAATACCAGAAAATATTGGAGAGCGAGGCCCACTCTATATCCCACTCTATATCCCATTTTATGCCTGGTCTTAAGATATATTATACTCTGTCCCCAAATTCTTTAATTTCTCTTTTACAGGAATAAATTAATTGCCCAAAATGCTCACTGAGAGAAAGTGTCCAGTACTGATTAGTATTGGACACATCAGTCAATAGTTAAAACCTGCAAGTGGGGTTTACATTCAATGAAAATATGCACAAATCTGTAGTTCCACATTCAACTACTTGAAGGCACTAGCGTATGGGGTTTCCTAGAAGTTCTCATGTGAATTAATTTGTTATTTGTCATCTGTTTCGAAGTGGTGCAAGCACTTCTGAAATATTTTATCTGGAAAATATATAATTTATATATAATATAAATATATAATTTTTGGAATTAACATAACTGAAAAAGGTCTGTTTTCCTTGAGAATGAAAATACTACAAATTCGCAGTTTATATGCACTCATTTATAGCAAACGTCTATTCAGTAAAAGATCCACATAGCTTATGAGTTCATCTGAAAGTGAAATGTACCGACAGACCACAGTGCCCTATGGTGAACTATGATTGCATGAAAAGACTCCACATTGGGATTAAAATATTTTATTATTATATTTAACTATGAATTATTTACATACTGTAAAGGGCATGTGTTTATAACAATATATGCCCAACTAGTAAATCTAGATATTATTTACATACTTGCAGTTAAGGTCACCATAACTAAAGGTGTATAACACGGAGATAAGGTGACCTTAGGTCAGATTGGCCTGACAAGGTAGGTAATGATTCAAGAAATTGGAGGTTAATTGAGATAGTTTAAGGTTGAACCTTAAGTTAAGATTTGAGAGGAGTTTAAGTGCCATACCATGTATGAGGGCACTGTGAGATACATACTGACTTTTGAAAGTTATAGTTACTATGATGTAATTGCTAGGGAAGTTAATACTTGACTTAGTTGAGTTACTTGAATAAAATGGACTAATATAGAAACCCCAAACCCCAGTAGTTGTAGTGAGACTATGAAGCAAGTAGAGATTGGAAGGTGGACGCTACAGCTGTGGATGCTTGGTGGTTTTGAGTGATATAGGACCAAACACAGTCGGACGACCAGGTGCCATGGCTTTGTATATCCTGGATTGGCACATTGGAATTAAATGCTAGGGTGGCACCTGATCGGCGGAAGGAGTGGAAAGTGAATTTGGAATTTTGAAGATTTAAATGTTTCAGGATGATGGAGAGGGCCCTTCTGAGTTTGGTATCAGTTAATGGGAACCATTGGTGATTATTTTTAATTTGGAAGAGTGGTCTGTTATCCCCTTTTGGAGTGATGGCCAAGAGGACCTGCGGGGCAGACACTGGACATAAGGGGGAATTACTTATGGAAGGTATTTTTAGAATTTTGAGCTTATTTTTTAGTTGCAAGGTTTTGGACCATTTCACCAGGACCAGGGCACCTGGAGGTGCGAAGATGATATCAGCTCTTGCTAGCTGTTCAAGGGGGTTGAATTTGGAAATAGCATGGGGGACCAGATTAGATATGCGAAGAAATGAAAAGAAGGATAATAGAAAGGCTGCTTTATAAACCTGGCCCATAAACATGGAATCACATCGAAGAACTATGGATGTGAGGGTGGGGATATCAATGATGGAATTAAGTGTAATTTTTAGGGGGGCAGAGAGGGCTAGAGATTTGGTAAACAACCTTATTCTAGGGTTGGAAAACGTACTGATGTCAAGGTTATAGAGGGAAAGCTGTGATTTAACAGCCGATAGATAGTTGTTGATACTGTGATGTGAGACTTTGTTGAAGGCCAAAAATTCTAAGAAAGCAAGGACTTGATCAGAATGGACTAGGGGAAGGGGGATACTGGCAAAAATGCAGAATGCCAGAAATGTACGAAACATGGAGGAATATGCTTTTGATGTTGATGGTCTGAATGCACCTTGCAATCTCGACTGAGCCTTGGCGACTAATGGTTGATATCTAGAGGAAGAGGTACCTGTGAAGAAATAAATTATATGCTCCAGTTAATATTCAGTACTGCTGGATCAGGGAATAAGAAGAATGCGTTTGGCAGGATATCATACACATGTTTCCTATGGTGATCAGCTGTGTGGTACCTAGACAAGCTGTCTGCTATGACGTTTTGTTTACCTGGGATATGGATAACACGAAAGTTAATGTCAGCCATGGCTGATTCCATTGCAATATTACGAGATATGGCAGCTAATATCATGTCTCTAGTTCTGCCCGAGTTTAGAACTGACACAACTGCCTCATTGTCACAGGCAATTATGATTGTTTTACCAGCCCATTGTTGTGCCCAGACCCTAATAGCTACCATAATATTCAGCATTTCTAGGTGCACTATGCCAAATTGTTTATAATTTTTTACAAGGGGTATGGCATATACCTCATTATTGAAGTTGGCTCCTAAGCCCTGTAGAGAGGCATCCAACTCGATCCTACCATGGTGGTGAGTATGGTGAAAGAACGCAGTCCCATTAAATACCTTGGTGAACTGGCGGAACCAGTTAAGATCTCGTTTAAACTCAGAAGTTAGTGAAATGATTTGTGATTTATCAGTGGTCCTAAGGAGGTGGAGCATTCTGTTGAGAAAGAATCTTGATGATCTAACACATTTAGATATGTAGAGTAACTTTCCTAATAGGGACTGTAGTTCCTTTTTGAACAGGAATGTTTGGTTTCCCAGTATTTACATGTGTCAGTGATTTCTATGAGTTTGTCAGGAGGAATGGACAGTGTGAACTCAACTGTGTCTACTTCGATGCCCAGGCATATGCATTTGGTAGTTGGGGGTACTAGCTTTTTCTTGCTTATTTTAAAGCCTAGTTCTTGGAGGAGGTGATAAAGATGATCATATGATTTTTGGGCCATACTAGGAGTGCCATATCCAACCAGATCATCAATATAATTTGTGATGGAGTGACCAGCCTGGGACATGATAAACCTTATGGCATCTGTGACCCTCTGAAAGATGGCCGAACCTTGCCGATAGCCAAAGGGTAGGCTTCGATCGATAAAGTACTTGTCAAGTTTTAGGCCTAGGAGATTATAATCAATTGGATCGATTTTAATGTGTCTAAAGGCCCTGGAGATGTCAATTTTGAATAGCAATGAACCTTTACCGAATTGCCTTACTTTTTTAGTCACTTCATCTATGGTGGGGAGGGTGAGAAGGAATTTTGTACCTAAATATGAATCAGAGGAGACCCCAGCATTAACAGATGCATTTGTAGGATGGCTAAGATCAATTATCACTCTTCTGTGAACTGCTTTAGGTTTAGGCCTGGTCATGAAGGGAGAGATATACAAGTTACTGAGGGGAGGGGTGTCAAATGGGCCTAATATGGCGCCTAGCTCAGTTTCTTCTTTCAAGTATGCTTTGACATCATTTTTGAAGTCTTTAGCTGATTTGTGGTTAGTTTCTTCATGTGAAAGGACAGAATTGACATTAAAATCCAGGGGAAAGCCATAACGAATGAGTAGGGTAAGTTGTTTGTCCCAATACTGTGTTAGATGGCTATCCCATACATCTGGATTCAATTCAGAAGGTATAGCAATCTGTGTTTTCATGTAGTTAAACTGTTTTGACTCACGAACTTGCCTATGAGCTTCAAAATATGTGGAATATTTGTTACTTTGAATTTGTTTAGGCATAATCATGTCAGAAAGGGGGATAAAGCCGTATTTATCATCATTTTGACTGTTCCATTCTTTGAAAATATTTACACTAGCAGCCTCTGAAATAGCCTGCCTGTGACGTGCACGAAAACGCAGTTCTAGGTCGTATTTGTCTTCAGCTTGTAAAGCAGTTTTCTCAACAGCAGGACGGACGTGTGAAACCCTGTGTGGTTGAGTACGACATATTTTTGTAACTGCATTCTTTTTGACGGGAGAAGGGTGTTCAGCTGCACTGGCATGATTTGTGGACAAGATAGAAGTGCTATCGTGGTTAAGCCCCGTAGTTCCCTCATGTTGAATTTCTGAATATTCTTCCAATGCGAGAGGCCAGAATCTATTTTGTACACAACTGTCATTGAAAATTTTTTCAGGGACCCGACAAAGAACACCATTCTCTCGTTGACAGTGTGCAACTTGTTTTGTGTCATTGTTACGACTCGTACCAATCAGTTGAGTCTTTTTATTGTAACTACCATCAGACATTAATGTGACTGGCTTACCTTTGCTTTTTCTGTTGAAAATAGTACATATCTTTCTTTCCGTTGGTTTATTTACATGTACACTACACTGGCTGTGTATGCTGGCTGGACGGGTTTTTATATTCGACAAAGTATTGATAGATTTTTCACTATGGTTAATACAATGACCGCGTTCTGCGACGTTCACTGAAGCAGAAACTTCCAAAACCCCAGAATTTTTGCCCTTCACAATATCTGCGTACGACCAACCAGCATACTTGTGATAGTCATTTCTCCAGTTTAGACTTTCAGCATTTACCAATTTTTTATTTACAATAAGGCGTTCTGGAAAGCAATTATAGTTTGAGGGCACTGCACGAACGCAGTGCCCTACTCGTTTTTTGAACGAGTACGACAATCTTTGGCTGGATGGGGGTGGGACTTACCCTGTTGAAAACAGTTTTGACATACATGTAGGTACATTTGGCCATTTATTTCATGGTCAGTTTTTTGATGGCACGAGCCCTTTTGAAAGAATTTGCAAGTGATGGGATTTTTGCTGGCCTTAGACTTGGCATGGTAGTTATGACTACTTCTTTGGGCATGAACCCGACGTACCCTGTCAATTTTTTGGGTTTCACTCCAGTCAATTTTGTTCTCCTCCATTTTACACAGGAGGACAGCGTGACTTCCTTTGGCTGAGGACCACCCGAAGTCATGACTGTCCTCCATAAGGTCAGCCAGGTAATCAAGCATGTTATCACGAGTTTTTTGGTTACTCTCATCTCTAATTATTTGGGCAAAACCAGAGACCCATTGTGACATGGATAGGGCGTCATAAGTAAGTCTATTTTTGGTTGTACCCCCCAAGACAAAGTTCTGAGGCCAGGGGACCTCCCTTTTTACCCATATGGTTTCTCCCCCACCCCTTTTTGACTTAAACTTGCCTTGTTCATTTAGTTGTTGCAGTTGCTGGATCCTGGCATCCACCTGTTGTTGCATGGATCTGGACTGCTTCAGGGACTGTATGGAGGGAAGTATCAAGTCGATGTCGTCGTTGTTGTCATCTTCTTCTGGCTGCTGGCTTGCTACACTGCTGGCAGGTGAGTACTTGGCACTAGATATAGGTTCCTGCTTATTAACTTTTTCTTCGACTGCTGCCATGCGTCCACTTAAACTTTTAAGTTCTTGCAATATCAGTTTGTTTGTATCTTGGGTTTCATTATCACTGGTGTCACTAATATCAGAGTTCACTTGCAGGCACCTTGAATTTATGGGTCGCTGGTGGACCCCTTTACACTTGTTACAGTTAAATGTCTTTGGCATTCTGAAACTGTATAAAATCTAGTTGAATCTACTTGAATCTGCATGTATAGGAGGTCTAAAATGATTGGATTGTAAAATAAAACAGAATTAGATTCAAAAACTTCCCTCAATCTCTGCTCCAGAGAGCTATACGCGCAGGCTCAAATGAGTAAGTACGAGCTCAACAGCTCGGGCTCCAACACGGCAAGTAAACCTCACAACAGCATACGTATCCAAGAGGAGGCCTACAAAACACTGAAACTTTCCAGTTTCAGTGTTAGTGAAACTCGAAAGTTTCTAATAGAATTAAACAAAATAAAGGTATTTATAAAAAGGGCGTGTTGCCCGCTTAAATTCTGATTTTGAAATGAATATGGCCACTGAAGGCGGGTAACTACGAGGTGAGAGGTCACGACGGGCGAATCACAATGTAGGTCAAGTTAAACAAGAACGCCTCTCCCAAGAAGCACTGAATCGGGTGACACCATAGTTGTCACCCCCCCACAAATTCTTATTTTACCTTAAATCATTGAATAACTTATAAAAATACTTAGTCTGCTTCTGTAAAATATCCATTTAATACTATTTTATATAATTCAAATTGATTTTATATTTATTATATGAACTATGTTCGTTAATCTTATAATATCCAAGCTTCAAATTTAAAATATGTCTTCTTCCTTCAAAATCCGTTTTTACCCCTCAGCCCTTAAGGGCTATTGGGGTATTGTTTTCACCCATGGTGTCTGGATGGGCGGGCGGACGGTGGGAAAAAGTTTGTCCGGGTTATTTCTCAGAAACCATAAGGTGTAGGAAGTTGATACTTGGTAGGAACATTAGTTAGGGGTTGTTGGTGTGCAACGTCATGGTGTCACCTTGATTTGACCTTTGACCTTGCCATAGTGACCTTGACCTATAAAATCTTGTCCGGGCTATATCTCGGGAACTATGAGGTGTAGGAAGTTGATACTTGGTAGGGACATTGGTTAGGGGCAGTAGGTGTGCAATGTCATGGTGTGACCTTGATTTGACTTTTGACCTTGCCATAGTGACCTTGACCTATAAAATCTTGTCCGGGCTATATATCGGAAACCATAAGGTGTAGGAAGTTGATACTTGGTAGGGACATTGGTTAGGGGCAGTAGGTTTGCAATGTCATGGTGTGACCTTGATTTGACCTTTGACCATGCTGTAGTAACCTTCACCTATATAATCTTCTCTGGGCTATAGCTCAGCAACCGTATGGTGTAGGAAGTTGACATGTGGCAGGGACATTGGTTAGGTGCAGTAGGGGTGCAATGTCATGGTGTGACCTTGATTTGACCTTTGATCTTGCTGTGGTGACCTTGACCTATAAAATCTTGTCTGGGCTATATCTTGGAAACCATAAGGTGTAGGAAGTCAATACTTGGTAGGGACATTGGTTGGGAGTTGTAGGTGTGCAACATCATGGTGTGACCATGATTTGACCTTTGATCTTGTCACAGTGACCATGAGTTTTAAAACCATGTCTCGGTTTATTGGGTGCAGAAGGTGGACACTTGGTAGGGACATTGGTTAGGGGGTGTAGGTGTGTATCATGGTGTGACCTTTAACTTTGGCTCTGCCATAGTGTGATCACCTGCCATATTTGAGACATCTTTCTTCTTGTGACTAAGATATATGGATTGCTACAACAGATTGTTATATGCTCTTTTACATAATTGTGCTTTTTCCATTGACAGTTATTCTCCAATTAATAAGTTTTACAGCTTGGTAATATTTAGTGTACTGATTAATGCTGTCATCTAGCTATTGAATTGTCTTGTTTTAATACTTTATCTTTACATACATTTTCTTTCTCTTAGATGTTATTTATTCTACTTAAAGATTATTTGGAGCTTTATATAACTGACAATGCCCTGAAAGTATCCCCATTTGTACTGTTTCACTACTTCTATATCTCATGATGTTGAAATTATTTCCCCAGACTGTGGGGTACGGGCATCTCTGATGCTATTTTTAAACTGTGCAGTTACAGTAAACAGATGGTTCTTTATATTTATAAACCTTTCCTGTCACGTTTCTGGTCACAACAAATACCCAACACCTGTCGCTACACAATTTTAATAATTCTGTAAACTTCTTTCCAAGCAATTTGCAAATGTGGGCGATAATAAAAAAAAATTACAGATTTCAACACCCATTGTTGTACTAAAATTCGACTCTGTGGTTGACAGAAAGATAGCCCCACTGTACCCTTGTTATCGATTTTATATAAAGGTTTTGCAGTATAAAGTCTGTTGGGGTTAATAGTGAATACTTTGTGTGTCTGGCTAGTATTTTGGGAATACTAAATGTAACAAGTGAGTAATATGATACGCATTTTGAATAACAACAGGTTGTCTAAATATCAACAAGTGAATATTTCATGGGATGACGATTGTAAATTAAGGGTACCCAATAGGTACTGATATATCAAATTCTTTTGTTTAGAGTGTCAAAATACGTAATCTACATGTTTTATATTCATCTAGTTAAGTAATACCTATTGATTGCTGCTGTAAGGCAACAGCATAAAGGTTTACAGTATGAAGTCTGCTATGTGGTAATAACACAATAACGTGATTTTGTAGGGCGACTTGGGGCGTTATAGTTTTTTAACTGCATAACATTAATCATTATTTAACATTAATCATTAAGGGTCGCTAGGTCCCAGGGCTGTTCATGATTAAAATAAAATGCTACTAAAACCCAACAAAGCCTATATATTATTAGATGACTGTCATTATTATTATTATTATTAATTGTTGTTAGATGACTGTCGTTACATTATAATATCCTTGCCATTATTGGATTTTTGTTTGTGTGCTTATTTGACTTATATTTGCAATTTATTACACCAATTTAATAGTGTTTTACAAAAATGTTTCTCTTTTCTTCCTTACTTAACAACAAGCTGTATGTTTCTACAAAACTAAAGAACCCTTTACTGAATGTTTATTTTATTAACAGGCCTACCCAATCAACATGTAATATATTGTGACATCACACGGACATAGGACCCTTAGATGCTGCAAATGTTATGATGTATTAATGACTTAGTTACAAAGGATCATATATGTATCTCCTCATTGTCCGTAAATATTTTTTATAGCAAATACTTTAGATATTTGTAAATGTACTAGTATATCCTATGGAAGCTCTGAGCTGCCAAAATTTATTTTATATTGTCAAATATACGACTTAGTATCTTGTATATAGGACTTACTATCTTGTATATACGACTTAATAACTTGTATATTTGACTTATTATCTTGTATATACGACTTAGTATCTCATATATATGACTTAGTATCTTGTATATATGACTTAGTATCTTGTATATATACCACTTAATAACTTGTATATACGACTTATTATCTTGTATATATGAGTTAGTATCTCATATATACGACTTAGTATTTTGTATATTTGACTTAGTATCTCATATATACGACTTAATAACTTGTATATATGACTTAGTATCTCATATATACGACTTAATAACTTGTATATACGACTTAGTATCTCATATATATGACTTAATAACTTGTATATATTACTTAGTTTCTCATACATACGACTTAATAACTTGTATATACGACTTAGTAACTCGTATATACGACTTAGTAACTCATATATACGACTTAATAACTTGTATATATGACTTAGTATCTCATATATACGACTTAATAACTTGTATATACGACTTAGTATCTCATATATATGACTTAATAACTTGTATATATGACTTAGTTTCTCATATATACGACTTAATAACTTGTATATATGACTTAGTAACTCGTATATACGACTTAGTAACTCGTATATACGACTTAATAACTTGTATATATGACCTAGTATCTCGTATATATGACTTACTAACTCGTATATGACTGAGTATCTAATATATACCACTTAGTGTCTCCTGTATACCACTTAGTTTTAACATTTCCATTGAGTTATATGACTTACTAAATCTTATTCACAGAACATACCACTCATGTAAAACAAGTCATTTAAATTCATGGGCTATTCCCTTTCTTCTATTTTATAATAACTGGTATATAAAAGACAGTATGTCAAAGATTTGACTGAATAGGTGGAATGTACAAGTGCCTTAGTCATGTGTTTGACAGGCTTTGTTGTATATTTGAATTATCAAGTGAAATATTCAAGTTACTAAGTCATATATATGAGAAATACTAAGTCATAAATATGAGACACTAAGTCGTATATAGAAGTTAGTATATGAGTTATAAAGTGGTATGTATGAGATATTAAGTCGAATATACAGGATACTAAGTCGTATATACAAGATAGTAAGTGGTATATACGAGATACTAACTCATATATATAAGTTATTAAGTCGTATATATGAGATACTAAGTTGTATATACAAGTTATTAAGTCGTATATATGAGATAGTAAGTCGTATATACAAGTTATTAAGTCGTATATATGAGATACTAAGTCGTATATACAAGCTATTAACTGGTATATATGAGATAGTAAGTCATATATACGAGATACTAAGTCATACATACAAGATATTAAGTTGTATATACAAGTTATTAAATCGTACATACGAGTCACTAAGTCGTACATACAAGTTATTAAGTTGTACATACGAGATACTAAGTCGTATATTTGACTTAATATAAAATAAATTTTGGCAGTCCAGAGCTTCCATAATATCCTACATCACTGGAAAGATATTTTAACACTTCTTTTCTCGTTTTTTGTTTGGTCGAAATCCACGCAGAAATAAGAGAGATATCGCAAGTTAAACATTTGAAGCGAAAGTATAACATTTGTAAACAGACACTTGATGACGTCAGAGGAGAGATGTTAATAGTTCAGCACTCCCACTAACGGCCCACCACTCAGTGAAACATAAATTACACTGCTTTAACATACATATAACATATTTTTAATGTGCTAGTATTGCACGCCTATCTTATAATAATGTCCAATATTCCATTGATGAGCAGCATATGTTTTTAACACACATGTTTAGTTTCATATTGCTAAAATTCACATATATGACCAATATCTGGTCTGTTGTGCAATATTCTTACATGATATACAGGATATATATGTATCGATGTACAGACTATATACATTGAAGGCTGAAAATCAAGAGATACTAGAGATACTCTTGGTTAACTAATTATTAGCCTCCCAATAAGGTAGTTAAAAGGTTGTTTGGTAAAAAAATGGTGATTGAAATTGTAAAATGAAATTTTTGTGGTATTTAATAACACAAATTTCCAAAAGTATCCATTAGTTAGTAATGTTTTTTTCAAACTGTTTACTTGATGCAGTAAAAACAAGATGCACTCAGAGAGAGCAAAACGCTCGACTCAATGTCATCAGTCTCGCAAGTGTTATAAAGTATTGTAAGGGAAACAATAAAATAAAACCAAACATGTAAATTAATTTTCAGTGAATTTCTCCCTACTGAGGAAAACATGCATACCTGAACACATGCATCCAGACACTGAATAAATATTTTGTATGTATTCTGTGAGTTCACAATAGTGTGGCTCACTCTCTAGCTGACATTATTGTAAATGTTAATTGATAAAATAGGCATAAAGTGAACCAAAAACCACTGAGCACACACGTCCGCCATGGTGACATTTCCAAAAAATGTTGGAGGTTTATTGGTATCAAGAATATTAACTGGATCTTTCCTAAAATGTAATCACTTCTTCCCATGGCTAGCACCTTTCCTACTAAAAATTTAACACCAAAATTTGTTCATTACTTTTGAAGAAATAGCAAGCAGAAAGCCAGTCATTAAAATACATTGAAATTGGGAACTCCAAAATGTGATCCAGAACTTTCCCCAAAATAAGCAACTTCTTCCTTTGGCCAGGTCCTACCCACAAAACTTTTTTATAAAGATCTGTTCACCAAAAACACCAAAAAAAAACAGACAAATAGACAAACAAGCACACACAAACATAAACTCCTTGTGGAGGTAAAAATATTGGTTAAAAGCCACTTCTTGGTGAAAATTACGCAGGGTAAATTTTTTGTGATGCACTGTCAAGGAATTAAAACAAACAAACAGAAAAAAAACAAATAAAACTCATGAATACACCACCTCCCTCTTTATTATGTTTATGTCAAGTTTAAGACATAAATTTAATGAGAAGAAACATTTTACCTAAAGACAGTAAGTATCACAAGCTAGGTGTGTGACCTCACAATGACAATTGCATCCACCAGCAGTTTATGTTTTTGTATGCTAATTGTTTGTTTATTTGTCTGGGTTTGTGTGTGTGTGGGTAGGACCTGACCAAAGGAAGAAGATACTAAAAGAAAGATCCGGATCTTATTTTGCATACAAAAAATCATGAATTTTCAGAGATCCCATTTCAATGTATTTTTAATGATTTTGGCTTTCTACTCGACATTTCTATGAAGATTAATTTATATGTTTGGTTTTATTTTATTGTCTTCCTTACAATACTTTATATCACTTGAGAGACTGGTCACATGGAGTCGAGTGTTTTGCTCTCTCTGAGTGCATCTTGTTTTATATTAGTAATATTCACAGGTAACCACTATCTGGACTGTTATCAAATATTCTAATATAGGATACTGGATACATATGTATTGATGAGTAGCTAAAATGTTTATATTACAAATATTAATGTGGACTGATACCTGGTTTGGTACCAAATATTTTTATAATGGATACTAGATATATATTTGTGCCAGCAAGATTTTGTTTGTGTATTACCAACATCAGTTGGGAATTAGTTTTTAAATATACTTATTAGTTTGCTGATGAGATAGTCAAATACCAGGGCCGGTATTCATGAAGGGTCTTAGACTTAGCCAGGTCTTAGGCTTAAATGTGGTCTTAAATGTGAGACTTTTGTCTCAGCTAAGTTTTGTCTTAAATCCGTATTCACAAAAGGGGACTTAACTTAGACTTTTGTCTTAACTCCTTAACACCACCAATATTAAAGTCACACCTGCCATCCAATCAAATCTTTGTTAACAATGCAGTGCGTGATTTTGTGTAAGGTCAAGGCTATGTAAACAAACACATATTATGTTAATATTTAAGCCTCCCACTTGCCAGTCTTAAAGTTGAGCCCTTGGCTAAGCCTAAGACCGGTCTTAAATTCTTTGTGAATACCACTAAGCCTAAAACTAAAGTCTTAGCAGTTTTTGGGCAGAAACTTGAGACAAAGTCTCAACTTTAAGCCTAAGCCCTGGCTAACACCCTTTGTGAATACCGGCCCAGGTAAAAAAATGGTGATCTAAATTGCAAAGTGGACTTTTTGTGGTATTTAAAATAATAAATATTAAGACATATCCAATACTTAGTACTATTGCAATTGTTTACCTAGTATATTAAATATAAACCTAATGGTTCCAGTCGCATATTTTCATAACTAATTTTTCACAGATGACAGTTTGGTCTGTTATCAAAAATGCTTATGTGGGATACTGGATATATATTTATTGTTAAGCAGCATATATTACTTTGTATTGCCAAAAATAAAAATTGTAATGAGACTTGTAGTTGGTCTGGAAACAAATATTTAGATGTCATATATATTGGGCATTGGATATACAGGACAGTGGATATTTACTTGTGTCAGCAGGTTCTTTTAATTATCAATGAGTTTTTAAATATAGAACATTAAAAGTTTGAAAATCAAAAGATGTTAAAGACTTCCTTAGATAACTACTGATTAGTCTGCTGATAAGATAATCGAATACCAAAGGTTGCTTTAAAACAATGGTGGTCAAAAGTTTTTAGGATATCATGGAAATTTCTGAAAAATAGCCAACAATTAATATTATTCCTTGAAAGCTAGCCTGGAAATTTTACAGGTTTGTTTTACAAATGCTTGAAAAAAATCAATGCAATGGATTAAAAAATTTGAACTACCAGGAATATTGTTTGATCCAGACCCCTGCACTATGGTTGTAGACATTTTGAGAGCAAAAATACACAAGAATGGCAAGTTCATTAACCACTTAAAGAGATTTCAATTAAGTGTTATTGGAAAGGTGAATGTCCTAAAAAGCTAAGGCATTGCCAAAACTATTATTATAGCCTTTTTATATCTGTTCTACCCAATCAAAGCATATCAAAAATGGATAAAATAAAAAGTATATTTAAAGAATTTTATGGGAAGGCAGACGGATAAAAATCACTGATGAGCAGCTTAAAAATAGTTTGAGAATGGAGACCTAAAGCTAATTAATCTTGAGGCCTTCAGTAAGTCCATAAAACTGACTTGCATTAAAAGGTTATTAATAATGTCAGGCAGCTGGCAATATAAATTTGAAGAGCACATCTGTAAGCAATACATATATATATATATATATATATACTCCTGGATTCATCATTAGGTAGACACTTCGGTGTAAATACACCACCTTAGGTAGACATTTTACTTAAGTAGACATTTTCGTGTCTACTTAATGTTTGGACCTCTGAAAAATTATTTTGGAGTGATTTAAATATGGCAACTGCAGGTTTGTCCTGTTCTTTGGTACCTATAATTTGAATAAAATAATTTTGTATTTCAATTTTGCATCAAGTAAAGCAACAATAACAGCCTAAAGTTTTGAAGTGTATATTTTCCTTAAGTAGACAGTTTGTAAAAACCTCACTTAGGTAGACACAAATTAAATTTAAAATATTAAAAAAGTTAATAGTGTATGTGTAAATTATATTTATACTGTGAGGTAAAGGATTTTTAAAAGCATCATTTAAACTTTGTTTTAAGTTCTTCCCTCCACAAATAAAAAAAAATAGAAGACATATACTTTTTTCATGTCAAATATACATTTTGGACTAAATGGCTACATGTGTACATTGTATTTATTTGTGTACTCATGCATATCTGCAAGATTACAAACATGCATACTAAACTGTCTTGTTTTTAATTAGCTAAAGACAAGCATTATGCACATACTAATGAACAATTTGGTGTTTGTCTAGTTAAAATCACCAAAGTATGTAGTATTTTACAAGGAACTTAACTAAGCTGTTGATTTCCGAGTATTATTTGATTGGGTAATCTTTCCATGGGTGTTCATTATCTTAAGTTTAAGATATCTTATGTTTCCAGTTAAATGATCCAGGAACAAGCATTTTGCACACATTAATGAGTAATTTGCTGTTTAATTAAAATTGCTTAATTAATGAAAAATTGACAGATATTTCAAAAAAGCCTTTCATTTTCCAGTATTATATAATTAGTTGACTTTTTTCCGTGGGTGTTGCTACTCAATATCTTAATTTTAAGATATCTAACCACAATTTTTCTGTCCAATTATCTATAAACGAGCATTCTACATAAAATAATGAGCAATGTGGTGTTTGTTTCATAAAAATCGCCATTATATTAAGTATTTTACATGGATTTTAAAACAGCCTTTAATTTCCCAGTATCATTAAATTAGGCGATTTTTAATGTGGTTATGAGTGGTCATCATCTTTATTTTAGGATACCTTTTTTAGGTTTCTTGTGAAATTATCTATCAAAGAGCATTTGGCACACATTAATGAGTAACTTAAAGTTTGCTTAATTATTGAACATTTGACAGGCATTTTATAATAGTTTGGCAGAAAACACAAGGATTTACTCTCTTGTGGTAACCACTTAGTATCTTGGTGACCTTGGGCCCCTTGTTCAAGGGCAAACGAAAGTAGCCACACTTTAAAGTGCTTATAATTCACTTAATAGTGGTCCAAGAGGTTATGGATATGAAGCCAACCTATAAGAAATCATGGGCTGGGATTCTTCTGATTTAGTCATATTTGACTTAGCAAGTGATGGGAACGACTTAGCAAGTGGTGGGAATGACTTAGCAAGTGGTGAAAATGACTTAGTAAGTGGTGGGAACAAGTTAGTAAGTGGTGGGAATGAGTTAGTAAGGTATGGGTATGACTGAAAACACAATGATTACTGTCTTGTGGCAAGCACTTAGTATCTTGGTGACCTTGGGCCCCTTCTTCAAGGGCATACAAAGGTAGCCACACTTAAAAGTGCTTATAATTCACTTAATATTGGTCATAGAGGTTATGGACATGTAGCCAACCTATAGGAAATCATGGGCTGAGAGTCTTCTGATGTGGTCATATTTGACTTATCAAGTGATGGGAACGACTTAGCAAGTGGTGGGAATGACTTAGTAAGTGGTTCAAATTAGTTAATAAGTGGTGAACAATTCAGTAAGTGGTGGGAATGACATAGTAAGTGGTGGGAATGAGTCACTAAGTGGTGAACAATTTAGTAAATGGTGGGAACGAGTTAGTAAGAGGTGGGAACGAGTTAGTAAAGGCTGGGTATGACTGCAAACACAAGTATTTACTCACTTGTGATAACCACTTAGTATCTTGGTGACCTTAGGCACCTTCTTTAAGGTCAAACAAAGATAGCTGCACTTACAAGTGCTTATAATTCACTTATTATTGGTTCTAGGGGTTATGGATATGAAGCCAACCTATAAGAAATCATGGCTTGGGATTCTTCTGATTTGGTGATATTTGACATAGCAAGTGGTGAGAACGAGTTAGCAAGTGATCGGAATGACTTGGTAAGTGCTGGCAATGATTTAGTAAGTGGTAGGAATGACTTAGCAAGTGGTGGGAATGACTTAGTAAGTGGTGGGAACGACTTAGTAAGTGGTGGGAATGACTTAGTAAGTGGTGGGAATGACTTAGTAAGTGGTGGGAATGAGTTAATAAGTGGTGAACAATTTAGAAAGTGGTGGGAACAAGTTAGTAAGGTGTGGCAACGACTTAGTAAGGGATGGGTATGACTGTAAACACAAGGAGTTACTCTCTTGTGGTAACCACTTAGTATTTTGGTGACTTTGGGCCCCTTCTTCAAGGTCAAACGAAGGTAGCCACACTTAAAAGAACTTATAATTCACTTATTATTGGTCATAGAGGTTATGGATATGAAGTCAACCTATAAGAAATCATGGCCTGGGATTCTTCTGATTTAGTGATATTTGACATAGCAAGTGGTGAGAACGAGTTAGCAAGTAATGGGAATGACTTAGTAAGTACTGGCAATGATTTAGTGAGTGGTAGGAACGACTTAGCAAGTGGTGGGAATGACTTAGTAAGTGGTGGGAACGACTTAGTAAGTGGTGGGAATGAGTTAATAAATGGTGAACAATTTAGAAAGTGGTGGGAAGAAGTTAGTAAGGTGTGGCAATGACTTAGTAAGGGATGGGTATGACTGAAAACACAAGGATTTACTCTCTTGTGGTAACCCCTTAGTATTTTGGTGACCTTGGGCCCCTTCTTCAAGGTCAAACAAAGGTAGCCACACTTAAAAGTACTTATAATTCACTTATTATTAGTCCTAGAGGTTGTGGATATGAAGTCAACCTATAAGAAATCATGGGCTGGGATTCTTCTGATGTGGTCATATTTGGCTTACAAGTGGTGGGGATGACTTTGCAAGTGGTGGGAATGACTTAGTAAGTGGTGGGTACAATTTAGTAAATGGTGGGAATGACTTAGCAAGTAATGGGAAGAAGTTACTCAGTGGCGAACAATTTAGTAAGTGGTGGGAACAAGTTAGTAAGAGGTGGGAAAGAGTTAGTAAAGGCTGGGTATGACTGAAAACACAAGGATTTACTCACTTGTGATAACCACTTAGTATCTTGGTGACCTTAGGCACCTTCTGCAAGGTCAAACAAAGATAGCTGCACTTACAAGTGCTTATAATTCACTTATTATTGGTCATAGAGGTTATGGATATGAAGCCAACCTATAAGAAATCATGGCCTGGGATTCTTCTGATTTGGTGATATTTGACATAGCAAGTGGTGAGAACGAGTTAGCAAGTGATGGGAATGACTTAGTAATTGCTGGCAATGATTTAGTAAATGGTAGGAACGACTTAGCAAGTGGTGGGAATGACTTAGTAAGTGGTGGGAACGACTTAGTAAGTGGTGGGAATGACTTAGTAAGTGGTGGGAACGACTTAGCAAGTAGTGGGAAGAAGTTACTAAGTGGTGAACAATTTAGAAAGTGGTGGGAACAAGTTAGTAAGGTGTGGCAACGACTTAGTAAGGGATGGGTATGACTGAAAACACAAGGATTTACCCTCTTGTGGTAACCACTTAGTATTTTGGTGACCTTGGGCCCCTTCTTCAAGGTCAAACGAAGGTAGCCATACTTAAAATTACTTATAATTCACTTATTATTAGTCCTAGAGGTTGTGGATATGAAGCCAACCTATAAGAAATCATGGGCTGGGATTCTTCTGATGTGGTCATATTTGACTTAGCAAGTGGTCCAAACAAGTTAGCAAGTGGTGGGAATGACTTAGCAAGTAGTGGGAACAAGTTACTAAGTGGCGAACAATTTAGTAAGTGGTGGGAACGAGTTAGTAAGAGGTGGGAAAGAGTTATTCTAAAATGGTAGGCTGCGCAGTGAACATGGACACGTCTTTTGCGCAATGCTTGAACCGCGAATATAGAACGGTAAATAAAGCATGCTGTTGAAATCTCGTACATCGTCCCTTCACGTACAAACGTAAACAAACAACTCGCGGTGAAATAAAAGTTAAATTATATGCAGCAAATACTCAGTCAAATAATTCTGTAGGGGATTTTATCAATATTTTATTTAAAGATCGACTGCTCATAAATATTTATGAGATCACAGAATTCTGTGGGTATTTCCTAACAATATTTAAACCAAAAGGCTGTATACACATCCATCTCTATGCATGTTTAGTTAATGGAACAGCCAACATGGCGTTGGATTTGTTTTGATTTTTTGCGTAAGATTTACCACTTATTTTGACCAAATTATTAATATAACCATTTTAGAATAGGAATAAAAGACAAATTCTCGTGCTTTATGATGGTTTTAAACTATCGATCGGCTGTATTAAAGCGCTCAGCCCTTCGGGCTTCGTGGCTTTAATATTCAGCCGCTCGATAGTTTAAAACCATCATAAAGCACTCGAATATGTCTTTTATTCCTATAGTAAAGGCTGGGTTTGACTGAAAACACAAGGACTTACTCACTTGTGATAACCACTTAGTATCTTGGTGACCTTAGGCACCTTCTTCAAGGTCAAACAAAGATAGCTGCACTTACAAGTGCTTATAATTCACTTATTATTGGTCATAGAGGTTATGGATATGAAGCCAACCTATAAGAAATCATGGCCTGGGATTCTTCTGATTTGGTGATATTTGACATAGCAAGTGGTGAGAACGAGTTAGCAAGTGATGGGAATGACTTAGTAAGTGCTGGCAATGATTTAGTAAATGGTAGGAACGACTTAGCAAGTGGTGGGAATGACTTAGTAAGTGGTGGGAACGACTTAGTAAGTGGTGGGAATGACTTAGTAAGTGGTGGGAACGACTTAGCAAGTAGTGGGAAGAAGTTACTAAGTGGTGAACAATTTAGAAACTGGTGGGAACAAGTTAGTAAGGTGTGGCAACGACTTAGTAAGGGATGGGTATGACTGAAAACACAAGGATTTACTCTCTTGTGGTAACCACTTAGTATTTTGGTGACCTTGGGCCCCTTCTTCAAGGTCAAACGAAGGTAAGAGGTGGGAAAGAGTTAGTAAAGGCTGGGTATGACTGAAAACACAAGAATTTACTCACTTGTGATAACCACTTAGTATCTTGGTGACCTTAGGCACCTTCTTCAAGGTCAAACAAAGATAGCTGCACTTACAAGTGCTTATAATTCACTTATTATTGGTCATAGAGGGTAGGGATATGAAGCCAACCTATAAGAAATCATGGCCTGGGATTCTTCTGATTTGGGGATATTTGACATAGCAAGTGGTGAGAACGAGTTAGCAAGTGATGGGAATGACTTAGTAAGTGCTGGCAATGACTTAGTAAATGGTAGGAACGACTTAGCAAGTGGTGGGAATGACTTAGTAAGTGGTGGGAACGACTCAGTAAGTGGTGGGAATGACTTAGTAAGTGGTGGGAACGACTTAGCAAGTAGTGGGAAGAAGTTACTAAGTGGTGAACAATTTAGAAAGTGGTGGGAACAAGTTACTAAGGTGTGGCAACGACTTAGTAAGGGATGGGTATGACTGAAAACACAAGGATTTACTCTCTTGTTGTAACCACTTAGTATTTTGGTGACCTTGGGTCCCTTCTTCAAGGTCAAACGAAGGTAGCCATACTTAAAATTACTTATAATTCACTTATTATTAGTCCTAGAGGTTGTGGATATGAAGTCAACCTATAAGGCATCATGGGCTGGGATTCTTCTGATGTGGTCATAATTTACTTACAAGTGGTGGGGATGACTTTGCAAGTGGTGGCAACGAGTTAGCAAGTGGTGGGAATGACTTAGTAAGTGGTGGGTACAATTTAGTAAGTGGTGGGAATGACTTAGCAAGTAGTGGGAACAAGTTACTAAGTGGTGAACAATTTAGTGAGTGGTGGGAACGAGTTAGTAAGAGGTGGGAACGAGTTAGTAAAGGCTGGATATGACTGAAAAGACAAGGATTTACTCACTTGTGATAACCACTTAGTATCTTGGTAACCTTAGGCACCTTCTTCAAGGTCAAACAAAGATAGCTGCACTTACAAGTGCTTATAATTCACTTATTATTGGTCATAGAGGTTATGGATATGAAGCCAACCTATAAGAAATCATGGCTTGGGATTCTTCTAATTTGGTGATATTTGACATAGCAAGTGGTGAGAACGGGTTAGCCAGTGATGGGAATGACTTAGTAAGTGCTGGCAATGATTTAGTAAGTGGTAGGAACGACTTAGCAAGTGGTGGGAATGACTTAGTAAGTGGTGGGAACGACTTAGTAAGTGGTGGGAATGACTTAGTAAGTGGTCGGAACGACTTAGCAAGTAGTGGGAAGAAGTTACTAAGTGGTGAACAATTTAGAAAGTGGTGGGAACAAGTTAGTAAGGTGTGGCAACGACTTAGTAAGGCATGGGTATGACTAAAAACACAAGGATTTACTCTTGTGGTAACCACTTAGTATTTTGGTGACCTTGGGCCCCTTCTTCAAGGTCAAACGAAGGTAGCCATACTTAAAATTACTTATAATTCACTTATTATTAGTCCTAGAGGTTGTGGATATGAAGCCAACCTATAAGAAATCGTGGGCTGGGATTCTTCTGATTTTGTCATATCTGACTTAGCAAGTGGTGTGAACGAATTAGCAAGTGGTGGGAATGACTTAGTAGGTGGTGGGTATAATTTAGTAAGTGGTAGGAATGACTTACTAAGTAGTGGGAACAAGTTACTAAGTGGTGAACAATTTAGTAAGTGGTGGGAATGAGTAAGTGATGGGAACGAGTTAGTAAGGGATGGGTATAACTGAAAACACAAGGATTTACTGTCTTGTGGTAACGACTTAGTATTTTGGTGACCTTGGGCCCCTTCTTCAAGGTGAAACGAAGGTAACCACACTTAAAAGTGCTTATAACTCAATTATTATTGGTCCTAGAGGTTTATGAATATGAAGCCAACCTATAAGAAATCATGGGCTGGGATTCTTCTGATTTGGTCATATTTGACTGAGGAAGTGGTGAGAACGCGTTAGGAAGTAGTGGGAATGACTTAGTAAGTGGTGGGCATGAGTTACTAAGTGGTGAACAATTTAGTAAGTGGTGGGAATGACCTAGCAAGTGGTGTGAATGACTTAGTAAGTGGTAGGAATGAGTTAATAAGTGGTTTCACTTATTATTGGTGCTATAGGTTATGGATATGAAGCCAAGCTATAAGAATTCATGGGCTGGGATTCTTCTGATGTGGTCATATTTGACTTAGCAAGTGGTGGGGATGACTTTGCAAGTGGTCGGAACCAGTTAGCAAGTACTGGGAATGACTTAGTAATTGGTGGGTATAATTTAGTAAGGGGTGGGAATGACTTAGTAAGTAGTGGGAACAAGTTACTAAGTGGTGGGAAAGACTTAGTAAGTGGTGGGAACGAGTAACTAAGTGGTGGGAATGACTTAAGACGTGGTTGGAATAATTTAGTAAGTGGTTGGAACGATTTAGTAAGTGGTGGGAGCGAGTTACTAAGTGGTGGGAAGGACATAATAATAAACAAACAATTTGGTGGCTGTCTTATTAAAATAAAGCTAACATAAGCTAAGCAATTTACAGGGATTTTAACAAAGCCTTTTATTTCCCAGAATTTTTCAATGGGGCGATTTTTTCCATGGATGTTGGTGTTCAATATCTACTTTTAACATATCTTGTGTTAGGTTTCCATTTTTATTATCTGTAAACCAACATTGTACAATAATAATCGATAATTTGATGGTTGTCTAAGGGAATATTAAGCACTTTACAGGGATTTTTACAAGCCTTTGATTCTTTAATATAACTTAATCAGACGTTTTTTCAGTGGATGTTAGTGTTCAATATGTTAATGTTAAGATATTTTATGTTAGTTTTCAAGATTAATTTTCTATAGACAAGCATTGTACATATAATAATGAATAATTTGATTGTTGTTTTAATAAAATCTATTAAATATTAAGCATTTTACAGGGCTTTTAACATAGCCTTTAATTTCCCCATGTTTTCCAATGGGGTGATTTTGGGGGTAGATTTAGTCCCTCAATATCTTGCTTTTAAGATATCTTATGCTAGGTTTCCAGTGTAATTCTCCATAAACGAGTATTCTACACATTATAATAAATAGCTTGGTGGTGATCTCATGAAAAGCTCTCAAATGTTAAGAATTTAACAGTATTTTTAAAAGAGCTTATAATTTACAAGTTATTTTCAATTGGGTGATTTTTTCCGTGGATTTAGTCCCTAAAGATCTTACTTTTAAGATCTTATGTTAGGTTTCCAGTTTAATTATCTATAGATGAGTATTCTACACACAATAATGAACTATTTGGTGGTTGTCTTATTAAAATCAAGCAAATATTAAGCATTTTACAGTGACTTTAATAACACCCTTATTTTCGAGTGTTACTTAATTGGGCAGTTTTTTCCATGGATGTTGGTCTTCAATTTCTTATTTTTAAGATATCTTATGTTAAATTTCCAGATTAATTATTGATAGATAAGTATTTTACACATAATAATGAAAAATTGGCTGGTTGTCTTATTAAAATCTATCAAATAATAAGGTTTTTACAGGGATTTTAACAAAGCCTTTTATTTCATAGGAGCAAAGTCTTTGATTCTTCAGTATAACCTAATTAGGCAATTTTTTCCAAAGATGTTGGTGTTCAATATCTTACTTTTGACTTATGTTAGATTACCAGTTTAATTATCTGTTAATGAATAAATGAGTATTCTCCTCACTATAATGAACAGTTTGGTGGTGATCTCATTAAAATCTCTCAAATATCAAGAATTTAACAATCTTTTAAACAGGGCTTATTTACTAGTTATTTTCAATTGGGCGATTTTTCCCATGAATTTAGAACCTAAATATCTTATTTTTATGTCAGGTTACCAGTTTAATTATCTATAGACGAGAATTCTACACATAATAACGGACAGTTTGGTGGTTGTGTTATTACAATTATATATTATATATGTTAATATTTCAGTTTAATTATCTACAAGCAAACACTGTACACATAATAATGAGCAATTTGACATTTATATTATTAACATTGCCTCATTATTGATCAATTGATAAGTATTTTATGAATGATTTAAAAGTGACTGTACCTTTAGCCAGAAAACTCAGTTTTTTTATTTACATTTTTATTCAAACCAAGTTTCAGTAAATATATGGAATAGGAAAATAAAACAGATCAGGTACATTGAGATATGCAGAATGCATACAGATAACTCAGTGTTAGAGATAAGAACTAATTACAACACAGCATGTGTTAAACAAACTTAAACAAGCATAACTGTGTTCTCACTGTGGAAATCTGAAGGTTGTTTGTTTATGGCATGTGCCAGCCAGGAGTGGGGTAATTAGGCTTCCACAAGGCTTAGGAGAAATAAGTTATATAGTAGTGAATTTAAATAAAAATCATGTAAAATGATTTTCTGTATAAATATTGTCAGGTTACCAGAAATTATATTAAGAAATAATTATTAAAGTTATTAATGTCAGATATTGACAATTAAAACTTTGTCTTGTCTAATACAATATTATAAAATAATGGCCATGAAAAAGGCTAGTGTACATTCTGTTGGGTGTTTGTTAGTCATTTAGTGTGTATCTACAATAGAGAACAAGATAGAGAAAACAAGTTTGTAAAATATACATACTATCTGACAAGCTGACATTTTGGCATTTCTTATATTTTGTACAAAATTTATCTGACACCAAACACAAATATTGGTTTAGATCTATAGTGTCCACTTGTTTAAAATGCCTGTCTTATGCTCAATAATTAACCAATTGTAAATCAAGCAAATATTAAGCATTTTATAGGAATTTTAACAAAGCCCTTAATTTCCCAGTGTTACTTAATTGAGCAATTTTTCTGTGGATGTTGGTGTACAATATCTTACTTTTAAGATATCTTATGTTAAGTTTCCATATTAACTATCTCTGCTATCTCTGAAAGAGTATTCTACACATTATCATGAACAATGTGGTTCTTGTCATATTGAAATCAATCTAATATTAAGCATTTTACAGGGATTTAACAAAGCCTTGATTTCCAAGTGTTACTCAATTGGGAGATTTTTTCCATGGATGTTGGTGTTTAATATCTTACTTTTAGAATATTGAATATCGATTCCAGTATAATAATGTAAAATGGACAATTTGGTGGTTGTTTTATTAAAATCAAGCAAATATTAAGCATTTTACAGGGATTTTAACAAAGCTCTTAATTTCCAAGTGTTACTTAACTGGGCGATTTTTTGCATAGATGTAGTCCCTCGATATCTTACTTTTAAGATATCTTAGGCTATGTTTCCAGTATAATTATCTATACACGAGTATTCTACACATAATAATGGACAATTTGGTGGTTGTTTTATTAAAATCAAGCAAATATTAAGCATTTTACAGGGATTTTAACAAAGCCCTTGATTGCCAAGTGTTTCTTAATTAAACAAATTTTTCCATGGATGTTCGTTTTTAATATTTTACTTTTAAGATATCTAATGTTAGGATTCCAGTTTAATTATCTATAAACGAGTATTCTACACATAATAATGGACAATTTGGCAGTTGTTTTATTAAAATCAAGCAAATATTAAGCATTTTAAATGGATTTTAACAAAGCCTTTGATTTCCCAGTGTCACTTAAATGGGTGATTTTTTACATATATTTAGTCCTTCAATATCTTACTTTTAAGATATGTTATGTCATTTTTTATATACAAGTATTCTACATATACTAACGAACAACTTGGTGGTTGTCTTATTAAAATCAAACAAATATGAAGCATTTCACAGTGATTTTAACAAAACCTTTGATTTCCCAGTGTTACTTAAATGGGCTATTGTTTTTACATAGATTTAGTCCCTCAATATCTTACTTTTATGATATATTATATCAGATTTCCAGTTTAATTATTTATATAAAAGTATTCTACATGTAATAATGAACAATTTGGTGGTTGTCTTATTAATGCAGGTGTTCCACTGGAGCCGACAGGCCGGTAACTGCATTTTTGCAGAGTCGGGACCAATGTTTACATGGTCGGTTGCAAGTTACCAGCCTGTCGGGGAGAGTTGGTGAAATATCTCACATGTTTGATATTTCTATGGCCATTGCCGACCCTTGTATCTCACCCTAATTTCAGCCCCCTAGCAACAAGCCTGTTAGTTAACTTAACGGCCTGTCAGTTACACTGGTTTCCTCTGCCCTTCCAACTACCCATCGTGATATGACCTGTACAGTGTTGAAAGCGACGTAAAACCCCAAATAAAAAATAAAATCTTTACCCTTTCACAAGTCTCTTTTGATTTCCGGGAAGGTCAAGGTTTAAGACCCCTCTACAGAACATGGCCTGATATGAAGATATGGATCATCAGTAGCAATTATATAAAAGTAATACATAATATACATCATAGTCAAGTGGGAGAATCCAATAAGCTTAAAAAAACATCAGAACACATTTTAAGTTTTGTTGATCATTCCGAAGACAACCCAATAAGTTCAAATATTGGGCCATTGATATGCCAAGTTCCACTTTAGATATTGTAGAAGTTGCATTATCTAGAAATTTGGAGTTTATACAAGTTGTTACTTGTAAACACTCTATAGTGTATAAACTGAACAATGTATTTTAATGAATTTATACTTAAAATCAGCACAAATTATATTGATAAATAACCATGTATTCCTTGGGTAAAAATCGGAATGGCTGACTAAATGTTCATGGTGCTTTTAATTCATTGAGCAAAATTGGAAATAATCATAATTGTAACAATTTAAAGTCCATAGATAATAAAATATATAAGACTATATTGATTAACCACATTTAAATCCCAATTACCTCAAAACCAAACTGCGTAAATATATTAATTTCACCCTTCCAGACATCTTTATAAGGGTAACATGACATAAAATAGTGATAGAGCTGTCATCATTATAAAAAGAGTCAAAAACTTTGAAAAAAAATAGAACAAACTACCTGTTAAAAAGCACTTCTTTCACAGCTGTCATCTTTCAGGTGCAAACTGAAGAGATAGGTCTCCAGTCAACCCTACCTTATATAGCTCACCTCCCACTTCAGAGGTCAGTGGTTCAAACCAGACCTTATGTGGGAAAGTTGGTAGCTGCTTACTGATGGTCAGCAGTGCAGAGTACAGAACTTGGACCAACTGTATGTACTGGTTTCCTCTGCCCACAAAATTACCCATTATGATATGATCTGTACAATGTTGAATGCAACGTAAAACCCCCAATCAGTAAATAAAAGAAATCTATAGCTCTTCTGTTTCCCTGGTGTTGGTCTGCTGTGTCTATGAATTCTGATTTTATCATTTTTTACTTAGAGTCTGTCATATAATGGAAACTAATTACTGTGAAAAGGGGTCATTACATTCTGCAGCAGACCTAAAACTATGTTTGCCATCATTCCAGAACAAAACAATATCCATCTATTTGCAGAGAAGATAATAGCTTAGTGTTTCATTCATTGATTTGGTGGCTTTATAACATCTGAAAAATCATTTTAAAGCTGTAAGGTCTACAAATTCTTTATGCTTTTAAAAGCACTGGCACTTTCCATAAAGTACCCCTTAGAATATAATGAAAATTATAGCTTGAAATCCAGATTGATTTTCAAGCTATGTCTCATCTCTGCCCTCCACCCAATGACACATTGACGTAGCAGGTAGCACACTGCACTCCCCCCCAACCCAAATTCCAAGCTCCTGGCGCAGTGTCTTGGCCTGACATGAAATGAAAAAGTTGGTAGTTGCACAGCACTACCCCATGGTTTTCTGCTGAGATTCTTAACCTACTAGCATGTATGCTTTCTTCCTTAGCCATCATATCCTGACCAAAGGCTCCTATGCACGAGGGATGATACTAGATGACCCAGTCCGATTTGTACAGCTGGAATTATTGTGGCACAAATTTTACAATTGCTGAAACGAATGTGACACAAATTGTACAAGTACAATACTACTCTATACAGAATGATTTTTAAGTGCAAGCTCTAGCGAGGCTCGCCATTCAAGAGATCACTTTTTTTTCGTTTCTTTCATATTTTTTTCACTTTTTTTCGTCACCAGACTTTCATGAGAATTCATGCGATTGGTACCTGTCTCAATGCTAAAGTGAAGCAGCAATGGCTTATGTTAATACTGGATTTATAACCAACAGTCTGAGTTATAGGCTAGGTATGGGATGTATCGGATTTGGAATTTATTTTTGTCTCCAGACTTTAATAAATTTTAGTGCACCACTCATGTCTCTGATGGCTTTGCAGCTCATGCATGTTGACCGAAGGACTTTTCGGCCTTCTCGTGTTGAAGAATAACTTCATATTTACCAGCTTTATAGGTGTTATCAGCATATAATATAGATCTCTAGTTAAGTTCCTGTAATGTTTTTATTTGTGGACCATTTTTGAAAATTTTCATGCTATTTTTTTCATGAGGACTATCGAAGTTTCGATGTTGTTCCAAGTGTTATACAAAGAAACATTTAATTCGCAGTTTGTAAATAAATTAAAATCTCTTATCAACTCACTAAATTGCCAACTGACCTATCAACATTCAGTTTGCAAAGTATTCTTGCATCAGGGCTTTTAGTTGGTCAATATTTGAAAGTGTAGTTTTAACGTCTTGCTTGAGCAAAGTTTATATTTGAAAGTGTAGTTTTACGTCTTACTTGTGCAAAGTTAAGTAATTTCTCAACACACACACAAAATAGGTTGGCAGGTGACCCAAATCTTCACACAATGAATCAACATATATAAATTACCCTTCCATTTTATATCGGCGATTCTGATTGGTCAGAATTTATTTCTTACTTTATATTTTGTGCAACATAAAGGTGTATACTGAATATGTATGCATTTAAAGGACAAGTAATGCCCCTGTTCCACCACATGACTAAGGCTCCCGATTAAGGTATTCTGGGACTCGGTTTCCTAAAAATGTAGTCCTAGAAAATTGGCTTGAGTCTGTTTGGGTCAGTTGAGGGTCAGTATAAATTTCATATGTGTTTGATATTTTGCACTATTGTAACTGATCCACTTTCACACCTATCCACAAGTTTCTCAGGCTTCCTGAGGCCTCTTCAGACCCAAATTTACACAATCCTATGTTGTCTGAGGCGTCCTGCAACTCTTAATCCCAGAATGCCTTAGCTTAATCACACAAGGCCTGGACTTAGTCCCAGATTGATCCTCAACCCACCATGGGAAAGGGAAAAGTTGAAAACATTTTCCGCATGTGATTCATAATTGGTTTCCTTAGTCCCAGGAAGCCTCCAGACCATCTGAGATGTCCTGCGATTAAGAAATATTTGTCCCAGATTAAGGTCCCATTTAGAGAAGCTGACCCAAACCGACTTCCTGACTCCCCTGCAGACAACACAATTTTAGTCCCCGGAAGTCCCAGGCCACCTGAGGAAGTCTAGGATTAAGAACTGACTGAGGCCTGATTCTTTTCCGTGGAACCACCTGTGTAGAAGCTGCACAGTTAGTTGAAAAACAGGGGAGGAGTGGTCTGGGACTATAAAAGGGACTGTACACATGCATTCAATGTTACAGACTGACTGGCTTTACTGAGAGGCATGTGTGTTTTGCTAGGGCTTTTCAGTTTTTATTTTATATTATATATTCTTCAGCTTAGGGTAAATTTAACAGTTAGGATACACACATTATACTTGTTTACATTTTTTTATTATTATCATGAGAAAGAGGGGAAAGAAGAGGATTGAGGAAAGAACTGAGAGAGAGATGAAGGCTGAGAGGGATATACAGTGTGAGAAGGAAGGAGAGGTGGATGAAAGAAGTGCAGAGGGAGCGATTGAAGTTAAAAGGACTACTGAGGAAGCTTGTGAAGAAGAAGATAGGTGCGAGGCGGAAGATTTGGAGTCTCATTTTATAGCTAAGTTAGGGTTTCAGCAGTCTTCTCAGACAGTCAGGAGACAGCCATTGTTGAATTTGTGAAGGATCATCCTGAGCTTTACGACAAGGAGAACCTGAGATTCCATGACAGGCACAAAAAGGAAGATTTGTGGTCAGAAATTGCTGAAGAATTGAATCTGACAGCCAAATATGTCAAGCGTTGGTTCGAGTCCCAGAGAACAAGATATGGCAAACTTTCCAAGCAACAGTCTGGACAGGCACCCAGAGAGCTTACCCGAAGACAGTCATAGGTTTACAAACAGATGGGTTTCCTGAAGTCCCACATCAGAAGGAAAGGTGCCAACAGAAGTTTAGGGTTCGACACAAGTACCACCAAACAGCATGATGAGTCTATAGGTTCAACCACTGACCGTCTAAAATCCTGTTTGAATGATATTGAAGTCTGGATGTCTGAAAACAAACTTAAGCTAAACCCTGATAAAACAGAATTCATAGTTTTTGGTGCCAAAGACAGATACAAATGGCTCAATGACTCATTTCCAGTCAATATCATGGGTAATTGTCTCTCTCCCACAGATGTTGCTCGCAATCTGGGTGTTGTTTGATGCAAAGGTTCGTTTCACCAATCACATAAATTCTGTCATCAAATCTTGTTTTATTAGAATCAGGAACCTTCATCGTATCAGAAGTTTTCTTCCCACTGATGCATCAGTGGTGATTGCAAATGCTCTGGTCAGCAGAGTTCTTGTGTACAAGTACCTCACTACTGGCCAGCCTAAGTATTTTGCACCAAATCTCTCCTTGTACAAATCAGCCGTGAACACAAGTTGCTCTAACCCTAAAAATTTGTTTCTCTAGGTTCCTCATTATTGTTCTTCTATCCATAAATCAAAAGTCCACTTCAACAACAGTTTTTCATATGATGCCCCAAAGTTACGAAATGATCTTCCACATGATATACACAGTGTTCCAAATATCTCATGTTTCAAAAATCGACAAAAAAACAATTTATTTCAGAAATCATTTCCACTTTAGGTTCTAACTACCAAACACTAGATTGCCTCCCTGGATGTTACTTGGAAAATGTCTAATGTCTTGATGATTTATGCCTAACAAACTGGACGGTGTGCCTTACAATCTGTAGATATGGAGATTAAGCACTTGGACAACTGATTGATTGATTGATTGAATGATTGATTGATTGATTGAATACTTAGCCAGGCAACTGACCTGTCCTCACAGATCATCAACCAGCAGCAGTCACAGCAGCAACAACAAGAGCTGTTCATCACCATGTCTTCACAATCTCAACAGCAGCAGCCACCTCAGGACCCAGTCAGTCTTAGGGGGATGGCCCCCCATAGGCCTTTTTCAGGGCCGCCAAATCTTCCAAAAACAAGTATTTAGCTATATTTTTGCTGTATATAGCTCCTGTCCCAGATACAAAAAAACTGTTCAGTACAAATACTTACATACAAAATAAAAAAAAATAAATAAAAAATTGAAAAAGGCCAACACTGACACCGTCTCAAATACCAAACCTAGTCTAATTTTTTACAGAAAAAAAATGTTCTTTGGAAAAAAGTTTGACAGGAATTTAACACTCAGTGGATTTGTTGCCTTGTGGGTTTGTTGGTTTGTTGGCTTGTGCTATGGATCATAAAATTTCAATTCCACTTGACCTTTTGTAGCATCTAGTCACTATCAAGACAGATGCTAACTCATAACTTTGAATCTGTTGATGACGAAGAGCTATAAAAGAAATTGATACAGTACTTATGTTAAAAATAAAGCATTTATCTTTAAACTTAAAAGAATCTCATGGATTTTAACTTCTAAATGTCCATATTTCTGTGGCCATATCTGATTTGTTTCATTTTTCATATTTTTAATATGTGGCCTTTGTTTGTAATGTGTTTAACCATGGGTTATTTGATTAACTATAGTTATTTTTTTTGCCAGAAAAATAAAAATGTTTCAATGAGTACAGATTAGGGATACTGTAAAAAATGTGTGTTTAGAGATAGTTTGTTGGTTTGTGGGTTTGTTGATTCGTTGGTTTGTGGGTTTCTTGGTTTGTGGGTTTCTTGGTTTGTGGGTTTTTTTGTTTGTTTGTGGGTTTGTTGGTTTGGGGGTATTGTGGAACAAACACAGCTGTTAATTGTTTTTGGAATAATTGGTAGCCCTGAAAAGGACCGATTTGTTTAAGGCAGTTCTGAAAAGAACTATTTATTTTCTGTCACCTTGCCAGGCCACTGTTAAAGTAGTCCCTGAGGTAATCCCTCTGACATTTGGCTTCTCAGGCAGGGTCTCTGTCATCACTACCAACCCCACCAACCAACTGACCATCACCAAGCACCTCATCATCATCTTGTTGTTGACCACCATGCTGACCATTGTACTGACTTCTCAGTATGTTGTGAAGCAACGCACAGGTCAACACTATTTCTCTCATTGTTTCTGGAGCTAATCCATGGTTGTCAACAACACCCTGAATCTGGATGCCATAATCCCAAATGCATTCTCTCTACTACTCTTCTGCCTCTTGATATTCTGTAATTGGCAGTTCTTTCTTTCCTGGTGAGCATCCACCTTCCATAGGGTTTCATAAGCCAGGTCTTCAGGGCAAAGGGATCGTCCCCCAAGATGAAGTAGTGCACATCGTGTCCACACATCTGAATTTGTACTCTCCATCTACCAGGGTCAACATGACAATGGAAAAGAATCCCTAGTAGTTGTGGTACAGGGAATCAGTGTTCTTTGGCTTCTTTAGGGCTGTGTTTCCCGTCTAGGGCTTCCACAGCATGAGGTACATGCCATCTGCACCTAAATTCTCGTTTCAAGTCCTTCCAATCATCTGGAGTAATGGGACAGCTCAAATATTCCCTGGTAAAATCTTCCTGGATTACCCTACAGACTTCCGGTAAAAACTTTGAAATGCTGGATCTACCAACCATAAACTGGTAGGACAGTGATGTGTAAGACTCTCCAGGGGCCAGATATATATATAAAGGTGATGGCTAACGTCATCCCAACACTCAGTGGAGCTCTGTAGTTGGTTGCTTGCTTAACTAGAGGTGTTCTACCCTGGCTTTTATCATTATCAAAGAATTCGAGGATCATCCTCATAAAATTGGTGAGTCCAGGGATGTCAGTGTTGTATAATTGGTTCAAAAAGGTTATGGTAAGCCCTTTGCCTTCCCTCTGCATTATCCATGGCCTGACCCACATGTTGTGTCTCCTTCTGGGTGGTTGTCTGGCTGGTGGTGGTGGTGGAGCTGATGGCCGCTGTGGTCATTGTTGAATTAGGCAATACATCAATAAAAATGCCCTAAGTTGCCTCTGAAAATCTCTACCATTGAAACTTGGCATTTTGCTGTATGTGTAGAAAGTAATTAACTAATTAGATCCATGTCCCTATATGTACCCCCTGAATCCAGGGATTGACCACAGCAAAAATCTATGGTCAGCTGTCTGCGGAAATCGTTAATTAGTCCCAGGAGGGCTGAGGTGGCCTCAGGATCGGGGTTGAAACCGATCACAAAAGTGCCTTATTATCTTCTTAGTCAGGGAATGATCGTGACTTGTCTGAGGACGTCTGAGACTTAATTGCACACCTGCATCAGGATTCCATTTTCCCGCCCAGTTTTCAGGTTTTTCTCACTGACTCTCAACGATTAAGGGTCATAGGACAAATCGGGGATTAATCATGTGGTGGAACAGGGGTATAACTTACAATATTTGAAAGTTATGGATTGTGCTTTTGTCTGCAAAAGTTGTTTTGTGCAACTCCGAGATTTTAGACATGTCAGGCGGTTTCTAACTCATGATGATTCTGTACTTGTGGCCAATGCTCTTGTTAGTAGTTGATTGGATTACTGTAACTCACTTTTCAGGAGTCTCGCTTAGTTCAATCTTCGTAAATTACAGTGCATCCAAAACAGTGCAGCTAGAATCGTATCAAATACCAATAGATACACTAGTATAACCCCTGTTCTTAAGAAATTGCATTGGCTTCCTGTTGAACATCGCTCAGTCTTTAAAACAGCCACCCTTGTTTATAAGTTTCTCCACACTGGTCTTCCCAAGTATTTTGCTCCATATATCTCTTCCTACAGTACCAGGCGCAGTCAGAGTGGTGGTAATTTCCTTGTCATTACTCAGTTTCAACCTTCAGTCCATAAATCTGTCAAACAGTTTGCTATAGTTTTGCTTTTGATGCTCCCACTGTTTTGAATGCTCTTCCTGATTAGATTCGTGCGTCCCCCTCTCTTGCTTCCTTCAGAAAACACCTCAAAACCTACCTTTACACCAAGGCATACCCTCCTTAATCTTATTCACCCCTGGTGTTCTCTGTGGTGCTTGGCCTCTTTTCTGTCTCCGGGTATTGAGATTGGTTGACTGTTTTTTTGTTTTGTTGTGCCTTAGAGTCCCCTTTGAACAGGGGAGATTAAGCGCTATAAAAGTCCAATTAGAATTGATGAAATCCGACAAGGAGCTAGTCTACAGCGAATGATTTTCAAATAATTGGCCATGATAATGGTATTAACCTATTTAGATTACATGCCTTCCTTGAATTGTAATTTTTAAGATGTCATTTTAGATTATTACTTTTCATTTCTATATTTCTAGTTTGATTTCTGTGTTTTCAGGTTTTTCTGATCATTGTTTGTGTTTGACATTTCCATCTGTTTCCATAATAACCAACCGTAACAACTGTCCATCAATAGAACATATTGGTCAAGGTCAAACTTGATGTTTTGCACAGTGTTGAACATGCAGGGTCATGTTAAGCTTCTCTTACATCCCATCATACGTGTATACACACGTAAGTGTGCTGTAATTATTGTTGAAAAATATGAACGTGGCCTGGTAGTGGGGTAGCAGAGATTTTCACGTGCAAACAAGGTCTTTCCCAACAAGAGGGTCATTACCTAAACATCAAAGAACAGATTGCGACTAGCTACAGGCCACAAAGTGGGTTTATATACAAGCAAGGTACACGTTCGTGTATCTTACAGCATGTGCAAACAATGTAAGTAAATGGGGAGAACCTACAACACTAGTAAGGAGAAGGCACGTGCCTAAGTCTCTCTTAAGTTACCCTTGAGATATGGATGCATTTGCAACCATACTGGGAGCACACAAAGAATAATGTGCATGTCAATTTTCATTGCGGGTGTCTGCAACCTTGATATTCTGTTATAAAATCTCACGTGTGGCTTAAGTGTCCCTTGCAAATTAGGCGTTTTTCTCTGTAACCAGGAGGTACGTGCACGTACGATGGGATGTAAGAGAGGCTTTAGGACGGGTCCTCAGTGTTGCCACTTATGGGAGTGGAGCCCACACGCAGGTGGAATCTTGAGTATTTTACTACTTTGTGACTTATGGTTTGTCCCAAGGACAGCTCTGGGCTGAGTTAATTGTATTGGATTTGTGTTCAAGTATGTATTTAACCTTCTGATGATCCCGTGTTTGGGATTATGGCATTGTTACTTTTATGTATATCTGCACAAAAGCAGTCAAAGCACTGATACATGTTGCAAGTATTAACCTTGCTTAAAGAGGCATTTTCAAATGAGTACACTAAAGCTCACTATTTATAAAGTGTTCGTAAAATTATCTTGCCAGATAAAGAATATCTTAACATGACACTGTATATTTGTAAAAGTGCATTTTTAAACTGGTAACGTCTTTCCCCGATCACAAAGAAAGCCTAGTTCTGAGCAAGGCTAGAAGACTATACAAACCGCAGCTAATCAATCCACTTTCAGTTATAGTCTTTCTGGAGGCTATATTTGCATGTATGTTTGTAATGACTTCTCACGTCACCAAAAGATTACAGTCATCTTTTCAGCCACAAGATCGGGAACATAATTGCAGCAATTGTAGATATTTGTCCCAATAAAACAGTTTAAAATTCTTTGCAAAAATCTTGTGTAATCTTGTTGTAGATGATTGGATGGCTCCACCGATAAATGTACAAGAGTTATCAGGGCTTGATGGTACAACTTATGATTTTTTTTAAACAAATGATGTTAGTCAGAAGCAGGTCGTATCACATCAACTTGTCATTCGTACAAATTAACATTTTGCCTGTGTCTAGTTTTGTGTGCATCAAATTAAACCTTTTTAACCTTTCAAAAATAAGGCCAATATTTCATAAAATTTCTCCCTGGTCCTTATTTTACATTAGAAAAATAGTCACTGACCAAATTTTTCTTTTTTCAACATTGGTAATACCCAAGTGAAATGTAAACCAAAATATGACTATATTGTATTTATTGGAACTATATGGGCCTACAAGAAGGCTAGTTCCAATAATCCCTGACGAATAAGTTCCGGGAAACTTGCCGAGTCTCCAATAGATTCAATATGTATAATACACTTTTCATTATATTTTACCATGCAGAAAGTTTTGAATAGTGAGGGGCCAAATATATTTTATGTTTCCCCACATGGACAAACTATTGATCGCATCTGTCTTTGTACAATATGTACTTATAGGGACGCTAGAAAAAGCATGCTAGAAAAAGCATATCAGAAACAGGTGATAGATTGTATGTTAATATGTATATTGTATTCACATTAATTGGTTAATTGATTATCAAACTCAGGATACTTCTAATCAAAGTTAATCAACAGGTTTCAACCAGCTTGTACAAATACAACATATACTATGTTGTTTGTTGAATGCCAAATGCGAATATAAGGACAACAGGTAAATAGCAATTATTAATTTCATTCAATAAAATGAGTTCAAATTTGAATATTATAATGTATTTATATGTTCAAACAACATATATAAAACGTACAAGAGATACTAGAGTGCAGTTCATAAGTTGATTCGGGCTATTAGTCAACATTTTAGTTTTACGTATACAAGAGGTCTTCAGTGGCCTAATGGGTTTGGCAAGTTTGGTACTGGTCGGCCAGCGAATTTCGTCACCCCAGGCTATTCAGCTGCTCCTGGATTGCCAGTTGATTTCAGCTGTTTGATCAGGATCTGGGTCTTTACCTTTCTCATCAGGGACCGTATTCTACAACAGTACTTAGATTAGGTGATCTTAGATCTGAGTAAGGGATGGTTTTCACTAAAGTTTTTGTTGTACTTTGTATTTTCACGAAACAAAGTTTGGGAATGTTCAGTTTCACTTGAAATCTAAGTTAGAAATGATCTAAGTATTGTTGAAGAATACGGGCCAAAAGGAAGCAAAAGACAGAAGTAACAAATAAAATTGTCTACAATTATTGTTAAATTTACTATGAGATTCGTGGGGTAGATGTGAAATCCAGAATGCGGAATCGACAGACTTACTGTCAATTCATAACAGTATAACTGTTCTATATACATATGACGATATTGCTGTTATATTTAATTGTTTTAGTTGAAAACTCAATAAATTAATATTCTAAGAGATCAGAATATTTGTACATAAATTGAAAGGGGCAATCATCCAATAATGGTACAACAATGAAATTTCATGTATGGAGATGTATATGTAATAAATTATGCTTTTTATATAATGTTACTCTACATCATACACGAAATGCCATTTATAGAAACTGGTTTGTACATTTCTCCAAATACATCAATTTCTAAAGTAGGATTATTTTGTCCAATAAATAAGTTGTATCATAATGTTTACATATGATATATAAATACGAGTTGGCTTATTCAGATAATTTATAAATTCTTAATGTATAATCTTGTCTAGAGTTGATAATGATATGCATACAAGATATCTAATGAAATATGCAATCTGCTAACACGGTCAACAAAATATGGATATTATGCACAGACATTGGTCCATATTTTCCTTTTGAGGTCCATGTAGCCTCTGTAACAAATACAAAGATAACTGTCCAAAGATTTCTGTTACTAAGTCTTCTTGTAATAATCTTAACCCTTTAGACCGTGCTTTTTGTGAATAACACAATTAATGCTGTAAACAGATGTTTGTGATGTTTTGTGGTGACGGGAATATTGTTTATGATTTATTTATTTATTTAGGTTTTCAAGTTGCTTTCAACATTGTATAGGTCATATCAGGACAGGTAGTTTTATGGCATACCAGTGCATAGAGTTGGTCAAGGTTCTGTACTGTAAACTGCTGACCATCGGTGAGCAACTACCAACTTTTCCACATAGGGTCTGGGGTTTGAACCACAGTCCTCAGAGTTGGGAGGTGAATATGTAACCACTGCGCCACCATGGCCCCCTAATAATTGTATTAAGGGTATTGTATATGTTCGTGGTGATGATTTACACGATGCGTGCAGACGTATCACTGGTGAAAACCCCCTAAACTTGAGAAGCTCGATATAACCATTGTCATGATGGGAATTTTCTGCTATGTATAGCTAATCCCAAAACTGTTGCTGAAACTAAATAACTACATAAGGCTCTGTTTTATTAAAATTAGGGATGGGTCGGTAGTTCCGGTATCTCGGTATCGAGAGCATTTTACTGAAATACCGTGATGAGATTTTAAAACCGCCACTTCGCTTGTCAGCACATATAATGGGAGGAAGAGTTAAAATATTAGAAACATACCCAAAAACTGAAGAAATTACAAGCTTTTATCCCCATATTTTCATCCATTTGGAGACTTTTATAGCAAAACGTTGAACAGAACTGCCATGTTTTGGTTACGAGAATATACAACCTAAATCTCGCTTGTCAGTCCATAAAATTGAAGGAAAACTTAAAATATTGGGAACAAACAAGAAATCTGAAGAAATTATATGCATTTATCTCATATTTCGTGCATTTGGTCACTTTTATTGCGATGTCGTGAAGAGGAAACGTCCATGTTGTTTGGAGTGTACTAAAACGCGGAGTCCCGGTATCGGTACGGTTTTGCATTGGCGACTTCCCGATGTACACATTTTTGGTACCGACCCATCCCTAATTAAAATATAATGATAACTACTAGTTAGTGGGAATTTAGTATACACAGGTTACAAATAGAGTATTGATAATAGCATGTACAGCAACTATAATTATAGCAACAGTAAAACAGATTTCAATAACACCACCACACATTGTACTATTGTATTACCATCTTTGGTAACACTACAAACTGTAGTGATGCCAGCTGAAAAGGTCGGTCAAAGAGTCTTCTCAGCTGGCTATAATTATTGTACACAGAACATGGGTTGTTCCACCAATCAAAAAGTGTATTACACTTAAGATGAGTGGGATATTTAGCAAAGGCGAAATTTTAAGATTTTGCGGATTACATGCATAGCTTCAATGTAATTGTCTAACAGAATCTAAATTGGATGAATATGGGTGATACAACACTTGAAAACTCACAAAAAATAGAGTAAAATTTAAACACAATTCTGGTGATGTTAAACTAATGGTCAATAAAATTCTAAATTCTGAGGGTAATTCAGATCTCTGCTTCTCCATCTGTCCCAAGTTACTCCTTTGCTGAAAACTGTGGGAAAATGTATATCCCAGCCAGAAGGTAGTTCATTTTCTAATTTGAAAATATTTGGTGATATCAAAAGTGAGTTATGTACTGGGTTGTGGCAGCGATTTTAAATTTGCCGTTTAAGCCCTTAAATATCAAATTCTGAATACTATGTTTACACATAACTGTACATTAAGGTGTATATATACTATATGCACTGCCATTTTGAAAATTTTTACTGATTTTATTAAGGTATATTTTATAAAGTAAAAAGAGTGTCTAGCACTATGGCTGGCTTTCTGTAGGGTCCCGTATGTCCTAGAAACTATTGTGTTTCCTATTGTTTTGGCATACTCAAATGAGTAATTTTTAACGGTTTCGTCTGCTGGTTTCTAGAAATGAAAATGTGTGCGCAGTCAGTGTAAATGTAAAATAGTTGTCTGCGCATCCATAATTAAAGCACATATTTATCTGTCTGCTGGTTTATCACGCAGTCACTGTTAATGTAAAATCGTTGTCTGTGCATCTACATGCCTCCATTCATTCATCGAAGCATGACATTTCTAATTAAAGTACATATTTATTCGTCTGCTGGTTTTTGTCACGCAGTCACTGTTAATGTAAAATCATTGTCTGCGCATATACGCGCATTCATTCATTCATCAAAGCATGACCATTTATTTACAAAGTATTTCTTATGAACCAATCACCAATCATACAAATAAACCGCAAAGAAATTAATGAATGAAGTGACGTCATGATAGTATGAGACCTTGGCCAATAAAAATATGTGAGGATGCCCAGAAAACGATTTTTACACTACTTGAGGGTTATATTAGAAGCATTTACGAAAATGAAATCTGTTAATTATACATTGATTTCTACAGGTTTATCGCTATTTATTTGCATTTCTCACAAAGATGATCTTAATAATTGCAAATATATTCCGTGTCCGTGTAAATTCTTCTAATACCGGCCTCCAAAATGGATAGACAGAAAAATGAATGGATTTTATTACAATTCGTGGCAGATTAATACAGTTAAACTCCGAAAAAGTGGCCAATACCAGAAAATATTGGAGAGCGAGGCCCGATAGGGTGGAGATTTTCAATATTTTCTGGTATTGGCCACTTTTGAGGAGTTTGACTGTTGTAAACCCCACTCTATATCCCATTTTATGCCTAGTCTTAAGATATATTATACTCTGTCCCCAAATTCTTTAATTTCTCTTTTACAGGAATAAATTAATTGCCCAAAATGCTCACTGAGAGAAAGTGTCCAGTACTGATTAGTATTGGACACATCAGTCAATAGTTAAAACCTGCAAGTGGGGTTTACATTCAATGAAAATATGCACAAATCCATAGTTCCACATTCAACTACTTGAAGGCACTAGCGTATGGGGTTTCCTAGAAGTTCTCATGTGAATTAATTTGTTATTTGTCATCTGCTTTGAAGTGTTGCAAGCACTTCTGAAATATTTTATCTGGAAAATATATAATTTATATATAATATAAATATATAATTTTTGGAATTAACATAACTGAAAAAGGTCTGTTTTGCTTGAGAATGAAAATACTACAAATTCGCAGTTTATATGCACTCATTTATAGCAAACGTCTATTCAGTAAAAGATCCACATAGCTTATGAGTTCATCTGAAAGTGAAATGTACCGACAGACCACAAATTCTTATTTTACCTTAAATCGTTGAATAACTTATAGAAATACTTAGTCTGCTTCTGTAAAATATCCATTTAATACTATTTTATATTTTTATATTCAAATTGATTTTATATTTATTATATGAACTATGTTCACTAATCTTATAATGTCCAAGCTTCAAATTTAAAATACGTCTTCTTCCTTCAAAATCTGTTTTTACCCCTCAGCCCTTAAGGGCTATTGGGGTATTGTTTTCACCCATGGTGTCTGGATGGGTGGGCGGACGGTGGGAAAAAGTTTGTCCGGGTTATTTCTCAGAAACCATAAGGTGTAGGAAGTTGATACTTGGTAGGAACATTAGTTAGGGGTTGTTGGTGTGCAACGTCATGGTGTCAACTTGATTTGACCTTTGACCTTGCCATAGTGACCTTGACCTATAAAATCTTGTCCGGGCTATATCTCAGGAACCATGAGGTGTAGGAAGTTGATACTTGGTAGGGATATTGGTTAGAGGCAGTAGGTGTGCAATGTCATGGTGTGACCTTGATTTGACTTTTGACCTTGCCATAGTGACCTTGACCTATAAAATCTTGTCCGGGCTATATATCGGAAACCATAAGGTGTAGGAAGTTGATACTTGGTAGGGACATTGGTTAGGGGCAGTAGGTTTGCAATGTCATGGTGTGACCTTGATTTGACCTTTGACCATGCTGTAGTAACCTTCACCTATATAATCTTCTCTGGGCTATAGCTCAGCAACCGTATGGTGTAGGAAGTTGACATGTGGCAGGACATTGGTTAGGTGCAGTAGGGGTGCAATGTCATGGTGTGACCTTGATTTGACCTTTGATCTTGCTGTGGTGACCTTGACCTATAAAATCTTATCTGGGCTATATCTTGGAAACCGTACGGTGTAGGAAGTTGATACTTGGTAGGGACATTGGTTAAGTGATGTAGGTGTACAACGTGATGGTGTGACCTTGATTTGACCTTGCTGCAGTGACCTTGACCTATAAAATCTTGTCCGTTATATATCTTGGAAACCATAAGGTGTAGGAAGTTAATACTTGGTAGGGACATTGGTTGGGAGTTGTAGGTGTGCAACATCATGGTTTGACCATGATTTGACCTTTGATCTTGTCACAGTGACCATGATTTTTAAAACCATGTCTCGGTTTATTGGGTGCAGAAGGTGGACACTTGGTAGGGACATTGGTTAGGGGGTGTAGGTGTGTATCATGGTGTGACCTTTAGCTTTGGCTCTGCCATAGTGTGATCACCTGCCATATTTGAGACATCTTTCTTCTTGTGACTAAGATATATGGATTGCTACAACAGATTGTTATATGCTCTTTTACATAATTGTGCTTTTTCCATTGACAGTTATTCTCCAATTAATAAGTTTTACAGCTTGGTAATATTTAGTGTACTGATTAATGCTGTCATCTAGCTATTGAATTGTCTTGTTTTAATACTTTATCTTTACATACATTTTCTTTCTCTTAGATGTTATTTATTCTACTTAAAGATTATTTGGAGCTTTATATAACTGACAATGCCCTGAAAGTATCCCCATTTGTACTGTTTCACTACTTCTATATCTCATGATGTTGAAATTATTTCCCCAGACTGTGGGGTACGGGCATCTCTGATGCTATTTTTAAACTGTGCAGTTACAGTAAACAGATGGTTCTTTATATTTATAAACCTTTCCTGTCACGTTTCTAGTCACAACAAATACCCAACACCTGTCGCTACACAATTTTAATAATTCTGTAAACTTCTTTCCAAGCGATTTGCAAATGTGGGCGATAATAAAAAAAATTACAGATTTCAACACCCATTGTACTAAAATTCGACTCCGTGGTTGACAGAAAGATAGCCCCACTGTACCCTTGTTATTGATTTTATATAAAGGTTTTGCAGTATAAAGTCTGTTGGGATTAATAGTGAATACATTGTGTGTCTGGCTAGTATTTTGGGAATACTAAATATAATAAGTGAGTAATATGATACGCATTTTGAATAACAACAGGTTGTCTAAATATCAACAAGTGAATATTTTATGGAATGACGATTGTAAATTAAGGGTACCCAATAGGTACTGATATATCAAATTATTTTGTTTAGAGTGTCAAAATACGTAATCTACATGTTTTATTATTCATCTAGTTAAGTAATACCTATTGATTGCTGCTGTAAGGCAACAGCATAAAGGTTTACAGTATGAAGTCTGCTATGTGGTAATAACACAATAACGTGATTTTGTAGGGCGACTTGGGGCGTTATAGTTTTTTAACTGCATAACATTAATCATTAATTAACATTAATCGTTAAGGGTCGCTAGGTCCCAGGGCTGTTCATGATTAAAATGAAATGCTACTAAAACCCAACAAAGCCTATATATTATTAGATGACTGTCATTATTATTATTATTATTATTAATTGTTGTTAGATGACTGTCGTTACATTATAATATCCTTGCCATTATTGGATTTTTGCTTGTGTGCTTATTTAACTTATATTTGCAATTTATTACACCAATTTAATAGTGTTTTACAAAAATGTTTCTCTTTTTTTTCTTACTTAACAACAAGCTGTATGTTTCTACAAAACTAAAGAACCCTTTACTGAATGTTTATTTTATTAACAGGCCTACCCAATCAATATGTAATATATTGTGACATCACACGGACATAGGACCCTTAGGTGCTGCAAATGTTATGATGTATTAATGACTTAGTTACAAAGGATCATATATGTATCTCCTCATTGTCCGTAAATATTTTTATAGCAAATACTTTAAATATTTGTTAATGTACTAGTATATCCTACGGAAGCTCTGAGCTGCCAAAATTTATTTTATATTGTCAAATATACGACTTAGTATCTTGTATATACGACTTACTATCTTGTATATACGACTTAATAACTTGTATATTCGACTTATTATCTTGTATATACGACTTAGTATCTCATATATATGACTTAGTATCTTGTATATATGACTTAGTATCTCGTATATATACCACTTAATAACTTGTATATACGACTTATTATCTTGTATATATGAGTTAGTATCTCATATATACGACTTAGTATTTTGTATATTTGACTTAGTATCTCATATATACGACTTAATAACTTGTATATATGACTTAGTATCTCATATATACGACTTAATAACTTGTATATATTACTTAGTATCTCATGTATATGACTTAATAACTTGTATATATGACTTAGTTTCTCATATATACGATTTAATAACTTGTATATACGACTTAGTAACTCATATATACGACTTAGTAACTCGTATATACGACTTAATAACTTGTATATATGACTTAGTATCTCATATATACGACTTAATAACTTGTATATACGACTTAGTATCTCATATATATGACTTAATAACTTGTATATATGACTTAGTTTCTCATATATACGACTTAATAACTTGTATATACGACTTAGTAACTCGTATATACGACTTAATAACTTGTATATATGACATAGTATCTCGTACATATGACTTACTAACTCGTATATATGACTGAGTATCTAATATATACCACTTAGTGTCTCCTGTATACCACTTAGTTTTAACATTTCCACTGAGTTATATGACTTACTATCTTATTCACAGAACATACCACTCATGTAAAACAAGTCATTTAAATTCATGGGCTATTCCCTTTCTTCTATTTTATAACAACTGGTATATAAAAGACAGTATGTCAAAGATTTGACTGAATAGGTGGAATGTACAAGTGCCTTAGTCATATGTTTGACAGGCTTTGTTGTATATTTGAATTATCAAGTGAAATATTCAAGTTACTAAGTCATATATATGAGAAATACTAAGTCATAAATATGAGACACTAAGTCGTATATAGAAGTTAGTATATGAGTTATAAAGTGGTATGTATGAGATATTAAGTCGAATATACAGGATACTAAGTCGTATATACAAGATAGTAAGTGGTATATACGAGATACTAAGTCATATATATAAGTTATTAAGTCGTATATATGAGATACTAAGTTGTATATACAAGTTATTAAGTCGTATATATGAGATAGTAAGTCATATATACAAGTTATTAAGTCGTATATATGAGATACTAAGTCGTATATACAACTTATTAAGTCGTATATACAAGTTATTAACTGGTATATATGAGATAGTAAGTCATATATACGAGATACTAAGTCATATATACAAGATATTAAGTCGTATATACAAGTTATTAAATCGTACATACGAGTCACTAAGTCGTACATACAAGTTATTAAGTCGTACATACGAGATACTAAGTCGTATATTTGACTTAATATAAAATAAATTTTGGCAGTCCAGAGCTTCCGTAATATCCTACATCACTGGAAAGATATTTTAACACTTCTTTTTCTCATTTTTTTGTTTGGTCGAAATCCACGCAGAAATAAGAGAGATATCGCAAGTTAAACATTTGAAGCGAGAGTATAACATTTGTAAACAGACACTTGATGACGTCAGAGGAGAGATGTTAATAGTTCAGCACTCCCACTAACGGCCCACCACTCAGTGAAACATAAATTACACTGGTTTAACATACATATAACATATTTTTAATGTGCTAGTATTGCACGCCTATCTTATAATAATGTCCAATATTTCATTGATGAGCAGCATATGTTTTTAACACACATGTTTAGTTTCATATTCCTAAAATTCACATATATGACCAATATCTGGTCTGTTGTGCAATATTCTTACATGGGATACAGGATATATATGTATCGATGTACAGACTATATACATTGAAGGCTGAAAATCAAGAGATACTAGAGATACTCTTGGCTAACTAATTATTAGCCTCCCAATAAGGTAGTTAAAAGGTTGTTTGGTAAAAAAATGGTGATTGAAATTGTAAAATGAAATTTTTGTGGTATTTAATAACACAAATTTCCAAAAGTATCCATTAGTTAGTAATGTTTTTTCAAACTGTTTACTTGATGCAGTAAAAACAAGATGCACTCAGAGAGAGCAAAACGCTCGACTCAATGTCATCAGTCTTGCAAGTGTTATAAAGTATTGTAAGGGAAACAATAAAATAAAACCAAACATGTAAATTAATTTTCAGTGAATTTCTCCCTACTGAGGAAAACATGCATACCTGAACACATGCATCCAGACACTGAATAAATATTTTGTATGTATTCTGTGAGTTCACAATAGTGTGGCTCACTCTCTAGCTGACATTATTATAAATGTTAATTGATAAAATAGGCATAAAGTGAACCAAAAACCACTGAGCACACACGTCCGCCATGGTGACATTTCCAAAAAATGTTGGAGGTTTATTGGTATCAAGAATATTAACTGGATCTTTCCTAAAATGTAATCACTTCTTCCCATGGCTAGCACCTTTCCTACTAAAAATTTAACATCAAAATTTGTTCATCACTTTTGAAGAAATAGCAAGCAGAAAGCCAGTCATTAAAATACATTGAAATTGGGAACTCCAAAATGTGATCCAGAACTTTCCCCAAAATAAGCAACTTCTTCCTTTGGCCAGGTCCTACCCACAAAACTTTTTTATAAAGATCTGTTCACCAAAAACACCAAAAAAAACCAGACAAATAGACAAACAAAACAAAAGCACACAAAAACATAAACTCCTTGTGGAGGTAAAAATATTGGTTAAAAGCCACTTCTTGGTGAAAATTACGCAGGGTAAATTTTTTGTGATGCACTGTCAAGGAATTAAAACAAACAAACAGAAAAAAGAAACAAATAAAACTCATGAATACACCACCTCCCTCTTTATTATGTTTATGTCAAGTTTAAAACATAAATTTAATGAGAAGAAATATTTTTACCTAAAGACAGCAAGTATCACAAGCTAGGTGTGTGACCTCACAATGATAATTGCATCCACCAGCAGTTTATGTTTTTGTATGCTAATTGTTTGTCTATTTGTCTGGGTTTGTGTGTGTGTGTGGGTAGGACCTGACCGAAGGAAGAAGATACTAAAAGAAAGATCTAGATCTTATTTTGGATACAAAAAAAATCATGAATTTTCAGAGATCCCATTTCAATGTATTTTTAATGATTTTGGCTTTCTACTTGACATTTCTATGAAGATTAATTTATATGTTTGGTTTTATTTTATTGTCTTCCTTACAATACTTTATATCACTTGAGAGACTGGTCACATGGAGTCGAGTGTTTTGCTCTCTCTGAGTGCATCTTGTTTTATATTAGTAATATTCACAGGTAACCACTATCTGGACTGTTATCAAATATTCTAATATAGGATACTGGATACATATGTATTGATGAGCAGCTAATATGTTTATATTACAAATATTAATGTGGACTGATACCTGGTTTGGTACCAAATATTTTATAATGGATACTAGATATATATTTGTGCCAGCAAGATTTTGTTTGTGTATTACCAACATCAGTTGGGAATTAGTTTTTAAATATACTTATTAGTTTGCTGATGAGATAATCAAATACCAGGGCCGGTATTCACGAAGGGTCTTAGACTTAGCCAGGTCTTAGGCTTAAATGTGGTCTTAAAGTTGAGACTTTTGTCTCAGCTAAGTTTTGTCTTAAATCCGTATTCACAAAAGGGGACTTAACTTAGACTTTTGTCTTAACTCCTTAACACCACCAATATTAAAGTCACACCTGCCATCCAATCAAATCTTTGCTAACAATGCAGTGCGTGATCTTGTGTAAGGTCAAGGCTATGTAAACAAACACATATCATGTTAATATTTAAGCCTCCCACTTGCCAGTCTTAAAGTTGAGCCCTTGGCTAAGCCTAAGACCGGTCTTAAATTCTTTGTGAATACCACTAAGCCTAAAACTAAAGTCTTAGCAGTTTTTGGGCAGAAACTTGAGACAAAGTCTCAACTTTAAGCCTAAGCCCTGGCTAACACCCTTTGTGAATACCGGCCCAGGTAAAAAAAATGGTGATCTAAATTGCAAAGTGGACTTTTTGTGGTATTTAAAATAATAAATATTAAGACGTATCCAATACTTAGTACTATTGCAATTGTTTACCTAGTATATTAAATATAAACCTAATGGTTCCAGTCGCATATTTTCATAACTAATTTTTCACAGATGACAGTTTGGTCTGTTATCAAAAATGCTTATGTGGGATACTGGATATATATTTATTGTTAAGCAGTATATATTACTTTGTATTGCCAAAAATAAAAATTGTAATGAGACTTGTAGTTGGTCTGGAAACAAATATTTAGATGTCATATATATTGGGCATTGGATATACAGGACAGTGGATATTTACTTGTGTCAGCAGGTTCTTTTAATTATCAATGAGTTTTTAAATATAGAACATTAAAAGTTTGAAAATCAAAAGATGTTAAAGACTTCCTTAGATAACTACTGATTAGTCTGCTGATAAGATAATCGAATACCAAAGGTTGCTTTAAAACAATGGTGGTCAAAAGCCAACAATTAATATTATTCCTTGAAAGCTAGCCTGGAAATTTTACAGGTTTGTTTTACAAATGCTTGAAAAAAATCAATGCAATGGATTAAAAAATTTGAACTACCAGGAATATTGTTTGATCCAGACCCCTGCACTATGGTTGTAGACATTTTGAGAGCAAAAATACACAAGAATGGCAAGTTCATTAACCACTTAAAGAGATTTCAATTAAGTGTTATTGGAAAGGTGAATGTCCTAAAAAGCTAAGGCATTGCCAAAACTATTATTATAGCCTTTTTATATCTGTTCTACCCAATCAAAGCATATCTATAATGGACAAAATAAAAAGTATATTTAAAGAATTTTATGGGAAGGCAGACGGATAAAAATCACTGATAAGTGATAATCACTTAAAAATAGTTTGAGAATGGAGACCTAAAGCTAATTAATCTTGAGGCCTTCAGTAAGTCCATAAAACTGACTTGCATTAAAAGGTTATCAATAATGTCAGGCAGCTGGCAATATAAATTTGAAGAGCACATCTGTAAGCAATATATGTATATATATATATATATATTTGGGAGATAGCCCAGACAGCACTACATAGGTTTAAATTGGGTATTAAAAACCTATTCTGGAAAAGTCATAGAAAGTTGGGAAAACCATAAACTGGCAATGCCAGCTTATGTTGACCCTAGAACCCTCCCCTTACAAGTTCTAGTAAATGACAATCTCATAAATTTGGACAAGGTGACGAGAACATATCAAGATAGCGGCACTTAATATATAAATGACCTTATAGTGGAAAGTGATGGCTATTTCTGTTATCAAGATTTTAAACAAAAGTATAACCTTGATATAAATTTTTGCATCCCAAAACAATGGGATCTTAGTACATCTGCAAAATTAAAACCAATTGAAATTAAACAGAATATGCTAAAGAAAATTATAGCTGCCCCTAAGGTTTGTAAACTTGTTTATCAAAATCTGGTTGAATGTGTCATAATTAAGAGAGGTCACAAAAGTAAGTGGGACTTGGTTCTAGATGTGAGCAGGAAGGAAAATAAATGGAGAAAAGTATACAGTGTCAGTTTTGAAGGCTGTGTTGAGTCCTCTTTAAGGGCCTTCCAATGTGGTATCTTACTATACCCTGAACAGTACTGACAAATAAATATATCTTCAGATGTAATCTAGTAAATTCAGAAAAATGGTTTTTCGGCCAAATAAATACAGAAACATTGAACACCTTTTTGGTCATGATAAAATAAATGTTCCGTGCAAAATAAAAAATGGGATTGGAGCTGTAGAATTCTTATTAGGTGATATCAGTAGTTGAATTCATAAAAACACTTTCTCTTTACTTTGATAAAATGTTTATCTTCATGTCAAAATGAAGTGGGAACCAGTTGTGTATTAAGGGATTCAAGGGAGTGGTAAAACATTACTATGAGTAAGAAAATTGTGTGGTCTTGTACAATTTTGGACAAAATGAGCAAACATATAGATAAATGTAATGGTCTTAAATCATGATGGTAACTGGTTAACTGTTCAATATGGAAGTCTGAGATACAATGAGGACTGGTTTAAACTTCTATTTTAAAAAATAATTTATATTGTAGTTTGTTTAGTATGTACATGATAAAAAGTTTAAATAAAATACGCCAGGACAAGTTGCACCAGTATAAAATGTATCACGTCTACTAGATGTGACATTGCATGAACCAGCTCAACACTGGAGATTTGCATAAAAAGCTTATCATGTTGAATAAAACTAGATAAACGAGCAAATTCTGTTATAAGTAATGATAAACAATTGGTATTATTCCAAAGAAACATTATATGATATATAAACTATTTTACAATAAAATAATCATGTAATAAAATTTTAATTATCTAGGTCTTCCAATAGTTTGTGTTAGTGGAACTGTTGTATTACTTTGTACAGAGTGAACAGCACCATCCATGCAACAACTTTGAAGTGCAAACTGTTTGAATTCTTACTCTAAATAAATCATGACAGAAGAGTTAAAGCTTTTCCCATACAAGGACGATGAGGTTAAAGGCCACAAAGAGACTGTCCTGATCCAAAAGATCAGCACAGATGAAACAGGAGAAAGAGAAACAGAGACAGGAAAACACCCTGAGGCTGAGACAGGAGTCAAGGCCATACCAAAAAGGTCGCCCAGAGATTACCCACCATATAATGTCAGCAGGATTCTTAAGACACTTGCAGCATATATTATATTTTTTGGAGGGGCAAGTAAATTTGTCAGCATTATGATTTGAAACCTTTTAAATTTTCTGTTGGAAGATTTGAGATGTAATTGGAGATGTAATTTTATATTTGCCATGTTTAAAAGATAAAGTAAACAACTTAACATTGTTAGCTCACTATTATTATGGATTGTTCTTACTATTTTTGGTTTAGACTTGCACATCGTTTTAGCCAGAACTGTTTTTTATGCTCTGAAACTAGGCTGTTCTATTGATAGATTGACAGAAAGTTTTCCTAATAAAGATATAAGAATTGTCCCGTCACATGGAAATCATAGGCTTTAATCAGAACAGTATTTTGTAGCTTGCCAGTGCCTGATGGTTTTCAGTGCACAGTCTTGGCAAACTAGAATGTACTACTTTCCTTTATTGTGTTAACTACCTGTCTTGAAATATGAGCTATGCAATGTGTTAAAAGAGTTAAACCAATGTCAATTAATCACTTAACTAATATTCTGGTTCTGTACAGGGTATAGGCTACTCTATTTATGGAGCTACAATTCTTCACCTAGAGAAGCAGACGGGATCAACCACTAAACACATGGCCTACATCTTTACCTACAGAGCCCTAGGTTCCATCACTGGCAATATTTTAATAGGAGTGTTGTTTAACAAGGTGCCATCAGAAGCACTGCTGTGTGCAGCCAGTTTGTTGTTTGCTGCCACAAATATTGCTGTACCATTCTGTCTGTCACTGGGGCTCTTAATAGCCATAATCATGGTAAATGGCTTCAGCATGGGTATTTTGGGTGGAGGTAAGACTATATTTCACATTTAATTCAACATTATAAAATAAATTTTATAAAACTTAATGAAGCATTTCAGGTAACAATTTTAATTAGTTTCTTATGTTTTAGACCACAAGTTACTGAGGACCTCACTCAAACACTTTTAAGTATTAAGTGTAAAGGAATTTTAACTGCAGATCAAATACATCTAAAATATCAAAAAACTATGTTGGTTTTCATGTTTACCTATTTTTTATTGATTGTTGTCAAGATAAACAGTTACTCCACATGTCATCAAAGACAAAAAGTTTTATATATTGACACTGAAACATATCAGCTTCCATGCATCTAAATGTTACTTGTTAATTGTGACATTACAAATTAGACTAATTTAAAATATTGGGAACTCTGTTGACTTTTTGTATAATATCATGTAAGTTTTCTTATTTATTGTAAAAATAAAACTGTTACTGAACCAATCCTTGGACACTGGTACAAAAAACACTCACAACATGCAATAGCATGGCTTAATATTTATGTTTGCCAGGTAATGTTTAAAGTATGAAAATATATGTTGTATTTCCACTACATTTGACTTATTTAGTGTTTTACAACATATTTGGTACCTTATTGGTTACATTGTGATATTGTGGTACAGGGGCGGATCCAGCTTTTATGTAAGGTGGGGGTTCACATCGAGTAAGGTGGGGGTTTACATTGAGTAAGGTGGGGGTTCTCATCAGACATATTATAACTAAGGGGGTCGGGGATTTTCAAGGGGGGGGGGGGGTTCAAACCCCCTGAACCCCCACCCCCCACCCCCCACCCCCACCCCCAATGGATCCGCTAGTGTGGTAGTTGGAAGGGCAGAGGAAACCAGTATGTCCAGTTGGTCAAGATTCTGTACAGTAAACTGCCGACCATCAACAAGCAACTACTAGCTTTCCCACATGAGGTCAGACCAGGATTTGAATTCTGATCTCAGAGGTAGGAGGCAAGTGTGTTACCACTGCCCCACCATGGCCCACATCATTCCAGTATAATAACCTTCAAGTTACAATTTCTTTGAACATTTTACAAATATGGCTTTTACTTCAAACAAACCCCCCAAATACTTGAAATACTGAACCTTTCAGACCCTCAAGACATACACTTAAATCATCAAATATACACTTTACAAGAACACTCAGAGAACACAGACATATGCCATGTCTGAACACCTCAAATATTGCTCGTGACTTCCATGATGAAAAACGGTTAAAAATTCATGGATCCAGAGATGTTAATCTGGATCTCCTCCATGTACCAATATCAACATTTTCTGAATATTTCATCAAAATTTGCCACTATTTTTCAATTATTTTGCAAACAAACACACCGCATATTACATAACCTCTTTGACAGGGGTAATTAGCAAAATGTACACTTAATGTGTTGAGCATAATAGTTAATTTACAAAATATGCAGATAATATGTTAGAAATAGCAGTTAACATATCAGTTATAACTGTGTCATCATGATATCACTTTTTGACAGGTTGCAATTCGTACATGTTGAAGACGTGGAGGTTAAGAACGCGTCCATTTCTTCAAGCACTCCATTGCGTCATATCTGTTGGGGCTTCTATCTCTCCACTCATTGTCAAAGCATTTGTCACTGACAATTTGAATTCTAGTACAACCAGCAACCTCACCACAGAGGGAGAAGATCCAGACCAACTGGTCAAGCAAGATTATATGCAATCTTCAAATTCGTCAAATTCATTGTACTCCACTCTGGTCCATCACCATACTTCTATCACAGAATCCCCAGTAACTGTCAGTCAGATGCAGCTGTTTTATCCTTTCCTAACAGGAGGTCTCTTTGCTGTCTCTGCTGCTATTCTCTTTGCTGTGCTGTTGGTTGTAGATGTTCAGAAACATTTAAAGAAGAGTACTGGAGTTGAAGGTTCAGTGAAGTCTTTCATCAAACTTCAGGAAGAAAACCTTGGAACACTGAAACATAAACTGATCTTGGTTTTGATGGTCCTTATAACAATGATCTATGGAGGGATGGAGTATACTTATGGCTCTTGGATCCTGACATTTTCTGTGAAACATCTTGGTGTTTCTTTTCAGACAGCAGCCTCAATTACAACAGCATATTGGAGCAGCTTTGCTGGTGGCCGTGCTTTGAGTGTGTTCACAGCTAAATTTATATCCCCAGTGAAGACATTAATAGTTAGTTTTGTGAGCTCTACAGTGGCATTAGTGTTACTCACTTTACTGAGCACAGCACACATTGCTGTTGTTTGGGTCTGCTCAGTTGTCATTGGTGTGACCTTTGCTCCAATTTTTGGTAATTGCCTGACATTTACCCAGAAGGAAGTGAACATGCCAAGCCGAATGACAACATTGTTTGTGTTTATGCTGTATCTTGGATTCATTGGCATGCCTGCTCTAGTTGGCTTCCTGTTTACTAGCTTCTCACCCATTGCCTTTCTCTATGTCGTTGCAGTTGGTGGTGTCTTGAACAGCACTATCTTTGCAGCTGTTTTGTTTTACAGATATGTTTGTATTAAAAGGAAGTAAAAAATTCAGAAATATGAATATTGCTAGTTAAGAAAAAGTAGTAAAATTGAAGTTTAAAAGTGTGGCTATGTGTCAGCTGTCTTGCATGAGACTATGGTTAAAATTAAAGCATCAGTATATATATGAAATTGATATAAAAATAAATGTTTGCATTAAAAGTAGACAAAAAGGGGTTCAGAAATCTTAATAATACCAATTATGACAGATAAGTAAAAATTGACCTTAAAACATGGGTTATTGTTAACAGCCTTGCATACAACAGTCACTTGCTTAGATTGAAGCATTAGTATATTTGGAATTGGTATGCCAACTAACCAGTGACGCTACCATCACCCTCTTTTAGACAAAAGTCAATTTGGGGGTTTTGCAACCTTACAAGAAGTCAGGTCATATCAACAGAGGCTCTCAGTGTATCCTACTTGTTACATGAGAAGGCTTCGAACCCATGACGATAAAGGTGACTAGTAGGTGATTTTACAATAGTCTGGTTCCCATACCACTTTCTTCTGGAAAAAGGGCCTGGTATCATTCACCATTTTGAATAATTAACATCGGTAGTTGCACCCAGCAAAAGTACACAGGAAGAGTAATATGATATGTTTTAGCTCTACTATTATGGCGCACACATTTTGATTTGTTCATTCCTGTTTATTCTGATATTATGAGATGATAATCTATTTAAGTTTGCATTAAGTGGAAATGTGCATCACTCCAACCCCCAACCCCTGGTAAGATGGTAATCGCTAATACCTCAAATGCACCATTATCTATTTCCCTCCCTTTAAACACTTTCTACTATTTAAATATTGGGACATGTTTTGTTTTTTCTCTGAGTAAAGGGTTTTTCTGTGTTATTTTGTGTTAAATATTACTCACATCACATTGTTCGGAGTCATATCACTCAATACATAGGTCTGGGTCATATCAAAACAGAGAAATCTCCTGCTGAGGCACTGTCCCAAAATGATGCTGAATCTTGAATGTAATTTAAAACTCTTAACTTCACAACTACTAATTTTACAGACTTCATGGTATTGAGATTTTAACTAACTAAACTGAGATGTAGCTGAGTTGTGGGGCCCCACTGGTAACCCATTTTGTTTCTTATTTTAATGAAAAATTACACTTAAACATTCTTGGAACCAGACTTGAAAACTAAGTAATAGAAATAATAGAGGTGGTATTTTTAAAGGTTTGAAAAAGGATGACTTATCTGAACTGACATCTGAACCTTAATGCTCCTGAATAAGGAAAAACTGTGACACATGAAATACACTTGCACAGGACCTTGATGAATATGAATAAAGACAGCATTGTCACAAATCTGACAACTCATGAGAATTGTTTCATTAGAGTGCAAAATCCTCACATAAGACTCAAAGATTTTAACAGAAATATACCTGTCATTACATTATATAATTAACAGTACTTAAGTGCTCCTTCTAGAATTCTCATGAGTTATTCAAATGTTACAAATCATTCTCACAGTGAATAAGTACGGGATCCATGTATGTAATTATAAATATTTTGATATGTTTGTGATATTTTGTGAAAAATCTAAAGAATATTCAATAAAATTAGATGTGTCAACTATACTGTAGTCTTTATTTTGACCGAGTTTTATTTTTATGTTAAAAGTACCTCTCAGGTTCTACTCACTTTATGTTACATTAATACGATGTTACGTGTCAGTCCCCCTCCCATTCAGCCCATAAAACATTCATAACTCCAGTATGATTTATTTATTTGGGGTTGTACGTCGCTTTCAACACTGTACAGGTCATATCATGATGGATAGTTGGAAGGGCAGAGGAAACCAGTACGTACAGTTCGTTAGGGTTCTGTACTATAAACTGCCGACCAACGGCAAGCAACTACCAGCTTTCCCACTTGAGGCCGTACGGGGAACCGAACCCCGGTCTCAGAGGTGGGAGGCGAGAGTGTTACCAATCTGCCACCATGGCCCCCATTAACATGATAATACACACTATACGACTAATTTGTATATATACATGCCCCATAGCAAACACAAGTCCAGTACAAATACAAAAATAGCCATGAATATAGAATTTGGTACACAATGGCAAATCCAATGACAACATAAGTTTGATACAAGTGATGTAGCACAAGTGACGTCACCTTGGGTTTATCAAATTACCAACCATATCATAATAACAAGTATGCAATAGAAGATGACCACTGTAATTTACAAGACAATTTACACCATTAATTAAAATTTTCAACAAGATTTCAGTAACATAAACCTGTAAGATGACAAAGTGTAAAAATTTTTGAATAAGTACATTATGAAAAATCCCTCAAAACCCATCCAAACAGCATTTATAAGCTGTATAGTTTGGAAAAAGTATATACCAATTGATTTCCATTATCTGAACTCGTATATATGTAATTCCAAATACAGTCAGATGACCATGTTCCCAGTAATTAAATATAAAGAAGAGGAACATGGGAGGCAAAAACCAATGAGGCTCCTGACCTTCTAAAGGAGTGGAACGTAAAATAGTGAGGGGTATAGATTCACTTTGAATTGAAAAGAGATAAGGTTTTCCTGACTTTAGAGTCGATAAGAACCTGTTATCCTGCAGGATACCTGAATTGAAACAAAGGTTCATTTTTATGGGGTTATACAATTTATACAGCTTTTCTATAGCTCTAAGAGGACAGATAGTTCCTTGGCCCAAAGATGGAAGTGTGATTATTTTGATCTTATCTCGAGATTGCAATGTCTTAGACCATTTTAGTAGAATTTTTAGAGAGTGATGACTGATCGTCCCAAAAAATATCGCCTCCTGACAAGTGTCTTGTGAAATCATATGCATTGAAATAATGAGGGCATAAATTCGAAAGTCTGAAAAATCAAAAAAAAAATGTGAGAAGAAACACAGCTTTATACACTTGCCCCATGTGTAAAGAATCATAACAAGCTACCTTGGCGTATAGATCCTCAATACTAATGATGTTACATTTTATAATGCATCAAGGACGATTTATCTTTAAAGATCTGAAAAATAGTGTAGTTTCTTATCCAACAATATCGTGAACAACCCACACATGATAAATTTTGCCCTAATTGCCGACAAATAATTACATACCATATTGACAGACACATTGTTGACATGTAAACATTCCAGGAAGGCCAGCAGAACACCTACATGAACATCATCCGTAGCAACTTTCATATACACACAGAAACCAATGAACACCCTAAACGTAGATGTGTAGGCTTCCTCCGTTGAAGGCCTGAATGCAGAGTTGAGCCTAGTCATGGCCTGAGCTGTAAGGTTCTACAACCTTGAATGACCTTAAACAAAGCATAGTATCATGTCATTAATATCACATATCACAGTTTAGGTCCAGGGACAATGAAGTTTGCACCCACAAAAAAATTGGTGCCAAGGATTTAAGCTCCTGAATATTTTTTACATTATCAGTCCACCTGGACAATAAGTTAGCTGTTCTGTTTTTCTTGCCACTAATGTGAACATGAGTGATTTCGATGTCATATTTTGCAGCCAGAAACCACACATTCCTGGCACATATAGCCAAATATGGATCTTGAGTGCAGCCAGATTGCAAGACTTGTACCACAGCACTGTTATCACAATATACTCTGACCCCTTGTTTTGTCCAATGGTTGCAGAACAGTTTTAAAGCAACCACAATATTAATCATCTCCAACTGAACTATGTTTAACTACGAAAGCCCAGAGGAATAGGAACATGGTAGACCAAATTCTGAAATACACCCCAATCCTTGAAGACAGGCATCAAGATGCACCTGGAAAGCTACTTTTTATGACCATTGAGAGCTACCCCACTGAAATCTGGCAAAAATGTAAGACACCTTCTTAAGTCTCTATGAACGCTAGGATTCAGTCCTATACGACTGGCATTGTGTGAGTACCTCCAGCCTCCTATTTAAGAAGTACCTGGCAGGCATCACGCACTTATGGATGTACAAGAGGTACCTAACAAGGAATGTAGCTGCCTTTTTATACACATTTTTTTGCTGTTCCATGTGTGCAACATACTAAGAGATTTGAACCATTTTTTTCAGTAGGGATACTCAAGGTACCTTTTTCAGGGTTAACTTCAATACCAAGGCACGTGACCACAGTGCTTGGGGGTATCAGCTTCTGACTACTGATTGTAAGACCTAGTTCTTGCAAAAGCCGTCAAGCATTCAAACAATGCCTTTGCGTCAGATGGGACACCATAACTGACGTCATAACTGAGCCAATGATTTTATGATCGATTTTATGCTTTATGGAGCATACAGCGTTGCTACAGCACTGAAAAATTTGGTAGCCATGTCTGCTTCCGAACGGAATGCGAGTATTGATGTAAACGTCAAGCGATGACAGAACCAAGAGATCATAGTCCACAGGATCCACCTTGATGTGCCTAAATGCTCTGGATATATCCATCTTATAGAGATAGCAACCTTTGCCCAATGCTTTTAACTGCTCAGTAATATGATCAATTGTAGGGAGATGAAGGGAAAAATCAGTGCCCGAGTACGAATTTTTGTCAATTCCCCCATTCACTGATAGACCTAAGGGCCAACTGAGGTCCACGATAACTCTTCTGTTACCCGAATGTGGCTTTTCTCTAGTTAAAAATGGAGAAATGTGCCCAACTGGGCATGGATGTCGCTTGAATAGGCCAACAATTGCTTTATGAGCAAGAGTTCTTCTGACAGATAAGCTTCAATATCTCTAGGGTAATGTATAGCTGAGTTGTGGTTGATCCCTTCCCATTTCAAAGAAGAACTCCTGTTAAAATCTAGGGGAAATCCAAAATACAGTAGGTCAATGAGTTGCTTATCCCAGTAGTCCAAAAGGGGCATTTTCCAAGCATTCAAATTTAATTGAGAGTCAGCTTTCAAGCGAGCACCGAGATAATTTGGTTTTTGATACTGTTTAGCAATCAAATGTGCTTCTATAGGACAGTAATGCGACATTTCATGAATTTCCTGTGATCCGGATAATCGAAATTCACCCATTGTTATGAAACCAAAATTGAAATCGCTCTGTGCCTTCCATTTTTCATAAGATTGTGCATCACAATTGGGAGTACTGGTAAGATGATAAGACCTGTTAAGAATAGTATTTAGGTACTTATCTTCAAGTCCATTTATGTCAAAAATCCGCATTTTTTGGTCCATATTTTCAGCACCATCAACAACCTTGTAAGATTCATCAGCATACTTTTCCACACTATCACTACACATTGGTGAATCAATGTCACCATGTTCTGCATCATCTGTCGTGAAACCACTACTAGTGGCAATGTGTTGAGTGTTAGCCTTGTCACAGGCTTTACCTGCAACTACAGAAGAAAATAGATGACTGTCACACACAGAATGCATTTTTCTAACCACGGGACTGCATTGGTGGCCATCTTGGCCAAAAGCTTTACTACTAGTTCTAATGCTTACAGAAAGATCTACAAGCCTTGGTGTACAATTCAAATTCTCTGTCCTTTGACATAGCCATTAATGACGGAATGTTTGACTGTTTTAACTTCGAGTTATTCACCAGCCTGGTTCTATATAGCACAAATGTGCCTGTGTAATTTTTCATTACTTTCATGATCTTTTGCAAAAGCACACGAAACTGACCGATACAATTTGCAAAACCAAGGCCGTTTACTGGGCATCTCACCATTTTTGCCAAAATTTTTTTACATGCTAAAAGTTTTGAACATGCTTTTGGGCGAGATCCCTCCTTATCCTGTCTATACGGGTGGTATCATCCCACGTAACAGTCTCCCTCTCCATATCACACATCAGTACGGCATGTGCCGCCTTAGCCCCATGCCAACTAAAGTCATTGGCATCCTCCATTAAAGCAGAGAGGTAATTTAGCATGTCTTTGCTAGTTTTGTGAGATTTTTCTTCTACTATATTTCTGGCAAAACCTTAAACTCATTGGCACCAGGTGAGCTGATCATAAGATATAAGTTGCCTAGAACTACCACTTAATACTGAGGCCAAGGTACTCTTTTATTTACAATCACATCAACATTTCCACCTCTTTTCGACTTTTTTTGTTTTTCACCTTTAGGAGAGAAACTACAATCTTCAAGCTCATGCAAACGACTGTCAACCTCACGCTAAATGTCTTTGGCTGATTTTAAATGATTTTAACTTGGGACCAGTGAATCATCAGATGATGATTTGCTATCTTCATCTTGATCAACCTGGGCACTCTTAGTCAAAGAAAAGCTACTTATCTTTCAGGTGCAGATTTTTGTTTGATGTCAGATACCTCGCCCTCCATACTGACGAGACGCTTGTTGACAGACTGTAATTGCTGTAGGTTCTGCATCTGATAAAATACACAAGTGTTGAGTGATCAACGTTAAGCTTGACTTACCGGATGTAATCAATGCCAAAATTACAATTAAATCTCAGCCAAAGAGCAAATTGCAAGAATAACATAGGTTAGATCGTCCCTCATAGTTTGGTAAATCAAGCTTAAGGTCATCAAAACAACACGCTGGTCAGCATAGACATTCCAGGTTCAAGCCCAAGATCACAGGTACTAAAGTTCAACAGTTCAGTCACAAGCTTGTAAGCCCCAGCTATCATATCACTTGTATATCATCAATCAATCAATCAATCAGTTGTCCAAGTGCTTAATCTCCGTATCAACGGATTCTAAGGCACACCATCCAATTCGTAAGGCATAAGTCATAAGACATTAGACAAGTTCCGAGTCGTTCCCAGAGAGGCGGTCCGGTGTTCGGTAGTATCATATACCAGTCGTTAAAATTGTTCAATTTAAAAGCAGGTTCTTATAAAAACACTAAAAATAATAAAATCCAGTCATAAAAAATATATAAAAACATAATCCAAATTCAAATCACAAACGAAGTTCCACAGCTTCTCAAAATTCTTAGAAAGAAAGTCCACAATTCTGGCTCTTCATACATAATGACCAAATGTAACCCCAATTTCACAGAAACTTAAAGGGGCCCACTAATCAGATATCAGCAAATGTTTCTTTCTCACAAGTAAACCCCAAATCTCATGAATATTCATGAAGCTATTCCCGCCAGGAAATTTTCCCTCTTTGCTACCGATTAATTTGAACTGACCCCATGTTGCCAAGTGATAGGAATTCCCCTCCAAAAGAATAGAATACCCCCAGACTGGTCACCATTCCTGTACACTAAAGTTATGGCCTGAGGCATTGCCCCCCTGAGTTTTTGGACACCCAGGAAGACAGTTTTTTATTTATTTATTTTCATTCCTATCTCATTCATTATTGCTTGGCGAGGTTTTGAATGTATTGGGGGTAACTGGAAATCATATACAGGGAGTCTAGAAAGCTTGTCAGATTCACCCCCTGGCCCTTATTATGGGTCAAACTGAAGTCCTAAATCCCAGATTTCGTGCTTTTTGGCTTTTATCTTCTTTATTATTGCCTTTAAATGTATTGGGAGGTAATAGAAACCATAAACTGGGAGTGTAGAAAGTTAGTCAAATTTTACACCCTTGCACCACCTTGTGGGTCAAACTTCGGAGATAGAATTGTAGATTTCTGCTTTTGGCTTTCATCTCCTTCATTATTTGTTACGTTTTTGAAACTATTGGTTGGTAATAAGAAACTTTAGGCAGGGAAATGCAGAAATGCTGGTTTTATTTCTTCCCTGGCACCCCCTTTGGGTCAAAATGATTTTGTGTTTTTGGCTTATTATTGTTTTAAGAGGTTTTGAAAGTATTGGGAGGTAATATGTAGCCATATGCAGGACATACATTTGTATGAGGATAATTATGACAGCATACTTTTCCTTCTTTCCCTTCCATTAAATTTTAACACCTTTTAATTTTTCAACTTATTGGGCCGTTTTGTTTTTGTTTTCAAAAACATTTTTCTAGTTAGACTTAGGGAATTTGCCAATCTATGTGAAACGCACCACTCAGGGTACCTTTTAATTTTGTGCAAATTTTGCATCAGTAGAAACAGAGGCCAGGAGGTTTTTCACCAGGAAAATATATTTTAAAATATTGTTTTGAGGTTTTTAGGTGGACGAAAATTGTAAAGCTATAAAGAAGTAAAATTTTGATTTTGAATTGATTTAAAAGTGAAATTAATCAGTTTTATTTTAACGTTTTTGTGCAGGTAAATATAATGCATAATTTGCAACTTTAGTTTTCATTCTTACTAAATCAGATTTGCTTTTTAGTTTTTGTATCCTTCTGTTTCATTTATTTTAGTGTGACAGTGTGACTAGGAAACCTTCCTGCCTGGGTATTGTGCCCCTAGCCGCTCATTTACATTCTACTTCTAATAGTATTTTTATAGCGCTTAATCTCCATATAAAGACAGACTCTAGGCGCACCAAACCAAAAAAGTAGAGAACTATAATCATGAGCCTGGGACATAGCAAGGGTTGGCGCCATGGAGAGAAACTGGGAAAAGGAGAAATTAGGGTGGATATGCTTGTGCAAAGAGATAGGTTTTGAGCTTCTTTCTGAATGAGTGGCGAGAAGTGGCTGAACGTACATCATCAGGCAAATCATTCCAAATCTTTGGAGCATCATAAGCGAAGCTGAGGCCAAAATGCTTAGAGGACTTATATACTGAAGGGGCAAAGTGTGGGACCTCAAGGAACACACCATCAGCATGGCTTTTACTTGTGTTATAGACACTGTGTCTAGGTTTAAGGAAAGGTGCAAATTATTTTGGATAGCCCCTATGTAAGAACTAGTGCACCAGTAAGGCAGTCTTGAATATGGAACAGTGTTCAATAGGCAACCAATAGAGAGTCTTTCTAACAGGAGTGATGTGTGAATACTTAGTGGTGTTGGTTACAATTCTAGCCAGACTATTTTGAACACATTGCAGCTTAAGATCAAGAGCTGAGAGACTCCTAAATAAAGAATTACAGTAGTCCAGTTGACTCCCAACCAGAGCATTCGCAGCCATGAGAGCAGCATGATGTGTGAGGTAACCTCTCTGACATGCTTAAGATCCCTGATATGAGCAAAACAGGACTTACAGGTAATCTGGATATGCCTTGAAAAGGAAAAATCACTGTCAAACCATACACCAAGGTTCCTGACTGCCCCTACAGGAGAGCGTAAGGTACCAAAAATATTAACTGGAATAGATTTGTTGAGTTTTTCACGTCATTTTGTGCAGCAAAATGATAAATTCAGTTTTATCTGGATTTAGCTTGAGATTATTTGCAGACAACCACTTTTTGACATCGTTCGAGCAACTTTTCAATCTGTCAAAGGCATGAGCCACATTCTTATGCGTGAGATGGACATATAACTGTGTGTCGTTTGTGTAAAAGTGGAACCCATTCCAGGATGATTTTGAATGACTTTACTCTGGAGAGTAGTACAGAGCCCTGAGGCACACCAAATAAGAGCTTCTATTCTGTCATTGTCATGTTAATAGATACAGTCAAAAGACTATCTCTATTCCTCAAGATAAATAAGCAGAAACTCAAAATCTCTGTAAAAGTTTTAGTAATAAAACAGTATGTACCAATATTCAGTTAAAGTCATTACTTGGATCATTACTCCATATTAATAAATGTGTGTGTGTCCAGTTGGGTATTTCCTAAATAGGATGCCTCAGGTTCTGAGGGACAACCACCAAAGTCACAAGACCATTTCTGATAACTTTCGTTATGACTCAAACTGGTTTAACACTTTTATCAGTCAATACAATGGTGTTAATTAATTATTTTGATGACATAGAAATTTATCTTGAATGCATTTGGGTGCCTCGTTAAGTGGCTTGGGGGGCAAGCTAAGACTCCTAGTATTTGCTTTGCCCTTATCTGAAGATTTCTCTAATTATAATATTACTCAATTAGAAATGCTTAATGTTCTTGTAGCAATAAAAGTTTCGGCAACTGTATGCACAGATAAAAAAATTAAATTATCATGTGACAACTTGGCTGTTGGCTGATTCATTTTTGGCCACTTGTGTCAGGAATATTTGGCTATAAACGGCTATATTTAACATACAATTAATAATGATTCATATTGCAGGAAAATGCAATGCTATTGCAGATTTCTTTACAAGATGGCCTACTGTTGCCAACCCTCAAGATAAGCTTAAAATTATTGCCTGAGTTTATATGGGTCCAAACACATACTGACCTTGCTGCAGTTAAGTATAATATTTAAAAATATTTGTAGATTTGCTTCATCGTACAGCCTAGCTGGCCACCATAGCACAGCACAGAGTCTAGGCTGTATTCAGGCCAACAACACAGAGAACATATTCTAGAATGTTCACGTACTTCCTCGGCTTCTTGGTGGCAGCTGGGCTTCTGCCATCTCGGGTAAATCATCATGTTTTATAGGCATTCATGGAGTACTTAGTTCAGAATCAACTGTCTCTATCTAACATTGCCAGCTATATGGCTGCCATTAAGGTACAGACAGTCCATAGTGTTTGGGTTGGACGTTACTCCTTTTCAACACAGCTTTTTTTTCTTCAAAAATCTCCAACCATTTCATCCAGTATTCCATCAGCTAATTGATATTCAGCTTTTGGAAAACACAATTACTCTCTGTGATACCCTGGAGCATCCTTGGTTGTATAAACCTTTGTATTTGACAGCCTTTTTCTCTTTCTTAAGACTGTCAAATCTTTTGCCATATACATACTCTTTCCTTTGACCCTTCAAGACATTTGGCTAGGGGAAATGTCATATTCTCAGAAATGGAACCAGTTCTGGTCATAAAATGGTCTAAGGCTATGCAAAATGGGCAGGACATACGTACCATTCCATTACCAGCTTTAGGCCACTCTAGCCTCTGCCTAATTAAAGCTTTACAAACTTTATTCAAGGTCTCAAGCCTTGTTTATGATTCCCAGGTCTCAAAGCCTCGTGTCGCTTACAGATTCGGTTGCTCAAAGGCATCTATCAAAAAAAATTTTGACTTTGCACTTAAACCCTTGAATTACTTTTCATGATTTTAGGAGGAGGATGGGGGCCAACCTGGGTTTTCCAGCACTGAGTTCCCTTGCCCCAAATTATGTACCATGGCACCTGGCAATCCGATTCCATTTGGAAATACATACAACACATACCTTTATCAGCCTCTCATCTAAGCACTACATTTCAACAGCACCTTCTTCCATAACTTGGCTGTTAGGCCACTTACATGAATGTCAGACTTATTTCATTCTTGCTTGACCTTTCAGCATAGATCATTTGCCCTCCTAATGGAACCTGAACATTCACAATTCAGTCACTCTTTCTATAAGTACCCTGCACCTGGTCTTTTCAAAAACATTTAGTAGTTATCACGATTTCAATTTGGAAAACATTGGAGCTGTCTATTGATTTAATTACTAATTCGTTTGGCTACTTGGACTGCACCTACTCCCTCCAGGTGTTCGGATGATTGAATTTGTAACTGGCATCTGTAAAAACTGATTCACAGTGTTGATGAAGAATTATGATGATTAAATATTGATATTTTTGTAATTTATGTCATTTATTCAAATAAAAAATGTTTTAGTAGAATAAATATATATTAATCCCAATCATGGGTTTTTCATGCTGTGTGGTCCCTTGGGGAATGTACGGGCAACCTCCAGTTGGGGCTGCAAGTTCATTCCTGAAGGGACCTTAATTCATAGATCTCCCTTTGGTAACCAACATATAGTCATTTGCTAACTTTAATGTTATTGACCACTGTCTACCTCGTGGCTGAGTTACTTTGGCATATGCAAAAACTGATGCATTGTGTTGATAAAGAATTAGGATTGCTAAATATTGATATTTTCTGTAATATATGTAATTTCTTCGAATAAAAATTATTTTAGTGGAATAAAACGGGTGTTTCATGCTGTGTGGTCCCTTGGGGAATGACAAATATTTAGGATTGAAGCCAAATCAAGGGGTTGCGATTGCCATAGTGGAACAGGGCCTTATGTTTTTCGCTTTCAAGTTTTGATAATTCACACAGCTGCACAATTGTACTCACAATGCAATAAAGTAGCTTTAACTGTTTACAAGACTGTACCCAAAGTATTTGCTATAAAATTTCCACAATTTCCTTACTATATTTTCAAGGGTTGAATCCATTCGCAACAGACTGCATATTTAGCGCAACTATTTGAACAATTAAATAGTTACTGTTTTGGCTCCTTCTCGTATCTGAATGACACATAATTTATTTCATTAAAATGTAAGGAATATGAAATACATTTTTGGAGGGTTGGGGCTTTGTAGAACATACACTGGGATGAAACATGAGATGCTTTATAATAGCCTGGAAGTTTGCAGAACATCCCAATCCAAATGAATATGAAACACTGGCTGTGGATTGGAAGTCTGTACATTTCACACTGGGATAAAATGTGAGAAGCTTACAATGGGTTAAGGACTTGTAGAACGTATTGTAGGAAATAAAGTGAAATCCTACTGACTAAATTACAAATATTTCTCTCAAGACAAAAGTGCAAACACTTCCTCACTTTTCACTCCTCTCGAAAGTTCAAAAAAACATAAGTGTGATTTTTCACCTCCATTGCCAGATATTCATCCAAGTATAACTCAAAAGTTAGAAAGAATAGTGACTGACAAATTCCAAAGTCTTGAAAAAAATATTATTAAACAAATGCGTCAAAACACAGACGAGCTGCAAAAGGCCAGAGATAATCTTCATACAACTTCTCTAGAAATAAAATCTGAGATAAGTTCAATGTTGTCTACATATGACAAGAAACTAGAAGAGCAGAAATCAATCACTAACCTTTTAACTGGTGAACTTGCTGATGAAAAGCATAAAAGGGCGGCATTGGAGGCTACAGTTAAAAAAAGAAATATTAGATTTGTTAATATCCCAGAAACAATTGTGCCTAGTGATCTTGTCCCATACATTATACAAACTCTGAACAAAGTTGACATTGTTGTCACAGAACGTGATATTGAGACCTGTTATAGACTAGGCCCGAAAAAAATAGGATCCACGCGTACAACATTGGTAATATTCTCTCATCTCAAATTAAAACAAGAAGTAAAACTAAAAGCAACATCTCTGAGATCCTTGGGACTATCCATTACTGATGACTTGCCCTATGAGTGGGTGTCAGCAAGGAAAAAACTTCGCCAATATTTTTGGCAAGCAAAAAAATTAGTGATACAAGGGAAACAAAACTGGAAAGTGAGATTCTGGGAAGACAAGCTCCAAATTGATGGTACATTACTAGACACAGCTGACGCGTGCAAAAGCTTTTCAGATGATCTTTCACCAGAAAAGGCCTTCACTCCTATGAATGATAATACGACTCTCTTTTTTACCTCAAATTCTCCACTTTCCAACCACTACCCCTCAGTCTTCAAGCATCAAAATGTCATATACAATTGTGCAGAACAATTTATAATGGCACAAAAAGCTACTCTGTTCCACGACGAACTCACCTTGAATGCAATTATGCAAGAATCAGACCCTAAGCGTCAAAAGGCAATTGGAAAGTCGGTTAAAAACTTTAAACGGGATCACTGGGAATCCAATGCAAAAAATCTGTGTACTCCAGGTATTCTCGCTAAATTTTCACAAAATGAATATATAAAGACATTCTTGCTACAGACAGGAAAAAGGAGAATAGGGGAAGCTAACCCAAATGATTCATTCTTCGGTGTGGGACTCGGCCTGAATAACCCTAGAGCCTGGAACACTACTGAATGGGCCAAATCTTCCAACATTATGGGTCAGATTTTGGAAGAGACAAGAGCAAAATTATCAAAGAATTAAGTGTTCCTTATGTCAATGTTGATTAATAATTTTGCTTTCATTTATTTGTGATGTAGAATGATATTCTTGTACAAGTAATTGTTAACATTTCTTTGTACAAAAGTTATCTAAATACTGTTGTTCTATTCTCGCCTTTTGAACTTATCTAAATTCAAAAGTTAACTGTAGATAATTTGATGCATACACACTCATCTCCTATTACTATTCTGTTTTTGTTCTGTTTTTATTATTTTTTCTTTCTTTCAGTATGCACTGGCACAAGTTTTGACAGAAAAGAAGGAATAATTATTGTGGACTCCATAGGAAAACACTTTAGACATTTAACTAAGGCAGTTACATCCGTACATCCAGGTATTACTATTAGCAACCTGGTACATAAGATTAAAGATCTAAACCTAAAAAACTATAAATCCGTATTACTGCTTGTAAGCACTAATGATTTGACTCCGAAAGCCACATGGCAATGGTATAAGGAGAAACAAAGGCATGGGGAACCTAGAATTATACGACTTCCACCTCATTCTACAACCCCCAGCTCAATTATACAGGACAAATATAGAACGCTGATCCTTGAAATAAGGAAACATAATCCAAGCATTTGCTTACTTGTGTCAGCCATACTTCCAAGAGTCTTCGACTTCTCTCAAAATAAGGATGATCTAATAGAAGTAAACAAGAAAATAGAACAACTTTGTCTAGAATTTCAGTCTTGTTCATATTTGTGTTCATACAAACCGTTAATGAAAAATGGCAAGCCAATAGATAAATATTACTCATGGGATGGGCTCCATCTTACCCCAGAAGGTTCTAAAGTTTTACAAAGATTTTTTATGGGTCATATGGTTCCAACCTTAAAAAGTCTGTAATAGTGATTACAAACAAACAAACTTGGATGACCTAAAAAAACCTGTCATTCTCAGTGAATTAGAATAAAAATGCTTGTAAATAAAGGTTCTATTGGCCTGCACACTAAATCAATGTATACTTGGTTGAGTATTGCAATATCTACATGATGGAGACATGGAAGATATAAAATTAGTGTTGAATCATTAACAAAAATTATGACTGGATGCATGTTGGTGCTTTTTTTTTTTTTTTTTTGTATTGGTGTTACCTGTTCACTCTTGGGTCTCTCGGACTTACATCCAGGGCTGTCCCCCCCCCGTGGATGAGTCAGAGGGGTCTGGGGATGATCCGGTCACAATCCCAATAGATAGACGTTGATGCTTTTGCTCAATTTTCCATGTTAACCAGTTGACAAACTTGTCTGCCAATCGAAGATTTTATTTTTTCGTGTGTTGAATACCTGCTGACCTTTAAATGGTAAACATTTGCAGAACATGTTAACCTTAAGCTTGCGAAATATATCAGTGTAAATCACTGCAAGTGCCAACCCTTGCTTAACATGTCTGTTGTCTATTTGATCAACCTGTCAGTGTTAATTATTTTGCTGAACTAGCACGAGCTAACTATTGGCTTAACTCGTCTGTGTTAATCTTCTGTAGAACTGTGAATATTAACTAAGTGTTGAAGAGGTTGTGTTAACTTTATATAATTTAAAATGCCAATACATGATATCTGTACTTCAATTGTGTTTGTGTTAACAGTATTCAAAAATAGTATTTTAACCATTTACTGATGTCAATGCTAGTAATCTGTAGAATTTGTAAATTTAACTATTTGCTGATCATGTCAATGTAAATCATTTGTGGACTTATGAGTATTAACCTACTGTTGAACACATCAGCGTTACTCTATAACCAAATGCATTAGTGCTTATATGTTTTTTTTTTAAATTTTTTTTTTTATTGGTGATACCTGTTCACTCTTGGGTCTCTCGGACTTACATCCAGGGCTGTACCCCCCCGTGGATGGGTCAAGGGGGTCTGGGGATGATCCGGTCATAATTCCAATAGATGGATGTTGATGCTTTTGCCCAAATTTCCGTGTCAATCTGTTGACAAACATGTCTGCCAATCGAAAAGTTTTTTTGTTTTTTTTTGTTTTTTTTTCTGTGTTAAATAGCTGCTGATCTTTAAATGGAAAACATTTGCAGAACATGTTAACCTTAAGCTTGCGAAATATATCAGTGTAAATCACTGCAAGTGCCAACCCTTGCTTAACATGTCTGTTGTCTATTTGATCAACCTGTCAGTGTTTATTATTTGCTGAACTAGCATGAGCTAACTGTTGGCTTAACTTGTCTGTGTTAATCTTCTGTAGAACTTTGAATATTAACTAAGTGTTGAAGAGGTTGTGTTAACTTTATATAATTTAAAATGCCAATACATGATATCTGTACTTCAATTGTGTCAGTGTTAACAGTACTCAAAAATAGAATTTTAATCATTTACTGATGTCAATGCTAGTAATCTGTAGAATTTGTGAATATCAACCATTTGCTGATCAAGTCAATGTAAATCATTTGTGGACTTATGAGTATTAACCTATTGTTGAACGCACTAGCGTTACTCTATAACTAAATGCATTAGTGCTCATTTTGTACTAATTTTTCTCAAGAGTAATTTGCTTGCCAAATGTTTTTCGGGCTAACCTCCGGCTGAACCTTTCGCTGTTAATTCTTCATATGACTGTCAATGTTATTCTTTAGGAGAATGCTTTAGTGTTAATAGTGTAAGGATCAATTATTAAACATGTAAGTACTATGTCAAACATTAGCCTAACCTGCTCGTGTTAATGTTTTGTTGAACTTGTCAGTGTTGATTATTTATAGAACTCCAGTAAACCAACCGTTCGCTGAATCTGTCTGTGTTAATGAACAGCATAGCTTGACAGTGTATAATTATTTGTAGAATTCAAGAATGTTAACCATTGTTTAAACATGTCTATGTGTATATACTACTGACTTTGTATATGTTAACCATTTGTATATCCAATCATTGAACATGTCAATGCCAATATTTAGCATAACTTGACAATGTATTACTGACCTTGTATGTGTTAACCATTTGTATATTAACCAATCATGATAACATTAACTGAGTTCCAAAATTATTTCTCTGTAAATTGTTTAGTCCAGTATATCTATATTATCCCTTACTGAACTTGTCAGCGTTAAATCTTGCTGCAATTAAGTTTTTACCGATCAGGCAAATGTTAATATTTAGTTGAGTTTGTCTATGTTGACCATTGGCCCAAAATGTTTGAGTTAACCTGTTATTGATTTTTTGTGAGTTACTCTCTTGATGATTTTGTGGGTATTAAACATTTGCTGAATCCATGTTAATTGTTCGTTATACTTGCCAGTGACAGCCAATTGGTTAACCTCAGTGTTCATCATTGGTACAATCTGTAATCATATTAACCATTTGCAGATGTTAAGCATCCAGGTTTTTTTTTTTTTTTTTTTTTTTTTTTTTTTTTTTTATACAAAGTATTTTCATATCTTTTCAGTTTTTTGGAAAATATCACGTTCCCATCAACCTTCCTGCTATAAAACAAGAAAATCTTGATGTAAATGGCTTGTAAATATAGTATAATGTTTCTAACGTGTTTTGTTGTGGTGATAGATGCAAGGGTACCAGAAAGCATGATTTTTTTATACGGTCAAATGTTCATGAGAAGTAATGATAAATTTGTTGTTAGTGGATATCAATTATATGACTTTCTTCATATCTTTATAAATGTGTTCAAATTAACTGATGTTAATCCGAATCAGCCATGTACTCTTGGAGTGAACTCAAGTAATTATTTCAATGATGTCAAGTGAAATAGGTGTGTTGTCGGCAAATTGTCAAGGATTACGGGATAAAAACAAATGCTGCGACGTTCTAAATTAAAGTATTTTCATATCTTTTCAGTTTTTTGGAAAATATCACGTTCCCATCAACCTTCCTGCTATAAAACAAGAAAATCTTGATGTAAATGGCTTGTAAATATAGTATAATGTTTCTAACGTGTTTTGTTGTGGTGATAGATGCAAGGGTACCAGAAAGCATGATTTTTTTATACAGTCAAATGTTCATGAGAAGTAATGATAAATTTGTTGTTAGTGGATATCAATTATATGACTTTCTTCATATCTTTATAAATGTGTTCAAATTAACTGATGTTAATCCGAATCAGCCATGTACTCTTGGAGTGAACTCAAGTAATTATTTCAATGATGTCAAGTGAAATAGGTGTGTTGTCGGCAAATTGTCAAGGATTACGGGATAAAAACAAATGCTGCGACGTTCTAAATTATCTCGAAAATTTAAATGCATCAATTTTCTGTTTGCAGGATACACACTGGACTGAATGTGACATTAAACGCTTGAAAAATGTTTGGAAAGGAGAGTGTATTATAGCTGGATCCAAAACAAACTCCAGAGGAGTCGCAATCCTTCTTAAAAAAAACTTTGAATATAAAATAATCGACTCATTTACAGATAGAATTGGCAACCTTATTAGCCTGGATATAAATATTAGTAACATAAAATTAAAGCTTATTAATGTCTATGGACCGAATATTGACTCGCCTTCGTTTTACAAAAAAATCAATGATATAATTGAATCAAATGACCAAGACTACATAGTAATCTGTGGAGATCTGAACCTTGTCATGGATCCTAACCTTGACTGTCAGAACTATAAACATTTAAATAACCCAAAAGCCCGAAATGAACTGCTGCATATCATGTCAACATATGACTTAAAAGATCTGTACCGGGAACTAAACCCTTATACCAAGCGATACACTTGGCGTAGAAGAAATCCCATAAAACAGGCTAGATTAGATTACTTTCTTTGCAGCGACACCCTAGTGGATATTGTGAACTCTTGCGTTATAAAGCCAGGCTATAGAACAGATCACTCTTTTGTAATTATGAAGCTAGGTATCTGCAAATTTAAGAAAGGGCGCGGATTATGGAAACTTAACTGTTCCCTTCTTAAAAACAAGGACTATTTAATCCTGATAAATAATTTAATTGATAGAGAAAAATTAACTTATTCAGCTATGGTTTATAATCCTATTAGTGTTGCCGCTATTCCTAATTCTGAATTACAGTTTACTATAGCTGATGATACCTTTCTCGAAATTCTGCTTCTCAAAATTAGAGGTGAAACAATAAAATTTGCAAGTACTCTCAAAAAGCAGTCAAATGAGCTTGAACTTAAACTAGAAACCGACATTGAAAATTTAGAGAAACAGTGTTTCCCAGGTAGTATTGAAAAACTTTATGATAAAAAGCAGGAACTCCAAAACATTAGAGAAACCAAAATTCAGGCGATAAAGATACGCTCGAGGGCAATTTGGCTAAAAGACGGAGAGAAACCGTCTAAGTATCTAACCTCATTGGAAAACAAATATTATATAGAGAAGACCATAAAACGTTTGGAAAAACAAGATGGCCAGATCTTGACTGAACAAAGTGACATACTAAATGAAGTAAAAAGTTTCTATGAACACTTGTTCACTAAATCAGCAATTGAATTGGCCAATTTACTTGAAAATTCCACGTACCCTAAACTAAGTACTGTAGAGTCTGATCGATTAGAATGTGAATTATCGTTGCCTGAAATTTCAAAAGCCCTTCAAAATATGAAAAATGGTAAGGCTCCGGGTATAGATGGATTTCCTGTAGAATTTTTTAAGATGTTTTGGAATAAGTTAAAAGATTTTGTACTACGAGCATACAACTGGTCTTACAAAATGGGGAACATGACAATCACCTTGCGACAATGTGTCATTTCATGTATACCCAAAGGTAATAAATCTAGAATGCTATTGAAGAATTGGCGGCCAATTTCCCTTCTTTCAGTTGTGTACAAAATCTTATCTTCAACCATTGCTAATAGAATTAAAACAGTTTTGGACAGTTTAGTATCTAAAACTCAAACAGGATTTGTGGCTGGAAGATTTATCGGTGAAAATACTCGCCTAATCTATGACATTCTTCATTATACTGAGAAGGAGAATATCCCAGGACTTCTTGTGCTTATAGATTTCGAGAAAGCCTTCAATTCTGTATCTTGGGACTTTCTCTATGGGACTTTAAAACTATTGGGTTTTGGACCTAAAATGATCAAATGGATTACAATATTCAACACTAATATAACTGGATACGTCCAGCAATGTGGTATCCTATCTCAGCTGTTTCCCATTAGCCGAGGTTGTAGACAAGGAGATCCTATCTCCTCTTATTTGTTTATCCTTGGTGCACAAATACTACAAGTATTGATTTCTGAAAATAAAGTAATAAAAGGAATCAAAATAAATGGAAAAGAAATTAAACTGACTCAATTTGCCGACGACACAACACTTATTTTAGATGGTACTATGAGTTCACTCCAAGCAACATTAAACACTTTAGAAATATTTGGTACACTCTCTGGTTTAAGGATGAATACGGAGAAAACTCAGATGGTCTGGATAGGTAAGAGAAAGCATTGCAAAGAAAAATTAAATGTTACTAAAGGACTGGTATGGGGAACTGACACATTCAATCTTTTGGGAATTAAGTTTTCTGTTGATTTAGACTTAGTAGTTAATTTAAACTATGAACCAGTACTTGATGATCTTAATAAGTCCCTAAATGTGTGGAAAAAAAGGTTCCTTACACCTTTGGGAAAAATCACTGTGATTAAATCACTTATCTTATCCAAGTTAAACCATTTGTTTATGTCCATCCCAAATCCAGATCAGTGTGTTATAAGTAAACTGCAGTCTACCTTTTTCAAATTTATATGGGATGGCAAACCTGACAAAATAAATAGGAAACAGCTGTTCTGCGATTACATGAATGGAGGGCTTTGCATGATTGACTTGGAGAAATTCATATGCAGTCTAAAATGTACCTGGATAAGACGTTTGCTAATACAAAAACAGACTCCATGGTATGAGCTATGTCTCTACAATTTGAAAGACTATGAGAAATGCTTTAATTTGCATTCTCTATGGCATAAAACCCTAGCAAGAAAGACTACCAATAATTTCTGGAAGAGTACTTTACTATCATGGGCCAAAGTAATTGATAGCATCTCTATAAACCAAAACGATATAGTACTCAATAGCCCTCTTTGGTACAATCCATCCATCTCGAATGTTCCCATATTTTATCAAGACTGGTATAGTAAGGGCATAGTATTCATTGCTGACCTATTCCGTGAACGTAATTTAATTTCCTTAGATGACCTGACAAGAATTTTTAAAATAAAGACCAATTTCCTGGACTACCACCGCCTAAAAACTCTTTTGAAAAAATATTTTAGTATACATTTACAAAATCCAATTGTCAAACCCGTATGGCCGACCACCATAGAAATTTTGTTAAAATCGAGAAAGGGAAGTAAAGATTTCTACAAGTTACTCACTAACACAAGCTATCTTCAAACCCTCCCTTTTAAAACAAAGTGGGAAACGGTGGTTGATGACAAATTGGATCATGAGGATTGGAAAGCAATTTATAAACATTGTTTCAAAGTTATTCAAGATAATGAAATAATTTGGTTGCAATACAGGATTATAAATCGTATCCTAGGAACAAAAAGTCTTTTGTTCAAGATTAAAAAATCGACTAATAATTTATGTCGCTTTTGTATGAATTCACCAGAGACTATATCCCATGTGTTCATCCAGTGCCCAATTGTACATGAATTTTGGCAAAAAATCAAGCAGTGGGTTCAGAACGAAGTGGATTTATCCTTTTGTCTAAGTGTTAAAACAGTGCTCCTGGGGCTTGTAGATAAGAAACAACTGGAAATTATATTCTTGTTGGCTAAACAGTACATCTTTAAAGCTTTAGTAAATGATACCCCTGTGACTTTTACTACCTTCCAAATATTCTTCAAACAAAAATATGAGGAACAACAATATTTGGCAGTTATTTCCCATACCGACCAAAAATTTAAGAATAACTGGAGTTTGCTTTCTCTTCTTGCCCAGGGCATCTGAGTTTTTTTTTTTTTTTTTTTTGCAACCTACTGAAACTTTTCCACTTCTCTTTATTAAATTTTGTGTTGTTGTAAAAAATAGAAAGTATATGAACATTGTGCTTCTGTCAAAATGTTATTTTTTTTGTACCCTTTGTATGAAAATAAAAAAGACAAATAAAAAAAAAAAAATATTTCTCTCATTACAAGTAACGGGTCTACTTATAGTGAGACTTATACATGGTGGAAGTGACAGCTCACCACTTATTGTAGAAATAATCCATGAGTGATCATGGTTTGTCTTCAGCATTTAACCATGGTACTTGCGGTACAGCCGAAGGCTGAGTAAAATTATCCGGAAGGACCATGGTTAAATGCCGAACACAAACCATGAGCACGAATGGATTATTACTATTCTAACATGACATATAAAATTATTTAACAGACTTCTTTTCATTAATTTTTTTATTTTTACAAGGAATAAATTATTTTACGTAGGTTTGTTTACAATGTTGTGACCTTAGCAACCGGCTGTTCCATCCATTGTATCCTACAATTGCAGATTTACAATGTTTTGATACAGGAATATTTTATATAAATATACGTAATATATAGTATTTAAAATTCAATAACTATTTCATATTCAATGAAATATAAATAAAAACAACATAACAACATTACTTCTAAAACCCAACCAAAATACGTAGGGCGAATGGAAGGGCAGTGCGATTGTTGCAAGATAATTGTGTGCGCATAGAACTCAAAACTCGTTTCTGCGCAGGTCGTCATGTTAGAATTGCTTTATAATCAGTGGATAATGCGGTGCTACCAAAAGGACCTGTACTCTGTAGATGACACTGTGAGCACCAGAACCTAAAATGAATTATGAATCAAATTGTGACCTTGAAGAGTCAAACCCCCAACTTATAACTGGGTTGAAAGGTCAAGATACTTGTAAAAGGTCAAAGGTGATTTATGGAAGTTTAAAAGTCAGCTGGGACCTCAATGATCAGTTCACTAAACATCGACTACAGATACATGATTGAAGATAAGACGTTTCTTAAATTCTTCAATACTTCGGCAATTTACCAGGAACTATATTTTACAATTGTTATACTAATGTGTATCTATTGGTCATATATTTATGCTAATAAATATATAACTTACATATTTTTGTATATGTTTATTTTGGTTTGTAAAATATAAAAGTGAAACTATTATGTAATGTGAAGGTATACAACAGGCTGTACAAACTAAATCTTCTGAGAGATGAGTTTTGAAGGAAAACAAATTTCGTGAAAGAATGCAACTCATAAAACCATTTATACTAATATTTGCAGACTCTGCTTTATTTATCTTCATCAATTTAATCCATTTTACAATGAATAAATGTTCATGGGCAATATTTGAACAACTCACAGATTTCAGCCCTGTGGCATGGATAACAATATTTGAACAGGTTAGGAAACATACAGGTGTTCATCTTTTTCAAAAGATTGTAAAAGCTATTTTATCTACTCAGACATTTTAACAAGCAGCAGTTCTTGGGTGGAGGTTAGTTTGCGTTGAAAACTATTACAGATACCAGACTAGAAATGCTTTACATGTACAGTACTGTATCTTTTGGCGCATGCACTTTCTGTTTTCCCATAATTTCCAACACTTCAACTTTTAAATTGCTAATCTAATCTAATCTACTGCTTTGCAGGAGCAATATCTTCCTCACAAAGGGGAACTCTGTGCGCTAGTTAAACAAAATCATTATCATAGGGAGAGTCGAGGGGTGTTCTGGGTCAGGATATCCAGAATTGTGGGTGTGACTGGGAGGGAAGAAGACTAAGTTGGGAAACTAGAGTTGAAGAGGTGGGTTTTAGGTGTTTCCTAAAAGATGCGACAGAGGGATTGTTTCTTACTGACAAGAACTGGGGCATAATGACTGAAGGAATTAGAGAAGTGTTTGATTTGTGAACTCAAAAGTGGGAGTTTGAAGGAAGTTGAGTTTGGGAGTGTATCGCCTTGTATTTCTGGAAGAGGTGTAGGGGTGAATTAATTCTCTTAGGTAAACTGGTTGACCTTGGTTGAGAATTTTGTATGTAATGAGGCCAATTTTAAATTGTACCCTGTATCTGACTGGGAGCCAATGGAGTCTTTTTAGTTGAGGGGTAATGTGAGAGAATTTAGAGGAACGGGTGACAACCCTGCAGAGTGAGTTTTGAACTAACTGCAATCTCCTCAGCTCAAAATCAGTGAGTGATAAGAACACTGAATTGCAATAATCCAATCTGCTGCTCACCAAAACATTCGCTAACAGAACTGAAGTTTTAAGGTCTAGAATGGGACGGATTCTGTAGAGGTTTCTCGCATGAACTCTAGTGGACTTTAGGACCTGTGACATGTGGTTTGAGAAATTGAAATGTGAGTCAAACACCACTCCGAGGTTCCTGACACTTTGTGCTGGTGAAACCTGATTTCCCAGAATATTGATAGGGACGTGAGGGAGGATGTTTTTTGGGAGCCTGTGAGACTAAACTCGGTTTTGTCAGGGTTAAATTTTAGTTTATTTGTAAACATTATATTTTGAATGTCATTTAGGCAGTTCTTTAGTTTTTGTATAGAGTGAGTGAAATTTGCTGGTGAGAGTGTTATGTATAACTGGGTGTCATCGGCTTAAAAGTGGTAGTTAATACTACTGTGGGAATGAATGATTGAGCTGATTGGGTTAGTGTAGAGAGAGAAAAGAATTGGACCAAGGCCGAAGCCCTAAGAGACTCCATACTGGAGCGCAGCAGGATGTGAGAGTGTACTACCTACCTTGACCGAGTGTATCCTTCCCAACACAAAATGATTTGAACCAGCCAAGTGCTAGCTCACTGGTTCCATAGTAAACTTAAGTCTGTCCAGGAGAATGGTGTGGTCAATGGTATCAAATGCAGCGGAGAGATCCAGAAGGGTAAGGGAAGTGACAGACTCTTTGGCCATATTGAGAAGGATTTTGTTATGAATATTAAGGAGGGCACTTTCAGTAGAATGGTATTGTCTACAAGCCGATTGGAAGGCAGTCATAAGGCCAGCTTCATCAAGATGAGTTTGTAGCTGGACGGCTACTACCCTTTCAAGTATCTTTGAGATAAAGTTTAGATTAGAGACAGACCTATAGTTTTTGAAAACTAAAAGGATGATTGTCTAAGGATGATTGTCTAAGGATGATTTTTGAGGATAGGGGTAACATGGGTCTGCTTGAAAAAATTTGGACACTTACCTTGTTCAAGAGAAGCGTTGATTATTGAAGTGATGGGGGTGATGAGAATTTCTAGATATTCAAGAACAAGGAAAGTGGGCCAAGGGTCAAGGGAACATGATTTACTTAGAGAGTTGATAATAATTTTGGTAACTTGATCCTCTGTTACAGTAGAGAAAGTGGAAAACAGGGTGAGGAGAGTCTGGGGTGATGTGTTGTGAATTGAGGGAAGTAGAGAAGGTTGAGCATATTTTTTCAACTCCATAAATCTGTCAGCCAAAAGGCGGCTTTATCGATGGCAGCATCTTGGTTGGTACTCTGTGTAACATATTACCCAGGACGCGCCACAATTTTTGTGGGTTGTGGTGATTATCCTGAATTTTTGCTTTAAAGAATTCAGATTTGGCCTGCATGCAGATTCTATTGTACTGGTGGACTTTCTGCATGTACTGGGATCTATTGAAGGTGGATTTATTTCTTCGCCAAATGCGTTCAAACAAACGCTTGGTCTCTTTTGCCACAATTACGGGTTTGTTAACCCATCCCGGGATGTACTTCACCTTGGTGTGTTTGTTCTTACTGCCAGAAGTAGTGAGAACGGGCCAATTGTTAAATAAAATAATCAGTACATGTAAAGAAATAATAATGTTTGTTTATTGATATCCCAAAAGACTCACATTTGCTGACCTACTTCATTAATGTGGAAATTTGAGGTCACAAATTTTCCAGTGGGGGTGTGTGTTCGTGCAAATATCTTATAAATATGAATGCTGATTAAAGATAAAATACCTGTGTACTTCTGACTACTTCATATTTGAGGGTCTAGCTCATTAATATGGAATGAGGAAATATGGGTGCTTCCTCAATATTGGACAAAATTGGTGACATTAGGTTTAATTCAGAAAAAGTGAGGAGGGGTACTTCGCCATCGGAAATAGTGGCAATGTTCCCAGGTAACTGTTGATAGCGGTGATGAGGAGGCAGCGGCAATGGTGGCAATAGTCCAAGGTAAACGGTGATAGGGTCTCGTAAAGTGTGCATTATTTTACCAGTAAGGCACACTTTTTCATACTTTACCTATCACAAAGCTCACACACTTTTGGATACATCCCCCTGAAATACTACACATTATGGAATTGTTTTAAAAACTCTTGACAAACCAATTAACCTAAATCTCAATGTTCTTGATTAGTGGTTATTTATAGATTGGCTTTTGTATATTGGCCCATATGTTAATATTAGCTTCTGGTATTTTTTCTGTTCTGTAGACAAAGGTCAAAGTCAAAGTTGAGGTTTTACGTCCCGTTCAACAGCCAGGGTCATATTGGGACAGGTCCTCAGAATTGCCACTTGTGGGACTCGAACCCACAGAGGTGACAGCCTATGATTAGATGCCAAACTTGCTAACCACTAGGCCACTGAGGACCTCTTCTGTTCTGTAGATTGTTTATTGTTTATTTATTTGGGGTTTTACGTCGCTTTCAACACTGTACAGGTCATATCACGACGGGTAGTTGGAAGGGCAGAGGAAACCAGTACATAGAGTTCGCTAGGGTTGTGTACTGTAAACTGCCGACCAACGGCAAGCAACTACCAGCTTTCCCACTTACGGCCATGACGGGGATCGATCCCCGGCCGCAGAGGTGGGAGGCGAGAGTGTTACCACTCTGCCACCGTGGCCCCCTTCTGTTCTGTAGAATTTTTCCTCTAAAATGGATAGCAGGAATAAAAGTGATTAACAATTTGTTTATAACTCAGAACTGTTTATAACTCAGAACACTTTTTGGGTAAATGAACTGGATAATTCAACTGATTTACTAGAATTAAGACACACTTCTTATGTCGTCCTATTGATGAAAAGGTGAAAATAATTGCAATGTACATTTTTCTGGACTAAATCATGGGCACTATTTGACTGTTTCAGGTGTCTGTAAATTGGAACAAAAAAGTGTGCATTACCTAAAAATAATGCACACATTTAAGAATAGAATGGCATCACAAGTGTGCTTTAATTTAAATGAAAGAAACTGTTTTTTAATGTGTTAATGAAATTGAAGATGAGCTTCATTTTGTTTGTCTATGTAAACTATATTCACACTATCGCCAAAAACTGTTTGGATCAATGTCAAAAAAACTTCTGAATAGTATGGGATCTAACCTAAGATGTCGACACATATATATATTTACCATGCCAGAATCTTTGTTCAAAGGAGTTGTTCTGGACACGGTCGAATATATATTGCATTTTAGACCGAGTTCTGTCCCGTCGCCAATTGTTATTGATATGTTGAGGGACACAATGGCGAGGGACAGAGTTCCCATGTACTTGTTTTCAGTGTAAATTTCGAACTGTGGGAAATTATTTTATTTACTTTAAAAAGTAATTATTATGTCCAAGTCACTGTATCCGGTTTACAGTACATATGCTGTTTAACTAAACTGCTTTTACAAGCCAAAAATTTCTTTTATAGATAACTATGTACTATTGACGGTTTGTTTACATTTTAAAACAGGTTGATATACATGCATGCCAGTTTGATTGGCATTTAAATATTAGTGAACGGCACATGAATATAAAAATATAATTCAAATAACACTTTATACTTGTTGTCATATGTCTAGAAATATGCCGTTCAAAATTTACACAGAAAACCAGTACATGTGAGCTCTGTCCCTCGCCATTGTGTCCATTAGTATATCAATAGCAATTGGCGACGGGACAGAAACTCGGTCTAATTGCATTTGTGCTCGAAATATTTATTAAACCTTCTACCAAGAACTAGAGCTTCTGCTCTTCTGGACACAATGAATTTTTAATTTCAATAGGCCTATTCTGTTAGGGTGATATAAATTATAAGAAAGGATCCGAAGTGATATTTTGCATTCGGATGGCCTTTCGGTGTAACATAAATCGTTTGACTAAGTCACCCGACAACATTGCATGATCTGTTTGTAAAAGTGATCAACATGATCAAAATCACCAGTTCCAAATGGCCAGTATGTGTCTCTGCGCAAACACAATATTGAGAGCTGTGCTAAGTATTAGCCTTCCCTACGGCTCAAATTTGTAATAAAAGCCCTTTTTAACATGCACACAGAGGTTCATTATTCATCAAACACCATAAAATATTAGCTTGCCTTAAATTACACCAGAGAGTTTTTCTTTTGTTAAAAGTGTCCAATATCTTTCACTCTTGGCTACTTTTGCTTTTGAACATATATGGAATTCTTTTAGCACATTTCCAAAGAAACCCTTACACATATATTTTAACTAAAATGATCATAAAAAACAAAAAAATACACACAAGGAATACATAAATAAAAAGTAATTATGTTAAACAACATCTTAAAAATTATAAATTAAGGAGGAGGTGTAATTTAAATAGGTTAATAGTCCTTCAGGACCTCGTAAACAATCCATTATTTTCCAATATTGGACACTTACTTGGCCATTAACCTATACATAAACAGAGTATCTCGGTAACATTTTTATGTTATTGATGCTTGTAAAGTTTTTGCCAAGAAATTCGAGTCCTAGGCAAGGCTCTGCAAGTATTAAATATGGCCATGTACCAACATCAGCCCCCCCCCCCCCCCCCCCCGTATTCACGAAAGGTCTTAGCCAGGGCTTAGGCTTAAAGTTGAGACTTTTGTCTCACGTTTCTGCCCAAAAACTGTTAAGACTTTTGTCTTAGGCCTAGTGGTATTCACAAAGAATTTAAGACCAGTCTTAGGCTTAGCCAAGGGCTCAACTTTAAGACTGGTTGGTAGTGGGCTTAAATTTTGTAAAGAGGACTTAAATATGGCTGCCGTAAACTTTTCTCCACCTCAAAATTTGAAATGGCTGTAAATAAAGTATAATTATGCAGAACACCTCACAAAAGCAGTCTTTGGGAAGTTTATATGTGGTAACAAGGTTTTCCATTTCAAAACAGCACTTTTCTTTAGATAAAATGCATTAAATGAAGGCTATATGTCACCAATAGTATAGTTTGAATAGAAAAGAAAGGTCACATGACACAGAAAACCACTATGGTTATTTGATGATCTTGGACTTAGCTAAGTCACCCTTTGTGAATACAGTTTTAAGACAAAACTTAGCTGAGACAAAAGTCTTAACTTTAAGACTGGTTTAAGCCTAAGACCTGGCTAAGTCTAAGACCCTTCGTGAATACCAGCCCAGGACCTGTTTTCAACTCTAAATCAACGACATTTCAAGGTGTGTGCCAGCTCGGAAGTTCTTTGTTCACATTTGTACACCAAAGGATGATATACGTAGAAATCAACAGCATTACTGTATTTACCATTCTGTTTTGGGGATTTCAGAATTGCGCAAAAGACGGGTCCACGTTTACTACGCAGCCTACACTGGTAGTCACAATTATGTCTGGGTCATAATTGTGTCCTTTAAATTTTTTACCAAACTTAAAGTTACTCATTTTGGGTGTGTGGTGCAATTTTTAAATTTTACATGAAATAAAATTAATCTCAAGGGGAATAATTTGCAAATTTATTCAAAATTCTGGTTGCAATATTTTAAAAATTAATTTTAATAAAAACCAGACATAATTATGACCTAGACACAATTATGACCATCCGAATATCTGTTAAAAAGAGACAAGACATGTAACCCAGTGTTGACTACCCAGTAAATAAAGTTAACTGGAAATGTTTTTTTCAAGATTTATAAAATGGCTGAAGAGGCTAAGTATGCATAAAATGTTTAAACAACATTTGTTGACAATATTTTGTAAATTTTTGCTCTGAAAATGCTTTACAAATGTTTAATGGCAATTGGTTTTCATACCCATTATTATAAAACGTTTTGGAAATATTCTCTATCACATGCTTTGAAAACATTATATCATAAATGTTTTTATACCCATATTTTCAGGATGCTGATCAAATGTTTACCTTGAAACATTTGCAAACAAAGATGGCAGTGAGCAATTATAGCGGATTTTAGAGGACTTTGTCAAAAATCGCCCCATTTTATTATCTCCCGCCTTCCGTACGTCCGTACATCCGTCCGTGCGTCCGTCCGTCCCTCCGTCATGTTTTTGCATAAACCTTAATATCTCATTCATTTATGAAGATATCTTCACCAAATTTGCAGGGAATGTTTATGGCTATAAAAACCTGTCTCTGAAAAATTTTAGCCTCATTTTGAAAAACAAAATGGCCGCCATAGCTAATTGTTTGAAAATCGTAAAGGTGCTCTAAATCTTGAAATATTTCAGCTAGCTTCATCAAATTGGCACAAACGCTATATGGCTAGAAAAGCTAGCCTGATACTAATTTTGACCTAGTTCAAAAAAACAAAATGGCCGCCATATCACATGTTAATGTCAAACAGGGTTATCTTCCTAGAGGTTCGGAATGTGAAGACAACTTGTACGAAATCATGGCCTGGGAATCTTTTCCAGGTGTTGAATTTGTCCTTTGACCCCTGCTTCAAGGTTAAATGGGGTCATCACACTAAAATGTCTTATTCACCCTTACTATTGGTACTATGGCTTCAGAATATAAAGACAGACCATCAAAAGTTCTGGCCTTCAAATGTTTTACCTGAGAAAAATTTGGCCTTATTTTGAAAAACAAAATGGGCGCCATATTCAATCATTTAAAAATCATTAAGATGCTCTAAAACTTGAAATATTGCAGCTAGGTTCATCAAATATATACACAATATATATTGCTAGGAAAGTTCGGCTGATAGTATTTTGGCCTAGTTTCGAAAACAAAATGGCTGTCTTATCACATGTTAAGTGGGATTATCCTATTAAAAAGGCCTTATATCTCCCTTATCATTGCTACTAGGGGTTCCAAATGTGAAAACAAATTAAAGGAAGTAAAGGCCAGAGTCTCTATTCCAATTGCTGACTTTTACCTTTGACCCTTTCTTCAATGTCAAGTGGGGTTATCTTACTACAAAGGCCTTATATCTCCTTTAGTTCTCCATTATTACTGATTCTAAGGCGGGGGATAACCGCTGTGGCAGTGGCCTTGTTATAAGTGGGTTTTGTAGCAATCCTTTTTCCAAACGTTTCCTTTCAAATATTTGCAAAACTCAAAAATGTTTATTGGGTAAAATAATTCTGTTACTTCTTCCTTTGTTCAGGTCCTACCCACATAAAAATTTCAAGGAAGATCCGTTCATACCTTTCTCGGTAATGTCAACTGGAAAGACAAAGTCATTGAAAATACATTGAAAATGTAGCCTTTGAAAATTCAGGATTTTTTTGTATCCAGAATATGATCTGGATCTTTCCTAAAATATAAACCTTACTTCCTTTGGTTAGGCCCCACCCACATCAAAAAGTTAATAAAGATCCACTCACTAATTTTAGGGCTATTGGAAGCACAGACAGACAGTGGGGCAGGCAGATACAACCAAAAATATAACCTCTCAGTGGAGGTAACTATGTATAGGTTAATGGCCAACTCACTGCACAAAATTTGAAAATAATGGACTGTTTACGAGGTCCGACAAATAACGGACTGTTTACAAGGCCCCAAAGAAACCAAGCAGACAGTCCATTATTTTCAAATATAGGACACCTTCGAGGATATTAACCTATTTGAGTTACACCCTTTCTTAATTTGTAATTGTAAAGATGTAGTTGAACCTTGTTACTTTATTTCTATATATTTGTTATGTGTTTTTGTTCTTTCATCATCATTTTAGTTGAAATAAAAGTAGAAGGGTCTCTTTAGAAAAAGTGTAAAAAGAATTTACCTATGTATAGGTTAAGTGTCAAGCAAGTGTCCAATATAAGAAAATAATGGATTGTTTGCAAGGTCCCACTGGGACCCAGTCAGCAATTCATTATTTTCTAATGTTGAACACTTGCGAGGCTATTAACCTATTTAAATTACACCTCTTCCTTAATTTGCAGCTTTTAAGATGTTAGCATCATCACTCAACATTTCTATATTTCTAGGGATTTTTATGATAATGCTAGTAGAATTAAACTTAAAAGGGTTTCTTTGAAAATGAGTGTAAAGGGCTTCCGTATATTATCTCAATCAGTGAGCAGAACAACTGTCCATTAATAAAAGATGTTGGACACTTTCAATAAAAGAGAATCTCTCAGGTGTAATTTAAATGGGCCTACACAAAGGTTAGTAAAATAGTTTGTAACAAGTGGCCTCCTGTCAGCATACCGTACTACAGAAGATTATGTATCCATTTGATTCAATACGTATTGTACACCTTTCATAATAGAGATTCCCTTGCAAAAGGACATAATACACAGGACACCAATTAGGTTATGTCTTTCAAGAAATGGACAAAAGTATTAATCCAATCTATCACAATGTAAGTACTTGTGTGGAAATGGAATGGTGGATGATAGTAAAACATAGTTTGTGGTAGTATCTGTTTCAATATGTACATTTTTATTAACACATGTATACATGACCAAATCCAGAATACCTTCAAAGTCGTTTGGAACAGGCTGAAGCCTGTTTATACGAATACAACGTGCATCACGGCCTACTGTTTGTGGATTGTCAAATACCAACAGGTAAATATCAACTGTCAATTAGATTCATTAAAAAATAGGGTTAAACTTGCGTAACATACTATACTGCCTTGCTACCAATTATCGCCGGGTACCAATTATCGCCAGACAGAATTCAAATGGATATAACTTCACTAAAGTAGCATCCCAAGTCTAGCAAATAAGGTAAAACTATTTCCAAAGTGAATGGAACGAATACACAACAAAAGGCCTTCAAAATATATAACCATAACTGAAATATGAACGTTTTATTTTCTGGTGGCGATAGTTGGTAACCGGCGATAATTGGTAGCAAGGCAGTATATTCTTCATTAGACCGAGTTTCTGTCCCGTCGCCAATTGCTATTGATATGTTGATGGACACAATGGCAAGGGACAGAGCTCACATGTACTTGTTTTCTGTGTAAATCTCGAACTGTGGGAAATTATTTCATTTACTTTAAAAACTATTATGTCCATGTAGCTGTATCTGGTTTACAGTACATATGCTGTTTAACTAAACTGCTTTTACAAGCAAAAAAATTCTTTTATAGATAACTATGTACTGTTGACGGTTTGTTTACATTTTAAAAACAGGTTGAAATACATGCATCCCAGTTTGATTGGCATTTAAATATTAGTGAACGGCACATAAATATAAAAAAAATAATTCAAATAACACTTTATACTTGTTGTAATATGTCTAGAAATATGCCGTTCAAAATTTACACAAAAAACAAGTACATGGGAACTCTGTCCCTTGCCATTGTGTCCATCAACATATCAATAACAATTGGCGACGGGACAGAAACTCGGTCTAATTCTTCATACGCCAAGTATGACAGTGCGAAAATTAACCTTGGATAGTGCTTTTATGTAAAAGTAGAAGAGTGAATCTTACTGCTCAGCTACTACTCAAGCTCGTCCCCTGACTTAAAAACTATCAAGGAAAAGCAACATTGACATTTAAACAAAAGGAGAAAGTACTTAGCACTACAACAGTAATGTAACTGTACAGAGAACGGTGATAACTGAAACAAGGCATTACTCGTCACAAAATGCAAGGGAGGACTTTTGAGTAGGTAACAAACTTGGGTAGCTGAGCAGTACATCCCTATTCTACTTGTGTTTTAGTTTGCCTATTTGCCTCCCCGATAAGTTAATATGGGAGCATTATTTTGTTGGCTGTACAACCAGTCTGTACACTCGTGAAAGTCTTGTGTATGTGGGCAAGGGGATAATAGATGCTCATCTCAAAATATTCAACTTATTTTAAAACCTTCCTGTCTCAAGTAGTCACAACCGCTTGTTTAAGTTTTAATAGCCTGCTTTTGGATGTTACAACAGGTCCTCAGTGGCCTAGTCATCAGCAAGTTTGGCATCTAACCACAAGCTGTATAACCTGTGTGTGGATTCGAGTCCCACAAGTGCCAATGCTGAGGACCTGTCCCAATATAACCCTGAACGGAACATAAAACACAAACTTTGATTTTTTTTTTCCTTTTTAAACGTCAGTTCTAGCGAAGCCCGTGCTTCTAGGGATCACTTTTTGTCATTCTTTTTCTTGTCTCTGGACTTTTATGAATTGTGGCATAGCATGATGAGTACCTGCCTCATTACTGGAGTTTAGTAGCAATGGGCTGCATTAGTATTTGGATGGGTGACCATTTCAGTGCACTACTCATGTCTCTGATGGCTTTGCGGCTCGCAGAAGTAGACCAAAACCCATTTCAGCCTTGTTTGATCTAATAATTGATATATAATTTCTATCTTCTCTGTTTTTTTTTTGTCTGTTAATTCCACTGATCTTCATTTGAAAAATTGAGCCAAGTGATGTTATTGTACAAAAAGATTAGCCGTACTAATTCCCTGAGTATTCCAGAACATTGATCAGGACTTGGTATTACAGGTGATCATTAGCATATAGATCCTTAACACCCTGTGGTCAGTACAGGTCCTCATGGCCTAGTGGGTTAGCAGGTTTGGCATCTACTCACAGGCTGTCGCCTTTGTGTCAGTTCAACTCTCCAAAGTGGCAGATGCTGAGGGTATGTCCCAATATTATGATGGCTTTTGAATGGGACTTGAAACCTTATTTTTTCTTGATATTTGGTGGAGGGGGGTATATGACTTAAGTCATAGCAGCCTCCTTGGACATAAACTGGCAAGTTCATACAAAGGATTACAAGAATTGAAAGTGGTATTACTGTTAGACCTTGTGAAAGGTAACGGATCGCAAAAGTTGAATGTGGTATTACCGTTGGACCTTGTGAAAGGTAACTGATGGCAAGAGTTGAATGTGGTATTACTGTTAGACCTTGTGAAAGGTAACTGATGGCAAGAGTTGAACGTGGTATTACTGTTAGACCTTGTGAAAGGTAACTGATGGCAAGAGTTGAACGTGGTATTACTGTTAGACCTTGTGAAAGGTAACTGATGGCAAGAGTTGAACGTGGTATTACTGTTAGACCTTGTGAAAGGTAACTGATGGCAAGAGTTGAATGTGGTATTACTGTTAGACCTTGTGAAAGGTAACTGATGGCAAGAGTTGAATGTGGTATTACTGTTAGATCTTGTGAAAGGTAACTGATGGCAAGAGTTGAATGTGGTATTACTGTTAGACCTTGTGCAATGTCTTTCCTTAGTGCACTATGGGTCTCTGAGAGCATTTCCCTCTAGAAGGAATCTGGTGAGAGTGTAAAATTCAGACTGTTAAAAAAATACACTCCTTCATTGTCTCAAAAACACAAAGTAAAGACTTGTGAGCAAGTTTATATTACTGTGTACATAAGAAGTGAGACACAACATCCTTCTCATATACTATACATCTTGTATTTTTCATCGTCGGAGTGAACAGCTCCTAGTGCTATGCACAGCCATTGTTTGACAATAGTAGATTATTTCAGACAACTGCTGATGTAAAGTTTCACACTGGCTTGAAATTTGGACCTTTACAAGTGAAACTAGGAAGTCTTTAGAGGACACCCCCACCTCCAAAGCAGGCGAAAATACTCCATATGGTATACTGTAAAGCCAAATACTTATTGAAAATAGGAGTGTTAAAAAGTCGTATTTGTTGTTTGCAAGGTGTAATTATCAACATGGTTGTAATTTTGAAGGCTTCCCAAAAGAGAGTCTTTGAAAAGGCTAATACTCATGAATATGTAGTTACTGTCACAGGATACTCTCTGGTGAAAACAAGGTCACACATATACACTACTGGTCAGGAAAACTACAAGTTGGTTCACAGGGTGCAATTCGTCACTCACATTCTACGACACTATAAGTATAGGTTAATGGCAAAGTAAGTGTCCAATATTTGAAGATAATGAACTTCTTTCGAGGTCCCCCAAGGGGCCGAGTCAACAGTCCATTATTTTCAAATGTTCATCAGAGCAGTGTCGAAAAAATTATCGATTGAAAGTGATTATAATTATGTCCATTCGTGAAAGATATTGGACACTTTTAACAAAAGAAAAACTCTCAGGTGTAATTTAAAAACATCTTCATGATTGACTTCTCTTCAGAATTATTCCACACTGTGGTCAGCACTTACAGAAGTCCATTAGTAACATATATTGGTGGAAATATTTCTAAATTTGCTTCACATTTTTTTTTACATTTTTTTTTTTTGCTGTCATATTATTACGAGATGGGGCGTTTGTTTCGGGTTTCTAAATTTTTGCTATCTCATTATTTCAAGATGTAATTTGTTTTGCTGTTATACCACATCTAGTGCAAAATTACTATTATGTAAACCTAAAAAATGACGCCTGAAGCTCAAGGATGATGAACATTTTATTGGCATGTAATTGATCAAGTTGTACAAAATGTTTGCATTTTTCAAAATAGCCTGCGTCACTTCTTTCATCAAAGTAAAATATATACCCTGGATATGCATCAATATCAGCCAAAAAATATGCTTCTGTCTTGTAACTGGTCTAATTCATACAAATTCAAGAACTACGGGGCTGGCAGATTAAACTAATGAAAGGTGTCGCTTCACTTTCAAACTCCAATAGTTAATTTAATTAACTGTTACAATGAAATTAGTAACTGTCAAATTATACTTTCAATCATTGAAAAAACAATTTACTTCACTGGCCCAGAAACATGATCATGGCAGTTTAGCAAGAACACACACACTAATTTCTCCAACAAAAAAAACTTGCAAAACAAAACATGCTCCCCACACCCTCCATAACCAGTTACCTGAATTAAATGTCCCACAGACATGACAACACACTGTCCACTTTTGGATGTGGACACTAACATTGCTTTACACGTATATAAAGTGACCACCATCAAACTTTATGTGAATCAGGCATAACCTGATTAGGCCTGTAACAATCCAGGTTATTTTCCACTGGTGTGCACGGTAAAAACTCTAGGAAGCTTATGTATGTTCTACCAAAGATGGATGATAAAAATAGGTAACATATTGTCCCTTTAAATGGGTAGAATTGAATATTATCATACCGGACACTGAGTAGCAGAAAATAGCCACCACCAGGGTAAATATACTCATAAGAAAGTGTTGTAACCTTTAACTCTTAAGATAGTTTAACCATCATAAGTTTATGATAACCTAATAGAAAAATATCTTCAGGTCTATTTATGCGTACATGAATACAATCTATAACAGAGTATTTGAGATATTGTCCAAAAATTGCAAATTGAAAGCGAGTATAATTATGCTATTAGTGGAGTTTAAGGTCACCTCAATGCAGTGCTCTACCCTAAGGCCAGTTATGTGTACATGGAAATTTTGGATGAAAAGCCATTTTCGGTAGAATACTGTGCAAACACATAGAAAAACTCGAAATAATAATGTTACACACGAGTTGAAGGTCGCCTAATATAGGGCACATCTTTTGGACCAAGTACAGCCAAAGGCCAAATTTGGATTGAATCCCACAGCCCATTTTTGAACAAATTGGAAGAAACAAAAAACTTAAACTCAATATAATTGTGTTTATCAGTTTAAGATCACCTTAAAATTGTACACCTCAATGACTAGTTATATCCACATTCCAAATTTAAACTTAATCTGCAAAGTATTTATAGATCCTTGACAGAAACAAAAATGTGATGACATAGGGGTCGCTTTTTTTGAACAAATTGGAAGAAACAAAAAACTTAAACTCAATATAATTGTGTTTATCAGTTTAAGATCACCTTAAAATTGTACACCTCAATGACTAGTTATATCCACATTCCAAATTTAAACTTAATCTGCAAAGTATTTATAGATCCTTGACAGAAACAAAAATGTGATGACATAGGGGTCGCTTTGTCCGACATCTTCAGAGTGGTGATGTAAGACAAAGCAATCCCCATGCACAGACATTTAGAAATGCGAAATAAAAATCATATCTCGTGAATATTTAGAAATGGAAAACCCAATTGCTGTATTGAGATAATAACAGAGCAAAATTTAGAAACTAAAAACAACCTATCTCATACTTGAGAGAAATAGAAAACAAAAATCCGCTCTCATAAATACCAGACTAGCCTTGCCACAGGCGTTAATATATATTATAGACACAACTATTTGATTGCATTATAATTGTTTTTCATAATGCTCCCATGTATTTATATGGCTTAGCCAGCTGTCTTCCAGACAAGGAAGGCCTCTGATACAGTGTGCATTATGGCAAAAATATTTCATGTTTGCATTATGGTTCAGGCAGCCTGGAAGACGAGGCTATTACCAGACAGCCCAAAAATTAAAAACGGGAAACTAAATTTGAATTTTGTTCCCAATTTTATCTCACTAATGAGCTTCCATAAGCACTCGTTCCATAAATATTGTTTGACAGTATTTTGAGGAGAAAGTATTTGTCCCCAGGAAAAAATCCTACTATAATTTACCTATTCAAGCTTCTCTTACATCGCATCGTACGTGGATACACACGTAAGTGTGCTGCAAATATTTCTGAAAAATATGAACGTAGCCTGGTAGTGGGGTAGCAGAGATAAACAGCCTGCTACTGGCTACAGGTCGTACAGTGGGTTTATATACATGAAAGGTACACGTGAGTGTATCTTACAGCACATGGAAACAATGTAAGTACATGGGGAGAACCTACAACACTAGTAAGGAGAATGCACGTGCCTAAGTCTCCCTTAAGTTACCCTTGAGATATGGATGCATTTGTAGTCCTGCTGCGAGCACGCAGAGAATGATGTGCATGCCAATTTTCATTGCGAGGAGTCTGCAACCTCAAAAATCTGTTATAAAATCGCAAGCTTAACTGTCCCTTGCAAATCGGTCGATTTTTCTCTGTAACCAGGACGTATGTGCACGTACGATGGGATGTAAGAGAGGCCTCAGTTTTAGCATTTTTACAGATGTAACATCTACATGAATAAAGAAATCCACTTGGCCCTGTCCAGCAAGTACTGTCTGACGTCTGTATGCGAACTTGTGAGACAGTGCCAAACAGTCAAATTCCTTAAGCATCCTATGGAAGTTTTAAAATGTTTAAAAATTACCGCCTCTGAATTTGGAACCATGAACATATGCAGAAGAATTTTTTTATATGGTGACTGAAGGGTGTGGTCCATGGTTTATATAAAGTAATTGCGACTTGGTCGTGTTTCAGTGTAACATGACAGTGCAACAGCAACATTAGGCGAGTGGAGGTAACTGGAGCTTGTCTCTCAGTGACACATGTTTATATTATCTCGTGCTACCGCCACCCTACTCTTATTTACAGTTGCACACTGTGTCCAATCAGTGGTCGTGCATGTCATACCTTAAGAATTCACCCAACCTTGTAAGATATGAGACATCCTGGGAGGCGGTTTCTCCACTAAGTAAACCTAGTGTGAATTGGGCATTAGGTCACAACGTGAGGAAGATAATAACTATCTTGATTTTACATGTTCTTCTGCGATTGTGATATATTTGGGAACATCAAAAACCCTGATAAATTAAAATTACACTTGTACTTCTTTCAGGATGCTTTCGGTATTCAATTTAAAGTTATTGATCTTTGTCTTCCAATATAAATATTCCAGTCCTGATACACTGGAGGAACAAAGGAAACAATACCCCCCTCCCAAAAAAAAAACAAAAAAACTTTAGAAAAACTTTAGAAAGGTAAGTTCGATGCATGCATGCTATTGTTTCATATTTATTGTTGTTTGTAACTGTGACCTTTTAGCAAAGATAAAGGATGTATTTACTCCGTATCCCTCGTATCCCTCAGGATATTGATTTTTACCCCTGGTGTCCGGACGGGAGGATGGGTGTTTAGGCGGTGTGGAAAAAGCTTGTCTGGACTGCATTTCAGAGACCGTGTCAGATGGTTCTACTTGATAGGAACATTGGTTAGAGGGTGTATGTATGCAACATCATGGTGTGGCTTTGACTTGACCTTTGACCTTGCCATAGTGACCTTGAGTTTGAAAATCTTGCCTGGGCTATATCTCAGAAGCCGTAAGATGCAAGATCTTGATACTTCGTAGGGACATTGGTTAGGGGGTGTAGATATGCAGTGTCATGGTGTGACTTTGATTTGACCTTTGACCTTGCCATAGTGACCTGGACTGTAAAAATTTGTCTGGGCTACTACTCAAAAAGCATAAGGTATAGCACGTTGATCCTTAGTAGGGGTATTAGTTAGAGGGTGTAGTTGTGCAACATCATGTCACACTGCTCTGGAAGTCTCCTGATTTTCGCACCAAACATTGTACGATGCCAAAACATGTACAGAATCCCAGAAGTGGTCAAATCACTACTACTGGCTAACGAGCAGGAATTTCCTCTATAGCTTACCTGGTAGAGTGTCAGCCTCCAGAGTGAAAAGATGTAGGTTCAAGTTAGTTTGAAAGGATCTTTTGTTTCAGTTGAGATAATTTATGGCAAGAATCTTTTCTTGTCAATGGGTAGATTTGATCCCTACTCTACAGAATGAAATAAATTACTTTTTCAAAGAGTGCCTCATATATGTTTGGTTTAAAAGGTCAATATTGTTGTTTTTACATACGTTTGAATATGTCATATTGACACAAGCCATATGGACACCTGCCATTTGGCATCTAATCACAGGCTCGCGAGATTTTTTTTTTAGTTTTTTTTTTTTTTTTTTTTTTTTGCTCTCTCGGGAAAACATTGTTTCTGAGGGAAAAAACAACCACACGTGAGGTTGTTCACATGCTGAAACGACCCAGCAACAACAACTTGCACAGTGATGTAGCTAATTGGAAGCACTTGTAAAGTGCATTGTAGTTCAGACGGATAAGGGATACGGTGTTTCAAGGCTTATTTCCCAGGTCAGTAGTAATATCTTTCGAGACTAAAGTTCTACAGTACTGTTGTTTGCATAATTCTCAGTGGTTTTACATCGGCTGTTTGACGGAGGATCGGACATTGTACAATGTTATAATTACTAGCAAAACATATTTTGTATAGAGAGTATGTAGTTAACTTCCCAACTAATAAAAATAATTCAACAGCTGTTGCTTGCGATAAAATCAGTTATACATACATTTTCCAATATTCAACAGGTTTTATGTTCTAAAATATGGTTACTTTTTCGTGTCAGAAAGTTGAACAAGTTTAATGTTGATATATTTTTGTAAAATAGAAACATGAACAGTTACTAAAGTGTTTTTGTTGTATCCAAATATTGGTGAAATCAGGATGAATCCAATGGGTGAAATCAGGTTTATAACAAGAGATGAAGTCTTCACTGAGTATTGTTAGTGTATATTGCATAAAAACATACATAATATCCCAACAATGTCTTACGTGAATTGCCGTTCGGTCAAGGACCCGGTGTAACGCAAGATAATGACTCCCGCTATATTTTGCACCCCCTCCTTTGATCTTTAGGGGAGTAATTATCTTGCAAGATAATCACCGCCTGCTAGATATTTACTCCCCTCTCTGTTAAAAGACACAATGGGACAATACACTAGTGTGTTTATTTAGTCCCTTGGACAGTTGTCAATGCATGTATAAGCAAAATGATTAACTTATCACATTTTTAAGTGTTTACATGCTAAGTTCTTAAATAGACAATCACCCATATAATCTAGCAAAAAGGTGCAATTTTATATGCACATCAGTGTGTTGTTTCACTAAATTCAGATTGATTTCTTTGATTTAGTTACATTTTCATATTAATTTGCATTGACCTGTGAAAACATAGTTCTTTTAATAAATCTTTGTTAAATTAAATGAGAAGGCTCAATCATAAAATCACCACAATATATTTTTATTGCATAAAAACGTACTTACATAATCCCAACAAATGCTTACGTGACCTACCGTTAGGTCAAGGACACAGACAATGTGTCTCGCCATTTTTTTTCTACTGAAAGTACACACGTAAACCCCAGGGGGCACCTGCTGGAGGTTATATCTCCACTGTAAGTTGCCATTCTAATTTTGACCGCCGTGAAGTGCACACGCGTTCTTTTCAACGACTCAGGATGTCCGAAAAACAAAGGAAATGTTCAGTTTGCTTGGGTGATATGCTTCCATGGGATAATCACCAAGCTTGTTTGAAATGCAGAAACGACAAGAAGGGGAAAGACAAGTGTGTTGTGAGTAAGGAATCTGATTGCTCTATTTGTGCTGGGGCCTTAAAAATTCCACACAGAAAAAAAGCTTCCAAATCCAAAAGTTCTGAGAAGTTTGATGACTCTCTCTTGGATGAACCAACACCTTCAAAATCTTTACAGCCTTCTACTTCCAAACCTGATTCCTCGCTTCAAGACATGATTAAAGCTATGAATAGTCATTTGGCTTCCTTGGCTTCCCAGTTTGAAGAGTTCAAACGCAGTGACAAACCTTCAGCCTCTAAGAACAGTCTTCCTCTCTCTCAGGAGCAGGGTATGAGTGCCCCTGTCTCCCAGACGAGAACTCAGCCATCAGAAGGGGAGTTATCTGATGAAGAGTCCTCTTTGCCTGCCAGCAAGCGACACAGATCTAAGTCTCCTCAAGGGGATGCAGACTCTCATTCACAGGAGTTAGATCCCTCCTATGTAGAGATGCTCAATGCCATCAGAGGTCTACTGGACCTGGAGGTACCACAAGTAGAGTGCCTTGTGGCCCCTTCAGCCTTTTCCAAGAAACCCTCCAAGCAGGTGGTGAGAAAACAAAATTTGGCTTTACCCCCTGTTCAAGATATCCAGTCCATGTGGGACAACAGGTTTAGGAAGGCCTCTGGAACCACAGTCAAAGACAAGTCCAACTCTGAATCATTGTCTCAAGGACAGTTTTTGGCCTTTGAGAGGCCTGACATAATCTGTTACACTACCTCTCCACAAAATACGCCTTTGAAAGCTCCTAAGTTACCTGACTCCTATTTCAACATAGCTAGAGTGAAATCTTTGTTCAATTCCATATCTGTACCTTCCAAACAACATATTGTTCAAGAGACAGTTTGCAGGGAAAATGTTCAAATCTTGGGCCATGTAGTTTGGTTTAAAATGGCTATAGAGAAGCTCAACAACAGAATCCAGGAGTTAGCTACTGAAATTAGAGGGTCTGAAGATCTGGATACAGTCAAGGAATCAGCAGACCTCATGATAAAGTATTCACAGCTACAGGCTTCAGTTACCTCCTCCTTGGAAATAGCTCTGGATACGGTCCTGAAACAAAACATGACTCTGGCAAGCAATATGCTCCTTGCAAGGAGAGACAGCTTATTGAAGGACTGCAGCTCAAAATTAGGTCCTAAGGACTTGGCAAACTTGCGTACAGACCATTTTGACCAGCAGGAGGTTTTCAACTCTGATATTTTATCCCAGGTTGAGGACAACATGATCAAAAGGTTATCTATTATGAAAGAATCTGATTCCAAGTCATACAGAGACTCTGTGAAGAACTTCGATTTCGGGAGGTCTTCACATCCCAAGCCCTCTCAGGAAGGTAACAGGTTTCGTGACAAACGAACGCAGCCAAACACCTCTTACAACCACTTCTCTGCACGTGCATCGCAAGGAGGCAGAGGCGGAAAGAGGAGGTGACTTTCCAGGGACAAGATTGCAGGATTTTTGGCAGGTATGGGCAAAAAATCAAGCACATCCCAGAGTAGTAAGTTTACTACAACATGGTTATCGCCTAAACTTCAAAATTCTACCCAAATTGTCGAAAATTCCGCTCATTTTGAGCAAATATCACAACAAAAACAAAGATGGCGCTCTCCACGAAGCGGTTCAGGCCATGCTTGCAAAAAAGGCGATAACTCATGTCAGGAAACCCTCTACTCTGGGATATTACAGCAGACTGTTTCTGGTACCCAAACCCATGAAAAGGTGGAGACCAGTGATAGATTTAAGTATGTTAAACAACCATTTACATGTACTGACATTCAAAATGGAAACAGCTGAATCTATCAGGAAGTCGATTCGAAAGGGGGAGTGGGTCACCTCGATAGACCTCACAGACGCTTATTTTCATGTTCCAATTCACCCACAATCTCAAAAATACCTGAGATTTCAAACAAAAAAAGGGGTTTTCCAATTTCGGGCTCTCCCTTTTGGTGTTGCAACAGCTCCCCTAGAGTTTACTCGCATTGTAAAAGAGGTAAAACTCATAGCTCAAGCCAGGAACCTCAGAATCCATCAATATCTAGACGACTGGCTTCTTCAGTCACCAACCAAGGATCAATGTCTCAAAGATTCGAAAAATTTAGTGAAATTGGTACAAGAACTAGGCTGGCTCATCAATTTCCAAAAATCGGAATTGGTTCCCACACAAAAACTAGATTTTCTGGGCTATCACTTCGATCTTCAGAGGGGTCTGGTCTTTCCAACCCAAAAGAAACTCGATCGGTTAAAAGTTCAGACTGTTTCCATCAGAAAGTCATTAGTCTTGACTCCAAGAAAGCTCATGTCACTCATAGGGACATTAGCTTCCTTAGAAAAAACAGTACCTCTGGGAAGGTTACACATGAGGCCTTTTCAGTGGTACCTAAGGTCACACTGGAAGTTTCCCCAGTCACTGGACAAAAGGATTCCAGTAACAGGGAATTTTCTCCGTCATCTAAGATGGTGGGAGGATCTACAAAATCTTATGGCAGGTGCTCCTATCCATCCTCATGTTCACAACACATTGGTGTTCACAGACGCCTCCCAAAGAGGCTGGGGAGCTCACTTGAACGAAATAGTTCTCAGTGGCCTCTGGTCAAACCAGGAGGCTCAGCTTCATATCAACGTATTGGAGCTAAAAGCTGTTCTCCTGGCCCTAAAGGGGTTTCAGGAGCACTTGCAAGGTCAAAACGTGCTCATCTGTTCAGACAACAGTACAGTAGTATCTTATCTGAACAAAGAAGGAGGCACCCATTCCATAGAAATGTGTGCTCTTATTTGGAGAATTCTGGCATTCACAAATTCCAGAAGGATCCAGATAAAAGCAGGGTTGAGAAAAACCCGGGTTTTATGAGTATTGCCCAGCCCAGTGGGAAAACCCGGGTTTTCCCAGGTTTTACTGGGCAATACCGGGTAATACTGGACTTAATAGGTTTATTACACAAAAATACAGATTTTAACTACTTTATAAAGAGCACTAGTGTTATTAAATGGTCTGTGACTATTAGAAATGATAATATTGTCACAGATTAAAAACTTGTTCTTACTGGGCACTATTTTAAGAGGTTATAATACTGTCAGAAAAAAAATTTGTCCTAACTGGGTAATAATGACCATTACTGGGCAATACTGGACTTAATGGGTTTATTAAACCAAAAGACAGATTTTAACTACTCCATAGAAAGCATTAGTGTGTTATTAAATTATCTGGTAATATTGTCACGTCTTAAAAACTTGTTCTTACTGGGTAATACTTTAAGAAGTTATAATACTGTCACATATAAAAATTTGTCCTAACTGGGTAATAATGGCCACTCCTGGGCAATACTGGGTAATCTCTTTGGCTATTTTTATACACCCTGCAAAGTATGAATTGATTTCACTTAAATCAGTGGACAGAATTAAAACTGTATACATTAGCATATATAAACAATCAAACATGTTTGCTACTGGCGTCATTTTCAAGTATAATACTAAAAAGAGGGGTTTATACTTGTCCCTTTCATAATTGCAATTAAACTATTTACCCCACTGTTCTAGGGCTATCATCAGGTAGTGTAAACTCTGGCTTGACAGCTTAACTCAGGCTTGTCAGTAATACGGTTATGAGACACTGCATTAACAGTATGGCTTCACTGGCAATGAGTGGATAGAAATAAGTAGAAGCTATTCTAATCCTCAAATGACCCCAATGCCTATGTTGTTATGTACAATTGTATTTATGTACTCATTCAGTGCTGATATATTTCATTCCATTTAAATATTGTATTCATGTACTGTCATTTATATGTTATATACTTATAATAAAACCTTGCACATGTTTATTATGAACAGAGTATTATGAAGCTTAAATAAAGTTCATCATTGGTTTTTCCCCAGATTTGGGTTAAAAAATAGTATTGCCCAGTATTGCCCACTTTTGGAGTTTTCCCCAGCCCGGGATTTCCCGGGTTTTCCCGCGCGGGTAATACCCGGGCGGGTTTTTCATCTCAACCCTGGATAAAAGAGCAAGACATGTACCTGGATCCCTAAATGTGATAGCAGACTCCCTATCAAGAAGGGACAAGGTCATACAAACAGAGTTGTCCCTTCACCAACAGATATTCAACCAAATTTGCAAAGTTTGGCACACACCAATGGTAGACCTGTTTGCAACTCATTTAAATTACAAACTTCCAATTTATGTATCTCCTGTCCCAGTCAGAAAGGCTTGGAAAATAGATGCATTGAATATTTGTTTGGAAGGCCTAGACGGCTATGTCTTCTGTCCAGTAGCCATCCTGCCACAAGTAATTCCAAAAATAATAACATACCCATGCAGGATGATAGTACTGGCTCCAGGGTGGCCAGGATGCAATGGTTTTGGGATCTGGTGGATCTCTCGACCAGGGTACCCCTGCAGCTCCCTCAGAAGACACTTCTGAAACAACCACATTCCAACAGGTTCCACAACAACGTGGAGTACCTGAATCTACATGTGTGGCTTCTGGATTCCAGGAATCCAATTCTGGAAGATTCTCATCTGAGGTGGCAGAAAGAATTAAGGCACCTCAGAGGGAATCCTCAAGAAAAGTCTATCAATCAAGGTGGGCCATTTATGGGCAATGGTGCTCACAGAATAAGGTGGACATCACCTCAACAACTGTTCCCCAGGTAGCAGAATTTTTAAACTACCTGTTCACAGTCAAAAACCTCAAACCAGCTACAATTACTGGTTACAGAACAGCAATAGCTGATGCTTTGGGTTCTCAGGGTGAACTCATCTCAAAAAGTCTAGAACTGAATAGACTTATTGCCAGCTTCACCAGGGATAGACCTAAACCAAATAGGTCCATACCTACGTGGGACCTCTCCTTGGTCCTCCTAGGTTTGACAAAACCTCCTTTTGAGCCTTTATCTGAGGCTCCTTTGAAGTGGCTAACTTACAAGACAGTTTTCCTGCTGGCTTTAGCCTCAGGTAAAAGAAGGAGTGAGATACATGCTTGGACTCACTCTTCTGTCTCTTCAAGGAGAAATTGGCCAGAGGTCACTGTTTCTCCTTCTCCAGCATTCCTGGCCAAAAACCAGTTGGCTTCGGATGGCCCTGATTCCATTAAACCAGTAGTGATTCCAGCTCTTACTACCATGTTGGATAGTTCACTGGTGGAGGACAAGTCACTTTGTCCAGTTAGGGCCCTCAAAGTCTACTTAGACAATACCAAATCAATGAGAAAGGGCAAGGCCCTTCTCTTTGTATCACTTAGGGAGGGTTATTCTAAGGATATCACAAGAATAACCATTTCTCAGTGGATAAAACACACCATTCACACTTGCTATCAGTCTTCAGATATGACTGATCAACAGGTCACTCAGGTCAGAGCTCATGATGTTAGAGCTATGGCTGCATCACTTGCGTTCAAAGGAGGTATCTCCTTGGAGCAGGTCTTGAGCTCATGTTGTTGGAGATCCCACAATACCTTCACAAACTTTTATTTGAAAGATATTTGCTGGGAAAATGATGATATTTTAAAGTTAGGTCCCATTGTGTCTGCACAGCATATAGTGAACAACTGAGACTTAATAATTTAATCAGTCTTTATTTTTTCAGGATGTATGGAATTGGACTGGAATGTAGTAGGACTTTGTTTTTTGAACACGACTATGGCTAAGATTTCATGTTATGGCTGCTTGGCTTGAGGCACTGCTGCACTCTGACTGTTGGAGTTCTATTCAACCGGTGTAGCGCCAGATTTTACACCCCACATAAAATGCATGGGGGTGTAATATATGGCAAGTTAACTTGCCATATTTTACACCCCTTGCCATATTCTACACCCCCTGCCATATTTTACACCCCTTGGTGGATTTCTTTACAGTTACTATATTATGAAATAAGTGAAGTTCAACAGCTTTAAACATCCACAAATTAAGCTTTAAAACTCAAAGACAATAATTCCTTTGCTTACAAATTGTTAAATGTCTAAGAATAGCAAACTGAATGAAATAAAATATATTTAGTGTTAATACAGTGGGACAAAATCCTTTCTATATATTTTCCTTTGAAGTGAAAGGCCAACCATTGTTGTTGATTTGTATTCACTAGGCTAGTCCCTAATTGAAAATATCTCTATTGTTGTCTTAAGTCCCCACAGCCCTTTGATTGGAATCTTGCTACTAGACCTGCAACTATGTGTAAGGCTTTAAGCTTCTGTGGCCTCTCACCTGGGGGTTCTTGTTTATGAACTGTTAGTGTTTTCATTTATTGACTTTAAAAAGACTTGCAGTAATAGGTGATACATAGGTTATTGTTCTATGATAAGTTAGTGATTAGTTAATTAGATAATCTATGCATTGTTTCTTTTGGTTGGATTTACATCACACAATGAACAAAATGGGTCCATTGACCAACTTACCTCTGGCTTCTCATCTAGAAACCATGAACAAGCAAATATGACATATGTACATAAATTAAATGAATTGTAATATATTATTGATATCTATGAATATTGAAATATATTTTATGATACCTGAACACATTGGATGTTATTGCATATCAGAGTATTTTATCAACAATGGTATTTTACAGTTTTCTATGTTATAATAATAATGTAATAATAAAGTTCTTCAAGAATGATTTTTACTCTGAATATAATATAAACCATACAAGCATATGTAAATGAAGAAATTTATGTTACATTATGAGGGAGGAGAAGTATCTCCCAAAAATACCTTAAAAAGAGTTTTTCAACAATACCAATTAATCCTGTTAGCTTAGCTAGTCACTTAACCACAAGTGAAACAAATCAAGTTCAAAAGAATGCTAGAACAAAAGGCAAATCTAAGACTAATCCATTTACCAAGTCACATACATAGCCAAACAAATCAACTTTAAGAGTCTTGAAACAATAGACATGTCATAATCTAATCCAGTTTCTGTGACACCCCAGAAGTAAAACAAATCAAGTTCTAAGCAGAGCTTAGACAATAGACAATTACAAACTCAATTGCAATCTAACCAATAAAAGGTTTGCTCTTAATCCCCAATTGATTTGCTCTGTATGGCTCAGTAGGGGGTGTAACTTTTGATGGGGGTGTAAAATATGGCAGCAATATTTTACACCCCCTAAATCCCCTATTGTTAAGGGTGTAAAATATGATTGCCATATAATGCATCCCCTAAAAGATCAAAGAGAGGGTGTAAAATATGGCAGGGGTGTAAAATATAGCGTTACACCGGGCACAGCTGACCTTTGACCCCTGCACATCTGTACAGATAGGGTGACGGGATTCATAGATATCATACCATGTATAGTACGGCATGCTGCTTGCGTAAGCGGGTGAGTACTTTTCAGTTACTTTATTACAACTACTTTATCACCTTATCAGTACTTGTAATAATATAATAACAATTTAACTATATGTAACAAATTACATTTGTTTTGTAGTATAACATATTGTTTCTATGCATTTTTTTGTATCTGTATTAACTCAAGAACTCTCCTATAACACTTGACAGTCCTCGGAAGTCTACCCACCATGGACCTCAGGGCTGCATTCAAGCATTTGTTGGGATTATGTAAGTATGTTTTTATGCAATAAAATTGGTTAATTTTATTGTAATTGGAATTTTTATAAATAAAAATAAATACTTACATAATCCCAACAAGGAGAGTCCCACCCTCCTCCCCTCTACCATCTTCTGAGGGTTAGGGTCAAAATTTTAAGAATGGCAACTTACAGTGGAGATATAACCTCCAGCCGGTGCCCCCTGGGGTTTACGTGTGTACTTTCAGTAGAAAAATAATGGCGAGACACATTGTCTGTGTCCTTGACCGAATAGTAGGTCACGTAAGCATTTGTTGGGATTATGTAAGTATTTTTATTTATAAAAATTCCAATTACAATAAAATTAACCAAGTTTGTCCCTTATAGGTTCAAATTGACTAAGTCTCATTGTATTTAGATATTACTTTGAAGTTGATTTATTTCATTCATGAGTTGGGGCTATTTTCCTAAGACACTGTATAAAATAATAAATTATGTGAATATTATTATTAATGCCAAAAGAAATCCCAACAAAAAGGCAATTTTTGTATAAGACTTGATGCAATAATTATTATGTTAATCATAGAAAAATATAAAATCAACACAAATAGATACTATAAATAGAATACATATGCTTTGCCCCACATCAATATTAAATAGAATGCAAGTGTTCCACTGCAAGTTAATCCCCAACACAATAGTAATCACCAAGTTGGGGAGGGATTCCAAATCTTGCAAGGGGGTTCAAAATATTTCAACCCCCATTGCAATATTTTACCCCCCTAGTGACAAATATAGGGGAGTCATTATCTCGTGCTACACCGGGCATTTATGTGGCACTTTTTTATCTCCCACCGGGCTTTATGTTGCGTTCAGAAGAGGTGGTTAGCCCGTGCACACGACCTGTGAGTACCAGTGGAAAGTTTTGACCGTTCTTAACAATCCACCGCCTGTGTGTTTATGTGTGGATGTAAACAAACACAAATCACAAAGAAAAGAAATCACAATCTCTCACTATCTGCCGTGCAAATGATGCATATTTCATTTGTTAAACCTTTTCCAATATGTTATTTATCAAAATCCAGAGTACCGAAACACTTTATTTAACATGTTTTTATAACGAAAGCACGTGTATTCTGTATCTTTGTTGTCATTAGAGGTGAAGGTCAAAGTTTGGAAAGTCTCTGGAGGCACCCAACTCACGAGTGGTATATACCACCTGTGAGACCGTTCTTGACCAATTTACAGGCTGTGAAGTCGTGTTTACGGTCGTAAAGAACGCTGCATTAGCCCGGGAGGGAGATTATGAAATGATGCCTGTGCGTGCATGCGTGTGTGCGTTAGTTAGTCACGCAGATTTCTCCAAAACTGCTACAGCTACAGATTTTTTGTAAATTAATTGTCCCAATGAATTTTCATGCCCTTGAAAATTTTTTTGGTTTTATTGACTTAGGCCTAAAGATAAGTGAGTAATAGCAATCTTAGCTACTTTGAGTAAAGGGGTCATAACTCAAAAACTATTGCAGTAACAAGTTTTTCTTCAAATATGTTGTTCAGCTACTTTGTCCTTAGCTATAAGATGGTACATAGTTTTGGGTCCCATTGCATGCCATAAGTGAGTAATAGCTATTTTCTCATTTGTAGCTAAATAACAGAAGAAGTAAGATATATTAGGCCCATTTGGAGCATTACATCTCTGAAAATAAATTATTTCACCCATATAGTGCTGTAAAAATGGTCAAAAATACATGTAAATTACACCAAACCAGTAGCAAATGTTGGTCTATAATGCTGAAATTTGGCCAGAATATAAGGTGGCACATACTAAATCTGACTGAACCGGTTTTTAAAATTACATCTGATATAACAGTACCTATAGTTTGGCAATATTGGCTTCAGCTGGCCCCAAATTCGCTGAAATGAATTTTTATGCCCTTGAAATTTTGTTTTGGTTTGATGGACTTAGGCCTAAAGATAAGTGAGTAATAGCAGTCTTAGCTACTTGGAGTAAAGGGCTCATAATTCAAAATCTATTGCAGTTACAACTTTTTCTTCAAATATGTTGTTCAGCTACTTTGTCCTTAGCTATAAGGTGGTACATAGTTTGGGGTCCCATTGCATGCCATAAGTGAGTAATAGCTATTTTCTTATTTGTAGCAAAATAATGACCTAAATAAATGTCAAATATCTTCAAAAGTATTCAAGTTAGGGAATTCTTTTCAAATATGTTATTCATCTACTTTTTGATAAGCTATCACATAGTAAAGTTTCAGATCTGTTGCACATTGGATAGCTGAGTAATACCTACTTTGAAATTCTACAGTTGAGTAATTCCATTGTAACTCCAAAACTATTGCAGTTAGATTATTTTCGTAAAATATGTTGTTCAGCTACTTTATCCTTAACTATAAGATGGCATATAGTTTGGGGTTCTATTGCATGCCATAAGTGAGTAACAGCTATTTTCTTATTTTTAGCAAAATAATGACATAAGTAAATGTCAAATATCTTAAAGTATTAAAATTAGGGAATTCTTTTCAAATATGTTATTCATCTAGTGTTTGGTAAGCTATCACATAGTAAAGTTTCAGATCTATTGCACATTGGACAGCTGAGTAATAGCTACTTTGAAATTGTGACTGTTGAGTAAATCCATTGTAACTCCAAAACTATTGCAGTTAGAGTATTTTCCTAAAATATGTTGTTCAGCTACTTTGTCCTTAACTATAAGATGGCATATAGTTTGGGGTTCTATTGCATTCCATAAGTGAGTAATAGCTATTTTCTTATTTGTAGCAAAATAACAACATAAGTAAATGTCAAATATCTTCAAAAGTATTACAGTTAAATCTTTCAACATGTTATTCATCTAGTTTCTGGTAAGCTATCACATAGTAAAGTTTCAGATCTATTGCACATTGGACAGCTGAGTAATAGCTACTTTGAAATTGTGACTGTTGAGTAAATCCATTGTATTACTCCAAAACTATTGCAGTTAGAGTATTTTCCTAAAATATGTTGTTCAGCCACTTTTTCCTTAACGATAAGATGGCATATAGTTTGGGGTTCTATTGCATGCCATAAGTGAGTAATAGCTATTTTCTTATTTGTAGCAAAATAATAACATAAGTAAATTTCAAATATTCATCTAGTTTTTGATAAGCTATGAGATAGTAAATTTGCAGACCTGTTGCACATTGGATAGCTGAGTAATAGCTATTTTGAAATTCTGACTGTTGAGTAAATCCATTGTAACTCAAAAACTACTGCAGTTTTTTATTTTCCTAAAATAATTTGTTCAGCTACCTTTTCCTCAACTATAAGATGGCATATAGTTTGGGGTTCCATTGCATGTCATAAGTGAGCAATAGCTATTTTCTTATTTGTAGCAAAATTATGATGGAAATAAATGTCAAATACCTTCACAAGTATTAAAGTTAGGCAAAATCTTTTCATTTGTTATTCATCTAGTTTTTGATAAGCTTACTTTCCTGTGTCCTTTATATTTTTGTTGCTTTTGCAGATCTAGGTCAATAGCTAAGTGTAACTAAAATGAGTAAATATCTTTTATCTCTAAAAGTATTATAGGTAGGCAATTTCTTCTGAATAAGTCATTCACCTACTTTTGGGTGATCTACCATATAGTGAAGTTGCAGATCTATAGCTTTTTGCATAGCACACTCATAGCTACTAAAATGAGTAAATGCCTTTTATCTGTAAAAGTATTGCATGCACGCAATTTCTTCTAAATAAGTCATTCACCTACTTTTGGCTGATCCACCACATAGTGAAGTTGCAGAAGTGTAGCTCTTTGGATAGCTGAGTAATAACCATTAAATGAGTAAATGTCTTTTATCTCTAAAAGTATTACAGGTAGGCAACTTCTTCTAAATAAGTCATTCACCTACTTTTGGCTGATCTACCACATAGTGAATTTGCAGAACTGTAGCTCTTTGGATAGCTGAGTAATAGCTACTAAAAGAAGTAAATGTCTTTTATCTCTAAAAGTATTACAGATAGGAAATTTCTTCTAAATAAGTCATTCACCTACTTTTGGGTGATCTACCTAATAGTGAAGTTTCAGATCTATAGCTCTTTGCATAGCTCAGTCAAAGCTACTAAAATGAGTAAATGTAAATCTGTAAAAGTATTGCATACACGCAATTTCTTCTAAATAAGTCATTCACCTACTTTGGGGTGATGTACCACATAGTTAAGTTGCAGAACTGTAGCTCTTTCCATAGAGGAGTAACAGGTACTTAAATGATTAAATGTCTTTTATCTCTAAAAGTGTTTTGAAAAGTCAAATTCTTCTCAATAACTGATTCACCTTTTGGGTGATCTACCACATAGTGAAGTTGCACATCTATAGCTCTTTGCATAGCTGAGTCATATACCTGCTAAAATGAGTAAATGTCTTTTATCTCTAAAAGTATTGCAGATAGGCAATTTCTTCTAAATAAGTTGTTCACCTACTATTGGGTGATCTACTACATAGTGAAGTTGCACAACTGTAGCTCTTTGCATAGCTGAGTAACAGGTAGTTAAATGAATAAATGTCTTTTATCTTTAAAAGTATTGGACATAGACAATTTCTTCTAAGTAAGTCCTTCAACTACTTTTGGGCGATCTACCACATAGTGAAGTTGCAGAACTGTAGCTCTTTGGATGGCAGAGTAATAGCCACTAAAATGAGTAAATGCCTTTTATCTCTAAAAGTGTTACAGATAGGCAATTTCTTCTAAATATGTCCTTCACCTACTTTGGGTTGATCTACTGCATAATAAAGTTGCAGAACTGTAGCTCTTTGGATGGCAGAGTAATAGCTACTAAAATGAGTAAATGCCTTTTGTCTTTAAAAGTATTGCCATCAAACATTAAACTTGTCACTTCTACATGTGCCTCCATCTCACAAGAAAATTTATATTCCACTATCTTTAGTACATCTAATTTATACGGCGGGAGATAAATGCATGCGTCAGAATCCTTGTTTTTTTATGTTCTCACCAAAAATCCATTCTTTCCCCAGATTTTTTGCTCTCGAAAAAACGTCAAAGAAAGCGTGGTGTCTACGACCCGTTGTCGCTACATGCCGCTTTACATGTATTAATACACCAACAAGAATAATTTTTTAGAAATAGTTTTTTCCTCATACAGAAACCTTGTAAAATATTTTTTTGTAAATTCATAGAATTGTCATTTTGGCTTGATTTTGACAAGTAATATACTATTTTAAAGCTTACAATACATGGCTTCTATCTAGAGTGGCAATGCATGTACGTACTGGTAAATTAAGTGGAGAAACTCCAAAAATTCTTTTGTCCCTATTATTAGAGGTATTCCCTCTAAATCATATTTTTATTCAAATAATACCCCTGGCGAAAAATGTGCTTCAATGTATTTATGCAATATTGTTACTTTTAAGTCATGTTGTTGTCTGATAATCTGATATATATAGTAAGTTTTATTTGAAATTAATTTTTTAAACAAATGAAATCGTAATATTTTTATAAAAGATTGCTGCTCAATACATTGATTTTCATTTGATAAATCGTGGTTTTTAAATCAACTTTAAAAATATAATTTCTTCTTGTCACAAATCCTAATTACATTTTGATAAACAATATTTTTAAAATTAACCCATATGTAAACTGGTTAATGAGCACATCATTAAGGTAACTATTAAGAATGTAAAACTTCTAAGAGTCTGAGGTTATTTTAGTAATTCAGGCCTATCACATGTTATAAAAATTTAAAAAATAATTGCATCAGTAAAATTAGTGGGTCACCTTACAAAAGTCATATATTTCATGTGTTCAAAGAATTAAGATTTCTAAAATTCATTGATTTCTTTTAGACTTGGAACTTCCATATATAAAGCAAATAATGGTTCTTTATGAATGTAATATACAAATTATATTTACTATAAATGATGCTGGGGGCCACGGTGGCAGAGTGGTAACACTCTCACCTCCCACCTCTGAGGCCGGGGTTTGATTCCCGGCACGGCCTCAAGTGGGAAACCTGGTGGTTGCTTGCTGTTGGTCGGCAGTTTACAGTACAGAACCCTGACGAACTGTATGTACTGGTTTCCTCTGTCCTTCCAACTACCCGTTGTGATATGACCTGTACAGTGTTGAAAGCGACGTAAAACCCCAAATAAATAAACAAATATAAATGATGCTAATATTTACACAACAAAATTCATGAATTAATGTAAATTTTGATTAAAGCTAAAAATTCAGGAGTCAGGTTTTGTACTACTCCAGACAAAGATAATAAATTAATAAACAATTATTATTATTAAAACATCTTTAATGTTGTTTTTTCATTATTTTAATACTCTCATACATTATCCATGGTTTTTGCAACATTCTAATTGCAAATTTTAATGAATTTGTGGGACCAAAACATACAAATTACCATTCATAGAATATTTTGTACATTAAAAAATTATTTGCAACAATCTTCAAGCAATCACACAGGTTTACAGGCTTGAAAAGTCCACGGGTGACCTTTTTAAAAATTGTAAAATAAATACTGGTTTTGAAACTCCATTTTCGCCCACCTTAGAACAGTAGAAACAACACCTAAAATAAGATAAATAATGAGATTTTCCCACAGAAAATTGCTGTTTTGTTGATCTACATGCACAGTTTTTGTAAAAATTAAGAAGATGTCTGGTATGCTACATAATTTGTATAATTTTGTACTTTCCACCTTTTGGAAATGACTTCCTGGTTGAAAAATAGTTCTTTGTTTTCTCCCAGCATTCCTCACAGTTTTTGTAGTGAGTTTGTTTTCAAGGAAAAACAATCTCGCATGAGGATACAGAGAACCCCAGCACATCATAAATGACCTAGTAAAGAAGTAGGTCAGTGTAGGTGTGCAACGTCATAGCATGACCTTGATTTGACCTTTGACCCTGCCATAGTGACCTTGACCTATAAAATCTTGTCCGGTGTAGCGCGAGATAATGACTCCCCTAGATTACTGACTGGGGGGTCAGTATCTTGCAAGGGGGGTTGAAATATTCTGACCTCCCTGCAAGATTATGACTCCCCCTTTACCCCCCCCCCCCCCCCCACACACACACACACACACACACACACTTCCCACTTAATTGAGTGTCATTAAAGCACATATTGGTGGGGTTGTGTACTCGTGTGTGTTTTGAGCAATAAGTTATTAATATTATTTATTCATTTATTATAGTGACATGCACCAACAATGCCCAGCCCATATGGGCTTATAAGTCACTTTTAATATGAAGATATAGCTATACATGTGGTTGTTTTAATATTTTTAAAATGAAAACTATTATGTTAGCTATATTGTAAAATAGTATAGAATGGGCTTTAATTATGGAGCTAGATACAAACTACCAGCAAGGATTTATGAATGCTCACCCCCCACTTGCCCTCATTAAGTAAATGAGCTGGAGAAATGAAGATCTCACTGATTAACTCAAAGTGTACTTGAGCCTATACAAGTTGAGAGACAATAACACCACCTCTCCCCACTTGACCCCAATTGAAAAGGTGCTGCAACAATAGAGGGGAGTCAGTTTCTGAATGGGGGGTGAGTATCTTGCAAACAATATTCTAACCCCCCTAAATCCTATTGTTTGGGGGGACAAATGTTGTATGCAAGATAATGACTCCCCCAAAAGATCAAAGGAGAGGAGTCAGAAATAGAGGGGAGTCATTATCTCGCATTACACCGGGATATATTTTAGAAACCATTAGGTCCAGGAAGTTGATACTTGGTGGTGACAGTGCTTAGTGGTTGTAGGTGTGCATCATCATGGGGTGATCTTGATTTGACCTTTGACATTGTCATAGTAACCTTGATCTCTAAAATCTTATTCGGGTTATATCTCGGAAAGCGTACATTGTAGGAAGTTGTTACTTGGTAGGGACATTGGTTGGGGGATGACAAAGATATATGGATTGCTGCAACTGATTATTATATGTACTATTACATAATTGTGATATTTCCAATGGCAGCTATTCTCCAGTAAATAAATTTCACAGCTTTGTAATTTTTAGTTAACTGAATTGTCTTGTTTTAATACTTAATCTTCACATACATTTTCTTTCTCTTAGATGTTATTTTCTCTACTTAACATTATTTGGACCTTTATATAACTGACACTACACTGAAAGTATCCTAATCTTTGTACTGTTTTACTACTTTTATATCTCATAGTGTTATATCTCAAACTGTTTCCCCAGGCTGTGGGGTACGGGCATCTCTGATGCTATTTTGATATTCTGTGTCATGGCCAATTTTCAAAGCGGTAGCTCCATAGCCAACTGAGTAATAGGGTGATAGCTACTTTGACATTTTGCGAAGGAGTAAATCATTTTTAACTTTAATACTATTGGATTTACAGTTTTTGTGAAATATGGTGTTCAGCTACTTTTTGATGATCTTTATCATGGTAAATTTGCAGAGCTGTAGCTCCATAACCGAGTATTCTGCCCAGTAGCCATCCTGCCACAAGTAATTCAGAAGATAATAACATGCCCTTCATGAAGATTGTTCTAGCTCCAGGGTGCCCAGAGATGCCCTGATTCTGGGATCTGATCGATCTTTCAACCCCGCTCTGGAAAACACTCCAGACCTCAAACAGCCATATATTCCAACAGGTTCTACAACAATGTGACATATCTAAATCTTCATGTATGGCTTCTGGATTCCAGGAATCCAGTTCTGCAGGAATCTCATCAGAGATGGTAGAAAGAATTAAGGCACATCAGTGGGAATCCTCAAGAAAAGTGAAAATCAATCAAGGTGGGCCATTTATGGACAATGTTGCTCAGAGAATAAGATGGACATCACCTCTACAACTGTTCCCCAGGTAGCAGAATTTTTAAACTACCTCTTTACAGTTAAATATCTCATACCACCCCCAGTCACTGGCTGTAGGACTGGTCTGATGCTTTGGGTTCCCAAGGGCAACTTCTCTCAAAAAGTCTGGAACTGAACAGACTTGTTGCCAGTTTTGCCAGAGATAGACCTAAACTAAATAGGTCTACATCCACTTGGAACCTCTCCTTAGTCCTATTAGGTTTGAAAAAAACTACTTCTGAGCCTTTATCTGAGACTCCTTTGCAGTGGCTTACCCATAAAACAGTGTTCCTTTAGCTTCAGACAAGAGAAGAGATGAGATACATGGTTAGACTCACTCTTCTGTCTCCTCAAGGAGAAATTGGTCAGAAGTTGCTGTTTCTCCTTCTCCAGCATTCCCCACCAAAACTCAATTGGCTTTGGATGGTTCTGACTCCATAAATCCAGTAGTTATTTCAGCATTAACTACCATGTTGGTCAATTCACTGGTGGAGGACAGGTCACTTTGTCCTGTTAGGGCCCTTAGAAAAAAAGAAAATCCCTCAGAAAGGACAAGGCCCTTCTCTTTGTATCCCTGATTCAAAAGACATCAGCAGATCAACCATCTCACTGGATCAAGTAGACTATTCATATTTGCTATCAGTCAGCTGACATGGTTCATTAGCACTGAATGACATGTCAAATGAGCAATTGTTGGGATTATGTAAGTATTTTTATTTATAAAAAATCAAATAACAATACAAATTAACCAAATTTGGCAAATTGGTATCTGGATCCAACATTGAAATCCAAGTTACTTCAACTCGGTGTAATATGTTAATGAAATCATGGCATGTTAGTTTTATTTCTCGTTCAGTAGCTCAAGTTACTATGTTTATATGGCTACTTGAAATCATAATTCATTTGATAATTTTCCATTGAAATCACAATGTAATGACAGCTGTTACATTGACGATATGTCTCTTCCTAATTAAGCACCCCTGAAAAGGGCGCTTATTTGTTTTTGCACCAGTTTCCTCACCGCTGCTGCCACATTATAGTCTCCCTTGAATATCTCCCTTATTATTGGAAGCTTTTAAACCATATTTGGCAGTTATATACCTTAGGCGTGGGAAAATTTTTCCACATGCTTAAAATTTGACCTTTTATCTTTATCAAGGTCACATGATCAAAAATAGTTTTTTGGGGGTACACCCGCCCATCATTGCCACTCAGCAAAATCTACTGACCGCAGAGGCTTGTAATTATACACACATGTTCAAAAACGCAAGCTGATTAGATTTTGGGAGCGATCCAATGAAAAAATGACTGATTTATGAGCGATTTTCTCACAGGTACCAACCAGAAAGCTTAAAATTAATGTGAACCCCCCCCGGTTATCTTCTTAAGTATTGCATTTAGAGCCATCAAATGTATTGGGAGGTAGTAGGAAAGCATATGTGGAGAGTCTAGAAAGCAAGTCAAATTTTCCCCCCGACTCCCCCGTAGGGGTCAAACTGGGGTAGTAAAATAGCCAATTTTGACATTTTTCCTTATATCTCCTTTATTATTGGTTTTAGAGCTTTACAATGTGTTAAGAGGTATTGGGAAACCATATATGAAAAGTCTAGAAAGCCAGTCAGATTTAACCCCTGAACCCCACACTGTTCTGGTCTATTCATCTGCACACCAATAATCCTCTTAACCAATAAAGAAATTGTTAACTAGAAAATAAAAGTATAATATCCCCACTCAGTAAATAATTTAAAGCCAAATGACTTTATTTAAAAAGCAATATGAAACAGTGGCTATAAAGAGGTCTGAAATTTAGTGACTAAATTCTTCTAAATCCCCTGTGTGTAGAGCCCCTAAAAGACATAAGGGTATCATTTGTAAGTTTTGTTTGAAGGATTGTAGTCACACAAGGAAAAACATGTCCTTCAACACAATTTCCAATGAAAGGGGTATAAAGACAAAAGCTTTTCATGATAAGAGTGCTTGGATTGAACACCCTACATATGTTCTTCATTATAAAGAAACTTAATCCCCTGTTTTAAGTAAGTCGAATCAGAGTGGGACCTTTGTCTGCCTTTTAAGGTAATCTTATAGTCACACAGAAGTCATCAAACATCCCAAATTATCATAATCTCCTACTAAACATATAAATATTTACTTGTACCATTTGAAAATTATTTACACAAAATGTGAAAGGAAGACTGATTTCCCCTAGAAACTTCCCAATACTTTCAGATGTTTTAGATGAATTTTATCTGTCTACATCAGATGACAAGGCTAGCTGAACCAGCAATTACTTCCCAAATATTTTCAGATGTTTTAGATGAATTTTATCTGCATCGGATGGCAAGGCTAGCTGAACGACCAATTGATATAAATATCTTGCATATATGTACTACACTACCAGTAGATTCCCTTGTGGGAGTATCAGGCCTGCATCTTTCTTAATTATTTTTATGAATTTTTCATGCATTAAAATTCAAGTATTCATGCACTAAATCACTTATATAACTTGAAAAGTATTACATATAGAGCATTTTTTTAAATGTGCTTTTGATGTAGTTTTGTGTCAGTTATAACATTGTGAAATTTCAGAACTGTAGCCCCTTACATAATTAAGTAATTGCTGTAAAACCTAAACATTCTGCTGCAGTAAATAATATTTTTCCCACCCGCATTTTATTTCAGTGAGGGGAGTGACGAAGAGGCAGTCTTTTTCTGCTCAGATCTGCCCCCTCCCAACTCCCCTCACTCAAATAAAAATGCATGTGAGAAAAGAATTGCCTCTGTATATGGGGGATGGGGGTAAGTGAGAAGGGGAAGTGAGATTATGTGTGTGTGTTGTAAGTCTCACTTCCCCCCGTTCCAACAAAGAGGAGAATATGTGTGCAATGTGATAAGGTCTCTAATATTTTTTTTATTACATTACATTAATTTACAACATTTACATCAACTTTTGCTGAGTATAATGACCTACCAAATTAATCTGTAACTTGTTTTTTCCTTGTAAGCAATAACTCTGAAGCAAAATCATTAACGTTTGAACAAAAAGTCTTAAGCACTTTGGTTCACTGGATTTTATTAGTGTTTTGTTAAGTTTTTAGTTGAAGCACAATCAGTAATTTTAAACAATAGTTCTTAAGCATCTTAGTCCACTGCATTTAGTGTTTTATACTTAAGTCTGATACTAATGACATTTTGAACAGAAATTTCTGTGGTCAATGTACCCTTACACTTGAGAAATACATTCTCTCGAGAAGTAAATTTCACACCTACAATTTCTCTTTTGCCAAGCTGTGGTCGTTCTTTAATTTGTTAAATATAGTACCATACACAATGCAATAAAGTTCACATTTTCTATTCCTTATGATGCATATGTTGACATCTTTTACGGATTACTTCAAACTTTTTCATCAGGGCCGCTTCATTTTTGTCAGCAAAAACCTTTTTCTAGTTTTCAGTTCTGACCGCAAAAAGTGGTCCTAGGCAAGCCCCACCATGCTTTTCATAAGCATGTTCATACTATCAAAGACGCAAGCTGATTAGATTTTGGGAGCGATCCAATGAAAATTGACCAATTTATGAGTGATTTTCTCACAGGTACCAACTAGAAAGCTTAAAATTCATGTGAACTGCCTATTATCATCTTAAATATCACATTAAGGGACATAAAATGTATTGGGAGGTAGTAGGAAACCATATGTGGAGAGTCTAGAAAGCAAGTCAAATTCAACACACACACCCTCCCCCACCCCACCATAGGGGTCAAACTGGGGTCATATCTCCTTTATTATTGGTTTTACATCTTCAGAATGTATTAAGAGGTATTGGGAAACCATATGTGGAGAGTCTATATAGCCGGTCAGATTTACCCCCTGACCCCCCTTATGGGTCAAACTGGGGTCATAAAATAGTAGAATTTGTGTTTTTGCCTTATATCTCCTTTATTATTGCTTTTACAGGTTTATAATGTAGTAAGAGGTATTGGGAAACCACTTGTGCAAAGTTTATATAGCAAGTCATATTTACCCCATGACCCTGCCTTATGAGTCAAACTGGGGTGGGTTTTTTTTTTTGTCTTTTTGGCTTATATCTCTTTTATTATTGCTTTTTACAGCTTTAGAATGTATTAAGAGGTATCGGGAAACCATAGCTGGACAATCGATAGAGCCGGTCAGATTTACCCCCTGCCCCCCCCCCCCTTACGGGTCAAACTGGGGTCATAAAATAGCAGATTTTGTTTTTTTCCTTGTATCTCCTTTATTATTGCTTTTATAACTTTGGAATTTATTAAGAGGTATTTGGAAACCATATGTAGACGGTCTATATACTCAGTCAGATTTCCCCCCAACCCCCCCCCCCATTATGGGTGAAACTGGGGTCCTTAAATAGGATATTTTGTGGTTTTGCCTTATATCTCCTTTGTTATTGCTTTTACAGCTTTAGAATGTATTAAGAGGTATTGGGAAACCATATGTGGAGAGTCTATATTGCCTGTCAGATTTACTTCCTGACCCCTTGTGGGTCAAACTGGGGTAAAAAAATAGCAGATTTTGTCTTTTTGCCATATATCTCCTTTGTTGTTGCTTTTACAACTTTGGAATGTATTAAGAGGTACTGGGAAACCATATGTGGACAGTCTATACAGCATGTCACATTTCCCCCCTGACCCCCCTTATGGGTCAAATTGGGGTCCTTAAATAGGATATTTTGTGGTTTTGCCTTATATCTCCTTTGTTATTGCTTTTACAGCTTTAGAATGTATTAAGAGGTATTGGGAAACCATATGTGGAGAGTCTCTATTGCCTGTCAGATTTACTTCCTGACCCCTTGTGGGTCAAACTGGGGTAAAAAATAGCAGATTTTGTCATTTTGCCATATATCTCCTTTGTTGTTGCTTTTACAACTTTGGAATGTATTAAGAGGTACTGGGAAACCACATGTGGACAGTCTATACAGCATGTCACATTTCCCCCCGACCCCCCTTATGGGTCAAATAGGGGTCCTTAAATAGGAGATTTTGTGGTTTTGCCTTATATCTCCTTTGTTATTGCTTTTGCAAACTGCGGGTTTATAATATGACCATGAGTATTCTTTTTAGTAGCCATATTTTATATCTAAAACAACTTTTCTTACAAACTACAGCATTTATTAAATTAACTAGTCACAATTTATGACCATAGAAAACAAAATAAAGCTTACATTTTTCTTTCATTTTAATGTATAAACCTCCACACTGTCTGCTTAACTTTGACTTCTCTCAGCGCTGCTGGATTTTCTTTTCAAAAGCCTTTTTCAACTTTTATACTATATTGCATCTAACCTTTGGGGACACTTTGTTTTTGTAAGCAGAAACATTTTTCCAGTTTAAATAAATTTCAGAATGTTTTCATATTTGAGACATATTTCTCTCGCCATCTGATTATTACATATATTTTAACCTGATTGCACTCTCTCCATTGATACCATACTTTAATAAATTTTACAGCTTTATAACTTTTAGTTTACTTATTGTGGTGTAAATACAAAATCAAAGTAGGGTTTTATATTCTGTTCGACAGTCAGGGTCATACTGGGACAGGAATTCAGCATTGCTACTATGGGAGTTGAACCCACAGAGACATGACAGCCTGTGGAAAGATTCCATATTTTCTAACCACTGGGTCATTATTGAGTAGCTAGTTGTAGTGTGAAGGAAAAAAGTATTTGAATTTTGTGTTCAGATTTTATTGATAAAATTGGAATGGTTAAGATTTGTAAGAACCATGATTTCTGAATTTTGAGAAATTTTAGCCAAAATAAAGATTCTAAAACCTTAAGATTGGTTCAAGCTTAAATGTATCTATGACTGAAGACATTTATGTGAATTAAAATTTAATTTCTTGTTGTAGGACTTCATCTAAATAGCAGAACAACTACTCTGATATGTGTGAATACCAATCTGTACTTCCCTGCAACTTAAGATTCTCGCACATGATGAGGTACAGCCAAAAGATATTGCCATAAGATAGATTGCAAACAGATAGTATCATATATATTGACACAGAAAAATACATTGCCAAAACCAGACTGCCCATAGAGAGTGTCAAAAGAAGAGACATTGCCAAAAGTTATTGCCTCAGAGAGATAATTTGCCCACAGAGAGAGTCATAAGAAGAGATATTGCCCATAGATACTGGCACAAGAAAGATACATTGCCCAAAGATCCTGATACAGATAGAATATTCATGTCTGTTAAGCTAACTAAAATGGATGCTGGTAGAGATGGTAGTGAAGTTCTTATGATGAAGCAGATTGGGGTGAGCAGTGAGGAGGGAATCTGCTCCGCAAGTCAGCTGCTGGCCAAAAAACAGGAGGCAGACCAGGATCAGATAAGGAGGGACTACCCCACTTGTGACCTTGGAAGGGTCATCAAGACTGTAGCTGCATATATAGCATTCTTTGGAGGGGTAAGTTTATTGTGAATATGATATGATTTATTAGAAGTTTTATCGTGATTTATGGTAGATTCTAAACTAAAAGTCACCATTTGCCAGGGAGTTTATCAAGGATATCAATGGTTATAGTATCAAGTTCATTTTTTGTACTGGAGGTTTGTATTACATATAGAGAGAACAAAAATTCATAAAAGAAAAGACTATTGCAAGTGCCTGAATTTAGAGGTTTTTGTCCAAAGCATGTAGCTGTGTACTCTTTTGTAAATTGAATATATATTGCATAGTTTCTAGTTGAAATGCAGATATTTTTTTAAAGCTAGCTCCTGTGGACGGCACACAGATGTGAGGTTTTGTTTGGCAAGGAGTATCAGAGACAGACTTTGACATTAATCAATACGTGCTGAAAGATTGTACCCAAGAAGCAACTGAATTACTTTTGAGTAAAAAAGACATTGTATTCATTAACTCCTAAAAATATCCATTCAGATAACTAGTCAAAAGTGTAGTAAATGCCAAATGACACCTTTATGTTTAAATGTTAGGTTAAGTTCAACTAAATTCAAATTCATGCCATGTATTCTTCCTGTTAGAAAATATAGCTTTTGTGTCACATTTTATTTTCAAAATCATGTTTTCAGGGTATAGGCTATTCTATCTTTGGAGCCACAATGTTTCACTTGGAGAAGCAGACAGGAACCACCACTAAACACATGGCCTATATCTTCACCTACAGAGCCCTAGGTTCCATCACTGGAAATGTTTTAGTGGGGTTGTTATTCAATAAAGTGCCACCAGAAGCACTGCTGTGTCTGGGATGTATGGGTGTGACAGTTTCCTTCGTGGCAGTTCCTTTTTGTACCTCACTGAGACTTCTCATAGCCTTTGTCATGTTAAGTGGCTTTAGTATGGGAATATTAGGAGGAGGTAAGAAATGATGAAATTAAATGTGGCTTTTGAATTTGTTATAAAGTCCATGAAAATGAAATTATGTATATTTAGCTATTATCACAGGGTATTTTATGTATATGGTCAAGTCTTCAAGAAAGCAAATTTATTACGACTACCTGCAAGCTTGGAACCGACAATTTATAACCAGCAATATCAGCTACTTGGATGAAAGAAATATGAATCTAAATTTCTTAAAAATTACTTTATATTTTCACTTATTAAGGTGTTGTGTTACTGTAAGTAGTATTCAGCTTGAAGTAGAAGGCACTGGGAAGACATTGCATTCCCATGCATTCAAATCTAGCCTGTTTTTATAAAATTCTGGTAACACAGAAGTGTTGCAATTGTTCAAGATTTAACAGTCTGTTTTCTTTTAAATGTTGACATAGTACAACTTGGTGTATTTTATTTATATAGGGTGTAATTCCTACATGCTGAAGATTTGGAGGTTGAAGACCCGGCCTTTCACCCTTGCTATGCAGTTTGTTTTATCTGTCGGAGGTTCATTGTCTCCTCTGCTAGTAGATGCCTTTGTAACAGACAAGTTGGACCAAGGCCAAGTTAACAACAATACCCTAAACACTGATATATCCACAACTGAAAGCATCAACATTTCCTCCAGTTACATCTCTTCTGCATCAGACAACATCAGCATGATCACAGAAATAATAACTAATGCAACAATGAACAAAACAGCCAGCGTTACTAGCATGCAGCTGTTCTATCCGTTTGTGATTGCAGGTCTCACAACCACCATAGCCACACTCTTATTTGCAGGGATTGTAGTTGCAAATATCTGGCAGTTTATAAATCAGGGACTTGGCAGTGGTACAGCTAGTGGCAACAGCAGCAAGGCAGCAACTGTTAAAAATTTTGTGAAATTACAAGAGGAGCACCTTGGACCGATGAGACACAAGGCCCTACTCATTATTTTGGCTGTTCTTACCATGATCTATGGAGGTATGGAGTATTCCTATGGCTCCTGGATTCTGGCATTCTGTGTCAAGTACCTGGAGATTTCTTTTCAGAAAGCAGCTCTCATTTCTACGTCTTTCTGGGCCAGTGTTGCTGCAGGGAGAGGATTGGGTGCCATCATGGCAAAGTTGTTTTCACCAGCAGTCACCATCTTGTTTTGCCTCTATGTCTCTACTGTGGCTCTAATTATCTTTACGTTTGCCTGCACTCTCCATATTGCAGTGGCTTGGACGTGTTCCATTGTGGTGGGCTTATGCTTTGCTCCGATATTGGGCAACTGTTTTGCCTTCAGTCAAGAGGAATTCAATATGCCCAGCCGGATGACTACCTTGTTTGTGTTTATGCTGTATTTGGGATTCATTCTCATGCCGGCCCTGATTGGGTATCTCTACACAGCATACACGCCACTCGCTTTCCTGTATGTCGTCACTGTGGGTGGTGTCTTCATAGCTTTAATTTTCTCAGGAATTTTACTATATCGGCAATTTTGTATTAAAAGAAGAACTGTTTGAATGTACTTTTGCCCATCCTTGTGACAAAAGATTTCCAGAAGCATCTTCCAGAAACACTAATTGTAATGTTTCATTTCTGGCGAAGTACTATAATAATACTGAGATCTTGACAATATTAGCATTAAATGATGGAAGACTTTTCCTCAGTTGCTTACCAAAGGAATAAAAAAATTCAGTGATATAACATTAAGCAATAACTTAATCAAACTTCTGTAAATCTAAATTTAGTAATTTACATGTAGTATAAAGGGAATTCTCCTGTTTTGTGGTTATTATTATTACTATTATTTTTTTTATATATATATATATTTTTTTTTTGTAAAGAAACTTCTAGTAAACAGATTTCCACAAAAAGTAATTTTGATGTTTATAAACCAGAAACATCATTGATGCTGTTTACAAACAAAAAAAACTCCATAAGTTTTGTCATTATGGAAATATTTTTGTTATATAGATTGAAGACCTTAAGGAAAACAGAAAGGCTGTTCTTTTCAGAGAAGACGTGTACACATGAGTGTGTGTGAACATAAATATCAACTTCAACAAGTGATCACTTTTTCTGCCCTCTGTGGTCATAGGTTTAAATCCAACTTATGTCATTATGTAGGAGTTAGAATTGCTAATGTGGCTATTATAATATGACCTTAGCCATCAAAAGAATGCAGAATTGGAATTTTGGCTTTATGTACATGATTACAACATATTATTGCAACTTGTAGAAGAGAGCAAAGTAGAAAATGCGGCACAGTCATATAAAGGCCTTTGACTACTTATACTTCATTGATATAGTCATAGACATAGCCTGCTATTCAAACCAGCAATCTCTAAGATTGGAAGAAAAATGCTATCTGTGTAAGTTGTGGCATTAAAGATTCTATTCTATTCTGTACTTGTATGGCACTTAATCTCTGCCAGGCAGAATCTAAGGTGCAGCACCAGAATCCAATTAAAAAAATCATCATTCCATAGCTGTTTCAGAAACCAGTGCCACGGATATGCCGGATAGAGTGTATGCTAAGTTCAGAAAGCCTTTTTGAAGAGATACGATATTAACCTTTTCCTGAAACAGGTGAGAGTTGGGGCAGAATGGACCTCATCGGGTAAATCATTCCAAACCATGGGACCATCAAAAGCAAAGCAGTGGCCATAGTTTTTTTATCTATGTACAGATAGTGAATCTCTAAAATAAAAGAATGAAAAATAGCATCAGAGATGCCCGTACCCCACAGCCTGGGGAAATATTTTTCAACACCATGAGATATAGAAGTAGTGTAACAGTACAAAGTTCAAGATACTTTCAGAGCAGTGTAAGTTATATTAAGGTCCAAATAATGCTTAAGTAGAGAAAATAATATCTAAGGAAAAGAAATGTATATAAAGATGAAGTATTAAAACAAGACAATTCAATAATAAAATGACAGCATTTATCAGTAAACCAATAATGGCCGAATTATGGTTTGGATGTTTTGAATATTACCTATGCATACAGAAGTGGCAATACATTCAATGAATGCTTATGTGTGGTGTTGGGAGAAAAGCCTGTGGCTCACTTGATGAAATTCCATCTGTTACAATGGGGACTTGCAAAAGGAAATTCTTAATGAATTCTAATATGACTTTAACAGTGCTTAATCTGCATCAACAGACAAACCCAAAGGTGCAACAAGATTTTAAAGGTTAATATAGCAAGGTCAAAGGTCAATCAGTGTTACACCATGACGTGGCACGCCTAAAACCCTCAACCAGTGTCCCTACCACGTATAAACTTCCTATACCTTACAGTCTCTGAGATATAACCTGGACAAGATTTTATAGTCAAGGTCGCTACAGCGAGGTCAAAGGTCAAATCAAGGTCACATGACGTAGCACACCTACACCCCCTAACCAATGTCCCTAACAAGTATCAACTTCCTACACCTCTTACGGTTTCCAAGATATAGCCCAGGCCAGGTATTATAGGTCAAGTTCACTACGACAAGTACAAAGGCCAAATCAAGGTCACACCATGACGTTGCACATCTACTACCCCCAACCAATGTCCTCAACAAGTATCAGCTTCCTACACCTTACAGTTTCCGAAATATAGCCCAGACAAGATTTTATAGGTCAAGGTCACTACGGCAAGGGTCAAAGGTTAAATCAAGGTCACACTATGACATTGCACATCTACACCCCCTAACCAATGTCCCTACCAAGTATAAACTTCCTACACCTTACGGTTTCCGAGATAGAGCCCGGGCAAGATTTTATAGGTCAAAGTCACTACAGCAAGGTCAAAGGTCAAATCAAGGTCAGACCATGACGTTACACACCTACACCCCCTAACCAATGTCCCTACCAAGTATCAACTTCCTACACCTTACGGTTTCCGAGATATAGCCCAGACAAGATTTTAAAGGTCAAAGTCACTACGGCAAGGTCAAAGGTCAAATTAAGGTCAGACCATGAGGTTGCACATATACAACCCCCAACTAATGGCCCTGCCAAGTATCAACTTCCTACACCTTATGGTTGCCGAGATATAGCCCGGACAAGATTTTCAAACTCAAGGTCACTATGGCAAGGTCAAATCAAGGTCAGACCATGACGTTGCACACCTACACCCCCCAACCAATGTCCCTGCCAAGTATGAACTTCCTACACCTTAAGGTTTCTGAGATACAGCCCGGACAAACTACTTCCCGCCGCCCGCCCATCCGGACACCATGGGTGAAAACAATACCCCGACAGCCCTTAAGGGCTGTGGGGTAAAAACTGTAATCGCTATAGTAAGCACTCATACTTCTAATTATGGCCTCTTCCATTGGATATTTTAGCCCAGTAAAATTACTTTTAATTTTCATCTCTCAAGTACTTGAAAATGAATGAGCACAAGTAGCAAGTGTAAGTACTTATACCAGCCCCAGGCCACACTTTTGCTTTATTTTGCAAGGAATATTATTTCATTTTTACCAGGATATTCTAGTCGTTAGATATGGAAACTACACCAGTTTCTTTATTTTATTACATAGAATCATAATTCGATGTCTTTTCATAGTTCAGATAAGTATCTTTACTATATTTTACAACTGAAGTCCACTTCCGGGTTCACGTTGTAAAGCAATGGCGACTCGTTTATGTGGTTTTTAATACAGGATATATATATATGCCTGTCAGTAAAATAAAATAAAACAAAATATTTAAGCCCTATCTGCTTCATTATTGGACCCCTTTTAGGGTTTCAAAGTGTATAAATGTAACACAAACGAGTCCTGGCCGAGTAAAATCTCCGGAAACAACTTCCGTTTTATTGTCGAGACAGCAATTTCTTGTAATGCACGTCTCGCGTTGGTAGTTTTTTTTTACAGGAATATATGCCTGTTGAAATCAAATTAAATAAATTTTGCAAGGGTTTACCCCCGTTCTTTTACTCTATTGGTCCATTTTAAGGGTTAAAATATGATATAAAGCACGATTCTAACTGGGGGAATCCTCGGGGAAACCCCTGTGATGACGTCACGTCTAGACCGCATGTGCTGAGAGACGCGGGTTTCTTACAGTACATTTATAAATATAAATAAAATAAAATAATATATTTTATCCCTTCTTCCCTGTATTATTGACCATTTATAAGGTTAATACTTAAATAAACAGGAATAGAATTCTTCATTAATCGTCTAGACATTACGTGTCTCTTTAGGCTATAAGGTAACCTTGGTTACCCATTATTTTAATTATATTTTAATTCATCCAGTTTTAAATTATAATTACTTGTTTTTTAGATTCTATGTTATTTAATAAAATTCTGTGTCATTACTGCTTTCATTATCTCACAACTAGCCCTACCTGCAGTGAGGCGGGTGGGGCAGGTGACCTTGTGTCACAGTTGATTTACTTACGTAAATCTAGTTGTGTAGTTCCTTCAAAGAAGGAAAGGCAAAGCTTCCTTGGAAGCTTACCTTAAGGAAAGCTTACATAGAAATTATAATATCCAACTTCTTTCTCCAGGGTGGATCAGATCCCTGCTTAAATTCAGATAAGATCTTAGTTCATCCGAGATTTTTAATGCATCCGAGAATCGGATGCAGTATTCTCAACTTCTATTCAACTCAGTATGATTTGATACTCGGTTTTCATTGCATCTCTCGGATCATCTGAAATCTAATGCTTGGTGGATTGTATGTAGATCTGATCCTCGGATGATCGGATCATCTACTGTGATGTTCGGATGTTGATTCCAGATCAGAACACTAACAATCCTCACACACACACACAAAAAAAAAATAATAATAAAATAAATAAATAATAAATAAATAAAACTTGGACTAATAGTTCACCAGCCTGGCAGTAAATATCACCTATTGGAGGCTTGGGTCCAAGTTCAAAAAGTCCAAGTCCTCAAGCCCAAGAGGCCTTCTAAACAAGGTCCTTCATTCAGTCCTGGCTCTGTATTTTAGGGAAGTAGGTTGCCTGACTCTGAATGATTTACTAGGCCAACAGGAACTTGGGCCGTTTAATTTCCCTTAAAATGGAACAAGTTTTCAAATTTGTATCTCCTTAGGGGCCTCCTTGGGTAAGCCCCTCCTCCCCTTCTGGTCAGCAAGAGTTGAGCTTCAGGCTGCTCTTCACTAGGTTTTTTCTGAATACAACCTGGTTATATATATATGTTAAGACAGTAGCAAGGCTACAACCAGACAGGTCAAACTCAATTCCATGGTGCATATAAGTAGTCAGAAGGGGTATGGTGAATTCAGGTGAGATACTGGATCTTTAGATCTTAAAGTTCCCCATTCACAACTACTTTAGGAGGGACAGGAGTCCCTCATCAAGGCACCTGTAATAACACTTAGGGTTTAGGCCCTATTAATCAACCCTTTCCAATTCCCCACATCTAGAGGCTCCTACAGGAACCACCCCAATGGGGGTCATTCCATCCGTAGCAGTATCCATCGTTTCCCCAGGTAGGGGGAAATCGAGTAGCCGAGGCTCCAAGGTCTTTCGACCCACTCCAGGGGACGAGGGCATAAAAACCCTTCCCCCCAATGACTCCTCCAGCCTCACTCAGTCCACCAGTAGGAGTTCTCCTCCGTTCTTTCAGATTAGACTGGCAAACAAATCCTGTCATTCTTTTTAATCCAAGTCCAGTCAGACTCCTGACCCGGTCAGAATACAAGGCCCTTCAAAGACCAAGTCCTGGCTTCTGTATCCAGTCTCTTCTGTCAAAGAACGCAATAGAAAGGGTGGAAAATGTAAAATCTCTCGGGTTTTACAGTCGCCTGTTCCTAGTACCAAGCCTCACCTAAGGTGGAGGCCAGTCATAGACCTAAACAGGCTCAACATTTTCTACACGTAGAAAAGTTCAAAATGGAAACTCCAGAGTTCATCAGGACCTCCCTAATTCCAGGGGAGTGGGTATCGTCGATAGATCTATCGGACACTTACCTACACATCCCCATCCATCCAAACTCAAGGAAATACCTAAGGTTTGCTACAAGTCACAGGTGTTCCAATTCACCTCCCTCCCATTCGGACTAGCCACAGCCCCCCAGGTCTTTACAATGATCGTAAAGGAAGTGAAACTAATGGCCCTCTCAAGAGGACTCAGAATTCACCAATACCTGGACGACTGGCTGATCAGGTCCCAGTCTCAGGAGGAAGCCCAAGTGAACACATAGGCAGTGGTAGACCTAACTCAGTCCTTGGGGTGGATAATAAATCAGAAAAAATCAGAACTGAAACCTACTCAGGTGTTTTTCGTTCATGGGCTACGAATACCACCTAGATTCAGCCCTCGTAAAACCCACTCAAGAGAGATGGCTCAAACTTCAGGATTTGATCCTACTACTCAAGTCAAAACGTGTTTTGACTGCAAGATGTTTGATGTCTCTAATTGTGTTGCTAGCCTCAACGGAGAAAATGGTCCCGGAGGGACGCCTTCACAGGAGGCCCTTTCATTTTCATCTCAAGGAGCACTGGAGATATCCTCAGTCGCTGGACAACCTCCTTCCTTGGACAGAAGCCATTGCAGCCCACCTAGATTGGTGGCAAAATCCCTCAAACGTGATGAAAGGTGCAGACCTTCATCCCAAACACCACAGTATCCAACTCTTTACCGACGCCTCACACGAAGGTTGGGGCACTCACTTAGACCAAAAATTCCACAAAGGGTCTGTGGTCAGATCGGGGAAAAAGGCTACACATATATGTCCTAGAATTGAAGGCGGTCTCCCTGGCCCTTCGAGACTTCAAGGACCAGTGCCAGAATCAAACAGTGTTAGTTGCGATGTACAACTCAACAGTGGTAGCCTACATCAACAACAAGGAGGAACACACTCAGCAGAGATGTGCGCTCTCCTGTGGAAGATCACGACCTGGGGCCATCACTACCTCATAACATTGAAAGCCAGGCACGTTCTAGGGTGCCTGAATGTGATGGCCGACCTACTGTCCAGGTCCAACCAAGTGCAGTCAACAGAATGGTATCTTCACCCACAGGTGTTCAAACAGATCTGCCAGAAGTGGTTCACACCTCATGTAGACTTATTTGCCACTCACCTGAACCACAAGCTCCCACTGTACGTGTCTCCTGTCCCAGACCCAAGGGCCTGGGACATAGATGCTCTAAACATAAACTGGACCAACCTCACGGCCTAGGCGTACCCTCCTACGGCTCCTTCACAAGGTGATCCAAAAGATCAGGCAATGTTATTGTCTGATCATCGTAATAGCCCCAGGCTGGCCAGGGATGCCCTGGTTTTGAGACCTAGTGCAGCTCTCAACAGAGATCCCACTACAACTCCCAGTGTCAACGACCCTACTCAAACAGTCCCACAACTATGTGTTCCACAACAATCCACAACAGCTGAACCTCCACGCCTGGTGTCTAGGAGCGGACAACTCCAAGAACAAGGCTTCTCTGTGGAGGTGGCAGAGAGAATTGCTGCCCCTCAGCGGTCATCAACAAGGACCATCTACAGGTCAAAGTGGGCCCTATTTGAAAAACGGTGCAGAGAAAATTCGGTGGATTTCTCCACTCCATCTGTGAAACAAATCTCAGATTTTTTCATGTACCTGTACCAAGACTTAACAGGCGCCCCTCGACCATTGATGGTTACAGGACTGCAATCGTTGACACTTTGGGCCCAACGGCCCAACACATTGCACACAATGCAGACCTTCATAGGTTACTCTCCAGTTTTCACAGGGATCGTCCTAAGAGTTCCAGAAATTTACTTAAGTGGAACCTTTCTGTTGTCCTTAACGAGCTCACAAAAGCACCATTTGAGCCCATGAAAGACACAGACCTCAAACATCTTACTCTAAAACTGCTTTCTTGCTAGCTTTGGCCTCCGGCAATCGCCGCAGCGAAATCCATGCCTGGGTCGCAAACAAGTATCTAATCTAGGCCAATGGGAAAAGGTTGCCTTGTTCCCTTCTTCTGATTTCATAGACAAAAACCAGCTAGCAAGAGAAGGTTCTCAAAGTGTATCTCCGGTGACTATTCCTGCTTTGACTACCATTGTAGATAGACAATTTAAGGAAGACAGGACCCTGTGTCCCGTGCGGGCCCTGAGGTTTTATTTGGACCGAACAAAGACCTGAGAGGGTCTCGTTCTCTCCTTTTCATCTCCTTTACGAAAGGACATACCTCAGACATCAGACCCCCTACTCTCTCTTCATGGTTGAAACAAACCATCCTACTTTGTTACAAACAAGCAGATCAACAAGCCTTGGACTTGGTCCAAGTCAAAGCGCATGACATCCGGGCCTTCGCGGCCTCTAAGGCCTTTTACGGTGGGGTATCGGTGGACCAAATCATGCAAGCTCGTCACTGGAAAGCTCACAACACATTTACAAATTTTTACCTAAAAGACCTTACTTGGTCGGACACCGACAACAATATGTATCTGGGACCCGTAGTGGCGGCACAACAAGTCCTAGATCCTTCCCCTCAGACCAGTTGTCCTCGGAAAGAAAAAGGGGGGGGGGGGGGGGGCACATCCGCTACATCCGCTACAACCAAGTCTTCAGGAGTCTCTCCCAGGATCTAGGTATTCCTTTACCTTCAAGATGTTACGGGTAAGGTCATTTTTGTTTTTCAGTTATCAAGTAACTTCTATTAAGGACTTATTTAGTTGTCATTAATCTCATATTCAGGTTGTAAAAAATTTATGAGATGTCCAACCATGGGTTGGTCAGTCACTAGTGAAGGGCCCTCAGGGACCCTTAGACCTCGAAGTGAGCACTGCTGCACTTTCGTCCTACAATCAAACATCTAGACAGTTTCAGCACTGTCTCTCATTTTATTTAGGTTTTTGGCTCATTACAGGCCCGGTCTTCGGGATCGGGGCACTGTAAATGGGACTCAGACTGGTATTTCTGGCACTATTCTATACATATTAATTCAAAATCTTAGAAAAAATGACATACCTTCCAGTCTCAGCTGTAATCCCGCCACCGGGCGGTTGAATTCAGCATTAAGCACCACATGGTAAGCTATTGTAGCGTAATAAAATTGTAAATTTTAATTACTTAAATGTAGCTTTTATAAGCTACAAGCCTACCATGTGGGACTTAGAAGAGTCCCACCCTGCCTCCCCGCTGTTTACAGCTGAGGGGTAGGTTTTAGAAAATTTCAACGAGAAAGTAGGGCGAGAGGTCAGAGGTTATCACGTGACGACAACTAGCAGTGTATCCGGTGGCTAACAAGAACTGTCTTTTTTTCTAAGACGTTGGCCCCGGGTGTGGCAACCCGAGAACAGCATTAAGTCCCACATGGTAAGCTTGTAGCTTATAAAAGCTACATTTAAGTAATTAAAATTTACAATTTTAGCAAAATGCCCTAAATGCAATACTTTTTAAGTTATAGGTGATTTAGTGCATGATTTCATGAATTTAATGCATTAAAAATTATTAAAGATTCAAAACAATAATTTAAAAAGATCCAGGCCTGAAACTCACACAAAGGAATCTACTAATGGCCTAGTACATATAAGCAAGATAAGAGAGAAATCTCTGCAATAGTCAATGAGAAAAGAAGTGATTTAGTGCATGATTTCATGAATTTTAATGCATTAAAAATAATTTTAAAAATTCATAAAAAAAATTAAGTCCGATCTAGGTCTAATACTCACACAAGGGAATCTACTTGTGGCCTAGTATACATATACAACATATGAGAGAAATCCCTACAATAGTCAATGAGAAAATTGTGATAAAGTGTTGAAATTTTCACACTTTTGGTGGGGGTAGCACCCTTGTAATGGCTCTAGCAAACAGACGAACAGACAGATCTGCATGCCTTGAACAATTTCTCATCAGAATAACTCTGCAGAGTGATGACATAGAAGTGCATCGTCCAAGAGTGCATTACAAAAATTATGGTATTTATTTTGCAAGACATGCTTTAATCGAAAGAAAACAGCACACCAGCCTTTATAACATTCGTTATAATGGATTACGTCCTAAAAGACTTGTCCATTTGGCATTCATTTCCCCAATTGACAGCCACCATCCTGGATTACTGACTTCTATCATCCCTTGACTATCCCGTTTTGCTAATTCTATTAATTTAGCGTACTGAATTACCCTTATGGGGAAAATATTGTGCCTGCAATAGAATGGAATATTCTACCACAAGGTTTTTCCGAAATATCAACCATTAAAAAGGTTAAAAAATATTAAAATTTTTGAAATTGGTTGTTGAATATTCATGAGGGGTTCTATCACAAACCAAGCAAAAGCCATAATTTGTTGTTTCACCATAGGCAATACTCTTACACCGTAACAGACAGACAGATGAATGTCTTAATAAAATATTTTATTCACAATGCTGATACACAAAACTAAGCCACTGCAAAAGAAACTTCGAACAGTTAAAACTGTTTCTGAACCATCAATACTTTTTATAAATAACTTTCAGATACCATCCAGCTTGTGAAAGCTTAATACTGTAGAACCGACCAATCAAACCAATGAAAAAAAAAATTTCTGAAGGTTTGACGATACACTTGTAAACTGAATCCAATTTCATGGCTGCAAAATAATGTATTGACTGTAACAAAATACAGTTTCCAATAAGTAATATTAACTTTAAAATTACATTCGTATTTCTTGATCTTTTAAGTTGTTTTTTACACATTTTACTAACATATTTTCTCATTTGAAAGATATCCAAGTTTTTATTCCAGCCATAATAGATAGATACTATGATATTGTAACTATTCTTAGTTTTAATAAGTACATTTTTTTTTTGTCTAATTTTGAATGTGAATTGGAAATCACAAACATTTCACTCTGATTTTTTTTCTGACATTTTAAAAACAAATTTTTTCCATCAAATTTAAACAGTTTTACTGACAGCTAATTTTAACTGTTAATAGCAATATCAATCAACAATTTAGTGCGAGGTTGCTCTATAAACCTTAATTTTTATTTGATCCATAATTACATTGTCAATTCACTGTGATCCAATACAAACATGTAGCGCTTTGTTATACCAACATAATCTACCTAACTGATTAAGTGTGATAACTAAGTCTGAAATATATGTACAATTAGTGTGATACCAATGAATGGTACTTTCTCTAAAATGCAAAAAAGCCGAGGCTACACAACACAACCGGGTAAACAGTTTCAGATGACTCTAGAGTAAGAAATCTAAAATTCGCCACATATCTGAAATTCGCCACATGTCAAAATACTAATAAAATAAATGAACTGTGGTGAGATTTGTTGACTGTATAGTAAATTAAGGCTTTTTGAACTGAAAAATACCAATTTTTAGACAAAAACATCATTTTCTTCATAAAATTAACTAAGGTTTTAGAGGTGGCGAATTTTAAATTCCTGGCGAATTTTAGATTTCTTACTCTACCATCTTTATGTCACAGTGGAGACTCTGATTCAGACAAATCTAGGATTCCACCAGTGGAGATCCGAATTGGAGATCAACTAGTGGAGGCTCTGTTCCATGATTTAAAAGTTACTGCTTCCCGCGGTAATTTGGCACAACCTTATTTTTTTTCCTGCTTTAAGTGTAGTTTCAAGGATTTCTTTTAATTGAAACATGAATTGACAGAAGCTTAAGTTACAAAAGCATTTTACTACCATTAAAATCAAAGAATTAACCTTTTATACTCATTTTTAATGGATGATAATATAATTTGTGCATGAAATCGGCACCCCACCTTGGCAAAATTTGCATACATAAAGTGCCGAAGTTAGTTAATGTCTTGCTGTCATCACTCCTACTTCCTTATTTGGTATGCAGAAGTGCACGATTTTTACCGATGACAATCAAATGTTAAAAAATATTCCAACTTCCATTTTGAGGTTTGTGCCAAGGTATGGCACCAAGCAGTATACTTGCAGTTTCCAATAAGGGAAAATTCTGATCGGTAGGGGTGTGACGAGTACAATTAATTCGGGTCGATTGCTCGCAGATAAAAACTCGACTGGACATTGAGCCCTCACGAAGTTTAGTATCCACCTTAACAGGAAACAACATCCAATATGGTGGCTCCCGTAAACGAAAAAAATATATGAAAATAAAAGCTTTAAATCGCTTGAATTAGCTATTGTCAGCACATAGTATCTATTATATTTTGTTGAAAATGGTGGATTATGCAATTTAATGTAACTAAGGCGTGTTATTTATATTTTATTAAGTGAAAAACGTTCTATAGGTTGACCCTGAGAATTGGGATCAAATTTGATTTGCTCGGCAAGTGTCGACTGATCAGAGTCTACAGTAATGGACACAACTGTCCCATGTACTTTAACAGGTCTGAGGCAGCGTACTAGCCAAAATTCTGGTCCAATAATTCACAAATATAAAATACATTACACATCCTTTCAGTGAACTATGCCTGGGGAATATAAAAACACTTGATATAAATATTAATACAAATTACAAAAATAACATTTGTTCAGTTTTATTATCAAAAAAAAAACATACAGTTAAAGGCACAAAAACAACAACCTGACAACAAAACAAAGGGTAAACATAGTTTATCGATAAAGCACACATAAAGCAATATAGAATCCATAGCTTTTACAATATCTGCATAACTATAGCATTTACAATTGAAACAGTCTTTATGCAAAGCAATAGCTCTTTTATGCACTGAAGCTATGGTGGCACAAATATAATATACTTACTTACACTTTGGGATAAAAACGGGTCTGGTATTTCATGGGCAAGAAACAACCCAAGTTGAGAGGCCGAATTTTAGTGGTAACCAATCAGAAGAACCAATGAAGCAAATACAGTGGTTGATATAAACAAAAATCTTTAAAATAAAACCTGAAATATTTGGTCAAATAAGGAAAGTTTCATGTTAAACCAATACAAGATCAAGTAAAGTTAAACCTCATACAAAGATTCACCCAAGTAACTGGTGGGTAAAAGAAACCTATATTTTAATATTTTTCCCAAGTACATGTACCTGTTTTGCTAATTAGTGCTCGGTTTTTCTCAACAGTGTCCGATCAATTGTAGGTAACTGGGGTAGCCTATCACAGCCTTAATCTAAACTATAAGCAAGCAATTTGTATCATATGTAAACATAAGAAATTGGGCCAAAGAAAACAGCTCACACCACCATCATTTTCTTTATAACTAGAACCAATAACATCAGTGGTATTGGTTTCTAATTATGCCAACCTTCCACCTACCAAAAATACAGGTATGATATCAGGACATAAAAACTGGGTCCATTTTAACCTCATTGTGATTAAAGCTGATTCTACTTTTACAAAGTCTACTGTAGTGTGTTTAGTCTCTGCACTAGATAACAAACCAGGCATCAGAAGGCAACTGCATAAACTGATAAACTTGCATAAAAGATACAATATCCGAGATTCCATGATTACTGTACACATATCTGAATTAGGGATATGCTTTACTAAACAGATTTCTTGCATTTTTATATACACACAGAATATACATCAAACGTGTAATATTCCATTGAACATTTATAGATATACCAAATCATGCCACCAAGTTCATCAATTTATTTCATACCAAAACAAATCAAGTCACAATTTGATATTACCCAAAGACAGAAGATATATACCCCCATCTCAAAACCTGTTGAGATTCAGTTCAAGTTTTGTTTTGTTTCATTCAGTATTTTGTCAATGTGGATGCAAACCAATAATCAGATCATGACCTTCCTATGTCAAAATAGTATCCCTTTACAACAACAACCCAACTTGTAACAACCTAAACCAGAATCTCTGAGAATTTTCCTCTTTAGAAACCTGTACCTATACCCCAAACTTTTCCAATAACAGACCTCATACTCACTTTTTTGTGGCCCATTTACACCAATAATATCATCATCCTAGTCTGCTAAACCATCTAAGATACACCCAATTTCTGTACTAACACCAAGCCCCACTATCCCACACATTTCTAGAATCCAATCACATCATACTGTCCAATGGTTGAGTTTGATTGAATACCCACCTGTCTGCACCTAAAAATGTAACCAAAATGCCTCGCCACTTCACCCCTCAAGCATCTCACACCTTCAAGCCATGCTCTCCGATGGGCCAATCTGGCTCAATGCCAGCAGTAGTATATCTCTCTTTTCTTTAGGAAATCGCAGTTCTCTTCCTGCCAGTCTGGCTTCTTCCAGCTCCTCTTCTGCTCGATTGAGCTCCTCTCGGATTACTCCCAGCATCTCCTGCTCTCGGGAAATCCAGTCCAGTGCCATCTGAGAACGCATGTCATCATCCAGTGCCCGGTGCGAGTAGTGGGCGAGCACTTCCTGCCGAGAGCAGTTTCTCTCGCGCATGGCTTTCAGAGAACCATTCCAGTGAAGAAGCTGGAAAACGGTCATGAGTTCCTGGAATTCCAGCATGGTGCGTCCCTTGTTTGATTCTAGCATGAAGCGGAATGCTCCGATACCAGTGTTGGGATTTTCTGAATCTTCTTTCTGACCCTAGAAGCACAGAGGGCAAGTTATTTATGGGTACACTTCAAATAAGGAATTATATGCATCTTTGATACACAATGTTTTATATTAGAAAAAAAAATATAGCAAGTTCATTGACATTTTTTACTTATTGTTCTAAAACCACAAACTAGAGGAATGCTTTTGCTAACAAAAGCGAAGCGTCCCTTAAAGTTTAAAATGCTTTGTGGTTTTAATAAGCATGCTGTAAAGCTAAGAATGCACAAAGCTGCACCGTATGCTTTCCCAATACCTCTTAATACATTCTGAAGCTATAAAAGCAACAATAAAGGAGATATAAGGCAAAAACTCCAAAGCAGCTATTTATGACCCCAGTTTGGCCCATAAGGGAGGGTCGGGGGGTAAAACTGATCGGCTATTTAGACTCTCCACATATGCTTTCCCAATACCTCTTAATACACTCTGAAGGTCTAAAAGCAACAATAAAGGAGATATAAGGCAAAACTCCAAAGCAACTATTTTATGACCCCAGTTTGACCCATAAAGGGGGGGTCAGGGGATAAAACTGACCGGCTATATAGATTCTCCACATATGCTTTCCCAATACCTCTTAATACATTCTGAAGCTATAAAAGCAACGATAAAGGAGATATAAGGCAAAAACTCCAAAGCAGCTATTTATGACCCCAGTTTGGCCCATAAGGGGGGGTTGGGGGGTAAAACTGACCGGCTATTTAGACTCTCAACATATTCTTTCTCAATACCTCTTAATACATTCTGAAGCTATAAAAGCAACAATAAAGGAGATATAAGGCAAAAACTCAAAATCAGCTATTTTATGACCCCAGTTTAACCGATAAAGGGGGGGCCGGGGGGTAAAACTGACCGGCTATTTAGACGCTCCACATATGCTTTCCCAATACCTCTTAATACATTTTGAAGGTATAAAAGCAATAATAAAGGAGATATAAGGCAAAACTCCAAAGCAACTATTTTATGACCCCAGTTTGACCCATAAGGGGGGGTTGGGGGAAAAAACTGACCGGCTATTTAGATTCTCCACATATGCTTTCCCAATACCTCTTAATACATTCTGAAGCTATAAAAGCAACAATAAAGGAGATATAAGGCAAAAACTCCAAAGCAGCTATTTATGACCCCAGTTTGGCCCATAAGGGGGGGTTGGGGGGGTAAAACTGACCGGCTATTTAGACTCTCCACATATGCTTTCCCAATACCTCTTAATATATTCTGAAGCTATCAAAGCAACAATAAAGGAGATAAAGGCAAAAACTCAAAATCCGCTATTTTATGACCCATAAGGGGGGGTCGGGGGGTAAAACTGACCGGCTATTTAGACTCTCCATATATGTTTTCCCAATACCTCTTAATACATTCTGAAGCTATAAAAGCAACAATAAAGGAGATGTGTAAGGCAAAAACTCAAAATCAGCTATTTTATGACCCCAGCTTGACCCATAAGGGGGGGCCAGGGGGTAAAACTGACCGGCTATTTAGACTCTCCACATATGCTTTCCCAATACCTCTTAATATATTCTGACGCTATAAAAGCAACAATAAAGGAGATAAAGGCAAAAACTCAAAATCGGCTATTTTATGACCCATAAGGGGGGGTCGGGGGGTAAAACTGACCGGCTATTTAGACTCTCCATATATGCTTTCCCAATACCTCTTAATAGATTCTGAAGCTGTAAAAGCAACAATAAAGGAGATATAAGGCAAAAACTCAAAATCAGCTATTTTACGACCCCAGTTTGACCCATAAGGGGGGGCCGTGGGGTAAAACTGACCGGCTATTTAGACTCTCCACATATGGTTTCCTATTACCTCCCAGTATATTTTATAGCTCTAAATGCAATACTTAAGAAGATAATAGGGGGGTTGGCCTAAATTTAAGGCTTTCAGATTGGAAGGTGTCAGAAAATCACTCATAAATGAGACATTTTTCAAGGGATTGCTCCCAAAATCTAATCAGCTCGCGTTTTCGATAGTATGAACTAGGGCTGCGAACGAGTACTCGAGCCTCGGTGTACGAGGCGATCTTGGCTTGTACTCGAGTCCATTTTAAAAACTCGGTTACTCGCGAGGTATTGTATTATCGCCCACGTAATCAAACGCTTGTGTAAAATATGTTACATTTCAGCATTTCCGTCACATAATATCAATTAAAGTTGTTATTTTCGCTTGAAAACATACAATTTACTCCATATTCTATAATATATGGTCAAATAGAAGACGTTTTGCTTCATAAGTTTCGTTTCCGGAATCGACTATTTGTTTACAGAAGACTTCTAATGGTAGATACTAAATCTCGCAGTTACTCGAATTCGGGCCGGTTGTCAGAGGGCGAGTACTCGATGCCGTTTTTCTGCACCCGTCACAGCCCTAGTATGAACAGGTGTGTCAAATTATAAGGCGCTGTAGCAAGTAGTTTTTCCTGAACTGTGATGACGGGGGGGGTGTACTTCAAAAAATAGTTTTTGATCATGTGCCCTTCATAAAGGTCAAAGGTCAAATTTAAGCATGCAGAAAAATTTTCCCACACCTAAGGTATATAACTGCCAAATATGGTTTGAAACCTTCTAATAATAAGGGGATATTCAAGGGAGACCATAATGCAGCGGCGGCGGCGAGGAAACTGAGGTGAAAACAAATAAGCGCCCTTTCAGGGACGCTTAATTACAATATTTTCACACAAGATTGGTCATATAAGTGACAACACAGTCTTTCAGTTCCTCATCTTGAAAAATAAAACATGCATGGAAAAATATGGTTACATTCAATGTTTTTTTTTAAAGTTGTGTAGTTTCCCAAAATTTCTAAATGTTTTAGGGATTTCAAGAAATTCTTGAAATATCACACGAGGTATGAATTTCATGAAATTTTTACTATGACAAACTTTTAAATCCATGGCAACATGTGGGATGCATAAAGGACCTTTTTGGATATGATCTAGATATTCAAAGTGATGTAAATCTCTAACCTTAAACTTTACAATCTTGTCCATCAACTTACATTGAAAGACTGTAGAGCATCTGTGACAGCCTTGCTGACAAATTCATCAGTGATCTTTCTTGATGGATGCTCATTGAACACACTGTTCATGAGGGCTATTTTGGCTGCACTTCTTCTGGCCTCAGCCTTTGTGGGACAGTTCTATAGGACAGAAAGATAAACGGAAAAATATTATAAAATATTAAAATTCTAACTGTGATAGGACTTTTAGAGCGAATAATCTCTGGAAACCGCAGATTATAAGGTGCAGCTAATCCTGGGGTGGTATTCACTAACAAGGATTAAGATCAGATCAAATTTGAGAAAAAAGTTTTAAGTGAGCCATGGGATCAAATAGCTATTCAGAAAACATGGATCACTTGAACTGAAAAGATGAAATATTTGATCTGTTTTTGTATGAATTTCACACAATTTTAAAACGTTTATTTAGTTGTGAAATACTGTCTGCCTCAGTAATAACTGATTAAAACATTCATCTTCCCTGAGAAATAATTCTTCCATCAGTTATTTTTTATCTGTCTTGATCCAAAAGTTAATCCATCAAAGAGGATGGATCATAGTTAATCCAAAATTTGATCAAATTATCAGATCAAATGTTTCATCTTTGCTCAAATTTGATCTGATCTTTACTGATCCGTGTTCGTGAATACCGCCCCTGGAGTCTAAGTCCACAAAAAAAATGTTGTTGCTATGTATCTGAAGTATTTCAACAACATGTTGCCAAAAATACACTGTTAATATCTCAAATATATAGCTTTAAAATTAAGTAAATCCTGTGTCGCTTTTTCTCCTGTCTTTATGTCACATACCTAGCCTGGGCTTATGATAATTTAATGAAAACTTTATTGCCCTATGGCTTGTTGAATATTGGCAAAATTCGCAATACAATGAGAGATTAGTGAATAGATATGTATGACTATTGTATGTGCAAATTCAAAACATTTCAAAACTAGATTGGGCCAACTCGGCGCCAACATATCCCCAGACAGGTCATCACTCACGCCACAGGTTTTGATCGGGAATTTTTTAAAACATAATTACCCATTATTATATGAACTTCAGCACATCAATCTACTCTGTTTATATCTCCCCAAGGAAGATGGTGTATCCCCAGACGCCGAATACATAACTCAAATTATATTTTCAATCTTCCTGCAATGATAACTCTAAACCTATTTTCAAAGTATTTAAATGATTGATGATTGAATGTCCATTCTAAAATAATAATCCCAAAAGAGCATATCTGTTTCTATATTTGTTGACAAATAAAATATTATTTTTAACTCAACTCATCATATTTTTCAATCTTCCTTCAAAGTATTTAAATGATTGATGATTCAATGTCCATTCTAAAATTCATAATCCCAAAAGCGCATATCTGTTTCTATATTTGTTCACAAATAAAATATTATTTAAAAAAAAATTATTTATATTATTATTTTATTATATTATTTTTAGAATTTGCAAATTGTTTTCAGTTATTCATTTCCTCTATACCTATATATGTGGTCCATATATATGCAACCTAAATATGTGACACAATCTCAGTTCTGACTCCCCTTTGTGTTATATGTAATGAAGCCCACCACCTCCCACCCCCACCCCTCTCCCCTTCTCCACACCTCTCTCACTATTACACAAGATCTGCAACCCCATTGAGTTCTTTGTTTCTCATCTGATATCATTAAATACCTTTGTTTATTTAGTGTCACTCAATATAGCTGGAGGTCCCAGAGGTGGGTGGGGGGAATCCGGGTGGGGGATGTGGGTTGAGCATAAATGGTAAACAAACAATCTATATAAAAGGGGTACTCAAATACAAAAAGAATTGAGAATTTTAAGTATGTGATTATCAACTGAAATGAGTTCATAACTGTAGGAGCTGTGCCAAAATTAACTGAGGCAAGTTGAATAAAACTGGGCTAGTTGAGGGTTAAAAATCCCCTAGTTTTACTACATAAGGATATAATTTCATTAATATTGGGACTTAAAGCTCACTTAAAGTGTCCATTTTGTCTACTTGAATATGTTTAACCAGTTTCATTTTAAAAAGTGAAAAACTCAGCAAGCAGAGGTATAACACACAAAAATAAGTTCTTAAAAGACTAAGATAGCCATAACATTATTAATATTCAAAATTTAAATAGACAGGCATTTCCTTTTAAAAATTCAAAGATTTCAGCTCTATAACCCACATAGTTTGACAGTTACTGGGCTTTAAAGTGGCATAATATCCATAAATTGGGTTTCTGTGGGCATTTTACAATTGTTAAAGAGACCTTAGCAATTAAACTACAGATCTGAAACTTTTTGGGGGACATACATAACAAACAAAAATTATATATAATACAGTTTAAGACTTGTCACACTAAGCATTTCCAAATAACAGGGCAAAATACGGAAAAAATGTCCAAAAAGGCACTTGGGCGAGTGTCTATGGCCCTCATACACAGGTTAAATGTCTACTAAAAACCTTGATTTTCGGCATATGTAAAAAGGACATAATAATGCATTCCCAGATGGGATTTCAGCTCCATCAATCACATAGTTTAACAGTTACAGGGCTTAAAGGTGGTAAAAAGTCCAAATATTGGGTCATTGTGGGCCTTTTAGAGATCTCGATGTGGCTTTCAAATTAAAGCTTCAGACTTAAAATTTGTTACATACTAAGATTACACATAGAATATGTATCTAATAAAGTTTGAAACTTCTCAGACTTACCATTTCCAAGTTACAGAGCAAAATATGTGAAAAATGTCTTAAAAGGGTCACTCAGGTGGGTGTTAAAGGTCCTCATACACAGGTTAAATGTCTACTTGAAGCCTTGATTTTTGGCACATGTAAAAAGAACATAATAATGTATTCCCAGATGAGATTTCAGCTCTATCAGTCACATAGTTTAACAGTCACAGGCCTTAAAATTGGCAAAAAGTCCAAATACTGGGTCTTTATGGGGCCTTCTAGAGACCTAAATGTGGCCTTCAAATTAAAGCTTCAGACTTAAAATTTGTCACATACTAAGATTACACATAGAATATGCATCTAATACAGTTTGAAACTTCTTAGACTTACCATTTCCAAGTTACAGGGAAAAATATGTGAAAAATGTCTAAAAATGGTCACTCGGGTGGGGATTTATGGTCCTCATACACAGGTTAAATGTCTTCTTAAAGCCTTAATTTTTGGCACATATAAAAATAACATACTAATATCTTCTCAGATAAGATTTGAGCTCTATCAGTCACATAGTTTGACAGTCACAGGGCTTAAAAGTAGCAAAAAGTCCAAATATTGGGTCTTTGGGAGCCTTTTAGAGACCTCAATTTGACCTTCAAAATTAAAGCTTCAGACTTAAAATCTGTTACATACTAAGATTACACACAGAATATATATCTAATACAGTTTGAAACTTCTCAGACTTACCATTTCCAAGTTACAGGGAAAAAGATGTGAAAAATGTCTTATAAGGGTCACTCGGGTGGGTGTTTATGGTCCTGATACACAGGTTAACTGTCTATTAAAGGCCTAAATGTTGGGGCACATATAAGAAAACACATAGATATATTTCCAGATGATATTTAACTTAGATGAGAGACATAGTTTGAAAGCTACAGTGCTTGAAAGTGGCAAAAAGTGCATAAATTGGGTCTCTGTGGGCACTTTTGAGACCTTAAGTTGACCCCTTTGGGTAAACCTACAGCCCTAAAATTTTCTACAGACAAGGATTACATATCAAAGTTATACCTAGCGCAGTTTGAGAATCATCAGAATTATCACTTCCAAATTATAGGGCAAAATATGTGAAAAGTATAGCAAAAAATCCCTAAGTGGGGGTATTTATGGGCCTCAAACACAATTTTCTCCTCAACTTAAAGTCATGATTTTTGGCACATGTACTAAGAACATATTAATGTGTTGTCAGGTAAAATTTCAGCCAGCTGAGCATCATAGTTTGTGACCTACAGGGCTCTAAGTGGCCAAAAGTGCAATTTCTGACCTTAAGGTGGCCATAAGTTCTTTTTTACTGGGAGTTTAAGGTCACCTTAAAATAGGGATCTTCCTTTGGGCACCCTTAACATGTGTACCAAGTTTGAAAAAAAATATTAATTTGTTTTTGAGTTATCGCGTCCACAAGGAAATTTCTACGGCGGCGGCGGCGGCGGCGGCGCGACGGACCTGAATCCAATATATCCCCGACTTTCGTCTGGGGATATAACTATGTTGTCATTACATATAACATTAATATCTTGAAGATACTGCTTGAAAAATATAAACCCAAGTCTTTTTTCTTCTGTTACTAAGCTTCATGCATGCACATGATACATCAAACAATATTGCTGGGATTATACTAATCTATGTTTAACTTTATCTATGTTTAACTTTATTTTCGTTAGATATTATAACAATCAAAACACTATACACTTCAGACAGGTGATGAAAATCTAAACATCATTTTTAAGCTTGTGATAGAACACTTATTTTACCTGAAAGCTGCCAAAGCAGCTACCGCCAGGCAGAGTGACATAGCATACAAAGGGTGGAGAGTGTGAGGGTACAGACTCGTAAACCACAAGCGCCCCATTCTTCAGATCTGCTCCGCGGGCCTGCTTCATCTGCCAGAACTCTTGTAATGCTTCCACCACATTCACTACAGGAAACAACCGGACAACTGCATTTGTAATGTTTCTGCATTGCGCACGAAATAGACAATTCTCCAACAGACTGTGTAATGCCACCAAAGCCAAATATGGTGACACTGGCATAGCAAGTGTTACAAATGTGTGAAAATAGCTTTTTAAGGGTGGTATATTGAGTAATTAGCTAATTAAGTTGAAACTTATCCATGTGATATAATTCTAGATGAGTGATGGGGAAATGGGCATCTAGTCTTATTCCAGCCACAAACTAAATTTGACAAAAAAAAAACTGACATTTTTCCAGCCAAGGTCCCTTTAACATATACCGTATGTTTCAGTCTTACAAAAATAAAGGCTAATGACAATCTAATCAAAAAAGCGGGTATTATCGCCCATTTGCCGGGAATTACCGTAGTAATTTGATCTATAATTCCCCTATTTCAAGTAGTGGGTATTTTTTATAATCTAATTTGTGTCTTGTAAGTTCACTTTAAGTTTATTTCCAATCAGTATATAGACATTTTCCTGTTGGTGTCTGGTGGTGTTGTCATTTAGCTTAAGGTGAGGCTGTAGTGTGGGGTGTTAGGGTGCCTGTGAGTCGCCCACAGGACGAAGAGTTGTGACTTTTAGGTGTAGGGTTATATTATTGAGGCTCCCCACTGTTGAGCTTAGACTAGGGGCTCTTACTGATGTACAACCCCACCAGTCATGTTCAGTCCTCGGTTACTCCTCTTCATGGCACTGTTTGCAGTGGCACTGGCCCACAGGCATGATTGGTTCAGCACCAGAGCATCTTACACATCATGTCCTCCTTTGGCACGGGTTGCGAAAAATTTATCATATTTGTGTTCCTGCCGAAAATTTCCGACCATGGTTAATGGAAGAGGGCTCATGTTGTTACTGTTACTGGGTGGAGATGTATCCCTCAACCCTGGTCCGTTTACACTCGGTGTTTTGAATGCCAGATCCGTAAGGAACAAGGGTCCTCTCCTTGCCGACATGGTGGCTTCATACGACCTTGATCTTCTATGCCTCACGGAAACACACATACGTCCATTTGACTCTGACAGCTTCTTACGGTCTATAACTCCTCCCGATTTTAACTTTCCTCACAAGACTCGTCCCTCAGGTATTGGTGGTGGTGTGGGTTTTTTCATCAGATCCTCCTACAGACCCCATATAATTGAAACTCCTTGTTATCAGTCATTTGAAAATATAGTGGTGTCAATCGGGCTTCATGGCCATTCAGTGTTGCTTGCCTGCATCTATCGCCCTCCAGGATCATGTACCTGTAATTTTCTGGAAGAATTCATGTCATTTGTTGGCTACCTTTCATCCATTAATTCTTCATATTACATTTGTGGCGACTTCAACATTCATGTTGATGTTCCAGTTGGTGACGGTCAGAAATTCACTACCTTTCTTGATTCATGTGACCTCAAACAGTTAGTCAATAAACCTACTCATCTACATGGTCACATATTGGACCTGATTTTATCTCCCTGTGATCAGGACACCATTGCTGATGTTAAAATTTGTGCCTTTGTTTCTGATCACGCATTAGTCAAATGTTCAGTTGCCTTTCCTTGTCAAGTGTCTCATACTCCAAATGTAGTTCAATATAGAAGGTTCCACCGTATCAATATGTCTGACTTCCGCTCAGATCTCAAAAATACGTCCTTCGTCAAGTCTCCAGCTGATGCTGTTGTCGATCTGTATGATCAATATGTACATGATTTGAGTGATGTTCTGGATAGGCATGCACCTCTTATATCTAAATTGACGAAAAAGGAGTCCGCCGATTGGATGTCTGATGATTATCGACGTGCAAAGTCCCTTAGGCGCCAATTTGAGAGAACCTGGCGTAGGGCTAAAAGTACACTTAACAGGAGTAGGCTTCGTCGCCAGATTGCTCGGTGCAATGCACTTGTAAATAAAGATAAATCAGACTACTATAGCAAACTGATCTCAGACAATAGTCATGACTCTCGAAAACTTTGGCGTGAGCTCCATAAGACCCTGAACAGGGTTTCTGATGCCACACTTCCATCTCATGAGTCCGAAAAGTCATTGGCTGACCAGTTTGCCTCCTTCTTCACCAACAAAATTAAGAAGATTAGAGATAATTTTGCTTCTTCTGGCACTGAATATGATGTTAACCCTCCTTCAGATCCTCCCCAAATTACTGTCTTTAGGCAAGTTTCTGAAGATGCTGTTGATAAAATAATTAAAGCATCACCAACAAAATCATGCCTGTTGGACCCTCTGCCGACATTCCTGATTAAGGAATGCATTGATATATTGCTACCATCCCTTACAAAGCTGGTCAACTGCTCACTCATGGAGGGATGCGTTCCTGATGCCTTCAAATCTGCTGTGGTCACTCCGCTTATTAAAAAGCCAAATCTTCCCTCAAATGACCTTAAGAATTATCGCCCTGTATCAGGTCTCAGTTTTATATCTAAATTGGTAGAACGTGTGGTTGCTAAGCAGCTGTTAGAACATATTAATGCCAATAACTTAGACAACCCATACCAGTCGGCATATAAGGCGGGCCATTCAACTGAGACTGCTCTTCTCTACATAAAAAATGAGGTTCACTTATCATTGTCAAGAGGTGAATCCACTGCCTTGGTATTGCTTGACTTGTCTGCTGCCTTCGACACCATTGATCACTCTACTCTTCTGGGTTGCCTCCAAAACTGGTTTGGGGTCAGTGGCTCCGTTCTGAAATGGTTCACATCCTACCTAATGGACCGTTACCAATCAGTAAAAATTGGTTCTACTTTGTCAGATGTTTGTAAACTCCTATTTGGTGTTCCCCAAGGTTCTGTCCTGGGTCCTTTGTTGTTCTCATTGTACACTACCCCCCTCAGTTCCATTATCAGTAAACATAATGGAATAAAGTTTCATTTCTATGCAGATGATAGCCAACTTTATATACATTTATCCCAGAAGAATGCATCTGCTGCCTTTGAAAAGCTAAATAAGTGCCTAAATGATGTTAAAGAGTGGATGACAACTAGTAAGCTCAAACTGAATCCTGATAAGACTGAGTTTATCCTCTTTGGTTCGAAGAGACAAAGGGATAAGTTGAAAGCATGTTTTCCAATTGATATCCTGGGCAACTCACTCTGCCCTGCAGATTCAGTAAAAAATCTGGGTGTGTGGCTTGATTCAGATTTCTCTTTGTCCAAGCATGTTCAGAATGTCTGCAAAAGTTGTTTTGTTAAACTCCGTGACTTCAGACATGTCAGGCGGTTTCTTACTCATGATGTTTCTGTGCTTGTAGCCAACGCTCTTGTTAGTAGTCGGTTGGATTACTGCAACTCACTTTTCAGGAGCCTGTCCAAGTTCAATCTACGCAAATTACAGTGCATCCAAAATAGTGCAGCTAGAATTGTATCAAACACCAGTCGATACACCAGCATAACTCCTGTGCTAAAGAAACTGCATTGGCTTCCTGTTGAACAGCGCATTGTGTTCAAAACAGTCACACTTGTTTATAAGTATCTTCACACAGGTTTTCCCAGGTATTTTTCACCACATCTTTCTTCCTACAGCAGTTCTTATAGTACCAGGCGAAGTCAAAGTGGTGGTAATTTCCTAGTTATTCCAAAGTTCTGCCCCTCTGTTCATAAATCTGTCAAACAGTTTGGTAATAGTTTTGCGTTTGATGCTCCTACTGTGTGGAATACTCTCCCTGATGTGATTCGTGCCTCTCCATCCCTGGCCTCCTTCAGAAAACAGCTTAAAACCTACCTGTACACCAAAGCATATCCACCCTAGCCTTAATCATCCTCCTGGCATTCTCCGTGGTGTTCGACCCCTGTTATGTCCCTGGACACAGAATTTTGTTGACTGCTTTTTGTTTTGTTGCGCCTTAGAGTCCTCTTGTTTGGGGAGATTAAGCGCTATAAAAGTCCAATTAGAATTACCCTAAAGCAGTCAGACTTTATTTGGAACAGGGTACACACAAGTGAAAAGGGTACTCAAAATTTATTTTAAATATTGTTATATCTGAAAAATAACATGTGCAAAACTCGATATTTAGTCAGATATGTCAACCTATTTTTATTTTCCATAATTTCACTTATTTCCACATTGAATTTAGTCACATGAACTGAAAAATTTAAATGGCTCGTGCTTTCACTTAATTTTTTCCAAAAATATGAGTACCAGAACTCCAATGTTAATTTAAAAATGAATAATGGCCCAGTTTATTGCCCCAAGTCACACCCCAACTTTACCAATATGAGTAATTGATCCTAGGTGTACATATTCATGTGCCAAGGTTCTACCAGCTAATAAAACAATACACAAAGAAGGAACCAATGACATTCCAAATTCAGGTCTATGTCAAGATTTTAAAATACAGCTGGAAGGTGAATATCTGGTAACATTTTCAAAATATTTAATGGCATTCCTCATGTGACATTTAAACACTTTGTAATAATTTGTGATTTGATTCTCATGGTTCTACCTCTCTGGCCTATTTCACACAAAGGCAACATACTCCTGCAACAACACCCTGAAGCAATACTATCTTTTTTTGAAGCCTTGAAACAGAAAAAAAATTCAGTAGTGGTCAGACCAGTTCCAAAAAATGAAACTGGCTTCCAGGGCTTTGTAATTGAATGAAATCCGGTATCTTGTACACTTGCAAGTTGCAACTGATAGAGTTAAAATTAACTGTAAATGTGCATGAACCATAATTTAAAAGAGCAATTGTATTTGCAGAATATTTGGAAGTTAATAAACTTCATATGCAATAAATAAACTGTAAAAGTGTGAGATATTTCCTCAAATTTATATATTTTTTATTGTTCTGATAAAAATATTAACAAGAAGAAAGCCGAATGTTTTTTCAATAACTGACTCTTAAAATAGTCTTTGCGAATTTCGTCATTTCTACCTAAATAAATTTAAATGTGGTATGTCAGTTTATCGTTCCCACCACTAAAATTTGGTTGTTTATTTGCTTATCACTTTTGTAGTCAAGCACAGATCTGAGCATACATAAGCCAAAATCTGAAATGAGATATGTCTTCAAAGTCAGAGTTCGGGTTTTAAGTCAAACAGCCAGTGCGATATTGGGACAGGTCCTTAGCATTGACACTTGTGTAGGGTCAGTCCCACACACAGGTGACCACCTGTGATTAGATGTCAAACTGGCTAACCACTAGGGCACTGAGAACCCTTGGGATATGTCTAAAAAACTTTACAAACTTACTAAATTCCATTTTTACAGTATACAAAGTCAAAGTGTAAGATTCTTAGACAAATTTATATGATTTTATTGTTTTTATGAAATATCAGTCATATAATGCTGCAAAAAATTCAATTATTTGTATCTGCCAAAACAAAATCAAAAGCAGAATACCAGTACTATGTTGACTAGGGGTGCCAAGGTACCAGATTTTCTAGTTCAGGATTCCGCCAATGAAAAACCGTCCCGATTTTGGGATGCCGAAAAAGGGAGTTTAAGCATTTCCCGAGCAAATAGACCTAAAAACAGGAAGTAATTTTCCATAATCCAAAACATGGCAGTTTTTCTCAAAGAAATCACTACAAATAAACCAAAATCTAGTGAAATATGAGATAACAGTTTATAATTTCTTCAGATTCAGATTTGGCATTTAATATTTCACATTCCCCAATAATTATATAAGCTGACACTAGAGAATCCGGTTGTAAAAGTGGTCACTGTATTTCAGTATAATTGTCTCGATACTGGTATTCTGCCATGATCGACTCACCTGTAATTTTCCCTTACCTCTTCCATACCCATGTGTATGTTTGGCAAAGCTATTGACCACAGCATCCACAGCTTCACGCAATACAGTTTTGGCCTTTGAATCTGACATGTTGGGAGTAAGTGCTCCCTCTGCTGGCTGGTTAGGACGATGACCCGATGGGGGCTTGTGTGGAGGGCCTGAAATACAGAAAATAGGACTTATCAAGTATGCCCAAGTACCCATTAACATATTAAGTTTGTGTTTAACTATTACAAGGACAAAATTAGCGCCCACTGGTAAACAATTACGGACATGAGATACCAAAACTCTTTGTAAAATTTTCTACATAAATAAATCTTTATCCAAAAGGGGAAAAACGATACACCATCCTGTGAAAATTCTAACCTCTGATGAAATACTGACCTATATTTCTGTGCTGTACATTCTCTTCCATTCTGTTCTGTGTAAGGAATACAGGAGAGGGTGATTTGATCTGCAGCAATGGTACACTTTCTTGCACTCTCAGCTTTGCATCAGCTTCTCCAAGACTTGCTTTGGTTTTAATCATTCAGTGGCAAGCAGTGAGATGTGGGTAAATCTGAATTTATAATTAAACTACATTCATAAAACATAAAAATTAGTTGAAGTTGATATTGCTTTGTTCGAGTGTATGTCTCAAAATATGATACATACTAAAAATCTATCTCTTTGCAAAAGCTTACCCACCCTAGTTTTAGTCTTGTCTAGATCTTTCTCCGTGGTGCTCCCCCCTGCTATGTTTTCTGACTTAACGATTATGATCTCCGATTTCTGGCATTATGCACCTTAGATTCTGTCAGATGGAGATTAAGCACAATAAAATTACTATTAGAACTAGACCTACGCGTCAGAGAACCGATGCAAATTTGTATCCACTGGAAAAACAACTCACCAAAACCAGTGAACCATCGTTTGACCCTGAAGGAGTGGCCAAAGGTAAAATCTAACAACATCAGAAGATTCCCAGCCCATGATTTCCTATAAGTTGGTTTCACATTGCAAACCTCTAGGATCAATAACAAGCGAGTTATAAGCACTTTTAAGTTTGGCTATCCTCGTTTGACCTTGAAGGAGGGGCCCAAGGTCAAATCTGACCATATCAAAAGATTCCTAGACCATGATTTCCTATATGTTGGTTTCACATTACAAACTGCTAAGACCAATAATAAGCGAGCTATAAGCACTTCTAAGTTTGGGTATCCTTGTTTGACCTTGAAGGAGGGGTCCAAAGTCAAATCTGAACACATCAAAGGATTCCCAGCCCATGATTTTCTATAGGTTGGTTTACCATCCCAAACCTCTAGGACCAACAATAAGCGAGTTATAAGCACTTTTAAGTTTGGCTATCCTCATTTGACCTTGAAGGGGGGGGGGGGGGGGGGGGGGGGCCCCAAGGTCAAATCTGTCCACACCAAAAGATTCCCAGCCCATGATTTCCTATGTGTTGGTTTACCATCCCAAACCTCTAGGACCAATAATAAGCAAGTTATAAGCACTTTTAAGTTTGGCTATCCTCGTTTGACCTTGAAGGAGGGGTCCAAGGTCAAATCTGGCCACATCAGAAGATTCGTAGTACATGTTTTCCTATATTTTGGTTTAACATTGCAAACCTCTAGGACCAATAATAAGCAAGTTATCAGCACTTTAAGTTTGGCTATTGTCGTTTGACCTAGAAGGAGGGGCCCAAGGTAAAATCTGACAACATCAAAAGATTCCTAGCCCATGATTTCCTATTGGTTGGTTTCACATTACAAACCTCTAGGACCAATAATAAGCAAGTTATAAGCAATTTTAAGTTTGGCTATCCTCGTTTGACCTTGAAGGAGGGGTCCAAGGTCAAATCTGGCCACATCAGAAGATTCGCAGCACATGTTTTCCTATATTTTGGTTTAATATTGCAAACCTCTAGGACCAATAATAAGCAAGTTATCAGCACTTTAAGTTTGGCTATTGTCGTTTGACCTAGAAGGAGGGGCCCAAGGTAAAATCTGACAACATCAAAAGATTCCTAGCCCATGATTTCCTATTGGTTGGTTTCACATTACAAACCTCTAGGACCAATAATAAGCAAGTTATAAGCACTTTTAAGTTTGGCTATCCTCGTTTGACCTTGAAGGAGGGGTCCAAGGTCAAATCTGGCCACATCAGAAGATTCGCAGCACATGTTTTCCTATATTTTGGTTTAATATTGCAAACCTCTAGGACCAATAATAAGCAAGTTATCAGCACTTAAAGTTTGGCTATTGTCATTTGACCTTGAAGGAGGGGCCCAAGGTCAAATCTGACCACATCAAAAGATTCCTAGCCCATGATTTCCTATGGGTTGGTTTTACATTACAAACCTCTAGGACCAATAATAAGCGAGTTATAAGCACTTTTAAGTTTGGCTATCCTCGTTTGACCTCGAAGGAGGGGTCCAAGGTCAAATATGACCACACCAAAAGATTCCCAGCCCATGATTTCCTATAGGTTGGTTTAACATCCCAAACCTGTATGACCAATAATAAGTGAGTTATAAGCACTTTTAAGTTTGGCTACCCTCGTTTGACCTTGAAGGAGGGGTCCAAGGTCAAATCTGACCATATCAAAAGATTCCTAGACCATGATTTCCTATATGTTGGTTTCACATTACAAACTTCTAAGACCAATAATAAGCGAGCTATAAGCACTTCTAAGTTTGGGTATCCTTGTTTGACCTTGAAGGAGGGGTCCAAAGTCAAATCTGACCACACCAAAAGATTCCCAGCCCATGATTTCCTATGTGTTGGTTTACCATCCCAAACCTCTAGGACCAATAATAAGCAAGTTATAAGCACTTTTAAGTTTGGCTATCCTCGTTTGACCTTGAAGGAGGGGTCCAAGGTCAAATCTGGCCACATCAGAAGATTCGCAGCACATGTTTTCCTATATTTTGGTTTAACATTGCAAACCTCTAGGACCAATAATAATTTAATGTATTGACTGTTAAGCTCTAAGGTTATAGCACCTAAGTCATTCATGGAGTCATTATGCATTCATCTAGTCCGGGACCAGCCTTTGGGCATGGCTGAAGGAAGAAGTAACTGTATCTCAATCGGCTGAACTTACACATTCACCAACAAAAGTGTGTGTGTTTGTGTAATAACACATTGCACTAGTATTATGAGACTGGCACAGGCTAGGCTTGTTCCTTAGCCTGAGTAGATATGTCATTACCCTTTGGTTGTATATGTGCATCCTGTTCAGGAACAACAGCACAGCTGAAAATGTGTTTACCTTTTCACTAATCCCTTCCTTAGACAGATTGGGAATGTGAAAATTCCAACATAAGATTTTGTTTTCAGACTTCTATTAACAGATACAGTTTATACAAGTGTTTCGTAAGTATAGAATTGTGAAACTTTATTTAAGAAAAATATAAATGAATTATTTGTAGCACAATACATCATTAATATTTATTAAAATTGGAATAAGTCTTACAGAAATGTATATAATCATCAAGGCCTTTGAACTAAGTTAAAAGAATATTAACTTCTTTGATGGATAACATCAATCAGTTTAGATTTTGGGCTTTGAAGTGGGAGGGGGGTTACTACTGGTAACTATTTGTAAATATCCTTAGGCTAAATTTTAAAAAATTCACCCACTGTTTTTATGGACAGATTTCTATACGGAAGCCTATAAGGGTCATGTTGAAAAAAAAATTAAGTCGTAATTACGACTTACATAAGTCATAATTACGACTTACTATGTCGTAATTACGACTTATGAATTTTTTTTAAAACAAAAAACAACAATAATATCTCGTAATTAAGACTTACACAAGTCGTAATTACGAGATACTAAGTCGTAATTACGAGTTATGAAATTTTTTTAAAACCAAAAACAAGAACTCCTAAGTCGTAATTATGACTTACTATCTCGTAATTACGACTTACATAAGTTGTAATTACGACTTACTATCTCATAATTACGACTTACACGAGTCGTAATTACGAGATCCTATGTCGTAATTACAACTTAGGAGTTCTTGTTTTTGGTTTTAAAAAAATTTCATTTCATAAGTCAAACATTATTCCTTTGTAGCACCAATCTATGCTAGTAGAGGGTGTGGTGTTTGCTTAGTGCTACAGCTGTAAGTTGGGCATGATCTCCCCCAGTGGTCAAGTGGGTAACACACTTGCCTGGCACGCTGTTAATTCGGGTTCAAGCCTGGGTCAGGGAGATACATAGACAACTGCCTACACTCCACAACTTACCCACAACCCTCACCCAAAAATAAACCACATTCTAGGGTTGTGGGCATGCCATTGTAAAAGATAGTACACTGGGACACCCACTTTAGCCTAAGCAAGCAAAATTAGGTCAGGCAATATGGAAGTCTATGGGGCTCTATGACTAGTTAATAACAGGCTACAGTCAGTGCACAATTTTGAGAGTGTAAGCTAGTTGTTTAATGTAATTGGCTCTAATTGAATGTTATTAGTGAGTGTTCTGTAGGCTAGTGGTACTGGCTACTTAGGTTGATGTCGGTTAAAGTCACTTTCCTACCTTGAGTATATGTAGCAAAAAATTTTATGGTCAGCTAGACTGTTGCCTTGTCCTATCAGTCATGCCAACTTAGGTAAAGTTATTTAGTTGTTTAACATCCACATCAACCACTCAGGGTCATACTGGGACTATCACATTTACAATAGAGAGAGACAGAGCCTTGGAGATGACTAATTATCAACATCTCCAAAGTTCTTTTGGGTGTCACTGGGGAAAGGGCCCAATAACACGGGACCTCCATTATAGTGATCATCTGAGTCACTATCTATCTCCCTGACCCAGGCTTGAACCCTAATTAACAGTGTGCCAGGCAAATGTGTTACCCACTTGACCACTAAGGGAGATCATGCCCAACTTAGAGCTTTAGCTCTGAGCAAACACCACACCCTCTATTAGCATAGATTGGGGTTATAAAGGAAAAATGTTTGGTCAACTTTATTCTGCATTAGCTACCTCCATCGTAGTTTTAAAATCATCCCAATGTGACCCAGTCTTAGTTATAATTGCAAGACAATTTTGTTGTTTTTCGTTTTTTAAAAAAATTCATGTCGTAATTACGACTTGTGTAAGTCGTAATTACAAGATAATATTGTTGTTTTTAAAAAAATTCACAAGTCGTAAATATGACTTAGTATCTCGTAACTACGACTTGTGTAAGTCGTAATTACAACTTATGTAAGTCGTAATTACGAGATGGAAAGTCGTAATTACGACTTAGGAGTCCTTGTTTTAAAAAAATTCATAAGTCGTAATTACGAGATAGTAAGTCATAATTACGACTTATGTAAGTCATAATTACGAAATAGTAAGTCGTAATTACGACTTAGGAGGTCTTGGTTTTGGTTTTAAAAAAATTCCATAAGTATCTCGTAATTACGACTCGTGTAAGTCGTAATTACGACTTAATTTTTTTTCAACATGACCCTTATAGACTTCCGTATTTCTATGATCAAAAGGCTGCCATAAAAGTTTCATCATGAACTCATATAATGCATAGATTCCAGGGGTGCTAATGGTGTCAGAATGAATCCATATAATTCTCGGAACAACAGAGGTGCTACAAAAAGAGTATCCTCATATATTCTCATAAATATTAATGACTTGGGTGCTATGGTTGTGAGTTCTGTAGTTTATAAAGTATTTGATATTCGTCTATGCTTCTATTTTATCAAATATTGCAAAGAAAACCAAGAGGAAATTCGTGTCCTCACATCTTCTCATGAATATTAATGACTTGGGTGGCCATGAGTTCTGTAGTTTAAAGTATTTGATCTTTGTCTATACTTCTATTTTATAAAATATTGTTAGGGAATGCCAGGGGAAATCTATCCTGATATATTTTCATGGATATTAATGACTTGGGTGATATGGCCTTGAGTTCTGTAGTTTAAAGTATTTGATATTCGTCGAAACATCTATGGTGCGATAAAGAGGAGCGATGAGAGGCGCGATCCGGGAAAAAATCTGGTTCTGAATCCGGTTCCGACTTTTATAATTTACCTGCCATAATGTCAGCTGACTGACAAGTCAGCCGACATAAAAATTAATCTCAAGGAGTGTATATAAGCAACAAGAATTAGTTCTAAAATCATGCCAACTTAAACAAATCAGTGTGTAGTTTTGGGAAATGGAGATAATAAAAATGATGCCAAAATGCAACCCCAGACAAACTGGGTGATGGCCAAAGTTAATAAACATTTAATTAACAAAGGTTTAAGTAAAAAATGAAGGGTTGCAACAAATGATGGACAAAATTCCGACCCTGACAAATTGGAGATGGGCAAAGTTCCTGGTGGGCATTGAAAACAAGGACAAGTGAAGACCACAGTAGGGACTCGCCTTTCAGTGACAGATTGTACGTACTTTAACTGCTTGCTACCAACTTGATATCTTGGAAGCAACACTTTATTGTAAAACAGTATTTAAAACAATAATGTTAACTGGTTTTTTTTACATACATCGATGAACAAAATCCTTTGTTTACAATATGGAGGTATCTTGGAACACACTAAACTATGTAAATAGCGAAGGATCACCAGAACTCGCAATTGATAGAAATACTAGGCGTATTTCACAACCAAGAATCTGCATAATCCGTCGAATCTAGATTCAGATTTGGATTCGTTGGATTAGCTAGATTCGTGAAATGCAATTTTCTATAGATCTGAATCTAAAATATGAAAATAAGATGAACCAACATAAATATAATATATTAATATATGCCAGTATATAGTAAAATAATATTATTATATTACAATATAATAAAAATTTTCCAAATGTTAAAATTTTTCCCACATGTTGCTGCCAATTGTGGTAATAATTTATTGGTAGTGAAATGTGGTAGCGAGTTACTGGTAGTGAGATGCTGTGGTCGTGAGTTAAACCACTACCCTTGGGTTAAAATATATAAGCTCATGTTTACACTATGAAAAGCCACATGGTATATTTTTGAAAACATGTTGTTTCACAGAGTCACGAATGAAGTTTCTGACTAACACCAATCATTAACATGTATATTTGTTGCAAATGTAATTTATATGGGTATTTGTTTTCATTTATCATGCATTGTAGATTTAAACCACAAGAATTATTGGATGATTTGCGGTTTTAAGACAAAAGTCTTATCTTTAAGATTGGATTTAAGCCTAAGACCTGGCTAAGTCAAAGACCTTTCATGAATACAGGCCCAGGATAGCTATCTCATCTTTCAGATACTGTATAACTCATCTGAGATCATGCATTTAACAAAACAAATATTGCTGACATGATTAGCAAAAAAATGTGCATCAAACCAGAAACAAGGGTTTTTCACAACGACTGTTTGATGCATGAAATTGTCAAATATTCTGACAGAGAGAGGGATCCAAAATAGTTTTACCAAATGGTTTTGCAGTGTAAATTATGGCTGGGTCGTTAACACATTTATCATTCTATCAGACGTTTATGATACTTAGAAGGAACTACTCGGACCTGATATGGTTTTACGTGTAAAGATATACAAATGAAACGAGGTAACAGATGGTCGCAAAATGCTAATGGCGTAGTGTCAATTAAGCTTTATCATGTCCCCAAAACTTTAGCAAACCTTTTCTCCCAGGCTTTTATCAGGACATTAATAATACGTACAAAATGAAATCAGTCTTATTTATTTGCTTAGGTTGGTTTAATATTGCGTCAAATATTACATTTGTTACTTCTCTTCAGGTAAAATGTGACAATAGTGGGCGATAATATAAGGTTTTTGAGCAGTGGCTCATTTCACCCAGTCCGTGAAATTTGTTCCTTTTACCCGTTCGTATACCATCACCATGTGCAAAAATAGTGTATTATCAGCTGAAAGATCTAGAAAATTCTTCAACATAATATTCAACATATTTTTGTATGTTATCGATATTTAACCGGAAATACCAGTGAACGCCCAATTTGTTTGCAAATAGAAGCATTTTTCCTTGACCTCTAACAAAGATATATAAGGTGGGCGTTCACTGGTAGAATGTCACTATAATTCTTAAACCAATCATTTAACAACAATAAAAAAAATGAGAATAATTTCTGTTCATAGAAGAACAAATTTCATGTGACACCGGATCCGGTACAGTACTGCCTTTCTACCTTTTATGGCTAGGTACAAGTTTTTGTCACCAGGGCCTGTATTCACAAAAGGGATCAAGATTAAGTTCAGCCAAAAATCAGGTCAAATTTAGTATAAACAGTTTTAAACTTGAGCTGATTTTTGGCTCAACTTGAGCTTATCGCTTTTGTAAATACGGCCCCAGTAAATAAAATATTTATGTTTCAGTAATGGCCACATTTTTTAAAACCCTGTTATGCATTTGATCCATTCATGTTCAAGACAGATCTATCTTTATTTACAAGATATTGAGCTGACTGTTTACCAAGTTATATACATTTTAAATCTACCTGGTGATAATTGACACCCGGCGATAATTTGTAGCAAGACATTAAGACAACAACTGTCAGGGATCGATATTAAAAATGTGTGTAATGTTTGGTCACAGACTGATAATGATAATTAAGCGTCCCTGAAAGGGCTCTTATTTGTTTTCGCCTCAGTTTCCTCGCCGCCACCACATTATGGTCTCCCTTGAATATCTCCCTTATTATTAGAAGGTTTGGCAGTTATATACCTTAGGTGTGGGAAAATTTTTCTGCATGCTTAAATTTGACCTTTGACCTTTATCAAGGTCACATGATCAAAAACTATTATTTGAAGTACACACACACACACACCCACCCACCCCACCCCACCCCCACCCCCCCCACCCCCACCCCCCCCCCCACCGCCCCCCCCCGTCATCACAGTTCAGGAAAAACTACTTGCTACAGAGCCTTATAATTTGACACACCTGTTCATACTATCGAAAACGCGAGCTGATTAGATTTTGGGAGCAATCCCTTGAAAAATGTCTCATTTATGAGTGATTTTCTGACACCTTCCAATCTGAAAGCCTTAAATTTAGGCCAACCCCCCTATTATCTTCTTAAGTATTGCATTTAGAGCTATAAAATGTACTGAGAGGTAATAGGAAACCATATGTGGAGAGTCTAAATAGCCGGTCAGTTTTACCCCACGGCCCCCCCTTATGGGTCAAACTGGGGTCATAAAATAGCTGATTTTGAGTTTTTGCCTTATATCTCCTTTATTGTTGCTTTTATAGCTTCAGAATGTATTAAGAGGTATTGGGAAAGTATATGCTGAGCGTCTAAATAGCCGGTCAGTTTTATCTCCCGACAGTGGGGTGTTTGGTAATTGACTGATTAGGCAGTCTTATTGCAGTCACCTGATACAATTAATGGGGGGTTAGATAACATGTCAACTTGCTTGAGCTGTGGTAAACTCTTGTTTGACAATTAATTAATTGCCCCTGAGAGACTATATATACCACCAGTTTTGGGAGTTGGTAATCATTCAATCAAATGTGATTGTGGTATACACACTTAGAATGCATATCCTATTTAGCAGTTGAGTACACATTTGCAGAAAAACAGTGGTTGAAAATATTTCTTATTCTCTTGGTCAGCTCTTCAGTTCTTTGAACTTGAAGTAGACATAGAAAAGTATCACAAGGTGAAATTTTATGTTTTATCCAAGGCTGATACTAGGACAATTGAAGCAGCCCAGAAGTGCTTTAACAAGTCCCTTAATAAGGACTTGAAGTAATATGAAGCTAAGTTCATATGCCACCATGGGGGTGCATGCAAGCTAGGGCGTGGGAAGGGGGTAAGACCCAACCAATCCACAGTAAAGACTGGCTGTTGCAGTTCCGGGCCTCCTTACATGGTCAGATGTTACAACTGCAGTCTGTAAATTTAGTACAAAATCATGAACTGTCAGACTCTGATTATGTAAGTGCAGTAGTAGCTATGTTGAAAATGGATCCTAATAGAAAGGTGGTCTGTCAACACTTAGCTAGAAAGACAGGGAAATCACGCATAATGAAGAACATTCACAACATGGCAACCAGACAGAAGGAGGCAAGTTCCAAAATGGTTTCCAGAGACTTTTCAGTGAAGGAATAACACAAAAACATCCCTGTATGAAGCTCCAGGTGGTGCTGGATGAAGAGTCTGATGTAGTAGTGGGGTTGTTCTTCCAGGACTCACAGATGATATCTACATTTGACAGATTCCCTGAAGTGATACTCATAGATGCCATAAAACAAACCACTGAGAGGTGCCTCCTTCTTGGTCCAAAGAGAAGATGAATGGTCCATCTGGAAGATGCTGCAGTTATTTAAGGAGCTCAACCCTAAATGGACCAACACATCTGTAGTGATAACATACAAGGATATGACGGAAAGGAATTCTGATTCCATTGAACAATACAGATAAATGCCTAAAATCGCCCTACATGCTTCGTGGATTAATTCAGCTGACCCAACCATCGTAAAGCACTCATTTATTCCTATAATAAAGGAGATGTAACCCCAACACACAAAATCTGATTTTATGATACATCCCTCCCTTTCTCCCCCTCAAAAGTTTTGACCAATAAGTAAAGGTGGGTGGAAGGAAGGGGTTAAATCTGACTGTTTTTTTAGCCTGTTCATATGGTGTCCTATTACCTCCCATGGTTATCTTGAGCATATTTATCTTATAAAAGTATTAAATAGCAATGAATTTTCAGAGGCATAAAATGCCTCAAAGATATACAACATATGAATGTCCCTATCTATAGCCAATTATAGTTTATTACAGTGTATTTTTATCATTATAAATCTAGGATTAAATATCTCCTGGAAAAAATTTATAATCCCAAATTTACAGCAAAAATGATATATTCTTTTCATAAAATATACCACTCTACGAAACACAATAAAGCTCACATTCTTCTTACAGTCTAATACTGCAACTGATACAGTTTTTAGATAATCCACTTTCCATTAGATACAAAACACAGTAAAGTTTACCTTCTCCTTACAGTCTGATACCACAACTACTACAGCTCTATTAACTCAAGTTTCCATCCGGGCCGCTTGTTTTTGTTAGCAAAAACCTTTTTCTAGTTATTTTTGCTGAGCAACAGTAACAAGCAGGTATACCCCCATGAAATTATTTTCTGATAATGTGACCTTGACAAAGGTCAAAGATCAAATACAACCAATTATGGTTGGAAAGTACAAAGTAATAAGGGAGACATTCAAGGGAGACCATACTACGGAAGTGCAAGGAAACTCAAACCACCAGAATGTCTGTGGGAAGTTTTTTTACCACAAAAAAAAGTTAAGTTGAAGCATGAAAAGCAAAACTATAACAAAACTGTTTGACATATTTATGATTAAAAGGATAGAACTTTGGAATAACAAGGAAATTACCACCACTCTGACTGCACCTGGTACTATAAGAACTGCTGTAGGAAGAAAGGTATAGAGCAAAACACTTGGGAAGACCAGTGTGAAGAAACTTAAAAACAAGTGTGACTGTTTTAAAAACTGTACAATGTTCAACATGGAGCCAATGCAATTTTTTAAACACAGCAGCAGTTACACTGGTGTATCAGTTCTTGCTATACTATTTTGGATCCACTGTAATTTATGTAGATTGAACTTGTTTATGTTTGTATTCCATGTAGATGCCAAAGTATGTGTATTAAAAACAAACTGAACTGGCCGAATTCACATAATAGTTGAGACTTTTGGCACAGACCAGTCAGCTTTTGTAAAACAGATTAGCACAAAGGACTCAGCTGAGACTGAAAACTTGTGTTTGAGCCTGTGGCTCAGTATGAGCTTGGGCCCTGTGTGAGACCTTTTATGAAATCCACACTGGGGCCCAGTTTCGCAAAAGGACTTAGCCCACATGTACACTTAAATTCAGGAATTTTGTCTTAGACTCAGGCTAAGTCTGTGATCCTCAACTTAATGGGTTTAAATGGTGAAAGTGTGCTTTCTTAAATAGGGCGGTCATAAATTTTTCTACACTTCAAATTTGAATCGCAGAAAATAAAATATAAATATATAGAACACCTCCCAAAAGTAGTTTGGAATTTTTATGACTGTGTTTACAAGGGTTTCTATTGCAAGGCCAAATATTTCCCAAAGAAAAAGTGTATCAAATGAACATACAGTTGTTTGATGAGTGCTGTATTTTCAATAGAAATAAAGGGTATGTATAAGTCACATGGTGTGGAAAACCACTGTGATTATTTGATAAAGCAGTCCAAGCTTGGTTTAACTAAGTTACCCTTTGTGAAATCCAGATTTGTTCTAGACTTAGCAAAGATAAAAGGCTCACATATTAGTCCCTCAGTCTAAGGCCCTTTGGGAAACTGGCCACAGATATACCAGTGCATGCCCATTCTGTTATATGTATAACCAGACGTGTAAAATGCAAAGGAAATCAAGAACTTTATACATGAAGGGGTCCTCAACCAATAGAGGTATGATATTTGTACCCGCAACTGTTTTAACACCTATTGTATTTTAATTTGTTTATAATGCAAATATAAGTAGAACATATTATTCAGTTTATACAGTAATATTTGCATTATCTACCTACAAAGTTCTATTTATGTGTATTAGAATTTTTGGGAACTGCCTGATCCAATAAGAACAACCCACGTTACAAGCAGACTAAACAGCACCTAGTGTATAAACACTGTAGACTCTGGCCCTTCTCCATCCCATCGATCTGTTCTCTGAGCTACAACTGATTGATAATATGAATAATAAATTATTTTAAACAAATATGTGACAAGTACAATGAAATGAATAATTCAATGTGTGTGGAAAAATATGAAAAGTTTTATATGAAGATTATTATGAACTATTGTGTAAAACAGATGCCAAAAAGGCATTAAAACTCCAGAGTATATCCTATCTTTCAGTGTACAGTCTAAACAAATATACCATCCAATACCCTGCCATCAAAGTAAGGTGGTCACTCTACCTTCATCCACTCGCAACTTACACAGCAATTGGAGACAAAGTGCAACTCGTTAAAACTCAAATTTGTTAAAGAGCACTCAAGTACTTGATAAATACTAAAGTAACGGATAATTTGGAGAATAAAATCAGCAAAAGAAGACTCACTCCAACATTGGCATTTTTGAAAATATTCACTTCAAAATTGACAAAATATGGGCCAATTTCAGTTAATTTTCAGGAAATCTTTTTTCCTGATTTTTTTTTTCATTTCTTGACAAAAAGAACACTCACTGAAGAGTAGAATAATGATGTAGGAATACTCAATTAAAGAATTACATCTCAAGGTAGCCCTAATTTAGAAGGTAGTTGTTTCATCTTAAGTGTAAGAATATCATTGTCAGATTTTCATATGCAATTGCCTCAGATGACAACTCGTGTCATGGTTTGAGCAATTGACAGCAATTTGATGTTGTATACTTAACCAAAAGAGAAATGCAACTTTATAAAGAATAAACTAAAACATATCTTGTGTTTCTTTTTTTGGCTAAGTATATGTGCATTTATTATTGTAATAACAAAACTATTTTTGCTGGTGATGAATCTAGATTAATGTATTAATTGTGTTTATGTCTTAACTTACCTTTTTGAAAACAAATTATAACCATTAACCAGCCGTTGATATAATGTTGTACTTGTTATATATGTATATGTACATTTTTTTCAGGAAATATTTGTAGGTCCCCAATAGCAGAAGCAATTTTGCAACATAAGGTGAATCAAAAAGGTCTTAAATCTGAAGTAAGTATACATATTAGGAGTTATGTGGAGATGTTTCACCATGAAGAGATTATTTGGCTATAACTGAAAATATTTAACAATATAAGCAGCACAACAATAATATTTGATTTTGTTGTTTTTAAAGAAATGATGATATGTTGAATTCAGTAGATAATATTGACTTTATGTTTTGCATAATAAGCAGTGACTGATATTATAATATATAAATAAATGAAAGACTTACCTATAAATAAAAGTAAATAAATACAACTGTAGAGACATATATTTTATTGCTTATTATATTCAATGTAGTAAATACTAAATAATGTTTAAAAACAGTCCGATAATTACCAGTGCTGCCCTCTTTATCACAAGTGCTTTCCAAATGTCCATCCACAATCTTACACTATCACTCATATATTGCCATTAAGTCATTTCGATGTTAACTTTCTCCACTAAAACCCAGTAATCGGTGTAGTGTTATTAATTTATATCCATTTTCAACAGCATTTTCCTTATTTTAGTGGTTATATCACATTGCGCAGAGATTTGTTTAGCAACTGCTTCAGAGAGCGGCTACGATACAATTAAATAGGTATGCCATCACCATTTCCCAAGCACACTATGACTGTAGGGGGCAATGGGACAGAGTGATATACAAGTTCAGGTTTTCATGGCAACCATCTTAAGGTCGACTTTAAACTGACATATCAATAATAGTCTTATTTGGACTGCATTTCTGCATAAAGATAATGATTATTACATATAATTATTGATTTTATTTCCAATTATTGATTTTATATCCAATTAAGAAATGATTAATGTGTTTTCAGTGGAACATTGACAGTGCTGCTATTGAGGACTGGCATACAGGATTGGGACCAGATGAACGGGCAGTAGAATGCCTAAAAAAGAATGGCATTTCCACTTCTCACAAAGCAAGAAAGGTAAGCAAGTATATCCATGTCATACAAACCAGACAGTTATGTCATTGTGTCAAAAATAAAGTGTCCACACCCAAAAGTTAGTCACTTGTATAAACATTTTAAAAAGAATGGCTTCTGCACTAAACAAAAACCAGACCATTACATGTCTGAGCTAAAAGAAAGCATATCAAAGTGTCATATATTTGTTTCTTCATTTTCACTTAGCCTTAGGGTGGCTAATTGTTTGTTCTATCATTTACCTTGTTCTTGCCCTCTACTTGTCATATGTACAGTCTAATCCCATCAAATAGAACTCTATTTAAAATTTCATTTCAAATTGTTAGCAGTGTTAAATATAGGGTCCCCAGAAGGCTTTGTGTAAATAAGCCAAAAGCATGTGACTTGGGTATGCTGTATTCAGATAGAAGAGATTTACAAATGTCAAACATGACTTTTATTTTTGGATAAAGATCTATGCATTGTATTGAGAGGTATGGGAGACCATAGACTGGGATTTCAGAAATACATCAAATTTCCACTCCGAATCCCCCCCCCCCCCCCCAAGTCAAACTGGGGTCATAAAGTTGAATTTCTTGTATTTTGCAGTGTATTAATAAAAAGTATTGCCGGAAATCCTATAAAACGTTATTGAATTTTTATTCAGGACTATCAGTCCCTGTAATCAGATGTGATTAGATTTTCACATATTGCTTCATATCTCTTTTATTATTGCACTTAGAGCTTTGAATGTATTTGGTGGTAATAGGAAACAAATGCGAGGGATTCCAAAAAGCCCATCAAATTTGCACCCTGAGCCTCCAACATCACCAGACTGGGGTCATAAAGTTGAATTTCTTGTATTTTGCAGTGTATCTGCAAGTATAAGAAGTATAAAACTTCACTGAATTATTCTTCGGGACCATTTAGACTATTCATTGAATTATTTCATTGAATTATTCTTTTTGACTATCCCACTCCCACCTATCTATTAAAGTCATGAAAAATAAATAGACATTAATTCAGGGTAAACTGGCAGATAATTATTTTTTGTGGGAAAATGAAAATGAGTTTTTAAAGTCAAATGTTATAATAGCGATTTGAAACTGATAGGTATTTAGCCAAATACATTTCTTTTGATTTCAGATAAAAAAAAGTGACTTCAAGAAGTTTGACATTATTTTTGGAATGGATGAAGAAAACATGAAGTAAGCCTTGTATATTCATGTTATAAAGCTGTTATCTTTTGCCTGCTAGAGTTAACTCGAATTTGATTTAAGCGAATTAAACTCAAACTCTTGTGATAAATAGTTACTGAAGAAACCCAAAGGTTAAAGGTTAAAAGTTTCTCAGATTCACCCATTCTTCTGTCAGATGTGATTGCCGTGGTAAACATCCTAACATATGCAAGTGCCAGATACCAGTTGATATAGATATCAAAGTACTGATACCATTATGACTAAGGGTTTGTAGAGGATTTCTCTTTCACAGGATAATATGCATTAACACTGCAACCAGTTTGGTTCGTTGATTGTTATTGTTTTCTGCTTCCATAAATTTGATGAATCATTCTTATCTCAGCAGCTTAAGTGTCATGAATTGGATTCATACATGATGACAAAACTAATTCTCTGGACTATCTGGCAATCTTAATTTCAGTAAAGTCTGTGTGGTATTGTGGATGGTATGTACAGGAAGAGCTGAATGTCCCTCCCAACATTGAAGGCAGGCCCTTTGAGAATCTCTCATATTGTCACTGTATGGCCTGGTGGGTAACACCCTCACCAAGGAACACAGAGGACCTGGGTTCAGTCCCAGGTACAGGCAAATACACAGTGGCATGGAAAACCAATTAGATTGGCAGTCCACTGTCACTGTTATTTTTTCCTTATCTTTCTTTGTTTTAGAGATTTGAACGACTTAAAACCTGTAGATGCCACTGCAGATCTTCAGTTGCTGGGACAACATGACCCCAAGAAAGTGCTGATCATTGAAGATCCATATTATGCAAGTCTTCGCTATGTCTACATTTGGCTTACAACATGATTGATCTATCGGTTTATTGGTTGGTCTGTTTAATGTGGCTTTCTACACGTTATGTACTTTGGGTCCTGTCACATTGTATGGTTGGGGGGATGGAAGAAAACAGTGCATACCAATTGGACAAGATTGTAAACCAAAAGCCAAGGAGAGTGACAAGCAACTACCAATATTCTCACTTCTCGTTAGTCTGGAAACTGAGCAAAGGACACGAGAGAGTGGGGTTGAGTAGGGTATCCACTTGCAACCTACCTACAAATTCACCACGGTTGAGAAACTCTTTTTCTTTTACGTTGAATTATGTTTAAAATGGCACGATTCCTTGAAGAACTTGCCAAGTGTCCTCCATTTTTGTCAACTCACACACACTATAATTTACATATTAAGCTAGACTTTCTTTAAAAAATAGACCAGACAGACTGAGTATAAATCAAATTTCTCTGCAAATTCAACTTGTTTCAAGATGGCATGCTGTTGGTTCGTAGGTATTGCTGGTACCAGCCATAATAAATTACAAATCTTTCGAATATTAGAATTTCCAGAAACGGGGTGTACTGGATAACTTAAATCAGTGTATATCAGTTTCTACTGCCAGAAACACTTACCATTGGCAAAGATAAAATGTAAAATGTCGGTGACGTTCGAAGTCCATATTTCCTATGCGTTTAAGCCTCAATATTCTTGTATGTTTTCATTAAAACCTATATTTTCAAAAGTAAAATGTCATGGTGTCGTTATACAGTCATGTTTTCTGTCAGTAGTTGGTTGACATTGAGTGACACATTGTTTTCAATACTTGTTTTCACTCCCATCATGATTATGTGAAAAGCAGTCTTGGGTATACACCAGTCATTTTCAGAATGGCTGAATTCTCTGGATGTTAGGTTACACCATATCCCATACAGGAATACACCTGTTGACAGTGGAATCAGATTGGACAATTTAGTCGGATACAAACATTAAATGTTACAGATGCAGGTTTATTGAATATTAGTATTCAAATGAAATAATGGCAAAAACAATATATAACAGAAGAAGGATGTATGCATTTATGCTTTTTAAGGAGTTTTTAGTGCAATTTACACTGGTGTCTGACTTGACTGTCCTGTCAGATTCACCCCCACGGGTGTACACTTGCCTCGTGACACGATCTCTAGTTTCCAATATTTTTAAATTTTGCATTGTGAGACCGTGTTAGTGTATTTGCATTACAGTTGACTGTGTAACTAGAATGTCGACTAACCACACAACTTAACTCATTTTACAACAAACCTCCATATATCCTAGTGTTTGGATTTCAGCATTGCCTACCTGCACACATAAATTCATTTGATACTGGTTCTACTAACACAGTCCACATGAGAACATTTTTCTGATTCATATATTTATGATTTTTACAGGGGGATGAGAAGGGCTTTGAAGAAGTGTTTACGCAGTGTGAGCGATGTTGTGAAGAATTTTTAGAAAAATCTACAAGATGATAGAGACTGTAATATTCTGTAATTAATAAGAATTTTAGTTTAACTTAAATCACTTGGTCAATTATGAGTTGAAGTAAGAGTAAGATTTGTGAGTTTCACATTCTGTGAAGTCCTGTGCCACTGAAGAAATGCCATTTTGTCTTACTTTAAATAATAAAAACATTCTTTTGTGAAGCCATTGCAAGTAGAATTCTTGTTTTAGTGTAAGTAAAAAGATCAAGTGCTTAGAGGGTTTTTACCCCACAGCCCTTAAGGACTGTCTGGGTATTGTTTTTTCCCATGGTGTCCGGATGGGCGGGTGGCAGGAAAAAGTTTGTCTGGGCTGTATCTCAGAAACCGTAAGGTGTAGGAAATTGATACTTGGTAGGGGCATTGGTCAGGAGGTGTAGGTGTGCAACGTTATGGTGTGACCTTGATTTGATCTTTGAGCTTGCTGTAGTGACCTTCATCTATAAATCTTGTCCGGGCTATATCTCAGAAACAGTAAGGTGTAGGATGTTGATACTTGATAGGGACATTGGTTAGGGGTTGTAGGTGTGCAACATCATGGTGTGACCTTGATTTGACCTTTGATCTTGCCTTGGTGACCTTGAGTTTTAAAATCTTTTCTGGGCTAGATCTCGGAAACTGTAAGGTGTAGGAAGTTGATACTTGGTAGGGACATTGGTTAGGGGTTGTAGGTGTGCAGCATCATGGTGTGACCTTGATTTGACCTTTGACCTTGTGGTTTTGACTATGAGTTTGAAAATCTTTTCTGGGCTCTTGAATTCTGTAAGGTGTAGAAGGTTGACACTTGGTAGGGACATTGGTTAGGGGGTGTAGGTGTGTGCATCATGGTGCAGCCTTTAACTTTGGCTCTGCCAAAGTGGGTGCACCTGCCATACTTGAGACATGTTTCTCTTATGACAAAGATATATGGATTGCAGCAACTTATTATTATATGTACTTGTACATAATTGTGCTATTTCCATTGACAACTATTCTCCAGTTAATAAATTTTACAGTGTCATAATTTTAGTTTACTGATTAATGCTGTCATCTTGCTATTAAATTGTCTTGTTTTAATACTTCATCTTTACATACATTTTCTTTCTGTTAGACATAATTTTCTCTACTTAAACATTATTTGGACCTTTATATAACTGACAGTGCTCTGAAAGTATCCCCGTCTTTGTACTGTTTCACTACATGTACTTCTATATCTCATGGTGTTGAAAAATATTTCCCAGGCTGTGGGGTACGGGCATCTCTGATGCTATTTTTTCTGTTTTGATTTATTAATTAGTGTCTGCAAGTCCTGGTTAAACAGAAGTATTTTTCTGGCCCTCCAACATTCAGCTGTACACCAAATGTACAAATATGTAAACATCTGGGAAAATGGAACAAAAGAAGCAAAAAAATTGTTCTGAATCCACATGTTAAATACATTTGACAAAAATATAACAGGAGCCTCTGTTATTGTATTAATATTTGAATCATAAATTCTATTCTTTTCTTAAAAAATTATTTTGTATTAGGAGCCTACTGTTACCCGACCTATATCCTATTTTCTCCATGTTCAGTTCACAGAGCTTTCATTATATTTTTGTATAGTTTTAGTTTCAGTGTGTGTGGTTTTAAGCCTAAAGTGTTTAATAGTCACATATGTATTGAAATAAATAAAAAATGAACACGTGTGATGCATTCTTATGACCCTGTCTCAGAAAATCTGTAATTGAAGGACTTGACCTTAAGAAGCAGTGAAATAAGTGCAAAATCAAGGTAGTCAAACACTGGTGAATCAACCCAAAGGGCTATTGTGCACATTTATTTGTACAGAGAGTTGTAGTTGCCTTCACAAGTTTGAGTTTATATGAAAAAACAAATATTGTCCACTTCTTGACATTGTGACCAACTGTCAAAGCTGTTTGTCATAGACAGTATCTTTTTCCTCAGTTGCTTTCAGTGCATGTGTTTTTATTCAGCACGACATAGACGAGCAGATAAAGAGAATTGTAGTCCCCCCCCCCCACTTCAGGAAGAACCGTAACAAGTAGATTGTGGCGACTCTATGCCAACATAACCCCAGACAGGATATATTTCATGCCACAGGCATTAATAGGGTATTTCTTGTGACGTGTGTTAAGTCATGGAGTTGCACAAAACAACTTTTGCAGACATTCTGAACATGTTTGGACAAGGAAAAATCAGAATCAAACCATACTCCTTAAAGTGGCAAAAGATTCATAAAATAGGACTTTGTGTGCATTTTTACGGATGTTAAGGTGAAGTAAAAGCTTAAGCAACAGACCTTAAATTTTCCAAAGATCATATAAAAGTTATAACAAGACTTAGTATAGTTTATGGATGGTCAGACTTGTAATTTCCAAATAAGAGGGCAAAATATGTGAAAAATGTAGAAAAAAAGTCTTCCTTTGTGTGCCTCAAATACAGTTTTAACCTCAACTTAGAGTCTTGATTTTTGGTAATTGTGAGAACAACCTAATTATGTTCTCGGGTGATTTTTTAGCTGGATGAGCCTAAGGTTGCCAGAAGTTCTTTATTATTGCGAGTTTAAGGTCACATTAAATAGGGACCCTCTCCTGAACAGTCCTGAATACATGTGTGTCAAGTTTGAATGAATTCTGTGAAAGCATTTTGAAGTTACATTTTCCCCATTGATCTGGTGGTTATAAAATATAACACAGAATTTCTGGGCTCTTGTGGGAGTGGTTTAGCATACATATCCAGCTCATTACAATTATTGTGAGAATTACTTGCACACTGCACACTTATGATCCCAGCTTTTGTACGTGGCAAAATAGATCTATTTACTATTAAAAAATAAATATTTTTGGTACAGATTTACTTTTATTTAACTGAATACACAGTATCATTTCAATCATATTAGTAAGTGGATTTTAATGCAATAAACAACTTGCCTGTGAAAAGTAAAATACATGATTATTGTAAAGACTTCCTACGAAGGAAATACGGCTTTTAAATCAACAACCTTGCACGTCTAGACGTTGCAGTAAAATGTAAAAGAACATGAAATATTGGAACAAAAGATTACAAGTACAATTTTCTTGAAAATCTATCTACTTTTACTACTGTCTATAATTCTATAAATATGTAATATTAGAAAAACAATGCATTATTTCTCCTGGATTATTTATGGTCAAATGCACTGGATCAGTTGTTGGTGATTGGAAGTGCACGGAAGTACAAAACTAGGTCATCAAACCTAGCAGTAACTCTAAACAATTACAAGCCAGTACAAAAGAGTACCACAAACTGGATGCATTCAACATTTCTCTTTAGGCAAAGCTTTAAAAATACTGACTTTTACTGTTAAATGAATAGTTGGTCAAATATTGTTAAATCCTATGGTATAAAATTCTACTTGTTAGATTTCAACATAACAAAGTTTGTATATGATGGACTCCCATATTCATTCATCTGATATGGTTCGAGTTCTTTAAGGTTAACATTTTTTTAGCAAGTCACAGGGACTTCAGTCAAATATTGAATATAAGATTTATTCAAGAAATCTGAAAATGTTAACCATAAAATAGCAGATATTTTTCATATATAACAGGCAGATACATTGCATCAAATTTAGTGTTCAGAGTATAAGAAATGTGATATATGGCACAGTATCTGAATTCAACATTGGGGAATATCCTTTAAAAGTGAGATAAGATATTCCATATTGTGCCAGATTTGTACGAGAGATCAGAGCTCTAATATAATCAGAAAAACCTTAAGCATATAAAAATTTTCAAGGAAATAGATGGCAAGTTCCACACTTGTGAATTGCACCTACTGTGTGGTGTATCTCACATTCTTCCCTCTTTCAACAATTCTTCTCTACTTTGTTTAAATTTATACAAACTTTCTCCGAAATGTGAAGGATTTTTCTTGGTCTCAACATACGGGAACATATTTCCCTCTGGAATATTTGTATTTATACTCAGCGCAATATCTCCAAAACTGCAGGACTCAAAGCACTGTGACCCATCCGACTGTGCAAGTACAGACCAATTCTCAAATTACTGACATTCCCCCAACTAAAAGACAGAGGCTGAAGGATGACCATTTATCAATGTCCTTGAAGTTCTTTAACTTGCCACTGGGGACATCCGAGCCACTACAGGGTTACCACATCCTTGAAAAAATTGCTTCATTTTGAAGGCCTTGAAAGTCCTTGAATTCGGCCAAATTTGAATAAAAGCCTTGAAAAGTCCTTGAATATGTTATTGCCCAACTTCTGTATCTGCATCATCTAGTTTTACGGCTTTGGCTATCCTCGTTTGACCTTGAAGGAGGGGTCCAAGGTCAAATCTGACCACGTCAAAAGAATCCCAGCCCATGATTTCCTACAGGTTGAATAGGATCAATAATAAGGGAGATATAAGCACTTTTCATGACTGACAAAGAAATGCCTGTGGCGGCCATCTTGTTTTTCAAAAAGAAGCCAAAAATATTCCCAGTCAAGATTTTGTAATGGGGAACATATCCTGCGAATTTGAGATCTCTACCTATAATACCCTTTGCTCTAGAGGGCCAACATAAGTCCTTGCTGAAAGTCGAAAAAACATCGTGGTGGCCATCTTGTTTTTCAAAATGAGGCCAAAAATATTCCCAGGCAAGATTTTATGGTTATGAATATATCCTGTAAATTTGAGAAGGGTAGCTGTAATATTATTTTCATTAAGTGTGAAAATAACTCCAAAAAGGCCAAAAATGGCCGAGATACTTTGGCCGTCTGTGGATGACCTTCAATGAAGAGTTTCAAGGTCAAATTTATGTATGCTTACAGAGGACATATATATGTATTATACATACCAGCCATAGGATGATCTAACTTTCTGTATATGAGAACTGGGCCAAAATGTGAAAAAATGGCCAAAATCTGATCTTTAAGAGGCCACCAATGACCTTGAAATTGAAGGTCAAGGTCACAAAACAATAGCATTTGTGGCATTGCCCATATATACCCACATACCAAATTTGAAAGGTTAAACTAAAATATTTTTTAAGTTATCGCGTCCGAAAGGAAATTCTGCGGCCGCAGCATGACCATACTGAATCCCAAGTATCCCCAACTTTCGTCCGGGAATACAAGTATTTTTTTTTTATTTTTTTTTTTTATAATATGTTTATTGGATATATATACCACATTACAATACAAGTATTATTAGATATGTTAACTAGCGTTGTTGTAATGAGTTTATAAAATGTTAAAATCATGTGACAATAAAGAAGTTTGTGGGAGGAACGGACGGCTAGAAGGGGAGGTAAAGGAGGCCGTGCCTTAAAATATATCCTCGAGAGTTGTTGACCTTGAAAATCCTTGAAAAGACCTTGAATCCAGTTGTCAAAGTCTATGGGAACCCTGCACTATGTATCTGCCTGTACTTGGGATTGAACCCATGTCCTCTGTGTTCCTAGGCAAGTGTGTTACCCACAGTGGCAGTGGAATATGGTCAAAACAAAATGGCATTTAAAAGCTGCAGCTGCCTGCAGATTACTCGTACGCGAATTAGGACCAAAAATTTTAGTCATGACCACTTGAGACAGAAATGATCACTTGCTCAGGCAGGCTTAAACATGGAACAAGTATCTACAATCACCGTAGTCATGCTTCCAACCCCTACGTCTGAAAAGAAATGTTAATTTAGATTGACCGTATCTACAATTACCGTAGTCACGCTTTCTACCTCTATGTCTGAAAAGACATCCAATCAGATTACACCGGTGGGACTACATTATAAGACAGTGGATTGGGGTCCTGATGGTAGTGGAATTAGGATGTTAATTTCAAACTAATAGATATCACTGAAAATCAATTTATTTTCAAAGTTATAATTGTTCTGTTTGATTTCTCAAATACTCTTCATAGATCACATACCATCCATCACACTCGGATGTTCTGATCACTCTCAGAAGACTTACTATTATTTGAGTTGTGCCCACTTTAAAATGTCATAATGATGTTTTAACAGAAATTAAATCTTAAACCCTCAGTTCCAGATCATTTTCAGTTCCAGGGCTGTAAGAGGCTGAATAAGTTACTATTATTGAATCTGTTAACTTTTTCTTACGCATATCACCCTATAAGGAATTTTATACAAAAGTTTATACTTACTTAGATTTAAAGTTAAGACCTATAAAGGTATCACATTGGATGGTTAATCTGTACTTTACATTAAAAATACAAAAATACGCCATTATTTACTACTTTTTAGGCATATCGCAATCCGCCATATTGTTTACATCTTGCACACATATGCCCTCGTGACATTTTACTTAACTTTGTTTACATTATAATCTATATTTTTCACACTGGTACTTTCAGTTGGTTACCACTAAATTGCAAATTTAATAAGTAAATTAAATTTTTATAAGTTAATACCCTATCCAATGGACAATTGCTAATCCGGTCGGCGCAGACCGGCCCGCCAAACGCCAGAAAAAGACGTCCTGTGTTTCCACCGGCTGGCCGGTCCCAGTACTGTGCATTCACTAGGTGGCGCATGATATTTACTTCCTGTCTAGACAACATGACGTCATAGCATCTTTTTCGTTGTCTAAACCTATTAGACCCCTAGTAAGCTGATAGCGGGGTCGGTGGGAGGGTCTTGTGTGTCCATTGGATAGGGTATTAACTCATAAAAATTTAATTTACTTATTAAATTTGCAATTTTACTGCGTTAATACTTCCTATCCAATGGACAATTGCAGAATAACTACCGCTTGGTCGGCGGGTAAGTTACTAGGGACTTATGTGAACTCACAAGTAATAGCAAATTTTAACCTACGGTCTAGGCTGACTTCGTCAGGAGACCTATAGGCCCAGGCCTGGGTTGACCTTAAGGTCAGGAAACCCTGTAAGGCCATGGTCGGTTGCCAGCAGCCGGTTACCCGGGGCTATACCGCCGTCGCCCCCCCCCCCTTTTTGCAGACCTGCTCTGAGGTAGGGGAAGAGAGGGATGAGTTCAGTCCCAGAATGCAAAAAACCTCCCGAAGGAAGCACGCCACACTTAATTGTTATGTACATGAAGAACTGTTTATACATATATACAAATCTCCTCAATCTAAGGGCCACTTGTGGATCTGCTGAGCAGCCACTACCGAGCCCAATTGGTAAAGCTCTGAATCAGCCCAAGCCCCGCCCTTCAGATAGAACTGTGTGCAGGTATTATGTGACTTCAGTGGCAGGCTGACAAGACTGTATATAAGGGAACTCCCGACTGGAAGACCTTAGAAGCATCATCATGGGCATTAACCTGATGTAAAGTGTGGGCCTCCTCGTCAGAGAGCTCATAACATAGGATCACAGTCTGCTTGATCCAAGAGGAGATAGTGGCAGGTGAGATGTCTTTGTCAAAACCTTTCTTAAAGGAGACAAAAACCACCTCCTGATTCTGCCTGAGGTCCTGTCCAAATAGTAGCGCAATGCTCTGACCGGACAGAGGGACCTGTCAGACTTGAGGGATCTATCCAGAGTTAGGGGCCAGGGCTGTTATAACCCCTGGGGCCACACTGTCTGGACCCTCTTTGGCCAGCTGATTCTTGGAGAAAGCTGGGTGATGGGTACAGGGACACCTTTGACCAGTCGGATTGGTGTCTAATATTTCTGTTTTGCCAAGCATGTATCTCACTTCTACGCTTGCCCGACCCCAGGCCTAAGAGGAAAACTGTCTTGAAGGTCAAATGCTTCAAGGAGGCCTCTTTAATTGGTTCAAAATGACCCTTGTCAGCTGGTGCAAAAACCAGGGAGAGGTTCCAGGAGGGGATTCCCTTCCGGCCTTTGGGTCTGTCTCAGTGGAAACTATCCAGGAGACGAGTGAGATTTTCATCCTTACTGATATTGATGGGCGAATTTCCCAGTCTATCAGCAATGGCTGACCTGTAACCATCAATGGTGCTGGGCTGAAACTTCCTGCCTGAAACAGGTACATAAGGAAGTCAGCAACTGACTTTACAGGGGGATGCCCTGAGGTCCATCTGATGAATGATACATCACTTGTAAAAATGGCCCACTTGCCTCATAGACTGATCTGATTGATCCCCTTTGAGGAGCCTCAATTCTTGCTGCCACTGCCTCAGATTGCAGAGGCTCTAGGAGCCCTGCATGGAGATTAAGATTTGTCAGATTTCTGTGAGGGATCTGATTAAATGGCTGTCAACAGGTTGGGCAGATTGGGCAGGCTCAGTGGAATTTGGCTGGACATGGCCACTAGACCCCAAAACCAAGGCATGTTGGGCCACCCTGGAGCAATAAGAATGATTCTCTTGCATGGGGAGTCTTGCAACTTCAGAGCATGCTATATTGGGTGTAATGGTTGGCCTGTAACTACATTGTCTTCCTTTAGCCACCATTGTAAATGGGGGTGCAGGGACCTGGGAATTGGGATCACCTTTTTCAGTGATTCTGGTACCTTCCAGTGATGCCACTGAATGGGTCTTATATGAAATTGGCCTAGATGAACTTGCTTTTCTGTAGCTGTTAGTAAACCTATCAAGGGCATGAATTCCCGGACCGGGCAAGCCGGTAGGGATAGCAGTTTCAGTATTTTCTCTTGAAGGTTCTGCCACCGGTCCGGAGTCAGTCGGACCCGACCAGACCTTAGGTCGAACTGGTAGCCTACAAAATCGAAGTCTTGTTGGGCTCCAGCTCTGATTTCTCTAAGTTCACCAGCCAACCCAAATTGCTGACACATTTTTACTAGTTCCTGTGTATGTTGGAGACAAGCCTGGTGGGATCTGGCTCTCACCAACCAGTCTAGGTACTGGTGGATTCTTCAACCCTTGTGTATGGCCATCAGTTTCACCTCCTTTGGTATCACAGTGAACTCCATGGGTGCTGTGGGCAAACGGAATGGCAGGGCCTTGAACTGGTATGCCTGACCTTGGGTATGAAATCTCAGGTATTTCCTGGATTGTTCCTGCATAGGTATATGGAAGTAGGCGTCGTTGAAATCTACTGAGGTAACCCACTCCCCTTGTTGGAGGGAGGTCCTGATGGTCTCCGAAAGGCTTGGTTTGTCCAGACCTAGAATGGTTGTGGTTTTGGAACCAAGAAAGGTCAGCTGCAGAAGCCCAGAGATTTTGAACTGGCTCGACTGCATCTTGTCCATTAGCTGATGGATTTTTTTTTTTTTTTTTTTTTTTTTTGGTGACCTTGTCAAGTTTGGTCTTGGGTACAGCCCCCAAGGCTTCCAAGGTTCCCAAAAAGGATTTAGTCTAGATCCTACAGGCAGATTGTGTTCCACATTTGGGACATTTGGTAGTCTGACAAACATTTCCGGTCCCTCCGGACACTGGTCCGGTCTGGTGACAATGATCCAAGTTAACAGTCTCTCTGTTCTTGCTGTGGTCCGGTCAACTTTTCACATTTTACAGACTCTTTGCCCCAGGCCAGCTGCATGCAAGGTGCAGCATTCACACAGTAATTGTTATTGGAAAGATGGCTGACCCCTGGCCGGACGTGATGAAAACTTGTTTGACTGTAGACTACCTTTCCTCTTGCTGCTGAAATGACCTATTTTTCCAGTCAAGTCCAGAACCGACTACAGGCTGGTAAGAGGTAGCTTTGGAAATTGCCATATCATATAGGATATAAGAATATAAGAATTCTGTGCAACTCTGTCAGGTACCAGGTCTCTGTAACCGGTAATTCCCTGTAACCAGTAATTCTCTGTAACCGGCAAAACTGGTAGGCTGGAGTCACCCATGAATTTAGACAGCTACTGGTCTATACTTAGCTAGCTTTTTTCCGTTTTGGAGTCAAAATAAGGGCTGTGTAGCCCGGCACCTGGTCGGTACACTCCGTAACCAGTCGGTTGAAGATGCTTCCACATCTACCTGAAGAGTTGAATGGACTAGGTGGGTAGACTCTGTAACCGGTTTTGGTGAAGCAAGGCTGTATAGCCGGTACCTTGTCGGCAGGCTCTGTAACCAGTGGTTTAAGTGATCACTCTGCAACCGGTTTGGTGAAAATAAGGCTGTATAGCCGGTAAACTGGTCTGGTGATTTGAAGACTCTGTAACCGGTCAGTTGAAACCATATTTGTAGATACTTGCTGTCTACCTGCCCCAGAATGAACACGAGTTGAATGGACTGGGTCGGATGACTCTGTAACCAGTTGGGGGGGGGGTCGGGTAAGCTGTACAAAGGCTATGTAGCCGGTACCTGGTCGGCACACTCTGTAACCAGTTGTTGAGGCAACTGTACAAGGCTATGTAGCCAGTACCCGGTCGGTACACTCTGTAACCAGTTGCTGAAGCAATTTTACAACTATATTGTGTTGAAAACTCAGCTTACTGCAGGTTGAATGGAACTAGGTAGGGAGACTCTGTAACCGGTTGATTGAAGCACCGCACATTAAAGGCTGTGAAGCCGGCAGCCGGTCGGTATGCTCTGTAAGCAGTTGTTGAAACAATTTAACAACCATCTTTTGTGTTGAATCCAGCTACTGTAGGATTCCTTCATTGATCAAAGTATTTCTTTTTAAAAACGCACGTCTATTTGTAGATTTGACAGTTGCTGGGAAAGGCCTTGATCTATTTTTAGAAGCAATTGTTGTTCGGCTTGTCACGTGACCAGTTTGCTGGTCGGAAAGACTGATTGGAGATGACATCAGTGGTCGCGTTCTTTGTGTGACACTTAACCGGCCACTAACAGTATTCTGACTGTCCACAAAAAAACCCACTACCGACAAGGCCGGTGTAGCATCAGATAATGTGTCCCTCAAAAAGTGTGTGGGGATACAGAATATGACAGGTGGGGCTGTCAGATTATGTATCCCCTGTTAAATTCTGTATCCCCTTGTCATATTTTGTATCCCCTGAAGTGGGGCTAGTCCTAAGTCACATGTGCATGCTGTTTTCTTTACCTTGTGATTAATAAATATGATGTATGTTGTACCTGTATGATGTATTGTTCTAGCATTCTTTTGAACTTGATTCCTTTAACCTCTGATTGAGTGACCAGCTAACAGGATTAATTGGGCATTGATGTAAGACTCTTTAATGTTTTTTGGGGTGATACTTTACATGTTTATTGATAAAAACAGGGATTAATTTAATCATAATTTTCAAATGTTTAGGTCAGTTAAGTTGATCAGTATTTATGCTATCTTTGTCATGAAAATGTCATGTAATTTTCTTTTATTTGCACATGCTTGCTAATAGTTTTTTATTATATTCAGTATAAAATTCATTATTGAATTTTATCAACTTAAGGTGGCCTGATATGAACTTAAGTCCCCCATCTTAAGATAAGCAGACTCCTAAGTTGGGCTCCAACATCTATAGTTTCTTTTTAAACAATGTGTTTAACTTGTTTGGGTCTTGTTGCATAAAAAGCTTATACAACAGGTTATTAAAGTCTCTTTTAAGAGCAGCATGTTGTAAAACAACTCAATGATTATATCTTGTTTTCATACAATTGGGCTTAATGTAACTTGTCTCAATCTCCCTCCCCAAAGGCCACTTCAAAGGGATACAGGTTTTGATGGGGATACATTATTTGATTGTCAAATTGTGCACCCCCTTAATCCCTCTATTGTTGGGGATACAAAATATTCTGTATCCCCTAAAAGATCAAAGAAGGGATACATAATTTGATGGGGATACACGATTTGATGTTACACCGGGTGTGCAAGGCAGGGACTGGAATCACAGTAGACGTGAGTTTTGAAGAACGCACTTCCGACTTTCCTGGTCGGTGAAACTCGTGATCAGCTTCGTGACCTAGTCGGTGAATCACGTGACCTGGTCGGTGAATCACGTGACCAGCTTCGTGGAGATGACGTCAGAGGCCGCGTTCTTTTGAGCTGGCCGGTCGGCTGATGCTTTAAAAGCAGAGAAGCCTGGACCGGTGCGCTCTGATGGTAAACATCCTGGTCGGTGTCGGTCTGAAGTCGGTACCAAAGTACTCTGAAGAGGTAGGAAGCTCTGTAGATGAATTTCTTCCTTTCGTGAGGTCGTGTGAACTGGAGATTACCGGTCGACTAATGCTTTACAGCAAAGATGTCTGGACCAGTGCGCTCTGAAGAAATCTGAAGAGGGCATCTCTTGTTTCTGATGAAAAAACACTAATACTCGAGCTAGGCTGGTGTGACTGATGCCATACAGCAGAGAAGTCAGTACCAGTGCGCTCTGAAGAAATCTGAAGAATGCACCTCTTCTGTTGGGAATTCCTTCTATTACAGTGTTAAATACTACATAGAACTAGATTGGGCCAACTCGGCGCCAACATATCCCCAGACAGGTCATCACTCACGCCACAGGTTTTGATCGTGAATCTTTTATGTAAACCATTTGTTGTATGCCATAAATATTGGGAAAACATAATTACCCATTATTATATGAACTTCAGCACATCAATCTACTATGTTTATATTTTCCCAAGGAAAATGGTGTATCCCCAGATGTCGAATACATAACTCAACATATCATATTTTCAATCTTCCTGCAGTGATAACTCAGAACCTATTTTCAAAGTATTTAAATGATTGATGATTGAATGTCCATTCTAAATTAATAATCCCAAAAGAGCATATCTGTTTCTATATTTGTTGACAAATAAAATATTTTTAACTCAACTCATCATACTTTTCAATCTTCCTGCAATGGTAACTCTGAACCTATTTTCAAAGTATTTAAATGATTGATAATTGAATGTCCATTCTAAATTCATAATCCCAAAAGCGCATATCTGTTTCTATATTTGTTCACAAATAAAATATTATTTTAAAAAAATATATTATTTATATTATTATTATATTATTTTTAGAATTTGCATTGTTTTTCAGTTATTCATTTCCTTAATACCTATATATGTGGTCCATGTATATGCAAGCTAAATATGTGACACAATCTCAGTTCTGACTCCCCTTTGTCTTATTAGATAATGAAGCAAACCACACCTCCCACCCCCACCCCTCTCCCCTTCTCCACACCTCTCTCACTATTACAGAAGATCTGCAACCCCACTGAAAAGCCTGGTTATTTGTTTCTCATTTGATATCATTCAATACCTTTGTTTATTTAGTGTCACTCAATAGCTGGAGCTCCCAGAGGTGGGTGGGGGATGGGGGGTGGGGGTGGGACTACAAAGAGATGGAGTGCTACAGCATAAATGGTAAACAAAGACTCTGATATATATAAAAGGGGTAATCAAATACAAAAAGCTCAGTTAATCTTATCACTATAATAAAATCAAATATATAAATAAGGAATGTCCAACAGGAAAATTATATCCCTCCAGATTTAAATATAAATTATCAACCCACAAGAACAGATTTATAATAATAATTCAGAATCGAGAATTTTAGGTATGTGATTATCAACTGAAATGAGTTCATAACTGTAGGAGCTGTGTCAAAATTAACTGAGGCAAGTTGAATAAAACTGGGCTAGTTGAGGGTTAAAAATCCCCTATACCTACATAAGGCTATAATTTCATTTTGTGTCAATTTTGCCTACTTGAATATGTTTAACCAGTTTCACTTTAAAAAGTTAAAAACTCAGCAAGCAGAGGGATAACACACAAAAATAAGTTCTTAAAAGCCTAAGATAGCCATAACATCATTAATATTCAAAATTTAAATAGACAGGCACTTCCTTTGAAAAATGCAAAGATTTGAAAAAAGTCCTAAGTGGGGTCTTTATGGGCCCCAAACACAATTTTCTCCTCAACTTAAAGTCTTGATTTTCGGCACATGTACTAAGAATATATTAATGTGTTCTCAGGTAAAATTTGAGCCAGATAAGCCTCATAGTTTGTGACCTAGAGGGCTCTAAGTGGTGAAAAGTGCAATTTCTGACCTTAAGGTGGCCATAAGTTCTTTATTATTGGGAGTTTAAGGTCACCTTAAAATAGGGATCTTCCTTTGCGCATTCTTAACATGTGTGCCAAGTTTGAAAAAAAAATATGAATCCGTTTGTGAGTTATCGCGTCCACAAGGAAATTTCTACAGCGGCGGCGGCGCGACAGACCTGAATCCAATATATCCCTGACTTTCATCTGGGGATATCATGAAGTTTTCCGTGATTGCTAGTTGCAAATACTAGAAAGTACTGACGTTTCCTTCATGATTTGTCGCTGGAAGGTTACAGAAGGGACAATCACAACAAAGACATGGATAACAATACCTTGCAAGTAGAATATCCAGTATTTTCCTTCATGTCGATCTGCCCCTAACAACACAATTGTTGAATGGGAGGAAACTAGCAAAATGGCGGCATTCATATTTCTCGTCGCTTACTGCCCTATCATCAACACTAAATTGAGTCAGCTAGGGAGCACTTCCAGCAGATTTTTTAATGTATATCCGTGCTTGATATGTAGGAAAACACTTCTACAACAATTCATTTGCAAATAAGGTTGAAAATCCGTCATAATGCACACTTTTCTTTAAAAATCTGGAGATAGTTGAAAACACGTCTGCACAGTACACGCGCCAAACGAAAAAGATGCTATGACGTCATGTTGTCTAGACAGGAAGTAAATACCATGCGCCACCTAGCGAATGCACAGTACTGGGACCGGCCAGCCGGTGGAAACACAGGACGTCTTTTTCTGGCGTTTGGCGGGCCGGTCTGCGCCGACCGGATTAGCAATTGTCCATTGGATAGGAAGTATTAACGCAATAAAAATTCAGGTTCGCAGATTCAAACTATTTTTTTTTTATGTTTCAAGCACCTGATCGAAATATGTCGGGCTAATCTCACGCCCTACCTTTTACAAGCAATCCCTGCAGATTAGTGGACCTAAAACTAAATACAAGCGGCCACTTTTTCTGGTTCTCAATGCTGGTCATGCAATACAAATTTGACATCGGAAACCTTATTGGTTCACTTGTATTGGATCTGGTAACAAATGCCTGTACAGTTACAAAGATTATCTAATTTTTAACAGTAAAAATAACTTCAACAAACGTGGTAATGTTGCGAGTAATTGGTCACACAGCAAATTTCTAAAATATTTCCAGGGTATTAAATACTATCCAGTTCAATTAAACATCAGGTGCAGAACAGCTAGATTGCAATGTTTATCTGTGCTTGAAATAACCATTTGGTTGAAGTCTTTGAATGTCTTTGAAAAGTAATAAAGGCCCTGGATATATTTCAGAGAAATACAGTATACAGCAGAATCTCTATTATGCAAACTTCTATTATCTGAATACTTGATTAAAGGGAAAAATTTTTTATCCTGGGCAAAAACAGAATACTGATGCAATAAACGGGCCTTATCTAGTAATATCAACTAATAGCAATCTACCTATACTTAGCAAAAAAATAAACACATTTTATATATTCCATTTTATTCTTTATAAAACTTGCATTTCTTTTTTGACCTGCTTTTTTTGAATGTTGAACAGAAAAGTGTACCCTGCAGTTGTGGTTCTTAGAGATAGAAGTAACTTCTAAGGCTTCTTGAAACATAATGCAAGTCTATTTATCACAGCATCACATTTCACAGATGAATGAATGATTAAAAATGCTCTCATGTCAACTCTCCCCAAATCTTGTATATCCAATTCACTGCATATATAAATGCCTCTACTATTTGATGGACTTTCAGTTATCTGAATCCCCCAACATGTTTGCATAATAGAGGTTATACTGAATATGAAAAACAACTAGAGTAAATACTATATACAAATGTACATCAAGATTCTGTCACTATAGCAGCCATTTTTGCAGTAATGTGCAGCCATTTGGTGACAGCCCAAAGGTACTTGTAAACCTTGCTTACACACAGAATAGTAATACATAAAACTACAAACATATTGATGAACTAATGCCTCTCGTCCATCTTGTGGTAAAATATGGATTTATTTCCCTTAAGTTCCCTGTGCCATTTTGTCACTACTCGACAGATACTTATGGCAACAAACATTTTTCAGTTCAATTACTTTCTACTCTTGCAGCAATATTTATATTTGTACGTGTATTATTCTGTCTACTCTTGAGTAAATAAAATCATAACACAGCATTTCCATTGACAAAATACTGAAAGAAATCCCGAGAAATTCTATGACCTCATGTTTTCTACACCTGTGTAGACACTTACTAGTGCACAAAGACGGCTGACAAATTGGAGGAGCTTTTAAATTCTTCTAACCAATTTGCAAATGACCAGCATAAAAAACAGTGCCCATTTGAAGATAACAGTATTTTTTATACTACTTTTTATAGTTTTTACTGGCTGTTTCATTATTTATAACTCATATTTTCTGCTATTATACTTTTGTAAGGTTTTGAGTACCAGCTCCACATAAGTGCAAAACAGGATGTTACAGCAACACAAACTTGATACAAACAGTGGTTTATTGGATGCAATATTGAGGAAAAATAATGTTTTAATGTTTTATAATAATGAAAATGATATAATGGCAACAGTTATTAAATACAGTAGACTCTGTACAACTAGAACCTCCACAAGATTTAGTTCTAGACACACTGCATATATTATTCAAAATTACTCTAAGCAGGATCTCAGACACAGGCTCCAATATATATGCCTGAACTAGAGGTACACTGGTTACACTTGCTACAGAGTCACCTGTGCCAGTATGTACAGGTGAATAGTCACATTTCAGTACACAGTCACAGAAAATACAAATGTGATAAGGAACAACTCGCCCCAACCCCTCCACCCCTTGCTGCTCCAACTCATTCCTGCACACATGCATGTAATTTTAAACTTACAATAAATACCACTGGCTCCTCTTTTGGTTTACAAAATATAACTTTGTGAAACGTATGGCTATCAAGGTTTTTAATATTTGTAATATATTTACAATTACTACTGAAATATTATGTATTTGTCAGTTTGACTTGATAATATTAGAGAAAGTTCACGTTAGGGTCTTGCATCCAGTTCAACAGCCAGGGTGATATTAGAACATATCCTCAGTGACAGCGTGCGACTATATGCCAAACTTGCTAACCACTACACCACTGAGGACGTAATAATATAATAACAAGAGGACCTATTTCAGCCAAACAATTTTCACATATTGTGAGACCATTTAGGATCGTATAATGTTCATAATAACACTCGAGAGGCATTTTATTGTAAAATGCAATAATTTGGAACAGTAGAACTGCGCTTAAAAATTGAATACTTTGGATATACAAGTTTGGTAAACACGGTTCTTCTTAACACTAATAAAACAATGTGTGTTTCAATTTCAACTTTACAAGTCCACTTAACAAAATTCTACATAAAGGGCTTTGGTTTGAAAATCTAAACCTGAAGAAAGCAGAAATTTTTTTTTTATAGATTTATGCAAGAGGACCTGAGAGTTCACGTATTGAACAATACAGTGCCAAATACAAACAGAGCCACACAACTCACTAAATGCATCTGCTCCCTGCTGGATAGTTTGAGAATTGGCAAAAAAAAAAACACATACATTTTAAACAAATAAATTACACTGTGCACCTTCTCTACATTAATACTTTGAGAAAAAAAATTCTGGAAAGTAAAAGGTCCCATACTTATAACAAAATTACAGCTACACAAAAATCTCTTGATTCAACAAATTGGAACAAGGTGAACTGTTAATGTAAAAATCTCTCACAGGATCTGGTATTTACGTCAACTTAAAACAGAATTCTTTAAGTCTCTTAAGACAGTATAAGAATCCTATGCAACACTGCCTGAAGCTGGAAGCTTACACAACACCACACAGGACACATATTCTATTCTATTATATATTCACGAACCTTCCTATTCTTAGAACACGAGTATTATAAGAATTTTCCCGAAAAAGTTGGCATTTTCTGAGAAAAAAATCCAAAGAATAAAAGAAAAAAAAGCTTGAGAATTTTCATATTAATAGTGAATTTTAAATATATACTTAGCCAAAAAAGAAATGCGAGATATATTGTAACTTATTCCTTATAGAACTTGTGTTTCTTGTTTGAGTAAGTATAGTTTTAAATGAAACAATAGCTTCATATTGTTGAACAACTAAAATCCTTGCCTTCTGCCATGTGTAAATTGTCAATACAATCAATCCTCTGTAATTTACACTTTTTCATTCTAAACTTTTGTAATTATTCTTGGAAGAAGTTGCCGTTTTTTTAAATATTCTTAGAATCATTCTAAGAGTGAGAATGTCAGTGAATATGACTGGTTGGAGTCCTTACTTCAAGTGATATTAATTTGTGCAGGATGAAATCTGAAAATTACCACAGGATGTCACCACTAGAAATTTATCCAATCAAATAACTGAGTTTAACAATTGTCACAATAAAAATTACAAATGTTATTCGAGTCAACTCATTCAAAGCACAATTACAGAGCTGAATTTCATCAGTCTCGATTTCATATACAGTGATGATTTTTCTAAATTTCCTGGGGCCATATCCACAAAAGGGATTAGCATGCAAAGGATCAGCGAAAAACTAGAAAAATGTTTTTGCTAACAAAAACAAAGCGTCCCAAAAAGGTTAAATGCAATATAATATAAAGTAGAAAAAGCTTTTTGAAAATAAAAACATGCAGCACTGAGAGAAGAAGTGAAAGTTAAGCAGACAGTGTGGAAGTTTATGCATTAACATGAAAGAAAAATTTAAGCAAAAGACATTTACTCACTTTAGTAGCTATTACTCTCCCATCCAAAGAGCTACAGTTCCGCAACTTTATTATGCAGTAGATCAACGCAAAGTAAGTAATGATGTATTTAGAAGAAATTGCCTATCTGTAACACTTTTAGAGATAAAAGATATTTACTTATTTTAGTGGCTATTACTCTGCCATCCAAAGAGCTACAGTTCTGCAACTTCACTATGTGGTAGATCAGCCAAAAGTAGGTGAATGACTTATGTAGAAGAAATTGCCTACCTGTAATACTTTTAGAGGTAAAAGACATTTACTTATTTTAGTAGCTATTACTCAGCTATCCAAAGAGCTACAGTTCTGCAACTTCACTATGTGGTAGATCACCCAAAAGTAGGTGAATGACTTATTTAGAAGAAATTGCCTACCTGTAATACTTTTAGAGATAAAAGACATTTACTTATTTTAGTAGCTATTACTCAGCTATCCAAAGAGCTACAGTTCTGCAACTTCACTATGTGGTAGATCACCCAAAAGTAGGTGAATGACTTATTTAGAAGAAATTGCCTACCTGTAATACTTTTAGAGATAAAAGACATTTACTCATTTTAGTAGCTATTACTCAGCTATCCAAAGAGCTACAGTTCTGCAACTTCACTATGTGGTAGATCACCCAAAAGTACGTGAATGACTTATTTAGAAGAAATTGCCTACCTGTAATACTTTTAGAGATAAAAGACATTTACTCATTTTAGTAGCTATTACTCAGCTATCCAAAGAGCTACAGTTCTGCAACTTCACTATGTGGTAGATCACTCAAAAGTACGTGAATGGCTTATTTAGAAGAAATTGCCTACCTATAATACTTTTAGAGATAAAAGACATTTACTCATTTTAGTAGCTCTTGCTCAGCTATCAACTGACTTAGCTATTGACCTACATCTGCAAAAGCAACAAAAATATAAAGGACACAGGAAAGTAAGCTTTTGAAAAACTAGATGAATAACAAATGAAAAGATTTGCCTAACTTTGGTACTTGTGAAGGTATTTGACATTTATTTCCATCATAATTTTGCTACAAATAAGAAAATAGCTATTGCTCACTTATGACATGCAATGGAACCCCAAATGATATGCAATGTTACAGTTAAGGAAAGTAGCTGAACAAATTATTTTAGGAAAATCCTGTAACTGCAGTAGTTTTTGAGTTACAATGGATTTACTCAACAGTCACAATTTCAAAGTAGCTATTACTCAGCTGTCCAATGTGCAACAGGTCTGAAACCAAAAAGAGCTACAGTTCTGCAACTTCACTATGTGGTAGATCACCCAAAAGTACGTGAATGACTTATTTAGAAGAAATTGCCTTCCTGTAATACTTTTAGAGATAAAAGACATTTGCTCATTTTAGTAGCTATTACTCAGCTATCCAAAGAGCTACAGTTCTGCAACTTTACTATGTGGTAGATCACACAAAAGTAGGTGAATGACTTATTTAGAAGAAATTGCCTATGTGTAATATTTTTAGAGATAAAAGACAATTACTCATTTTGGTAGCTATTACTCAGCTATCCAGAGCTACAGTTCTACAACTTCACTATGTGGTAGATCACACAAAAGTAGGTGAATGACTTATTTAAAAGAAATTGCCTATGTGTAATATTTTTAGAGATAAAAGACAATTACTCATTTTGGTAGCTATTACTCAGCCATCCGAAGAGCTACAGTTCTGCAACTTCACTATGTGGTAGATCACTCAAAAGTATGTGAATGACTTATTTAGAAGAAATTGCCTACCTGTAATAATTTTAGAGATAAAAGACATTTACTCATTTTAGTAGCTCTTGCGCAGCTATCAACTGACTTAGCTATTGACCTACATCTGCAAAAGCAACAAAAATATAAAGGACACAGGAAAGTAAGCTTTTGAAAAACTAGATGAATAACAAATGAACAGATTTGCCTAACTTTGGTACTTGTGAAGGTATTTGACATTTATTTCCATCATAATTTTGCTACAAATAAGAAAATAGCTATTGCTCACTTATGACATGCAATGGAACCCCAAACGATATGCAATGTTATAGTTAAGGAAGAAGTAGCTGAACAAATTATTTTAGGAAAATCCTGTAACTGCAGTAGTTTTTGAGTTACAGTGGATTTACTCAACAGTCACAATTTCAAAGTAGCTATTACTCAGCTGTCCAGTGTGCAACAGGTTTGCAGCTTTACTATCTGATAGCTCATCAAAAACTAGATGAATAACATATTTGAAAAAAATATTTCCCTAACTTGAATACTTTTGAAGATATTTGAAATTTACTCATGTCGTTATTTTGCTTCAAATAAGGAAATAGCTATTACTCACTTATGGCATGCAATAGAATCCCAAACTGTATGCCATGTTATAGTTAAGGACAAAGTAGCTGAATAACATATTTTAGGAAAATACTCTAACTGCACTAGTTTTGGAGTTACAATGGATTTACTCAACTGCAGAATTTCAAAGTAGCTATTACTCAGCTATCCAATGTGCAACAGATCTGAAACTTTACTATGTGATAGCTTATCAAAAAGTAGATGAATAACATATTTGAAAAGAATTCCCTAACTTTAATACTTTAGAAGATATTTGACATTTACTCATGTCATTACTTTGCTACAAATAAGAAAATAGCTATTACTCACTTATGGCATGCAATGGGACCCCAAACTATGTACCATCTTATAGCTAAGGACAAAGTAGCTGAACAACATATTTGAAGAAAAGGTTGTAACTGCAATAGTTTTTGAGTTATGAGCCCTTTACTCCAAGTAGCTAAGATTGCTATTACTTGCTTATCTTTAGGCCTAAGTCCATAAAACCAAAAAAATTTTCGAGGGTGTAAAAATTCATTGGGACAATTAATTTACAAAAAATCTGTAGCTGTAGTAGTTTTGGAGAAATCTGCGTAACTAACGCACGCACACACGCACGCACGCACGCACACACAGGCATCATTTCATAATCTCCCTCCCGGGCTAAAGCCCGGCGGGAGATAAAAAGCTTCCAATAATAAGAGAGATATTCAAGAGGAGACCATAATGCGGCAGAGACGGTGGTGGCAGCGGCGAGGAAACAGACGCGAACACAAATAAGCGCCCTTTCAGGGACGCTTAATTAGCTTAATTTAATCCCAAAATTGCATTAGGATTAAGATCTGTATTCACAGAGAAGCTAAGCTAATTTTGGATTAACTTTAATCCACCCAAGAAAATGGATTAACTTTTGGATTAAATATAGCTTAATCTGCTACACTTAATTCAAAAATTAGATTAACTTTGTGAATATCAGTTTAATCTAAAGATCAGATAAGCCATTTTTTTATGAAAGCCAAGCTAATTTTTTCGCTTATTATAAGTTATTCTGCTTTGTGAATACGAGCCCTGCTCTTTCTCCCTCTTATAACCTACTCATTATCAAAGATATATTTGTGTGAATGATAAATTGAATAAATTGACAACAACCACAACACAATACTCTCATCTGCACAACAGCATGGGAGGTTTGGCTTAAGAAAATTCAGGGATCTGAATGAGGCTATATGAGGTGAAAACCAGACTCTTGATACTTTTCTGAGGTCAGGGACCCATATCCACACAGTTTGATACTCTCTGAATTGCAGACTTTTAATGTTACCACTAACTCACCAACTTATGGTAGTGTAGCAAAATTTTCATTAGAAAACTGAAAAATTTAATTTCCAAAAAAGTAGATATACTAGAAATTTCCTTTTTTTTTAAACAAATATTTGGAATGCATATGCTTTAATTAGACACGATGGTTGCAATCAATTACTGCCCCCTGCCGTAACTTGGCACAAGTTGGACACAAAAACCAGCTGTGAGTAATTTATAAACAAGCCCGAAAGACTTTTAAAATGGGACGAGTCTCTAGTGCAACTATAATTACATGCTGGACCTTCATAACAAAAAGTATGAACAAACAACGAAATTTCAAGAACCAAAATACAATTCTTGTCTATGTCTAGCAATAAATTCTTGAAAATGAATAAAAACTTCCGTAGTTCAAGGATATTCTGAAGTATGTGGTTGCAATAACTGGTGCGAATTCTTCCTGGATAAAAATATGGCTTACACTTTGTCCACTTGCGAGTTTAGCATGTCACAGGAAATAAATATCTGACATGGCGACAATCTTTAGAACAAATGAGAGCAAATACGGGTCCTTGAGATCTGATTGGTTGATGTTACGTCATCTCGTCACAGTCACTGTTCTGTTGTGTGTTAACTGGTGTGCAGGTGTCACCACTGGTCAGTACATTGATGACGGGAGGTGGAGGAGGGTTCTGCTGTTCTAGTGTCTGACCACCGTGTCCAGGACTAGAGTTTGGTGTTGTCTGTGGTACTGGTACAGGCAGGAAATCTTCAGGTCCCTGTAATCAAATCCAAGAAAACATCATTTAAGGGGCTATCAACGTAAGTACATAAAATTTGTTTACGTAACGTCCGCCAGATGGTGAAGCAGACAGAGTCACTGTTGCTATGCACGGACTATTATTTACGAGAGGGACAGTTACGTCATTTTCTTTCAGCCGTTGAAAAAGATCAGTATGAATGATAAAACACTGCATTTAGTACTACGTTTTGTAAATAATGCTCTTGCCTTCTAAATTATATACACATGTATATGTATAGCACCCACTTGGAAAAAATCAATAATGCTCTTGTAGATCTTGCCAGTTTACTACTGTATTTGAGTGGCAGTCTTTTCTGCACTGATAAAATGAACCCACATTTTTGAAACATGCACTGCGTGTTTATTTAGCCTTTCTGCTTACTTACAGTGAAGCATTTCTTTTACACACTGAATCTATATTTGTATCATCTTAATTGTTAATATAATAAATTTATCTAGTGTTATACTATTCTGATGAAAATTTCTTAAGTGTAACAATAATTTACAAAGCTTTGTTTTCATTAGTCAAGGCACTTCTTACATTGAAAGGGGATCTGTCCATATGAAATATAATTCTCACTGATGGAACAAGATGTACATATATTCAATGAGAATGGCGTAGTTTACTTATAAAAATATAGACATAACATGTTAGGAAAAATTGTTTTTCTGTAGAGATATATACACTAAGATATAGGAAGCCAAATTAAAAATAGAATATTTTGTATAACTACGCCTTAGTTACTGGTGAGAGGCTATAAAATTTGGCTCAGAGAGAAGGGAGAGGTTCTGTACTGGGACACAATATATAAACCATGCTGTTCTAAACAAAGATCTAAATACATACACAAGCCTCCAAACGCATACAGATTAATTTGAATGATTTACAATTTTAAATAGTGGTTTCTTGACATTTTAAATGAGTGTAACGTGAAATAGAGTTGAAAAAATGAAAACATAAAATGTTATGTTTCTTTGTTTTTCTCTCTACAAATAATTGCCAAATTAAATGAAAATCTAATTCATTCAAAATTTTTGTGAGACATTTTTCTTTGGAATAGTGTATAAAAAACTGTTGTTGCTTTTCTTTTTGTATGCTAATTGTGTCACAACAGGAAGGTATGCACTGTTTTAGATGTCCAGAAATAGAACATATTTATTTCACATTTATCTGTTATTTGGTGTTTATATGTAAAAATATAAAACTTTAAAACAACAAGGACATTTTGTTGTATAACTTTATTTCGCTTATTCAACATATCACAGAACAAACAAACATATTCTCCTCAATAATTTGTGACTTTAAGCCTAAAAAAATATACATCCCTGAAAAATCATTCCCTTGTTGAAACCACTTTTCGTCGGGCCGTAAAAATAATGCGTTACGTTGATAGCCCCTTAATCATTGTACACTAATGGCACTTAATCTAGATATACAAGTCCATGTACACATGTATGCCTTGTCATTGCCAAAGCAGAAGTGTTCGCATGAACACGAAATCTCAATGTATCAAATGGTAAATCACAAGAAGAAATTCACCCTGGTGATACAATCAGAAATCAAATACAGCTTGCGGGGGAACTGAAACAAACAATAATGACGAGTCATTATTTAAAACATGATGTGGCAGTGTAACATTTTTAGAAGCAAGTTTTAGTGGGGTTAGCGCTTTTAGGGATAAATTTTTTTACGTTTTTTTTTTTCTTAACAATACTCAATTGTTTAAATGTATCAAACCATTTTTCACATTCGATAGATAAAGTATCTTTTAAAACAAACAGCATGTCGCTGGGCTTTGGACTTTTGGAGGAGAAGTTGTGGACGCATGTGCCGACACCACAGAACAATGAAAATTTTGTGAGTAAGACTTTTTAGATTCATGGTACTTTGCAAACCTCTCACGGTAATTATGACATATTAGATGCCAAATACATAGTGTCAGTTGCATTATTATTAAGTTTTCATCAACATGAAGGTAAATATATGTTGAAAAAAAATGTATCTTAAATACACTTTTTTATGGAAATTTTGAAAATTTTTTACTTTGAAAAAAATGTTCCTTATCCTAAGGATATTTTTCTGAGGAAAATACCTATGTTCTGCGGAATTCTAAGCAATTTACGTTAGAGAATATGAGCCCTGATTCTCAGAGTACCTTTTCCAGTGAAGTACTCTCTACAATTTTTTTTTTTTTTTTTTTTTTTCACTCTCTACAATTTCGAACAGAAGTATTTTGAAGATTCTTTATCAGAGTGGTTAAGTGAATTTTACCTGAAATAAAGCAGTCCTGACAGGTGAGTGGATGGAGAGGGCTTCTGAATGGTGGGCTGTATATACACCTGCTGGCGTGAATGGAGATCCTGGGAGACTTCCACTCTGGGCTGACAAAAAAAACAACATTTAAAAATACTGCCACTCTGAGAAAAAAAAAACAAAAAAAAGGAACCTGTATAACTGAAAAGAGAAATGGATCCCACATAATTTTCAGGGCAACTTTCAAGCATAAAGTTTTGTTTGTGAAAAGTTGATGCACTAATATAGATTTTTACAGTGCTGAATTCCATGACAGCAATGATTCCAATACAGACAGGCATGAATCAGCAAGATCTGGCAAATTGCTCCTAATTATTTGTACTCGTCTATTATATATGGTTCCTTGCTTTATGTTGTATAATTCTCCATTATGTGTAAACTTTGCCTGTGAAACTGGCTCGTGGATTGATTTACCAAATGGAAAATTGAATATTGAAACAGCTATATTAATAAATGCAAACGTCTGTCCATCTGAAACCCACAGCCAATCCTGTCGTCGCATTCGCATCGCATGGATGAAATTTCGAGCCGTTGGAAACAACATCCAATATTACAACTCAGATACATGAAAAAAAAAATTAAGATAAAAGCCTCTAATCGTTGGGATTAGCATATGTCAACTTATAACATAGTGAATATTATGTTTAAAATGGAGTATTATGCAATTTAATGCAAGTAAAATGCCTTATTAATGTTTTACTACATAAAACATAACCAGTTAAATATGGAATTTTATATATACGTGAGCACTCAACCCTTAAAACTTGGAACGACTTTTGATGAAATTTGCCTCATGTAATGTACCTCGACTTTTCATTGATTTAATATATATGAGTATATATATTGTATATATCTGTGCCTTTCTGTGATCGAGAATGTATATCATTAAGAATTACAAAAATACAATTTATAAGTGTAAAACCCATCTTCCTGGTACATTCCACAGTGTCAACATATAAAGCAAGTGATAAAATTTATTCATCCACTGATTTATGTTGGGGAGCTACATTTATGTGTATATAATATATATGTTACAGGTAATCTGTGTAACAAGGCATTTCACGTAAAGACTGAACATTTCAGTCATTTTGGGAAATGTCTAAACATTTTAGCCATTTCACGAAATGCCAAGGCATTTCACGTAATGACTGAAATCTAAGGTTCAGTGTTATCATCATTTTAAAGTATCTTTTTGATAGAATATGATTATTTCTTGCTATAAGCAATTCAAGATGTAGTTTTAACTATATTACAATTAAAGAAGCTATATTTTTACGTATCTCATGCATTTTTGCATCAGCGAGTGAACAAACAATTTTACTACATAATCATTAATAATGATACATTTCATACTTTCTCATTTTTAACACTTAATGAGAGGAGAGGGTTATTGTGATCAGTTTTGTCTGTCTTTCTGTCTGTGCACCATTTTTCCCTTATAACTCAAAAACTGTAACATCAATCGAGTTCAAATTTAGTGGCCAGATGTTTCATGGGGTAGAGACGGATTCCTCAAAATTTGATCAAATTTGAGTGAAAATTAAAGTCAAGATGTATACAAGGATTTGATTGGCCAGTGCTTCAGATGGCGAGACAGAAATTATGGTTTCACCCATGTTATTTATGTGTATAATGCATATTAACACTATTTTAATACATTGTAATACCCATTTAGAGCTGGTTTGTTTTCCTATTTTACACAGGCCATATTGTAAATATCTTATGGTAAATAGGCCTTGCAAAGTTCAGCCAGTTCAGTTTTCCATTCATACAAAGTGTACTGTTTTACACACCCCTCTTTTCCTTCCCAGCTATTCATATGTCACACTTTCTGTAAAAGGATATACAAATCCCTTGGTTTTAATGATCAAAGAAAATAGGCAGGTATTTTAAATCTGTTTATTGTTCGGGTTGAGGCCTTTGATAGAACATGCTTTTTTGAAATGGACAATATGGACAATTCACCAACAATGGCCCATCCAATGATTATCAGTGGCCATGTTAGCCTCCTGTCACTATTCTGTGGTCTCTTCTATAGAGGATTTTTTGTGTTCTTGGGAATGATTTTAGCGGTCTCTGGTCACAACTAAGGAGTGGTCACTATTCGGGGTATGCTTTTTATTTAAATTTCCTGGGAGGGGGGATAAAAGCGGTCTCAACTAGCAAGTGGTCTTTATTAGAGAGTGGTCACACGTACAGGTTTGACTGTAGTTTTAGGAGTATCCACTTCGCTGGTTTACACACTTTCTCTGTAGAGCTCATTTTCAAGAACCCAGTCACCCTGAAAATTTTTACTTTCACGGTATTTTATGAAGTTAAATTTAAACAATCCATAGAAAACCACACCACTCACCAGCAGTTGAAGATGCTGGACTTTGGTTGAATTTCCCTGGAGATGCAAATGGGTTTTGTGTAACTGGCCCGCTTCCCTGCATTGTCTGCGAAATGAGGTCACTGCCGAACTTTGACATCTGCTGTGTTACCCCTAGCAACCCGTTTTCTTCCACTTGTATAATTACCCAAATCATCTCTGGAAACATGCCAATCAAGGTATAAATGACATGTCATGAGATGAAGAATTACACCAGCATCATATTTTCAACTTACATTGGAGATTAATAATGACAATTTGTACTTTCTTTTTAATGGATGGAAAATAAAACTAACCCTTTTTTTAAACCAGCTCTCGCATTTACCATACGATTTTAACTTTTATTGTAATTTGCTTTCACATTTTTAATACACAGTTGTTACAGGTAAGAGAAGGTTAGCCAACTGAGGGAATACCACACAATTTTCACCTCAGCCTTTAATGTCCAAAATTATAATATAGATTCTGGGGAGGGGATAGATGAGGGGCTATATGCTTCACCAAGCAACAGATAAGATTTTTGAAGAGATATTTAATACACTTTTTAAACTAGTTAATAAATGGTTATCTTTATCGCTTTTTAAACTAGTCAATAATGGTTATCTTATTGCTTTTGGAAATCAATAACGGCTTCACAAAGTTGAAAGCAATCATTTTGTAGTCTCCTTGGTCATGACCGGCTGGTTATGACTCTTACCATGTATCACGATTTCTGATTTAAGTATTGGATGCAGTACTTTAGGATCCACTTATTCAGAGATTTAGCATTTGGATACCTGACACTTAATACTTTTTTTTTTGTTACTCACATACAGATACTGTGAAATGCGACGATTTTTAATGTGGTTCACAAACCTCCAAAGTAGAGTCCTGTGGGTGTCTGCATCCGCCATTGTCCCTGGTATATGCCTGTGTTACATGGACTTGCCATGTCCACACTTACATCAGTCACAGCCCCCGCTTCCAGCACGTCAACCATCACTCGCTCCCTCTCACCAAACTGCTCCCCACTGATAAACCGAAGACAGCAGCCTGGTGGCCAGCATTCTGAGCCTAAAACATAAGGTCGGTAAAGTCTAATATGGTAAGCCTTTTACATAGACCTCAAGACATATTATACTGGTTCCTCGAGGATAGTTTATGAAACATGCAAATAAAAATGGTTAATAATGAAGTCAGGAGGGCCTATAGGGGCGCTACTATGATGAATGAATTATCAATTATCAACAATTCCGTGACCAGGATCCTGAGCATAAGAACATTATATCAGTAAGCCTAAAGTTGTGCTTAGAAAAACTTTAGATGGAAGAGATTTTTGATCAGCAATATGGGCTTTTCGCAGAGTGGATACGGAACTGAACTAATTACCTCTTACATACCATTATTTTGTATTCTCCATGTCTTCACAAATGTTGTTCCTGGAGGTACAGACTCTCCTTCACCTATAGTGACATCCTTGACAAAAGCCATGGATGGAACTCTTGTATTGCTGGGCTGCTCAAAGTCATAATATGAACCAATGGCAGCCTGCAAGTTCCTGAAATAAGAAGTACTTTATGTCAAGTATCTGACCACATGTGGAAAGTAGGAGTTTGCAGGGCCTGACTCAAATAATAGTGAAAAGTCCTGGGGCCGATTTCACTAAAGGACTTAAACTAAGTCCCTTTAATGGCTAAGTCTTGGACTTAAATCTAAGACTTTGGTCTTAGCTAGGTCTGGGAATTAAAATGGATTTCAAAAATGTGACTTAGCTAAGTCCAAGCTTATCAAATAACCACAGTGGTTTTCTGTGTCATGTGAACTTTTGTATCTTTTCAAAATATAATATTGGTGCCACATATTCTTCATTTGATGTATTTTATCTGAGGATAAGTGCTGTTTTGAAATGGAAAACCTTGTTACCACATATAAACTTCCCAAACACTACTTTAGTGAGGTGTTCTGTACTATAATTTATTTACGGTCATTTCAAATTCTGAAGTGGAGAAAAGTTTATGGCGGCCATATTTAAGTTCTCTTTACAAAATTTAAGCCCACTACCTTCCAGACTTAAAGTTAAGTCCACTGACTTAGGAACTTCATGGACTTAGCTGCTTTGTGAAATCCGCTAAGTCTAAAACCACAGACTTAATATTCTTTTGACAAAATTTAAGACCAAAGTCTTAGATTTAAGTCTAAATCTGGACTTAAGTCCCTTTGTAAAATCGGCCCCGGAGTCTTTTTTCTCCAGCAGCAGTTGCACTCAGATTCAGTTTGATATGAATTCCCTGTGCCTCTGGCTTTATGTCCCAATTATCATTGGTTTTGTTGGAGCATCATTTTCAGAGGCAGATAACATGAAGTAAAAATACTAGAAATCGGCCGCCCTGTTGATAGTAGATGCGAATAGAAACAGGATAGCATAGAAGAACACACATTATCATGTGTAATGTCCACCCATGAACCTTTTGCCCAAATTGTACAGTAGTCTTACAAGACCCTGTTTCATTTGTAAAATATATCAATGATGCTTAAATATTTGTTAGTGTAGATGTAAATTATTTCAGCTTCATGCCTTTTTGCATTGGTTGGGTTGAAAATTTTGACGAAATCACTCTATCTGGCATGGTTAAGAAGATAGAAGCAAATTCCTGTTTTTCTATTTTTGGCAAAAATTTGAAAATTCAAAATGGCCGCCATTTTTGGGAAAAGGAAATTTTTTTGAAAATTGCCAAGAGTACATTTTCTAGATACCCTATGGGTCGAAAATTTCAACGAAATAACTCTATTTGGCACGGTTAAGGCCAGTTTGTGTTTTTCCATTTTGGGCAAAAATTCGAAAATTCAAAATGGCTGCCATTTTTGGGGAGGGGAAAATTTTTTGAAAATTGCAAAGATTACATTCCTTAGATACCCCGTGGGTTGAAAATTTCGACGAAATCGCTCTATCTCGCATGGTTAAGGAGATAGAAGCAAATTTGTGTTTTGCCATTTTTGACAAAAATTTGAAAATTCAAAATGGCCGCCATTTTAGGGGACGGGAAATTTTTTTTTAAATTGCCAAGAATACAATGCTGAAATACCTGTGGGTCGAAAATTTTGACGAAATCGCTCTATCTCGCACGGTTAAAGAGATAGAAGCAAATTTGTGTTTTGCCATTTTTTGGCAAAAATTCGAAAATTCAAAATGGCCGCCATTTTTGGGGAGGGGAAAATTTTTTGGAAAATTGCAAAGATTGCATTCCTTAGATACCCTGTGGGTCGAAAATTTCGACGAAATCGCTCTATCTCGCACGGTTAAGGAGATAGAAGCAAATTTGTGTTTTGCCATTTTTGGGAAAAATTCGAAAATTCAAAATGGCCGCCATTTTTGGGGAGGGGAAAATTTTTGGAAAATTGCAAAGATTGCATTCCTTAGATACCCTGTGGGTCGAAAATTTCGACGAAATCACTCTATCTCGCACGGTTAAGGAGATAGAAGCAAATTAGTGTTTTGCCATTTTTGGCAAAAATTCGAAAATTCAAAATGGCCGCCATTTTTGGGGAGGGGAAAATTTTTTAAAAATTACCAAGAGTACAATGCTCAGATACCCTGTGGGTCGAAAATTTTGACGAAATCACTCTATCTGGCACGGTTAAGGAGATAGAAGGAAATTTGTGTTTTGCCATTTTTGGCAAAAATTCGAAAATTCAAAATGGCCGCCATTTTGGGGGAGGGGAAAATTTTTGGAAAATTGCAAAGATTGCATTCCTTAGATACCCTGTGGGTCGAAAATTTCGACGAAATCGCTCTATCTCGCACGGTTAAGGAGATAGAAGGAAATTTGTGTTTTGCCATTTTTGGCAAAAATTCGAAAATTCAAAATGGCCGCCATTTTTGGGGAGGGGAAAATTTTTGGAAAATTGCAAAGATTACATTCCTTAGATACCCTGTGGGTCGAAAATTTCGACGAAATCGCTCTATCTCGCACGGTTAAGGAGATAGAAGCAAATTAGTGTTTTGCCATTTTTGGCAAAAATTCGAAAATTCAAAATGGCCGCCATTTTTGGGGAGGGGAAAATTTTTGGAAAAATTACCAAGAGCACAATGCTCAGATACCCTGTGGGTCGAAAATTTTGACGAAATCGCTCTATCTGGCACGGTTAAGGAGATAGAAGCAAATTGGTGTTTTGCCATTTTTGGCAAAAATTCGAAAATTCAAAATGGCCGCCATTTTTGGGGAGGGGAAAATTTTTTGAAAATTGCAAAGATTGCATTCCTTAGATACCCTGTGGGTCGAAAATTTCGACGAAATCGCTCTATCTCGCACGGTTAAGGAGATAGAAGCAAATTAGTGTTTTGCCATTTTTGGCAAAAATTCGAAAATTCAAAATGGCCGCCATTTTTGGGGAGGGGAAAATTTTTTAAAAATTACCAAGAGTACAATGCTCAGATACCCAGTGGGTCGAAAATTTTGACGAAATCGCTCTATCTGGCACGGTTAAGGAGATAGAAGCAAATTGGTGTTTTGCCATTTTTGGCAAAAATTCGAAAATTCAAAATGGCCGCCATTTTTGGGGAGGGGAAAATTTTGTTAAAATTACCAAGAGCACAATGCTCAGATACCCTGTGGGTCGAAAATTTTGACGAAATCGCTCTATCTGGCACGGTTAAGGAGATAGAAGCAAATTTGTGTTTTGCCATTTTTGGCAAAAATTCGAAAATTCAAAATGGCCGCCATTTTTGGGGAGGGGAAAATTTTTTGAAAATTGCAAAGATTGCATTCCTTAGATACCCTGTGGGTCGAAAATTTCGACGAAATCACTCTATCTCGCACGGTTAAGGAGATAGAAGCAAATTAGTGTTTTGCCATTTTTGGCAAAAATTCGAAAATTCAAAATGGCCGCCATTTTTGGGGAGGGGAAAATTTTTTAAAAATTACCAAGAGTACAATGCTCAGATACCCTGTGGGTCGAAAATTTTGACGAAATCACTCTATCTGGCACGGTTAAGGAGATAGAAGGAAATTTGTGTTTTGCCATTTTTGGCAAAAATTCGAAAATTCAAAATGGCCGCCATTTTGGGGGAGGGGAAAATTTTTGGAAAATTGCAAAGATTGCATTCCTTAGATACCCTGTGGGTCGAAAATTTCGACGAAATCGCTCTATCTCGCACGGTTAAGGAGATAGAAGGAAATTTGTGTTTTGCCATTTTTGGCAAAAATTCGAAAATTCAAAATGGCCGCCATTTTTGGGGAGGGGAAAATTTTTGGAAAATTGCAAAGATTACATTCCTTAGATACCCTGTGGGTCGAAAATTTCGACGAAATCGCTCTATCTCGCACGGTTAAGGAGATAGAAGCAAATTTGTGTTTTGCCATTTTTGGCAAAAATTCGAAAATTCAAAATGGCCGCCATTTTTGGGGAGGGGAAAATTTTTGGAAAAATTACCAAGAGCACAATGCTCAGATACCCTGTGGGTCGAAAATTTTGACGAAATCGCTCTATCTGGCACGGTTAAGGAGATAGAAGCAAATTTGTGTTTTGCCATTTTTGGCAAAAATTCGAAAATTCAAAATGGCCGCCATTTTTGGGGAGGGGAAAATTTTTTGAAAATTGCAAATATTACATTCCTTAGATACCCTGTGGGTCGAAAATTTTTGGAAAAATTACCAAGAGCACAATGCTCAGATACCCTGTGGGTCGAAAATTTTGACGAAATCGCTCTATCTCGCACGGTTAAGGAGATAGAAGCAAATTAGTGTTTTGCCATTTTTGGCAAAAATTCGAAAATTCAAAATGGCCGCCATTTTTGGGGAGGGGAAAATTTTTTAAAAATTACCAAGAGTACAATGCTCAGATACCCAGTGGGTCGAAAATTTTGACGAAATCGCTCTATCTGGCACGGTTAAGGAGATAGAAGCAAATTTGTGTTTTGCCATTTTTGGCGAAAATTCAAAATGGCCGCCATTTTTGGGGAGGGGAAAATTTTTGGAAAATTGCAAAGATTGCATTCCTTAGATACCCTGTGGGTCGAAAATTTCGACGAAATCACTCTATCTCGCACGGTTAAGGAGATAGAAGCAAATTAGTGTTTTGCCATTTTTGGCAAAAATTCGAAAATTCAAAATGGCCGCCATTTTTGGGGAGGGGAAAATTTTTGGAAAATTGTAGATTGCATTCCTTAAATACCCTGTGGGTCGAAAATTTCGACGAAATCGCTCTATCTCACACGGTTAAGGAGATAGAAGCAAATTTGTGTTTTGCCATTTTTGGCAAAAATTCGAAAATTCAAAATGGCCGCCATTTTTGGGGAGGGGAAAATTTTTTGAAAATTGCAAATATTACATTCCTTAGATACCCTGTGGGTCGAAAATTTCGACGAAATCGCTCTATCTCTTACGGTTTCTGAGATATTAGCAAATTACTCAAAAGTAGTACTGAAAATACACAATGAAGTACCTAAATGGCTATTACTCATGTACTGACAAAGCTATCAGTCCCAAATGCAATACCAAGCGAGCTATGGACATAACAATCTTGTATTCAAAATTGTAGTAAAATATCTTTAATTATTTTGGCTTAAATGCACGGAAACCAATGGGTACTGAAAATAGCTGTACTTAAGTATTACTCAGTAAGCAAAAGAGGTACAACAGCCAAAAGCAATCCCAAGCAAGCTACTGACCCAATAAGCCTGCATACCAAATTTGGTGACAATAGCTCTAATACTTTTCCTTTAAATGAGCGGAAACCATGCGTGACGCCGGACATCGGACGCCGGACGCCGGACGCCGGACATCGGACATCGGACGGCGAAAAAAGCAAAAATAATATATCCACCCCCCAGGGGGGTGGACATAATAAGAGGCTTGTATTGCAGCTGCTTTAGCCAAATTGAACATGCTAGCTATGGAGGAGAGAAATAAGAATCAACTTAGAAAATACCACAATGGGTAGACTGTCTGGAAAAGGTGGGTGACACCAATATGTATATGTTACAGGCAATCTGTGTAACCAGGCATTACGCGTAATGACTGAACATTTCAGTCATTTCGCGAAATGCCTAAACAGTTTAGCCATTTCGCGAAATGCCTAGGCATTTCACGTAATGGCTGAAAATGAGCTCTAGGCATTACGCGTAATGCCTGAACATAGTTTTGTATTATGTTTGATGATTAATCCTGAATTATTTTGATGTTATATAGATTTATTCTCGCTTGTGGTGTACATAGAGAATATATTTTATGTCTATTCATGAACAATGATAATAAAAATGGTATTATGATTAAAAATACCTATTTTTAATTTTACTGAAACTGTTTATCACTATCCATACAAAGTATTCAGAAAACATAATAATACATACAAATACCAAATGATGTTAACAGTAATGTTTTGAAAAAGTGGCACAATTAACCAACACTTATTTTAGGTCCTCAATCATTATAGTATGCTGTTTTTTTGGCATTAGAACTTTCTTTTCAGCCTCATATTTCTTGAATAGCTTAGTTTTAAATATTTACTTTTCTCTTAAAAAGCTTTACTGAATAACGTATTTTTATTTATTTATTTTAATGAACACTAGTAGTCTGTCTTGTCAAGAAATGGTATCAGTTATTTAAAGCTAAAATACTGCTCCAAAGTGAGATGTAACTCTTTAAACTGCTTCTTCAAGTTCTTGCACTTTTGATGTTTTGACTTGAAATATGTCATTGTCGTATATCAAGGGGGGCGGGGGAGGCATTAATGCAGAATACTTACTTAAGCAAGCTCAGGCTGAGTGTTTGGATGCTAAAAGGGTGGGGAACCCTAATTGCAGTTAAGCTTGTTTCATCTAAGAGGATTAACATAAAGGTTTTCAGTATTTGTCTCATATATTTAAAGAAGCCCCACATAACAAGATCAGAAAACATACTCTTTTGAAAACAGTCCTTCTTACAACTAAATGAAAGAGGTATGAAAAATATGACTATTAGTGACAACATTGCAATACTACTCATTCATTTATTCAGTTATGTAAAAAAAGTATAAGAGATCTCAAAATGTAACTTAATTGATAGTTATACTGTTAAAACTACAATGTGTGAATTGCTTCTATCTGCAAGAAATAATGCATCGAATCAATAAAACTTGGTGACACAGACTGCTTGAAATGGTGACACAGACTGCTTGAAATCACAAATCAAAGTTTAAGTATTTGATATACTTAAAGAAGCCACACCCCATATAACAACATAAGAGGATGTACCAAGAACTGAAAAATGGAAAATGAGAATGAGTATGAAATGTATTATTATTGATGATTATGTAGTAAATTGTTTATGTACTCACTTATCCAAAAATCCATGAAATATGTCAATATTATAAGCTTCATTAATTGTAATATAGTTAAAACTACATCTTGAATTGCTCATAGCAAGAAATAATGATATTCTATCAAAAAGATACTTTAAAAAAAATCATTACACAGATTGCCTGAAATCTCAAATACTTCTTTAGGCAATCTGTGTAACACTCAACCTTATATTTCAGTCATTACGTGAAATGCCTAGGCATTTCGCGAAATGGCTGAACTGTTTAGGCATTTCGCGAAATGACTGAAATGTTCAGTCATTACGCGTAATGCCTGGTTACACAGATTGCCTGTAACATATATATAACGCCCAATCCGAGAAATTGCCCAATTCGTGAAATAAGCAATAACTTTGCCCATTTTGTGAAATAGGCAACTGACTTGCCCATTTCATGAAATAAGTAGTTTCTCCAGTTTTATCTCGCCCATTTCAACGGGCAAAAATTGAGTTGCCCCTTTCATGAAACGGGCAATACTATGTACGAAAAGTTCTCTGCATTAAATTATTTTACTGCTTGATTGTCTTAACATAAACAACAAGTTTTTTAAAAGTGTTGCTGAAGTTTTTCCTTCATCTATGCCAGCAGTCGTGTCTGTAACTTGGTTACACAATAACTGTCATTTATACGACTGCTGGCCCTTGGCTGGTCGTGATGAGAAGGTGGTACCACGACCTCTTCCTCTCTTGAACTGTTTCCTGCCAATTGTTTTCCAGGCGGGTTTATCCGATCTGGAGTCCCTGTTAACCGACCTCTTATCTTGCCTTTCATAAGGGTGGTATCGACTTTTGCTCTGTGAAGCACTAGAATGTCCCTTGGACCCAAGCTGAGCTATATCTTCTTCCGCTCGCTTAATAACTGAGTCTGGAAACAAAGTGGAGATATGAAGGGGGGCTGACCTCAGTGCTGTGAGAGTATCCGGCTTGATACCGGTTCTAAGGTGGCTCAAGTAAGCATTTCTGCGGACTAGGGTTAAGTTACCCATAGTAACAAAAACGAACTCTGATAAGTGTTCCACTGACTTTGCAGCAGCCTGTGTAATGCTAGAGTTAAAGTTCATCAAATAGGCCAGTTCCTCAACTGATGCAGATGCTTTGGTAGAGACCTTCCCTTTGTTTTCTGCCTTCAAAATCTTGAGCTGGTCCTTCATGTTTTGTTGCACCTTGAACAGACAACGGTTAAAACTGGCAGCTTGATTACATATAACCGACGTCTCCCTGTTAGATCTCTCCCATCTGCGCAGCGTTTCTTGGGATATCCTGCGAGATGCTGGTGGAGTAGAAGACAGCCCAGTGTATTTAGCTATTCGACCATAGCTGCTGTTGAGTTTTGAGGCATCTATATTCCAAGATGAAATCTGTGAGGATTCAGCTTTAGGGTCGGTGTGAAGCCCATACCATTTGGACTGTGTTCTGGCTGGCCTCAGAAAGACATCTTTAGCTAGGCCACCGGCTTCTGATCCACGGGAGGGATAACCCTCAACCAAGGTGAGATTCAATTTGGCCAATTTCCTACATAACCAGTCTTCAGTAGGCATTTTAACCGACACTTTCCCAGGAGTTACAGTCTTGGGCCCTGCAAAAGGGTTATCATCTGAAGTGGAAGCTGTACTGTCCATTTCTGGGATGTGTGACCAGCCCATGAAAGAACGGATACCCTGCATAGTATCCCTATAATTTTGCTCTTCTCACACTGGTTGGTCCGGGTCGGTTACAGGCTGATCCTGATCCTCAGATAACTCCCCTTCTTCAGTGTATAAATCCACTGGTGGGTTATCGGACATGCTACCGGCCTCAGATGACAGACTGGAGATGCTATCGCGTCTAGACCTGTGAAAAGCAGGGGAGCCGGTGTCAGCTGGTTCAGATGACAGTGGCCGGTCGGTAGCAGCAGGCCGGTCAGAGTAAGGCCGGTTACTATCACCTTCCCTTGCAGAATGAGGCTCGGTTGAAGGGTTGGTGGTAAGTGTCGGTCGGTTGAACTTGGTTTGACTGGTAGGCTGATGCACAGTAGCAGAGGAGCCCTGTCCAGTAAACCTTGCAGTTGAAGTCGGTCGGTGAGAATTAGTTTGACTGGCCGGCTGATGCTTGTTAGCAGAGAAGCCCGTACCAGGAAACTTAGTTGTAGAAGCCTGTTGACTGGTCACTGCTTGACTGGTCGGCTGATGCTTTACAGCAGAGAAGCCAGTTCCAGTAAGCTTAGAAGAAGAAGGTCGGATGAAAGGTTCAGCCATATTTTCAACATCATGAGGAGGTGAATGGGTCGGTGCAACTTTCACCTTTGAAGAGAAGGTCGGTTCAAGACTCTTGGCCATTATCAAGTTTCCAGGCGACTGAAGCGCTCCGACCATTTGCTATCCATTTCTGCAAATTTCTCATCAGTACTGTGTTTAGAAACCTTTGTAGAGGGAGATTTTTCCTTCTTACTGCTCTTATTGTCTTTCTTAGGTTTCTTATCAGGTAGGGGAACTGGAGCAGGAGATTTCACAGATCCCTGTCCGCCAACGACCCCAATAACAGACACGCTTGACGGGTCGACAAGTTGTTCAGAATCCTGGGAAGGGGTTGAATCAGTAAGCTTTGCTTCACGTTTTTCCTTCTTAAGCTTATATGAAGGTGTAGCTAATTGCTGGAATTGTGGAGACGTGAGGCTATTACATATTTGACAGTCAGAAGTTTGTGGATCTGAAACACAAGGTTCCTTACCCTTTCTCTTGTCCACACTTCCCTCTACGTTGGCCAGGAGAAGACATGATGTATAAGTAACAAAATGGCAGTAAACTTACGTTGAAGTAATCAATGTAACTGTTGAAATTCTTAAAATATTTCTGTCAAAATAATATCCGTGTGCACTAGTTCGCGCCAAACGAAAAAGATGCTATGATGAGTATGACGTCTCGCTGTCTATACAGGAAAGGGGTTCGACACGCCATCTGGCGAGTGCACTAGTACTAGGGACCGGCTAGCCGGTGGAAACACAGGACATCTTTTTCTGATGTTTGGCGGGCCGGTCTGCGCCGACCGGAATAGCATTTGTCCATTGGATAGGATGTATTAACGCAATAAAACTCCTCTTTATCCTGGGTTACTGGTGGATCTGCTGAGCAGCCACTACAGGTCCCAGGTGGTAGAGCTCTGAGTCAGCCCATGCTACATCCTTCAAGTAGAATTGAGTGAAGGTGTTATGTGACTTCCAGTGGCAGGCTGATAAGATTTGTTCTAAGGAGACTCCTGACTGGAAAGCCTTAGAAGCAGGGAAGGCCCTGACATCATGGGTTTTAATCTGATGTAAAGGGTGGGCCTCTTGGTCTGAGAGCTCATAACATAAGATCACAGTCTGTTTGATCCATGAGGATATGGTGGCAGGTGAGATGTCTTTCTCAAAACCTTTCTTAAAGGAGACAAAGACCAACTCCTTATTCTGCCTGAGGTCCTGTCCAAATAGTAGCGCAATGCTCTGACCGGACAGAGGGACCTGTCAGACTTCAGGGATCTATCCAGAGTTGGGGCCAGGGCTGGTATAACCACTGGGGCCACACTGTCTGGACCCTCTTTTGCCAGCTGATTCTTGGAAAGAAAGCTGGGTGATGGGTACAGGGATACTTTTGACCAATCAGATTGATTGGTGTCTAATATTTTCGTTTGCCAAGCATATATCTCATTTCTACTCTTGCCCGACCCAAGGGCTAAGAGGAAAACTGTCTTGAAGGTCAAATACCTCAAAGATGCCTCTTTGATTGGTTCAAATGGAGCCTTTGTCAGCTGGCGCAAGACCAGGGATAGATTCCAGGAGGGGACTCCCCTCCGGCCTTTGGGTCTGTCTCTATGGAAACTATCCAGGAGATGAGTGAGATTTTCGTCTTTGCTGATATTGATGGGCGAATTTCCCAGTTTATCAGCGATGGCTGACCTGTAACCATCAATGGTACTGGGCTGTAACTTCCTGTCCTGAAATAGCTACATAAGGAAGTCAGCAACTGACTTTACAGGGGGTGCCCTCAAGTCCACCTTATTAGTGATGCACCATTTTGTAAAAATGGCCCACTTTGCCTCATAGACTGATCTGGTGGATCCTCTTTGAGGAACATGGAGATTTAGGCTTGTTAGATTTTTGTGAGGGATCTGATTGAAGGGCTCTGTTAACAGGTTGGGCAGAAAGGGCATACTCAGTGGGATTTGGCTGGACATGGCAACTAGATCCCAAAACCAAGGCATGTTGGGCCACCCTGGAGCAATCTGAATGATTCTCTTGCATGGGGAGTCCTTCAACTTCTCCACCACTTTGCCCAATATAGCTGCTGGTGGGAAGGCATATGCGTCCAGATCCTCCTATGGCAGACTGAGTGCATCCACTGCTGTGGCCAGGGGATCTGGTACTGGTGACACAAACAGAGGCAACTTGTTGTTGAACCTTGTGGCAAAAAGGTCTATTTTGGGCCAGTGCCACCTGCTGCATATTGAGTGGAAGACCTCTGGAAGGAGGAACCACTCTGTTTGGATGGTCAGGCCTAACCTGGAAAGTTTGTCTTCTACAACATTCAGTCGGCCTGGAATGTGTCGGGCTTTGAGTTACTTGATTTCTGGTACACCATGTCTAGATTCTCCATAGTAGGGCACAAAGTGGGCCTGACCTCATGCCTCCTTCCTTGTTTATGTATGACACAACTGTGGTGTTATCTGTTGCTACAAGTACTATCTTGTCTTAGCAGAGGTCTTGGAACTCTTTTAAAGCTAGGAAAACTGCTTTGAGTTCTAGATAATTTATATGCAGCTTGCTTTCCGGAAGGGACCAGGTTCCACTTGCAGTGTGCTCATTTAAGTGAGCGCCCACCCTTCTTTTGATGTGTCTGTAAAGATTTGCAAAGCATGTTTTATTGGGTGTAATGGCTGGCCTGTGAGAACATTGTCTTCTTTTAGCCACCATTGTAAGTGGTAACTTCAAAAACACTAGGTTAGCTTTGCCAGATAACAGAAATTTTTTTTTGTTTTAAGTATACATGCGCCAGGTGTGGTTTTAAAAAGTCTTAAAATAAATGAGGTGGGAGCACAAACTATATATTTACATGTATTATGTCAAGATGGCCAAAGTCTCTTAAATACACGAATTTTAAGTAAAAAGATAATTAAATATAAATCTTCCATAAGCTTAATCAATGTGTCAAATTGATCTGGACAGGTGTCATTGAACAGTAAGTCAGTTGGGAGCTGAAAACCCTCATTTTTACTTCAAGATGGCCATGACTGTACTTGTATTGGAAGTCCAAGGTGGAAAGAAAATAAGAATGTCCCTATTGCCATCTTTAATAAGTGTGCAAAATTTAACTGAGGTCAGCTGAACAATACGATAGCTGGAGATTAAAAACTCCATAATTTCACTGCAAGGTGGCAATAAGTTCATTCATATTGGGATTTTAAGGAGACCATGAAATAAGAATGTCCCTTTTGTCATCCTTTATAAGTGGATAAAGTCTAGCTGAGGTCAGTTGAACAATAAGATAGCTGGAGGCTGAAAACTTCCCTTTTTCACTGTAAGGTGACCATAACTTCATGCATATTGTGATTTTAAGGTGACCATAAAATGAAAATGTCCCTTCTGCCAACCTTTATAAATGTGCCAAGTTTTATTTTAAAAATTTAAACATTAACTGAGCTAAGGGCTGAAAACCCTTACATTTTAAGTTTAAGATGGCCACAACATAATTAATATTTCAATAATAAGGTAGTAAGAGTCTTCTTTTGATCTACTTCAATATCAATATATGTTAGATATGGAAAAAGAAAGGGGCCAGATGGCTTTATTCAAAATTTATGACTTGGGGGGGGGGCATAGCTCCAATTATATTAACAGTTTAAGATCACCATAAAGTCAGGATAATCTTTTGGTAAATCTTAATATATATGCCAAGTTTGGTTGAAAAAAAGTGAAAAACTAAGTGAACTGGAGGGCTAAAACCACCTTTTTTGACATTAAGGTGACCTTAAGATTCCAGATACAGGGCCTAAAATTCGCCATATGAAATATTATCAAAAAGTAGCTGAATAAGTTATCCAACAAAACGCCAAAATCCTGACCGTTTTGGAGATACAGACCAAGTACCCATTTTTAAAAAAATTACAAAAATAAAACACCTCCCATTCAGGCATCTAAGGTCCGATTGATCAGAAAATCCTTCCGACCTGCGGATTTAAGTCTAGAATGTAACTGATAAATTTGGTAGCACAGGTAGGGCAGGGTCGGTAGCAGATTTTCCATTTTGGTATCCCGCCAGTGTAAAACCGTACCGATTCCAGGATACCAAAAGAATAAATTTTGTTCTAGTATATCCCCAATCGAATAGACCCACCAACCGGAAGTAAGATTTGCAAAAAGAAAACATTGCAGTTCTAAAAGAAATCACTATATAAGTGCTAAAATATATAAAAACAAGACCACTGCCGCAGTATGTATCTCCCGCCGAGTACCGCAGGGGAAGAAATACTATATTGAAATTTTTCCCCTTTGCATATGACACTGTTGTACCATCCTGCAGGTCGAAAATTCGCTTGAAATCGCTCTATCTGTTACGCTTTTCGAGATATTGACACTTTTCCATTTTCAGCAAAAATCCAAGATGGCCGCAGAAAGTGGCGAAAAATAAAATTTTTCCCCTTTGGACAGGACACTCTTGTATCACCCTGCGGTTCAAAAATTCGCTCGAAATCGCTCGATCTCTTATGGTTTTCGAGATATTGACACTTTTTCATTTTCCGCAAAAATCTAGGATGGCCGCCAAAAGTGGAGAAAATTGAAATTTTTCCCCTTTGCATAGGACACTGTTGTACCATCCTGCAGGTCGAAAATTCGCTTGAAATCGCTCTATCTCTTACGCTTTTCGAGATATTGACACTTTTCCATTTTCAGCAAAAATCCAAGATGGCCGCAAAAAGTGGCGAAAAATAAAATTTTTCCCCTTTGGACAGGACACTCTTGTATCACCCTGCGGGTCAAAAATTCGCTCGAAATCGCTCGATCTCTTACGGTTTTCGAGATATTGACACTTTTTCATTTTCCGCAAAAATCTAGGATGGCCGCCAAAAGTGGAGAAAATTGAAATTTTCCCCCTTTGCACAGGAGACTCTTGTACCACCCTGCAGGTCAAAAATTTGCTCGAAATCGCTCTATCTCTTACGGTTTTCGAGATATTGACACTTTTCTATTTTCCGCAAAAATCCAAAATGGCCGCCAAAAGTGGCGAAAATCGATATTTTTCCCCTTTGCACAGGACACTCTTGTGATACCCTTCTGGTCAAAAATTCGCTTGAAATCGCTCTATCTCTTACGGTTTTAGAGATATTCACACTTTTCCATTTTCCGCAAAAATCCAAGATGGCTGCCAAAAGTGGTGAAAATTGAAATTTTACCCCTTTGCACAGGACATTCTTGTACTACCTTGCAGGTCAAAAATTCGCTCGAAATCGCTCTATCTCTTATGGTTTTCGAGATATTCACACTTTTTCTTTTTTTTCCGCTAAAATCCAAGATGGCCGCCAAAAGTGGCGAAAATTGAAATCTTTCCCCTTTGCATTGGACACTTTTGTACTACCCTGAAGGTCAAATGCAATAGTTTTCAAGTTACAAGTGATTTCACTCATGATGGAAGTTAGTGAAAAATCCAAAAGTAGCTATTACTCACTTATCTATTGAGATAGACACCCAAGTTACTCACCATGTTGTTGCTGTGGGAAAAAGTAGGTGAATAACATATTTTAACAAAATGCTCTAAATACAATACTTTTCAAGTTATAATCGATTTAGTGCATGATTTCATTAATTTTAATGCATTAAAAATTATTTTAATAATTCATAAAAAAACTTTAGCATGCGAAATATCTCCAAAATGTAGGTGAATGAGTTATTTGAGAAATACTGGCTATCTGCAATACTTTTAGTGATAATAGGCAATTACTCATTTTGAGTAGGTGAGTAATTAGATATGGATCTGAAAATTCACTAATTGAAAGTTCTCCCAAAATATAGGTGAAGTGAGTTATTTGAAAAATACTGGCTATCTGCAATACTTTTAGAGATAATTCGCATTTACACATTTTGAGTAGGTGAGTAATTACCTACAGGTTTGGAACTTCACCATGTGAAAGCTCTTCCAAAAGTAGATGAATGAGTTATTTGATAAAAATTGGGTACCCACAATACTTTTAGAGATAATTAGCATTTACTCATTTTGAGTAGGTGAGTAATTACCTACGGGTCTGAAACTTCACCATGTGACAGCTCTTCCAAAAGTAGATGAATGAGTTATTTGAGAAAAATTGACTACCTGCAATACTTTCAGAGATAATTCGCATTTACTCATTTTGAGTAGGTGAGTAATTAGCTACAGGTCTGAAACTTCACAGAGTGAAAGCTCTCCTAAAAGTAGGTGAATGAGTTATTTGAGAAAAATTGGCTATATGCAATACTCTTAGAGATAATTCGCAGTTACTCATTTTGAGTAGGTGAGTTATTACCTACGGGTCTGAAACTTTGCCATGTCAAAGCTCTTCCAAAAGTAGATGAATGAGTTACTTGAGAAAAATTGGCTATCTGCAATACTTTTAGAGATAATTAGTATTTACTCATTTTGAGCGGGTGAGAAATTAGCTACAGGTCAGAAACTTCACCAAGTGAAAGCTCTCCCAAAAGTAGATGAATGAGTTATTTGAGAAAAATTGGCTATCTCCTATACTTTTAGAGATAATTCGCATTTACTCATTTTGAGTAGGTGAGAAATTAGCTATGGGTCTGAAACTTCACCATGTGAAACCTCTTCCAAAAGTAGATGAATGAGTTATTTGAGAAAAATTGGCTATCTGCAATACTTTTAGAGAGAATTCGCATTTACTCATTTTGAGTAGGTGAGTAATTAGCTATGGGTCTGAAACTTCACCATGTGAAAGCTCTTCCAAAAGTAGATGAAAGAGTTATTTGAGAAAAATTGGGTACCCACAATACTTTTAGAGATAATTAGCATTTACTCATTTTGAGTAGGTGAGTAATTACCTACGGGTCTGAAACTTCACCATGCGAAAGCTCTTTCAAACGTAGATGAATGAGTTATTTGAGAAAAATTGTCTATCTGCAATACTTTTAGAGATAATTCTCATTCACTCATTTTGAGTAGGTGAGTAATTAGCTATGGGTCTGAAACGTCACCATGTGACAGCTCTTCCAAAAGTAGATAAATGAGTTATTTGAGAAAATTGACTATCTGCAATACTTTCAGAGATAATTCGCATTTACTCATTTTGAGTAGGTGAGTAATTAGCTACAGGTCTGAAACTTCACCAAGTGAAAGCTGTCCTAAAAGTACATGAATGAGTTATTTGAGAAAAATTGGCTATCTGCAATACTTTTAGAGATAATTCACAGTTACTCATTTTGAGTAGGTGAGTAATTAGCTACAGGTCTGAAACTTCACCATGTGAAAGCTCTCCCAAAAGTAGGTGAATGAGTTATTTGAGAAAAATTGGCTATATGCAATACTCTTAGAGATAATTCGCAGTTACTCATTTTGAGTAGGTGAGTTATTACCTACGGGTCTGAAACTTTGCAATGTGAAAGCTCTCCTAAAAGTACATGAATGAGTTATTTGAGAAAAATTGGCTATCTGCAATACTTTTAGAGATAATTTGCAGTTACTCATTTTGAGTAGGCGAGTAAGTAGCTATGGGTCTGAAACTTCACAATGTGAAAGCTCTTCCAAAAGTAGATGAATGAGTTATTTGAGAAAAATTGGCTATCTGCAATACTTTTAGAGATAATTAGTATTTACTCATTTTGAGCGGGTGAGAAATTAGCTACAGGTCTGAAACTTCACCAAGTGAAAGCTCTCCCAAAAGTAGATGAATGAGTTATTTGAGAAAAATTGGCTATCTCCCATACTTTTAGAGATAATTCGCATTTACTCATTTTGAGTAGGTGAGAAATTAGCTATGGGTCTGAAACTTCACCATGTGAAATCTCTTCCAAAAGTAGATGAATGAGTTATTTGAGAAAAATTGGCTATCTGCAATACTTTTAGAGATAATTTGCATTTACTCATTTTGAGTAGGTGAGTAATTAGCTACGGGCGTGAAACTTCACCAAGTGAAAGCTCTCCCAAAAGTAGATGAATGAGTTATTTGAGAAAAATTGGCTATCCGCAATACTTTTAGAGATAATTCGCATTTACTCATTTTGAGTAGGTGAGTAATTACCTACGGGTCTGAAACTTCACCAAGTGAAAGCTCTCCCAAAAGTAGATGAATGAGTTATTTGAGAAAAATTGGCTATCCGCAATACTTTTAGAGATAATTCGCATTTACTCATTTTGAGTAGGTGAGTAATTAGCTACGGGTCTGAAACTTCACCAAGTGAAAGCTCTAACAAAAGTATATGAATGAGTTATTTGAGAAAAATTGGCTATCTTCTATACTTTTAGAGATAATTCGCATTTATTCATTTTGAGTAGGTGAGAAATTAGCTAGGGGTCTGAAACCTCACTAAGTGAAAGCTCTTCCAAAAGTAAATGAATGAGTTATTTGAGAAAAATTGGCTATCTGCAATACTTTTAGAGATATTTAGCATTTACTCATTTTGAGTAGGTGAGAAATTAGCTACAGGTCTGACACTTCACCAAGTGAAAGCTCTCCCAAAAGTAGATGAATGAGTTATTTGAGAAAAATTGGCTATCTGCAATACTTTTAGAGATAATTAGCATTTACTCATTTTGAGTAGGTGAGTAATTAGCTACGGGTCTGAAACTTCACCAAGTGAAAGCTCTTCCAAAAGTAGATGAAAGAGTTATTTGAGAAAAATTGGGTACCCACAATACTTTTAGAGATAATTAGCTTTTACTCATTTTGAGTAGGTGAGTAAGTACCTACGGGTCTGAAACTTCACCATGCAAAAGCTCTTTCAAACGTAGGTGAATGAGTTATTTGAGAAAAATTGGCTATCTGCAATACTTTTAGAGAGAATTCGCATTTACTCATTTTGAGTAGGTGAGTAATTAGCTATGGGTCTGAAACTTCACCATGTGAAAGCTCTTCCAAAAGTAGATGAAAGAGTTATTTGAGAAAAATTGGGTACCCACAATACTTTTAGAGATAATTAGCATTTACTCATTTTGAGTAGGTGAGTAATTACCTACGGGTCTGAAACTTCACCATGCGAAAGCTCTTTCAAACGTAGATGAATGAGTTATTTGAGAAAAATTGTCTATCTGCAATACTTTTAGAGATAATTCTCATTCACTCATTTTGAGTAGGTGAGTAATTAGCTATGGGTCTGAAACTTCACCATGTGAAAGCTCTTCCAAAAGTAGATGAATGAGTTATTTGAGAAAATTGACTATCTGCAATACTTTCAGAGATAATTCGCATTTACTCATTTTGAGTAGGTGAGTAATTAGCTACAGGTCTGAAACTTCACCAAGTGAAAGCTCTCCTAAAAGTACATGAATGAGTTATTTGAGAAAAATTGGCTATCTGCAATACTTTTAGAGATAATTCACAGTTACTCATTTTGAGTAGGTGAGTAATTAGCTACAGGTCTGAAACTTCACCATGTGAAAGCTCTCCCAAAAGTAGGTGAATGAGTTATTTGAGAAAAATTGGCTATATGCAATACTCTTAGAGATAATTCGCAGTTACTCATTTTGAGTAGGTGAGTTATTACCTACGGGTCTGAAACTTTGCAATGTGAAAGCTCTCCTAAAAGTACATGAATGAGTTATTTGAGAAAAAATGGCTATCTGCAATACTTTTAGAGATAATTTGCAGTTACTCATTTTGAGTAGGCGAGTAAGTAGCTACGGGTCTGAAACTTCACAATGTGAAAGCTCTTCCAAAAGTAGATGAATGAGTTATTTGAGAAAAATTGGCTATCTGCAATACTTTTAGAGATAATTAGTATTTACTCATTTTGAGCGGGTGAGAAATTAGCTACAGGTCTGAAACTTCACCAAGTGAAAGCTCTCCCAAAAGTAGATGAATGAGTTATTTGAGAAAAATTGGCTATCTCCTATACTTTTAGAGATAATTCGCATTTACTCATTTTGAGTAGGTGAGAAATTAGCTATGGGTCTGAAACTTCACCATGTGAAATCTCTTCCAAAAGTAGATGAATGAGTTATTTGAGAAAAATTGGCTATCTGCAATACTTTTAGAGATAATTTGCATTTACTCATTTTGAGTAGGTGAGTAATTACCTACGGGTCTGAAACTTCACCAAGTGAAAGCTCTCCCAAAAGTAGATGAATGAGTTATTTGAGAAAAATTGGCTATCCGCAATACTTTTAGAGATAATTCGCATTTACTCATTTTGAGTAGGTGAGTAATTAGCTACGGGTCTGAAACTTCACCAAGTGAAAGCTCTAACAAAAGTATATGAATGAGTTATTTGAGAAAAATTGGCTATCTGCAATACTTTTAGAGATAATTCTCATTTACTCATTTTGAGTAGGTGAGTAATTAGCTATGGGTCTGAAACTTCACCATGTGACAGCTCTTCCAAGAGTAGATGAATGAGTTATTTGAGAAAAATTGACTATCTACAATACTTTCAGAGATAATTCGCATTTACTCATTTTGAGTAGGTGAGTAATTAGCTACAGGTCTGAAACTTCACAGAGTGAAAGCTCTCCTAAAAGTAGGTGAATGAGTTATTTGAGAAAAATTGGCTATCTGCAATACTTTTAGAGATAATTCGCAGTTACTCATTTTGAGTAGGTGAGTAATTAGCTACAGGTCTGAAACTTCACCATGTGAAAGCTCTCCCAAAAGTAGGTGAATGAGTTATTTGAGAAAAATTGGCTATATGCAATACTCTTAGAGATAATTCGCAGTTACTCATTTTGAGTAGGTGAGTAATTACCTACGGGTCTGAAACTTCACTAAGTGAAAGCTCTCCAAAAAGTAGATGAATGAGTTATTTGAGAAAAATTGGCTATCCGCAATACTTTTAGAGATAATTCGCATTTACTCATTTTGAGTAGGTGAGTAATTAGCTACGCGTCTGAAACTTCACCAAGTGAAAGCTCTCCCAAAAGTAGGTGAATGAGTTATTTGAGAAAAATTGGCTATCTGCAATACTTTTAGAGATAATTCTCATTTACTCATTTTGAGTAGGTGAGTAATTAGCTATGGGTCTGAAACTTCACCATGTGACAGCTCTTCCAAGAGTAGATGAATGAGTTATTTGAGAAAAATTGACTATCTGCAATACTTTCAGAGATAATTCGCATTTACTCATTTTGAGTAGGTGAGTAATTAGCTACAGGTCTGAAACTTCACCAAGTGAAAGCTCTCCTAAAAGTACATGAATGAGTTATTTGAGAAAAATTGGCTATCTGCAATACTTTTAGAGATAATTCGCAGGTACTCATTTTGAGTAGGTGAGTAATTAGCTACAGGTCTGAAACTTCACCATGTGAAAGCTCTCCCAAAAGTAGGTGAATGAGTTATTTGAGAAAAATTGGCTATATGCAATACTCTTAGAGATAATTCGCAGTTACTCATTTTGAGTAGGTGAGTTATTACCTACGGGTCTGAAACTTTGCCATGTGAAAGCTCTCCTAAAAGTACATGAATGAGTTATTTGAGAAAAATTGGCTATCTGCAATACTTTTAGAGATAATTCGCAGTTACTCATTTTGAGTAGGCGAGTAAGTACCTACGGGTCTGAAACTTCACAATGTGAAAGCTCTTCCAAAAGTAGATGAATGAGTTATTTGAGAAAAATTGGCTATCTGCAATACTTTTAGAGATAATTAGTATTTACTCATTTTGAGCGGGTGAGAAATTAGCTACAGGTCTGAAACTTCACCAAGTGAAAGCTCTCCCAAAAGTAGATGAATGAGTTATTTGAGAAAAATTGGCTATCTCGTATATATTTAGAGATAATTCGCATTTACTCATTTTGAGTAGGTGAGAAATTAGCTATGGGTCTGAAACTTCACCATGTGAAACCTATTCCAAAAGTAGATGAATGAGTTATTTGAGAAAAATTGGCTATCTGCAATACTTTTAGAGATAATTTGCATTTACTCATTTTGAGTAGGTGAGTAATTAGCTACGGGCATGAAACTTCACCAAGTGAAAGCTCTCCCAAAAGTAGATGAATGAGTTATTTGAGAAAAATTGCTATCCGCAATACTTTTAGAGATAATTTGCATTTACTCATTTTGAGTAGGTGAGTAATTACCTACGGGTCTGAAACTTCACCAAGTGAAAGCTCTCCCAAAAGTAGGTGAATGAGTTATTTGAGAAAAATTGGCTATCTTCTATACTTTTAGAGATAATTCGCATTTACTCATTTTGAGTAGGTGAGAAATTAGCTAGGGGTCTGAAACCTCACTAAGTGAAAGCTCTTCCAAAAGTATATGAATGAGTTATTTGAGAAGAATTGGCTATCTGCAATACTTTTAGACATAATTAGCATTTACTCATTTTGAGTAGGTGAGTAACTAGCTACGCGTCTGAAACTTAACCAAGTGAAAGCTCTCCCAAAAGTAGGTGAATGAGTTATTTGAGAAAAATTGGCTATCTGCAATACTTTTAGAGAGAATTCGCATTTACTCATTTTGAGTAGGTGAGTAATTAGCTATGGGTCTGAAACTTCACCATGTGAAAGCTCTTCCAAAAGTAGATGAATGAGTTATTTGAGAAAAATTGGCTATCTCCTGTACTTTTAGAGATAATTCGCATTTACTCATTTTGAGTAGGCGAGTAATTAGCTATGGGTCTGAAACTTCACCATGTGAAAGCTCTTCCAAGAGTAGATGAATGAGTTATTTGAGAAAAATTGACTATCTGCAATACTTTCAGAGATAATTCGCATTTACTCATTTTGAGTAGGTGAGAAATTAGCTACAGGTCTGACACTTCACCAAGTGAAAGCTCTCCCAAAAGTAGATGAATGAGTTATTTGAGAAAAATTGGCTATCTGCAATACTTTTAGAGATATTTAGCATTTACTCATTTTGAGTAGGTGAGAAATTAGCTACAGGTCTGACACTTCACCAAGTGAAAGCTCTCCCAAAAGTAGATGAATGAGTTATTTGAGAAAAATTGGCTATCTGCAATACTTTTAGACATAATTAGCATTTACTCATTTTGAGTAGGTGAGTAATTAGCGACGGGTCTGAAACTTCACCAAGTGAAAGCTCTTCCAAAAGTAGGTGAATGAGTTATTTGAGAAAAATTGGCTATCTGCAATACTTTTAGAGAGAATTCGCATTTACTCATTTTGAGTAGGTGAGTAATTAGCTATGGGTCTGAAACTTCACCATGTGAAAGCTCTTCTAAAAGTAGATGAATGAGTTATTTGAGAAAAATTGGCTATCTGCAATACTTTTAGACATAATTAGCATTTACTCATTTTGAGTAGGTGAGTAATTAGCTACGGGTCTGAAACTTCACCAAGTGAAAGCTCTCCCAAAAGTAGGTGAATGAGTTATTTGAGAAAAATTGGCTATCTGCAATACTTTTAGAGAGAATTCGCATTTACTCATTTTGAGTAGGTGAGTAATTAGCTATGGGTCTGAAACTTCACCATGTGAAAGCTCTCCCAAAAGTAGATGAATGAGTTATTTGAGAAAAATTGGCTATCTCCTATACTTTTAGAGATAATTCGCATTTACTCATTTTGAGTAGGCGAGTAATTAGCTATGGGTCTGAAACTTCACCATGTGAAAGCTCTTCCAAAAGTAAATGAATGAGTTATTTGAGAAAAATTGGCTATCTGCAATACTTTTAGAGATATTTAGCATTTACTCATTTTGAGTAGGTGAGAAATTAGCTACAGGTCTGACACTTCACCAAGTGAAAGCTCTCGCAAAAGTAGGTGAATGAGTTATTTGAGAAAAATTGGCTATCTTCTATACTTTTAGAGATAATTCGCATTTACTCATTTTGAGTAGGTGAGAAACTAGAAATTGGACGCCCTGTTGATAGTAGATGCGAATAGAAACAGGATAGCATAGAAGAACACACATTATCATGTGTAATGTCCACCCCATGAACCTTGCCCAAATTGTACAGTAGTCTTACAAGACCCTGTTTCATTTGTAAAATATATCAATGATGCTTAAATATTTATTAGTTTGGATGTAAATTATTTCAGCTTCATGCCTTTTTGCATTGGTTGGGTTGAAAATTTTGACGAAATCACTCTATTTTGCACGGTTAAGGCGAGTTTGTGTTTTTCCATTTTGGGCAAAAATTCGAAAATTCAAAATGGCCGCCATTTTTGGAGAGGGGAAAATTTTTGGAAAATTGCAAAGAGTACACTCCTTAGATGAAGATAGAAGCAAATTCCTGTTTTTCTATTTTTGGCAAAAATTTGAAAATTCAAAATGGCCGCCATTTTTGGGAAAAGGAAATTTTTTTGAAAATTGCCAAGAGTACATTTCTTAGATACCCTATGGGTCGAAAATTTCAACGAAATAACTCTATTTTGCACGGTTAAGGCGAGTTTGTGTTTTTCCATTTTGGGCAAAAATTCGAAAATTCAAAATGGCCGCCATTTTTGGAGAGGGGAAAATTTTTGGAAAATTGCAAAGAGTACACTCCTTAGATGCCCTGTGGGTTGAAAATTTCGACGAAATCGCTCTATCTCACACAGTTAAGGAGATAGAAGCAAATTTGTGTTTTGCCATTTTTGGCAAAAATTCGAAAATTCAAAATGGCCGCCATTTTTGGGGAGGGGAAAACTTTTTAAAAATTGGCAAGAGTAGAATTGTCAGATACCCTGTGGGTCGAAAATTTCGACGAAATCGCTCCAGCTCGGACGGTTAAGGAGATAGAAGCAAATTTGTGTTTTGCATTTTTGGCAAAAATTCGAAAATTCAAAATGGCCGCCATTTTTGGGGAGGGGAAAATTTTTTGAAAATTGCAAAGATTGCATTAATTAGATACCCTATGGGTCGAAAATTTCGACGAAATCGCTCTATCTCGCACGGTTAAGGAGATAGAAGCAAATTTGTGTTTTGCCATTTTTGGCAAAAATTCGAAAATTCAAAATGGCCGCCATATTTGGGGAGGGGAAAATGTTTTGAAAATTGCATAGATTACATTCCTTAGATACCCTGTGGGTCGAAAATTTCGACGAAATCGCTCTATCTCGCACGGTTAAGGAGATAGAAGCAAATTTGTGTTTTGCCATTTTTGGCAAAAATTCGAAAATTCAAAAATGGCCGCCATTTTTGGGGAGGGGAAAATTTTTTTTAAATTACCAAGAGTACAATGCTTAGATACCCTGTGGGTCGAAAATTTCGACGAAATCGCTCTATCTCGCACGGTTAAGGAGACAGAAGCAAATTTGTGTTTTGCCATTTTTGGCAAAAATTCGAAAATTCAAAATGGCCGCCATTTTTGTGGAGGGGAAAATTTTTTGAAAATTGCAAAGAGTACACTCCTTAGATACCCTGTGGGTTGAAAATTTCGACGAAATCGCTCTATCTCGTACAGTTAAGGAGATCGAAGGAAATTTGTGTTTTGCCATTTTGGGCAAAAATTCGAAAATTCAAAATGGCCGCCATTTTTGGGGAGGGGAAAATTTTTGGAAAATTGCATAGATTGCATTCCTTAGATACCCTATGGGTCGAAAATTTCGACGAAATCGCTCTATCTCGCACGGTTAAGGAGATAGAAGCAAATTTGTGTTTTGCCATTTTTGGCAAAAATTCGAAAATTCAAAATGGCCGCCATATTTGGGGAGGGGAAAATGTTTTGAAAATTGCATAAATTACATTCCTTAGATACCCTGTGGGTCGAAAATTTCGACGAAATCGCTCTATCTCGCACGGTTAAGGAGATAGAAGCAAATTTGTGTTTTGCCATTTTTGGCAAAAATTCGAAAATTCAAAAATGGCTGCCATTTTTGGGGAGGGGAAAATTTTTTTAAATTACCAAGAGTACAATGGTTAGATACCCTGTGGGTCGAAAATTTCGACGAAATCGCTCTATCTCGCACGGTTAAGGAGATAGAAGCAAATTTGTGTTTTTCCATTTTTGGCAAAAATTCGAAAATTCAAAATGGCCGCCATTTTTGTGGAGGGGAAAATTTTTTGAAAATTGCAAAGAGTACACTCCTTAGATACCATGTGGGTTGAAAATTTCGACGAAATCGCTCTATCTCGTACAGTTAAGGAGATCGAAGGAAATTTGTGTTTTGCCATTTTGGGCAAAAATTCGAAAATTCAAAATTGCCGCCATTTTTGGGGACGGGAAAATTTTTGGAAAATTGCATAGATTGCATTCCTTAGATACCCTGTGGGTCGAAAATTTCAACGAAATCGCTCTATCTCGCACGGTTAAGGAGATAGAAGCAAATTTGTGTTTTGCCATTTTTGGCAAAAATTCGAAAATTCAAAATTGCCGCCATTTTTGGGGAGGGGAAAATTTTTTTGAAAATTGCAAAGATTGCATTCCTTAGATAAAACCTGTGGGTCAAAAATTTTGCCGAAATCGCTCTATCTCGCACGGTTAAGGAGATAGAAGCAAATTTGTGTTTTGCCATTTTTGGCAAAAATTCGAAAATTCAAAATGGCCGCCATTTTTGGGGAGGGGAAAATTTTTGGAAAATTGCATAGATTGCATTCCTTACATACCCTGTGGGTCGAAAATTTTGCCGAAATCGCTCTATCTCGCACGGTTAAGGAGATAGAAGCAAATTTGTGTTTTCATATTTTTGGCAAAAATTCGAAAATTCAAAATGGCCGCCATTTTTGGGGAGGGGAAAATTTTTTGAAAATTGCAAAGATTGCATTAATTAGATACCCTGTGGGTCGAAAATTTCGACGAAATCGCTCTATCTCGCACGGTTAAGGAGATAGAAGCAAATTTGTGTTTTGCCATTTTTGGCAAAAATTCGAAAATTCAAAATGGCCGCCATATTTGGGGAGGGGAAAATGTTTTGAAAATTGCATAGATTACATTCCTTAGATACCCTGTGGGTCGAAAATTTCGACGAAATCGCTCTATCTCGCACGGTTAAGGAGATAGAAGCAAATTTGTGTTTTGCCATTTTTGGCAAAAATTCGAAAATTCAAAAATGGCCGCCATTTTTGGGGAGGGGAAAATTTTTTTTTAATTACCAAGAGTACAATGCTTAGATACCCTGTGGGTCGAAAATTTCGACGAAATCGCTCTATCTCGCACGGTTAAGGAGATAGAAGCAAATTTGTGTTTTGCCATTTTTGGCAAAAATTCGAAAATTCAAAATGGCCGCCATTTTTGTGGAGGGGAAAATTTTTTGAAAATTGCAAAGAGTACACTCCTTAGATACCCTGTGGGTTGAAAATTTCGACGAAATCGCTCTATCTCGTACAGTTAAGGAGATCGAAGGAAATTTGTGTTTTGCCATTTTGGGCAAAAATTCGAAAATTCAAAATGGCCGCCATTTTTGGGGAGGGGAAAATTTTTGGAAAATTGCATAGATTGCATTCCTTAGATACCCTATGGGTCGAAAATTTCGACGAAATCGCTCTATCTCGCACGGTTAAGGAGATAGAAGCAAATTTGTGTTTTGCCATTTTTGGCAAAAATTCGAAAATTCAAAATGGCCGCCATTTTTGGGGAGGGGAAAATGTTTTGAAAATTGCATAGATTGCATTCCTTAGATACCCTATGGGTCGAAAATTTCGACGAAATCGCTCTATCTCGCACGGTTAAGGAGATAGAAGCAAATTTGTGTTTTGCCATTTTTGGCAAAAATTCGAAAATTCAAAATGGCCGCCATTTTTGGGGAGGGGAAAATGTTTTGAAAATTGCATAAATTACATTCCTTAGATACCCTGTGGGTCGAAAATTTCGACGAAATCGCTCTATCTCGCACGGTTAAGGAGATAGAAGCAAATTTGTGTTTTTCCATTTTTGGCAAAAATTCGAAAATTCAAAATGGCCGCCATTTTTGTGGAGGGGAAAATTTTTTGAAAATTGCAAAGAGTACACTCCTTAGATACCATGTGGGTTGAAAATTTCGACGAAATCGCTCTATCTCGTACAGTTAAGGAGATCGAAGGAAATTTGTGTTTTGCCATTTTGGGCAAAAATTCGAAAATTCAAAATGGCCGCCATTTTTGGGGACGGGAAAATTTTTGGAAAATTGCATAGATTGCATTCCTTAGATACCCTGTGGGTCGAAAATTTCGACGAAATCGCTCTATCTCGCACGGTTAAGGAGATATTAGCAAATTACTCAAAAGTAGTACTGAAAATACACAATGAAGTACCTAAATGGCTATTACTCATGTACTGACAAAGCTATCAGTCCCAAATGCAATACCAAGCGAGCCATGGACATAACAATCTTGTATTCAAAATTGTAGTAAAATATCTTTAATTATTTTGGCTTAAATGCACGGAAACCAATGGGTACTGAAAATAGCTGTACTTAAGTATTACTCAGTAAGCAAAAGAGGTACAACAGCCAAAAGCAATCCCAAGCAAGCTACTGACCCAATAAGCCTGCATACCAAATTTGGTGACAATAGCTCTAATACTTTTCCTTTAAATGAGCGGAAACCATGCGTGACGCCGGACATCGGACGCCGGACATCGGACAACGGACGGCGCAAAAAGCAAAAATAATATATCCACCCCCCAGGGGGGTGGACATAATTAGCTAGGGGTCTGAAACCTCACTAAGTGAAAGCTCTTCCAAAAGTATATGAATGAGTTATTTGAGAAGAATTGGCTATCTGCAATACTTTTAGACATAATTAGCATTTACTCATTTTGAGTAGGTGAGTAACTAGCTACGCGTCTGAAACTTAACCAAGTGAAAGCTCTCCCAAAAGTAGGTGAATGAGTTATTTGAGAAAAATTGGCTACCTGCAATACTTTTAGAGATAATTCGCATTTACTCATTTTGAGGAGGTGAGTAAGTAGGCCAAAGTTCACCAAACCATTTTCCCCTTAGCATAGGATACTCTAGTACTACCCTGTGGTTCAAAAATTTGCTCGAAATTTCTCTATCTCTTACAGTTTGAGAGATATTTCTGATTTTTCACATTTTCACTAAAAGTAGCAATAAAGTAGCCATTACTCACTTGTACATTGAGCAACAGTTGTGAAACTTAAATATGTTACAGTTCACAAAAAAGTACATGAACAACATATTTGAGAGAAATTGTGTAGCTGCAATACTTTTGAAGATATAAGCCATTTACTCATTATGGTTATCATTAAAAATTGAGAAAGTAGCTATTACTCACTTAGCTATGGAGATACACTTCCAAATTACTGACCATGTTGTAGCTGTGGAGAAAGTAGCTGAACATCATATTGGAACAAAATTGTGTAGCTGCAATACTTTTGAAGATATAAGCCATTTACTCATTGACAGTTAAAAGTCATATAATTATATTAGGTAAAAGCGCTATTACTCACTCAAAAGTAGGCCAAAGTTCACCAAACCGTTCCCCCCTTAGCAATAGGATACTCTAGTACTACCCTGTGGGTCAAAAATTTGCTCGAAATTGCTCTATATCTTACGGTTTGAGAGATATTTCTGATTTTTCACATTTTCACTAAAAGTAGCAATGAAGTAGCCATTACTCACTTGTACATTGAGCAACAGTTGTGAAACTTAAATATGTTACAGTTCACAAAAAAGTACATGAGCAACATATTTGAACAAAATTGTGTAGCTGCAATACTTTTGAAGATATAAGCCATTTACTCATTATGGTTATCATTAAAAACTGAAAAAGTAGCTATTACTCACTTAGCTACGGAGATACACTTCCAAACTACTGACCATGTTGTAGCAGAGGAGAAAGTAGCTGAACAACATATTGGAACAAAATTGTGTAGCTGCAATACTTATGAAGATATAAGCCATTTACTCATTATGGTTATAATTAAAAATTGACAAAGTAGCTATTACTCACTTAGCTATGGAGATACACTTCCAAACTACTGACCATGTTGTAGCTGTTGAGAAAGTAGCTTAACAACATATTAGAACAAAATGCTGTAAATGCAATAGTTTCAGAGTTATAAGCCATATCATTATATTAGCTAAAATAGCTATTACTCACTCAAAAGTAGGCCAAAGTTCACCAAACCCCAAAAATATTGAAGAGCAAAAAAATTCATTAGGACTTGTGATTTACCAAAAATGTGTAACTGTAGTAGTTTCAGAGAAAACTGTGTGACACACGCACGCACGCACATACGCACGCACATACGCACGCACATGGTGCAAATTATAATCTCCCTCCGGAGAGCCGGGCGGGAGATAATATGTGATAAAAGTTTGTAATTTCTTCAGATTTGAGGTTTGTTTTTAATACTTTACGTTTTCTCACAATATTATATACTGACATACGAAATACCGGCTTTAAAGTGTCACCACGGTGTTGAAGTGAACTGGTCTCGATACCGAGATACCGGTGTTACCGACCCTGCCCTAAGCACAGGTGTGTGTGTTTTTTTTAAATGCTTAAGGTTACCTTAAGTAAAGCTTAAGCAAGGTGTTACCAATCCTGCCCTAAGCACAGGTGTGTGTTTTTTTTGAAAAATGCTTAAGGTTACCTTAAGTAAAGCTTAAGGTCTCTGCAAAGTATCCCAAAAATTTTTCCCACCCCTATAGTGTTAAAGAAAGAAAGGAAGGAAAGAAAAATTTGAATGGCCAAGAAGTTATTCAAGGGAGACCATAATCCGGCGACAGCGGCGATGATCAGTTGAACTTATGTGAAAACAAATAAGCGTCACTGACATGCCGCTTAATTAGATGCCCTTCTTACAACTGAATAAAAGAGGTATGAAAGATGGTGCTTGGACAAAATGCCGGTGGACAAAATGCCGGTCAAATTTGCATAGGCGGACAAAATGATGGCCGGTTTTGGTTCAGGGTGGACAAAATGCCGGTTTTATCAAATCATATTTCAATGAAAAAATAATGCTGAATAAACAGCTTAATGCAAACAACTGATAGCTCATTCTTGTGTGGTACAATCCATGTATGTGGTAAAAAAATACACTGTAATGACTTTGCTAGTGACAATTTGCATCAAGAAAAACACCAAAAAACATAAATCAATGACACTTTATGCTGCGTTCATAGGTAGGCTGTGAGCCTGTGTGCATCAATCGTGAGTTTGTATGTACCATTCTTAAGTAATTCACGGTCTGCGTGTTTATATTTGGATGTAAACAAACACAAATGACAAAATTGGAGAAATAAAAGTATTTTCACAATATTTTGCTCTCACCATGTAAAAGATGCATATTTCATTTTTACATACATTTTTATATATTAACACACTTTATTTAACATGTTTTATAATGAAAGCACACCTAATCTGCATTTTTGTTGTTATTAGAGGTGAAGGTCACAATTAATTGGAAAGCTTCTGGAAACACCCTACTTAAATACAGCCCGCGACACAATTCTTTGCTAATTTGCAGTTCTTGACCTCGTGTTTACGACCCTTAAGAATGCTGCAATAGCCCCATCCACTGCGTCTACATTTTTCAAACTCAACGATAATTGGACAATTTTCTACGGAAGCCCATAAGGGTCATATGAGTGAAGTAAAACAAAATTTCATAAGTCGTAATTATGAAATATACTAACTCATAATTACGACATACTATGTTGTAATTACAACTTACTATCTCATAAAAATCGTAATTACGACATAGCATAAGTCATAATTACGAGATATGCTATGTTGTAATTACGACTTATGCTATCTCGTAATTAGTGGTGGTGGACCAGTTCACGCCCACCCCTAAATTTATCCAAAATAATCACAGTTAAACAATAAATTACAAATGTATATGATCAATTTGATGATTATCTATAATGTGGTAAACATCTTCTCTATGAAAAATCATAAATCTTCCAAGAAAATTGAGGGTGGGCGTGAATTGGTACCCGGGCGTGAACTGGTCCACCACCACTACAACTTCTGCTATCTCATAATTACGAGACAGTACGTTGTAATTACGAGTTAGTATATGTTGTAATTATAACTTACAAATTTTTTTTACTTCCCTCATATGACCCTAATGGGCTTCCTTAATTTTCCATATAGTGGTGGTGGACCAATTCACACCCGGGTACCAATTCACGCCCACCCTCAATTTTCTTGAAGATTTATAATTTTTCATAGAGAATATGTTTACCACATCATAGATAATCATCAAATGGATCATTTACATTTGTAATTTATTGTTTAACTGTGATTGTTTTGGATAAATTTAGGGGTGGGCGTGAATTGGTACCCGGGCGTGAACTGGTCCACCACCACTATAGCAAGAGATGGACAAGGGAAGATTGAGGCACTGCTCGGAAAACTGACCGAAGATCTCCACCCTCGACCCATGTTTTAACCGCGTATCGACTGAATGCGCCTCTTTCTTCACTTAATCCTATAGCAATATGTATACAGAAGTTTTAATAATATACCAGTTGTTCATATCCAAGAAAAATGCACAACATGACGGGTTCAAGTCGGTGCCCAATAATCTTTGAAACTCGAGTATCAAAACATCTTTATCTGTTGTTCCCATTGAACTGAACTGCTGAAGTAACAAGCCATCGATATCATTGTCTACATCCATTTTTCTGTGATTAATATATATATACAATGAGTCCAAATACAATGAAAATGGTACACCAGGAAATTCAAACAAAACAAAACATCACAAAATCTCATAATATCGCCTATCATGACGCAGTCGGAAGTTTAGGTTGAACATACTCAATGTAAATATACATATGAATTTGGGTTTCGGTCAACTAACATTATTCAATTATACAGTGATGTGAAAATATAAAATCATCGTAGGGTTCTTTGAAGTAAACTGGTGTTAAAATTAGGCCCAAAATATCCAATGTCTTTAAGTTAGCAAAAGGTTATAAATCATGAAGTTGTACAGCTGTTCACACATCAAAAACATCACATATGTTTTTAACAGCATTTAACAAGTTTCATGAATTGTTTTAAGCTTATATACTTTAAAAAGTGAAATATTAAATAGCAATATAATTATATAGTGATTATGAATTTTCAACAAGTATTCAAATAGCTTTAACACTACCAAGTCAATTGTTTCAGTCAAAGTTAATTTTGTGATACCCCAACAATAGGGACAAGTGAGTGATCACTTAAATAATGGCAAACCAATAAACAATATAGGGATGACTTCCACAAGTCAATTGTTTCAGTCAAAGCTAATTTTGTGATATCCTAACAATAGGGTACAAATCCAATTAAGTAGTCACCTAAATAATGGCTAACAAACCACCAAAATAGGGATGACTTCCACACTGTTAGGAAAACACTTGTCTGTGGAAAGCTATTCATGCATGTAGGATTATTTTGTACTGTATTGTCTAGTATGTAGGCTGGATTTAATGGATGGATTTTGTTGAAGCCATGCCTTTTTCTGGTGATTAGTTCACAGGGAAAAATAATCAGTTTATATGATTTACCCCTTTGATGTACAAATCATAGGTCAGTTTTCAAAAGGAAGAATTTCAAACACCAGAGTAGGCATACTTCAAACACCAGAGTATGTATACTTCAAGCACCAGAGCAGGTACACAACTTACCTGAGTAGCCAAACTTCAAATACCTGAGCAACAAAACTTCATACACCTGAGCATTGAGTGTTATCCTAAGAGGAACCTAAATCAAAGGCTAATGTGTATGAACAAGTAATGTACAAAGTAGAACTATTATTGCAATTACGTCAATCAGTTGAATGCCTATTCTCTATAAATATAACTGGGTGGCATACAGAAGTCAGTTGATTCATATGTGTCATTGGTGCATAATATCTATTAAAGTATGGAAAAGTTCTATCATCTGGTTGGCTGAGCCGTTTAAAATGGCAGCCCGTCGTTTTAAATGGCGGGTCGCCGTTTTAAACGGCGGGCTGCCGTTTAAAATGGCTGATGGGGTCAAAATGGCATGTGACACTTACAGTATCACTCGCTGGTTGGCTGAACCACCACATGTAAATTTGTCCCTATTGTCTGCAGGGCCATGTTTGCTGAATTCCAAGAAGAGTATTTGACCTGCCCCACCAATCCAGAAGACTGAAAATAGACAGAGGAGAAGTTCAGAACTAGATGGAATGTTTCCCATGCTATGGGGGGAACTAGATGGAAAACATATTGCCATAAAGAAGCAAAAAAAAATCTGGGAGTGAATTTTAAAGTCTTCTTTTCTCTGTTAGCCCTGGTTGACGCAGATTATATATTCATCTTGGTTGATGTTTGATTAAGTGGATCTTCATCAGATGCACAAATATTTAACCGTAGCAAGTTGATGAAAAATATCAAGGATGGCACCTTAGGGCCTCCGCCACTTGAACCCCTGGTGGAAGTAGGGCCAGATTTGTACTATTTTTTGCTTGGTGACGATGTCTTGGCCTTGATGCCATGTCTTGTGAAACCTATAGCAGAAGACAACTCACAAGTGAAGAGAGAATAGCAAACTACAGGATCTTCAGAGGCAGGAATGGAATGGAGAATGCATTTGGAATCCTAGCAAGCAGATTCAAGGTCATACTAGACACAATGGAGGAAAGGCCAATGGTTGTCAGAGACATTATTTTGACATGTGTTTCACAACACGCTGAGGACATACCAAGGTTGAATAGACATGGCAGCCACTCCAGATGACGTAGCAGCCATAGCAAATAAACCAGTAGTAGATGTGCCAGATGAAAACTGCATTAATCTTTCAAGGCAAAGCATCAGCAAGACCTACTGTAGGATTACTTCAATCACATTGGTGCATTGGCTGAGCAGGAGGACCGGATCTGAGATGTGAAGAGGAACTACCCTGGAGACAGAAGAAACTGGCATCTATTTGCCCTTTTCAGGACTACCCAATTATTCCAAGAACTTTTATTTAAGCTAGTATTGCACCAATATCCCCAAAAATTTCCAATAAATTTCCAATAAATGTAAAATAGATTCCCTACGATTTTACAAACAATTTCCAAACAAATCACAAAACCCTTATACTGTTGGACAACTTCAACACAAGTTCATTTTTAAATCTCCGACAGTAAATGTCGAAATTTGTAAAGCTTAACAGAACCAATTCTGTAAACATTGCTCCTGACCTTGAAAAATTCATGAAATATGATAAAGAAAATTGAACGTATTGAAATTTTATCAAACATTTTTAGTGTGTGGGGTCACAAAAGACCCCACATGATATGAATAGGGTAAAATATTGTTAAATCAAATAAAAGATAAAAGACCTCACCAAACATCCTGAGGAGGTAGTCATATACCTAGACCCTGGAATTTAAACTCCTGAAGATTTGACTGCAGCGGATGTGCGCCCCCCTTCTTTTTTTCCGAGGATGACTAGTCTGAGGGGAAAGGTCTAGGACTTGTTGAGCCGCTACTACTGGACCCAGATATTTATTGTTGTCGTTATCTGACCAAGTAAAGTCTTTTAGGTAACAATTTGTAAATGTGTTGTGAGCTTTCCAGTGACAAGCTTGCATGATTTGGTCCACCGAAACCCTCAAGGGCCCTAATATCATGAGCTTTAACTAGGACCATGTCATAGCCCTGTTGATCTGCTTGTTTGTAGCAAAGCAGGATAGGTTGTTTAACCAAGAAGAGAGAGTAGCGGGCCTGATGTCTGAGGCATGTCCTTTCTTGAAGGAAATAAAAAGTAGGGATCGAGACCTTCTCAGGTCTTTGGTTCAATCCAAATAGTACCTCAGGGTACATTCAGGGTCCTGTCTTCTTTGAATTGTCTATCCATGAGGGTAGTCAAAGCAGGGATAGTCACCGGAGACACACTTTGAGAACCTTCTCTCACTAGTTGGTTTTTGGCTATGTAATCTGGAGAGGGAAACAAAGCTACCTTTTCCGATTGGCCTAGATTAGATACTTTGTTTGCAACCCAGGCATGAATTTCACTGGGGCACTTGCCGGAGGCCAAGGCTAGCAAGAAAGCAGTTTTGAGAGTAAGATGTTTGAGGTCTGTGTCTTTCATAGGCTAAAAGGGGTTTTTGTGATCTCATTAAGTACATCAGAAAAAGGTTTCACTTTGGAAGATTCCTGGAACTGTTTGAAAAATATGGAACCTCGCTGGACCCAAGGTGTCAACAATGGCTGTCCTGTAACCATCATTGGTCGACAGGTGCCTGTTTAGATCTTGGTATAGGTACATAAAAAGTCTGAGACTTGTTTCACAGAGTGAGTGGAGAAATCCATTGAATTTTCTCTGCACCATTTCTCAAATAGGGCCCATTTTGACTTGTAGATGGTCCTTGTTGATGACCTTTGAGGGGCAGCAATTCTTTCTACCACTTCCAAAGAGAGCCTTCTTCTTGGAGCTTTCCACTCCTAGACACCAGGTGTGGAGGTTGAGATGCTATGGATTGTTGCACAACACATGGTTGTGGGACTGTTTAAGAAGTGTCCTTGACACTGGTAACTGGAGTGGGACCCCTGTTGAGAGCTGCACTAGGTCCCAAAACCAGGGCATCCCTGGTCAGCCTGGGGCTATTAGAATGATGAGGCAACTGCTTTGCCTGATATTTTGGATCACCCTGTGAAGGAGAGCCGTGGGAGGGTAAACATAACCAGTGAGACCCAACCAGTTTATGTTCAGAGCATCTATGTCCCAAGCATGTTGGTCTGGGACTGGATATATGTACACAGGAACTTTGTGGTTCAGAAGAGTGGCAAATAGATCTACATGAGGAGCGAACCACTTTTGACAGATCGGTTTGTACACCTGCGGATGCAGTGACCATTCTGTTGATTGGAATTGGTTCGACCTGGATAGTAAGTCAGCCACCACATTGAGGCACCCTGGAATGTACCTGGCTCTTAGCATTATCTGGTAATGATGGCACCAGGTCATGATTTTCCACAGGAGAGCACACATCTCCGCTGAGTGGGTTCCTCTCTGTTTGTTTTTGTAGGCTACTGCTGTTGAGTTATCCATAGCAACCAATACTGTTTGATTCTGACCCTGGTCCTGAACCCTTTTCATGGCCAGAGATACTGCCTTCAACTCTAGAACATTTATTCCTGTATGACCACAGACCTTTTGTAGAGGTTTGCTCTAAGTGAGTGCCCCAACCTTCATTTGAGGCGTCAGTAAAGACTTGGATACTGTGGTCTTTGGGATGAAGGTCTGTGCCCTTGATAACGTTCACAGGGTTTGGCCACCATCCTAGGTGAGCTGAAATGGTCTCTGACAAAGGAAGGAGGTTGTCCAATGACTGGATATTTTCAGGGCTCCTTGAGATGAAACTGAAAGGGCCTCATGTGTAGGCCTCCCTCCTGGACCATCTCTGTTGAGGCGAGCAACCTAATTAGCAACATCAAACATTGCAGTCAAAACATGTTTGACTTTAAGCGTTGGATCAATTTTTGAAGTTTGAGCCATCTCTCTTGAGTGGGTTTTACAAGGGCTTAATCTAGATGGTATTGGTAGCCCACGGACAAAAAAACCTGAGCGGGTTTGAGTTTGGACTTCGCTTGATTGATTATCAACCCTAAGAACTGTGTCAGGTATACCACAGTCTAAGTGTTTACTTGTGCCTCCTCCTGGGACGAGGATCTGATCAGCCAGTTGTCCAGGTAGTGGTGAAGCCTGACTCCCCTTGTGAGGGCCATCAGCTTCACTTCCTTTACAAGCATTGTAAAAACTTGTGGGGATGTGGCTAGGCCAAAAGGGAGATTAACTGGAACACCTGAGAATCATGGCAAAACCATAGGTACTTCCTTGAGTTTGGGTGGACGGGGATATGAAGGTAGGTGTCCGACAGGTCTATGGATGACTCCCATTCCCCTGGAATCAGAGAGGCCCTGATGGACTCTGGCGTTTAAATTTTGAATCTTTCTACTAGTAGGAATGTGTTGAGCCTGCTTAGGTCTATTACTGGCCTCCAAGAGATTTTACATTTTCCACCCTTTCTATAGCACTCTGACAGAAGATATTGGATACAAGAGGCCAGAGCTAAATTTTTTGATGGGCCTTGTATCCTGAGTGAATCAGGAGAACTAATAGGGCTAATTTTGGTTTTGTGGTGAATGGTAGAATGTAACCATTGGTAATAATGTTTAACACATTGTTTGAGCATTTTTCTGTTTGCCAGTCTTTTCTGAAAGAATGGAGGCAACCTCCTACTGGTGCGAGGCTTTTAAGGAGTCATTGAGAATCCTCTTATTCAGGATATCTAGATAGTCACATGTCTTCATAACCATGTCTGGCTGCTTTTTCAGGATTGACACCCTTTTGAATTTGATTTTTAATTCTTTTGACAGTAGCTTTGATACTGTCCTGGCACTTTTCCATGGTCAGATTGCATTCAGATGCAGTCTTGCTGGAAGCAGCTGAAAAATTAACGGTAGAGGTTTTGCCTTGCCTGATGCTCAAACTCTTTGACTACCGGTAGGGATACCTTGCCCATAGGGGCCTCAGATGGTCTAGGAAAGATACAGATTTTTGCAAAATCTGTGTCCTCAAAACAAGGAAGTCGCAATTTGTACCACTTAGAAGTGGAAGCAGGGGGTTTTATATCTTTTCCCTGGGGTAAATAAGAAAGTCCTTTTCAAATTTCCTTAAGAAAGTCCTTATCAAAAGCATCTATTACTTGATGACTGAGTGGGAGCATAGCTGACAGGCCCCCAGGCCTAAGTTCCTATTGGCCTGCTACATCATTTAGAGCCCAGACTGTGGTAGAGGACCTAGGCATACTGTCCCTAGGGTCAGGGAGATTTAAGATCTGCCTAAAAGTTTCTATCTCCTCTGTATATTGTCAGGGCAAGTCAGACATATCTACTTCCCAATAAAGTACAGGATCTGGGTCTGATTTTTGTTTGTCATGTGCAGAAGAAGCCCCCTTGGACATGCACGGAGGCCTCAGATTTCTCTGAGGAAGAAGATGAAGTGACAGCCTTATGTTTCCTTTTATCCCAGTGTTTCTGTGGTTTTGCCACAGCAAAATGCTTGGATTGTTCGGAGTTCACATCCGAAGGGATCTCGGACTCGAACCGCTGGGCGAACTGTGGTGGTAAGTGAGGACCAACAAAGTCAGTCTCCATGGGTTTGTCCAAAGGTTTGGTGCTCGTATGACTAGTGCTTGGGGATTTTTGCAAGTCAGGTTGTTTGCTCGGACCAGGTTTCGGATTGACCGAAGCGGATATCTGATCCACCCCCACTTCGGAATTGTGTTTTTTGACAGATTTAATTTTGTCTCTCAAAGACTGTAGAGTTTCCATAATAGGTGGATGTTCAACTGTGAAACCCAAACTTTTTTTGATTTTATGTTGGAGGGCTGTGCCCAGAGTTGGAGAGACATTATGAGGTGTTTTGATAGACAATGCTTGTAAACATAAGTACTGGGGGCGAGGAGGAGATGAGTACTGCTGAGGAGTGTTTTCCAGGTGCTCATGTGACCCTGAAAATACTTCCTCCAAGTCTAGATTCCCCAACAGATCCAAGTTGTCTTTGGACAAATCTAACTTTTGTTTCCGATCATATCGTCTTCGGTTTTTGATTTTAAGGTTCTGTTCTTCAGGAAAAGAACTACATAACTGGTCTTCAATGAGTGACACAAGGGCCGCCTCCTTTCCCTGTCTCTCTGCAGGTATAGACAATAGTTATGTAGATCAAAAGGAAAACAAAAATGATGGCATTTCAATGCTCGGGGTTTGTTAGTGTTAGATTAGTGGGGCAATATGCTTGCTGTCCAAAGAAAACCAAACCAGAAACTTGACAAATGAAAAATATGAGTGAGCAAAAATAGACACTTCCATGTCACACGACCAACAAGAAGAAGCAGGGTTAAGTGATATTTCACTATGGGGTTCACCTTCCTGTTGAGGCACAGTCAGTACTAAACGTCTATTCTTCTTGGACATTGGCCGGATGCCTGTGGCCTCCTGAGATAGCATTCAGTTCCACATGGTAAGCTATTGTGACGCAATAAAAGTGCATGTTTATTGAGAATATTTACATTATCTGAGTAATGTTAAATTTAGTAGTAAGCATTTTAAAATTTTATTCGGATATAACTATACTAGTCTGATTCATCCTTCCCACATTTTTTTTTATTAATTTATGTGTTTTACCTAAAGGATCAGCTTTTGTTGGTAAGAACGTTAATTACCCTATATCTACAATATGTATTTGGCTGTGAAATTATATCAGAAAATAATTTTTTAGGTGGTAATCATATTTACCATCAATTTATAGAAATGTAACTTTTCAAGCACACTTAAGCCATGCATCAATAACTTTAATCACTAAAACTGTTCTTATTTAGTTTATGCATATTTGTTAAATGATAGCATTGTCACTTTTTATGCAAAAAAATATTCAGTATTTCAATTGCACTTGTACTCTTAGGAGACAACAATGAAACTTCACTATGTCAATTTTTAATTGTAATTCTATACTGAGAAAAACCGTTGTGCAGCAAATCTAATTTATAGTATTTCTTTTATCTGCAGTGAAAAAAAACATAATGCATATTGGCGGATGAATATTGGTGATCAATAAAAAAGTTACTATGCAATGGATACATGTATACTATAAAATATATGCGAAAAAGTAATTCTCATGTACAAGACAAATATATTTTTATACCAAATTACTCTCCAATAAAGCCTGAGCGTATGCTCTTTAGGTATAGCAGTTTTAAAGTAATGCCTCAAGCACAGTAATGTGTGCCTGGATAAAACAATCGAAGGGGACATTTTGTACAAGGAAATGATTTCTTGAGACAAAAATGGGTACACGTACTCAATGAAACAAGGTCACAAGGTGACGTTGTTAATTAAAAAAAAAAACATATATGTATTGTATGGTGTTTTTAAAAACTTAAAGCAACACTATTTTTAACTACATTTTCTTCACCTATTTCAGTCACTTTTTGTCACCATAGCTTCTAACTACCGAACACCGGATCGCCTCCCTGGGTACGACTTGGAACATGTCTAATGGCTTGATGATTTATGCCTTACGAACTGGATGGTGTGCTTTAGAATCCGTAGATACGGAGATTAAGCACTTGGACAACTGATTGATTGATTGATTGATTGATTGTAAAGTTTTTCACTTTTAAAACCCAACTGTAAATCTGTCGGTGATTCATTTAGACCACATCAGTGTGCATTGGTATTATCGAGAAGCCTTTTATTACTATAATTTATTACCTCCGCCAAGGAGGTTATGTTTTCAACTGGGTTTGTCTGTCCATCTGTTTGTTTGTTTGTGAACAAGATAACTCAAAAACTTATGGACGGATTTGGATGAAATTTTCAGGATATGTCTGAAAAGGTAAAAGAAAGAAATAATTAAATTTTGGGAGTGATCCGGATCACTATCTGGATCTTCTGGATCCATGAAATTTAATTTTTAAAGACAGATAACTCACAAAATTATGGATAGGTTTTGATGAAATTTTCAGGAAATGTCCTAAATGGGACGGAGAACAAGTGATTAGATTTTGGGAGTGATCTGGATCACTGGATCATCTGGATCCAGGCTGCCAGATGCGTTTGTTTACAAGATAACTAAAAAAACTTATGGACGGATTTTGATGAAATTTTCAGGATATGTCTGAAAAGGTAAAAGAAAGAAATGAGTAAATTTTGGGAGTGATCCGGATCACTATCTGGATCTTCTGGATCCATGAAATGTAATTTTTAAAGACAGGCAACTCAAAAAGTTATTGATGGATTTTGATCAAATTTTCAGGAAATGTCCTAAATGGGACAAGGAACAAAAGGTTCATGAAAAGGTTAATGTTGAAGTTCAGCAACAAATGTTGCTCAAGCAAGTACCATTGCTACTCTTGCCATTACAGGCATATCTTATTATTAATAGTTTTGTAGATCATACATTGAGTGATATACATATGTTTGCCCTAATTTCAACAGAATCATTTTATATTTATGTGCTTTGTTGTTATACATACTTTATTATTATCTTTTTGAGAGGTTTATTCTACAATTTGTATAATATATAATTGCTGTTCGATTTCATTGTGATTGAGAATAAAATGTTTTGGTCTAAATTTCAGTGCCCCTTTATCAAATAATTGAAAATACTATTGCAAAACACACAATCATGATCACTTCATTAAATACTAAAAAATAGGACTTGGTGAAACAATCTTCCTTCAATATATATGAAAGGAACTCTAACAACAGTCAATTCTAGGTGAGGGCTATGACCTTTCTAGAGTTTAATCTTTGCAAACTGCAGATTGTAAAGTGCAAAAATCTATTAGCCTAATACCCCATTTACACTACAGGCAGTATCACCCGCGGTAACCTGCGTTTGGTGAAACGTCCCTGTCCTTGGATCACCGATGTCCATATGCTACCTTGCAAGTCAGTGGCAAACCATTCATTACCTTGCAAGTCCCACGGTTTTTGCAAAAGTTCCGCCTCTGATTTCAGTACCATGAGCATGCACAGAAGATTTCATGCATGTGCGTTTGAATTTCTTACTACAGTAACTGAAGGTGTGGTCCATGGCGTACATAATGTTGTGATTCAGTTGTCTTTCGGTGTAATATGGCGACAGAAGGTGAGTTAAGGTATTGGTTGTTCATCCCACAGCTATCCAAGGTGAGTTGCAGTTAATGGAGGTTGCTTTTCGGTGACCAACGTTTGTGGTACTGTCATCCTACTGTTATTGTCCAATCAGTGGTCGTCTACCTGTAAGTGTGAACAACTCAGACAAAATGGGGCTACATAGAGACACCAGGAAAAAGATATAAACTAAGGTGGATAAGCCATGTAGAATAGGCAGAATTTTAATTTTGATATGAAGGATGTGAGAGAAGTGACAGATCAAAGTTGCCATCAGCCAGCTCATTCCATACATTAGGTGATCATAAGCCAAGTTATAGTTGAAATTTTTCTTTGACCATTGAATAGATGGATGAAAAGACCTTGTTCTTTACACAATCTGTCAGGCTAACTTTGCCTGGTATTTTAAGGAGAGGTGTGACAAAAGTATGAACAAAAATATTTAGGATGCCTCATATTAAGGCATTTTAAACATTGGTGTAAATGCTTAAAATAGATAAGACTTCAATAGGGAGCAAGTGTAAATTTCTATGGATTGGTGTCACATATACAGGCCTGTTTCTGGTGACAATCCTGGCAAGACTACTTCAATACACTGCAATCTACGCAACTGAAGAGAGCATTGCAATAACCAAGGCAGCTTCTAATCAAAGCATTCAATGCCATGACAATTTCATGAGACGTGTTGTCGACCTGTCCTTTGGTCCCTTAGATGTATAAAACATAACCCTAGCTTTAACATAAGAAGGGAAAGGAATAAAACAGTTTGCCTTGCTAGAGAACATCCACTTGTGAACATTTTCAAGACAATTTTTGTGCATGAAGAGAAAGCATTTCTTTTGAGAAAAGTAGATACAAACTTGTGTGTCATCTGCACAGAAATGGAATTAATGATGTCAGATTTACTGATCATAGCTCTCATAAAAGGAGAATATAGTAGATAGACCTAACACAGATCCTTGTGCAATACCAAAATTAAGCTTACAGAGATCTGACAAGGAGTCAATTTTGATGTACTTGTAGCATCCAGAAAAGTAGGAAATGAACTATTTCAGATACAGCTGAACTAAAGTGGTGGGCTCACCCTTAGACCATGACAGATGAACATCATTCATTATTGACAAAACTGCAGATTCTGATGCGTGGCCCTGCTTGTGTATTTTGATTCAGGTTGTCAAGAATGTGTAACTGTTATTACCTCTGCTAAGGAGGATATGCTTTTAGTGGTGTTGATTTGTCTGTATGCAAAATAGCTAGAAAAGCTATGGACAGATTTTAATATAAATGTCCCCAATTGTCAACAATGGTACGATGAACAGTGATTTGATTTTGGTGTTGATCCAGATCATGTCTGGACCCGGGATCTTTTATCCTTGTGAGATAGGACCATTTTAGTATCATGTGTATTCCTCCATATTTAGTCATCAGATTGCTTGGCAGAACACTCCCACAGTAATGTCTGTAATATATATCAAAGCCTAATTCAAGATACTATGATCCAGAGCAGGGAAAATAGGGGTGGAAATGAGCTGCTTGGTGGAGTCTCTGCTCTCAAGGTACTTTTCTAATTTTTGAGATGTTAGACTATTATGTCTGAATAAGTGTAATATGATTGCCATAATAGTATTGTAGTTTACCAGAGTTAATGGTAGCCACATAAATTTATTTTTTTCACTCATTTAGGTCTGAATATTAGATGGATATGAAATCCATTCTAAAACTGTAACAGAAATATTAAAGGAGATATAAGGCAAAAGAAAAAAAAACTGCTGTTTTATGAGCCCAATTTGACCCTTGAGGTGGGGGACAGGGGGTAAATCTGACTGGCTATGTCGACTCTCTGTATGCTTTTCTATACCCCCTCAATACATTCTAAAGCTGTAAAAGCAATAATAAAGAAGATTTAAGGCAAAAGGGCCAAATCAGCTATTTTTATGACCCCAGTTTGACCAATAAGGGGGGTCAGAGGTAAATCTCACCGGGTAAATAGACTCTTCACATACAGTTTCCCAATACCTTTTAATACATTCTAAATCAGTAAAAGCATTAATAAAGGAGATATAGGGCAAAAACACAAAATTGCAAATTTAATAAGTCATTAAATTTTTATAAGTTAATACCCTATCCAATGGACAATTGCTAATCCGGTCGGCGCAGATCGACCCGCCAAACGTCAGAAAAAGACGTCCTGTGTTTCCACCGGCTGGCCGGTCCCTAGTACTAATGCACTCACCAGATGGCGTGTCGTACTTTCTTCCTGTCTAGACAGTGTGACGTCATAGCATCTTTTTCATTGTCTAAACCTACTAGACCCCTAGTAAGCTGATAGCGGGGTCGGTGGGAGGGTCTTGTGTGTCCATTTATTGCGTTAATACATCCTATCCAATGGACAATTGCTGAATAACTACCGCTTGGTCGGCAGGTAAGTTACTAGGGACTTAGGTGAACTCATAAACAGAACTAACAAAAAAATTTCTTTCCAAGCCTGGGTTGACCTTGTGGTCAGGAAACCCTTAAGGCCATAGTCGGTTATAAGAGACCGGTTAACTGGTCCGAACCCACGTAACCCCCCCCCTTTTTAACAGACCTGCTCTGAGCTAGGGGAAGAGAGGGGTGAGTTCAGTCCCATAAGAAGAAAATAAACCTCCCGAAGGAAGCACGTCACAGTTTTTTGTTTTGTTTTTTTTTAAATATTTACATATTTACAACTATTTATATATGTACAAAGATCTTCTCTATTTCTGGACTATTTGTGGATCTGCTGAGCAGCCACTACTGGTCCCAGATGGTAGAGCTCTGAATCAGCCCATGCCACATCCTTCAGGTAAAATTGTGTGAAGGTATGATGTGATTTCCAGTGACAGGCTGACAAAATCTGTTCCAGGGAGACTCCTGATTGGAAGGCCTTGGAAGCAGCAAAGGCCCTGACATCATGGGCTTTAACCTGATGTAAAGTGTGTGCCTCCTGGTCAGAGAGCTCATAGCATAGGATCACAGTCTGTTTGATCCATGAGGAGATAGTAGCAGGTGAGATGTCCTTGTCGAAACCTTTCTTGAAGGAGACAAAGACCAACTCCTTATTCTGCCTGAGGTCTGAGGTCCTGTCCACATAGTAGCGTATACTGGACACAGGGACCTGTCAGACTTAAGGGATCTATCCAGAGTTGGGGCCAGGGCTGGTATAACCACTGGGGCCACACTGTCTGGACCCTCTTTGGCCAGCTGATTCTTAGACAGAAAGCTGGGTGATGGGTACAGGGACACCTTTGACCAATCAGATTGGTGCCTAATATTCTTGTTCTGCCTAATATTCACTTCTGCGCTTGCCTGACCCCAGGGCTAAGAGGAAGACTGTCTTGAAAGTCAAATGTTTCAAGGAGGCCTCTTTAATTGGTTCAAAAGGAGCCTTAGTCAGCTGGTGCAAAACCAAAGAGAGGTTCCAGGAGGGGATCCCCCTCCGGCCTTTGGGTCTGTCTCTGTGGAAACTATCCAGGAGACGAGTGAGGTTTTCATCTTTGCTGATGTTAAGGGGTGAAATGCCCAATTTGTCAACAATGACTGATCTGTAGCCATCAATAGTGCTGGGCTGTAACTTCCTGCCCTGAAATAGGTACATAAGGAAGTCAGCTACTGACTTTACAGGGGGTGCCTGAAGTCCACCTTATTAGTGAGGCACCACTTTGTAAAAATGGTCCACTTTGCCTCACAGACTGATCTGGTTGATCCCCTTTGAGGAGCCTCAATTCTTGCTGCCACTGCCTCAGAGAAGCCCTGTTCCTTGATTGCTGAGGCTTTAGGAGCCATACATGGAGATTTAGGTTTGTCAGATTCCTGTGAGGGATCTGATTGAAAGGCTGTGTCAATAGATTGGGCACGTCTGGCAGGATTAGAGGGACTTGACTGGACATGGCCACCAGATCCCAAAACCAAGGCATGTTGGGCCACCCCAGGGTAATCAGAATGATTCTCTTTGCATGGGGTGTCCTGCAACTTCTCCACCACTTTGCCCAAGATGGCTGCTGATGGAAAGGCACACGGGTCCAGATCGTCCCATGGAAGACTGAGTGCATCCACTGCTGTAGCTAGGGGATCCGGAACTGGTGACACAAACAGGGGTAACTTGTTGTTGAACCTCGTGGCGAACAGGTCCACTTGAGCTGGTGCCACCTGCTGCAAATAGCCTGGAAAACTTCTGGAAGGAGAGACCACTCTGTTTGAATGGTCTGGCCTAGCCTGGATAGCTTGTCTGCTACCACATTCAGCCGGCCTGGAATGTGTCGAGTTTTGAGCGTCACTTGTGTCCTGGTGCACCAGGCCAAGATTCTCCATAATAGGGCACAAAGTGGGCCCGATCTCATGCCTCCTTCCTTGTTTATGTAAGATACTACTGTGGTGTTGTCGGTTGCCACAAGTACTATCTTGTCTGCACAGAGGTCTTGAAACTCTTTCAAGGCAAGAAACATTGCTTTTAGTTCCAGATAGTTTATATGCAGCTTGCTTTCCGGTAGTGACCAGGACCCTCTTGCAGTGCGTTCGTTTAAGTGAGCGCTCCACCCTTCTTTTGATGCGTCTGTAAACATTTGCAGAGCATGTTTTATTGGGTGTAATGGTTGGCCTGTAAGAACGTTGTCTTCCTGTAGCCACCATTGTAAGTGGGGGTGCAGGGACCTGGGAATCGGAATCACTTTTTCTAGTGATTTGGGTAGCCTCCAGTTGTTTTTGAGATGCCACTGGACGGGTCTCATGTGAAGTCGGCCTAGGTGAACTTGTTTTTTTTTTGTGGCTGTTAGTAAGCCTATCAGAGACATGAACTGCCGGACCAGATAAGCCGGTAGTGACAATATTTCTAGTATCTTGTCCTGAAGGTTCAGCCACGGGTCCGGTGTAGGTCGGACCCGACCGGCCCTGAAGTCGAACTGGTAGCCTACAAAATTGCAAATTTAATAAGTAAACTAGATTGGGCCAACTCGGCGCCAATATATCCCCAGACAGGTCATCACTCACGCCACAGGTTTTGATCGGGAATTTTTTAAAACATAATTACCCATTATTATATGAACTTCAGCACATCAATCTACTCTGTTTATATCTTCCCAAGGAAGATGGTGTATCCCCAGACGCCGAATACATAACTCAAATTATATTTTCAATCTTCCTGCAATGATAACTCTAAACCTATTTTCAAAGTATTTAAATGATTGATGATTGAATGTCCATTCTAAAATAATAATCCCAAAAGAGCATATCTGTTTCTATATTTGTTGACAAATAAAATATTATTTTTAACTCAACTCATCATACTTTTCAATCTTCCTTCAAAGTATTTAAATGATTGATGATTCAATGTCCATTCTAAAATTCATAATCCCAAAAGCACATATCTGTTTCTATATTTGTTCACAAATAAAATATTATTTAAAAAAAATTATTTATATTATTATTTTATTATATTATTTTTAGAATTTGCAAATTGTTTTCAGTTATTCATTTCCTCTATACCTATATATGTGGTCCATATATATGCAACCTAAATATGTGACACAATCTCAGTTCTGACTCCCCTTTGTGTTATATGTAATGAAGCTCACCACCTCCCACCCCCACCCCTCTCCCCTTCTCCACACCTCTCTCACTATTACACAAGATCTGCAACCCCATTGAGTTCTTTGTTTCTCATCTGATATCATTAAATACCTTTGTTTATTTAGTGTCACTCAATATAGGTGGAGGTCCCAGAGGTGGGTGGGGGGAATCTGGGTGGGGGATGTGGGTTGGGAGTACAAATAGATGGAGTGCTACAGCATAAATGGTAAACAAACAATCTATATAAAAGGGGTACTCAAATACAAAAAGAATTGAGAATTTTAAGTATGTGATTATCAACTGAAATGAGTTCATAACCGTAGGAGCTGTGTCAAAATTAACTGAGGCAAGTTGAATAAAACTGGGCTAGTTGAGGGTTAAAAATCCCCTAGTTTTACTACATAAGGATATAATTTCATTAATATTGGGACTTAAAGCTCACTTAAAGTGTCCATTTTGTCTACTTGAATATGTTTAACCAGTTTCATTTTAAAAAGTTAAAAACTCAGCAAGCAGAGGTATAACACACAAAAATAAGTTCTTAAAAGACTAAGATAGCCATAACATTATTAATTAATATTCAAAATTTAAATAGACAATCATTTACTTTTAAAAATTTTACTGGGCTTTAAAATGGCATAATGTCCATAAATTGGGTTTCTGTGGGCATTTTACAATTGTTAAAGAGACCTTAGCAATTAAACTACAGATCTGAAACTTTTGGGGGGACATACATAACAAACAAAAATTATATATAATACAGTTTAAGACTTGTCACACTAAGCATTTCCAAATAACAGGGCAAAATACGGAAAAAATGTCCAAAAAGGCACTTGGCCGAGTGTCTATGGCCCTCATACACAGGTTAAATGTCTACTAAAAACCTTGATTTTCGCCATATGTAAAAAGGACATAATAATGCATTCCCAGATGGGATTTCAGCTCCATCAATCACATAGTTTAACAGTCACAGGGCTTAAAGGTGGTAAAAAGTCCAAATATTGGGTCTCTGTGGGCCTTTTAGAGATCTCGATGTGGCTTTCAAATTAAAGCTTCAGACTTAAAATTTGTTACATACTAAGATTACACATAGAATATGTATCTAATAAAGTTTGAAACTTCTCAGACTTACCATTTCCAAGTTACAGAGCAAAATATGTGAAAAATGTCTTAAAAGGGTCACTCAGGTGGGTGTTTAAGGTCCTCATACACAGGTTAAATGTCTACTTGAAGCCTTGATTTTTGGCACATGTAAAAAGAACATAATGTAGCGACCCGAGCTAAATTATGTGTCAAGGCACAATAACACAGTTAATAAAAACCTATTCTCAACAAATGATTTTTATTATGCCAAACAAATAAACAAACTGGAACAGAAATTATGTCAACATTTTAATTCAACAAGAAGAAAATCATATAGCCCAATTCCCCAAACCTGACTCCCCAAGAATATTCCTAACCAACTAAGCTAATCCCCACCCAATACATCTTTAATATTCACCCAAAGTACAAAAATGCCATCTAAAATGCTAACCCCCAAGGACTAAAATTACTAAAAAATGTGGTAACTTAACTAAACCTAAAACAGAACATAGTTGTTCAGTTACCTCTCCATGACTGACAAAGCTTTAAGGCTTAGTGGCAAGAACAGTGTGTTCAATGAAAGGTCAGCCCAGAATGTGGGAAATGCACCCCCTTTTATAGTCAAAAAGTGAACTACTCAAGTCTTTGGTGTCAGCACCTTTGACCCACATCCTTGAACCAAATACCAGTTCCCTGATTTGTTTATAAAAATAGACCCAAAATACCAGGACAGTAAACAAGGTCAAACATGGCTACCAAAACATGTGAGTTCCCCAAATATAAATAAAGACCAAATTCCCACAATACCCACAGGTTAGTAAAACAAATATTTAATACCATTACACAACCAAACCCCAAGAAACCATTTAATTATATCCAAAAACCCCTGAATATCGCCCGTAACTCCCGTAAACTCCCGATATTCATCATAACTCAAAATACCACAATAACGGTCGTCGTTACATTTCCCCCCATCTCCCAAAAATATTGGTTCGTCCCTGAACCAAGATTCACTACATTTACCAATCTATAATTATACAACAAAAATCATTATACAACATCTGAAAAAAAGAATACAAGCTGAAATAATCATACAGTCGAAATACAATACCTGAAAAAAAAACATCATATACTATGCAATCCATGATAATTACAAAAGTTATCTACAGTCTTTTTAACAAAATGTCCACTGTCACGTCCAACAGCCTCCAGACACATCAGGAACTCCTTGACCGGATCCTCCATCCTCAGGAAACCTGTGCCTGACTCATCCCTCCCCAGGAATCCCCTCCTGGCTAACCACATCTTCATACAGGTAATGAATTTATATTACACTATATACATCAGCAAAAAGTGATCTTCCCTGGCAAATCATCCTGTCCCACATTCCATGCCGGACAGTCACTTTGCACATAACTTTTAAAGTTTCCTACAATTCATGATCTGCCACAACTCTGGAACTAGAACAAGAGTTCATACCAAGGAACTTGAAACTGAAAGTCATTTAAAACATAATGTTTATTAACATCATGGACCCGTCGCTGCAACTCAGGGACTAGAACAAGAGTTCATACCTGAAACTGAAAATCATTCAAAACATAATGTTTATCAACAGCATGGATCCATTTCGTAACACAGCAACACTCAGCAAATTTCTGCAATGAGCTTTTACTGAAAACCCCCACCCCAAAAATAAATCAAAATACTTTAGAACATCAGTTCATCAGCTACTTGTAGAACATTAGTTCATACGCCACCTGTAGAACATTAGTTCATACCATTTGTCCATTTATATGTTTATATAATATGACAGTTCATGATACTAAGCTCAGGGACTTCAGAACTAAAGTTCATGACCTAATTTTATTTGAAAAAATATCACCCATTATCACTACTTTCCATTTAAAACAGAAATGAACTAACACAGCATACAACAAAACTAAACTACACAAAATCAAGTATGCATTCAAACTAACCTATTCAAATTCATTTATCTACATAACTACAATTAAACAAAACTACACAAATTAAACTATGTATAATACTACACTTTCAAACTAATTCTTTATCATACACAATATTAAATATATCTACCAAATACCCAAATTACTTTCATATACCCCACAAAATGTACACTACCACACAAAATTAAATGTATCAATTAATCTCTCTAACTTTCAATTAAATTCCCCTATCCAATATTATTTACTACCACCTACAATTCTATAAAATTAAACCAGTCTACATTTTTTATTTCATTTTTCCCTGACCGATTTCTGTATTATCCTCCCAACTGATTTTTATTAATCCCACCGCTGCCACCAAATTTGTAGCGACCCGAGCTAAATTATGTGTCAAGGCACAATAACACAGTTAATAAAAACCTATTCTCAACAAATGATTTTTATTATGCCAAACAAATAAACAAACTGGAACAGAAATTATGTCAACATTTTAATTCAACAAGAAGAAAATCATATAGCCCAATTCCCCAAACCTGACTCCCCAAGAATATTCCTAACCAACTAAGCTAATCCCCACCCAATACATCTTTAATATTCACCCAAAGTACAAAAATGCCATCTAAAATGCTAACCCCCAAGGACTAAAATTACTAAAAAATGTGGTAACTTAACTAAACCTAAAACAGAACATAGTTGTTCAGTTACCTCTCCATGACTGACAAAGCTTTAAGGCTTAGTGGCAAGAACAGTGTGTTCAATGAAAGGTCAGCCCAGAATGTGGGAAATGCACCCCCTTTTATAGTCAAAAAGTGAACTACTCAAGTCTTTGGTGTCAGCACCTTTGACCCACATCCTTGAACCAAATACCAGTTCCCTGATTTGTTTATAAAAATAGACCCAAAATACCAGGACAGTAAACAAGGTCAAACATGGCTACCAAAACATGTGAGTTCCCCAAATATAAATAAAGACCAAATTCCCACAATACCCACAGGTTAGTAAAACAAATATTTAATACCATTACACAACCAAACCCCAAGAAACCATTTAATTATATCCAAAAACCCCTGAATATCGCCCGTAACTCCCGTAAACTCCCGATATTCATCATAACTCAAAATACCACAATAACGGTCGTCGTTACAATAATAATGTATTCCCAGATGAGATTTCAGCTCTATCAGTCACATAGTTTAACAGTCACAGGCCAGCAAGAAAACAGTCTTGAAGGTCAGATGTTTCAAGGAGGCCTCTTTTAGGGGTTCAAAGGGAGCCTTTGTCAGCTGGTGAAGTACCAGAGAAAGGTTCTAGGAGGGGATGCCCCTCCTGCCCTTGGGTCTGTCTCTATGGAAACTGTCCAGGAGACGAGTGAGATTTTCATCCTTGCTGACATTAATTAATGGTGGAATTGCCCAGTTTGTCAGCATTGGCTGATCTGTAGCCATCAATAGTGCCTGGTTGCAACTTCTTGTCCTGAAACAAGTGCAGGAGGAAGTCAGCAATGGCTTTCAGAGGTGGTGCCCTGAAGTCCACCTGATTACTGAGGCACCACTTTGTAAAAATGGTCCACTTTGCTTCATAGACAGATCTGGTTGATCCTCTTTGAGGAGCCTCAAGTCGTGCTGCCACTACCTCAGAGAAGCCCTGCTCCTTGATTGCTGAGGCTCTAGGAGCCAGGCATGTAAGTTCAGATTTGACAGGTTCCTATGAAGGACCTGGTTGAATGGCTGAGATACCAGGTTTGGTATGTTCGGCAGGCACAGTGGGATTTGACTGGACATTGCCACTAGATCCCAGAACCAGGGCATGTTGGGCCACCCTAGGGCAATCAGAATTATTCTGTTGCAAGGGTAGTCCTGTAACTTCTCCACCACTTTGCCCAAGATGGCTGCTGGTGGAAAGGCATATGGGTCCAGGTCCTCCCAGGAGAGGCTGAGTGCATCCACTGCCCAAGCCTGGGGGTCTGGCACCAGTGACACAAACTGTGGTAGTTTGTTGTTGAACCTGGTGGTAAACAGGTCCACTTGTGGCTGGTGCCACCTTGAGCATACAGCTTGGAACACTTCTGGATGAAGTGACCACTCTGTTTGAATGGTCTGGCCAAGTCTGGATAGCTTGTCTGCTATCATGTTCAGCCAGCCGGGGATGTGACGTGCCCTGAGGGTTTTCTGCTGTCTGGTACACCAGGACAGGATTCTCCACAGTAGGGCACACAGTGATCCCGACTTCACCCCCCCCTCTTTGTTGATATAGGCAACCACTGTTGTGTTGTCTGTAGCTATCAGTACTGTCTTGTTGTAACAGAGGGTTCGAAACTCTTTTAGAGCTAGAAACACTGCTTTTAGCTCTGAGTGGTTTATGTGCAGCTTGCTCTCTCAAAGGGACCAAGTTCCCCTTGCAGTGTGCTCGTCTAAGTGAGCGCCCCACCCTTCTTTTGATGCGTCTGTAAATATTTGCAGAGCATGTTTTAGAGGGTGTAATGGTTGACCTAGTAGCACACTGCTTTCCTCCAGCCACCACCTTAGATGGGGGTGGAGGGACTTGGGGACCGGGATCACCTTTTCCAGTGATTCTGGGACCCTCCAGTGGTTTTTCAAGTGCCACTGTATGGGTCTCATGTGTAGTCGCCCTAAGTGGACTTGCTTTTCTGTTGTTGTGAGTAGACCTATGAGGGACATGAATTGTCGGACCGGGCAAACCGGATCCGACAGTATTGATCTGATCTTGTCTGTCAAGGTCTGCCAACGTTCTCCTGTTGGTCTGACCTTGCCCTCTTTCAGGTCGAACTGGTAACCTACGAAGTTGAAGACCTGTTTGGGGACCAGTTCTGATTTTCCCTTGTTCACCAGCCACCCTAGTTCCTGACAAAGTGTGACCAGGGTTTGAGTATGCTGGAGACAAGTGTCGTGGGTAGAGGCTCTCACCAGCCAATCATCTAGGTACTGGTGGGTCCTTATACCCTTCTGAAGTGCCATGAGTTTGACCTCTTTGGCCACCACTGTGAACTCCATGGGGGCTGTGGATAGACCAAAGGGTAGGGCTTTGAACTGGTAAGACCGACCCTGGAGATGAAAATGCATGTACTTCCTGGACTGACTGTGAATTGGTATGTGGAAGTATGCGTCTTTGCAATCTATGGATGTGACCCACTCCCCTGCCTGTAGGGAGGTTCTTATTGTCTCTGGGGTCTCCATCTTGAACGACTCTGTGTTTAAAAAGGTGTTCAAGGTGCTCAGGTCCATGATGGGTCTCCACCGGTTGTTGGGTTTGGGTACCAAAAATAGCCGGTTGTAAAAACCCAGTGAATTTTGGTTTTCTACCGGTTCGACTGCATTTTTGTTTATCAGCTGATACAGTGCCTCCACAAGGAAGGACTGTTTGGTTGGATTGTTTTAGTTGCTTATTACAGTCGGTGACCTTGTCAAGTAGGGTCTGTACCGGAACGGGAGGGTATAACCCTCCCTTATTGTGGTGACTACTTTTGGACTCGAACCCAAGGACTCCCATTTTTTTCCAACACTGTTTTAACCTCGCCCCTACAGGAGGATCTATAACAGCATGTTGGGCATTGGTGACAAGATCTACAGAACATAAGTGACCTACACAAGAAACATTTTCCACATATTTTATTTCTGTGTACATTTGACAAAAGGTGGGATTTACGCCTTTCCTTTGTGGCAACCCGGTGACAATATGAGCATTTGCAACATGAGAGTCTACATTGAAATTTAAAGTCACTTTGCTGTTCTCGGACACCACTGGTGCTGGGTTCAAGTCTCCCTGACCGGTTACATGTACAGAGTTCTTCTGACCGGTCACAGAAATTACACAGTGATTGTCATTTATGAGACTTGAACCCCTTGGCAGGCTTCTGGGAGAATGTTGAGGCCTTGACACGACCTTTCCTGGCTTGTTGCTTGTCTTCTGTCTAATCTGTTTCCAAGCCGGAAGGGTAGATTTCCTGTCGTGGTGACTCGTAGACTTGTCACTTGCAGAGTAAGGGTGGAAACGATTTTGCTGCCGGTGTGATGTACCCGACGAACGCCTCTCTTCAGTCTTACTGATTTCCTCTTCAGCCTTGGCAATAAGCTGATCCGGAAACAGTGCATTGAGATGTACTGGAGACGTTCTTAAGGCGTTTACAGTATCTTGCATCACTCCAGAGTGTAGGTAGTCCAGATAGCTATCCCTGCGAGCCAGAGTGAAGTTGGCCATGTTGATAAAAATGCCTTCCAATAAATCCTGCATGGTTCTGGCCATGGCCTGTGAGATTGACCAGTTGAAAGTGGTCAGATACTCCAGTTCATTAACAGCTTGCTTCATCTTCTCTGATGACTTGCCCTTACTGTCCAGACGTAGGGTTTTGAGCTGAGTGGCCATAGTCTTGAACCCTAGTCAAACACCTTGATAACCCAGCAGCTTGGTTGCACATTATTGTCTGTTCCCTTGCTGCTCTCTCCCACCTCCTGAGTAGATCTTGACTGAAGGCCCGGGAGGGTGGGGCAGTGGGTAAATTTCTTCGAGCCACCCTGCTGAAGGAATGGTTGAGTTTGGCCGGGTACTCTCACTGTCCTTCTCAGCATGCATCCCGTACCATCTGGAAGATCTGGGAGTTTTAATGAACTGATCTCTGAGGAGGCCGGTATTGTCTGTATTTCTAGTTGGGTAGCCCTCTGTGAGTGTCAGGTTAAGGCTGGACATCTTACAACACAACCAGTCGTCCACAGGGAGTTTCACAGACACTTTACTGGTTGGTCTAACATGTGCACCGGCAAAAGGGTTGTCATCAGCAGTGGAGGACACAGTTTCAAACTCGGGAACCTTGTGCCAGTTCATGAAACTTCTCACACCCCTCATCCCTGTAGTTGGCCTCCTCAGTAGGTTCACTGTCAGGTTCATCTCTGGAGACATCTCTGTCTGCTGACCGGTCCCGGTGGATCTCCTCATCCAGGGAACCGGTAACACTGAGCTGGTCAGCTTCACTATCAGAAGCTGCACTCACAACTCCCTTACCGGTTGGCTGAACTTCAGGGAACGAACCGGGGGCCTGAACAGGCTGGGTTGCTATCCTTGCACCGGGAGCCCCAAGGGGCTGGGTGGCAGTCTGCATCTCCTCTACAGCCTCACCGGTGACCTGATCAAGGCCGGGACCGGACTTCTCTACAGCCAGCTTGCTGGTGGTGGCACCAGGATAAAAAATGGCTTCTGGCTGGTAGTCACATCTGAAGCTGGTTTCCCACCCGGTTCAACCGGTACTGTGAATGTCTTGGCCAATAACATTGCCTCAAGATGGGAGAATCTTTCTGCCCACTTGTCATCAAGTTGCTTTAAATCTTCAGCTGATGATCTACTGCTGGAAGATTTCTTCTTATTGGCAGAAGGCTTGGGAGAATCACTACGCTTCGTCTTCTTAGCAGTAGTAGGGGTAGATTGTACAGCCTTGACCTTCTCCACTTTACCCAGCACACTAACGTGTGCAGGGTCCACGAGAGTGGGGGTGGAGGACGCAGTCGCCTTCTTATCTTTCCTATCTCTATAAGTAGGGGTAGACAATTGCAGGTTCTGTTCAGGGGTAAACCCTCTACAGATAGCACATTCTTTCTTCTGGATGCAGGGGTCGTCGCCTAGCCCTTTGTCCCTACAACGTGCACACTTGGAGTGGGAGTCAAACCCAGCCATAGCGTGTCCGCAGGAGCCTCGTCTTTGTCCTGGAGATGACATAGTTGTAGATAATACTTCTAAATCACTTTAAAGGTGAAATAAAAAGGTTGCGTTTGATGTAGAACAAAAAATTCGCTTGCCGAGAAAACACGTCTTCACTCTCCACGCGCCAAACGAAAAAAAGATGCTATGACGTCACGATGTCTAGACAAGAAGAGGAAGTACGATGCGCCACCTGGCGAATGCACTCTCCTGGCCGGTCCTGCCGGTATTTTATACAGGGCGTCTTTTTCTGACGTTTGGCGGGACCGGTCGCGCCGACCGGTAAAGCAATTGTCCATTGGATAGGATGTATTAACGCATTAAAATCGAAGATTTGTTTTGGTTCCAGCTCCGATTTTTCCAAGTTCACCAGCCAACCTAGTTCTTGACAGATTTGTACTAGATCTTGAGTGTGTTGGAGACAATCCTGGTGGGATGTGGCTCTCACCAACCAGTCGTCTAGGTACTGGTGGTACCTTGTGTATGACCATCAGTTTTACTTCCTTTGCAACCACAGTGAACTCCAAGGGTGCTGTGGACAAAGGGCAGAGCCTTGAATTGGGAAGTCCGACCCTCTACATGAAACCTCTGATATATCCTGGACTGTTCCTGTATTGGTATATGGAAGTAGGTGTCCTTGAAATCTATTGAGGTGACCCACTCCCCTTGTTGGAGGGATGTCCTGATAGTTTCCGGTGTCTCCATCTTGAATTTCTCCGCCTTGAGGAAAAGATTCAATTTACTCAGATCTAATATAGGTCTCCATTTGTTGTTGGGTTTTGGGACCAAAAATAGTCGGTTGAAAAACCCCAAAGATGTTTGGTTTTGAACTAACTCCACTGCATTTTTGTCTATAAGCTGATGCAATGCCTCCAGCAGGTAGCTGTTCCTGTGGGGATTGGCATAGCAGCTTATGACTGTGGGGGACCTTGTGAGTTTTGGCCGGACCCGAAAGGGGAGGGTGTAACCCTCCATCAGAATTTGAACAACTTTTGGACCGGCACCCAGATCCAGCCAAATTTGCCAAAAGTTTTGAAGTCTGGCCCCTACAGGCAGATTTTGTGCAGCATGTTTGACATTTGTTACAGGTTTTTCACAACACAAGTGAGTCACAGAAGAAACACCTTTGACATATTTTAATTGACAACTTTTGAAATTTACATCTGTCAATCCGGGACTTAGACCTTTCCTTTGTGGAAGCCCAGTTGCAGAACGAACATGAGAAACAACAGGAAAGTTTACATGTCTTTGAAATAATGTCTTTCTTGGTGAGCTCCCAGGCAGCAGTCGTATCTGTAACATGTCTGAACAGTGATTTGTCATTTATAGGACTGCTGGCCCTTGGCTGGTCGGGATGAAAAGTTGAAACTCTTGCCTTTTCCCCATCGGTACTGCTTCTTGCCTATGTTCTTCCAGGCCTGTCTGTCAGGTCTGGAGTCTGACCGACCCTCTGATTTCTTCTCGGGCCTCTCATAAGGATGGTACCGACCCTTCCCTTTGGCCACTGCAGCAGACTGCCCTTTGCTGTCGTAATATGCAATTTCTTCCTCAGCCTTTTTTAAAACAGAGTCTGGGAAAAGGGTGGCAAACTGCAAGGCTGCTGTACGCAGTGCTGCTAACGTATCATGCTTGATACCGTTCTTAACATGGGAGAGGTATGCGTCCCGTCTGACTAGAGTCAAATTCCTCATAGTGACAAACACGAAATCAGTAAGGTGTTCCATCGCTTTGGCTGCTGATTGTGTTATGCTGGAATTGAATTCCATCAGGTGTTGAAGTTCATCTAGCGCCTTGGTGGAGCCCTTTCCTTTACTTTCCAACCGGACAGCTTTCATTTGAGAGTTCATGTCTTGCTGAACCTTGAACATACAGCGATTGAAGCTTGCTGCCTGGTTACAAATTACTGTGGCTTCCCTGGCTGTCTGCTCCCATCTTTGCAGTGTATCCTGAGATATTCTACGCGATGCAGGTGGGGTAGACGCCATACCAGCCTTCCTAGCAATTCTGGTGTAACTGCTGTTCAGTTTGGAAGCACTGACACTCCAACCGGACAGGGTCTGTGAATCACTTTTCTGTCCGGGGCAAATCCCATACCATCTGGACTGAGACTTGGCCAGTCTCACAAATTGGTCCATTAACAGCTTCTGAAGTCCTGGAGGGATAACCGTCAACTAAGGTTACATTCAGTTTAGCCAGTTTCTTGCAGAGCCATTCCTCAGTCGGCATCTGTACAGAGACTTTGCTGGGTGCTGGGGCTTTGGGCCCAGCAAAGGGATTATCATCAGGATTGGAGCTATCCACATCAGGCACATGAGACCATCCCATGTAGGAACGTATTCCTCGCATAGTCTCACGATAAGTCTGCTCCTCTGAAACAGTCTGTTCTAACTCCAACTCTGGATTATCCGACAGTTCTCCTTCTTCGACAAACAGTTCCACTGATGGTTGGTCGGATAGTTCACTTTCCGTATCTGAATCAATACTAGAGAAACTGTCCCGTCTAGATGATCTGTGTAGCACCGGAGATGAAGAGCCGGTGAGAGAAGATGGCTGAGATCGGCTTGAATGAGACTGGTCGGTTATGGGACGGTCGGTGACAGGCTTGCCGGTCGACTACTGCTTGGAAGCAAAGTTGTCTGGACCAGTGCGCCTTGTAGATGAGTGAGATGGCTTACCGGCCGACTGGTGCTTTACAGCAACCTTACTGTCTGGGCCAGTGCGCCTAGTAGAAGTACTTCCTTGGCGTGGTCGATCTGTAACTAGCTTACCGGCCGACTGGAGCTTTTCAGTGTCCTTAATGTCTGGGCCAGTGCGCTTAGCAGAATCAGAGTCCTGAGAAGGTTGCTTACCAGCCAACAGCTGCTTGGAAGCAGAAAGGTCTGGGCTGGTGCGCTGAAGAGATGAAATTGAGCTACTAGGCTGGAAGAAAGGTTCCATATCCTTACCCACGTTAGGAGGTGGGGAATGAGAGGGTGTGATCCTAACATCCGAAGAGAAGGAAGGTGGAAAAGACTTGGCTAACAGCCATGCCTCCAAACGATTAAATTGTTCCGACCATTTAATGTATAGCCCAACAATCTTACCGTCAGTGGACGAAATAGAGGCAACAGTTTTCTTGGGTTTTGTAACAGGTTTGTCCTTCTTGGCTTTCTTTTCCGGAGGGAGTGATGGAGGTTTGACGGTTACAGCTCCATCCACAGGCCCAATAACAGAAACGGCTGACGGGTCTACTAGGGACTCAGTGTCCTGGGGATTAGAATCCGTTTATAATTTCTTTGCCTCCCTCTTCTCCTTTTTCAACTTATAGGAAGGAGTAGCCAACTGTGCCCGCTGCTCAGGGGTCAGAGAGTTACAATGTACACAATCAGAGGAGTCTTTGCTTTCCACACACGTGTCCTTACCTTTCCCCTTATCCCTGCAGCAGGCGCAATATAAGTGTCCATCAAAGCTGGCCATTCCATGGCCGCAAGAGCCCCTCTTTTGTCCTGGGGAAGACATTCTGTGCTATGATATGTCAGAAGTAAGATAGCACACAAAAAAAGTAAAATCTTTCAATAATATGTAGAAATTCACAAACAAGAGGAGAGTGCCCGTGAACGGGCACTGTGTCAGCTGACTGAGTGTGTTTGATTTGTGAAGGTAATAATGAGAGGAAAGCATAAGTATCAGGGAAAGTGCTGTACAGAAGTAGAGTAAATGGTAATTGAACAGCATGTTCAAAAGAAATTCTGAACCTGACAGAAGAAAAGGACAAAAAAGTTGTGCCCTGCAAATGGTATTATGAAGGAAAGTAACAAGGTAACTGTTTAAGTGTAAAGATTAGGTTAAAACATATTTAAAGAAATACTGCAAATGCAGTATCCTCGTACGACCTTGAAGAAGGGGTCCACGGTCAAATCCAAACACACAAAAACATTCCCAGCCCATGATTTCCTATAGGTTGGTTTACCATCCCAAATAATAAGCGAGTTATAAGCACTTTTAAGTTTGGCTGTCCTTATTTGACCTTGAAGGAGGGGTCTAAAGGTCAAATCTGACCACACCAAAAGATTCCCAGCCCATGATTTCCTATAGGATGGTTTACCATCCCAAACCTCTAGAACCAATAATAAGCGATTTATAGGCACTTTTAAGTTTTGGTATCTTTGTTTGACCTTGAAGGAGGGGTCCAAGGTCAAATCCGACCACACCAAATGATTCCCAGCCCATGATTTCCTGTAGGTTGGTTTACCATCCCAAACCTGTAGGACCAATAACAAGCGAGTTATAAGCAATTTTAAGTTTGGCTATCCTCAACTGACCTTGAAGGAGGGGTCCAAGGTCTAATCTGACCACACCAAAAGAATCCCAGCCCATGATTTCCTATATGTTGTTTTACCATCCCAAACCTCTAAGACCAATAATAAGCGAGTTATAAGCACTTTTAAGTTTGGCTATCCTCGTTAGACCTTGAAGAAGAGGTCCAAGGTAAAATCGGACCACATCAACAGATTCCCAGCTGATGATTTCCTACATGTCTGATTACCATCCCAAACCTCTAGGACCAATAATAAGTGAGTTATAAGCACTTTTAAGTTTGGCTATCCTCGTTTGACCTTGAAGGAGTGGTCAAAGGTCAAATCTGACCACACCAAAAGATTGCCAGCCCATGATTTCCTGCAGGTTGGTTTACCATCCCAAACCTCTAGGACCAATAATAAGGGAGGTATAAGCACTTTTCATTACTGACAAAGCAACACCTGTGGCGGCCATCTTGTTTTTCAAAATGAGGCCAAAAATATTCCCAGTCAAGATTTTATAATGAGGAACATATCCTGCGAATTTGAGATCTCTACCTATAATACCCTTTTCTCTAGAGGGCCAACAAAAGTCCTTGTTTAAAGTCGAATAAACGTCCCTGGCAGCCATCTTGTTTTTCAAAAATATTCCCAGGCAACATTTTATGGTTATTAATATATTCTGCAAGCTTGAGAAGGCTAGCTATACTATTTTTTTCATTAGAGCGGTAATGGTGAAATCTCTCTACACACTGCGGCTATCCAGTGGATACAATGATTTACTCAATAGTGAGAACCTGAAAGTAGCTATTGCTCAGCTATAGCATGACATAGAGGGCTGCAATTTCACTATGATATAACTGACCAAAAATTATGTCAATAACATATTTAAACAAAATACTCTAAATGTAATAGTTTTCAAGTTACAACTGATTTACTCAAGAGTGATAACCTCAAAGTAGCTATTACTCAGCTATGCAATGAGCTACAGGTCTGAAATTTTACTATGTTATGGCGGACCCAAAAGTAGGTGAACAACATATTTAAGCAAAATACTGTAAATGCAATAGTTTTCAAGTTACAACTGATTTAATAGTGAGAACCTGAAAATAGCTATTGCTCAGCTATGCCATGAGCTATAGGTCTGTAATTTCACTATGTTATAGCTGACCCAAAAGTAGGTGAACAACACATTTTAACAAAATACTCCAAATGCAATATTTTTCAAGTTACAACTGATTTTCTCAACATACAGTACCTGAAAATAGCTATTGCTCAGTTGTGCCATGAGCTACAGGTCTGTAATTTCACTATGTTATAGCTGACCCAAAAGTAGCTGAATAACGTATTTACTCAAATTTCTGTAAATGCAATAGTTTTCAAGTTATAAGTAATTTACTCAACAGTGATAACCTCAAAGTAGCTATTACTCAGCTATGCCATGAGCTACAGGTCTGAAATTTTACTATCTTATAGCTGACCCCAAAATAGGTGAATAACATATTGAAACAAAATACTCTAAATTCAATAGTTTTCAAGTTATAAGTGATTTACTCAACAGTGATAACCTAAAAGTAGCTATTACTCAGCTATGCCATGAGCTACATGTCTGAAATTTTACTACGTTATAGCTGACCCAAAAGTAGGTGAACAACATATTTAAGCAAAATACTGTAAATGCAATAGTTTTCAAGTTACAACTGATTTACTCAGTAGTGAGAACCTGAAAATAGCTATTGCTCAGCTATGCCATGAGCTATAGATCTGTAAGTTCACTATGTTATAGCTGACCCAAAAGTAGGTGAACAACATATTTAGGCAAAATACTGTAAATGCAATATTTTTCAAGTTACAATTGATTTACTCAACAGTCAGTACCTGAAAATAGCTATTGCTCAGTTGTGCCATGAGCTACAGGTCTGTAATTTCACTATGTTATAGCTGACCCAAAAGTAGCTGAATAATGCAGTTACACAAATTTCTGTAAATGCAATAGTTTTCAAGTTATAAGTGATTTACTCAACAGTGATAACCTCAAAGTAGCGATTACTCAGCTATGCCATGAGCTACAGGTCTGAAATTTTACTATGTTATAGCTGAGCCCAAAATAGGTGAATAACATATGAAACAAAATACTCTAAATGCAATAGTTTTCAAGTTATAAGTGATTTACTCAACAGTGATAACCTAAAAGTAGCTATTACTCAGCTATGCCACGAGCTACATGTCTGAAATTTTACGATGTTATAGCTGACCCAAAAGTAGGTGAACAACATATTTAAGCAAAATACTGTAAATGCAATATTTTTCAAGTTACAATTGATTTACTCAACAGTCAGTACCTGAAAATAGCTATTGCTCAGTTGTGCCATGAGCTACAGGTCTGTAATTTCATTATGTTATAGCTGACCCAAAAGTAGCTGAATAACATATTTACACAAATTTCTGTAAATGCAATTGCTTTCAAGTTATAAGTGATTTACTCAACAGTGATAACCTCAAAGTAGCTATTACTCAGCTATGCCATGAGCTACAGGTCTGAAATTTTACTGTTATAGCTGACCCCAAAATAGGTGAATAACATATGAAACAAAATACTCTAAATGCAATAGTTTTCAAGTTATAAGTGATTTACTCAACACTGATAACCTAAAAGTAGCTATTACTCAGCTATGCCATGAGGTACAGGTCTGAAATTTTACTATGTTATAGCTGACCCAAAAGTAGGTGAACAACATATTTTGACAAAATACTCCAAATGCAATATTTTTAAAGTTATAAGTGATTTACTCAACAGTGATAACCTAAAAGTAGCTATTACTCAGCTATGCCATGAGCTACATGTCTGAAATTTTACTATGTTATAGCTGACCCAAAAGTAGCTGAATAACATATTTACACAAATTTCTGTAAATGTAATAGTTTTCAAGTTATAAGTGATTTACTCAACAGTGATAACCTAAAAGAAGCTATTACTCAGCTATGCTATGAGCTACAGGTCTGAAATTTTACTATGTTATAGCTGACCCAAAAGTAGCTGAATAACATATTTATACAAAATTCTCTAAATGCAATAGTTTTCAAGTTACAAGTGATTTTACTCAAGATGGTAGTTACTGAAAAGCCCAAAAGTAGCTATTACTCACTTAGCTATTGAGACAGACACCCAAGTTACTCACCATGTTGTAGCTATGAAAAAAGTAGCTGAATAACATATTTTAACAAAATGCTCTAAATGCAACACTTTTCAAGTTATAAGTGATTTAGTGCATGATTTCATGAATTTTAATGCATTAAAAATTATTAAAAAAATTTATTTAAAAAAAACTAAGACAGATCCAGGTCTCATACTCACACAAGAGAATCTACCTCTGGCCTAGTACATATATGCAAGATATGAGAGAAATCCCTGCAATAGTCACTGAGAAAATTGTGATAAAGTGTTGAAATTTTCACACTTTTGGTGGGGGTACCTCCGTTGTAACGTCTCTAGCTAACAGACGAACAGACAGATTTGCATGCCTTGAACAATTTTTCATCCTCGATAGATAAGGTATCTTTTAAAAAAAACAGCATGTCTCTAGGCCTTGTAGTTTTGGAGAAGAAGTTGTTCACGCGGATGCGGACGTGTACGCGGACGCCCACGCCGCAGAGTGACGACATAATGTCAGCTGACTGACAAGTCAGCTGACATAAAAACTGGCAATCAGAAAAATTTCCGTGTGCACTAGTTCGCGCCAAACGAAAAAGATGCTATGACGTCACGCTGTCTAGACACGAAGGAAGTAGGACACGCCATCTGGCGAGTGCACTAGCACTAGTCTGCGCCGACCGGATTAGCAATTGTCCATTGGATAGGATGTATTAACGCAATAAAATCTGCTATTTTATGACCCAAGTTTGACCCATAAAAAGGGGGGGGGGAAGGGGAGTAAATCTAACCGGCTAAATAGACTCTCCACATATGGTTTCCCAATAATTCTTAATACATTCTAAAGCTGTAAAAGCATAAATAAAGGAGATATAAGGCAAAAACACAAAATCCCCTATTTTATGACCCCAGTTTGACCTATTAGGGGGTAAATCTGACCAGCTATCTAGAATCTTCACAGCTATTTTCCCATTACCTCTTAGTACATTCTAAAGCTGTAAAAGCAACAACAAAGGAGATATAAGGCAAAGTTGAAAAATTGGCTATTTTATTACCCCAGTTTGACCCCTACAGGAGGGTCAGGGGTGGGGAAATTTGACTTGTGAGAAAATCGCTCATAAATCGATCAATTTTCATCAGATCGCTCCCAAAATCTAATCAGCTTGCGTTTTTTATAGTATAAAGATGTGTATGAAATTACAGGCTTCTGTGGTTAGTAAATTTTGCCAAGTGGCGATGACGGGTGGGTATCATGTGACCTTGATAAAGGTCAAATTTAAGCATGTGGAATATTTTTCCCACGCCCAAGTTATATAACTGCCAAATATGGGTAGAAAGCTTCCAATAATAAGGGAGATATTCAAGGGAGACCATAATGCAGTGGCGGCGGTGAGGAAACTGAAGTGAAAACAAATAAGCGCCCATTCAGGGACGCTTGATTATGCACAATGCAAATTCATCGGTCTCTATTTCGAAGCCTTGCATATAAAGATAGACTAAGGATATTTTACAACAAAGAAACAAAACAAGCAATCAGTGCCTGTGAACGGGCTCTGTGTCAGCTGTGTGTTTTGAGTTTCAGAGTGACAGAAGAAAAGGACACAAAAGTTGTGCCCTGCAAATGGTATTCAGAAGGAAAGTAACAAGGTAACTGCTGAGGTGTAAAAAGTAGGGTAAAAACATATTTAAAGAAAATACTGCAAATGCAATAGTTTTTGGAGTTACAACTGATTTACTCAACAATAAGAATCTCAAAGTAGCTTTTGTTCAGCTATGCAATCAGTTAAAGGGCTGCAATTTTAAGTAGGTAACTTAAACATATATATTATTAACATATTTAAAGAAATGCTGTTAATGAAATAGTTTTCAAGGTATAACTGTTTACTCAACAGTGAGAACCTGAAAGTAGCTATTACTCAGCTATGCAAGGAGCTACAGGTCCACGATTTCACTATGTAATAGCTGACCCAAAAGTATGTGAACAACATATTTAAACAGAATACTGTAAAAGCAATAGTTTTCCAGTGACATCAGATTTACTCTACAGTGAGAACCTGAAAGTAGCTTTTGCTCTGCTATGCCATGACTTACATGTCTGCAATTTAACTATGTTATAGCTCACCCAAAAGTAGATGAACAACATATTTATAGAAAATACTTTAAATGCAATAGTTTTCAAGTTACAACTGATTTATCCAACAGTGAGAACCTGAGGATAGCTATTACATAGCTATGTCATGAGCTACACAATGGCAATTTTACAATGTTATAGCTAACTCAAAAGTAGATGAATAACATATTTAAACAAATTATCTAAATGTAATAGTTTTCAAGTTACACAAGTTACAACTGATTTACTCAACACAGAAAACCTCAAAGTAGCTAATGCTCAGCTATGCAATGAGCTACTGGTCTGCAACTTTACTATGTTATAGCTGACCCAAAAGTAGGTGAATAACATATTTCAACAAAATACTCTAAATGCAATAGTTTTCATGTTACAACTGATTTATTCAACAGTGAGAACCTGAAAGTAGCTATTACTCAGCTATGCCATGACATACAGGTCTGCTATTTCACTATGTTCTAGCTGACCCAAAAGTAGGTGAACAACATATCTAAACAAAATACTCTAAATGCAAGAGTGTTCAAATTACAACTGATTTACTCAACAGTGAGAAGCTGAAAGTAGCTATTGCTCAGCTATGCCATGACATACAGGTCTGCAAATTCACTATGTTATAGCTGACCCAAATCTAAGTGAACAACATATTTATAGAATATACTTTAAATGCCATATTTTCCAAGCCATATTTTCCAAGTTAGATCGGACTTACTCAACAGTGAGAACCTGAGAATAGCTATTACAGAGCTATGCCATGAGCTATACGTCTCCAATTTTACAATGTTATAGCTAACTCAAAAGTAGATGAATAACATATTTAAACCAAATTCTCTAAATGCAATAGTTTTCAAGTTATAAGCAATTTACTCAACATTGAGAACCTCAAAGTAGCTATTGTTCAGCTATACAATTAGCTACTGGTCTGCAACTTTACTATGTTATAGCTGACCCAAAAGTAGGTGAATAACATATTTCAACAAAATACTCTAAATGCAATAGTTTTCAAGTTACAACTGATTTACTCAACAGTGAGAACCTGAAAATAGCTATTGCTCAGCTATGCAATGAGGTACAGGTCTGCAATTTTACAAGCAATTTACTCAACAGTGATAACCTCAAAGTAGCTATTACTTGGCTATGCAATGAGCTACAAGTCAGCTGACATAAAAAGTTAGAAAATTGAGGTTTCTCTGTTCAAGCTAGAACTGAGGACAATGTCAACTCTCATGCCTGAAAGGTACATAACTTGTGTATAAAAACAAGAAAAGCGTAGTTACAAAACTTTTATTGTAAAATGACAGCAATTAAAATGTGCTGTATCTCCTTATTTACAAAAGTAATAAATACTATGTCACCTACACAACTTTCACACATCTTAAGTTCAGAATTTCACTTCACACTATTAAAATTGAGTTAAACACTAGAATAAAAAGTGAAACCCTGAACAAGGAACCATACCAGTAAACTAGACTGGGCTGACTCGACGCCAACATATCCCCAGTCAGGCCATCTCTCACACCAGACATTGATGCACTTTATGTGTGCTACAATTATTATGGAAACATACTTATGAAAAATAAATGACTAAGGAGGGTAAATCTCAATTTTATGACACTTAAGCTGAGAGTCCTTTTATACACAATGGCAGATACGTATGCGTATCCGTGTACATATGCGTATGCGTAAAAAAATTCCCTCCTACTGTTTTAAGTTTGTATGACTCCATTTATCCGTGTACTTACATCCAGATGCGTATGCGTAAACGAAAATACGGATGCAATCCCTTTCTGAGCATTTTTTTACGCATACGGACCATATACGCATGCATTTGTCATTTAATTGCAGGAATTTCCCAGTAATATATTTAAGTTTTGTCACCTTTTAACGATGATACAAGTCAAAATTTCGGTAAAAAGACATATATCCAGCCTTCAAAAACAAATGAAAGCCTTAGCTGCTCATAAAAGTTTCCTCGCAAACTTTTTCTGGAAATATATACACGACTATTGCTAAGGTAGCAACAATTTACTGGCTGTTTGATACTTAATATATTTCACTTTTGTATGTGTGAATGTGTGAGAATTTAAGGTTACAGTAGATATATAGTGGATTGTTTAATAAATCTCCCAGCACACACATGGGTTCACACAAAAGTTTAGCCTCGTAAGAGGCTTTAAACACAATACTAAAATATTTTCAATCTTTTTTACATAGACAGGTCTTGGTGCAATGGTTGATCTTACGTTTTGTAAAAGGTTCCATTTCATTCATCACATTCACTGCTGTCTAATATTATGAAACTGTTTTAAATATTATATCTTGGAAAAAATATTTTATGGAAAAAAATATTAAAAGTCTTTAGAAGGTTAATTGAAAGCTGGCTTGCAAGTGTGTGTGTACATGTTTGTGGTTTCAGCACTGGTTTTGTCGTAAGCTGAAAATGTGTTTTTTTTTCCTTCAACAGATAGTTTAGTCTGTGTTATTTATAAATTTTCCTCATTTTTCATTGGGAAAATTTTTTACGTGTGTAAATATACGTGTTAATGGAGCCACATAAAACGCATACGGGTGACGGATGGGTTTTACGTATACGCTTACGTATACGCCATTGCGCATTAAAGGATTCTCAGCTTTAGGCCATCACTTCAAAAATATTTATAGCTTAAAGTAACCAGAAAATCAGGATGTGTCTTTGGAAATTTTAATATTTGTTCCAAGTTTGACAGAAAAGACTTAAATCCTTTTTTGACTTTAACATGGCCATAATATCTTTAATATGATGAGTTTATGGTCACTTGAAAATAGGGATCTTCTTTGACCATTGTTAACATGTGTACAAAGTTTAAATAAACAATATTGACTCACTACTGACTTATTGTGTACACAAGAAAATTTCAGACCTGAATCCATTTCAACCAGGGATTTTATAATTAATACATAATTACATTTCTACAGACAGTTAAATTTTTCTTTTAATTACATATGATAAAACATCACCTTTAGAAATTACTTATTTTAACAATGAATTGTTTTTGACAACACAGTTTAACATGTTGTGTAAAAGTCAAAATAAATTAACCTGACCAGATTTTTATTATCTTAAATTTGTACCTTTCACTTTTGCCTTTTAGTATAACATGTATTCCGTTGGCTTAAAATCAATAGTTTTCTTAAAATTTCAAATGGATTTTTGGATTACTTGCCTTACATAGTTTTTATGAGATTTATTTTGTCAATTCTACTGAAAAAATAGCATCAGAGATGCCCGTACCCCACAGCCTAGGGAAATATTTTCAACACCATGAGATATAAAAGTACTGTACCAGTACAAACTTAATGATACTTTCAGAGCACTGTCAGTTATATAAAGGTCCAAACAATGTTTAAATGGAGAAATAATGTTTAAAAGAAAGATAATGCACATAAAGATGAAGTATTAAAACAAGATAATTCAATAACAAGATGACAGCATTAATCAGTAAACTAAAATTCAACACTCTTTATCTACATCTGCATGGCCGAATTATGGTTTAGATGGTTTGAATATTACCATGCATACAGAAGTGGTAATACATTTAATGAATGCTTATTGTGGTGTTGGAGCAAAATCTGTGGCTCACTTGATGAAATTCTATCTCTTACAATGGGAAGTTATGAAAGTAAAATTCTTAATAAATTCTAATATGACTTTTGCTTAATCTGCATCAAAAGACAGACCCAAAGGTCCATGAAGATTTTAAAGGTCAAGGTCACTACGACAAGGTAAAAGGTCAAATTAAGGTCACACCATGATAATACACACCTATAGCCCCTAACCAATGTCCCTACCAAGTATCAACTTCCTACACCTTACGGTTTCCGAGATATAGCCCTGACAAGATTTTATAGGTCAAGGTCACTATGGCAAAGTCAAAGGTCAAATCAAGATCATACCATGATGTTGCACACCTACACCCCCTAACCAATGTCCCTACCAAATACCAACTTCCCACACCTTACAGTTTCCGAGATATAGCCCGGACAACATTTTATAGGTCAAGGTCACTACAGCAAGGTCAAAGGTTAAATCAAGGTCAGACCATGACGTTGCACACCTACACCCCCTAACCAATATCCCCACCAAGTATCAACTTCCTACACCTTACGGTTTCAGAGATATAGCCCGGACAAGATTTTATAGGTCAAGGTCACTACGGCAAGGTCAAAGGTCAAATCAAGGTCAGACTATGACGTTGCACAACTACACCCCCTAACTAATGTCCCTACCAAGTATCAACTTCCTACACCTTACAGTTTCCGAGATATAGCCCGGACAAGATTTTCAAACTCAAGGTCACTACGGCAAGGTCAAAGGTCAAATCAAGGTCAGACCATGATGTTGCACACCTACACCCCCTAACCAATGTCCCTACCAAGTATCAACTTCCTACACCTTACAGTTTCTGAGATACAGCCCGGACAAACTATTTCCCGCCGCCCACCCACCCGCCCATCCGGACACCATGGGTGAAAACAATACCCCGACAGCCCTTAAGGGCTGTGGGGTAAAAAAACAAATCAAACATTTAACAAGATGCATTCGAGGAGAGCAGAACGCTCGACCGTGACCGAACTCACAAGTGTTATAAAGTATTCCATTATCTCCAATCTATTGTTATTTAAATTTTGACTTTACAGAGAGGCAAAATGTTTTGGTGCAAAATGCTTGCAAAAGACATTTTCATTTGAGATCTCTTCTGAGCAGTATTGCTAGTAGTGACCGGAAACGTGACATGAAAGTTTTATAAATATTGGGGTCATTTGTGTAACTGCCCAGTTTGACGTTTGATTTTGAAGGAAGAAGATATTAAAGTACTAGCAACTAGCACTGCGATGCCAAAGGTTATAAATAAAACTTGCGAACTAGTTTAAATTTACAGAATAAAACATTTCTGTCTGGGAAATATTGTGATTTATGAAGCCCGAGGGCAAGTGATATTGCCCGATGTTTATTAACCTTTTTTTTTCATTTCTCTTTAGCACCAAATGCATAGAAAAATCCTTGTAAAAGTCCCTCCAAATATAAGTAAATGAAAAATGACATCACAAACCAACACCACTAAGTTTTTGAATATAAAATATTTTTGACAAAATCAAATTAACGATTTACTTGACTTAGTGAAAATATTTAGTACAACACCAGTTACTGAACTAGATTGGGCCAACTCGGCGCCAACATATCCCCAGACAGGTCATCACTCACGCCACAGGTTTTGATCGGGAATTTTTTAAAACATAATTACCCATTATTATATGAACTTCAGCACATCAATCTACTCTGTTTATATCTTCCAAGGAAGATGGTGTATCCCCAGACGCCGAATACATAACTCAAATTATATTTTCAATCTTCCTGCAATGATAACTCTAAACCTATTTTCAAAGTATTTAAATGATTGATGATTGAATGTCCATTCTAAAATAATAATCCCAAAAGAGCATATCTGTTTCTATATTTGTTGACAAATAAAATATTATTTTTAACTCAACTCATCATACTTTTCAATCTTCCTTCAAAGTATTTAAATGATTGATGATTCAATGTCCATTCTAAAATTCATAATCCCAAAAGCGCATATCTGTTTCTATATTTGTTCACAAATAAAATATTATTTAAAAAAAAATTATTTATATTATTATTTTATTATATTATTTTTAGAATTTGCAAATTGTTTTCAGTTATTCATTTCCTCTATACCTATATATGTGGTCCATATATATGCAACCTAAATATGTGACACAATCTCAGTTCTGACTCCCCTTTGTGTTATATGTAATGAAGCCCACCACCTCCCACCCCCACCCCTCTCCCCTTCTCCACACCTCTCTCACTATTACACAAGATCTGCAACCCCATTGAGTTCTTTGTTTCTCATCTGATATCATTAAATACCTTTGTTTATTTAGTGTCACTCAATATAGCTGGAGGTCCCAGAGGTGGGTGGGGGGAATCCGGGTGGGGGATGCATAAATGGTAAACAAACAATCTATATAAAAGGGGTACTCAAATACAAAAAGAATTGAGAATTTTAACTATGTGATTATCAACTGAAATGAGTTCATAACTGTAGGAGCTGTGTCAAAATTAACTGAGGCAAGTTGAATAAAACTGGGCTAGTTGAGGGTTAAAAATCCCCTACTTTTACTACATAAGGATATAATTTCATTAATATTGGGACTTAAAGCTCACTTAAAGTGTCCATTTTGTCTACTTGAATATGTTTAACCAGTTTCATTTTAAAAAGTTAAAAACTCAGCAAGCAGAGGTATAACACACAAAAATAAGTTCTTAAAAGACTAAGATAGCCATAACATTATTAATATTCAAAATTTAAATAGACAGGCATTTCCTTTTAAAAATTCAAAGATTTCAGCTCTATAACCCACATAGTTTGACAGTTACTGGGCTTTAAAGTGGCATAATGTCCATAAATTGGGTTTCTGTGGGCATTTTACAATTGTTAAAGAGACCTTAGCAATTAAACAACAGATCTGAAACTTTTTGGGGGACATACATAACAAACAAAAATTATATATAATACAGTTTAAGACTTGTCACACTAAGCATTTCCAAATAACCGGGCAAAATACGGAAAAAATGTCCAAAAAGGCACTTGGGCGAGTGTCTATGGCCCTCATACACAGGTTAAATGTCTACTAAAAACCTTGATTTTCGGCATATGTAAAAAGGACATAATAATGCATTCCCAGATGGGATTTCAGCTCCATCAATCACATAGTTTAACAGTCACAGGGCTTAAAGGTGGTTAAAAAGTCCAAATATTGGGTCTCTGTGGGCCTTTTAGAGATCTCGATGTGGCTTTCAAATTAAAGCTTCAGACTTAAAATTTGTTACATACTAAGATTACACATAGAATATGTATCTAATAAAGTTTGAAACTTCTCAGACTTACCATTTCCAAGTTACAGAGCAAAATATGTGAAAAATGTCTTAAAAGGGTCACTCAGGTGGGTGTTTAAGGTCCTCATACACAGGTTAAATGTCTACTTGAAGCCTTGATTTTTGGCACATGTAAAAAGAACATAATAATGTATTCCCAGATGAGATTTCAGCTCTATCAGTCACATAGTTTAACAGTCACAGGCCTTAAAATTGGCAAAAAGTCCAAATACTGGGTCTTTATGGGGCCTTCTAGAGACCTAAATGTGGCCTTCAAATTAAAGCCTCAGACTTAAAATTTGTCACATACTAAGATTACACATAGAATATGCATCTAATACAGTTTGAAACTTCTTAGACTTACCATTTCCAAGTTACAGGGCAAAATATGTGAAAAATGTCTAAAAATGGTCACTCGGGTGGGGATTTATGGTCCTCATACACAGGTTAAATGTCTTCTTAAAGCCTTAATTTTTGGCACATATATAAATAACATACTAATATCTTCCCAGATAGGATTTGAGCTCTATCAGTCACATAGTTTGACAGTCACAGGGCTTAAAAGTAGCAAAAAGTCCAAATATTGGGTCTTTGGGAGCCTTTTAGAGACCTCAATTTGACCTTCAAAATTAAAGCTTCAGACTTAAAATCTGTTACATACTAAGATTACACACAGAATATATATCTAATACAGTTTGAAACTTCTCAGACTTACCATTTCCAAGTTACAGGGAAAAAGATGTGAAAAATGTCTTATAAGGGTCACTCGGGTGGGTGTTTATGGTCCTGATACACAGGTTAACTGTCTATTAAAGGCCTAAATGTTGGGGCACATATAAGAAAACACATAGATATATTCCCAGATGATATTTAACTTAGATGAGAGACATAGTTTGAAAGCTACAGTGCTTGAAAGTGGCAAAAAGTGCATAAATTGGGTCTCTGTGGGCACTTTTGAGACCTTAAGTCGACCCCTTTGGGTAAACCTACAGCCCTAAAATTTTCTACAGACAAGGATTACATATCAAAGTTATACCTAGCGCAGTTTGAGACTCATCAGAATTACCACTTCCAAATTATAGGGCAAAATATGTGAAAAGTATAGCAAAAAATCCCCAAGTGGGGGTATTTATGGGCCTCAAACACAATTTTCTCCTCAACTTAAAGTCATGATTTTCGGCACATGTACTAAGAACATATTAATGTGTTGTCAGGTAAAATTTCAGCCAGCTGAGCATCATAGTTTGTGACCTACAGGGCTCTAAGTGGCCAAAAGTCCAATTTCTGACCTTAAGGTGGCCATAAGTTCTTTTTTACTGGGAGTTTAAGGTCACCTTAAAATAGGGATCTTCCTTTGGGCACCCTTAACATGTGTACCAAGTTTGAAAAAAAAATATTAATTTGTTTTTGAGTTATCGCGTCCACAAGGAAATTTCTACGGCGGCGGCGGCGGCGGCGGCGGCGGCGCGACGGACCTGAATCCAATATATCCCCGACTTTCGTCTGGGGATATAATTACTACTAACAACCACAGGCAAACAAATGTTTACACAACAAAGACAGACATGGAACTAGATTGGGCCAACTCGGCGCCAACATATCCCCAGACAGGTCATCACTCACGCCACAGGTTTTGATCGGGAATTTTTAAAAACATAATTACCCATTATTATATGAACTTCAGCACATCAATCTACTCTGTTTATATCTTCCAAGGAAGATGGTGTATCCCCAGACGCCGAATACATAACTCAAATTATATTTTCAATCTTCCTGCAATGATAACTCTAAACCTATTTTCAAAGTATTTAAATGATTGATGATTGAATATCCATTCTAAAATAATAATCCCAAAAGAGCATATCTGTTTCTATATTTGTTGACAAATAAAATATTATTTTTAACTCAACTCATCATACTTTTCAATCTTCCTTCAAAGTATTTAAATGATTGATGATTCAATGTCCATTCTAAAATTCATAATCCCAAAAGCGCATATCTGTTTCTATATTTGTTCACAAATAAAATATTATTTAAAAAAAAATTATTTATATTATTATTTTATTATATTATTTTTAGAATTTGCAAATTGTTTTCAGTTATTCATTTCCTCTATACCTATATATGTGGTCCATATATATGCAACCTAAATATGTGACACAATCTCAGTTCTGACTCCCCTTTGTGTTATATGTAATGAAGCCCACCTCCTCCCACCCCCACCCCTCTCCCCTTCTCCACACCTCTCTCACTATTACACAAGATCTGCAACCCCATTGAGGTCTTTGTTTCTCATCTGATATCATTAAATACCTTTGTTTATTTAGTGTCACTCAATATAGCTGGAGGTCCCAGAGGTGGGTGGGGGGGAATCCGGGTGGGGGATGTGGGTTGGGACTTAGTTTAGTTTATTAGTTTATTATAGTGACATGTATTATGTTGACAAGGATTATACAAAAACTATTGAAGTAATACCCAGCCCTATATGGGCTTATAAGTCACTTTAAATAGAGAGTTAATAACAAACAGAGCAAACATATTTTGAGGTAAGATACAGTAAATAAAGACAGCAATTCAATACATAAAAATTAACAATATAATTTACTTTTTCTTTCTTGCCACAAATCAAAAATAAAATTAACTAGAGGATCGCTCGCAAAAAAAAAAGATAATGTTTTTGCATAGCAAAAACAAAGCGTCCCGAAAAGGATATAAAGGTGAGTGCTAAAGTATTAAGAAAATGCTTCGTTTCTAGCCTTATACTGTTGTGGCAACCAAAGTCAGCGCAGTCTGCTCTATCTAGCACGGTTTTCGAGATATAAGCATTTTTGTGTTTTGCAAAAAATAAAAAAATTAAAAATGTCCGCTATATTTGGTGAGACAAAAATATTTTGAAAATTGGCATGGCTACTCTGCAGAGATACCCAGCAAGTCAAAAATTTTGTTGAGTTTACTCCATATAGCACGGTTTTCGAGATATAAGCATTTTTGTGTTTTGCAAAAACTTTGAAAATTCAAAATGGCCACCATTTTTGGGGAGACAAAAATTTTTGTCAAGACCACTGCTGTGGTGTGTATCTCCAGCCGAGCATTAAAGCAGAATAAATACCTTTTCCGAGATATTCACAATTTTTCATTTTCGTGTGTGAAAGGTCTTCCAAAAGTAGGTGAATGAGTTATTTGAGAAAAATTGGCTATCTGCAATACTATTAAGAGATAATTCACATTTACTCATTTTGAGTAGGTGAATAATTATCTATGGGTCTGAAACTTCACCAAGTGAAAGCTCTCCCACAAGTAGGTGAATGAGTTATTTGAGAAAAATTGGCTATCTGCAATACTTTTAGAGATAATTCGCATTTACTCATTTTGAGTAGGTGAGTAATTAGCTATGGGTCTGAAACTTCACCATGTGAAAGCTCTCCCACAAGTAGATGAATGAGTATTTGATAAAAATTGGGTATCCGCAATACTTTTACAGATAATTAGCATTTACTCATTTTGAGTAGGTGAATAAATAGCTATGGGTCTGAAACTTCACAGAGTGAAAGCTCTCCCAAAAGTAGGTGAATGAGTTATTTGAGAAAAATTGGCTATCTGCAATACTTTTAGAGATAATTCACATTTACTCATTTTGAGTAGGTGAATAATTAGCTATGGGTCTGAAACTTCACCAAGTGAAAGCTCTGCCAAAAGTAGGTGAAGGATTTATTTGAGAAAAATTGGCTATCTGCAATACTTTTAGAGATAATTCGCATTTACTCATTTTGAGTAGGTGAGTAATTAGCTATGGGTCTGAAACTTCACCAAGTGAAAGCTCTCCCAAAAGTAGGTGAATGAGTTATTTGAGAAAAATTGGCTATCTGCAATACTTTTAGAGATAATTCACATTTACTCATTTTGAGTAGACGAGTAATTAGCTATGGGTCTGAAACTTCACCAAGTGAAAGCTCTCCCAAAAGTAGGTGAATGATTAATTTGAGAAAAATTGGCTATCTGCAATACTTTTAGAGATAATTCGCATTTACTCATTTTGAGTAGGTGAGTAATTAGCTATGGGTCTGAAACTTCACCAAGTGAAAGCTCTCCCAAAAGTAGGTGAATGAGTTATTTGAGAAAAATTGGCTATCTGCAATACTTTTACAGATAATTCGCATTTACTCATTTTGAGTAGGTGAGTAATTAGCTATGGGTCTGAAACTTCACAGAGTGAAAGCTCTCCCAAAAGTAGGTGAATGAGTTATTTGAGAAAAATTGGCTATCTGCAATACTTTTAGAGATAATTCGCATTTACTCATTTTGAGTAGGTGAGTAATTAGCTATGGGTCTGAAACTTCACCAAGTGAAAGCTCTCCCAAAAGTAGGTGAATGATTAATTTGAGAAGAATTGGCTATCTGCAATACTTTAGAGATAATTCACATTTACTCATTTTGAGTAGGTGAGTAATTAGCTATGGGTCTGAAACTTCACCAAGTGAAAGCTCTCTCAAAAGTAGGTGAATGAGTTATTTGAGAAAAATTGGCTATCTACAATACTTTTAGAGATAATTCACATTTACTCATTTTGAGTAGGTGAGTAATTAGCTATGGGTCTGAAACTTCACCAAGTGAAAGCTCTCCCAAAAGTAGGTGAATGAGTTATTTGAGAAAAATTGGCTATCTGCAATACTTTTAGAGATAATTCGCATTTACTCATTTTGAGTAGGTGAGTAATTAGCTATGGGTCTGAAACTTCACCAAGTGAAAGCTCTCCCAAAAGTAGGTGAATGAGTTATTTGAGAAAAATTGGCTATCTGCAATACTTTTAGAGATAATTCGCATTTACTCATTTTGAGTAGGTGAGTAATTAGCTATGGGTCTGAAACTTCACCAAGTGAAAGCTCTCCCAAAAGTAGGTGAATGAGTTATTTGAGAAAAATTGGCTATCTGCAATACTTTTAGAGATAATTCGCATTTACTCATTTTGAGTAGGTGAGTAATTAGCTATGGGTCTGAAACTTCACCATGTGAAAGCTCTCCCACAAGTAGATGAATGAGTTATTTGATAAAAATTGGGTATCCGCAATACTTTTACAGATAATTAGCATTTACTCATTTTGAGTAGGTAAATAATTAGGTATGGGTCTGAAACTTCACCATGTGAAAGCTCTCCCAAAAGTAGGTGAAAGAGTTATTTGAGAAAAATTGGCTATCTGCAATACTTTTAGAGATAATTCACATTTACTCATTTTGAGTAGGTGAGTAATTGGCTATGGGTCTGAAACTTCACCATGTGAAAGCTCTTCCAAAAGTAGGTGAATGAGTTATTTGAGAAAAATTGGCCATCTGCAATACTTTTAGAGGTAATTCGCATTTACTCTTTTTGAGTAGGTGAGCAATTAGCTATGGGTCTGAAACTTCACCAAGTGAAAGCTCTTTGGGATAGCTGCTCTGCAGAGATACCCTGAAGATAAAAAATTTTGTTGAAATCGCTCTATGTAGCACGGTTTTCGAAATATTAGCATTTTTGTGTTTTGCAATTTTTGCGCAAAAATTCGAAAATTCAAAATGGCCGCCATTTTTGGCAAGACAAAATTGGCATGGCTACTCTGCATAGATACCCTGCGGGTCAAACATTTCGTCGAAATCGCTCTATCTAGCACGGTTTTCGAGATATAAGCATTTTTGTGTGTTGCAATTTTGCGAAAAATTCGAAAATTCAAAATGGCCGCCATTTTTGGCGAGAAATTTTTTGTTTGAAAATTGGCAGCTAATCTGCAGAGATACCCTGCGGGTCAAAAATTTCGTCGAAATCGCTCTATCTAGCAGGGTTTTCGAGATATAAGCATTTTTATGTTTTGCAATTTTTGCGAAAAATTCGAAAATTCAAAATGGCCGCCATTTTTGGCGAGACAAAAATTTTTTCAAAATTGGGATAACTACTCTGCAGAGATACCCTGTGGGTCAAAAATTTCGTCGAAATCGCTCTATCTAGCACGGTTTTCGAGATATAAGCATTTTTGTGTTTTGCAATTTTTGCGAAAATTTCGAAAATTCAAAATGGCCGCCATTTTTGGCGAGACAAAAATTTTTTGAAAATTGGGAAAAGTACTCCGCAGAGATATCCTGCGGGTCAAAAATTTTGTCGAAATTGCTCTATCTAGCACGGTTTTTGAGATATAAGCATTTTTGTGTTTTGCAATTTTTGCGAAAAATTCGAAAATTCAAAATGGCCGCCATTTTTGGCGAGACAAAAATTTTTTCAAAATTGGGATAACTACTCTGCAGAGATACCCTGTGGCTCAAAAATTTCGTCGAAATCGCTCTATCTAGCACGGTTTTCGAGATATAAGCATTTTTGTGTTTTGCAATTTTTGCGAAAATTTCGAAAATTCAAAATGGCCGCCATTTTGGGCGAGACAAAAATTTTTTGAAAATTGGGAAAACTACTCTGCAGAGATACCCTGCGGGTCAAAAATTTCGTCGAAATCGCTCTATCTAGCACGGTTTTCGAGATATAAGCATTTTTGTGTTTTCCTTATTTGGAAAATTCGTAATAATTAATTAATCATTAATTACTCGGCCATTTCTTGACCAATCAATGCCAAAATCTAATGATTTCCAGATTTTAATAGAATGAATGTATTTGCCAAGTTTCAGGTGAATTGATAAAATTCCTTTCAAGTTATCATCCGGACAAGCTTCCCCATCGAAAAAAGACATTTTTGGTCATGTGACCTCTCTGATTGGTTGAAATGTCACTGCAGCATATTCAAAAAAATTCCCCAAGGCTACTGCCTAAACCTGCCAAATTTGAAAAGAATCCGCCTAACGGTTACAGAGTTATAAGGAAAACAAAATGCGGAGCCGGCGGAGCCGGCGGAGCCGGCGGAGCCGCCGGAGCCGGCGGAGCCGGCGGAGCCAGAAGCTCTCCCATACACAAACAAGCGTCCCTTGCGGGACGCTTAATAACCATATTGACATTCACATGAGTTAATACCCTTGATAATTGATCTATTAATAATTCAGATTTATCTATATTTAAAATTTTGAAATATTTCATACGAATCAGCTCTAAAGCTGGACAAACACAAACAAAATGTATCTCATCTTCTACATCTTTTTTACACAGTTTACATGTTCTCTCAAAGAGATGGAGTGCTACAGCATAAATGGTAAACAAACAATCTATATAAAAGGGGTACTCAAATACAAAAAGAATTGAGAATTTTAAGTATGTGATTATCAACTGAAATGAGTTCATAACTGTAGGAGCTGTGTCAAAATTAACTGAGGCAAGTTGAATAAAACTGGGCTAGTTGAGGGTTAAAAATCCCCTAGTTTTACTACATACAGATATAATTTCATTAATATTGGGACTTAAAGCTCACTTAAAGTGTCCATTTTGTCTACTTGAATATGTTTAACCGGCGTTTAACCAGTTTCATTTTAAAAAGTTAAAAACTCAGCAGAGGTATAACACACAAAAATAAGTTCTTAAAAGACTAAGATAGCCATAACATTATTAATATTCAAAATTTAAATAGACAGGCATTTCCTTTTAAAAATTCAAAGATTTCAGCTCTATAACCCACATAGTTTGACAGTTACTGGGCTTTAAGGTGGCATAATGTCCATAAATTGGGTTTCTGTGGGCATTTTACAATTGTTAAAGAGACCTTAGCAATTAAACTACAGATCTGAAACTTTTTGGGGGACATACATAACAAACAAAAATTATATATAATACAGTTTAAGACTTGTCACACTAAGCATTTCCAAATAACAGGGCAAAATACGGAAAAAATGTCCAAAAAGGCACTTGGGCGAGTGTCTATGGCCCTCATACACAGGTTAAATGTCTACTAAAAACTTTGATTTTCGCCATATGTAAAAAGGACATAATAATGCATTCCCAGATGGGATTTCAGCTCCATCAATCACATAGTTTAACAGTCACAGGGCTTAAAGGTGGCAAAAAGTCCAAATATTGGGTCTCTGTGGGCCTTTTAGAGATCTCGATGTGGCTTTCAAATTAAAGCTTCAGACTTAAAATTTGTTACATACTAAGATTACACATAGAATATGTATCTAATAAAGTTTGAAACTTCTCAGACTTACCATTTCCAAGTTACAGGGAAAAATATGTGAAAAATGTCTAAAAATGGTCACTCGGGTGGGGATTTATGGTCCTCATACACAGGTTAAATGTCTTCTTAAAGCCTTAATTTTTGGCACATATATAAATAACATACTAATATCTTCCCACATAGGATTTGAGCTCTATCAGTCACATAGTTTGACAGTCACAGGGCTTAAAAGTAGCAAAAAGTCCAAATATTGGGTCTTTGGGAGCCTTTTAGAGACCTCAATTTGACCTTCAAAATTAAAGCTTCAGACTTAAATCTGTTACATACTAAGATTACACACAGAATATATATCTAATACAGTTTGAAACTTCTCAGACTTACCATTTCCAAGTTACAGGGAAAAAGATGTGAAAAATGTCTTATAAGGGTCACTCGGGTGGGTGTTTATGGTCCTGATACACAGGTTAACTGTCTATTAAAGGCCTAAATGTTGGGGCACATATAAGAAAACACATAGATATATTCCCAGATGATATTTAACTTAGATGAGAGACATAGTTTTAAAGCTACAGTGCTTGAAAGTGGCAAAAAGTGCATAAATTGGGTCTCTGTGGGCACTTTTGAGACCTTAAGTCGACTCCTTTGGGTAAACCTACAGCCCTAAAATTTTCTACAGACAAGGATTACATATCAAAGTTATACCTAGCACAGTTTGAGACTCATCAGAATTACCACTTCCAAATTATAGGGCAAAATATGTGAAAAGTATAGCAAAAAATCCCTAAGTGGGGGTATTTATGGGCCTCAAAGACAATTTTCTCCTCAACTTAAAGTCGTGATTTTCGGCACATGTACTAAGAACATATTAATGTGTTGTCAGGTAAAATTTCAGCCAGCTGAGCATCATAGTTTGTGACCTAGAGGGCTCTAAGTGGCCAAAAGTCCAATTTCTGACCTTAAGGTGGCCATAAGTTCTTTTTTACTGGGAGTTTAAGGTCACCTTAAAATAGGGATCTTCCTTTGGGCACTCTTAACATGTGTACCAAGTTTGAAAAAAAAATATTAATTTGTTTTTGAGTTATCGCGTCCACAAGGAAATTTCTACGGCGGCGGCGGCGGCGGCGGCGGCGGCGGCGGCGGCGGCGGCGGCGCGACAGACCTGAATCCAATATATCCCCGACTTTCGTCTGGGGATATAATAACTAAACAAGGAATCAGTGCCCGTGAACGGTCTCTGTGTCAGCTGACTGTGTGTTTTGAGTTTCAGAGTAGAAGTGACAGAAGAAAAGGACACAAAACTTGTGACCTGCAAATGATATTCAGAAGTAAGAAGGTAGCTGTTTAAGTGTAATAAGTAGGTTAAAAAACATATTTTAAGAAAATACTGCAAATGCAATAGTTTTCGAGTTACAACTGATTTACTCAACAGTGAGAACCTAAAAGTAGCTTTTCCTCAGCTAAGCAATCAGTTAAAGGGCTGCAATTTTAATATGGTTTCTATAAATGTTAACAATACCTATTACACATCTATGCCATGAGTTACACATCTCCAATTTTACATTGTTATAGCTAATTCAAAAGTAGACGAATCCCCTGAAAGTAGCTATTGCTCAGCTATGCAATGAGCTACAGGTCTGAAATTTTACTATGTTATAGCTGATTCCAAAACAACTGAATGACATATTAAAACAAAATTCTCTTAATGCAATAGTTTTCAAGTTACAAGTGATTTTACTCATTAAGGAAGGTACTGAAAAGTCAGAAAGTAGCCATTGCTCACTTAGTTATTGAGATAGACACCCCAGTTACACACCATGTTGTAGCTATGCAAAAAGGAGCTGAATAACATATTTTAACAAAATGCTCTAAATGCAATACTTTTCAAGTTATAGGTGATTTAGTGCCCGATTTGCTGAATTTTAATACATTAAAAATAATTTAAACTAGAAGAATGTTTTTGCTGACAAAAACGAAGCGGCCCTGATGAAAAAGAAGTCACCCATAAAAGATGTCAACATATGCATCATAAGCAATAGAAACTGTGAACTTTATTGCATTGTGTATGTTACTTGTCCCTTTTTTCATCTTTAATAAGTGTGCACAATTAAAGTGAGGTCAGCTGAACAATACAATAGCTGGAAATTAAAAACTCCATAATTTCACTGCAAGGTGGCCATAACTTCATTCATATTGGGACTTTAAGGTGACCATAAAATATGAATGTCCCTTTTCTCATCTTTCAAATGTTATGACTTTAGGGGAGCCAAAATTATATTAACACTTTAAGGTCACCTTAAAGTCAGGATAACCCTTTGGTTTGCCATCCTTTATAGGTGTGCAAAGTTTAACCGAGGTCAGTCGAACAATAAGATACTTGGAGGCTGAAAACCCCCTTATTTCACTTTAAGGTGGGTACAACTCCATTCATACTGAGAGTTTAAGGTGACCATAAGTATTATTTTTATCTACTTTAATACCAGTGATAATTTCAACACAAAAAAATGGAAAAAGAAAGGAGCCAGAGGATTTTATTCCAATTTGATGACTTTAAGCAGGCCATATGTCCATTAACATTTTGAGTTTAAGGTCACCATAAAGTCAGGATATTCCTTTGGCAAATCTTAATATATGTGCCAAGTTTGGTTGAAAAAAGTGAAAAACTAAGTGAACTGGAGGGCTGAAACCCCCTTTTTTGACATTAAGGTGACCTTAAGATTGCAAATACAGGGCTAAAACTTCGGCATGTGAAAGATTATCAAAAAGTAGCTGAATAAGTTATTCCAACAAAATGCCGAAATCCTAACCGTTTTTGAGATACAGACCAAGTACCCATTTTTTAAAAATGTACAAAAATAAAACGCCTCCCATTCAGGTATCTATGGTGCGATTGATGAAAAAATCCTTTCCGACCTTGGAAATTTGGTCTAGAATGTACCAGATAAACTTTATAGCACAGGTGTGTGTGTTTTTTTCCGAAACGCGATGACGGGGTGTTTTGGAGTTATGCTTAAGGTTACCTTAAGTAAAGCTTAAGGTCTGCACAAAGTATCCCAAAAATTTTTCCCGCCCCTATAGTTTTAAAGAAAGATAAGAAGGAAAGAAAAATTTGAAAGGCTAAGAAGTTATTCAAGGGAGACCATAATCCGGTGGCGGCGGTGATCAGTCAAACTTCGGATGTGTACGCGGACACTGCAGAGTGATGTCATAATGTCAGCTGACTGACAAGTCTTAGTCAGCTGACATAAAAAACAACAGTACACATATATTCTGATGCAATATATTTTCTTAGTAGTCACCGGCAGTGTTACTTTACTTAAAAGTGTTCTCTTTAACATTATGTACTTTACACAAGTCTCCGTAACTATGCATGATAAATATCATAACCATTTTAATGGTTACAGCTGTTAAATATGTATATATATGTTATTTTCTTATTTGTGTCATTAGAAATCATAACTGACAAGTCTGTACAAATTTTCAAAAAACATGTCATCAAAATATCGAGACCTGTAAAACCAATATTCTGCTAGTGTCAATACTTTCAATATAATGGCTAGGAATGCCAAAATCCCCCGACGTCTACAAAATATTTTGATAACATCAGTGTCATTGGATTTACAATTTACATATAACACAAACTTTAATACATATAACACAAATTATTGTAATACCCCCCCACCCCACCCCCACCCCCACCCATCTTCCCCTCAGTCCCAGAGGTCAGACTCTAAGTATCTCCAGACAGTTATTATAGCAGATCGCTATCCAGTCTGGCTGAGTACTGGACCACTGGATCTGATTGATTTCTCCACCCGCTGTGTATGCTAAGATGGGGTCTTCAATGGCTCGTGGCATCTGCTGGATGTCCCATATCAAGGCCTGATGGTCATCAGCTATAGAAGGAAGAATATTTCAATGTCAATACTCTTATCTGGCTTTGCTATGTATATCCTTCAATAATGAAATATTGTTTCACACCGTAAAAGCAAAGTCCAACAGCTGTTAATCCCCCAGTCACCAAAAACAGATGTTAAACAAGTCCTAGTGTATCAGAGAACTGATGCAATTTTGTATCTGCCGGAAAGACAACTCACCAAAGTGAGTGAACCAATGTTTCACATTGGAGGAGGGGCCCAAGGCCAAATCTGACCACATTAGAAGATTCCCAGCCCATGATTTCCTATAAGTTGGTTTCACATTGCAAACCTCTAGGACCAATAATAAGGTTATTATAAGCACTTTCAAGTTTTGCTATCCTCATTTGACCTTAAAGGAGGGCCCCAAGGTCAAATCTGAACAAATCAGATTTCCATCCCATAATTTCCTATAGGCTGGTTTCGTATTGCCAGCAGAAAAAGGTAGATAACTTTTTAAAGAAATGCCCGCAACAGCCATCTTGTTTTTCAAAATGAGGCTGATTTCAGTCCCAGAGAGGCTTACCTCCCAATGAAGATATCCTGCAAATTTGGTGAAGCTAGGCGGTGTAGTTTTCTGCTGATATCGTTAATGTCGAAAATCTCTCTACACGCGGAGGTAGTGTAGCGAATGCTAAACCAAAGTATCCACCAGATGCATCCATCTAATTGAATCTACTGCTTTGCAGGTGCAATATCTTCCCACAAGGGGTAACTCAGTGTACTAAGTTGAACAAAAGAACTGAAAAAGGGGACAGTCAAGAGGTGGACAAATTGTTTACAATGGTTTTATGGGCGTATTAATATAAATTCAGTTTTGTCAGGATTTATTTATTTGACATCATAGTTTGAATGTTGTACACGCAATATGTGAGACTTTGCCTTAAAGTGAGGAAAATTTGCTGGTGATAGTTCTATGAAAAATTGGTGCTGTCAGCATAAAAGGGGTAGAGTAAGAAATCTAAAATTCGCCAGGAATCTAAAATTCGCCACCTATAAAACCTTATTTAATTTTATGAAGAAAATGATTTTTTGTCTAAAAATTGCTATTTTTCAGTTCAAAAAGCCTTAATTTACTGTACATTCAACAAATCTCTCCTCAATTCATTTATTTTATTAGTATTTCTATATGTGGTGAATTTCAGATATGTGGTGAATTTTAGATTTCTTACTCTACTTAATGTTATTGTAACAAACTGGATCTCATAGCTACTGATCTGATGATCAACAGAACACTCTTCAAAAGGCTGACCCAAAAAATGTTCATAAATCATCATTGCTTCAGCCACGATATTTATGAACAATTTATCAAGTGGAAAGTTGGCATTCATCTCAGACCAGATCCTGAAGGCCCTCAGCCATAGAGAACAATATAAGAAGAATAATTAATATAAGTTATCTGATGTAATCTAATCAGACTTTCAATTTACTTAATTTCTGTACTAGTAGAAGCTTGAAAACAAAAATGAAAAAAAAATTTAATAGCTTTCTTGACATCTGGATAATTACTTCTTCCCGCCATAACTTGGCACAACATGGACACAAAAACATGATTTTTCCTTGTTTTAATTGTAGTTTCTTGGATTTCTTTTTATTAAAATATGCACTGACACATGCCCATGTTATAAAAGTATTTCACTAACGTAAAATCAAAAGAATAAATCATTTAGAATTGTTAGATAATATTGTTTTAGACAATATAGTTTCCACTACAAATCAGTGCCCCAACTTTTGCATATGGAAAGTACATAGTTATTTAATTTATTGCTGTTATCACATGTACTTCCTTATTTGGTATTTCAAAGTACACGAGTTTTACTGATGACAACCATATTGAGGCATGTAAAAGTTCTAAATATCAAACAAAATATTTCAACTGTTTAAGAGTACATCTGCATTTGAAAGAAATATGTAAAAGTCACAAAATGTTTGTGAATTTTGATAAATATCAAATAAAATATTTGAGCAAAGAAAAACCAGTATTTATTGTCATGTATGATTACATTACTAACATTTAGTATAGAAAAACGAGATCTGGTGTACGCACGACTCACATGAAGACTCTGTTTAAACTACAACAGAGAGGTCACGGCTTGCCGACTAATCAATGATGTTAGAATAGTGATATATATCAGTATCACATTTTAAAGTACGAACAAGGGTAAAGTGATTGGCCTTCTGCCAACCACACAGTCGAATCTTAGGGCAGCACTGGGTGTTGAAATCTTTAAACTCGGTATTATCGCCCGCATTTGCAAACCGCTTCCAGAGTTGTTTTCAGATTTGTGTAGCGATATGGGTATTTGTAGTGATGCGATGTGAAAGGTTTACAAATATAAAGGGTCTGTAGATGCGAAGTTTTACAAGGCTGGTTTAAGATGAGAACTACCAGTGCATTTCCTGTTCACGGACTTGCCTCATTAATATTAATGAGCAAATATGCGCAGTCACGGCAGTTCTTTGTGGGGTTTCCTGACAATATTCTACAAGGCTGGTTTAAGATGAAAACTATCAGCATATTTCCTGTTCGCGGACTTGCCTCATCAATATTAATGAGCAAATATGCGCAGTCACGGCAGTTCTTTGTGGGGGTTTCGTGACAATATTTTACAAGGCTGGTTTAAGATGACAACTACCAGCATATTTCCTGTTCACGGACTTGCAGTTTGAAATTTGATTTTGAAATGAGAAGACATATTTCAATTTTGAAGCGTGGATATATAGTACTGTATATGGATATTTTACAGAAGCAAATTGTAAGTATTTAAATAAAATATTCGTGTGATGTTTCTACAATATTACGATAGCTACAATAAGCGATAATAGGGAGCCAGAGATTATGCTGTATTTTACCGATGAAGTATTTCGTCATTTAGCCAATCAGAATCAGAATTGAGGACACAGTATTTGATCTTTGTCGAAACGTCCATTTTATAAAATATTGTCAGGAAATAAGATTAGCGAACTGGTTTATTTTGTAAATATACTGTAAAACAATTTGGAAGACAACTTCTTCCAAGATAAGAAACGGATTGACAGAAAAATGAAATCACATGATAACTTCTAGGACATGCAAAAGCGCCTTCGAGTGGTTGAATGTAGAACTACGGAGTTTGAAATATTTTTATTGTCTCTGCCAGAGGTGTTCTCGATTCTGATTGGCTGAACGAAAAATGTATAGTACTACCGTGACGTCACTTCATTCATTAATTTCTTTGCGGTTTATTTGTTTGACAAATGGGTAGATGCGCAGACAACAATTTTACATTAACAGTGACTGCGTGATACACCAGCAGACAAATAAATTGATTGGGGGTTCACGTCTAGAAACCAGCAGACGAAACCGTTAAAAAAGACTCGTTCGAGTAGGCCATCACAATGGGGAAAACAATAGTTTCTAGGACATACGGGTTCTTTGAGAAAGCCAGACGAAGTGCTAGACAAGCTTTTTACTTTATAAAATATAACTGAATAAAAGCATTAAAAATCTTCAAAATGGCAGAGTGTATAATATACACCTTTATGTACAGATATGTGAAGAAAATATTATGCAGAATTGATATTTAAGGGTTTAAACGGCGAATTTAAAATCATGACCGCAACTCAGTACATAACTCGAATCAAAGATTCGACTAATAATCACTCAAAGTAGCAAAATATGGCTAAAGGTCGAAATCCAACAAATACATGTATACTGTTACAAAACATAAGTTAAACTCCAAGTACAGCCATGTTTTCTGTATTGTTTATGCATTCACATAAAACCGGTAGTACCATATAGCTCTTATATTGCCCACTTGATGCCTGAAATAAATGAACCAGAAGTCACAGGAAAACAGCAAATTTATTCAACTTTACTGATTATGGACATATACTTTCATTTTATTTCACATATTTATCATTTTCATCGCCTTTTAATAATATACCGCTTAAGATTTTTGTTAGTTTTCATAAATTCGACAGTCATTCGGTATCGACATGAATAGTACTAAGCGATTAGCTGGCATGAAATATCTGGAGTTGTAAGGTCCCTAGACACATGAGAACTCACCTGCAGTGCACACGTGGCAGCTGGAATGAGGTGCCCATGCAAAGCTGTTGACACAGGCTCTGTGGTTACTTAGGCGTGCCACAGGTGTACAGGGAACACGTACATCTAGGATGATCACCTGTACAAAAACAACCATGCTTCTACTGACAGAATATATAGTATATACCAGTAGTATTGCAACTCACCCTCAATTTCCCAAATCGATTAATTATCTATTTTGCTACTGATGATCTATACCCATTCGATTATTTAACTTAATATTATTTTGTTGGTTAATATAGGCTAATACACTTACAGGGCTGAAATATATGTCATTTAGGTCAGATTTTTGGTTGTTTTAAAATTATTTACATTTACTATCCACCAAAAAAAAAATAGCCTGGGGAAATAGTTTTCAACTCCATGAAATATAGAAGTAGTGAAACAATACAAAGATCGGGATACTTTCAAAGCAGTGTCAGTTATGTAAAGCTCCAAATAATGTTAAGTACAGAAAATAATTAGAGTATAGCTGTCGATTGAAATAGCACAATTATACAAAAGTACAAAAACTAATCAGTTGCAGCAATCTATAGATCTTTGTCATGAGAGAAACATGTCTCAAATCCTGCAGGTGAACACACTTTGGCAGAGCCAAAGTTAAAGGTCACACCATGATGCACAAATACACCCCCTAACCAATGTCCCTACCAAGTGTCAACCTTCTACACCTTACAGAATCAATAAATAGCCCAGACAAGATTTTCAAACTCATGGTCACTACAACTAGGGCATAGGTCAAACCAAGACTACCCCATTACGATGCACACCCACAACCCTAAACCAATGGCCCTACCAACTATCAACTTCCTGCACCTTAGAGTTTCCGAGATATAGCCCGGACAAGATTTTATAGGTCAAGGTCATTACAGCAAGGTCAAAGTTCAAATCAAGGTCACACCACAATGTTGCAAACCTACAATCCCCAACCAATGTCCCTACCAAATATCAACTTTTTACACCTTACAGTTTCCGAGATATAGCCTGGACAAGATTTTATAGGTCAAGGTCACTATGGCAAGGTCAAATCAAGGTCACACCATGACGTTGCAAACCTACACCCCCTAACCAATGTCCCTACCAAGTATCAACTTTCTATACCTTACAGTTTCTGAGATATAGCCCGGACAAGATTTATAGGTCACTATGGCGAGGTCAAAGTTCAAATCAAGGTCACACCATGATGTTGCACAGCTAAAACCCCTAACTAATGTCCCTGCCAAGTATCAACTTCCTACACCTTAGGGTTGCCGAGATATAGCCCGGACAAAATTTTCAAACTGAAAGTCACTAGGGCAAGGTCAGAGGTCAAATTTAGGTCAGACTATGACGTTGCACACCTACACCCCTATCCAATGTCCCTACCAAGTATGAACTTCCTACGCCTTATGGTTTCCAAGATACAGCCCTGGCAAACTTTTCCCGCCACCAGCCCATCTGGACACCATGGGTGAAAACAATACCCCGGTAAAAACTAGAGGATCGCTCGCAAAAAAAAAGATAATGTTTTTGCATAGCAAAAACAAAGCGTCCCGAAAAGGCTATAAAGGTGAGTGCTAAAGTATTAAGAAAATGCTTCGTTTCTAGCCTTATACTGTTGTGGCAACCAAAGTCAGCGCAGTCTGCTCTATCTAGCACGGTTTTCAAGATATAAGCATTTTTGTGTTTTGCAAAAAATAAAAAAATTAAAAATGTCCGCTATATTTGGCGAGACAAAAATATTTTGAAAATTGGCATGGCTACTCTACAGAGATACCCAGCAGGTCCAAAATTTTGTTGAGTTCGCTCCATATAGCACAGTTTTCGAGATATAAGCATTTTTGTGTTTTGCAAAAACTTTGAAAATTCAAAATGGCCACCATTTTTGGGGAGACAAAAATTTTTGTCAAGAACACTGCCGCGGTGTGTATCTCCCGCCGAGCATTAAAGCAGAAGAAATAGCTTTTCCGAGATATTCACAATTTTTCATTTTCGTGTGTGAAAGCTCTTCCAAAAGTAGGTGAATGAGTTATTTGAGAAAAATTGGCTATCTGCAATACTATTAAGAGATAATTCACATTTACTCATTTTGAGTAGGTGAATAATTATCTATGGGTCTGAAACTTCACCAAGTGAAAGCTCTCCCAAAAGTAGGTGAATGAGTTATTTGAGAAAAATTGGCTATCTGCAATACTTTTAGAGATAATTCGCATTTACTCATTTTGAGTAGGTGAGTAATTAGCTATGGGTCTGAAACTTCACCATGTGAAAGCTCTCCCACAAGTAGATGAATGAGTATTTGATAAAAATTGGGTATCCGCAATACTTTTACAGATAATTAGCATTTACTCATTTTGAGTAGGTGAATAAATAGCTATGGGTCTGAAACTTCACAGAGTGAAAGCTCTCCCAAAAGTAGGTGAATGAATTATTTGAGAAAAATTGGCTATCTGCAATACTTTTAGAGATAATTCACATTTACTCATTTTGAGTAGGTGAATAATTAGCTATGGGTCTGAAACTTCACCAAGTGAAAGCTCTGCCAAAAGTAGGTGAATGAGTTATTTGAGAAAAATTGGCTATCTGCAATACTTTTAGAGATAATTCGCATTTACTCATTTTGAGTAGGTGAGTAATTAGCTATGGGTCTGAAACTTCACCAAGTGAAAGCTCTCCCAAAAGTAGGTGAATGTGTTATTTGAGAAAAATTGGCTATCTGCAATACTTTTAGAGATAATTCGCATTTACTCATTTTGAGTAGGTGAGTAATTAGCTATGGGTCTGAAACTTCACCAAGTGAAAGCTCTCCCAAAAGTAGATGAATGATTAATTTGAGAAAAATTGGCTATCTGCAATACTTTTAAAGATAATTCGCATTTACTCATTTTGAGTAGGTGAGTAATTAGCTATGGGTCTGAAACTTCACACAGTGAAAGCTCTCCCAAAAGTAGGTGAATGAGTTATTTGAGAAAAATTGGCTATCTGCAATGCTTTTAGAGATAATTCGCATTTACTCATTTTGAGTAGGTGAGTAATTAGCTATGGGTCTGAAACTTCACCAAGTGAGAGCTATCCCAAAAGTAGGTGAATGAGTTATTTGAGAAAAATTGGCTATCTGCAATACTTTTAGAGATAATTCGCATTTACTCATTTTGAGTAGGTGAGTAATTAGCTATGGGTCTGAAACTTCACCATGTGAAAGCTCTTCCAAAAGTAGGTGAATGAGTTATTTGAGAAAAATTGGCTATCTGCAATACTTTTAGAGATAATTCGCATTTACTCATTTTGAGTAGGTGAGTAATTAGCTATGGGTCTGAAACTTCACAGAGTGAAAGCTCTCCCAAAAGTAGGTGAATGAGTTATTTGAGAAAAATTGGCTATCTGCAATACTTTTAGAGATAATTCGCATTTACTCATTTTGAGTAGGTGAGTAATTAGCTATGGGTCTGAAACTTCACCAAGTGAAAGCTCTCCCAAAAGTAGGCCAATGATTAATTTGACAAAAATTGGCTATCTGCAATACTTTTAGAGATAATTCGCATTTACTCATTTTGAGTAGGTGAGTAATTAGCTATGGGTCTGAAACTTCACCAAGTGAAAGCTCTCCCAAAAGTAGGTGAATGAGTTATTTGAGAAAAATTGGCTAGCTGCAATACTTTTAGAGATAATTCGCATTTACTCATTTTGAGTAGGTGAGTAATTAGCTATGGGTCTGAAACTTCACCAAGTGAAAGCTCTCCCAAAAGTAGGTGAATGATTTATTTGAGAAAAATTGGCTATCTGCAATACTTTTAGAGATAATTCGCATTTACTCATTTTGAGTAGGTAAATAATTAGCTATGGGTCTGGAACTTCACCATGTGAAAGCTCTCCCAAAAGTAGGTGAATGAGTTATTTGAGAAAAATTGGCTATCTGCAATACTTTTAGAGATAATTCGCATTTACTCATTTTGAGTAGGTGAGTAATTAGCTATGGGTCTGAAACTTCACCATGTGAAAGCTCTTCCAAAAGTAGGTGAATGAGTTATTTGAGAAAAATTGGCTATCTGCAATACTTTTAAGAGATAATTCGCATTTACTCATTTTGAGTAGGTGAGTAATTAGCTATGGGTCTGAAACTTCACAGAGTGAAAGCTCTCCCAAAAGTAGGTGAATGAGTTATTTGAGAAAAATTGGCTATCTGCAATACTTTTAGAGATAATTCGCATTTACTCATTTTGAGTAGGTGAGTAATTAGCTATGGGTCTGAAACTTCACCAAGTGAAAGCTCTCCCAAAAGTAGGCCAATGATTAATTTGACAAAAATTGGCTATCTGCAATACTTTTAGAGATAATTCGCATTTACTCATTTTGAGTAGGTGAGTAATTAGCTATGGGTCTGAAACTTCACCAAGTGAAAGCTCTCCCAAAAGTAGGTGAATGAGTTATTTGAGAAAAATTGGCTATCTGCAATACTTTTAGAGATAATTCGCATTTACTCATTTTGAGTAGGTGAGTAATTAGCTATGGGTCTGAAACTTCACCAAGTGAAAGCTCTCCCGAAAGTAGGCCAATGATTAATTTGACAAAAATTGGCTATCTGCAATACTTTTAGAGATAATTCGCATTTACTCATTTTGAGTAGGTGAGTAATTAGCTATGGGTCTGAAACTTCACCATGTGAAAGCTCTCCCACAAGTAGATGAATGACTTATTTGATAAAAATTGGGTATCCGCAATACTTTTACAGATAATTAGCATTTACTCATTTTGAGTAGGTAAATAATTAGCTATGGGTCTGGAACTTCACCATGTGAAAGCTCTCCCAAAAGTAGATGAATGAGTTATTTGATAAAAATTGGGTATCCGCAATACTTTTACAGATAATTAGCATTTACTCATTTTGAGTAGGTAAATAATTAGCTATGGGTCTGGAACTTCACCATGTGAAAGCTCTCCCAAAAGTAGGTGAATGAGTTATTTGAGAAAAATTGGCTATCTGCAATACTTTTAGAGATAATTCGCATTTACTCATTTTGAGTAGGTGAGTGATTAGCTATGGGTCTGAAACTTCACCATGTGAAAGCTCTTCCAAAAGTAGGTGAATGAGTTATTTGAGAAAAATTGGCTATCTGCAATACTTTTAGAGATAATTCGCATTTACTCATTTTGAGTAGGTGAGTAATTAGCTATGGGTCTGAAACTTCACAGAGTGAAAGCTCTCCCAAAAGTAGGTGAATGAGTTATTTGAGAAAAATTGGCTATCTGCAATACTTTTAGAGATAATTCGCATTTACTCATTTTGAGTAGGTGAGTAATTAGCTATGGGTCTGAAACTTCACCAAGTGAAAGCTCTCCCAAAAGTAGGCCAATGATTAATTTGACAAAAATTGGCTATCTGCAATACTTTTAGAGATAATTCGCATTTACTCATTTTGAGTAGGTGAGTAATTAGCTATGGGTCTGAAACTTCACCAAGTGAAAGCTCTCCCAAAAGTAGGTGAATGAGTTATTTGAGAAAAATTGGCTAGCTGCAATACTTTTAGAGATAATTCGCATTTACTCATTTTGAGTAGGTGAGTAATTAGCTATGGGTCTGAAACTTCACCAAGTGAAAGCTCTCCCAAAAGTAGGTGAATGATTTATTTGAGAAAAATTGGCCATCTGCAATACTTTTAGAGATAATTCGCATTTACTCATTTTGAGTAGGTGAGTAATTAGCTATGGGTCTGAAACTTCACCATGTGAAAGCTCTCCCACAAGTAGATGAATGAGTTATTTGATAAAAATTGGGTATCCGCAATACTTTTACAGATAATTAGCATTTACTCATTTTGAGTAGGTAAATAATTAGCTATGGGTCTGGAACTTCACCATGTGAAAGCTCTCCCAAAAGTAGGTGAATGAGTTATTTGAGAAAAATTGGCTATCTGCAATACTTTTAGAGATAATTCGCATTTACTCATTTTGAGTAGGTGAGTAATTAGCTATGGGTCTGAAACTTCACCATGTGAAAGCTCTTCCAAAAGTAGGTGAATGAGTTATTTGAGAAAAATTGGCTATCTGCAATACTTTTAAGAGATAATTCGCATTTACTCATTTTGAGTAGGTGAGTAAAATGGCCGCCATTTTTGGCAAGATAAAATTTTTTTGAAAATTGGCATGGCTACTCTGCAGAGATACCCTGTGGGTCAAAAATTTCGTCGAAATCACTCTATCTAGCACGGTTTTCGAGATATAAGCATTTTTGTGTTTTGCAATTTTGCGAAAAATTCGAAAATTCAAAATGGCCGCCATTTTTTGCGAGAAATTTTTTGTTTGAAAATTGGCATGGCTACTCTGCAGATATACCCTGTGGATCAAAAATTTCGTCGAAATCGCTCTATCTTGCAGGGTTTTCGAGATATAAGCATTTTTATGTTTTGCAATTTTTGCGAAAAATTCGAAAATTCAAAATGGCCGCCATTTTTGGCGAGACAAAATTTTTTTCAAAATTGGGATAACTACTCTGCAGAGATACCCTGTGGGTCAAAAATTTCGCCGAAATCGCTCTATCTAGCACAGTTTTCGAGATATAAGCATTTTTGTGTTTTGCAATTTTTACGAAAATTTCGAAAATTCAAAATGGCCGCCATTTTTGGCGAGACAAAATTTTTTTGAAAATTGGGAAAAGTACTCCACAGAGATACCCTGTGGGTCAAAAATTTTGTCGAAATTGCTCTATCTAGCACAGTTTTTGAGATATAAGCATTTTTGTGTTTTGCAATTTTTGCGAAAATTTCGAAAATTCAAAATGGCCGCCATTTTGGACGAGACAAAATTTTTTTGAAAAATGGGAAAACTACTCCGCAGAGATACCCTGTGGGTCAAAAATTTCGTCGAAATCGCTCTATCTAGCACGGTTTTCGAGATATAAGCATTTTTGTGTTTTGCAATTTTTACGAAAATTTCGAAAATTCAAAATGGCCGCCATTTTGGACGAGACAAAAATTTTTTGAAAATTGGGAAAACTACTCCGCAGAGATACCCTGCGGGTCAAAAATTTCGTCGAAATCGCTCTATCTAGTACGGTTTTCGAGATATAAGCATTTTTGTGTTTTCCTTATTTGGAAAATTCGTAATGATTAATTAATCATTAATTACTCGGCCATTTCTTGACCAATCAATGCCAAAATCTAATGATTTCCAGATTTTAATAGAATGAATGTATTTGCCAAGTTTCAGGTGAATTGATAAAATTCCTTTCAAGTTATCATCCGGACAAGCTTCCCCATCGAAAAAAGACATTTTTGGTCATGTGACCTCTCTGATTGGTTGAAATGTCACTGCAGCATATTCAAAAAAATTCCCCAAGGCTACTGCCTAAACCTGCCAAATTTGAAAAGAATCCGCCTAACGGTTACAGAGTTATAAGGAAAACAAAATGCGGAGCCGGCGGAGCCGGCGGAGCCGCCGGAGCCGGCGGAGCCGGCGGAGCCTGAAGCTCTCCCATACACAAACAAGCGTCCCTTGCGGGACGCTTAATTACTTCAACTACATTGAATACTGGGATATTCATGCTGCAGAATATCATTCCATTGACCCCCTCAAAGAAGTTTCTACTGCTATACTGGTCAGGTAGTTGGAAAACTATTTCCCAGCCATTTAAACAATAAAGATGCAAAAGTTGGTCTTCCTATTTGAGGTTTAAGTTTAACAAAATGCTGTATTTTTGGTAGAAGCAGAAGTTATACAGCAACAAATCTTTTTTTATGGAGGTTGTAGTTGAACAGAGTGTATAATTATCACTGACCTCCAAAGCTTCCATGGCCATGGTAGCGAGGTAGTTGGGGTCCTGTTTGTTCCATGCCAGTCTCAGTAGAGGGTGGTGCTGTGGATCCTCATAGATGATGGTAGAATGTTCCAGATGTCTCAGATCAAACATCCGCACTGAGCCATCTGCTCCCACGCTGGCAAACATGTCCCGCCCACCTGTGTGTGTAGTATATAACTCTACTCAAACTCCCAGCTCAAGTGTATAATCATTTAATATATGGTTTGATTGAAAGTCCCAGCTGTCTGTGTATATTTAATATAAAGCTTTACTCAAACTCCCAGCTATCTGTGTATATTTGATATAAAGCTTTACTCAAACTCCTAGCTGTCTGTGTATATTCAATATAAAGCTTTACTCAAACTCCCAGATGTCTGTGTATATTCAATAGGAAGCTTTACTCAAACTCCCAGCTATCTGTATTTACTAAATATCAAGCTTTTCTCAAACTCCCAGCTATCTGTGTACATTTAATATAAAGCTTTACTCGAAATCCTAGCTGTCTGTGTATAGTTAATATAAAGCTTTACTCAAACTCCCAGCTGTCGGTGTATATTCAATATAAAGCACGTTTCTTTCACACTTACAATACAGTATTAATAAACAATAATACAGGTTATATAAAAGATGGGCCATCTGTCATGGGTATTGAAACTGTATGCTTCATTTGTAGTTTTTGAAGAGATTTGTTATGCACATTGTTAAAGTTGGTTCATTACTGATTATTGCTTGTTTCTGAAAGTATTACTGTGTTTTTAAAAAATTAGAACCAACTTTAGCTCTACTTTATTTGATTCAAATTTTACTGATAAATACTAGACAATCCAATGAAAGTATGTCTACCAATATTCTCTAGGCACAACCTACAAAATTTCCAAAACACAAAATGTTTCTAATAAAGTCATACCTCCTGCCCTACTAAATGCAATGTCATAGACTTCTTTGTCGTGAGCAATAAGCTGTGTCTTCACGTGGCCAGATACCAAGTTCACCCTCCCCAAAACTTGACCGGTCTGAAAAATAAAACTCTATAACTTCCTTACAATATTACCCACCTTAAAATTAATACCTTCTTCAAATTAGGTCATACCAAATCGACGCCACATGTCTCCACACAGGCCATCCCTCATACTACTGGTGTCAATTGGGTATATTTTGTGGACCAATTTCATGTGTACCACAATTATAAGGAATCATTTTCTCATTGGTTTATTTTCAAACTTCCTGAAATGTTATGATGTAGAAAAATCCCCCAGTTGAGGTCTTCATGATCTTCAAACACAGTTTTAACCTTAACTAAAAGTCCCGATTTTTGGCATATGTCAGAATATGTATTTTCAGGGCAAGTTTTAGCTGAATGAGCCAGACAGTTTGTAACCTATAGGGCTTTAATTAGTCAAAGGTCCATTTCTGACCTTCAGGTGGCTATAAGTTCTTTATTATTGAGAGGTTTAGGGTCACCTTAAAATAGAGTTGCTCTTCTGGCCCAAATACATGTGTGTGCCAAGTTTAAATGAAATCTGTGAGAGCATTTTTTGAGTTACACCAGTCAAACTTACGGTCACACAGAGACATGGGTGACTCCAGTAAAATTGCCACTTGTTAATCCAAAATCCAACTTACCTCTGTGGAAATCTGGGGCAATTTGACTGGAGTAAATTTAGTACTATTTGTCAGTCATCCCATTTGTCTCAAAATCCTTTGAAAAAGCCAGATGCATGCAGCCTTGTGACAGGGTAGCCCAAAGCTATTATCTGTTTAATGTACCTACTATTCTAGTAACTTATGGATACTTATTTCTTTTACCCATGAAGAAAATTATTCTGAAGACAGAATCCGAGAAAAACAACAACAACACAATATTCCACACACATATTTAGAAAATTTTACGCAGTACTAATGCCGAATATAAGATTTTTTTCCTTACTTTCATTTTAACAGATTTGCAATATTGAAAATATGGTTTAACGTTACCTCTAACCCCCAGATTGTACAGGTTGTGTCAATACTTGATGTTCCCAGGAGATTTGGATCCACCTCATTCCAGTCAAATGATGTTAATGGTGCACAAAAATCTGAGTTTTTGTTCTGAAAAGCAAACCAAAAATATCAGTAAATATTCTCCACTGTAGACATTAGACATCCTTTACATTCTAAGTTTTATATTTAACTGTGAATTCTGTGAGTCACAGGAGTACTTTTTATGGGGACTCAGCCCAACAAGCTCTCACTCTAGATACCTACACTCTGCCAGGTGAGAAAAAGTTAAATTTTTATTAGTCAAGCAATAGTAGAGTAAGAAATCTAAACTTCGCCACTCATCTCAAATTCGCCAAATATGGAAATACTAATAAAATAAATAAATTGAAGTGAAATTTGCTGAATGTATGTTAAATTAAGGCCTTTTGAACTAAAAAATATCAATTTTAAGGCAAATTATCATTTTTCTTCATAAAATTGACTAAGGTTTTATAGGTGGCGAATTTTAGATTCCTGGCGAATTTTAGATTTCTTACTCTAACGATGTGATCAATTCTTGGAGTCTGTCACAAGTGTACACGAAAACTTTTTGTTGGGAACTAAGACAAATTTATAATAATCTCTACCAGGAGTGTTATGTTTTTGAGTGCATTCATTGGCTTGTCAGTTTGCCTCTGTTCATGATTACTCCAATAGTGAGGAACAGATATTTATAGTACGAATAAATACCGAGTGTGAGGGCATTTGTTGCACTATTTATGCCTGGCAAAAATGCAAATAATGCCCGAGCATAAGGTATTTATTACTATTGTAAAGACCGGCCTATCTGGTTTAAAGAAATATCCCATTATTTTTATGAGGTGACACAAACAAGGAAGCCGCCATATTGGATTACTGTTTTGAATGCATAATCGTGCCCTCATAAAAGCAGACGATTTTACTGCCAACATACAATCGAGGAATTCGAAACAGCACTTCTGGTTTTCAGCGGGCATTTGTCTTTCCATTTAAGCCAGCTGATTGTCTGCGCACAGAAGTGTTTTCGTTAACTGCACACTTCCGGTCTTTATAATAAATATTTATGTGGGTAGGGTCTGATCAAAGAAGTGATTAAATGCTGGGAAAGATCCGGAACATATTCTGGATACGAAATAATCCCATCTTTTCAGAGGTCCCCTTTTCAATATAATTTCAGTGACCTTGGCTTTCTGGTGGACATTCCTCAAAAAGTAATGAATGAATCTCCATGAAATTCTTATGTGGCTTGGGTCTAGCACAAGGAAGAAGGGCTTACATTTCGGGAAATATCTGATATTCTGGAAATAAGAAAGCTTATGGAAATGACCCTTGGTGGATTAGCACTCCACGAGTAATTTCTAGTTTAATTATAGTTTATCGATTGTAACCAATTACTTACATTGTTGAGAAGACACTCTAGTCTTGTATCAGAATCGCCAACACGCCATATTCTCAGATAATCACCACTGGTTGCCAACAAATCTGGGTATACACCTTTCTGCACCAAAAATATGATATATTTAGGTTAAACACATTTAATACCTAGCAAGACACAGCACAATTAACACCTGAAGGGATAGAAGATTGAACTAGAGGATCGCTCGCAAAAAAAAAGATAATAATTTGCATAGCAAAAACAAAGCGTCCCGAAAAGGATATAAAGGTGAGTGCTAAAGTATTAAGAAAATGCTTCGTTTCTAGCCTTATACTGTTGTGGCAACCAAAGTCAGCGCAGTCTGCTCTATCTAGCACGGTTTTCAAGATATAAGCATTTTTGTGTTTTGCAAAAAATAAAAAAATTAAAAATGTCCGCTATATTTGGTGAGACAAAAATATTTTGAAAATTGGCATGGCTACTCTGCAGAGATACCCAGCAGGTCCAAAATTTTGTTGAGTTCGCTCCATATAGCACGGTTTTCGAGATATAAGCATTTTTGTGTTTTGCAAAAACTTTGAAAATTCAAAATGGCCACCATTTTTGGGGAGACAAAAATTTTTGTCAAGACCACTGCCGTGGTGTGTATCTCCCGCCGAGCATTAAAGCAGAAGAAATAGCTTTTCCGAGATATTCACAATTTTTCATTTTCGTGTGTGAAAGGTCTTCCAAAAGTAGGTGAATGAGTTATTTGAGAAAAATTGGCTATCTGCAATACTATTAAGAGATAATTCACATTTACTCATTTTGAGTAGACGAGTAATTAGCTATGGGTCTGAAACTTCACCAAGTGAAAGCTCTCTCAAAAGTAGGTGAATGAGTTATTTGAGAAAAATTGGCTATCTGCAATACTTTTAGAGATAATTCGCATTTACTCATTTTGAGTAGGTGAGTAATTAGCTATGGGTCTGAAACTTCAACATGTGAAAGCTCTCCCACAAATAGATGAATGAGTATTTGATAAAAATTGGGCATCCGCAATACTTTTACAGATAATTAGCATTTACTCATTTTGAGTAGGTGAATAAATAGCTATGGGTCTGAAACTTCACAGAGTGAAAGCTCTCCCAAAAGTAGGTGAATGAGTTATTTGAGAAAAATTGGCTATCTGCAATACTTTTAGAGATAATTCACATTTACTCATTTTGAGTAGGTGAATAATTAGCTATGGGTCTGAAACTTCACCAAGTGAAAGCTCTGCCAAAAGTAGGTGAATGAGTTATTTGAGAAAAATTGGCTATCTGCAATACTTTTAGAGATAATTCACATTTACTCATTTTGAGTAGGTGAGTAATTAGCTATGGGTCTGAAACTTCACCAAGTGAAAGCTCTCCCAAAAGTAGGTGAATGAGTTATTTGAGAAAAATTGGCTATCTGCAATACTTTTAGAGATAATTTACATTTACTCATTTTCAGTAGGTGAGTAATTAGCTATGGGTCTGAAACTTCACCAAGTGAAAGCTCTGCCAAAAGTAGGTGAATGAGTTATTTGAGAAAAATTGGCTATCTGCAATACTTTTAGAGATAATTTGCATTTACTCATTTTGAGTAGGTGAGTAATTAGCTATGGGTCTGAAACTTCACAGAGTGAAAGCTCTCCCAAAAGTAGGTGAATGAGTTATTTGAGAAAAATTGGCTATCTGCAATACTTTTAGAGATAATTCGCATTTACTCATTTTGAGTAGGTGAGTAATTAGCTATGGGTCTGAAACTTCACCAAGTGAAAGCTCTCCCAAAAATAGGTGAATGAGTTATTTGAGAAAAATTGGCTATCTGCAATACTTTTAGAGATAATTCGCATTTACTCATTTTGAGTAGGTGAGTAATTAGCTATGGGTCTGAAACTTCACCAAGTGAAAGCTCTCCCAAAAGTAGGTGAATGAGTTATTTGAGAAAAATTGGCTATCTGCAATACTTTTAGAGATAATTCGCATTTACTCATTTTGAGTAGGTGAGTAATTAGCTATGGGTCTGAAACTTCACCATGTGAAAGCTCTCCCACAAGTAGATGAATGAGTTATTTGATAAAAATTGGGTATCCGCAATACTTTTACAGATAATTAGCATTTACTCATTTTGAGTATGTAAATAATTAGCTATGGGTCTGAAACTTCACCATGTGAAAGCTCTCCCAAAAGTAGGTGAATGAGTTATTTGAGAAAAATTGGCTATCTGCAATACTTTTAGAGATAATTCGCATTTACTCATTTTGAGTAGGTGAGTAATCAGCTATGGGTCTGAAACTTCACCATGTGAAAGCTCTCCCAAAAGTACATGAATGAGTTATTTGATAAAAATTGGGTATCCGCAATAGTTTTTGAGATAATTAGCATTTACTCATTTTGAGTAGGTGAGTAATTAGCTACGGGTCTGAAACTTCACCAAGTGAAAGCTCTCCCAAAAGTAGGTGAATGAGTTATTTGAGAAAAATTTGCTATCTGCAATACTTTTAGAGATAATTCACATTTACTCATTTTCAGTAGGTGAGTAATTAGCTATGGGTCTGAAACTTCACCAAGTGAAAGCTCTGCCAAAAGTAGGTGAATGAGTTATTTGAGAAAAATTGGCTATCTGCAATACTTTTAGAGATAATTCGCATTTACTCATTTTGAGTAGGTGAGTAATTAGCTATGGGTCTGAAACTTCACAGAGTGAAAGCTCTCCCAAAAGTAGGTGAATGAGTTATTTGAGAAAAATTGGCTATCTGCAATACTTTTAGAGATAATTCACATTTACTCATTTTGAGTAGGTGAGTAATTAGCTATGGGTCTGAAACTTCACCAAGTGAAAGCTCTCCCAAAAGTAGGTGAATGAGTTATTTGAGAAAAATTGGCTATCTGCAATACTTTTAGAGATAATTCGCATTTACTCATTTTGAGTAGGTGAGTAATTAGCTATGGGTCTGAAACTTCACCATGTGAAAGCTCTCCCACAAGTAGATGAATGCGTTATTTGATAAAAATTGGGTATCCGCAATACTTTTACAGATAATTAGCATTTACTCATTTTGAGTAGGTAAATAATTAGCTATGGGTCTGAAACTTCACCAAGTGAAAGCTCTCCCAAAAGTAGGTGAATGAGTTATTTGAGAAAAATTGGCTATCTGCAATACTTTTAGAGATAATTCGCATTTACTCATTTTGAGTAGGTGAGTAATCAGCTATGGGTCTGAAACTTCACCATGTGAAAGCTCTCCCAAAAGTACATGAATGAGTTATTTGATAAAAATTGGGTATCCGCAATAGTTTTTGAGATAATTAGCATTTACTCATTTTGAGTAGGTGAGTAATTAGCTACGGGTCTGAAACTTCACCAAGTGAAAGCTCTTCCAAAAGTAGGTGAATGAGTTATTTGAGAAAAATTGGCCATCTGCAATACTTTTAGAGGTAATTCGCATTTACTCTTTTTGAGTAGGTGAGCAATTAGCTATGGGTCTGAAACTTCACCAAGTGAAAGCTCTTTGGGACAGCTGCTCTGCAGAGATACCCTGAAGATAAAAAATTTCGTCGAAATCGCTCTATGTAGCACGGTTTTCGAAATATTAGCATTTTTGTGTTTTGCAATTTTTGCGCAAAAATTCGAAAATTCAAAATGGCCGCCATTTTTGGCAAGAGAAAATTTTTTTGAAAATTGGCATGGCTACTCTGCAGAGATACCCTGTGGGTCAAAAATTTCGTCGAAATCGCTCTATCTAGCACGATTTTCGAGATATAAGCATTTTTGTGTTTTGCAATTTTGCGAAAAATTCGAAAATTCAAAATGGCCGCCATTTTTTGCGAGAAATTTTTTGTTTGAAAATTGGCATGCCTACTCTGCAGAGATACCCTGTGGGTCAAAAATTTCGTCGAAATCGCTCTATCTAGCAGGGTTTTTGAGATATAAGCATTTTTATGTTTTGCAATTTTTGCGAAAAATTCGAAATGGCCGCCATTTTTGGCGAGACAAAAATTTTTTGAAAACTGGCATGGCTACTCTGCAGATATACCCTGTGGGTCAAAAATTTCGTCGAAATCGCTCTACCTAGCAGGGTTTTCGAAATATAAGCATTTTTATGTTTTGCAATTTTTGCGAAAAATTCGAAAATTCAAAATGGCCGCCATTTTTGGCGAGACAAAAATTTTTTCAAAAATGGGATAACTACTCTGCAGAGATACCCTGTGGGTCAAAAATTTCGTCGAAATCGCTCTATCTAGCACGGTTTTCGAGATATAAGCATTTTTGTGTTTTGCAATTTTTGCGAAAATTTCGAAAATTCAAAATGGCCGCCATTTTGGGCGAGAGAAAAATTTTTTGAAAATTGGGAAAAGTACTCCGCAGAGATATCCTATGGGTCAAAAATTTTGTCGAAATTGCTCTATTTAGCACGGTTTTTGAGATATAAGCATTTTTGTGTTTTGCAATTTTTGCGAAAATTTCGAAAATTCAAAATGGCCGCCATTTTGGGCGAGACAAAAATTTTTTGAAAATTGGGAAAACTACTCCACAGAGATACCCTGCGGTTCAAAAATTTCGTCGAAATCGCTCTATCTAGCACGGTTTTCGAGATATAAGCATTTTTGTGTTTTCCTTATTTGGAAAATTCGTAATGATTAATTAATCATTAATTACTCGGCCATTTCTTGACCAATCAATGCCAAAATCTAATGATTTCCAGATTTTAATAGAATGAATGTATTTGCCAAGTTTCAGGTGAATTGATAAAATTCCTTTCAAGTTATCATCCGGACAAGCTTCCCCATCGAAAAAAGACATTTTTGGTCATGTGACCTCTCTGATTGGTTGAAATGTCACTGCAGCATATTCAAAAAAATTCCCCAAGGCTACTGCCTAAACCTGCCAAATTTGAAAAGAATCCGCCTAACGGTTACAGAGTTATAAGGAAAACAAAATGCGGAGCTGGCGGAGCCTGAAGCTCTCCCATACACAAACAATTGGCAAATTTTGAACATAATATTGAATATGACAGAAAGTTCAGGATATGTAGGAAAGCAATTGTATACTAGTGGGTGAAGATTCCACATTGTGCAACTTTAACAAGTTTTATCTGAGCTTTGTAACAACAGCCAAAAGATGAATGTTATCATGGCACCATTGATCTCCCATGATGAAGTTAAACCAACAATAGTTAAATCAACAATAACGCCATATTTAGACATATTCATAAATGTGACTGTTTGACAAGTTTAACATGTTAATATGTATGAAAGCCAAGTGGATTTAAAATACTTTCATATGAATTTAATGTGGTTTTCAATATGATTCAATGTTGTTTGGATGGACATGTATGTATTAGTAAACAAATACATTTTTCATGATTGAAAAGTTAAAGTAAGAAAGACCACACCCTGAAATCCCAGTTGTACAAAGACTGAAAGAGTAAGGATTTAAGTCAATGCTTAGACTTACAGTGTCTGGTATCCACATGATTTTTGTTGTTGGGTAAGGATGATCAAATGTACTACGGCTCACAAACTCAGCTGATTCTTCATCAAGAGAAACTACCTGAACCTGAAAGGAATTATACTCATGTAGATAAAACCACTATCACTTGCATACTTTATCAATGAAATCTACAATGGTTATCACTTACACTTTTTTTTTTTGTCAATTTGCCTCAAGCCCTCAACAGATATACATTGTAAAAATAATCTTTGCATCAAATGTTAAAAATTAATTTAGTCAGTGATGATGATCATACAGATATGCTATGGCTACGATGCTAATATAATCCTGTTATATTACTAAGCACGTCTGGGAGATGACATTTTTTCTTAAATCATTATACCACACTATGGCTCGACAAACTGATAATCCGAAGATAGTAGATCTACACTCCATAACCCAAACTTGTTTTTCCCCAGCCTTAATTTCCACTGACATACTCCTACCTACAAATAAAATTTCCCTCTTACAAGTTACATCATGATAAGAATTTAAGAAACACTACAATATCCTAAATTATATACCTTATTATTGTATTCCTCGACAAAGCTTCCAAGTGCTAGTCTGAATCGCTTGTCAGGTCGGATACTCCAGTTCATACTAAACACTGTCCACGGTGCCTCATACTTGTAGATCTCCTTTCTCTTTGGTGGAGGAGCTGATGAAGCCCCTGTTATTGACATTTCTGTGTGCTGAAAATGTTCACAATTAAAATTGCCTGTAAAAAATTGATCTAAAGCTACACACCCAGACAGAGGCCAAAAAGTTAAACTAGTGGATCGCTTGCAAAGCAAAGCAATTGTTTTTGCATGGCAAAAACAAAGCATCCCGAAAAGGAGAAATAATGGCAGCTTAATTATGTACGAAAGTTCTGCTTATAGCTCAACAAAGCCAGAATATAGGAAAAGTGGTTCTTGGGCAGTGTGGTTATCTTGGATACAGCGTGTTTCAAACATTTTGATGAAATTGCTCTATCTTGCATGGTTAAGGAGACACAGGCAATCTGGTGTTTTGTACTTTTTGTCACAAATTTGAAAACGGACAATGACCCACATATTTGGGGAAGGGTAAATTTTTGGGGGAAATTGGGTAGAGTAGTTTGCTTACATACCCAAAGTCATGGCCACCATTTTTGGCGAGTGAAATATTCGTTGAAACTTGGAACGGCTAGTCTTCACAGATACCATGTGGGTCAAAAAGTTTGCTGGATTCAATCTATCTGGCATGGTTTTCGAGATACAAGCATTTTTGTGTTTTGCAATTTTTGTGAAAAATTCGAAAATTCAAAATGACCGCCATTTTTTTTTTTTGGTGGGACAAAAACATTTTTAACAAGAAATCAGTGCCCGTGAATGGGCTCTGTGTAAGCTGACTGTGTGTTATCAGTTTCAGAGTAGAAGTGAGAGAAGAAAAGAGATGGTGTTCAGAAGTAAAGTAAGAAGGTAACTGTTAAGGTGTAAAAAGTAAGTTAAAAATGCAATAGTTTTAATTTTACTATGTTATAGCTGACCCCAAAATAGGTGAATAACATACTGAAACTAAATAATCTAAATGCAATAGTTCTCAAGTTATAAGTGATTTACTCAACAGTGATAACCTAAAAGTAGCTATTACACAGCTATGCCATGAGGTACAAGTCTTAAATTTTACTATGTTACAGCTAGCCCAAAAGCAGCTGAATCACATATTTACACAAAATTCTCTAAATGCAATAGTTTTCAAGTTACAAGTGATTTTACTCATAATGGAAGTTACTGAAAAGTCCAAAAGTAGGTATTACTCACTTAGCTATTGAGATACACACCCAAGTTACTCACCGTGTTGTAGCTATGGAAAACGTAGCTGAATAACATATTTTAACAAAATGCTCTAAATCCAATACTTTTCAAGTTATAAATGATTTAGTGTTGAGTAAGAACCTCAAAGTAGCTATTACTCAGCTAAGAAATGAGCCACATGTCTGGAATTTTACTATGTTATAGCTGACCCCAAAATAGGTGAATAACATATTGAAACAAGACCACTGCAGTGGTAGCAAAAAATGTCGGGGAGCAAAATTGTGATGTGTAAAGTGAATTTTACATCCCAAACCTCTGGAAGCAATAATAAGCTAGACATAGGCACTTTTAAGCTTGGCCATCCTCATTTGACCAATAGTAAGACCAATAATAAGCGAGATATAGGCACTTTTAAGTTTGGGCATCATCGTTTGACCTTGAACGAGGGGCCCAAGGTCAAATCTGACCACATCAAAGATTCCCCGCACATGTTCTCCTATAGCTTGTTTTCACATCCCAAACCTCTAGGACCAATAATAAGCGAGCTATGGGCACTTTTAAGTTTGGCCACAGCAGTTTGACCTTGAACGAGGGGTCCAAGGTCAAATTTGACCACAGCAAAAGATTCCCAGCACATGAATTCCTGTAGGTTGTTACACATTCCAAACTTCTAGGACCAATAATAAGCAAGATATACGCACTTTTAAGTTTGGCCATCCTCGTTTGACCTTGAACAAGGGGCTCAAGGTCAAATCTTAGCACATCTAAAGATTCGCAGAACATGATTTCCTATAAGTTGGTTTCACATACCAAACCTCTAGGACCAATAATAAGCGAGATATAGGCACTTTTAAGTTTGGCCAAAATCAGCTAAGTAGGGTACTTTGGCAGTCTGTGGATGACCTTGAACGAGGAGCTTCAAGGTCAAATGTCTGCATGCTTATAGAGGGCATATATATGTTAAATATCTGCGTTGTATAATCTTGGGCAAAGTTTTGCTGTTAAAAGTGATTTACTCAAAGTAAAACAATCAAAGTAGCTATTACTCAGTTAGCTATGGACTTACAGCTCTGAAACTTTGCCACGATACAGAACATTAAAAAGTAGGTGAACTACATATTTGACAAAAATCCTCTAAATTTAATAGTTTTACAGTTATAAATGATTTACTCGAAGGAGAACCATCAAAGTAGCTATTACTCAGTTAGCTATGGACCTACAGCTCTCAAAATTTGCCATTACACAGTACATGAAAAAGTAGGTGAACAACATATTTGATAAAAATCCTTTAAATTCAACATTTTTGCTGTTCTAAGTGATTTACTCAATGGGGAACCATCAAAGTAGCTATTACTCAGTTAGCTATAGACTTACAGCTCTCAAAATTTGCCATTACACAGTACATCAAAAAGTAGGTGAACAACATATTTGACAAAAATCCTTTAAATTTAACAGTTTTGTTGTTATAAGTGATTTACTCAATGGAGAACCATCAAAGTAGTTATTACTCAGTTAGCTATGGACCTACAGGTCTCAAAATTTACCATTCACAGTACATCAAAAAGTAGGTGAACAACATACTTGACAAGAATCCTCTAAATTCAAAAGTTTTGCAGTTAAGTGATTTACTGAAAGGAAAGCAATCAAAGTAGCTATTACTCAGTTAGCTATGGACTTACAGGTCTGAAACTTTGCCACGATACAGAACATTAAAAAGTAGGTGAACAACATATCTGACAAAAATCCTCTAAATGTAATAGTTTTGCAGTTATAAATGATTTACTCAATGGAGAACCATCAAAGTAGCTATTACTCAGTTAGCTATGGACCTACAGGTCTCAAAATTTGCCATTACACAGTACATCAAAAAGTAGGTGAACAACATATTTGACAAAAGTAGCATCAGAGATGCCCGTACCCCACAGCCTGGGGAAATATTTTTTAACACCATGAGATATAGAAGTAGTGTAACAGTACAAAGTTCAAGATACTTTCAGAGCAGTGTCAGTTATATTAAGGTCCAAATAATGCTTAAGTAGAGAAAATAATATCTAAGGAAAAGAAATGTATGTAAAGATGAAGTATTAAAACAATTTAATAATAAAATGACAGCACGTATCAGTAAACCAAAAATGGCCGAATGATGGTTTGGATGTTTTGAATATTACCCATGCATACAGAAGTGGCAATACATTCAATGAATGCTTATGTGTGGTGTTGGAGAAAAGCCTGTGGCTCACCTGATGAAATTCCATCTGTTACAATGGGAAGTTGCAAAATTCTTAATGAATTCTAATATGACTTTAACAGTGCTTAATCTGCATCAACAGAAAGACCCTAAGGTGCAACAAGATTTTAAAGGTTAATAGAGCAAGGTCAAAGGTCAAATCAGGTCACACTATGACATAGCACACCTACACCCCCTAACCAATGTCCCTACCAAGTATCAACTTCCTGCACCTTACGGTTTCCAAGATATAGCCCGGACCAGGTTTTATAGGTCAAGTTCACTACGGCAAGGTCAAAGGTCAAATCAAGGTCACACCATGATGTTGCACACCCACTACACCCAACCAATGTCCCTACCAAGTATCAACTTCCTACACCTTACAGTTGCTGAGATATAGCCCGGACAAGGTTTTATATGTCAAGGTCACTACGGCAAGGTCAAATCAAGGTCTGACCATGACACTGCACACCTACACCCCCTAACCAATGTCTCTACCACGTATCAACTTCCTACACCTTACGGTTTCTGAGATACAGCGCAGACAAACTATTTCCCGTCGCCCGCCCATCCAGACACCATGGATGAAAACAATACCCCGACAGCCCTTAAGGGCTGTGGGGTAAAAAGTAAATGATTAACATATTTGACCATAATTTACTCAATGTTGAAATTAAGAAATTTCAAAGTAGCTATTGCTCAGTTAGCTATGGACTTACAGCTCTGAAAATTCACCACGACACAGTACATCATAAAGTAGCGGAACAACATATTTGACAAAAATCCTCTATATTCAATAGTTTTTGAGTTATAAGTGTCTTGCTCAATGGTCAAATGTTAAACTTAGTGTAGCTATTACTCAGCTAGCTATGGTGCTACACCTTGGAAATCTCACCATGATATAGTACATGAAGGAGTTGTTCAACAACATATTTGAGACCAATATTGTAAGTAAGAGATACAAAGATAAAAGCAACTTACTCATTTTGGTCATTGTTAAAAACAGAAAATAGCTATTACTCACTTAGCTATCAAGATAGACCCCTAAAAATGGTACCATCTTGTAGGCATGGAGAAAGTAGCTGAACAACGAATTTTACAGAAATGCTCTAAATACAGTCATTTTGGAGTAATGAGTACTTTACTCGAAGCAGCCACCATTGCTATTACTCACTTAGCTATGGACCTAGGTCTGAAAAAACAGCATCAAATGAAAAGACATAAGCAATAAGGTCATAAAACATTGAAAAGGCCAAGGAGAAACAACCAGTGTGATGTACAGCCCTTTTTAAAAACGTGACACACACACTCACGCACGCACGGAATGCGTTTTATAATCTCCTGCCCGGCGGGCCGGCGGGAGATAATAAATTGGCTTATTGTCTTGATTGTCAAAATCAGTAAGTACTTTGGAGAAGTCCCTACTACCCTTTTTAGACTTTTTGAGCAGTCTTATATGATTTGGATAAATTGGTTTCACACTTACTGTGCATTTCAATCTTAGCTTTGCTAGTGTACCTTTGATACAGGTAATTACTCTATGGTATTCAAGGAAGTTTGTTTAAAGCCGTACACACTTTGCAGCAAATTCTGGGTCACAAAGACACCCTTATTGCTTATCATATCCCCAAGACATATTATTTCCTTTTTATACCAGTGTGGTAAGTATAAATGGGCTTTTGATATTTCTGGATCATACCACAAAGGACTGTAAAGTGCATTGTTATTGCTATTCATTTGAATCCTGCTCTGTAATTTACCCCATGCATTCAAGACTTGTGACCAGAATTTGTTTGTGCATTTCCTTGCATCAGATTTGGCATATTCTGATCCCAACATGATCAGATTTGTGGGAGACTGAATGTATGGTTTTGCTGAATATGCCCAATTTGCATCATGGTTTACGTACATTCTTCGAATCTATGTACATTTCAATGCAGCTAAAAAATGATTGAGATCAATCATATTTAGGCCACCATTTAGAGAGTGTTTTTTTAAAGTTGATCTTTAGATCTTGTCTGGTTTATTGTCCCAAATAAATTTGAAGAAAACATTTTCTAACGCTTTTACCACATCCACCTCTGGAGATGGGAGGAAGAGAAATAAGTGACTTAATTTTGATAAGGCTAGTGTTTTTATGACTGTTATCTTACCAATTGGGGTCAAATGTCTTTGGCTCGCAATTACAGGCATATAGTTTAGTTTTGTCATCTGCTCTAAGTTAACAGAAACGTTTATCCCTAAGAGATCGAAGGAAGTAGCTCCCCATTTCAGAGTTTGGTTTGTGTCTAAAGAATTTTCTGAAGAATAGCTTTTCTTTCTTATCCATATTATTTTGGTTTTATCATTTAAAGTGCCATTTAAGTGCCATCTAAAATTAGAGTTGTATCATCAGCAAATTGGGTAAGTTTGTACTCCCACCAATCAATAAAAATTCCTTTGATATCCTTGTTGTTAACTATCATTAAGTATAATACCTGTGCGCAAAGTAGAAATAAGTAGGACGACAGTGGGTCTCCCTGCCTACATCCTCGTTCTATATCAAACTAGACCTAGCGCATCGGAGAACCGATGCAAATTGTATCCACCGTAAAGACAATGCACCAAAACCTCTAGCACCAATAATAAGCGAGTTATAAGCACTTTTAAGTTTGGCTGTCCTCATCTGACCTTCAAGGAGGGGCCCAAGGTCAATTCCGACCACACCAGAAGATTCCCAGAACATGATTTCCTATATGTTGGTTTACTATCCCAAACATCTAGGACCAAAAATAAGCGAGTTATAAGCACTTTTTAGTTTGGCTGTCCTCACACTTGACCTTGAAGGAGGGGCCCAAGGTCAAATCTGACCATGACAGAAGATTCCCCGCCCATCATTTCCTATATGTTGGTTTACCATCCCAAACCTCTAGGACCAATAATAAACGAGTTATAAGCACTTTTAAGTTTGGTTGTCCTCATTGGACCTTGAAGGAGGGGCCCAAGGTCAAATCCGACCACGCCAGAAGATTCCCAGCCCATGATTTCCTATATGTTGGTTTACCATCCCAAACCTCTAGGACCAATAATAAGCGAGTTATAAGCACTTTTAGGTTTGGCTGTAATCATTTGACCTTGAAGGTCAAATACGACCACACCAGAAGATTCCCAGCCCATGATTTCCTATAGGTTGGTTTACCATCCAAAACCTCTAGGACCAATAATAAGCGAGTTATAGGCACTTTAACCTTTGGCTATCCTCGTTTGACCTTGAAGGAGGGGCCCAAGGTCAAATCCGACCACACCAGAAGATTCCCAGTGCATGATTTCCTATATGTTGGTTTACCATCCCAAACATCTAGGACCAATAATAAGCGAGCTATAAGCACTTTTAAGTTTGGCTGTCCTCATTGGACCTTGAAGGAGGATCCCAAGGTCAAATCCGACCACACCAGAAGATTCCCAGCCCAAGATTTCCTATATGTTGGTTTACCATCCCAAACCTCTAGGACCAATAATAAGCGAGTTATAAGCACTTTTATGTTTGGCTATCCTCGTTTGACCTTGAAGGAGGGGCCCAAGGTCAAATCCGACCACACCAGAAGATTCCCAGTGCATGATTTCCTATATGTTGGTTTACCATCCCAAACATCTAGGACCAAAAATAAGCGAGTTATAAGCACTTCTAAGTTTGGCTGTCTTCATTTGACCTTGAAGGAGGGGCCCAAGGTCAAATCCGACCACACCAGAAGAATCCCAGCCCATGGTTTCCTATATGTTGGTTTACCATCCCAAACCTCTAGGACCAATAATAAGCGAGTTATAAGCACTTTTAAGTTTGGCTGTCTTCATTTGACCTTGAAGGAGGGGCCCAAGGTCAAATCTGACCACACCAGAAGAATCCCAGCCCATGGTTTCCTATATGTTGGTTTACCATCCCAAACCTCTAGGACCAATAATAAGCGAGTTATAAGCACTTTTAAGTTTGGCTGTCCTCATTTGACCTTGAAGGAGGATCCCAAGGTCAAATACGACCACACCAGAAGATTCCCAGCCCATGATTTCCTATATGTTGGTTTACCATCCCAGACCTCTAGGACCAATAATAAGCGAGTTATAGGCACTTTTACCTTTGGCTATCCTCGTTTGACCTTGAAGGAGGGGCCCAAGGTCAAATCTGACCACACCAGAAGATTCCCAGCCCATGATTTCCTATATGCTGGTTTACCATCCCAAACCTCTAGGACCAATAATAAGCGAGTTATAAGCACTTTTAAGTTTGGCTGTCCTCGTTTGACCTTGAATGAGGGGCCCAAGGTCAAATCCGACCTCACCAGAAGATTCCCAGCCCATGATTTTCTATATGTTGGTTTACCATCCCAAACCTCTAGGACCAATAATAAGAGAGTTATAGGCACTTTTACCTTTGGCTATCCTCGTTTGACCTTGAAGGAGGGGCCCAAGGTCAAATCCGACCACACCAGAAGATTCCCAGCCAATGATTTCCTATATGCTGGTTTACCATCCCAAACCTCTAGGACCAATAATAAGCGAGTTATAAGCACTTTTAAGTTTGGCTGTCCTCGTTTGACCTTGAAGGAGGGGCCCAAGGTCAAATCCAACCATGCCAGAAGATTCCCAGCCCATGATTTCCTATATGTTGGTTTACCATCCCAAACATCTAGGACCAATAATAAGAGAGGTATAAGCACTTTTAAGTTTGGCTGTCCTCATTTGACCTTGAATGAGGGGCCCAAGGTCAAATCCGACCACGCCAGAAGATTCCCAGCCCATGATTTCCCATATGTTGGTTTACCATCCCAAACCTCTAGGATCGATAATAAGCGAGTTATAAGCACTTTTAAGTTCTGCTATCCTCGTTTGACCTTGAAGGAGGGGTCCAAGGTCAAATCTGACCACATCAGAAGATTCGCAGCACATGATTTCCTATAGGTTGGCTTCACATTGCAAACCTCTAGGACCAATAATAAGGGAGATATAGGCACTTTTAAAGTCCGCTATGTGGGTTACTTCGGCACTCCGTGGATGACCTTGAATTAGGAGCTTCAAGGTCAAATGTGTGCAAGGTTGTAGACGACATGTATATGTGTCATACATATCACCTATGAAGAGATTCAACCTTCTACCTATGAGGAACAGCCAGTAGAAAAATGTAGATTGTTTTCAAAGAAATGCCCGTGGCGGCCATCTTGTTTTTCAGAATGAGGCTATTTTCCTTCCCAGAGAAGCTTACCCCCCAATGAAGATATCCTGCAAATTTGGTGAACCTAGCTGCTGTTGTTTTCCTCTTAGAGCGTTAACGCCAAAAATCTCTCTACGCGCGGCGGCGGCATAGCGGACGCTAAACCAAAGTATCCACCGGATGCTTCCGGTGGATACAATAAACCAGATAACACTCCACACTGCATTACGCTTGCTTTTACATTGGTGTTCATAATTTTTATCCATCTTTCAAAACTATTTTTAAATCCAAAAAAATTCAATATTGACTAGATTGGGCCAACTCGGCGCCAACATATCCCCAGACAGGTCATCACTCACGCCACAGGTTTTGATCGGGAATTTTTTAAAACATAATTACCCATTATTATATGAACTTCAGCACATCAATCTACTCTGTTTATATCTCCCCAAGGAAGATGGTGTATCCCCAGACGCCGAATACATAACTCAAATTATATTTTCAATCTTCCTGCAATGATAACTCTAAACCTATTTTCAAAGTATTTAAATGATTGATGATTGAATGTCCATTCTAAAATAATAATCCCAAAAGAGCATATCTGTTTCTATATTTGTTGACAAATAAAATATTATTTTTAACTCAACTCATCATATTTTTCAATCTTCCTTCAAAGTATTTAAATGATTGATGATTCAATGTCCATTCTAAAATTCATAATCCCAAAAGCGCATATCTGTTTCTATATTTGTTCACAAATAAAATATTACTTAAAAAATAAATATTTATATTATTATTTTATTATATTATTTTTAGAATTTGTAAATTGTTTTCAGTTATTCATTTCCTCTATACCTATATATGTGGTCCATATATATGCAACCTAAATATATGACACAATCTCAGTTCTGACTCCCCTTTGTGTTATATGTAATGAAGCCCACCACCTCCCACCCCCACCCCTCTCCCCTTCTCCACACCTCTCTCACTATTACACAAGATCTGCAACCCCATCGAGTTCTTTGTTTCTCATCTGATATCATTAAATACCTTTGTTTATTTAGTGTCACTCAATATAGCTGGAGGTCCCAGAGGTGGGTGGGGGGAATCCGGGTGGGGGATGTGGGTTGAGCATAAATGGTAAACAAACAATCTATATAAAAGGGGTACTCAAATACAAAAAGAATTGAGAATTTTAAGTATGTGATTATCAACTGAAATGAGTTCATAACTGTAGGAGCTGTGCCAAAATTAACTGAGGCAAGTTGAATAAAACTGGGCTAGTTGAGGGTTAAAAATCCCCTAGTTTTACTACATAAGGATATAATTTCATTAATATTGGGACTTAAAGCTCACTTAAAGTGTCCATTTTGTCTACTTGAATATGTTTAACCAGTTTCATTTTAAAAAGTGAAAAACTCAGCAAGCAGAGGTATAACACACAAAAATAAGTTCTTAAAAGACTAAGATAGCCATAACATTATTAATATTCAAAATTTAAATAGACAGGCATTTCCTTTTAAAAATTCAAAGATTTCAGCTCTATAACCCATATAGTTTGACAGTTACTGGGCTTTAAAGTGGCATAATATCCATAAATTGGGTTTCTGTGGGCATTTTACAATTGTTAAAGAGACCTTAGCAATTAAACTACAGATCTGAAACTTTTTGGGGGACATACATAACAAACAAAAATTATATATAATACAGTTTAAGACTTGTCACACTAAGCATTTCCAAATAACAGGGCAAAATACGGAAAAAATGTCAAAAAAGGCACTTGGGCGAGTGTCTATGGCCCTCATACACAGGTTAAATGTCTACTAAAAACCTTGATTTTCGGCATATGTAAAAAGGACATAATAATGCATTCCCAGATGGGATTTCAGCTCCATCAATCACATAGTTTAACAGTTACAGGGCTTAAAGGTGGTAAAAAGTCCAAATATTGGGTCATTGTGGGCCTTTTAGAGATCTCGATGTGGCTTTCAAATTAAAGCTTCAGACTTAAAATTTGTTACATACTAAGATTACACATAGAATATGTATCTAATAAAGTTTGAAACTTCTCAGACTTACCATTTCCAAGTTACAGAGCAAAATATGTGAAAAATGTCTTAAAAGGGTCACTCAGGTGGGTGTTTAAGGTTCTCATACACAGGTTAAATGTCTACTTGAAGCCTTGATTTTTGGCACATGTAAAAAGAACATAATAATGTATTCCCAGATGCCATTTCCAAGTTACAGAGCAAAATATGTGAAAAATGTCTTAAAAGGGTCACTCAGGTGGGTGTTTAAGGTCCTCATACACAGGTTAAATGTCTACTTGAAGCCTTGATTTTTGGCACATGTAAAAAGAACATAATAATGTATTCCCAGATGAGATTTCAGCTCTATCAGTCACATAGTTTAACAGTCACAGGCCTTAAAATTGGCAAAAAGTCCAAATACTGGGTCTTTATGTGGCCTTCTAGAGACCTAAATGTGGCCTTCAAATTAAAGCTTCAGACTTAAAATTTGTCACATACTAAGATTACACATAGAATATGCATCTAATACAGTTTGAAACTTCTTAGACTTACCATTTCCAAGTTACAGGGAAAAATATGTGAAAAATGTCTAAAAATGGTCACTCGGGTGGGGATTTATGGTCCTCATACACAGGTTAAATGTCTTCTTAAAGCCTTAATTTTTGGCACATATAAAAATAACATACTAATATCTTCTCAGATAGGATTTGAGCTCTATCAGTCACATAGTTTGACAGTCACAGGGCTTAAAAGTAACAAAAAGTCCAAATATTGGGTCTTTGGGAGCCTTTTAGAGACCTCAATTTGACCTTCAAAATTAAAGCTTCAGACTTAAAATCTGCTACATACTAAGATTACACACAGAATATATATCTAATACAGTATGAAACTTCTCAGACTTACCATTTCCAAGTTACAGGGAAAAAGATGTGAAAAATGTCTTATAAGGGTCACTCGGGTGGGTGTTTATGGTCCTGATACACAGGTTAACTGTCTATTAAAGGCCTAAATGTTGGGGCACATATAAGAAAACACATATATATATTCCCAGATGATATTTAACTTAGATGAGAGACATAGTTTGAAAGCTACAGTGCTTGAAAGTGGCAAAAAGTGCATAAATTGGGTCTCTGTGGGCACTTTTGAGACCTTAAGTCGACCCCTTTGGGTAAACCTACAGCCCTAAAATTTTCTACAGACAAGGATTACATATCAAAGTTATACCTAGCGCAGTTTGAGACTCATCAGAATTATCACTTCCAAATTATAGGGCAAAATATGTGAAAAGTATAGCAAAAAATCCCTAAGTGGGGGTATTTATGGGCCTCAAACACAATTTTCTCCTCAACTTAAAGTCATGATTTTCGGCACATGTACTAAGAACATATTAATGTGTTGTCAGGTAAAATTTCAGCCAGCTGAGCATCATAGTTTGTGACCTACAGGGCTCTAAGTGGCCAAAAGTGCAATTTCTGACCTTAAGGTGGCCATAAGTTCTTTTTTACTGGGAGTTTAAGGTCACCTTAAAATAGGGATCTTCCTTTGGGCACCCTTAACATGTGTACCAAGTTTGAAAAAAAAATATTAATTTGTTTTTGAGTTATCGCGTCCACAAGGAAATTTCTACGGCGGCGGCGGCGGCGGCGCGACGGACCTGAATCCAATATATCCCCGACTTTCGTCTGGGGATATAAATATAAACATTTCCAGGAGACAGAATCAAAGGCCTTTTGGAAGTCAATAACCAGTCAATAAGTCAATAATTTCTTTAACCAATGTACACTCTTTTTGACAAGATGTTTGTTGAGCATGGCAGAAAATTTTATGGTTTCACCTCTTATTTGAAGAAGTAAGACTTCAAGGAACTGACTGTCAGTAATAGTAAAATTAATGCATTCATCGGGCAAATTACTGATGGAAATTGGGTTATACACTGGTACAGCATAGTTCATTTTTTCTTTGTCTATTATGTTATTGATATAAATTAAGTAATCTTTATTTTTTAGCAAAGAACAATTAAATTTCCATAAACCCCTACCTTTCACAAATTTACACATCAATATGTCAAGCTGAATGATAGAATAATCTGATCGATATCCAGGTTTTACTGAGCAAGAGTTAATCCAATCTTTTAGATTGTCCGAAATTATAAAATAGTCTAGGCGGGCCTGTCTAAAGGGATTCTTTCGGCGCCATGTATATCTTACTAAATTATTGTTTTAATATCGAAATGCATTAAAAAAACCAAGAGTATTCATTATTTCAAGGACAGTTTTTCCTGCCCTAGGATTATTAAGATGTCTGTAGTTATAGCTATCTTTTAAAATCTAATGTGCATTGATGATGGATGTTGTGTGACATGGATTATTGGGTTTGCCTTTCACATACAAAGTTTCTCTCACAATGCCAATTGTAAGTCAGCCCAAACTTCTAAAACGGCCGTTTTAAAAAAAAATTAGCCATCCTCGGCAAGCAAGAATCCCAGCCCGCAGGTACAGGTAAATGGCCAATGACATTGAGATTTGGGAAAATCTTAGCAACAACGCCTTTTGTAAGAAGTATAGAGGACCCACAAGATGTTCTACAAAAGATTCACAGGCCATGATTTCTTACAAGTAGTTTTCATATTTTGAAGCCCTAGAAACAATTATAAGGGAGAGATAACGCCTTTTTGACATGATCACCCTCCTATTTGGCATTAACGATGTCATATGGCGGCCATTTTGTTTCTAAAACAAGGACACAATTACCCTGGGACAAGCTTTCCTGTCCATTTACATTTTGTGCAAATCTGATGACGCTAGCTGCAATATTTTAGGTTACAGAATATAGCAAAGATTTTAGAACAAACTTTAAGACCCCAAAATAAGTGTTGCCATGGCAACAGTTGCTGCCTGATACCCCCCCCCCCCCCCCCCCCCCAAAAAAAAAAAAAAACTAATCAGCTCTAGATCCTCTTGGGGTAAACATTTCCTGAAAATTTGGTGAAAATCCATGCAGGGGTTTAGCCTTTATGGACTGGGGTGAAAAACAAATTTTCAGTGTATGTTTACCCCAAGAGGATGACGAGGATTCTCCAGTTTGTTGCTATTGATGTGTTAACTGCTTAGCAACAACTGGCTTAACCAACAGGAAAACCAGACACAGGACGATAATTCTCCAGGTCGTTTCTGGGCAGGGACGCCCTTTTTAATGGGGGGGGGGGGGGGGGGGGGAAACAACCGCTTTCTTGATAGTGTTAGGGAAAGAGCCTTCACTGAGAGAATAATTTATCAACTTGGTAATAGATGGCAGGACGATATCAAGAGTCCTTAAGCAGGAATGTTGGTATATTGTCTAATAATAAGCATGATTTAGTGGGAGACTCATAAACTTGTGATCCTCATCTTCAGTAACAATCAGTTGCAATTGAATGAGTATTATAAACTCCTGGCAATGTTGAGTTTTGGACAGGTCTACATACCATGCAGTTGTGGCTTTCTACCAGTAAACGGCCACCTACCAGTGAGTGCCCACATTATATTTTATTGTTGGTCAAAATTAAAGTGCTTCTATTTAGCTACAAATGGGAGTTCACTGGAATTTCCAGCTTGGACAGAGTTCAGCTACGGGCATCATAGATCGAGTATTTTGTCTTTGTTTACGGTGTCATATATGGAGATATCAGTCTTCAGTTACCACATTAGTATCAACTAGTAGATGTCTTAGTATATTTCCAGTTTATGCTAAAACGGCCAGAAACAGAGATAAATTGTTAAAATATAAAGCTTGAAAAACAAATGTATCTTAGTTATGTATTGTGGTGCATATCAATTGACAATATGGTGATACGCAGAGACAGAAAGCTGTCAATGTTATGCAAATTAAAAACATTAACTCCAACATTGGCATTTCACACTTGCGAATTTCTGCTAGTGGCTTTCTACCAGTGAACGCCCATGCTAAAGATAATATATTGAATTTAAATTGTATTAACAGCTTTATATTATATTCTTCTACCAAGAGATTGTCAAATGGTATACACTACAAGTAATAATCAAGGACCATGTTGTTACATTTGTTTCAAAGCTTTATATTTTCATAATTTATCTCTATTATCTGCCGTTTTTACCGCAAACCAGAAATGCCAGTGAACGCCCATGGTATATACTTATAGAAGCATTTGTCCTAGACCGAGTTTCTGTCCCATCGCCAATTGCTATTGATATACTGATGGACACAATGGCGAGGGACAGAGCTCACATGTACTTGTTTTTTGTGTAAATTTTGAACGGCATATTTGTACACATAATTTTTCAAGTATAAAGTGTTAATTACATTCTTTGAGCTATGTATATGTGCCATTCACTAATATTTAATGCCTATCCTACTGGTATGTGTATAGTTCAACCTATTTTTAAAATGTAAACAAACCTTTAACAGTGCACTGCTATCTGCAAAAAAGAAATCCCTGGCTTGTAAAAGCAGTTTAGTGTAACAACATATGTATTGTAACCTAGATACAGCTATGTAGACATAGCAAAGAATTTTTAAGGTTAATGCAAAAATTTCCCACAGTACAAATTTACCCAGAAAACAAGTAGCGTGTTCCGATGTAACTTCGACGTAAAAACGATAAAAACACGCATTTCACCGAAAATTTATATGAAATATATAAAAAATTCATCAGTAAATACTTCTATTAGTGTTTTCCACCATAATTTGCAAGGTGATAGCGAATACATGCCAATTTACTGTAAATCTTGCACATTTCTGATCACATGTCCAGCAGCCATGTTGTAAACAGGAACTTTATAACTTCGACGTATCAGAAGCTTTGTTTCAAAAGTTTAGTACTGGGTGCAAAAGTCAACTCAAGGTAGTTCTAACATTAAGAGGGGAGCTGTTGAGTCGTGGAGAATTTATTATGAGCCAAATATATTTACAATTTACAAAATATTTACAATATATTACACATATGTACTGACATAAATATTTAAATGGCTTTGAAGTGCTTTTTATGCAACACAAAACTAAAATTAATGGTGGAATATTTGTTCAGCAGTGAAATGTGTGGAGGAACTAACATACATCAAAAGCAAATGGTTGTCATTTTTGGCATGATAAATTTAATGAAGTGATTCTTCAGGATATTTTAGAAATTTTTCCTTGATCCTGATATGATCTTGAGCTGATTTTTTGCTCAGCTTGATTCATTTTAGTGAATTAAGGATCCTTGGGTAGCACCTTCAGTTACCTCATCAAGCATTCTTTGACCTTTAAATATTCAAAAGGGGGGTATAAGAGATTGTCAATGGTCATTTTAGGTGGGGTGTGTTCAGGAGAGAAGTCACTTTCATCAATATTGTTTGTAAATTAAACCTGAGGCAGAAAATATGTCCTATTTCTCAAAAAAAAATTCATTACAATTTTGGAAGTATGTTTCCACAGTTTACTTATGTTTTTGATTGTTGTTTGAGGAACACCTGTCAACGTTGATGCTTTGTAAACTCATATTCCCTTTTTTTTATAAGTGACATTGCCTCTTTTAAATTATCTTTGGTACAGTTTCTATAACCAATTTTGGCCTTGCAGGAATTAACCTAAACAGACATTGGTGAAACATTTCAAACTTTAAAGCATACAAAATGGGAGAACAAATGTTTACCATAACACTATGATATAACCTAAAACATATTTTCACCCAAATGTTATGCCAAATTTATGTTATTTAAATGAACCAAATGAATTCACACAACTGGCCAACACCTACTTCTTATCTGGGGTTTAGTATAGCATTTTTGCACTCGGTACTGGATTTTTGGATCCATCAACAGGAAAAAAATGTCCGTGGGGAGGGAATTTGACAAAGTTGTTAAAATATCTTGATTTTAGACGAATAATAAACAAGCAAAATATGTAATTATTGTCCAAATATATCTGCAATTGATCTTAAAACCCTTGGAAACACTTAAAAAACGATGATATACATATTACGTCGAAGTTATATATGCGTCGAAGTTACATAAGACGACGATACATGTGAACTCTGTCCCTCGCCATTGTGTCCATCAGTATATCAATAACAATTGGCGACGGGACAGAAACTCGGTCTACATTTCTCCTTGACCTCCAACAAAGAAATATAAGGTGGGCGTTCACTGGTAGGCGGGCGTTTACTAGTAGAAAGCCACTAACAAATAAGGAAGTGGAAGCGACGACAAAAATAATTTAAATATCTTCGGCAATTTCCGTATGCAAATTATGCCAATTTGAGGCGCTGATTTCAAGTAGAAATTATATTATCGCCCCTTAACGATTCTAACAGGTTAATTTATTGTTTATATTTGATGTTAAAATAGTTTAATAACTTGCGCTTGTGTCAATCATATTTCAATAAACAGAAATGCACGAATCTACACTTAAGACAAGCAAAAATAAGGTTTTTGTGTCCAAGTTACGGCGGGAGGCAGCAGTAGAGGCACCGCTCGGCAAACCGACGGAAGATCTCCCCCCTCGACCCATGTTTTAGTGGCGTTTCGACTGAATGCACCTCTCTCTCCACATGATCCTTAATGAAATCATCGGAACGGACTATTTAGATATACAATTAATAAGAGAACAAGCATAAAAATCGTACAGGCTACTACTGTACTGTTTTTCCAAGAAGAAAACAAATACAGGTGCTCTGTTCCTTACAACAATAACAAATATGGAACACACTAAAAGATGAGGCTTCGATCACAACCATAATCCGTCGAATCTAGATTCTAACATGACACGGCTGTGTCCGCGATTCTGATTGGCTAAGACACAAAAATTTGCAAAAGGAACATCAGCGCTGCAGTGAGGGTGGTACCATTATACCTGGGTCTAATGGTAACATAGTCTGGTTTCCGCCGACCCTACTCAGCAATGTAGGGTCAGGTATCGGCCACCATCTTAGGTACAACACTTCCGTAGTAAGTTTAAGTACTGACGATATTCTATTATCACTCAAAACATGTTTTGCTTCTACAGATTATTGTCATTCCAAAATATTTTTAAGTTTACTTCACAATATTTGATGTTATAATTTCAATAATAAATGTTTAAAATGTTTTAAATACATACAAAAAGCATATAAGTAATCAAAATAATGATCGAGATATCCCGATAATAACAGCTGGCAATGATGAATTCAAGGCCATCCTGGCCGATACCAGTCCGGTAATTCTACTTTGGACAGACCTCTGTCATATGGCCGCCATATTCCATTCAAAACATACGGAAGCACCCAGAGATTTGTGGGAGGGTATCTGGGAGTTACTAAAACTTAAATTCAATATACAACTGTAGTCTCATTGGCTGATTTTCCATATAACAACAAAACGAATGTTATATTTAGATATCCTTGACATTTTTATCTATTTTTGGAACATGTCTTACTTCTTTCTGAAAAAAGGGATCTCGAACACATATCAAACAAGGAAGTTTATTTGTTCACACATACTAACAGTATTACGCTTTACAAAGAAAATCATATACCTAAGCAAGTCATTATGTTTGATTACCTTCACCCATTTATATAAATATTAGTTCACCCAGAAATATAAATGTCTACAATGAAAATAGTCGCCAATAATACATTATTTTTTTTCCAAATATAAAATGAAAATAAATATACACCAACATAACTATAACTTTTCAAATATATATATCAAATTAAGGTATTGTAATCTTCAATCATGGAAGACTTTATCATGACAGTCAATTAATAATGCAAGAACTTTAATTTGAAGCTTTGGTTTTAAATAATAATTTTATTAAAAAAAATAATTTCACTAGTTACAGAGAAATGTGATATACTGGATATGACGAATTTTGACTGGACAGACCTGTTGCATATCACCCAGATCTGAGATTTATTTAGGTACAGACCTAATCCATACACTGGATATGACGAATTTTGACTGGACAGACCTGTGACATACCACCCAGATGTGAGATTTACTTAGGTACAGACTTATTCCATACACTGGATATGACGAATTTTGACTGGACAGACCTATCACATACCACCCAGAGGTGAGATATATTTAAGTACAGACTTATTCCATATACTGGATATGGCGAATTTTGACTGGACAGACCTATTACATACTATCCAGATGTGAGATTTATTGAGGTACAGAGCAATTCCACACACTGGATTTGACGAATTTTGACTGGACAGACCTGTTACATATACCCAGATCTGAGATTTATTGAGGTACAGAGCTATTCCACACACTGGATATGACGAATTTTGACTGGACAGACCTGTTACATACCACCCAGATCTGAGATTTATTGAGGTACAGAGCTATTCCACACACTGGATATGACGAATTTTGACTGGACAGACCTGTGACATACCACCCAGATCTGAGATTTATTGAGGTACAGAGCTATTCCACACACAGGATATGGCGAATTTTGACTGGACAGACCTGTTACATATCATCCAGATGTGAGATTTATTGAGGTACAGAGCAATTCCACACACTGGATTTGACGAATTTTGACTGGACAGACCTGTTACATACCACCCAGATCTGAGATTTATTGAGGTACAGAGCTATTCCACACACTGGATATGACGAATTTTGACTGGAGAGACCTGTTACATACCACCCAGATCTGAGATTTATTGAGGTACAGAGCTATTCCACACACTGGATATGACGAATTTTGACTGGACAGACCTGTGACATACCACCCAGATGTGAGATTTACTTAGGTACAGACTTATTCCATACACTGGATATGACGAATTTTGACTGGACAGACCTATCACATACCACCCAGAGGTGAGATATATTTAAGTACAGACTTATTCCATATACTGGATATGGCGAATTTTGACTGGACAGACCTATTACATACTATCCAGATGTGAGATTTATTGAGGTACAGAGCAATTCCACACACTGGATTTGACGAATTTTGACTGGACAGACCTGTTACATATACCCAGATCTGAGATTTATTGAGGTACAGAGCTATTCCACACACTGGATATGACGAATTTTGACTGGACAGACCTGTTACATACCACCCAGATCTGAGATTTATTGAGGTACAGAGCTATTCCACACACTGGATATGACGAATTTTGACTGGACAGACCTGTGACATACCACCCAGATCTGAGATTTATTGAGGTACAGAGCTATTCCACACACAGGATATGGCGAATTTTGACTGGACAGACCTGTTACATATCATCCAGATGTGAGATTTATTGAGGTACAGAGCAATTCCACACACTGGATTTGACGAATTTTGACTGGACAGACCTGTTACATACCACCCAGATCTGAGATTTATTGAGGTACAGAGCTATTCCACACACTGGATATGACGAATTTTGACTGGAGAGACCTGTTACATACCACCCAGATCTGAGATTTATTGAGGTACAGAGCTATTCCACACACTGGATATGACGAATTTTGACTGGACAGACCTGTGACATACCACCCAGATGTGAGATTTACTTAGGTACAGACTTATTCCATACACTGGATATGACGAATTTTGACTGGACAGACCTATCACATACCACCCAGAGGTGAGATATATTTAAGTACAGACTTATTCCATATACTGGATATGGCGAATTTTGACTGGACAGACCTATTACATACTATCCAGATGTGAGATTTATTGAGGTACAGAGCAATTCCACACACTGGATTTGACGAATTTTGACTGGACAGACCTGTTACATATACCCAGATCTGAGATTTATTGAGGTACAGAGCTATTCCACACACTGGATATGACGAATTTTGACTGGACAGACCTGTTACATACCACCCAGATCTGAGATTTATTGAGGTACAGAGCTATTCCACACACTGGATATGACGAATTTTGACTGGACAGACCTGTGACATACCACCCAGATCTGAGATTTATTGAGGTACAGAGCTATTCCACACACAGGATATGGCGAATTTTGACTGGACAGACCTGTTACATATCATCCAGATGTGAGATTTATTGAGGTACAGAGCAATTCCACACACTGGATTTGACGAATTTTGACTGGACAGACCTGTTACATACCACCCAGATCTGAGATTTATTGAGGTACAGAGCTATTCCACACACTGGATATGACGAATTTTGACTGGAGAGACCTGTTACATACCACCCAGATCTGAGATTTATTGAGGTACAGAGCTATTCCACACACTGGATATGACGAATTTTGACTGGACAGACCTGTGACATACCACCCAGATGTGAGATTTACTTAGGTACAGACTTATTCCATACACTGGATATGACGAATTTTGACTGGACAGACCTATCACATACCACCCAGAGGTGAGATATATTTAAGTACAGACTTATTCCATATACTGGATATGGCGAATTTTGACTGGACAGACCTATTACATACTATCCAGATGTGAGATTTATTGAGGTACAGAGCAATTCCACACACTGGATTTGACGAATTTTGACTGGACAGACCTGTTACATATACCCAGATCTGAGATTTATTGAGGTACAGAGCTATTCCACACACTGGATATGACGAATTTTGACTGGACAGACCTGTTACATACCACCCAGATCTGAGATTTATTGAGGTACAGAGCTATTCCACACACTGGATATGACGAATTTTGACTGGACAGACCTGTGACATACCACCCAGATCTGAGATTTATTGAGGTACAGAGCTATTCCACACACAGGATATGGCGAATTTTGACTGGACAGACCTGTTACATATCATCCAGATGTGAGATTTATTGAGGTACAGAGCAATTCCACACACTGGATTTGACGAATTTTGACTGGACAGACCTGTTACATACCACCCAGATCTGAGATTTATTGAGGTACAGAGCTATTCCACACACTGGATATGACGAATTTTGACTGGAGAGACCTGTTACATACCACCCAGATCTGAGATTTATTGAGGTACAGAGCTATTCCACACACTGGATATGACGAATTTTGACTGGACAGACCTGTGACATACCACCCAGATGTGAGATTTACTTAGGTACAGACTTATTCCATACACTGGATATGACGAATTTTGACTGGACAGACCTATCACATACCACCCAGAGGTGAGATATATTTAAGTACAGACTTATTCCATATACTGGATATGGCGAATTTTGACTGGACAGACCTATTACATACTATCCAGATGTGAGATTTATTGAGGTACAGAGCAATTCCACACACTGGATTTGACGAATTTTGACTGGACAGACCTGTTACATATACCCAGATCTGAGATTTATTGAGGTACAGAGCTATTCCACACACTGGATATGACGAATTTTGACTGGACAGACCTGTTACATACCACCCAGATCTGAGATTTATTGAGGTACAGAGCTATTCCACACACTGGATATGACGAATTTTGACTGGACAGACCTGTGACATACCACCCAGATCTGAGATTTATTGAGGTACAGAGCTATTCCACACACAGGATATGGCGAATTTTGACTGGACAGACCTGTTACATATCATCCAGATGTGAGATTTATTGAGGTACAGAGCAATTCCACACACTGGATTTGACGAATTTTGACTGGACAGACCTGTTACATACCACCCAGATCTGAGATTTATTGAGGTACAGAGCTATTCCACACACTGGATATGACGAATTTTGACTGGAGAGACCTGTTACATACCACCCAGATCTGAGATTTATTGAGGTACAGAGCTATTCCACACACTGGATATGACGAATTTTGACTGGACAGACCTGTGACATACCACCCAGATGTGAGATTTACTTAGGTACAGACTTATTCCATACACTGGATATGACGAATTTTGACTGGACAGACCTATCACATACCACCCAGAGGTGAGATATATTTAAGTACAGACTTATTCCATATACTGGATATGGCGAATTTTGACTGGACAGACCTATTACATACTATCCAGATGTGAGATTTATTGAGGTACAGAGCAATTCCACACACTGGATTTGACGAATTTTGACTGGACAGACCTGTTACATATACCCAGATCTGAGATTTATTGAGGTACAGAGCTATTCCACACACTGGATATGACGAATTTTGACTGGACAGACCTGTTACATACCACCCAGATCTGAGATTTATTGAGGTACAGAGCTATTCCACACACTGGATATGACGAATTTTGACTGGACAGACCTGTGACATACCACCCAGATCTGAGATTTATTGAGGTACAGAGCTATTCCACACACAGGATATGGCGAATTTTGACTGGACAGACCTGTTACATATCATCCAGATGTGAGATTTATTGAGGTACAGAGCAATTCCACACACTGGATTTGACGAATTTTGACTGGACAGACCTGTTACATACCACCCAGATCTGAGATTTATTGAGGTACAGAGCTATTCCACACACTGGATATGACGAATTTTGACTGGAGAGACCTGTTACATACCACCCAGATCTGAGATTTATTGAGGTACAGAGCTATTCCACACACTGGATATGACGAATTTTGACTGGACAGACCTGTGACATACCACCCAGATGTGAGATTTACTTAGGTACAGACTTATTCCATACACTGGATATGACGAATTTTGACTGGACAGACCTATCACATACCACCCAGAGGTGAGATATATTTAAGTACAGACTTATTCCATATACTGGATATGGCGAATTTTGACTGGACAGACCTATTACATACTATCCAGATGTGAGATTTATTGAGGTACAGAGCAATTCCACACACTGGATTTGACGAATTTTGACTGGACAGACCTGTTACATATACCCAGATCTGAGATTTATTGAGGTACAGAGCTATTCCACACACTGGATATGACGAATTTTGACTGGACAGACCTGTTACATACCACCCAGATCTGAGATTTATTGAGGTACAGAGCTATTCCACACACTGGATATGACGAATTTTGACTGGACAGACCTGTGACATACCACCCAGATCTGAGATTTATTGAGGTACAGAGCTATTCCACACACAGGATATGGCGAATTTTGACTGGACAGACCTGTTACATATCATCCAGATGTGAGATTTATTGAGGTACAGAGCAATTCCACACACTGGATTTGACGAATTTTGACTGGACAGACCTGTTACATACCACCCAGATCTGAGATTTATTGAGGTACAGAGCTATTCCACACACTGGATATGACGAATTTTGACTGGAGAGACCTGTTACATACCACCCAGATCTGAGATTTATTGAGGTACAGAGCTATTCCACACACTGGATATGACGAATTTTGACTGGACAGACCTGTGACATACCACCCAGATGTGAGATTTACTTAGGTACAGACTTATTCCATACACTGGATATGACGAATTTTGACTGGACAGACCTATCACATACCACCCAGAGGTGAGATATATTTAAGTACAGACTTATTCCATATACTGGATATGGCGAATTTTGACTGGACAGACCTATTACATACTATCCAGATGTGAGATTTATTGAGGTACAGAGCAATTCCACACACTGGATTTGACGAATTTTGACTGGACAGACCTGTTACATATACCCAGATCTGAGATTTATTGAGGTACAGAGCTATTCCACACACTGGATATGACGAATTTTGACTGGACAGACCTGTTACATACCACCCAGATCTGAGATTTATTGAGGTACAGAGCTATTCCACACACTGGATATGACGAATTTTGACTGGACAGACCTGTGACATACCACCCAGATCTGAGATTTATTGAGGTACAGAGCTATTCCACACACAGGATATGGCGAATTTTGACTGGACAGACCTGTTACATATCATCCAGATGTGAGATTTATTGAGGTACAGAGCAATTCCACACACTGGATTTGACGAATTTTGACTGGACAGACCTGTTACATACCACCCAGATCTGAGATTTATTGAGGTACAGAGCTATTCCACACACTGGATATGACGAATTTTGACTGGAGAGACCTGTTACATACCACCCAGATCTGAGATTTATTGAGGTACAGAGCTATTCCACACACTGGATATGACGAATTTTGACTGGACAGACCTGTGACATACCACCCAGATGTGAGATTTACTTAGGTACAGACTTATTCCATACACTGGATATGACGAATTTTGACTGGACAGACCTATCACATACCACCCAGAGGTGAGATATATTTAAGTACAGACTTATTCCATATACTGGATATGGCGAATTTTGACTGGACAGACCTATTACATACTATCCAGATGTGAGATTTATTGAGGTACAGAGCAATTCCACACACTGGATTTGACGAATTTTGACTGGACAGACCTGTTACATATACCCAGATCTGAGATTTATTGAGGTACAGAGCTATTCCACACACTGGATATGACGAATTTTGACTGGACAGACCTGTTACATACCACCCAGATCTGAGATTTATTGAGGTACAGAGCTATTCCACACACTGGATATGACGAATTTTGACTGGACAGACCTGTGACATACCACCCAGATCTGAGATTTATTGAGGTACAGAGCTATTCCACACACAGGATATGGCGAATTTTGACTGGACAGACCTGTTACATATCATCCAGATGTGAGATTTATTGAGGTACAGAGCAATTCCACACACTGGATTTGACGAATTTTGACTGGACAGACCTGTTACATACCACCCAGATCTGAGATTTATTGAGGTACAGAGCTATTCCACACACTGGATATGACGAATTTTGACTGGAGAGACCTGTTACATACCACCCAGATCTGAGATTTATTGAGGTACAGAGCTATTCCACACACTGGATATGACGAATTTTGACTGGACAGACCTGTGACATACCACCCAGATGTGAGATTTACTTAGGTACAGACTTATTCCATACACTGGATATGACGAATTTTGACTGGACAGACCTATCACATACCACCCAGAGGTGAGATATATTTAAGTACAGACTTATTCCATATACTGGATATGGCGAATTTTGACTGGACAGACCTATTACATACTATCCAGATGTGAGATTTATTGAGGTACAGAGCAATTCCACACACTGGATTTGACGAATTTTGACTGGACAGACCTGTTACATATACCCAGATCTGAGATTTATTGAGGTACAGAGCTATTCCACACACTGGATATGACGAATTTTGACTGGACAGACCTGTTACATACCACCCAGATCTGAGATTTATTGAGGTACAGAGCTATTCCACACACTGGATATGACGAATTTTGACTGGACAGACCTGTGACATACCACCCAGATCTGAGATTTATTGAGGTACAGAGCTATTCCACACACAGGATATGGCGAATTTTGACTGGACAGACCTGTTACATATCATCCAGATGTGAGATTTATTGAGGTACAGAGCAATTCCACACACTGGATTTGACGAATTTTGACTGGACAGACCTGTTACATACCACCCAGATCTGAGATTTATTGAGGTACAGAGCTATTCCACACACTGGATATGACGAATTTTGACTGGAGAGACCTGTTACATACCACCCAGATCTGAGATTTATTGAGGTACAGAGCTATTCCACACACTGGATATGACGAATTTTGACTGGACAGACCTGTGACATACCACCCAGATGTGAGATTTACTTAGGTACAGACTTATTCCATACACTGGATATGACGAATTTTGACTGGACAGACCTATCACATACCACCCAGAGGTGAGATATATTTAAGTACAGACTTATTCCATATACTGGATATGGCGAATTTTGACTGGACAGACCTATTACATACTATCCAGATGTGAGATTTATTGAGGTACAGAGCAATTCCACACACTGGATTTGACGAATTTTGACTGGACAGACCTGTTACATATACCCAGATCTGAGATTTATTGAGGTACAGAGCTATTCCACACACTGGATATGACGAATTTTGACTGGACAGACCTGTTACATACCACCCAGATCTGAGATTTATTGAGGTACAGAGCTATTCCACACACTGGATATGACGAATTTTGACTGGACAGACCTGTGACATACCACCCAGATCTGAGATTTATTGAGGTACAGAGCTATTCCACACACAGGATATGGCGAATTTTGACTGGACAGACCTGTTACATATCATCCAGATGTGAGATTTATTGAGGTACAGAGCAATTCCACACACTGGATTTGACGAATTTTGACTGGACAGACCTGTTACATACCACCCAGATCTGAGATTTATTGAGGTACAGAGCTATTCCACACACTGGATATGACGAATTTTGACTGGAGAGACCTGTTACATACCACCCAGATCTGAGATTTATTGAGGTACAGAGCTATTCCACACACTGGATATGACGAATTTTGACTGGACAGACCTGTGACATACCACCCAGATGTGAGATTTACTTAGGTACAGACTTATTCCATACACTGGATATGACGAATTTTGACTGGACAGACCTATCACATACCACCCAGAGGTGAGATATATTTAAGTACAGACTTATTCCATATACTGGATATGGCGAATTTTGACTGGACAGACCTATTACATACTATCCAGATGTGAGATTTATTGAGGTACAGAGCAATTCCACACACTGGATTTGACGAATTTTGACTGGACAGACCTGTTACATATACCCAGATCTGAGATTTATTGAGGTACAGAGCTATTCCACACACTGGATATGACGAATTTTGACTGGACAGACCTGTTACATACCACCCAGATCTGAGATTTATTGAGGTACAGAGCTATTCCACACACTGGATATGACGAATTTTGACTGGACAGACCTGTGACATACCACCCAGATCTGAGATTTATTGAGGTACAGAGCTATTCCACACACAGGATATGGCGAATTTTGACTGGACAGACCTGTTACATATCATCCAGATGTGAGATTTATTGAGGTACAGAGCAATTCCACACACTGGATTTGACGAATTTTGACTGGACAGACCTGTTACATACCACCCAGATCTGAGATTTATTGAGGTACAGAGCTATTCCACACACTGGATATGACGAATTTTGACTGGAGAGACCTGTTACATACCACCCAGATCTGAGATTTATTGAGGTACAGAGCTATTCCACACACTGGATATGACGAATTTTGACTGGACAGACCTGTGACATACCACCCAGATGTGAGATTTACTTAGGTACAGACTTATTCCATACACTGGATATGACGAATTTTGACTGGACAGACCTATCACATACCACCCAGAGGTGAGATATATTTAAGTACAGACTTATTCCATATACTGGATATGGCGAATTTTGACTGGACAGACCTATTACATACTATCCAGATGTGAGATTTATTGAGGTACAGAGCAATTCCACACACTGGATTTGACGAATTTTGACTGGACAGACCTGTTACATATACCCAGATCTGAGATTTATTGAGGTACAGAGCTATTCCACACACTGGATATGACGAATTTTGACTGGACAGACCTGTGACATACCACCCAGATCTGAGATTTATTGAGGTACAGAGCTATTCCACACACTGGATATGACGAATTTTGACTGGACAGACCTGTGACATACCACCCAGATCTGAGATTTATTGAGGTACAGAGCTATTCCACACACAGGATATGGCGAATTTTGACTGGACAGACCTGTTACATATCATCCAGATGTGAGATTTATTGAGGTACAGAGCAATTCCACACACTGGATTTGACGAATTTTGACTGGACAGACCTGTTACATACCACCCAGATCTGAGATTTATTGAGGTACAGAGCTATTCCACACACTGGATATGACGAATTTTGACTGGAGAGACCTGTTACATACCACCCAGATCTGAGATTTATTGAGGTACAGAGCTATTCCACACACTGGATATGACGAATTTTGACTGGACAGACCTGTGACATACCACCCAGATGTGAGATTTACTTAGGTACAGACTTATTCCATACACTGGATATGACGAATTTTGACTGGACAGACCTATCACATACCACCCAGAGGTGAGATATATTTAAGTACAGACTTATTCCATATACTGGATATGGCGAATTTTGACTGGACAGACCTATTACATACTATCCAGATGTGAGATTTATTGAGGTACAGAGCAATTCCACACACTGGATTTGACGAATTTTGACTGGACAGACCTGTTACATATACCCAGATCTGAGATTGAGGTACAGAGCTATTCCACACACTGGATATGGCGAATTTTGACTGGACAGACCTGTTACATATCATCCAGATGTGAGATTTATTGAGGTACAGAGCAATTCCACACACTGGATTTGACGAATTTTGACTGGACAGACCTGTTACATATACCCAGATCTGAGATTTATTGAGGTACAGAGCTATTCCACACACTGGATATGACGAATTTTGACTGGACAGACCTGTTACATACCACCCAGATCTGAGATTTATTGAGGTACAGAGCTATTCCACACACTGGATATGACGAATTTTGACTGGACAGACCTGTGACATACCACCCAGATCTGAGATTTATTGAGGTACAGAGCTATTCCACACACAGGATATGGCGAATTTTGACTGGACAGACCTGTTACATATCATCCAGATGTGAGATTTATTGAGGTACAGAGCAATTCCACACACTGGATTTGACGAATTTTGACTGGACAGACCTGTTACATACCACCCAGATCTGAGATTTATTGAGGTACAGAGCTATTCCACACACTGGATATGACGAATTTTGACTGGAGAGACCTGTTACATACCACCCAGATCTGAGATTTATTGAGGTACAGAGCTATTCCACACACTGGATATGACGAATTTTGACTGGACAGACCTGTGACATACCACCCAGATGTGAGATTTACTTAGGTACAGACTTATTCCATACACTGGATATGACGAATTTTGACTGGACAGACCTATCACATACCACCCAGAGGTGAGATATATTTAAGTACAGACTTATTCCATATACTGGATATGGCGAATTTTGACTGGACAGACCTATTACATACTATCCAGATGTGAGATTTATTGAGGTACAGAGCAATTCCACACACTGGATTTGACGAATTTTGACTGGACAGACCTGTTACATATACCCAGATCTGAGATTGAGGTACAGAGCTATTCCACACACTGGATATGGCGAATTTTGACTGGACAGACCTGTTACATATCATCCAGATGTGAGATTTATTGAGGTACAGAGCAATTCCACACACTGGATTTGACGAATTTTGACTGGACAGACCTGTTACATATACCCAGATCTGAGATTTATTGAGGTACAGAGCTATTCCACACACTGGATATGACGAATTTTGACTGGACAGACCTGTTACATACCACCCAGATCTGAGATTTATTGAGGTACAGAGCTATTCCACACACTGGATATGACGAATTTTGACTGGACAGACCTGTGACATACCACCCAGATCTGAGATTTATTGAGGTACAGAGCTATTCCACACACAGGATATGGCGAATTTTGACTGGACAGACCTGTTACATATCATCCAGATGTGAGATTTATTGAGGTACAGAGCAATTCCACACACTGGATTTGACGAATTTTGACTGGACAGACCTGTTACATACCACCCAGATCTGAGATTTATTGAGGTACAGAGCTATTCCACACACTGGATATGACGAATTTTGACTGGAGAGACCTGTTACATACCACCCAGATCTGAGATTTATTGAGGTACAGAGCTATTCCACACACTGGATATGACGAATTTTGACTGGACAGACCTGTGACATACCACCCAGATGTGAGATTTACTTAGGTACAGACTTATTCCATACACTGGATATGACGAATTTTGACTGGACAGACCTATCACATACCACCCAGAGGTGAGATATATTTAAGTACAGACTTATTCCATATACTGGATATGGCGAATTTTGACTGGACAGACCTATTACATACTATCCAGATGTGAGATTTATTGAGGTACAGAGCAATTCCACACACTGGATTTGACGAATTTTGACTGGACAGACCTGTTACATATACCCAGATCTGAGATTGAGGTACAGAGCTATTCCACACACTGGATATGGCGAATTTTGACTGGACAGACCTGTTACATATCATCCAGATGTGAGATTTATTGAGGTACAGAGCAATTCCACACACTGGATTTGACGAATTTTGACTGGACAGACCTGTTACATATACCCAGATCTGAGATTTATTGAGGTACAGAGCTATTCCACACACTGGATATGACGAATTTTGACTGGACAGACCTGTTACATACCACCCAGATCTGAGATTTATTGAGGTACAGAGCTATTCCACACACTGGATATGACGAATTTTGACTGGACAGACCTGTGACATACCACCCAGATCTGAGATTTATTGAGGTACAGAGCTATTCCACACACAGGATATGGCGAATTTTGACTGGACAGACCTGTTACATATCATCCAGATGTGAGATTTATTGAGGTACAGAGCAATTCCACACACTGGATTTGACGAATTTTGACTGGACAGACCTGTTACATACCACCCAGATCTGAGATTTATTGAGGTACAGAGCTATTCCACACACTGGATATGACGAATTTTGACTGGAGAGACCTGTTACATACCACCCAGATCTGAGATTTATTGAGGTACAGAGCTATTCCACACACTGGATATGACGAATTTTGACTGGACAGACCTGTGACATACCACCCAGATGTGAGATTTACTTAGGTACAGACTTATTCCATACACTGGATATGACGAATTTTGACTGGACAGACCTATCACATACCACCCAGAGGTGAGATATATTTAAGTACAGACTTATTCCATATACTGGATATGGCGAATTTTGACTGGACAGACCTATTACATACTATCCAGATGTGAGATTTATTGAGGTACAGAGCAATTCCACACACTGGATTTGACGAATTTTGACTGGACAGACCTGTTACATATACCCAGATCTGAGATTTATTGAGGTACAGAGCTATTCCACACACTGGATATGACGAATTTTGACTGGACAGACCTGTTACATACCACCCAGATCTGAGATTTATTGAGGTACAGAGCTATTCCACACACTGGATATGACGAATTTTGACTGGACAGACCTGTGACATACCACCCAGATCTGAGATTTATTGAGGTACAGAGCTATTCCACACACAGGATATGGCGAATTTTGACTGGACAGACCTGTTACATATCATCCAGATGTGAGATTTATTGAGGTACAGAGCAATTCCACACACTGGATTTGACGAATTTTGACTGGACAGACCTGTTACATACCACCCAGATCTGAGATTTATTGAGGTACAGAGCTATTCCACACACTGGATATGACGAATTTTGACTGGAGAGACCTGTTACATACCACCCAGATCTGAGATTTATTGAGGTACAGAGCTATTCCACACACTGGATATGACGAATTTTGACTGGACAGACCTGTGACATACCACCCAGATGTGAGATTTACTTAGGTACAGACTTATTCCATACACTGGATATGACGAATTTTGACTGGACAGACCTATCACATACCACCCAGAGGTGAGATATATTTAAGTACAGACTTATTCCATATACTGGATATGGCGAATTTTGACTGGACAGACCTATTACATACTATCCAGATGTGAGATTTATTGAGGTACAGAGCAATTCCACACACTGGATTTGACGAATTTTGACTGGACAGACCTGTTACATATACCCAGATCTGAGATTTATTGAGGTACAGAGCTATTCCACACACTGGATATGACGAATTTTGACTGGACAGACCTGTTACATACCACCCAGATCTGAGATTTATTGAGGTACAGAGCTATTCCACACACTGGATATGACGAATTTTGACTGGACAGACCTGTGACATACCACCCAGATCTGAGATTTATTGAGGTACAGAGCTATTCCACACACAGGATATGGCGAATTTTGACTGGACAGACCTGTTACATATCATCCAGATGTGAGATTTATTGAGGTACAGAGCAATTCCACACACTGGATTTGACGAATTTTGACTGGACAGACCTGTTACATACCACCCAGATCTGAGATTTATTGAGGTACAGAGCTATTCCACACACTGGATATGACGAATTTTGACTGGAGAGACCTGTTACATACCACCCAGATCTGAGATTTATTGAGGTACAGAGCTATTCCACACACTGGATATGACGAATTTTGACTGGACAGACCTGTGACATACCACCCAGATGTGAGATTTACTTAGGTACAGACTTATTCCATACACTGGATATGACGAATTTTGACTGGACAGACCTATCACATACCACCCAGAGGTGAGATATATTTAAGTACAGACTTATTCCATATACTGGATATGGCGAATTTTGACTGGACAGACCTATTACATACTATCCAGATGTGAGATTTATTGAGGTACAGAGCAATTCCACACACTGGATTTGACGAATTTTGACTGGACAGACCTGTTACATATACCCAGATCTGAGATTTATTGAGGTACAGAGCTATTCCACACACTGGATATGACGAATTTTGACTGGACAGACCTGTTACATACCACCCAGATCTGAGATTTATTGAGGTACAGAGCTATTCCACACACTGGATATGACGAATTTTGACTGGACAGACCTGTGACATACCACCCAGATCTGAGATTTATTGAGGTACAGAGCTATTCCACACACAGGATATGGCGAATTTTGACTGGACAGACCTGTTACATATCATCCAGATGTGAGATTTATTGAGGTACAGAGCAATTCCACACACTGGATTTGACGAATTTTGACTGGACAGACCTGTTACATACCACCCAGATCTGAGATTTATTGAGGTACAGAGCTATTCCACACACTGGATATGACGAATTTTGACTGGAGAGACCTGTTACATACCACCCAGATCTGAGATTTATTGAGGTACAGAGCTATTCCACACACTGGATATGACGAATTTTGACTGGACAGACCTGTGACATACCACCCAGATGTGAGATTTACTTAGGTACAGACTTATTCCATACACTGGATATGACGAATTTTGACTGGACAGACCTATCACATACCACCCAGAGGTGAGATATATTTAAGTACAGACTTATTCCATATACTGGATATGGCGAATTTTGACTGGACAGACCTATTACATACTATCCAGATGTGAGATTTATTGAGGTACAGAGCAATTCCACACACTGGATTTGACGAATTTTGACTGGACAGACCTGTTACATATACCCAGATCTGAGATTTATTGAGGTACAGAGCTATTCCACACACTGGATATGACGAATTTTGACTGGACAGACCTGTTACATACCACCCAGATCTGAGATTTATTGAGGTACAGAGCTATTCCACACACTGGATATGACGAATTTTGACTGGACAGACCTGTGACATACCACCCAGATCTGAGATTTATTGAGGTACAGAGCTATTCCACACACAGGATATGGCGAATTTTGACTGGACAGACCTGTTACATATCATCCAGATGTGAGATTTATTGAGGTACAGAGCAATTCCACACACTGGATTTGACGAATTTTGACTGGACAGACCTGTTACATACCACCCAGATCTGAGATTTATTGAGGTACAGAGCTATTCCACACACTGGATATGACGAATTTTGACTGGAGAGACCTGTTACATACCACCCAGATCTGAGATTTATTGAGGTACAGAGCTATTCCACACACTGGATATGACGAATTTTGACTGGACAGACCTGTGACATACCACCCAGATGTGAGATTTACTTAGGTACAGACTTATTCCATACACTGGATATGACGAATTTTGACTGGACAGACCTATCACATACCACCCAGAGGTGAGATATATTTAAGTACAGACTTATTCCATATACTGGATATGGCGAATTTTGACTGGACAGACCTATTACATACTATCCAGATGTGAGATTTATTGAGGTACAGAGCAATTCCACACACTGGATTTGACGAATTTTGACTGGACAGACCTGTTACATATACCCAGATCTGAGATTTATTGAGGTACAGAGCTATTCCACACACTGGATATGACGAATTTTGACTGGACAGACCTGTTACATACCACCCAGATCTGAGATTTATTGAGGTACAGAGCTATTCCACACACTGGATATGACGAATTTTGACTGGACAGACCTGTGACATACCACCCAGATCTGAGATTTATTGAGGTACAGAGCTATTCCACACACAGGATATGGCGAATTTTGACTGGACAGACCTGTTACATATCATCCAGATGTGAGATTTATTGAGGTACAGAGCAATTCCACACACTGGATTTGACGAATTTTGACTGGACAGACCTGTTACATACCACCCAGATCTGAGATTTATTGAGGTACAGAGCTATTCCACACACTGGATATGACGAATTTTGACTGGAGAGACCTGTTACATACCACCCAGATCTGAGATTTATTGAGGTACAGAGCTATTCCACACACTGGATATGACGAATTTTGACTGGACAGACCTGTGACATACCACCCAGATGTGAGATTTACTTAGGTACAGACTTATTCCATACACTGGATATGACGAATTTTGACTGGACAGACCTATCACATACCACCCAGAGGTGAGATATATTTAAGTACAGACTTATTCCATATACTGGATATGGCGAATTTTGACTGGACAGACCTATTACATACTATCCAGATGTGAGATTTATTGAGGTACAGAGCAATTCCACACACTGGATTTGACGAATTTTGACTGGACAGACCTGTTACATATACCCAGATCTGAGATTTATTGAGGTACAGAGCTATTCCACACACTGGATATGACGAATTTTGACTGGACAGACCTGTTACATACCACCCAGATCTGAGATTTATTGAGGTACAGAGCTATTCCACACACTGGATATGACGAATTTTGACTGGACAGACCTGTGACATACCACCCAGATCTGAGATTTATTGAGGTACAGAGCTATTCCACACACAGGATATGGCGAATTTTGACTGGACAGACCTGTTACATATCATCCAGATGTGAGATTTATTGAGGTACAGAGCAATTCCACACACTGGATTTGACGAATTTTGACTGGACAGACCTGTTACATACCACCCAGATCTGAGATTTATTGAGGTACAGAGCTATTCCACACACTGGATATGACGAATTTTGACTGGAGAGACCTGTTACATACCACCCAGATCTGAGATTTATTGAGGTACAGAGCTATTCCACACACTGGATATGACGAATTTTGACTGGACAGACCTGTGACATACCACCCAGATGTGAGATTTACTTAGGTACAGACTTATTCCATACACTGGATATGACGAATTTTGACTGGACAGACCTATCACATACCACCCAGAGGTGAGATATATTTAAGTACAGACTTATTCCATATACTGGATATGGCGAATTTTGACTGGACAGACCTATTACATACTATCCAGATGTGAGATTTATTGAGGTACAGAGCAATTCCACACACTGGATTTGACGAATTTTGACTGGACAGACCTGTTACATATACCCAGATCTGAGATTTATTGAGGTACAGAGCTATTCCACACACTGGATATGACGAATTTTGACTGGACAGACCTGTTACATACCACCCAGATCTGAGATTTATTGAGGTACAGAGCTATTCCACACACTGGATATGACGAATTTTGACTGGACAGACCTGTGACATACCACCCAGATCTGAGATTTATTGAGGTACAGAGCTATTCCACACACAGGATATGGCGAATTTTGACTGGACAGACCTGTTACATATCATCCAGATGTGAGATTTATTGAGGTACAGAGCAATTCCACACACTGGATTTGACGAATTTTGACTGGACAGACCTGTTACATACCACCCAGATCTGAGATTTATTGAGGTACAGAGCTATTCCACACACTGGATATGACGAATTTTGACTGGAGAGACCTGTTACATACCACCCAGATCTGAGATTTATTGAGGTACAGAGCTATTCCACACACTGGATATGACGAATTTTGACTGGACAGACCTGTGACATACCACCCAGATGTGAGATTTACTTAGGTACAGACTTATTCCATACACTGGATATGACGAATTTTGACTGGACAGACCTATCACATACCACCCAGAGGTGAGATATATTTAAGTACAGACTTATTCCATATACTGGATATGGCGAATTTTGACTGGACAGACCTATTACATACTATCCAGATGTGAGATTTATTGAGGTACAGAGCAATTCCACACACTGGATTTGACGAATTTTGACTGGACAGACCTGTTACATATACCCAGATCTGAGATTTATTGAGGTACAGAGCTATTCCACACACTGGATATGACGAATTTTGACTGGACAGACCTGTTACATACCACCCAGATCTGAGATTTATTGAGGTACAGAGCTATTCCACACACTGGATATGACGAATTTTGACTGGACAGACCTGTGACATACCACCCAGATCTGAGATTTATTGAGGTACAGAGCTATTCCACACACAGGATATGGCGAATTTTGACTGGACAGACCTGTTACATATCATCCAGATGTGAGATTTATTGAGGTACAGAGCAATTCCACACACTGGATTTGACGAATTTTGACTGGACAGACCTGTTACATACCACCCAGATCTGAGATTTATTGAGGTACAGAGCTATTCCACACACTGGATATGACGAATTTTGACTGGAGAGACCTGTTACATACCACCCAGATCTGAGATTTATTGAGGTACAGAGCTATTCCACACACTGGATATGACGAATTTTGACTGGACAGACCTGTGACATACCACCCAGATGTGAGATTTACTTAGGTACATACTTATTCCATACACTGGATATGACGAATTTTGACTGGACAGACCTATCACATACCACCCAGAGGTGAGATATATTTAAGTACAGACTTATTCCATATACTGGATATGGCGAATTTTGACTGGACAGACCTATTACATACTATCCAGATGTGAGATTTATTGAGGTACAGAGCAATTCCACACACTGGATTTGACGAATTTTGACTGGACAGACCTGTTACATATACCCAGATCTGAGATTTATTGAGGTACAGAGCTATTCCACACACTGGATATGACGAATTTTGACTGGACAGACCTGTTACATACCACCCAGATCTGAGATTTATTGAGGTACAGAGCTATTCCACACACTGGATATGACGAATTTTGACTGGACAGACCTGTGACATACCACCCAGATCTGAGATTTATTGAGGTACAGAGCTATTCCACACACAGGATATGGCGAATTTTGACTGGACAGACCTGTTACATATCATCCAGATGTGAGATTTATTGAGGTACAGAGCAATTCCACACACTGGATTTGACGAATTTTGACTGGACAGACCTGTTACATACCACCCAGATCTGAGATTTATTGAGGTACAGAGCTATTCCACACACTGGATATGACGAATTTTGACTGGAGAGACCTGTTACATACCACCCAGATCTGAGATTTATTGAGGTACAGAGCTATTCCACACACTGGATATGACGAATTTTGACTGGACAGACCTGTGACATACCACCCAGATGTGAGATTTACTTAGGTACAGACTTATTCCATACACTGGATATGACGAATTTTGACTGGACAGACCTATCACATACCACCCAGAGGTGAGATATATTTAAGTACAGACTTATTCCATATACTGGATATGGCGAATTTTGACTGGACAGACCTATTACATACTATCCAGATGTGAGATTTATTGAGGTACAGAGCAATTCCACACACTGGATTTGACGAATTTTGACTGGACAGACCTGTTACATATACCCAGATCTGAGATTTATTGAGGTACAGAGCTATTCCACACACTGGATATGACGAATTTTGACTGGACAGACCTGTTACATACCACCCAGATCTGAGATTTATTGAGGTACAGAGCTATTCCACACACTGGATATGACGAATTTTGACTGGACAGACCTGTGACATACCACCCAGATCTGAGATTTATTGAGGTACAGAGCTATTCCACACACAGGATATGGCGAATTTTGACTGGACAGACCTGTTACATATCATCCAGATGTGAGATTTATTGAGGTACAGAGCAATTCCACACACTGGATTTGACGAATTTTGACTGGACAGACCTGTTACATACCACCCAGATCTGAGATTTATTGAGGTACAGAGCTATTCCACACACTGGATATGACGAATTTTGACTGGAGAGACCTGTTACATACCACCCAGATCTGAGATTTATTGAGGTACAGAGCTATTCCACACACTGGATATGACGAATTTTGACTGGACAGACCTGTGACATACCACCCAGATGTGAGATTTACTTAGGTACAGACTTATTCCATACACTGGATATGACGAATTTTGACTGGACAGACCTATCACATACCACCCAGAGGTGAGATATATTTAAGTACAGACTTATTCCATATACTGGATATGGCGAATTTTGACTGGACAGACCTATTACATACTATCCAGATGTGAGATTTATTGAGGTACAGAGCAATTCCACACACTGGATTTGACGAATTTTGACTGGACAGACCTGTTACATATACCCAGATCTGAGATTTATTGAGGTACAGAGCTATTCCACACACTGGATATGACGAATTTTGACTGGACAGACCTGTGACATACCACCCAGATCTGAGATTTATTGAGGTACAGAGCTATTCCACACACTGGATATGACGAATTTTGACTGGACAGACCTGTGACATACCACCCAGATCTGAGATTTATTGAGGTACAGAGCTATTCCACACACAGGATATGGCGAATTTTGACTGGACAGACCTGTTACATATCATCCAGATGTGAGATTTATTGAGGTACAGAGCAATTCCACACACTGGATTTGACGAATTTTGACTGGACAGACCTGTTACATACCACCCAGATCTGAGATTTATTGAGGTACAGAGCTATTCCACACACTGGATATGACGAATTTTGACTGGAGAGACCTGTTACATACCACCCAGATCTGAGATTTATTGAGGTACAGAGCTATTCCACACACTGGATATGACGAATTTTGACTGGACAGACCTGTGACATACCACCCAGATGTGAGATTTACTTAGGTACAGACTTATTCCATACACTGGATATGACGAATTTTGACTGGACAGACCTATCACATACCACCCAGAGGTGAGATATATTTAAGTACAGACTTATTCCATATACTGGATATGGCGAATTTTGACTGGACAGACCTATTACATACTATCCAGATGTGAGATTTATTGAGGTACAGAGCAATTCCACACACTGGATTTGACGAATTTTGACTGGACAGACCTGTTACATATACCCAGATCTGAGATTGAGGTACAGAGCTATTCCACACACTGGATATGGCGAATTTTGACTGGACAGACCTGTTACATATCATCCAGATGTGAGATTTATTGAGGTACAGAGCAATTCCACACACTGGATTTGACGAATTTTGACTGGACAGACCTGTTACATATACCCAGATCTGAGATTTATTGAGGTACAGAGCTATTCCACACACTGGATATGACGAATTTTGACTGGACAGACCTGTTACATACCACCCAGATCTGAGATTTATTGAGGTACAGAGCTATTCCACACACTGGATATGACGAATTTTGACTGGACAGACCTGTGACATACCACCCAGATCTGAGATTTATTGAGGTACAGAGCTATTCCACACACAGGATATGGCGAATTTTGACTGGACAGACCTGTTACATATCATCCAGATGTGAGATTTATTGAGGTACAGAGCAATTCCACACACTGGATTTGACGAATTTTGACTGGACAGACCTGTTACATACCACCCAGATCTGAGATTTATTGAGGTACAGAGCTATTCCACACACTGGATATGACGAATTTTGACTGGAGAGACCTGTTACATACCACCCAGATCTGAGATTTATTGAGGTACAGAGCTATTCCACACACTGGATATGACGAATTTTGACTGGACAGACCTGTGACATACCACCCAGATGTGAGATTTACTTAGGTACAGACTTATTCCATACACTGGATATGACGAATTTTGACTGGACAGACCTATCACATACCACCCAGAGGTGAGATATATTTAAGTACAGACTTATTCCATATACTGGATATGGCGAATTTTGACTGGACAGACCTATTACATACTATCCAGATGTGAGATTTATTGAGGTACAGAGCAATTCCACACACTGGATTTGACGAATTTTGACTGGACAGACCTGTTACATATACCCAGATCTGAGATTGAGGTACAGAGCTATTCCACACACTGGATATGGCGAATTTTGACTGGACAGACCTGTTACATATCATCCAGATGTGAGATTTATTGAGGTACAGAGCAATTCCACACACTGGATTTGACGAATTTTGACTGGACAGACCTGTTACATATACCCAGATCTGAGATTTATTGAGGTACAGAGCTATTCCACACACTGGATATGACGAATTTTGACTGGACAGACCTGTTACATACCACCCAGATCTGAGATTTATTGAGGTACAGAGCTATTCCACACACTGGATATGACGAATTTTGACTGGACAGACCTGTGACATACCACCCAGATCTGAGATTTATTGAGGTACAGAGCTATTCCACACACAGGATATGGCGAATTTTGACTGGACAGACCTGTTACATATCATCCAGATGTGAGATTTATTGAGGTACAGAGCAATTCCACACACTGGATTTGACGAATTTTGACTGGACAGACCTGTTACATACCACCCAGATCTGAGATTTATTGAGGTACAGAGCTATTCCACACACTGGATATGACGAATTTTGACTGGAGAGACCTGTTACATACCACCCAGATCTGAGATTTATTGAGGTACAGAGCTATTCCACACACTGGATATGACGAATTTTGACTGGACAGACCTGTGACATACCACCCAGATGTGAGATTTACTTAGGTACAGACTTATTCCATACACTGGATATGACGAATTTTGACTGGACAGACCTATCACATACCACCCAGAGGTGAGATATATTTAAGTACAGACTTATTCCATATACTGGATATGGCGAATTTTGACTGGACAGACCTATTACATACTATCCAGATGTGAGATTTATTGAGGTACAGAGCAATTCCACACACTGGATTTGACGAATTTTGACTGGACAGACCTGTTACATATACCCAGATCTGAGATTGAGGTACAGAGCTATTCCACACACTGGATATGGCGAATTTTGACTGGACAGACCTGTTACATATCATCCAGATGTGAGATTTATTGAGGTACAGAGCAATTCCACACACTGGATTTGACGAATTTTGACTGGACAGACCTGTTACATATACCCAGATCTGAGATTTATTGAGGTACAGAGCTATTCCACACACTGGATATGACGAATTTTGACTGGACAGACCTGTTACATACCACCCAGATCTGAGATTTATTGAGGTACAGAGCTATTCCACACACTGGATATGACGAATTTTGACTGGACAGACCTGTGACATACCACCCAGATCTGAGATTTATTGAGGTACAGAGCTATTCCACACACAGGATATGGCGAATTTTGACTGGACAGACCTGTTACATATCATCCAGATGTGAGATTTATTGAGGTACAGAGCAATTCCACACACTGGATTTGACGAATTTTGACTGGACAGACCTGTTACATACCACCCAGATCTGAGATTTATTGAGGTACAGAGCTATTCCACACACTGGATATGACGAATTTTGACTGGAGAGACCTGTTACATACCACCCAGATCTGAGATTTATTGAGGTACAGAGCTATTCCACACACTGGATATGACGAATTTTGACTGGACAGACCTGTGACATACCACCCAGATGTGAGATTTACTTAGGTACAGACTTATTCCATACACTGGATATGACGAATTTTGACTGGACAGACCTATCACATACCACCCAGAGGTGAGATATATTTAAGTACAGACTTATTCCATATACTGGATATGGCGAATTTTGACTGGACAGACCTATTACATACTATCCAGATGTGAGATTTATTGAGGTACAGAGCAATTCCACACACTGGATTTGACGAATTTTGACTGGACAGACCTGTTACATATACCCAGATCTGAGATTGAGGTACAGAGCTATTCCACACACTGGATATGGCGAATTTTGACTGGACAGACCTGTTACATATCATCCAGATGTGAGATTTATTGAGGTACAGAGCAATTCCACACACTGGATTTGACGAATTTTGACTGGACAGACCTGTTACATATACCCAGATCTGAGATTTATTGAGGTACAGAGCTATTCCACACACTGGATATGACGAATTTTGACTGGACAGACCTGTTACATACCACCCAGATCTGAGATTTATTGAGGTACAGAGCTATTCCACACACTGGATATGACGAATTTTGACTGGACAGACCTGTGACATACCACCCAGATCTGAGATTTATTGAGGTACAGAGCTATTCCACACACAGGATATGGCGAATTTTGACTGGACAGACCTGTTACATATCATCCAGATGTGAGATTTATTGAGGTACAGAGCAATTCCACACACTGGATTTGACGAATTTTGACTGGACAGACCTGTTACATACCACCCAGATCTGAGATTTATTGAGGTACAGAGCTATTCCACACACTGGATATGACGAATTTTGACTGGAGAGACCTGTTACATACCACCCAGATCTGAGATTTATTGAGGTACAGAGCTATTCCACACACTGGATATGACGAATTTTGACTGGACAGACCTGTGACATACCACCCAGATGTGAGATTTACTTAGGTACAGACTTATTCCATACACTGGATATGACGAATTTTGACTGGACAGACCTATCACATACCACCCAGAGGTGAGATATATTTAAGTACAGACTTATTCCATATACTGGATATGGCGAATTTTGACTGGACAGACCTATTACATACTATCCAGATGTGAGATTTATTGAGGTACAGAGCAATTCCACACACTGGATTTGACGAATTTTGACTGGACAGACCTGTTACATATACCCAGATCTGAGATTGAGGTACAGAGCTATTCCACACACTGGATATGGCGAATTTTGACTGGACAGACCTGTTACATATCATCCAGATGTGAGATTTATTGAGGTACAGAGCAATTCCACACACTGGATTTGACGAATTTTGACTGGACAGACCTGTTACATATACCCAGATCTGAGATTTATTGAGGTACAGAGCTATTCCACACACTGGATATGACGAATTTTGACTGGACAGACCTGTTACATACCACCCAGATCTGAGATTTATTGAGGTACAGAGCTATTCCACACACTGGATATGACGAATTTTGACTGGACAGACCTGTGACATACCACCCAGATCTGAGATTTATTGAGGTACAGAGCTATTCCACACACAGGATATGGCGAATTTTGACTGGACAGACCTGTTACATATCATCCAGATGTGAGATTTATTGAGGTACAGAGCAATTCCACACACTGGATTTGACGAATTTTGACTGGACAGACCTGTTACATACCACCCAGATCTGAGATTTATTGAGGTACAGAGCTATTCCACACACTGGATATGACGAATTTTGACTGGAGAGACCTGTTACATACCACCCAGATCTGAGATTTATTGAGGTACAGAGCTATTCCACACACTGGATATGACGAATTTTGACTGGACAGACCTGTGACATACCACCCAGATGTGAGATTTACTTAGGTACAGACTTATTCCATACACTGGATATGACGAATTTTGACTGGACAGACCTATCACATACCACCCAGAGGTGAGATATATTTAAGTACAGACTTATTCCATATACTGGATATGGCGAATTTTGACTGGACAGACCTATTACATACTATCCAGATGTGAGATTTATTGAGGTACAGAGCAATTCCACACACTGGATTTGACGAATTTTGACTGGACAGACCTGTTACATATACCCAGATCTGAGATTGAGGTACAGAGCTATTCCACACACTGGATATGGCGAATTTTGACTGGACAGACCTGTTACATATCATCCAGATGTGAGATTTATTGAGGTACAGAGCAATTCCACACACTGGATTTGACGAATTTTGACTGGACAGACCTGTTACATATACCCAGATCTGAGATTTATTGAGGTACAGAGCTATTCCACACACTGGATATGACGAATTTTGACTGGACAGACCTGTTACATACCACCCAGATCTGAGATTTATTGAGGTACAGAGCTATTCCACACACTGGATATGACGAATTTTGACTGGACAGACCTGTGACATACCACCCAGATCTGAGATTTATTGAGGTACAGAGCTATTCCACACACAGGATATGGCGAATTTTGACTGGACAGACCTGTTACATATCATCCAGATGTGAGATTTATTGAGGTACAGAGCAATTCCACACACTGGATTTGACGAATTTTGACTGGACAGACCTGTTACATACCACCCAGATCTGAGATTTATTGAGGTACAGAGCTATTCCACACACTGGATATGACGAATTTTGACTGGAGAGACCTGTTACATACCACCCAGATCTGAGATTTATTGAGGTACAGAGCTATTCCACACACTGGATATGACGAATTTTGACTGGACAGACCTGTGACATACCACCCAGATGTGAGATTTACTTAGGTACAGACTTATTCCATACACTGGATATGACGAATTTTGACTGGACAGACCTATCACATACCACCCAGAGGTGAGATATATTTAAGTACAGACTTATTCCATATACTGGATATGGCGAATTTTGACTGGACAGACCTATTACATACTATCCAGATGTGAGATTTATTGAGGTACAGAGCAATTCCACACACTGGATTTGACGAATTTTGACTGGACAGACCTGTTACATATACCCAGATCTGAGATTGAGGTACAGAGCTATTCCACACACTGGATATGGCGAATTTTGACTGGACAGACCTGTTACATATCATCCAGATGTGAGATTTATTGAGGTACAGAGCAATTCCACACACTGGATTTGACGAATTTTGACTGGACAGACCTGTTACATATACCCAGATCTGAGATTTATTGAGGTACAGAGCTATTCCACACACTGGATATGACGAATTTTGACTGGACAGACCTGTTACATACCACCCAGATCTGAGATTTATTGAGGTACAGAGCTATTCCACACACTGGATATGACGAATTTTGACTGGACAGACCTGTGACATACCACCCAGATCTGAGATTTATTGAGGTACAGAGCTATTCCACACACAGGATATGGCGAATTTTGACTGGACAGACCTGTTACATATCATCCAGATGTGAGATTTATTGAGGTACAGAGCAATTCCACACACTGGATTTGACGAATTTTGACTGGACAGACCTGTTACATACCACCCAGATCTGAGATTTATTGAGGTACAGAGCTATTCCACACACTGGATATGACGAATTTTGACTGGAGAGACCTGTTACATACCACCCAGATCTGAGATTTATTGAGGTACAGAGCTATTCCACACACTGGATATGACGAATTTTGACTGGACAGACCTGTGACATACCACCCAGATGTGAGATTTACTTAGGTACAGACTTATTCCATACACTGGATATGACGAATTTTGACTGGACAGACCTATCACATACCACCCAGAGGTGAGATATATTTAAGTACAGACTTATTCCATATACTGGATATGGCGAATTTTGACTGGACAGACCTATTACATACTATCCAGATGTGAGATTTATTGAGGTACAGAGCAATTCCACACACTGGATTTGACGAATTTTGACTGGACAGACCTGTTACATATACCCAGATCTGAGATTGAGGTACAGAGCTATTCCACACACTGGATATGGCGAATTTTGACTGGACAGACCTGTTACATATCATCCAGATGTGAGATTTATTGAGGTACAGAGCAATTCCACACACTGGATTTGACGAATTTTGACTGGACAGACCTGTTACATATACCCAGATCTGAGATTTATTGAGGTACAGAGCTATTCCACACACTGGATATGACGAATTTTGACTGGACAGACCTGTTACATACCACCCAGATCTGAGATTTATTGAGGTACAGAGCTATTCCACACACTGGATATGACGAATTTTGACTGGACAGACCTGTGACATACCACCCAGATCTGAGATTTATTGAGGTACAGAGCTATTCCACACACAGGATATGGCGAATTTTGACTGGACAGACCTGTTACATATCATCCAGATGTGAGATTTATTGAGGTACAGAGCAATTCCACACACTGGATTTGACGAATTTTGACTGGACAGACCTGTTACATACCACCCAGATCTGAGATTTATTGAGGTACAGAGCTATTCCACACACTGGATATGACGAATTTTGACTGGAGAGACCTGTTACATACCACCCAGATCTGAGATTTATTGAGGTACAGAGCTATTCCACACACTGGATATGACGAATTTTGACTGGACAGACCTGTGACATACCACCCAGATGTGAGATTTACTTAGGTACAGACTTATTCCATACACTGGATATGACGAATTTTGACTGGACAGACCTATCACATACCACCCAGAGGTGAGATATATTTAAGTACAGACTTATTCCATATACTGGATATGGCGAATTTTGACTGGACAGACCTATTACATACTATCCAGATGTGAGATTTATTGAGGTACAGAGCAATTCCACACACTGGATTTGACGAATTTTGACTGGACAGACCTGTTACATATACCCAGATCTGAGATTGAGGTACAGAGCTATTCCACACACTGGATATGGCGAATTTTGACTGGACAGACCTGTTACATATCATCCAGATGTGAGATTTATTGAGGTACAGAGCAATTCCACACACTGGATTTGACGAATTTTGACTGGACAGACCTGTTACATATACCCAGATCTGAGATTTATTGAGGTACAGAGCTATTCCACACACTGGATATGACGAATTTTGACTGGACAGACCTGTTACATACCACCCAGATCTGAGATTTATTGAGGTACAGAGCTATTCCACACACTGGATATGACGAATTTTGACTGGACAGACCTGTGACATACCACCCAGATCTGAGATTTATTGAGGTACAGAGCTATTCCACACACAGGATATGGCGAATTTTGACTGGACAGACCTGTTACATATCATCCAGATGTGAGATTTATTGAGGTACAGAGCAATTCCACACACTGGATTTGACGAATTTTGACTGGACAGACCTGTTACATACCACCCAGATCTGAGATTTATTGAGGTACAGAGCTATTCCACACACTGGATATGACGAATTTTGACTGGAGAGACCTGTTACATACCACCCAGATCTGAGATTTATTGAGGTACAGAGCTATTCCACACACTGGATATGACGAATTTTGACTGGACAGACCTGTGACATACCACCCAGATGTGAGATTTACTTAGGTACAGACTTATTCCATACACTGGATATGACGAATTTTGACTGGACAGACCTATCACATACCACCCAGAGGTGAGATATATTTAAGTACAGACTTATTCCATATACTGGATATGGCGAATTTTGACTGGACAGACCTATTACATACTATCCAGATGTGAGATTTATTGAGGTACAGAGCAATTCCACACACTGGATTTGACGAATTTTGACTGGACAGACCTGTTACATATACCCAGATCTGAGATTGAGGTACAGAGCTATTCCACACACTGGATATGGCGAATTTTGACTGGACAGACCTGTTACATATCATCCAGATGTGAGATTTATTGAGGTACAGAGCAATTCCACACACTGGATTTGACGAATTTTGACTGGACAGACCTGTTACATATACCCAGATCTGAGATTTATTGAGGTACAGAGCTATTCCACACACTGGATATGACGAATTTTGACTGGACAGACCTGTTACATACCACCCAGATCTGAGATTTATTGAGGTACAGAGCTATTCCACACACTGGATATGACGAATTTTGACTGGACAGACCTGTGACATACCACCCAGATCTGAGATTTATTGAGGTACAGAGCTATTCCACACACAGGATATGGCGAATTTTGACTGGACAGACCTGTTACATATCATCCAGATGTGAGATTTATTGAGGTACAGAGCAATTCCACACACTGGATTTGACGAATTTTGACTGGACAGACCTGTTACATACCACCCAGATCTGAGATTTATTGAGGTACAGAGCTATTCCACACACTGGATATGACGAATTTTGACTGGAGAGACCTGTTACATACCACCCAGATCTGAGATTTATTGAGGTACAGAGCTATTCCACACACTGGATATGACGAATTTTGACTGGACAGACCTGTGACATACCACCCAGATGTGAGATTTACTTAGGTACAGACTTATTCCATACACTGGATATGACGAATTTTGACTGGACAGACCTATCACATACCACCCAGAGGTGAGATATATTTAAGTACAGACTTATTCCATATACTGGATATGGCGAATTTTGACTGGACAGACCTATTACATACTATCCAGATGTGAGATTTATTGAGGTACAGAGCAATTCCACACACTGGATTTGACGAATTTTGACTGGACAGACCTGTTACATATACCCAGATCTGAGATTGAGGTACAGAGCTATTCCACACACTGGATATGGCGAATTTTGACTGGACAGACCTGTTACATATCATCCAGATGTGAGATTTATTGAGGTACAGAGCAATTCCACACACTGGATTTGACGAATTTTGACTGGACAGACCTGTTACATATACCCAGATCTGAGATTTATTGAGGTACAGAGCTATTCCACACACTGGATATGACGAATTTTGACTGGACAGACCTGTTACATACCACCCAGATCTGAGATTTATTGAGGTACAGAGCTATTCCACACACTGGATATGACGAATTTTGACTGGACAGACCTGTGACATACCACCCAGATCTGAGATTTATTGAGGTACAGAGCTATTCCACACACAGGATATGGCGAATTTTGACTGGACAGACCTGTTACATATCATCCAGATGTGAGATTTATTGAGGTACAGAGCAATTCCACACACTGGATTTGACGAATTTTGACTGGACAGACCTGTTACATACCACCCAGATCTGAGATTTATTGAGGTACAGAGCTATTCCACACACTGGATATGACGAATTTTGACTGGAGAGACCTGTTACATACCACCCAGATCTGAGATTTATTGAGGTACAGAGCTATTCCACACACTGGATATGACGAATTTTGACTGGACAGACCTGTGACATACCACCCAGATGTGAGATTTACTTAGGTACAGACTTATTCCATACACTGGATATGACGAATTTTGACTGGACAGACCTATCACATACCACCCAGAGGTGAGATATATTTAAGTACAGACTTATTCCATATACTGGATATGGCGAATTTTGACTGGACAGACCTATTACATACTATCCAGATGTGAGATTTATTGAGGTACAGAGCAATTCCACACACTGGATTTGACGAATTTTGACTGGACAGACCTGTTACATATACCCAGATCTGAGATTGAGGTACAGAGCTATTCCACACACTGGATATGGCGAATTTTGACTGGACAGACCTGTTACATATCATCCAGATGTGAGATTTATTGAGGTACAGAGCAATTCCACACACTGGATTTGACGAATTTTGACTGGACAGACCTGTTACATATACCCAGATCTGAGATTTATTGAGGTACAGAGCTATTCCACACACTGGATATGACGAATTTTGACTGGACAGACCTGTTACATACCACCCAGATCTGAGATTTATTGAGGTACAGAGCTATTCCACACACTGGATATGACGAATTTTGACTGGACAGACCTGTGACATACCACCCAGATCTGAGATTTATTGAGGTACAGAGCTATTCCACACACAGGATATGGCGAATTTTGACTGGACAGACCTGTTACATATCATCCAGATGTGAGATTTATTGAGGTACAGAGCAATTCCACACACTGGATTTGACGAATTTTGACTGGACAGACCTGTTACATACCACCCAGATCTGAGATTTATTGAGGTACAGAGCTATTCCACACACTGGATATGACGAATTTTGACTGGAGAGACCTGTTACATACCACCCAGATCTGAGATTTATTGAGGTACAGAGCTATTCCACACACTGGATATGACGAATTTTGACTGGACAGACCTGTGACATACCACCCAGATGTGAGATTTACTTAGGTACAGACTTATTCCATACACTGGATATGACGAATTTTGACTGGACAGACCTATCACATACCACCCAGAGGTGAGATATATTTAAGTACAGACTTATTCCATATACTGGATATGGCGAATTTTGACTGGACAGACCTATTACATACTATCCAGATGTGAGATTTATTGAGGTACAGAGCAATTCCACACACTGGATTTGACGAATTTTGACTGGACAGACCTGTTACATATACCCAGATCTGAGATTGAGGTACAGAGCTATTCCACACACTGGATATGGCGAATTTTGACTGGACAGACCTGTTACATATCATCCAGATGTGAGATTTATTGAGGTACAGAGCAATTCCACACACTGGATTTGACGAATTTTGACTGGACAGACCTGTTACATATACCCAGATCTGAGATTTATTGAGGTACAGAGCTATTCCACACACTGGATATGACGAATTTTGACTGGACAGACCTGTTACATACCACCCAGATCTGAGATTTATTGAGGTACAGAGCTATTCCACACACTGGATATGACGAATTTTGACTGGACAGACCTGTGACATACCACCCAGATCTGAGATTTATTGAGGTACAGAGCTATTCCACACACAGGATATGGCGAATTTTGACTGGACAGACCTGTTACATATCATCCAGATGTGAGATTTATTGAGGTACAGAGCAATTCCACACACTGGATTTGACGAATTTTGACTGGACAGACCTGTTACATACCACCCAGATCTGAGATTTATTGAGGTACAGAGCTATTCCACACACTGGATATGACGAATTTTGACTGGAGAGACCTGTTACATACCACCCAGATCTGAGATTTATTGAGGTACAGAGCTATTCCACACACTGGATATGACGAATTTTGACTGGACAGACCTGTGACATACCACCCAGATGTGGGATTTACTTAGGTACAGACTTATTCCATACACTGGATATGACGAATTTTGACTGGACAGACCTATCACATACCACCCAGAGGTGAGATATATTTAAGTACAGACTTATTCCATATACTGGATATGGCGAATTTTGACTGGACAGACCTATTACATACTATCCAGATGTGAGATTTATTGAGGTACAGAGCAATTCCACACACTGGATTTGACGAATTTTGACTGGACAGACCTGTTACATATACCCAGATCTGAGATTGAGGTACAGAGCTATTCCACACACTGGATATGGCGAATTTTGACTGGACAGACCTGTTACATATCATCCAGATGTGAGATTTATTGAGGTACAGAGCAATTCCACACACTGGATTTGACGAATTTTGACTGGACAGACCTGTTACATATACCCAGATCTGAGATTTATTGAGGTACAGAGCTATTCCACACACTGGATATGACGAATTTTGACTGGACAGACCTGTTACATACCACCCAGATCTGAGATTTATTGAGGTACAGAGCTATTCCACACACTGGATATGACGAATTTTGACTGGACAGACCTGTGACATACCACCCAGATCTGAGATTTATTGAGGTACAGAGCTATTCCACACACAGGATATGGCGAATTTTGACTGGACAGACCTGTTACATATCATCCAGATGTGAGATTTATTGAGGTACAGAGCAATTCCACACACTGGATTTGACGAATTTTGACTGGACAGACCTGTTACATACCACCCAGATCTGAGATTTATTGAGGTACAGAGCTATTCCACACACTGGATATGACGAATTTTGACTGGAGAGACCTGTTACATACCACCCAGATCTGAGATTTATTGAGGTACAGAGCTATTCCACACACTGGATATGACGAATTTTGACTGGACAGACCTGTGACATACCACCCAGATGTGAGATTTACTTAGGTACAGACTTATTCCATACACTGGATATGACGAATTTTGACTGGACAGACCTATCACATACCACCCAGAGGTGAGATATATTTAAGTACAGACTTATTCCATATACTGGATATGGCGAATTTTGACTGGACAGACCTATTACATACTATCCAGATGTGAGATTTATTGAGGTACAGAGCAATTCCACACACTGGATTTGACGAATTTTGACTGGACAGACCTGTTACATATACCCAGATCTGAGATTGAGGTACAGAGCTATTCCACACACTGGATATGGCGAATTTTGACTGGACAGACCTGTTACATATCATCCAGATGTGAGATTTATTGAGGTACAGAGCAATTCCACACACTGGATTTGACGAATTTTGACTGGACAGACCTGTTACATATACCCAGATCTGAGATTTATTGAGGTACAGAGCTATTCCACACACTGGATATGACGAATTTTGACTGGACAGACCTGTTACATACCACCCAGATCTGAGATTTATTGAGGTACAGAGCTATTCCACACACTGGATATGACGAATTTTGACTGGACAGACCTGTGACATACCACCCAGATCTGAGATTTATTGAGGTACAGAGCTATTCCACACACAGGATATGGCGAATTTTGACTGGACAGACCTGTTACATATCATCCAGATGTGAGATTTATTGAGGTACAGAGCAATTCCACACACTGGATTTGACGAATTTTGACTGGACAGACCTGTTACATACCACCCAGATCTGAGATTTATTGAGGTACAGAGCTATTCCACACACTGGATATGACGAATTTTGACTGGAGAGACCTGTTACATACCACCCAGATCTGAGATTTATTGAGGTACAGAGCTATTCCACACACTGGATATGACGAATTTTGACTGGACAGACCTGTGACATACCACCCAGATGTGAGATTTACTTAGGTACAGACTTATTCCATACACTGGATATGACGAATTTTGACTGGACAGACCTATCACATACCACCCAGAGGTGAGATATATTTAAGTACAGACTTATTCCATATACTGGATATGGCGAATTTTGACTGGACAGACCTATTACATACTATCCAGATGTGAGATTTATTGAGGTACAGAGCAATTCCACACACTGGATTTGACGAATTTTGACTGGACAGACCTGTTACATATACCCAGATCTGAGATTGAGGTACAGAGCTATTCCACACACTGGATATGGCGAATTTTGACTGGACAGACCTGTTACATATCATCCAGATGTGAGATTTATTGAGGTACAGAGCAATTCCACACACTGGATTTGACGAATTTTGACTGGACAGACCTGTTACATATACCCAGATCTGAGATTTATTGAGGTACAGAGCTATTCCACACACTGGATATGACGAATTTTGACTGGACAGACCTGTTACATACCACCCAGATCTGAGATTTATTGAGGTACAGAGCTATTCCACACACTGGATATGACGAATTTTGACTGGACAGACCTGTGACATACCACCCAGATCTGAGATTTATTGAGGTACAGAGCTATTCCACACACAGGATATGGCGAATTTTGACTGGACAGACCTGTTACATATCATCCAGATGTGAGATTTATTGAGGTACAGAGCAATTCCACACACTGGATTTGACGAATTTTGACTGGACAGACCTGTTACATACCACCCAGATCTGAGATTTATTGAGGTACAGAGCTATTCCACACACTGGATATGACGAATTTTGACTGGAGAGACCTGTTACATACCACCCAGATCTGAGATTTATTGAGGTACAGAGCTATTCCACACACTGGATATGACGAATTTTGACTGGACAGACCTGTGACATACCACCCAGATGTGAGATTTACTTAGGTACAGACTTATTCCATACACTGGATATGACGAATTTTGACTGGACAGACCTATCACATACCACCCAGAGGTGAGATATATTTAAGTACAGACTTATTCCATATACTGGATATGGCGAATTTTGACTGGACAGACCTATTACATACTATCCAGATGTGAGATTTATTGAGGTACAGAGCAATTCCACACACTGGATTTGACGAATTTTGACTGGACAGACCTGTTACATATACCCAGATCTGAGATTGAGGTACAGAGCTATTCCACACACTGGATATGGCGAATTTTGACTGGACAGACCTGTTACATATCATCCAGATGTGAGATTTATTGAGGTACAGAGCAATTCCACACACTGGATTTGACGAATTTTGACTGGACAGACCTGTTACATATACCCAGATCTGAGATTTATTGAGGTACAGAGCTATTCCACACACTGGATATGACGAATTTTGACTGGACAGACCTGTTACATACCACCCAGATCTGAGATTTATTGAGGTACAGAGCTATTCCACACACTGGATATGACGAATTTTGACTGGACAGACCTGTGACATACCACCCAGATCTGAGATTTATTGAGGTACAGAGCTATTCCACACACAGGATATGGCGAATTTTGACTGGACAGACCTGTTACATATCATCCAGATGTGAGATTTATTGAGGTACAGAGCAATTCCACACACTGGATTTGACGAATTTTGACTGGACAGACCTGTTACATACCACCCAGATCTGAGATTTATTGAGGTACAGAGCTATTCCACACACTGGATATGACGAATTTTGACTGGAGAGACCTGTTACATACCACCCAGATCTGAGATTTATTGAGGTACAGAGCTATTCCACACACTGGATATGACGAATTTTGACTGGACAGACCTGTGACATACCACCCAGATGTGAGATTTACTTAGGTACAGACTTATTCCATACACTGGATATGACGAATTTTGACTGGACAGACCTATCACATACCACCCAGAGGTGAGATATATTTAAGTACAGACTTATTCCATATACTGGATATGGCGAATTTTGACTGGACAGACCTATTACATACTATCCAGATGTGAGATTTATTGAGGTACAGAGCAATTCCACACACTGGATTTGACGAATTTTGACTGGACAGACCTGTTACATATACCCAGATCTGAGATTGAGGTACAGAGCTATTCCACACACTGGATATGGCGAATTTTGACTGGACAGACCTGTTACATATCATCCAGATGTGAGATTTATTGAGGTACAGAGCAATTCCACACACTGGATTTGACGAATTTTGACTGGACAGACCTGTTACATATACCCAGATCTGAGATTTATTGAGGTACAGAGCTATTCCACACACTGGATATGACGAATTTTGACTGGACAGACCTGTTACATACCACCCAGATCTGAGATTTATTGAGGTACAGAGCTATTCCACACACTGGATATGACGAATTTTGACTGGACAGACCTGTGACATACCACCCAGATCTGAGATTTATTGAGGTACAGAGCTATTCCACACACAGGATATGGCGAATTTTGACTGGACAGACCTGTTACATATCATCCAGATGTGAGATTTATTGAGGTACAGAGCAATTCCACACACTGGATTTGACGAATTTTGACTGGACAGACCTGTTACATACCACCCAGATCTGAGATTTATTGAGGTACAGAGCTATTCCACACACTGGATATGACGAATTTTGACTGGAGAGACCTGTTACATACCACCCAGATCTGAGATTTATTGAGGTACAGAGCTATTCCACACACTGGATATGACGAATTTTGACTGGACAGACCTGTGACATACCACCCAGATGTGAGATTTACTTAGGTACAGACTTATTCCATACACTGGATATGACGAATTTTGACTGGACAGACCTATCACATACCACCCAGAGGTGAGATATATTTAAGTACAGACTTATTCCATATACTGGATATGGCGAATTTTGACTGGACAGACCTATTACATACTATCCAGATGTGAGATTTATTGAGGTACAGAGCAATTCCACACACTGGATTTGACGAATTTTGACTGGACAGACCTGTTACATATACCCAGATCTGAGATTGAGGTACAGAGCTATTCCACACACTGGATATGGCGAATTTTGACTGGACAGACCTGTTACATATCATCCAGATGTGAGATTTATTGAGGTACAGAGCAATTCCACACACTGGATTTGACGAATTTTGACTGGACAGACCTGTTACATATACCCAGATCTGAGATTTATTGAGGTACAGAGCTATTCCACACACTGGATATGACGAATTTTGACTGGACAGACCTGTTACATACCACCCAGATCTGAGATTTATTGAGGTACAGAGCTATTCCACACACTGGATATGACGAATTTTGACTGGACAGACCTGTGACATACCACCCAGATCTGAGATTTATTGAGGTACAGAGCTATTCCACACACAGGATATGGCGAATTTTGACTGGACAGACCTGTTACATATCATCCAGATGTGAGATTTATTGAGGTACAGAGCAATTCCACACACTGGATTTGACGAATTTTGACTGGACAGACCTGTTACATACCACCCAGATCTGAGATTTATTGAGGTACAGAGCTATTCCACACACTGGATATGACGAATTTTGACTGGAGAGACCTGTTACATACCACCCAGATCTGAGATTTATTGAGGTACAGAGCTATTCCACACACTGGATATGACGAATTTTGACTGGACAGACCTGTGACATACCACCCAGATGTGAGATTTACTTAGGTACAGACTTATTCCATACACTGGATATGACGAATTTTGACTGGACAGACCTATCACATACCACCCAGAGGTGAGATATATTTAAGTACAGACTTATTCCATATACTGGATATGGCGAATTTTGACTGGACAGACCTATTACATACTATCCAGATGTGAGATTTATTGAGGTACAGAGCAATTCCACACACTGGATTTGACGAATTTTGACTGGACAGACCTGTTACATATACCCAGATCTGAGATTGAGGTACAGAGCTATTCCACACACTGGATATGGCGAATTTTGACTGGACAGACCTGTTACATATCATCCAGATGTGAGATTTATTGAGGTACAGAGCAATTCCACACACTGGATTTGACGAATTTTGACTGGACAGACCTGTTACATATACCCAGATCTGAGATTTATTGAGGTACAGAGCTATTCCACACACTGGATATGACGAATTTTGACTGGACAGACCTGTTACATACCACCCAGATCTGAGATTTATTGAGGTACAGAGCTATTCCACACACTGGATATGACGAATTTTGACTGGACAGACCTGTGACATACCACCCAGATCTGAGATTTATTGAGGTACAGAGCTATTCCACACACAGGATATGGCGAATTTTGACTGGACAGACCTGTTACATATCATCCAGATGTGAGATTTATTGAGGTACAGAGCAATTCCACACACTGGATTTGACGAATTTTGACTGGACAGACCTGTTACATACCACCCAGATCTGAGATTTATTGAGGTACAGAGCTATTCCACACACTGGATATGACGAATTTTGACTGGAGAGACCTGTTACATACCACCCAGATCTGAGATTTATTGAGGTACAGAGCTATTCCACACACTGGATATGACGAATTTTGACTGGACAGACCTGTGACATACCACCCAGATGTGAGATTTACTTAGGTACAGACTTATTCCATACACTGGATATGACGAATTTTGACTGGACAGACCTATCACATACCACCCAGAGGTGAGATATATTTAAGTACAGACTTATTCCATATACTGGATATGGCGAATTTTGACTGGACAGACCTATTACATACTATCCAGATGTGAGATTTATTGAGGTACAGAGCAATTCCACACACTGGATTTGACGAATTTTGACTGGACAGACCTGTTACATATACCCAGATCTGAGATTGAGGTACAGAGCTATTCCACACACTGGATATGGCGAATTTTGACTGGACAGACCTGTTACATATCATCCAGATGTGAGATTTATTGAGGTACAGAGCAATTCCACACACTGGATTTGACGAATTTTGACTGGACAGACCTGTTACATATACCCAGATCTGAGATTTATTGAGGTACAGAGCTATTCCACACACTGGATATGACGAATTTTGACTGGACAGACCTGTTACATACCACCCAGATCTGAGATTTATTGAGGTACAGAGCTATTCCACACACTGGATATGACGAATTTTGACTGGACAGACCTGTGACATACCACCCAGATCTGAGATTTATTGAGGTACAGAGCTATTCCACACACAGGATATGGCGAATTTTGACTGGACAGACCTGTTACATATCATCCAGATGTGAGATTTATTGAGGTACAGAGCAATTCCACACACTGGATTTGACGAATTTTGACTGGACAGACCTGTTACATACCACCCAGATCTGAGATTTATTGAGGTACAGAGCTATTCCACACACTGGATATGACGAATTTTGACTGGAGAGACCTGTTACATACCACCCAGATCTGAGATTTATTGAGGTACAGAGCTATTCCACACACTGGATATGACGAATTTTGACTGGACAGACCTGTGACATACCACCCAGATGTGAGATTTACTTAGGTACAGACTTATTCCATACACTGGATATGACGAATTTTGACTGGACAGACCTATCACATACCACCCAGAGGTGAGATATATTTAAGTACAGACTTATTCCATATACTGGATATGGCGAATTTTGACTGGACAGACCTATTACATACTATCCAGATGTGAGATTTATTGAGGTACAGAGCAATTCCACACACTGGATTTGACGAATTTTGACTGGACAGACCTGTTACATATCATCCAGATGTGAGATTTATTGAGGTACAGAGCAATTCCACACACTGGATTTGACGAATTTTGACTGGACAGACCTGTTACATATACCCAGATCTGAGATTTATTGAGGTACAGAGCTATTCCACACACTGGATATGACGAATTTTGACTGGACAGACCTGTTACATACCACCCAGATCTGAGATTTATTGAGGTACAGAGCTATTCCACACACTGGATATGACGAATTTTGACTGGACAGACCTGTGACATACCACCCAGATCTGAGATTTATTGAGGTACAGAGCTATTCCACACACAGGATATGGCGAATTTTGACTGGACAGACCTGTTACATATCATCCAGATGTGAGATTTATTGAGGTACAGAGCAATTCCACACACTGGATTTGACGAATTTTGACTGGACAGACCTGTTACATACCACCCAGATCTGAGATTTATTGAGGTACAGAGCTATTCCACACACTGGATATGACGAATTTTGACTGGAGAGACCTGTTACATACCACCCAGATCTGAGATTTATTGAGGTACAGAGCTATTCCACACACTGGATATGACGAATTTTGACTGGACAGACCTGTGACATACCACCCAGATGTGAGATTTACTTAGGTACAGACTTATTCCATACACTGGATATGACGAATTTTGACTGGACAGACCTATCACATACCACCCAGAGGTGAGATATATTTAAGTACAGACTTATTCCATATACTGGATATGGCGAATTTTGACTGGACAGACCTATTACATACTATCCAGATGTGAGATTTATTGAGGTACAGAGCAATTCCACACACTGGATTTGACGAATTTTGACCTGACAGACCTGTTACATATACCCAGATCTGAGATTGAGGTACAGAGCTATTCCACACACTGGATATGGCGAATTTTGACTGGACAGACCTGTTACATATCATCCAGATGTGAGATTTATTGAGGTACAGAGCAATTCCACACACTGGATTTGACGAATTTTGACTGGACAGACCTGTTACATATACCCAGATCTGAGATTTATTGAGGTACAGAGCTATTCCACACACTGGATATGACGAATTTTGACTGGACAGACCTGTTACATACCACCCAGATCTGAGATTTATTGAGGTACAGAGCTATTCCACACACTGGATATGACGAATTTTGACTGGACAGACCTGTGACATACCACCCAGATCTGAGATTTATTGAGGTACAGAGCTATTCCACACACAGGATATGGCGAATTTTGACTGGACAGACCTGTTACATATCATCCAGATGTGAGATTTATTGAGGTACAGAGCAATTCCACACACTGGATTTGACGAATTTTGACTGGACAGACCTGTTACATACCACCCAGATCTGAGATTTATTGAGGTACAGAGCTATTCCACACACTGGATATGACGAATTTTGACTGGAGAGACCTGTTACATACCACCCAGATCTGAGATTTATTGAGGTACAGAGCTATTCCACACACTGGATATGACGAATTTTGACTGGACAGACCTGTGACATACCACCCAGATGTGAGATTTACTTAGGTACAGACTTATTCCATACACTGGATATGACGAATTTTGACTGGACAGACCTATCACATACCACCCAGAGGTGAGATATATTTAAGTACAGACTTATTCCATATACTGGATATGGCGAATTTTGACTGGACAGACCTATTACATACTATCCAGATGTGAGATTTATTGAGGTACAGAGCAATTCCACACACTGGATTTGACGAATTTTGACTGGACAGACCTGTTACATATACCCAGATCTGAGATTGAGGTACAGAGCTATTCCACACACTGGATATGGCGAATTTTGACTGGACAGACCTGTTACATATCATCCAGATGTGAGATTTATTGAGGTACAGAGCAATTCCACACACTGGATTTGACGAATTTTGACTGGACAGACCTGTTACATATACCCAGATCTGAGATTTATTGAGGTACAGAGCTATTCCACACACTGGATATGACGAATTTTGACTGGACAGACCTGTTACATACCACCCAGATCTGAGATTTATTGAGGTACAGAGCTATTCCACACACTGGATATGACGAATTTTGACTGGACAGACCTGTGACATACCACCCAGATCTGAGATTTATTGAGGTACAGAGCTATTCCACACACAGGATATGGCGAATTTTGACTGGACAGACCTGTTACATATCATCCAGATGTGAGATTTATTGAGGTACAGAGCAATTCCACACACTGGATTTGACGAATTTTGACTGGACAGACCTGTTACATACCACCCAGATCTGAGATTTATTGAGGTACAGAGCTATTCCACACACTGGATATGACGAATTTTGACTGGAGAGACCTGTTACATACCACCCAGATCTGAGATTTATTGAGGTACAGAGCTATTCCACACACTGGATATGACGAATTTTGACTGGACAGACCTGTGACATACCACCCAGATGTGAGATTTACTTAGGTACAGACTTATTCCATACACTGGATATGACGAATTTTGACTGGACAGACCTATCACATACCACCCAGAGGTGAGATATATTTAAGTACAGACTTATTCCATATACTGGATATGGCGAATTTTGACTGGACAGACCTATTACATACTATCCAGATGTGAGATTTATTGAGGTACAGAGCAATTCCACACACTGGATTTGACGAATTTTGACTGGACAGACCTGTTACATATACCCAGATCTGAGATTGAGGTACAGAGCTATTCCACACACTGGATATGGCGAATTTTGACTGGACAGACCTGTTACATATCATCCAGATGTGAGATTTATTGAGGTACAGAGCAATTCCACACACTGGATTTGACGAATTTTGACTGGACAGACCTGTTACATATACCCAGATCTGAGATTTATTGAGGTACAGAGCTATTCCACACACTGGATATGACGAATTTTGACTGGACAGACCTGTTACATACCACCCAGATGTGAGATTTATTGAGGTACAGAGCAATTCCACACACTGGATTTGACGAATTTTGACTGGACAGACCTGTTACATACCACCCAGATCTGAGATTTATTGAGGTACAGAGCTATTCCACACACTGGATATGACGAATTTTGACTGGAGAGACCTGTTACATACCACCCAGATCTGAGATTTATTGAGGTACAGAGCTATTCCACACACTGGATATGACGAATTTTGACTGGACAGACCTGTGACATACCACCCAGATGTGAGATTTACTTAGGTACAGACTTATTCCATACACTGGATATGACGAATTTTGACTGGACAGACCTATCACATACCACCCAGAGGTGAGATATATTTAAGTACAGACTTATTCCATATACTGGATATGGCGAATTTTGACTGGAGAGACCTGTTACATACCACCCAGATCTGAGATTTATTGAGGTACAGAGCTATTCCACACACTGGATATGACGAATTTTGACTGGACAGACCTGTGACATACCACCCAGATGTGAGATTTACTTAGGTACAGACTTATTCCATACACTGGATATGACGAATTTTGACTGGACAGACCTATCACATACCACCCAGAGGTGAGATATATTTAAGTACAGACTTATTCCATATACTGGATATGGCGAATTTTGACTGGACAGACCTATTACATACTATCCAGATGTGAGATTTATTGAGGTACAGAGCAATTCCACACACTGGATTTGACGAATTTTGACTGGACAGACCTGTTACATATACCCAGATCTGAGATTGAGGTACAGAGCTATTCCACACACTGGATATGGCGAATTTTGACTGGACAGACCTGTTACATATCATCCAGATGTGAGATTTATTGAGGTACAGAGCAATTCCACACACTGGATTTGACGAATTTTGACTGGACAGACCTGTTACATATACCCAGATCTGAGATTTATTGAGGTACAGAGCTATTCCATACACTGGATATGACGAATTTTGACTGGACAGACCTGTTACATACCACCCAGATCTGAGATTTATTGAGGTACAGAGCTATTCCATACACTGGATATGACGAATTTTGACTGGACAGGCCTGTTTCATACCACCCAGGTGTGAGATTTATTAAAGTCCAGGCCTAATCCATACACTGGATATGACGAATTTTGACTGGACAGACCTGTGACATACCACCCAGATCTGAGATTTATTGAGGTACAGAGCAATTCCACACACTGGATTTGACGAATTTTGACTGGACAGACCTGTTACATATCATCCAGATGTGAGATTTATTGAGGTACAGAGCAATTCCACACACTGGATTTGACGAATTTTGACTGGACAGACCTGTTACATATACCCAGATCTGAGATTTATTGAGGTACAGAGCTATTCCACACACTGGATATGACGAATTTTGACTGGACAGACCTGTTACATACCACCCAGATCTGAGATTTATTGAGGTACAGAGCTATTCCACACACTGGATATGACGAATTTTGACTGGACAGACCTGTGACATACCACCCAGATCTGAGATTTATTGAGGTACAGAGCTATTCCACACACAGGATATGGCGAATTTTGACTGGACAGACCTGTTACATATCATCCAGATGTGAGATTTATTGAGGTACAGAGCAATTCCACACACTGGATTTGACGAATTTTGACTGGACAGACCTGTTACATACCACCCAGATCTGAGATTTATTGAGGTACAGAGCTATTCCACACACTGGATATGACGAATTTTGACTGGAGAGACCTGTTACATACCACCCAGATCTGAGATTTATTGAGGTACAGAGCTATTCCACACACTGGATATGACGAATTTTGACTGGACAGACCTGTGACATACCACCCAGATGTGAGATTTACTTAGGTACAGACTTATTCCATACACTGGATATGACGAATTTTGACTGGACAGACCTATCACATACCACCCAGAGGTGAGATATATTTAAGTACAGACTTATTCCATATACTGGATATGGCGAATTTTGACTGGACAGACCTATTACATACTATCCAGATGTGAGATTTATTGAGGTACAGAGCAATTCCACACACTGGATTTGACGAATTTTGACTGGACAGACCTGTTACATATACCCAGATCTGAGATTGAGGTACAGAGCTATTCCACACACTGGATATGGCGAATTTTGACTGGACAGACCTGTTACATACCACCCAGATCTGAGATTTATTGAGGTACAGAGCTATTCCACACACTGGATATGACGAATTTTGACTGGACAGACCTGTGACATACCACCCAGATCTGAGATTTATTGAGGTACAGAGCTATTCCACACACAGGATATGGCGAATTTTGACTGGACAGACCTGTTACATATCATCCAGATGTGAGATTTATTGAGGTACAGAGCAATTCCACACACTGGATTTGACGAATTTTGACTGGACAGACCTGTTACATACCACCCAGATCTGAGATTTATTGAGGTACAGAGCTATTCCACACACTGGATATGACGAATTTTGACTGGAGAGACCTGTTACATACCACCCAGATCTGAGATTTATTGAGGTACAGAGCTATTCCACACACTGGATATGACGAATTTTGACTGGACAGACCTGTGACATACCACCCAGATGTGAGATTTACTTAGGTACAGACTTATTCCATACACTGGATATGACGAATTTTGACTGGACAGACCTATCACATACCACCCAGAGGTGAGATATATTTAAGTACAGACTTATTCCATATACTGGATATGGCGAATTTTGACTGGACAGACCTATTACATACTATCCAGATGTGAGATTTATTGAGGTACAGAGCAATTCCACACACTGGATTTGACGAATTTTGACTGGACAGACCTGTTACATATACCCAGATCTGAGATTGAGGTACAGAGCTATTCCACACACTGGATATGGCGAATTTTGACTGGACAGACCTGTTACATATCATCCAGATGTGAGATTTATTGAGGTACAGAGCAATTCCACACACTGGATTTGACGAATTTTGACTGGACAGACCTGTTACATATACCCAGATCTGAGATTTATTGAGGTACAGAGCTATTCCACACACTGGATATGACGAATTTTGACTGGACAGACCTGTTACATACCACCCAGATCTGAGATTTATTGAGGTACAGAGCTATTCCACACACTGGATATGACGAATTTTGACTGGACAGACCTGTGACATACCACCCAGATCTGAGATTTATTGAGGTACAGAGCTATTCCACACACAGGATATGGCGAATTTTGACTGGACAGACCTGTTACATATCATCCAGATGTGAGATTTATTGAGGTACAGAGCAATTCCACACACTGGATTTGACGAATTTTGACTGGACAGACCTGTTACATACCACCCAGATCTGAGATTTATTGAGGTACAGAGCTATTCCACACACTGGATATGACGAATTTTGACTGGAGAGACCTGTTACATACCACCCAGATCTGAGATTTATTGAGGTACAGAGCTATTCCACACACTGGATATGACGAATTTTGACTGGACAGACCTGTGACATACCACCCAGATGTGAGATTTACTTAGGTACAGACTTATTCCATACACTGGATATGACGAATTTTGACTGGACAGACCTATCACATACCACCCAGAGGTGAGATATATTTAAGTACAGACTTATTCCATATACTGGATATGGCGAATTTTGACTGGACAGACCTATTACATACTATCCAGATGTGAGATTTATTGAGGTACAGAGCAATTCCACACACTGGATTTGACGAATTTTGACTGGACAGACCTGTTACATATACCCAGATCTGAGATTGAGGTACAGAGCTATTCCACACACTGGATATGGCGAATTTTGACTGGACAGACCTGTTACATATCATCCAGATGTGAGATTTATTGAGGTACAGAGCAATTCCACACACTGGATTTGACGAATTTTGACTGGACAGACCTGTTACATATACCCAGATCTGAGATTTATTGAGGTACAGAGCTATTCCATACACTGGATATGACGAATTTTGACTGGACAGACCTGTTACATACCACCCAGATCTGAGATTTATTGAGGTACAGAGCTATTCCATACACTGGATATGACGAATTTTGACTGGACAGGCCTGTTTCATACCACCCAGGTGTGAGATTTATTAAAGTCCAGGCCTAATCCATACACTGGATATGACGAATTTTGACTGGACAGACCTGTGACATACCACCCAGATCTGAGATTTATTGAGGTACAGAGCAATTCCACACACTGGATTTGACGAATTTTGACTGGACAGACCTGTTACATATCATCCAGATGTGAGATTTATTGAGGTACAGAGCAATTCCACACACTGGATTTGACGAATTTTGACTGGACAGACCTGTTACATATACCCAGATCTGAGATTTATTGAGGTACAGAGCTATTCCACACACTGGATATGACGAATTTTGACTGGACAGACCTGTTGCATATCACCCAGATCTGAGATTTATTTAGGTACAGACCTAATCCATACACTGGATATGACGAATTTTGACTGGACAGACCTATTACATACCATCCAGATGTGAGATTTACTTAGGTACAGACTTATTCCATACACTGGATATGATGAATTTTGACTGGACAGACCTTTTACATACCACCCAGAGGTGAGATATATTTAAGTACAAACTTATTCCATATACTGGATATGGCGAATTTTGACTGGACAGACCTATTACATACCATCCAGATGTGAGATTTATTTAAGCACTGACTTATTCCATACACTGGATATGACGAATTTTGACTGGACAGACCTGTTGCATATCACCCAGATCTGAGATTTATTTAGGTACAGACCTAATCCATACACTGGATATGACGAATTTTAACTGGACAGACCTATTACATACCACCCAGATGTGAGATTTACTTAGGTACAGACTTATTCCATACACTGGATATGACGAATTTTGACTGGACAGACCTAATACATACCACCCAGAGGTGAGATATATTTAAGTACAGACTTATTCCATATACTGGATATGGCGAATTTTGACTGGACAGACCTATTACATACTATCCAGATGTGAGATTTATTGAGGTACAGAGCAATTCCACACAATGGATTTGACGAATTTTGACTGGACAGACCTGTTACATATACCCAGATCTGAGATTGAGGTACAGAGCTATTCCACACACTGGATATGACGAATTTTGACTGGACAGACCTGTGACATACCACCCAGATCTGAGATTTATTGAGGTACAGAGCTATTCCACACACTGGATATGGCGAATTTTGACTGGACAGACCTGTTGCATATCATCCAGATCTGAGATTTATTGAGGTACAGAGCTATTCCACACACTGGATATGGCGAATTTTGACTGGACAGACCTGTGACATACCACCCAGATCTGAGATTTATTGAGGTACAGAGCTATTCCACACACTGGATATGACGAATTTTGACTGGACAGACCTGTTACATACCACCCAGATCTGAGATTTATTGAGGTACAGAGCTATTCCACACACTGGATATGGCGAATTTTGACTGGACAGACCTGTTACATACCACCCAGATGTGAGATTTATTGAGGTACAGAGCAATTCCACACACTGGATTTGACGAATTTTGACTGGACAGACCTGTTACATATCATCCAGATGTGAGATTTATTGAGGTACAGAGCAATTCCACACACTGGATTTGACGAATTTTGACTGGACAGACCTGTTACATATACCCAGATCTGAGATTTATTGAGGTACAGAGCTATTCCACACACTGGATATGACGAATTTTGACTGGACAGACCTGTTGCATATCACCCAGATCTGAAATTTATTTAGGTACAGACCTAATTCATACACTGGATATGACGAATTTTGACTGGACAGACCTATTACATACCATCCAGATGTGAGATTTACTTAGGTACAGACTTATTCCATACACTGGATATGATGAATTTTGACTGGACAGACCTATTACATACCACCCAGAGGTGAGATATATTTAAGTACAAACTTATTCCATATACTGGATATGGCGAATTTTGACTGGACAGACCTATTACATACCATCCAGATGTGAGATTTATTTAAGCACTGACTTATTCCATACACTGGATATGACGAATTTTGACTGGACAGACCTGTTGCATATCACCCAGATCTGAGATTTATTTAGGTACAGACCTAATCCATACACTGGATATGACGAATTTTAACTGGACAGACCTATTACATACCACCCAGATGTGAGATTTACTTAGGTACAGACTTATTCCATACACTGGATATGACGAATTTTGACTGGACAGACCTAATACATACCACCCAGAGGTGAGATATATTTAAGTACAGACTTATTCCATATACTGGATATGGCGAATTTTGACTGGACAGACCTATTACATACTATCCAGATGTGAGATTTATTGAGGTACAGAGCAATTCCACACAATGGATTTGACGAATTTTGACTGGACAGACCTGTTACATATACCCAGATCTGAGATTGAGGTACAGAGCTATTCCACACACTGGATATGACGAATTTTGACTGGACAGACCTGTGACATACCACCCAGATCTGAGATTTATTGAGGTACAGAGCTATTCCACACACTGGATATGGCGAATTTTGACTGGACAGACCTGTTGCATATCATCCAGATCTGAGATTTATTGAGGTACAGAGCTATTCCACACACTGGATATGGCGAATTTTGACTGGACAGACCTGTGACATACCACCCAGATCTGAGATTTATTGAGGTACAGAGCTATTCCACACACTGGATATGACGAATTTTGACTGGACAGACCTGTTACATACCACCCAGATCTGAGATTTATTGAGGTACAGAGCTATTCCACACACTGGATATGGCGAATTTTGACTGGACAGACCTGTTACATACCACCCAGATGTGAGATTTATTGAGGTACAGAGCAATTCCACACACTGGATTTGACGAATTTTGACTGGACAGACCTGTTACATATCATCCAGATGTGAGATTTATTGAGGTACAGAGCAATTCCACACACTGGATTTGACGAATTTTGACTGGACAGACCTGTTACATATACCCAGATCTGAGATTTATTGAGGTACAGAGCTATTCCACACACTGGATATGACGAATTTTGACTGGACAGACCTGTTGCATATCACCCAGATCTGAGATTTATTTAGGTACAGACCTAATCCATACACTGGATATGACGAATTTTGACTGGACAGACCTATTACATACCTTCCAGATGTGAGATTTACTTAGGTACAGACTTATTCCATACACTGGATATGATGAATTTTGACTGGACAGACCTATTACATACCACCCAGAGGTGAGATATATTTAAGTACAAACTTATTCCATATACTGGATATGGCGAATTTTGACTGGACAGACCTATTACATACCATCCAGATGTGAGATTTATTTAAGCACTGACTTATTCCATACACTGGATATGACGAATTTTGACTGGACAGACCTGTTGCATATCACCCAGATCTGAGATTTATTTAGGTACAGACCTAATCCATACACTGGATATGACGAATTTTAACTGGACAGACCTATTACATACCACCCAGATGTGAGATTTACTTAGGTACAGACTTATTCCATACACTGGATATGACGAATTTTGACTGGACAGACCTATTACATACCACCCAGAGGTGAGATATATTTAAGTACAGACTTATTCCATATACTGGATATGGCGAATTTTGACTGGACAGACCTATTACATACTATCCAGATGTGAGATTTATTGAGGTACAGAGCAATTCCACACAATGGATTTGACGAATTTTGACTGGACAGACCTGTTACATATACCCAGATCTGAGATTGAGGTACAGAGCTATTCCACACACTGGATATGACGAATTTTGACTGGACAGACCTGTGACATACCACCCAGATCTGAGATTTATTGAGGTACAGAGCTATTCCACACACTGGATATGGCGAATTTTGACTGGACAGACCTGTTACATATCATCCAGATCTGAGATTTATTGAGGTACAGAGCTATTCCACACACTGGATATGGCGAATTTTGACTGGACAGACCTGTGACATACCACCCAGATCTGAGATTTATTGAGGTACAGAGCTATTCCACACACTGGATATGACGAATTTTGACCGGACAGACCTGTTACATACCACCCAGATCTGAGATTTATTGAGGTACAGAGCTATTCCACACACTGGATATGACGAATTTTGACTGGACAGACCTAATGCATACACTGGATATGACGAATTTTGACTGGACAGACCTGTTACATATCACCCAGATCTGAGATTTATTGAGGTACAGACCTAATCCTTTAACTGGATATGACGAATTTTGAGTGCACAGACCTGTTCCATACCACCCATATCTGAGATTTATTTAAGTACAGACATAATCCACACACTGGATATGACGAATTTTGACTGGACAGGCCTGTTACATATCACCCAGATCTGAGATTTATTGAGGTACAGAGCTATTCCATACACTGGATATGGCGAATTCTGAGTGGACATATCTGTTTCATATCACAAAGATATGAGATTTATTTAAGTACAGACCTATTCCATGTAGTGGATATGACGAATTTTGAGTGGACAGACCTGTTTCATTGCACCCAGATGTGAGATTTATTTAAGTACAGACCTATGCCATATCTCTCCATCTATCAGAACTGGATAACGCTTGTCATTTTTTCAATTAACATTGACATAGCACAACATTTTAAATGTATTTAAGAATATTTTAACACTTGATATCCATTACTCTACTCTACCTTTTTAAGTGATGGACGTAATACCAGTAAGACCATTTTTGAAATAGAAACATACCTTTCCAAAGGGAATAGTTTTGCAGCACCTGTGAAAACAACTTTCTCACAAATATTTATTTCAGTACATAACTTGATTTGAGAGTGTATTTGAGAATGTATTGCTCTGTTACATCTGGTGATTACAGTAGATGCATTGATGCATTTCCCATGATGACAAGAAAGATATTTGATCATCATAATTTAGTACTTTAGGATTAGGATTACAAAACAGATACTGACCTGCCATTTAAACCAGTCAACCTTTTCCAGCTACCATAACATCTCCAACAGAAGCTATATACTTAAGTTTCAAAGAATAATCACACTGGACATTTTATAAATTCCAGCTCTACTTCAATCTTCACAGTGCTTCATCTCCCTGTAAGTAAGGGGATTATAAGGCTCCAAGAGAATCAACAAATTTCAGTACCCAGGAACAGAAGAGAGGTCAAGCACCACTGAGAAGACCAGGTGAATACAATATATTTTACTAGAGTGTCTTGTTTGCATATAATATAGTGATTTACAATAGTGTGGAGCACACAATAATACAATAAAATTCTATATGTTAATCCAGCCTCATAACATAGATCAATTAAAATATAATAACACACTGAGATGTGATGATTTTAGAAAATTCAACAAGTTTATGTATTACTAGTTAAATAAGCTTCTTCAATTGAAAATGATGCATTTAATCATGTAAAAATCTGATAATAATGTATTCCTTAAATTGAAGAAAAGAGGATATCGGAATAATTAAGACTAAAATTAGTATACCTTTGTGTAAAGGTGATTTTTAAGCTTTTTTCTTAGAGAGGACATAGACAGGACACATTGTATAATTTAACCTAAAGGTAATTAATTAAAACTTCAAATAAAAGTAGGTATGTGATATATCTGTGTGCTCCACTATTTGTAATGTACCAACTATTGTGTATGGTACATACAATGTGAAAAATTGATGTTTATAATAAATGCCTGTAGTGCAAAACTTATCTTGCTGTCAGTGAGTAAATGAACATTTACAAGAATTAAGCCCCGAATAAACCCACCAACTAACAAAAGAAATATAACTAATATCATAGATAAAATTAAATTACTAACTCTAGGAAAACAAATTCAGTATGAGAATTGAAAATTTCAACATCAAATTTAAACCTAAGACTTTTAGTCTTCTCCATTTATTCATTCAATTTGGGATATACACTTGCCTTTCTTTTATATCCATCTTTTATGTCTTCTGTTCCTGGCCGTTTCACAACTCTGACTATTTCAAAATGGCAACTGGCTATTTTGAAATGGCCAAATAGTTTATTGGCCCATTTCAAAACCTTACTTGGTTTTGAAACTGCCTTGCAATATAAGAAACCTTGATCAACAGAAAAAATCAAACTATTATGTGAATATCACTGATTAGTTTCACTTTGCCATCAGTATAATTTTTTCGTACTAGCATTTGTGTTCAAAGTATAACATGCAAGTATTCAAATTGAAATTGAATTAAACCTAATTCACAATTTGTGATTAAATGTATGTTGCAAGTATATATTAATCTTTTTAATGAGTAATGAGTGATGTTAATACATTCTTCAAGTAATCACTTGCTTTTGTTTCCCTCTTTTGTTGGAGAATCAGAGATTTCATTTGTTTGGGTTTTACATCTGTTTCAACACTGTACAGGTCATATTACAACGGCTAATTTTGTGGGCAGAGGAAAACAGTATACTGTTGGTCAAAATTCTTTCCTGTAAACTACAGACCATTGGTGAGAAATTACCTTTTCCCACAAAAGGTCGGGGGTTTGAACCCCTGACCTCAGAGGTGGGAGGCGAGTGTGACACCACTCTGCCACTGTGGCCCCTGGAGAATCAGAGAAAACACATTTTTAGGCGAGTTGTGTGTAACCAACCCGCCTATTAGATTGATGTGTCTGACATCTGTCTGTCCGTCCACATTTTTGTTTCCGGACATAGCTAGGTTTCTTTCAATATTAGTGTAATTCGGTCTGTTCATTGTCTGTTTTTTGTCCGTTTGTCTGTCTGTCAACAGTATACTTTTGGTCAAAATTCTTTCCTGTAAACTGCAGACCATTGGTGAGAAAATACCTTTTCCGACAAAAGATCGGGGGTTTGAACCCCTGACCATAGATGTGGGAGGTGTGTGTGTCACCACTCAGCCACTGTGGCCCCGGGAGAATCAGAGAAAATACATTTTTAGGTCTGTTCGTTTGTCTGTTTTTTGTCCGTTTGTCTGTCAAAATTTCTGTTTCCGGACTCTAACTTGAAAACACTGTGTCCAATCAAATTCAAACTTGACAGGGAGATAGATCACCATCATAGCTAGGTTCCTTTCAAAATTGGCGTAGTTCTGTCTGTTCATTTGTCCGTTTTTTGTCCGTTTGTCTGTCCGTCAAAAATTTCCATTTCCGGACTCTAACTCAAAAACGGTTTATCCAATCAAATTCAAACTTGACAGGGAGATGGGTCACTATCACAGCTAGGTAGCTTTCAAAATTGGTGTAATTCAGTTTGTTCATTTTTCATCTATTTGTCTGTCCGTCAACATTTCCGGACTCTAACTCAAAAACGCTGTGTCCAATCGGATTCAAACTTGACAGGGAGATAGATCACCATCATAGCTAGGTTCCTTTTGAAATTGATGTATTTCTGTCTGTTCATTTGTCTCTTTGTTGTCCGTTTGTCTGTCTGTCAACATTTCTGTTTCTGGACTCGTACTCGAAAAAGGCTTTGTCCAATCGAATTCAAATTTGACAGGGAAATTCTGTCTGTTCATTTGTCTGTTTGTTGTCCATTTGTCTGTCTGTCAACATTTATGTTTCTGGACTCCTACTCGAAAAAGGCTTTGTCCAATCGAATTCAAATTTGACAGGGAGATAGACCACCATTATAGCTAGGTTCCCTTCGAAATTGTTGTAATTCCATCTGTTCGTTTGTCTGTTTATCCGTCAACATTTCCATTTCCAGGCTCTAACTCGAAAACTCTTTGTCCAATCGAATTCAAACTTGGCAGGGTGAAACATCACCATCATAGCAAAGTGGCTTTTGAAATTGGTGTAATTCTGTCCTTTCATTTGTCTGTTTATTGCATAGATACAATTATGTAACCTAGATTACAAGTTTTACATTTCTTAACACATTCACCTTAACTGGGTGATGTAACATTTCTTTCCTTGTTTCTAAATATAATTACAGCAGGAGCTAACCTTATTGCTGCCTGTGCAACTCGCCTTTTGGGTATCTTTGACCCTCTTGTTAAGTAATTTATACGTTAGCTATTGTATTATATTCCTATTCTAAAGGAAGTCAACCACAGAAGTTAAATGCAATCAAAAATCAAACCAGAAGAAGTAATCCACAAGTAATTTGACAATCACTCTTTAAGTAATTACTTGATTGGATTTTCCCATTGTTACGGTATCATAGAAAATACCTTAAATTAGAACAATATTAATTACATGTTAGTGCAGGTACAAATTTATAACAATTAGGATTATATATTTTAAATTGGTGTCAAAAAATAGGCTGGTTAAAACTAATGAGATGGTTTTGGAACAGGCAAGCCATATCAAAACCTCACCTATGTTTTAAAATGGCTATCAGAATTATCTTGCTGTTTCAAAATGGTTAGTGGTTTATAAAACAGCAAGTAACATCTGAAATCTTCTACACTGGCTTTACCTCATTCCTGGTGAGATCAGTTTTCAAGTAGTTCCCACTATATCACTTTATCTTTCTTCTCATGATACACCAAGGAGGCCATACTGAAGTTTTTGTGTTCTTGTGTCTTATTTAATTAGATAAATTTTTATTTGCAATGCTGTTTTTTAGGTTTTCTATGATTATCTCCATTATATTGAATAAAATTAAAACACACACTTTGGGAGTATACAATTATAACTTTAATTTTTATGTGATGTTAATGTGAGGAAGTTTTGAAAGAAATATGTTTTAACATACTTGGAAAACATGGCTTGGTCAAATCATTTCAGTGAAAAAATTGACAACTACAATGGATATGTGAAGACCTATGCACAGTTTCAAGCCTTAAAAGAATCTTTTGAACATTCTACAAGAACTTATTTCACTCTGACACGTTCAAAATCAAAGGAATTGCTAAGCACAGGTAAGTGACCCTTTTTATTATTTTAAATTAAAAATATGAAAATTCATAAACTTTGACCAACAATTCTAACAAAAAACTGGAATAAATATCTCATGGTTCCAAGAAAATGTTTTTGATTTTACTTAATTTACTTTTTTAATGGTAGATATAAAAAAACATTTTATTGCGTTAATACATCGACGCGACCGGTCCCGCCAAATGCCAGATAAAGACGTCCTGTATATATAATACCGGCAGGACTGGTCAAGTAATGTGCATTTGCTAGGTGGCACATCATACTTGCTTCCTGTCTAGACAGTGTGACGTAAGTTCATCTTTTTCATTTGGCACATGTGGTGTGTGCAGACATGTTTTGAAGTGATCTTGAAGTTTAAAAAAAGATAGTTTATTCTATAGATTTTAAATATATTTTCATGTGAAAATGTTGTGTTACTTACATATCTCCTCTCCAGGATTAAATGAAGCTTTTTGCAGCAGTTTGTAGCCAGTTTTGATGAATTTCTTTGTGCTCATTGTCAAGAAGAAGTCGTGAGTGAGGGCTCGTGTGTCGTCCCTGCAGCTTTCTTTCTTCTGCACAGAACTCTATATTTGTCACGATATTCACCCTCCATTAACGCCTCCCTAGTCGAGTGACACAGTGTGTACATCGACTAGAAGAAATTAGATGAAATAGAAAAATGCATTGTCTGACGTCACCACTTCCAGCTTATGCTGGTCATGTGACACGGCGCTGGTTACGTGATGCACATTCAACAATGGAGGAGTCGTGTTTTCAACACATAAGTTTCACGAGAAGAAGACGACCATTTATTGTACAACACCCACTTTAACTGGAAGAAATCCAGCAAAATTGTCTGTTGGCCTGAAGAATTTAGATGACAAGTGTTCACAGAAATCTGAAGTCATGAAGTGCCGGTCATGTGACGTCTCAGATCTCATGCAACTACCAGCAAGCAGATCCCCAAGTGTAACTGGTTCAGCTAACAAGATGTGATGATTTTTTACTCGTACCAGTTCTGTTCAGACTACTGGTGGGGTCCCCTGCTAGCTAGCAAAAAGTGATGGGAAGACAACTGGAGCTACCGGAACCGGTTACAGAGGATTTACCTATCACAACCGGTTAAAGAAGTTGCTGTGACCACTGAGGCCCTTATCTCCCCAGTGCAGAATTTTTGACCAGTACCAGTCCTGTTCATGCTACCGGTAGGGTCTCTAGCCTCCCAGTGATGAGGGTTACCGGCACCAGTTCTGCTCAGACTCCCGGTTGTGGTCACACAGAGATCCAGCAAGGGCTACCGGTTAAACAGGATTACCATTTATCTTTACACAGAGTTGCTGGTGACTCAGGTCCAGTGATGACAGCAGGGTTACCGGTTATAGAGGTTTACCGGTTACCGAAAACTTCCAGTTAGCTAGGAAGAGGGTTAGGTCAGACTCGCCCTAGAATGTTGGCAGACCTTGGATGCAGAAACTTCTCCCCGGACCTACATGCCCAGTCTGGCAGCTGATGCCTCTGATAGGGTTACTGACAGCCATAGCAAGTGCACCTAGGTCGTATCCACATGAGGCCAATAAAGTGGCACTAGAAGAACAGCTGGAGGGTACCAGAATCACTAGAAAAGGTTCCCTTCTCCTCCATCTTAAATAGTGGCTGCAGGAAGACAATGTGCTTCAGGGTCAATGATTACACCTGCTATCAAAGAAGGGGGGATGCCCACTTAGGGGAACATATGCTGCAAGGGGAACCTGGTCCATTCCAGAAGCAAGTTGCACATTAAACTATCTGGAACTAAGACATTCGTTTGGCCCTAAAAGAGTTCCAAGACCTCTTTTGAACAATATTGCTGTCATAGCTACAGACAAGACAATAGTGGTTGCCTGTAATTAAGAAAAAGGGGGATGAAGTCGGGTTTTCTTTGTGCCCTCTCATGGAGAATCTTGACCTGGTCCTCCAGGAAACAGGTGACTCTAACTGAATGTCATAGCAGACTAGCTATCCAGTCTCAGCCAAACCAGACAGAGCAGACAGAATGGTCCCTCCTGTCAGAGTTTTTCCCAAGCAATATGCTTCTGGTGGCAACAGCCCCAAGTGGGCCTTTTTGGGCCACCTGGCTCCACAACAAACTGCCTCAACTTGTATCACCAGGGCCAGACCTCCACTATGGACAATGATGCAGTCTGCCATGGGAGGATCTGGACCCATATGTCTTCTCACTGGTAGCCATCTTGGGCAAGTGGTGGAGAAGTTGCAGGACTACCCATGCAAGAGAATCATTCTGATTGCTCCAAGATGGGCCAACATGCCTGGTTCTGGGCTCTCTTGATCATGATCAAGTCAGATTCCTTGGTACTTGCCCAACCTGCTCACTCAACCATTCAATCAGACTCCTCAGAAGAATCTGTCAAAATTAGATCTGCACGCATGGCTCCTTGAGCCTCAGTAATCAAGGAGCAGGACTTCTCTGATGCAGTGGCAGCCTCAAAAAGGACTAACCAGATCAGTCATTGCTGAAAACTGGGTAATTCACCAATAAATGTCAGCACGATGAGAATCTCACTCGTCTCTTGAACAGTTCACAGGGACAGACCTAAGGGTTGGAGGGTCATCCCCTCCTGGAACCTTCCCCAGCACCAATTGACAAGGCTCCATTCGAACCCCCTAAAGAGGCCTCTTTGAAGCAATGACCTTCAAGACTGTTTTCCACTTGACCCTGGGTTCTGGCAAATGCAGGTGCTGATCCATGCTTGGCAAAACAAAAACATCAGACACCAGTTAGACTGGTCAAAGGTGTCTTTGTACCCAGCACGAAGCTTTCTTTCCAAAAACCAACTGGCCAAGGGGGGTTTGGACAGTATAGCCCCAGTGGTTATTCCAGCCCTGGCCCCAACTCTAGATAAGTCCCTCAAGTGTGACACGCCCTGTGTCCATTCAGAGCACTGGTATCCGACCATAGGCCTACAGGTTTCCTGACTTTAAGTCAACCTAGACCAGAGGGAATTTTGTTATCATTTATGAGTCCACTTAAGTCCCTAGTAACTTACCCTCCGACCAAGCAGTAGTAATTCAGCAATTGTCCATTGGATAGGATGTATTAATGCAATAAAATTCCAAATTTAATAAGTAAATTAATTTTTTAGAAGTTAATACCCTATCCAATGAACAGGCAAGGCCCTCCCAACCAACCCCGCTACCAGCTTACTAGGGGTCTAAATATGCTTAGACAATGAAAAAGATGAACTGACGTCATGATGTCTAGACAGGAAGCAAGTATGATGCGCCACCTGGCGAATGCACAGTACTTGACTGGTCCTGCCAGTATTATATACAGGATGTCTGTTTCTGGCATTTGTCGGGACTGGTCGCGCCGACCTGTAAAGCAATTGTCCATTTGATAGGTTATTAATTTATAACAATTTAATTTACTTATTAAATTTGCAATATTCCTGTTTACTGGAAATTTCATATATGACTCTAATACTTGTTACAATTTTTATAGTGGTAACACACTCACCTCCAACCTCTGATTTTGGCAGCTCAAACCCCTAAACCCTATTTAAAGAAAGATGGTCTTTTCTTCATGATGATCAGCAGTTCACAGTACAGATCCAAACCAAACACTGTATGTACTGGTGTTCTCTGCCCATAAAACTACCCATTGTAAAATGACCTATACAGTGTTGAAAGCAATGTAAAAACCCAAATAAAAAGATATAATTTTCATAATACACTTTAGAGAATAAGGCTAATTGATTTATACTTTCCACCTTATTTTCTTTAAGATATTAGCACAGACTTTATCAAAAGAGCAACTTACTTTTGGGATGAACCACAACGCCAAAGTCTTAAGGGAATTCCTCTTTCCTTTGATGGTCATCCAAAGGCCATACTTGGCACAGTGCAGTTATCATGCATATTTGGACCAGATAAAAACAAGAAGAGTGTACAAAAAAAACAAAAGGAAGAGGTATATGCTTATTTGTTTCAAATTTTATAACTTCTTTTGCAGCAATACTGCTCATGCTAAAGTTGCAGGCATAATAGAAATTTAAAAGAATCATTTGGATTCACAGGTTTAACCAATGAATTTTCATTGTTTATGCTTTTATATTCATTCTAAGGCTTTAATGTGCAACATATTAAAAGATCTTGCTAAACCACTGTGATAAACTTTAGACAAGACAAGTACCTTTACAAGAAAAATAGAACTTTTGTAATTCTTTTGATTGTTTTCCAGTGTTGACAATATGTGGAAAGAAATATGCATTAAGAAGTCTATTGTTATCTCCCGCCGGGCTTTAGCCCGGGAGGGAGATTATGAAATGATGTCTGTGTGTGCGTGCGTGCATGTGTGCGTGCGTTAGTTAGTCACGCAGATTTCTCCAAAACTACTACAGCTACAGATTTTTTGTAAATTAATTGTCCCAACGAATTTTCATGCCCTTGAAATTTTTTTTGGTTTTATTGACTTAGGCCGAAAGATAAGTGAGTAATAACAATCTTAGCTACTTTGAGTAAAGGGCTCATAACACAAAAACTATTGCAGTAACAACTTTTTCTTCAAATATGTTGTTCAGCTACTTTGTCCTTAGCTATAAGATGGTACATAGTTTGGGGTCCCATTGCATGCCATAAGTGAGTAATAGCTATTTTCTCATTTGTAGCTAAATAACAGAAGAAGTAAATGTCAAATATCTTCAAAAGTATTGAAGTTAGGGAAATCTTTTCAAATATGTTGTCCATCTTCTTTTTGGTAAGCTATGACATAGTAAAGTTTCAGACCTGTTGCACCTTGGATAGCTGAGTAATAGCTACTTTGAAATTCTGACTGGTGAGTAAAGCGATTGTAACTCCAAAACTATTGCAGTTAGAGTATTTTCCTAAAATATGTTGTTCTGCTGCTTTGTCCTTAGCTACAAGATGGTACATAGTTTGGGGTTCTATTGCATGCCATAAGTGAGTAATAGCTATTTTCTCATTTGTAGCTAAATAACAGAAGAAGTAAATGTCAAATATCTTCAAAAGTATTAAAGTTGGGGAAATCTTTTCAAATATGTTGTCCATCTACTTTTTGGTAAGCTATGACATAGTAAAGTTTCAGACCTGTTGCACCTTGGATAGCTGAGTAATAGCTAATTTGAAATTCTGACTGTTGAGTAAAGCCATTGTAACTCCAAAACTATTGCACTTAAGAGTGTTTTCCTAAAATGTGTTGTTCAGCTACTTTGTTCTTAGCTATAAGATGGTACATAGTTTGGGGTTCTGTTGCATGCCATAAGTGAGTAATAGCTATTTTCTCATTTGTAGCTAAATAACAGAAGAAGTAAATGTCAAATATCTTCAAAAGTATTAAAGTTAGGGAAATCTTTTCAAATATGTTGTCCATCTACTTTTTGGTAAGCTATGACATAGTAAAGTTTCAGACCTGTTGCACCTTGGATAGCTGAGTAATAGCTACTTTGAAATTCTGACTGTTGAGTAAAGCCATTGTAACTCCAAAACTATTGCAGTTGGAGTATTTTCCTAAAATATGTTGTTCAGCTACTTTGTTCTTAGCTATAAGATGGTACATAGTTTGGGGTTCTATTGCTTGCCATAAGTGAGTAATAGCTATTTTCTCATTTGTAGCTAAATAACAGAAGAAGTAAATGTCAAATATCTTCAAAAGTATTGAAGTTAGGGAAATCTTTTCAAATATGTTGTCCATCTACTTTTTGGTAAGCTATAACATAGTAAAGTTTCAGACCTGTTGCACCCTGGATAGCTGAGTTATAGCTACTTTGAAATTCTGACTGTTGAGTAAAGCCATTGTAACTCCAAAACTATTGCAGTTAGAGTATTTTCCTAAAATATGTTGTTCAGCTACTTTGTCCTTAGCTATAAGATGGTACATAGTTTGGGGTTCTATTGCATGCCATAAGTGAGTAATAGCTATTTTGTTATTTGTAGCAAAATCATGACATAAGTAAATGTCAAATATCTTCAAAAGTATTAAAGTTAGGGAATTCTTTTCAAATATGTTATCCATCTACTTTTTCATAAGCTATCACATAGTAAAGTTTCAGATCTGTTGCACATTGGATAGGTGAGTAATAGCTACTTTGAAATTCTACAGTTGAGTAAATCCATTGTAACTCCAAAACTATTGCAGTTACAATATTTTCGTAAAATATGTTGTTCACCTACTTTGTCCTTAGCTATAAGCTGGCATGTACTTTGGGGTTCTATTGCATGCCATAAGTGAGTACTAGCTATTTTCTTATTAGTAGCAAAATAATGACATAAGTAAATGTCAAATATCTTCAGAAGTATTAAAGTTATGGAATTCTTTTTCAAATATGTCATTCATCTACTTTTTTGTAAGCTATCACATAGTAAAGTTTCAGACCTGTTGCACATTGCATAGCTAAGTAATAGCTACTTTGAAATTGTGACTGTTGAGTAAATCCATTGTAACTCCAAAACTATTGCAGTTACAGCTTTTTCTTCAAATATGTTGTTCAGCTACTTTGTCCTTAACTATAAGATGGTATATATTTTTGGGTTGTATTGCATGCCATAAGTGAGTAATAGCTATTTTCTTATTTGTAGCAAAATAACAACATACGTAAATGTCAAATATCTTCAAAAGTATTAAAGTTAGGGAAATATTTTCAAATATGTTATTCATCTAGTTTTTGATAACCTATCACATAGTAAAGTGTCAGACCTGTTGCACATTGGATAGCCAAGTAATACCTACTTTGAAATTGTGACTGTAGGGTAAATGCATATAGTTTGGGGTTCTATTGCATGCCATAAGTGAGTAATAGCTATTTTCTTATTTGTGGCAAAATAATGACATAATTCTTCTCAAATAACTGCTTCATCTACTTTTGGGAGAGCTTTCACATGGTGAAGTTTCAGACCCATAGCTAATTATTCACCTACTCAAAATGAGTAAATGATAATTATCTCTAAAAGTATTGCGGATATCCAATTTTTATCAAATAACTCATTCATCTACTTTTGGGAGAGCTTTCACATGGTGAAGTTCCAGACCCGTAGCTAATTACTCACCTACTCAAAATGAGTAAATGTGAATTATCCCTAAAAGTATTGGGGATATCCAATTTTTCTTAAATAACTCATTCACCTACTTTTGGAAGAGCTTTCACTTGGTGAAGTTTCAGACCCGTAGCTAATTATTCACCTACTCAAAATGAGTAAATGCTAATTATCTCTAAAAGTATTGTGGATATCCAATTTTTATCAAATTACTCGTTCATCTACTTTTGGGAGAGCTTTCACATGGTGAAGTTCCAGACCCGTAGCTAATTACTCACCTACTCAAAATGAGTAAATGTGAATTATCTGTAAAAGTATTGCAGATATCCAATTTTTCTCAAATAACTCATTCACCTACTTTTGGGAGAGCTTTTACTTGGTGAGGTTTCAGACCCATAGCTAATGATTCACCTACTCAAAATGAGTAAATGTGAATTATCTCTAAAAGTATTGCGGATATCCAATTTTTATCTAATAACTCATTCATCTACTTTTGGGAGGGCTTTCACATGGTGAAGTTCCAGACCCGTAGCTAATTACTCACCTACTGAAAATGAGTAAATGTGAATTATCTCTATAAGTATTGCAGATAGCCAATTTTTATCAAATAACTCATTCACCTACTTTTGGGAGAGCTTTCACTTGGTGAATTTTCAGAGCCGTAACTAATTATTCACCTCCTCAAAATGAGTAAATGCTAATTATCTCTAAAAGTATTGCGGGTATCCAATTTTTATCAAATTACTCGTTCATCTACTTTTGGGAGAGCTTTCACATGGTGAAGTTCCACACCCGTAGCTAATTACTCACCTAATCAAAATGAGTAAATGTGAATTATCTGTAAAAGTATTGCAGATAGCCAATTTTTCTCAAATAACTCATTCACCTACTTTTGGGAGAGCTTTCACTTGGTGAAGTTTCACACCCGTAGTTAATTATTCACCTACTCAAAATGAGTAAATGCAAATTATCTGTACAAGTATTGCAGATAGCCAGTATTTCTGAAATAACTCATTCACATACATTTTGGAGAGCTTTCAATTAGTGAATTTTCAGATCCGTAGCTAATTACTCACCTACTCAAAATGAGTAACTGCCTATTATCACTAAAAGTATTGCAGATAGCCAATATTTCTCAAATAACTCATTCACCTACATTTTGGAGAGCTTTCACATGCTAAATTTTTTTAATGAATTTTTAAAATAATTTTTAATGCATTAAAATTCATGAAATCATGCACTAAATCAATTATAACTTGAAAAGTATTACATTTAGAGCACCTTGTTAAAATATGTTATCTTTAGTACATCTAATTTATATGGCGGGAGATAAATGCATGCGTCAGAATGCTTGTTTCTTATGTTATTGCACAATTTAAGAAATATAAATCTTTCACTTTTGATTTCCTAAAGGAAGAAAACCTGTCATTAGATCACCCCATTTTTGTCAATAGAAAGCGGAGGATAAGGGCACAAACTACAAAGAAGTTAGGGTGTGGAGCACAGATTAGGATAAGAGACACTTTTTCACTGCCTGACATAACTGTGAGTAATTTATTAATGTGCAACTGAATTTTAAAATAATTTTAAATATAATTAAATTACTTTTTCCAGGATAATATGTCAATGTGACAAAAAAATTCTCATTGTGTAAATATATTTGCGGCTGGTTTAACAACCGCCCATACACTTGTGATTATATATTTAATAATCATTATTGTAATATTTACCCCACAGACTTTAAAGGCCGTGTATGTATTGTTTTAAGCCCATGGATACCGGCTGGGAGGACAGCATGGAAAATCTAGTTTGGGCTTCTACTTAGATTCTATAAGGTACAGGAAGGTTAGATTTTTGGTGTAGCACTGGTAAGGGGTGCACTCATGCAAAGTCATGGTACCACCTTGATTTGACCTTGTTGTCCCCTTGACTTTCATCTTCTTGCCCTGGCAATATCTCTGAAACTGTAAGGTATAAAACGTTTATCCTTTGCTGGGATATGGTTGTGTCTAGCTTTGTATGTCATGGTGTGACCTTGACCTTGCCTGACTCACCTTGACTTGTAAAATCCTATATGGACTATATTTATGAACTTGATACTTGGCATGAACTTTACTTGCGTGTACCTGTCTAATATCCTGATGTGACCTTGGTGTGGCCTTGACCTTGGCTACATGAAATTGTTTTCTACTACCATATTTGAGATATATTTTTTCTGTCAAACTGCTACATGGATATCCTCACCAAATTTGCAGGGAATGTTTATGGCTATAAAAACCTGGGTGTGTAAAACTTTGGCCTTATTTTGAACAACAAAATGCTTACCATAGCTAATTGTTTAAAAATTATAAAGGTGATGTTAAACCCAAATAAATGAATGAATAAATCAATAATTACTCTTGCAAAAAGATGTTTTTGCATCTGTGTGTACTGCTATAGAAATGGAAAACATAAGCATATAAAAAGACAAAATTAAGCTGTATATAAACTTGAGTACTTAAACTTAGATACTTAGATATCCAATACCAGCCTGTCAATAAATAATTTCCATTTCACTTGCCACTTATGACTATGCTTTCAAAATTCTAAAGGAGACCCAATAACATTTTGCAAGTGACTATACATCAATTTTTAAATGTCATAGCCATGTGAGTCAGCTGAGCAATTATAATTTTTTGGATAGAATATTGAATTTCTTAGTTCTGTTATCGCTTAGTGCCCAGTAAACATTAGAAACGTTTTTAAATGGTTTAAACATTTACAAAACGTTTTTAAAACCTAAGTAAAAACTATCTTTGGTTTTCTAAATGTTTCTAAGTAAACATTTTTGCTGTACATTTTATAAACATTCTCTATACAAACGTTTTACTGAAAATGTTTATTAAACATTTATAAAATAACTCAAGAAGCTAGGTTTGACTGGAAACATTTTTAAAACATTTATAAAATAGCTGAAAAAATTAAGGTTCTGCTGGAAATGTTTTTCAAACATTAATCATAAAATGTTTTATAAACAGTGCACATGAACTGTTTAAACAACATTGCCTGTCAAATGTTTTTAAAACATTCTATCAAAAATGTTTTTTAAACCTATAATTTCAAACCTTCAAACATGTCCAAACAAAGATGGCGGTGAGCAATAATAGGGGATTTTAGAGGACTTTGTCAAAAATTGCCCCACATGCAACCCCTAAAAGTATGAATTCAATGGGGCACAGTTTCTAAGCCACTATCTTACAATTTTAGACATGAAAATAATATTTTCAATAGTGAGCAACCATATAAAGATATTTAATTTGACCTCTGACATTATTATGTTCATTTATAACATTTTTCTAACATTTATCATTAAACATTTAATAAACGGTTTTCATAAAACGTTTTAAAAACATTCCATTACAAATGGTTTTCGTACCCATCATTTTTTAACCTTTGCCAAATGTTTCCTTTTAAACGTTTGCAAAACCTAAAAATGTTTACTGGGTGTTGATAAATTGATGACTTTTACATGTCCAGAACATTTGGCTTCCCAGTGTAAAAATTACTTTATCTCAAAATGCTCTTGTAAAGAGTTCTTAGGAAATGTATCTGACTCATATTTAATTTTATTGTGTCATCAGCATTTATGCTGCATGACATATTGGGATTGCTTCATCACATCTCATTTTCTGGTGGCATCATTGTCACACTTTGTAATCCAGGGAGTATCTCAAAATGGCTTGTCACATTTAATTCAAATTTGGCATGTGGATGTAACTGGTCCTCAAGGTGTGCAGTATTGTTAGGTGACCATGAACTCCCAGTAGTTTCTGGACTGTATATCAAAAATGGCTTCATGGATTCAAATCAAATTTGGCATGTGGTTGTACCTGGTTTTTAAGGTGTGCCCTATTTTAAGGTGACCTTAAACTCCCATGTTTAAAAAACTTGTGTAGAGTTTACTTTTTCTCTTTCTCTTTCATTCAATTTTTGAATGTATATGTAATTGACCATAAGTAAGTGCCGTACAATAAGGGGATCTTAAACTTCCATCAATAACATTATTATATTCACTTTAAGTTTGGCAATTTTTAACAGTATTTCACTAGCAGCTATGACGGAAGACATACACGGTCAGTGTCATCGTCACACTTCCTTTCCAAACAGTATCTAAAAAGTAGCATGATGAATTAATTTCAAATTTGACAAGTGGATGTAACTGGTCCTCAAGGTGTACCCTATTTTAAGCTGACTCCCAGTAGTAACATACATGTACTTATATTGACTTGAAGGATTTATGTTGATGTGATTGTAACTGGTTTTCAAGGTGTGACCTATTTTAAAGTGGCCTTAAACTCTCATGTATTAAAAAGTTATGTTAACTTTACATTATTTTTCCATAGAGTATACAAAAAATAACTTGAGAAATTTCATTCAAATCCCAGCAGTAACAGTATTATATTCACTTTAACTTTGGGAATTTTTAACAGTATTCCAAATAGTATACAATTCTAGACATGTTTCAGTGGTGGATGTAATACACTTTGAACAGAACCTTCAGGAGAAGAATACCTTAAACTCCTTACCTTACTTTCACATTGACTATAAGGGTGGGACAATTGTTTTGGTGTTTGGAAGATATTTTATCTGCCAATTGAGATTTTTTCCATCAATATTCATGATGTACACATATTTTGACCAAATGAAAAAGGTCTCTTTTGTAAGGTTGCAATAAATTTTCAAAAATTGCTTGTATGATGAAATTCAAATTTGGCATATGAATGTTGTCAGTCGTTGATATGTGCCCTATTTTAAGATGACCTTAGACTCTCAATAATAACACATTTATATTGAATTTAATTTTTACGATTTGTGGGCAATAGCTTAAAGATAGCCTCACAGATCCATCTCAAATTTGGTTTGCTTGTGACTGTCTTCAAGGTGTAGAAAATTTTAAGGTGACCTTAAACTCCTAGTGATATCACAATTATATTGAATTTAAATTTTTAAACTTCTGGAGAGTATTTTAAAACTGCATGACAGATTTAAATTAAATTTAGTATGTTGATGTATGTTGTAAAGGTTTGCCCTATTTTAAGGTGACCTTAAACTCCCATGTGTAAAAGAATATTAGCTCAAGTTTTTCTATGGTTTCACACATTAAACCAAAAATGGCATGACATATTTCATTTAAATTAAATTTAGTATGTTGATGTATGTTGTGAAGGTTTGCCCTATTTTAAGGTGACCTTAAACTCCCATGTGTAAAAGAATATTAGCTCAAGTTTTTCTATGGTTTCACACATTAAACCAAAAATGGCATGACATATTTCATCTATATTTTGCAGGAAGTTACAGAAATGCCCTAAGAGTACACTGAGGTGACCTTAACCTCCCACTAATGGCATATATATAATTACTTTTCTTTTGAAATTTTGGATAATATCTTAAATTTTGTGCAATAGATTTTAAGCACATTTAAATTTTGGATATAACTAACCTTGAACAGAGTCTACAAGGTTAACATGTCCTTAAACTCTTAAACTTTGCATTAACTTACATTCAGTTTAAGGTACACGTATCTAGGCCAAAACAGGATCTTTATTGTAATGTTACCATAAAGACCTGATAGGTAAAGAAATGAGTTTCTTTTTTGAGTTATATTTTTGTGGGTTCTTTTGCATTCCAAACCCATGTATGAATAGGAGCTGGTTACCTTTTCGGCAATATCTGGCAACAAGTGTTGCCATGGCCACACTTTTTCCTGTTTCTAGGTTGTGAATATAAGAAATCCTGAAGACAACCTGTATGATAAAGTGATAAAGTAAAACCCCACAAGATTAGACAATGATTTTGCTCATTTGTTCTCCCACAAAATGCCGGACAGATATAAGTCCTTCTTTCACCCATGAAGAGAGGATTCAGACAAGACAGGACCCATCTTGTACAATGCATTAACTTGTAGGGTCATATAACTAGCAGTTTAACAGTAGGTTACCAAAATGATACTTTATGTAATTTTCTGCTGACTGCTGACGTCTAGTGAAACCTGCAAAAGTACTGCCAGTCAACCAAATATTTTTGCCTATTCAGCCTAATTTTTGTCCTTTCTAATTTCATCCGCTTCAGTCTTTAACCACAGCTGGTGTCACAATACAATTCGAATGAATTCTGGTTTCATTTCACGTTTAATAAAACATCTTTTATTTCCAATAATATAATTTTGTAGATCTCAGCAAACACAAGATACAACAGGCAGATAGGTGCACAAAAAAGGCAAGAATACCTATTAAAGACAGAAGTGCCTAAGATTGATAGAAAGATATTTGTAAGCTTGCCAAAATTGGAACATCATGATGTCAATCATGCAATGGCAGAGGTAAGTATGGCAACATTGATAATCCAAAATGGCTATAACATCCTCAGCTTACTTTGGAACTTCTTCAATAGAAAGTCAGTATTTACGCTTGTAAGACAAAAAAGGCTATAAAATAAGATAAAAAGTCTTTGATAACTTTTCACTCAGTTTTAAGGTTATTATATCTTTCCTATCTTGTAATATAAAGTTATGAAAATACTGGTATAAATATTGTACATACTGTAAACCACAGGAACTGAAAGATCGGAAAATATCAGACCATGTCTGACTTGATACTGAAGCACTCCATCTAATTTTTTTTTTAAATTTTCGATGTTGCTATGAATGATACTTTGATTTCTTATTCTTAATAATAAGGATGCTTCTCTAGTTGCACCAATTCATCCTGCTCTGTTGACACGACTCCAGGAATTGGTTCAGAATGGTGTAACTAGTGCTGATGAAATGAAGAGGCACCTTGATATATATGTGGAAACATCACTGATGTTAGGGGATCGCCCTTCTCGCAAAGATCGGACTTACTACCCAAACAGAAAGGACATCCTAAACCACATGCACTTGTTTCGTACCAAAAGACAGTATGTTTTTTTCCGAATTCAGATGTATTGTTTTAAATTGCTAACCTTGATAATATCATTAATGGATATTTCTTAATTTACACATGGTCTTCGGTATCTTAAAATTTACCTTCATCTGATTTGGCAAAGGAAATATCATTTAGTTCCTTCGTTTCTTACATAATTCTTCACAGATTTCAGTTTGGAAAAAACAAGCTCAAAACCATAAATCTTACACATTACTGGGCAAGGATATTCATTTACTGATTTATTTATTGATTGGTGATACAATGTTATTTGTACTGGCAGGGTGTCACATAATGACCAGCAAAATGTGGCAGTACTCGTTCAACGCTGGAAAAATGAAAAGGAAGATATGTTATATTACAGACCAAATAGGTAGACATATATTAACTTTAATTGTACAATGCATTGATTTTTTATAAAATTCCAACATGTTATATGGAATCATAAACACACATATGATATTATTGATATTACACCACTGAATGTAAAAAAAGGATGACTATCTAATTAACTGCCAGCCTTTTCCGTCTTTTTTGGCTGACATATTGATAGGTGTTTCAACAAAAGTGTACATTTCAATTTTTTTACCTTCTCTTTCAAAACTGCGATACGTAGAAAATTTTGGGGGGAATCCATGTGTCCCTCTTCAAGAACTTCATCGTATTTTTAAAATTTTCTCTAGTGAGGTAAATCTCCTGTATAGTTATCGTACTGCCAGTAATTGGCCCTGTTTTCAAACAAGATCTTGCTTTGTTTTCTATGACTATCAGTTTAGTGTCATATAACATGACAATTTCAACTGTTTTGGGGTTATTTTCTAGCTAGCTATTGCAGACTTAATCCTTTGACAATTTTCCCCATTTATTTATAATTACCTTTTTAGTAATTTTGCAATACTTTGCAATGAAAACTTCGCTATTATAAAGAAAGTACCATTTCAACCTTATTTGGTCCATATATGTAAGAATATAAATTACACTTTAAAAAAGTTGAAATATTTGTCCTGGTATCTTCAAATATCCAAAAGCTGTAACATACATTCTTTCTACAAGGAACATCACATTCAAAGTATATGTATTCAGATTTTACCAGTAGTCAATATATTTCTTAATGAATAATATTTTTATTAAAATGTATGAACTTTTCACCTAAAAGTGCAAACCAGGAGGACAGCGGCGATCATGCACAAACATTCCTCTTCATTCACCAAACCAAAGAGCAACAACGTCTTTTGCAAAGGTATGGAAACAATCTCAGCCTACTGGATGCCACATATAAAACATGCAAATATGAACTGCCATTGTTCCTCCTGTGTGTTGCCACAAATATAGGATACTCTGTGGTGGGGACATTTATAGTTGAGAGAGAAACAAGTGAGGCCATAACAGAGGCACTACATCACATTAAACAATGGAATCCTGAATGGAAGCCATCATATTTCCTGGTGGATTTTGATGAAAGTGAGATCAATGCCATTGAAACTTTGTTTCCAGGTACTTTATTTGACCAGACCAATTATATAAATTATATCCAACATTAATTTAGTTAGTGATATAGTTTAAATCTAATTTAAATGGAGCTTATTACACTGCGATTTCTTCATGGATCCTTGGTATTTTGTTTAACATATAGAGGCAGGGTGAAAGAGAAAAAATTATCATGTAAATACTGTGGTTGAGAAAGGTTAATCTCTATAAGAAGGAAAAAATTGTAACAGTCTCAGATTCACTGATTATGAGCCCAAAACCAAAATTCACTTGCTCAAAAGAATGCAGCAATATGATGTAAAAGACTTTTTGGTTTTCTTAAAGATCCAAAATAAATTATATATGTTGACCAAAACAGACATTCCACAAAACAGGGTAGACCTCTATGGTAAAGGCCTTCTTAGTCGTGCTACTTACATTTACTTAAAGAGATTTATGCTTGACATGCTATTTCTTATTGAAGGGATTTAGTGTATCTATATATAGCAACAGCAGAATTGTCAGAATTTGTCACTTTGATATATATTTGAAGATTGTGACACACTTTTGTGTTCATTTCACCGAGAAAGAGCATGGGAAAGATGGCTGAGCAGTGATATTCATGGTATGAGACACAAGAAAGAAGAGGCAATAATCAAGTAAATATTTACCTTTTAGGGCCCAACTACATTTAACTTTGACTAAAAAGGGCAGGGTCAATGGTATAACAACAGCCTATGTTGCTTTGTCTTTGTGCATCTTTGACAACATGACATCAGATTGGGGTTATATTTTCTCACAAGGTTGCATTTACCAGTTGTTCAATCCACTTCAAAGTTGATCTTCTGAGATTTTTAAACATGCACATGCATAACTTCAAAATTGATGATCAGATAAGGGTTCACCAGAAGGTGAATCAATTGGATCCTGTTGAGTCATTGAAAAGCCAGAATTGTTTTGGTGTTTTATCAGCCTTTTCCATGCACAATAGTTTGTGTATTCTCAGTCAATGCTTGTCTCAGATGTCTTTGCTATTCCTTTGAATATCTGCATCACTGTGTAATACCCCTGCCTTGTCTGACCTATGATACAGGGTGTTTTTTTTGTTGCTTATTCCTTAAGGCCAAAAATAAATCACAAATATCTGTACTATTTTAAAACATTTGTGAAAACATTTGCTTCCCAAATATTTACATTTGCATTTTCATTTGTAGCTGCCTTATAAGCTTTTCCGATGACATGGTGTACACTTTTGTTTGCCTGACTCAATATAAATGTTTTCAAAACATGTATAATGTTAATATAAAATGGGGTGGCTTATGTTTGCTTATAAGTATTCTACTCTTTTTAAGGATGATTGTAACTATGTGTGAACAACTTGTTTTCTTGAAATATGGACATATCATAAGATTTATTTGTTTTCTTGAAATATGGACATATCATAAGATTTATTTTTTCAGCAGTAATACAAAACAATTTAAATTAAAATGTCATTTCTTTTTCAAAATCAATAATAACAGTGTTGTAAATTGCTTTTTTGATATTTCTACCACACACTTTGGAAAGAGAAATAACATTCCTAATACTATGATTTTTATGAAACCTGTGGACAAACAAATTGAATTTTGACAAAGGTGATATGAAGTGATTGTTATGGCACAAACACATTTTCACATATTTTAGGTACATACTAAAAATCATATTTTGAATATAACCTTATACTTACAAATAAATCTAAGTATATAATGAGTATGTATATATTTTAAAATCACATTGATATTGCGGAACCTTGAAAGGGTATGTGAAGATAAAATGCATGTTTCTTTAATAATTTCCATTGCATTCATCTAAACTGTCTAACAATACAATGAACCTGAAGATATTAGTGTGGCTTCTCTCTCTCCTCACATTTGCAAAATGTACTGAGTATATTTTCAGACTTCGATCAATTGCCAGTTCCTCGACAACAGATGAATATGAGCAGAATCTGGATAGCTTCAAGACTTCTGATTTGGTGAAAGAAAATGAACAGTTTGAAGCTTATGTTATGAGAAAATGGATTCCACATCATAAGGTGAAAAAACTAATGATTAGATTTCTCAGTCATGGTACTGATGCATATTTGCATGTAAATTTAATTACACTCTAAAAATCATGTTCATTATTTCATAATTTACATACCAATAATTTGGTGAAACACATATTTTCATTTCATTTTTATAATATCCATTTAGCTAGCATAATAATGTTTGTTTTGTGTAGTAACATACTCATCTGTGATCTAAGAAATTATGCATTTGAATTTAAGACAAGATGATATCTCCTTTTTTGATACATTGTGTTATATGTGATGAAAAACAAACTAACCAAAAACAGCATAGCCAAGACATCTTATGTTGAAATGCTTTCAACAAATTGCAATTTGGGTTTGCAAAATCATGAACACAGTCTTTTCTACAGTTGTGTTACATAATTTATTTGTATATGTTTCAGAAATGGGTTGAGGCTTACAGGTCAAAACGTTTGAGGAATAGTATTAACACCACAAATGGAGTGGAAAGTAAGCACAAAGAATTGAAATATTCCCACTTAGACTTGTACTCTGACAATTCTATTGAGGGTCTGGTCTCAACTATTGTTACCAAATTTATCCCAGACCAAGAAATCAGGTAAGCATGCAACAAACTCATACTTAATTTGCTATTTCATGAGACCATGCGAATGTAACATGTTATAGTGAAAACTAACCAAGTAAATTAAATAGCAAAGTTCAAAATTTGTGTTTTATGACAGCCTGGGTCAGACTGGGACAAGCCCTCAGTGTTGCCAATTGTGGGGGTCAAAACCAAGATACACCGAGGTGACAGTCTGTAAAGAGATTCTAAAACTTCTTGACCATTGAAATAGTACACACCAAAATAGGTTATTTTTGTCAGAAAATTATTTGACCAATTATAAAACTGTTTTGATTAATTTCTCAAAAGTAGTTTATTTACATATTTTCTGATTTATTTTGAAAACAATTTAGAAAGACAACCAATATTTTTGTGTCTGTGACAGAAAGGGCTGTAAATGTTAATGACATATTAGTATATTTTAAAATTAACTTATGATCCACATCTTAAGTCTGCTGCATAAAGTGTGTTTAACTACAGTTAATGCCCCTGTTCCACCAAAGGACTAAGCCCTGATCCTGTCCCCGACCCTTAATCTTGGACAATCGGTGAAAAAAAGGTAAAATGGGCGGGAATACTGAATCGGTATTAAAGTCTGGGATTAAGTACAGATCGGCCTCAAGAAGCCTGAGGAGGCCCCAGGTGGCCCCACACAGTCCCTGACTGGTCTGCGACTAAGAACCGACTAAGCCAGTTTTCTGGTCGGTTTGAGGCACGATCTTGTCATAGACATACCGACTGGGTCCCAGGATGCCTCAGGCCTCCTAGGACTAAGCCCCTACTAACTCCCGATTAGGTCCAGGCTTCTTCAGGCGTCCTCAGGCCTCCTCAGTCTTCCCCAGACCAATGTTGCCGATTCTTGTTTTGCAGAAAAACAGGATTTTCTAGGTATATATATAAATTTTGCGATCTAATTATCACTACTTTTCTAGGAACACAGCAGGATGCCACCTTTTAATGGAAGACAGCTTCAACAACAATTTAGGGCTTTTTTAGTTTTTATTCAGTTACACATACTAATGTATTTCATATTTCTACGTCGACCACAGCAACCACCACCAGCACCTCCACCCCCACCACCAGCCAGACAGAGACCTAGAAGAAGGCACAACATGCGTGTCAGACCATGGCTACTACAGAGAGAGGAGAGGGGGACCTACCACAACATTATGGCTGACCTGTATGCCACAGACATTCCAGGTTTCACCAATTACATGAGGCAGGCCACCAACTACAGAGCTCCAATCAGTGTTGGGGAGAAGTTAGCCCTCACCATCAGATATCTGGCCACTGGAGTCATACACATCATTATCCTGTCAGTTTAGGGTTGGTAGATCCACCATCTCCAAGTTTCTACCAGAGGTCTGCAGGGCCATCCAGGATGAGTTCACCAGAGAGTACCTCAGATGTCCTACTACTCCAGATGGAAAAGTGGAAAGAGTGGAAAGAACTGGAATGGGAATTTAGGATCAGGTGGAATGTTCCACATGACCTGGGAGCCCTTGATGGAAAGCATGTGGCCCTGAAGAAACCCAAGAAAACTGGAGCCCTGTACCACAACTATAAGGGATTCTTCTCCATAGTAATGTTGGCCTTGGTTGATGGACAGTACAAGTTCAGATGGGTGGATGCGGGTACAGCTGGATCTTGCTCAGATGCCCAAATATTTAATGCCTCTCAGCTGAAGAGGAAGATTGATGATGGCACAATAGGCTTCCCTGACCCAGCACCTATAACCCAGGGTGGTCGAGATGCCCCTACTTCATCCTGACAGATGATGCATTTGCCGTGAAGACCTGGCTGATGAAACCCTATGGCAGAAGGATGTTAACCAGAGAGGAAAGGATGCCAACTACAGAATATCAAGGTGCAGGAGAGTTGTTGAGAATGCTTTTGGCATCCTGGTCTCAAGATTCAGAGTGATGTTGACCACTATTGAACTACCCCCACAAATAGTAAGGGAAGTGGTCTTTACCTGTGTGGTTCTGCACAACATACTCAGAAGCCAGTATCAAGGTCAACATGGTGGTCAACAGCCTGGTGATGATGATGATGATGTGCCTGGTGACTGTCGACTGATTGGTGGTGCTGCTGGTGGTGGTCCAGACAGAAACCCTGCTAGAGAAGCCAAAAGACAGAGGGATTACCTCAAGGACTACTTCAATAATGAGGGAGCAGTGGCCTGGCAAGATGGAAGAATATAACTGTTACTACAGTATCCAGTCCTTTCGGGACTAATACCCAGTCCTTTTCAGGACTACCAAATATTCCAAAAACAATTAATCAGCTGTGCTTGTTCCAAATAACACAATCATTTCCAAAAATAAGTGCCCCAACAAACAAACAGAGAAACCCAATTCCCACCATAATGCACAAAAAAACAGACAAACGCAATGCCCAACATAATCCACCCAACAGACAAACAGACAAACCCAATTCCCACCATAACTCACACAAAAAACAGACAAACGCACTGCCCAACATAAATCCCCCTAACAGACAAACTCAATGCAAAACATAACCCACAAAAAGAAACAGACAAATGCAATGGCCAACATAATTCCCCCAACAAACAAACAGACTAACCCAATGCCCAATATAACCCACAAAAAAACGCACTGCCCAACATAATTCCCCCCAACCAAACCCTATGCCCAGCATAACTGGTTAAATGGAATAAATATTGCATACATTTTTAAATCTACACCCCAATTTCAGTTACATTTTTCTTGTGGTTTTGAACAAATAATACAAAATAAAGGTTTTTCCTTTGTTGCGAATCTTAAACTAAAATTTTTTCTTCTACTTCCAGAAAATTTACAAAATATAACCACCGAAATGGTTATCTTTACAGTATGGTTTATCTGTCTGTTGGTTTTCAGGAGTTATGTTTGCAAATTTGTTCTTCAGTCTGTTGGTTGGGGTTATGTTTGGTATTAGGTTTGTCTGTTTGTTGTTTGGTGGCTATATTTTAACTTTAGGGATGGTGTCAGTGTGGGACTTTTTTATTACAAATTTAAAGCTATCCCATGGATTTTAAGCTATAAATGGGCAGATTATTGGCCATATTGGGAGTTAATTTAACTATTTTTTCTATGTGGCCTTCTGTTGTTATGTATATTACCATGGGTTATTTCTTTAATGTTTGGGGTGGTGTAGGTGTTGGGCTTTTTTTTCTGGTGATAAGTATTTGTACTGAACTGTTTTGTTTTGGGAGGGGAATATGAGTATGAACAACATGTAGCTGAATAAGTTGTTTTTGGAATATTTGGGTGGCCCTGAAAAGGGCCTAGGCAGGTCAAAGACCCACCCTGACTGGATGGCTACTGAGGAGGCTGCTGCTGTTGAGGCGGTGCTGTGGTGGTGATATAGTGAAGAGCTGCTGCTGCTGAGGCTGCTCAATGATCTGTGTTGATGTCAGATCTGGTAGCTGGCTTAGTATTCCACTTAAGTTGTGTCTACTGCCCTCGTCCTGTACTGTGACCACTGATGGAGGGTTTCCAAAGCCGATGGGACTGAATGTGTAGCAGACATAACTGCTGCTAGCTGCTGCTTGGGTGGAACTAGATGCCTGTTGAGTGGTTGTTGGCAGTATCCCGACCCTCTGGGACTCCGTGGTGATAGTGGCTGATCTTCTAGGTAGTGGTTGACGTCTACGGTTGCTATGGTTTCAATGTCTCTAAAAATCCTGCTCTTGAGGTCCTCAAACTCCTCTTGGGTCATCTTTTCAGTCTCTGATGCCATGTAGTCGAAGAAGGGCTGCCTGTCTGACTTCTGCTGCAGGAAACCTGAGATCAATGTCCTCATCTGGTCAAAGTGCTCGAGTATCTTGGAGTCTGTTGAAACTGGTGTAGATGTGAATATTGGTTGACTCCTACTCTCCCTCAGGACACTGGATTCACGGTGTTCTGTATCAGCAATAGATCCACGAGATGCGTCCTGCTTGCTGGTGTTGGGACTGGCCTCGAACCCAGAGCTTCTGATGGCCCCCTTGCGTCTGATGTGGGTCTTAAGGAAACCCATCTGCTGGTAGACCCAGGACTGTGGCTTGGCCAGATTGTAGCTTGGACAGCTTGCCATAATGAGTTCTCTGCGATTTGAACCACCTTCTGACATCAAAGGGCTGGAGCTTGAGTTCTGCAGAGATTTCTGCCCAGAGAGCCTCTCTCCTCTGCCTGTCGTGGAAATGTGCATTCTCCTTGCTGTACAGCTCTGGGTACTCCTTAACAAACTCCACAATTGCAGTTTCTTGGCTGTCAGTGAATGTAGCACAGACCCTGGCTCTCTTGGCTGATGAATGGCACTCTGAATCTTCCTCACACCTCTCATATTCTTCGCAAGCTTCCTCAGTAACTTCTGAAAGTTCCTCTGTCTCCTCTATCCCCTCCTCTGTCCTTTCCTCTGTCCTTTCCTCCACCTCTCCACCTTCCTTCTCCCTCTCCTCTTGCCTCTCATCCATCTTCTTCTTTCCTCTCTTCCCTCCTTTCTCTTTCCTCATAACTCCAGTCAATAAAAAAAAGTAAAAAAACTAAAATTTGTCGCCTAACTGTAAACTTTGCCCTAAGCTCAAGTATATTATGTGATATTTAAAAAAAATGAAAACCCCTACAAAACAGTGACACACGTCTCTCAGTAGCCAACCAGTCAGTAACAACGAGAACGTGTGCGCGGCCGCTTATATAGTCTCAGACCCCCTCATTGCCTCGTTTTAATTTCAGACGCATGGAAAATAATCAGTTCTTAATCGGTACTTAGTCCCAGGCCTCCTAGGGCGTCCTTAGACCATCCCAGACTAAATTTGTTTGGTCCCAGGTGGCCTGAGGAGACCGGCTTGGATCAGTTGGGGTCGGTTTCTCTTAATCAGGGCTTAGTCCCAGACCCAGATTTCTTAGTCGCAAGACACCTGGGATGGTCTGAGGCTTCCCGGGACTACTGAAACAGATTCTCTTTCACACGCATGAAACTTCAAAGATCTGTTATGAGTCGGGGACTGACAACAGGCTTTCTGGGACTAAGCTATGGACACCTGGGACTAAGGGTCGCAGGCATCCTGGGACAACATAGGACTGTGTAAATTTGGGTCTGAGGACGCCTGGGACTGGACATTTTGTTGACGGCGGGAAATAAGAATCGGTTTCAGTTGTGATGTTTGATTTTTCTCACAGACCCAACCAACAACTACTGACCCTTACAGAATGCCTGGGACTAAGCAAATTTTTGAAATCAACTCCCAAAAACCCTTTAGTCGTGTGGTGGAACACCCACATAAGCTGCAGAAATATAAAATTACACATGAGTGGCAGTCTTTGTGAGACCTGTCAAACCTTTGTTGAGAGTGAACAGTTTACTTTCATGCAAGACTACTCAAAGTAGGAACAAAGGGAGCTGACAAATTCTTTAAAACATTTTATTATCCAGGCTTTGCCTATTTGTAAAAGTGTCAAGTTATGCCACTAGCCATTTAATGTTTTAAAGATTTGGTGATTAAGCAAACGTTAGTGTTTTAACAAAACATATTAAATAATATGATGTAACATACATTTAACTTTAAAGTATAGTTTAAATAACACTTAAGTATTTCAAGGCAACCAAGAAGAACAAAACAAAAATTTCTAGAAGATATATACACTTTGCAGACAAAAAATTAAAAAAAAGATTTATACATTTAAATCTGATGCAAAGTCATTTCTCTTTCTTTTAATTATAGATATCATAGGTGCAATATTAAAAGTTCCTCACTGTACCGGAGCTACAGCGATAAGGTACCCCCTTTTTTGAGGAACAGGCCCAAGCTGTTTTTGGATCACTGCCTCAAAAGACTACCACCAAAGAAAATTATACCAGCAGAGAACATTAAATGTATTGAGGAAAAGAAGCTCTACCAGGTTCAAAGTGAAGAGGGAGAAGAGCAATATATGGTAAATTTAGAAGAACCATCTTGTACTTGTGCATCTTGGAGGAAGAATCACCTTCCATGTAAGCACATTTTGGCAGTACTCACACAGACAGAAGCTACTTGGGAATGTATTCCATGTTCTTACACTTTACACCCTGTTTTTACATTGGATTCACCCTCAGGCCAATTTCATGAGGAAGATATTGCGTCCAGAGAAGACAATGAAATTGAAGTTAGTACCGTCCCTGATGAGGCACACCTGGAAAGCCATCCCGTTCAACAAAAAAAGAAAATGTGCCAAACAATCAGTCCTCAAATACAAACTCTCCTTCAAATGTTACTCTGAAGGCCAAGTCTGGGAGTGCACAGTCAGCTCGAGCAAGTTGTGCTCGTGTATTGAAACATTTGGAAAATATTATTTTCTTACTTGAAGACCCGGATATTCTACAAAATCTTAACAGTGAGCTTAATCAGTGCTACGATGGCATTTTGTCCAAAGCACCACATTATGAGGGTCTACGGTGTCTTCCACGTGGGGAGCTATTGAAGTCATCAAAAAAAAGAAGAAAATATAAAAGACTCAGAAGAGCGAGGAAAGTGCAGCCATTGGTGAAAAAGAAGAAAGGTATTATTTAATTTCAGTGTGAGAATTATGTGTGCTTCACTCAAAAGGCCCTTATTATTATTGCATTCTTCATGGTGCCAGCCGGATATGTATGTTGTCACTGAATCTTGTCATTGAATTTCTTTTTCCCAAACCAAGCCACAAAATAAAAAGAAACAAGAAAGGCCTTTTAGACTTTTAGGGATTAAAATTGTTACAAAAGTTCAGATGATAATTATTGTTGATATCCAAAATTTTTATTTTTGGCTGTTAACCATCTCACCTTGAATTTTACTTCAATAAAAGAGATTATACTGAGACCATTGTCACATTTAATATAAATTTAATTTAAAAATCAGGTTATAGACAATTATAGGATGCATATTCTTTTCCAGTGTCAAAGTAACATGAACCCCTCTTTTAAGTTTATCATATTAAACAACTTTATTACACAAAATAGGTTTCAAATGAAATAATTTATCAGTCATGCTGCTCCTTCTGCCAAAAAGTACCCATTTTCCTGGGAAAATATTCCCTACCAGATAATCATTTGGGTGCACACATGTAGGTGGGAAGAATTTATAGTGGGAAGGGGCTGAAATATTGCTGCTACACTCGATATGGTTAAGGGACCACATGACAGTTATTACTATCTTGAAATATACATGTTCATCCATGAATATTCTCTCTCAGAGACCACTGACTAATTCAGCTTTTACTTTTCAAGGCTGCAATCAGTATGTCAAGTCAGACATGGTGCCAAAGGTAATGAAGCCAAAAATTAGAATAATGTTGTAGTTATTTCCATTTTTTTTTCAAATATAGTAGCCAACTGTCCATAATTTATACCATTTATTTTACACATTTTCTACTTTATCTTCTCCAGCAAGAAATATTAAACTTCAGAATGGCAACCCATCTTCAGTTGATCAGAGTAAGTATTGTTGCATCACCCGGGTAGATATATTTGAAATTTATTTGAGTTAATATCCAAAATGATTATAACTTTTTTGGTGATTGTTGTTATTATCATTTCACACAACGCAAAACTTTTAATTGTGTACTTGAAGACTTTATGTGTTTATTGTTTCAATAGGCAGAATGTTTGTCAATCTCAGGTTTGTTGTCAATAATAAAGCTATCAAAAGGTACCCCTGTTCCCATATCAGGGGATGTCCTCCTTCTTTGGCCTTGGTGAGGGTGACTTAGCCGGGACCAAACCAAGGGGAATCACCAAACTACTCTTGTTTCAAACAAGTCAAAAATAGAGTTGATGTCTTTATTCAAGAACTATCCCCAATTCCCAATCCCACCATCAGACCGCCAGTTCTGAGCTTACATGAGCCTCAAATAAACCCTAGGGTCCGCCCAGCCCTAGCTGCCTGAGGCCGTCGTGCATAGCTCCCAATGAAATGAAGCCACACTGAGTTAGCCAAAGAACAGCTGTAGCCAAAGGGAATTTAACTGGTTTTAAAAGCACTTGTTATCCTAACTTTCTCAGTAGGGTAGTTATAAAGCTTATATTAGATATATAGATCTATCATCTTTACTGATGGTAAGTTGCTTGGAAATGTGTGGTTCTAGAGCATTGAATTGTAGACACCTTTAAAACACATGGTTCAGCTGGCGAATTTCCAGTTAAAGTAGAAGTAAATGTTAAATTGTTAAGAGAGCTTTTACATTTACATTTGTCCTAGTATTTCAAAATTCTGGTTAGGTAAAAGTAGCCTTTGACATTAAATTTATAAGCCAAAAAATAAATATTTATGAGATTTTTATCTATTCCTAAGGTATAAGAAGTGGAGAGCTTTGTGCTAGGATCAAAAACATGGGACAAACTTGCTGGTTCAGTTCTACAATGCAAGCTCTGCGACTCTTAATGGAAGGTATTGAAATGTATTAAATCAGCTTACTTCCTAACAGTTTGCAAACCTAAATGTCATTTTAAGCTTAAGTTATGCCTTTTTATGTATGGATATGTTAATTTATGTGACTCTCAGTTTCTCTATAGTTGGAAGACTTATATATGTTCACATTTTTATGTCATGAAATCTGATGTATATTGAAACAAAAGATGGCTGTGAATTTAATAAACTCTGTTTAACCTGTTTTGACAGATTCCACATTAAAAATTGCAGTTGCAGAAACTAAGGGAGCTCTTAAGGACCTCTGTGATTTTCTGTTGACGTTACAAAAACCATGCACCTCTATCTTGGATCCAAGTAACATACTGGTACTTTGAATCTTAAAATGATTGGCTAGCTTGTATAGTAATTGCACTAAGTTATTGAAAAACACTATATTTTCTTCATTGTTCTATTTTGTTAAATAATTTACTGAATGTAATACCATATTTGTATGATTTGCAGGCAGTAAATAGTATTTCATTAAGTTCCTTAACAAATAATCATATTAAATGTAATATTTCAGGATTCAGTTCATCAATTGACAGATGGTCAATTCAGAGATGGTCAACAAGATGCTCATGAATTTTTGTGCCATTTGTTGAACCACCTGAAGGACCACCGATGCATTTCACAATTAGAAATGACAACCAAAATGATCTGCATTGAAAAACAACATGTATGATATTTACATGCTATGCATGAGCATTTCTTTTTAGAATCATGTTCAGGATTCAGTTTAAACTAACTTTTTCTTGTCAAATCTGTTGAGAAATGTCTTTTTTTAGAATAAGAAGAAAAATGAAATCTCTAATTTATGGATTTAGGAAAGTTTCCATTCACTAGTGAAATATTCTGGTTAAAATTGTTCCATCATTTTCTTACAAATAATAAGCTAAGCATGAATTATGTTTCATATGCACATTATAGGTACGAGCATTCAAAGATCAACATAGACAGTATGCCACTCACATATCCTTGTCTACTGAACTTGAAGGAATCAACTTTGTCAGTATTGCAGACTGCCTGAGGCAAGTGCAAGATGAAAATGATGTTTGGCCAGTGTTGCTTTTGAATGAAAATGAAGTGTAAGTTCTGAATATTGAATTATATTGTGCAAATTTTGTTCCGGGTTAGTTATCCTTCAGCCAATTAATGTCATTGGGCAGTATTGGTGATTTTAGATTAGCTGTTACAAAACACTGCATTACTGGATATATTGATAATTGTTCTAAAAATTTAGTCTAATTTGGTGTTGTATATTTACAAAGATTTTGTGAACAATGTGGAAGGAAGGGAGCCGCAGCGGAAAAAATTATTGCAAATCAGTTGGGTGAACATTTAATTGTTCACTTGAAGAGATTCACCAGTGATGGAGTAAAAACCCAAAGTCCAATGCACATTGATAGGTTAGTTTTCCACAATACTTCATGTATCAATCTCTGAGTCATTTTAGTTTGTATGCAGAATAGATTGGCTTTTTTTAAACAAATGGTTCAAGAAAGATTCATCAGAGATATTTTACTTATTGATCAATAATATTTATAGTTTCTAATGCAAGTAATTATATTGTCAAATTTTGCTTATTTTCAACTCAGTGTAAATAGCTTCCACTGTGAAGTAAGACAGAATCATAAGACAGATTAATCATTTCAGAACAATAACAGAGGTCTTGTACTTTATCATTTATACCAACAGTAAACTCTATTTCATGACACTTTAATTTTTCAGAGAAATTCACGTTGGCACAGATCAGTACCACTTAGTCGCACTGCAAGTTAGTTTTGTCTTTGTGATTTCTCTGGATAGTAATTACATTGTATAATATGTCATTTTTCTGCTATACCACAGCAAATCTCAGTTCTAAACGAAATTTTAGTTATTCTTACACCCACTTTTCACTACATTATGAGCAAAAAGATAACTTTTACATTTCATAAAAGTAGGTCTTATTACTTGCCAGTCATGTTTGGAAAAATAATCCCTTACACCAACTCACAAGCTTTTATTAAAAGCAGAGATCATTATCTGGCTCTAAAGCTATATATAAAGATCAGACTGAAGTAGCAGGAAAGAAGGCTCACTCACAAAATCTTCTGAACATGTTCAACAAATGGAATGAATTGCTATGATTATATTCCCAACATGACCTGGAATGAGAGCAAAATTCAAGAGTAAAATCAATACTCCATACAAGTCAGGAGGCAAACTAATTAATGTAGAACAGGGTTATTGTGCAATGAAACAAAAAGTAGCAGTCATAAAAGAAATTGATTTTGAAATTTTTAGTTCCATTAAGTAAGGATGGGTCGGTATGAAAAATATGTACATCGGGAGGTCGCCAATGCAAAACCGTACTGATTCCGGGATTCCGCGTTTTAGTACACCCCAAACAAACATGGACGTTTCCTCTTCACGACATCACAATAAAAGTGATCAAATGCGCGAAATATGAGATAAAAGCTTATAATTTCTTCAGATTTCTTGTTTGTTCCCAATATTTTAAGTTTTCCTTCAGTTATATGAGCTGACAAGCGAAATTGAGGTTATAAATTGTCGTAACATAAACATGGCAATTCTGTTCAACGTAATCGATAGTACTGTATAAAGTCTGCAAATGCCTGACATTACATGTGCTGACAAGCGAAGTGGCGGTTGTAAAATCTCATCACGGTATTTCAGTAAAATGCTCTCGACACCGAGATACCGGTCCTACCGACCCATCCCTACCATTAAGTAATAGTGTTAATCATAATAAGGTGGTTGTTGTAATTATATTTAAATATTTATTTCACTGATTTTTGCTAAATTGTTACTCAAATTATGACAGTGCAGTTATGCATTATTTGTTTATTTATTCTTTGTGTATAATACCCCCCAAAATTTTGTAGTGTCACCATGGATCAAGTGCAACAGCTGGACACTGTGAGTACTAGTATATGCTTTCTTGAATTCCCTATTTTTTTTTCTTACCAATGAAATAAAGATGCATAATCATCACTATGAGTTTGCAATAATACCATACATTGAGTGCCATTCTATCCTTTAAGATTTGGATATTTAATTTCTAAACATATTTTGGGAAAGTTTTTCCGTATTTCAATACATTGTATTATAGATGTTACTGTAAGTGTAGAAGATGATGAAATCTGTGTGTATGATGACTCTGTAGTTTTTCATCACACAAATGTGGAAGATTATCTTGCACAGGATGCTGTAAGAGTAAGTGAAAATTAAAATTGTTTAAAACAAGCTTTATAAGAGAATGACTTTGTGTGGCATTTGTTGATTGATACTTTCACTTTGAAAGCTATGTTTCAGTTTTGATTTGGCTTTCAATCTCCTTTATCATTTTGTGTCCGTAAATATTACATAATTATAAATTTTTAATTTGCACAAATAATTCTTGTCAAGATGAAAGAAGCTTTATCAAATATGTTTGTGTTTCATATTATAATTTATTTAGTATATAATTAAGTTTTTTATTGAGAAAAAAATTCAGATTACAGTTGGTATGATTTCTTTCTTGCAGAAAAATTGTTACATAGTGTATTACAAGAAAAAGAGGCAGAAAATTGACACTGCAGCCAGTATTCAGCATGAAGTCATGAAAGAAATGGCCCCAGAGGTAGTTATGTTATTTAAATGTACTTTATAGTATTTTGCTCAGATATTTGCTTACTTTCAGGTCTTAGAAACTAAAACAATATCCTAGCTATTTAACAATTGCTAATACCCTTTATAATTTTCTTGAACATAGTAGTAGTTAGTGGTACTCATTGTCCAAAATTTTGCCATTTTACATTCACAGTAATTGAAAAAATATAGAAGAAAATGTAATAAATAGAGTGATTATAGCTATTTATCTTAACTCTTGAGGGTACTGCCAAATTATGAGGAATTAGTGTGAACAATTTATAATAATTCTATTGAGGCTGACTTTTTCAAGTTTACTGTATTTTTGAAAATGGAAAATATCCAATTTTTGCGGTCTATCCTTGTAAGCCAAAAATTTAATATATATTTGATGTCTAATATATATCAGCTGAGTCTTATTTACTGTGATGTAATAATATCTTTATGTACCTTTTTTCCTTCCATGTCACACATTGTGTTCATCACCCAAATCATGGTTTATCAGGTATCATTTGTCAGAGATGTTTGGGTCAGAAAATAATTTGCAGCCTCAGAATCCTTAACTGTAAATATGTTATTTTGGAGTTAATTATTTGGCTTTTGGCCACTCCTATAAGGAAAATAGGGTTTCCAAGTATAAACATCATTTTTCTCTATTGTGGAGTTCAAAATTCTCCTGTGTACCTAGGTCATACATTTCAGTGCTGAGGTCCTGAGTTTTAAATTCACTTGCTAGTGTAGTTTCAGTTGTGACTCATTGTGTTGTGGATCTCTGTTTCTTGGTAAGAGGGCTTTGGTGGGATTCACATTTGAGCAGAAGACCTTTACATTGATTACACTTGCATTTTGGAGAAGTTTTTTAAATCTTCAAAAAATTCTCCACAAGCCCTTATGAATCTTACTAAAATGTACACACAGGAGGGGTGAAGGGGTATAGGGTGCTGGATACATGGAGCAGTTTGTTCATCAACTAGTCATATATGAAGTTTCTAATCAAAGTCCTAAGGATGACTTCATCAAATAGAAAGTAGATACATAAAGACACAACTGCACAGAAGGGTGTGGCCTATAGGCATTCTGGCCAGGAAAATGCTTATGCAAGTTACATTAAACATTCCTGAAAAGGGACAAAGTGTGTCAATGAGCAATTTGTACTAATATGCTAATGCTAGAAAGATATTTGATTCACTTTTAAAGTAAATGTCAATATTATATTTTGCATTTGCAGTACGCTGGTTTGAAATCTTCCATTTATGATTTGAGACAATCTCCAAAAAAGGTAGAGAGAAGCTGGAAACTGATTTCATCTTTTGTTTAATTTATGCCAAAAAGTGAATTAATGTTTAAATAATGTTGTTAATAGATTTCAGGATTAAGTCGAATTAGCTGTTAAACCTTAATAATTAACTGTATCTTTTCTTTATCAACATATTATAAGGTTTATGAGAAAAGTATCATTGCTCAACAAGTTACCACACATGTATGTTGGATTTACAATGAATGTGGAAATGTCATTTAGATTAACTCTTAAAACTTGTTCACTCAGACAGAATTGGAGATTTTCAGCTGTAATAAGACTGTGGAGGGAACAAATATTCATACACAAACTATTTCATATCTGAAATATCTCAACGGGAGCTTCTATTAAAATGTTTTATCTGGCTCTTATCCACTACAGTTGGTACTGTTGTGATTGAGGTTAATGGCAATATTTGTTCATAGGTATCCTTATTGGACATCTAATGTCAAAATTGTTGGTTTAAATTTTAAATGTCAGTATTCTCATCTTGTACTTATAGATTTTACTTGCACTATTTGAAATAATGATTCAGGACATAATGAAGATCTGCATATATACTTAAAGTGAAAAAAGAGTGAAAGTTCAGTATCTTATTTTTTATTTCAGAAAGAGAAAAGACACAGTTTTATTTATCCAAAAGTGGTTGCTAAACAAAGGAAGAGGTAACAAGTATTAAATGCTCTATTGAACATAGTTTTATGTAAAATAATCTTCCAAAATAAAAAAATTGGAAGTAAAATGTGTTCGTAAAATTTTATAAACACATAATGAAACAGTTCTTATTGAATATATTGGGGGGACTAATTGGATTGGAATAGAAGGTTTCTGGTGATAAGTTTTAGAGAAAAAACAAAGACAGCTGCAATTTAATGAAAAAGTGATGCCTATGGTATGATTGCATTTGGTGTAGAAAAGGTTACAATTACTTACACCAGAAGGTTATTTTTGGTGCATTAACTTGTTCATCTCTTTAGCTTTGTTCATGATTAATGTAATGAAAAGATCTTGCTAAATTTTTAAACTGGGGCGGGTCTGACCATGGAAGAAGGCATATAATTTTGGGTATGATCTGCATCATACTCTGTACACAAGGAAATCATAAATTTGTAAAGCTCCCCTTTTTAATTTATTTTCAATGAGTTTGGCTTTTTGGCTGACATTCCATAACAAAAGTGTGGATATTCATCTAATTTCTAATACAGATTATTAGATTATTAAAGTGATCACTTAGATTTCACAGAGAGAAGGTAATAATGTATAAAGTGTGATTCCAGACATGGTCAAATGGAAAGAGAGATGACAAAACCCAAGAAAATGTCTTCAAAAGTGATGGTAATTATGAGTTTAAATTGTGTCTTTACACAAGATATGTTTTTATAACCTTCTTAAACAATTTGCATCCTATGATTTGTCATGAATTGTTTTCATATGTCTTTTTTATAGTGTTTTTGCAGCCCATGATTTTATTAGTTGTTTGTACTCTCAAGAACACTGGGATCAATACTGGCTGAAAAGGCTTTTGGTGTGGTCCAGTTGTATGTTGACCTTACAACCAAGATGATCTAAGCCACAATATTTTTCAAATCAAATTGTCAAAAATGGAAGTCAATGATGTCATTTTAACTTGAACTTGAAGACCACTTAGGAATTAATAGGCTTCTTATAACTGTCACTTTATCCTGCATGACACAATTATAAGATGAAAGTTAAATCATTTTTTAATTCATAGATCTGAAAAAATTCACAGATCTGATAGAAAATTGGCCTGATAATCTAAACAAAATTCCTATTTTGGTTTGGGGATATATTTATGATTTCAATGCTCTTATAGCACATTTAACTTCATCTACTGGGGTTGAATACAAAGCAGTTTAATAAAAAATAAAGCCCCATTTGGTAACTTTGAATTTGGCTAAAAATGTTATAAATATTAATCAGTCATGTAACCTTTTTCAATTAACAGACTAAATGTTACCTGTGTGAAATGGCTCTACATCAGAACGAAATTGATTTCCACATGGAGAATGCACATTTTATGTGCATGAAATGCACAAGATTTCTGAAAGGATCTAGAGATCTGAAAGAACATAAAAAACGTTGCTGTGTTGTAAGTAGGATAAGACCTGATATTGTTAGAAGCATAAATCTTTACAATAAATATCACTAAATATGTGTTTAAAATAAAGACTATTGATTATGCTTGAATAATGTAATGATATTTTCAACAAAATAAAATCAACAGTCAGAGAAAAAGATTTGCTAGGTTAAGCTGTTGAATAAAACAAATTACACAATTAACACACACTTTACATAATATTAACTATATGTACTGGAATGTGAATTTCAAGAAAATGCATTAGCTATATTATTCTCGAAATTATATTGCAATGAAGAAATGCTCTAATACCTATTTTATTTTCATTACAAAGCCCGACACTGATGAAGGTGCTTACAAAAGTACCAAAAATTTATTCCAGTGGCTTGTGGACAAGGTAAATATGAAATCATTATTTATGACAGAGTTTTTGCAAATTAGTGTTGCAAAGTATTTCCCTGAAAGTGATGTTTCACTTCAATTTTCAGTTATATTTCTTTCTGTTTGTACTATTCATGTGTTACTTATATAATTATTATTATGTAAAAGAAAATCAAAATTCCAAACTCCATGATTTGATATCAGTTGATTAAGTCAAGGACATATTATCATAGTCTATGAAGTTGCCATCAACATCACTGAATTTTCTTGTAAAAACACATCTGTTACATTACGAGTGATATGGATTTGTTCTCTGGTGGCACTTTTTACATTGCATGAAAGTGTTTTTATCAAGATCTTTTGGTTTGTTCAGGTTTGTTTTAATAATTCTCTAAACTGGAAAATAGCTTTACAAAGCTAATTTGTCAATATCTGAGAAACATTAAGAGATGGTGATTGAACCTTATTCATAAAGCTGTAGGGAAGACAAAATTTGTTTCCTACAACTTTCAGCTGGAACAATGGCAATGGGGCAATGTATTGATTAATTATTAGTTCACTTTTTAAGACATAAAACCTTTGTAAAGTGCCTCACTGCACATAACAATTTTATTTTTACATAATTTTCCCTATTATCATTTAGAACTTTGAATCAGCTACTTGTGAAGCCCTAATGCAAATAATTCTTGAGCTTGGGGTGTCTCGATCTGAAGATATTGCAAGAGAAGCACATTGGATATCTCCAAGATTGACAAGAGAATTTAGCATCATACAAAGCAGTGCTGCAACACCACGCCTGGGAAGTTATGGAGATGGGTACTTGTTCAAAATTGTACTTATGAAAACCAAGTGTCATAGCACAATAAATCATCGTTGTCAAATATGCTTCATACATAATTATTTGTATTGATGAGAAATGTGTAAGTTATTTCAATACCATAATCTTTTTGGTCAGTTGAACAGATTTAGTAAGATAAAACTTTTACTACACATCTTCTCTAAACGTACCAAGAATAGTGACAGTCCATGCATATCTTATAATACTATTGTAAAAGCATATAAAATAGCAGTGAAATTTGTTATTTTTGTACAGATGTTTCATTTTAAAATTGTATACTGAAATTGTCTATTTACCGAAAATTTAGGTATTTCAGGTTTCTACCAGATGAAGTGAAAAGAACACATACAATACTGAAGAGTTTTGGACTATATGAAATGCTCTCATCAATATTTTGTGACCACCAGCAGTGTGTTTCATATCTAAAATTGGGAAGTTGGATATGGTATATGGCAAATTGTCACATAGGAAAGGTTTGTGTAAAGTAAATAAAACTTGATGTTGAACACAATATGCCAAGTACCTTTAAAGAGTTAGGTTTTAGGTTATGAGTGAAATGTCAGTACATGTATAAATGTAATGTACAATGTTGTACAATAACATAGACTAATGTCTTTTTTACTTCATATGAAACCAAAAGTCTAAACTTAATATTTCCCTAATGTTGATCTGTGAAGTATAGCTTAATGATATGTATTGTTAATGTACTGGTGCCATGCCCTGTTTTACCTAAGCTTTCGTAACAGACCCTGTACGTTCTTACATTGCCACTGCTAAATTACTAATATGTTGTTTTCAAGTAAACTTGGTCCATTAAAACACAGTAATAAGCCTAATGGTATTGTTTATATCCTTTTAAACAAAATGTTCTTTATTTTATTAGTTCTGTCACATTTTATTGCCAAGAAATGTTTTTGCATCACCAGTATTTTTCTTCCTGTTCATGTATAGCAAAACGCAAACACCTAAATTCCGGTAATTTGGGGGTTGTAAATACCCATCCACAAGTTTTGTAAACATTTAGTCACATTGTTGATAGGCGTTTTAGAGTGTGGCTACAGTATGTAAGTTTTAAGTATTTGCTTCAGCTAAAAAGTGGCTCCAAAGACTTTGAAGTTGGGTACCAGTGGCTGGAAATGATTGCTGATGAAGATGAAAGACCCCGTGAATACAGTATGATACAGTCACTTCTTTTAATCTTGCAGTATCTTGAAATCTATTACTTGGATTGATGCCCAGGCTTGTGTAAATTATTATATGATGAAAAAATATGTTACAACATGATCAAGAAATTCACTTCTCATATAGGTTTCTCTGATGCCCCATCTTTGTTGCAATTGTTGCAATCAGTTTTGAGGCTTCCCTGTAAACCTATCATTTTAGAAAATCATACCTTCCATTGCAATCTCATTTCTGTGGTCTCTGAAGCTGATTCTTAAATATATTATGATTGCCTGCAGAAACAAAGTCTAGTGCCTTAGAGTCTGTCTTCTGAAAGAGAGTAAGTCATCAAAGTATTCATGCCATTACATAACAAATCTTGGTTATGGTTAAATTCATTATTTTGTAAATTTCTTTGATCAAAATACATAATTAAATAGTGCCACATTACTTTAGTGAAAGAAGAGTTGCAGGCTTTAGCAGAGTTTACATGCCACAATCTGATGCTGTATGATAGAGATGTTGGAGTGTGGGAAAGGTACCAGGTATCCAATGGAAAAGACATCATGGGGATAAAAATACCATCCCCTGATAAAAATATCGCTGGGTAATTGACAATATTTCATATAATGCAAATAGGTGTTTAAAAAAGTATATATCCTGAAAATGTAAGTGAGTAAATGACAGTGTGAATGTTAACATAAAATAAAATCTTGGTGCTTGATTGAATGCAAATATGTCCTCTCTAATCAGGTCCGCATTATTTGTATGAATTTGTTCAAATATGTGATCTCAATCGGATTAGAACATGACAAATGAGGCTTCTATCATAGTGGCAATTGTCTTGGTTAGTAGTTGATTTAACTGCTGAAATTCATTAGTCAAGAGTCTGTCCAGCTTTAAAGTACAAAAAAAATCACATGTATTGAAATCACAGTTAGTATGATTTTCACCACCTTAAAAGATACAAACAGGTTATTCTTATTTCCTAAATAAGCATTGGTTATCTCCCTGATCACGCTGTGTCTTGAAAATGGTCATATGGCTTATAAAGTTTGTCCTGATGCTTATCCCAGCTACTTGGGTCCTCTTATGTGTACTTATAGTGGTAAGTATGACACAAGAGTTAGTTGAACAGATAAAAGGTTCTTAGAGATTACTTAATTTGATCCCTGTTTGCTTGCATCCAAGGAACACTTCACTTACAGTTTTGCTTTGAGGTTCCTTGCTTTAATACTCCCGAAATTTGGCAAGGACTGTCCAATGATGTTCATTCTGCCTCCTCTCCTCCTGCTTATTTAATAAAAAAATGGTCTCTTCAATTGGTTTCCTCATGATATCTTACAAATTATCATGCATCTGTGTAGTGTCCAAACTGCTTTGTCTACATTTCATTAGTTTCGTGTGTTCTAGCTCTGAGTCTGCTTTATAGAGAAGTTTAAAATAGAATAAATATAATGTTGGTCCAAGGCACGTTTTATTGACAAGAAATGTATAGTAGAAAATGAAACATAATGTAATAATTATCTTTAGGAATTTTGGATTAATCCCATCATTTAGAGTCACATATGTTGCCTAGTGTCTAACAAAACAGACTCATAAATGTACATGTAATTTAATTTCTAAATGGTGCATATATTTTAGCTCAAAAGTAATAGTACCAGTAGTCACTAAAAACCCAGGGGAAATGCAAAGCTTGAACAAGTGTGGATGTGGTTTTTTTGGTTGCTGCTGGGAAGCCATAACCCAGGTAAAATGAACCCACAAATGTAATCATAGTTATATATTTTAGGAATGCAAGAAATTTTATCAGTTTTGCATATTTTGAAATCGTTCATGCCAGTCGTGTATGTGTGTTACAGTTTTGGAAAAAAAGTTCCTTGCTACAGAAGTATAAGTAAATATAATAGAAGTTCATTGAAAGCATTTTTAATACAAGTGCCTTCTACAAGATGTTCAATGTTATTTGGCAAGGAATACATTGGTATATAAACAGTAAACTATTATAAAGAAAATCTTTACAATAGTCTTGAATATGGTTATGTGTTTTACAAGCACACTTTCAAAAAAGAAAATATGCTGTTTTACATTATGAGGCAAATACATTCTTTCCATTTAAATAAAAATATTGTTTCAGACAAGATATCGCATAGTATTATAATTAAAGTTGAAATAGTACCAATAATAATAATGTATCTCCAAAAATTTAGTTATGTACGAGACATATGGTTTGCTTTATTTCCTTTCTACTAAGTAACAGTGTAAATATTTTCAGGTCCAGCTAAAAGATTGGATTCAGTGCACCAAATGCAACCAGTGGTATCACTGCCAATGCATTGGTGTTCAGTGTGATGACTATCCTGGAGATAAAGTCTTTGGATGTGGATGTGACATTGACATTTTATCATTGTCAAAGTAAGCCAACTTTTTGGTCAGGCTTTTGGTGTTCCTTGTGTTTGTAGTATCTGTCCATAGAAATGGTTATTTAAACAAAATTTATCATATATGGATCTGCAGTAAACCATATGCATTGATAGTTAACATTTCTGGTAAACAATGAAATATTTCTGGTACATTTAATAAAAGACCTATTGTTTACAATTTCATGGTGATTTTGCTTTAACTAATTATGTTAATTAATAGTCATTTTTAATGTAAAGGTTTAAGAGATTAAGAACCTTTATTCAGATGATGCAAAGATTTGAAGAAATTTACTTTTATCTTTATTTTTATTTCAAGAATAGATGATTTGCATGAAGAAAGCCTCATGAAGCAGAACCTTATAGACCATGACCATGATATAGTGGTAAAAATTATTTAAAATTTTACCTTACACTAAAAAATACAGTGTATGGCACATACACTAAATGCAAGACAGTAGGTAGTTTATGTGGGTTTAAATAAGATCATTACATCAAACTCCCAGGTACATTCCTTTCTCCAAATGCGAATAGGATGTACCAAGTTTTGTAAGACCTAGGTTTAAGTGACAATTGCTTTACATAATATCTTAACCTTACAGAAACCTCAAATTTTTACCATATCACTTTTAATAATGCCCACAAATATTTGGTATTCATAAGCACTCATACATGTATATTGATGCAAAGCCAGAATATATTAGAGTAGTGTATATAAACTGACACTTTTCTGTGTAAGCTGAAGCTTTATCCTAATGACAAAGAGTCTTGAGGAAGGCTAATAATTGCTTTGACTTCTGAAAAATATTCATGAATTCAGTTTATAAGCCTATTGAAGGGAAATATATGATGGTCACATGAATATTCATAAATTTTCAGAAGGTTTTAAGAATGGAGAATTTTTATGCAAGAGATAAATACAGATTTAAAATTGGACCTACAATCAATTGTGACTCATAATTCAAGCTCATTAATAAAAACAGATGAAATTCATGATCTTTAAAAAATTCCAATTATGTGCTATAGCGCAAATATATTTGATTATTTCTGGATAATTGTCAGATGAAAGGTTTTATCTTACAATCAGTTGTGCTTCTTGTTTAGAAAAAGTGTTGATTAAATCAGAAATTTAATATCACAATTTGCCAAAGGAAAAATATGATTCACTATTTCTGTTATTAGGAACTAATACAAGAGATAACAAATGAATCATACTTTAGTGGAAGAATGAGTCTTTTCTACAGAAGTGGAAAAAAAGCACAGATGCTACAAAGTATGAGCTACTTATTTGGTTTAAATGCAGATGTGGTAAGTGAAAAGAAATTGTTAGATGTTAGGATAACTTAGATTGAATTATGCCGCATTCACTTTTTGACACTAACACTAATATTACAAGTGAAATTGTTTTATGTTATAGTTGTATTAAATTTACCAAAAATTAATTAAAGTAGAAGTATTAACAAAGATTCCATCTTGTATGTGTCATGGTTTACAATATCTGTAGCCTTTAAAGCTAGCAAAATTTAATAAACATTTATAACTCATGTGAGGGCACAGAGTTTGTGAGTGCTATACACTCTAAAACCTGTACAAATTTGTAAGAAATTTTGAGGGTATGTGTATCCAAACAGCAATTGGAGCTGATTAGATCTTATCATAATTTCAAATATTTAAAATCCTTTTAAAAATAAATTTGTATTGGAGGTTCACAGTCCTTTAATGCAATTTTCAGAGTGTGTTTATCCCTGCAGGAACTTAGGCTGATTTGCATTAAACAAGATCTGGCAAATATTTTTCTGTCATTTTGGGGACTTGTAAATGTACAGGTGTAGTACAGTCCAAACTCACTAATAGAATTTTTCGGAAATATCCTGGTAATGTGTTCTAAGAAGAATTTGAGCTACCTTAGTTTTCGTGCACTGCCTCTTGGATATGAAACAGTTGGCAATTTGCAAAAAGTTTACATAGTGATCTTTCTGAGGATTAGTAATTTTTAATGTTTGACAAAATGTATTCATGTAGTAAGTCAGTGTGTTTTATCAAGTCATACTTATTAATTTATTTTGAAAGTCAGTTGATTCCCATTTAAAAACTAGTGTGAAAATATAATGAATTTGTATTAAGGCATTAACATCAAAAGAATTTTGGTCTGGTGAGAATTTTCTTGTGTTTCTGTTAAAAGATTTGTATGATCAAATTTTTGGTGTTTCTTTAGTTCTTGTTGGCTTCAACACCACCTTTATACTTGGGTAACCTCCAAACTAGTAAGACCAATGTGAGTTTTAAGCAGTTTCAGGGTAAGCAAACCTTATTCAATCCTAAAGGGAGTCCAAGGTCAAATGCAAACAGGTGAAAGAAATGCAAAAACAAGGTCGAAATTCAGTACCAAGTCCATCAGCAGAAACGTTTAAGTATAATTTATGTATGTGGTATTCTTCATAAGCCCGAGATAGTGTGAGATATTCCATAGTTAGATGTATTTCTGTCGGGTCTAAAGATTCAAATTCTAGTAATATTACCATGTTTTTATTATCATTGAAGAGTGCAGAGGTTAGCCAACATTTGGGGGCCAAAAAGAAAAGTACATTCAGTGAAGTGCAATGGCGCAGATTAAATTTTACTGTTTTAACACCTGAGGTAAGTGCAGATCTGCAACAAATTATCCAAAATTAGTAGAAATTATTCACCTATACATATGATTAATAAACAGAGGAGTAGTAGAAGTTTGTTACATATTTTTAAAAGCTAAGAACAGCAAATGATACTGCATTTTCAGTATGTTATTATCTCCACCAAGAAGCTATTACATTCATAGTCATTTACTTGTGTGTTTGTCTCTTTATCCTGTATCTTTCAATTTCAAAGTATGTTAGTCAGTCAGATGGGGTGTTTGTATATATGCATGTATGTATGTATGCTTGTTAGTGCATTGTAGGTCACAATTTTGTTGCTAGGATTTCATTTTTTGTCTATAACATTGTCACTGGTCAGAATAGAGAAAGACCTAATTTCAAAATTGTCAGTAGCATTTTCACAAGTTATAACCATTTTAGCTACTATGAGTAAATGGCTTATAACTCTGAAAATACTGCATTTAGAGTATTTCTGTTAAATTTGTTGTTCAAGTACTTTACCTTTAGCTACAACATGGTACATACTTTGGGGCTCTGTTGCATTAGCTAAGCAAGTAATAGCAATTTTTTTATTTTTAGCAAAATTGAAAAAATAGAATATGTCAAATTTCTTCAAAAGTAATGCACATAGTAACTTTCTTTGAATACATTATTTACCTATGTAAAAATAATTTATCTATGTTGGGGTAATATAATGAAGTTGCAGACATGCAGCTCATTCCATAGCTGCACAATTGCTACTTTGAGGATCTGACTGTTGAGTAAAAACGGTTGTTCCTTTAAAACTATTGCATTTAGAGTATTATGTTGCAATTTGTTATTCACCTACTTTGGTCAAATATAATGTAATAAAATTAAACACCTGTAGCTCATTCTGTAGCTGAGCAATAGCTACTTTGAGGTTCTCACTGCTGAGTAAATCACTTGTAACTTGAAAACTGTGGCATTTAGAGTATTTTGTTGAAATTTATTATTCACTTACTTTGGGGTCAGCCATAATAGCTATAATAGATATAAATTGTACACCTTTAGCTCATTCCATAGCTCAGCAACAACTTTGAGTTGGCCAAATTTGGACCCAATGCAAAAGAAGTGTAGTTTGAATCTTGAAATGCAGAAGATCGGTAGATTGCAACAAGATTTTGAGATAGCAAGATTACTGCGACTGAGTGCTCGTTTTTTTTTTGTTTTTTTTTGTCAGCATGATTACACAAATACTAATGGGTTTATGGTCCAACTTAGATCCCATCATTTTTTTAAGATTGATCTGCATCACTACCTGAATACACACAAAAATTAAAGATCGAGCTTTTCCCATTTAATTATTTTGAAGCCTCTTCAAAAAATTATGCATGCCTTGGTTGAGGTATGTGTTGACTGATTACTCTTGTTTGAAGTGTGTAATTTCATAATATTTAATTAATATTTAATTAATATTGTGAAGATACATCTGCAATAGAATTATTTAATTAGGAGTCTAAGTAATTCAGCTTTTTGAGTTTACTGCAACTTGCAGATTGATAGGGTATATTAAAGTTGGTAATTAGTAATCAGTATCAGAATAAATATGCACTGTTAAAATTTTTGGTTAAATTTTTATGTAGCAAAAAATTGCATTCTGTTACAGGTAGTGTTGTTCATATTGCGCAAGAAATACCAGATGAACAAACTGCAGGGCGAAATAGTCATGCGAAAGCTCCACAAGAAACTGTACTCATGAAAAAGGACAAAAGACTCTGTGTGATACAATCCAAGAAATTGGTTGATAGCATTGTAGTTTAAGGGGCTATCAATGTAATGATGTATATTTAGTTAGTGTAATTCACGTTAGGAGGTTTGCGTAGAAAACATATTCGTTGCTACGCACAGACTTCTTTGCAATGTTTACAAATGTGTTGGACTACGTCACACAGCAAGGCTAGTACATTTACGCCTGTCCAAGTATCTATATATTAATCTACATACAAGATAACACACACATACTTTGGCTTGCTTTGCAAAGCTGCAGTAAGAGGACAGGTTATAATTTTATAGTATGCAATATAACAGCTACCGAGTGAAGAATGAGGCAATTTATAACTGTAACTGTTTTTGCTTTGCTTTAATTGGACTGTTTTGCTTGCATCAGTTATAGTTATAAGATTTGTTACCTATTTTTCATTTATCTTATAATTTCACTACCAAAGTTTCTCTTCAAGATACATCTACCAGTAATTTCAAAAATAAATTTATAAATCAATACGCTCTCCCACAGCCATCAGTACTGGCAGATATTGGTCCCTTAGCAACAGAGATACACCAGTCTATTGAGACATAAAAATCACTTATAAGTTATATATGAGGACACTGTGGATGCCACAGTCGTAGAAATACATGAGCATTGTTTTGAATAAATTACATTTTAAAACAATACTTCCACAAGAATTTAACTAACAAATACGGTATGTAACAGTGATTTAAACCATTAGTATTTGTGTATTACAAAATTCCATTAAAATAAAAATGCCACTTTTAATGTAAAAACCAACTCATTCAAAAGTTAGCCCAGAAAATTACCTGTACATACATAGTTAAACCTAAGTATTGATCTTGTCTTTCATGCATTTTTTGTCACGTTTATAAAGCATGTCTTTTTTTGAGGTGACCAAAGTTAGAGGACTTTCACTGCATTTTGTGAACATTTTATTGCACCATTTTATTAACTGTAATAAAAACAATTTAAAAGAAACTATTCTTTTAGTAGTTAGTTTCTTTTTAGACAATTTGTCAACAGCCAAAAAAGCAAGAGTTATTAAATTCAATAAGTTTAAGTTTATAAACTTTCACAACACAGAAAATAGATGGCTGTCTGTGAGCAAAGGTTTCTGCACTGCGTGAAAGATGCCGTTACATTGATAGCCCCTTAAATGAAGTTGTTCTAATTTTTTCATGGCATAGGTAACAATTATTATATTCCCAGACTAAAGTCAAGGATAGAGTGGTTTGACATCAGAAAATGGCACTGCCACTGTACATTTTGAATTGTATGTACAATAATTTAAAAACACTTTCACAGATTTCATTTAAAATTAGCACACAAATGTATTTGGGTCAATTTCAGATGTCCAAGCTTATCATGTTGACTATATGGAATAAGTCTGTACTTAAATAGACCTCACATCCGAATCATATGGCACAGATCTGTGCACTCTAATTTCATATCCAGTATATGGAATAAGTCTGTATGTAAACAAATCTCACATCTGAGTGATAAGACACAGGTCTGTACCATGTAATGTTTTTACATCCGGTATATGGAATTTCATATTTGAGTAATAATGCACAGGTCTGTACAATCAAAATTCATCATATCCAGTATGTGGAATAGGTCTGTGTTGATGGAAATCTCACATGTGAGTGATATGGGCTAGATCTGTGCAATGTAAGTTTCTCATATTCATTGTTTGAGAAATGTCTGTACATATCTTATATCTGATATCTAATCTTATATCTGTACATGTCTTATATCTGATATCTGATCTTATATCTGGTATAGCACTGATTTGTGCACTCTTAGTTGGTCATATCCAGCATATGGAATAGGTACGCACTTTAAGAAATCTCGCATTATAAATAATTTTGCAAAGGTATGTGTAGTAAAATTTCATCATATTAATGGCATAGATCTGTACTCATATGCAGTACATAGATTAGGGATATCGGCAATGTGAGTCTGTCAATGTATGGATTAGGTCTGTCAGAAATTTCACATCTGAGTGGTATGGAACAGTCCTTAGTGATTTATTGGGTAGCCAGGGGGCAGTCCTTCCCTCCAGTGATAAGGTTTGTGGAGTAATTTGTTATTAATCCCCAGGTACCTTTGGTTGACCCAGTCTAGGGTTCAGAAACGATGTATTATGTAACTATTAAATGTTGTTCTGTAAAATTTGTTACAAAGATTCTGATTGGTCACAAGGCACAACCTGGAATCCAAAGTCAACAATTGAATCGTTCAATCTTTAGTGCTGGAAGAGATAGGACATCTGTTAAAATTTTGTTTGAAATGTGAGAAATTGGAATATGATTTGCAAGCTTTATATTTTGTTTTAATGGTTTTAGTTTTATCTTACATTTACATGAACATTTTAGATTGTACATGTCATACAGCAGTGAATGTTATTGAACTGATCTGGCTTTGCTACTGTGAACTGTCATCATTGTGGGCATTATTGACAAGCTGAGGCTTGTTTTGGCTCTTCGGAGTTGGGTTAAAGGGACAGTCTACCCTATTATTATTACTGTCATCCACCTTTTACGGTATTTGTAGATGCCAAAATTTAAGCCTGAGTTTGTTTAAATAACTCTGAAAATGCCAAAAAGAAATCAAATAATTATTGTGGACAATGTAGGAAGAAACATCAGCCTCCTACTGGGAAAAAAACAAACTATGCGAGATTTGTCCTCAGATGATGAGATATTGCAACAGAAGTCAAGTGGAACGTGAAGTATTAGTGACAGTGACTTTGATATTAGTTCATGTTCAGACTCCTCTCCTGTAGTTATACCAAGTAAATCTAAGGCCAAACCTATTAAATTACCTTCAAAAACTTTTGTGGTTTACATTTCCTCATTCTTTGGTTCCACCACTTTGTATTATTGGCTTGTTTACAACCAGATGCTATTTAGAAAATACAGACATATATAACATTCTATGTCTTAAGGAATATCCACTTTAAGTCCACCTTATGAAGTTTGGTAAAATTTTACATACATATTTTAATGGATGACTCACATTATATTTAAATATGGATCTGTTGCAGTATGATATTAATACATACAAAATATACCTGTATAAAAAGCTTTTGGACTTGCATTATCACTATGGGACTGTGAAAAGAGTATAATTCTCAATTAGCATTAAAATATTACTTTAGGGTTCTATATATATATATTTCTGTATATATAAAATAAAGAATATGCAACACAGACCATGTGTTTCTTGGCCCTGGGGGGATGGGGGGAGTATGCAATGCGAATTTGTCATATCCAGTATATGGGATAGGTCTGTCCTTAAATAAATCTCATATCTAGGTGGTATGGAACAGGTCTGTCCACTAAAAATTTGTCATATCCAGTGTATGGAATAGCTCTGTACTTCTATAAATCTCAGATCTGGGTGATATATAACAGGTCTGTCCAGTCAAAATTCGTCATATCCAGTATATGGATTAGGTCTGTACCTAAATCAATCTGAGATCTGGGTGGTATGTAACAGGTCTGTCCAGTCAAAATTCGTCATATCCAGTATATCGAATAGGTCTGTACCTAAATAAATCTGAGATCTGGGTGGTATGTAACAGGTCTGTCCAGTCAAAATTCGTCATATCCAGTATATCGAATAGGTCTGTACCTAAATAAATATCACATCTGGGTGGTATGGAACAAGTCTGTCCACTAAAAATTCGTCATATCCAGGATATGGAATAGCTCTGTAACTCAATAAATCTCACATCTGGGATATATGTAACAGGTCTGTCCAGTCAAAATTCTTCATATGCAGTATATGGAATAGCTCTGTACCTCAATAAATCTCGCATCTGGGTGATATGTAACAGGTCTGTCCATTCACAATTCGTCAAATCCAATATATGGATTGGGTCTTTACTTAAATAAATCTCACATCTGGGTGGTATGTAACAGGCCTGTCCAGTCAAAATTCGTCATATCCAGTATATGGATTGGGTCTTTACTTAAATAAATCTCACATCTGGGTGATATGTAACAGGTCTGTCCAGTCAAAATTCTTCATATCCAGTGTATGGATTAGGTGTGTAGCTAAATAAATCTCCCGTCTGGGTGGTATGTAACAGGTCTGTCCAGTCAAAGTTCGCCATATCCAGTGTATGGAATAGATCTGTACCCCAATAAATCTCAGATCTGGGTGATATGTAACAGGTCTGTCCAGTTAAAATTCGGCATATCTAGTGTATGGATTATCTCCGTACTTAAATAAATCTCACATCTGGGTGGTATGTAACAGGTCTGTCCAGTCAAAATTCGTCATATCCAGTATATGGATTGGGTCTTTACTTAAATAAATCTCACATCTGGGTGATATGTAACAGGTCTGTCCAGTCAAAGTTTGTCATGTCCAGTATATGGATTGGGTCTTTACTTAAATAAATCTCACATCTGGGTGATATGTAACAGGTCTGTCCAGTCAAAATTCGTCATATCCAGTGTATGGATTAGATCTGTACTTAAATAAATCTCACATATGGGTTCTATGGAACAGGTCTGTCCACTCAAAGTTTTATCATGTCCAGTATATGGAATAACTTAGTACCTCAATAAATGTCACATCTGACTAGTATGTAACAGGTCTGTCCAGTCAAAATTTGTCATATCCAGTACATGGATTAGGTCTGTACTTCCAAAAATCTCACATCTGGCTGGTATGGAACAGGTCTGTCCAGTCAAAATTCGTAATATCCAGTGTACAGAATAGCTCTGTACCTCAATAAATAAGAGCTCTGGGTAATATGTAACAGGTCTGTCCAGTCAAAATTCGTCATCTCCAGTATATGGAATAGCTCTGTACATCAATAAATCTCACATCTGGGATATATGTAACAGGTCTGTCCAGTCAAAATTCTTCATATGTAGTATATGGAATACCTCTGTACCTCAATAAATCTCACATCTGGGTGATATGTAACAGGTCTGTCCAGTCACAATTCGTCATATCCAATATATGGATTGGGTCTTTACTTAAATAAATCTCACATCTGGGTGGTATGTAACAGGCCTGTCCAGTCAAAATTCGTCATATCCAGTATATGGATTGGGTCTTTACTTAAATAAATCTCACATCTGGGTGATATGTAACAGGTCTGTCCAGTCAAAATTCTTCATATCCAGTATATGGAATAGCTCTGTACCTCAATAAATCTCAGATCTGGGTGATATTCAAGAGGTCTGTCCAGTCAAAATTCGTCATTTCCAGTGTATGGATTAGATCTGTACTTAAATAAATCTCACAAATGGGTTCTTTGCAACAGGTCTGTCCACTCAAAGTTTGTCATGTCCAGTATATGGAATAACTTAGTACCTCAATAAATGTCACATCTGGCTAGTATGTAACAGGTCTGTCCAGTCAAAATTCGTAATATCCAGTGTACAGAATAGCTCTGTACCTCAATAAATCAGAGATCTGGGTGATATGTAACAGGTCTGTCCAGTCATAATTCGTCATATCCAGTGTATGGAATAGATCTGTACCTCAATATTTATTTATTTATTTGGGGTTTTACGTCTCTTTCAACACCGTACAGGTCATATCACGACGGGTAGTTGGAAGGGCAGAGGAAACCAGTACATATAGTTCGCTAGGATTGTGTACTGTAAACTGCCGACCAACGGCCTGTACCTCAATAAATCAGAGATCTGGGTGATATGTAACAGGTCTGTACAGTCAAAATTCGTCATATCCAGTGTATGGAATAGATCTGTACCTCAATAAATCTCACATCTGGGTGGTAAGGAAGAGGTCTGTCCAGTCAAAATTCGTCATATCCAGTGTACAGCATACCTCTGTACATCAATAAATCTCACATCTGGGTGATATGTAACAGGCCTGTCCAGTGAAAATTCGTCATATCCAGTGTATGGAATAGATGTGTACCTCAATAAATCTCACATCTGGGTGGTATGGAAGAGGTCTGTCCAGTCAAAATTCGTCATATCCAGTGTACAGCATAGCTCTGTACATCAATAAATCTCACATCTGGATGATATGTAACAGGCCTGTCCAGTGAAAATTCGTCATATCCAGTGTATGGAATAGATCTGTACCTCAATAAATCTCCCATCTGGGTGGTATGGAAGAGGTCTGTCCAGTCAAAATTCGTCATATCCAGTGTACAGCATAGTTCTGTACATCAATAAATCTCACATCTGGGTGATATGTAACAGGTCTGTCCAGTCAAAATTCTTCATATCCAGTGTATGGATTAGGTGTGTAGCTAAATAAATCTCCCGTCTGGGTGGTATGTAACAGGTCTGTCCAGTCAAAATTCGCCATATCCAGTGTATGGAATAGATCTGTGCCCCAATAAATCTCAGATCTGGGTGATATTCAAGAGGTCTGTCCAGTCAAAATTCGTCATTTCCAGTGTATGGATTAGATCTGTACTTAAATAAATCTCACAAATGGGTTCTTTGCAACAGGTCTGTCCACTCAAAGTTTGTCATGTCCAGTATATGGAATAACTTAGTACCTCAATAAATGTCACATCTGGCTAGTATGTAACAGGTCTGTCCAGTCAAAATTCGTAATATCCAGTGTACAGAATAGCTCTGTACCTCAATAAATCAGAGATCTGGGTGATATGTAACAGGTCTGTCCAGTCATAATTCGTCATATCCAGTGTATGGAATAGATCTGTACCTCAATATTTATTTATTTATTTGGGGTTTTACGTCTCTTTCAACACCGTACAGGTCATATCACGACGGGTAGTTGGAAGGGCAGAGGAAACCAGTACATATAGTTCGCTAGGATTGTGTACTGTAAACTGCCGACCAACGGCCTGTACCTCAATAAATCAGAGATCTGGGTGATATGTAACAGGTCTGTACAGTCAAAATTCGTCATATCCAGTGTATGGAATAGATCTGTACCTCAATAAATCTCACATCTGGGTGGTAAGGAAGAGGTCTGTCCAGTCAAAATTCGTCATATCCAGTGTACAGCATACCTCTGTACATCAATAAATCTCACATCTGGGTGATATGTAACAGGCCTGTCCAGTGAAAATTCGTCATATCCAGTGTATGGAATAGATGTGTACCTCAATAAATCTCACATCTGGGTGGTATGGAAGAGGTCTGTCCAGTCAAAATTCGTCATATCCAGTGTACAGCATAGCTCTGTACATCAATAAATCTCACATCTGGATGATATGTAACAGGCCTGTCCAGTGAAAATTCGTCATATCCAGTGTATGGAATAGATCTGTACCTCAATAAATCTCCCATCTGGGTGGTATGGAAGAGGTCTGTCCAGTCAAAATTCGTCATATCCAGTGTACAGCATAGTTCTGTACATCAATAAATCTCACATCTGGGTGATATGTAACAGGTCTGTCCAGTCAAAATTCTTCATATCCAGTGTATGGATTAGGTGTGTAGCTAAATAAATCTCCCGTCTGGGTGGTATGTAACAGGTCTGTCCAGTCAAAATTCGCCATATCCAGTGTATGGAATAGATCTGTGCCCCAATAAATCTCAGATCTGGGTGATATTCAAGAGGTCTGTCCAGTCAAAATTCGTCATTTCCAGTGTATGGATTAGATCTGTACTTAAATAAATCTCACAAATGGGTTCTTTGTAACAGGTCTGTCCACTCAAAGTTTGTCATGTCCAGTATATGGAATAACTTAGTACCTCAATAAATGTCACATCTGGCTAGTATGTAACAGGTCTGTCCAGTCAAAATTCGTAATATCCAGTGTACAGAATAGCTCTGTACCTCAATAAATCAGAGATCTGGGTGATATGTAACAGGTCTGTCCAGTCATAACTCGTCATATCCAGTGTATGGAATAGATCTGTATCTCAATAAATCAGAGATCTGGGTGATATGTAACAATTCTGTACAGTCAAAATTCGTCATATCCAGTGTATGGAATAGATCTGTACCTCAATAAATCTCACATCTGGGTGGTATGGAAGAGGTCTGTCCAGTCAAAATTCGTCATATCCAGTGTACAGCATAGCTCTGTACATCAATAAATCTCACATCTGGATGATATGTAACAGGCCTGTCCAGTGAAAATTCGTCATATCCAGTGTATGGAATAGATCTGTACCTCAATAAATCTCACATCTGGGTGGTATGGAAGAGGTCTGTCCAGTCAAAATTCGTCATATCCAGTGTACAGCATAGTTCTGTACATCAATAAATCTCACATCTGGGTGATATGTAACAGGTCTGTCCAGTCAAAATTCTTCATATCCAGTGTATGGATTAGGTGTGTAGCTAAATAAATCTCCCGTCTGGGTGGTATGTAACAGGTCTGTCCAGTCAAAATTCGCCATATCCAGTGTATGGAATAGATCTGTGCCCCAATAAATCTCAGATCTGGGTGATATGTAACAGGTCTGTCCAGTTAAAATTCGGCATATCTAGTATATGGATTATCTCCGTACTTAAATAAATCTCACATCTGGGTGGTATGTAACAGGTCTGTCCAGTCAAAATTTGTCATATCCAGTATATGGATTGGGTCTTTACTTAAATAAATCTCACATCTGGGTGATATGTAACAGGTCTGTCCAGTCAAAATTCGTCATATCCAGTGTATGGATTAGATATGTACTTAAATAAATCTCACATATGGGTTCTCTGGAACAGATCTGTCCACTCAAAGTTTGTCATGTCCAGTACATGGAATAACTTAGTACCTCAATAAATGTCACATCTTGCTAGTATGTAACAGATCTGTCCAGTCAAAATTTGTCATATCCAGTATATAGAATAGCTCTGTACTTTAAAAAATCTCACATTTGGCTGGTATGGAACAGGTCTGTCCAGTCAAAATTCGTCATATCCAGTGTACAGAATAGCTCTGTACCTCAATAAATCAGAGATCTGGGTGATATGTAACAGGTCTGTCCAGTCAAAATTCGTCATCTCCAGTATATGGAATAGCTCTGTACATCAATAAATCTCGCATCTGGGATATATGTAAGAGGTCTGTCCAGTCAAAATTCGTCATCTCCAGTATATGGAATAGCTCTGTACATCAATAAATCTCACATCTGGGATATATGTAACAGGCCTGTCCAGTCAAAATTCTTCATATGCAGTATATGGATTGGGTCTTTACTTAAATAAATCTCAGATCTGGGTGGTATGTAACAGGTCTGTCCAGTCAAAATTCGCCATATCCAGTGTATGGAGTAGATCTGTACCTCAATAAATCTCACATCTGGGTGATATGTAACAGGTCTGTCCAGTTAAAATTCGGCATATCTAGTGTATGGATTATCTCCGTACTTAAATACATCTCACATCTGGGTGGTATGGAACAGGTCTGTCCACTAAAAATTCGTCATATCCAGCATATGGAATAGCTCTGTACCTCAATAAATCTCAGATGGGGTGATATGTAACAGGCCTGTCCAGTCAAAATTCTTCTTATCCAGTGTATGGATTAGGTGTGTACTTAAACAAATATCACATCTTGGTGGTATGCAACAGGTCTGTCCACTAAAAATTCGTCATATCCACTATATGGAATAGCTCTGTACCTCAATAAATCTCACATCTGGGTGATATGTAACGGGCCTGTCCAGTCAAAATTCGTCATATCCAGTGTATGGAATAGATCTGTACCTCAATAAATCTCAGATCTGGGTGATATGTAACAGGCCTGCCCAGTCAAAATTCGTCATATCCAGTGTATGGAATAGATCTGTACCTCAATAAATCTCAGATCTGGGTGATATGTAACAGGTCTGTCCAGTTAAAATTCGTCATATGTAGTGTATGGATTAGCCCTGTACTTAAATAAATCTCACATCTGGGTGGTATGTAACAGGTCTGTCCAGTCAAAATTCGTCATATCCAGTGTATGGAATAGATCTGTACCTCAATAAATCTCAGATCTGGGTGATATGTAACAGGTCTGTCCAGTCATAATTCGTCATATCCAGTGTATGGAATAGATCTGTACCTCAATATTTATTTATTTATTTGGGGTTTTACGTCTCTTTCAACACCGTACAGGTCATATCACGACGGGTAGTTGGAAGGGCAGAGGAAACCAGTACATATAGTTCGCTAGGATTGTGTACTGTAAACTGCCGACCAACGGCCTGTACCTCAATAAATCAGAGATCTGGGTGATATGTAACAGGTCTGTACAGTCAAAATTCGTCATATCCAGTGTATGGAATAGATCTGTACCTCAATAAATCTCACATCTGGGTGGTAAGGAAGAGGTCTGTCCAGTCAAAATTCGTCATATCCAGTGTACAGCATACCTCTGTACATCAATAAATCTCACATCTGGGTGATATGTAACAGGCCTGTCCAGTGAAAATTCGTCATATCCAGTGTATGGAATAGATGTGTACCTCAATAAATCTCACATCTGGGTGGTATGGAAGAGGTCTGTCCAGTCAAAATTCGTCATATCCAGTGTACAGCATAGCTCTGTACATCAATAAATCTCACATCTGGATGATATGTAACAGGCCTGTCCAGTGAAAATTCGTCATATCCAGTGTATGGAATAGATCTGTACCTCAATAAATCTCCCATCTGGGTGGTATGGAAGAGGTCTGTCCAGTCAAAATTCGTCATATCCAGTGTACAGCATAGTTCTGTACATCAATAAATCTCACATCTGGGTGATATGTAACAGGTCTGTCCAGTCAAAATTCTTCATATCCAGTGTATGGATTAGGTGTGTAGCTAAATAAATCTCCCGTCTGGGTGGTATGTAACAGGTCTGTCCAGTCAAAATTCGCCATATCCAGTGTATGGAATAGATCTGTGCCCCAATAAATCTCAGATCTGGGTGATATTCAAGAGGTCTGTCCAGTCAAAATTCGTCATTTCCAGTGTATGGATTAGATCTGTACTTAAATAAATCTCACAAATGGGTTCTTTGTAACAGGTCTGTCCACTCAAAGTTTGTCATGTCCAGTATATGGAATAACTTAGTACCTCAATAAATGTCACATCTGGCTAGTATGTAACAGGTCTGTCCAGTCAAAATTCGTAATATCCAGTGTACAGAATAGCTCTGTACCTCAATAAATCAGAGATCTGGGTGATATGTAACAGGTCTGTCCAGTCATAACTCGTCATATCCAGTGTATGGAATAGATCTGTATCTCAATAAATCAGAGATCTGGGTGATATGTAACAATTCTGTACAGTCAAAATTCGTCATATCCAGTGTATGGAATAGATCTGTACCTCAATAAATCTCACATCTGGGTGGTATGGAAGAGGTCTGTCCAGTCAAAATTCGTCATATCCAGTGTACAGCATAGCTCTGTACATCAATAAATCTCACATCTGGATGATATGTAACAGGCCTGTCCAGTGAAAATTCGTCATATCCAGTGTATGGAATAGATCTGTACCTCAATAAATCTCACATCTGGGTGGTATGGAAGAGGTCTGTCCAGTCAAAATTCGTCATATCCAGTGTACAGCATAGTTCTGTACATCAATAAATCTCACATCTGGGTGATATGTAACAGGTCTGTCCAGTCAAAATTCTTCATATCCAGTGTATGGATTAGGTGTGTAGCTAAATAAATCTCCCGTCTGGGTGGTATGTAACAGGTCTGTCCAGTCAAAATTCGCCATATCCAGTGTATGGAATAGATCTGTGCCCCAATAAATCTCAGATCTGGGTGATATGTAACAGGTCTGTCCAGTTAAAATTCGGCATATCTAGTATATGGATTATCTCCGTACTTAAATAAATCTCACATCTGGGTGGTATGTAACAGGTCTGTCCAGTCAAAATTTGTCATATCCAGTATATGGATTGGGTCTTTACTTAAATAAATCTCACATCTGGGTGATATGTAACAGGTCTGTCCAGTCAAAATTCGTCATATCCAGTGTATGGATTAGATATGTACTTAAATAAATCTCACATATGGGTTCTCTGGAACAGATCTGTCCACTCAAAGTTTGTCATGTCCAGTATATGGAATAACTTAGTACCTCAATAAATGTCACATCTTGCTAGTATGTAACAGATCTGTCCAGTCAAAATTTGTCATATCCAGTATATAGAATAGCTCTGTACTTTAAAAAATCTCACATTTGGCTGGTATGGAACAGGTCTGTCCAGTCAAAATTCGTCATATCCAGTGTACAGAATAGCTCTGTACCTCAATAAATCAGAGATCTGGGTGATATGTAACAGGTCTGTCCAGTCAAAATTCGTCATCTCCAGTATATGGAATAGCTCTGTACATCAATAAATCTCGCATCTGGGATATATGTAAGAGGTCTGTCCAGTCAAAATTCGTCATCTCCAGTATATGGAATAGCTCTGTACATCAATAAATCTCACATCTGGGATATATGTAACAGGCCTGTCCAGTCAAAATTCTTCATATGCAGTATATGGATTGGGTCTTTACTTAAATAAATCTCAGATCTGGGTGGTATGTAACAGGTCTGTCCAGTCAAAATTCGCCATATCCAGTGTATGGAGTAGATCTGTACCTCAATAAATCTCACATCTGGGTGATATGTAACAGGTCTGTCCAGTTAAAATTCGGCATATCTAGTGTATGGATTATCTCCGTACTTAAATACATCTCACATCTGGGTGGTATGGAACAGGTCTGTCCACTAAAAATTCGTCATATCCAGCATATGGAATAGCTCTGTACCTCAATAAATCTCAGATGGGGTGATATGTAACAGGCCTGTCCAGTCAAAATTCTTCTTATCCAGTGTATGGATTAGGTGTGTACTTAAACAAATATCACATCTTGGTGGTATGCAACAGGTCTGTCCACTAAAAATTCGTCATATCCACTATATGGAATAGCTCTGTACCTCAATAAATCTCACATCTGGGTGATATGTAACGGGCCTGTCCAGTCAAAATTCGTCATATCCAGTGTATGGAATAGATCTGTACCTCAATAAATCTCAGATCTGGGTGATATGTAACAGGCCTGCCCAGTCAAAATTCGTCATATCCAGTGTATGGAATAGATCTGTACCTCAATAAATCTCAGATCTGGGTGATATGTAACAGGTCTGTCCAGTTAAAATTCGTCATATGTAGTGTATGGATTAGCCCTGTACTTAAATAAATCTCACATCTGGGTGGTATGTAACAGGTCTGTCCAGTCAAAATTCGTCATATCCAGTGTATGGAATAGATCTGTACCTCAATAAATCTCAGATCTGGGTGATATGTAACAGGTCTGTCCAGTCATAATTCGTCATATCCAGTGTATGGAATAGATCTGTACCTCAATATTTATTTATTTATTTGGGGTTTTACGTCTCTTTCAACACCGTACAGGTCATATCACGACGGGTAGTTGGAAGGGCAGAGGAAACCAGTACATATAGTTCGCTAGGATTGTGTACTGTAAACTGCCGACCAACGGCCTGTACCTCAATAAATCAGAGATCTGGGTGATATGTAACAGGTCTGTACAGTCAAAATTCGTCATATCCAGTGTATGGAATAGATCTGTACCTCAATAAATCTCACATCTGGGTGGTAAGGAAGAGGTCTGTCCAGTCAAAATTCGTCATATCCAGTGTACAGCATACCTCTGTACATCAATAAATCTCACATCTGGGTGATATGTAACAGGCCTGTCCAGTGAAAATTCGTCATATCCAGTGTATGGAATAGATGTGTACCTCAATAAATCTCACATCTGGGTGGTATGGAAGAGGTCTGTCCAGTCAAAATTCGTCATATCCAGTGTACAGCATAGCTCTGTACATCAATAAATCTCACATCTGGATGATATGTAACAGGCCTGTCCAGTGAAAATTCGTCATATCCAGTGTATGGAATAGATCTGTACCTCAATAAATCTCCCATCTGGGTGGTATGGAAGAGGTCTGTCCAGTCAAAATTCGTCATTTCCAGTGTATGGATTAGATCTGTACTTAAATAAATCTCACAAATGGGTTCTTTGCAACAGGTCTGTCCACTCAAAGTTTGTCATGTCCAGTATATGGAATAACTTAGTACCTCAATAAATGTCACATCTGGCTAGTATGTAACAGGTCTGTCCAGTCAAAATTCGTAATATCCAGTGTACAGAATAGCTCTGTACCTCAATAAATCAGAGATCTGGGTGATATGTAACAGGTCTGTCCAGTCATAACTCGTCATATCCAGTGTATGGAATAGATCTGTACCTCAATAAATCAGAGATCTGGGTGATATGTAACAGGTCTGTACAGTCAAAATTCGTCATATCCAGTGTATGGAATAGATCTGTACCTCAATAAATCTCACATCTGGGTGGTATGGAAGAGGTCTGTCCAGTCAAAATTCGTCATATCCAGTGTACAGCATAGCTCTGTACATCAATAAATCTCACATCTGGATGATATGTAACAGGCCTGTCCAGTGAAAATTCGTCATATCCAGTGTATGGAATAGATCTGTACCTCAATAAATCTCACATCTGGGTGGTATGGAAGAGGTCTGTCCAGTCAAAATTCGTCATATCCAGTGTACAGCATAGTTCTGTACATCAATAAATCTCACATCTGGGTGATATGTAACAGGTCTGTCCAGTCAAAATTCTTCATATCCAGTGTATGGATTAGGTGTGTAGCTAAATAAATCTCCCGTCTGGGTGGTATGTAACAGGTCTGTCCAGTCAAAATTCGCCATATCCAGTGTATGGAATAGATCTGTGCCCCAATAAATCTCAGATCTGGGTGATATTCAAGAGGTCTGTCCAGTCAAAATTCGTCATTTCCAGTGTATGGATTAGATCTGTACTTAAATAAATCTCACAAATGGGTTCTTTGTAACAGGTCTGTCCACTCAAAGTTTGTCATGTCCAGTATATGGAATAACTTAGTACCTCAATAAATGTCACATCTGGCTAGTATGTAACAGGTCTGTCCAGTCAAAATTCGTAATATCCAGTGTACAGAATAGCTCTGTACCTCAATAAATCAGAGATCTGGGTGATATGTAACAGGTCTGTCCAGTCATAACTCGTCATATCCAGTGTATGGAATAGATCTGTACCTCAATAAATCAGAGATCTGGGTGATATGTAACAATTCTGTACAGTCAAAATTCGTCATATCCAGTGTATGGAATAGATCTGTACCTCAATAAATCTCACATCTGGGTGGTATGGAAGAGGTCTGTCCAGTCAAAATTCGTCATATCCAGTGTACAGCATAGCTCTGTACATCAATAAATCTCACATCTGGATGATATGTAACAGGCCTGTCCAGTGAAAATTCGTCATATCCAGTGTATGGAATAGATCTGTACCTCAATAAATCTCACATCTGGGTGGTATGGAAGAGGTCTGTCCAGTCAAAATTCGTCATATCCAGTGTACAGCATAGTTCTGTACATCAATAAATCTCACATCTGGGTGATATGTAACAGGTCTGTCCAGTCAAAATTCTTCATATCCAGTGTATGGATTAGGTGTGTAGCTAAATAAATCTCCCGTCTGGGTGGTATGTAACAGGTCTGTCCAGTCAAAATTCGCCATATCCAGTGTATGGAATAGATCTGTGCCCCAATAAATCTCAGATCTGGGTGATATGTAACAGGTCTGTCCAGTTAAAATTCGGCATATCTAGTATATGGATTATCTCCGTACTTAAATAAATCTCACATCTGGGTGGTATGTAACAGGTCTGTCCAGTCAAAATTTGTCATATCCAGTATATGGATTGGGTCTTTACTTAAATAAATCTCACATCTGGGTGATATGTAACAGGTCTGTCCAGTCAAAATTCGTCATATCCAGTGTATGGATTAGATATGTACTTAAATAAATCTCACATATGGGTTCTCTGGAACAGATCTGTCCACTCAAAGTTTGTCATGTCCAGTATATGGAATAACTTAGTACCTCAATAAATGTCACATCTTGCTAGTATGTAACAGATCTGTCCAGTCAAAATTTGTCATATCCAGTATATAGAATAGCTCTGTACTTTAAAAAATCTCACATTTGGCTGGTATGGAACAGGTCTGTCCAGTCAAAATTCGTAATATCCAGTGTACAGAATAGCTCTGTACCTCAATAAATCAGAGATCTGGGTGATATGTAACAGGTCTGTCCAGTCAAAATTCGTCATCTCCAGTATATGGAATAGCTCTGTACATCAATAAATCTCGCATCTGGGATATATGTAAGAGGTCTGTCCAGTCAAAATTCGTCATCTCCAGTATATGGAATAGCTCTGTACATCAATAAATCTCACATCTGGGATATATGTAACAGGCCTGTCCAGTCAAAATTCTTCATATGCAGTATATGGATTGGGTCTTTACTTAAATAAATCTCAGATCTGGGTGGTATGTAACAGGTCTGTCCAGTCAAAATTCGCCATATCCAGTGTATGGAGTAGATCTGTACCTCAATAAATCTCACATCTGGGTGATATGTAACAGGTCTGTCCAGTTAAAATTCGGCATATCTAGTGTATGGATTATCTCCGTACTTAAATACATCTCACATCTGGGTGGTATGGAACAGGTCTGTCCACTAAAAATTCGTCATATCCAGCATATCCAGCATATGGAATAGCTCTGTACCTCAATAAATCTCAGATGGGGTGATATGTAACAGGCCTGTCCAGTCAAAATTCTTCTTATCCAGTGTATGGATTAGGTGTGTACTTAAACAAATATCACATCTTGGTGGTATGCAACAGGTCTGTCCACTAAAAATTCGTCATATCCACTATATGGAATAGCTCTGTACCTCAATAAATCTCACATCTGGGTGATATGTAACGGGCCTGTCCAGTCAAAATTCGTCATATCCAGTGTATGGAATAGATCTGTACCTCAATAAATCTCAGATCTGGGTGATATGTAACAGGCCTGCCCAGTCAAAATTCGTCATATCCAGTGTATGGAATAGATCTGTACCTCAATAAATCTCAGATCTGGGTGATATGTAACAGGTCTGTCCAGTTAAAATTCGTCATATGTAGTGTATGGATTAGCCCTGTACTTAAATAAATCTCACATCTGGGTGGTATGTAACAGGTCTGTCCAGTCAAAATTCGTCATATCCAGTGTATGGAATAGATCTGTACCTCAATAAATCTCAGATCTGGGTGATATGTAACAGGTCTGTCCAGTCATAATTCGTCATATCCAGTGTATGGAATAGATCTGTACCTCAATATTTATTTATTTATTTGGGGTTTTACGTCTCTTTCAACACCGTACAGGTCATATCACGACGGGTAGTTGGAAGGGCAGAGGAAACCAGTACATATAGTTCGCTAGGATTGTGTACTGTAAACTGCCGACCAACGGCCTGTACCTCAATAAATCAGAGATCTGGGTGATATGTAACAGGTCTGTACAGTCAAAATTCGTCATATCCAGTGTATGGAATAGATCTGTACCTCAATAAATCTCACATCTGGGTGGTAAGGAAGAGGTCTGTCCAGTCAAAATTCGTCATATCCAGTGTACAGCATACCTCTGTACATCAATAAATCTCACATCTGGGTGATATGTAACAGGCCTGTCCAGTGAAAATTCGTCATATCCAGTGTATGGAATAGATGTGTACCTCAATAAATCTCACATCTGGGTGGTATGGAAGAGGTCTGTCCAGTCAAAATTCGTCATATCCAGTGTACAGCATAGCTCTGTACATCAATAAATCTCACATCTGGATGATATGTAACAGGCCTGTCCAGTGAAAATTCGTCATATCCAGTGTATGGAATAGATCTGTACCTCAATAAATCTCCCATCTGGGTGGTATGGAAGAGGTCTGTCCAGTCAAAATTCGTCATTTCCAGTGTATGGATTAGATCTGTACTTAAATAAATCTCACAAATGGGTTCTTTGCAACAGGTCTGTCCACTCAAAGTTTGTCATGTCCAGTATATGGAATAACTTAGTACCTCAATAAATGTCACATCTGGCTAGTATGTAACAGGTCTGTCCAGTCAAAATTCGTAATATCCAGTGTACAGAATAGCTCTGTACCTCAATAAATCAGAGATCTGGGTGATATGTAACAGGTCTGTACAGTCAAAATTCGTCATATCCAGTGTATGGAATAGATCTGTACCTCAATAAATCTCACATCTGGGTGGTATGGAAGAGGTCTGTCCAGTCAAAATTCGTCATATCCAGTGTACAGCATAGCTCTGTACATCAATAAATCTCACATCTGGATGATATGTAACAGGCCTGTCCAGTGAAAATTCGTCATATCCAGTGTATGGAATAGATCTGTACCTCAATAAATCTCACATCTGGGTGGTATGGAAGAGGTCTGTCCAGTCAAAATTCGTCATATCCAGTGTACAGCATAGTTCTGTACATCAATAAATCTCACATCTGGGTGATATGTAACAGGTCTGTCCAGTCAAAATTCTTCATATCCAGTGTATGGATTAGGTGTGTAGCTAAATAAATCTCCCGTCTGGGTGGTATGTAACAGGTCTGTCCAGTCAAAATTCGCCATATCCAGTGTATGGAATAGATCTGTGCCCCAATAAATCTCAGATCTGGGTGATATTCAAGAGGTCTGTCCAGTCAAAATTCGTCATTTCCAGTGTATGGATTAGATCTGTACTTAAATAAATCTCACAAATGGGTTCTTTGTAACAGGTCTGTCCACTCAAAGTTTGTCATGTCCAGTATATGGAATAACTTAGTACCTCAATAAATGTCACATCTGGCTAGTATGTAACAGGTCTGTCCAGTCAAAATTCGTAATATCCAGTGTACAGAATAGCTCTGTACCTCAATAAATCAGAGATCTGGGTGATATGTAACAGGTCTGTCCAGTCATAACTCGTCATATCCAGTGTATGGAATAGATCTGTACCTCAATAAATCAGAGATCTGGGTGATATGTAACAATTCTGTACAGTCAAAATTCGTCATATCCAGTGTATGGAATAGATCTGTACCTCAATAAATCTCACATCTGGGTGGTATGGAAGAGGTCTGTCCAGTCAAAATTCGTCATATCCAGTGTACAGCATAGCTCTGTACATCAATAAATCTCACATCTGGATGATATGTAACAGGCCTGTCCAGTGAAAATTCGTCATATCCAGTGTATGGAATAGATCTGTACCTCAATAAATCTCACATCTGGGTGGTATGGAAGAGGTCTGTCCAGTCAAAATTCGTCATATCCAGTGTACAGCATAGTTCTGTACATCAATAAATCTCACATCTGGGTGATATGTAACAGGTCTGTCCAGTCAAAATTCTTCATATCCAGTGTATGGATTAGGTGTGTAGCTAAATAAATCTCCCGTCTGGGTGGTATGTAACAGGTCTGTCCAGTCAAAATTCGCCATATCCAGTGTATGGAATAGATCTGTGCCCCAATAAATCTCAGATCTGGGTGATATTCAAGAGGTCTGTCCAGTCAAAATTCGTCATTTCCAGTGTATGGATTAGATCTGTACTTAAATAAATCTCACAAATGGGTTCTTTGTAACAGGTCTGTCCACTCAAAGTTTGTCATGTCCAGTATATGGAATAACTTAGTACCTCAATAAATGTCACATCTGGCTAGTATGTAACAGGTCTGTCCAGTCAAAATTCGTAATATCCAGTGTACAGAATAGCTCTGTACCTCAATAAATCAGAGATCTGGGTGATATGTAACAGGTCTGTCCAGTCATAACTCGTCATATCCAGTGTATGGAATAGATCTGTATCTCAATAAATCAGAGATCTGGGTGATATGTAACAATTCTGTACAGTCAAAATTCGTCATATCCAGTGTATGGAATAGATCTGTACCTCAATAAATCTCACATCTGGGTGGTATGGAAGAGGTCTGTCCAGTCAAAATTCGTCATATCCAGTGTACAGCATAGCTCTGTACATCAATAAATCTCACATCTGGATGATATGTAACAGGCCTGTCCAGTGAAAATTCGTCATATCCAGTGTATGGAATAGATCTGTACCTCAATAAATCTCACATCTGGGTGGTATGGAAGAGGTCTGTCCAGTCAAAATTCGTCATATCCAGTGTACAGCATAGTTCTGTACATCAATAAATCTCACATCTGGGTGATATGTAACAGGTCTGTCCAGTCAAAATTCTTCATATCCAGTGTATGGATTAGGTGTGTAGCTAAATAAATCTCCCGTCTGGGTGGTATGTAACAGGTCTGTCCAGTCAAAATTCGCCATATCCAGTGTATGGAATAGATCTGTGCCCCAATAAATCTCAGATCTGGGTGATATGTAACAGGTCTGTCCAGTTAAAATTCGGCATATCTAGTATATGGATTATCTCCGTACTTAAATAAATCTCACATCTGGGTGGTATGTAACAGGTCTGTCCAGTCAAAATTTGTCATATCCAGTATATGGATTGGGTCTTTACTTAAATAAATCTCACATCTGGGTGATATGTAACAGGTCTGTCCAGTCAAAATTCGTCATATCCAGTGTATGGATTAGATATGTACTTAAATAAATCTCACATATGGGTTCTCTGGAACAGATCTGTCCACTCAAAGTTTGTCATGTCCAGTATATGGAATAACTTAGTACCTCAATAAATGTCACATCTTGCTAGTATGTAACAGATCTGTCCAGTCAAAATTTGTCATATCCAGTATATAGAATAGCTCTGTACTTTAAAAAATCTCACATTTGGCTGGTATGGAACAGGTCTGTCCAGTCAAAATTCGTAATATCCAGTGTACAGAATAGCTCTGTACCTCAATAAATCAGAGATCTGGGTGATATGTAACAGGTCTGTCCAGTCAAAATTCGTCATCTCCAGTATATGGAATAGCTCTGTACATCAATAAATCTCGCATCTGGGATATATGTAAGAGGTCTGTCCAGTCAAAATTCGTCATCTCCAGTATATGGAATAGCTCTGTACATCAATAAATCTCACATCTGGGATATATGTAACAGGCCTGTCCAGTCAAAATTCTTCATATGCAGTATATGGATTGGGTCTTTACTTAAATAAATCTCAGATCTGGGTGGTATGTAACAGGTCTGTCCAGTCAAAATTCGCCATATCCAGTGTATGGAGTAGATCTGTACCTCAATAAATCTCACATCTGGGTGATATGTAACAGGTCTGTCCAGTTAAAATTCGGCATATCTAGTGTATGGATTATCTCCGTACTTAAATACATCTCACATCTGGGTGGTATGGAACAGGTCTGTCCACTAAAAATTCGTCATATCCAGCATATCCAGCATATGGAATAGCTCTGTACCTCAATAAATCTCAGATGGGGTGATATGTAACAGGCCTGTCCAGTCAAAATTCTTCTTATCCAGTGTATGGATTAGGTGTGTACTTAAACAAATATCACATCTTGGTGGTATGCAACAGGTCTGTCCACTAAAAATTCGTCATATCCACTATATGGAATAGCTCTGTACCTCAATAAATCTCACATCTGGGTGATATGTAACGGGCCTGTCCAGTCAAAATTCGTCATATCCAGTGTATGGAATAGATCTGTACCTCAATAAATCTCAGATCTGGGTGATATGTAACAGGCCTGCCCAGTCAAAATTCGTCATATCCAGTGTATGGAATAGATCTGTACCTCAATAAATCTCAGATCTGGGTGATATGTAACAGGTCTGTCCAGTTAAAATTCGTCATATGTAGTGTATGGATTAGCCCTGTACTTAAATAAATCTCACATCTGGGTGGTATGTAACAGGTCTGTCCAGTCAAAATTCGTCATATCCAGTGTATGGAATAGATCTGTACCTCAATAAATCTCAGATCTGGGTGATATGTAACAGGTCTGTCCAGTTAAAATTCGTCATATCTAGTGTATGGATTAGCTCTGTACTTAAATAAATCTCACCTCTGGGTGGTATGTAACAGGTCTGTGCAGTTAAAATTCGTCATATCCAGTGTATGGAATAGATCTGTACCTCAATAAATCTCAGATCTGGGTGATATGTAACAGGCCTGCCCAGTCAAAATTCGTCATATCCAGTGTATGAAATAGATCTGTACCTCAATAAATCTCAGATCTGGGTGATATGTAACAGGTCTGTCCAGTTAAAATTCGTCATATGTAGTGTATGGATTAGCCCTGTACTTAAATAAATCTCACATCTGGGTGGTATGTAACAGGTCTGTCCAGTCAAAATTCGTCATATCCAGTGTATGGAATAGATCTGTACCTCAATAAATCAGAGATCTGGGTGATATGTAACAGTTCTATCCAGTCAAAATTCGTCATATCTAGTGTATGGATTAGCTCTGTACCTCAATAAATCTCAGATCTGGGTGATATGTAACAGGTCTGTCCAGTCAAAATTCATCATATGTAGTGTATGGATTAGCTCTGTACTTCAATAAATCTTATATCTGGGTGGTATGGAACAGGTCTGTCCACTAAAAATTCGTCATATCCAGGATATGGAATAGCTCTGTACCTCAATAAATCTCAGATCTGGGTGATATGTAACAGGTCTGTGCACTCAAAATTCGTCATATCCAGTGTATGGAATAGCTTTATACCTCAATAAAACTCAGATATGGGTGATATACAACAGGTCTGTCCAGTCAAAATTCGTCATATCCAGTGTATGGATTAGATCTGTACTTAAACAAATCTCACATCTGGCTGATATGTAAGAGGTCTGTCCAGTCAAAATTCGTCATATCCAGTATATGGATTAGGTCTGTACTTCAATAAATCTCACATCTGGGTGGTATGGAAGAGGTCTGTCCAGTCAAAATTCGTCATATCCAGTGTATGGATTAGATCTGTACTTAAATAACAGATGCGTCATCATTTATTTAAGCTTTCCTAAGGGTCATGCAGTCAAGTCTAACATTTTCAAAGGATATCTATCTAGGCACCCCATTTCTGTTAACCCTCCCTCCTGTTCTGTACTTAAATAAATCTCATATGTGGGTGGAATGGAACAGGGCCCATATTCACAAAGATTCTTATCCTTAGAATTAGTCTTATTCTTAGAATTTTTCTCAGAAGAATTTTTCCTATTCACAAAGATTCTTATTGTTAGAATCATACTTATTCTTAGAATTTTTCTAAGAATGGCTTTTATTCTTAGAATTTTTCTAGGAATATGAAATTGCTATATGCACAAATCTCTTATACTTGACACCAAAATTGCATCCAAATACAGAAAGTCACTTTTGGGCCTGTATTCACAAAGATTCTTAGAATTTCTCTCTGAATTACACTTAGTCTAACCTGTGCAAACACTTATTTTTACTTCTATTCTTAGAATTATTCTTAGCTAAGAATTTTTTTGTGAATAGGTTTTTATTCTGAGAATAAGAAAATTCTTAGCAAAGAATTTTTCTTAGATTTAAGTATAATTCTAAGAAAAACTCTAAGATCTATGTGAATACAGGCCCATGTCTGTAGAGTCAAAAGTCGTCATGTCCAGTGTATGGAATATGCCTGTAATTAAATAAATCTCACGTTTGGGTGATATGGAACAGGTCTGCGAACTCTAAAATCGTCATATCCAGTCTATGTAACAGCTCTGTACTAAAATTTCATATCTGGGCAGTATGGAACAGGTCTGTCCAGTCAAAAGTCGTCATAACCCGTGTATGGAATATGTCTGTAATTAAATAAATCTCAGATTGGGGTGATTTGGAACAGCTTGTGCAGTGAAAATTCGTATTCGGAATTCGTATATGGAATATGTATGTACTTAAATAATTCTCACAACTGGGTAATATGAAACAGGTCTGTCCAGTCAAATTTAGCCATATCCAGTAAATGGAATAGGTATGTACTTAAATAAATCTCAGAACTGGGTGATATGGAACAGGTCTGTCCAGTCAGAATTCGTCATATCCAGCGTATGGAATAGGTTTGTACTTAAATAAATCTCACATCTAGGTGGTATGTTATAAGTCTGTCCAGTAAAAAATCGTCATATCCAGTATATGGCATGAGTCTGTACTTAAATATATCTCACCTCTGGGTGGTATGGAACAGGTCTGTCCAGTCAAAATTCGTCATATCCAGTATATGGAATAAGTCTGTGCTTAAATAAATTCCACATATAGATGGTATGTAATAGGTCTGTCCAGCCAAAATTTGTCATATCCAGTATATGGAATAAGTCTGTGGTTAAATAAATCTCACAGCTGGGTGGTATGTAATAGGTCTGTCCAGTCAAAATTCGTCTTATAAAGTATATGGAATAGGTCTGTACTTAAATAAATCTTACATCTGAGTGATATGGAACAGGTCTATCCACTCAAATTTCGTCTTATCCAGTATATGGAATAAGTCTGTGCTTAATTAAATCTCACATCTGGGTGGTATGTAATAGGTCTGTCCAGTCAAAATTTGTAATATCAGTATATGGAATAAGTCTCTGCTTAAAAAAATCTCTCATCTGGCTGGTATGTAATAGGTCTGTCTACTCAAAATGCGTCATATCCAGTATATGGAATAAGTCTGTACTTAAATAAATTTCATATTTGGTTGGTAAGGAACAGGTCTGTCCAGTCAAAATTAGTAAAATCCAGTGTATGGAATGGGTCTGTACTTAAATAAATCTCATATCTGGGTGCTATAGAACAGGTCTGTCCAGTCAGAATTCGTCATATCCAGTATATGGAATAGGTCTGTATTTAAATAAATTTCATATCTGGGTGGTAAGAAACAGGTCTGTCCAGTCAAAATTCATAATATCCAGTGTATGGATTAGGCCTGGACTTTAATAAATCTCACACCTGGGTGGTATGAAACAGGCCTGTCCAGTCAAAATTCGTCATATCCAGTGTATGGAATAGCTCTGTACCTCAATAAATCTCAGATCTGGGTGGTATGTAACAGGTCTGTCCAGTCAAAATTCCGTCATATCCAGTGTATGGAATAGCTCTGTACCTCAATAAATCTGACAACCGGATGATATGTAACAGGTCTGTCCAGTCAAAATTCGTCATATCCAGTGTATGGAATAGCTCTGTACCTCAATAAATCTGACAACTGGATGATATGTAACAGGTCTGTCCAGTCAAAATTCGTCATATCAAGTGTATGGAATAGCTCTGTACCTCAATAAATCTCACCTCTGGGTGGTATGTAACAGGTCTGTCCAGTCAAAATTCGTCATATCCAGTGTATGGAATAGCTCTGTACCTCAATAAATCTCACATCTGGATGATATGTAACAGGTCTGTCCAGTCAAAATTCGTCATATCCAGTGTATGGGATAGCTCTGTACCTCAATAAATCTCACATCTGGATGATATGTAACAGGTCTGTCCAGTCAAAATTCGTCATATCCAGTGTATGAAATAGCTCTGTACCTCAATAAATCTCAGATCTGGGTGGTATGTAACAGGTCTGTCCAGTCAAAATTCGTCATATCCAGTGTATGGAATAGCTCTGTACCTCAATAAATCTCACATCTGGATGATATGTAACAGGTCTGTCCAGTCAAAATTCGTCATATCCAGTGTATGGAATAGCTCTGTACCTCAATAAATCTCAGATCTGGGTGGTATGTAACAGGTCTGTCCAGTCAAAATTCGTCATATCCAGTGTATGGAATAGCTCTGTACCTCAATAAATCTCACATCTGGATGATATGTAACAGGTCTGTCCAGTCAAAATTCGTCATATCCAGTGTATGAAATAGCTCTGTACCTCAATAAATCTCAGATCTGGGTGGTATGTAACAGGTCTGTCCGGTCAAAATTCGTCATATCCAGTGTATGGAATAGCTCTGTACCTCAATAAATCTCAGATCTGGGTGGTATGTAACAGGTCTGTCCGGTCAAAATTCGTCATATCCAGTGTATGGAATAGCTCTGTACCTCAATAAATCTGACAACTGGATGATATGTAACAGGTCTGTCCAGTCAAAATTCGTCATATCCAGTGTATGGAATAGCTCTGTACCTCAATAAATCTCAGATCTGGGTGGTATGTAACAGGTCTGTCCAGTCAAAATTCGTCATGTCCAGTGTATGGAATAGCTCTGTACCTCAATAAATCTCACATCTGGATGATATGTAACAGGTCTGTCCAGTCAAAATTCGTCATATCCAGTGTATAAAATAGCTCTGTACCTCAATAAATCTCAGATCTGGGTGGTATGTAACAGGTCTGTCCAGTCAAAATTCGTCATATCCAGTGTATGGAATAGCTCTGTACCTCAATAAATCTGACAACTGGATGATATGTAACAGGTCTGTCCAGTCAAAATTCGTCATATCCAGTTTATGAAATAGCTCTGTACCTCAATAAATCTCAGATCTGGGTGGTATGTAACAGGTCTGTCCAGTCAAAATTCGTCATATCCAGTGTATGGAATAGCTCTGTACCTCAATAAATCTCAGATCTGGGTGGTATGTAACAGGTCTGTCCAGTCAAAATTCGTCATATCCAGTGTATGGAATAGCTCTGTACCTCAATAAATCTGACAACTGGATGATATGTAACAGGTCTGTCCAGTCAAAATTCGTCATATCCAGTGTATGGAATAGCTCTGTACCTCAATAAATCTCAGATCTGGATGATATGTAACAGGTCTGTCCAGTCAAAATTCGTCATATCCAGTGTATGAAATAGCTCTGTACCTCAATAAATCTCAGATCTGGGTGGTATGTAACAGGTCTGTCCAGTCAAAATTCGTCATATCCAGTGTATGGAATAGCTCTGTACCTCAATAAATCTCACATCTGGATGATATGTAACAGGTCTGTCCAGTCAAAATTCGTCATATCCAGTGTATGGAATAGCTCTGTACCTCAATAAATCTCAGATCTGGGTGGTATGTAACAGGTCTGTCCAGTCAAAATTCGTCATATCCAGTGTATGGAATAGCTCTGTACCTCAATAAATCTCACATCTGGATGATATGTAACAGGTCTGTCCAGTCAAAATTCGTCATATCCAGTGTATGGAATAGCTCTGTACCTCAATAAATCTCAGATCTGGGTGGTATGTAACAGGTCTGTCCGGTCAAAATTCGTCATATCCAGTGAATGGAATAGCTCTGTACCTCAATAAATCTGACAACTGGATGATATGTAACAGGTCTGTCCAGTCAAAATTCGTCATATCCAGTGTATGGAATAGCTCTGTACCTCAATAAATCTCAGATCTGGGTGGTATGTAACAGGTCTGTCCAGTCAAAATTCGTCATGTCCAGTGTATGGAATAGCTCTGTACCTCAATAAATCTCACATCTGGATGATATGTAACAGGTCTGTCCAGTCAAAATTCGTCATATCCAGTGTATGGAATAGCTCTGTACCTCAATAAATCTCAGATCTGGGTGGTATGTAACAGGTCTGTCCAGTCAAAATTCGTCATATCCAGTGTATGGAATAGCTCTGTACCTCAATAAATCTGACAACTGGATGATATGTAACAGGTCTGTCCAGTCAAAATTCGTCATATCCAGTTTATGAAATAGCTCTGTACCTCAATAAATCTCAGATCTGGGTGGTATGTAACAGGTCTGTCCAGTCAAAATTCGTCATATCCAGTGTATGGAATAGCTCTGTACCTCAATAAATCTCAGATCTGGGTGGTATGTAACAGGTCTGTCCAGTCAAAATTCGTCATATCCAGTGTATGGAATAGCTCTGTACCTCAATAAATCTGACAACTGGATGATATGTAACAGGTCTGTCCAGTCAAAATTCGTCATATCCAGTGTATGGAATAGCTCTGTACCTCAATAAATCTCAGATCTGGATGATATGTAACAGGTCTGTCCAGTCAAAATTCGTCATATCCAGTGTATGAAATAGCTCTGTACCTCAATAAATCTCAGATCTGGGTGGTATGTAACAGGTCTGTCCAGTCAAAATTCGTCATATCCAGTGTATGGAATAGCTCTGTACCTCAATAAATCTCACATCTGGATGATATGTAACAGGTCTGTCCAGTCAAAATTCGTCATATCCAGTGTATGGAATAGCTCTGTACCTCAATAAATCTCAGATCTGGGTGGTATGTAACAGGTCTGTCCAGTCAAAATTCGTCATATCCAGTGTATGGAATAGCTCTGTACCTCAATAAATCTCACATCTGGATGATATGTAACAGGTCTGTCCAGTCAAAATTCGTCATATCCAGTTTATGAAATAGCTCTGTACCTCAATAAATCTCAGATCTGGGTGGTATGTAACAGGTCTGTCCGGTCAAAATTCGTCATATCCAGTGTATGGAATAGCTCTGTACCTCAATAAATCTCAGATCTGGGTGGTATGTAACAGGTCTGTCCAGTCAAAATTCGTCATATCCAGTGTATGGAATAGCTCTGTACCTCAATAAATCTGACAACTGGATGATATGTAACAGGTCTGTCCAGTCAAAATTCGTCATATCCAGTGTATGGAATAGCTCTGTACCTCAATAAATCTCAGATCTGGGTGGTATGTAACAGGTCTGTCCAGTCAAAATTCGTCATGTCCAGTGTATGGAATAGCTCTGTACCTCAATAAATCTCACATCTGGATGATATGTAACAGGTCTGTCCAGTCAAAATTCGTCATATCCAATGTATAAAATAGCTCTGTACCTCAATAAATCTCAGATCTGGGTGGTATGTAACAGGTCTGTCCAGTCAAAATTCGTCATATCCAGTGTATGGAATAGCTCTGTACCTCAATAAATCTGACAACTGGATGATATGTAACAGGTCTGTCCAGTCAAAATTCGTCATATCCAGTTTATGAAATAGCTCTGTACCTCAATAAATCTCAGATCTGGGTGGTATGTAACAGGTCTGTCCAGTCAAAATTCGTCATATCCAGTGTATGGAATAGCTCTGTACCTTAATAAATCTCAGATCTGGGTGGTATGTAACAGGTCTGTCCGGTCAAAATTCGTCATATCCAGTGTATGGAATAGCTCTGTACCTCAATAAATCTGACAACTGGATGATATGTAACAGGTCTGTCCAGTCAAAATTCGTCATATCCAGTGTATGGAATAGCTCTGTACCTCAATAAATCTCAGATCTGGGTGGTATGTAACAGGTCTGTCCAGTCAAAATTCGTCATATCAAGTGTATGGAATAGCTCTGTACCTCAATAAATCTGACAACTGGATGATATGTAACAGGTCTGTCCAGTCAAAATTCGTCATATCCAGTGTATGGAATAGCTCTATACCTCAATAAATCTCAGATCTGGGTGGTATGTAACAGGTCTGTCCAGTCAAAATTCGTCATATCCAGTGTATGGAATAGCTCTGTACCTCAATAAATCTCACATCTGGATGATATGTAACAGGTCTGTCCAGTCAAAATTCGTCATATCCAGTGTATGAAATAGCTCTGTACCTCAATAAATCTCCGATCTGGGTGGTATGTAACAGGTCTGTCCAGTCAAAATTCTTCATATCCAGTGTATGAAATAGCTCTGTACCTCAATAAATCTCACATCTGGATGATATGTAACAGGTCTGTCCAGTCAAAATTCGTCATATCCAGTGTATGGAATAGCTCTGTACCTCAATAAATCTCAGATCTGGGTGGTATGTAACAGGTCTGTCCAGTCAAAATTCGTCATATCCAGTGTATGGAATAGCTCTGTACCTCAATAAATCTGACAACTGGATGATATGTAACAGGTCTGTCCAGTCAAAATTCGTCATATCCAGTGTATGGAATAGCTCTGTACCTCAATAAATCTCACATCTGGGTGGTATGTAACAGGTCTGTCCAGTCAAAATTCATCATATCAAGTGTATGGAATAGCTCTGTACCTCAATAAATCTGACAACTGGATGATATGTAACATGTCTGTCCAGTCAAAATTCGTCATATCCAGTGTATGGAATAGCTCTGTACCTCAATAAATCTCAGATCTGGGTGGTATGTAACATGTCTGTCCAGTCAAAATTCGTCATATCCAGTGTATGGAATAGCTCTGTACCTCAATAAATCTCACATCTGGATGATATGTAACAGGTCTGTCCAGTCAAAATTCGTCATATCCAGTGTATGAAATAGCTCTGTACCTCAATAAATCTCCGATCTGGGTGGTATGTAACAGGTCTGTCCAGTCAAAATTCTTCATATCCAGTGTATGAAATAGCTCTGTACCTCAATAAATCTCACATCTGGATGATATGTAACAGGTCTGTCCAGTCAAAATTCGTCATATCCAGTGTATGGAATAGCTCTGTACCTCAATAAATCTCACATCTGGATGATATGTAACAGGTCTGTCCAGTCAAAATTCGTCATATCCAGTGTATGGAATAGCTCTGTACCTCAATAAATCTCAGATCTGGGTGATATGTAACAGGTCTGTCCAGTCAAAATTCGTCATGTCCAGTGTATGGAATAGCTCTGTACCTCAATAAATCTGACATCTGCATGATATGTAACAGGTCTGTCCAGTCAAAATTCGTCATATCCAGTGTATGGAATAGCTCTGTACCTCAATAAATCTCGGATCTGGGTGGTATGTAACAGGTCTGTCCAGTCAAAATTCGTCAAATCCAGTGTATGGAATAGCTCTGTACCTCAATAAATCTCACATCTGAATGATATGTAACAGGTCTGTCCAGTCAAAATTCGTCATATCCAGTGTATGGAATAGCTCTGTACCTCAATAAATCTCAGATCTGGGTGGTATGTAACAGGTCTGTCCAGTCAAAATTCATCATATCCAGTGTATGGAATAGCTCTGTACCTCAATAAATCTCACATCTGGATGATATGTAACAGGTCTGTCCAGTCAAAATTCGTCATATCCAGTGTATGGAATAGCTCTGTACCTCAATAAATCTCACATCTGAATGATATGTAACAGGTCTGTCCAGTCAAAATTCGTCATATCCAGTGTATGGAATAGCTCTGTACCTCAATAAATCTCACATCTGGGTGGTATGTAACAGGTCTGTCCAGTCAAAATTCCGTCATATCCAGTGTATGGAATAGCTCTGTACCTCAATAAATCTGACAATCGGATGATATGTAACAGGTCTGTCCAGTCAAAATTCGTCATATCCAGTGTATGGAATAGCTCTGTACCTCAATAAATCTCAGATCTGGGTGGTATGTAACAGGTCTGTCCAGTCAAAATTCGTCATATCCAGTGTATGGAATAGCTCTGTACCTCAATAAATCTCAGATCTGGGTGGTATGTAACAGGTCTGTCCAGTCAAAATTCGTCATATCCAGTGTATGGAATCGCTCTGTACCTCAATAAATCTCACATCTGGATGATATGTAACAGGTCTGTCCAGTCCAAATTCGTCATATCCAGTGTATGAAATAGCTCTGTACCTCAATAAATCTCAGATCTGGGTGGTATGTAACAGGTCTGTCCAGTCAAAATTCGTCATATCCAGTGTATGGAATAGCTCTGTACCTCAATAAATCTCAGATCTGGGTGGTATGTAACAGGTCTGTCCAGTCAAAATTCCGTCATATCCAGTGTATGGAATAGCTCTGTACCTCAATAAATCTGACAACTGGATGATATGTAACAGGTCTGTCCAGTCAAATTTCGTCATATCCAGTGTATGAAATAGCTCTGTACCTCAATAAATCTCCGATCTGGGTGGTATGTAACAGGTCTGTCCAGTCAAAATTCTTCATATCCAGTGTATGAAATAGCTCTGTACCTCAATAAATCTCACATCTGGATGATATGTAACAGGTCTGTCCAGTCAAAATTCGTCATATCCAGTGTATGGAATAGCTCTGTACCTCAATAAATCTCACATCTGGATGATATGTAACAGGTCTGTCCAGTCAAAATTCGTCATATCCAGTGTATGGAATAGCTCTGTACCTCAATAAATCTCAGATCTGGGTGATATGTAACAGGTCTGTCCAGTCAAAATTCGTCATGTCCAGTGTATGGAATAGCTCTGTACCTCAATAAATCTGACATCTGCATGATATGTAACAGGTCTGTCCAGTCAAAATTCGTCATATCCAGTGTATGGAATAGCTCTGTACCTCAATAAATCTCGGATCTGGGTGGTATGTAACAGGTCTGTCCAGTCAAAATTCGTCAAATCCAGTGTATGGAATAGCTCTGTACCTCAATAAATCTCACATCTGAATGATATGTAACAGGTCTGTCCAGTCAAAATTCGTCATATCCAGTGTATGGAATAGCTCTGTACCTCAATAAACCTCAGATCTGGGTGGTATGTAACAGGTCTGTCCAGTCAAAATTCATCATATCCAGTGTATGGAATAGCTCTGTACCTCAATAAATCTCACATCTGGATGATATGTAACAGGTCTGTCCAGTCAAAATTCGTCATATCCAGTGTATGGAATAGCTCTGTACCTCAATAAATCTCACATCTGAATGATATGTAACAGGTCTGTCCAGTCAAAATTCGTCATATCCAGTGTATGGAATAGCTCTGTACCTCAATAAATCTCACATCTGGGTGGTATGTAACAGGTCTGTCCAGTCAAAATTCCGTCATATCCAGTGTATGGAATAGCTCTGTACCTCAATAAATCTGACAATCGGATGATATGTAACAGGTCTGTCCAGTCAAAATTCGTCATATCCAGTGTATGGAATAGCTCTGTACCTCAATAAATCTGACAACTGGATGATATGTAACAGGTCTGTCCAGTCAAAATTCGTCATATCCAGTGTATGGAATAGCTCTGTACCTCAATAAATCTCAGATCTGGGTGGTATGTAACAGGTCTGTCCAGTCAAAATTCGTCATATCCAGTGTATGGAATCGCTCTGTACCTCAATAAATCTCACATCTGGATGATATGTAACAGGTCTGTCCAGTCCAAATTCGTCATATCCAGTGTATGAAATAGCTCTGTACCTCAATAAATCTCAGATCTGGGTGGTATGTAACAGGTCTGTCCAGTCAAAATTCGTCATATCCAGTGTATGGAATAGCTCTGTACCTCAATAAATCTCAGATCTGGGTGGTATGTAACAGGTCTGTCCAGTCAAAATTCCGTCATATCCAGTGTATGGAATAGCTCTGTACCTCAATAAATCTGACAACTGGATGATATGTAACAGGTCTGTCCAGTCAAATTTCGTCTTATCGAGCATATGGAATAAGTTTTTACTAAATAAATCTCACCTCTGGGTGGTATGTAATAGGTCTGTCCAGTCAAAATTTGTCTTATCCAGTATATGGAATAATTCTGTACTTAAATAAATCTCACCTCTGGGTGGTATGGAACACGTCTCTCCAGTCCAAATTTGTCTTATTCAGTATATGGAATAAGTCTGTGCTTATTTAAATCTCACCTCTGGGTGGTATGTAATAGGTCTGTCCAGTCAAAATTCGTCTTATCCAGTATATGGAATAAGTCTGTGCTTACACAAATCTTACCTCTCGGTGGTATGTAATAGGTCTGTCCAGTCAAAATTCGTCTTATCCCAGTCACAATTCATAATATCCAATGTATGGAATAGGTCTTTACCTAAATAAATCTCAGATCTGGGTGATATGGCACAGGTCTGTCCAGTAAAAATTTGTAATATCCAGTGTATGGAATAGTATATCTGGATGGTATAGAACAGGTCTGTCCACTCAAAATTCGTAATATCCAGTATATGAAAAAGGTCTGTACTTAAATAAATCTCACATCTTGATGGTATTGAACAGGTCTGTCCAGTCAAAATTCGTCACATTCAGTATATGGAATAGGTCCTAAGTTAAATAAATTTCATATCTGGTTTGTATGGAACAGGTCTGTCAACTCAAAATTCGTCATATCCAGTATATGGAATAGGTCTGTACTTAAATGAATCTCATATCTGGGTGGTAAGGAACAGGTCTGTCCAGTCAAAATTCGTATTATCCAGTGTATGGAATAGGCCTGTGCTTAAATAAATCTCATATCTGGGTGGCATGGAACAGGTCTGTCCACTCAAAATTCGTCATATCCAGTATATGGAATAGGTCTGTAAATAAATCTTAGGTCTGGGTGATATGGCACAGGCCTCTGCACTGAATATTCGTTATAATTAGTATATGGAATAGTCTGTACTTTAATAAATCTCACATATATGAGTGATATGGCATGAGCATATACTGTGCGAGTTGATCATATCCAGTATATAGAATATATCTGAATGCATCCAATAACATTAGGTTCTAGTATTATCATTTACAGATAGAATGCAAAAATATAAATATAAATACACATAAGTGAAACAAAGGAAGAGGAATGTGGGCAAGGAGTGTGTAACAATATGCACAAGTATCGAGAGCACTGCATGTATTATATATAGTATTAAATGACTCTTGGTAAAATTCCCCACACTATTTATAGACAGGAATATAAAATACACAGGCTATTTATAGAACTGTTTTCTTATTGGACGAATATTCCCTTATACATGTATTGTGAATTGCCTTGCTATAACACACTCTATATTTCATTATATCTGTTACATAAAGTGCGTGGATTTGATTGACAGTTTAGAATATCAGCGCATATGGGAGGCATATGTAAGAGGTCAGTCCATTGTAGAACTACCGGATACCAGTCCCTTTATAGGTGGCTGGTTCCCGTCTAATGGTAACACCGCTAATAGTTGGGGAGCATTTATTATTTCCTCGATTACAATTTTAAGAACTACTTTTTACCAAACTCATACCTAACTAAATGGGTGAATGCTAAGCTCTGTATAGTGGTACAGTGGGACCTGCCTCCTTGCAGGTTCTTCCCTGGTGGTACAGTGGGACCCCACCTCCTCTCTGCTTCTTCCCTAGTGGTACAGTGGGACCTGCCTCCTCCCTAGTTCTTCCCTGGTGGTACAGTGGGACCTGCCTACTCCCTAGTTCTTCCCTGGTGGCACAGTGGGACCCACCTCCTCTCTGCTTCTTCCCTAGTGGTACAGTGGGACCCACCTCCTCGCTAGTTCTTCCCTGGTGGTACAGTGGGACCCACCTCCTCTCTGCTTCTTCCCTAGTGGTACAGTGGGACCCGCCTCCTCCCTAGTTCTTCCCTGGTGGCACAGTGGGACCCACCTCCTCTCTAGTTCTTCCCTAGTGGTATAGTGGGACCCGCCTCCTCGCTAGTTCTTCCCTGGTGGTACAGTGGGACCTGCCTACTCCCTAGTTCTTCCCTGGTGGCACAGTGGGACCCACCTCCTCGCTAGATCTTCCCTGGTGGTACAGTGGGACCTGCCTCCTCGCTAGTTCTTCCCTGGTGGTATAGTGGGACCCGCCTCCTCGCTAGTTCTTCCCTGGTGGTACAGTGGGACCTGCCTACTCCCTAGTTCTTCCCTGGTGGTACAGTGGGACCTGCCTCCTCTCTAGTTCTTCCCTGGTGGTACAGTGGGACCCACCTCCTCTCTGCTTCTTCCCTAGTGGTACAGTGGGACCTGCCTCCTCGCTAGTTCTTCCCTGGTGGTACAGTGGGACCCCACCTCCTCTCTAATTCTTTACTAGTGGTACAGTGGGACCTGCCTACTCCCTAGTTCTTGCCTGGTGGCACAGTGGGACCTGCCTCCTCGCTAGTTCTTCCCTGGTGGTACAGTGGGACCCACCTCCTCTCTGCTTCTTCCCTAGTGGTACAGTGGGTCATGCCTCCTCTCTAATTCCACCCTGATGGTACAGTGGGACCGATCCCTGTGAAACTTCTTCCCCACATTCAAATTAATATTCCTAGTAGCACAGTGGGCCCCACTCCTGCACAAATTCTTCCATACTTCATGATTTCTTCCCTAGTGGCAAGTCCCTACTTCCACTGTACCACTAGGGAAGAACTAGAGAGGAGGCGGGTCCCACTGTACCACCAGGGAAGAACTAGCGAGGAGGCAGGTCCCACTGTACCACCAGGGAAGAACTAGCGAGGAGGTGGGTCCCACTGTGCCACCAAGGAAGAACTAGCGAGGAGGCAGGTCCCACTGTACCACCAGGGAAGAACTAGAGAGGAGGTGGGTCCCACTGTACCACTAGAGAAGAACTAGAGAGGAGGCGGGTCCCACTGTACCACTAGGGAGGAATTAGAGACGAGGTGGGTCCCACTGTACTACCTAAAAAGAACTAGCAGGTCCCTCTTTGCTACTAGGGAAGAAATCGTGAAGTAGGGATAAAATAGGGCAGAGGTGCGTCCCACTGTGCCACCAGGGATGAACTTGCATGTAGGGAAGTAGTTTGGCAAGACTGGGTCCCACTGTACCGCTAGGGATGAACTAAAGAGGAGGCAGGTCCCACTATACCACCAAAGAGGAACTAGAGAGGAGACAGGACCCACTGTTCCACTATTGAAGGACTAGAGAGGAAACGAGTCTCACTGTGCCACTAGTCAAGAAATCATGAAGCATGGAAGAATTTGGTCAGGAGTGAGGCCCACTGTGCCTCTAGGGATAAATTTGCATATGGGGAAGACGTTTGGCAGGGATGAGTCCCACTGTACCAGTAGGTGAACTAGAAAGGAGGCAGGTCCCACTGTGCCACTAGGGAAGAACTTGTGTCTTAGAGAAGAATTAGGGCACAAGTGGGTCACTCTGTGCCACCAGGGACAAATTTGCATGTAGGAAAGAAGTTTAGCTGGGGTGGGTCCAACTGTGCCACTAGGGAGGAACTAGAGAGGATGCAGGTCCCACTGTGCCACTAGGGAAGAAATTGTGACGTAGGGTAGGAGTTTGGTAAGAATGGGTCCCACTGTGCCACCAGGGACAAATTTGCATGTAGGGAAGGAGTTTGGCAGGGGTGGTCCCACTGTATCACTAGGGAGGAACTAGAGAGGAGGCAGGTCCCACTGTGCCACTAGGGAAGAAATTGTGAAGTAGGGAAGAAGTTTGGCAGGAATTGGTCTCACTATGTTCCCAGGGACGAATTTGCAGGTGGAGAAGAAGATGGACAGGGCTGGGTCCAACTGTACCACTAGGGAAGAACTAGAGAGGACATGGGTCCCACTGTGACACTAGGGAAGAAATCGTGAAGTAAGGAAGAACTAGAGAGGAGGTGGGTCCCACTGTGCCACTAGGGAAGAAATCTTGAAGCAAGGAAGAACTAGGGCAGAAGTGGGCCCCACTGTGCCACCATGGATGAAATTGCATGCAGGGAAGAAGTTTGGCAGGGGTGGGTCCCACTGTACCACTAGGGAGGAACTGGAGAGAATGTAGGTCTCACTGTGCCACTAGGGAAGAATTAGAGAGGAGGTGGGTTCCACTGTGCCACTAGGGAAGAAATTATGAAGTAAGGAAGAACTAGGGCAGAAGTGGGTCCCACTGTGCCACCATGGATGAAATTGCATACAGGGAAGAAGTTTGGCAGGGGTGGGTCCCACTGTACCACTAGGGAGGAACTGGAGAGAATGTAGGTCTCACTGTGCCACTAGGGAAGAATTAGAGAGGAGGTGGGTTCCACTGTGCCACTAGGGAAGAAATTATGAAGTAAGGAAGAACTAGGGCAGAAGTGGGTCCCACTGTGCCACCATGGATGAAATTGCATACAGGGAAGAAGTTTGGCAGGGGTGGGTCCCACTGTACCACTAGGGAGGAACTAGAGAGGAGGCAGGTCCCACTGTGCCACTTAGAAGAAACTGTGAAGTAGGGAAGAACTGGGGCAGGAGTGGGTCCCACTGTGAAACCAGGGACGAATTTGCATGTAGGGAGGAAGTTTGGCAGGGGTTGGTCCCACTGTGGATGAACTAGCGAGGAGACAGGTCCCACTGTACCACTAGTAAAGAACTTAAATATTTTTCATGAAATAATAATTGCTCTTTCCTGGGTCTCACTGTGCCACTTGGCGTTTGTTAAACGGGTCTCACTGTACCACTGGCACCATTAGACCCAGGTGTAATGGTACCCTCTCCTCTTTCTTCGCTGAACCAGGTCCTCAAAATTTGCTCTGTAAAACCCCGCATAACTTCCCTAGTTCTATTTTATCGCTCACAATGCTGCTCCGCAAAAAGAAAAAATCAAGTAATAGCCTAGATTTTTTTATTAAATACAAAAAATAATGGTAAATACGATATTCAGGGATTCTTATATTTGAAAATATAATATACTGATATGAATATACAAAAGTTTAAGGACGTTTAACAAAGAAAGGGTTATTTTATTTGTGGCTCTTCCAATATTTCAACTACACCATTTGATAAATAATCTTTATAGAATATTCGTATATTTTTGTACAAAATAGCTTCAAAACTAATTTTAATAAGATAATTTTCAAATGTCATGTTAGAATAGAAATAGACAACTCCGAGCTCGGGTTATATGCGATTTTACAACGATTAGCGCATTAGAATCACTCAGGCTTCGCCTTCGTGATCCTAATATCGCTAATCATTGTAAAATCGCATATAACCCCTCGCTCGTCGTTGTCTATTTCTATATTCGCTTGTGTTGTGACTTGAATCTGAACCCGGATTATGAATCCGTTGATCTACCTCTCCAGGTAGATCAACAGATTCAGATGGCTTGGATTACCCACAATTCTTTGAAAAATAATGGCACCAACATGTGGCAGGAAATTTTAACATGTGGCAAATTTTTATTATACTGTGATATTATAATATTATATTATTGCATCATAATTTATAATAATATATGGTATTTATGTTTGTTTATGTTTTAAATTTGGATTCAGATCTACAGAAAGTTGTATTTTACAAATCTAGCTAATCCAAAGAATCCAAATCTGAATCTAGATTCAACGGATTACGGTTGTGAAATACGCCTACTAACAACAAGAAGAAAAACAAAGTTCTATAATCATGGAGACTTATGTCTGTTAGTAAATTATATAATTCTTTACTATGTGCAGTGAGTTTTACATTACCTCCTGATAATGAGTTTCAATCTTGTATTACATGGACCCCACCAGCTCTATCTGGTCCCCAATCATTATTAAAGTAAACTATTTTTGGTACAAAATAAATAATACAATTCAAATGAAATGGGTTTAATGTTAAAATATACAACCCTCTGGGTGTGTTAGGACAAAGCATTTACAATTTTATTAACTACTTTAACAATGTGCTGTTGATGGTTTTTGCTTGTCAAAGATTGAGGGATGCAGATATTTACAACTTTTAGGGATTTATTCATATTTATTGTGTTTTCTTATGACCTTTTACTTAAATGAACCCCACTGGGAGTCTATCCAGACCTTAAGTATTATTTGAGTAAATAATTTTTGATAAAAACCCAATAATAAAACTCCATTTAAACAATGTACATTCATTGGTAACATATATAATCCTTCATGTGCATCAGAAAGCGACCAAAGAATTGGTGATTTTATTAATTACTGTAAAAAATAGGCTGCTTATAGTTATTATTTGTTAAATATTGATGGATACATATATTAATATTGGCAAATGTTGGAAAACTTTTAGGGATATATCTATATCATATGTGCTAGCTGCAGTCTCCTATAACATTTCAACTAAGTGATAAGTTAATCAACTCAAGTGTCTTCTGTTAAAAAATTCTAAGTCAACATAACTCCCTTAAATGAGGTCTTTGATATGAAGAAGTAACAATTATTTGGGTTGAACCTGCTCGTATAATTATGTATTGTGGCACAATTTCTTGTTAAATATGTCTAACAAGCCCTCTTCAAAAATAAACACATGGGCAGCCCATGCATTCTTTCTTGTATATTAAATGAGCTAAAATAGTTTTCATATACTTGATTCTACTTAAAGAGCTATTTATTGTTGTATGTTTTAAATGAACCAAAATAGTTTTCATGTATTTGTTTCTACTTGGAGAGCTATTTATTTCAATTTTTTATTTTTCAATGAGTACCTCTTTTGTGAAAAAACGCGTGAAATTGTGCAATAATTTTATATCCTTACTCTCAGCAAATACGCTCCTCCCTTTTATACTTGGATCAGTTAAGTTTCTCTGTAACATTTCACTAATCACTAATAGCAGAGGCTATTCAAGAAAAAAACTGCTGAAAGATATCAACAGTATTCAAAATTCAAACTCAACTTCAGCCTTCGTGCTCATACCACGCCAACCCGTCTAAAATTCTGTGTTTAGACGGCTTTTTCATGCTATATTCCTATATTATTAAATCTACGGAAAAAAAGTTGATGGGAAATATGGTAAAATCAAGAGTAAATTAGCTGCAAAATGGAGAGAAACTGTCAAAATACTTCTGTAGTCTCAAATGCCAAAAAATTATTGATAAAACTATTAAGGGTATGTCTACAGAATGATAAAACAATTACAGAACAGGTTGGTATTTTACACTATGAAAAAGAGTTCTATGCTAACTTATTTCAAAGTAAAGACAAAGAAATACCAGATATAAACTTTACAGAAACTTTTAAAAACTGTCCCATCACTAAAGCATCATCACTGAAACGACCTTTAAAAACATCCGTACTCAGTGCTGCATTAAAAAATGAAAAATAATAAACACCAGGTGTTGGTGGATTTCTGTGTAAATTTTTAAAAGTTTTCTGGCTACAGCTAAAATTTCTGATATCAAGAGTTTTAGATTACAGTTATTTTAAAGGAAAATTATCTATATCATTACGTCAGTCAATAATTAATTGCATTCCAAAAGGTGACAAAAATATAGAATGTTTGAAACATTGGCGCCCTATCTCCCTCTTGAGTATTTTGTATAAATTGCTTTCTTCTGCAATTGCAGAAAGGCACAAGGCAGTATTAGATAAGTAAGTTTCAAAATGTCAAACAGGATTTATTAAGGGGCGGTATATTAGTGAGTCAACTAGATTGATTTACAATATCATGAATTATACAGAAGTTAAGAATAAAAATGGGTTACTGATGCTGATAGATTTTGAAAAAGCCTTCAACTCAATATCTTGGAAATTTATGTACAATACTTTAGACTTGTTAGGTTTTAGTGAAAGATTTATATGTTGGATTAAATTAATGAATACAGACCTTATTGCCTATATTTTGCAAGCCGGAGTTAAATCAGATTTTTTCCTATTGAGAGAGGATGTAAACAAGGATCCAATAGCCCCATATTTGTTCCTTCTGTGCAGGCAAATACTGCATTATATGATTGAGGTTAATATTGAAACTAAAGGCATGATTATTGATTCGATTGAGATTACGATAACACAGTTTGCTGATGACACAACCTTTGTTCTTGATGGTTCACAGAGCTCTTTAAGGATGTCCTGAATACGCTTGAAATTTTTGGATCTTATTCTGGATTAAAAATGAACACAAACAAGACAAAGGTTATTTGGATTGGAAGAAAGAAGTATTCCAAGGATAAATTACAAGTTTCAGTCCATTTAGATTGGGGAACTACACATTTTAAATTGTTGGAAATTATCTTTTCAGTTGACCTGAATGAAATAATTGCTTCGAATTATTCAAAGGCATTACAAAATTCAAAGAAATCCTTAACATTTTGGAAAAAACAAAACCTAACTCCTGTTGGAAAAATAATGGTGATAAAAACATTTATTCTCTCAAAATTTAATCATTATTGATGACAATTCCTTCACCAGATAACAATTTCATTAAAAAAGTGAATTTAAGTCTCTTTGCATTTCTATGAGACAATATACCTGACAAAATCAAATGGGTTTATGTCACACAGGACTACACAAATGGTGGATTAAGAATGGTATATATTGAGGGCTTTATTCAATCACTGAAATTAACCTGGATGAACAGACTTTTTAAAAGTGACTCCCAACCCTGGTTACAACTTTTTTGAAAAATCAATTTCACCAATTTCAAAATTAGCACTCTCTGGTTCTACTTGGTGTGACATATTAATAAACAAAACACAAATTGAATTCTAGAAGGAAACTTTGACATGGAAAAAAATTTCCGATAATACTTCCATAAATAACTCCAATGACATTTTGGCTTCCCCACTATGGTATAACCCCAAAATCTCACAAAATGGAACTTAACCTACCCAATTGGAGTAAACATGGAATAACCTATGTTGGTGACCTACTTGACAGTAATGGTATTTTCATTAGTCAAAAAGATTTGAAGCAAAAATATACTCTTTTGATAACTAATTTCCTAGAACACTTGAGAGTTAAAATGTGTGTTGAATTTTATCTTAAAAATATCGTGAAGATACTCCCTTATTTTTTTACCAGCCCTGTTTACCAAAATAAATAGCATCTCTATTTGGCCATAACCAAGGTTCCAAACATTTTTACAAACTTTTGAATAAGACTTGTGTAGATATGAGTTTTAAAAATGCATGGAACAATGAACTAAATATCAATATTGATGAAGATACATGGCAAAAGGCTTTTAAAATACAAGATAACAATCTAATATGGTTTCAGTACCGAATTCTCCATCGTATTCTTGGTACTCAGAAACTAATTTCAAAAATTGGTAAAACATCAACTCCAAAGTAATGCTCTCACGCCAACTCGCCAACTCGAGTTTTATATTGTTTTTATTCAACTTGTGAACATGAGTTTGTCTTATTACAAACTCGAGTTCCTTTGAAATACTACAAAACGTATATAAATAAACCACTTGCCAGTGTACAAAGATACAATAAAAGCACAATTTGACTTGTTTACTTAATATTTTCCTTCATATTTATCTATTACGACGTAAAGCCAATGATCTCTCTCCATATATCTTACCTGGTAAAACAACCAATCAAAATATCCATTTTGTTTCTCAACTTGGTGAGAATGTTTATTCTTATTTTCCAGGCAAAATATGACAAATTTTGTTGGAATATGGTTAAAAATAGATTTCATTATGAAAGGAATCATATCAGTACATTTATATTTAAGGTTTGGGTGTTTTGAAATATTGTTATTGACTTGATTTCAACTCGAGTTGACTCGTCGGAGATGCATAAAACTCAAGTCGGTATTTGACGGCTCATGGAAGCACTACTCCAAGTGCCTGTTGTGTAAATCCCATCCAGAATCTATAATTCATCTGTTTTCTTTTTGTTCTTGCACTACAAATTTTTGGGATAGAGTAAAATTATGGATTGAGAGTAGAACAGGTCTCATTTTAAATCTTGGTCCTTGGAACACATTCTAGGATATCAAAAGACTGACAACTTTCTTCCAATTAATGTGATTATTCTAACTGTCAAAACTTGTATCTTTTCAAATTCATGCAAGAATGTCCAGGAATTTAAATATCATGGAACTGAAACAAAAAATTAAAGTTATCTATGACAAACAGAAATTATTAGCAAAAATGGACTTAAAAGAAGAAATATTTTGTAAAAAAAAGCAATTTATAGAAGTCTTGTTAAACTAAACTTTTAGTTTGGTTCATTTATTATTTCATAACACAAAAAACAAGCTTTTAAATGTGCCCATTTAAATTTTTTTTCTTTTAAATGTGTCTCCTTCAAATGGTTTACCACTTTTGTTTAGTGGTTAACAGTATATGTTATAGTCACTCAGTTTATAGCATCTACTTTGACTGTTACACTTCCACTATCAGGGTGTATGTACCCCCAGTATTAATGTAATGGTAGCTTTCATCACAAATAAAATCTTATATTGAAAAAAAAGTTATAATGCATTTTATCTGAAGAATGTCATCATAAAAATGTTTTATATGTCAATATAATTCTTTTTAGTTATAACATTAAAAAATGAATTCATTTTCACTAGTCTTTTTGTACCACAGATATTAACTTAACTTGGCTATAATTGTATGTTAGTGTCTGAATTTGTTAACATGCTGACACATATAGCAAAGCCAACCTAAAGAGGACTACAGGGGCGAAGGTGCCACAGTGGTACTGGTAACACACACACTTCCCACCTCTGCACCTGTAGTTCAAACCCTGGACCCATTGTAGGAAAGCTGATAGTTGCTTAGTATACCATTAGTCAGCAGTTCACAGTACAGAACCCTGGTTTCCTCTGCCCATAAAACTATCCAGTGTGATATGACCTATGCAGTGTTAACAGCAATCTTAAAACTAAAATATAAATAAAAAATAATCAAAGAAGACAACATATAACAAAGATGTAACACACTGCAAAATAAATGTTTGAACTTCTTTTGTTTCATATTAAAAAGAAGAGCTGAGCAGTTGTCAAAAATATGTCTAATCTAATCTAATCTAATGTGGACTTTTATAGCACTTAATCTCCATCACTGATGGACTCTAAGGCGCATCTAAACATAAAGCAAGGCGGTTATCGTTAATCAAGGGACATAGCCAGGTCGTACCAAGGAGACACAGATGTGACGGGAGAGGCTATGGTGGGTAGGCTTTTGCAAACAGGTAAGTTTTAAGCTTCTTTCTGAAGGAGGCAACTGATGTTGCACTGCGAACATCTTGAGGGAGGTCATTCCAGATCTTAGGAGCATCAAAGGCAAAACTATGGCCAAAATGTTTGGCTGACTTAAAGACTGATGAATGGAAAGGAGGAACTGTAAGGTATTGACGATCTGGGTGACTATGCCTATTACTATAGGGACAGCTACTAAAAGACAAGAATGGTTCGAAGTAAGAAGAAGAACCACTATGCAAAAATGTATACACAAGTGTTGCGGTTTTGAAAATACAACGATACTTAACAGGCAACCAGTGGAGTTTCTGTAGAATGGGTGTAACATGCGCATACTTTCTATGATTTGTAACAATACGAGCAAGGGTGTTCTAAATACTTTGCAATTTGTGCTGATTGATGTCCCTACACATTTTGTGGGAATACATTGTCCACTGTTACACTCTGCAAAGAACAACAATAAAAAGAAAACATTGAAGAAAATATAATCAATGTTTTATGTTTATTTATTGTCTTACATCATGCCTAGTACCTTAGCAGTTAATTTCTGTAAGGCAAAGAAAAATCTATTTATAGTTGGTCAAGGTTCTCTACTGTAAACTGTCGACCTACAGCAAGCAACTATGAGCTTTCTCGGGTTTTGAAACCAAAGCTTAGAATTGGGAGGCGAGTGTATTACTTTTTCCACAATTCTTTCACATAAATAGCCTCACATAAAGGCTGAATGTGCACATAGTTTATTTCTATAATAAAAAAGCTACAAGAGTGGCGTAAATTGATTTGGGAGAAATAACTTTAATGTTTAAACTTTTAAGTCCCCTCTTTTATCACTTCATACGTTGTGAATTGTATATGCATGAAATGATGTTATTATTTTGTCAATGAAGTAGCTATATCACAATCTGTTTTGAAGAAGTGATTCTAAATTTCCCACAGCTGATACATCTAGACATTGTTTTACATGAAATTACTCAATTTCTTTATTGAAAAGTAAAAGAAATTGTATAACCACCCACATTTTAAAATTTGGCAATATTGTTTCAGTATTGTTACTGTTATTTTAAACTTTTAAAAAAAAATGTAGTGAATTTTTTTTCGGGTTAATTTGGGCCATTTCAGATAAAATTAGTTTGAGGTATTTTTACTTTTTCGTATAGCTAAAAAAAGAACAAGGGTTTTTTTCATGTTTTGATTCGCGGGAAATATTAAAATAAAACATTAAACTGTTATTGTGCATGCGATGCAAAATTACTCAAATGGAAAAGGTTCCAGAAAACGTTTTTAAAGATGTAACTTACTATATAATTGGAAATATTGATGAAAAGGTACGTACACAATACACATGAAGGTTGGACCTAGACCGAGTTTCTGTCCCGTCGCGCATTGCTGTTGATATTTTTTACGGTACGCAATGGCGAGGGACAGAGTTCCCATGTACCTGTTTTCTGTGTAAATCTCGAACTATGGGGAATTATTGTGTTCACTTTCAAAACTCCTTGTAATGTCTATTATAGCTGTATCTAGTTAACAATACATATGCCATTAAATTAAACTGCTTTTGGAAGCCAGGAATTTATTTTGTACTGCTTCCCTGCATAAGTTGGCCGCGGGTCGTAAGTTGGCCGCCATCATCATATTTTGAAATTTCTATAAATCGAAAGGCCTGTATCATTCTTGAATGGTCTATTATAATAAGATTTATTATAACTACCACTTTTAAAACCTGTGCAACCACACATTAGTCTGTTTGATACATTTAAATGAGTAGTGGCCAACTTACGACCCGCGGCCAATTTATGCAGGTAAGCAGTAGAGAACTATGATATGTTGAAGGTTTGTTTACATTTTCAAAATTGGTTGAAATATATACATGCCAGTTTGATTGGCATAAAATATAGGTGAACGGCACATATACAGACCTTAAAGAAACCAAATAACACTCTATATTTGTTGTAATATGTGTACAAATATGCCGTTCAAAATTTACACAGAAAACAAGTACATGTGAACCCTGTCCCTCGCCATTGTGTCCATCAGTATATCAATAGCAATTGGCAACGGGACAAAAACTCGGTCTAGGTTGGACCTTCGGCCTGTTGATTCGATTTTAGGAATTTTCGCTTAAGGAAGTTTTGTCACAATTTTGGAAATTTCGCAATTTATCTTGGAACTTTTGCTATACTGAGTATGGGTTGGAGATTTCGTTTGGTTATCCAAAAATGAAGCATTATTGCTTGGTGTTGTATCGTGGCACAAAATAGTCCTTGCCTTAAGTAGCATGTTCCGATGTAACTTCGACGCAATAACGATAAATGTTATTACATGTTTGGACCGCATTTTTGTGAGTTTTCTTAGAAAAGTTGTCAAAAATTACATAAAAAATATACAATTATCGTCCAAAATATATCTGCAGTCAATTTAAAAACCCTTGGAAATAGGGGTGCGACCGAGCAGTGGACACTCGCCGAGCGAGGCGAATTTCACGAAAATTCGACCCCAATTCTTAGGGTCGATTACTCGTGTATATATAACAACCAATAGAACCGGTTACGTTTTTTAGTTAATAAAACATAAATAACATACCTTACTTTCATTAAATCGCATAATCCACCATTTGTAACATAAAATTAATGATATTATGTGCTGACAATAGCTAATTCAAGCGATTCAAAGCTTTTATCTTTATATTTTTTTTGTTTACGGGAGCCGCCATATTGGATGTCATTTCCTGTTATGGTGGATACTAAATGTCGCGAGGGCTCGATGTCGAGTCGAGTTTTTATCTGCGAGTAATCGACCCGAATTATTTGTACTCGTCCCACCCCTACTTGGAAACATTTCAAAAAGGACGATATGCATATTACGTCGAAGTTATAAATGCGTCGAAGTTACATCAGATGACGATACCCACTACGGAGCGGAGCATAGTTGGGTACTTAAGGTAAGGACTAGGCACAAAACTAATCTAAATTGGCACAAATCGGAAAACAAAATATTTGATAACAGTTCTTTATCGCCCACACTTGTGCATTTCATACCAAATAAGGTTGCAACAGAAATAATCTGAATATCTTTGGGACTTTATGTGTGCAAATTGTGCAAAGTTGGCATGCTGATTTGAAGTAGAAATCATATAATCACCCCTTAAAAACCCTTCTAAAATGTCTGTTTTGACTTTACAGGACAGTACACTGGACAGATGGTAAAACTAATTGTCTATGATACTGTAGATTACAAGAGGTTTCGCGGTATGGAGGTTTTTCGTAAAACTTACTGGAGGATTCACTGTAAACTTTTATTATTTCTTTTAAGTTAAGAGTGGCACAAAATCATTATTAATGGACGGATTTTGATAATTGAGGTACCATTTTTTTCAGATTTTAATCGTTGATCTAATGGTATTTGATATTGTTAAATTATATTGAGAACGATATTATATTTTGTAGCAACTACATCTAATTAATTCCACATCGATATACTGATTGCAATTCTTTTTGACTAGTAGGATTAGGCTCTCTTGTGTTGTAGCAATTACTTTATGAACTATAAGGGATTAATCCACATAATTGACTTCAAAAAAGTTGGGGTTTATATGTTTATCAGTTAGTTTGTGGATATTATGGAGATAGGGATAAATAAGTGAAATAGTACATCTTAGGATCTGAGAAATTCACGCGAAACGTCTCCAGTTTTTACCGCGAGTCATCCAAATTAACAGCGAAACGACCAAGACAGCGAAACCTCTCGACCGCAAAACCTCTCGGTCAAACCCATGGGTCAAACTGGGGTCATAAAGTAGCAGATTTTCTGTTTTTCTTTTTACTATACTGCATCTAACCTTTGGGGACGCTTGGATTATGTAAGCGAAAACATTCTCCTAGTTTCCAAACTGTTTTGTATTTGCCTTTTGAAGTACTTTTGGCTGTGTGTCTTTGATTCATATTAAACAATTTGATGGTAATTTGCATTTCAGGTTGAAGATGTCCTGAATGCTGGGGGTGGGAAGCGAGACCATTATCTCAGTGAGACTATCAAGTATGTCATTGTAGATGACCCCACGGATGCTGAGTACAGTGAAGCTAAGGAGCTGTTTGAACTGCCTGTTGTAACTGTGAGTGGTTAAGGAAATATAAATAGCAGAGAAATGTTGAGTTTTACTTGCACATAGCAAAGAAACTTATGTAACTATTTGTGCTTACAAAGCACTAAATGGGGTTAATGAACATTTAATGAGCAAAGTCTTACGCTTATATGATCTGAGCTTCGGATGTCAGGACTTCACATATTTCATACTGGCAAATTGCGAAGTACATGCACTATTCTTCTCGGTACCAAATAACCATTGAATTTATAAAAATACCAAATATCTTGTGTCACGTGTTCTGAAAGACTATAATAATGTTAAATATATAAAATAAGTCAAAGTACATGTCCATAATCTTTAAAATGTATTATTTTTGCTAATTGCCAGCAACTTTTGATGCATTTTTTCAGACAGGAAGTTGGCGATATAAGATCTATATGGTACTTTCTGTTGTATGTGAATGCATAAACTGCACACAGAACATGGCTATAGCTTAATTTTATGTGGCAATATGCATGTATTTGATGGATGGGGACCGTTTCTGACATTGAGCGATTATTCATTCATGAGAAATTGATACTGATATTTAACACTTTTCTGGCTGCCAATCATCAATTGGCTAGTCATGACTTCCATAGTCTGAGCAATTGTAGTTTCAAATTAAAGTGTACATATTTTATTTCTTGTAGAAAGAGTTATAAATTTATTCATTGCCATGTCAAGGGAAATGCTTTCCTACATAAGCCATGATTTAAGTAAAAAAATTTATTTCATAAGATTAGTCTGCTGAAAATGACATGCCACAAAAAATGCATGTAGAAATTGTAGTAAAGATAATGCGATTGTAAAATGTCATGCACAATCTCTCACATGCATCTCAATTTCTTATGAATAGAGGTGTAACATTATTACTGGTCTAACTGAAAACTTCATCAAGATTTCACCTTAATTTGAGAGACTTTTATATCCCCAGAGAAAGTGGAAGGGATACATTAGATTCAGGTCTGGTGTGCTGCTGTTGTCATATAAATTTCCTTGTGTGCGATAACTACTGATAGGTCGGTGGACCCGGCATCTCATTATCGGGAGCATTTCACTGAAATTCTGCTACAACATTTTACAACCGCCATTTCACTTGTACACACATATATTTGAAAGAAAACTTTAAATTTTGGAAAAAAAAACTTTTAACCCTTAGGAAATTATAAACTTTTATACCTTTTTGCACATTTGGGGACTTTGATTGCAATTTCGTTGAGAGAAAACTGCCATGTTTTGGTTTCATGAGTTTTACTTCTTGTCAGTTGCCTATTCAGTTGGGGGTGTACCAAAACACATCCTTTTTCGGAATCCTAGCAGTTTTGTATTGACAGCATACTGAAACAAAAAAAACTGCTACTGTCCCATCCCTAACGATAACACAAAAATACATCAACATTTTCTCATCAAACTTAGCACATATGTTGATCATGGTCTAAGTATGATTCCTATTTTAGGTCACCTTAGACTCTAAATATTAAAAAGTTAAACTTAATTGCTGACATACATGAACCATGCTTTAGCACAGGAAATATCGGGGAGATCTATTGAAGTTAGTAAACTTCATTTTTTACCAAATATAAAGTAAAAATGTAATATATTTCAAAAACAATGTATATTTTTTGTTGTTTGGAAGACGTTAGTATCAGATATTTGAAAATATAAAATAACTGGTTCTTAAATATGCTTTGAATTTTGTCATTTCTACTGAGTGAAACGAAAAATGGAATACCGATTTCCATTTACACCACAAATAGGAAGTCAGATTATTGCTATAAATAAAGAACAAACCAGGGAAATTTTTTAAGATATCCAAAAAATAACAGAACCATAAAGTGTTAAAATGTGCAGTCAAATTTATCATATTTATGCAAGCTTTCCTCCGCATGTTGGTAAGTTTTAAGCATAACCCAGATGTGTTTTTATGTTCTTTCAGAGTCGCTGGGTTATTCTATCAGCAAGATGTGGATGTCTTCTGCCGTATCCTTGTTTTCACAATTTTGTCACCACTATATTTTGACAAGAACCTGTTTATTGTCCAACCAATTTTAAAAGACTTAGATTTTGGTAAAACAGCTAATTGAGTATTTGTAAAAATAAATAGTTTAGTATACTTTCATGATGTAAGAGTTGTATTTGACCATTAAAGAAATATATTTTTACTTGAGACACTTAGATTCATTTTAATTTATTATTGAGACTTAACCGTATTCAGTACTAATGCTTTCAAACCAGAGGTGGATCAAGTTTTTTCCGGACTTACTGTGTGTCCATCACAGGTGAGTTATATGGTTCTTAACTAGCAAGAATGATCAGTCTTCAGCCCTAGTGGAACATATGGACGATACTTCTATCTGGGCTCGTATTCATAAAAAATGTCAAACTCAGTCTCAAACTTAAGTATAGACCCTATAATTTAGGGTTTAAACCCTATATTTGAGTTTATACTTAAATTCAAACTCAAATGTGAGTATATACTCAAACTCAAATATAGTACTGAGTTTGAGACTGAGGATAGGTTTGAGATTGAGACTGAGTTTGAGATTTTTCATGAATACCAGCCGTTTCTGTATCATGAAGTGACTCCAAGCATTTCTACTCCCCTGAATAGGTTGACAGTCTGTCTCAGATTTACTTCTTCAACTATTGTCAGTACCCATTCTGTTGACTGAAGGACACATGCACTAAAGTACCCTGTCCAATCATTACAGCCTCCTTGACTAGGTCAAGGATCAAACTCCAGACCTTCCACTCTTAAATCCAACACTCTGATCATAAAGCTACATGGCCCATTTCTGCTTAGTGATAAAGTTGTGTACACAAAAGATTGCCTTAAATCCCACCTGTACACCAAGACATACCCACCTTAGTGGTAATCTTACCCTGGCATTCTCAGTGGCCTTTTCTGTCCCTGTATGCTGAAATTGGTTGATTGTCTTGGTGTTGTTGTCCTCGCTTGTATATCGTATGGTATCAAACTTTTATAAAAAATTTCTGATTAAAGTTTGATTAAAACATAAATATATCTTTGAGAGATCTACATCCAAAAAAAACAATAGAATTTTACAAACAAAGCATATCTGCGAATCCACAAGAATAAAATGTTTTAAATTGGGATGATTTTTAAGTAAAATATTAAAATGGTTAGAAAGAAAATGTATACTTTATCCTGATTAAATAGTAAAGCTGAAACGATTATTCGTACTAGTCGATTAGTAGGTTATCAAAGCACTAGTCAACGCCAATGTTATGAAGTCGGTTAATTGTTTTCCTTATATATCACCATATAGCGGATTTTACGCAATCGTTGTAACCATGGGTATCTCGAGTTAAGACCTTAAAACGTATCAAATTAAAGCATTTTATATGCATTTTATTTTTAAAATATCAAAATATTACATTATTGGCCAATTATCCAATAATCTGGTGAATTCTTTGGTTTTAAGCATCTCGCGATCTGCCATTTTGTTTGTTTACATCGGGAACCATCCGGAACACACACATTTTTGATATTTCTCATACATGCTAAACGTCAGAAACAATTAATCGATTAGTCGACGGTTAATGCAAGCGACTACCCGGCCACCAAAATTTGCTAATCGTTTCAGCCTTATTAAATAGGAAGCTCATTATATATTGCTGTAATGTTGAACATTTTTCATCTTTTCAGTTGACAGAATCTGACAGCAAGGTGTTATGGTCACTAGTGACATTCAATGGAGGAAATTTCCAATTGCGATTTAATGATAATGTTACTCATCTGGTCACGACACAAACAAAAGGGGTGAGTGGTTACTTGCACAGGGTTTTATTTGTTATCTTTAAAATGCATGTATATCTTGTATTCAAAGTGAGGTTAAAGGTCCAAGTTAGAGTTTTACATCCATTTCAACAGCTCAGGTCATATCTGGATTGACTCTCAGCACATCCCATGTTTATCATGAGTGAGGTTTGAACCCTTGACTACAGAGATGGAAAACAAGTAATCACATACCAAACCATTAACCACTTGACCACTGAGACCTTTTATTGTGAAGTCGGACAATCTTGCAAATTTTGATTATAAGAAAGATATGGAACAGTTCTACAGGTTTACCATCACAATGTGGACCGGAGTTTACTTCAAAATGACAAAACTTGATGAAAAGCAGACTTTTGTGGGGTATGTCTGAAGATCACACCAGAAAGAATTGTCATGGTTTGTTGGCATCATTTTGATAGATATACAGTTTTTAGTTGATTTTAAAGCTCTAATTTGCATTATTTCGGCATTATGTGAGTCATACTTCATCGTAACAAACAGTTTGGATACAGCAAACTTTTATATGACTTTGTAAAACACAACATCTCTTTAATAGGAAATATTAGATTTTTTTGGTATTATCTGTAGTAAATGAACAGAGGTTTCCTGTTTAAGATCTTGCTGCATTTGAGTTGTAAATGGAAAAAATCCTGAAATGCCGTTGTATAACTAAGTAAACCTCCAATGATATTTTTTTTACATAATGTTTAAAATTATTAGAAATATTGATATATAATTATGAAAAATACCTTTTGTTTTAAAAAAGTGTCCTTTTGAAAACTAGAAATTTACTCTTCCCTCTTTAGAATTCTTCTTGATGTAGTTTTAATTTTAATAGGTTTGACCTTTTTAAATCATGTTTCAAGGCAAAATATGACTCAGCCATCCAGCACTTGGACAGCGTGGAGATTGTCACACCTGAGTGGTTTTCAGACTGTGTAGAACACAAGACTTTGCTTGACACCTCCGCTTATCACCCACGTCTGCTCACAGACGGTGTAACAGGTTACGAAGATGACAACATTTCTCTCCACAATTCCGAGTACCCTGCCACACCAACAAATGATATTGAAATGGATGAGAATTCAAAGGATTCGCCAAAAAGTGCAAAGACCAAGGAAGCCCTTGCCCGGATGGTTAGTAGCCGGATTATTATGGCTGGTTGGAAGGCTCCAGAACTCGAACCACTTCCTCCAGCCCCGCCACCGGCTGTTCTACCATCTCCACTTCTACCCCCTGGCTTGCAGAAGACAAGTACTCGTGGAATGGGTGGGTCAGTACGAGGCTCGCCCAGAGGCCCTAGGGGCATGGCATCCACACGGGGAATGCTTAGGAACATTACCAATGGAATGCCTTTGAGAGGGCGTGGCTCAAGAGGTCCAAGGTCTCCCAGGTCACCGAGGGCAAGGTCGTCCAGAGGAGCACCTAAGGTGAGTTTAATGTTTTGTTGTGGTATTAAAAATGAGTGTGAAATTTTATAAGGCTGTAGAAACCTCACAGATGTCACCTTTTAACTTCTGTATATTGTATAACATTACGGAATGAATTGTAGAGCAAGAATTGTAAAATTCGCCACATGTAGAAACACTAATAAAATAAATGAATTGAGGTGAGATTTGTTAAATGTATAGTATATAAAAGCTACATACATGCTAAATACATGTGTAGTCTTATTTAGTTAAAAGTATTTAAATATATGGTAAGTCATGCAAAAGTAAATATACTATGGCTATGTTATTTATGCATAGTTTTGTTTTTCTGAATAAAGTTTGACATTTGACCAAAATTCAGAATATACACCTTTAATTGTGGTGTGTAGGTCACTCTGTATGAATAATAGTAGCATAAGGAATTATATTATGTGTACAGATATATGGTAGACCAGAAAGATGAACGGGTAAGTTACACACATTTAGAGTTGTAAAAGTGATGTGTTACAGACAATATATGACTGTGGCTTTTCAACAAGTTTAGTGGCTGCTGTCCACTAGAACTCACTAAGAGCGTGAACTTGCTTGGATATGTGTTACATTGTTTGGTATCAAAAAGTTTATGTCATTATCAGATCATCAAAACAATCCGACAGATATTACAAGTTAGCAACAAATACATTAACTTATAGTGCTGGGAGATCGCCATGACTTTACCTGTCGATGTTCGTATCGGAAATTTGTGAGCAAACTTCGAACATTTCCGATCATGGAGTAGAAATTGAAAACCAGACAGAAAAATCAAATATTAAATAATAACAAGTAAAATTCACACAAATTACCACAAATATAACCAAAATATAATATAAAAGCCATTCACAGACGTCTCCCTCACTAACAGACCATGCTTTATGTATCTCCACTTCTGATTGGCTAATTTTATGATTACCTTGACAACAGTAGGAAAACCCCAAGGTGTTTCCATTTACGTTAGATTTATTGCATTTACGGCTAGTTTTGTCATTTTAACTGATGAATATTTCATATTTTTACAAAATATTAATACAGTTGGTGTTTTATTGTGACCAAAAGACTACAAAGAAATGAATTTAGCAAACATCGGTTGTACTTAAATTTTACCGGTCATTGATCGGCAGTGAGCCAGCGAGCGATAATACCGAAGTTTGCAAACATCGTCCCAGCACTATTAACTTATAACGTAAGTAATGTATTTGGAATCTCAATTGGTAACAAAAGTTAAAGCAAGACTTTCAGAATAATTTTTTTTCTCAAATATTAAATCAATACAATTCTTTAAAATCAATAACCATGACCGCATTGCCTGCTATATTCTCACTTCAGATGAGTCATCTGATAGGCAGTCTGGGTGGACACCCTGGAATGATGTCACCGGGTGCTTTTCTTGCTGGTCAGCAGCCTTTTCCTTTTGGATCTCTACCACCTGTACCCACAGGTAAAATATTTAATAACGTTCGATTTCTCTATTATTACTAAAATTTAAAATTTAATGAGAATGCCCAAAACAGATTTTCTCTGTGGCTTTCCGTAATGTTAATTAAGATTTCTCACTCTTGACCTTGCTACGGCAGTACAATCTCTATTATGAAAGGTATCAATAAAAATAAACAGAAAGCCATCAGAGACACAAGTAGTGCACTGAAGTGGTCACCCATCCCAGTACTAATGCAGCCCATTGCTGCTACGCTTCAGTGAACAGACAGATACTCATCAGGCAGCAGCACAATTCATGAAAGTCCCGAGACAAAAAAAAAAACAAAACAAAAAAAAAAACAAAAAACCCCACATGATTTCTAGAAGTGATCTCTCGCTTAAAAACTTTACAGCAGTCTGTGGTGACAGGGATGGTCAGAGTTGATTAATTGTTGGGGTAATTAATTGCTGAAAGTTAACTGTTGCCCTTCATCTTTGACAATTGCAAATTGTTAATTATTCCATAAAAAGCATACCTTTCTATTTTTTCATTTTTACCCCACAGCCCTTAATGGCTGTTGGGGTATTGTTTTTACCCATGGTGTCCGGATGGTCGGGCGGGTGGGCGGGCGGCGGGAAATAGTTTGTCCAGGCTGTATCTCAGAAACAGTAAGGTGTAGGAAGTTGATACTTGGTAGGAACATTGGTTAGGGGGGTGTAGCTGTGCAACGTCATGGTCTGACCTTGATTTGACCTTTGACCTTGCCATAGTGACTAGGGCTGCGAACGAGTACTCGAGCCTCGGTGTATGAGGCGGTCTTGGCTTGTACTCGAGTCCATTTTAAAAACTCGGTTACTCGTGAAGTATTGTATTATCGCCCATGTAATCAAACGCTTGTCTAAAATATGCTACATTTCAGCATTTCTGTCACATAATATCAATTAAAGTTGCTATTTTCGCTTGAAAACATACAATTTACTCCATATTCTATAATATATTGTCAAATAGAAGACGTTTTTCTTCAAAAGTTTCGTTTCCGGAACCGACTATTTGTTTACAGAAGACTTTTAATGGTAGGTACTAAATCTTGCGGTTACTCGAATTCGGGCCGGTTGTCAGAGGGCGAGTACTCGATGCTGTTTTTCAGCACCCGTCACAGCCCTAGTAGTGACCTTGAGTTTGAAAATCTTGTCCGGGCTATATCTCGGAAACTGTAAGGTGTAGGAAGTTGATACTTGGTAGGGGTATTGGTTAGGGGGTGTAGGTGTGCAACGTCATGGTCTGACCTTGATTTAACCTTTGACCTTGCCGTAGTGACCTTGACCTATAAAATGTTGTCCGGGCTATATCTCGGAAACTGTAAGGCTTGGGAAGTTGATATTTGGTAGGGACATTGGTTAGGGGGTGTAGGTGTGCAACGTCATGGTCTGACCTTGATTTAACCTTTGACCTTGCCGTAGTGACCTTGACCTATAAAATGTTGTCCGGGCTATATCTCGGAAACTGTAAGGCTTGGGAAGTTGATATTTGGTAGGGACATTGGTTAGGGGGTGTAGGTGTGCAACGTCATGCTGTGACCTTGATTTGACCTGTGACCTTGCCGTAGTGGCCTTGACCTATAAAATCTTGTCCAGGCTATATCTAAGAAACCGTAAGGTGTAGGAAGTTGATACTTGGTAGGGATATTGCTTAGGGGGTGTAGGTGTGCAGTGTCATGGTCTGACCTTGATTTGACCTTGCCGTAGTGACCTTGACCTATAAAATGTTGTCTGGGCTATATCTCAGAAACCATAAGGTGTAGGAAGTTGATACTTGGTAGGGATATTGGTTAGGGGGTGTAGGTGTGCAACGTCATGGTCTGACCTTGATTTAACCTTTGACCTTGCCGTAGTGACCTTGACCTATAAAATGTTGTCCGGGCTATATCTCGGAAACTGTAAGGCTTGGGAAGTTGATATTTGGTAGGGACATTGGTTAGGGGGTGTAGGTGTGCAACATCATGGTGTGACCTTGATTTGACCTTTGACCTTGCCGTAGTGACCTTGACCTATAAAATGTTGTCCAGGCTATATCTCAGAAACCGTAAGGTGTACGAAGTTGATACGTGGTACGGCTATTGGTTAGGGGGTGTAGGTGTGCAACGTCATGGTGTGACCTTGATTTGACCTTTGACCTTGCCGTAGTGGCCTTGACCTATAAAATCTTGTCCAGGCTATATCTAAGAAACCGTAAGGTGTAGGAAGTTGATACTTGGTAGGGATATTGCTTAGGGGGTGTAGGTGTGCAGTGTCATGGTCTGAGCTTGATTTGACCTTGCCGTAGTGACCTTGACCTATAAAATGTTGTCTGGGCTATATCTCAGAAACCATAAGGTGTAGGAAGTTGATACTTGGTAGGGATATTGGTTAGGGGGTGTAGGTGTGCAACGTCATGGTCTGACCTTGATTTGACCTTTAACCTTGCTGTAGTGACCTTGACCTATAAAATATTGTCCGGGCTTTATCTCGGAAACTGTTAGGTGCAGGAAGTTGATATTTGGTAGAGACATTGGCTAGGGGGTGTAGATGTGTATTATCACAGTGTGACCTTAATTTGACCTTTTACCTTGCCATAGTGACCTTGACCTTTAAAATCTTGTTGCACCTTTGGATCTGTCTTTTGATGCAGATTAAGCAAAAGTCATATTAGAATTTATTAAGAATTTTACTTTCATAACTTCCCATTGTAAGAGATAGAATTTCATCAAGTAAGCCGCAGATTTTACTCCAACACCACACATAAGCATTCATTAAATGTATTACCACTTCTGTATGCATGGTAATATTCAAACCATCTGAACTATAATTCGGAAGTGCAGATGTATATAAAGAGTGTTGAATTTTAGTTTACTGATTAATGCTGTCATCTTGTCATTGAATTATCTTGTTTTAATACTTCATCTTTATACGCATTATCTTTCTTTTAAACATTATTTCTCCATTTAAACATTGTTTGGACCTTTATATAACTGACAGTGCTCTGAAAGTATCCTGAAGTTTGTACTGGTACAGTACTTCTATATCTCATGGTGTTGAAAATATTTCCCAAGGCTGTGGGGTACGGGCATCTCTGATGCTATTTTTAATTATTGAAGGCATTGAAATATCAAAGGTAAATGAAAATAGTGCTGTGAAATCATTTAGAATTTTCGTTCAGTTCAGTGTTGGGTATCTGTACAAGCTAGCAAACTCGATCTAGTTCAATCATCAAAACAACATTTTCAAAACCAGTGAAAACATAGAAATCTGACATTTTTTCTGCATTTTTTACCCCACAGCTAACTTGCTTGTCAGTGTATGGTTTTCACCCATGGTGTCCGGATAGATGGGCGGGTGGCGGGAGAAGTTGGTCCGGGCTGTATCTCAGAAACTGTAAGGTGTAGGAAGTTGATACTTAGTAGGGACATTGGTTAGGGGGTGTAGGTGTGCAATGTCATGGTGTGATCTTGATTTGACCTTTGACCTTGCCGCAGTGACCTTGAGTTTGAAAATCTTGTCCGGGCTATACCTCGGAAACTGTAATGTGTAGGAAGTTGATATGTGGTAGGGACATTGGTTAGGGGTTGTAGGTGTGCAACGTCATGGTGTGACCTTGATTTGACCTTTGACCTTGCCATAGTGACCTTGACCCATAAAATCTTGTCCGGGCTATATCTCGGAAACCGTAACATGTAGGAAGTTGATACTTGGTAGCGACATTGGTTAGGAGGTGTAGGTGTGCAACGTCATGGTGTGACCTTGATTTGACCTTGCCGTAGTGACCTTAACCTATAAAATCTTGTCTGGGCTATATCTCTGAAAGCATAAGGTGTAGGAAGTTGATACTTGGTAGGTACATCGGTTGGGGGTTGTAGGTGTGCATTGTCATGATGTGACCTTGATTTGACCTTGCCGTAATGACCTTGACCTATAAAATCTTGTCTGGGCTATATCTCGCAAACTGTAAGGTGTAGGAAGTTGATACTTGGTAGGTACATTGGTAAGGGGGTGTAGGTGTGCAACATCATGATGTGACCTTGATTTGACCTTTGACCTTGCTGTAGTGATCTTGACCTATAAAATCTTGTCTGGGCTATATCTCGGAAACCGTGAGGTGTAGGAAGTTGATACTTGGTAGGGACATTGGTTAGGGGGTGTAGGTGTGCAACGTCATGGTCTGACCTTGATTTAACCTTTGACCTTGCCGTAGTGACCTTGACCTATAAAATGTTGTCCGGGCTATATCTCGGAAACTGTAAGGCTTGGGAAGTTGATATTTGGTAGGGACATTGGTTAGGGGGTGTAGGTGTGCAACATCATGGTGTGACCTTGATTTGACCTTTGACCTTGCCGTAGTGACCTTGACCTATAAAATGTTGTCCAGGCTATATCTCAGAAACCGTAAGGTGTACGAAGTTGATACGTGGTACGGCTATTGGTTAGGGGGTGTAGGTGTGCAACGTCATGGTGTGACCTTGATTTGACCTTTGACCTTGCCGTAGTGGCCTTGACCTATAAAATCTTGTCCAGGCTATATCTAAGAAACCGTAAGGTGTAGGAAGTTGATACTTGGTAGGGATATTGCTTAGGGGGTGTAGGTGTGCAGTGTCATGGTCTGAGCTTGATTTGACCTTGCCGTAGTGACCTTGACCTATAAAATGTTGTCTGGGCTATATCTCAGAAACCATAAGGTGTAGGAAGTTGATACTTGGTAGGGATATTGGTTAGGGGGTGTAGGTGTGCAACGTCATGGTCTGACCTTGATTTGACCTTTAACCTTGCTGTAGTGACCTTGACCTATAAAATATTGTCCGGGCTTTATCTCGGAAACTGTTAGGTGCAGGAAGTTGATATTTGGTAGAGACATTGGCTAGGGGGTGTAGATGTGTATTATCACAGTGTGACCTTAATTTGACCTTTTACCTTGCCATAGTGACCTTGACCTTTAAAATCTTGTTGCACCTTTGGATCTGTCTTTTGATGCAGATTAAGCAAAAGTCATATTAGAATTTATTAAGAATTTTACTTTCATAACTTCCCATTGTAAGAGATAGAATTTCATCAAGTAAGCCGCAGATTTTACTCCAACACCACACATAAGCATTCATTAAATGTATTACCACTTCTGTATGCATGGTAATATTCAAACCATCTGAACTATAATTCGGAAGTGCAGATGTATATAAAGAGTGTTGAATTTTAGTTTACTGATTAATGCTGTCATCTTGTCATTGAATTATCTTGTTTTAATACTTCATCTTTATACGCATTATCTTTCTTTTAAACATTATTTCTCCATTTAAACATTGTTTGGACCTTTATATAACTGACAGTGCTCTGAAAGTATCCTGAAGTTTGTACTGGTACAGTACTTCTATATCTCATGGTGTTGAAAATATTTCCCAAGGCTGTGGGGTACGGGCATCTCTGATGCTATTTTTAATTATTGAAGGCATTGAAATATCAAAGGTAAATGAAAATAGTGCTGTGAAATCATTTAGAATTTTCGTTCAGTTCAGTGTTGGGTATCTGTACAAGCTAGCAAACTCGATCTAGTTCAATCATCAAAACAACATTTTCAAAACCAGTGAAAACATAGAAATCTGACATTTTTTCTGCATTTTTTACCCCACAGCTAACTTGCTTGTCAGTGTATGGTTTTCACCCATGGTGTCCGGATAGATGGGCGGGTGGCGGGAGAAGTTGGTCCGGGCTGTATCTCAGAAACTGTAAGGTGTAGGAAGTTGATACTTAGTAGGGACATTGGTTAGGGGGTGTAGGTGTGCAATGTCATGGTGTGATCTTGATTTGACCTTTGACCTTGCCGCAGTGACCTTGAGTTTGAAAATCTTGTCCGGGCTATACCTCGGAAACTGTAATGTGTAGGAAGTTGATATGTGGTAGGGACATTGGTTAGGGGTTGTAGGTGTGCAACGTCATGGTGTGACCTTGATTTGACCTTTGACCTTGCCATAGTGACCTTGACCCATAAAATCTTGTCCGGGCTATATCTCGGAAACCGTAACATGTAGGAAGTTGATACTTGGTAGCGACATTGGTTAGGAGGTGTAGGTGTGCAACGTCATGGTGTGACCTTGATTTGACCTTGCCGTAGTGACCTTAACCTATAAAATCTTGTCTGGGCTATATCTCTGAAAGCATAAGGTGTAGGAAGTTGATACTTGGTAGGTACATCGGTTGGGGGTTGTAGGTGTGCATTGTCATGATGTGACCTTGATTTGACCTTGCCGTAATGACCTTGACCTATAAAATCTTGTCTGGGCTATATCTCGCAAACTGTAAGGTGTAGGAAGTTGATACTTGGTAGGTACATTGGTAAGGGGGTGTAGGTGTGCAACATCATGATGTGACCTTGATTTGACCTTTGACCTTGCTGTAGTGATCTTGACCTATAAAATCTTGTCTGGGCTATATCTCGGAAACCGTGAGGTGTAGGAAGTTGATACTTGGTAGGGACATTGGTTAGGGGGTGTAGGTGTGCAACATCATGGTGTGACTTTGATTTGACCCTTGAGCTTGCCGTAGTGACCTTGACCTATAAAATCTTATCGGGGCTATATCTAAGAAAGCGTAAGGTGTAGGAAGTTGATACTTAGTAGGGACATTGGTTAGGGGTTCTAGGTGTGCAATGTCATGGTGTGACCTTGATTTGACATTTGACCTTGCCATAGTGACCTTGACCTATAAAATCTTGTCCGGGCTATATCTCGGAAACCGTAACATGTAGGAAGTTGATACTTGGTGGCGACATTGGTTAGGGGGTGTAGGTGTGCAACGTCATGGTGTGACCTTGATTTGACCTTGCCGTAGTGACCTTGACCTATAAAATCTTGTCTGGGCTATATCTAAGAAAGCGTAAGGTGTAGGAAGTTGATACTTGGTAGGTACATCGGTTGGGGGTTGTAGGTGTGCATTGTCATGATGTGACCTTGATTTGACTTTGCTGTAATGACCTTGACCTATAAAATCTTGTCTGGGCTATATCTCGGAAACTGTAAGGTGTAGGAAGTTGATACTTGGTAGGTACATTGGTAAGGGGGTGTAGGTGTGCAACATCATGATGTGACCTTGATTTGACCTTTGACCTTGCTGTAGTGCTCTTGACCTATAAAATCTTGTCTGGGCTATATCTCAGAAACCGTGAGGTGTAGGAAGTTGATACTTGGTAGGGACATGGTTAGGGGGTGTAGGTGTGCAACATCATGGTGTGACTTTGATTTGACCCTTGAGCTTGCCGTAGTGACCTTGACCTATAAAATCTTATCGGGACTATATCTAAGAAAGCGTAAGGTGTAGGAAGTTGATACTTAGTAGGGACATTGGTTAGGGGTTGTAGGTGTGCAATGTCATGGTGTGACCTTGATTTGACATTTGACCTTGCCGTAGTGACCTTGACCTTTAAAATTTTGTCTAGGCAATATCTCTGAAACTGTAAAGTGTAGGAAGTTGATAGTTGGTAGGGACAGGGGTTGTAGGTGGAACGTCATAGTTTTTAGTTTACTGATTAATGTTATCATCTTGCTATTGAATTGTCTTGTTTTAATACTTTATCTTTGCATAATTTTGTTTCTCTTAGATGTTATTTTCTCTACTTAAACATCATTTGGACCTTAATATAACTGACAGTGCCCTAAAATAATCCTGATCTGTGTACTGTTTCACTACTTCTATATCTCATGGTGTTGAAAACTATTTCCCCAGGTTGTGGGGTACGGGCATCTCTGATGCTATTTAGTATTTTTGTACTTTTGTATAATTGAGCTATTTCCATTGACGGCTATACTCCAATTAATAAAATTTACAGCTTTGTAATTTTTAGTTTGCTGATTAAGGTCATCTTGCTATTGAAATGTCTTGTTCTAGTTATTGAAGTCATTGACATATAAAAGGTAAATATAAGTAACTAGTGCTGTGAAATCGTTTAGAATTTTGGGTTCAGTGTTCGGTATCTGTACAAGCTAGAAAACTTCGATCTAGTTGTCGAAACAACATTTTCAAAACCAGTGAAAACACAGAAAATAAGGTAAAAAGATAAAATGCATAGACATTTTGAATAAATTTCTCAAAATTTTCATTAAAGCGCAAGTTTTATAGATGGGCGAAAATACGATCCTTGTGGTTTGATGTTGGTGATTTCTAAATGTTTTCAAATTCTGAATTTCAGACATTTGAACCAAACTTCAATTTCAGGGTAGTAAACGGGCAAACTATCGAACTTCCACAAACATGATCACAGCATTAGAAACAGCCATATTCTTTACCCACGGTCAACCAGTGGGGCTGAAGACAAGTTGAAAATGAATACTGTATTGATATGTAAAAATCTGATTGGTTTATACACATAACCCTATCTCCCAAATATTGAAATAGTTGTCAGACAGCACAATTTAAAGCCATTTGTTTATGAAATATTTACTTTATAAACTTGTTTTAATAATATTCAGGAATTGTGAACAGTTTATATTAATGCATGTAGTAAGGCTATAATGGGTGGAAAAAATCCACCCTGCTAGCTAAGCTACCCAAACTCATCTCGCGATTCGGTATTCGCATGGTTTAGTATGCACATATTTTTCTTTCCATAAACACAATGGTGGTTTCCGGAAACAATGTCTTTGCATTAATGTAGTTGTAAAAAAGGTATCAAATGCTTATATAGTGTTATAAAATGATAAATATTATGTAAACTCCCCAATATATAAAGAATTGATGTTTTTCTGTGATGTCATGTTTTGTCAAACTAAATAACGCGACTATAATATATTAACGACTATCGGATGGACCAGAAAGCACTCGAGATTTTCCCAAATCGACCCCAATCGCGAATACCGACCACCCAGTCACAGCCTTATTATGTAGTAAGATATTTTATTAACTTCCCAGATATTTTAAATCCGTTCATATTATTAATGGTCTTTAATATCATATTTTAATTAGCTAAGCACTGTTGATAATTCCCAAACAGTGGTTTTCCTTTCACATCAGAGTCATTCAAGTTGTAAGATCAATTAATTGATGAAACTCTGATTACTTGTCTTATTTTGTGAACCTTAATACTGGTCTCACATGCATCCAAGTTTGACTATCACTAGTTCTACTTATTCAGAGTGTATAGTATTTTCAATCAAACTACATTCAGTGGAATTCTAAGTAGAGTTGGATGTGAAGTGGAGTGTTAGCCATTCACAATTAGCTTTACATTAAGTGGAGTTGTAGCCATGCACAATTAGCTGTACACTAAGTGGAGTGTTAGCCATGCACAATTAGCTTTACACTAAGTGGAGTGTTAGCCATGCACAATTAGCTTTACATTAAGTGGAGTTGTAGCCATACACAATTAGCTGTACACTAAGTGGAGTGTTAGCCATGCACAATTAGCTTTACACTAAGTGGAGTGTTAGCCATGCACAATTAGCTGTACACTAAGTGGAGTGTTAGCCATGCACAATTAGCTTTACATTAAGTGGAGTTGTAGCCATACACAATTAGCTGTACACTAAGTGGAGTGTTAGCCAAACACAATTAGCTGTACACTAAGTGGAGTGTTAGCCATGCACAATTAGCTGTACATTAAGTGGAGTTTTAGCCATACACAATAAGCTGTACACTAAGTGGAATGTTAGCCATGCACAATAAGCTGTACATTAAGTGGAGTGTTAGCCATACACAATTAGCTGTACACTAAGTGGAATGTTAGCCATGCACAATAAGCTGTACATTAAGTGGAGTGTTAGCCATACACAATTAGCTGTACACTAAGTGGAATGTTAGCCATGCACAATTAGCTGTACATTAAGTGGAGTTGTAGCCATACACAATTAACTAGAGATAACATGCTGTCCTGTGTTTCCAGGTCCTCTGTATTTTGGACATGACCCAGCTGAGTCAATACCTGAGGACATCTGTTTACTGGGCTGTGTGTTCTACATCACTGACTACCAGAAATACCTGGATAAAGAGGTGCTTGACATGTGGAAAACTGTAAGTATAGATCTCTTTGATTAAAGCTAAAGTAAGCAATAATTTGGAAATAAGAAGTAAAAATTTTTGCTGAAGAGGAAGTAAATTACTGAGATACCCTAAGAAAGACCTGTTTATTATGTTGACATCTGCAGTAGATTACATACAGATAAGGAAAGCAAAGCAGAGAGATTGTAATGTTAAACTTTTAAACAGTTGATCTGTAGTACTCTGCATCTGGGTATTTTTATGTAAAGGTCTATTTATATTAGTCATTCCCAGTTTTGAAGTTTGCAAAACTCAAAAGTGCTGAGCATTCTGATATTTCAATTTAGAGCTAATCTCTTCATGAAAATAATGTGGGTAGAGTCAGTCCTAAGATGGAGGTCGTTTGTGCGAGAGTGGTTTCTAATGTGCATTGTTTGGAGCATTAATTTAAAATCTGTTGTGTGAAATGTTTTTAAGCCCCATTTTAAAGTTGTGTGAAAGTTTTTTTTTTAAACCCAATTTCAAATGTGTTCTGTGAGATGTGCCTGAGCCAAATTTCAAATCTGTTGTTTGAATGGTTTTAAACATCAAATTAGTTGTTTGGAATGTTTTTGAGTCCCATTACAAATCTGTTTGGAACATTTTTGAGTCGCATTTCAAACCTGTAAGTTAAATGTTACACAGTCCCATTTCACATCTATTGTATAGGTGCATTGAGCAGTATTTCAAATCTGTGCTATGGGATGTTTTTGTAGGTGATCCAGCAGCATGGAGGAGAGGTGGACGACACCTACTCAAACCGAGTAACTCACATCATGTGTGAACACCAACAGTCTGATGTCTTTCAGCTGGTAATTGAACTCTGTATTTTTCTGCAATATGGCTAGGATAGTGCATTAATATTTTATAAAAACAATGTTTAATCAAGCATTCACTTGAAATAAGGATCTAAAATGAAATATGAGTACTTTGCTAAAATGGTGATAAAGATGTTTCTTCACCAAGTTTTAATTCCATCCTTATGTTCTTTTTTTATGTTAATTTGTATCAAATTCCACAGTCAGTTTGTGGTAGTGTTAATAAATTATTGAGAATTTACAGTAATTTACCTAATCGGATAGTTCAGGGTGCTGAACGGTATTCTTTTCTTATTTTATATCCACAGTGCAGCAGATATTCTCATAAAGATTGACCTCAAATTTATCATGCAAATTTCTTGCCATTTTTATGCTATAAAAAATATTTGTTTAAAGATCAGAGTCATGGTAAACAGTACTTTAGTACAAAATTTGTTTCTCACTCCTGCCTTTTGCTTGATCATTGATTATGTTGAATGAAACAATAGATACAGTCATTCATAACAAGTTGTACTATCTCAGTAGTCAATTTTAAGGTCCTCAGTGGTCTCACATTTAGCAAATTTGGCATCTAATCATAGGCTGTTGGGTCCGTCTTCCATAAGTGGCAATACTGAGTGGCAGGGCTTTTAATGATTACTTGAGTGCTCAATAAAAAATAATTACAGTAATGCATTATGTTTAGTAAAAATTGAAGAAAATACTCCAATAATGGCACTTTTGCATAAAAAGTAACATAAAATGGGCATATTTTTGTTAATGAAATGAAAATAATGGCCCATTTTTGTTTCATTTTGAAAAGCGTATACATTGAAGAGTACAGTAATGGTGAGAGGGTACTCGAATACAAAATGACTACCCATGGCATCCCCATGAGGGGCTTGTCCCAGTATGACCCTATCTGTTGAATTGGACTTAAAACCCTAACTTTGACCTTTGGCTTGGTTGTCATTATTCTGTTGTTTTTGTATCAGTTGATTCCTGTTGAGTTGAATATCAAAAGACTAGAATATTACTTCCGTTTAACCAGTAGTACCAGACAGCAGCTTCTGAATAAAGGAAAAACTTCAGCAAACAGAGTCTTACTTCCCGGACTCAGACTGTACACTAGTGATATTTCTGTGCATGCTAACTGTTACAGGCTCTGAGAGACAACAAGAGGTTGGTGACAGCACATTGGCTGAACGACGTCCTTTTAAAGAAGAAAATGCAGCCTCCCTGGAAAGCAATACACATCCCGAATGTATATGGCAATGATAAACCCTGTTCTAGTCATGTAAGTCTTTATTGTGTGTTGTGTATTTAGCTTGGGAGAGGGAATCAGATTAACTTCATCAGAAAACAACACATGGGTACGGGTATTTCTGGAAAGGACTGATACAAATTTGGGTAGCCGCAAGTTAGTTGTATCCAACTGGAAGTCAGCAGTAAAGCAAAACATGGCAAGTGATGTAAAGAAACTATATGAAAATTAATGATAAATATCTGTGTTAATAAGGAAAATTTCATTAAAAGCTAATACCAGTCAGAGAATTCTGACTAAATACTAAGGCCTACCCAAGTATTTTATTGATTTAAATGACATTTTAACCTTTGTTCAGCTACCTACTTAACTTAGGCTGCTTTGCCACTTTGTACTCAGTTTCTCAAGAAGTTGTACCGTTTTGGGGTAGCCTATCGCAGACCTTACTTGCCTCCCACCTCTATGGTTGTGCTTTTGTATCCTGGCCCTTAGAAAATGGGCCCATTTCGGTAGTTTGCTTGCAGTTGAATGATGGTTTACAGTGCAGAATCTTGGCCAGCTAGTAATCTGTTTTCCTCCATTCACTGAAATACTTTTCATTGTGTTGAAAGCAAAATTCAACCCAAATCATTCTAGTAATCAATCGATTTATAATCTGTCACATTTTTCAAGAGATTCTGTATTTCTTAGAATGATGCAGAGTTATGTTTGACATCATTTTGGGAATAAATATCTAACATTTTAGGCCCCCATTGATTTTGATTGTTTTTTTTTTCAACAAATGGTACTGTACATCAAATATTCAAGTCTATTTAAAACATAAAAAAAGGTCCAAGATTAGACAATTGAAGCATCCAGCACTTATATAAGCTTTGACTTCAATCCTTGCAGTATTGAAGTAGTTTACTGTATTTATAATTTTCCAGGTGATCAGTGTGACAAACTTTGAGGGAGAGGACCGGACACTGCTGAAACACATGATACTACTGATTGGGGCCAAATACACAGGCTACATGACTCACTCCAACTCTGTGCTCATCTGTAAAAAGTGTGTGGTTATATAGATTGTGGTTACACTATAAGTGGTTATATGAAAAGTGAATTATTCTCTGTGACAATGAAGCTCACTGCTTGTCTTGAATATTTGACATTTGGTAATTGCCTGACTCGCACTAACCATATGATTCACTTCATCTCACAGTTTGTAGCTATATAATATGAAGTGGTTCTATTGTAAGTGGTTATGTCCATGAACATCTGAAGTTATATAAAGTAAATTGTTTAGTTACTTAAAAATCACTGCTTCTCTCTACTACTATATATCTTTTGTAGCCTTTCCCCATTTAAATGATCTTGACTAAACACCCTGTCTTAATAAATCAAAAGTTTGAAATTTGCCAAAATGAAGCACAAAAAAAAAAAAAAAAAAAAAAAAAAGAAATCTTGTTTTTTACATTAATACAATGAAGTATGTTGTAATACAACCTGAGGATTATGGTAGTGTTAAATTAAGAATTCTATCAACTCCATCTCATCTGTATACTCTCTTCAAATTTTCTGTTGATTAGGCCCGAGGGCATAAAGTATCAGAAAGCCCTGGAGTGGCAGATTCCAGTTGTGAATGTACAGTGGTTACAGGAGATACTGCTGGGGGACTTGTCACCTCTCAAACTGCCTGTACAGGCCAAGTACCAGAACTTTACAGATAACCCTTTCCACCTGGACCTCAGTAGAGTGGCCAGATTCATGGGTAAGTTGAAACTGAATTAAGAGAGTTATTCGGAAAACCCTCAAAATTATGTTCAATTCAGTCTGTGGAATGACATTTGTTGTAAGAACTAAAGAGGTCAGTCATTTTAGTTAATGCCTAAAACAGTTAGTCATTTTATGAATTATATAAAGTTTCCAGTGTGAAACGTATCTTTGTACCAGCTTAACTGTAAAGGTTAAAACATTTTCTACTGTCCAAAGATAGTGTGATGCACATTATCTTAATATTACTCAAAGACTAATCCATAGTAATCCAGCACCCTATGCAAAATATCTTTGTCAGTTTTGTGTTTAAAGTAGAAATTTCAGATCGGTATGTAATCATTTAGCAGTCATCTGTTTTTGTATGTACCTGTCTTAATCAGTCCTCAAAAATTACATCAAGTAGATTCACAGTTTGTTGAGAAAATATACCATAGACTGTGTGATTTTTGAGTTGTATTTTGTTGTACTTTTAGATGGTTGGAAGGTTCCTGTGAGAATCCATAAAGAATGGAAGGTAAAAACTTTTTCATGTTATCATTGTGATAAAAATTCAGTAGACTGTATTTTAAAAACAAGTAGAAATTATATTCAGGTACAAATGGATCCAGTTATAAGGTTCCAGTGTGAGAAATTAAGTGGTAAGTTGAAGTTAGCTAGAAGCGGAAACTAATCCTGTGGATAATAAAAGTCCCACATACAAAGAGTATACTCTGTATAATTGGTAAAAGATTTAATTCTTAAGATGATAAAAGACCAAATTGTAAAGACCAGTTTTCAGATAATTAAGCGGCCCGTCAGGGACGCTTATTTGTTTTCACTGAAGTTCGACTGATCGCCGCCGCCGCAGGATTATGGTCTCCCTTGAATAACTTCTTAGCCTTTCAAATTTTTCTTTCCTTCTTATCTTTCTATAAAACTATAGGGGCGGGAAAAGTTTTGGGATACTTTGCGCAGACCTTAAGCTTTACTTAAGGTAACCTTAAGCATAAGTCCAAAACACCCCGTCATCGCGTTTCGGAAAAAACCACACACACCTGTGCTGTAAAATTCATCAGGTACATTCTAGACCAAATTTCCAAGGTCGGAAAGGATTTTCTTATCAATCGGACCATAGATGCCTGAATGGCAGGCGTTTTATTTTCGTAAATTTTTTAAAAATGGGTACTTGGTCTGTATCTCAAAAACGGTTAGGATTTCGGCGTTTTGTTGGAATAACTTATTCAGCTACTTTTTGATAATCTTTCACATGCTGAAGTTTTAGCCCTGTATCTGCGATCTTAAGGTCACCTTAATGTCCAAAAAGGGGGTTTTAGCCCTCCAGTTCACTTAGTTTTTCACTTTTTTCAACCAAACTTGGCACATATATCAAGATTCGCCAAAGGAATATTCTGGCTTTATGGTGACCTTAAACTGAAAATGTTAATGGACATATGGCCTGCTTAAAGTCATCAAATTGGAATAAAATCCTCTGGCTCCTTTCTTTTTCATTTTTTTTATGTTGAAATTATCACTGGTATTAAAGTAGATAAAAATAATACTTATGGTCACCTTAAACTCTCAGTATGAATGGAGTTGTAGCCACCTTAAAGTGAAATAAGGGGGTTTTCAGCCTCCAAGTATCTTATTGTTCGGCTGACCTCAGTTAACCATTGCACATCTATAAAGGATAGCAAACCAAAGGGTTATCCTGACTTTATGGTGACCTTAAACTGTTAATATAATTTTGGCCTCCCTAAAGTCATAACATTTGAATAAAGCCGTCTGGCTCTTTTCTTTTTCCATATCTAACATATATTGATATTGAAGGGACATTATCATATTATGGTCACCTTAAAGTCACAGTATGAATGAAGTTATGGTCACCTTACAGTGAAAAATGAAGTTTCAGCCTCCAGCTATCTTATTGTTCAACTGACCTGAGCTAAACTTTATGCACTTATAAAGGATGACAAAAGGGACATTCTCATTTTATGGTCACTTTAAAGTCGCAATATGCATGAAGTTATGGTCACCTTGCAGTGAAATTATGGAGTTTTTAATCTCCAGCTATCGTATTCTTCAGCAGAGCTCGGTTAAATTTTGTACACTTTTAAAGATGACATTAGGGACATTCTTATTTTCTTTCCACCTTGAAGTTCCAATACAAGTACAGTCATGGCCATCTTGACGTGAAAATGAGGATTTTGAGCCCCTAACTGATTTACTGTTCAGTAACATCTGTTTAACTTGACATTGATTATAGTAAAGTAAGATTTTGTATAATATTTCACTTAAAATTCCTGTACTTAAGAGGCTTTCGCCATGTTAACATGATAAATATATACTTCTTGCTCCCTCCTCATTTATTTTAACACTTTTTGAAACCACACCTGGCATATGTATACTTAAAAATATTTGTGCTGTCTGGCAAACCTAATCTCTTAGTGTTTATGAAGTTATGACATTTTCGAATTTATGAAGCACTGAAGTTATGAAGTTTATGAAGTTATGACATTTTCGAATTTATGATGCACTGATGTGGTTATTAACATATTGCGACTGATCAGTGTTCACAAAATATAAATTCCCAATTTTAGGAAGATTAAAAAAAACACATTCTTCTGATTCCATTCTTTTGGAATTGTGGGGATATAACTTTTCCTTTTTGGAAAAAAAAGCTTCAATTGATTCAACTTTTGTTTTGTAGAAGGAGTTGATGATCTACCTACTTGCTCACATAGACTATGTAAATTGGTCAAATGTATACACCTGACTTCTTTCACAATATAAGATGCCTGAAACAAAAAAACACTTTCTCATAAACAGTTTCTTTCTTGTACAGCATTTTATGTATCTCCAGCTGAGTGGAACTGAATGACTTGTCCCTTTCTTCTTCTCCCCAATTCTTTTCTGTGATATCATGGAAAGTATTTCTATGCAGAAAGAACCCCCCCCCCCCCCAACTCCCCTTTAGTGCACATAAAAAGCAAGTGGAAAAAAAAAGAATGGCCTCAGTGGGGGAGGTGGGGGGTTTGATGGAGGGAGATGATAGATAGAGATATATATGTGTGTGTGAAGCAAAAGTGGAACAAAAAAAAAGTGGAATATTTATGCTGTTGTTTTGAATGTATATTGTTTTCTTTCTTCCATTTCACTTAGACTTCTACATTTAATTAATTTTAGCTCAAGTGGGAAATGAATTTTTGAAACTTTAATGCATTCAAATTCCTGCAGTCATGCACTAAATCACTTATAACTTGAAAAGTATTGCGTTCACAGTATTTTGTTAAAACATGTTATTAGGCTACTTTTTCCACAGCTACAACAACTCCAGTAACTTGTTTGGTCTTAATTTTGTGCATTATTGAAGTGTGGAATGGATCATGATCTCCTACTCTTATTCCTAAGCCTAGATTTTTAATTTCACTTGCTAAATCATTCATAAATATTGCAATATATAAACTCATACTTTTCTTTCCCAATAAATCCAGTAACATTTTTCTAGAGCTATAGCTTGACTTGTTTGTAACTTGATTTTTCTTGTAAGCAATAACTCTGAAGCAAAATCATTAACTTTTGAACAAAAAGTCTAAGGCACTTTGGTTCACTGGATTTTATTAGTGGTTTTGTTAAGTTTTTAGTTGAAGCACAAGTTCACTGCATTCAATTAGTGTTTTATACTTAAGTCTGATACTAATGACATTTTGAACAGAAATGTCTGTGGTCAATGTACCCTTTCACTCAAGACCTCTTCTCCGAGAACATTACCAAAGAATGTAGGACATACAGAATCTGGGAAAAAAATGCCTCGTGGACAAAATGCCTCACAGAAAAAATGCCTCCTGGAAAAAATGCCTCCTAGAAAGAATGCCTCCTGGATATTTTGTGACTAGGAAAAAATGCCTCCTGAGGAAAAAAAGTTATTTCAACCTGTAAACATGTTACATATGAACCTATAACGTATAATATCAAAAACATGTTAATGGAAGCCAGGGATGAGCAGCCAGCCAAAACAGTGAGAAGCACCAGCAAAACCTTACAAGAGAAACTTACGTACCTTTGTACAGCTAAGCAAAATGGGTAAAAGACTGTGAGTTTTTGACAGGCATTGGCGACTATAAGACTCAAGTGGAAAAATGAAGATGCCTCTGAAGTTGTAATGTGAACCTGTAGTGTTATAATACTTGAAAGAACTTTTTTTCTTAGGAGGTATTTTTCCTGGTCACAAAATATTCAGGAGGCATTCTTTCTAGGAGGTACATTTCCTAGGAGGCATTTTTCCTACGCATCGGACATACGTTCTTTTGAGAAGTAAATTTCACACCTACAATTTCTCTTCCGTCAAGCTGTGGTCGTTCTTTCATTTGTTAAATATGGTAACATACACAATGCACTAAACTTTACATTTTCTATTCCTTGTGATGCATATCTTGATATCTTTTACGGCTTACTTCACACTTTTTCATCAGGGCCGCTTCGTTTTTGTCAGCAAAAACCTTTTTCTAGTTGTTTAACCAGTTTGATTACAAGGTATTTAGTATTGATTTATCAAATGGGTAAAGTTGACCCACTTTGTGAAAAATAACACTCAACAGGAGTATAAAGTTATACGGAGTACCTCAATAAGTCTGTTTGCTGCTTAATCACTGTAATCCATGCTGTGTTATATGAAGCTTTGGAAAGTGGCTTTTTAAACTCTTAAAAAAAATTTCAATTGACCCCCCCCCCCCCCCCCCCCCCCCCCAAAAAAAAAAAAAAAAAAAAAAGTAATCAAATATTATGTTTTTTTGTAGAAATTCCATGCCAGTCAAACGTTAAAGCTCTCGGGTAATAGTGTATTGGGGAAGGAGGGTGAGATGTCGGGGTTGAAGAGAGCAGCAGAAGATGTAGAACAGCCACAAGCCAAAAGACAAAGGTAGGGTGTGAAGAGAATATCATGTGGGGACAGACATCCCCACAAAGTAAAATTTACAAAATTCTGTAATAAATTCTATAAATGACTTGAAATATCCCGCAAAATCATATGAATTAGAAGAATTTACTCCAATTCAAAGTAAAATAATAATGGCAAGGTATTGTATGAAATTCACAACTTGAGACTGACTCCCCCATAAAATTATGGACGAAGAAGTTCATGAGAATTCTATCATATAAAATAAATGGTCACATTGAATCATCACAAGAATTAGATTGGCTTTAGATTGGCATCATATCCCAAACCTCTGGTACCATTAAACAAGTGAGATATAGGTACTTAAAAGTTTGACCAAAATTGGCTATAAGTGGTACTTTGGCAGTCCCCGTAGATGACCTTCAAGGAAGAGCTTCAAGGTAAAACATCTACCAACTACTTATGAGAACCTATCGGTAGGAAAAAAAGAGGTATAAATTTCAGGGAAATACTACATTTCTTGTCCTATATAGAGAGTAAGTGGAGCAGTTTTTGTGGTTTTCAGACAAGATGAAAATACTCCGCCAGAATTTCTGCCGTCCAATGGAAAACCATGCGTATTAATCACTGGAGTCACAAGAACAAAAGCTACACAGTTAGAGGAGGTAAGCTGGAGTAAAAAGTTAAACCACTGGAATGAAAATGGCTCATTTACCATGCAGCTTTCAATGTATTATGTATAGAGTAAGCATTGTGAAATTTGCAAGATCAAATTTAAAATTCTAAAACATGACTAAGCAGCATAATTTAATTAAAATAACCCATCTGTAAACCTTTACCAGAAATACAAGACACAATTGTACAAAATTTAAGTTCTTTAAAGTCGCCTCTTTCCACACAACAAGCTCAGAAACTCTACAGACATTTTTCTTAGTCTCTCAACTATTACGCACCTGTATTCTGGCATTCCCTTCCTCTTCATAGAAGAACCAGTCTCTCAGTAACATCTTTTCAGAATTATCTAAATGTTCACCTCTTAAAATCAAGTTAACTCACCTAGTATTGTCAGTTTTTACACCCACACCCCTGGATTATTGACCCGATATGTACGTTGACTGTGACTTTTGTCCAATATTTTGTTAGTTTAGGGCAGTTAGTTCCCCTTGTGGCAAAGATTTTGCATCTGAAAGCCAGTGGATTGGATTATGTGTAAATGTAAATTGAGGTTAATACAAGGATGTGACTTGGTGAAAACCAGGGCCGGGTTATCTGTATAGCAGTCACCGTCCCTGATTCATAGATCCACATTTTAGTTATAAATCCATTAAATGTACCATTAAAACTAACCTAGCTGTTAACAAGAAATATTAGAAATGTATAAATATCAAATATGTTAGAAACTCAGGAAACTTATGTGAAAAAAAAAGAATAATAATAAATCTGCTAGTTTTTCCAGTAGATACTCAGTTTCATAACAATGTTAGCCTGTTTTAGAGCACCCATGGATGCTGTCACAGCTCAGTTTGGTTCCAACTCGCACAACGTGTGGGAGATGCTGAGTGTTCTGTATATTTCAACTAGACAGTTATTTTTTATTGGGTCGTTAATCTAAAAATTTGTGTAACATATATTAACATTGCAGGCCGTGACAAAGCTAGGTGGTCGGGTGGTCACTTCATCCCGGCACTGCTCACACTTGGTGGCCAACAGTGTGTCTCGGACGGTCAAGTTCCTGTCAGCATTCAGTGTCGCCAAGTTCTGTGTGACCATAAATTGGATTGAAGAAAGTGCCAAACAAGGACAATTCTTGGGTAAACCGTGTTTATCATGCTTACATCTGTAAAGCGTAGCAAATACTTGTGAAACAGTAAAGGAATGAACTGCTTAAAGCACTAGATTGGGACCGTTTATCGTGTCAGAGAATCGTTGACTTAAAAGAGATTTGTCACTTATTTTGTACAAATATGCCTATTTCAACATATGTATTACACAAAAACGCATCTAATATTTACAGAGTATCGAGAAAAAGGATGAATATACATAATTAAATTGTTACAAAGATTAGGACTATTTGTCATGTTTAAAGAATTGAAAGTGCCTTATAAGATGTACATGAATTGACCATATGTAAAGAAGTGAATGGTAATGATGTTATAAATTCACCATTTAAATATATTTAGGTTCTTAATAACCAGAAATAACGAAATTTTTCTCATTGTATTTTTCAATATGGGTTTTGAAGTCTTAAAACTTGTCAATATTTTCAATTTTTTTCAGTCATAGTTTCAGGATTTTCTTGAATACATGAGTTTAATTTTACCCAGAAATCCCCTCTAACTAACTAAATCTGCCGTTATGTTTTAGATGAGGTTGGATTTACACTGAAGGATGAGAAGGCGGAGAAAATGTACGACTTCAGCATTGCAGCAGCTCTAGAAAAAGCCACGCAGAAGAATCTGTTTAAGGTGAGTAAGATTTGGCAGTTTCGTGTTTTTACAGGCATGAAATGTTTTCATAAACCAGTACTTCTGATTTTGATCTAGTGACCTATTTCAAATATCCTGCACAGGATGTTAATTATATCCCCAGACGAAAGTCGGGGATATATTGGATTCAGGTCCGTCGCGCCGCCGCCGCCACCGCCGCCGCCGCCGCCGTAGAAATTTCCTTGTGGACGCGATAACTCAAAAACAAATTAATATTTTTTTTTCAAACTTGGTACACATGTTAAGGGTGCCCAAAGGAAGATCCCTATTTTAAGGTGACCTTAAACTCCCAGTAAAAAAGAACTTATGGCCACCTTAAGGTCAGAAATTGCACTTTTGGCCACTTAGAGCCCTGTAGGTCACAAACTATGATGCTCAGCTGGCTGAAATTTTACCTGACAACACATTAATATGTTCTTAGTACATGTGCCGAAAATCATGACTTTAAGTTGAGGAGAAAATTGTGTTTGAGGCCCATAAATACCCCCACTTAGGGATTTTTTGCTATACTTTACACATATTTTGCCCTATAATTTGGAAGTGATAATTCTGATGAGTCTCAAACTGCGCTAGGTATAACTTTGATATGTAATCCTTGTCTGTAGAAAATTTTAGGGCTGTAGGTTTACCCAAAGGGGTCGACTTAAGGTCTCAAAAGTGCCCACAGAGACCCAATTTATGCACTTTTTGCCACTTTCAAGCACTGTAGCTTTCAAACTATGTCTCTCATCTAAGTTAAATATCATCTGGGAATATATCTATGTGTTTTCTTATATGTGCCCCAACATTTAGGCCTTTAATAGACAGTTAACCTGTGTATCAGGACCATAAACACCCACCCGAGTGACCCTTATAAGACATTTTTCACATCTTTTTCCCTGTAACTTGGAAATGGTAAGTCTGAGAAGTTTCAAACTGTATTAGATATATATTCTGTGTGTAATCTTAGTATGTAACAGATTTTAAGTCTGAAGCTTTAATTTTGAAGGTCAAATTGAGGTCTCTAAAAGGCTCCCAAAGACCCAATATTTGGACTTTTTGCTACTTTTAAGCCCTGTGACTGTCAAACTATGTGACTGATAGAGCTCAAATCCTATCTGAGAAGATATTAGTATGTTATTTTTATATGTGCCAAAAATTAAGGCTTTAAGAAGACATTTAACCTGTGTATGAGGACCATAAATCCCCACCCGAGTGACCATTTTTAGACATTTTTCACATATTTTTCCCTGTAACTTGGAAATGGTAAGTCTAAGAAGTTTCAAACTGTATTAGATGCATATTCTATGTGTAATCTTAGTATGTGACAAATTTTAAGTCTGAAGCTTTAATTTGAAGGCCACATTTAGGTCTCTAGAAGGCCCCATAAAGACCCAGTATTTGGACTTTTTGCCAATTTTAAGGCCTGTGACTGTTAAACTATGTGACTGATAGAGCTGAAATCTCATCTGGGAATACATTATTATGTTTTTTTTACATGTGCCAAAAATCAAGGCTTCAAGTAGACATTTAACCTGTGTATGAGGACCTTAAACACCCACCTGAGTGACCCTTTTAAGACATTTTTCACACATTTTGCTCTGTAACTTGGAAATGGTAAGTCTGAGAAGTTTCAAACTTTATTAGATACATATTCTATGTGTAATCTTAGTATGTAACAAATTTTAAGTCTGAAGCTTTAATTTGAAAGCCACATCGAGATCTCTAAAAGGCCCACAATGACCCAATATTTGGACTTTTTACCACCTTTAAGCCCTGTAACTGTTAAACTATGTGATTGATGGAGCTGAAATCCCATCTGGGAATGCATTATTATGTCCTTTTTACATATGGCGAAAATCAAGGTTTTTAGTAGACATTTAACCTGTGTATGAGGGCCATAGACACTCGCCCAAGTGCCTTTTTTGACATTTTTTCCGTATTTTTCCCTGTTATTTGGAAATGCTTAGTGTGACAAGTCTTAAACTGTATTATATATAATTTTTGTTTGTTATGTATGTCCCCCAAAAAGTTTCAGATCTGTAGTTTAATTGCTAAGGTCTCTTTAACAATTGTAAAATGCCCACAGAAACCCAATTTATGGATATTATGCCACTTTAAAGCCCAGTAACTGTCAAACTATGTGGGTTATAGAGCTGAAATCTTTGAATTTTTAAAAGGAAATGCCTGTCTATTTAAATTTTGAATATTAATAATGTTATGGCTATCTTAGTCTTTTAAGAACTTATTTTTGTGTGTTATACCTCTGCTTGCTGAGTTTTTCACTTTTTAAAATGAAACTGGTTAAACATATTCAAGTAGACAAAATGGACACTTTAAGTGAGCTTTAAGTCCCAATATTAATGAAATTATATCCTTATGTAGTAAAACTAGGGGATTTTTAACCCTCAACTAGCCCAGTTTTATTCAACTTGCCTCAGTTAATTTTGGCACAGCTCCTACAGTTATGAACTCATTTCAGTTGATAATCACATACTTAAAATTCTCAATTCTTTTTGTATTTGAGTACCCCTTTTATATAGATTGTTTGTTTACCATTTATGCTCAACCCACATCCCCCACCCGGATTCCCCCCACCCACCTCTGGGACCTCCAGCTATATTGAGTGACACTAAATAAACAAAGGTATTTAGTGATATCAGATGAGAAACAAAGAACTCAATGGGGTTGCAGATCTTGTGTAATAGTGAGAGAGGTGTGGAGAAGGGGAGAGGGGTGGGGGTGGGAGGTGGTGGGCTTCATTACATATAACACAAAGGGGAGTCAGAACTGAGATTGTGTCACATATTTAGGTTGCATATATATGGACCACATATATAGGTATAGAGGAAATGAATAACTGAAAACAATTTGCAAATTCTAAAAATAATATAATAAAATAATAATATAAATAATTTTTTTTTAAATAATATTTTATTTGTGAACAAATATAGAAACAGATATGCGCTTTTGGGATTATGAATTTTAGAATGGACATTGAATCATCAATCATTTAAATACTTTGAAGGAAGATTGAAAAATATGATGAGTTGAGTTGAAAATAATATTTTATTTGTCAACAAATATAGAAACAGATATGCTCTTTTGGGATTATTATTTTAGAATGGACATTCAATCATCAATCATTTAAATACTTTGAAAATAGGTTTAGAGTTATCATTGCAGGAAGATTGAAAATATAATTTGAGGTATGTATTCGGCGTCTGGGGATACACCATCTTCCTTGGGGAGATATAAACAGAGTAGATTGATGTGCTGAAGTTCATATAATAATGGGTAATTATGTTTTAAAAAATTCCCGATCAAAACCTGTGGCGTGAGTGATGACCTGTCTGGGGATATGTTGGCGCCGAGTTGGCCCAATCTAGTTTTATCCAAATTTTAGTTTTTACCCAGATGAAGGTCAGTCAGATTCTGCAATACTACACCTGTATTTCCCAGGATCCCAGGGAATACATATTTTCTCAGACAGTAGCTTACCAAGTTTTAATATGACAAAGCTAATTTTAATCGGGCACTGGTATTGAAATATACAATAGGACTTGAAGTGGGAAAGTCTTTTTGATGTTTTTAAAAACAACACAGAAGTTACCAGTGCTGTGACTGCTGTCACTTGCCACTGCAAATTTGTGTCAAATATGTTGACGGACCGAATACCGATATTTTTTCGACTTCAAATTATTTTAAGGCCCTAACAACTGTGTATGAACTATCTAATGAAAGCCAGATGGCCAGCAGGGCCATCGACTTTTCACTTTTCATGGCCCGTATGAAATTTAAATAGCCCAATAAAATTACCATTTAAATCTCTTAGTGGTGGCATCATTTACAGAAATCAAAACCGGTTACCGGGGCTTTGAAATAAAATGAAATCCGGTATTTCGTATGCCGGTTCTGTACATTGAAAATTATTCGCAGACATACATGAGCGATAACTTGCAAATGGAAGTGGCTTTAGTGAGATATTATTAAGTACGTAAAATTGATTTTTGCTCAATATAAAGTAAAAGTGTGACATATTTTGCAAAATATGTATATTATTTGTCGTTTCTATGAAGTATCAGCCATTAGAGAGCCCAAAATAATAACGTTTTCAATAACCGGTTCCCAAATATTCTTTGCGAATTTCGTTTTTTCTACTATAACGAAACAATATTCCGCATACTGGAAAACCGTGAACAACACTAAAATCTCTTTATTTGCTGTATTTTTTTTTTTTTTTTCACATATTGATAAAAATCTTATTTCCAAATCTTTAAAAAACGAAAATGTCCCACGTACTAGCGTGTTTGCATTCGAAAATTTTGGAAATTAGAAATTCAGCGAAGTTCTCTCGATTTTAAAACGTTTCGAGTATTTCGACTGGTTGTTGTACAATTTTTTTCTTCACGTTTAATCGGGAACCAGAGCATTAAAGTTTTATTTTGTTTCGACTCCACACGTTCTCGCTAGAGTTATTGGCCAGCCGGGCTACGCATTTGTGAAAAAAGATGGCCCGGAGCAGAACTTCCTGGCCACCGGGCCCACACAGTTTCGAACACTGCCTGACAAATCAATAAAGTTATGATTCTGAAACTACATTCAAGCAATGCTATTTGAGATGTCACAAAATGCCCCCACCCCCCCCGAGAAAAAAAAAAAAAAAAAAAAAAGTGAATAAAGTACATAATGTACATAAAGGACTTTAAAAGGTAGAATTCTTCATCTTTTAAGGATATTGTATTATTATTCTTACTTAAATGTATTGATATTATTTCAAACTGCATTTGAAAAAAAAAAAAAAAATTCTCATTCACAACAGACACAGCCAGCACCGTTAGTGTGAATTACAACAGGCAGATTTCCGAGGCCTTGATCTTTAAAACCTTTGGAAGATTTGAAATGAACTTGCTTCCAGTGTAAGCAGTTGTCATTTAATCTTTGCTTCCCAGTAGAAAACAAAGACTAAATAAGATACTCAAAATACTTAATCACCATCTCTGATAAGAGGTTAAGCTTAATGTATATAAAATTATTGGAGAAAAGGGTTAAGATTTTTTTCTATTTATATATTATCTGTAATAAACTAGTTTAAGTTTAATCTCTATGTAGCGATACCAGCATTATAGTTTCAACTCCCCCCCCCCCCCCCCACCCCCCCCAAAAAAATATAATAAAATAAATAAAAATAAGAAATAAATAATAAAAAAACACTTCAATATTTTATGTCACAGGACATGATGTTCTACCTCACGCCAAGTGTTGTGCCAGGCCGCAGTACATTAAAAGAGATCCTGACAAATGCGGGCGGGGTCTTGGTGGATAAGCAGCCATCAATCAAAGAACTGAGGACAAAGATCAATGAAATAGGGCAGCCCACCTTCATTGTGATCTCCTGTGAGGACGACCTCAGACTGTGTAAAGATCTCACCAAGCGCAAGATAGGTGGGTAGAGTAACAAAACATGAAGTTAATAGAGCTAGGGCTAGTTTTGAATTTTCGAAATTTTTGCAAAAATTGCAAAACACAAAAATACTTATATCTCGAAAACCGTGCTAGATAGAGCGATTTCGACGAAATTTTTGACCCGCAGGGTATCTCTGCAGAGTAGTTATCCCAATTTTGAAAAAATTTTTGTCTCGCCAAAAATGGCGGCCATTTTGAATTTTCGAATTTTTCGCAAAAATTGCAAAACATAAAAATGCTTATATCTCGAAAACCCTGCTAGATAGAGCGATTTCGACGAAATTTTTGACCCACAGGGTATATCTGCAGAGTAGCCATGCCAATTTTCAAAAAAATTTTGTCTCGCCAAAAATGGCGGCCATTTTGAATTTTCGAATTTTTCGCAAAAATTGCAAAACATAAAAATGCTTATATCTCAAAAACCCTGCTAGATAGAGCGATTTCGACGAAATTTTTGACTCGCAGGGTATCTCTGCAGAGTAGCCATGCCAATTTTCAAACAAAAAATTTCTCTCAAAAAATGGCGGCCATTTTGAATTTTCGAATTTTTCGCAAAATTGCAAAACACAAAAATGCTTATATCTCGAAAACCGTGCTAGATAGAGCGATTTCGACGAAATTTTTGACCCACTGGGTATCTCTGCAGAGTAGCCATGCCAATTTTCAAAAAAATTTTGTCTTGCCAAAAATGGCGGCCATTTTGAATTTTCGAATTTTTGCGCAAAAATTGCAAAACACAAAAATGCTAATATTTCGAAAACCGTGCTACATAGAGCGATTTCGACGAAATTTTTTATCTTCAGGGTATCTCTGCAGAGCAGCTATCCCAAAGAGCTTTCACTTGGTGAAGTTTCAGACCCATAGCTAATTGCTCACCTACTCAAAAAGAGTAAATGCGAATTACCTCTAAAAGTATTGCAGATGGCCAATTTTTATCAAATAACTCATTCACCTACTTTTGGAAGAGCTTTCACTTGGTGAAGTTTCAGACCCATAGCCAATTACTCACCTACTCAAAATGAGTAAATGCGAATTATCTCTAAAAGTATTGCAGATAGCCAATTTTTCTCAAATAACTCATTCACCTACTTTTGGAAGAGCTTTCACATGGTGAAGTTTCAGACCCATAGCTAATTATTTACCTACTCAAAATGAGTAAATGCTAATTATCTGTAAAAGTATTGCGGATACCCAATTTTTATCAAATAACTCATTCATCTACTTGTGGGAGAGCTTTCACATGGTGAAGTTTCAGACCCATAGCTAATTACTCACCTACTCAAAATGAGTAAATGCGAATTATCTCTAAAAGTATTGCAGATAGCCAATTTTTCTCAAATAACTCATTCACCTACTTTTGGGAGAGCTTTCACTTGGTGAAGTTTCAGACCCATAGCTAATTATTCACCTACTCAAAATGAGTAAATGTGAATTATCTCGAAAAGTATTGCAGATAGCCAATTTTTCTCAAATAACTCATTCACCTACTTTTGGGAGAGCTTTCACTCTGTGAAGTTTCAGACCCATAGCTATTTATTCACCTACTCAAAATGAGTAAATGCGAATTATCTGTAAAAGTATTGCGGATACCCAATTTTTATCAAATACTCATTCATCTACTTGTGGGAGAGCTTTCACTTGGTGAAGTTTCAGACCCATAGCTAATTACTCACCTACTCAAAATGAGTATTTGCGAATTATCTCTAAAAGTATTGCAGATAGCCAGTTTTTCTCAAATTAATCATTCACCTACTTTTGGGAGAGCTTTCACTTGGTGAAGTTTCAGACCCATAGCTAATTACTCGTCTACTCAAAATGAGTAAATGCAAATTATCTCTAAAAGTATTGCAGATAGCCAATTTTTCTCAAATAACTCATTCACCTACTTTTGGGAGAGCTTTCACTTGGTGAAGTTTCAGACCCATAGCTAATTACTCACCTACTCAAAATGAGTAAATGCGAATTATCTCTAAAAGTATTGCAGATAGCCAATTTTTCTCAAATAACTCATTCACCTACTTTTGGCAGAGCTTTCACTTGGTGAAGTTTCAGACCCATAGCTAATTATTCACCTACTCAAAATGAGTAAATGTGAATTATCTCGAAAAGTATTGCAGATAGCCAATTTTTCTCAAATAACTCATTCACCTACTTTTGGGAGAGCTTTCACTCTGTGAAGTTTCAGACCCATAGCTATTTATTCACCTACTCAAAATGAGTAAATGCGAATTATCTGTAAAAGTATTGCGGATACCCAATTTTTATCAAATACTCATTCATCTACTTGTGGGAGAGCTTTCACGTGGTGAAGTTTCAGACCCATAGATAATTATTCACCTACTCAAAATGAGTAAGTGTGAATTATCTCGAAAAGTATTGCAGATAGCCAATTTTTCTCAAATAACTCATTCACCTACTTTTGGAAGACCTTTCACACACGAAAATGAAAAATTGTGAATATCTCGGAAAAGCTATTTCTTCTGCTTTAATGCTCGGCGGGAGATACACACCACGGCAGTGGTCTTGACAAAAATTTTTGTCTCCCCAAAAATGGTGGCCATTTTGAATTTTCAAAGTTTTTGCAAAACACAAAAATGCTTATATCTCGAAAACCGTGCTATATGGAGTGAACTCAACAAAATTTTGGACCTGCTGGGTATCTCTGCAGAGTAGCCATGCCAATTTTCAAAATATTTTTGTCTCGCCAAATATAGCGGACATTTTTAATTTTTTTATTTTTTGCAAAACACAAAAATGCTTATATCTTGAAAACCGTGCTAGATAGAGCAGACTGCGCTGACTTTGGTTGCCACAACAGTATAAGGCTAGAAACGAAGCATTTTCTTAATACTTTAGTACTCACCTTTATATCCTTTTCGGGACGCTTTGTTTTTGCTATGCAAAAACATTATCTTTTTTTTTGCGAGCGATCCTCTAGTTAGAATTAATTCTTTGAAAACTAGTAAAAGTATGGGGAAAAACCTGATGCAATCTTGTAACTATGTTAGAAATATGGTAAAAACATCTCCTCCATAGATAATTTGGATAAATTCACTATATATCATCATGTATTTTTTTATAGTTGGGTGGAAATAGTTACTTTTGTGTCATAATGTTGATTTCTTATGTTTTGTGGCGTCCGAATTTCAAACATTTGAACCAAATCATGTTTTCCGGGCGCATAGTGAGGTAAATATGAAACTTCAACAAACATCATCTGCTGGAAGTATGAGTAAAGCAAATATGACAGAAGATGGAAATAAATTTAACTAAAAATGAATTGTCACATCTCTCTAAAAATTAGGAAAATTATGTTAAAAAACAAGTATTAGGGAAACCAATCTGGCTAAATAATGGGTGTCATCCATGTTATTTATGGAGGTAGTAGTGTTGTGGTTGAATGCCTATTGTAGAACCGGTTCCCCGAAAGCAGAAATTTGACGGAAAAACCGGGTATGTTTGATTTAGCACAGTGGTGGGAAAAATTCTTGTCCGGGCTGTATCTCAGAAACCATGTGGTACAGGATGTTCATACTTGGTGGGGACATTGGTTTTAGGTGTTGGTGTTCAACATCAAGGTATGACCTTGATTTAATCTTCGACCTTGCCACTGTGTTTTTGTGCCAAGTTGAGGTCAGTGCCAAAGTTTGGGCACCAAGTAGCATATTGTAAAGACAAGGGCTAGTGTGGGGAGGATGATTTCTATCACTACTTATGATTAGGGTAATAAGGTTGTTAGAGCCTCCATAGATGAGTCAATCTTTTCTAGCACTTGAGTCCATGTTAACTACTCGATTACTCACAGCGTATTATATTATCGCCCGCGAAATGAAATAATTTGTGTAAAATATGTTACATTTCTTCTTTTCCGCCACATGATATTAATTAAAGTTGTAATTTTGGCTTATAAACATATAATTGACTCCGTATTCTATAATAACTAGTTAAATAGGAGACATTTTTCTCCAAAGGTTTTGTTACTATTTGTTTACAGAAGACTTATAATGGTAAGTACTAAATCTCGCAGTTACTCAAATTTGGGTCAGTTGTCAGCGTGCCGGTACTCGGGGCTGTTTTTTAGCACCCGTCCCAGCCCTACTTATGATTACAATCACTTTGTTGTTTATTTTCACAGGAGTACAGAATGCAGAGTTTATACTGACAGGAGTGATCAAGCAAGAACTAGACTTTGAATCTTACAGAATAAACTGAGCAAAAAGCATGAGTTCTGTGGGAAAAACTTCTCGATGTTGTGGTCAATACTAGACAGGATACACCAATATAACATTCTCATCCTGAGGATTAATTAGAACATCTTTACTGCGTCAGATAGATGTACCTTACTCTCACAAGTGCTTATTATTTAATGGAAATTAAACAACGTCAACAATTATTTGCAAAATTATAATTGCAAATTTATTTTTAATCTGTATTTGGCGCATTGATTGTATCTTATGTACACTATTGTCATTTGGAGTTTCTTTATCAATACAGTCTGACTAATTTACTGAGAATTCAAATGCCATATTTACCCTTTTAAACAGTAATGAAATCCAGCATTGAAATAAATGCTCAGAAGTGCAAAATTTTCAGACAATAAGAACTTTCATTTTGTCATCCAAATTTTTTTTTTTGGTTGTTGTTTTATAATGTCAGGTATTTGTAAAATATGTTGCAAATAGAATATTAATCATGCAATTATTCTGTACACAGATTATCTACCCATTCGTGGTGTTGTTCCTTTGTTTCAATGTGTGGCATTGGTCCTTTTCAGTGGATGGGTACATAACTTTATTTTTACTGATTGTTTTGTTATTGTTTCTGTTTTATTTTGTACAAAGAAAGAGAAATTTAGTTTTGTAGCTGTTTTGCATGATCTGTGTAGATTATAATGGACATTGAACCAGTATGCTTTCTAATTGACAGAAAGTGAATGTTAAACAAGGGTACAAAATAGCATCATTGTGTGTTGCTCTGTCTCTGATTATTCATTGAGCAACAGGTTGTCAAAAGACTTCTGTGCTATTAAGTCTGAATACTGAACAAAATGATCTACTTGCAGAGTGATTTCTCAGGTATTTAGTAATTCCAAAAGAGAGTCAGGTTGTACAAAATTCTCGGAGTGTAATATTTCTCGACACTAGGATTGATTAGAAGCTGCCATAACAAGAAGATGACATGATTTTGCAACTTTGACTCAAACCAGATCCCCTTCTTCAGTAAATCAGTATCAGCTTAATAGAAAGTCACTCTCCTTGAAGACTACACAAAAAATTGAATATGACTAAAATTCAAAGTTATTATAACCAAGATCTTGAATTTATGTTTGTGACAGTTGATACTTAAGGGTATGCAGTGTTTTTTATATAAAAATAATTTTACGTGTAATAACTAGAGTCCGGATGGGCGGGCAGGAAAAAGTTTTTCTGGGCTATATCTCAGAAACCATAAGGTGTAGGTAGGGTAGGGACATTGGGTAGGGGGTTTAGGTGTGCAACGCCATGGTGTGACCTTGATTTGACCTTTGACCTTGCCGTAGTGACCCTGAGTTTGAAAATCTTGTCCAGGCTATATCTCGGAAACCGTAAGGTGTAGGAAGTTGATACGTGGTAGGGACATTGGTTAGGGGGTGTAGGTGTGAAATGTCATGGTGTGTGACCTTGATTTGACCTTTGACCTTGCCATAGTGACCTTGACCTGTAAAATCTTGTCCAGGGCTATATCTCGCAAACTGTACAGTGTAGAAAGTTGATACTTGGTAGGGACATTGCTTACGGATTGTAGGTTTGCATCATAATTTTTAGTTTCCTGATTAATGCAATCATCTTGATTTTGAATTGTTTTGTTTTAATACTTTATCTTTACATACATAATTTCTGGCTATAATTTTAACTAGTGTCTGAATTTAATTATGAACATTTTGCACCAAAGGTCGTGGTCGTGGTAGTTTGTGTCCAGTTAGTTTTAGGTAAAATGGCAAACACTTAACTATTAAAAATATTGCTGGTCAATTGATATGTAACAAAACATTGTTGTTCTTGCTTGTTTTTCTGTTGATAAAAGTGGTCAGTTGTAGAGTTTGCAACTAATTATCTTCCATTTCAGTAAAATGAAGTTACTGGGTGGTATATTTACACACACTCAAGGTTGTACACAAATTTTAGCAGGAATTACATGGGGCAAAGTAGGGATGTCTAGATTCCCAAGTATTTCATACCGGCCAATCACTAAGTACTATTTGCGTCATCACAAAATAACCGTAGAATTTTTAAAACCACCAAAAATCTTAGGCTTTGTATTCTAAAAGGCACTGAAAACGATAAATATGTGAATTAAATTGAAAATATATGTCCAAATTCTGTAAAATTAATTAAATATGCTATCTTCCTGAGACTTCTGCTGCATTTTTACCCAAGCTGCAACTGATTATTATATGTACTTTTACATAATTGTGATATTTCCATTGACAGCTATTCTCCAGTTAATAAATTTTAAGGTTCATAATCTTTAATTTACTGAATTGTCTTGTTTTAATACTTAATCTTTACTTTAATCCAGTGTTCGCTCTCGAGCGCGATTTCGCGAGTTTGTACACACTCGCAAAACCAACTCACCAACACGTCTGTGCTGTCGCTACCAGGCGAAACACTCAAAACTGACGGAAGAAATTCGTCTGTTATCGGAAGCGACGACGTACATATTTCCTCATAGAAATGTTTGAGAAAAGCATGAAAAGCAGTTTATTTTATATACCCAGCTAACAGTAATTCACGTGAGAATTCGGGTATTCTCGCGAGATTTCTGTGCTTTTTGTTGATTTTTAAACTCGTCTTCTGCTTATAGTGTCACAGGCGAAACAGTCGAAACAACTACTGACCAAAGAAATTCGTCTATTATCGGAAGCAACGACGTACATATTTCCTCATAGAAATAGGTGAGAAAGACATGAAAGTGAGTTTATTTTATTTGATACATCCAGCTAACAGTAATTCACGCGAGATTTCGGGTATTCTCACGAGATTTCCGTGCTTTATGTCTATTTTTTAACTTGTCTTCTGCATACTGTATCACAGGCCAAACAGTCGAAACAACTACTGACCAAAGAATTTGTCTATTATCGGAAGAGACAATATATATATTTCTTCAAAGAAAAGAGAAGAAATGCAATTTATTTATTTATTTGATGAATCCAGATAACAGTATTATAAAAAAAAATTTTTTTTAAAAACAGTAGCACCCAGCCATTAGGCCATTAAGATGTGGTTTAGAAGTGAAAAAAAAAAAAAATAAATAAAAGACAAATAAAAACAGAATTAAGTATTTTATTTTCTGAACTTTTAGTTTAGCATCTATTTCTTATTATTTAAATAAAGAAGATTTTATGCAGTCCCAAATTAGAACTAAATATTTTAAAATATCTTGACGCAAAACATGTCTCACAATTTTTCACAGTTGTCTCGCCTTTTCAAGTGAAGGGAGACAGTCTGTCTCGCATTCATTTTTGACGAGAGCGAACACTGCTTTAATCTCTACTTAAACATTATTTGGACACTGACACTGCTCTGAAAGTATCCCATTCTGTGTACTGTTTCACTACTTCTATATCTCATGGTGTTGAAAACTATTTCCTCAGGCTGTGGGGTACGGGCATCTCTGATGCTATTATTTCTCATTCAGGAAGTGGGTGATATAACAGGTAAATGGTACTTCCGGTTTTACGCGAATGCATAAACAACACAAAAAACATGGCTGTAGTTTGAGTCTTGCTTATTTTATGTGACAATATGGACATATTTGATGGATTCAGATCTTTGGTCATCTTTTACTACATTGAGTAATTATTGGTACTGTAAAATATGATGCAGATATATAACACTCTTCTAACTGTTGTCGAATTGTTGGCTATTCGTGACTTCCCTAGATCAAAGTATCGTTGATATCATGTGGCGATATTTCACTAGTGATTGACAGTATGAGATTATCAGTATATTGCAAGTGTAAATTTAATATTATTATATCCCCAGACGAAAGTCGGGGATATATTGGATTCAGGTCCGTCGCGCCGCCGCCGTAGAAATTTCCTTGTGGACGCGATAACTCAAAAACAAATTAATATTTTTTTTTCAAACTTGGTACACATGTTAAGGGTGCCCAAAGGAAGATCCCTATTTTAAGGTGACCTTAAACTCCCAGTAAAAAAGAACTTATGGCCACCTTAAGGTCAGAAATTGGACTTTTGGCCACTTAGAGCCCTGTAGGTCACAAACTATGATGCTCAGCTGGCTGAAATTTTACCTGACAACACATTAATATGTTCTTAGTACATGTGCCGAAAAACACGACTTTAAGTTGAGGAGAAAATTGTGTTTGAGGCCCATAAATACCCCCACTTGGGGATTTTTTGCTATACTTTTCACATATTTTGCCCTATAATTTGGAAGTGGTAATTCTGATGAGTCTCAAACTGCGCTAGGTATAACTTTGATATGTAATCCTTGTCTGTAGAAAATTTTAGGGCTGTAGGTTTACCCAAAGGGGTCGACTTAAGGTCTCAAAAGTGCCCACAGAGACCCAATTTATGCACTTTTTGCCACTTTCAAGCACTGTAGCTTTCAAACTATGTCTCTCATCTAAGTTAAATATCATCTGGGAATATATCTATGTGTTTTCTTATATGTGCCCCAACATTTAGGCCTTTAATAGACAGTTAACCTGTGTATCAGGACCATAAACACCCACCCGAGTGACCCTTATAAGACATTTTTCACATCTTTTTCCCTGTAACTTGGAAATGGTAAGTCTGAGAAGTTTCAAACTGTATTAGATATATATTCTGTGTGTAATCTTAGTATGTAACAGATTTTAAGTCTGAAGCTTTAATTTTGAAGGTCAAATTGAGGTCTCTAAAAGGCTCCCAAAGACCCAATATTTGGACTTTTTGCTACTTTTAAGCCCTGTGACTGTCAAACTATGTGACTGATAGAGCTCAAATCCTATCTGGGAAGATATTAGTATGTTATTTATATATGTGCCAAAAATTAAGGCTTTAAGAAGACATTTAACCTGTGTATGAGGACCATAAATCCCCACCCGAGTGACCATTTTTAGACATTTTTCACATATTTTGCCCTGTAACTTGGAAATGGTAAGTCTAAGAAGTTTCAAACTGTATTAGATGCATATTCTATGTGTAATCTTAGTATGTGACAAATTTTAAGTCTGAGGCTTTAATTTGAAGGCCACATTTAGGTCTCTAGAAGGCCCCATAAAGACCCAGTATTTGGACTTTTTGCCAATTTTAAGGCCTGTGACTGTTAAACTATGTGACTGATAGAGCTGAAATCTCATCTGGGAATACATTATTATGTTCTTTTTACATGTGCCAAAAATCAAGGCTTCAAGTAGACATTTAACCTGTGTATGAGGACCTTAAACACCCACCTGAGTGACCCTTTTAAGACATTTTTCACATATTTTGCTCTGTAACTTGGAAATGGTAAGTCTGAGAAGTTCAAACTTTATTAGATACATATTCTATGTGTAATCTTAGTATGTAACAAATTTTAAGTCTGAAGCTTTAATTTGAAAGCCACATCGAGATCTCTAAAAGGCCCACAGAGACCCAATATTTGGACTTTTTAACCACCTTTAAGCCCTGTGACTGTTAAACTATGTGATTGATGGAGCTGAAATCCCATCTGGGAATGCATTATTATGTCCTTTTTACATATGCCGAAAATCAAGGTTTTTAGTAGACATTTAACCTGTGTATGAGGGCCATAGACACTCGCCCAAGTGCCTTTTTGGACATTTTTTCCGTATTTTGCCCTGTTATTTGGAAATGCTTAGTGTGACAAGTCTTAAACTGTATTATATATAATTTTTGTTTGTTATGTATGTCCCCCAAAAAGTTTCAGATCTGTTGTTTAATTGCTAAGGTCTCTTTAACAATTGTAAAATGCCCACAGAAACCCAATTTATGGACATTATGCCACTTTAAAGCCCAGTAACTGTCAAACTATGTGGGTTATAGAGCTGAAATCTTTGAATTTTTAAAAGGAAATGCCTGTCTATTTAAATTTTGAATATTAATAATGTTATGGCTATCTTAGTCTTTTAAGAACTTATTTTTGTGTGTTATACCTCTGCTTGCTGAGTTTTTAACTTTTTAAAATGAAACTGGTTAAACATATTCAAGTAGACAAAATGGACACTTTAAGTGAGCTTTAAGTCCCAATATTAATGAAATTATATCCTTATGTAGTAAAAGTAGGGGATTTTTAACCCTCAACTAGCCCAGTTTTATTCAACTTGCCTCAGTTAATTTTGACACAGCTCCTACAGTTATGAACTCATTTCAGTTGATAATCACATACTTAAAATTCTCAATTCTTTTTGTATTTGAGTACCCCTTTTATATAGATTGTTTGTTTACCATTTATGCATCCCCCACCCGGATTCCCCCCACCCACCTCTGGGACCTCCAGCTATATTGAGTGACACTAAATAAACAAAGGTATTTAATGATATCAGATGAGAAACAAAGAACTCAATGGGGTTGCAGATCTTGTGTAATAGTGAGAGAGGTGTGGAGAAGGGGAGAGGGGTGGGGGTGGGAGGTGGTGGGCTTCATTACATATAACACAAAGGGGAGTCAGAACTGAGATTGTGTCACATATTTAGGTTGCATATATATGGACCACATATATAGGTATAGAGGAAATGAATAACTGAAAACAATTTGCAAATTCTAAAAATAATATAATAAAATAATAATATAAATAATTTTTTTTTAAATAATATTTTATTTGTGAACAAATATAGAAACAGATATGCGCTTTTGGGATTATGAATTTTAGAATGGACATTGAATCATCAATCATTTAAATACTTTGAAGGAAGATTGAAAAGTATGATGAGTTGAGTTAAAAATAATATTTTATTTGTCAACAAATATAGAAACAGATATGCTCTTTTGGGATTATTATTTTAGAATGGACATTCAATCATCAATCATTTAAATACTTTGAAAATAGGTTTAGAGTTATCATTGCAGGAAGATTGAAAATATAATTTGAGTTATGTATTCGGCGTCTGGGGATACACCATCTTCCTTGGAAGATATAAACAGAGTAGATTGATGTGCTGAAGTTCATATAATAATGGGTAATTATGTTTTAAAAAATTCCCGATCAAAACCTGTGGCATGAGTGATGACCTGTCTGGGGATATGTTGGCGCCGAGTTGGCCCAATCTAGTTTCTAATAGATTGGCGAGTAATTTTTGTCCACAAAGTGCTGTTATTTATACCTACTTTATTTACAACATGCGAGTAAATTAGATGAGTTCTAAAGTGATACATTTTACCGCGACCAAAACTATTTTAATATTGATCGTTATGGAAAAGCAAATTGAAGTTGGATGACAATATTGAAATATCAATTTAATACTGACACAAGGACAAATGTTTGTGTTGTGACTTGTGCATATATTGTGTGCCAGGGTGCATTTACTGTGTACATAGAGAGGATATTATGAATTCCATGTTAGTGAGAAAATGTGTCGTAAAATGTCTCGCTGTCATGAATTTTTTAAGGAAAGTATTCAATTTGTTTTAACTTTGTGTGTAGATATAAAAAAGAAGTTCCTGGTGTGTAGGATAGTTATTGAACAAAAGCATGCTCAAGTGAAGATAGCATGTTTGATATTCAGTGAGTTGTATAATACAGGGGTACCTAAAATATGTAACTTTAATATTTTGTATGATTTGTAAATGTGAGACAGGGCCAAAAAATCCAACTGGGGGACTGCATTATGAGAGTGTGCCTGATTTATAGAACAGACTGGACATAAAGGGCAATCAAAATGTAGGCCAATTCAAACAAAACCAAGAAAGGGGAAAATTCGGACATGCATTTTCCAGCGTGGATTTTAATGGCACTTTACTTATATACAAAATTTATCTTAACTGATTTGACCACACGCAATTTAACCCATTTGAGGTAGATGTACTTTAAAATGCTTTTTCAAGTAAAAGTTCTCATAACAAAAGCTCATCTGGGAATAGTTTTAGCCTCTTTTTGAGAAAGCAGATGGCTGCCATGCTTGGTTCTTTGAAAATAATCGAGATTTTGTATCGATAAACTGGGGCTTTTCCTCACCTATATAGAAGGTTGAATTGTCGGTGATATGGTGAACATACATACCCACTATAAGCATGCAAGCTGTTCACTTAATAATCATCCACAGAATGTTGAAGTACCACATGCAGCTGTTTTTGGCCAAACTTGAAAGCGCCTGTGTCTGGCTCATTATCGCTCCTATAGGTTTGGTACGTCAATCTAACCTGCAAGAAAACATGGGCTAGAACTCTTTTGATGTGGTCAAATTTTACTGTCGTCCCCTAGTTCAAGGCTGTACCTTACTTATTATTGGCCCTAGAGGTTTGGAATGCGAGACCTAAAGTAAACCGTATGCCGGGAATATTATTTTATTTGGTCGCTCATTAGATTTGACCTTGGTCCATTTTACTAGTTTTACTACTTTGATTATAATATCCCTTTCAACAGTGAAGGTTGTGTTAGCATAGGTGGCATACTGGATACTCTGATTACTACAAAGGTATAACACTGAGTGATCAGTAGCTAATAAACCTAAGTACCTGATAAAGTGTAGATATACTGGCATACTGTCGCCTGTTTTTAGTGGGCTTTATAAAACTGGCCTCAGATATTTGTTCTGTTCACTGAATTCCACTTATTGTTGAGCATCCAGGGGATGATGTCTCCCATTAAGTAGTAGTGAAAAACCAAGTAGTTAGGGTAGTTTTATACTGTTACTCGAATGCCAGACCATTTCTTTTTAAGTTTAAAATTTTCCTTAAAAAAATTAGACGTTTCAGTTTTATATGTATGTGTAGGATCTAAATGTTATAGTTGAAATATATTGTTTAGGAAATTTGTAATAAGTCAAATGAATGTTTATCAAGATTTACTTAAGAGCATCTCAGAGAAAAATATTCAGAGTCTCTAAAGAAATTGGCAATTATGTAATTTTATGAATCTTAAAATAATTTGAAGTTTTCAAAGTTTTATATAGAAAAGAAGTTTTGTCAGTGGACTACAAAGCATAGATTATAGAATGTTTACCTATGAATGTAAATCAGATATGTTCATTGCATGTTTTCGACGAGAAGTCTCCAATTTATTTTTTTGTCTGTACTAGCTAGTAGCCACAGCTTTATATTTTTTCAAATAACTATGAAGAATTTACAAAAATTATACCCAAATAAATAAAGAAATATACCATAGCTATATCTTTGTCTTGTTTATATATTTTTTTTCAGGTAATCTCAATAGAGTTTTACTACTTTGAATTTATCATTACTCAAATTTCTTGTGGGCTATACTTAACACATGATCTCAAATATACCCTTCATCTGTCAAGGCCCACGGATTTTCAGGTGTTTGTTAGTTGTGCAGATAGCCTGAACTTCAGTGCTTGCCCCATCGGACATGTTGTGCAGTCCAAACCCTGTACATATTTATACCAAATCTCAAGTTTATGTTTATCCCAAGAGGAACTGGAGCTGATGTTGTTTGTTCACCACCTAGCAACAACTGTTGCCATGGGAACACTTTTTCTGAACTTTTAATTTTATTGCGTTAATACATCCTATCCAATGGACAATTGCTAATACGGTCCGGTCCCTAGTACTAGTGCACTCGCCAGATGGCGTGTCGTACTCAATTTTTTGGTTGCTCTGATTATATTTCTTTTATCTAATTGTTATATTTATTGACAGATATTTATCAATTGGTAGATACATAAATTAATCATTTTATTGCGTTAATACATCCTATCCAATGGACAATTGCTATTCCGGTCAGTGCAGACTGGCCCGCCAAATGCCAGAAAGAGACATCCTGTGTTTCCACCGGCTGGCTGGTCCAGTACTGTGCACTCCCCAGATGGCGCCTCGTACTTCCTTCCTGTCTAGACAACCTGACGTCATAGCATCTTTTTCGTTTGGCGCGTGTACTGTGCAGACGTATTTTCAACAATCTCCAGATATTTTAGGGAAAAGTGTGCTTTATGACAGATTTTTTACCTTATTTGCAAATTGTAGAAGTGTTACCTACATATCAAGCATGGATATACATTAAGAAATCTGCTGGAAATGCTCCCTAGCTGACTCAATTTAGTGTTGATGATAGGGCAGTAAGACGTGGAATATGAATTATGAAGGCAGCCATTTTGCTAGTTTCCTCCCATTCAACCATTGTGTTGTTAGGGGCAGATTGACAATATTAAGGAAAATAATGGATATACTACTTACAGGTATTTTTATCCGTGTCTTTTGTTTAAATGTACCTTCGGTAACCTTCCAGTTTCAATCACCATAGAAATGTCTCTTCTAGTACTACAAATAAAATCACGGACAACTTCAATCTATGTAGTTTTGAACACTGTTAAAAAGGAATTCCCTTAGAAGAGGTGCATTCTTCAGAGCGCACTGGTACCGACTTCTCTGCTGTAAGGCATCAGTCACACCAGCCAGCTTGAGTATTTGTTTTTTCATCAGAAGCATGAGATGAATTCTTCAGATTTCTTCAGAGCACACTGGCACCGACTTCTCTGCTGTAATAAGTAGGTGGTTTTTGTCTCCTTTAAGAAAGGTTTCGACAAGGACATCTCACCTGCCTCTATCTCCTCTTGGATCAAGCAGACTGTGATCCTATGTTATGAGCTCTCTGACCAGGATGCCCACTCTTTACATCAGGTTAAAGCCCATGATGTCAGGGCCTTTGCTGCTCCTAAGGTGCTCCAGTCGGGAGTCTCCTTAGATCCAATCTTGTCAGCCTGCCACTGAAGTCACATAATACCTTCACAGTTCTATCTGAAAGGGTGGTTTGGGCTGATTCAGAGCTTTACCAATTGGGCTCGGTATTGCCTGCTCAGCAGATCCACAAGTGGCCCTTAGATTGAGGAGATTGTTATATATGTACATAGCGTAAACAGTTCTACATGTACATATTAAAAAAAAATGTGACATGCTTCCTTCGGGAGGTTTATTGGCATTCTGGGACTGAACTCATCCCTCTCTTCCCCTACCTCAGAGCAGCTCTGTTAAAAAGGGGGGGGGGGCGATGTCGGTATAGCCCCGGGTAACCGGCTGCTGGCAACCGACCATGGCCTTACAGGGGTTTCCTGACCTTAAGGTCAATCCAGGCCTGGGCCTATAGGTCTCCTGACGGAAGTCAGCCTAGACCATAGGATAAAATTTGCTATTACTTGTGAGTTCACATAGTCCCTAGTAACTTACCCACCAACCAAGCGGTAGTTATTTAGCAAATGTCCATTGGATAGGATGTATTAACGCAATAAAATTGCAAATTTAATAAGTAAATTAAATTTTTATAAGTTAATACCCTATCTAATGGACACACAAGACCTTCCCACTGACCCCGCTATCAGCTTACTAGTGGTCTAATAGGTTTAGACAACGAAAAAGATGCTATGACGTCAGGTTGTCTAGACAGGAAGGAAGTACGAGGCGCCATCTGGGGAGTGCACAGTACTGGGACAGGCCAGTCGTGGAAACACAGGACGTCTTTTTCTGGTGTTTGGCGGACCGGTATGCGCCGCAACCGGAATAGCAATTGTCCATTGGATAGGGTATTAACTTATAAAAAAATTATTTACTTATTAAATTTGCAAATTTTACAGCTTCTTAATTTTTTGTGTTACCAGCATTTATGTTACATGGCATATAGGGATTGCTTCGTCATCTCATTTTGTGGCGTCTGTCGTCGTCACACTTTGTATTCCGGACAGTATCTCAAAAATGGCTTGATGGATTCAATTCAAATTTGGCATGTGGTTGTAAGTAGTTTGGTGTGCCCTATTTTAAGGTGACCTTAAACTCCCACATATAAAAACAACTTATGTCCAGTTTACGTTTTTTTTTCTTTCTCCATAGAGTATAGTGAAAATAACTTCAGAAATTTCATTCAACTTTTGCATGTATATGTAACTGGCTATAGGTAAGTGCCATACAATAAGGTGACCTTAAACTCCCAGTAATAACATAATTATATTCACTTTAAGTTTGGTAATTTTTGAATGGTATTTCACATATTGTGCAATTGTAGGCATATTTCAGTTGTGGATGTAACAAACCTTGAACAGAACCTTTAGAAAAAGATTACCTTAAACTCGCTACAATATATAGCTGTGCAAACAAACTTTGAATTTAAGGTTGGGACAATATTTTTGGTGTTTGGAAGATATTTTATATGCTAATTAGGACTTTTCAGATTGATATTCATCATGTACATATGTCTCCACCAAAAATGGTCTCTTTTGTAAAGGTTATAGTAAATTGCTGATATTTTATAAACTTATGAGTTTAAGGTTGCACTAGTTTGTGTCACTAGTAGCTATGGTGGAAGACATGGTCAGTGTCGTCACACTTTCAAGATAGTATCTCAAAAATGGCTAGATGAATTAAATACCAATTTGTCATGTTGATGTAACTGTTTGAAAGATATTTAATGTGCTAATTAAGACTTTATTGTTTGATATTCATCATGTACATCTGTCTACAACAAAAAAGTCTCTTTCGTAAGGTTACATTAAATTCCTGATATTTCATAAACTTATGAGTTTAAGGTTGCATTACTTTTGTGTCGTTGTCACACTTCCTTTCCAGAGAGTATCTCAAAAAATGGCATGATGGATTAAATTCAAATTTGGTGACCTTAAACTGTGCATGTAACTGGTCATCAAGGTGTACCCTATTTCAAGGTGACCTTAAACTCCCAGTACTAACATATTTATATTGAGGTTAAGCTTTTTGTTTCCAGACAATATCTCAAAATTGGGTTGATGGATTCAATTCAAATTTGCCATGTGGTTGTAACTGGTTTTCAAGGTGTCCCTATTTTAAGGTGACCTTAAACCCCCAGGTATCAAAAAGTTATTTGTTGAGTTTACATTTTTTGTTTTTCCATAGAGTACACTGAAAATAACTGAGAAATTTCATTCAAATTTTGCATGTATATGTAACTAGCCATAGATAACTGTCATACAAAAAAGTGACCTTAAGCTCCCGGTAATAACAGAATTATATTCACTTTAAGTTTGACAATTTTTGAATGGTATTTCAAATACTGTGCAATTCTATGCATGTTTCAGTTGTGGATGTAACAGACCTTGAACAGAACCTTCAGGAAAAGATTACCTTAAACTCCTTACCTTAAACTAATATTGACTTTAAGGTTGGGACAATTGGTTTGGTGTTTGGAAGATATTTGATATGCTGAGATTTTTTCATAATATTTTAGAAACCGATTTATTAGTAACTTTAGAAATGAGTTTTAGGTTGTAACAGTTTGGTGTCATTCAGCTGTGATGGATCACCTATAAGGCCAGCATCGTCATCATACTTTGTTTCTGGAAAATATGTCAAAAATTCTTCTAGGATGAAATTCAAATTTGGCATGTGGGTGTTGCCGGTCATTGATAGGTGCCCTATTTAAGATGACCTTAAACTCCCACTTCTAACACATTTATAATGAATTTTACTTTTGTGATTTGTGGGCAATAGCTTAAAGATGGCTTCACAGATTCAAATCAAATTTGGTACGTGGGTGTAACTGGTCTTCAAGGTGTAGCCTATTTTAAGGTGACCTTAAACTCCTGCTGATAACATAACTATATTGAATTTAAATTTTTCAATTTCTGGAGAGTATTTCAAATCTACCTGACAGATTTAATTTAAATTTGGTATGTAGATGTATCTAGTCTTGAAGGTGTGCCCTATTTTAAGGTGACCTTAAACTCCCATGTGTAAAAGAATGCTACTGAGTTTAACTTTTTCTATGATTCCACAAAGTATACTAAAATGGCATGACATATTTGATATATATTTTGCAAGTACATGTAGCTGATGTTACAGAAAGCCTTAAGACCACATTGAGGTGACCTTTAACGCTCAGTAATGGCATAATTACTTTTCTTTTAAAATTTTGGATAATATCGTAAATTATGTGCAATAGATTTTAAGCACATTTAAATTTTGGATTTAAGTAACCTTGAACAGAGTCTACATTTTTAACATGACCTTAAACTCTTACAATTTGCATTGACTTACATTCAGTTTAAGGTTATGACAAATTTTTATGATATTTTGGCAATGTTAAAGTGATAGTTGAGAGTTTTCATTTAAATTAAACATGTACATGTATCTAGGCCAAAACAGGATCTTTATTGTAATGTTACCATAAAAACCTGTTCATTAAAGAATTGAGTTTAAGGTTACAAATTATTTTAATTATTATATCCATCCTGCTGGACATGGATATTATTTTGCCTTTCCCTCTGAATCACCCTTCATTGCTGCTCATTTACAGGTACAGTGTTTTATGTGTCTCAGCTAAATTTGGTGTGGAGGTTTTATGGCATGAGAGTTTGTGTGTAATTGGCAACAAGTATTGCCGTGGCAACACTTTTTCATGTTTCTTAGGGTTTAATATGTTTTTGGGTTTCTTTGCATTCCAAACCCCTGCATGGATTGGAGCTGATTAGCTTTTTAAAGATAACTGGCAACAAGTGTTGCCATGACAACACTTTTTTCTGTTTCTTGGACTTATAAATATTTTATGGGTTCTTTCTTTCCATACCCCTACGCAGACTGGAGCTGATTAGTTTTTCGGCAACACTTTTTCATGTTTGGGCTTAAAAGTCTTTCTCTGTGTTCTCTACACTCCAAACCCCTGCATGGATTGGTGCTCATTAGCTTTTTAAAGATAACTGGCAACAAGTGTTGCCATGGCAGTACCTTTTTTTGTTTCTTGCCATGGTAACACTTTTTTTGCACTAACAAATATTTTTATGGGTTCCTTGTTTTCCACACCCCTGCACAGATTGGAGCTGATTATTTTTTGGCAACACTTTTTTATGTTTCTTGGGCTTAAAAATGTTCCTCGGGTATCTTTGCATTCCAAACCCTTGCACAGATTTCAGCTGATTAGTTTTTCGGCAACACCTGGCAACAAGTGTTGCCATGGCAACACATTTATCTGTTTCTTTGATTTATATTTCTGTGGATTTTTTATATTCTAAACCCCTGCATAAATAGGAGCTGATTAGCTTTTGAGCAATATCAGGCAGCTGGTGTTGCCATGGCGATACTTTTTTCTATTTCTAGGTTTTTGATATAAAATCTTCTAAAGAAGACCTGTATGATAAAGTGACCTAAAACTCCACAAGATTAGACAAGTATCTTGCTTGTTTGCTCTCCCACAAAATGGCGGACAAATATAAGTCCTTTGCCCCATGAAGAGAGGAGGTGGACAAATATAAGTCCTTCTTTACTCCATGTAGAGAGGAGGCAGACAAGACAGGACATCTTGCACAATGTATTAATTTGTATGGTCATATGACTCGCAGCTTAAATTATATTTTTCAACAAGGTGGAGCTTCACCATGACTCAATCCTTCTGAAAGATGATCTAGCTGTGCAAAAATACTGCACGTCAGCCAACTATTTTTGTCTAACCAGCATAATTTATGTCCTTTCGAATTTTATTCGCCACAGTCTTTAACCAAAGCTGGTGATACAGTACAATTCTACTGAATTCTTGTGTTTATTAAGTATTATTTCTTCTGCACCTTTACATAACTTACACAATCCAGGTAGATTATTTTTGTACTGTTTACCCCACAGCCCTTAAGGGCTGTTAGGGCATTGTTTTCACCCATGGTGTCCAGATGGGTGGGCGGGCCGGCGGTGGTGGCAGGCGCACACCAGGAAAAAGTTTGTCCGGGCTGTATCTCAGAAACTGTAAATTGTAAGAAGTTGGTACTTAGTAGGGGCATAGGTAGGGAGTGTAGGTGTGTAACGTCATGATGTGACCTTGATTTGACCTTTGACTTTGCTGTAGTGACCTTGACCTTTAAACTCTTGTCCGGGCTATATCTCAGAAACCATAAGGTGTAGAAAGTCGACACTTGATAGGGACATAGGTTGGGGGTGTAGATATGCAATGTTGTGGTGTGACCTTGATTTGACCTTTGACCTTGCTTTAGTGATCTTGACCCTTAAAATCTTGTTTCGGCTATATCTCAGAAACTGTAAAAGTGTAGGAAGTTGATACTTGGTAGGGAAATTGGTTAGGGAATGTAGATTTGCAACATTATGGTGTGACCTTGATTTGACCTTTGAGTTTGCTGTAGTGACCTTGACCATTTAAATCTTGTTAAAGGGTTATTGGGTTATTTGGTATGGGCATTAGTTAGGTGTTTGGTTATGCAGTGTCATGATATGACCTTGATTTGACTTTTGATCTCACCATAGTGACCTTGAACTAAGAAATCTTGTCCGGGCTCTATCTGGGAAACTGTAAGGTGTAGGAAGTTGATATTTGATAGGGGCATTGGTTAGACAGTATACATGAGCAACAACCTTGATTTAACCTTGTTGTAGTGACCTTGACCTTTAAAATCTTATCTGGGCCATATCTCAGGAACTGTAAAGAGAGAAAGTTGTAGAAATGTGTAGAAAATGGATTCTTGGATGGGTCATTGGTTGGGGGTGCAGGTATGTGAAGTCATGTTGTGATCTTTAACCTTGGGTCTGCCAAAGTGTGTTCACCTGTCGTAATTGAAATATATTTCTCATATGACAAAGATATATGGATTTGCTGTAACTGATTATTATATGTACTTTTACTTAATTGTGCTATTTCTATTGGTAGCTATACTTCAATTTATAAATTTTACAGCTTCATAATTTACAGAAATTGTCTCTCTTTAACATTATTTTCTCTAACATTATTCCGACCTTTACATAACTGACATTGTTTGCTGTGATAGTCTCCTGATCTTTGTACTGTTTCATTTCTTCTATATCTTGTGGTGTATAAAACTATCTCCCCGGGCTGTGGGGTATGGGCATCTCCGACATTATTTTTACCTTGTTGCCACAGATTGAACTCTTTTATAGATGAAAATGTACCCTAAAAAGATCTATGATTGATAAAAGTTTCGGGCAAGATTCAGATAAGACCTGTTGCCATGGCAACCAATTTTGCTTTGTTTCCTCTAACCTTTATGTCAGCTAACATTATGGCATCCCTCTGCGTCCGCATGAACATCTCCAAAAGTACAAGGCCCAGAGACATGCTGTTACTTTTAAAAGATACTTTATCAATCGAGGATGATAAATCATAAGATTCATGCAGATCTGTCTGTTCGTCTGTTCCCCAGAGCCATTAGAAGCGAGGTACCCCCACCCAAAGTGTGAAAATTTCAACACTTTATCACAATTTTCACAATTTTTGACTATTGAAGGAATTTCTCTCTTATCTTGCATATATGTATTAGGCCACAGGTAGATTCCTTTGTGTCAGTATAAGACCAGGATCTTTCTTAATTATTTTTTTATGAATTTTTAAAATAATTCTTAATGGATTAAAATTCATAAAATCATGCACTAAATCATTTATAAATTGAAAAGTATTGCATTTAGAGCATTTTTGCTAAAATATGTTATTCAGCTACTTTTTTCATAGCTATAGCATGGTGAGTAACTTGGGCATCTATCCCCATAGGTAAATGAGTAATAGCTACTTTGTGACTTTTCAGTAACTTCCATAAGGAGTAAAAACACTTATAACTTGAAAACTATTGCATATAGAGAATTTTGTATAAATATGTTGCCCAGTTACTTTTGAGTCAGCTATAACCTAGTAAAGTTGCAGACCTATAGCTCATGGTATAACTGAGTAATAGCTACTTTTAGGTTATAACTGTAGAGTAAATCACTTATAACTTGAAAACTATTGCCTTTAGAGTATTTTGTTTCAGTATGTTATTCACCTATTTTGGGGTCAGCTATAACATAGTAAAATTCCAGACCTGTAGCTCATTGCATAGCTGAGTAATAGCTACCTTGAGGTTCTCACTCGTTGAGTAAATTGTTTATAACTTGAGAACTATTGCATTTAGAGAATTTTGTTTAAATATGTTATTTATCTATTTTTTGGTTAGCTACACATAGTACAATTGGAGACATATAGCTCCTGGCATAGCTGAGCAATAACTACTCTGAGATTCTCACTGTTGATTAGATCAATTGTAACTTGAAAACTATTGCATTTAGAGAATTTTGTATTAATATGTTATTCAGGTACCTTTGGGTCGGCTATAACATAGTGAAATTGCAGACCTGTAACATCATTGCATAGCTGAGCAATAGCTACTTTCAGATTCTCACTGTTGAGTAAATCAATTGTAACGTGAAACTATTACATTTAGAGTATTTGTTTAAATATGTTATTCAAATACTTTTGGATAAGCTATAACATAGTAAAATTGCAGACTTGTAATTCAATACATAGCTGAGCAATAGCTATTTTGAGGTTCTCACCGTTCAGTAAATTGCTTATAACTTGAAAACTATTGCATTTGGAGTAATTTCTTTAAGTATGTTATTCACCTACTTTTCAGTCCTCTATAACATAGTGAAATTGCAGACCTGTAACATTATTGCATAGTTAACAATCGCTACTTTTAGGTTATCACTGTTGGGTAAATCAGTTGTAGCTTGAAAACTTTTACATTTACAGTAATTTCTTTAAATATGTTATTCACATACTTGAGTCAGTTATGACATAGTAAACTTGCAGAGGTGTAGCTGATTGCATAGATGAACAATAGCTATTTGCAGGTTCTCACTGTTGAGTAAATTAGTTGTAACTTGAAAACTATTGCATTTACAGTATTTTCTTTAAATATGTTATTCAGCTACTTTTCAGTTAGTTGTAACATAGTGAAATTGGACACCTGTACCTCATTGTATTGTTGAGTAATAGCTACTTTGAGGATATCACTGTTGAATAAATCAGTTGTTACTTGTTTCTTGAAACTATTGCATTTCGAGTATTTTGTATAAATATGTTATTCAGCTACGTTTGGGTCAGCTATAACATTTTGAAATTTCAGACCTGTAACATCATTGCATAGCTGAGTTATACCTACTTTCAGGTTATCACTGTTGAGTAAATCAGTTGTATTGTTAAAATGTTTGCATTTAGTATTTTGTTTAAATATGTTCTTCACCTACCTAGGGATCAACTATACCAAACCAGAACCAAATGTTGGTCTATAATGCTGAAATTTGCAATAGTAATTTCAGAGCTGACAGGACAGAAAATATTATGGTTGTAGTGGGATGCCTATCCCACCACAGCCACAGATCCTACATTGTGTCTGCTTTTAGACTGGTAGCCATATGGTATCTACTAAACAAAAATTATTAAATTCGGACTCAAGTTTTGGACTTGAGACTGTTAATAAAGCCCAGCATCCCTCTGTAATGTGGCCATTTCTGAGAAGAAAGGAAATGTCTATCCCACTATGATCACATTGAAAAGATGAACATTCAAAATCTCCCACTGTGGCCATTTTACAAATGAAAAGAGCTGCCTATCCCACTGTATACACACAAGGGCGAGGAAGGGCTGACCTATCCCACTTTGCACACTTTTAACTCTCACCATCCCACTGTGGCCATTTTACAAATTAAAAGAGCTGCTTATCCCACTGGGAACACAAGGGCGAGGCAGTGCTGACCTATCCCACTGTGCACACTATTAACTCTCACCATCCCACTGTGGCCATATTAAAAATGAAAAGAGCTGCCTATCCCACTGGGAACACAAGGGCGAGGAAGTGCTGACCTATCCCACTGTGCACACTATTAAGTCCCACCATCCCACTGTGGCCATATTACAAATGAAAAGAGCTGCCTATCCCACTGTATACACACAAGGGCGAGGAAGGGCTGACCTATCCCACTTTGCACACTTTTAACTCTCACCATCCCACTGTGGCCATTTTACAAATTAAAAGAGCTGCTTATCCCACTGGGAACACAAGGGCGAGGCAGTGCTGACCTATCCCACTGTGCACACTATTAAGTCCCACCATCCCACTGTGGCCATATTACAAATGAAAAGAGCTGCCTATCCCGCTGTATACACACAAGGGCGAGGAAGGGCTGACCTATCCCACTGTGCACACTTTTAACTCTTCCCATCCCACTATCTCCATTTTACAAAGGAAAAGAGTTGCCTATCCCACTGTGTACACGCAGGGGCAAAGAAGAGCTGACCTATCCCACTGTGCACACTTTTAACTCTCACCATCCCACTGTGGCCATTTTACAAATTAAAAGAGCTGCCTATCCCAGTGTGGCCACATTAAAGCGAGGGAGGTGTGCAGATGATTCACAGCCCATGAATTTTGACATGTTTTTTTATAATATTTTGAAGCCCTAGGACTAACTAGAAAAATGTTTTTGCTTACAAAAGCAAAGCATCCCCAAAGGTTAGATAGATTTTATAGTATAAACATAGATTAAAGTTTTTAAAAGAAAAAACAAGCAGTGCAGAGAGAAGAAGTGAAAGTTTAGCAGACAGTGTAGAGGTTTTTGCATTAACATGAATGAAAAATGTAAGCTTTATTTTGATTTCTGTGGTCCTAATTTGTGAAAAGTTAATTAAATAAATTCTATAGTTTGTAAAAAGAGTTATTTTAAATGTATAGTATGGCTACTAAAAAGAATACTTATATTATAAACCCCTGTTTGCAAAAGCAATAACAAAGGACATATAAGGCAAAAAGACAAAATCGGCTATTTTATGAGCCCAGTTTGACCCAAAAGTGGGGGGCATGTGGTAAATCTGACCGGCTATATAGGCTCTTACATATGGTTTCCCAGTAACTCTTAATACATTCTAAAGCTGTAAAAGCAATAATAAAGGAGATATAGGGCAAAAAGGCAAATTCTGTTATGACCCCAGTTGGACCCATAAGAGGGTGGGGTGGGGTGGGGGGTCATTGGGTAAATCTGACCAGCTATAAAGACTCTCTACATGTGGTTTCTCAATACCTGTTATAACATTGTAAATCTGTAAAAACAATGATAAAGGAGATACAAGGCAAAATGTCAAAATTCGCTATTTTATGACTTCAGTTTGACCCCTACAGGGGGATCGGGGGATAATTTGACTTGCTTTCTAGACTCTCCACATGTGGTTTCCTGCTACCTCCCAATACATTTTGTTGCTCTAAATGCACTTAAGAAGATAATAGGGGGTTCACATGAATTTTAAGCTTTCTGGTTGGTACTTGTGAGAAAATCACTCATAAATGGGTAATTTTACAGTGGATCACCCCCAAAATCTAATCAGCTTGCGTTTTTGATAGTGTAAACATGAAATTACAAGGCTCTGCATTGACTAGATTTTGCTGAGCGGCAGTGACAGGCTGGTGTACCCCCCAAAATATTTTTTGATCTTGTGACCTTGATAAAGATCAAAGGTCAAATTTAAGCATGTGGAGAAACTTTCCCACCTCTAAGGTACATAAGTACCAAATACAGTTAAAAAGCTTTAAATAATGAGGGAGATATTCAAGGGAGACCATAATGCCATGGCGGTGGCGAGGAAACTGTGAAAACTAATATTCGCCCTTTCAGGGATGCTTAATTATAAAGGAGAAATATGAGGCCATTTTACCCCACAACCTGTAAGTGCTGTCAGGGTATTGTTTTCACCCATGGTGTCTGGCTAGGCGTTTGGGCATTTAGGCGGGTTCAGAAACCACAAAGTGTAGGAAGCTAATACTTTATAGGGACATTGTTCAGGGGTTGTAGGTGTGTAATGTCATGGTTTTACCTTGATTTGACCTTTGATCTTGCCATAGTGACCTTGACCTATAAATTCTTGTCTGGGCTATATCTCGGAAACTGTAAGGTGTAGGAAGTTGATACTTGGTTGGGACATTGTTTAGGGATTGTAGATGTGCAACATAATAGTGTAACATTGATTTACCTTTGAGCTTGCTGTAGTGACCTTGAACATTAAAATCTTGTCTAAACTATACCTGAGAATCAGTAAGGTGTAAAAGATTGACATTTGAGGTTTGGGTATGCAGAGTATGACCTTGATTTGACCTTTGACCTTCTAGGCAGTGAACTTGAACGTAAAAATCTTGTCTAAAAAGGGAAAGTTGTAGAAAGGTGAAGAAAGTTGATTCTTGGATAGGTCATTGGTTGGGGGTGCAAGTATACTAAGTCATGGTGTGATCTTTAACTTTGGGTCTGCCAAAGTTCGTTCACCTGCCATAATTAAGCCACATTTCTTTTATGACAAAAATATATGGATTGATGTATCTGATTATTATTTGTAGTTTTCCCTAATTGTGCCATTTTTATTGGTTTGTGAAAGTCTCCTGATCTTTATTTATTTATTTGGGGGTTTACGTCACTTTAAACACTGTACAGGTCATATCACGACGGGTAGTTTTATGGGCAGAGGAAACCAGTACATAAAGTTGGTCCAGGTTCTGTACTGTAAACTGTCGATCAACGGCAAACAACTACCAGCTTTCCCACTTGAGGTCTGGCAGGGATTCGAACTCTAATCTCAGAGGTGAGAGGCGAGTTTTTATTTCTATATCTCATGGTGTCATAAACTGTTTCCACAGTCTGTGGGGTATGGGATCTCCGATGCTATTTTTAGTATGATGACCCTACTTGACCTTGAAGCAGGGGTCAAAGGTCATGATTTCCTATAAGTTACTTTTACATTTGGAAGCACTGGAACGAATAATAAAGGAGATATAAGAGCCTTTTAGTGTGATTACTAAATTGACCTTGAAGCAGTGGTAAAAGGCCAAATTCGGCACTTGTTAAATATTTGCAGGCCACGACATCCAAGAGGTTAGTTTTACATATTCAAGCCAAGGAGCAATAATAAGGGAAATATAAAGCCATTTTTGTTTGATGACCCCACTTGATTTTGAAGCAGGGGACAAAGCTCCAATTCAACCTCCAATTCAAGCTCCATTTCAACACCTTTAAAAGATTTGCAGGCCATGATTTCTTATAAATTGCTTAAGATTTATTAGCCCTAGAACCAATAACAAGGGTAACAAGCCTTTTAGTATGTTGACCTAAACTGACCTTCAATCAGGGGTCAAAAGGCCAGATATGGCATTTGCTTAAGATGTGCAGGCCATGACTTGCAACAGGTTAGTTTCACATTTGCAAGCCATAAGGGCAATAATATGGGAAATAAAAAGCTGTTTATTGTAAGATGACCCCGCATGGCATTGATGCAGGTGACAAAGGTCAAATTTGACAAGATTTGCAAGCCATGATTTCCCATAAGTTGTTTCATATTTGGAAGCTCTACAACGAATTATAAGGGAGATATGAGAGCCTTTCGAACAGGGATCATAGGCCAAATTCGGCACATGCTAAAAATTTCCAAGCTAATTTCCAATAGGTTAGTTTCAGCTTTTCAAGCCACAGGAGCAGTAACAAGAGAGATATAAGGCCGTTTCAGTTTAATGACCCCACTTGACTCAGAAGCAGGGGTCAAAGGTGAAAGATCTGGCTATGATTTCCTGTAAGTTGTTTTCTCATTCTAAACTCCTAGGACCAATGGTAAGGACAATGTTAGGCCTTTTTGATATGATATTTGCAAATCTGATGAAGTTAGCTACAAAAGTTTAGGGTTTGGAACATCTTAATTATTTTCGAATAGTCAACCATGGCGGCCATTTTATTTTTTCTAAATTTTTGACCAACAAGCTTTTATAGCCATAAACATTCTGTACAAATTTGGTGATCATACTTTCCTAAATGAATGAGATATAAAGGTTTATGTAAAACATGATAAATAGACATACAGATATACACACGCTTGGAAGGGATTTTATAATCTCCCAACCCGGGCTTTGGGCGGTGGAAGATACAAATGCAACTATAATAACAATTTCAGTTAAAAAGTGCCCTTTTCTAAGTAACCATTCCTTGAAAAGGGGACACTTATTTGTTTTTACCGCCAATTTTCAGGGAGCCATCCCTGCCACATTACCATCTCACTTGAATATCTCCCTTGATATTAGGCCTGTCAAAAATATATTTGGCAGTTATCTTCTATAGGCATGGGAAAATTTTTTGACCAACATAAATTTGACTTCTAACATTTATCAAGGTCACATGAGCAAAAACAATTTTTTCTTGTACTTCCATTCCAGCTTTTCTCAGAAAGTACAGTTTATAGGTCAACCAAATTTGGTAATCATATTCCTCATCAAAATCCAATCCAATCAGTTGTCCAGGTGCTTAATCTCCGTATCAACGGATTCTAAGGCACACCATCCAATCCGTAAGGCATAAATCATGAGACATTAGACATGTTCCGAGTCGTTGCCAGGGAGGCGGTCCGGTGTTCGGTAGTAAGAAGCTATGGTGGGAATGATTTCTGAAATAGGTAGGTTTTGAGTCGACTTTTGAAACTGGAGAGATTTGGAACACTGCGTATATCATATGGAAGATCATTCCATAACTTAGGGGTATCATATGAGAAACTATTGTTAAAATGGACCTTTGATTTATGGATGGAAGGACAGTAAGAGGGAACAAGAAGGAACAAATTTTTGGGATTGGAACGTCTTGTATTCACGGCAGATTTGTACAAGGGGAGATATGGTGCAAAATACTTAGGCTGGCCAGTGGTGAGGTACTTATAGACCAAAACTAGGGTTTTGAAGATAATATGTTGTCTAACGGGTAGCCAATGGAGTGTCCTAAGGGTGGATGTAATGTGAGTGTACTTTGAAGCACCAGTGACAAACCGTGCAAGCGCATTTTGAACATATTGGAGCCTTGTAGCATTTCGGGATGACAAACTGCGAAAAAGGGAGTTGCAATAATCCAAATGACTACTGACCAGAGCATTTGCAATCACCACTGATGTATCCACAGAAAGAAACCTCCTGATACGATGAAGGTCCCTGAGGCTGATAAAGCAGGATTTGATAACAGAATTTACGTGATTGGTGAAACAAAACTTTGCATCAAACAGAACACCCAGATTGCGTACAACATCTGCGGGAGAGAGGCAATTACCCAGGATATTGACAGGTAGTGAGTCACAGATCCATTTGTGTCTGTCTTTGGCACCGAAGACTATGAATTCTGTTTTATCAGGATTTAGCTTGAGTTTGTTTTCAGACATCCAGACCTGAATATCATTCAAACATGATTTAAGATGGTCAAAAGACTTGAGACTATCATCAGGGGATAAGTGAATGAACAACTGAGTGTCGTCCGCATAGAAGTGGTAACGGACTCCGGTATATTTTCTGATGACTTGACCAAGAGGTGTTGTGTAGAGGGAAAACAGAAGGGGACCTAAGACAGAACCTTCAATTTGAACAAATTCGAAAGACTAGAACCAATCTTGACTGACTGAAAACGATCCTGGAGATAGGATCTAGACCAGAGATGATTTTGAGATAAAATGGGCTATCATTGATTGATGGATGGTCAACTGATTATCGGTGGGTAAAAATGTGCAAAAAGTAAGCCTTTCAGACACATGTTCTGTCTCTTTGCAGGAATTAAGGAGCCTAAAAAGGTTCAATATCACATTGAAATATGACACTTGGGTGTATAGGTTTAAAAAAAGGCAACCCCTTGTTAAGGCTACCTGAAAATCAATCAAATCAGCTGTTTCTATAATGTGTTCACAAGGCTTACAGAGGGCTTACAGCTTCGGAATGTTTTGGGAGGTAACAGGAAACCACAGGCTCAGAATCTTCTAATATGATCAGATTTGACCTGGGCCCCTCATTCCAGGTCAAAAAAGGATAGCCAAACTTCAAGTGCTTAAACCTGACTTATTATTGGTCCTAGAGGTATGCAATGTCAAGCCAACCTATAGGTAATCATGTGCAGGGAATCTTCTGATGTGGTCAGTTTTGACCTTGGGCCCCTCCTTATTTACCTATTCACATCAATCCTGTAACATTTCATATAAAATTGGAAGCTGTAGGGACACCCTGGTTTTGGATCCAAAAACCTTTTCTAGTTTAGAAGTTTAAGACAGAAAAGTATTCAAAGTATTGCCATGGTACCGGCTATTGCCATACACCCTCCAAAGCCTAATCAGCTCTAAATCCTGTTGGGATAAACACATCCTGAAAATCCATGCATGGATTTAGGCTGTGCAACACCCATAAACTTTAAGACCCAAAAATCCTAAATGTGTTGCCATGGCAACAATTGTTGCTTGATACCCCCAAAAGCCTAATCAGCTCTAGATCCTCTTGGGGTAAACATATCTTGAAAATTTGGTGAAAATCAACGCATGGGTTTAGGCTGTGAAATACCTAAAACCTTTAAGATACAAAAATTGTAAAAGTTTTTGCCAGATACCTACCACATAGCTGGTCCAAAATACATGTATTGGAAGTGCAGGTATGGAGGGGGTGATCATATGGCAAGTCAGTGCAAAACCCCACTTAAACTTCATCAATCTGGCTCAGATTTTTACAGGAAACTCAGTTTATATCAGACATTTATACTGTGTTGGCTTGACTTACTCAGGAAACCAATTAAAAATGTCAATTTTCCGGGGTTTGGGGCCAGGCTCAGCCCCCCTCAAATTGGGAAATATCAGGTATATCATAATACAACCAATCTGAAGCCCTTATTTAATTTTGCACATGTTTTAACAATAATTGAGGATATTTTAGGCGCATTTGGAGCATTACATCTGTAAACATAACTTTTGTCACCCATATATTGCTGTACAAATGGTCAAAAATACATGTAAATTACACCAAACCAGTACCAAATGTTGGTTTATACTGCTGAAATTCGGCCAGAATATCAGGTGGCACATGCTAAATCTGACTGAACCGGTTTTAGAATTACATCTGATATAACAGTCCTTATAGTTTGACAATATTGGCTCCAGCTAGCCCAAAATTCGCTTCTGGTGGGCTGCATTAAGATATACTTCAATTTTGCCCAGTAAGACAAATCTAAGGCTGAAAACCATATTGTTTGCTAAAGTTGGCGCCACTAAATGAGATTCCACAAGAATATTCATTAAGAAATACATAGCTGGTCCAAAATACATGTATTGGAAGTGCAGGTATCGAGGGGGTGATCATATGGCAAATCAATCCAAAACCCCACTTAAACTTCATCAATCTGGCTCAGATTTTTACAGGAAACTCAGTTTATATCAGACATTTATACTGTGTTGGCTTGACTTACTCAGGAAACCAATTAAAAATGTCAATTTTCCGGGGTTTGGGGCCAGGCTCAGCCCCCCTCAAATTGGGAAATATCAGGTATATCATAATACAACCAATCTGAAGCCCTTATTTAATTTTGCACATGTTTTAACAATAATTGAGGATATTTTAGGCGCATTTGAAGCATTACATCTCTGAACATAATTTTTTTCACCCATATATTGCTTTAAAAATGGTCAAAAATACATGTAAATTACACCAAACCAGTACCAAATGTTGGTCTATAATGCTGAAATTTGGCCAGAATATCAGGTGGCACATGCTAAATCTGACTGAACCGGTTTTAGATTTACATCTGATATAACAGTGCTTATAGTTTGGCAATATTGTCTTCAGCTAGCCCAAAAATTCGCTTCTGGTGGGCTGCATTAAGATATACTTCAAGTTTGCCCAGTAAGACAAATCTAAGGCTTAAAACCATATTGTTTTCTAAAGTTGGCGCCACTAAATGAGATTCCACAAGAATATTCCTTAAGAAATACATAGCTGGTCCAAAATACATGTGCAGGTATCGAGGGGGTGATCATATGGGAAATCAGTCCAAAACCCCACTTAAACTTCATCAATCTGGCTCAGATTTTCACAGGAAACTCAGTTTATATCAGACATTCATAATGTATTGGCCTGACTTACTCAGGAAACCAATTAAAAATTTCAATTTTCCGGGGTTTGGGGCCAGGCTCAGCCCCCCTCAAATTGGGAAATATCAGGTATATCATAATACAACCAATCTGAAGCCCTTATTTAATTTTGCACATGTTTTAACAATAATTGAGGATATTTTAGGCGCATTTGGAGCATTACATCTCTGAACATAATTTTTTTCACTGGTATATTGATGTAAAAATGGTCAAAAATACATGTAAATTACACCAAACCAGTACCAAATGTTGGTCTATAATGCTGAAATTTGGCCAGAATATCAGGTGGCACATGCTAAATCTGACTGAACCGGTTTTAGAATTACATCTGATATAACAGCGCTTATAGTTTGGCAATATTGGCTCCAGCTAGCCCAAAATTCGCTTCTGGTGGGCTGCATTAAGATATACTTCAATTTTGCCCAGTAAGACAAATCTAAGGCTGAAAACCATATTGTTTGCTAAAGTTGGCTCCACTAAATGAGAAATTTAAGCAGGATTTCCTGGCCTCTAATTTACCTGAGGGTAAATACATAAAACCCCCTGCTTCAACAGCAAAATATTACAAGGTGGGACAACCTTGTTTTGAGGAAAAACTACAGGAGCTTAATTCAGATTTTGCCAAGATCTGTATTTTTCCTAAACCCTCTGGGGCCCCTATGGGCAAGGTTCCCCTACACGTTCTTGAGAAACTTTTTTTTTTTTTTATTTATCTATTTTTGATAAACATATAAATTACAAAATACAACACACACTGTAACAACTACACACAAGACAATGTACACCTAGAAGAAGTGACTACTAAAGAGATGTAGTAATACAAAAATATCAATATTTGAATAATTTTATCATATTGAACATACATACACAAAAGAATTAGCCAGAAAAAATTGGCATAAAATTTCCCCATATCTTACTAAAATTACCTTCCTTAAATTCCAGTTTGGCAGTATATTCCTGTTCCAAATATATTCTTTTCAAAAAACTACAAAAACTAGAATAATTTAAAATTTGACTTGACTTTGAAACTCGAAAAATATATAACTTAGCTGCAAGGTAGATGGTATTAAGTGGTATAACATTGGTCTTTGTTAAGAGGTTTCCTAATATAAGAGTAGAAGGGTTTATTGCTAGATCAATTCCAAGTATGAGTTGAAAGTGAGTTTTTAATTCTGACCAAAATTTTCTTACATCTTTGCACTGTACGAAAAGGTGTAATATCGTTTCAGAGTATTCTTTACAAAAACTGCATTTGCCATCATCATGGCTCTTAATTTTAAACCGTAAATCTTTAGTACCTAATATCCTGTACAGCACTCTGTACTGCATCCAGATTAAATCATTGTCTTTTATAGTCTTAAAACACACTCTAAATATTTGTTTCCACATATCTTTATCTATAGTAATACCCAAGGCTTCTTCCCAGAATGAATAAAAAGTGGTATCATATTTAGTGTTCTGATTGAACAATATTGCATAAAAGTCTTTACTTCCTTTCTTTGATTTACAAATGATTTTTATTTGATTTGGGATAGTTGGTTTTTTATGTTCTTTAGAAGCATTATTTTGTTTATTTGAGTAAGTTTTAACACAGGTAATGACTCTGTGGTATTCTAAAAAGTTGGTTGTAATGTGATATACCACTTTTAAATCATTCTGAGATATATACTTTCCATTTTCATAGATCATATCAGCAATTGATATAATGCCTTTACTGTACCAGTGTGGTAAGAAGAGTTGTGTCTTAGATACCATTGGATTATTCCAAAGAGGTTCTGAAAGAGGATCATTAATATTTTTAATCGGGATATTATTGATAAACTTACTCCAACAATACAGAGTTTCAGACCAGAATTTATTTGTTGTTTTTCTAGCCATATTTAAACTATAATATGACCCAAGTAAAATAACTTTATTAATTGATCCTAGATAAATGCTGGCCATATTAGCCCATGGTGTTTCAAAATTGTAGTGTAACCTTCGTATCCAAGTTATCTTAATGGCAGATATGAATGTTCCAAGGTCTATCATGTTTAATCCACCATCAAAGTAATGTTTTGTTAAGGTTTTCCTTTTTACCTTATCCGGTTTTCCACTCCAGATAAATTTATACAACTTTGTTTCTAATTGTTTCAAAATATCCTTTCCCAGTGAAGGCAATGATAGGAACAAATGATTCAACTTGGACAGGGCCAAACTTTTAATCACGGTTATTTTACCTATTGGAGTTAAGTATCGGTGGCTCCAAAGATTTAAGAGTTTTCAAGATTATTTATTGCAGGAAGATAGTTTAACTCAATCATATTTGATAAATCTACAGAAAATTTAATGCCTAGAAGAGTAAAATCACTAGCACCCCATATCAAATCTTTACCCACGTTAAGTTTATCTTTAGAATGGCGTTTTTTACCTATCCAAACTAGCTTGGTTTTATCCATATTTACCTTTAGACCAGACATATTACCAAATACCTCTAGGACATTGAGAGCAGCTAATAAGGTACTTTTGCTTCCATCCAAAATTAAGGTTGTATCGTCGGCAAACTGTGTGATCTTAAATTCATTGCCATTCACTGAAATACCTTTCAAATTTTTATCATTTACTATCAAAAGAAACATTATTTGCGCACACAGGATAAATAAGTAAGCTGATATTGGATCACCCTGTCTACAACCACGTTCCATATTGAAAAATTCAGATAATGTGCCACACTGAAGAATTGCAGCAGAAACATCAGTGTTTAAGACTTTGATCCATTTGCAAAAACTATCCTTAAAACCAAATATTGTTAGAATAGAGTAAAGAAATTTCCATGAAATAGAATCGAATGCTTTTTGAAAATCAATCAGCATGAGCAAACCTGGTATTTGATTAGAATTTGCATAGTGAATTATATCATATATTAGACGAGTATTTTCTCCAATAAAGCGGTTGCTCATAAATCCTGATTGGGTATTTGAGATGAGATTATGTAGAACAGTTCGCAACCTAGCAGCCAGCCAGATCTTATATACTACTGATAGGAGCGAAATCGGTCTCCAATTTTTTAGAAATTGTCTGGGTTTGTCACCTTTCGGGAGGCATGAAATAATACATTGCCTAAGAGAGATTGACATTTGTCCTGTATTGTAACCGCAATTTAAAGATCTCAACACAAAAAACTTCAGTTTAGCCCAGAAAACCTAGAAAAAATCTGCAGGGAAGCCATCTATACCAGGACATTTTTGGTTCTTCATAGCTTTCAAAGCTTTACTTATTTTGTTAATTGTTAGACAGCCTTCTAGTGAATTGGCATCATTTTCTGATAGCATTTTGAAACCATTTAAATTTTGCAGATCATCGGTACTACAACCTAGTAATCCAGCGTCTTTATTTTTGAAAAGGTTCTGATAATATTTTCTTAATTCATTCAAAATTTCTTTTTGATCTGTTATAACATTTCCATCATCTGCCACTACTCTTTTAACTGTTTTTTCTGTGTAGTAAAATTTTTCGAGTGAACAAAAATAATTAGAAGGTTTTTCCCCTTCACTGAGCCACTGAGCACGTGATCTAATCATGATGCCATTGAGTTTTTCTTTACGCAAATTTTCCAATTCTTTTTTTTTCAGTTCCAAATGTTTTGGGTTTGTGGAATCTAGTTGTTTTTCCATAATTTCAATCTCTCGTTTTAAGTTTTCCTCTATCTGATTTTGTCTTTTTTTTCAAAGCAGATGCATATCGTATAGTTTCACCACGAAACTGAAGCAATAATATTTCTAGGAAATCACTATCAGAAATGGTAAATTTAATACAGGAGTCATGTAAATTGGTTATATTATCTTGATTGTATATAGGTACTGCATAGCGTAGTTTTCCCGGTCTATTACATTGTTAATATTGATTAGATATTCTTTGTCCTTTAATAATGAGCAGTTAAATTTCCACAAACCTCTACCATGCTCAAATTTACAAAGAGTTATAAGCAATTCTATGAACGAGTGATCTGACCCGTATCCCGGCTTTATATTACATTTGTCAATAAGATCAGTTAAGTTTTCTGAAATTAGAAAGTAATCTAGTCTTGCTCGCTTAATCGGATTCTTTTTGTGCCATGTATAGCATCTTGCATCTTTGTTAAAATACCTAAAGGCATCTTTTAAGCTCAGTGAATTCATGGTATCCTTCAAGCAATTTCTAGACTGTGGATTATTTATATGTCTGTAATTATAGCTATCTTTGGTCGGATCAATCACAATATTAAAATCACCACAAACAATACAATAATCGGTGTTAGAATGTTCGATCTTTTCTTTTAAAGACATAAAGAAATCAGGAGAGTCCTTGTTTGGACCATATATATTTATAATTTTTATGGTGAATTCATTTAGGCTTAATGATGCAGATATTAGATTACCAGCGATGTCTCTTTCAACTGCTAAGATCTTATATTCAAAAGTTTTATTAATTAAGATTGCAACTCCTCTGGCATTTGTTTGAGAAACTTGAGCACCAAGCTAGCAGAATCTCTCTACCATCAACTTTGTGGCTACTTTTCCAAAGACTGCTTCCCTTTGTAACACTACTATGGAGAAGTGTCAGGACAGTCTTAAGGCTACCTTTAAAAGGGTTAAAAGCTAGATTCAGAAGGGTGCCAATCCTGAAAAAGCTGCCAGGCATGGCTATGAACACGCCTGTGATTATTTTGAGATATTGAATAAGAGAATCCTTTTTCAACAGAGAGTTTTAGCCTGCCTAAGCAAATCCATAGCCCATATTCTCCAGAGGGAGCTGTATACCATGGGCAACACTGGCCTGCTGAGATGCGAGGCTGAGATGACCTCAGCCTCCCTCAGTCCACCAGTAGGAGGTTGCCTCCACTTTTTCAGAAGAGACTGGCTAGCAAACAAATGTTCAGACATGTTACATTATCACCAATGGTTACGTTTTTCCATTCATCTCAACACCAAATTTAGTCAGAGTTCAACTGATTCGATCAGGTTACAAGGCCCTTTAAAAAGACCAAGCTCTGGCCTCTTGTATCCAGTCTCTTCTGTCAAAGAACGCAATGGAAAGGGTGGTTTTACAGTCGCCTGTTTCTAGTACCCAAGCCTCACCAAAGGTGGAGGCCAGTAATAGACCTAAGCAGGCTCAACACCTTCCTCCTTGTAGACAGGTTCAAAATGGAAACACCAGAGTCCATTTGGACCTCTCTGATTCCAAGGGAATGGGTTTTGTCGATAGACTTATCAGACGCCTACCTTCACATCCCCATACACCCAAACTCAAGGAAGTACCTAAGATTTTGCCAAAAATCAGAGGTATTCCAATTCACCTCCCTTCCCTTCGGGCTAGCCACGGCCCCACAGGTATTTACAGTGATTGTAAAAGAAGTGAGGCTGATGGCCCTGACAAGGGGAATCAGACTTCACCAGTACCTGGAAGACTGGTTTATCAGGGCCCATTCTCAGGAAGAAGCACAAGTGAACACTCAGACAGTGGTAGATCTGACCCAGTCCTTAGGGTGGATAATAAATCAGGAGAAATCCAAACTAAACTTACTCAAGTGTTTTCATTTGTGGGCTACAAATACCATCTAGATTCAGCCCTTGTAAAACCCACTCAAGAGAGATGGCTCAAACTTCAAGATTTGATCCTACGACTCAAGTCAAAACAATTTTTGACTGCAAGATGTTTGATGTTGCTAATTGGGTTGCTTGCCTCTACACATAGATGTTTAGAGCTGAAGGCGGTTTCTCTGGCCCTTCAAAGGTTCAAGTACCAGTGTCAAAACCAAAGTGTTGGTTGCTACGGACAACTCAACAGTAGTAGCCTACATAAACAAACAAGGATGAGCCCACTCAGCAGAGATGTGTGCTCTCCTGTGGAAGATCATGAGCTGGTGCCATCATTACCAGATAATCTTAAAGCCAGACACATTCCAGGGTGTTTGAATGTGATGGCCGACATTCTGTCCAGGTCAAACCAAATCCACTCAAGAGAATGATTAATGCATCTGCAGGTTTCAAACCGATCTGTCACAAGTGGTTCACTCCTCATGTAGATCTATTTGCCACTTTTCCTGAACCACAAAGTTCCACTGTATGTATCTTCAGTCCCAGACCAAAATGCTTGGGACATAGATGCTCTAAACATAAACTGGTCGGGTCTCACTGCTTATGCTTACCCTCCCATGGCTCTCCTTCACAGGGTGATCCAAAAAATCAGGCAATCCAGTTGTCTGATCATTGTAATAGCCCCAGGCTGGCCAAGGATGCCCTGGGACCTAGTGTAGCTCTAAACAGAGATCCCACTTCAACTACCAGTGTCAAGAACTCTTCTCAAACAGTCCCACAGCTATGTGTTTCATAGGAACCCACAACATCTCAACCTCCATGTCTGGTGTCTAGGAGTGGACAGCTCCGAGAACAAGGCTTCTCTGTGGAGGTGGCAGAGCGAATTGCTGCTCCTCAGAGGCCATCAACAAGGATATCTACAAGTCAAAGTGGGCCCTATTTGAAAAATGTTGCAGAGAAAATTTGGTGGATTTCTCCACTCCCTGTGTGAAGCAAATCTCAGACTGCTTCATGTACCTGTACCAAGACCTAAACAGGCACCCTTCGAGCATTGATGGTTATAGGACGACCATTGACACATTGGGCCCAGCGGGGCTCCATATTTCCCAAAGTTCAGACCTTAACAGGTTACTCTCCAGTTTTCACAGGGATCGTCCCAAAAGTTCCAGGAATCTCCCTAAGAGGAACCTATCTGTTGTACTCAATGAGCTCACAAAAGCACCCTTTGAGCCTATGAAAGACACAGACCTCAAATATCTTACCCTCAAAACTGAGGAAACTAGCAAGATAAGGTTCTCAAAGTGTATCTCCGGTGAATAATCATTCTTGCTCTAACTACCATTGTAGATATATAATTCAAAGAATACAGGACCTTGTGTCCAGTACGGGCCCCGAGGTACTATTTGGCTTGAACCAAAGACCTAAGAGGGTCTCGATCACTTCTCTTTATTTCCTTTAAGAAAGGACATACCTCAGACATCAGACCCACTACACTCTCTTCTTGGCTGAAACAAATCATCCTACTTTGTTACAAACAAGCAGATCAGCAAGCCTTCGACCTGGTCAAAGTCAATGCACATGACATTAGGGCCTTTGCGGCCTCTAAGGCCTTTTACGGTGGGGTATCGGTGGACCAAATCATGCAAGCGTGTTACTGGAAAGCTCACAACACATTTACCAATTTTTACCTAAAAGACCTTACTTGGTCAGGTAACAACAATATGTATCTAGGACCTAAGCCCAGATCTTGTATTCATCACATTGAAGCCCTTGGGGTTATACCCGCATAAGTGAGCACGGCTGCACTTAATCCTTCTATCAAAAACATCCAGACAGTATCGGTACTGTCATTCATTAATCTTCTGGTTTTCGGCTTCTTACAGGTCCAATTTTCAGAATTGGGGCTCTGTAAGTGTGACTCTGACTGGTTTTTTCAAATATTCATTCTATTTATTTATTAATTCATATCCAAGAAAAATTGACTATACTTCCAGTCTCAGCTGTAATCCCTCCACCAGACGGTTGGATTCAAAATTCAGTTCTAAATGGTAAGCTATTGTAGAGCAATAAAATTCAAAATTTTAATTAATTAAATGTAGCTTTTATAAGCTACAAGCTTACCATGTGGAAGTGAAGAATACCCTGCCTCCCCGCTGTATTCCAGCCGAGGGGGTATGGTCTAAATTTACGAGAGAAGAAAGATGAAATGCCGGATTACATTGTTATGGTACACTCTCAGCAAGGGGATTCAGCCAGTACTAAATGTCTATTTTTCTTGGACGTTGGCCGGATGCCTGCGGACTGCCGAGAAAGCATTCAGTTCCACATGATAAGCTACATTTAAATAATTAAAATTTTCAAATTTACAGTAATTTCTTTAAATATGTTATTCCCCTTTTCAGTCCTTTACAACATAGTGAAATTGCAGACCTGTAACATCATTGCATATCTGAGCAATAGCTACTCTGACGTTATCACTGTTGAGTAAATCAGTTATAACTTGATAACTATTGCATTTTTTAAAGAGTATTTTGTTTAAATAGGTTATTCATCTACTTTTAGGTTAACTATAAAATAGTAAAATTGCAGACCTGTAGCTCATGGCATAGCTGAGCAATAGCTACTTTCAGGTTCTCACTGTTTAGTAAATCAGTTGTAACTTGAAAACTACTGCATTTTAGTTTGATATAGCTGTAGAACCCTATCAGATATACCGCTGATTATGTTTTAATTCATGGCACTATATGATGTGTATTATTTTATTTAAATTTGTATTACTGTTTGCTATTATTTATTGCCATAGCAAGACAGAAAGAACCCTTTCAAGGATTTTAATTATTTACATTAAGGCTTTGCCAAGAAATGTACCTTACATAAACAACAGTGTTAAACACACAGAGAACAGGGTGAGATATGTTGTTTAACTTTATCAGGAAACAGAGGACAACAATTCTCAGAATATGCTTGTCTTTCATTCTTTGCATTTCACGCAAAGCACAATGTTTTACCATAATTCTATTTTGAAAGAAATTAATGAATAACAATGCACTGTGACATGCATATTAACCTTGAATTATTTAGTCCTACATATGGGAAAAAGTATATACAGATAATCCCCAGAATTATATCTGCTCCAATTCATTTGTTGATGGAGATGACCACATCCTGAAAATCTGGCAAAAACCTGTTCATGGGTTTAGATTGTAGATCACCCACATATTTAAATGAATATGTGAAAATAACAGACATAGCACTGACAATTTGGAAGTTCATCTATACTTTTAATTTTTAATTGAAACAATATGTAGGTTACTTTCCTGCTGAGCATACTCATGTGGTGTACATGGTGGTTACAAAATATATTTGACAAAAAAAAGAACTTTTTTCTGTGGTGTGATTTTATTAATATCTTAAATAGTAGAGTATAATATACATACATTCTCCTATCATCAGACAATAAAACAACATAGGCCTTCATAAACTGGGTTTTTTTTCAGAAACTGATGCCATCCTGTTGTGGCTTTATTATTACTTCATGCGAAAATGCCAGTTACACTTTTAACAAAGAAACTTTCATCGACAGTTAACCATATGGCTGGACTGTTTTTGCTTGTTTGTAAATAACCATCTTTTACATGAAATACACAGCTTCTGATCTTTAATATTTTAATAACCATATCTTGAAATATATCGAGCAGAACTGCTGAGTATATGTTAAAGCTAGGAAACCAGTGATTTCGACAAACTTTTGTCTGTCAGTAATTTCACAAAATTTCTAGAAGTTTACTTTTATAAATAATTGCAAAGACCTAATTTACAAAATTTAAAAATGATCTACAATGGTAATCCTGAACATTAAATGTCCAGGGGTGGGGGGGTGATTGTAGACTGGGCAACATCAGCTCAGTCCTAAGTAGTTAGAACGACAGGAAAAGTACAAAATCAAGAAAGCACTTGTTTTGAAAACTACACCAAATGTGTTTAATTTGTTGAATGCAAGGTGTACATCCAGGGACAGTGAAACGGACAGGGCAGTCGGGTCTGATACCAAAGTAAACTGTATAGATTTCCCTATAAAAGCATAAACACACGTCAACACATACATACTTTTTGTGTTTTATACTGTTTTATGCCTTTATTTCATTTCACATCTAATATTAGACAAAAAATGCATCTGGCACACTCTATTTTTGTGTCCAACAGGACCGTCCTGCCCCATTCACTGTCCACAGGTGTATACCAGGTGGTACGTATAAACACATCCAGTGATGCTTGGATACTCGCCGTTACTTACTCTGACAAATGTAACTAGCACACATAATGAAGGACAGATTCAAGATAGATTTGTTTGAAAAGTTTGACAAGAACAAAAGCATTTTCCACTGAAGAGGAATATTATACAGCCACTGAAGAAGTGAGACTAGCAGGCTTGAACAATATACTAAAATGTAGACTGTATTACTGAATGGTGTCTCGTCTATATATATGCCATGTGTTGAATCGATTAACTATTTAATACATTCCCTTCAACATTTGGCAGAGAATAACATCACGACTTGAAATTGAGGAGAAGGAACAAAACAACTTGCATCATTGACATGGATGGGGGGGGGGGGGGGGGGGGGTACAATTAGTGTGACCATTTGCTCACTAATATAATTGTTTATTTCACTGGAATTTAGCATCCGTTTTCACACACTGTAAAGATTACATGATTACAATGAGATTTAGCAGTGGAAGAACTTAGTGCATTTTAATTGATCAATATTTGACACTGTAAACTTCTGGCCATTGGCATTGAAGTACAAACCTCTACCTTAAGAGTAGGGATACTCACAAGAATATTGTGACAAAATAACACACTACTTGAACATTAAAGTTATCCGTTATAATTGTTGGTGTGTTAACAAGAAATTTAACCTTTGTGGAAAATATTTTATTAAAATAAATTTTAACAAATCAAAAAAAAAAAAACATTAAAGTACAAACACATGCACAATGTTACAATATACCTTGGTAGAAGTTATACTGTGTTAAGTACCGAAATAACAGCAAACCATTAACCATGAGACATATATTTTCAGATTTTATCAGGAGTAAATAGACAGAAAAAATAACAAAAACCCGAGTCTGTACATTCACTATCTATCACTATGCTTGAGTAAAATGTAAATTAAGCTGATATTTACTGAATGTAAAAATCAGCTTAGAAATGCATCGATACTAACAGGCACCAGAGAATACAAAAACTTCAGCTTTTAATTTCAGATTATTTTGCCATTCCTGCATGAAATTTAACACAACAAAAACAAGCAGAAACTCTGCACAATACCTTTCTAATAATGTATAGAACATATTTGTAGTTGTCACAGTCAGTGAAATATTTGCAGAAAAAATCAGCGCTTTTTATATTCAAAATTGGCAAAATATACCCACAGTGAGGGATACATTTAGGTCAAGTATAGATCTTGGTGGATAACAAAGCATTAGTCACTAATATATCACAATGTGTGCCTTTCTTCACTCATACCAAACTAGAGCAGCAACTATCTTGTCAAACAAGTCATCTGATTTTTTAATGTTACACAACCACATTCAGAGAACTGCATGTGTCCCTTTTTGGAGACATGTTTCCTCTATACAGCTTGGTGGGATTCAATCTCCTAGTTTCAACAATTGCAGCCCAAATTAGAGCATAAACTTTGAAATTCTTGTGCGGTTTTTTTCAATAGGTTACTTTATACACATAAAATAAATCAGAACTACTGAAGCAGGGGTTTTGAATAGTTTAACCGTGTCAATTTCTCTTCTTTTAATTTTTCTAAATGTGAACCCACAATACAAGCACAATGTATCGAGAAGTATCCTAACAGGATATACAGATGTATTTCTATATATACCGTATCGACTCTCTGAAGCATCCATGGGCAATGTGACCAAATATTTACAAAAGTTGGGGATGGGCGTTTACGACAACCAACTGGGCATTTCAAAAAAATAACCTGAATTTGGGGAAACAGAGTTTTAGCACACACCAACTTTAAGTAAAACATGCTGTTGGTAAACAAATCTCTGCTAGATAAAATGTAAAATAACTTCTAAAATAAGGAACATCTTGTTGAAAATAGGGATGGGTCGGTATCAAAAATGTGTACATCGGTAGGTCGCCAATGCAAAACTGTACCGATTCCAGGACTTTGCATTTTAGTACACCCCAAACAACATGGATGTTTCCTCTTAACAACATCGCAATAAAAGTGGCCAAATGCACAACATATGAGATAAAAGCTTATCATTTCTTCAGATTTCTTGTTTGTTCCCAATATTTTAAGTTTTCCTTGAATTATGTGAGCTGACAAGCGAGACTAAGGTTATAAAGTGTCGTAACCGAAACATGGCAGTTCTGTTCAATGCAATCGCTAGTGCTGTATAAAGTCTGCAAATGCATGAAAATTGGGGATAAAGCCTTATAATTTCTTCAGATGTTGGGTATGTTTCTAGTATTTTACCTCTTCCTTCAATTATATATGTTGACAAGCGAAGTAGCGGTTGTAAAATCTCATCACGGTATTTCAGTAAATTGGTCTCAATACCAAGATACCGGACCTACCGACCCATCCCTAATTGAAAATGGATATAAAATAAACCAATTGGACCGATTTTGGTGTTTTAGTGTTCAAAGTGTACATCAAAACGATATATTAGAAATTTAGTAGCAATAACGTAAGATTGTAGAGGGGCGCTTCAGAAAGCATGGACGATAAAGAGCCTGATACCGGTATATTTTTCTGACATTTTTGCCTATATTTTACTTATTTAAATCCTGTCAGACAACATTTGTGTATGGAGCAAAATTGATGAGGATCCTCCTCTAATGAACCAGCAACAAACAAAGTTATATTTTCTTAACCTATTTTTCCCGAACTTTAGGGCCACTTCTATTTGATACATGTTGTTGATCACAGAAATCCAATCAATGAGGAGTACATTAAGAGTCTGTGGCATCACTTGAGTCTCTGTACAATGACTGCATTCTGTAACTTTGCTTGTTCTATAGTCTGAGACTCTTCTGTCAGCTCCTTGTTTGGGAAGGTGGTCATTAACGCAAAAGTGGAGGTGGAAAACTGCGGTCTGGCACTTTATAGATATATGGAGTCAAGGACAAAAGATCATGTGATAAAGTTTCAATGCGAAAAAATAATTTAAACCTAAAATGTTCAGACAAGGTATCTTGCTATTTAGTGAGAGTTCTTTGTGTTTTTTATTAGGATATTTAATTATTTATAATACATATATTTTTGAAAAAAAATAGTGCACATATTTTTCATATTAGTATTATTAAATATACTGATGGTGTAAAAATAAACACTTTTAAAAGTTGATGCAAACACAATGTAAAAAAATAGCATCAGAGATGCCCGTACCCCACAGCCTGGGAAAATAGTTTTCAACACCATGATATATAGAAGTAGTGAAACAGTACGCAGATTGGGATACTTTCAGAGCAGTGTCGTTCTCCAAACAATGTTTAAGTAGAGAAAATAACATCTAAGAGAAAGAAATTGCATGTAAAGAATAAGTATTAAAACAGGACAATTCAGTAAACTAAAAATTATGAAGCTTTGAGACTTCTCCCATTTTGATTTTCATTTGTATGGTCGAATTATGGTTTGGATGTTTTGAATATTACCCATACATACAGATGTAGCAATACATGCTTTTATGTGGAATTGGTCCAAAACCTGTGGCTCACTTGATGCAATACCATCTGTTACAATGGAAAGTTGCAAAAGTAAAACAGTTAATGGCTTCTAATATGACTTTAACAGTGCTTAATCTACACCAAAAGACACCCAAAGGTGCAACAACCAAGATTCAAGTAAAAATATTTAAGAGAGATATAGAGAGATAAATAGTATCAGATATCCTCGTAGAGACATAAAATAGCATCAGATATGCAAGATCAAAGGTCAAATCCAGGTCACACCATGACGTTGCACACATATAACCCTTGACCAATGTCCCTACCAAATATGAACTTCCTAAACCTTATGGTTTCCAAAATATAGCCCAGACAAGGCATTATAAGTCATGGTCACTACGACAAGGTCAAAGGTCAAATCAAGGTCACACCATGACGTTTTACACACCTAGCCAATGTCCCTACTCAGTATCAACTTCCTACACCTTACGGATTCCAAGATATACCCCAGACAAGATTTTATAGGTCAAGGTCACTACGGCAAGGTTAAAGGTCAAATCAAGGCAACACCATGACATTGCACACCTACAACCCCTAACCAATGTCCCTACCAAGTATCAACTTCAACACCTTACAGTTTCCGAGATATAGCCCAGACAAGATTTTATACTTCAAGGTCACTACGGCAAGGTCAAATCAAGGTCAGACCATGACGTTCCACACCTACACCCCCTAACCAATATCCCTACCAAGTATCATCTTCCTACACCTTACGGTTTCCGAGATATAGACCGAACAAGATTTTATAGGTCAAGGTCACTACGGCAAGGTCAAAGGTCAAATCAAGGTCACACCATGAGGTTGCACACCTACACCTCCTAACCAATGTCCCTACCATGTATCAACTTCCTACGTCTTACAGTTTCCAAGATACAGACCGGACAATATTTTATAGGTCAAGGTCACTACAGCAAGGTTAAAGGTCAAATCAAGGTCAGACCATGACGTTGCACACCTACACCCCCTAACCAATAGCCCTACTAAGTATCAACTTCCTACACCTTACGGTTTCCGAGACATAGCCCGGACAAGATTTTAGAGGTCAAGGTCACTACGGCAAGGTCAAAGGTCAAATCAAGGTCATGCCATGACGTTGCACACCTACACCCCCTAACCAATGTCCCTACCACGTATCAACTTCCTACACCTTACAGTATCCGAGATATAGCCCGGACAAGATTTTCAAACTCAAGGTCACTACGGCAAGGTCAAAGGTCAAATCAAGGTCAGACCATGATGTTGCACACCTACACCCCCTAACCAATATCCCTACCAAATATCAACTTCCTACACCCTTACGGTTTCAGAGATAAAGCCCGGACAAGATTTTAGAGGTCAAGGTCACTACGGCGAGGTCAAAGGTCAAATCAAGGTCATACCATGACGTTGCACACCTACACCCCCTAACCAATGTCCCTACCAAGTATCAAAAGTAGAGAAAATAACATCTAAGAGAAAGAAATTGCATGTAAAGAATAAGTATTAAAACAGGACAATTCAGTAAACTAAAAATTATGAAGCTTTGAGACTTCTCCCATTTTGATTTTCATTTGTATGGTCAAATTATGGTTTGGATGTTTTGAATATTACCCATACATACAGATGTAGCAATACATGCTTTTATGTGGAATTGGTCCAAAACCTGTGGCTCACTTGATGCAATACCATCTGTTACAATGGAAAGTTGCAAAAGTAAAACAGTTAATGGCTTCTAATATGACTTTAACAGTGCTTAATCTACACCAAAAGACACCCAAAGGTGCAACAACCAAGATTCAAGTAAAAATATTTAAGAGAGATATAAGAGAGATAAATAGTATCAGATATCCTCGTAGAGACATAAAATAGCATCAGATATGCAAGATCAAAAGTCAAATCCAGGTCACACCATGACGTTGCACACATATAACCCTTGACCAATGTCCCTACCAAATATGAACTTCCTAAACCTTATGGTTTCCAAAATATAGCCCAGACAAGGCATTATAAGTCAAGGTCACTACGACAAGGTCAAAGGTCAAATCAAGGTCACACCATGACGTTTTACACACCTAGCCAATGTCCCTACTCAGTATCAACTTCCTACACCTTACGGATTCCAAGATATACCCCAGACAAGATTTTATAGGTCAAGGTCACTACGGCAAGGTTAAAGGTCAAATCAAGGCAACACCATGACATTGCACACCTACAACCCCTAACCAATGTCCCTACCAAGTATCAACTTCAACACCTTACAGTTTCCGAGATATAGCCCAGACAAGATTTTATACTTCAAGGTCACTACGGCAAGGTCAAATCAAGGTCAGACCATGACGTTCCACACCTACACCCCCTAACCAATATCCCTACCAAGTATCATCTTCCTACACCTTACGGTTTCCGAGATATAGACCGAACAAGATTTTATAGGTCAAGGTCACTACGGCAAGGTCAAAGGTCAAATCAAGGTCACACCATGAGGTTGCACACCTACACCTCCTAACCAATGTCCCTACCATGTATCAACTTCCTACGTCTTACAGTTTCCAAGATACAGACCGGACAATATTTTATAGGTCAAGGTCACTACAGCAAGGTTAAAGGTCAAATCAAGGTCAGACCATGACGTTGCACACCTACACCCCCTAACCAATAGCCCTACTAAGTATCAACTTCCTACACCTTACGGTTTCCGAGATATAGCCCGGACAAGATTTTATAGGTCAAGGTCACTATGGCAAGGTCAAAGGTCAAATCAAGGTCAGACCATGACGTTGCACACCTACACCTCCTAACCAATGTCCCTACCAAGTATCAACTTCCTACACCTTACGGTTTCTGAGATACAGCCTGGACAAACTTTTTCCCGCCGCCCGCCCGCCCATCCGGACACCATGGGTGAAAACAATACCCCAACAGCCCTTAAGGCAATTGCATAGAGCACAGCTGATTTTTACTTTTAGTGGAAACCCAAGTATATCTCTATCTAGTGCACCAGATAATTGATAAATATCTGTATCCACCATAAAAACAAAGCATCCTAGTTAGAAAGCACTCAAGCACCCGAAGCAGACGACGATTTCCCATAGGGCATTAACGCTAAAGCTCTAAAGCCAAACCTCTTGGGGCAACAATGAATAAGATAAAGGCAATCTTGAACGTCAGACCCAAGGCCATCCTTGACTGAGGAGCCGAAGGTCAAATCTCACCATATCAAAAGATTCCCGACTTTCCCATTCCTTGGTTTCTTATTCCAAACCTCTATGACCAATGATAAAAGCAAAATACAAACTTTTAAGTATAGCCACCCTCTTGTTTACCTTGAATAAAGAGCCCAAAGTCAAATCTGACCACATCAATTGATTCCCAGCACATGATTTCTCATAAGTTGGTTAGATATACTAAACCTTTTGGACAAACAATAAAGCAGGTACTTTTAAGTTTGGCCAAAGATTGGCTGCGTGGGACCTAGGATGAGGAACTTAAAGATCGAGTGTCTGCATGACTATAGAGCACATGTATATCATTAAACAAATTCGACTTTCCACAGCAGATGCCAAGCTGCAATTTGTCAATGTAAAAAACTTGATTATTTTTATAGAAATGAATGTAGCAGCCATCATGTTTTTTCAAAGGATGCCCAAATTATTCCAAGTCTTTACAATAAAGAACATATTGCACAAATTTCAGGAGCTCAGGTATTAACCTTTGCTGAGAGTGCGGTTCTAATACAATCTCTCAGCACACTTACACTTATGAAATACAATCTTATGTATCCATGGCATACATCCTGTGAAGACAAGGAATGTCTGATGTCTGGTGTACTAGAATAATTACTGTCAAGTACATGGTACATTTGCAAAATAATATGTACCGTAACTTGTGCAGCACTTTTACTAGCAATTTTCAATGACCAAGAATACTCAGCAAAGTAAAGATTTGTGACACATTGCTACATTCTAGAGTTTATGTCAGCTAGATCAGGACAGGTCAGAAATTTTCAGCATGAAATCTTTACCTACCGTACCACAAACAGGCAAGAAAATAATAGTATGTAATATCAACAAAGGATACGCTATGATGTATTGTCTAATGTCTGACACCGTGTGAGAATGGTTGAACTTTGCCACTAATCTGAAAATACAGAAAAACAAGAAATCTGTAAGAAATTTAAGAAACACTAGTTGTCAGTAATAGGGCAGGGTCGAGAGAGCAGATTTTCCATTTAGGTATCCCCCCACTGTGAAAACGTACCGATACCGAAATAAATTGCATTCTAGTATATACCCAATCAAATCGGCCCACTAACAGGAAGTAAAATCCGTAAAAAACAAAACACTGACAGTTCTTCCGAAAGAAATCGCTGTAAAAGTACTAAAATACAGAAAAATATGAGATAAAAGTTAATAATTTCTTCAAATTTGGCATTTGTTTCTAATATTTCACGTTTTCTTACAATATTATGTGCCTGACATTCGAAATGCATGTTGTAAAGTGTCGTCACGGTATTCAAGTAAAACGGTCTCGATACCGAGATACTGGTGTTACGGACTCTGCCCTAGTCAATAATACTATTGTCACTGACAGTTCTTCCGAAAGAAATCGCTGTAAAAGTACTAAAATACAGAAAAATATGAGATAAAAGTTAATAATTTCTTCAAATTTGGCATTTGTTTCTAATATTTCACGTTTTCTTACAATATTATGTGCCTGACATTCGAAATGCATGTTGTAAAGTGTCGTCACGGTATTCAAGTAAAACGGTCTCGATACCGAGATACTGGTGTTACGGACTCTGCCCTAGTCAATAATACAGACACAACATGTGACAATTCATAGCCTGTTCCACTTTTGTGACTAATCTTAAGATGATTTTCAGCATTCGGTGCTGCCACAACTGAACCTGTCAAAAAATCTGATTAAACAGAAAAACAACTGATTTCTTGTATTCCTGAAAATATTACACAACAACATTTTGACAGAAGAGTGAACAAGATAAATCAAAGCACCCAAGAGAGCCATTATAATATCCTCAAGACATAATTGCCTTATAACCCAAGAAGATTGGACACTAGTACTCAGGAGAGACGCTCACTTGCAACTGTTTTTAAATAGATTCAATATTTCCAACCAGTATCTACTATGGCACGGCCTCGATAAGTTGTATGTCTAATAAGCTAATGTTCGGACCTATAGTTAGAGTTGTAGTTGGTTTTAATTTTCCATAATCAATTATTGGTTTCTAAAAACAAACAATAATTGGTTATTATCCAGTTTTAACAAAGCATTAATAATCTCTTCAAAAACTACAAAAAAATCATACAAGCACTGACAGGCAAATGAGCATACTCTATGTATTAGGAATGTTATGGTCCATCGCCATATCGTCATATCATCGCATAGTAGTGTTGTTAATGGTTTTCCGGTATGTGGTATTTCATTTTGTTTTGGTAGAAGAAACGAAATCCACAAAGAATATTTGGGAACCGGTTTTTGAAAACGTTATTATTTTAGGCTTTTTAATGGCTGACACTTCATCAAAACGACCAAAAATATACATATTTTGTTAAATATGCCTCATGTTTACCTTATATTGAGCAAAATTCATGTTTACATACTTTTTAGTATCTCGCGAAAGCCATTTCCAGTTGTAAGTTCTGGTTCATGTACGCCCCGTGAGAAATAATCACTGCCAGTAACAAGCATACCAAATACCAGATTTTGTTCGTTTCAAAGCCCAGGTAACCGGTTTTGATTTCTATAAACGATTCCACCACTATTGCATAGTGCTTGAAATCAAGATATTGTCATTTCAATTTTACAAACACACAAAATGTTCCACTTTTTAGCAAATATAAGCATGTTGATAGTTAAAAGTTTAGGCATTATGTGCTAAATCATACTGAAATCCATATTCTGTTTTATTCCAAACTGAAAACTGCAATATCTTTTCATGGTCAAAAGCACCTCATCACACTAAACAGTGAACAGCAGTGTTTAAATTGTGATGACATGTTGAGATCATCCTGATAATTTGCTGACATTGTTATGGTAATTTTGTATCGCACAACTGTCTTTAGTTTTTACAGTACAACCCCTATTATATGAATATACTGGGCGAGTGGTCAGATAACAGAAAGTCTGTACAACTGAAGGAGGCATTTCAATATGAAACAAGAAGAAAATGCTGACATTTGGAAAGTATAAGAGTTCATAAAATTGAAACTATGGATAATAGAAGGTCAGATAATGGGGGTACTTCTGTGGTAACTCAATCCATCTGGATTCAAAGGTGGATTGAGATACATCCACAGAAATAACAGATGAAGTTTAACATTGCCATTGAAACATTAATGAACAGAAACCATTTTCATATTAATTGCAATCTATTTTCAGAATAAGTTCAAATCAATCCCATGCAAGTACTTGTGTATTTGATTTGCCACGCCTCTGTCATCTGTTTTTTGGGGGTTTTTTTCTAAATAGGTGGAAAAAATGTTCACATTTATCACTACAGCCAGCCACCATGTTTTAATTGAAACTAGAAATAGGCCGCCCTGTTGATAGTAGATGCGAATAGAAACAGGATAGCATAGAAGAACACACATTATCATGTGTAATGTCCACCCATGAACCTTTTGCCCAAATTGTACAGTAGTCTTACAAGACCCTGTTTCATTTGTAAAATATATCAATGATGCTTAAATATTTGATAGTGTAGATGTAATTTATTTCAGCTTCATGCCTTTTTGCATTGGTTGGGTTGAAAATTTTGACGAAATCACTCTATCTTGCACGGTTAAGAAGATAGAAGCCAATTCCTGTTTTTCTATTTTTGGCAAAAATTTGAAAATTCCAAATGGCCGCCATTATTGGGAAAAGGAAATTTTTTTGAAAATTGCCAAGAGTACATTTCTTAGATACCCTATGGGTCGAAAATTTCAACAAAATAACTCTATTTTGCACGGTTAAGGCCAGTTTGTGTTTTTCCATTTTGGGCAAAAATTCGAAAATTCAAAATGGCTGCCATTTTTGGGGAGGGGAAAATTTTTTGAAAATTGCAAAGATTACATTCCTTAGATACCCTGTGGGTTGAAAATTTCGACGAAATCGCTGTATCTCGCATGGTTAAGGAGATAGAAGCAAATTTGTGTTTTGCCATTTTTGGCAAAAATTCGAAAATTCAAAATGGCCGCCATTTTTGGGGAGGGAAAATTTTTTTGAAAATTGCAAAGATTGCATTCCTTAGATACCCTGTGGGTTGAAAATTTCGACGAAATCGCTCTATCTCGCACGGTTAAGGAGATAGAAGCAAATTTGTGTTTTGCCATTTTTGGCAAAAATTCGAAAATTCAAAATGGCCGCCATTTTTGGGGAGGGGAAAATTTTTTAGAAATTGCCAAGAGTACAATGCTCAGATACCCTGTGGGTCGAAAATTTTGCCGAAATCGCTCTATCTCGCACGGTTAAGGAGATAGAAGCAAATTAGTGTTTTGCCATTTTTGGCAAAAATTCGAAAATTCAAAATGGCCGCCATTTTTGGGGAGGGGAAAATTTTTTAGAAATTACCACGAGTACAATGCTCAGATACCCTGTGGGTCGAAAATTTTGATGAAATCACTCTATCTGGCACGGTTAAGGAGATAGAAGCAAATTTGTGTTTTGCCATTTTTGGCAAAAATTCGAAAATTCAAAATGGCCGCCAATTTTGGGGAGGGGAAAATTTTTGGAAAATTGCAAAGATTGCATTCCTTAGATACCCTGTGGGTCGAAAATTTCGACGAAATCACTCTATCTCGCACGGTTAAGGAGATAGAAGCAAATTTGTGTTTTGCCATTTTTGGCAAAAATTCAAAAATTCAAAATGGCCGCCATTTTTGGGGAGGGGAAAATTTTTGGAAAATTGCAAATATTGCATTCCTTAGATACCCTGTGGGTCGAAAATTTCGACGAAATCACTCTATCTCGCACGGTTAAGGAGATAGAAGCAAATTTGTGTTTTGCCATTTTTGGCGAAAATTCAAAATGGCTGCCATTTTTGGGGAGGGGAAAATTTTTGGAAAATTGCAAAGATTGCATTCCTTAGATACCCTGTGGGTCGAAAATTTTGACGAAATCACTCTATCTCGCATGGTTAAGGAGATAGAAGCAAATTTGTGTTTTGCCATTTTTGGCAAAAATTCGAAAATTCAAAATGGCCGCCATTTTTGGGGAGGGGAAAATATTTTGAAAATTGCAAAGATTGCATTGCTTAGATACCCTGTGCGTCGAAAATTTCGACGAAATCACTCTATCTCGCACGGTTAAGGAGATAGAAGCAAATTTGTGTTTTGCCATTTTTGGCAAAAATTCGAAAATTCAAAATGGCCGCCATTTTTGGGGAGGGGAAAATTTTTGGAAAATTGCAAAGATTGCATTCCTTAGATCCCCTGTGGATCGAAAATTTTGCCGAAATCGCTCTATCTCGCACGGTTAAGGAGATAGAAGCAAATTTGTGTTTTGCCATTTTTGGCAAAAATTCTAAAATTCAAAATGGCCGCCATTTTTGGGGAGGGGAAAATTTTTTAGAAATTACCAAGAGTACAATGCTCAGATACCCTGTGGGTCGAAAATTTTGACAAAATCACTCTATCTGGCACGGTTAAGGAGATAGAAGCAAATTTGTGTTTTGCCATTTTTGGCAAAAATTCGAAAATTCAAAATGGCCGCCATTTTTGGGGAGGGGAAAATTTTTGGAAAATTGCAAATATTGCATTCCTTAGATACCCTGTGGGTCGAAAATTTCGACGAAATCGCTCTATCTCGCACGGTTAAGGAGATAGAAGCAAATTTGTGTTTTGCCATTTTTGGCAAAAATTCGAAAATTCAAAATGGCCGCCATTTTTGGGGAGGGGAAAATTTTTGGAAAATTGCAAAGATTGCATTCCTTAGATAGCCTGTGGGTCGAAAATTTCGACGAAATCGCTCTATCTCGCACGGTTAAGGAGATAGAAGCAAATTTGTGTTTTGCCATTTTTGGCAAAAATTCGAAAATTCAAAATGGCCGCCATTTTTGGGGAGGGGAAAATTTTTTGAAAATTGCAAATATTACATTCCTTAGATACCCTGTGGGTCGAAAATTTCGACGAAATCGCTCTATCTCGCACGGTTAAGGAGATAGAAGCAAATTTGTGTTTTGCCATTTTTGGCAAAAATTCGAAAATTCAAAATGGCCGCCATTTTTGGGGAGGGGAAAATATTTTGAAAATTGCAAAGATTGCATTGCTTAGATACCCTGTGCGTCGAAAATTTTGCCGAAATCGCTCTATCTCGCACGGTTAAGGAGATAGAAGCAAATTTGTGTTTTGCCATTTTGGGCAAAAATTCGAAAATTCAAAATGGCCGCCATTTTTGGGGAGGGGAAAATTTTTTGAAAATTGCAAATATTACATTCCTTAGATACCCTGTGGGTCGAAAATTTCGACGAAATCGCTCTATCTCGCACGGTTAAGGAGATAGAAGCAAATTTGTGTTTTGCCATTTTTGGCAAAAATTCGAAAATTCAAAATGGCCGCCATTTTTGGGGAGGGGAAAATATTTTGAAAATTGCAAAGATTGCATTGCTTAGATACCCTGTGCGTCGAAAATTTTGCCGAAATCGCTCTATCTCGCACGGTTAAGGAGATAGAAGCAAATTAGTGTTTTGCCATTTTTGGCAAAAATTCGAAAATTCAAAATGGCCGCCATTTTTGGGGAGGGGAAAATTTTTTGAAAATTGCAAATATTACATTCCTTAGATACCCTGTGGGTCGAAAATTTCGACGAAATCGCTCTATCTCGCACGGTTAAGGAGATAGAAGCAAATTTGTGTTTTGCCATTTTTGGCAAAAATTCGAAAATTCAAAATGGCCGCCATTTTTGGGGAGGGGAAAATATTTTGAAAATTGCAAAGATTGCATTGCTTAGATACCCTGTGCGTCGAAAATTTTGCCGAAATCGCTCTATCTCGCACGGTTAAGGAGATAGAAGCAAATTTGTGTTTTGCCATTTTGGGCAAAAATTCGAAAATTCAAAATGGCCGCCATTTTTGGGGAGGGGAAAATTTTTTGAAAATTGCAAATATTACATTCCTTAGATACCCTGTGGGTCGAAAATTTCGACGAAATCGCTCTATCTCGCACGGTTAAGGAGATAGAAGCAAATTTGTGTTTTGCCATTTTTGGCAAAAATTCGAAAATTCAAAATGGCCGCCATTTTTGGGGAGGGGAAAATATTTTGAAAATTGCAAAGATTGCATTGCTTAGATACCCTGTGCGTCGAAAATTTTGCCGAAATCGCTCTATCTCGCACGGTTAAGGAGATAGAAGCAAATTAGTGTTTTGCCATTTTTGGCAAAAATTCGAAAATTCAAAATGGCCGCCATTTTTGGGGAGGGGAAAATTTTTGGAAAATTGCAAAGATTGCATTCCTTAGATCCCCTGTGGATCGAAAATTTCGCCGAAATCGCTCTATCTCGCACGGTTAAGGAGATAGAAGCAAATTTGTGTTTTGCCATTTTTGGCAAAAATTCGAAAATTCAAAATGGCCGCCATTTTTGGGGAGGGGAAATTTTTTTGAAAATTGCAAAGATTGCATTCCTTAGATAGCCTGTGGGTCGAAAATTTCGACGAAATCGCTCTATCTCGCACGGTTAAGGAGATAGAAGCAAATTTGTGTTTTGCCATTTGTGGCAAAAATTCGAAAATTCAAAATGGCCGCCATTTTGGGGGAGGGGAAAATATTTTGAAAATTGCAAATATTGCATTCCTTAGATACCCTGTGGGTCGAAAATTTCGACGAAATCGCTCTATCTCGCACGGTTAAGGAGATAGAAGCAAATTTGTGTTTTGCCATTTTTGGCAAAAATTCGAAAATTCAAAATGGCCGCCATTTTTGGGGAGGGGAAAATATTTTGAAAATTGCAAAGATTGCATTGTTTAGATACCCTGTGCATCGAAAATTTTGCCGAAATCGCTCTATCTCGCACGGTTAAGGAGATAGAAGCAAATTTGTGTTTTGCCATTTTGGGCAAAAATTCGAAAATTCAAAATGGCCGCCATTTTTGGGGAGGGGAAAATTTTTTGAAAATTGCAAATATTACATTCCTTAGATACCCTGTGGGTCGAAAATTTCGACGAAATCGCTCTATCTCGCACGGTTAAGGAGATAGAAGCAAATTTGTGTTTTGCCATTTTTGACAAAAATTCGAAAATTCAAAATGGCCGCCATTTTTGGGGAGGGGAAAATATTTTGAAAATTGCAAAGATTGCATTGCTTAGATACCCTGTGCATCGAAAATTTTGCCGAAATCGCTCTATCTCGCACGGTTAAGGAGATAGAAGCAAATTAGTGTTTTGCCATTTTTGGCAAAAATTCGAAAATTCAAAATGGCCGCCATTTTTGGGGAGGGGAAAATTTTTTAGAAATTACCAAGAGTACAATGCTCAGATACCCTGTGGGTCGAAAATTTTGACGAAATCACTCTATCTGGCACGGTTAAGGAGATAGAAGCAAATTTGTGTTTTGCCATTTTTGGCAAAAATTCGAAAATTCAAAATGGCCGCCATTTTTGGGGAGGGGAAAATTTTTGGAAAATTGCAAATATTGCATTCCTTAGATACCCTGTGGGTCGAAAATTTCGACGAAATCGCTCTATCTCGCACGGTTAAGGAGATAGAAGCAAATTTGTGTTTTGCCATTTTTGGCAAAAATTCGAGCCGCCATTTTTGGGGAGGGGAAAATTTTTGGAAAATTGCAAAGATTGCATTCCTTAGATAGCCTGTGGGTCGAAAATTTCGACGAAATCGCTCTATCTCGCACGGTTAAGGAGATAGAAGCAAATTTGTGTTTTGCCATTTTTGGCAAAAATTCAAAAATTCAAAATGGCCGCCATTTTTGGGGAGGGGAAAATTTTTGGAAAATTGCAAATATTGCATTCCTTAGATACCCTGTGGGTCGAAAATTTCGACGAAATCACTCTATCTCGCACGGTTAAGGAGATAGAAGCAAATTTGTGTTTTGCCATTTTTGGCGAAAATTCAAAATGGCCGCCATTTTTGGGGAGGGGAAAATTTTTGGAAAATTGCAAAGATTGCATTCCTTAGATACCCTGTGGGTCGAAAATTTTGACGAAATCACTCTATCTCGCATGGTTAAGGAGATAGAAGCAAATTTGTGTTTTGCCATTTTTGGCAAAAATTCGAAAATTCAAAATGGCCGCCATTTTTGGGGAGGGGAAAATATTTTGAAAATTGCAAAGATTGCATTGCTTAGATACCCTGTGCGTCGAAAATTTCGACGAAATCACTCTATCTCGCACGGTTAAGGAGATAGAAGCAAATTTGTGTTTTGCCATTTTTGGCAAAAATTCGAAAATTCAAAATGGCCGCCATTTTTGGGGAGGGGAAAATTTTTGGAAAATTGCAAAGATTGCATTCCTTAGATCCCCTGTGGATCGAAAATTTTGCCGAAATCGCTCTATCTCGCACGGTTAAGGAGATAGAAGCAAATTTGTGTTTTGCCATTTTTGGCAAAAATTCTAAAATTCAAAATGGCCGCCATTTTTGGGGAGGGGAAAATTTTTTAGAAATTACCAAGAGTACAATGCTCAGATACCCTGTGGGTCGAAAATTTTGACGAAATCACTCTATCTGGCACGGTTAAGGAGATAGAAGCAAATTTGTGTTTTGCCATTTTTGGCAAAAATTCGAAAATTCAAAATGGCCGCCATTTTTGGGGAGGGGAAAATTTTTGGAAAATTGCAAATATTGCATTCCTTAGATACCCTGTGGGTCGAAAATTTCGACGAAATCGCTCTATCTCGCACGGTTAAGGAGATAGAAGCAAATTTGTGTTTTGCCATTTTTGGCAAAAATTCGAGCCGCCATTTTTGGGGAGGGGAAAATTTTTGGAAAATTGCAAAGATTGCATTCCTTAGATAGCCTGTGGGTCGAAAATTTCGACGAAATCGCTCTATCTCGCACGGTTAAGGAGATAGAAGCAAATTTGTGTTTTGCCATTTTTGGCAAAAATTCGAAAATTCAAAATGGCCGCCATTTTTGGGGAGGGGAAAATATTTTGAAAATTGCAAAGATTGCATTGCTTAGATACCCTGTGCGTCGAAAATTTTGCCGAAATCGCTCTATCTCGCACGGTTAAGGAGATAGAAGCAAATTTGTGTTTTGCCATTTTGGGCAAAAATTCGAAAATTCAAAATGGCCGCCATTTTTGGGGAGGGGAAAATTTTTTGAAAATTGCAAATATTACATTCCTTAGATACCCTGTGGGTCGAAAATTTCGACGAAATCGCTCTATCTCGCACGGTTAAGGAGATAGAAGCAAATTTGTGTTTTGCCATTTTTGGCAAAAATTCGAAAATTCAAAATGGCCGCCATTTTTGGGGAGGGGAAAATATTTTGAAAATTGCAAAGATTGCATTGCTTAGATACCCTGTGCGTCGAAAATTTTGCCGAAATCGCTCTATCTCGCACGGTTAAGGAGATAGAAGCAAATTAGTGTTTTGCCATTTTTGGCAAAAATTCGAAAATTCAAAATGGCCGCCATTTTTGGGGAGGGGAAAATTTTTTGAAAATTGCAAATATTACATTCCTTAGATACCCTGTGGGTCGAAAATTTCGACGAAATCGCTCTATCTCGCACGGTTAAGGAGATAGAAGCAAATTTGTGTTTTGCCATTTTTGGCAAAAATTCGAAAATTCAAAATGGCCGCCATTTTTGGGGAGGGGAAAATATTTTGAAAATTGCAAAGATTGCATTGCTTAGATACCCTGTGCGTCGAAAATTTTGCCGAAATCGCTCTATCTCGCACGGTTAAGGAGATAGAAGCAAATTTGTGTTTTGCCATTTTGGGCAAAAATTCGAAAATTCAAAATGGCCGCCATTTTTGGGGAGGGGAAAATTTTTTGAAAATTGCAAATATTACATTCCTTAGATACCCTGTGGGTCGAAAATTTCGACGAAATCGCTCTATCTCGCACGGTTAAGGAGATAGAAGCAAATTTGTGTTTTGCCATTTTTGGCAAAAATTCGAAAATTCAAAATGGCCGCCATTTTTGGGGAGGGGAAAATATTTTGAAAATTGCAAAGATTGCATTGCTTAGATACCCTGTGCGTCGAAAATTTTGCCGAAATCGCTCTATCTCGCACGGTTAAGGAGATAGAAGCAAATTAGTGTTTTGCCATTTTTGGCAAAAATTCGAAAATTCAAAATGGCCGCCATTTTTGGGGAGGGGAAAATTTTTGGAAAATTGCAAAGATTGCATTCCTTAGATACCCTGTGGGTCGAAAATTTCGCCGAAATCGCTCTATCTCGCACGGTTAAGGAGATAGAAGGAAATTTGTGTTTTGCCATTTTTGGCAAAAATTCGAAAATTCAAAATGGCCGCCATTTTTGGGGAGGGGAAATTTTTTTGAAAATTGCAAAGATTGCATTCCTTAGATAGCCTGTGGGTCGAAAATTTCGACGAAATCGCTCTATCTCGCACGGTTAAGGAGATAGAAGCAAATTTGTGTTTTGCCATTTTTGGCAAAAATTCGAAAATTCAAAATGGCCGCCATTTTGGGGGAGGGGAAAATATTTTGAAAATTGCAAATATTGCATTCCTTAGATACCCTGTGGGTCGAAAATTTCGACGAAATCGCTCTATCTCGCACGGTTAAGGAGATAGAAGCAAATTTGTGTTTTGCCATTTTTGGCAAAAATTCGAAAATTCAAAATGGCCGCCATTTTTGGGGAGGGGAAAATTTTTGGAAAATTGCAAATATTACATTCCTTAGATACCCTGTGGGTCGAAAATTTCGACGAAATCGCTCTATCTCGCACGGTTAAGGAGATAGAAGCAAATTTGTGTTTTGCCATTTTTGGCAAAAATTCGAAAATTCAAAATGGCCGCCATTTTTGGGGAGGGGAAAATTTTTTGAAAATTGCAAAGAGTACACTCCTCAGATACCCTGCGGGTCGAAAATTTTGCCGAAATCGCTCTATCTCGCACGGTTAAGGAGATAGAAGCAAATTACTCAAAAGTAGTACTGAAAATACACAATGAAGTACCTAAATGGCTATTACTCATGTACTGACAAAGCTATCAGTCCCAAATGCAATACCAAGCGAGCTATGGACATAACAATCTTGTATTCAAAATTGTAGTAAAATATCTTTAATTATTTTGGCTTAAATGCACGGAAACCAATGGGTACTGAAAATAGCTGTACTTAAGTATTACTCAGTAAGCAAAAGAGGTACAACAGCCAAAAGCAATCCCAAGCAAGCTACTGACCCAATAAGCCTGCATACCAAATTTGGTGACAATAGCTCTAATACTTTTCCTTTAAATGAGCGGAAACCATGCGTGACGCCGGACATCGGACGCTGGACATCGGACAACGGACGGCGAAAAAAGCAAAAATAATATATCCACCCCCCAGGGGGGTGGACATAAAAAAATTCCATGTGAAAAATAATCCCCCCCCCCCCCCCCCCCCCCCCAAATAATAATAATCCCACGTGAATGTCTTACTTTGGTGTTTTAGATCCTATTAACGGATATAATGAGAGAAGCCTTAAGTGAATTCCACATAATGCTCTGAATTGGACTCGAATATCACTGCTACACAGAGGTAAGAACCAAGTAGTTAAATATAAAACCTGCTGACCACCTCGCTGCTGACTATCCTAATCCTAAGCAAATATGCTTGCTCTATTTGTCACACATCTCTATTACAATGAGAAGCCTCTGCACACAAGTGACATTACCTGGTTCCGTCCGCTAGACGTATCTGGATACTGGTGGTGGGTTGTGAGGAATCCACAGATATGACACTTGACGCAGAACTTTCGTTCTGTCTATTCTGAGCAGGACTAGTTTCTGAAGTGACCACTGTGGGGGCAGCACTGAATAAAATGATTAAAAGGGAGATTTTCTGATTGCCAGTTATCCATACATTTGCTGAAATATAATGTATCTATATTCTGGGTGGCAGTAAAAGCAGTGATGTATAATGACATTATTGATGTAGTAATCATCTTATTAATACAGTAACATTGTTACATGACACTGGTTATTTATATAGTACTTATCTACCAATTTAAAGTACAGTTTATGTCTTATGAAATTTATGAGACCTAAGTATTTTTAAGCTACTTATAACAAATAGGTATTTAACTGGTTTTTTTTCCTGATAATGTAAGACAATTTTACAGGTTTCTAACTAAAATGGTCAGTGGTACTGCTGTGAAGAAGGCTCTATCTCTAGCAATTCTGTATTTGGTCTGTGGACCAGACAACAGCTTCTTAGAATCAGAACATACAATTGTTACATTTTAAAGTAAATCTGGCAACAAGGTCCCCAAAACAAAAATTCAACAAAAATCAGATCCATTCAAGTATGTATACACCTAACTATAAAATCTTCAACATGTGTACATGACCACAATTAAAACACAAAATATTTCTGATTAAAATTAGGAGTTTTGGATATTAATTCACTTTATATTGAGAAAATATTACAGAAGTACACATTAAGCATTTCTGTGCAGCATTTTATACTTGTGTTTTTTGAGAACATTTGACAAAGATACTATCATTTTTGGCTTTCAAATAACTTATAGGTTCATCAAACACTAAAATCATAAAAGTAAACCTTGTGGATAAGTTTCACCAAAACCGTAACAAGGGTGTCAAATACCACTTTGTTCATTTCACAGTCCCGGATGCTTTGAATTTTTTAAATGGTCAGACTACCAAAGGTCAAAGTTGGTCAAAGGTCAAGTGACGGGGTCATATTTGGAAAGTTCCTCAGCATTGTCGCTTGTGGGAGTTGAACCCAGTAAGACCACCAAGTCACAGTATTATTTTGACAATGATTGAGCCTGTGAAATAGAATTTTTGGACTAGAGTTTCTGGACAGGTTGGAACTGAGGTTTTTACACTGTTTAACTATTTCTGACCTGCCAAGCCTCTGCCCCTCTCCACTGAATGCCCTCATGGCGGCTTTAGGCTTGACATATTCCTCCTCGCGATGATCCTCCATGTTCAAGTTAACCTCCCCACCCTGAACACTGCGCAGTAACTCCTGAGGAACCTCTCTAAAATATACAAATCCAAAAGCTTTACAATATTTTATTTCCTTTATACTGTGGCTGATACATAATTGAATGCCTGAAAATCAGCAAGCTAAATTGAGAGACCGACTAGAAACTAGTAAATTGCTAAGGCTGATACAATTAACCATAAGAATCAAACAAAAGGTAAGCAAAGCACTAGTCAGTAAGGCTGTGATAGGTTACCTGGTTACCCGAAAATGGTTCAAATTCCTTCAGAATCCGAGTACAAACTGGCGAAGCAGGTAACCGAAAAAATATTAAATATAGCGTAAATCAATTATATACTTGGATAAACCTTAGTATTCTGTCAGATTTCTTTAATTACTGTTATTTTTTCACAAAATGTTCCTTATTTATACAGATATTTAATATGTTTGCTTCTCTGCCACTTCCACTGGGTGACAACTAAAACACCTTGTCTAAACACACTATATCACCTATCCTTACTAGTCAGTATCAAGATTGCTGAACTGGTTAAGTGTCTTCTTATCTATATCACCTCATCTGGGATTTTATTATACTTTATGCGATTGTTAGACTTTAGTTTATTGCTCCTGGTCACAGCCTCACTTTATACTACATGTTCCAATCCACAAATATAGTCCAACCTGAGATAAAGGGATACATCCTGGGAATCAGTAAAACTAGAAAAGTCAATATGTAGGTCATATCAGGACGGGAAGTTGAGAGGATACAGGAAAGAACAGCTAAATTCAGTTATGAAATTTTCGGACACCGACAAGCAACTACCAACTACCTTAACCCAGAGATTGAGAGGTAGGAGGCGAGTTTGTTAACCAGTATTGAGTCCCTTGCAGGTAGGTGAAGGACTGCTGTACAATTTAGTATATCAAATGAGACCTGCAAATCATAAAAATGCTGTAAAAGACTTTTGGTGAGAATGAAGTTTTTGCACTCTTATAAGTTATACTGTAAGATGTAAGCATTTTTAAAAAAAAAAAAAACTTGGGAGACATGTACCCCTTTTTAATAGTATCAAGGAATTCCTGATTGGCTGGGTCACTGTAAGTTCTGAGCGGTCCGTCATCTACACTGAAACCATTCTTCCACAGCTTGAGAACCATGTCCACCTGTAACATAATGTACACAAAAATTTACAACACAGGCTGATATTTACAACACAAGCACATCTTCAGACAGATGGGGAAATCTAGGAAAGAAAATAGCATCAGAGATGCCCGTACCCCACAACCTGGAGAAATAGTTTTCAACACCATGAGATATAGACATAATGAAAAAGTACAAAGATCAGGATACTTTCAGGGCAGTGTCAATTAAGGTGCAAATGATATTAAGTAGAGAAAATAACAACTAAGAGAAAGAAAATGTATATATTTGGGGGTGAGTGACGATGTCAGTATATTTGTACTTCCTTAAACTAAACAGATGTTTCAGTGAGAAATTTGAAAATTTTAATTACTTAAATGTAGCTTTTATAAGCTACAAGCTTACCATGTGGGACTGATTGCTGTTCTCGGATGGCCGCAAGGCATCATGGCCAACGTCTAAGAAAAATAGACATTTATAGTTGGCCGTAGCCTCAGGTTGTCGTCTCGCGTACACTCTGACATTCGTCTCCTTTTTCTCGTTGCAATGTTAAACCATACCCCCTCAGCTGTAATACAGCGGGGAGGCAGGGTGGGACTCTTCTCAGTCCCACATGGTAAGCTTGTAGCTTATAAAAGCTACATTTAAGTAATTAAAATTTTCAATTTTATTGCGCTACAATAGCTTACCATGTGGGACTGATTGCTGAATCCAACCGCATGGTGGAGGGATTACAGCTGAGACTGGAAGATATGTCAATTTTTCTTAGATTTTGAAGTAATAGATTAGAATGGATGTTTAGAAATACCAGTCTGAATCCCGTTTACAGAGCCCAAATTCCGAAGATTGGGCCTGTAAAGAGCCAAAAACCTGAATAGAATGGATGACAGTGCTAAAACTGTCAAGATGTTTTGATTGTAGGAGAGAAGTGCAGCTGTGCTCACTTAAGGAGTGTAAGGGCCCTTGGGCCCATCCACGAGTGAAAAACCAACCCATGGTTGGTATTCTCATAAATTTTTTGCCACCGAACATGAGATTAATGACAACCTTGATAAATCCTTAATACATATTATACTTGATAAACTAAAAATAAAAATGTCCTTACCCGTATCATCTTGAGAGGTAAACTTATACCTGGACCCTGGGATTAGACTCCTGAAGACTTGGCTGTGGCGGATGTGCCCCCCCCCCCCCCTTCTTTTCTTTCCGAGGATGACTGGTCTGAGGGGAAGAGTCTAGGACTTATGCCGCCACCACTGGCCCCAGATACATATTGTTGTCATTGTCTGACCAAGTAAGGTCTTTTAGGTAAAAATTTGTAAATGTGTTGTGAGCTTTCCAGTGACAGGCTTGCATGATTTGGTCCACTGATAATCCACCGTAAAAGGCCTTAGAGGCCGTGAAGGCCCTAATGTCATGCGCTTTAATTTGGACCAAGTCCAAGGCTTGCTGGTCTGCTTGTTTATAACAAAGTAGGATAGTTTGTTTCAAACAGGAAGAGAGAGTAGCGGGTCTGATGTCTGAGGTATGTCCTTTCTTGAAGGAGATGAAAAGGAGGGATCGAGACCCTCTCAGCTCTTTGGTTCGATCCAAATAGTACCTCAGGGCCCGCACCGGACACAGGGTCCTGTCTTCTTTGAATTGTCTATCTACAATGGTAGTCAAAGCAGGAATAGTCACCGGAGACACACTTTGAGAATCTTCTCTTGCTAGTTGGTTTTTGGCTATGAAGTCAGAAGAAGGGAACAAGGCAACCTTGTCCCATTGGCCTAGATTAGATACTTTGTTTGCAACCCAGGCATGGATTTTGCTGCGGCGCTTGCCGGAGGCCAAAGCTAGCAAGAAAGCAGTCTTGCGAGTAAGATGTTTGAGGTCTGTGTCTTTCATAGGCTCAAAGGGTGCTTTTGTGAGCTCATTAAGAACAACAGAAAGGTTTCACTTAGGAAGATTCCTGGTACTTTTGGGATGATCCCTATGAAAGCTGGAGAGTAACCTATGAAGGTCTGAACTTTGTGCAATATGGTGGCCCGCTGGGCCCAAAGTGTCAACAATGGCTGTCCGGTAACCATTGATGGTCGAGGGGTGCCTGTTTAGATCTTGGTACAGGTACATGAAAAAGTCTGAGACTTCTTTCACAGATGGAGTGGAGAAATCCACCGAATTTTCTCTGCACTATTTCTCAAATAAGGCCCACTTGACTTGTAGATGGTTCTTGTTGATGACCTCTGAGGTGCAGCAATTCTCTCTGCCACCTCCACAGAGAAGCCTTGTTCTTGGAGCTGTCCACTCCTAGACACCAGGCGTGGAGGTTGAGATGCTGTGGATTGCTGTGGAACACATAATTGTGGGACTATTTGAGAAGAGTCGTTGACACTGGAAGTTGTAGAGGGATCTTTGTTGAGAGCTGCACTAGGTCCCAAAACCAGGGCATCCCTGGCCAGCCTGGGGCTATTATGATGATCAGGCAATAGCATTGCCTGATTTTTAGGATCGCCCTGTGACGGAGAGCCGTCGGAGGGTAAGCATAGGCAGTGAGAGCCATCCAGTTTATGTTCAGAGCATCTATGTCCCAAGCATTTGGGTCTGGGACCGGAGATGGAAGTTTGTGGTTCAGATGAGTGGCAAATAAGTCCACATGAGGTGTGAACCACTTTTGGCAGATCTGTTTGAATACCTGCGGATGCAGTGACCATTCTGTTGACTGCACTTGGTTCGACCTGGACAGAATGTCGGCCATCACATTCAGGCACCCTGGAATGTGTCTGGCTTTCAATGTTATGTGAAAGTGATGGTACCAGGTCATGATCTTCCACAGGAGAGCACACATCTCTGCTGAGTGAGTTCCTCCTTGTTTGTTTATGTAGGCTACCACTGTCGAGTTGTCCGTTGCAAATAGCACTGTTTGGTTCTGGCACTGGTCCTTGAAGCTTCGAAGGGCCAGGGAGACCGCCTTCAATTCTAGGAGGTTTATGTGTAGCCTTTTTTCCCAGTCTGACCACAGACCCTTTGTAGAACTTTAATCTGAGTGAGCGCCCCAACCTTTGTTTGAGGCGTCTGTAAAGAGTTGGATACTGTGGTCTTTGGGATGAAGGTCTGCACCTTTCATCATGTTTGGGGGATTTTGCCACCAGTCTAAGTGTGCTGCAATGGCTTCTGTCCAAGGAAGGATGCTGTCTAGCGACTGAGGATATCTCCAGTGCTCCTTGAGATGAAACTGAAAGGGCCTCATGTGAAGGCATCCCTCCGGGACCATTTTCTCCGTTGAGGCAAGCAACCCAATTAGCAACATCAAACATCTTGCAGTCAAAACATGTTTTGACTGGAGTCTTAGGATCAAATCCTGAAGTTTGAGCCATCTCTCTGGAATGGGTTTTACAAGGGCTGAATCTAGATGGTATTTGTAGCCCACGAATGAAAAACACCTGAGTAGGTTTCAGTTCTGATTTTTCCTGATTTATGATCCACCCCAAAGACTGGATTAGGTCTACCACTGCCTGAGTGATCACTTGGGTTTCCTCCTGAGACTGGGACCTGATCGGCCAGTCGTCCAGGTATTGGTGAAGTCTGAGTCCTCTGGAGAGGGCCATTAGCTTCACTTCTTTTACAATCATTGTAAAGACCTGGGGGGCTGTGGCTAGTCCGAAAGGAAGGTGGGTGAACTGGAACACCTGTGACCTGTGGCAAAACCTTAGATATTTCCTTGAGTTTGGGTGGATGGGGGTGTGAAGGTAAGCGTGCCATAGGTCTATCGACGATACCCATTCCCCTAGAGTGAGGGAGGTCCTGATGGACTCTGGAGTTTCCATTTAGAACTTTTCTAGGTGTAGAAAAGAGTTGAGCCTGCTTAAGTCTATTACTGACCTCCACCTTTGGTGAGGCTTGGGGATTAGAAACAGGCGACTGTAAAACCTGAGAGATTTTACATTTTTCACCCTTTCTATTGCGTTCTTTGACAGAAGAGACTGGATACAAGGGTCAGGGCTTGGTCAAGGGCCTTGTATTCTGACTGAATCAGGGGAATCTGACCGGACTTGGATTTGAAGAGAATGACAGGATTTGTTTGCCAGTTTTTCCTGAAAGAACGGAGGCGACATCCTACTGGTGGACTAAGGGAGGCTTTGGAGGAGTCATTGGGGGGGGGGGGGGGGGGGGGGGGTTCATGCCCTCGTCCCCTGGAGTGGGGTCGAAAATGACCTTGGAGCCTCTGCTACTCGATTTCCCCCTACCTGGGGAAAAGGATGGATACTGCTTGGAATGGAATGGCCCCCGTTGGGGTGGTTCCTGTAGGAGCCTCTAGATTGTGGGGAAAGTGAAAGGGCTGATTTGATAGGGCCTAAACCCTAAGTGTTATTACAGGTGCCTGAGGAGGAACTCCTGTCCCTCCTAAACTAGTTGTGATTGGGGAACTTAAAGTTCCTAAAATCTAGTATCTCACCTAAATTCCCCATACCCCTTCTGACTACTTATATGCACCATGAAATTGAGTTTAACCTGTCTGGTAGTAGCCTGGCTACTGTCTTAACAGATCTCCATAACCAGGTTGCATTCAGAAAAAACCTAGTGAAGAGCAGCCTGAAGCTCAACTCTTGATGACCAGAAGGGGGGGGGGGAGGGGGGGGGCTTACCCAAAGAGGCCCCTAGGGAGATGCAGATTTGAAAACTTATAATTTGTCCTCAAAAAACAAGGTTGTCCCAAATGTACCCCCTAGTAAAACCAGGGGTTTTATTATTATTATTATATTATTATCGGGGAAATTAGCAGCCTAAAAGTCCTGTAAAATTTAGCAAGCATCTTGGCCTAAGTTCCTGTTGGCCTGCTAAATCATTCAGAGTCCAAACTGTGGAGGACCTAGGCATAAATTCCCTGGGGGCAGGGAGATTCCAAAACTGCCTAAGTTTCAATGTCCTCGGAATATGGCTAGGGTTAAGTCAGGTAAACCTACTTCCCTATAAAATACAGAGTCCGGACTGAATGAAGGACCTTGTTTAGAGGAAGCCCTCTTGGGCTTGAGGACTTGGGACTTGTACCGAAGTCTCCAATAAGTGATATTTACTACCAAGCTTGTGTACTATTAGTCCAAGTGTGAGTTAGGATTGTTCAGAGTTCTTATCTGGAACCATCATCCAAACATCAGATTTAAGATACGATCATCCGAGCATCGGATCTCAGATACAATCATCCGATTATCGGATTTTAGATCACACCATCCAAGCATTGGATGGAAGCTGCAGACATCCGATCATCCGAGTATAGGATGGTATAGCAGACATCCGATCTTACATTCGAGGATCGGATGTAGATGCAATGAAAATCCGAGTATCAAATCATACTTGGATGAAAAGAACTTGAGGAATAATGCATCCGATTCTCGGATGGATTAAAAAACTCGGATGAATTAAAACTCGGCTGAACTACGTTCGGATCTGGCTTCAGATTCAAGCAGGGATCTGATCCACCCTGGCTAGAAAGAAGTTAGATATTATAATTTCCATGTAAGCTTTCCTTTAATAGTTCTTTGAAGAGAACTACACAACTGGATTTATATAAATCAAGTGTGACACAAGGCCATCTCCCCCACCTGCCTCACTGCAGGTAGGGTTAGTTGCGAGATAAGGAAAGCAAAAATTACACAGAATTTTGTTGCATAACATAGAACCTAAAATGTAAGATACATTATTTTAAATGGTAGATATACAGGAAAGAAGGGGTAAATATTTTATTCAATTTATTTTATTTTATTGGGTAAAAGTACTGTACAAGAAAACACATACACGCGTCTCTCAGTACATGCTGTCAAGACGTGACGTCACCACAGGGGTTTCCCCGAGGATTCCCCAAGTTAGTTTTGTGCTTTATATAATATTTTAACCCTTAAAATGGACCAATACTGTAGAAGAACGGGGATAAACCATGAACAGATTTATCTTATTTGATTTCACCAGGCATATATTCCTGTATATAAACTACATACACGAGACGTGCATTAGTTTGCAAGCAATTGCCGTCTCGACAAAAACGGAAGTTGTTTCCGATGATTTCACTCGACAAGGACTCGTTTGTGTTAAATTTATATATTTTTAAACCCTAAAAATGGTCAAATAATGAAGCAGATAGGGGTTAAATATTTTCTTTTATTTTACTGACAGGCATATATATATTGTATTAGAAACCACATAAACGAGTCGCTGTTTCCTTACAACGTGAACCCGGAAGTGGACTTCAGTTGTAAAATATGCTAAAAATACTTATCTGAACTATGAAAAGAAACCAAATTATGATTCTATGTAATAAAACAAAGAAACTGATGTAGTTTCCATATCCAACGACAAGTATATCCTTGTAAAAATGAAAAACTTTCCTTCTAAAATAAAGCATGCTAAAATCACGCGGCCAACGAGAAAAAGGAGACGAATGTCAGAGTGTACCGTGAGACGACAACCTGAGGCTACGGCCAACTATAAATGTCTATTTTTCTTAGACGTTGGCCATGATGCCTTGCGGCCATCCGAGAACAGCAATCAGTCCCACATGGTAAGCTATTGTAGCGCAATAAAAGGTACAGTGTATTTTCTGTCTTTTCAACTAAAACGAAATTCAACTTAAGAGAGTTGTTATGTATTGAACAAATAATAGTCATAAATTACTAATAACTCCTACCTAAAATGTCATTTCACGTGAGAAAGTTATATAGCTGTAGTTAATGTCTGAGCTATGAGCTATATCATATTTACGGTATTTTCTGCATAAAAATGAATTTTGCTTCAAATAATATTGTATTTATGGTCTCTTCTTCTTAAGAAGATATTCAAACACAAGAGTTCTGCTGCAGTTACAGTCTCTTCTATGTTAAACAGATTTCTACTTCTGAAAGTTATGCTGCATTTTACGGGTCCTCTACTTTAAAGGGATCTGTATGTAAAGGAGTATGTGTTATTATTCTATCACCTGTCGAGGCTTGCTCTGGACAGGCAGCCCCGTGACCTGTTCAGAGTCACCATCTGTTTCCCCAAGTTTGTACCCTGTCCCTCTGAACATCTGCGGTTTGGACGGTCTGCCACTGGAAGAATCTGAGGATGGCACTTCTTCTGCACCATGTCTATAAGGTCAATGAATTAAATTATTTTTAATATTTAACTTATCAACAAAACACTGACACTGATCAATACATTACAACACTAATATGATACACTGGCCAAAAGATTAATGGAAAAAAAATCAGTACATTGAAGTGACATCCAGTTATTTCTCCTTGCAGCATTTGGTATTGGTGGTTGAGGTGCTGGGGCTGAGGGATTTTCTGGGGCAGGATTTCATGTTAAACCATTTCTTGAATATGTCTACATTTTATCCCTTTAAATTGGTTATACTTCATCAAAACAATGAAAATTATAAAATATCTGACAAAATTAATTTATTTGGACATATATAAAGTTTACAAACACTGAAATATCTCAGGATGCCATTTCTTATATTGAATTACAGCATATGTGCACAGGCTTCTACGTTGTGACAAATGAACAAAACAACAGAATGTTTATTTCATTGCCACGGAAAACAAATTTTGATTTGTGTAACTAGTAACTACACCATTATGGTTTAGAGATGTGAGTAAGTAATTGATGCTCACTAAAGGAGCTGAGTGCTGCAGTCAATCACAACAATTTTCAATCAGATTTATCTACCCAATATATTTATGTTGAAAATATTTTTCTTTATTTTCAAATCTGACCTTTTTTTTCAATGGGTTTGTTTAAATCACCCGTAAAATTTACCTTACTTCCAAATTTCCAGTTGGTTACAACTAAAACATGATTACCCAGCTTCGGGTTTGTTATTGCCCAACGGATACCCAATCATGTTTTTCCATCTTGAGTTAGAAACCTATACTAAACAGTAAGCATACTTACTCTTTTGCTGATTTGAACATGTCCTGTACAACTTCTGAAGCCTTCTTTTTTCTTGGTCCAAGAACGGTCTGACCACTAAAAATATGCACACAACACACTGCCACTTTAGCTTTTTCTTTTTAATTAACAGTATAAGATTAATTTGGGTGATAATACAATTTTTTTTTATCTTAACCATTTTCTATTAAATATATCACACATTTTGAAAATTCTCAAGAACTTCCTGTAACAATAATCAAAGATAGCACATCCTGTACAATTAATGCAAAATAATTGTCATTTACTAGAGATCATTGAGCAATTTTTTCAACAAATTTAAGTAAGCTGTACCCATTAAACACTCAAATTCATTGATTTTAAAATCTATTTATTTTGACAAGCAATTTATTTGACCTTTCAAGCTTGACTCTACAGCTTTGTGAAAGGTACAACAACTTCCAAACATGTAACATAAAATATCATATTATATCCTACTAGTAAGTGCAGAATGAGATTAAGCCGCAAACTGATACATTTAATAGTAAAAACAATATTCAATATCAATCTATATGCAACTTCAAACTGAAGTTCATATCCATAACTTCAGTTCAATACAAAGTTTATTGAAACTCATGATATCTCACTTCCCCATAAATCCAGTGACTTACGCTCCATGCTCTGACCCTCCAGCATAAAATGTCTGCCTGTCTTCATCTGAAGATTCAGATTCATCCTTTAAACCGGATATGGTTCCAAATCTGTATGACACAACAAACACTCAAACTTGGATTGCATGAATACATCTGGAGTCACAAAAAGGTAAAAGCCTGTGTTTTACAATCTGTCCTCATTGGCTTTGTGGACTCGCATACTAATATTTACTGTCCAGTGTCCATCACACAATTTAATTGACCAAAACACTACGACATCCATGTTTTTATTTTAGTGATCTTTTGTTGAACAAATGGGAAATTAAAATGAGAAAAGCCAAAATGTATTGAAATTTATACTTTCACTATTTCTGATGCTTGCTACAGTTACATACTGATGAAATATGTGTAACTTGATAAAACTTACAAACCTCGACATATTGACTAATAGTCCTTCCTTGGTATATTAAGTATTAGGCCCATATAGAGATAGACCAAATTTTAAATCAGTAGTTGAAGCAATGTGTTGTCCTGTGAATACTTCTAATCAAAGCTACTTGTATCTGTATGTACAGTATAATCAAAATACAGATGTTGTGATGACGAATCACTCACATATTCCACATGATGGTGCAACAATCAATTTAATATTTTAAAATCAATAACTAACAACAGGAGAATGAAACATTTCCTTCTCTCTGTGAAGTCTATTTATACTTTGTATCTTTTATGTTTTCTTTTGTTCACTGCTTCAGGATGTTTTACAAACTCATGTGAACATCAGTTTGAAAATGGTTTAAGACTATGTGACCTTGATTTCTAGTTTTTCTTTCTATGGTGGCAATTTTTCTATTAAAACACAAGAAAATGCATATAGTACTGGCAGCATCCAGTACATTTGCTCTGATCATCAACTGATAATACAGACTGAAGAACTTTAACCAATGACTTAGAACTTAAAGTAGGTTTGTTGCCCTTTCATATGAACTAATGTATGTCAGCCACTGAGTAAAAAAAATGTGGATGGTTATCACCTAATTTATGATGATTATAAGATTACATAAATTTAATAGGCTTTTTTTCTTGTAAAATGAAAGTTTACTTTACAATCCCCGAGACTATATACATGCATGCCTAAATCCATTTGTGAAAGTTCCAAACTCTATGTGTACAATTAATAAAAAAAACGAAATGTGCAATGTCATGTCCATGGTATAATGTCAGTTGTAAATATATTAAAACATCAAAAACACAAATCACAAATCACAAGTCATGTTTTGTGTTATATAAATGGCATTATTTTAAAATCTTTTATTGGAATAAGTAAAGTATACATATTTTAAACACTTTCCCACCAAATTTTTGACACAGATTTATGTATTTTATTTAATTTTCCCTATATTCTCACAGATGTGTCCTCGATTCTGATTGGCTAATCGACAAACTGTGGCTTTGCTTTGAATTATCGCTCATTATGGTTGTTGTTTTACAGTAAAAAGCAAAGAAAAGAGGATTATGACATTTATTTTGTGTGTGAGGTTAGTAAAATTACTTTACATTGACCTTTAAGCGGAAAACCGGTAGCTGAATTTATGACGGTTTGTAGTGATTTATTTACCGTACCGACGTTACCGGTACTACCGCAACACCCCTAAATCTCACCAAACTTAGGGCAAGAAAATAACTGTAAAATAGACCACAGAAAGATAAAGACACATTTCATTGTAATGTGTTGATAATCAATATGCCAGTTACAATGTTACATTATTAAGGGAATTCAATCAAATGGGCTCATTACCATGATAAAAGTAAATACTGTCTAGTCTCTTTCAATAACTGTGAAAATATACAGCTATAAATTAGTCCTCACAAATTAGTTTTGAAATGACACTTTTCACAAAATTATACTTGTAAAAAATTATAATATATACATTTCACACTGCACTCATTTAAAATGTCCCTTTTGCACCTGTAAAACATAAGATTCTCAAAAACACAATGTCTGAAAGTCTGCACCAATTCAATTGAAAAGCTTAACTGCCTAATATTGAAAATTCGTTCCATTAGTGCTGAAGAAGCTGGCACTATTCAGATTTCTTTCGGCCAACTTTACTAGTCTTGGGAAAGGTTAGTCATTCACTGCCCAGTGAGTGGGTGGATTCTAGTCCTTTTCCAGATAAGAATCAGATAGGTCATCTTTGACCACCTTCTTACCTCTGGATTCTGTTACACTTTCAGCAGAGCCCAGGAACATGTCAATGAAATCTGTTTACATTGTCTTGTGAGGGTTACTATCGTCCGCAGTGTGGTCTGTTTCATTATTTTCATAGTAGTCCATTACTGTTCATTTATATTTGTTTAGCTGTCCTTTATTTGCTGTGTATGTGGTTCTACTCTATCAAAGGTCAAAGTTAGGGTTTTTATGTCCAGTTCAACAGCCAGGGTCATTTTGGGACAGGTTCTCAGCATTGCCACTTGTAGGACTTGAACCACACGGAGGTGACAGCCTGTGATTAGATGCCAAACTTGCTAACCACTACACCACCAAGGACCTCCCTCTACTCTTTCATGTTGACTTGAATCTTTGGTCAAGAGTCCCTTTGAGTCAATGACATTGTCACATAGTCATATTCTTCGATTTATGACACTGTTCTCTCAGATGAGTTCTTCATTGTGAGTGAGCAAATATATTGCCTTATTTTTTCCTTTTACGTAAGGCTTGATATCAGCATATTCTGTCATTGTCTGAACTTGGTGGCACTTTCAAATGTCAGTATATTCACCATTCCTAGGAGGTCTTCATCATATAAGATCAGTTTTGTACAGTTTACTTTTTGTGCAATTTTTTTTCTTTTTCCTTCACTTTCTACTTTTCCTCATTACAGCAAAATGGTTCAAGGTGTCATCTTCAGGTTTTCTGTGTTCATTTCAGGGCCAAGGGGGACAACTTTTGAAAAATAATAATTTTACGTCCACCATCTTGTTTCCAAGATGGCAGCCATCCATTTTTAATTCTACTTGGTCTCACATTAAGTCTTCACCCCCTCCCCTCCTCTAAGAGCACTGTTGCATGGGTTAATCTCCGCACACAAGCCACAAGTTAGTTTACCATAGAAATCACCCTGGACAACTATACATATTGGGAAAGCCAATGTTACAGTCATATAAAATCATTCTGCTGACATCCATACATTCAGAGGTTTTGTCATTAGTATCATATTCATCATCTTTGCAAAATTATGCAAACTAATTCTTGTATTTGGTAAACTAGTAGGTGGATGACTGGACATGTTTTGTTTTTTCATTTCTAGTACTACAAAAGCAACAAACTAGGGTTTGGTCCTGTGTTAAAAAAAGGAGGAAGAAGACAGTCGTGTCTGTACCAAAGTATCAAGGCTATTTTACTGATTCAGAGATTCCATAGGGAAATCAGTGTTGGATATCATATATAAATGTAAGTCATCACCACAAATCCAACAGATCTAAAAAAATCGATCATGAAAGACAAAATTCAGAGTCCCTATCATTAAAAGCTTTATAATATTTGACATATACTTGCTTCCAGTGGTAGCAAAGACCATGTTACTTTACATCCAAATACAAACCTACAACCACATATAATGATGGGGAAACTTGGAATCACAAGCATTAAAAAAATATGAAGACATTCTTATCTTTCCTCCACTATTGTGGCATATCTTTAGTGGTTCTGTGGACTTTGATGAAACATTTTTATTTTCATTAATTCCTCTTTCTGTTAATGGGCCCTATTGGATTTGGAAAACACTAATAATACCACTTTTTTGATACCCTGAAATATAATAGCTTACATTTTTGATAAGGAAAGTATGTCATCTTTTCATTGCTACAAATAAAGGAGATAAATCTAATCTAATCTATCAAATCTAATCTACTGCTTTTCAAGCGCAAGATCTTCCCCACAAAGGGGAACTCAGTGCGCTAATTAAACAAAATCATTATCATAGGGAGAGTTCAGGAGCATTCAAGGTCAGTAATCCAGGATTGTGGGTGTGACCAGGAGGAAAGAAAACTAAGTTGGGAAACTAGAGTTGAAGAGGCGGGTTTTGAGATGTTTCCTAAAAGATGCAACAGAGGAACTGTTTCTTACATGAAAGGGGAAAGAATTTCAAAGGACTGGGGCATAGTGACTGACGGAATTAGAAAAGTGTTTGATTGATTTGTAAACTCTACGGTCGAAAGTGGGGGTATGAAGGAACTTGAGTTTCGGAGTACTTCACCTTGTATTTCTGGAAGAGGTGTAGGGGTGGATTAATTCTCTTAGGTAAACTGGTTGACCTTGGTTGAGAATTTTGCATGTAATAAGGCCAATTTTAAATTGTACCCTGTATCTGACTGGTAGCAAATGGAGTTTTTTTAGTTGAGGGGTAATGCGAGAGAATTTAGAGGAACGGGTGACAACCCTGCAGAGTGAGTTTTGGACTAGCTGCAATCTCCTTAACTCAAAATAAGTGAGCGATAAAAAGAGTGAATTGCAATAATCCAACCTGCTGCTCACCAAAGCATTCGCTAACAGTACTGATGTATTAAGGTCTAGAAGGGGACCAATTCTGTAGAGGTCTCCCACATGTACTCTAGTGGACTTTATGACCTGTGACACATGGTTTGAGAAATTAAAATTGGAGTTAAACACCACTCCGAGGTTCCTGACACTTTGTGCTGGTGAGACCTGATTTCCCAGAATATTGATAGGGAAGTGAGGGAGGAGTTGTTTACATTTTTTTCAAGAGGCCTATGAGAATAAACTCACTTTTGTCTGGGTTAAGTTTTAATTTATTTGTAAAAATGAAACATTTTATAAACATTTTATAAAGACAATAATTAAGCACCAAAACTAGAGGGGGGTTTCCAAACACTAAGCTTGACATCATAACTTTGTCGTTTTGGAACTTAATGGCTTTTGCAAAGAGCATCAACAATTTAAGCTTCTCTATGGGTGACAAAAGAATAAAATGCATAATCCCATGTATCAACTTGGTGTGTCTAGTATGATATTGGAATTAAATATTTCAATTTAGATCAATAATGGTTCAATAAATTTCTATAACGTTCAGAAGCAATTTTCTCAGCAAATTCACATAAAATACTAAAAATCTTAAATTGTAGCTTACACGATCTATTTTATGATATTATATGATGTTTTAAAGCCTTACTGAAGTTATTGTAATGTATTTATGCAAGTTATGACAATTTTAATTATTAGCAATATTATTAAACATATTAGCAAATTAAGCATGGATTTATTCTAAGTGATGCATTTTATGGCTTGAAATGATCTTGGCAAACCAAATTGAAGTTTGATTTCAACAATGAATTCACTATTCAGTACTAGTCTAGTGGATACAATAGTGAGAGTTTGCAACTGATGGGCCTACACAAGGTAAAAATAGCAAAATAATTTCTGTCTTTTCCTAAACAATATTACCTGGAAGGTTTTTCTTCTTTTGGGTTTGACATCTCTGTGGGTTGGACTGCTGCACTTGATGACTCCTCTATCTCTATATCTTCTTGAAAGAATGAACCAACTGCAGCCTAAAAATAACAAAGTTTGAAACGGAGGGTTTAGTTTTGACAGACTGCCTCAAAAGCTCAAGAAGCCATGGTTGAGTTGTGATCCAACAGTAGGTGGACATCTATTTTAAAAGAGACTATGACTAAGTTGGTTGGTTTACTAATGAAGACAGATGGGTAGGTTAAGTAAAATTGAGAGCCTTAAAGGTCAGTCAGCTGACATAAAAAACTAGAGGATCGCTCGCAAAAAAAAAGATAATGTTTTTGCATAGCAAAAACAAAGCGTCCCGAAAAGGATATAAAGGTGAGTGCTAAAGTATTAAGAAAATGCTTCGTTTCTACTTTCTAGCCTTATACTGTTGTGGCAACCAAAGTCAGCGCAGTCTGCTCTATCTAGCACGGTTTTCACGATATAAGCATTTTTGTGTTTTGCAAAAAATAAAAAAATAAAAAATGTCCGCTATATTTGGCGAGACAAAAATATTTTGAAAATTGGCATGGCTACTCTGCAGAGATACCCAGCAGGTCCAAAATTTTGTTGAGTTCGCTCCATATAGCACAGTTTTCGAGATATAAGCATTTTTGTGTTTTGCAAAAACTTTGAAAATTCAAAATGGCCACCATTTTTGGGGAGACAAAATTTTTTGTCAAGACCACTGCCGTGGTGTGTATCTCCCGCCGAGCATTAAAGCAGAAGACATAGCTTTTCCGAGATATTCACAATTTTTCATTTTCGTGTGTGAAAGGTCTTCCAAAAGTAGGTGAATGAGTTATTTGAGAAAAATTGGCTATCTGCAATACTATTAAGAGATAATTCACATTTACTCATTTTGAGTAGGTGAATAATTATCTATGGGTCTGAAACTTCACCAAGTGAAAGCTCTCCCAAAAGTAGGTGAATGAGTTATTTGAGAAAAATTGGCTATCTGCAATACTTTTAGAGATAATTCGCATTTACTCATTTTGAGTAGGTGAGTAATTAGCTATGGGTCTGAAACTTCACCATGTGAAAGCTCTCCCACAAGTAGATGAATGAGTATTTGATAAAAATTGGGTATCCACAATACTTTTACAGATAATTAGCATTTACTCATTTTGAGTAGGTGAATAAATAGCTATGGGTCTGAAACTTCACAGAGTGAAAGCTCTCCCAAAAGTAGGTGAATGAGTTATTTGAGAAAAATTGGCTATCTGCAATACTTTTAGAGATAATTCACATTTACTCATTTTGAGTAGGTGAGTAATTAGCTATGGGTCTGAAACTTCACAGAGTGAAAGCTCTGCCAAAAGTAGGTGAATGAGTTATTTGAGAAAAATTGGCTATCTGCAATACTTTTAGAGATAATTCGCATTTACTCATTTTGAGTAGGTGAGTAATTAGCTATGGGTCTGAAACTTCACCAAGTGAAAGCTCTCCCAAAAGTAGGTGAATGAGTTATTTGAGAAAAATTGGCTATCTACAATACTTTTAGAGATAATTCGCATTTACTCATTTTTAGTAGGTGAGTAATTAGCTATGGGTCTGAAACTTCACCATGTGAAAGCTCTCCCACAAGTAGATGAATGAGTATTTGATAAAAATTGGGTATCCACAATACTTTTACAGATAATTAGCATTTACTCATTTTGAGTAGGTGAATAAATAGCTATGGGTCTGAAACTTCACAGAGTGAAAGCTCTCCCAAAAGTAGGTGAATGAGTTATTTGAGAAAAATTGGCTATCTGCAATACTTTTAGAGATAATTCACATTTACTCATTTTGAGTAGGTGAGTAATTAGCTATGGGTCTGAAACTTCACCAAGTGAAAGCTCTGCCAAAAGTAGGTGAATGAGTTATTTGAGAAAAATTGGCTATCTGCAATACTTTTAGAGATAATTCGCATTTACTCATTTTGAGTAGGTGAGTAATTAGCTATGGGTCTGAAACTTCACCATGTGAAAGCTCTCCCAAAAGTAGGTGAATGAGTTATTTGAGAAAAATTGGCTATCTACAATACTTTTAGAGATAATTCGCATTTACTCATTTTGAGTAGGTGAGTAATTAGCTATGGGTCTGAAACTTCACCAAGTGAAAGCTCTCCCAAAAGTAGGTGAATGATTAATTTGACAAAAATTGGCTATCTGCAATACTTTATGAGATAATTCGCATTTACTCATTTTGAGTAGGTGAGTAATTAGCTATGGGTCTGAAACTTCACCAAGTGAAAGCTCTCCCAAAAGTAAGTGAATGAGTTATTTGAGAAAAATTGGCTATCTGCAATACTTTTACAGATAATTCGCATTTACTCATTTTGAGTAGGTGAGTAATTAGCTATGGGTCTGAAACTTCACAGAGTGAAAGCTCTCCCAAAAGTAGGTGAATGAGTTATTTGAGAAAAATTGGCTATCTGCAATACTTTTAGAGATAATTCGCATTTACTCATTTTGAGTAGGTGAGTAATTAGCTATGGGTCTGAAACTTCACCAAGTGAAAGCTCTCCCAAAAGTAGGTGAATGATTAATTTGACAAAAATTGGCTATCTGCAATACTTTATGAGATAATTCGCATTTACTAATTTTGAGTTGGTGAGTAATTAGCTATGGGTCTGAAACTTCACGAAGTGAAAGCTCTCCCAAAAGTAGGTGAATGAGTTATTTGAGAAAAATTGGCTATCTGCAATACTTTTAGAGATAATTCGCATTTACTCATTTTGAGTAGGTGAGTAATTAGCTATGGGTCTGAAACTTCACAGAGTGAAAGCTCTCCCAAAAGTAGGTGAATGAGTTATTTGAGAAAAATTGGCTATCTGCAATACTTTTAGAGATAATTCGCATTTACTCATTTTGAGTAGGTGAGTAATTAGCTATGGGTCTGAAACTTTACCAAGTGAAAGCTCTCCCAAAAGTAGGTGAATGATTAATTTGACAAAAATTGGCTATCTGCAATACTTTATGAGATAATTCGCATTTACTCATTTTGAGTAGGTGAGTAATTAGCTATGGGTCTGAAACTTCACCAAGTGAAAGCTCTCCCAAAAGTAAGTGAATGAGTTATTTGAGAAAAATTGGCTATCTGCAATACTTTTACAGATAATTCGCATTTACTCATTTTGAGTAGGTGAGTAATTAGCTATGGGTCTGAAACTTCACAGAGTGAAAGCTCTCCCAAAAGTAGGTGAATGAGTTATTTGAGAAAAATTGGCTATCTGCAATACTTTTAGAGATAATTCGCATTTACTCATTTTGAGTAGGTGAGTAATTAGCTATGGGTCTGAAACTTCACCAAGTGAAAGCTCTCCCAAAAGTAGGTGAATGATTAATTTGACAAAAATTGGCTATCTGCAATACTTTATGAGATAATTCGCATTTACTAATTTTGAGTTGGTGAGTAATTAGCTATGGGTCTGAAACTTCACGAAGTGAAAGCTCTCCCAAAAGTAGGTGAATGAGTTATTTGAGAAAAATTGGCTATCTGCAATACTTTTACAGATAATTCGCATTTACTCATTTTGAGTAGGTGAGTAATTAGCTATGGGTCTGAAACTTCACCAAGTGAAAGCTCTCCCAAAAGTAGGTGAATGATTAATTTGACAAAAATTGGCTATCTGCAATACTTTATGAGATAATTCGCATTTACTAATTTTGAGTTGGTGAGTAATTAGCTATGGGTCTGAAACTTCACGAAGTGAAAGCTCTCCCAAAAGTAGGTGAATGAGTTATTTGAGAAAAATTGGCTATCTGCAATACTTTTAGAGATAATTCGCATTTACTCATTTTGAGTAGGTGAGTAATTAGCTATGGGTCTGAAACTTCACAGAGTGAAAGCTCTCCCAAAAGTAGGTGAATGAGTTATTTGAGAAAAATTGGCTATCTGCAATACTTTTAGAGATAATTCGCATTTACTCATTTTGAGTAGGTGAGTAATTAGCTATGGGTCTGAAACTTTACCAAGTGAAAGCTCTCCCAAAAGTAGGTGAATGATTAATTTGACAAAAATTGGCTATCTGCAATACTTTATGAGATAATTCGCATTTACTCATTTTGAGTAGGTGAGTTTTTTTTGTGTTTTGCAATTTTTGCTATGGGTCTGAAACTTCACCAAGTGAAAGCTCTCCCAAAAGTAAGTGAATGAGTTATTTGAGAAAAATTGGCTATCTGCAATACTTTTACAGATAATTCGCATTTACTCATTTTGAGTAGGTGAGTAATTAGCTATGGGTCTGAAACTTCACAGAGTGAAAGCTCTCCCAAAAGTAGGTGAATGAGTTATTTGAGAAAAATTGGCTATCTGCAATACTTTTAGAGATAATTCGCATTTACTCATTTTGAGTAGGTGAGTAATTAGCTATGGGTCTGAAACTTCACCAAGTGAAAGCTCTCCCAAAAGTAGGTGAATGATTAATTTGACAAAAATTGGCTATCTGCAATACTTTATGAGATAATTTGCATTTACTAATTTTGAGTTGGTGAGTAATTAGCTATGGGTCTGAAACTTCACCAAGTGAAAGCTCTCCCAAAAGTAGGTGAATGAGTTATTTGAGAAAAATTGGCTATCTGCAATACTTTTAGAGATAATTCGCATTTACTCATTTTGAGTAGGTGAGTAATTAGCTATGGGTCTGAAACTTCACAGAGTGAAAGCTCTCCCAAAAGTAGGTGAATGAGTTATTTGAGAAAAATTGGCTATCTGCTATACTTTTAGAGATAATTCGCATTTACTCATTTTGAGTAGGTGAGTAATTAGCTATGGGTCTGAAACTTCACGAAGTGAAAGCTCTCCGAAAAGTAGGCGAATGAGTTATTTGAGAAAAATTGGCTATCTGCAATACTTTTAGAGATAATTCGCATTTACTCATTTTGAGTAGGTAAGTAATTAGCTATGGGTCTGAAACTTCACCATGTGAAAGCTCTCCCACAAGTAGATGAATGAGTTATTTGATAAAAATTGGGTATCCACAATACTTTTACAGATAATTAGCATTTACTCATTTTGAGTAGGTAAATAATTAGCTATGGGTCTGAAACTTCACCATGTGAAAGCTCTTCCAAAAGTAGGTGAATGAGTTATTTGAGAAAAATTGGCCATCTGCAATACTTTTAGAGGTAATTCGCATTTACTCTTTTTGAGTAGGTGAGCAATTAGCTATGGGTCTGAAACTTCACCAAGTGAAAGCTCTTTGGGATAGCTGCTCTGCAGAGATACCCTGAAGATAAAAAATTTCGTCGAAATCGCTCTATGTAGCACAGTTTTGGAAATATAAGCATTTTTGTGTTTTGCAATTTTTGCGCAAAAATTCGAAAATTCAAAATGGCCGCCATTTTTGGCAAGACAAATTTTTTTTGAAAATTGGCATGGCTACTCTACAGAGATACCCTGTGGGTCAAAAATTTCGTCGAAATCGCTCTATCTAGCAGGGTTTTCGAGATATAACCATTTTTATGTTTTGCAATTTTTGCGAAAAATTTGAAAATTCAAAATGGCCGCCATTTTTGGCAAGATAAAATTTTTTTGAAAATTGGCATGGCTACTCTGCAGAGATACCCTGTGGGTCAAAAATTTCGTCGAAATCGCTCTATCTAGCACGGTTTTCGAGATAGAAGCATTTTTGTGTTTTGCAATTTTGCGAAAAATTCGAAAATTCAAAATGGCCGCCATTTTTTGCGAGAAATTTTTTGTTTGAAAATTGGCATGGCTACTCTGCAGAGATACCCTGCGGGTCAAAAATTTCGTCGAAATCGCTCTATCTAGCAGGGTTTTTGAGATATAAGCATTTTTATGTTTTGCAATTTTTGCGAAAAATTCGAAAATTCAAAATGGCCGCCATTTTTGGCGAGATAAAATTTTTTTGAAAATTGGCATGGCTACTCTGCAGATATATACCCTGTGGGTCAAAAATTTCGTCGAAATCGCTCTATCTAACAGGGTTTTCGAGATATAACCATTTTTATGTTTTGCAATTTTTGCGAAAAATTCGAAAATTCAAAATGGCCGCCATTTTTGGCGAGACAAAAATTTTTTCAAAATTGGGATAACTACTCTGCAGAGATACCCTGAGGGTCAAAAATTTTGTCGAAATCGCTCTATCTAGCACGGTTTTCGAGATATAAGCATTTTTGTGTTTTGCAATTTTTGCGAAAATTTCGAAAATTCAAAATGGCCGCCATTTTTGGTGAGACAAAAATTTTTTGAAAATTGGGAAAAGTACTCCGCAGAGATACCCTGCGCGTCAAAAATTTTGTCTAAATTGCTCTATCTAGCACGGTTTTTGAGATATAAGCATTTTTGTGTTTTGCAATTTTTGCGAAAATTTCGAAAATTCAAAATGGCCGCCATTTTGGGCGAGACAAAATATTTTTGAAAATTGGGAAAACTACTCCGCAGAGATACCCTGTGGGTCAAAAATTTCGTCGAAATCGCTCTATCTAGCACGGTTTTCGAGATATAAGCATTTTTGTGTTTTCCTTATTTGGAAAATTCGTAATGATTAATTAATCATTAATTACTCGGCCAGTTCTTGACCAATCAATGCCAAAATCTAATGATTTCCAGATTTTAATAGAATGAATGTATTTGCCAAGTTTCAGGTGAATTGATAAAATTCCTTTCAAGTTATCATCCGGACAAGCTTCCCCATCGAAAAAAGACATTTTTGGTCATGTGACCTCTCTGATTGGTTGAAATGTCACTGCAGCATATTCAAAAAAATTCCCCAGGGCTACTGCCTAAACCTGCCAAATTTGAAAAGAATCCGCCTAACGGTTACAGAGTTATAAGGAAAACAAAATGCGGAGCCGGCGGAGCCGGAAGCTCTCCCATACACAAACAAGCGTCCCTTGCGGGACGCTTAATTACCACACATACTGCACTGTTCATTTTGTGTCTTTTGGATCTAAAATTTCAAAATAAAACTTTCATTGGTAGTTCTTCATTTTTCTGTGACCAATCTTACTTCTTATTTATACGTAGAAGAAATAATATATACTAGTATGAGCTGAAAACCGTTTCCACCATGTCCATAATGAGAATGTAAGGAAAATAACCATTGAGAAATTGAAAAACATTAATGCATATAAATGATAATTGCATTTTTAGTATACTGTATTAGGTACTGGGATGTTCTACTCACTACACAGATGGTCACAATTATGTCAGGGTCATAATTGTGTGCTTTAAATTTTTTGCCAAACTTGAAGGTACTGAATTTGGATGTATGGTTCAACTTTTTAATTAAACCATGTTTTAGTTGTCACCCAGTGCAAGTAGCAAAGAAGCAAACATGGCAGCTAATGTAAAACAAAACGTTACAAAAAATGTTAAATACCTGTATAAACAAGGAAAATTATGTGAAAAACTAATAACAGTAAAGAAATCTGACAGTATACTAAGGTTTATCCAAGTATTTAATTGATTCAGGGTTCCCACAGACTTTTGATAACTGGATTCAAGGTCTTTTCAAGGATTTTCAAGGTCAACAACAACAATTCTCAAGGATGTATTTTATGGCACGGCATCCTTTACCTCCCCCTCTAGCCATCCGTTCCTCCCACAAAATTCATATTGTCACATGATTTTAACATTTTATAAACTCATTACAACCATGCAAGTTCACAGATCTAATAATATTTTTAAACTAGAGGATCGCTCGCAAAAAAAAAAGATAATGTTTTTGCATAGCAAAAACAAAGCGTCCCGAAAAGGATATAAAGGTGAGTGCTAAAGTATTAAGAAAATGCTTCGTTTCTAGCCTTATACTGTTGTGGCAACCAAAGTCAGCGCAGTCTGCTCTATCTAGCACGGTTTTCAAGATATAAGCATTTTTGTGTTTTGCAAAAAATAAAAAAATTAAAAATGTCCGCTATATTTGGCGAGACAAAAATATTTTGAAAATTGGCATGGCTACTCTGCAGAGATACCCAGCAGGTCCAAAATTTTGTTGAGTTCACTCCATATAGCACGGTTTTCGAGATATAAGCATTTTTGTGTTTTGCAAAAACTTTGAAAATTCAAAATGGCCACCATTTTTGGGGAGACAAAAATTTTTGTCAAGACCACTGCCGTGGTGTGTATCTCCCGCCGAGCATTAAAGCAGAAGAAATAGCTTTTCCGAGATATTCACAATTTTTCATTTTCGTGTGTGAAAGGTCTTCCAAAAGTAGGTGAATGAGTTATTTGAGAAAAATTGGCTGTCTGCAATACTATTAAGAGATAATTCACATTTACTCATTTTGAGTAGGTGAATAATTATCTATGGGTCTGAAACTTCACCAAGTGAAAGCTCTCCCAAAAGTAGGTGAATGAGTTATTTGAGAAAAATTGGCTATCTGCAATACTTTTAGAGATAATTCGCATTTACTCATTTTGAGTAGGTGAGTAATTAGCTATGGGTCTGAAACTTCACCAAGTGAAAGCTCTCCCAAAAGTAGGTGAATGAGTTATTTGAGAAAAATTGGCAATCTGCAATACTTTTAGAGATAATTCGCATTTACTCATTTTCAGTAGGTGAGTAATTAGCTATGGGTCTGAAACTTCACCAAGTGAAAGCTCTGCCAAAAGTAGGTGAATGAGTTATTTGAGAAAAATTGGCTATCTGCAATACTTTTAGAGATAATTCGCATTTACTCATTTTGAGTAGGTGAGTAATTAGCTATGGGTCTGAAACTTCACAGAGTGAAAGCTCTCCCAAAAGTAGGTGAATGAGTTATTTGAGAAAAATTGGCTATCTGCAATACTTTTAGAGATAATTCGCATTTACTCGTTTTGAGTAGGTGAGTAATTAGCTATGGGTCTGAAACTTCACAGAGTGAAAGCTCTCCCAAAAGTAGGTGAATGAGTTATTTGAGAAAAATTGGCTATCTGCAATACTTTTAGAGATAATTCGCATTTACTCATTTTGAGTAGGTGAGTAATTAGCTATGGGTCTGAAACTTCACCAAGTGAAAGCTCTCCCAAAAGTAGGTGAATGATTAATTTGACAAAAATTGGCTATCTGCAATACTTTTAGAGATAATTCGCATTTACTCATTTTGAGTAGGTGAGTAATCAGCTATGGGTCTGAAACTTCACCAAGTGAAAGCTCTCCCAAAAGTAGGGAATGAGTTATTTGAGAAAAATTGGCTATCTGCAATACTTTTAGAGATAATTCGCATTTACTCATTTTCAGTAGGTGAGTAATTAGCTATGGGTCTGAAACTTCACCAAGTGAAAGCTCTCCCAAAAGTAGGTGAATGAGTTATTTGAGAAAAATTGGCTATCTGCAATACTTTTAGAGATAATTCGCATTTACTCATTTTGAGTAGACGAGTAATTAGCTATGGGTCTGAAACTTCACCAAGTGAAAGCTCTCCCAAAAGTAGGTGAATGATTAATTCAAGAAAAATTGGCTATCTGCAATACTTTTAGAGATAATTCGCATTTACTCATTTTGAGTAGGTGAGTAATTAGCTATGGGTCTGAAACTTCACCAAGTGAAAGCTCTCCCAAAAGTAGGTGAATGAGTTATTTGAGAAAAATTGGCTATCTGCAATACTTTTACAGATAATTCGCATTTACTCATTTTGAGTAGGTGAGTAATTAGCTATGGGTCTGAAACTTCACCAAGTGAAAGCTCTCCCAAAAGTAGGTGAATGAGTTATTTGAGAAAAATTGGCTATCTGCAATACTTTTAGAGATAATTCGCATTTACTCATTTTGAGTAGGTGAGTAATTAGCTATGGGTCTGAAACTTCACCAAGTGAAAGCTCTCCCAAAAGTAGGTGAATGAGTTATTTGAGAAAAATTGGCTATCTGCAATACTTTTAGAGATAATTCGCATTTACTCATTTTGAGTAGGTGAGTAATTAGCTATGGGTCTGAAACTTCACCAAGTGAAAGCTCTCCCAAAAGTAGGTGAATGAGTTATTTGAGAAAAATTGGCTATCTGCAATACTTTTAGAGATAATTCACATTTACTCATTTTCAGTAGGTGAGTAATTAGCTATGGGTCTGAAACTTCACAGAGTGAAAGCTCTCCCAAAAGTAGGTGAATGAGTTATTTGAGAAAAATTGGCTATCTGCAATACTCTTAGAGATAATTCGCATTTACTCATTTTGAGTAGGTGAGTAATTAGCTATGGGTCTGAAACTTCACAGAGTGAAAGCTCTCCCAAAAGTAGGTGAATGAGTTATTTGAGAAAAATTGGCTATCTGCAATACTTTTAGAGATAATTCGCATTTACTCATTTTGAGTAGGTGAGTAATTAGCTATGGGTCTGAAACTTCACCAAGTGAAAGCTCTCCCAAAAGTAGGTGAATGATTAATTTGACAAAAATTGGCTATCTGCAATACTTTTAGAGATAATTCGCATTTACTCATTTTGAGTAGGTAAATAATTAGCTATGGGTCTGAAACTTCACCATGTGAAAGCTCTCCCAAAAGTAGGTGAATGAGTTATTTGAGAAAAATTGGCTATCTGCAATACTTTTAGAGATAATTCGCATTTACTCATTTTGAGTAGGTGAGTAATTGGCTATGGGTCTGAAACTTCACCAAGTGAAAGCTCTTTGGGATAGCTGCTCTGCAGAGATACCCTGAAGATAAAAAATTTCGTCGAAATCGCTCTATGTAGCACGGTTTTCGAAATATTAGCATTTTTGTGTTTTGCAATTTTTGCGCAAAAATTCGAAAATTCAAAATGGCCGCCATTTTTGGCAAGATAAAATTTTTTTGAAAATTGGCATGGCTACTCTGCAGAGATACCCAGTGGGTCAAAAATTTCGTCGAAATCGCTCTATCTAGCACGGTTTTCGAGATATAAGCATTTTTGTGTTTTGCAATTTTGCGAAAAATTCGAAAATTCAAAATGGCCGCCATTTTTTGCGAGAAATTTTTTGTTTGAAAATTGGCATGGCTACTTTGAAGAGATACCCTGCGGGTCAAAAATTTCGTCGAAATCGCTCTATCTAGCAGGGTTTTTGAGATATAAGCATTTTTATGTTTTGCAATTTTTGCGAAAAATTCGAAAATTCAAAATGGCCGCCATTTTTGGCGAGACAAAATTTTTTTGAAAATTGGCATGGCTACTCTGCAGATATACCCTGTGGGTCAAAAATTTCGTCGAAATCGCTCTATCTAGCAGGGTTTTCGAGATATAAGCATTTTTATGTTTTGCAATTTTTGCGAAAAATTCGAAAATTCAAAATGGCCGCCATTTTTGGCGAGACAAAAATTTTTTCAAAATTGGGATAACTACTCTGCAGAGATACCCTGCGGGTCAAAAATTTCGTCAAAATCGCTCTATCTAGCACGGTTTTCGAGATATAAGCATTTTTGTGTTTTGCAATTTTTGCGAAAATTTCGAAAATTCAAAATGGCCGACCTTTTTTGGCGAGACAAAAATTTTTTGAAAATTGGGAAAAGTACTCGGCAGAGATATCCTGCGGGTCAAAAATTTTGTCGAAATTGCTCTACCTAGCACGGTTTTTGAGATATAAGCATTTTTGTGTTTTGCAATTTTTGCGAAAATTTCGAAAATTCAAAATGGCCGCCATTTTGGGCGAGACAAAAATTTTTTGAAAATTGGGAAAACTACTCCGCAGAGATACCCTGCGGGTCAAAAATTTCGTCGAAATCGCTCTATCTAGCACGGTTTTCGAGATATAAGCATTTTTGTGTTTTCCTTATTTGGAAAATTCGTAATGATTAATTAATCATTAATTACTCGGCCATTTCTTGACCAATCAATGCCAAAATCTAATGATTTCCAGATTTTAATAGAATGAATGTATTTGCCAAGTTTCAGGTGAATTGATAAAATTCCTTTCAAGTTATCATCCGGACAAGCTTCCCCATCGAAAAAAGACATTTTTGGTCATGTGACCTCTCTGATTGGTTGAAATGTCACTGCAGCATATTCAAAAAAATTCCCCAAGGCTACTGCCTAAACCTGCCAAATTTGAAAAGAATCCGCCTAACGGTTACAGAGTTATAAGGAAAACAAAATGCGGAGCCGGCGGAGCCGGCGGAGCCGGCGGAGCCGGAAGCTCTCCCATACACAAACAAGCGTCCCGCAAGGGACGCTTAATAAACTTTGTTCAGACTAGACAGTCTGAGTCTGCCATAGCCCTAAAACTAGATGATGCAGATGCAGTAGTTGAGGAATAACAAATTCAAGAACTTTTCAAAGATTTTATTCAATTTTAACCAAATTCAAGGACTTTCAAGGCCTTGAAAATGAAGCAATTTTTTTCAAGGATTTTCAAGGATGTGGGAACCCTGTGATTTATGCTATATTTACCGTAGCCGCGCTCCGTAACGCTCATGCTTTTGAAAGCGCCCATCCACAATCTTATGTTATCACTCATATGTCATTTCGAGGTAAACTGTCTCCATATAAACCCAATAATCGGTGAAATGTTATTAATTTATATCAATTTTCAACAAAATTTTCCTTATTTTAGCAGTTATGACAACTTTTATTGCATCGAGATTTGTTTACCAAACGCATATTTTACTTCCAGTCAGTGTGTGCTAAAACGCGGTTTCCCTAAATTCGGGTTATTTTTTTCGAAACCCCCGGCTGGTTTTCATTGTCGTAAACGCCCATCCCCAACTTTCACAAATATTTGGTCACATTGCCCATGGGCGTTACAGAGCGCGGCACCGGTAATATTTTTCAGTTACCCACTTCGCCAGTTTGTTCTCGGTTTCTTAAGGAATTTGGACCGTTTTGGGGTAACCAGGTAACCTATCACAGCCTTAATAAAAATCTGACATAATTATGACCCAGGCACAATTGTGACCACCAGTGTGGTATAAACTTGGGATGGTGACTTCTTGTATTGTTTACTTTACATTGATATATAGTGGATGATCATAAAGTCGATCACTTAAGCGAGACTTATAAAGAGTGATTGTTCTGTTCTCACTTAATAAAATTAAAATCAACAACAAAATATTAAGGTACATTGAAAAATATGGCTTCATAAAGCATATAAACTAACAAACTGATGCAATTCTTATAAGATTTTTTTTCAACAGAAAGTTCAAACTTGGGTTTGAAAATGCAGAAAAAAGATCATCATTTGTGAAATTGATCATTAAGTCAATCACCTAGTACCACCACTTTCATTGGGATCAACAAGATGAGCGATTTGTTACAAGATGATCAATTATATCTCACAGACAGAACTTTGTACACTGATTTTGTTTTTATTGTATTAAAATAAACTGGATAGTTTATTTCTGTATTGAGGTAATATTTTAGTGGTTATTTCAGAAAATATAAAAATATATCTGCTTGATACACATTCAGGGCTCGATGTTTCCAGTGGTCCGGCAGCCCGAGTCTGCCGAAAATTCGACCGGGCTGCCGTTGTACACTGATAGGCTGACTGAAGGGCTACAAGCAAATAAAATGCATAAATATGTACATATTTCAATATATTGTAGCTTTATTTTACAAAACAATGGTTGAAATAGTTCTAATTTCATCATTGTTTACGTCTACCACGACACTTTTTATTTTCAGCCATGAACATTCGAAGATAATTATTTTCAGTTGCGAATTCATTCGAAAATAATTATTTTCAGTCGTGGATTCATTCGAGTTTTTTTCACGGGGCCTACAGTGCTTTACATGATTTTATATTTTAGTCTAGTTTAACTGGAATTAGCAATTTTAATAACATTGGTGTAATTTTAGTTTAGAGTTAATGGTTTGTGTAATTGCAAATTTTTATTGCCAATAAAACAGTGATTCAGATTGTTAACATACTTATTATGACAAGTTTATTTGCAGCCTTGATGAGAACAGTTCATCATAAAATATTTTGGGCTCCTCCTTTGGCCACCGGGCTGCCTAACACCAACTGTAGGCAGCCCGGTGGGCTGCCAGACAATTTTTCGCAACATCTTGCCCTGCACATTGCATGAGTATTTTTGTAGAATATATTCAAGAGAAGGGGGTTTGTTTATTTGCAAATTCAAATAAAGTTTGCTATGTATGGTAGAGCTGTCAATGCTGACCATTCGACACACGGAGCATATTGATATTACAATCATCTATAATAACTACAGAGACATTTGTGTTTTATTCGTAAATGTGAATTTTTTTAAGGATAAGTGCCAATATTTCCACACCAAAAAACTTACATATTGACCCCATTTTCTTGCTTCAACTTAAAATGTACATGACACTCTTCATAATTTTATTTATGAATGGTTAATCCTCGTATTTTCACCCTTACTCATATTTTTGGCCCATTATATGTATTTTGGCATTAAAATAGACTAAAATTTCATGTTTTTCACCATATATAATATTAACTAGAGGATCGCTCGCAAAAAAAAAAGAGAATGTTTTGCATAGCAAAAACAAAGCGTCCCGAAAAGGATATAAAGGTCAGTGCTAAAGTATTAAGAAAATGTTCCGTTTCTAGCCTTATGTTGTTGTGGCAACCAAAGTCAGCGCAGTCGGCTCTATCTAGCACGGTTTTCAAGATATAAGCATTTTTGTGTTTTGCAATTTTTGCAAAAAATTCAAAAATTCAAAATGGCTGCTATATTTGACGAGACAAAAATATTTTGAAAATTGGCATGGGTACTCTGCAGAGATATCCAGCAGGTCAAAAATTTTGTTGAATTCGCTCCATCTAGCACAGTTTTCGAGACATAAGCATTTTTGTATTTTGCAAAAACTTCGAAAATTCAAAATCGCCACCATTTTTGGTGAGACAAAAATTTTTGAAAACAAGACCACTGCCGCGGTGTGTATCTCCCGCCGAGCATTAAAGGAGAAGAAATAGCTTTTCCGAGATATTCAAAATTTTTCATTTTCGTGTGTGAAAGCTTTTCCAAAAGTAGGTGAATGAGTTATTTGATAAAAATTGGCTATCTGCAATACTTTTAGAGATAATTCGCATTTACTCATTTTGAGTAGGTGAGTAATTAGCTATGGGTCTGAAACTTCACCATGTGAAAGCTCTTGCAAAAGTAGGTGAATGAGTTATTTGAGAAAAATTGGCTATCTGCAATACTTTTAGAGATAATTAGCATTTACTCATTTTGAGTAGGTGAGTAATTATCTACGGGTCTGAAACTTCACCATGTGAAAGCTCTCCCACAAGTAGATGAATGAGTTATTTGATAAAAATTGGGTATCCGCAATACTTTTACAGATAATTAGCATTTACTCATTTTGAGTAGGTGAGTAATTAGCTACAGGTCTGAAACTTCACCGAGTGAAAGCTCTCCCAAAAGTAGGTGAATGAGTTATTTGAGAAAAATTGGCTATCTGCAATACTTTTAGAGATAATTAGCATTTACTCATTTTGAGTAGGTGAGTAATTAGCTATGGGTCTGAAACTTCACCATGTGAAAGCTCTTCCAAAAGTAGGTGAATGAGTTATTTGAGAAAAATTGGCTATGTGCAATACTTTTAAGAGATAATTAGCATTTACTCATTTTGAGTAGGTGAGTAATTAGCTATGGGTCTGAAACTTCACCATGTGAAAGCTCTTCCAAAAGTAGATGAATGAGTTATTTGATAAAAATTGGGTATCTGCAATAGTTTTAGAGATAATTAGCATTTATTCATTTTGAGTAGGTGAATAATTAGCTATGGGTCTGAAACTTCACTGAGTGAAAGCTCTCCCAAAAGTAGGTGAATGAGTTATTTGAGAAAAATTGGCTATCTGCTATACTTTTAGGGGTAATTCGCATTTACTCATTTTGAGTAGGTGAGTAATTAGCTATGGGTCTGAAACTTCACCATGTGAAAGCTCTCCCAAAAGTAGATGAATGAGTTATTTGAGAGAAATTGGCTATCTGCAATACTTCTAGAGCTAATTAGCATTTACTCATTTTGAGTAGGTGAATAATTACCTACGGGTCTGGAACTTCACCATGTGAAAGTTCTCCCAAAAGTAGATGAATAAGTTACTTGAGAAAAATTGGCTATCTGCAATACTTTTAGAGATAATTCGCATTTACTCATTTTGAGTAGGTGAGTAATTAGCTATGGGTCTGAAACTTCACCATGTGAAAGCTCTCCCAAAAGTAGGTGAATCATTTATTTGATAAAAATTGGCTATCTGCAATACTTTTTTGAGATAATTCGCATTTACTCATTTTGAGTAGGTGAGTAAATATCTACGGGTCTGAAACTTCACCATGTGAAAGCTCTCCCAAAAGTAGATGAATGAGTTATTTGAGAGAAATTGGCTATCTGCAATACTTCTAGAGATAATTCGCATTTACTCATTTTGAGTAGGTGAGTAATTACCTACGGGTCTGGAACTTCACCATGTGAAAGCTCTCCCAAAAGTAGATGAATAAGTTATTTGATAAAAATTGGGTATCTGCAATACTTTTAGAGGTAATTAGCATTTACTCATTTTGAGTAGGTGAATAATTAGCTACGGGTCTGAAACTTCGCCAAGAGAAAGCAATAATGCTAAACAAGAGGAGAGTGCCCGTGAACGGGCACTGTGTCAGCTGACTGAGTGTTTTTGATTTGTGAAGGTGATTAGAGGACAGAATAATTATCAGGAAAAGGACTGTACAGAAATACAGTAAATGGTAACTGAACAGCAAATCTGACCACACCAAAAGATTCCCACCCCATGATTTCCTACAGGTTGGTTTATCATCCCAAACCTCTAGGATCAATAATAAGGGAGATATAAGCACTTTTCATGACTGACAAAAAACACCTGTGGCGGCCATCTTGTTTCTCAAAATGAGGCCAAAAATATTCCCAGACAACATTTTATGGTTATTAATATATACTGCAAACTTAAGAAAGCTAGCTATAATATTTTTTTTCATCAGAGCAGTAATGGTGAAATCTCTCTCTACACACTGCGGCTATCCAGTGGATACAATGATTTACTCAACAGTGAGAACCTGAAAGTAGCTATTGCTCAGCTATGCCATGACATAGAGGTCTGCAATTTCACTATGTTATAGCTGACCAAAAATTCTGTGAATAACATATTTAACAAATTACTCTAAATGTAATAGTTTTCAAGTTACAACTGATTTACTCAACAGTGAGAACCTCAAAGGAACTATTACTCAGCTATGCAATGAGCTACATGTCTGAAATTTTACTATGTTATAGCTAACCCAAAAGTAGGTGAACAACATATTTAAGCAAACTACTGTAAATGCAATAGTTTTCAAGCTACAACTGATTTACTCAATAGTGAGAACCTGAAAATAGCTATTGCTCCGCTATGCCATGAGCTATAGGTCTGTAATTTCACTATGTTATAGCTGACCCAAAAGTAGGTGAACAATATATTTTAACAAAATACTCCAAATACAATATTTTTCAAGTTATAGCTGATTTACTCAACAGTCAGTACCTGAGAATAGCTATTGCTCAGTTGTGCCATGAGCTATAGGTCTATAATTTCACTATGTTATAGCTGACCCAAAAGTAGCTGAATAACATATTTGCACAAATTTCTGTAAATGCAATAGTTTTCCAATTATAACTGATTTACTCAACAGTGAGAACTTCAAAGTAGCTATTACTCAGCTATGAAATGAGCCACAGGTCTGAAACTTCACTATGTTATAGCTGACCCCAAAATAGGTGAATAACATATTGAAACAAAATACTCTAAATGCAATAGTTTTCAAGTTATAAGTGATTTACTCAACAGTGATAACCTAAAAGTAGCTATTACTCAGCTATGCCATGAGCTACAGGTCTGAAATTTTACTATGTTATAGCTGGCCCAAAAGTAGCTGAATAACATATTTATACGAAATTCTCTAAATGCAATAGTTTTTAAGTTACAAGTGATTTTACTCATGATGGAAGTTACTGAAAAGCCCAAAAGAAGCTATTACTCACTTAGCTATTGAGACAGACACCCAACTTACTCACCATATTGTAGCTATGAAAAAAGTAGCTGAATAACATATTTTAACAAAATGCTCTAAATGCAACACTTTTCAAGTTATAAGTGATTTACTCAACAGTGATAACCTAAAAGTAGCTATTACTTGGCTATGCCATGAGCTACAGGTCTGAAATTTTACTATGTTATAGCTGACCCAAAAGTAGCTGAATAACATATTTATACGAAATTCTCTAAATGCAATAGTTTTCAAGTTATAAGCGATTTACTCAACAGTGATAACCTAAAAGTAGCTATTACTCAGCTATGCCATGAGCTACAGGTCTGAAATTTCACTATGTTATAGCTGGCCCAAAAGTAGCTGAATAACATATTTATACGAAATTCTCTAAATGCAATAGTTTTTAAGTTACAAGTGATTTTACTCATAATGGAAGTTACTGAAAAGCCCAAAAGTAGCTATTACTCACTTAGCTATTGAGACAGACACCCAACTTACTCAGTACTCACCATATTGTAGCTATGAAAAAAGTAGCTGAACAACATATTTTCACAAAATGCTGTAAATGCAACACTTTTGAAGTTATAAGTGATTTAGTGCATGATTTCATGAATTTTAATGCATTAAAAATTATTAAAAAAATTTATTAAAAAAAAAGTAAGACAGATCCAGGTCTCATACTCACACAAGAGAATCTACCTCTGGCCTAGTACATATATGCAAGATATGAGAGAAATCCCTGCAATAGTCACTGAGAAAATTGTGATAAAAAGTTGAAATTTTCACACTTTTGGTGGGGGTACCCCCCTTGTAATGTCTCTAGCAAACAGACGAACAGACAGATTTGCATGCCTTGAACACCTTTTCATCCTCGATAGATAAGGTATCTTTTAAAAAAAACAGCATGTCTCTAGACCTTGTAGTTTTGGAGAAGAAGTTGTTCACGCGTACGCCCACGCCGCAGAGTGATGACATAATGTCAGCTGACATAAAAATTGGCTATCTGCAATACTTTTAGAGATAATTCGCATTTACTCATTTTGAGTAGGTGAGCAATTACCAACGGGTCTGAAACTTCACCATGTGAAAGCTCTCCCAAAAGTAGATGAATGAGTTATTTGATAAAAATTGGGTATCCGCAATAGTTTTACAGATGATTAGCATTTACTCATTTTGAGTAGGTGAGTAATTAGCTACACGTCTGAAACTTCACCAAGTGAAAGCTCTCCCAAAAGTAGATGAATGAGTTATTTGATAAAAATTGGCTATCTGCAATACTTTTAGAGATAATTCGCATTTACTCATTTTGAGTAGGTGAGTAATTAGCTATGGGTCTGAAACTTCACCATGTGAAAGCTCTTCCAAAAGTAGGTGAATGAATTATTTGAGAAAAATTGGCTATCTGCGATACTTTTAAGAGATAATTCGCCACAGTTTTCGAGATATGTATTAGCATTTTTGTGTTTTGTGTTTTGCAATTTTTGCGTAAAATTCGAAAATTCAAAATGGCCGCCATTTTTGGGGAGTCAAATTTTTTTTGAAAATTGGCATGGCTACTCTGCAGAGATACCCTGTGGGTCAAAAATTTCGTCGAAAACGCTCTATCTGGTACGGTTTTCGAGATATAAGCACTTTTATGTTTTGCAATATTTGCGAAAAATTCGAAAATTCAAAATGGCCGCCATTTTTGGCGAGACAAAATTTTTTTCAAAATTAGGATAGCTACTCTGCAGAAATACCCTGTGGGTCAAAAATTTTGTCGAAATCGCTCTATCTAGCACGGTTTTCGAGTTATAAGCATTTTTGTGTTTTCCTTATTTGGAAAATTCATAATGATTAATTAATCATTAATTACTCGGCCATTTCTTAACCAATCAATGCCAAAATCTAATGATTTCCAGATTTTAATAGAATGAATGTATTTGCCAAGTTTCAGGTGAATTGATAAAATCCCTTTCAAGTTATCATTCGGACAAGCTTCCCCATCGAAAAAAGACATTTTTGGTCATGGTTGAAATGTCACTGCAGCATATTCAAAAAAATTCCCCAAGGCTACTGCATAAACCCGCCAAATTTGAAAAGAATCCGCCTAACGGTTACAGTTATAAGGAAAACAAAATGCGGAGCCGGTGGAGCCGCCGGAGCCCGAAGGTCTCCCGAAGGTTTTCCTTATTTGGAAAATTCATAATGATTAATTAATCATTAATTACTCGGCCATTTCTTAACCAATCAATGCCAAAATCTAATGATTTCCAGATTTTAATAGAATGAATGTATTTGCCAAGTTTCAGGTGAATTGATAAAATCCCTTTCAAGTTATCATCCGGACAAGCTTCCCCATCGAAAAAAAACATTTTTGGTCATGGTTGAAATGTCACTGCAGCATATTCAAAAAAATTCCCCAAGGCTACTGCATAAACCTGCCAAATTTGAAAAGAATCCGCCTAACGGTTACAGAGTTATAAGGAAAACAAAATGCGGAGCCGGTGGAGCCGCCGGAGCCCAAAGGTCTCCCATACACAAAGAAGCGTCCCACAAGGGACGCTTAATAAAGCCATCAACTGTTATTCGTTAATTGTAAGCAAATGTGCATATTAATTTGTAAAGCCAGCTATTAAAACACACTTTACTACTCGCTTAATGGACTGATTACACGGTAAACCACCATACTGCTCAGCCAGTGAATTTTGTCACCTAGTGAATTTTGTCACCTGCCAATAAAACCCTCAAAAACTAGCAATACTTGTGTTTAAACACATGTAACCACAACTTGCAATATTAAAATGTAATTCAGAGATGGAAATTAAGTGAGAAAATGATTAAACACCGTCATGAAATGCAGGTGACAAAATTGGTAAATTATAAAAATCGGAACCAGATTCGGAACCAGATTTTTTCCCGGATCGCACCTCTTTATCACACCATATTAAATGTCTCGAAGAAGATCACCCAAGCCATAGCACCCAAGTCATTAATATTCATAAGAAGATATGAGGCACGGATTTCCCCTGTAGTTTCCTAACAATATTTCATAAAATAGAAGCATAGACAAAGATCAGATACTTTAAACTACAGAACTCGTGGCCATAGCACCCAAGTATTAATATTCATGAGAAGAAATGAGGGCACAGATTTTCCTTGTAGTTTCCTAATAATATTTTGTAAAATAGAAGCATAGACGAAGATCAAATACTTTAAACTACAGTACTCGAGGCCATAGCACCCAAGTCATTCATATTCATGAGAAGATATGAGGTCACGGATTTACCCTGGCATTTCCTTGCAATATTTTATAAAATGGAAGCATAGACAAAGATCCAATAATGTAGTGTAACTATAGAAAGCTAGAACATATTTAATATACATGTAATAATAAATAACACTCTGTAGCAACAGTGGTTCTGTAGCACCACAAGTGATCCGGGACTTGGATGGGTGCATAATGACTCCATGAAAGACTTGGGTGCTATGACCCTAGAGCTCCAAAGACAATTCATTGAAAGAAAATTAACTCAACTAACAGCTTAACTATATCCGTATAGGTTTATTGTAGTTTAACTATAGAAAGCTAGAACATATTTAACATGCATGTAATAAGAAAATAACACTCACCAAACCCTCTGTAGCACCAGTGGTTCTGTAGCACCACAAGTGATCCGGGACTTGGATGCGGGCATAATCACTCCATGAATGACTTGGGTGCTATGAGCTTAGAGCTCAACAGTCAATACATTAAAGAAAATTAACTCGACTAACAGCTTAACTGTATCTGTATAGATTTACCGTAGTTTAACTACAGGAAGCTAGAACATATTTAACATGCACGTAATAATAAATAACACTCACCAAACCCTCTGTAGCACCAGTGGTTCTGTAGCACCATGAGTGATCCGGGACTTGGATGAGTGCATAATGACTCCATGAGTGACTTGGGTACTATTTAGAGCTCAACAGTCAACACATTAAAAGAAAATTAGCTCAAGTAATAGCTGGACTGTATCTGTACAGGTTTACTGTAGTGTAACTATAGAAAGCTAGAAAGTATTTGATCTTCGTCTATGCTTCTATTTTATGAAATATTGCAAGGAAATATTGGTGTCCCCATATCTTCTCATGAATATTAATGACTTTTCAATATTAATGCATCACACCCCATCGCACCTCTCCGATAGCACCTCCGGAAGTCTGAGTTTTATAAGGCACCGTCGAAATTCACTGGGTGACGAAATTCACGGACTGAGCAGTACTCATCAGTACATCCCATACAGTATGGAAAGAAAAAAAATACAATGATGATGTTCAACTTTACAAGGAAAGGTAATTGTAAATGGGGCTTTTAAATTGTCAAAAAAGCAAGCGACAAACTTAGATAGCACTGGAAAGACTAATATACAGTGACAGAAACAGCCAAGATCGAGTGGCCTGCATGAATGAATGAAAATTGTACATTATCGCCCGCTTTAATATGAAAGTAAATATGAACAACAAAGCTAACATACGTCAATATTCCAGGCAGATGCTTCCAAGAAAAACTGTGCCCTGTCTTGACTTGCACCAGTGATACTGGAAAATTTGTCTATCAAATCAGTTTTATTGACTTCAGACATCACTTCTTTCCGACTTTTTTTTTTTAATATTTTTTCCCTACACGACTACACACACGATCGTGGAGTTCTAGAAAAACGATTACGACCAGCCGCTAAATGGTTTCATTTGACAATAATAATAATAAAAATAATAATTAATAAATAGTAATAATAATAGTATATTTAATTTTTTGGCAGTTATTCAACCAATTTTTTTTTTCATTATTTTACCAATAATGTATGCGATACCAATTAATTTACGAAGTGGCTGGAGTACGGTAAATATCACCGCACTCGAGAAGAAATTCTACAGTACGGTAACATTCATTTGCCATATTCCAGCAAATAGACCTTTCCACGGTTCAAACTGGTATCCTAAATATCTCATGGAGTGAAGAAAATATGAGGCCATGATGGGGGTTTCTATGTTTTAGAAACAGAAAATCTAGCAATGTTTTACAAATAACAATATCAAATGCTAGTACTTGCACAGTACACACAAAGACTTAAGATAATATGAAGCCGTGATGGATTTTCTAGCAATATTTTACAAACAAAAGTCCAGCCAACCAGCCTATTTTTCGTCTGTAAATGTGATTAAGTCAATTAACCAATGAAAACAATTGTTACTGAAACCTCATTCGATTCGGTACTTGCACGTACAGACTTAAGGAAATATGAGGCCACAATTGGGTTTCTAGCCATATTTAACAAACAGAAGATCAACCAGTCTGCTTTTGTCTGCAAATGTGATTAATTTAATTAACCATTGAAAACCATTGTTACTAGTACTGAGACTGCACTCGAGACAAAGTTCTGGAGTGTGGCAATCTGTACTGCAGCATATTTTCTACGGAACGGTTTTACCATACGGCAGCCAGGCCCATTAATTCAAATGTGATTAATTTTAACTTTTACCCTTAATCTTTGTTGTGAAATGTTTTGAAGGGAAAGTCAACAATTCCATAACTATAGCATTTTGTCTATTTTCGGTATTATGAAAATATTCCAAATAAAAACTTATTTTGATACAAAATGTTTGAATCCTGATAACAATAAAAGTTTTTTTATTTTCATATTGTACCAATTGCATGGATAATGCTTATATCATGTAAAATATTGATCCAAAATCATGGCTAATTTAAATTAAAAATTCAACCAGAAAATTCTGTTGAAAGCATGTGGTTAGATTTAGCTGAATATATTGTAAGTGAAATCACTAAATATCCCATGTTGTAAAGCCCGGTGGTTCAGTGTGTATTGGTATAACATTTGTGACTTGTTTTAAAATTTACTTGGCACATGTGAATCTCAAAACATTACCTGAATATATATATATAGTTTATATAATTAATGTAAAGATAATTAATCTTTTAACGTTCATGCCTGCATTGACAGTATACCAGGTGCAATAGTAATCCATGGAGAATTGGAAGACAAAACACTAATAAAATATGTTCTCAACTCCAAATGTGTAATATAGGTGTCCTGATTACATGTTTCACTAAAAATATTAGTGTGTAAAATTATACTGCTCAATAATCTGATTAAGGTCTGATGACTCTGTCTGGTTTGGCTCAATTTTTCCCATTGCATATATATCTTTTTTATATGCATAAATCTAACACACACCCGTACCCTGGTTTGCTACACAGTGTTATTCTACATCAATCATGGGAACCTGTAGGAGGCCCGCCACCAAGATCTTAGAGATACCTGCCACTGGAGCCCAGAGACGCCCATTACCAGAAAACTGAAGATGCATGACACCAGCTGCAGGAGCCTGGCAATGAGGACCCAGCTAAATTTTACTAAATTTTACAAACTCTAAAAAATGCTCATACACTGCATCTATAACTGAAACTATATGAAAATTTATGTAAATTTAAACTATGACAATATGTATTTATTTCAATAATGATTTGCTATTTATGACATCAAAATGCAAAGAGGCCTACCAGTGTGTCTCACTTTGTGACATGTATATGATTGGTGTATATTAAAAATGTTGATATATTAAAAATTCCTTGTGCATCCCCGATTTATACAGTGGTGTAATGTTATTTCAATATATTGCATATAAGGTCTCAAGAAATTATCATTTTTTTTCTTTAACAATGGATAAAAATACATGTATTTTTTTATCTTAAGTTATACAACCAACATATTACAAAAAATAATTCCAAATGTACAGTATTTACATTGATACTGGTGATTGTTACTGAATTAATATACATGTATATTGAAATAACATGAAATAATTACACCAACGTGAATCAATTCAATGTCGTTTGTGCACATTCATGCATACATTTATATACACATACACAAGTGTGAAGTACGGACGATTGCCGTTCTTCACGTAACAGCTTACGGGGAATTCCGGTGTTTAGTGTCAGCGTTAGGTTTTAGTACTCCCCATATTATGGACTTTGGTACAATGTTCCGGTTGGAAATGTATTGTATTATCTGAATCTGGTAAAATGTTAAATCTAACCTAAAGTAGGAGGTGGACAGTGTCCTGGCTTCAGGAACATGATGGGTAATGGTGTAAGAGTTATCAGGTGAAGCTTTATGTTTGAATTCTATCTGTAAGTAGTGTTTGTACTGATGTACTTAAGATATCATTTTGGCGCAATTTAGATACCCAGTGCTTTTGCGCCAAATCTTGTAAGCACCTGTTTCCTGTCAATCTTAATATTCTTTTGTGGGTGGAGCTTACACTTTATCCAATCAAATCCAAGTGTTTAGAGCAACTGTTAGGGGTATATAAACACTGACACCTCAGATTTTGGGGCTTTTTCTGTTTGGTTGCTCTTTGGTAAGCACGTATTTTAGTGTTTGCAAAGGGTGTAAAACACGAGTTAGTGCATCTAAATTCCAAATTGGTATTAAATTGTTGGGTTTGGAAAGTGTTTGCTAATATTAGCTGTGGTAGTAAATTAAATCATTGGATAGACCTTTTATGGTTTTGAATCCAGTTTTTTTTTACACTGCTTTGGATATAATTCTTGATTATAAAAATTCTTATCCGGAATTTGAAAGTAATATTGTGTGGTTGTGCCGGTGGCCACTTGTATTTTTCGGTTTTGCGTGGGTAAGTAATTATTGTGGATAAATACCCGTAGCCATGAGTATTCTTATCTACTGTGTTTTGGGTTAGTATATTAAAACTTTTAGTAATATTAACTTTTATAACTTTTCTTGATTTCTTAATATCTAAATTTAACAGTTTGTACATTGTCTGAAGTGCACGTATTAATATTGTATCGTTTTTACTATCTGACTAGTACGGAAGTTACTAAGTATAGCGTGTAGTACTTGTCAGTAAAGTATTTCTTAGTTGTGTGGCAGTAACTTACGTTTTTGCCAAATATTACAGTCTTTAGGACTTTAAACAAGGGAGTTTATATTTATAATAGTCCAGTGGCGTACGATACGTATATATTTGATACTTTGTATTTAGCTGACCGGTATAGAGGTCATTATCAGTCAACCGGACCAGGTTGTCGGTGTCATTGCTTGATCAGATAGATCAGTAGGTTTAGTTGACCGGGGTAGGTCAGCTGGGTTGACGGCTTAGTCAACAGCTTATACAAAACTAGAAGGTGTCTAGAAAATACATCAGGTGGTATTGTCCTAGTGCACAGGTCATACTAGCCACTGCGTGTTTAGTCTTATCATACTGATATATTCAGTATTGAAGTTAGTACGGCGACCACTGGCTAACATAACACGATAGTGCAAATTCGCTCCCCTTTACGATGGCAAGTTAAGTAAGGAGTTGTTAATATTATGCCACAGTATTATACATTTTAGTGCACACTTAGGAGGGTGTACAAACTTTCATGTATTATTTCAATTTTCATTCATTTACCTAACCCAAGTGTTGGTAGATGGTATTCACATTTTGGGTATTTTATTCATATATGCGTACAGTACTGTAACTTAATTTTCTGTGCTCTAATCTACATTGGAATATTTGATTGTGTTTGACCGTCTTCGTCATAATTGCATTTCTAATTTATTGTATCAACTTGTTGGATTACTCATTTAACTTGTACTTTACCAACTTGTTGGATTACTCATTTAACTTGTACTTTACCAACTTGTTGGATTACTCATTTAACTTGTACTTTACCAACTTGTTGGATTACTCATTTAACTTGTACTTTACCAACTTGTTGGATTACTCATTTAACTTGTACTTTACCAACTTGTTGGATTACTCATTTAACTTGTACTTTATCAACTTGTTAATTACTCATTTAACTTGTACTTTACCAACTTGTTGGATTACTCATTTAACTTGTACTTTACCAACTTGTTGGATTACTCATTTAACTTGTACTTTACCAACTTGTTGGATTACTCATTTAACTTGTACTTTACCAACTTGTTGGATTACTCATTTAACTTGTACTTTACCAACTTGTTGGATTACTCATTTAACTTGTACTTTACCAACTTGTTGGATTACTCATTTAACTTGTACTTTACCAACTTGTTGGATTACTCATTTAACTTGTACTTTACCAACTTGTTGGATTACTCATTTAACTTGTACTTTACCAACTTGTTGGATTACTCATTTAACTTGTACTTTACCAACTTGTTGGATTACTCATTTAACTTGTACTTTACCAACTTGTTGGATTACTCATTTAACTAGTACTTTACCAACTTGTTGGATTACTCATTTAACTTGTACTTTATCAACTTGTTAATTACTCATTTGACTTGTACTTTATCAACTTGTTGGTTACTCAATTGACTTGTACCTTATCAACCTGGTGGTTACTTGTTGATTTGTACTTTATGTACATGGTGGTATGTTGATGAATCGTTAACTTCCAGTCATCGTTAAATTATTGTACTTGTTATTGTTGGACTTTAAAGTAATATATTTGCCTTATGTTGTTGTTACTGTTGTTGGTTTTTTTAGTCCTTACCTTGTTGTGTATCTAATACATATATATATATACTTGTTGATATGCAATAAATCGGACTGAATTATATATCAAGGCTGTTATAACTTGCTAGTCTTTCAGACTACTTGTGTTGCCCTAATATATTTAAATTGGAGAATCATTGCCTAGTGGTTGAGTCACTTGTATCTTTGGACAAACGGATATTGAACGCTTGGTTGACTGGGTGCCAGTCCAACTGAGGCATTAGTATCCACCTCTTAAAGGTCACAGGACTTGGTGATCTTCTCATTAACGTGGGTGAAAAGAATGAACTTTGGGCATAACAGCCCAAACCAAAGGTCAAGGTTACTGGTATTGGTGCTAGTAGTATACTAGCTGGGGGCTCGAAACTTTGGATAGTCCCAAGTAGTAACCCCAAGGTTGGGCCGTTACATTTTTGGGGGCTCGTCCGGGATCCTTTTCTTAAGAGGTTTATGTGTAAGTGAAGGACATTTAATATTGCATAACATTGGTGTGTTGGTGACATGTTGTGTGCTTGATTAATTGTTGTATTCATGTATTGCAGGTCCAGTTGTGTATAATTATACAGTTATGACCATCGTAAATTGTACTTGACTGTTTTTGTGTTTGACCTTGAAAGTTACGGAGTAACTTAGGTCATATTTGTCCTGTCTATAATTGACAATCTGCTACGGATTGCGTTTGTGTTTAGTTAATTCTGTTTATTTGTTGTAGGTCCAGTTGTGAATAACTGCATATTTAGGACTGCTGTGAATCTCTTGTGATTGTTTCTGTGTGTGTGGCCTTCCAAGTTACGAAGTAACTGTTAGTCATATTTGTGCTGTCCCTGTATGATTGAGAGTCACAAAGTGACAGTATTCCAGTCATTGTCAAATCAGATATCTGTTTCATGTTTTAGGTTGTGTCCTGTTCATCAGTGTTCCAGAAATTGTTACGTTAGTAACATCTGGTGAGCTGAGGCTCTACTCAGTGATTGTGCCATCATTATACTGTTGGTTGTTTCATTTCATCTTGCATCACGTTAGTGACTATTATTTAATTTCATGTGATTTGTCACGCCAGTGACCAAAATAGAAATAGTATTCACATTGTGAAACTGTTATATTGTGTTGTGTGTGCTGAACTGTCGGATATTAACAGTTACGAAAGTAACGTTTTTAACATTGTATACAGTGATTCTGTTGTCTGTCTAGAGAGTGAAACTGACAGTATGACTGAGACAGACTCAATTCATCGTGTAGATGATGAGGTGTCCTTCCGGGTAAATAACCATGCAGGGATGATTAACAATAGTGCTCATGAATCACCCCATACACTAAATGAGCTGTTACCGAATAATAACAATGTTGGGACAGATAGGCATGAGGAAGCTTCATTAGAGGCTGGGGATAGACTTGGCAGTATGGAAGGGATATCTAGGGAACTGAAATCTGAGTTGTGTGAATTAGTCAAGAATGTAGTTAGAGAAGAATTGCAGAGACCAAGATGTCCCCCAGCAGCCCATTCTGATGAGATAAGATCCCCTGTTTTAGATAGTGTTGCAGCAGAAGGCAGGCCAAGAAGTGCCAGAAGCTCATGGCCAAGATATGGTGAGTATCGTCACCCAAGTGAAGGACGATCGCAGTCCGGGAGGATGCAAGATAGTATCTCTCCAAGAGGTTTGTATGAACATGATAGTTTCAGAGGACAGAACAGAGATAATGGTCAGTTTCATGACTGGCAACCAAGACGCCCAAGGTATGAAGGAGGGCCACATTATACTAGAGAGGATCTCAGTATAAAGGTAAGATCTTATGACCCAAAAGAAGTTGATTGGTTAACCTACAAAGGACATTTTGAGGCAGTTGCAAATCAAGCTGCTTGGTCTGCACGGACTTCTTGCGCTAGGCTGATGAGCGCTTTGCCAGGTAGTTTGACTGGAGTAGTGGCAGGATTACCTGAGCCTATAAGGTATGTAGATTTAGTAGCAAGGCTAGATGCTATCCATGGAATCTCAAATTCCAGAGAAGATGCCATTCTCAAGCTCGGTAGTTGTCGTAAGGAGGTAGATGAGAACATCCCTCTGTTTGCTGAGAGAGTTCGACAGATGGTGGAGAGAGCATACCCGGATTTTTCAAATGTAGGTAAAGAGGAGCAAGCATTGCGTATCTTTTTACAAGGATTGCCAGCACGTCATGACATGCGCTTACACATGCGCATGAAAAGTTTCAGGAGTCTTCGTGAGGCTTCCGAGTATGGCGCACGATTAGAACAGGTAATTAAGGATGAGAAATTTCAGGAGAACAGGAGACCAATCATTTCCAGGAGTGCAGCAGATACACACGGTGAGTATGATGAGGTGTTAGTCAGGCTGTGTAACGACATTTCACAGGTGAAGACAAATCAGGAGAAATGTTACAACTCTGTAAAATCGTTTCAAGACAAACTGGGTGACAGATCAGATGCAGGAGATGGTAAGAAGCAGGTAAAAAGCAAGGATGGAAAAGCTGTTGCTACGGGAGGTACTGCAAAGGGTAAGCAAAGGACAAAGGAGAATAGTCCTTGTTTCTTTTGTTCTGAGATGGGTCATTGGAAGAATGAGTGCCCGCATCGCGCGAAGGTAGGTTCCCCAAAAAGTGACAAAAAGAGTTTAAACTGTTAAGGGACTTCTCTGTGGAGCAAGAGAGTCTACAGGCCATTAACCAAGCTCCATCAAATCAGGAAGAAACAGTTAGGGAAGAGGTGAACGAAAAAGTTTATCTAAGGTTTAGTACCAAGAATAATGGTAAGTCAGAGTTAAATACTGTCGCTATACCCCAAAGAGGTATATATATTGATGCTGATCTTATGAGTAAGGAGACTTCATTACCAGTGACTACAGTGAGTATTTTGATTGATAGTGGCTCCTCAAGATCTTTACTCAGTAGAGAAGTGTATGAGAGGCTCCCAAAGGAGGTAAAGCCTCAACTTAGGGAAACAGTTCATTGTGTTAAGCTGGCTGATGGCAGTACACAAAATTGTTATGGTACAGTGAGAATACCAGTAGTTATTGTTGGAGACATTACAGTGATTGAATTTGTAGTTGGTGATTTTTCTGATATGGCTATACTGGGTATGGTAGATCTACAACGGTTAGGGTTTAGATTGGACTTTCAGTCTCTAACCTTGTGGAAGGGAGGTTTAAATATCCCGGTTGTTGACGTGAGGCATAATCCACTATCCAGGAAGGTAATAGTCGGGGAATCTCTAGTATTACCGGCAAGGAAAGAGTGTATCATTAAAGGTCATATTATGAACAGGGGTCAACAGGAAAGTGATATATTTAAGGGTACTTTCATGTTGGAAAATGTACAATCCCTGATGAGGGAACCAGGTCTTGTGGTGGGTAGGACTGTTCATTGCACAACAGATAATTGGATACCAGTGGTGATGTACAACCCCCAGGATAACCCAGTTGTTGTTACACCAAAGACTGTGATTGGATTATTAGTGCCAGTGGAAGTGTCAGTGTCAAACAAGGATACATTAGAATCAAGTACTGAACCGGATATACATTTGCGCAAAACTGAATTGCTGGAGATGGAAATTCCAGACTTTCTGAGGGACGTGTACGAGAGAGGCAAAGTGCATCTGGATAACAATCAGTCATTGGAGTTTAAGAGGTGTTTGTACAGTTATAAGGATATTTTCTCCCAGAATGATGAGGATATTGGACATACCAGTTTAGTGGAGCACACTATAGACACAGGGGAGGCAGAACCCATTCGTGTTCCACCACGCAGATTGGGACCCGAACAGAGGAAGGCTGCAGATGAACTGATAAAAGGGTTATTGGATCGCAAGTTGATTGAACCCAGTCAGTCACCTTGGGCTGCCCCTATTGTTATGGTGAAAAAGAAGGACGGTTCCTTTAGACTGTGTCTGGATTATAGAGTGACAGTTAACCGAGTGAGCAAGTTAGACGGATATCCAATTCCGCGGATAGACTCAAGCTTAGACTATTTAGCCAATGCCAAATTCTTTTGTTCAACAGACTTAAGCTCCGGTTATTGGCAAATTCCAATGGCTGCCAGGGACAAAGAGAAGACTGCTTTTTGCCACCAAAATGGACCGTCGGGAGGCTTGTACCACTGGAATGTACTTCCTTTTGGATTAAACTCGGCCCCAGCGACTTTTCAGAGAATGATGGATCACATGCTATCTGATTTAAGGTATAAATCGTTGTTGATTTATCTAGATGATATCTGTTTGTTTGGGGTTACTTTTGAACAGACTTTAGCTAGGCTGTGTGAGTATTTCGACAGATTGCGGTCTGCAAATCTCAAGTTGAAGCCAAGCAAATGCGACTTTTTCCAGAAGGAGATCAAATTCTTGGGTCACCGGGTAAGTGAAGTAGGCATTAGTACGGACCCCCAGAAGGTTGAGGCAGTCAAAGACTGGCCTACCCCAAAGACAGCTAGGCAAGTAAAAAGCCTCTGACAGAATTAACCTCTTGCAAAAGAAAGTTTAAGTGGACGGAAGACTGCGAAAATTCCTTTCAGAAGCTCAAGGAGTGTTTAATCAGTGCACCAATTTTAGGCTATCCTCAGGAGGAAGGAGAGTTTATTGTGGATACAGACGCTTCTGATGTTGCGGTCGGTGGGGTATTATCGCAAGTACAACGACAAGAGGACGGTACTGAACTAGAAAAAGTGATAGCTTATGGTAGTCGTACCCTGAGCCCTCAAGAAGTAAATTATTGCGTCACTAGACGTGAGTTGTTGGCAATTGTTCATCATCTGAAGTTGTGGAAATGCTACTTGTTGGGTAGGCATTTTAGGGTGAGAACTGACCACAGCTCTCTTAAATATTTACACAGGTTCAAAGAACCAGAGGGTCAATTGGCCAGATGGCTAGATTTTCTACAAACTTTTGACTTTGAGATTGTCCATAGGGCAGGAGTTGCTCATGGCAATGCGGATGGTTTAAGCCGGACAGAAGTATGTAAAAAGAAGAGTTGTTACTGTAGGGACTTGACTGAATTCTCATATGATCCACCAGTTGTTATAGAGACTAAAGTAGATAAGGTGGACCGTATGGTTCAAGTGGACTTAGACAATGAAGTAGTAGTTAGGACTACTCAGGTTGAGTTTGATTGGTCACCATTAGAGATGAGTGAAGCCCAGAAAAATGATGCTGAAATTGGTCCAGTTTATCAGGTGGTAAATGTCAATTCTCAGGTTGAGTGGAAAAATGTGTCTAACACTAGTGTGGGTACAAAACTTTTACTCATGGAGAGAGATAGACTGGTAATTCGGGAAGGGTTACTGTATAGGAAGTGGGAACACAACTTGGGTAAAGGTTATTGGTATCAGCTAGTTCTACCCTCTCCATACAGGGAGAAAGCGTTAAGGCTACTACATGATAATGTCACCAGTGGGCATTTAGGTGTAAGGAAGACATATTTGAAGGTCAGGGCTAGATTTTATTGGCCTTCTATGAGAGAGTTCATTAGAAGATGGGTCGTTACTTGTGATGTTTGTCAACAACGTAAGGGGCCCACCAAGAAGCCAAAAGGTAAGATGCAGGAGTATTTGGTAGGTACTCCAAATGAAAGAATTGCCATGGATGTTATGGGGCCATTTTCCGTTACGGATAACAATAATAGGTGGCTTTTGGTCATTGGTGATTTGTTTACCAGGTACAGTATGGCAATCCCAACCCCGAATTTGACAGCTCCAACTATAGCAGAAGCTGTGGTTGTTAACTGGGTCTCTTTATTTGGAGTCCCCCTGGAGATACATACTGATAGAGCTGCATATTTTGAGGGAAGTGTGTTCCATGATATGTGCAGGTTGTTAGGAATACATAAGACTAGGACTACTGCTTTCAGACCTCAGTCTGATGGTTTTATTGAAAGGTTGAATCAAACCTTAAATAACATGTTAAATTGTGTCATACAAGATAACCCATTTAGTTGGGATATACTGGTAAAAATGTGTGTGTTAGCGTATAACTCTAGTGCTCAAGAGTCTGTCGGGGAGAGCCCCGCTATGTTAATGTTTGGACGGGAGCTGAGGCTTCCAATTGATGTTATATCACCGGCGGTAGGTGATACGGGTAAGTATAGAAACTCCAGTGACTATGCTCAGCAATTGAAGGTAAGATTGGAACAGGTATTCGAAAGTGCAAGACATTGCATGAAGAAGGCTACTCTGAAACAACAGCGTTGTTATAATAATAGACTAAAGCAAAATGTATTTGTACCTGGGTCACTTGTGTATCTGTTCAATGTGGTAAAAGGTAAATCACCAAAAGAAAACTATCTGAAATGGAAAGGACCTTATGTGGTCACCAAGAAGTACTCGGAAGCAGTCTATCAAATCAGGCGGAACAGTAAGTCAAAACCTTTAGTTGTTAACCATGATAAACTAAAGCCAGCTCATCCAAGAGATGATATAGATACCTCATGGATTAGAAAAATACCAGGTAATGAAAGGCAGTTGTCAGTTGTTGAGGCTGAACTGGATTCTGAAGATGAGCTACAAAGCAGGCCGTCAAGAAGCTGTAAAGCCCCGGATCGGCTAGGGGAATGGTATTATGGTAAATAGTTACTTTTAGATTTAAATACTGTAGTAAGGTAGGTGTCAAGGTAAGATAAGGTAAACATATGTGAGTAGAACCTACATAGGGTCCCCATTTTATCTATTTATTTCAGTTGAAATGGCAGTGTGTAAAGTCTGCGGGAAGTGTGTCTCTCAGGTGTCACGGCATTACGCTAGAATGCACCAACAAAAGTTTTGGGGCTACCGTTGTCCAGACTGCCCAGTGGTATATTCCAAGCTGGATGCTTCATTTATGAGGAGACATTTGAAGTCACATGGAAAAAGTATTTCCCTTTTATCGTGCAGAGTAGTTGTGCCCGATGGGTATATTGTGTTAAGGGAATGTCCCATATGCAGGATTAGGACATTTACGGATGAGGCAATGGCCGACCACTTTTTCGAATGCCACCCGCCCAGGATGCATCAGCAGTCCTTGGAGGAGCTGTTGGAGGCCATCAAAGATGAGGAGATGAGGCCGGTCTACGAAGATATCTCCCCCCCTCCTTCCCCGGCGGCGACAGCCCGCCCTGTGGCATTAGTCACCCACAAAGTGGTGAATGGGAACTTATTACCTATTCCCCAGTTCCATGTGCTTGAGGAATCTATTGTGTATGATAATACGTAAATTATTCCTTAAATATCTTTAATATTGTATGGATAACCATAATGGTATGGCAGAAGTAAAATGTGGAAATTTGGATAATAAATGGTTTTAACTGTGCTAACTTAACAAGAAGGTTAGTTTAACCAATTATGAGCATAGCTAATATTGCACTGTTTAGTTTTGGTGATCAGTATGACTCTTTGTAAATTTTCAGGACGTCAAGAATGTAAAAGTCAGCTGGCAAACATTTTGTTTTTAGTGTCTCCTGTCACGTCTGGATGGTTGGTGGTTGCCTCCTGGAAAATAAAACATGGAAACTATGTTAAATACCTTACAATTTCCTTCTATTTTACATCTATAGGTGGAGATTGATTGCTACAGAATTTATAAACTTGGAACGATTACAAATATTATTATTGCTGATTTGGGAAACATGAGATTTAGAATGTCATTCAATCTGTTACAGGACTGAGTGAGGGGCGTGCAGACAGAGACAAGAGGATGTGTGGTTGTGGGCGTGCAGACAGAGACAAGAGGATGTGTGGTTGGTGGGCGCGCAGACTGGAGATCGGTGATGTGAGAGACTGAGTTTTATGGACAATTTATGGTTATTGAATTGTTTCTTGTTGGATTTTGTATGGATATTACATTGGGTTCAAACACGACGTTCTGTAGTGAAGTAGTACAGTAGTGCAGTTTTATTTAGTAAATGTCATAATGTGGTTTGACACTACAGTACAGTAGTGCAGTTTTATTTAGTAAATGTCATAATGTGGTTTGACACTACAGTACAGTAGTGCAGTTTTATTTAGTAAATGTCATAATGTGGTTTGACACTACAGTACAGTAGTGCAGTTTTATTTAGTAAATGTCATAATGTGGTTTGACACTACAGTACAGTAGTGCAGTTTTATTTAGTAAATGTCATAATGTGGTTTGACACTACAGTACAGTAGTGCAGTTTTATTTAGTAAATGTCATAATGTGGTTTGACACTACAGTACAGTAGTGCAGTTTTATTTAGTAAATGTCATAATGTGGTTTGACACTACAGTACAGTAGTGCAGTTTTATTTAGTAAATGTCGTAATGTGGTTTGACACTACAGTACAGTAGTGCAGTTTTATTTAGTAATGTCGTAATGTGGTCTGACACTACAGTACAGTAGTGCAGTTCTATTTAGTGGGAATTTTAAGTGAGCTTTAACCTCATTGCTCCCTTATAAGGAGGGGGAAGTGTGAAGTACGGACGATTGCCGTTCTTCACGTAACAGCTTACGGGGAATTCCGGTGTTTAGTGTCAGCGTTAGGTTTTAGTACTCCCCATATTATGGACTTTGGTACAATGTTCCGGTTGGAAATGTATTGTATTATCTGAATCTGGTAAAATGTTAAATCTAACCTAAAGTAGGAGGTGGACAGTGTCCTGGCTTCAGGAACATGATGGGTAATGGTGTAAGAGTTATCAGGTGAAGCTTTATGTTTGAATTCTGTCTGTAAGTAGTGTTTGTACTGATGTACTTAAGATATCATTTTGGCGCAATTTAGATACCCAGTGCTTTTGCGCCAAATCTTGTAAGCACCTGTTTCCTGTCAATCTTAATATTCTTTTGTGGGTGGAGCTTACACTTTATCCAATCAAATCCAAGTGTTTAGAGCAACTGTTAGGGGTATATAAACACTGACACCTCAGATTTTGGGGCTTTTTCTGTTTGGTTGCTCTTTGGTAAGCACGTATTTTAGTGTTTGCAAAGGGTGTAAAACACGAGTTAGTGCATCTAAATTCCAAATTGGTATTAAATTGTTGGGTTTGGAAAGTGTTTGCTAATATTAGCTGTGGTAGTAAATTAAATCATTGGATAGACCTTTTATGGTTTTGAATCCAGTTTTTTTTACACTGCTTTGGATATAATTCTTGATTATAAAAATTCTTATCCGGAATTTGAAAGTAATATTGTGTGGTTGTGCCGGTGGCCACTTGTATTTTTCGGTTTTGCGTGGGTAAGTAATTATTGTGGATAAATACCCGTAGCCATGAGTATTCTTATCTACTGTGTTTTGGGTTAGTATATTAAAACTTTTAGTAATATTAACTTTTATAACTTTTCTTGATTTCTTAATATCTAAATTTAACAGTTTGTACATTGTCTGAAGTGCACGTATTAATATTGTATCGTTTTTACTATCTGACTAGTACGGAAGTTACTAAGTATAGCGTGTAGTACTTGTCAGTAAAGTATTTCTTAGTTGTGTGGCAGTAACTTACGTTTTTGCCAAATATTACAGTCTTTAGGACTTTAAACAAGGGAGTTTATATTTATAATAGTCCAGTGGCGTACGATACGTATATATTTGATACTTTGTATTTAGCTGACCGGTATAGAGGTCATTATCAGTCAACCGGACCAGGTTGTCGGTGTCATTGCTTGATCAGATAGATCAGTAGGTTTAGTTGACCGGGGTAGGTCAGCTGGGTTGACGGCTTAGTCAACAGCTTATACAAAACTAGAAGGTGTCTAGAAAATACATCAGGTGGTATTGTCCTAGTGCACAGGTCATACTAGCCACTGCGTGTTTAGTCTTATCATACTGATATATTCAGTATTGAAGTTAGTACGGCGACCACTGGCTAACATAACACGATAGTGCAAATTCGCTCCCCTTTACGATGGCAAGTTAAGTAAGGAGTTGTTAATATTATGCCACAGTATTATACATTTTAGTGCACACTTAGGAGGGTGTACAAACTTTCATGTATTATTTCAATTTTCATTCATTTACCTAACCCAAGTGTTGGTAGATGGTATTCACATTTTGGGTATTTTATTCATATATGCGTACAGTACTGTAACTTAATTTTCTGTGCTCTAATCTACATTGGAATATTTGATTGTGTTTGACCGTCTTCGTCATAATTGCATTTCTAATTTATTGTATCAACTTGTTGGATTACTCATTTAACTTGTACTTTACCAACTTGTTGGATTACTCATTTAACTTGTACTTTACCAACTTGTTGGATTACTCATTTAACTTGTACTTTACCAACTTGTTGGATTACTCATTTAACTTGTACTTTACCAACTTGTTGGATTACTCATTTAACTTGTACTTTACCAACTTGTTGGATTACTCATTTAACTAGTACTTTACCAACTTGTTGGATTACTCATTTAACTTGTACTTTATCAACTTGTTAATTACTCATTTAACTTGTACTTTACCAACTTGTTGGATTACTCATTTAACTTGTACTTTACCAACTTGTTGGATTACTCATTTAACTTGTACTTTACCAACTTGTTGGATTACTCATTTAACTTGTACTTTACCAACTTGTTGGATTACTCATTTAACTTGTACTTTACCAACTTGTTGGATTACTCATTTAACTTGTACTTTACCAACTTGTTGGATTACTCATTTAACTTGTACTTTACCAACTTGTTGGATTACTCATTTAACTTGTACTTTACCAACTTGTTGGATTACTCATTTAACTTGTACTTTACCAACTTGTTGGATTACTCATTTAACTTGTACTTTACCAACTTGTTGGATTACTCATTTAACTTGTACTTTACCAACTTGTTGGATTACTCATTTAACTAGTACTTTACCAACTTGTTGGATTACTCATTTAACTTGTACTTTATCAACTTGTTAATTACTCATTTGACTTGTACTTTATCAACTTGTTGGTTACTCAATTGACTTGTACCTTATCAACCTGGTGGTTACTTGTTGATTTGTACTTTATGTACATGGTGGTATGTTGATGAATCGTTAACTTCCAGTCATCGTTAAATTATTGTACTTGTTATTGTTGGACTTTAAAGTAATATATTTGCCTTATGTTGTTGTTACTGTTGTTGGTTTTTTTAGTCCTTACCTTGTTGTGTATCTAATACATATATATATATACTTGTTGATATGCAATAAATCGGACTGAATTATATATCAAGGCTGTTATAACTTGCTAGTCTTTCAGACTACTTGTGTTGCCCTAATATATTTAAATTGGAGAATCATTGCCTAGTGGTTGAGTCACTTGTATCTTTGGACAAACGGATATTGAACGCTTGGTTGACTGGGTGCCAGTCCAACTGAGGCATTAGTATCCACCTCTTAAAGGTCACAGGACTTGGTGATCTTCTCATTAACGTGGGTGAAAAGAATGAACTTTGGGCATAACAGCCCAAACCAAAGGTCAAGGTTACTGGTATTGGTGCTAGTAGTATACTAGCTGGGGGCTCGAAACTTTGGATAGTCCCAAGTAGTAACCCCAAGGTTGGGCCGTTACACAAAGTAAAAAATTCTCATATGCTGTCTTCACACAAACATTTTCACATAATTGGCTATATATCTGTGTATATCCGGTAGAATATTGTCTTTGAATATATACAAGCCCTATGACCTGTTTCTTCTCCAGTCAGTTCCCTATGTTCTTTTAGATATAATTGTAAACTCTTTAGTGTGTCCTGATAGCCGCAGTTACTTTCTAAATCTACGACTATAGTGTTAAAATTTTTAGAAATAAACTTTCTTTCATGGAATTTGTATGAAACACAGTTATTTATCACATTAACTTTTGCTTGAAGAGCTTATTGTTACACAAAGCATTAGCTCATATAATTATGCTACTGCCGGTAAGAGTTATATCTTTCCATTGATTTATCATGTACTATACTCTGTTGTACATGTAATGACAATTCAAATAGAGAGGTAAACATGCATGGCGTGAAACTGATGCAGTGGGGTACCCATACCAAATGGAAATGCCCAATAAATGATACATTTGTATGAAGATTGCCACTTATTCTGTGACGTCATGTATTTTTCTCATAAAATTTCACATTACCTGCAGATATTAGACTTTAACTTTGCTTATTTGGTTTAATTCTAAGATAAACTCATGTTGGCACATACAAATAAATTACATATATCCCTGACCTAAATTGGTACATAAAGAACCAACTGTCTAAACATGCTTATGTCTAATAGCAAAATTTTATAAAACAACTGAAAGAATGCATATATATATAGCAAAAAAATATGATACAAGTTTTCTATACAGAATTTATATAACAGACAGATGGCTCCAATAAGTTACAAAAATAAACCTGATATAATTCACTGAAATGAAAAATTCTATTTTGAGTATTTATCTTGTGAGAAGAAATATACAAAAATCTGTTGATTTGCAAACGATGGCCCTAAACTACAGAACCATAGCAGAAATTATGTTTATGCCAAAATAATTTTCATGTTACACAATGGCACAATATATCTATAGTGCATAATACTGTACATTTTGTATAAAACAATTTCATTTTGGTTGTGAAGCTTTTAAGGAACATATTTTTACATGATGCAGTTGTATCCTTGGTTTTGATTGACTAAAAAACCTTCAAAATTTTTCACACCCTATGCTCTTCCACCAAACTAATTCCTACTTCCCCATTTTGTGCTAGTAGTCCTTTAATCTGTCAAAGTCTTGCATAGATGCATGCCTTTTCATGCTCTATCCCTACAATTGGCATAAAGTTTTTTCTCTTTTTTAAATTTGTGAAGGATTTCACAGGAGCTTTTTAATGATACAAAGCTTTGTTTGGATGCATTTTATTTCACTAGAGCTAGTGAATATTTGTGGTAATCAAGAGCCTTATTGTTTTGGCATTTGAAGGCAATGATCATTTAAAACTTTGTGTAGATTTGAGTTGGAAGCTAATACAGTATTTGTCTTGCTTTCATTGAAGCAGTATATATTTGGATTTATTTTAATGTTGATTCGTTAGATACATTTTAGACAAGCTGCGTCATATTGATAGATTTTTTTAGAAGTCCATATATACAAGTATTCAATAATCCAGAATAGTTTGTCACAGTATTACGGAACATCATGCAAACTTATGTCATACACACCATGATACATATTTATTTATTTGCTGCTTTTAACAACATAATTATAAGATTCTGTTAGACATGTTAATCAATTCAACATAATTAATAGGTTTCGACTGTAATTAATAGTTGTTTAAGACCAGTTTAACATTGTGTTAATATCAAGAAAGTTACGCAAGCCACAAAAACACCTTCCAATATTTTTTCTTTTATGGAACAGTTACATCATGCATCCATGTGATTCCTTGCATATTCTTCACATGCTAGTACTTCGGAGCTCCTTCAATGCATAGTTGTGCACTTCTACGGATGTGGGGACAGCCATGCCATCAAGTTGACTCTTATTTGATATAAATTATGGCAAATTAGAAACTGATTCCATAACACGTCTAGATTAATGTGAATATTCTGTAATACAATTGTCTGTCACTGCTGCTTAAAAGTGAACAATGCAAAAAGAAAATTTATCGAATTTAATCAAAGCACTACACCTCACAACTGAAAGGGGAGTCTTAGTGTGAACAATTGATCAAAGGATGATATCTTTTTATTTAACGGATGAAAATAGTTTTTAATCTGTAGCCCAAATGATGACTTGGCTGGACTTTATTTGTTTCATTGTGTATATTGATTTGTTCAAGAAACACTTTTTAAGAATAGGCGAGGAGAAAAATGTTATTGTGACTGGTTTGTTAATTATGAAGTTAAGCTCTACCGATTTTTTTTATAGAAGTCTGATTAATGGCCTTTTCCAGCATGATAATAAAGTGTCAGCTTCGAGAAATGTGTTAGTTATCCTTCTAATGTTTTAATAAGGGAGTATAATACTTACTTTAATATATAAAACTCAAATTATATTTTTATTTTCCAGTAATTTATTGGTTTTTTTCCATATAAATTATTCATATATTTTGTTGTAGTAGATACCTCCAAACTCTATATAGCATTAAAAAAAACCCAATAATTATGACAAAATAAAGATTTAGAAGTTACTTTTGTCGAGCATTTCATTCAAGTTGCAGTTCGCTAATGTCCAAACCAGATATCCCTGTTTTATTTTCAACCATATAGAGCCGTTGTTTGGACCATTTGGTTGCTAACTTGGACGCTAGGTGTCGTTGCGAATATACAAATATCCAAAATGACAGCGGTGAGTTTTGTTTATCTTTTGGAAAACGGGCAACTATAATGCTATTTGCAAATAAAACGGATTACTGATATTAATAATTTGCTATATTGAATAAACTGTTTAGATAACAGATTATAACTATTTGTATCTGGGTTACTTCACCCGTTGATTAACTGCCGGTTGACGCCGGCTTTTATTTTGCCTGGACACGTGCATTTGTCCAGAATCTTCTGTCAGATATTTTTTATTAAAAATCCAACACATCGAATGTTTCATGCGTATTCAGGACGTTACTATTTAGTGTTTATATTAAAATGGTAGAGGTGAGTGTACTGTTGTGTTGTTACTATTGCCAATTAGGTTGGTGATCCATGGGGTTTTCATGGGGTTGCAGCTACCTAAGTTTGTCGCTTACCCAAGTTTGTCACTTGACCTGAAACTGTAAAGGACAAGCAATATTGATGCTGAAAGAAATGGACCATGTACTTAAACAGTAATGAATGCCAAAGAAATATAAAGTGTCTTCAGAACTGCCCCTTATGGTTCTCAATTCTTTAGTGGTGGTGGGCCAATTCATGCCCTGGTACCAATTCACGCCCACCCCTAAATTTATCCAAAACAATCACAGTTAAACAATAAATTACAAATTTAAATGATCCATCTGATGATTATCTATGATGTGGTAAACATCTTCTCCAAGAAAAATTATAAATCTTCAAGAAAATTGAGGGTGGGCCTGAATTGGTACCCGGGCGTGAATTGGTCCACCACCACTACATTTAAGAAACGGCGAATTGAGATATCGAAAGTTTTGGTTAGTTGTCATTAAAATACAGTAGTGACATCACTCTATTGTTAAAACAGTAGATTCATACTAGAGAATGTACTGTGTTCAGTACATTCTGATGCACGAATCTACAGTTTTTGTGTTGATATTGCCAATTGTTTGCAAGCCCTGTGCTGTATGAAAAAATAAATTTATCATTTTCAGATATATCCAAATTATAATTGTCATATATAAAAGTGTTTTTTTTTTCATTTTCTAAATCACTTGATGAATAATTCCTTTCCATTTTTTTATCCTTGCTTTCAGTAGTGAAGACACTTTATGAAGTATACTAGAGGACTGCCTATAAAATGCACAATACTATTTTTGTAAAGGTACCCAAAGAACAAAGCCTGACCATTTACAGTTTAGCCTTCAAATATCGCTACATTTTAAATTCATGTGTCAGTATTTTTCATTCTTTAAAAAAACATTCAAAATATACTGTTTTGTGTGTGATATTCATAATTTTAATGTAATACAAGTTGGTATTTAAGAATATGTAAAAATGTTTTAACATTTACCTACATTAATTTTTCGTTGTGCAATACTTTAAATTGATAAATATTAAATATACCAATATTTAAAGGTTTTATGTTTTGCAAGTGTACTATGTGTAATATGTATACTCAGTCAAAGCCCAGATCTAGTTGGCATTCTAATTTCTACAATTTAAGTATTTAAGATTTGATTTTATTTAGGCTGAAATGTTTATAATTATAATTTTGCATATTTACAACTAATAGTAATGTGATAATTTGGGAAAATTTAAGGTCACGGAATCCAGTAGGGTTTCCTGATAATAATTTATTAACAGAATGCAGGAGGTTTCGCTTCATCATGACGCTATTTTGGATGATTCACGGTAATTTTAAGAGTGGATTCGCTACAAATGAAGGTGTTTAAGGGCACACAGAAATAAAACAGCTTGAAAAACATGAAGATTGCTTTTTATTTCATACATTATTTCAACATCACTGAAGAGAAGAAAAAAATGAAGATTGCTTCCTTTTATTTCAATATTTACAGATTTCACATAGAGATTTCATACATTATTTCAACATCACTGAAGAGAAGAAAAAAATGAAGATTGCTGTTTGTTTCAATATTTACAGAGCAAGCACACTTGAGGACAGATTAGTTATTGTCTTCCTCATCTTCAGCAGGCCCATATATTTTTGCACAACCATTCAACAGTTGCATGCTTGTGAGTTCATTTTCGTTGAACTTTTCCCATAAATGCTGGATGGCAGAATTTACTCTTTATATTCAAGTCTCTGAAATCTGGTCAGCTGCTCTTCCCTAACAAGTTGGGTTTGAGCCTCCACATATTTTGACTCCTCATGTAATAGTTCAGCCAGAAGATAGAATTGGATCTGTCCACGTCCGGCTTTCCTGTTAATCTTGTTGTACCAGCATTCCACGTCATTATTTGTGCGGATGTTCTGTTGGAATACAGACCAAGAAAAAGGTGGCCATATGTTGCTGCTGATCCATGTGTCATGGACATAGGTGCAGATACCCTTCAGTTTTCCATCTGGAGCCTCTGAAGAAATCCTGCGGAATAACCTCAGTATGTGCTCATGTGGCACAAAGGGTAAGGCCATTAACCTCCTGAGAAATGTATGAGTTCATCCTTTCTTGTTGTAGGCCTCCTGTAGGCCCATCCCCTGTATATGGCGCTAAACAGCCTGAACCCAGTGAAAAACGCATCCTTTTATTCGGGTTGGTGGCAGTGTTGGTGCTTCCCTCTTGTGAAGTTGTGTGGCCCCCCTTTGCCTAACAGATGCATAGCATCTGGTGTGCTTGCTTTGGACTCTACACTCCCAGTCAACATGGTACTCACTGTTTCTTCTTCGCTGATTGTACGAGAAGCTATGGCTGTCTACCAGCTTATCCTTCCCCCTTTTGGTGCCACCTTTGACAATGTCATAGGAGGTGATTAGAGCTGAAATGGTTATTTGTACTAATCGATTAGTAGGTTATCAAAGCACTAGACGACGCCAATATTATGAAATCGGTTACTTGTTTTCTTGTGTATATCACCACATAGCAGATTTTACGCGATCGTTGGAACTATGAGTATCTCGTGTTAAGACCTTAAAACGTATCAAATGAAAGCATTTTATATGCATTTTATTTTTAAAATATCAAAATATTACATTATGGGCCAATTTACCCAATTATCTGGTGATTTCTTTGCTTTTCAGCATCTCGCGAACCACCATTTTGTTTGTTTACATCCGAAACACATGTGTTTTCGGTATTTCTTATACATGCTAAACATCAGAAACAGTTAATCAGTTAGTCGACAGTTAATGCAAGCGACTACCCAGCTAGCAATTTTTGCTAATCGTTTCAGCTCTAGTCACCTCAAAGGAATGTGACCTTCTAGGTTAGGGGTCACATCATCAATTGATGATTCATCCACAGGAAGTGACACTTCATAGGAGCCCATCTCATCAACATCCATCTCATCCTGTTGGTGGGTTATGGCATAGGTGCCATTTTGGATTGCAGGAGCAGAAACATCGTGAAAAGCACCATCAGTGTCTGGTTCATGGGGGCCAGATATCTCTGGAAACACAGAAAACTCCCTGGAGAGTCGAATATTTTGAATATCCTGGTACTCTCAGTATCAGGCTGGAAATACATTGAACAATACATTTTAATGTCATAATGAAACATACTAATGGTTTTTTACCTCACAGCCCTTAAGGGCTGTCGGGCGGGCGGTGGGAAAAAGTTTGTCCAGGCTGTATCTCAGAAACCATAAGGTGTAGGAAGTTGACACTTGGTAGGGACATTGGTTAGGAGGTGGAGGTGTGCAACGTCATGGTCTGACCTTGATTTGACCTTGCCGTAGTGACCTTGAGTTTGAAAATCTTGTCTGGGCTATATCTCAGAAACCTTAAGGTGTAGGAAGTCGATACCCGGTAGGGACATTGGTTAGGGGACCTAGGGGTGTAGGTGTGCAATGTCATGGTCTGTAGTGGTCCTACGATTCGACAGAAAATCGATTCGACGTCTATTTAAAAGTTTCGATGTAGAAAATCAATTCTCATTTTAAGAATCGATTGTGAATCGAAAGTAAGATTTATAACCACCTAATTTTCCCTTTTTCTGCAGATATTTAACATTTTATTTTCGTAACATTTGTTTACATTATCTGCCATGTTTCTTTGACTGGTACCTACTTCCTGTTGGTTACAACTAAAACTCAAAATTTCTTTACGTATTTAGAAGATCTTTTAATACAATAAACTAAGTTCAACCTAAATTAAATTTAACTTTCACTGCTTCATACACAACATGCATATTCCCTATAAATGGGGAATAACAACCTTGGCCATAAATCAAGTGGAGAGAGATCACACTACTGTAATACTTCAGCAGTCTGCCATGAATATTTTTGACAAATTTTGTTGAACAAGAAAACTAAAATGTTTACTGCATTGCCATACTTAGAATTTTACAGTATCTAAGAAATTATAATAATATGAAATGAATAGATCATGAAGATCTGCTTAGAAAGGGAAATTCATGGAATGTTGTTTTCAGGATGAGAGAAATTTAACAGAATAATAGACAAATGCTTTACAGTAAGAGAAAGAGTGAGGGATATCTGACTTCATTGAAGCTGGTGGGAGATACTTAGCCTTGCCACAGGCATTTATATGTATAAAGAAGGCACAACTGTTTGACTGCATTATGAGTATTTTTCATAATGTTCTCATACACTTACTTAGGCTAGCTTGCTGAGGAGACTCCCAGATGAGAAAGGCCTTTGATACAGTCTGCATTATGGCAAAAATATTTCACATTTGCATTATGGTTCAGACAGCCTGGAAGGCCAGGCTAGGAGATATTTTCAGTTTGAAGTAAAATTAGGAAAGAAAAAAGATGTGTTATAAAAACAGTACACCTGTGTTGCTAACGTGCTGAAACATTTACAAGTGCTAAATACATAAAATAACTGCATCATCCATGTATCAATGATATACAACTATTTATGTCATATATATGCGACTTTGAGAAATTTTTATCATATTATTCCTGAGATAAGAGTCCCATTTTCCAGACCCCATCTAACACGCATATACTTGAGTGACAATGCTGAAATACATGTTCACTTGTGCCAGACTGTTTCATATAATCTAGCATATATTACAAAATATCAATATTGACCAGAAAAAATAAAAGTCACTCTTCCATTTGATTAATGAAAATAGCATGTCTTTGAAAAGTGTCCTGAGTTAAAAATAGAAGGCAAATTCCATGAATACATTGTCTAGCTGTTTAGTTCCCAAAGAAGCATTTTATGCAGGATAATTTTCAGAAGCTGCTTGGCAGTCACTGTTTTTGACATATGATAAGGATAAGCAGATATTTTATTCTTCTTTGTTGTATATGTATATATACACTGTTTGTTAAAAAAAGTGTCCTGAGTTCACAACACGGGTGTACCACAAAGTGATGTTGAACAAAAGGGGTTGAAATATTGTTTATTTTAAGCATGATTGGTTGCTAATCTGCTGAAGTTACATTCAAACACTGTAACTGATTTAGCTGATTAAAAGGGAGAATGAAAATTGCTAAGGTCACCTTAGTAGATAATTATATTATTGCTAACACACATATTTGTTGACTCTTCAACCTATTGGTTTCCTAACATAGCCCCTTCCCTATCCCAATCTGTAAACAATAACCTGGATTTTTTCACCACTGACCTATTGGAAGACTATTGTAATTATATTTGGTTAAAAAAGAATATTCTGTCTTTCTTACAAAGCAAGCAGAAAATCAATTATAATCGATAATCGATCGCTTTGAATTACCGATTAATCGATTCTGATTTTTTAGACCGATTCCTAACACTAATGGTCTGACCTCGATTTGACCTTTGACCTTGTCATAGTGACCTTGACATATAAAACCTTGTCTGGGTGAACCGTAAGGTGTAGGAAGTTGATACTTGGTAGGGACATTGGTTAGGGGGTGTAGGTGTGCAACGTCATTGTCTTACCTTGATTTGACCTTGCTGTAGTGACCTTGACCTATAAAATCTGGTCTGGGCTATATGTCCACCAATACAACAGAATCTGCATGCAGGCCAAATATGCAGAAAAATATGTTCAACTTTTCCTACTTCCCTGAAGTCACAACACATCGCCCCAGACTCTCCTCCCCCAGTGCTTTCCACTTTCTCTACTGTAACCAAGGATCAAGTAACCAAAATCATTATGAAATCTCCAAGTAAATCATGTTCCCTTGACCCAGTTTTCTTGTTCTTGATTATCTGGATATTCTCATCACTCCCATTACTTCAATAATTAATGCTTCCCTTGAACAAGGGAAGTGTCCTAATTTCTTCAAGCAGGCCCATGTTACCCCCATCCTCTAAAAATCATCCCTAGACAAAGAAATCTTCAAAAACTATAGGCCTGTCTCCAATCTGAACTTTATTTCGAAGATACTTGAAAGGCTAGTGGCAGTCCCGCTACAAACTCACCTCAACGAAGCTGGCCTTATGACTGCCTTCCAATCGGCATATAGAAAACCGACCATGAGTTTTAAAATCTTGTCTGAGCTATTTCTTGGATTCCATAAGGTGTAGAAGGTTGACACTTGGTAGGGACATTGGTTGGGAGCTGTCGGTGTGCAACGTCATGGTGTGACCTTGATTTGACCTTTAACCTTACCGAAGTGACCTTGACCTATAATATCTTGTCTGGGCTATATCTTGGAAACCGTAAGGTGTATGGAGTTGATACTTGGTAGGGATATTGGTTATGGATTGTAGGTGTGCAACATCATTCTGTGACCTTAATTTGATCTTTGACCTTGTTATAGTGACCATGAGTTTTAAAATCTTGTCTGGGCTATTTCTTGGGTTCCATAAGGTGTAGAAGGTTGACACTTGGTAGGGACATTGGTTGGGAGTGTATGTAAATAAATATATGTGTGCGTCATGGTGTAACCTTTTTGCTCTGCCAAAGTGTGTTCAACTGCCTTATTTGAGACATCTTTCTCTTATGACAAAGATATGCAATGGATTATGGTATGCACTTTTACGCAGTTATGCTATTTCCATTGACAGCTATTGTCCAATTAATAAATTTTCCAGCTTCATGTTTTTTAGTTAACTGATTAATGCTGTCATCTTGCTATTGAATTGTCTTGTTTTAGTATTTTATGTTTACATACATTTTCTTTCTCTTAGATGTTATTTTCTCTACTTAAACATTATTTGAACCTTTATATAAGTGACACTGCGCTGAAAGTATCCCGGTCTTTGTACCCTACTTCTGTATGTCATGGTGTTGAAAACTATTTTCCCAGGCTGTGGGGTACGGGCATCTCTGATGCTATTTTAACTTTTTAAAACGACATAGTTTCTTATTTTGTTAATTGTTATTTAAAAAATAATCACAACTTTTGCTCATAATTACATTCTTTTGTGAATGATTATTATTACTGTTGGTTTATGAAAAGTACTTTATAATTACCTTACCCATTACAATTGTGCATTTCCATTCCAATACCACTTCTTTCCTAACCATTTGTCTGTATAAATCTCTTGGTATGTCAGTTCCACGTTTTCTGTGACACCACTTGTCACATCCATCACATTGAACTGCTTCCTGTCTTGCCCTGACCTCTTTTTTTACAACCCTCTTTTTTTACAACCCACACATAAATCAGCCATCATTCAGTATAATTCCCAACTCAGTAATAGATCATTAACAGATGAGCTAGCTTAGTGCTCAACTGACTGAATTCAGAACTGAGGAAATTTGGGAGTTTATATAGACAATCTGCATAGGCTAATTGAAATTACATTAAATAAGTTAATCCAGGGATTGAACATTCTCCTGAGCATCACTCAGCCTGTCATGACAGTTGCCATTGCCTAATTGCAACTGAATTGGAATCCACAGACCAATCAAGATTTGGCTCCATGGAGGGGGGAGTAATTACTTTATGCACTAAGGGATTAATTGACTTAAAAGAAGTTAGGCATTTGTTGTTTATCAATAGGCTTGTACTTATTACTTAAAACAGTAAAAAAAAATTCTTATTTTTTTAAACTCTTTTCTTAGTTCATTATATCAGTTAAATAGCCGGTTTCAAAATAAAATCAGTTATCTTCTAATACCAAACACTTATATTATACAGCAAGTAAATGAAATGGGAATGTAAAGCAATGATAAACATTGATTATACACAGCATGTAAACAAAATGGGAATGTAAATCAATGATAAGGAAACTTATTTAACCTTTATTACTTTATAAAATTTACCGCCAAACCTCCATTAATTTGCAGTGAAACCTCCTTTAGCGAAACCTCCTGATACCTATTAACAGAAGTGCTGCTTGAAAAGAAAATATTTGATGTAAAAACAGCTACAGCGTATTTATTAAAAACCAAATACTTCAAATTTTGTAAACTTGCACAGCCCATCAATATTCCTGCATAAACAGAGTTATGAGGTCAGAGAATTCTGTGGGGTTTCCTAACAATATTTTAATAGAAATGCTTGGTGGAGTTGGAAATCGGATAACTCAAATTCGCGATAGACAAAGTGGTTTGGCGTTTCTTAAACTAGCTCATTTGTGAACCATTTTTGTTGGCAATTCCGAAAATGCTTGTTTTCCGATCATCTATGAATGTTCTGAAGCCACAGTGAAAGATAATTTTGAAGAGATTTTAATGTTGTCAAAATGCAATTGATGAACTTGGATAAGTGACAAGGTTGGGTGGCTAAAGAGTAGTTAAAAATTAATTATAATTATGTCCACCCCACTGGGGTGGGGTGGGGGGTGGGGGTGGGGGGGTGGACATATATAACTGAGTAATAACTACTTTGAGTAGTATTTTTATTTTAATCATTTTAAAGGAAAAGTATTTCACCTGTGTTCACAAAATTTGGGATGGAGGATTATTGGATCGGTAGCTTCCTTGGGATTGCTTTTGGTGATAATACCCTCATAGCTAACTGAGTAATAGCTACTGTGCTATATAGCTATTATGCTATTTTGAGTTGACTTTTTTTTCTGGACATTTTAATGAAACAAGGTTTTCTATCTTCGCAAAAATTTATATGAAGGATAATTGGGTCGATAGTTTGGCCAGGATAGCTTTTGGTCGATGATAGCTTTGTAGCTATCTGAGTAATAGCTGCTTTGCTACTTTGAGCCCACTCTGAATTGCATTTCTGTTTTCACGCTTTTAAAGGAAACATATTTAACTCATCTTTTTAAAATTTGGTGTGAAGGTTTATAGCTTCAATTGCTTGCTTGGTATTGTAGATGGTAATAGCTTTAGTCTCCTGAGTAATAGCTACATAGCAAAAAACATAAATATGTCTATCTCCTAAACCATGCGAGATAGAGTGATTTTGTCGAATTTTCGACCGACAGGGTATCTAAGCAATGTACCCTTGGCAATTTTCAAAAAATTTTACACTCCTCAAAAATGGCGGCCATTTTGAGTTTTCGAATTTTTGCCAAAAATGCAAAAACACAAATTTGCTTCTATCTCCTTAACCTTGCGAGTTAGAGCGATTTCGTCGAAATTTTCGACCCACGGGGTACCTAAGCAATGTACTATTGGCAATTTTCAAAAGAATTTCCTCTCCCCAGAAATTGTGGCCATTTTGAATTTTCGAATTTTTGCCAAAAACAGAAAAATACAAATTTGCTTCTATCTCCTTAACCATGCGAGATAGTGATTTCGTCGAAATTTTTGACCCATAGGGTATCTAAGCAATGCACTATTGGCAATTTTCAAAAAATTTTACCCTCCCCCAAAATGGCGGCCATTTTGAATTTTCGCATTTTTGCCAAAATGGAAAAACACAAATTTACTTCTATCTCCTTAACCGTGCGAGATAGAGCGATTTTGTCGAAATGATCGATCCACAGGGTATCAAAGCAATGTACTCTTGGCAATTTTCAAAAAAAAATTTACTCTCCCCTAAAATGGCGGCCATTTTGAATTTTCGATTTTTTGCCAAAAATGGAAAAAACACAAATTTGCTTCTATCTCTTTAACCGTGTGAGATAGAGCAATTTCGTCGAAATTTTCGACCCACAGGGTATCTAAGAAATGTACTATTGGCAATTTTCAAAAAAAAAATTTCCTCTTCCCAAAAATGGCGGCCATTTCGAATTTTCGCATTTTTGCCACAAATGGAAAAACACAAATTTACTTCTATCTCCTTCACCGTGTGAGATAGAGCGATTTTGTCAAAATGATCGATCCACAGGGTATCTAAGAAATGTACTATTGGGAATTTTCAAAAAACTTTCCTCTCCCCAAAAATGGCGGCCATTTGAATTTTCGCCAAAAATGGAAAAATACAAATTTGCTTCGATCTCCTTAACCATGCGAGATAGAGCGACTTTTACAACTTCCCATTGTAACAGATGGAATTTCATCAAGTGAGCCACAGATTTTGCTGCAACACCACACATAAGCATTTATTGAATGTATTACTACTTCTGTATGCATCGTAATATTCAAAACATCCAAACCATAATTCGGCCATGCCAGACGTAGATAAAGAGTGTCGTAATGTTTAGTTTACTGATTAATGCTGTTATCTTGTTATTGAATTGTCTTGTTTTAATACTTAATCTTTACATGTATTATCTTTCTCTTCGACATTATTTTCTCTATTTAAACATTGTTTGGACCTTTATATAACTGACACTGACAGTGCTCTGAAAGTATCCTGTACTTTGTACTGATACAGTACTTCTATATCTCATGGTGTTAAAAATATTTCCCTAGGCTGTGGGGTACGGGCATCTCTGATGCTATTTTTAGTTTACCGATTAACGCTGTCATCTTGCTAATGCATTATCTTGTTTTAAAACTTTATCTTCACATGTGTCTTCTTTATCTGAGACGTTATTTTCTCTACTTAAACATTATTTGGACCTTTATATAACTGACACTGCTCTGAAAGTATCCCAATCTTTGTACAGTTTCACTACGTCTATATCTTGTGGTGTTGAAAACTGTTTCCCCAGGCTGTGGGGTACAGGCATCTCTGATTCTATTTGGTATGTGTTGCCGTGATCTTTTTATTGTCTTCGTATGTGTTGCTATGTAGAGAACATGTACATCAGTGATACTTTATGCATATATATTGGAAAGTGATTGAAGTAGCAAAACTTATATGTCTGGCACAGAATTTGCAACTGTCGATTAACAATATCCATCAATTGCTGTTACATGAATTTAAAATGGTAAATTTTTTAGGTAACCCAGTTTGTTGTAGTTGTTAGCTATTTTTTTTTGTTTTGTACATGCAAGTCCTAAAGCTTCATTTTATTGCGCTACAATAGCTTACCATGTGGGACTGATTGCTGTTCTGGGTTGGCCGCCAGGCCCGGCCAACATCTAAGAAAAACAGATATTTATTGTTGGCCGTAGACTCAGGTTGCCGTCATGTGGTCTACCCCATTTGTCTTCTCCTTTCTCGTTGGCCGCCGCCATATTGGAATCTCTTGTGAAAATCTCAGCCGTTTATTCTACTATATCTCAGTTTATACTTATTGTTGTATGTCGTTATTTAGCCATTTTGTTTTTTAATTGTCATTCTTCATTTTGCTTAAGTTTCACTGCAGTTGGATAAGTATATTTTACTTTTTTGTGTGTTTTGAGTTTTTGTCTCGACAAGGCTTGTTGTCTTCGGGTTACGCTTTTTTATTGCGTTTTCAATATGTCTTCTCACCAAAGCAATAAAGATAAACCCCGAGCTCTCAAATGTCATCATTTCTGCCATTCCTTTGATAGGCATAACTTCTGTCCAACATGCAGGGAGGCTGGCAAGGGAGATGATCCCTGTGTCACCTTCATCTCACCCTGCAATATTTGTGCTTCTTTTACAGAAGAACAAATGATCAAAATCACTCGTAGAAAGAGATACGTAAAGAAACAAAAATCTGACTTACCTAAAAATGATGACGCTAGATTTATTGGGCGATCAGGAGGTCGAATCCTTCTCGGGTTCTCATGCAGACCTTGAGAGTGCTGCAGATCATCTTTTTACTTCTCCTCCACGTCCTCAGCCACTTGCCTTCGAGGCCTTGTCATTAAAAACTCACAGCAAAATCTGTCCCACCCACCCCAGGTACTGCCTTACAGCAGAAGATAGAATCTAAGCTTGAACAGTCTCTGGGGTCTCGGCTAAACATCCAGTTGGAACAGAAAATGGGTATTTTTCAGGCCAATATGCTCGAGGCAATGAAGTCCCTTCAGGAAGACTTTTAAAAGTTGATCCAGAAGAGTTCTTCTCAAGTGGAGGTGGATCAGATCTCCGCTTAAGCCTCTAAGCCTGGCCCATCTAACACTCTTCATCTGGACCCTTCTCCCCCAAGACCTCTACCTACCACTCATTCTGTCGAGTTGATGGAAGTGGAGTATGGCCCTGCCTTACCTCCACGTTTCGGGACTGATCCATCTAGACACGCCGAGGACGATTCGGATCAACCCTCTAATATAGTCGAGGATCCCTCGAGGTTGCCATCGACTAGGGTTAAAAAACACTCATTCTCACCAACAGCATGATATTGTTCCAGCTCTGCCTCGGACCATTACTCAGATCAGACCGATGACCCTCGGCCTGTTTCTAGTAGACCAAAGAAACATGCTGACAAGACTAAACATAAATCCAGGTCCAGATACTTACCATCTTCCTCAGAGGAGGATCAGTCCTCTGTACCCAGACATAGGTCTCCGAAACCTTTTAGAAAGACCTTTTCTGATCAAGACTAGTGGGTGGACGATTAGACCAACGTTCGATCAATCGTCGGTGTCATGGTACAATTGCGTTCGGTCACTGACAACTTCTAAAAATCGATTCAATCTCACCCTTCTTTATGTGTCTCAATATCCACATATTCTTTTATATTTTGGGCAGTTTCCAGAACTTTCCTTCAATAAATTAACAGATTTCTCGCAAATTTTGAGTTTGTTTACAACTACCGCCATATTTACCGGAAGTGGGTGCTTTTGGTAGCTATATGTCGGAAACACCGTTATTCTTACCGGATTGAACTACTTTTTTTCCCGGAAAGTGTTTCTGACAGTGTAAATAATCGATTATGGGTCGATCATCGGTCGGAAAAATGGCCGAATAATCGACCAATAAAAATTGAGGCGATTCCACTCACTAATCAAGACCAACCTCAACATGACCCAAACCCACCTTACTACAGGGAAGTAGCACTGTCTGACCTTCCTTCTCAATACGCAGGGGAGGTAGATACTTTCAGGCATATCCTGAAACCCCCTGACCCCAGGGAATCTTTGCCTAGGTCCTCCACTGTAGTAATGGGTCTAGATGACGAGAAAGGTAGACAGGAGCTCAGGCCAAGAGGCCGTTCTTCTATGCTGCCCCTTAACTCTATTATCAAAGAGGCCTTTGATAAATTTGATTTTGATCATGACTTTCAAGTAGCAAATTTACCTGAGGGTAAATACATAAAAGCTCCTCCTTCCACTGCCAAGTGGTACAAGGTGGGACAGCCTTGTTATGAAGACAAAATACAGGAGTTGAAATTGTAAAATTCAGACTTTGCAAAGATCTGTATTACTCCTAAGCCCTCTGGGGCCCCTATGGGCAAGGTTCCCCTACCAATTCAAGGAATTGGAACACCAGGCGAGGCAAAACATCTCCACGCTGAATTTTGCTACTACCTTTGCCAAGACTTCTTCTTGCAATGCCACTCTTCAGAAGTGCCAATATAGCCTGCAGTCAACCTTTAAGAAGGTTAAGTCGCAAATCCGTAAAGGTGCCGATCCTGAGAAAGCAGCCAAGCATGGATACGAAGAAGCCTGTGAATACTTGGATCTTTGGAACAAGACTGTTATAATTCAACACAGGGCCTTGACATGCCTCAGCAAATTCTTAGCTCATATACTCCAGAGGGAGTTATACCCCATGGGCAACACTGGCTTGCTTAGGCGCGAAGCCGAAATGACCCTATTACAGCCACACGAGATGCCAGGAACACAGGAATTCATCCTTTTGGCCGTCTTCCTTGTTCAAGTCTCAATTAGTCAAGGAGGGTGAAGACTTCCTCCTCAAGAAAGGCACCTCAAAAGACTCAGGGTTTTGGACCCAATCAAAACAAGCCCTTTCGTGGTTCCCACAAGAAAAGGGGCTCCTACAGGAAACGCCCCTATGGGGGCAACTCCTCTCAAAGCAGTAACCAATCTTTTTCCTCCAACAGAGGAAAACCAAATTTCAGAGGCTCCAGGGGTTGACCCCACAATAGGGGACGAGGGCATGGAAACCCCTTCCCTCTAATGACTCCTTAAAAGCCTCCCTCAGTCCACCAGTAGGTCGCCTCCGTTCTTTCAGAAGAGACTGGCAAGCAAATGTTCATCCAGCGTGTTAAACATTATCACCAATGGCTACGTACTGCCATTCCTCTCAAAACCAAACTTGGTCAGATTTCCTCTGATTCTATCAGAATACAAGGCCCTTCAAAAAGACCAAGCTCCGGCTGATTATCAAAGAATGCAATCGAAAGGGTGGAAAATGGAAAAATCTTTTGGGTTTTACAGTAGCCTGTTTCTAGTACCCAAGCCTCACCAAAGGTGGAGGCCAGTCATAGACTTAAGCAGGCTCAACACTTTTCTACATGTAGAAAAGTTCAAAATGGAAACTCCAGAGTCCATCAGGACCTTCCTGATTCCAGGGGAATGGGTATCGTCGATTGACCTATCGGACGCTTACCTTCACATCCCCATCCACCCAAACTCAAGGAAATACCTAAGGTTTTGCCACAGGTCTCAGTCAACGACTCAAAACCTGTTTTGACTGCAAGATGTTTTGACTGCAAGATGTTTGTCGCTAATTGGGTTGCTTGCCTCAACGGAGAAAATGGTCCCGGAGGGACGCCTTCACATGAGGCCCTTTCAGTTTCACCTCAAGGAGCTAGTGAGTGGAATTGCCTCAATTTTCATAGTCGATTATTCGTCCATTTTTCCGACCGATGATCGACCCATAAACGACTTTTTTACTCCACTGTTGGCCAATATATCATGAAACACTTTCTGGGATGAATATTTTATTCCGGTAAGAATAATGGTGTTTCCAACATTTAGAATCTACCAAAAGCACCCACTTCCGGTAAATATGGCGGTAGTTCTAAACAAACACAAAATTCGTGAGAAATCTATTGATTTATTAAAGGAAAGTTTAGAAAACTGCTTAAAATAGATATTGAGACACACAAAGAAAGGTAAGATTTAATCGATTTGTAGAAGTTGTCAGTGACCGAACGCGATTGTACCATGACACCGACGATTGATTGAACATTGGTCTAATCGTCCACCCACTACAAGGAGCACTGGAAATATCCTCAGTCGCTGCCTCGCTAGACAACCTCCTTCCTTGGACAGATGTGATTTCCGCACACCTAGACTGGTGACAGAACCCCTCAAACGTGATGATAGGCACTGACCTTCATCCCAAAGACCACAGCATCCAACTCTTTACAGATGCCTCAAACGAAGGTTGGGGCGCTCACTTAAATCAAGGGTCTGTAGTCAGACAGGGGAAAAAGGCATAAATGTCCTAGAGTTGAAGGCGGTCTCACTGGCCCTTTGAAGCTTCAAGGACCAGTGTCAGAACCAAACTGCTAGTTGCAACGGACAACTCAACAGTGGTAGCCTATATCAACAAACAAGCAGGAACCCACTCAGTGGAGATGTGCGCGCTCCTGTGGAAGATCATGACATGGTGCCATCATTATCACATAACATTAAAAGCCAGACACATTCCAGGGTGTCTGAATGTTATGGCCGACCTTCTGTCCAGGTCCAACCAAGTTCAATCAACAGAATGGTCACTGCACCCTCAGGTGTTCAAACAGATCTGTCAGAGGTGGTTCACACCTCATGTAGATCTATTTCCCACTCATCTAAACCACAAACTTCCACTGTACGTGTCTCCAATCCCAGACCCAAAGGCTTGGGACATAGATGCTCTGAACATAAACTGGACAGGTCTCACTGCTTATGCTTACCCTCTGACGGCTCTCCTTCACAGGGTGATCCAAAAAATCAGGCAATGCCACTGCCTAATCATAGTAATAGCCCCAGGCTGGCCAGGTTCTCAAAGTGTGTCTCCGGTGACTATTCCTGCTTTGACTACCATTGTAGATAGACAATTCAAAGAAGACAGGACCCTGTGTCCAGTGCGGGCCCTGAGGTATTATTTGGATCGAACCAAAGACCTGAGAGGGTCTCGATCCCTCCTTTTCATCTCCTTCAAGAAAGGACATACCTCAGACATCAGACCCGCTACTCTCTTCTTGGTTGAAACAAACCATTCTACAAGCCTTGGACTTGGTCCAAGTTAAAGCGCATGACATTAGGGCCTTCGCGGCCTCTAAGGCCTTTTACGGTGGGGTATCGGTGGACCAAATCATGCAAGCCTGTCACTGGAAAGCTCACAACACATTTACAAATTTTTATCTAAAAGACCTTACTTGGTCAGACAAGGACAACAACATGTATCTGGGGCCAGTAGTAGCGGCACAACAGGTCCTAGACCCTTCCCCTCAGACCATCCTCGGAAAGAAAAGAAGGGGGGGGGGGGGGGGGGGGGGGGGCACATCCGCTGCAACCAAGTCTTCAGGAGTCTAACCCCAGGGTCTAGACTCATCAGGGTGTTTGGGTAAGGTCTTTATATTCTTTTAAATTTAGTATATATTGTGTTATGTATTAAGGACTTTCTAAGGTTGTCATTAATCTCATTCTAGGGTGGCGATAAGTCTTGTATCTCCTAGCCTTGGGCTTAGATCTCTTCCGTGGTAGCCCTTGGGGCCTTTACTCCATCTAAGTGTACTTAGGCTACACTTCTCTCCTCCTGTCAAAACACCCAGACAGTTTATTAGCACTGTCAGTAATTCATTTAGGCTTTTGGCTCTTTACAGGCCCGGTCTTCGGGATTGGGGCACTGTAAACGGGACTCAGACTGGTACCTTTTTGAACTCTCATTCTCTTTATTTTACCTCAAAATCTAAAAAAAAAAAAAACATATCTTCCAGTCTCAGCTGTAATCCCTCCACCGGGCAGTTGGATTCAGCAATCGGTCCCACATGGTAAGCTATTGCAGCGCAATAAAATTGAAAATTTTGATTACTTAAATGAGAAGAGTCCCACCCGGCCTCCCCGCTGTATTACAGCTGAGGGTTTATGTGTCAAAATCTCAACGAGAAAGAAGACAAATGGGGTAGACCACGTGACCACAACCTGAGGCTACGGCCAACAATAAATTCTGTTTTTCTTAGACGTTGGCCGGGCCTGGCGGCCATCCCAGAACAGCAATCAGTCCCACATGGTAAGCTTGTAGCTTATAAAAGCTACATTTAAGTAATCAAAATTTTCAAATTAAAGCATTAGTTATATTTTTACATAATGTTTTAACAGTGAACTAATTATTTAGCATAGTGCTTGGCACAGCAATATGGCAGATCTGCCTATATCAGGAGAATTTGCCGTAATAATATTTTTGTTTAATTTCAAGTAATGAAAATGTTTTCCCTACAAAAACACTCCAGGAGTTTGAAATAGTAAAACTGATAAAATTAAACCAAGCCACAGTATCTTTTTGGAAGATATGTTCATGTGTTATGCTTTATGGACAAATGTATTTATTTATACTTTTTTTGTAGCCATCTGCTATGAAAGTTCAGGAGATCAGGGAGGTGACGAGGATGGAGCGCATCGGTAAGTAACACTCTACAGAAAAAGAAATAAAGCAGAATGTGTTTTGAAACTGATTTAAATTCTTTTAAGTAGACTTTTTGAAGTCTCTCTGCAAATACATATCAAATGATTGAGTAGTAGGGATGGGTCGGTATGAAAAATATGTACATCTGGAGGTCGCCAATGCAACACTGTACTGATTCTGGGACTGGGACTCCACGTTTTAGTATACCCAAAACGAACATGGACGTTTCCTCTTCACGACATCTCAATAAAAGTGGCTAAATGCAAAAAATACAAGATAAAAGCTTATAATTTCTTCAGATATCTTCTTTGTTTCCAATATTTTAAGTTTTCCTTCAATTATATAGGCTGACAAGTGATATTGAGGTGACAAATTGTCGTAACCAAAACATGGCCGTTCTGCTCAATGTAATCGCAAGTATAAAGTCTGTAAATGCATGAAAAGTGGGGATAAAACCTTATAATTTCTTCAGATTTCGGGTATGTTTCTAATAGTTTAACTCTTCCTTAAATTATATATGCTGACAAGCGAAGTGGCAGTTGTAAAATCTCATCACGGTATTTCAGTAAAATGCACTCGATACCGAGATACTGGACCTACCGACCCATCCCTATTGAGTAGGGGACTACTCGGAGGGGGAGAAAAAACATGGGAAATGAGTATCTTGTTCATGTGTTCATTAGGGATGTGGTGAGTTCAAAATAATTGGGGTTCATTGCTCACAGATGAAATTTTGACTGAACATCGAGCCCTCATGAAGTTAGTAAATTAGTATGAACCTTGACAGGAAAGAACATCCAACATGGTGGCTCCTGTAAACAAAACAAAAATATCATGATAAAAGCCTTGAATTGTTGGAATCGGCCAGTGTCACCATATAAAATAACATTTATTGTATTAAAAATGTTGTATTGTCCAATTTAGTTTAAGCAAGGTGTGTTATTGATGTTATACAATTTAAAAATGTAACCAGATCATTGGTATTTTGTATATTAATGAGTACATTTTATGGGATGCAGATATTACTACTGTCAGTATATATCCACTTGAAAAGTTTAACATTGAAAATCTTGTGAGTATGTGTTTTTTGATGCCATCTCCATTCTCCAATGATATCCCATTCATATCAGTTTTTTTTTATCCATCTGATCACTTAAGTTCAGCAATGCTAATCTTGGTTAATAACTGGATGGATGACAATCTGAGTTCTCTGCCACATATGGGCAGATACATAGTGACAAGGATGATCACTTAAAATGATAGTCCTCTTTCATTGGGTCCTACCCCTAGTTGCAGGCTAAAGAACCTCTGAGATATTGATAAATGGTCATCCCTGAGCCTCTTGTCTTATAGTTAGGGGAATGTCAGTCACGAGAGGGCTTGGGCTGTATTGATGGATCAATAGTGTTTTGAGTCCTGTACTACAAGGAGATATTATGCCGAGTATAAATGTACAATACAATACTGGAACCCTGATTGTCATAATTATAATTGAAAGACTGCTTTACATTTAGGCGCTCACTCTCACATCCGAGGCCTAGGTTTGGATGATGCATTAGAAGCTCGACAAGTGTCGCAGGGTATGGTTGGGCAGCATTCAGCCCGTCGGGCAGCTGGGGTGGTGCTGGAGATGATACGTGAAGGCAAGATTGCAGGGAGAGCAGTACTGTTAGCTGGTCAGCCTGGTACTGGTAAAACTGCAATAGCCATGGGTGAGTGTGAAATTTGTTAATTTGCAAAAACTTAAAGTTTCTGTGGTGGCTGAAATACAGTAACTAAAAGATATTAAACTCTCGGTCAATCCCCCAGTAATGAAATTTCTGCAATATTAAGTTTCTGTCAATATTTTCTTTTTTCAGTTTTCAAGTAAATTGCCTTTGCTTTTTGAAAATATTTTGCCACACATGCTAGGAGTGTACTTAGTAGAGTATTTACTTTACTACCACAGTGCTGCTTTGTTTTCCAGCCATGGCCCAGGCTCTTGGAACAGACACTCCATTCACAGCCATTGCTGGCAGTGAAATCTTCTCCCTAGAAATGAGTAAGACTGAAGCTCTGACCCAGGCTTTCAGGAAATCCATTGGAGTCAGGATCAAGTAAGCACAGCTTCCATATCATTGTGTGCAATGAGATCACAATTACTGGTACAATCTGATGTACACTTGATCAATTGTCTTGATTTATTGCATCACAAGCATTGGATTTGATTTGTTTGCAATTGCTGCTGTGTACAGGAACTGGATATTTTCTCATGGATGGACAGTTCTGAAAGTCAAAACTGGTCGGGGCATTGTTTTCACCCATGGTGTCCGAATGGGCAGGCTGGTGGTGGAAAAACTTTGTCCGGGCTATATCTCAGAAAACGCAAGGTGTAGGAAGTTGATACTTGGTAAGGACATTTGATGGAAGTTGTAGGTGTGCAACATCATGATGTGACCTTGATTTGACCTTTGACCTTGCCGTAGTGACCTTGACCTATAAATCTTGTCTGGGCTATATCTCAGAAACCTTGTCGTAGGAAGTTGATGCTTGGTAGTGACATTGGTCCGGGGATGTAGGTCTGCAATGTCATGGTGTGACCTTGATTTGACCTTGTCGTAGTGACCATGAATATGCCGCCGCTCGTAGAGATATTTTCGGCGTTAACCCTCTAAGAGGAAAACTACACCAGCTAGGTTCACCAAATTTCATTGGGGGGTAAGCTTCGCTGGGACTGAAAATAGCCTCATTTTGAAAAACAAGATGGCCGCCGCGGACATTTCTTTGAAAATAATCTACAGTTTTCTACTGGCTGTTTCTCATAGGTAGAAGGTTGGATCTCTTCATAGGTGATATGTATAACAGATATACATGTCCTCTACAGCCTTGCACACATTTGATCTTGAAGCTCTTAATTCAAGGTCATCCACGGAGTGCCGAAGTAACCCACATAGCGGACTTTAAAAGTGCTTATATCTCCCTTATTATTGGTCCTAGAGGTTTGCAACCAACCTATAGGAAATCGTGTGCTGCGAATCTTCTGATGTTGTCAGATTTGACCTTGGGCCCCTCCTTCAAGGTCAAACGAGGATAGCCAAACTTAAAACTGCTTATAACTCACTTATTATTAGTCCTAGAGTTTTGGGATGGTAAAGCAACATATGAAATCATGGGCTGGGAATCTTCTGGTGTGGTCGGATTTGACCTTGGGCCCCTCCTTCAAGGTCAAACGAGGATAGCCAAACTTAAAACTGCTTATAACTCGCTTATTATTGGTCTTAGAGGTTTGGGATGCTAAACCAACCTATAGAAAATCATGGGCTGGGAATCTTTTTGTGTGGTCAGATTTGACCTTGGGGGCCCCTCGTTCAAGGTCAAACGAGGATAGCCAAACTTAAAAGTGCTTATAACTCGCTTATTATTGGTCCTAGAGGTTTGGGATGGTAAACCAACCTACAGGAAATCATGGGTTGGGAATCTTTTGCTGTGGTCGGATTTGACCTTAGACCCCTCGTTCAAGGTCAAACAAGGATAACCAAACTTAAAAGTGCTTATAACTCACTTATTATTGGTCCTAGAGGTTTGGGATGGTAAACCAACATATAGGAAATAGTGAGTGGAATCGCCTCAATTTTCGCATTCGATTATTCGTCCATTTTTCCGACCGATGATCGACCCATAATCGACTTTTTTACTCAGCTGTAAGGCAATATATCACGAAACACTTTCCGGGATGAAGTATTTGTCAATCCCGTAAGAATAACGGTATTCCGACATTTAGAACCTACCAAAAACACTCACTTCCGGTTAATATGGCGGTAGACATAAACAAACCCAAAATTCGTGACAAATCTCTTGATTTATCAAAGGAAAGTGTAGGAAACTGGTTAAAATATAAAAAAATATATGGATATTAAGACACATAAGGAAGGGTAAGATTTAATCGATTTCTAGAAGTTGTCAGTGACCGAATGCGATTGTACCATAACACCGATTAATCGAACGTTGGTCTAATTGTCCACTCACTAATAGGAAATCATTGGCTGGGAATCTTCTGGTGTGGACGGATTTGACCTTGGGGCCCCTCCTTCAAGGTCAAACAAGGATAGCCGAACTTAAAAGTGCTTATAACTCGCTTATTATTGGTCGTAAAGGTTTGGGATGGTAAGCCAACCCATAGGAAATCATGAGCTTGGAGTCTTTTGGTGTGGTCGGATTTGACCTTGGGCCCCTCCTTCAAGGTCAAATGAGGATAGCCAAACTTAAAAATGCTTATAACTTGCTTATTATTGGTCCTAGAGGTTTGGGATGGTAAACCAACATATAGGAAATCATGGGCTGGGAATCTTTTGGTGTGGACGGGTTTGACCTTAGGCCCCTCCTTCAAGGTCAAACGAGGATAGCCAAGGTTAAAAGTGCTTATAATTCAATTATTATTGGTCCTAGAGGTTTTTAAATGATAAACCAACCTATAGAAAATCATGGGCCAGGAATCTTTTGGTTCAGTCAGATTTGACCTTGGGCCTCTTGTTCAAGGTCAAACGGAGATAGCCAAACTTAAAGTGCTTATAACGGGCTTATTATTGGTCCTAGAGGTTTGGGATGGTAAAGCAACATATATGAAATCATGGGCTGGGAATCTTCTGGTGTGGTCGGATTTGACCTTGGCACTCTCCAAGGTCAAACAAGGATAGCCAAACTTAAAACTGCTTATAGCTCGCTTATTATTGGTCTTAGATGTTTGGGATGGTAAACCAACCTATAGGAAATCATGGGCAGGAAATCCTTTGGTGTGGTCAGATTTGACCTTGGGCCCCTCCTTCAAGGTCAAACAGGGATAGCGTAACTTAAGTGCTTATAACTTGCTTATTATTGGTCCTAAGGTTTTGGGATGGTAAACTAACATATAGGAAATCATGGGCTGGAAATATTTTGGTGTGGTTGGATTTGACCTTGGGCCCCTCCTTCAAGGTCAAACGAGCATAGCCAAACTTAAAACTGCTTATAACTCGCTTATTATTGATCCTAGAGGTTTACAATGCGAAACCAACTCATGCGAAATCTTGGGCTAGGAATCTTATGATGTTAGATTGATCTAGTGATTATATGTACTTTTACATAATTGTGCTATTTCCTTCTATTCTCCAGTTAATAAATTTTACAGCTTCATAATTTTTAGTTTATGGATTAATGCTGTCATCTTGCTATTGAGTTGCCTTGTTTTAATACTTTACATTCATTTTCTTTCTCTTAGACCTCATTTTCTCTACTTTTACTTTATTTGGACCTTTACATAACTGACCCTGCTCTGAAAATATCCCGATGTTTGTACTGTTTCACTACTTCTATATGTCATGGTGTTTAAAACTATATCCCCAGGCTGTGGGATACAGGCATCTGTGATACTATTTTTTATAACTTCAAATCGTAGACTTATTGTAAACCACACTCCCAGAAATGGAACAGACCTATTAATTGTTTGCCAAGTGTTGACCTGACAGAATTTCTGACATATACTGTATATTTTAGGGAAGAGACAGAGATTATAGAGGGAGAAGTGGTAGAAATCCAGATAGACAGACCAGCCACTGGAACTGTGAGTAGAAAGGAGAATAACATTTAGCATTATGAATTGAAATATTTTGCTAAACTGTTTCCAATTTGCACCAGCCTGTCCAGAATCTTTGGAAATGGATTTCAATTAGTTACCTGGCTGTTGAACAAGATGTAAACTCCAAATTTGAGCTGTTACTCATCTGTTGCAAATTTTGTTCACTGCTGTCTTTACAATAAGAGGGTATTCTTAGTATTGTATTGTATTGTGTATTTATACTCAGCGCAATATCTCCATATACTACAGGACTCAAAGCGGTATTTAACCCATCCAACTGCACAGGTACAGCCCCAACTCACAAGTAACTGACATTCCCCTAACTGGAAGATAGAGGCTCAATAATAGATACTTAGTGTCAAAAGTTTGTCACTAGATTGACTAGATACTTTGGTGGAATTGTATGCAAGAAATAACCAAGTTAAAGACTATACTTGAAGGTTTCATTGAAAGTTTTGCAACCTAAGCCAAAAGAAAAAAAAACTAACAATTTCCTAACAATGATTGATGCACATTAATAAATGTATGACTGTAACCGAACCAGGTCTTATAATCACATTACTTATGGTTAATATTGAAATGTTATCTCCAAAGGAACCTCACTCTCACACACACTCTCTCTCTCTCTCTGTCATTGACACTTTTAGATGGAGTCTGATTGAGTGCTTTCATATCAAAGAATATAAATGCTAAAATACGGGTGCTAAAATACGACTCCGAGTACTCACCCTCTGACAACTGGCCCGAATTGGAGTAACCGCAAGATTTCCGGAAACGAAGCTTTTGAAGAAAAACGTTTTCTATTTCACCAGATATAGAATATGGAGTAAATTATACATTTTTAAGCGAAAACCACAACTACAAAAAAATACTGAAATACTGAAATGTAGCATATTTTACACAAACGTTTCATTACACGGGCGATAATACAATGCCTCGCGAGTAACCGAGTACTTAAAATGGACTCGAGTACTAGCCAAGATCGACTCGTCTATTGAGGCTCGAGTACTCGTTCGCAGCCCTATTTAAAATAAAAGCCATGGCAAATGTACAGTTGGGTGCCTTTTCTTTCGTCACAATTCCACACATTTTTAGGCATGTTATCCTACATGCCACTTTGAAAGGCTGTATCTCAGTGGGGGATGCTGTGATTGATGTGTGGTTTTTACCCCACAGCCCTTAAGGGCTATCTGGGTATTGTTTTCACCCATGGTGTCCGGATGGGTGGGTGGGTGGGCGGCGGGAAAAGTTTGTCCGGCCTATATCTCAGAAACTGTAAGGTGTAGGAAGTTGATACTTGGTACGGACATTGGTTGGGGGTGTAGGTCTGCAACGTCATGGTGTGACCTTGATTTAACCTTGCCGCAGTGACCTTGAGTTTGAAAATCTTGTCCGGGCTATATCTCGGAAACTGTAAGGTGTAGGAAGTTGATACTTGGTAGGGACATTGGTTAGGGGATGTAGGTGTGCAACGTCAAGATGTGACCTTGATTTGACCTTAGGAGGTTGATACTTGGTAGGGACATTGGCTAGGGCGTGGTTGTGCAACGTCATGTGTGACCTTGATTTTACCTTTGACCTTGCCATAGTGACGTTGACCTATAAAATCTTGTCCGGCTATATCTCGGAAACTGTAAGGTGTAGGAAGTTGATACTTGGTAGGGACATTGGTTAGGGGATGTAGGTGTGCAACGTCAAGATGTGACCTTGATTTGACCTTAGGAGGTTGATACTTGGTAGGGACATTGGCTAGGGCGTGGTTGTGCAACGTCATGTGTGACCTTGATTTTACCTTTGACCTTGCCATAGTGACGTTGACCTATAAAATCTTGTCCGGCTATATCTCTGAAAGTGTAAGGTGTAGGAAGTTGATACTTGGTAGGGACATTGGTTGGGGGTTGTAGGTGTGCATCGTCATGATGTGACCTTGATTTGACCTTTGACCTTGCTGTAATGACCTTGACCTATAAAATCTTGTCTGGGATATATCTCGGAAACTGTAAGGTGTAGGAAGTTGATACTTGGTAGGCACATTGGTTAGGGGGTGTAGGTGTGCAACATCATGATGTGACCTTGATTTGACCTTTGACCTTGCTGTAGTGATCTTAACCTATAAAATCTTGTCCGGGCTATATCTTGGAAACCATAAGGCGTAGAAAGTTGATACTTGGTAGGGACATTGATTAGGGGTGTAGGTGTGCAACATCATAGTCTCACCTTGATTTAACCTTTGACCTTGCCGTAGTGACCTTGACCTATAAAATCTTGTCCGGGCAATATGTCTGAAACTGTAAAGTGTAGGAAGTTGATAGTTGGTAGGGACATTGCTTAGGGGTTGTAGGTGTGCATCATAGTTTTTAGTTTACCGATTAATGCTGTCATCTTGCTATTGAATTGTCTTGTTTTAATACTTTATCTCTGCATACATTTTGTGTCTCTTAGATGTTATTTTCTCTATTTAAACATCATTTAAACCTTAATATAACTGATACTGCTCTGAAACTATCTGGATTTTTGTACTGTTTCACTACTTCTATATTTCACGGCGTTGAAAACTATTTCCCCAGGCTGTGGGGTACGGGCATCTCTGATGCTATATTCTTTACTGGGATTGTCTTAACCTCTGGTATACACGTACAAAGTTTTAAAGGGAATTTTTTTTTCATACACTGTGAAATTTAAATATATTTGGACCTTCATATAACTGACCAATCTTTCTACTGTTTCACTACTTCTGTATCTCATGGTGTTGAAAACTATTTCCCCAGGCTGTATTTTTAATAATAATAATGAGTCATATCTGTTATCTCATTAGCCATAGCTTCTTAAGTTTGAAAACACTGCAGTGCTTGTAAATTTGTTGCTGTTGTTTGCAGGGGGCCAAAGTTGGCAAACTGACCTTGAAAACAACGGAGATGGAGACAGTTTATGACTTGGGACAGAAAATGATTGAATCTCTCACCAAGGAAAAAGTACAGGCAGGGTGAGTACAGACGTTAACTGAATGTCAAGGTCAAACACCCAACATTGGGGGCTATGTAGATTACAACATTGTGTAAACTACTCCTTTTTTATCGGAGCACTTTAAATTGTAGAAAAGGGTCAGGTGCTGTTTCGTAAAATAATAAAACAATCAAAGAAAACTTTTCCATTTGAAGAGCTTAAACCTGACTTTTTGCAAAAACAGAAAAGAAGAAGAGGTAGAAGGCGATAGCCTCTGATGAGACTGACCTCAGCATTTAGCAGTCGAAATTGACACAGAGTTAATTATATAAGGCATATAATATATATATTTTTATTGAGCCTAGTCTGTCTATAAGCAGGAAGCAGAATTTTTTTTTTTTAGTTTTCACAAAAAACAACTGTATAAATTAGGGATGGGTCGGTAGTTCCGGTATCTCGGTATCGAGAGCATTTTACTGAAATACCGTGATGAAATTTTAAAACCGCCACTTCGCTTGTCAGCACATACAATGGAAGGAAGAGTTAAAATATTGGAAACATACCCAAAAACTGAAGAAATTATAAGCTTTTATCCCCATATTTTCGTCCATTTGCAGACTTTTATTGCGAAACGTTGAGCAGAACTGCCATGTTTTGGTTACGACAATATATAACCTAAATCTCGCGTGTCAGTCCATAAAATTGACGGAAAACTTAAAATATTGGGAACAAACAAGAAATCTGAAGAAATTATATGCGTTTATCTCGTATTTTATGCATTTGGTCACTTTTATTGCGATGTCGTGAAGAGGAAACGTCCATGTTGTTTGGAGTGTACTAAAACGCGGAGTCCTGGTATCGGTACGGTTTTGCATTGGCAACCTCCCGATGTACACATTTTTGGTACCGACCCATCCCTAGTATAAATTGCAAAGCTGTATACTAATGTGGATCATGTTACCCAAAGCAGAGGACAATTAATCAAATATAAGTGTGATTTATTTGTGTACATTCTATTAACTTCAGTGATATCATCACCATAGACAAAGCAACAGGCAAAATCACAAAGCTGGGCCGCTCGTTCACCCGTGCACGTGATTACGACGCAATGGGTGCTCAGACCAAGTTTGTCCAGTGTCCCGAGGGAGAGTTACAGAAGAGGAAAGAGGTCGTGCATACAGTCAGTCTGCATGAAATCGATGTCATAAACAGCAGGACACAGGGATTCCTCGCACTCTTTTCAGGTAGAAAAAAAAGAAACGCACACAAAAACAAAAAAAGAAAGTTAAAAATTTTCAAAGTAATGCGAGAGTGCATGGTTGTGTTTTCAGCTGAGAAAACTTACTTCAGATTTACCAGCATATTTCTGAGGTTAATGTTCAGGTACTTTGCCATTTGTGTAATATCCTATATATAATGTACTTTTTTCAGGTGAATAATATACATAATAATTGTACAGAAAACGTATAAAATATTGTATTTTTTAATGGACTAATGCTTTCAGATTTTAAAAAATATCTTGCAAATTATCTCAAAATATAGCTTGCATTAATTCAGAGCTTGTGGCATTGCTTTCAAGTAACAGAATATATTCTGGTCTTAATAAAAATCCCGAGATATTTCTCATTTTAATGTAGGGATGTATGACCATATCTTCAAGTGAGAAAACTTTACTGAAGTGTAACTAACAGAAGTGATTTGAAGTTTTATTCAAGCACAGATTGATTCAGGGATACACATACCTTGTCATGTGTGTTCATTTAAGAAAGCATATGCCCAACTCCATGGACTGGATGTGTTCCCTCTTCGTATAATAAACAGGATACCTGGTTGTCGGGTGTTGTTTACCTGTCAGATATATTTCACATTTGAAGTATTGCTGGGCTCCATAACAAGTATGTGAAAATGTGATATAAATATATAATATAAAATGTGCAATATGTAAAACTTGTTGATCATGTCAGTTTTCAAAGGTTTAAAAAAAGCTTTGAATCTCTTTTAGTGTTCTCAAATACCCATTTTATTGGGACCGGGTAGGTAATGATTTTAATGGGCGGGTACCCGGGTACTCGCGCCGATGGGCGATAATAGGTGGAACTCCAAAAATCTCTACATTTACAAGCTTAAAACTTACACAAATAATGGGATCCACCCATTTGCTTTATATTCCTTGTCGGCCACCATTTTTGCATTCAAAACAGTGCTATAGGATGCTGCAGAAATGTTAAATAAAAATCGACTTCCGTACAATCAAAACACGGCTGTTTGTTTATTGCAGTGTCCATAAAAATGGAGTCACATGACCTATATCAAAAAAGCATCACAATGTAGTTTCGGAATTGAAACGTTAATTTTTTTTAGACAAGTAAGTGAATTTTATTAATGCTAAATTGTCAAATACTGTGTGAAAATATTGTACTTTTATTTATTTAAGCTGTGCATGTCATATTATAGGCAATTTTCAACGTTTTGTGTACTCGGAATTAACTAAATGTGTGCATATACTGACGATTTTCAAAGGGGACCGGCATTCGGCAATGCATAAACAACCAAAATAAAAGACAAATAAAATACTATAAATGATGTACAAGGGTAAGAAAACAATACTCTTGTGGACTTAATTGAATAGTTTCATTTTTAGGGGAATTTATGAAGTCGAGATACGCCTGTACTCGGTCATCCAAAGTGGGCGATATTGAGAGTAATAAAAGCTTAAATTCGGGTACTCGGGTAGGTGAGTTCGGATTCGGGTAATTATTCAGGGTTCGGGTACCCGGATATCCGGGTACCCGTTGAGATCACTAATCTCTTTATATTTCAGGTGACACTGGAGAAATCAAGACAGAAGTGAGAGAGCAGATTAATGCCAAAGTGGCTGAGTGGAGAGAAGAGGGTAAAGCAGAGATCGTGCCAGGGGTAAGTGCTTGGCATCACAGTAAAAAGTGTGATGTTAAATGGTCTTTCGGGGTGAGAAATGCTTTGGTAGTGTGGTTAATTTAGTGATTATGAAGGGTGTTGAACCACCCCACTTTTTGACTCAAAAGTTGCCTGAGTAGGTAGCTAGGAAAAGCTTGGGTAAAGGACTTATGGTCCTGACGTGCAAATCAATCATCAGACTCGGGTGTAGATGAGAAGGACTAGTGACCAAGGTTGACATTTCAGTGATGCTTCTAGAGCGCGGGATACGCGATATCTTGCGAGTTTTAGTACTAACCCGCAATTCAGTATATTCGGTGTGTTTGGTAGAAGATACAATCCCGCCTGTTTACAAAATGGAGGGGTACCGCTCGTTTGTGGGATGCAGTGAGGGCGAGTCTGGAAAAGTAAACTGAGCTGTTGATAGAGGCAGAATTTTATAGATTTTTATAGACTGCATTATAACTAATCTAATCTACTGCTTTGCAGGTGCAATATCTTCCCCACAATGAGGAACTCAGTGCACTGAGCTAACAAATATATTTATCATAAGAATAGTGTCATTGTAAGAAATATAATCATAAGAATATACCAACATTTTCAGTGCACTAGAATCCTCTTTTATTCTAAGATGTTGAGACAGAAATAGTTTGTTTTGATGACAGAAGGTTTAATAAATTAGAAGAGAACTGTTTCATTGTTGACAACACTACTGATCAGGTACACCAGTCGAAATCAAAAGAAAATACCAGAAAACCAAATATGGCTGATGAATCTGGATGATGTACACAAATTTATCGTAAATAAAAAATGCCAAATATCTGTGAAAATTAAATTATTTTAAACATTGTTGGGTACATATTTCTGGTTGACTATTTGGTTTCACCCATGTTATTTAAAGAAAATGAAATTGTTTTTGAGTGCACAAGCACATAGTAACCATCTTTATATAAATCATGATTTGTATCAAGGAAAAATAGATCTTGCCACAATCAGTAATTTTGAAGTACCTGACCAAACTAATAAAAATGTTTGTTGTTTGTGTTTTCAGGTCCTGTTTATAGATGAGGTTCACATGCTGGATATTGAGTGTTTCTCCTTTCTGAACCGCGCCCTGGAGACTGACATGGCACCCGTCCTTATTATGGCCACCAACAGAGGCATCACAAGGCCAGTGGCTATTCAAATTTTGTGCATTTTTTGCAGGAGTTTATTGTTGGGAATCGACTCCTGCTAGGAGTCGGTAAACTGTGCACTATGCCAACTGATGTTCGAGCCAGAAGCATCAGTTCACCAATTTTACTGTATCACTGGTCATAACACCATTTTCCCCAAAAATAATTTTTGGATTTAAGTGTATACTAGTCCTGCAAGAATTTTGGTTGTTTGTAAATACTCAACATTTAGTATCAGCTGAAAAAAAAACCTCACTTCCTGTAAATGTGGTAGTACATGAAATCAAAGCAAACATTTGCGACAGATCTATGATTTTATTGCGTTAATACATCCTATCCAATGGACAAATGCTTATCCGGTCGGCGCGGACCGGCCCGCCAAACGTCAGAAAAAGACGTCCTGTGTCTCCACCGGCCAAGCCGGTCCAGTGCTGTGCACTCGCCAGGTGGCGTGTAGTACTTCCTTCCTGGCTAGACAGAGTGACGTCATAGCATCTTTTTCGTTTGGCGCATGTGCTGTGTACACGAAATATTTTTCAGTGAACTTATTTATAATTTGTTCATCAATATTATTCAGAGTGTGTTTTTATAACTTTGTAATTTTGTGCAAGAGGTATTATAGATCATTTTGGTGTAAATTTCAATTCGGATCATCATGTCTTCGCCCAGTCAGAAGCATGGCAGTTGTGGACACATAATGGCTAGCTTTGATAGCCATAATTTCTGCGCACGTTGCAGGGAGAAGGGTAAGGGCACAGATCCGTGTATTAATAAAAATGACTGTAACTCTTGCAATTTGCTCACGGAAGAACAACGTTTACAGTTGTCTACGCCTTCGTATAGGCTCAAAAAGGAAAAGAGGGATCTTAAGAAATCTGATACACCCAAACAGGACTCATCCAGTTCCTCTCTCATAGACCCGTACTCTGTTACGGTAGTGGGAGCTGTGGACGCCCAAGGGACCTTACAGTCTCCTGGTTCGAGTTCAGGAAAAGCACAGAAAACTGATTCCTCATCAAAACCAAAGGATTTAAAACCTAAAGCAGAAAAGCCTTCTAAATCGACTTCCAAGTCTCACAAGTCTTCAGTTGATTCCAAGATCGACGACCTGGACCAAAAGTGGGCCGACAGATTTAATAGATTAGAAGCTCTGCTTTTAGCCAAGACTCTGGATAAACCAGACCCAGCTTTTACCTCTGTCAAGGTCGTTCCTACACACTCGCCTCCGGCTAGCTCAGCCTTATCAGATAAACCCTTCATTAGACCTTCTGGTTCTGCTTCAGGGACAGATGCTTCAGGTACCGACCTCGCTTCTCAGAGTCAGGTTACCGACCAGTCTGTCAGACCGGACACACTTCAACACACTTCAGATTTGACTGGTTCCTTACAGACTGTTTCCAAGTCGACCAGCAAGTCGCAAAAGAGTAGATCTTCTACCGACCGACTAGCAGATCAGGCTGGTACTGCATCTCCAACTCCTCAGCAAGTACCTAGCAGGTCGTCATCGGTTCCGGCCAGAAGACTCAGCACTTCCTCTATGGATACTGACACCGACCTTTCTGATCGCCCCCCTGTGGACATTTTTGTCGAAGAGGGAGAACTATCAGATCAGGAACTTGAAGCCGCTTCTGCCGACCCCGACCAAACCCTCTCCGAAGAGCAAACATACAGGGAGACCATGAGTGGTATTAGGTCTTTCATGGGGTGGACCCACATTCCTGAAGTGGATACGGCAGCGTCAACCGCGGATGACAACCCCTTTGCGGGTCCCAAATCACAGCCTTCAGGGAAGGTCTCCGTTTCAATGCCAACCGACGAGTGGCTCTGTAGTAAGATGGGTAAACTTAATCTGACTCTTACGGAGGGTTACCCGTCGCGAAGTTCAGAGGCTGGGGGTCTTCTCAAGGACCAATTTGTGCGTCCGCCCAGATCACAAGCTAAGTGGTATAGCTTTACACCAAATCAAGAGAAGCCCGGACAGGATACCGGCAAGACTGTTTCCACTTGGTCTACTGACGCTTCCAAGATAAACAGTACCTACAGCCGCATAGCCAAGGCAGCTGGCATTGCATCTACTCCACCAGCCTCACGTCAAATCTCTCAAGATAACCTACGCAGGTGGGAGAAGTCTGCCCGCGAAGCCTCTACCATTTGCAACCAAGCGGCAGCCTTCAACCGGTGTCTTTACAAAGTTCAAGACTCTATGCAAGCTCAACTGAAAGTGATTAAAACAGACTTTAGTAAAGGAAAGTCGTCATCAAAAGTTTCACAGGCTGCTGATGAGTTACAGTTCCTGATGAACTTCAACTCTAGCATTACCCAGTCTATGGCCAAGACGTTAGAGCACCTCACGGACTTTGTTTTTGTTACTGTTGCTAATACCACCCTGGCCAGACGAGATTCTTATCTGTCTCACCTCAAGTTGGGAATCAAACCGGACACCTTTGCTGCCCTGCGTACAGGACCACTTCATATTCCTACACTGTTCCCAGATTCAGCACTTAAGCAGGCAGAACAAGATATCGCCAACTTCGAAAGCAAGGGACAACCCCAGTCTGGGAAGAAAGGTCGCTTTCACCCTTATGAGCGTCAGGACAAGCGTTCAGATTTCAGAAAGCCAGACCGCCCTGCTTGGAAGAATATTGGGAACAGGGGACAGCACAAGAGGGGTAAGGCCAAAGCCTCCTACTACTCATCGCGACCAGCCAAGGGCCAGCAGTCCTATAAATGACAATCATTGTGTAAAGGGCTTACAGGAAGGACTGCTGGCCGGGAGCAAGACTGTGTCAAAGGAACTGTTAACAGACTCTGTAAATTATGGTGTTGTAAAAGTTGTACATTCTGCGCCCGGGTCTTCACAAAAGAAAGAAGTAAGCCCCGGGTTGGCAGCCTGTCAAAAATCAAAGAGTCACAAATTAAAGTATGTGAACAGTGCTTCTTGTGTCATTTCATTCTCTTGTGTTCAGTCTGTACCAAATGTCCCAAATGTTGTGCAAAATCCACCTGTAGGGGCCCGACTCCAAAACTTTTGGCAAACTTGGCTAGGTCTGGGGGCCAGTCCGGCAGTGGTTCAAATCTTGAGGGAGGGTTACACCCTCCCCTTCCGGACCCGACCAAATCTCACAAGGTTCCCTACAGTCGTAAGCTGTTATGTCAATCCCCACAGGAACAGCTACCTGTTGGAGGCATTACATCAGCTTATGGCCAAACATGCAATAGAACTAGTCCGCAACCAAACATCCCTGGGGTTTTTCAACCGACTCTTCCTAGTCCCAAAACCCAACAACAGATGGAGGCCAATACTGGATCTGAGCAAACTAAATATTTTCCTCAAGGTGGGAAAATTCAAAATGGAAACACCAGAAACCATCAGAACATCCCTCCAAAAACGGGAGTGGGTCACCTCGGTGGACTTCAAGGACGCCTACTTCCACATACCAATACAGGAACAATCCAGGAAGTACCTCCGTTTTCATATTCAGGGCCGGACTTACCAATTCAAAGCTCTGCCTTTTGGTCTGTCCACAGCGCCCATGGAGTTCACTGTGTTAGCAAAGGAAGTGAAACTGATGGCTATGCACCAGGGTATAAGGATCCACCAGTACCTAGACGACTGGTTGGTGAGGGCCGGATCCCAACAAGTTTGTCTCCACCACACCCAGACTCTGGTCAAAATGTGCCACGAACTCGGCTGGCTGGTAAATATGGAGAAATCAGAACTGGAACCCAAACAGATTTTCGATTTCGTAGGTTACCAGTTCGACCTCCGAACCGGCCGGGTCAGACCGACCATGGACCGGTGGCAAAACCTTCAGGTCAAAATACAAGCACTATTGCTGCTGCCGGCCTGTCCGGTCCGTCAGTTTATGTCACTGATAGGTTTACTAACAGCCACAGAAAAACAGGTTCACCTCGGCCGACTACACATGAGACCCATACAGTGGCATCTCAAAAACAACTGGAGGGTCCCAGAATCTTTAGAAAAGATCATCCCTCTACCCAGGTCCCTGCACCCTCATCTGCAATGGTGGTTAGACGAAAGCAATGTGCTACAAGGCCAACCATTACACCCAGTAGAACATGCTCTACAGATCTTTACAGACGCATCAAAAGAAGGGTGGGGCGCTCACTTAAACGAGCTCACTGCAAGGGGCTCTTGGTCGGTTCCGGAAAGCAAACTGCACATAAACTATCTAGAGTTAAAAGCAGTCTTTCTAGCTCTCAAAGAGTTCCAAGAACTATGTACAGGCAAGATAGTTCTAGTGGCATCCGACAACACTACGGTAGTGGCTTATATAAACAAAGAAGGAGGTATGAGGTCGGGCCCCCTATGTGCCCTACTGTGGAGGATCCTGACCTGGTGTTCCCAGAAACAAGTGACGTTAAAAGCCCGTCACATTCCGGGCCATCTGAATGTGATAGCAGACAAGCTATCCAGACTAGGTCAGACCATACAGACAGAGTGGTCCCTCCTCCCGGAGGTATTTTTGAGCATATGCAAGAAGTGGCACCAGCCTCAAGTAGATCTGTTTGCCACAAGATTCAACCACAAACTTCCTCAGTTTGTCTCTCCAGTCCCGGACCCCCTGGCTGTAGCAGTGGATGCTCTCACTCTGCCATGGGAGGACCTGGATGCATATGCCTTTCCACCGACCTCCATCTTGGGCAAAGTAGTGGAGAAGCTACTGGACTCCCGGTACCAGAGAGTTATTCTGATTGCTCCCGGGTGGCCCAACATGCCCTGGTTCTGGGACTTGGTGGCCATGTCCAGTCAAATTCCCCTCAGCCTACCAAACCTGCCCAATCTCTTGACACAGCCGTTCAACCAGATCCCTCACAGGAATCTGACAAACCTGAATCTCCATGCATGGCTCCTAGAGCCACAGCAATCAAGGAACAGGGTTTCTCTAAGGCAGTGGCAGCAAGAATTGAGGCTCCTCAAAGAAAATCGACCAGATCAGTCTATGAGGCAAAGTGGACCATTTTTACAAAGTGGTGCATCACTAATCAGGTGGACTTCGGGTCACCACCTATAAAGTCAGTGGCTGACTTCCTTCTATACCTCTTTGAGGTCAAGAAACTCCAGCCCAGCACCATTGATGGATACAGGTCTGCCATTGCTGATAAACTGGGTAACACCACAGTCAATATCAGCAAAGATGATAATCTCACCCGTCTCTTAGATAGTTTTCACAGAGACAGACCCAAAGGGCGGAGGGGTATACCCTCCTGGAACCTTTCTCTGGTCTTACACCAGTTAACAAAGGCTCCCTTTGAACCTCTTAAGGAAGCTTCAATGAAACATCTGACCTTCAAAACTGTCTTCCTTTTGGCCCTGGGTTCTGGCAAGAGAAGAAGTGAGATACATGCATGGCAGCATAAGAACATCAGACACCAGTCGGACTGGTCTAAGGTGTCCCTGTTTCCGTCCCCCAGCTTTCTTTCCAAGAACCAGCTGGCCAAAGAGGGCCCGGAGAGTGTAGCCCCAGTGGTCATACCAGCCCTGGCTCCTACTCTGGATAGATCCCTCAAGTCTGACAGAACTCTTTGTCCGGTTCGAGCCTTGCGCTACTATTTGGACAGGACTTCAGACTTTAGGCAGGGCAAGGAGTTAGTTTTTGTCTCCTTCAAGAAAGGTTTCGACAAGGACATCTCACCTGCCACTATCTCCTCATGGATCAAACAGACTGTGATCCTATGCTATGAGCTCTCCGACCAACAGGCCCACACCCTACATCAAGTCAAGGCTCATGATGTAAGGTCCTTTGCTGCTTCTAAGGCTTTCCAGTCGGGAGTTTCCTTGGAGCAGATCCTAGCAGCCTGCCACTGGAAATCTCATAATACCTTCACTCAATTCTATCTGAAGGATGTGGCCTGGGCTGATTCAGAGCTCTACCATCTCGGTCCGGTTGTGGCTGCTCAGCAGATCCACCAAGGGACTAGTACCTAGAGGAGACCTGTACATTTGTAATTAGTTGTACATTTTTGTATATGTTGCACATATAGTTATTAAAAAAAAAAAAAAAAAAATCTGGATGTACTTCCTTCGGGAGATTTTCTCTATGGGACTGCACTCATCCCTCTCTTCCCCTACCTCAGAGCAGGTCTGTTAAAAAAGGGGGAGGGGGGGGCAAGGTCGACTGACGGTTCAATACCTGGTAACCGGATGATGATATTCGACCTTAGCCTTAAGGGTTATCGACCTCAGGTCTTCCCAGGCTTTAAAGGAGACTGATCATTATTTTTGCTATGAGTTCGAACCTAGTCCCTAGTAACTTACCCGCCGACCAAGCGGTAGTTATTCAGCATTTGTCCATTGGATAGGATGTATTAACGCAATAAAATTGCAAATTTAATAGGTAAATTAAATTTTTATAAGTTAATACCCTATCCAATGGACACACAAGACCCTCCCACCGACCCCGCTATCAGTCTACTAGGGGTCTACTAGGTTTAGACACGAAAAAGATGCTATGACGTCACTCTGTCTAGACAGGAAGGAAGTACTACACGCCACCTGGCGAGTGCACAGCACTGGACCGGCTTGGCCGGTGGAGACACAGGACGTCTTTTTCTGACGTTTGGCGGGCCGGTCCGCGCCGACCGGATAAGCATTTGTCCATTGGATAGGGTATTAACTTATAAAAATTTAATTTACCTATTAAATTTGCAAGTTTATAGAATAAAACTGCATATAAAATATGTTAAAACTACAAGGATATTCTGTTATACATAGAAAGGCAATAATATTTTAACATTGGAGAGTTGACCGTTGCCCAACAGTAATGGTAAGACCCACTGATGATGCATCAAGTGCATGTCTAATGGCCCCTACATTATTTATGATACAATCTTTAAGTAGTAGGGTAACAAGTTCATGGTTAGAGCATACGAGGTTTTTACCCCACAGCGCCTAAGGGCTGTCGGGGTATTGTTTTCACCTATGGTGTCCGGATGGGCGTCTGGGCGGCGGGAAGAAGTTTGTCCGGGCTGTATCTCAGAAACCGTAAGGTGTAGGAAGTTCATACTTGGTAGGGACATTGGTTAGGAGGTGTAGGTGTGCAACATCATGGTCTGACCTTGATTTGACATTGCCATAGTGACCTTGACCTATAAAATCTTGTCTGGGCTATATCTCAGAAACCTTAAGGTATAGGAATTTGATACTTGGTAGGGACATTGGTTAGGGGGTGTAGGTGTGCAATGTCATGGTCTGACCTTGATTTGACCTTGCCGTAGTGACCTTGACCTATAAAATCTTGTCCAGGCTATATCTCGGGAACCGTAAAGTGTAGGAATTTCATACTTGGTAGGGACATTGGTTAGGGGGTGTAGGTGTGCAATGTCATGGTGTGACCTTGATTTGACCTTTGACCTTGCTTTAGTGACCTTGACCTATAAAATCTTGTCTGGGCTATATCTCGGAAAACGTAAGGTGTAGGAAGTTGATACTTGGTAGTGACATTGGTTAGGGGGTGTAGGTGTGCAACGTCATGGTCTGACCTTGATTTGTCCTTGCCGTAATGACCTTGACCTATAAAATCTTGTCTGGGCTATATCTCGGAAACCGTAAGGTGTAGGAAGTTGATACCTGGTAGGGACATTACATAGGGGTGTAGGTGTGCAACGTCATGGTGTGACCTTGATATGACCTTTGACCTTGTCGTAGTGACCTTGACATCTCTGATGCTATTTTTGGTTTTTAAAGCAGATCTTGTAAGGCCTGAAGTGTTTATGTTTTATGTAAAATAGACTTTAGACATAAGTAGCACTGTTTTGAAGGTCTCTACATTACAGAATACTGTAACTATATTAGTATAAATATTATGGGATTATATCAAAGGTTGGATGATGGTTGCATTAGTTGTGTCTAAAATTTTTGCTTGACCACCAAACTTTTAATTTGAGTTTGAACATATACCACTTTGGATGCACATTATTCAAGAATACTCAATTTGAGTTTATACTAGCATAGGACTGAATTTGAGTTTGAGACTGATTCACTGAATGGGCTCGAGATATTTTATGAATACCAGCCGTGGAATACAAGAATGCCTCACTCATGCCATCTTATTAAAGTCATTGAAATAATTCACAATGCAAATGTGTTGTTCTACAGAATTCGAGGCACCAACTACCAGAGTCCGCACGGTATTCCTATTGATCTGTTGGACCGACTGCTCATCATCTCAACCACACCATATGAAGAGAAAGAAATCAAACAGATCCTCAAAATCAGGTACCACAAACTCGAGGTTCTCATGTCCTTTTAAACTTCTCCACTATTTATCTGTATATTAGTATTTGTACTGTCTGCATAACTAACTATGTAAATATGTTTGGCCAAACTTACTATGTATTTTGACCAAAAATATTTGTTATTTTACAAAAATGACAGTCGTAATACTAATTCTGCACATCACTCCTTGCTGTAGTTGTTCCTATCTTTGTAAACATTTCTCCTGAGTCTAGTGGTCTGACCGTTTACAAAGAAGCTTCAGGTTTACCGAATAATTTTTTTATTATTGTTTTGATATATCAGCCTAAAAGGTGTGAATTAATGACATTTCTAACCACTGGTTCTTCAATATTCTTTGCAAATTTAGTAATATCTATCACAGCAAAAAAAAAAAAGTGAAAAAGTGCTTTTACATAATTTACTTGTATACCCCTTTTATTTAAATTTTGGGGAAAAAAACTTAAAATGGACCCAAGTTCACTGAGTTATAATGAAAGAGTTGGACTGGTGATATTACAGACTTTCACTTGTAATGCTGTTTTTTCAGGTGTGAGGAGGAGGATGTTGAAATCAGTGAGGACGCATTGACAGTATTAACACGTATCGGCATGGAGACCTCTCTCAGATACTCAATACAGCTCATCACAACAGCAAACCTTGTGTGTCGAAAGAGAAAGGTACAAAAAAAAATCTAACTTTTGACTTAAATAAGACTTTTGCTACTTTACAGATAAACTGAGTTTTTGTAAATCTTAAACCCCATTCACATTACAGGTGGCAAAACGTCCCTGTCCTTGGATCACCGTCTGAAGTCCGTATGCGACCTTGCAAGTCAGTGGCGAACTGTCCATTACCTTGCAATTTTTTAATTTTCAATCTCTGATTTCGGTACCGTGAGCATGCGCAGACGATTTCGCGCATGCATGTATGAATTTCTTACTACAGTAACCAAAGATGTGGTCCATGGTGTACATAAGGTTGTGATTCGGTCGTCTGTTGGTGTATTACGGCAACATAAGGTAAGTTAAGGTATTAGTTGTTTTGCCACGGCTACTGAAGGGGAGTTAAGGTTAATGGAGGTTGCTTCTCGTATTGTCATTCTACTGTTATTGACGGTTAAAAAAACCGTGTCCAGTCAGTGGCCGTCCGCCTGTAGTGTGAACAATGCAGATGAAAGGGGTAACCTGGGGGCAGTTCTGCTTCCGAGAACAACTTCTAACCACCAGACATACTGCCTGTAATGTGAAAGGGGCATTAGCAAATACAACGGCATCTTTTTGGGGGAGATCTTGGAAAAAAATTTTAGCAGCCCCATCGGTAGATTTCCCTTTATGCAGATGTGAAACATTGGCTCCACTTGCGACATGAAAAATGGACCCGGTTTATGTTAACTCGTGTAATGTTTTATATGTAGGGTACAGAGGTGAGCGTGGAGGACATCAAGCGAGTCTACTCTCTGTTCTTAGACGAGTCCAGGTCCACGCAGTTCCTCAAAGAATACCAGGAAGTCTTCATGTTCCATGAAATGGGTAAGTTCTAAAGACTCTTTTAAACCTTATAGCTTGAGTGGGCTTTTAATTGTTGCTTTCAGCACATTGGACATATAGGTCACATCATTATGGGTAGTTAAGGGGAAAACACAAGTACTAGTTGGTCCAAATTGTTATGCACTGTAAAATATTATGCATCGTTAAGCAAGCAAAAACTTTGCTGATTAAATTTAGGGCCAGATTTGACCCCACAAATTACATCAGCAGAGAATATGAATCTGTCTCTTGCTAACATGTTAAAAACCATCAATGAACTGTAGTATATCCAGGGATGGCAGATAGCAGTGCTGACAAATGTAGAAGCAATAAGATATGTAGGTAGTCATAAATTTTTCCACTTACAAACTTGAGGGCAGACGCTACATAATCACGCAGCCCTGACCCATTATGGTCTCAATGATGTTAGGGGTACAGAAGAGTTGCTGCAACCTTGGCAAATATATCAGGGAATTTTGACTGTCTCAAAAATATCTGTAATTAGATTTCCTTGAATGTATATTAGGGACTAGTTTGAGAAAAAAATTTTTAAAAAAATGCTGAGAAACTTTTCAGCCATTTATGGCCCTTGGGCAGGTTTTATGTTTCAACCTGTCTAAGTGGATCTATTTATCCTTAAAAGCTCTATTGCTATTAAAATTGACCTTTATGTCTGGAAATCTTGGTTATTATTAACTACATTTTGGCATCGTAACATGTTTTATGTTTTCTATCTTTCAGGTTCTGAAGAAGCCATGGAAGCAAGCTGAGAGTACAAGCCAGTGATATAAGTGTGTTGTGTTTTGTTATAAACTCTTGAGAAAAGATCAAGCTAGAAGTATCCGCGAGGTCACTGTGGACAGTTTCTTACACAACACAGTGGTCGTAGCCGAGACACCCTGTCCTTCAACAGAAACTACAAAAGACACCTTTGCTTCACAGCTTTTGTTTTGGTGAACTTATTGGTGAAAGTTGTAAACTCAGTTTGATTAAAAAAAAATATGTCATTTCAGTCCTAATAATTATGGAGTTTGTAAAGTTTAGGTCAATTTTCTGTGAAAATACGTTTGTTCTTGTAGCATGCTTTAACAGACAAGAAATATTGAGTACATATCTTGATATTTCACGTTTAAAATCCTTTAAAATTTGTCTGAATGGTAATGAAGGTTAGATTTGATCAAATGTTAACACTTTGATATCTTTACTCAAGCTTCTGTTACAGTTAAAACAACAGATGTATAAAATTGTCATGAATGTGTTTGCTGTACATTTTGTAAGATTTTTATAATAAAGATATTTTCTAATTGTGTTATTTAAAGGGGACTGGCCAAACAATTATCACCTGTCTTTTAGGACTATTGGGGGAAATCCTTGCATACTTTCCACAAGAAATTACTTGTTTTAAATTCCAACAGATTTTTTTTGTTTTTCCTTGAATATGATCAGTGGAAAATGTTTTAACAAATTGATTTCAGTTTTCATAAAGCAAGTAATCAGATTTTTTTGGTCACCCAACCTACCCTTCATTTTTTTACAAAATTCTGGTGAAAAACTATCTACGCTGTATCTTAACAAAATTTTTAGGGTTATTCCAGCTGCTAGGGAGAGTCCTCATCAGAATGCACGGTTTTTACCGCACAGCCCTGTCGGGGTATTGTTTTCACCCATGGTGTCCGGATGTTTGGGTGGTGGGAAAAAGTTTGTCCGGGAAAAAGTTCATCAGGAAGTTGATACTTGGCAGGGACATTGGTTGTGGATTGCAGGTGTGCAATGTCATGGTGTGACCTTGATTTGACCTTGCTGTGGTGACCTTGACCTGTAAAATCTCATCCGGGCTGTATCTCGGAAACCATAAGGTGTAGGAAGTTGATACTTGGTAGGGACGTTGGTTGGGGATTGTAAGTGTACAACATCATGGTGTGACCTTGATTTGACCTTTGACTTTGCTGTAGTGACCTAGAATTTGAAAATTTTGTCTGGGCCATATCCCACAAACTGTTAGTGTAGTAAGTTGATACTTTGTAGGGACATTGGTTTGACTTTTAACCTTGGCTCTGCCAAAGTGTGTTCACCTGCCATATTTGAGACATATTTCTCTTATCACAAAGCTATATGAATTGCTGTAACTTATTATTATATATACTTTCACCTAATTGTGTTATTTCTTTTGACAGCTATACTAAATGCTAATAAATCTTACAGCTTCATAATTTGTAGTTTTTAGGCGGGTTGCGTGTTACCAACCTGCCTATTAGATTGATGTGTCTGACGTCCGTCTGTCCACATTTTTATTGCGTTAATACATCCTATCCAATGGACAATTGCTAATCCGGTCGGCGCAGACCGGCCCGCCAAACGCCAGAAAAAGACGTCCTGTGTTGCCACCGGCTGGCCGGTCCGTAGTACTGTGCACTCCCCAGATGGCGCCTCGTACTTCCTTCCTGTCTAGACAACCTGATGTCATAGCATCTTTTTCGTTTGGCGCGTGTACTGTGCAGACGTGTTTTCAACATCTCCAGAGTTTTAAAAGGAAAAGTGTGCATTATGACGGATTTTCGACCTTATTTGGGAATATTTTAGTGTAGAAATGTTATCTGCATATCAAGCACGGATATACCTTAAGAAATCTGCTGGAAACGCTCCCTAGCTGACTCAATTTAGTGTTGATGATAGGGCAGTAATCGACGAGAAATAGGAAGGCAGCCATTTGTTTCTAGTTTCCTCCCATTCAACCATGGTGTTGTTAGGGGCAGATCGACAATATTAAGGAAATAATGGATATACTACTTACAGGTATTTTTATCCGTGTTCGTTTGTTGAATGTACCCTCTGTAACTTCCAGTTCAATCACCATAGAAACGTCTTTTCTAGTACTACGAATAGAAATCACGGAAATCTTCAATCTACGTAGTTTTGAACACTGCAAATAGAAGGAAATCCCCAAGAGGTGCATTCTTCAGATTTCTTCAGAGCGCACTGGTCCAGACATCTTTGCTTTAAAGCATTAGTCGACCGGTAAGCTTATATATATATATATATGTACATCAGCAGCAAGAGATGAATTCTTCAGATTTCTTCAGAGCGCACTGGTCCAGACATCTTTGCTGTAAAGCATTAGTCGACCGGCAAGCTCATGTTCAGCCGACCTCACCTAGTATTTACATAGAAGGAACTTCATCTTTAATCACTCTCAGTCCCTCCCTTGTGGACCCGGCAATGATGTCGGTAGTAAGGGAGGTGGATGGCCAGGAAACTGGTTTGAGTGTACAGCTGGCTGAAAAGAAGAATCGACTTCAGACCGGCCAGGACTTCATCTACAGAGCGCACTGGCCCAGGCTTCTCTGCTTTTAAAGCATCAGCCGGCCGGCCAGCACAAAAGAACGCGACCTCTGACGTCATATCCAGTCAGCCAATCGCGTGCCTTCACGAAGCTGGTCACGTGTTCTCACCGACCAGTCACGAAGTTTATCACGTGATTTACCGAACAAGAAGGTCGGAAGTGAGTTCTTCAGAACTCACGTCTACTGTGACTACAGTTCCTGCTTTGCAGACCCGGCCTGGTTGTCGGTAGTGGGGTTTTGTGCACTGTAAAGTTGCCAGTAAAGCATCACACAAAGAACGCGAATACTGACGTCATCCCCAGTCAGCCAATCGCGTGTCCTTCCGAACAATCACGAAGCAGGTCACGTGTTTTCACCGACCAGGAAGGTCGGAAGTGCATTCTTCAGAACTCACGTCTTCTGTGATTCCAGTCCCTGCCTTGCAGACCCGGCTTCATTGGCGGTAGTGGGGTTTGTGGATGAGCAGAATACTGCGCATTGCATGTTTAAGTATCACAAAAGAACGTCACAACTGACGAGCTCCAATCAGCCAATCACGTGACACACCCAACACCAAGTGTTTCTAAATATAGTTCAGGGGTTTCCCAGTAACTGTCAAAACTGTCAAATCTACAAATAAGACGTGCGATTTGAGAAATACTTTAATTAATGGAGGAAACCTACAGCCAACTGAATTCAACACAAAATATAGTTGTGAAATTGCTTTAGCAATTGGTTACAGAGTGTACCGACCACTACCGTGCTACACAGCCTTGTACACTTGCTTCAACAACCGGGTACAGAGTGTACCGGCTGGTTCCTGCTACACAGCCTTGTACACTTGCTTCAACAAGCTGAATTCAACACACAAGATAGTTGTAAAATTGATTTAGCAACTGTTTTTTATTACTGGCTACAACTGGTTACAGAGTGTACCGGCTGGTACTGGCTACACAGCCTTGTACACTTGCCTCAACAACTGGTTACAATGTATACCGGCTGGTACTGGCTACACAGCCTAGTACACTTGCTTCAACAACTGGTTACAGAGTGTACCGGCTGTTTATTGGCTACACAGCCTAGTACACTTGCTTCAACCCACGGGTTACAAGTCTACTAACAGGGGGCTGGCTACACAGTCCTTACTGACTAGTGCTTCGAGCCAACTGGTTACAAAAAAAAAAAAAAAAAAAAAAAAAAAAAAAATAGCTAAATATAGACCAGTAGCTGTCAAATTGATTGGTGACCCCAGCCTGCCAGTTTTTTGCCGGTTACAGAGAATTGCTGGTTACAGTTAAGTACCGGGTATGGATTCCTGGTACCGGACAGAGTTGCTTAAGGTTAAGTTGGTTACAGAGAATTCTTAGACCGGTCAGTGGCCTTGGTGATGTGACATGACAGTGTCCCAACCTACTGCCAGGCAACCTTCCCTTATCACATCTCTCAACAACCTGTTATCGGTGCTGGACTTGACTGGAGAGATAATAAATTTTATCATCATATCCGGCTAGGGGTCAGACATCTCACAAATGACAATTGCTCTGTAAATGCTACACCTTGCAGGCTGCTGGCCCGGGGCGAAGAGTCTATTTATGTGAAAAGTTGTGTCAGCCCCACCGGACCACAATAAGAGCAGGGAGAATGTTAACTGGGATCATTGTCACCAGACCGGACCAGTGTCCGGAGGGACAGGAAATGTTTGTCACAATACCAAATGTCCCAAATGTGGCACACTATCTGCCTATAGGATCCAGACTAAGCCCTTTTTGGGAACGTAGGAAGCCTTGGGGCTGGACCCTAGGTAGTACAACTGTTGAAGGAGGGATACCTATGTCCATATACCTATACAAGAACAATCCAGGAAATGACTGAGATTTCACATCCAAGGTCGGGCATACCAGTTCAAGGCCCTGCCATTCGGTTTGTCCACAGCAGGTGAAATTGATGGCCATACACAAGGATTTAAGAAGCCACCAGTACCTAGACGACTGGTTGGTGAGAGCCAGATCCCACCAGGCTTGTCTCCAACATATACAGGAACTAGTAAATAATGTGTCAGCAACTGGGTTGGCTGATGAACTTAGAGAAATCAGAGCTGGAGCCCAAACAAGACTTTGATTTTGTAGGCTACCAGTTTGTCTTCGGGTCTGATCGGTTCCGACCGACTCTGGACTGGTGACAGAGCCTTCAAAAGACTGTTAAAACTGCTATCCCTACCGGCTTGACCGGTCCGGGAATTCATGTCCTTGATAGCTTACTAACGTCTACAGAAAAGCATGTTAATCTAGGCAGACTTCATATGAGACCCATACAGTTGCATCTCAAAAACAACTGGAGGGTACCAGAATCACTGGAAAAGGTGATACAAGTCCCCAGGTCCCTGCACCCCCATTTACAATGGTGGCTGAAGGAAGACGATGCACTTACAGGCCAACCATTACACCCAATAAAACATGCTCTGCAAATATTTACAGACGCATCAATAGAAGGGTGGGGCGCTCACTTAGATGAGCACTTTGCAAGAGCAACCTGGTCCCCTCCGGGAAGCAAGTTATATATAAACTATCTAAAACTTTAAGCAGTTTTTCTGACTTTAAGAGTGCTAAGACTTTTGCTCAAACAAGATAGTACTTGTAGCAACTGACAACACCACAGTAGTGTCATACATAAAGGAAGGAGGAATATGGTTGGGCCCACTTTGTGCCCTACTATGGAGAATCTTGACCTGGTGTACCAGGAAACAAGTGACTCTAAAGCACGACACATTCCAGGCCGGCCTAATGTGGTAGCAGACAGGCTGTCCAGGCTAGGCCAGACCATCCAAACAGTGGTTTCTCCTTCCAGAGGTCTTCCACTCTATACAGTAGGTGGCACCGGCCCAAAATAGACTTATTTGCCACGAGGTTCAACAACAAGTCACCTGTTTTGTGTCACCAGTACCAGATCCCCTGGCCACAGCAGTGGATGTGTTCAGTTGGCCATGGTAGGATCTAAAAGGATACACCTTCTCACCATCAGCCATATTGGGCTAAGTGGTGGAGAAGTTGCAAGACTCCCCATGTAAGAGAATCATTCTGATTGCTCCGGGGTGGCCAACATGCCTTGGTTTTGGGATCTAGTGGCCATGTCCAGCCACATCCCGCTGAGCCTGCCCAATCTGCCCAGCCTGTTCACAGCCATTCGATCAGATCTCTCACAGAAATCTGACAATCTTAATCTCCATGCAGGGCTCCTAGAGCCTCAGCAATCGAGGAGCAGGACTTGTCTGAGGCAGTGGCAGCAAGAATTGAGGCTCCTCAAAGGGGGGTCAATCAGATCGGTCTATGAGGCAAATGGGTCATTTTTTACCAAGTGATGTATCATTCATCAGGTGGATTTCGGACACCACCTGTAAAGTCAGTTGTTGACTTCCTTAGGTACCTGCTTCAGGACAGGAAGTTGCAGCCCAGTACCATTGATGGTTACAGGTCAGCCATTGCTGATAGTCTCGAAAATTTGCCCATCAATGTTAGTAAGGATGAAAATCTCACTCGTCCCCTGGATAGCTTCCACTGAGACAGACCCAAAGGCCGGAGGGGAACCCCCTCCTGGAACCTCTCCCTGGTTTTTGCACCAGCTGACAAGGTTCATTTTGAACCAATTATAGGCCTTCTTGAAGCATTTGACCCTCAAGGCAGTTTTCCTCTTGGCCTTGGGGTCGGGCAAGCGTAGAAGTGAGATACATGCTTGGCAAACAGCCCAGCACCATTGATGGTTATAGGTCACCCATTGTTGATAAATTGGGAAATTCACCCTTCAACATCAGTAAGGACGGAAATCTCGCTCGTCTCCTGGATAGATTCCTCAGAGACAGACCCAAAGGCAGGAGTGGCATACCCTCCTGGAACTTCTTACTGGCCGTGCACCAGCTAAGACTCCATTTGATCCAATTAAGGAGGCCCCCTTGAAGCATTTGACCTTCAAGACGGTATTCCTCTTGGCCCTTGGGTCGGGCAAGTGCAAAAGTGAGATTCATGCCTAGCAAAACTGATATATTGGACACCAATCCGATTGGTCAAAGGTGTCCCTGTATCCATCACCCAGTTTTCTATCCTAGAATCAGCTGGCCATAGAGTGTCTAGTGGGGCCCCTGGGGTTATAACAGCCCTGGCCCACACTATTTGGACAGGACCTCAGATATCAGGCAGAATAAGGAGGTGGTTTTTGTCTCCGTTAAGAACGGTTTCAACAAAGACAGCTCACCTGCCACTATCTCCTCTTGGATCAAGCAGACTGTGATCCTATGTTATGAGCTCTCTGACCAGGAGGCCCACTTTTAACATCAGGTTAAAGCCCATGATGTCAGGGCCTTTGCTGCTTCTAAGGTCTTCCAGTCGGGAGTCTCCTTAGATCCAATCTTGTCAGCCCGCCACTGAAGTCACAATACCTTCACACAGTTCTATATGAAGGGCGGGGCTTGGGCTGATTCAGAGCTTTACCATTGGGCTAGGCAGTGGCTGCTCAGCAGATCCACAAGTGGCCCTTAGATTGAGGAGATTTGTATATGTGCATAACAGTTCTTCATGTACATAAGAATTAAGTGTGGCGTGCTTCCTTCGGGAGGTTTATTTGCAATCTGGGACTGAACTCATCCCTCTCTTCCCCTACCTCAGAGCAGGTCTGCAAAAGGGGGGGGGGGGGGGGCGACGGCGGTATAGCCCCGGGTAACCGGCTGCTGGCAACCGACCATGGCCTTGCAGGGTTTCCTGACCTTAAAGTCAACCCAGGCCTGGACCTATAGGTCTCCTGACAAAGTCAGCCTAGACCGTAGGTTAAAATTTGCTATTACTTGTGAGTTCACGTAAGTCCCTAGTAACTTACCCGCCGACCAAGCGGTAGTTATTCAGCAATTGTCCATTGGATAGGATGTATTAACGCAATAAAATTGCAAATTTAATAAGTAAATTAAATTTTTATAAGTTAATACCCTATCCAATGGACACACAAGACCCTCCCACCGACCCCGCTATCAGCTTACTAGGGGTCTAAGAGGTTTAGACAACGAAAAAGATGCTATGACGTCAGGTTGTCTAGACAGGAAGGAAGTACGAGGCGCCATCTGGGGAGTGCACAGTACTACGGACCGGCCAGCCGGTGGCAACACAGGACGTCTTTTTCTGGCGTTTGGCGGGCCGGTCTGCGCCGACCGGATTAGCAATTGTCCATTGGATAGGGTATTAACTTTAATTTAATTTACCGATTAAGCGTCCCGGAAGGGACGCTTGTTTGTGTATGGGAGAGCTTCTGGCTCCGCCGGCTCCGGCGGCGCCGCCGGCTCCGCATTTTGTTTTCCTTATAACTCTGTAACCGTTAGGCGGATTCTTTTCAAATTTGGCAGGTTTAGGCAGTAGCCTTGGGGAATTTTTTTGAATATGCTGCAGTGACATTTCAACCAATCAGAGAGGTCACATGACCAAAAATGTGTTTTTTCGATGGGGAAGCTTGTCCGGATGATAACTTGAAAGGAATTTTATCAATTCACCTGAAACTTGGCAAATACATTCATTCTATTAAAATCTGGAAATCATTAGATTTTGGCATTGATTGGTCAAGAAATGGCCGAGTAATTAATGATTAATTAATCATTACGAATTTTCCAAATAAGGAAAACACAAAAATGCTTATATCTCGAAAACCGTGCTAGATAGAGCGATTTCGACGAAATTTTTGACCCACAGGGTATCTCTGCGGAGTAGTTTTCCCAATTTTCAAAAAATTTTTGTCTCGCCAAAAATGGCGGCCATTTTGAATTTTCGAAATTTTCGCAAAAATTGCAAAACACAAAAATGCTTATATCTCGAAAACCGTGCTAGATAGAGCAATTTCGACGAAATTTTTGACCCACAGGGTATCTCTGCAGAGTAGTTATCCCAATTTTGAAAAAATTTTTGTCTTGCCAAAAATGGCGGCCATTTTGAATTTTCGAATTTTTCGCAAAAATTGCAAAACACAAAAATGCTTATATCTCAAAAACCGTGCTAGATAGAGCAATTTCAACGAAATTTTTTATCTTGCTAGATAGAGCAATTTCGACAAAATTTTTGACCCGCAGGATATTTCTGCGGAGTACTTTTCCCAATTTTCAAAAAATTTTTGTCTCGCCAAAAATGGCGGCCATTTTGAATTTTCGAAATTTTCGCAAAAATTGCAAAACACAAAAATGCTTATATCTCGAAAACCGTGCTAGATAGAGCGATTTCGACGAAATTTTTGACCCACAGGGTATCTATCAAGAGTAGCCATGCCAATTTTCAAAAAAATTTTCTCTTGCCAAAAATGGCGGCCATTTTGAATTTTCGAATTTTTGCGCAAAAATTGCACAACACAAAAATGCTAATATTTCGAAAACCGTGCTACATAGAGCGATTTCAACGAAATTTTTTATCTTCAGGGTATCTCTGCAGAGCAGCTATCCCAAAGAGCTTTCACTTGGTGAAGTTTCAGACCCATAGCTAATTGCTCACCTACTCAAAATGAGTAAATGCGAATTACCTCTAAAAGTATTGCAGATGGCCAATTTTTCTCAAATAACTCATTCACCTACTTTTGGAAGAGCTTTCACATGGTGAAGTTTCAGACCCATAGCCAATTACTCACCTACTCATAGCCAATTACTCACCTACTCAAAATGAGTAAATGCGAATTATCTCTAAAAGTATTGCAGATAGCCAATTTTTCTCAAATAACTCATTCACCTACTTTTGGGAGAGCTTTCACATGGTGAAGTTTCAGACCCATAGCTAATTATTTACCTACTCAAAATGAGTAAATGCTAATTATCTGTAAAAGTATTGCGGACACCCAATTTTTGTCAAATAACTCATTCATCTACTTGTGGGAGAGCTTTCACATGGTGAAGTTTCAGACCCATAGCTAATTACTCACCTACTTAAAATGAGTAAATGCGAATTATCTCTAAAAGTATTGCGGATAGCCAATTTTTCTCAAATAACTCATTCACCTACTTTTGGGAGAGCTTTCACTTGGTGAAGTTTCAGACCCATAGCTAATTACTCACCTACTCAAAATGAGTAAATGCGAATTATCTCTAAAAGTATTGCAGATAGCCAATTTTTCTCAAATAACTCATTCACCTACTTTTGGGAGAGCTTTCACTTGGTGAAGTTTCAGACCCTTAGCTAATTACTCACCTACTCAAAATGAGTAAATGCGAATTATCTCTAAAAGTATTGCAGATAGCCAATTTTTGTCAAATTAATCATTCACCTACTTTTGGGAGAGCTTTCACTTGGTGAAGTTTCAGACCCATAGCTAATTACTCACCTACTCAAAATGAGTAAATGCGAATTATCTCTAAAAGTATTGCGGATACCCAATTTTTCTCAAATAACTCATTCACCTACTTTTGGGAGAGCTTTCACTCTGTAAAGTTTCAGACCCATAGCTAATTACTCACCTACTCAAAATGAGTAAATGCGAATTATCTCTAAAAGTATTGCAGATAGCCAATTTTTCTCAAATAACTCATTCACCTACTTTTGGGAGAGCTTTCACTTGGTGAAGTTTCAGGCCCATAGCTAATTACTCACCTACTCAAAATGAGTAAATGCGAATTATCTCTAAAAGTATTGCAGATAGCCAATTTTTCTCAAATAACTCATTCACCTACTTTTGGGAGAGCTTTCACTTGGTGAAGTTTCAGGCCCATAGCTAATTACTCACCTACTCAAAATGAGTAAATGCGAATTATCTCTAAAAGTATTGCAGATAGCCAATTTTTCTCAAATAACTCATTCACCTACTTTTGGCAGAGCTTTCACTCTGTGAAGTTTCAGACCCATAGCTAATTACTCACCTACTCAAAATGAGTAAATGTGAATTATCTCTAAAAGTATTGCAGATAGCCAATTTTTCTCAAATTAATCATTCACCTACTTTTGGGAGAGCTTTCACTTGGTGAAGTTTCAGACCCATAGCTAATTACTCACCTACTCAAAATGAGTAAATGCGAATTATCTCTAAAAGTATTGCAGATAGCCAATTTTTCTCAAATAACTCATTCACCTACTTTTGGGAGAGCTTTCACTTGGTGAAGTTTCAGACCCATAGCTAATTACTCACCTACTCAAAATGAGTAAATGCGAATTATCTCTAAAAGTATTGCAGATAGCCAATTTTTCTCAAATAAATCATTCACCTACTTTTGGCAGAGCTTTCACTTGGTGAAGTTTCAGACCCATAGCTAATTATTCACCTACTCAAAATGAGTAAATGTGAATTATCTCTAAAAGTATTGCAGATAGCCAATTTTTCTCAAATAACTCATTCACCTACTTTTGGGAGAGCTTTCACTCTGTGAAGTTTCAGACCCATAGCTATTTATTCACCTACTCAAAATGAGTAAATGCTAATTATCTGTAAAAGTATTGCGGATACCCAATTTTTATCAAATACTCATTCATCTACTTGTGGGAGAGCTTTCACATGGTGAAGTTTCAGACCCATAGCTAATTACTCACCTACTCAAAATGAGTAAATACGAATTATCTCTAAAAGTATTGCAGATAGCCAATTTTTCTCAAATAACTCATTCACCTACTTTTGGGAGAGCTTTCACTTGGTGAAGTTTCAGACCCATAGATAATTATTCACCTACTCAAAATGAGTAAATGTGAATTATCTCTTAATAGTATTGCAGATAGCCAATTTTTCTCAAATAACTCATTCACCTACTTTTGGAAGACCTTTCACACACGAAAATGAAAAATTGTGAATATCTCGGAAAAGCTATTTCTTCTGCTTTAATGCTCGGCGGGACATACACACCACGGCAGTGGTCTTGACAAAAATTTTTGTCTCCCCAAAAATGGTGGCCATTTTGAATTTTCAAAGTTTTTGCAAAACACAAAAATGCTTATATCTCGAAAACCGTGCTATATGGAGCGAACTCAACAAAATTTTGGACCTGCTGGGTATCTCTGCAGAGTAGCCATGCCAATTTTCAAAATATTTTTGTCTCGCCAAATATTTTTAATTTTTTTATTTTTTGCAAAACACAAAAATGCTTATATCTTGAAAACCGTGCTAGATAGAGCAGACTGCGCTGACTTTGGTTGCCACAACAGTATAAGGCTAGAAACGAAGCATTTTCTTAATACTTTAGCACTCACCTTTATATCCTTTTCGGGACGCTTTGTTTTTGCTATGCAAAAACATTATCTTTTTTTTTGCGAGCGATCCTCTAGTTAAATTTGCAATTTCGTTTCCTTTCGAAATTGATGTAATTCTGTCTGTTCGTTTGTCCATCTGTCTGTGCGTCCACATTTTGGTGGAGTCTAACTCAAAAACACTTTGTCCAATCGAATTCAAACTTGACAGGGACATACATCACCATCATAGCTAGGTTCATTTCGAACTTGGTGTTATTCCATCTGTTTGTTTGTTAGTCAACATTTCCATTTCTGGACTCTAACTCGAAAACACTTTGTTCATTTGAATTCAAACTTGACAGGGAGATAGATCACCATCATAGTTAAGTTGCTTTTGAAATTGGTGTAATTCTTATAGCATAGATACAATTATGTAACCTAGATTACAAGTTTTACATTTCTTGGCACGTCTAACACATTTACCTTAACTGGGAGACCTAACATTTCTTTCCTTGTTTCTAAATTTAATTATAGCAGTCGCTAACCTTATTGCTGCGTGCGCAACCTGCCTTTTGGGGCATTTCTGACTCTCGTCTGATTCATGCTGTCATCTTGCTATATCTTAACATTTTCTCTCCCTTAGACATTATTTGGATCTTTTTATAACTGACACTGTTTGCTCTGAAAGTATCCTGATCTTTTTGTGTTTAATTCTATGTCTCATGGTGTCAAAATTTAATTCCCCAGGCAATTAAACATTCTGCTTCGCTCACATGAAGTTTCTGTTGAAAAAGAACAGAAATTTGCTTTCAGATCTGTTTTTAGCCCACAGCCTGTAAGGACTGTGCAGGTATTGTTTTCATCCATGGGGTCTGGATGGGCGGAAAAAGTTTTTCCAGACTGTATCTCAGAAGCCGTAAGGTGTAGGAACATTGCTTAGGGGTTGTAGGTGTGCTGTGTCATAGTGTGACCTGGATTTGACCTTGCCATAGTGACTTTGACCTTAAAAATATTATTCAAGCTATATCTCAGAAACTGTAATGCCCCTGTTCCACCAAAGGACTGAGCCCCAATCCTGTCCGCGACCCTTAATCGTGGACAATCGGTGCAAAAAAAAAGGTAAAATGGGCGGCAATACTGAATCAGTATTAAAGCCTGGGATTAAGTTCAGATCGGCCTCAGGAAGCCTGAGGAGGCCCCAGGTGGACCCACACAGTCCCTGACTGTTCTGCGACTAAGAACCGATTAAGCCATTTTTCTGGTCAGTTTGAACCACGATCTTGTCATAGACATACCGACTGGGTCCCAGGACGCCTCAGGCCTCCAGGGACTAAGCCCCGACTAAGTCCCGGCTTCCTCTTCCAATCAGTGTGGGGGAAAAGTTAGCCCTCACCATCAGATATCTGGCTACTGGAGAGTCATTATCCTGTCGGTTCAGGGTTGGCAGATCCACCATCTCCAAGTTTCTACCAGAGGTCTGCAGGGCCATCCAGGATGAGTTCACCAGAGAGTACCTCAGATGTCCTACTACTCCAGATGAGTGGAAAGAACTGGAAATGGAATTCAGGATCAGGTGGAACGTTCCACATGCTCTGGGAGCCCTCGATGGCAAGCATGTGGCCCTGAAGAAACCCAAGAACTCTGGAGCCCTGTACCACAACTATAAGGGATTCTTTTCAATAGTAATGTTGGCCTTGGTTGATGGACAGTACAAGTTCAGACGGGTGGATGTGGGTACAGCTGGATCTTGCTCAGATGCCCAGATATTTAATACCGGTCACCTGAAGAGGAAGATTGATGATGGCAGCATAGGTTTCCCTGACCCAGCACCTATAACCCAGGGTGGTCGAGATGTCCCCTACTTCATTCTTGCAGATGATGCGTTTGCTCTGAAGACCTGGCTGATGAAACCCTATGGCAGAAGGATGTTAACCAGAGAGGAAAGGATTACCAACTGCAGAATATCAAGGGGCAGGAGAGTTGTTGAGAATGCTTTTGGCATCCTGGTCTGAAGATTGAGAGTGATGATGACCACTATTGAACTACCCCCAGAAACAGTGAAGGATGTGGTCTTGACCTGTGTGGTTCTGCACAACATACTGAGAAGCCAGTGTCATGGTCAACATGATGGTCAACAGCCTGGTGATGATGATGATGTGCCTGGTGATGGTCGCTTGATTGGTGGTGCTGCTGATGGTGGTCGCGACAGAAACCCTGCCAGAGAAGCCAAAAGACTGAGGGATTACCTCAAGGACTACTTCAATAACGAGGGAGCAGTGGCCTTGCAAGGTGGCAGAATATAACTGCTACTGCAGTAACCAGTCCTTTTCAGGACTACCAAATATTCCAAAAACAATTAATCAGCTGTGCTTGTTCCAAATAACCCAACCATTTACAAACATACGTCCCCCAACCAACAAACAGACAAACCCAATGCCAAACATAGTTCCCCAACCAACAAACAGACAAACCCAATGCCAAACTTAAGTCCCCCAACCAACAAACAGATAAACCCAGTGCCAAACATAAGTCCCCCAACCAACAGACAAACCCAATGCCAAACATAAGTCCCCCAACCAACCAACCAACAGACAAACCCAATGCCAAACATAAGTCCCCCCACCAACAAACAGACAAACCCAATGCCAAACATAACTTGTGAAATGGAATAAATATTGCATACATTTTGAAAGCTACACCCTAATTTGAGTTAAATTTTTCTTGTCTTCTGGAAAACTAGCTGAAACTAAAAGTTTTTCCTTTATTGCAAATCTCAAAATAAAATCTTTTTCCTTTACTTCAAGAAAATTTAGAAAATATAACCACCCAAATGGTTCTCTTTAGAGTATGGTTTATCTGTTTGTTGGCTGGGGGGAGTTATGTTTGCAAATTGGTTTGTTTGTTGGTTGGGGGGGGGGGGGGGAGTTATGTTTGCAAATTGGTTTGTCAGTCCGTTGGTTGGGGGTTATGTTTGCTATTGGGTTTGTTTGTTGGTTGGTGGCTATGTGATAGCATAATATACTTAACTCTAGGGATGGTGTCAGTGTTGGACTTTCTTATTACAAATTTAAACCAATCCCATGGATTTTAAGCTACAAATGGCCAGATTATTGGCCATATTTGGAGTTCATTTATCAAATTTTTTTCTATGTGGCCTTCTGTTGTTATGTGTATTACCATGGGTTATTTATTTCATGTTTGGGGTGGTGTGGGTGTTGGGCTTTTTTTTTTGTTTTTTGTTGTGATAAGTATTTGTACTGAACTGTTATGTTTGGGAGGGGAATTTGAATATCAACAACACGTAGCTATTAATTGTTTTTGGAATATTTGGGTGGCCCTGAAAAGGGCCTATGGGGGGTCGCCGACCCACCCTGACTGGCTGGCTACTGAGGAGGCTGCTGCTGTTGAGGCGGTGCTGTGGTGGTGATGGTGTAGAGTTGCTGCTGCTGCTGCTGTTCAATGATCTGTGTTATTGTTAGATCTGGTAGCTTGCTTAGTATTCCTCTTAGCTTGTGTCTACTGCCCTCGTCCTGTACTGTGACCACTGATGGAGGGTTTCCAAAGCCAATGGGGCTGGGTGTGTAGTAGACGTAACTGTTGGAACTTCTGCCTGGGTGGAACTTGATGCCTGTTGAGTGATTGGTGGCAGTATTCGGACCCTCTGTGATTCTTTGGTAATAGTGGCTGATCCCCTGGGTAGTATTTGACGTCTATGAGTGTTCTTTACTGCTTCAATGTCTCTAAAAATCCTGCCTATCTTCCTCTGTCTGTCATGGAAACATCCATTCTTGTCGTACAGCTCTGGGTGCTGCTTCACAAACTCTACAATGGCGTTTTCTTGGCTGTCAGTGAATGTAGCACAGACCCTGGCTCTCTTGGCTGCTGAGTGGCACTTCTTCCTCACACCTCTCATCTTCTTTGCAAGCTTCCTCAGTAACTTCTAAACCATCCTCTATCCTCTCTTCTGTCCCCTCTATCCTCTCCTCTGTCCTTTCCTCCAACTCTCCAACTTCCTTCTCCCTCTCCTCTTGCCTCTCCTCCATCTTCTTCTTTTCTCTCTTTCCTCCTTTCTCTTTCCTCATAACACATAACTGTTGACGGTGGGAAAGAAGAATCGGTTTGGGTCGTGAGAAATATCAAACATGGCCCCAACCGACAACTACCGATCCATACAGAACGCCTGGGACTAAGCAAATTTTTAAAACGGACTCCAAAAAACCCTTAATCGGAAGGCTTAGTCATGCGGTGGAACACCCACACAAGGTACAGGAAGTTGACACTTGGGACATTGCTTGGGGCTAATAGATGTGCTACATCGATTGTGTCGACCTTTAAATCTTGTCCGGGCTATTTTTCAGATTCCGTAAGGTATAGAAGGTTAACACTTGGTAGGGACATTGGGTAGGGGATGTAAGTGTGCAAAATCTTGGGGTGACCTTGACCTTAAAAATCTTGTTGGGACTATATCTCGGAAACCATAAGGTGTAAGAAGTGGATACTTGGTAGGGGGTGTATGTGTGCTTGACCTTTGACTTCCAGGCCTTATCTTGGAAACCGTTAGGTGTTGGAAGGTTATGGTTGGTAGAAACAGTAGTTAGGTGGTATGGCATAAATCTTGGCTCTGCAAAAGTGTGTTCACCTGCCATAAATGAGACCTATTTCTCTTCTGACAAAGGTATATGGATTGCTGCAACTGATTATTAGAGGTACTTGTACTAAATTGTGCTTTTTATTGCGTTAATACATCCTATCCAATGGACAATTGCCGGTCCCGCCAAACGCCAGAAAAAGACGTCCTGTATATAATACTGTCAGGACCGGTCACGGAGTGTGCATTCGCTAGATGGCGCATTATACTTCCTTCCTGTCTAGACAGCGTGACGTCATAGCATCTTTTTGGTTTGGTGTGTGGATTGTGCGGACGTGTTTTTAACTAAGAGATGTTTTTGAAGTTTATTAACGAATTTTACCATTTTATGAACTTCTAAGTATTCCTACTTAATTCTACGAGTTGTATCATCATTATGTCGTCACCTGGACAGAAAAGATGAACCTGCGGGCACGTTATGGCTGTTTTTGATAACCACAAGAAATGTGCACGTTGCAGGGACAAGGGAGTGGGTGATGATCCGTGTGTTAAAAAGCAGGAATGTAAGATCTGTCAGGCTCTCACTCCTGCGCAGTTGAAGCAACTTTCCACCCCCACCTACCAGTCCAGGAAAGAACGTGAATTGAAGAAGTCATCTTCAGATTCCCCTGCTAGTGCTACCCCCACTCTCATGGACCTAGCAGACATTAGTGTGTTGGGACGGGTACACAAGGAATCTGATGGAAGTTCACCTGCTAGCAAGAAGAGGGCAGACCCTTCCCCTACCCCCAAGGCTAGCAGTAAGAAGAAATCCAGCAGCAAGTCAAGATCTGATGAAGGAACTGGATGAGAAATGGTGTGAATGTTTTGCCAGGCTGGAGGCTATGCTGGTGCCCAAGACGTTTACTGTTCCTGTGAATCCTGTACAGAACCCCCCTTCAGTGGTTACCAGTGATCAGCCCTTTTTTGGATCCTGGAACCTCCACCAGTGGCTTGTCCTCTGGTGTGACTGTTGGGGGCCCTGGTTCCAGTCTTGTTCAGACCACCGGTGAGGCTGCTGTGATGAGAGAAGCTGGCAACAAGAGTGCTACCCACCCTGTTTAGGGTCCCGGTACTGATGTGAAGCAGCAGAATGCCACCCAGCCTGTTGAGGCTTCCGGTGCAGGGACGGCCACCCAGCCTGTTGAGGCTCCCGGTGCAGGTCCTGATGTTCTGCCAACTGGTACCGGTAGCGCTGCTCTTCATGCTGAGTTTTCCTGTTCTGACAGTGAGGAAGAACTCCAGAGTGATCCAGGATCTCCCGTTGATGGCAATGTCCGGGACGGTTCCCCAGACCTCTCCAAGAATGAAGTAGCTGATCAGGAACTGTCTGAAGAGTCTACCTACAGGGAGACTATCAGAGGCGTGAGGTCGTTCATGGGTTGGCATCAGATCCCTGAATTTGACAGTGTATCTTCTGCAGATAACAACCCTTTTGCCAATTCCAGAGCTCCACCAACCGGTAAAGTGTCTGTGAAGTTACCGGTAGATGACTGGCTGTGCAGGAAGATGGAGAAATTAAACCCCACTGTTGCTGAAGGCTACCCTTCCAGAAGTATGGAACCTGCTGGACTGCTCTGGGACCAATTTGTCAAGACGCCTAGGTCGTTTAAATGGTACGACATGCATGTTGACAAAAAGAACTGTGATAAATCCACTGTGTGTTCCTGGTCTCCGGAACCAGCAAAGCTCAACAGTACTTTCAGTAGAGTTGCCAGGCGAAATCTACCTACTGCCCCACCCTCCCGGGCCCTTAACCAGGACATCTTGAGGCGTTGGGAGAGAGCAGCCAGAGAACAATCGTTTATGTGCAACCAGGCTGCTGGACTTTCCAGATGTTCAACTAGGGTGCAGGATTCTATGTCTACACAATTGAGAAGTGTGCATGTAGACAAAGGCAAGGGCAAGTCTTCTGAAAAAAATGCAGCAAGCTGTGTTTATTTGGGGTTTTTTACATCGCTTTCAACACAGGTCCTATCATGACGGGTAGTTGGAAGGGCAGAGGAAACCAGTACATACAGTTCGCTAGGGTTGTGTACTGTAAACTGCCGACCAACGGCAAGCAACTACCAGCTTTCCCACTTAAGGCCATCACGGGGATCGAACCCCGGCCTCAGAGGTGGGAGGCAAGAGTGTTACCACTCTGCCACCGTGGCCCCCAGCAAGCTGTGGATCAACTAGAATATTTGGTTACCTTTAACCGGTCCATCGCCCAAGCCATGGCCAGGACAATGCAGGACTTGTCGGAAGGTGTGCAGGACTTCACCCTGGCACGTAGAGACAGTTATCTGGAATATTTACACGCCGGAGTTAAACAGGACACGCTAGCTCCACTGCATACTGCACCCATTCATATACACTCACTGTTCCCGGACCAGCTTCTCATGAAAGCCGAAAAAGTGGCCAGAAGTGAGGAGAGGCCAAAGAGTGGTGGCCAAAGAGGTCAAACTGATGGCTTTATAGAGAGCTATAAGAATCCACCAGTACCTAGACGACTGGTTAGTGAGAGCGACATCCCACCAAACTTGTCTCCAGCATACACAGACATTGGTAGCTCTCTGTCGAGAACTAGGTTGGCTGGTGAACAAGCAGAAGTCAAAACTAGACCCAAAACAGGTTTTCAACTTCGTAGGTTACCAGTTCGACCTCAGGTAGGGCAAGGTCAGACCCACACCAGAGCGTTGGCAGACCTGAACAGACAAGATCAAGGTCCGGTGTGCCCGGTCCGGCAGTTCATGTCCCTCATAGGACTTCTAACAGCCACAGAAAAGCAAGTCCACTTAGGTCGACTTCATATGAGACCCATACAGTGGCACTTGAAGAACAACTGGAGGGTACCAGAATCACTAGAAAAGGTGATACCCGTCCCCAGGTCGCTCCACCCCCACTTAAGGTGGTGGCTGGAGAAAAGCAATGTGCTTCCAGGTCAACCATTACACCCACTAAAACATGCTCTGCAGATATTTACAGATGCATCAAAAGAAGGGTGGGGCGCTCACTTAAACGAACGCACTGCAAGGGGAACCTGGTCCATTCCAGAAAGCAAGTTGCACATAAATCACTTGGAGCTAAAGGCGGTCTTTCTGGCCCTAAAAGAGTTCCAAGACCTCTGTTCAAACAACATAGTCCTGGTAGCCACAGACAACACAACAGTGGTTGCCTATATCAAAGAAGGGGGGATGAAGTCGGGCTCCCTGTGTGCCCTACTGGGGAGAATCCTGTCCTGGTGCACCAGGAAACAGGTAACTCTCAAGGCACGTCACATCCCCGGCCGGCTGAACGTGATAGCAGACAAGCTATCCAGACTTGGCCAGACCATTCAAACTGAGTGATCCCTTCACCCAGAAGTGTTTCAAGCTATATGCTCCCGGTGGCACCAGCCCCAAGTGGACTTGTTTGCCACCAGATTCAACAACAAACTTCCACAGTTTGTGTCACCGGTTCCAGACCCCCAAGCTTGGGCAGTGGATGCACTCAGCCTGTCTTGGGAAAATCTGAACCCATATGCCTTCCCACCAGCAGCCATCTTGGGAAAAGTGGTGAAGTTACAGGACTACCCCTGCAACAGGATCATTCTAATTGCACCAGGGTGGCCCAACATGCCCTGGTTTTGGGATCTGGTGGCAATGTCCAGTCAGATCCCTCTGTGTCTGCCCAATCTGGTATCTCAACCTTTCACCCAGACCCTGCACAGGAACCTGTCAAACCTGAACTTACATGCCTGGATCCTAGAGCCACAGCAATCCAGGAGCAGGGGTTCTCTGAGGCAGTGGCAGCACGAATTGAGGCTCATCAATGAGGATCAACCAGATCCATCTATGAGGCAAAGTGGACCATTTTCACAAAGTGGTGCCTCAGTAATCAGGTGGACTTCAGGGCACCACCTCTAAAAGCCATAGCTGACTTCCTGTTGCACCTGTTTCAGGATAGGAAGTTGCAACCTGGTACCATTGATTGTTACAGATCAGCCATTGCTAACAAATTGGGCAACTCTACCATTAATGTCAGCAAAGATGAGAATCTCACCTGTCTCCTGGATAGTTTCCATAGAGACGGGCCCAAGGGCAGGAGGGGTATACCAGCTGACTAAGGTTCCCTTTGAACCTTTAAAAGAGGCCTCACTAAAACACTTGACCTTCAAGACTGTTTTGCTGCTGGCCCTGCATTCTGGTAAACGCAGGAGTGAGATCCATGCTTGGCTACATAAAAACATCAGACACCAGTCAGACTGGTCTAAGGTGTCCTTGTACCCCTCACCCAGCTTTCTATCCAAGAATCAGCTGGCTAAGGAGGGTCCAGATAGTGTGGCTCCAGTGGTCATACCAGCCCTGGCCCCCACTCTGGATAAGTCACTCAAGGGTGACAGGTCTTTGTGTCCAGTTAGAGCCCTTCACTATTACTTGGATAAGACCTCAGATCTTAGGCAGAACAAGGAGTTGGTCTTTGTCTCCTTCAAGAAAGGTTTTGATAAGGACATCTCACCTGCCACCATCTCCTCATGGATAAAGCAGACTGTGATCCTTTGTTATGAGCTCTCTGACCAGGAGGCCCTCACACTGCATCAGGTCAAACCCCATGATGTCAGGGCCTTTGCTGCTTCTAAGGCCTTCCAGTCAGGGGTCTCCTTAGAGCAGATTCTCTCAGCCTGCCACTGGAAATCCCATAACACCTTCACACAATTTTATTTGAAGGATGTAGCTTGGGCAGATACAGAGCTTTTTCATTTGGGGCCAGTGGTGGCTGCCCAACAGGTCCACCACCAATCCCCAAAATGAGGAGATATGTAAATAGGTATATATGTACAAAATCAAAAAAAACAAAACCAAAAAAAAACTGTGACTTGCTTCCTTTGGGAAGTTTAATTCTTGGGACTGAACTCAGCCCCTCTCTCTCTTCTTCCTCAGAGCAAATCTGGGAAAGAAAAAAGGGGGGGGCAACGTCGGTTGACTTCCGGGTAACCGGTTAGTTGGTAGCCGACCTTCACCTCACAGGGTTCTTTGACCCTAGGTCAAAATGGGCCTTCTCAGTTTTTGTTCTGTTATGAGTTCACTTATGTCCCTAGCAGCTTACCCGCCTTCCAAGCGGCAGTTATTCAGCAATTGTCCATTGGATAGGATGTATTAACGCAATAAAATTGCAAATTTAATAAGTAAATTATAAGTTAATACCCTATCCAATGGACAGGCAAGGCCCACTCATCCGGCCCCGCTATCAGCTTACTAGGGGTCTTAATATGTTTAGACAACGAAAAAGATGCTATGACGTCAAGCTGTCTAGACAGGAAGGAAGTACGATGCGCCATCTAGCGAATGCACACTCCGTGACCGGTCCTGCCGGTATTATATACAGGACGTCTTTTTCTGGCGTTTGGCGGGACCTGTCACGCCGACCGGTAAAGCAATTGTCCATTGGATAGGGTATTAACTTATAAAAATTTAATTTACTTATTAAATTTGCAAATTTTCAATTAATACATTTTACAGCTTCACAATTATCTTGTACTTTACCTGCATTTTCTTTCTCTTAAATATTATTTTCTCTACTTTTTGGACCTTTATATAACTGACACTGTTCAGAAAATTTCCCAATCTTTAAACTGTGTCACTAATTCTATGTATCATGGTATTGAAAACTATTTCCCGGGGCTGTGGGGCACAGGCATCTCCAATGCTATTCTAAATGCTTCCAGTTGATTGCACTACCTCCATATTTTTAGCCCATTGCTGAGGGTTGCAGTCATCCCCTGTGCCATCCAGGCAGCGGTGGGCATAAAGCTTGTGGGTGTTCCACTGCCTTAACCCATGCACAGATTTTCACCAAATTATCAGGGTATGATTACCTGAAGAGGATCTAGAGCCGATTAGATCTTTAGCAGTATCCGGCAACAACTGTTGCCATGGCAACACTTTTTAGATTTGTGATTGTTCCACTGCCTAAATCCATACACAGATTTTCACCACATTTTCAGGATATGTTTACTCCAAGAGGATCTATAGCTGGTTAGGGTTTTTTTTTGTTTTGTTTTTTTGTTTTTTTTTTGGCAGCGGGGGGGATCCAGTAGCAACTTTTGCCATGGAACACTTAAAATTTTGGGGTCTTAAAGTTTGTGGATGTTCCAAAGCTTAAACATATCCATGGATTTTCACCAAATTTTCAGGATAGATTTACCCAAAGAGGATCTACAGCTGATCAGGTTTTGGGGGTATCTGGAACCAACTTGAATATGTTTGGGTCTTAAAGTTTGCGGGTGTTCCACAGCCTAAATCAATGCATGGATATTCACCAAATTTTCAGGATATGTTAACCGAAAGGGGATCTAGAGCTGATTAGGTCTCGAGGGTATCTGGCAACATGTCAAAAAGCCCTAATATCTCCCTTATCATTGGTCCTAGAGGTTTGGAACAAGAAAACCTATTCGAAATATTGGTCTTCAAATGTTTTGCAAGTGTCAAACTTGACCCCTGCTTCAAGGCCATGTAGGGTCATCATGCTAAAAGTAGGGCTGTGAACGGTTACTCGAGCCTCGATAGACGAGTCGATCTTTGCAAGGACTCGAGTCCATTTTCACTACTCAGTTACTCGCAAGGTATTGTATTATCACCCGCGTAATGAAACGTTTGTGTAAAATATGCTACATTTCAGCATTTCCGTCACATAATATCAATTAAAGTTGAGGTTTTCGCTTAAAAACATATAATTTACTCCATATTCCATAATATCTGGTTAAGTAGGAAATGTTTTTTCTTCCAAAGTTTCTTTACCGGAATCGACTTCTAATGGTAGGTACTAAAATCTCGCGGTTACTCAAATTCAGGCCGGTTTTCAGAGAGCGAGTACTCTGAGCTGTTTTTTAGTACTCGTCCCAGCCCTAGCTAAAAGGGCCTTGTATCTCCCTTAAAATTGGTTCTAGGGCTTCAAAATATGAAATCATGGCCTGTAAATCTTACATCTGACAACATTTCGTGGAACCTGTATGCTTCTTACAACTGAAGTTGTTCCTAAGATTTTCAAAAATTTCAATGCTGTTGCACATTTAGTTGCACCTGTAGGCTGGGGTTCTTGCCTGCCGAGGCTGGCTAAATTTTTTATCACTTGCTGAACTGTAAGCCTGCATATTTTCCTCATCAAATACAAGGCATAGATAAATTTACTATCTTAATAAACTCTCATCCTGTAATGATGTAATGGTTTTGGAACCAAAAAAAGCCAGATAAATGGTATAATCATTTATTACATAATAAGCAACTACAGATACAGCTACAAACACCTTCTTATTACCATAAACCCCTTGCATAAAATTAAAACAACCACTGTATTGAATGAAATATCACTAACAATAGGACAAAAGCCCTTTCAGTTTTGGTCAAGAACCATTATAGTCATTTCCTGTTAAAATCACACCCTCTGCTTTCCTCACACCCTCTCCCAGGTTAGAAGCTTCTGTCAAACTCGCAGGCGGAGAAATGTTATTGCTATGAGAGGGGTATGGATGCTCACTTGGATCGGGATGTGGTGAATGTTGACTGGAACTTGTACCTGAAAATAAAAACACAGTACATTCCCTTTTCTGTCCCTGGCTGAGTGGGTAATACACTCATCTAGGAGCACAGAGGACCTAGGTTTAATCAATGGGACAGGCAGATATATAGTGCTTAGGTAGCCACATTTATTTATGGTTCTCATTATGTCCACCCCCCTGGGGGGTGGATATATTATTTTTGCTTTTTTCGCCGTCCGATGTCCGATGTCCGTTGTCCGATGTCCGGCGTCCGATGTCCGGCGTCACGCATGGTTTCCGCTCATTTAAAGGAAAAGTATTAGAGCTATTGTCACCAAATTTGGTATGCAGGCTTATTGGGTCAGTAGCTTGCTTGGGATTGCTTTTGGCTGTTGTACCTCTTTTGCTTACTGAGTAATACTTAAGTACAGCTATTTTCAGTACCCATTGGTTTCCGTGCATTTAAGCCAAAATAATTAAAGATATTTTACTACAATTTTGAATACAAGATTGTTATGTCCATAGCTCGCTTGGTATTGCATTTGGGACTGATAGCTTTGTCAGTACATGAGTAATAACCATTTAGGTACTTCATTGTGTATTTTCAGTACTACTTTTGAGTAATTTGCTTCTATCTCCTTAACCGTGCGAGATAGAGCGATTTCGGCAAAATTTTCGACCCGCAGGGTATCTGAGGAGTGTACTCTTTGCAATTTTCAAAAAATTTTCCCCTCCCCAAAAATGGCGGCCATTTTGAATTTTCGAATTTTTGCCAAAAATGGCAAAACACAAATTTGCTTCTATCTCCTTAACCGTGCGAGATAGAGCGATTTCGTCGAAATTTTCGACCCACAGGGTATCTAAGGAATGTAATATTTGCAATTTTCCAAAAATTTTCCCCTCCCCAAAAATGGCGGCCATTTTGAATTTTCGAATTTTTGCCAAAAATGGCAAAACACAAATTTGCTTCTATCTCCTTAACCGTGCGAGATAGAGCGATTTCGTCGAAATTTTCGACCCACAGGGTATCTAAGGAATGTAATATTTGCAATTTTCAAAAAAATTTCCCCTCCCCAAAAATGGCGGCCATTTTGAATTTTCGAATTTTTGCCAAAAATGGCAAAACACAAATTTGCTTCTATCTCCTTAACCGTGCGAGATAGAGCGATTTCGGCAAAATTTTCGATCCACAGGGGATCTAAGGAATGCAATCTTTGCAATTTTCCAAAAATTTTCCCCTCCCCAAAAATGGCGGCCATTTTGAATTTTCGAATTTTTGCCAAAAATGGCAAAACACTAATTTGCTTCTATCTCCTTAACCGTGCGAGATAGAGCGATTTCGGCAAAATTTTCGACACACAGGGTATCTAAGCAATGCAATCTTTGCAATTTTCAAAATATTTTCCCCTCCCCAAAAATGGCGGCCATTTTGAATTTTTGCCAAAAATGGCAAAACACAAATTTGCTTCTATCTCCTTAACCGTGCGAGATAGAGCGATTTCGTCGAAATTTTCGACCCACAGGGTATCTAAGGAATGTAATATTTGCAATTTTCAAAAAATTTTCCCCTCCCCAAAAATGGCGGCCATTTTGAATTTTCGAATTTTTGCCAAAAATGGCAAAACACAAATTTGCTTCTATCTCCTTAACCGTGCGAGATAGAGCGATTTCGTCGAAATTTTCGACCCACAGGGTATCTAAGGAATGTAATATTTGCAATTTTCAAAAAAATTTCCCCTCCCCAAAAATGGCGGCCATTTTGAATTTTCGAATTTTTGCCAAAAATGGCAAAACACAAATTTGCTTCTATCTCCTTAACCGTGCGAGATAGAGCGATTTCGGCAAAATTTTCGACCCACAGGGGATCTAAGGAATGCAATCTTTGCAATTTTCCAAAAATTTTCCCCTCCCCAAAAATGGCGGCCATTTTGAATTTTCGAATTTTTGCCAAAAATGGCAAAACACTAATTTGCTTCTATCTCCTTAACCGTGCGAGATAGAGCGATTTCGGCAAAATTTTAGACGCACAGGGTATCTAAGCAATGCAATCTTTGCAATTTTCAAAATATTTTCCCCTCCCCAAAAATGGCGGCCATTTTGAATTTTCGAATTTTTGCCAAAAATGGCAAAACACAAATTTGCTTCTATCTCCTTAACCGTGCGAGATAGAGCGATTTCGTCGAAATTTTCGACCCACAGGGTATCTAAAGAATGCAAAGAAATTTTCCCCTCCCCAAAAATGGCGGCCATTTTGAATTTTCGAATTTTTGCCAAAAATGGCAAAACACAAATTTGCTTCTATCTCCTTAACCGTGCGAGATAGAGCGATTTCGGCAAAATTTTCGACACACAGGGTATCTAACCAATGCAATCTTTGCAATTTTCAAAATATTTTCCCCTCCCCAAAAATGGCGGCCATTTTGAATTTTTGAATTTTTGCCAAAAATGGCAAAACACAAATTTGCTTCTATCTCCTTAACCGTGCGAGATAGAGCGATTTCGTCGAAATTTTCGACCCACAGGGTATCTAAGGAATGCAATCTTTGCAATTTTCCAAAAATTTTCCCCTCCCCAAAAATGGCGGCCATTTTGAATTTTCGAATTTTTCCCAAAAATGGCAAAACACAAATTTGCTTCTATCTCCTTAACCGTGCGAGATAGAGCGATTTCGTCGAAATTTTCGACCCACAGGGTATCTAAGGAATGTAATATTTGCAATTTTCAAAAAAATTTCCCCTCCCCAAAAATGGCGGCCATTTTGAATTTTCGAATTTTTGCCAAAAATGGCAAAACACAAATTTGCTTCTATCTCCTTAACCGTGCGAGATAGAGCGATTTCGGCAAAATTTTCGACGCACAGGGTATCTAAGCAATGCAATCTTTGCAATTTTCAAAATATTTTCCCCTCCCCAAAAATGGCGGCCATTTTGAATTTTCGAATTTTTGCCAAAAATGGCAAAACACAAATTTGCTTCTATCTCCTTAACCGTGCGAGATAGAGCGATTTCGTCGAAATTTTCGACCCACAGGGTATCTAAGGAATGTAATCTTTGCAATTTTCAAAAAATTTTCCCCTCCCCAAAAATGGCGGCCATTTTGAATTTTCGCCAAAAATTGCAAAACACAAATTTGCTTCTATCTCCTTAACCGTGCGAGATAGAGCGATTTCGTCGAAATTTTCGACCCACAGGGTATCTAAGGAATGCAATCTTTGCAATTTTCCAAAAATTTTCCCCTCCCCAAAAATGGCGGCCATTTTGAATTTTCGAATTTTTGCCAAAAATGGCAAAACACAAATTTGCTTCTATCTCCTTAACCGTGCGAGATAGAGCGATTTCATCGAAATTTTCGACCCACAGGGTATCTAAGGAATGTAATATTTGCAATTTTCAAAAAATTTTCCCCTCCCCAAAAATGGCGGCCATTTTGAATTTTCGAATTTTTGCCAAAAATGGCAAAACACAAATTTGCTTCTATCTCCTTAACCGTGCGAGATAGAGCGATTTCGTCGAAATTTTCGACCCACAGGGTATCTAAGGAATGCAATCTTTGCAATTTTCCAAAAATTTTCCCCTCCCCAAAAATGGCGGCCATTTTGAATTTTCGAATTTTTGCCAAAAATGGCAAAACACAAATTTGCTTCTATCTCCTTAACCGTGCCAGATAGAGTGATTTCGTCAAAATTTTCGACCCACAGGGTATCTGAGCATTGTACTCTTGGTAATTTCTAAAAAATTTTCCCCTCCCCTAAAATGGCGGCCATTTTGAATTTTCAAATTTTTGCCAAAAATGGCAAAACACAAATTTGCTTCTATCTCCTTAACCATGCGAGATAGAGCGATTTCGTCGAAATTTTCAACCCACAGGGTATCTAAGGAATGTAATCTTTGCAATTTTCAAAAAATTTTCCCCTCCCCAAAAATGGCAGCCATTTTGAATTTTCGAATTTTTGCCCAAAATGGAAAAACACAAACTGGCCTTAACCGTGCAAAATAGAGTTATTTTGTTGAAATTTTCGACCCATAGGGTATCTAAGAAATGTACTCTTGGCAATTTTCAAAAAAATTTCCTTTTCCCAATAATGGCGGCCATTTTGAATTTTCAAATTTTTGCCAAAAATAGAAAAACAGGAATTGGCTTCTATCTTCTTAACCGTGCAAGATAGAGTGATTTCGTCAAAATTTTCAACCCAACCAATGCAAAAAGGCATGAAGCTGAAATAAATTACATCTACACTATCAAATATTTAAGCATCATTGATATATTTTACAAATGAAACAGGGTCTTGTAAGACTACTGTACAATTTGGGCAAAAGGTTCATGGGTGGACATTACACATGATAATGTGTGTTCTTCTATGCTATCCTGTTTCTATTCGCATCTACTATCAACAGGGCGGCCTATTTCTAGTTTTTATTGGATTCTATCCCCTGTAGGCTAAAGAAACCTCAGGGACATTGATAAATGGTCATCCTTGAGACTCTGTCTTTCAGTTAAAGGACTGTCAGTCACTTTCACTTTCAACTCTACTACCATGGGTAATTGAGGGAATGGAGGCGAGCAAGTGTGTATTAATAGTTACCTCAGGCAAGGTTATGCGACTGTTGGAATCTGTTCATTAGCAAGATTACGAAAAAACTACTACACAGACAGAAATCAGAATTTCAAAGTAGGTATGATATGGTTGAACATAGAACTGATTTAGGTTTGGTAGTGATTTACAAGTAAGTCTGGATCAAGGATTTTTATTATTCCAACTTATGGAAGAAACGAAGTGCTGGGCCTTGGCTGAGGTATGCACTCTCCAAGTACTCTAGGTTTTCTGGGCAGTAGCAAGCAACTACTAACTTTTACACTTTAGGTCAGGGCCAGGAATAGAACCTAGGAGCTTGGACACCGGAGGGGAAATATGTAGTACTACTTGAAATACTAGCACAATAACTTGTATATAAATGTTGAATAAGGTGTCAAGGGGAGAAGGTCAAACTGAGACTATACTTGGGCTGTAACAGTGTATTGGAGTAATCAATAAAGAATGGATGCATTATGTTTAGAGTACAAAGTTTAACTTAAGAGTGGCAATTTTTACCCCACAGCCATTGAGGGTTGTGCGGGTATTGTTTTCGCCCTTGGCATCCAGATGGGCGGGCGGTCAGTTGGCAGGAAAAAGTATGTCTGGGCTGCATCTCAGAAACCATACGGTATAGCAAATTGAAACATGGTAGAAACATTAGTTGGGGGGGTGTAGGTGTGCAACATCATGGTGTGACCTTGAATTAACCTTTGACCTGGTAGTGACCTTGACTTTTAAAATCTTGTTTGGGCTATAGCTCAAAACCATAAGGTATAGGTTGATACTTGGTAGGTGTAGGTGTGCAACATCATAGTGTGACCTTGAATTGACCTTTGACCTAGTAGTGACCTTGACCTTTAAAATCTTGTTTGGGCTATAGCTCAAAACCATAAGGTTTAACTTGATACTTGGTAGGGAGATTGGTTAGGGGTGTAGGTGTGCAATGTCATAGTGTGATCTTGATTTGACCTTGCTGGTGACCATGACCTTTAAAATCTTGTCTGGACTATATCTCTGAAATTGTAAGGTGTAGAAAGTTTATTTTTGGATGTGTCATTGGTTGGGGAGCGCAGGTATGCTAAGTCATGGTGTGATCTTTAACCTTGGTTCTGCCAAAGTGTGTTTACCTGCAATAATTGATACATAGTTCTCTTATAACAAATATATGTGGATTGTGGTAACTGATTGTTATATATACTTTTAACTAATTATTCTATTTCTATTGGTGGCTATACTTCAATTAATAAATTTTGCAGCTTCGTAATTTACAGAATTTTCTCTCTTAAATTGTTTTTTTTCTACAAAAATTATTTGGACCTTTACATAACTGACATTATTTTCTGTGAAAGTCTCCTGATCTTTGTACTGTTTCACTTCTTCTATATCTCATGGTGTCAAAAACTATTTCTTCAGGCTGTGGGCTAAGGGCATTTCCGATGCTATTTTTGACACTTTCCAAAGAATGGTGAGCTGTTTTTGTTTGCTCTGTCACTAAAAGAGTACTTGCTGGAGAGAATAATAATGGTACACAAGTATTTGAGTGCCAAAGTTATTATCATGCCCTAGCCAAAAAAGGAATAAAAAGGAGTATTTACCTGAAGAATGAAATGAGTTTTGTGAAGTCTCCTTGCTTTTGCTGTACTGACCCCATCTCAGCCGGCAACAGACACAGTCAAATGCAAACCCTGTAATGCTATGCAGTAAACCTGAAAAGACATGTACAAAAAGCATGTTGAACTAACAATGCCTGAGGAAGTACCAACCAATGCTTAAGGATCCAGAACCAGATATTGGAAAAAAAATCCCTAAAAAAATTCTGAAGGCTCAGTGCATATCTATAACAACATAGAGGGCAGAGGCAGGGACAGACCCTATCTTGTTTGAAAATAAGGCCCCAATGCAATTGTAAGTATTTGAGTTATGGAGCAGATTTTGTTTAAAAAATCCCTAAAATAAAATCTGGGATCATCTTTGAGGAGGGCCAAGCCATAGGTAGACACCACCTTGTGACAAAATTTGAACTTAATCTGATTTATGTGTGCCAACAGACAGACAAGCAGACAGTAATTTCCCTGTTTCTTGGTATATTACTGCCTAATGTACTGTATTGATGTGCTGAAGCTACATGAAAAGCAGGTTCACTGAAAGGAAAGCTTAAAATATTGGAAACAAACAAGGAATCTGAAGTAATTGCTTTTATCTCATATTTTTGTACATTTGGGGATTTTCAATGTAATTACATTGAGAGGAAACTGCTCTGTTTTGGTTTCACAAGTTTCACTTCCTGTCAGTGACCTATTTGATTGGGGCTGTACTAAAATGACAGAACGTCCAGTTAAACAAAAACAGGCTGACCGTGTTTAGAAACTGAGTACAACTTGTTACAGAGGTAATTGTAAAATATACTAATATATTTTTTGAATTTCCAATAATTCCATAATTGCCACTTCTGTGAAAGTGTTTAAAATTTCTGATTTGATGTTTGGTATTGTTACAAACTGGTGAATTTCAATCAATTTTGACCACTGAATAAGTGTTTTCAAAACCAGTATAAATACAGAAATCTAAAAATAAAAATTTTGTTACATTCTCTAAAAACATGGTAAAAACATAATCTCCATAGATATTTTGGAAAAATTTCACCGTATTCTCAATAAAAGACAAGTTTATTGATGGACGAACATAGCATCCTCTGAGCTATTTTGGTGATTTCTAAATATTTTGCCGAGTCCGAATATGAGACGTTTGATCGAACTTCACTTTATGGGGCAGTCTAGGAACGTCACGACTCCAAATATTTCATGTCGACTAATCGGTAAGTACTATTCGCGTGGACACCGAATAGCTGTCGAATTTATAAAACAACCAAAAATCTTAAGTTTCATATTGTAAAAGGCATTAAAAATGATAAATATGTGAAATAAAATGAAAATATGTGTATACAATCTGTAAAGTTTAATAAATTTGCCGTTTTCCTGCAACTTTTGCTTTGTTTATTTCAGACAGGAAGTGGTCGATATAAGAGGCATGTGGTACTTCCAGTTTTACGTGAATGCATAAACAATGCAGAAAACGTGGCTGTTTTTGGATTTTAGCTTAGTTTATGTGACAACATGGACATATTTCATAGATTCAGACCTTCTGCCATCTTTTACACTACATTAGGCGATTATTCCGACTTTAAAATATGAACCGGTAAATAGCATTATTCTAACCGTTGTCGATTAGTCGGCTAGGGCAATCAACATGCAAACTAACATACTTCTACAAACATTGTTGCAACACTACTCTTCACAAGAGAAGTTTGTCAACCTAATATTCATTTGTAGCATAATTGTCTTTATTTTCAAAAATATTTCACATTTTATTATTGATGATTACACTGAAATGCATATGTGGGTCAGTTCTTGTAGTTCTGGATGCCAGACCCCTCTTTTTGTCCAGAGTTACATCACAAAGACATACAATTTCTTCTTCAAACAAAATGACTGGTGTTCCAGAGGGCTCAATTACATACATAGTGGCACGAAAATCTATCAAATTTTGTTGTAAAACAAGAACTACACAAGAGACATGTGTTCCATTCCCCTGTCACTTATATATAGAGCATATATACTTAGTGGATTACGGACCTTGAACGCCCCTCGACTCTCCCTATGATAATGATTTTGTTTATTTAGCACACTGAGTTCCCCTTTGTGTGGAAGATATTGCGCTTGCAAAGCAGTAGATTAGATTAGAAAAACAGGATAAGAACAGGGTGAAGTTTAACACGACAAAAATCTGGGTACTGGCATCAAGTAGTGCAAGTACCAGTGAAATGTTTATTACAGTTCATGTAAACAAAGTCATTGAAAATGCCATGTAAAATCTATGAATATAAAGGAAAATCACACAAAAAATATGAAGATTAGGTACACAAAACTGACTGATAACTGGGTTTCACCTATATTGTTTTTAAAATTATAGCTAATGAACATTCAAGGTTACTTTTTACTATATCAGTTGCAAGCGTAAAAAATACTAGATTTAGTTGGGTTTCAAAGGGCCAGAAACCAGTTTCATTTTTGGAAACTGGTTTGACCACTACCATCACCTGAAGAATACTCTAACCTGAGGTTGCAAATATTCCTCCCACAATCCCACACATGCGTACTAGGAACCGCCAAATCGGCCGCCTTTCCTCTTTCACGGACACTTTGAGCGAGGACATGTCGTATTTGACAAAGATGCCTGGCACACCATGGCTACCTTGGCTGTGGTTGATACTTCGATTCTATAAACACAGAATACTATTCAGCTTAAGATATTTGAAACATGCCATTACATGCCAAATCTGTCACTGGAGTTTTTAACCCCTAAATTAAGAGACAAGAAGTACAATTACCAAATTTGACAAGAAACTTTGAGAATTCAAAGTAAAGAATGTACAACTGGGATAAAAAGAACACACTCACTGATAAGTACTCTTTTATGAAGTACATAATTTACCTCTGGTCAAGTGTCTTATTCATGTCGGGTGCACCGAGTGCCTCCCTTGATATGACATTAACAGCCAAATGGGAGATAAAACTTATGCTGAAACAATTAACTGTGTTCAACCAAATATAAGGGTCACCAAAATACAAGCCGACTCCAGTAGTGTTAACTGTTTTCTTATTGACTTCACACAATCATTTGAATTCTTAATATTTTGATTTTCTCAAAGCTATAAAGGCTCCCAATTACAGCATTTAATCTGTATATTATGTTAAAAGTACAAAATATTACTTTTATATCCAAATCACCCAACAATTTCTGTGAAGGTTTACTGTTTACCACCTGAGATATGCCATGTTAGTTGCAATTTACATTTGTAGTGCATGTGCATATGATATTTCAGATATTTCAACACACTCAAAGTAACTGTACATCAGGAACAGTTTACCTGGTTAGTTGACAGTTAACGCAAGTACCTACTTTGTGACCCAATTAAATTATGGTTTCACCCATAAACAAAACCCTTGGGGGGCCACGGTGGCAGAGTGGTAACACTCTCGCCTCCCACCTCTGAGGCTGGGGTTCGATCCCCGTCATGGCCTGAAGTGGGAAAGCTGGTAGTTGCTTGCCGTTGGTCGGCAGTTTACAGTACAGAACCCTAGCGAACTCTATGTACTGGTTTCCTCTGCCCTTCCAACTACCCGTCATGATATGACCTGTACAGTGCTGAAAGCGACGTAAAACCCCAAATAAACTAGAAATCGGCCGCCCTGTTGATAGTAGATGCGAATAGAAACAGGATAGCATAGAAGAACACACATTATCATGTGTAATGTCCACCCATGAACCTTTTGCCCAAATTGTACAGTAGTCTTACAAGACCCTGTTTCATTTGTAAAATATATCAATGATGCTTAAATATTTGTTAGTGTAGATGTAAATTATTTCAGCTTCATGCCTTTTTGCATTGGTTGGGTTGAAAATTTTGACGAAATCACTCTATCTGGCACGGTTAAGAAGATAGAAGCAAATTCCTGTTTTTTTATTTTTGGCAAAAATTTGAAAATTCAAAATGGCCGCCATTTTTGGGAAAAGGAAATTTTTTTAAAAATTGCCAAGAGTACATTTTTTAGATACCCTATGGGTCGAAAATTTCAACGAAATAACTCTATTTTGCACGGTTAAGGCCAGTTTGTGTTTTTCCATTTTGGGCAAAAATTCGAAAATTCAAAATGGCTGTCATTTTTGGGGAGGGGAAAATTTTTTGAAAATTGCAAAGATTACATTCCTTAGATACCCTGTGGGTTGAAAATTTCGACGAAATCGCTCTATCTCGCATGGTTAAGGAGATAGAAGCAAATTTGTGTTTTGCCATTTTTGACAAAAATTTGAAAATTCAAAATGGCCGCCATTTTAGGGGACGGGAAATTTTTTTTTAAATTGCCAAGAATACAATGCTGAAATACCTGTGGGTCGAAAATTTTGATGAAATCGATCTATCTCGCACGGTTAAGGAGATAGAAGCAAATTTGTGTTTTGCCATTTTTGGCAAAAATTCGAAAATTCAAAATGGCCGCCATTTTTGGGGAGGGGAAAATTTTTCGTAAAATTGCAAAGATTGCATTCCTTCGATACCCTGTGGGTCGAAAATTTCGACGAAATCGCTCTATCTCGCACGGTTAAGGAGATAGAAGCAAATTTGTGTTTTGCCATTTTTGGCAAAAATTCGAAAATTCAAAATGGCTGCCATTTTTGGGGAGGGGAAAATTTGTTGGAAAATTGCAAAGATTGCATTCCTTAGATACCCTGTGGGTCGAAAATTTCGACGAAATCGCTCTATCTCGCACGGTTAAGGAGATAGAAGCAAATTTGTGTTTTACCATTTTTGGCAAAAATTCGAAAATTCAAAATGGCCGCCATTTTTGGGGAGGGGAAAATTTTTTGAAAATTGCAAAGATTGCATTCCTTAGATACCCTGTGGGTCGAAAATTTCGACGAAATCGCTCTATCTCGCACGGTTAAGGAGATAGAAGCAAATTAGTGTTTTGCCATTTTTGGCAAAAATTCGAAAATTCAAAATGGCCGCCATTTTTGGGGAGGGGAAAATTTTTGGAAAATTACCAAGAGCACAATGCTCAGATACCCTGTGGGTCGAAAATTTCGACGAAATCGCTCTATCTCGCACGGTTAAGGAGATAGAAGCAGATTGGTGTTTTGCCATTTTTGGCAAAAATTCGAAAATTCAAAATGGCCGCCATTTTTGGGGAGGGGAAAATTTTTGGAAAATTGCAAAGATTGCATTCCTTAGATACCCTGTGGGTCGAAAATTTCGACGAAATCGCTCTATCTCGCACGGTTAAGGAGATAGAAGGAAATTTGTGTTTTGCCATTTTTGGCAAAAATTCGAAAATTCAAAATGGCCGCCATTTTTGGGGAGGGGAAAATTTTTGGAAAATTGCAAAGATTGCATTCCTTAGATACCCTGTGGGTCGAAAATTTCGACGAAATCACTCTATCTCGCACGGTTAAGGAGATAGAAGCAAATTAGTGTTTTGCCATTTTTGGCAAAAATTCGAAAATTCAAAATGGCCGCCATATTTGGGGAGGGGAAATTTTTTTAAAAATTGCCAAGAGTACAATGCTCAGATACCCTGTGGGTCGAAAATTTTGACGAAATCGCTCTATCTGGCACGGTTAAGGAGATAGAAGGAAATTTGTGTTTTGCCATTTTTGGCAAAAATTCGAAAATTCAAAATGGCCGCCATTTTTTGGGGAGGGGAAAATTTTTGGAAAATTGCAAAGATTGCATTCCTTAGATACCCTGTGGGTCGAAAATTTCGACGAAATCACTCTATCTCGCACGGTTAAGGAGATAGAAGCAAATTAGTGTTTTGCCATTTTTGGCAAAAATTCGAAAATTCAAAATGGCCGCCATATTTGGGGAGGGGAAATTTTTTTAAAAATTGCCAAGAGTACAATGCTCAGATGCCCTGTGGGTCGAAAATTTCGACGAAATCGCTCTATCTCGCACGGTTAAGGAGATAGAAGGAAATTTGTGTTTTGCCATTTTTGGCAAAAATTCGAAAATTCAAAATGGCCGCCATTTTTGGGGAGGGGAAAATTTTTGGAAAATTGCAAAGATTGCATTCCTTAGATACCCTGTGGGTCGAAAATTTCGACGAAATCACTCTATCTCGCACGGTTCAGGAGATAGAAGCAAATTAGTGTTTTGCCATTTTTGGCAAAATTTCGAAAATTCAAAATGGCCGCCATATTTGGGGAGGGGAAATTTTTTTAAAAATTGCCAAGAGTACAATGCTCAGATACCCTGTGGGTCGAAAATTTTGACGAAATCGCTCTATCTGGCACGGTTAAGGAGATAGAAGGAAATTTGTGTTTTGCCATTTTTGGCAAAAATTCGAAAATTCAAAATGGCCGCCATTTTTTGGGGAGGGGAAAATTTTTGGAAAATTGCAAAGATTGCATTCCTTAGATACCCTGTGGGTCGAAAATTTCGACGAAATTGCTCTATCTCGCACGGTTAAGGAGATAGAAGCAAATTTGTGTTTTGCCATTTTTGGCAAAAATTCGAAAATTCAAAATGGCCGCCATTTTTGGGGAGGGGAAAATTTTTGGAAAATTGCAAAGATTACATTCCTTAGATACCCTGTGGGTCGAAAATTTCGACGAAATCGCTCTATCTGGCACGGTTAAGGAGATAGAAGCAAATTAGTGTTTTACCATTTTTGGCAAAAATTCGAAAATTCAAAATGGCCGCCATTTTTGGGGAGGGGAAAATTTTGTAAAAATTACCAAGAGCACAATGGTCAGATACCCTGTGGGTCAAAAATTTTGACGAAATCGCTCTATCTGGCACGGTTAAGGAGATAGAAGCAAATTTGTGTTTTGCCATTTTTGGCAAAAATTCGAAAATTCAAAATGGCCGCCATTTTTGGGGAGGGGAAAATTTTTGGAAAATTGCAAAGATTGCATTCCTTAGATACCCTGTGGGTCGAAAATTTCGACGAAATCACTCTATCTCGCATGGTTAAGGAGATAGAAGCAAATTAGTGTTTTGCCATTTTTGGCAAAAATTCGAAAGCTCAAATGGCCGCCATTTTTGGGGAGGGGAAAATTTTTTAAAAATTACCAAGAGCACAATGCTCAGATACCCTGTGGGTCGAAAATTTTGACGAAATCGCTCTATCTGGCACGGTTAAGGAGATAGGAGGAAATTTGTGTTTTGCCATTTTTGGCAAAAATTCGAAAATTCAAAATGGCCGCCATTTTTGGGGAGGGGAAAATTTTTGGAAAATTACCAAGAGCACAATGCTCAGATACCCTGTGGGTCGAAAATTTCGACGAAATCGCGCTATCTCGCACGGTTAAGGAGATAGAAGCAAATTAGTGTTTTGTCATTTTTGGCAAAAATTCGAAAATTCAAAATGGCCGCCATTTTTGGGGAGGGGAAAATTTTGTAAAAATTACCAAGAGCACAATGCTCAGATACCCTGTGGGTCGAAAATTTTGACAAAATCGCTCTATCTGGCACGGTTAAGGAGATAGAAGCAAATTTGTGTTTTGCCATTTTTGGCAAAAATTCGAAAATTCAAAATGGCCGCCATTTTTGGGGAGGGGAAAATTTTTTAAAAATTACCAAGAGTACAATGCTCAGATGCCCTGTGGGTCGAAAATTTTGACGAAATCGCTCTATCTCGGACGGTTAAGGAGATAGAAGCAGATTGGTGTTTTGCCATTTTTGGCAAAAATTCGAAAATTCAAAATGGCCGCCATATTTGGGGAGGGGAAATTTTTTTAAAAATTGCCAAGAGTACAATGCTCAGATACCCTGTGGGTCGAAAATTTTGACGAAATCGCTCTATCTGGCACGGTTAAGGAGATAGAAGGAAATTTGTGTTTTGCCATTTTTGGCAAAAATTCGAAAATTCAAAATGGCCGCCATTTTTTGGGGAGGGGAAAATTTTTGGAAAATTGCAAAGATTGCATTCCTTAGATACCCTGTGGGTCGAAAATTTCGACGAAATCACTCTATCTCGCACGGTTAAGGAGATAGAAGCAAATTAGTGTTTTGCCATTTTTGGCAAAAATTCGAAAATTCAAAATGGCCGCCATATTTGGGGAGGGGAAATTTTTTTAAAAATTGCCAAGAGTACAATGCTCAGATGCCCTGTGGGTCGAAAATTTCGACGAAATCGCTCTATCTCGCACGGTTAAGGAGATAGAAGGAAATTTGTGTTTTGCCATTTTTGGCAAAAATTCGAAAATTCAAAATGGCCGCCATTTTTGGGGAGGGGAAAATTTTTGGAAAATTGCAAAGATTGCATTCCTTAGATACCCTGTGGGTCGAAAATTTCGACGAAATCACTCTATCTCGCACGGTTAAGGAGATAGAAGCAAATTAGTGTTTTGCCATTTTTGGCAAAAATTCGAAAATTCAAAATGGCCGCCATATTTGGGGAGGGGAAATTTTTTTAAAAATTGCCAAGAGTACAATGCTCAGATACCCTGTGGGTCGAAAATTTTGACGAAATCGCTCTATCTGGCACGGTTAAGGAGATAGAAGGAAATTTGTGTTTTGCCATTTTTGGCAAAAATTCGAAAATTCAAAATGGCCGCCATTTTTTGGGGAGGGGAAAATTTTTGGAAAATTGCAAAGATTGCATTGCTTAGATACCCTGTGGGTCGAAAATTTCGACGAAATTGCTCTATCTCGCACGGTTAAGGAGATAGAAGCAAATTTGTGTTTTGCCATTTTTGGCAAAAATTCGAAAATTCAAAATGGCCGCCATTTTTGGGGAGGGGAAAATTTTTGGAAAATTGCAAAGATTACATTCCTTAGATACCCTGTGGGTCGAAAATTTCGACGAAATCGCTCTATCTGGCACGGTTAAGGAGATAGAAGCAAATTAGTGTTTTACCATTTTTGGCAAAAATTCGAAAATTCAAAATGGCCGCCATTTTTGGGGAGGGGAAAATTTTGTAAAAATTACCAAGAGCACAATGGTCAGATACCCTGTGGGTCAAAAATTTTGACGAAATCGCTCTATCTGGCACGGTTAAGGAGATAGAAGCAAATTTGTGTTTTGCCATTTTTGGCAAAAATTCGAAAATTCAAAATGGCCGCCATTTTTGGGGAGGGGAAAATTTTTGGAAAATTGCAAAGATTGCATTCCTTAGATACCCTGTGGGTCGAAAATTTCGACGAAATCACTCTATCTCGCATGGTTAAGGAGATAGAAGCAAATTAGTGTTTTGCCATTTTTGGCAAAAATTCGAAAGTTCAAATGGCCGCCATTTTTGGGGAGGGGAAAATTTTTTAAAAATTACCAAGAGTACAATGCTCAGATACCCTGTGGGTCGAAAATTTTGACGAAATCGCTCTATCTGGCACGGTTAAGGAGATAGAAGCAAATTTGTGTTTTGCCATTTTTGGCAAAAATTCGAAAATTCAAAATGGCCGCCATTTTTGGGGAGGGGAAAATTTTTGGAAAATTGCAAAGATTGCATTCCTTAGATACCCTGTGGGTCGAAAATTTCGACGAAATCACTCTATCTCGCACGGTTAAGGAGATAGAAGCAAATTAGTGTTTTGCCATTTTTGGCAAAAATTCGAAAGTTCAAATGGCCGCCATTTTTGGGGAGGGGAAAATTTTTGGAAAATTACCAAGAGTACAATGCTCAGATACCCTGTGGGTCGAAAATTTTGACGAAATCGCTCTATCTGGCACGGTTAAGGAGATAGAAGGAAATTTGTGTTTTGCCATTTTTGGCAAAAATTCGAAAATTCAAAATGGCTGCCATTTTTGGGGAGGGGAAAATTTTTGGAAAATTGCAAAGATTGCATTCCTTAGATACCCTGTGGGTCGAAAATTTCGACGAAATCACTCTATCTCGCACGGTTAAGGAGATAGAAGCAAATTAGTGTTTTGCCATTTTTGGCAAAAATTCGAAAATTCAAAATGGCCGCCATTTTTGGGGAGGGGAAAATTTTTGGAAAAATTACCAAGAGCACAATGCTCAGATACCCTGTGGGTCAAAAATTTTGACGAAATCGCTCTATCTGGCACGGTTAAGGAGATAGAAGCAAATTTGTGTTTTGCCATTTTTGGCAAAAATTCGAAAATTCAAAATGGCCGCCATTTTTGGGGAGGGGAAAATTTTTGGAAAATTGCAAAGATTGCATTCCTTAGATACCCTGTGGGTCGAAAATTTTGACGAAATCGCTCTATCTGGCACGGTTAAGGAGATAGAAGCAAATTTGTGTTTTGCCATTTTTAGCAAAAATTCGAAAATTCAAAATGGCCGCCATTTTTGGGGAGGGGAAAATTTTTGGAAAAATTACCAAGAGCACAATGCTCAGATACCCTGTGGGTCAAAAATTTTGACGAAATCGCTCTATCTGGCACGGTTAAGGAGATAGAAGCAAATTTGTGTTTTGCCATTTTTGGCAAAAATTCGAAAATTCAAAATGGCCGCCATTTTTGGGGAGGGGAAAATTTTTGGAAAATTGCAAAGATTGCATTCCTTAGATACCCTGTGGGTCGAAAATTTCGACGAAATCACTCTATCTCGCACGGTTAAGGAGATAGAAGCAAATTAGTGTTTTGCCATTTTTGGCAAAAATTCGAAAGTTCAAATGGCCGCCATTTTTGGGGAGGGGAAAATTTTTGGAAAATTACCAAGAGTACAATGCTCAGATACCCTGTGGGTCGAAAATTTTGACGAAATCGCTCTATCTGGCACGGTTAAGGAGATAGAAGGAAATTTGTGTTTTGCCATTTTTGGCAAAAATTCGAAAATTCAAAATGGCTGCCATTTTTGGGGAGGGGAAAATTTTTGGAAAATTGCAAAGATTGCATTCCTTAGATACCCTGTGGGTCGAAAATTTCGACGAAATCGCTCTATCTCGCACGGTTAAGGAGATAGAAGCAAATTAGTGTTTTGCCATTTTTGGCAAAAATTCGAAAATTCAAAATGGCCGCCATTTTTGGGGGGGGGAAAATTTTTGGAAAATTGCAAAGATTGCATTCCTTAGATACCCTGTGGGTCGAAAATTTTGACGAAATCGCTCTATCTGGCACGGTTAAGGAGATAGAAGCAAATTTGTGTTTTGCCATTTTTGGCAAAAATTCGAAAATTCAAAATGGCCGCCATTTTTGGGGAGGGGAAAATTTTTTAAAAATTACCAAGAGTACAATGCTCAGATGCCCTGTGGGTCAAAAATTTTGACGAAATCGCTCTATCTCGCACGGTTAAGGAGATAGAAGCAGATTGGTGTTTTGCCATTTTTGGCAAAAATTCGAAAATTCAAAATGGCCGCCATTTTTGGGGAGGGGAAAATTTTTTGAAAATTGCAAAGATTGCATTCCTTAGATACCCGGTGGGTCGAAAATTTTGACGAAATCGCTCTATCTGGCACGGTTAAGGAGATAGAAGCAAATTTGTGTTTTGCCATTTTTGGCAAAAATTCGAAAATTCAAAATGGCCGCCATTTTTGGGGAGGGGAAAATTTTTTGAAAATTGCAAAAATTGCATTCCTTAGATACCCTGTGGGTCGAAAATTTCGACGAAATCACTCTATCTCGCACGGTTAAGGAGATAGAAGCAAATTAGTGTTTTGCCATTTTTGGCAAAAATTCGAAAATTCAAAATGGCCGCCATTTTTGGGGAGGGGAAAATTTTTGGAAAAATTACCAAGAGCACAATGCTCAGATACCCTGTGGGTCAAAAATTTTGACGAAATCGCTCTATCTGGCACGGTTAAGGAGATAGAAGCAAATTTGTGTTTTGCCATTTTTGGCAAAAATTCGAAAATTCAAAATGGCCGCCATTTTTGGGGAGGGGAAAATTTTTGGAAAATTGCAAAGATTGCATTCCTTAGATACCCTGTGGGTCGAAAATTTCGACGAAATCACTCTATCTCGCACGGTTAAGGAGATAGAAGCAAATTAGTGTTTTGCCATTTTTGGCAAAAATTCGAAAGTTCAAATGGCCGCCATTTTTGGGGAGGGGAAAATTTTTGGAAAATTACCAAGAGTACAATGCTCAGATACCCTGTGGGTCGAAAATTTTGACGAAATCGCTCTATCTGGCACGGTTAAGGAGATAGGAGGAAATTTGTGTTTTGCCATTTTTGGCAAAAATTCGAAAATTCAAAATGGCCGCCATTTTTGGGGAGGGGAAAATTTTTGGAAAATTGCAAAGATTGCATTCCTTAGATACCCTGTGGGTCGAAAATTTTGACGAAATCGCTCTATCTGGCACGGTTAAGGAGATAGAAGCAAATTTGTGTTTTGCCATTTTTGGCAAAAATTCGAAAATTCAAAATGGCCGCCATTTTTGGGGAGGGGAAAATTTTTGGAAAATTACCAAGAGTACAATGCTCAGATACCCTGTGGGTCGAAAATTTTGACGAAATCGCTCTATCTGGCACGGTTAAGGAGATAGAAGGAAATTTGTGTTTTGCCATTTTTGGCAAAAATTCGAAAATTCAAAATGGCTGCCATTTTTGGGGAGGGGAAAATTTTTGGAAAATTGCAAAGATTGCATTCCTTAGATACCCTGTGGGTCGAAAATTTCGACGAAATCGCTCTATCTCGCACGGTTAAGGAGATAGAAGCAAATTAGTGTTTTGCCATTTTTGGCAAAAATTCGAAAATTCAAAATGGCCGCCATTTTTGGGGAGGGGAAAATTTTTGGAAAATTACCAAGAGCACAATGCTCAGATACCCTGTGGGTCGAAAATTTCGACGAAATCGCTCTATCTGGCACGGTTAAGGAGATAGAAGCAAATTTGTGTTTTGCCATTTTTGGCAAAAATTCGAAAATTCAAAATGGCCGCCATTTTTGGGGAGGGGAAAATTTTTTAAAAATTACCAAGTGTACAATGCTCAGATGCCCTGTGGGTCAAAAATTTTGACGAAATCGCTCTATCTCGCACGGTTAAGGAGATAGAAGCAGATTGGTGTTTTGCCATTTTTGGCAAAAATTCGAAAATTCAAAATGGCCGCCATTTTTGGGGAGGGGAAAATTTTTTGAAAATTGCAAAGATTGCATTCCTTAGATACCCTGTGGGTCGAAAATTTCGACGAAATCGCTCTATCTCGCACGGTTAAGGAGATAGAAGGAAATTTGTTTTGCCATTTTTGGCAAAAATTCGAAAATTCAAAATGGCCGCCATTTTTGGGGAGGGGAAAATTTTTGGAAAATTGCAAAGATTGCATTCCTTAGATACCCTGTGGGTCGAAAATTTCGACGAAATCACTCTATCTCGCACGGTTAAGGAGATAGAAGCAAATTAGTGTTTTGCCATTTTTGGCAAAAATTCGAAAATTCAAAATGGCCGCCATTTTTGGGGAGGGGAAATTTTTTTAAAAATTGCCAAGAGTACAATGCTCAGATACCCTGTGGGTCGAAAATTTTGACGAAATCGCTCTATCTGGCACGGTTAAGGAGATAGAAGGAAATTTGTGTTTTGCCATTTTTGGCAAAAATTCGAAAATTCAAAATGGCCGCCATTTTTGGGGAGGGGAAAATTTTTGGAAAAATTACCAAGAGCACAATGCTCAGATACCCTGTGGGTCAAAAATTTTGACGAAATCGCTCTATCTGGCACGGTTAAGGAGATAGAAGCAAATTTGTGTTTTGCCATTTTTGGCAAAAATTCGAAAATTCAAAATGGCCGCCATTTTTGGGGAGGGGAAAATTTTTGGAAAATTGCAAAGATTGCATTCTTTAGATACCCTGTGGGTCGAAAATTTCGACGAAATCACTCTATCTCGCACGGTTAAGGAGATAGAAGCAAATTAGTGTTTTGCCATTTTTGGCAAAAATTCGAAAGTTCAAATGGCCGCCATTTTTGGGGAGGGGAAAATTTTTGGAAAATTACCAAGAGTACAATGCTCAGATACCCTGTGGGTCGAAAATTTTGACGAAATCGCTCTATCTGGCACGGTTAAGGAGATAGGAGGAAATTTGTGTTTTGCCATTTTTGGCAAAAATTCGAAAATTCAAAATGGCCGCCATTTTTGGGGAGGGGAAAATTTTTGGATAATTGCAAAGATTGCATTCCTTAGATACCCTGTGGGTCGAAAATTTTGACGAAATCGCTCTATCTGGCACGGTTAAGGAGATAGAAGCAAATTTGTGTTTTGCCATTTTTGGCAAAAATTCGAAAATTCAAAATGGCCGCCATTTTTGGGGAGGGGAAAATTTTTGGAAAATTACCAAGAGTACAATGCTCAGATACCCTGTGGGTCGAAAATTTTGACGAAATCGCTCTATCTGGCACGGTTAAGGAGATAGAAGGAAATTTGTGTTTTGCCATTTTTGGCAAAAATTCGAAAATTCAAAATGGCTGCCATTTTTGGGGAGGGGAAAATTTTTGGAAAATTGCAAAGATTGCATTCCTTAGATACCCTGTGGGTCGAAAATTTCGACGAAATCGCTCTATCTCGCACGGTTAAGGAGATAGAAGCAAATTAGTGTTTTGCCATTTTTGGCAAAAATTCGAAAATTCAAAATGGCCGCCATTTTTGGGGAGGGGAAAATTTTTGGAAAATTACCAAGAGCACAATGCTCAGATACCCTGTGGGTCGAAAATTTCGACGAAATCGCGCTATCTCGCACGGTTAAGGAGATAGAAGCAAATTAGTGTTTTGTCATTTTTGGCAAAAATTCGAAAATTCAAAATGGCCGCCATTTTTGGGGAGGGGAAAATTTTGTAAAAATTACCAAGAGCACAATGCTCAGATACCCTGTGGGTCGAAAATTTTGACAAAATCGCTCTATCTGGCACGGTTAAGGAGATAGAAGCAAATTTGTGTTTTGCCATTTTTGGCAAAAATTCAAAATGGCCGCCATTTTTGGGGAGGGGAAAATTTTTTGAAAATTGCAAAGATTGCATTCCTTAGATACCCTGTGGGTCGAAAATTTCGACGAAATCGCTCTATCTCGCACGGTTAAGGAGATAGAAGGAAATTTGTTTTGCCATTTTTGGCAAAAATTCGAAAATTCAAAATGGCCGCCATTTTTGGGGAGGGGAAAATTTTTGGAAAATTGCAAAGATTGCATTCCTTAGATACCCTGTGGGTCGAAAATTTCGACGAAATCACTCTATCTCGCACGGTTAAGGAGATAGAAGCAAATTAGTGTTTTGCCATTTTTGGCAAAAATTCGAAAATTCAAAATGGCCGCCATTTTTGGGGAGGGGAAATTTTTTTAAAAATTGCCAAGAGTACAATGCTCAGATACCCTGTGGGTCGAAAATTTTGACGAAATCGCTCTATCTGGCACGGTTAAGGAGATAGAAGGAAATTTGTGTTTTGCCATTTTTGGCAAAAATTCGAAAATTCAAAATGGCCGCCATTTTTTGGGGAGGGGAAAATTTTTGGAAAATTGCAAAGATTGCATTCCTTAGTTACCCTGTGGGTCGAAAATTTCGACGAAATCGCTCTATCTCGCACGGTTAAGGAGATAGAAGCAAATTTGTGTTTTGTCATTTTTGGCAAAAATTCGAAAATTCAAAATGGCCGCCATTTTTGGGGAGGGGAAAATTTTTGGAAAATTGCAAAGATTACATTCCTTAGATACCCTGTGGGTCGAAAATTTCGACGAAATCGCTCTATCTCGCACGGTTAAGGAGATAGAAGCAAATTAGTGTTTTGCCATTTTTGGCAAAAATTCGAAAATTCAAAATGGCCGCCATTTTTGGGGAGGGGAAAATTTTGTAAAAATTACCAAGAGCACAATGCTCAGATACCCTGTAGGTCGAAAATTTTGACGAAATCGCTCTATCTGGCACGGTTAAGGAGATAGAAGCAAATTTGTGTTTTGCCATTTTTGGCAAAAATTCGAAAATTCAAAATGGCCGCCATTTTTGGGGAGGGGAAAATTTTTTGAAAATTGCAAAAATTGCATTCCTTAGATACTCTGTGGGTCGAAAATTTCGACGAAATCACTCTATCTCGCACGGTTAAGGAGATAGAAGCAAATTAGTGTTTTGCCATTTTTGGCAAAAATTCGAAAATTCAAAATGGCCGCCATTTTTGGGGAGGGGAATATTTTTGGAAAAATTACCAAGAGAACAATGCTCAGATACCCTGTGGGTCAAAAATTTTGACGAAATCGCTCTATCTGGCACGGTTAAGGAGATAGAAGCAAATTTGTGTTTTGCCATTTTTGGCAAAAATTCGAAAATTCAAAATGGCCGCCATTTTTGGGGAGGGGAAAATTTTTGGAAAATTGCAAAGATTGCATTCCTTAGATACCCTGTGGGTCGAAAATTTCGACGAAATCACTCTATCTCGCACGGTTAAGGAGATAGAAGCAAATTAGTGTTTTGCCATTTTTGGCAAAAATTCGAAAGTTCAAATGGCCGCCATTTTTGGGGAGGGGAAAATTTTTGGAAAATTACCAAGAGTACAATGCTCAGATACCCTGTGGGTCGAAAATTTTGACGAAATCGCTCTATCTGGCACGGTTAAGGAGATAGGAGGAAATTTGTGTTTTGCCATTTTTGGCAAAAATTCGAAAATTCAAAATGGCCGCCATTTTTGGGGAGGGGAAAATTTTTGGAAAATTGCAAAGATTGCATTCCTTAGATACCCTGTGGGTCGAAAATTTTGACGAAATCGCTCTATCTGGCACGGTTAAGGAGATAGAAGCAAATTTGTGTTTTGCCATTTTTGGCAAAAATTCGAAAATTCAAAATGGCCGCCATTTTTGGGGAGGGGAAAATTTTTGGAAAATTACCAAGAGTACAATGCTCAGATACCCTGTGGGTCGAAAATTTTGACGAAATCGCTCTATCTGGCACGGTTAAGGAGATAGAAGGAAATTTGTGTTTTGCCATTTTTGGCAAAAATTCGAAAATTCAAAATGGCTGCCATTTTTGGGGAGGGGAAAATTTTTGGAAAATTGCAAAGATTGCATTCCTTAGATACCCTGTGGGTCGAAAATTTCGACGAAATCGCTCTATCTCGCACGGTTAAGGAGATAGAAGCAAATTAGTGTTTTGCCATTTTTGGCAAAAATTCGAAAATTCAAAATGGCCGCCATTTTTGGGGAGGGGAAAATTTTTGGAAAATTACCAAGAGCACAATGCTCAGATACCCTGTGGGTCGAAAATTTCGACGAAATCGCGCTATCTCGCACGGTTAAGGAGATAGAAGCAAATTAGTGTTTTGTCATTTTTGGCAAAAATTCGAAAATTCAAAATGGCCGCCATTTTTGGGGAGGGGAAAATTTTGTAAAAATTACCAAGAGCACAATGCTCAGATACCCTGTGGGTCGAAAATTTTGACAAAATCGCTCTATCTGGCACGGTTAAGGAGATAGAAGCAAATTTGTGTTTTGCCATTTTTGGCAAAAATTCGAAAATTCAAAATGGCCGCCATTTTTGGGGAGGGGAAAATTTTTTAAAAATTACCAAGAGTACAATGCTCAGATGCCCTGTGGGTCAAAAATTTTGACGAAATCGCTCTATCTCGCACGGTTAAGGAGATAGAAGCAGATTGGTGTTTTGCCATTTTTGGCAAAAATTCGAAAATTCAAAATGGCCGCCATTTTTGGGGAGGGGAAAATTTTTTGAAAATTGCAAAGATTGCATTCCTTAGATACCCTGTGGGTCGAAAATTTCGACGAAATCGCTCTATCTCGCACGGTTAAGGAGATAGAAGGAAATTTGTTTTGCCATTTTTGGCAAAAATTCGAAAATTCAAAATGGCCGCCATTTTTGGGGAGGGGAAAATTTTTGGAAAATTGCAAAGATTGCATTCCTTAGTTACCCTGTGGGTCGAAAATTTCGACGAAATCACTCTATCTCGCACGGTTAAGGAGATAGAAGCAAATTAGTGTTTTGCCATTTTTGGCAAAAATTCGAAAATTCAAAATGGCCGCCATTTTTGGGGAGGGGAAATTTTTTTAAAAATTGCCAAGAGTACAATGCTCAGATACCCTGTGGGTCGAAAATTTTGACGAAATCGCTCTATCTGGCACGGTTAAGGAGATAGAAGGAAATTTGTGTTTTGCCATTTTTGGCAAAAATTCGAAAATTCAAAATGGCCGCCATTTTTTGGGGAGGGGAAAATTTTTGGAAAATTGCAAAGATTGCATTCCTTAGTTACCCTGTGGGTCGAAAATTTCGACGAAATCGCTCTATCTCGCACGGTTAAGGAGATAGAAGCAAATTTGTGTTTTGTCATTTTTGGCAAAAATTCGAAAATTCAAAATGGCCGCCATTTTTGGGGAGGGGAAAATTTTTGGAAAATTGCAAAGATTACATTCCTTAGATACCCTGTGGGTCGAAAATTTCGACGAAATCGCTCTATCTCGCACGGTTAAGGAGATAGAAGCAAATTAGTGTTTTGCCATTTTTGGCAAAAATTCGAAAATTCAAAATGGCCGCCATTTTTGGGGAGGGGAAAATTTTGTAAAAATTACCAAGAGCACAATGCTCAGATACCCTGTAGGTCGAAAATTTTGACGAAATCGCTCTATCTGGCACGGTTAAGGAGATAGAAGCAAATTTGTGTTTTGCCATTTTTGGCAAAAATTCGAAAATTCAAAATGGCCGCCATTTTTGGGGAGGGGAAAATTTTTTGAAAATTGCAAAAATTGCATTCCTTGGATACTCTGTGGGTCGAAAATTTCGACGAAATCACTCTATCTCGCACGGTTAAGGAGATAGAAGCAAATTAGTGTTTTGCCATTTTTGGCAAAAATTCGAAAATTCAAAATGGCCGCCATTTTTGGGGAGGGGAAAATTTTTGGAAAAATTACCAAGAGCACAATGCTCAGATGCCCTGTGGGTCAAAAATTTTGACGAAATCGCTCTATCTGGCACGGTTAAGGAGATAGAAGCAAATTTGTGTTTTGCCATTTTTGGCAAAAATTCGAAAATTCAAAATGGCCGCCATTTTTGGGGAGGGGAAAATTTTTTTAAAATTACCAAGAGTACAATGCTCAGATACCCTGTGGGTCGAAAATTTTGACGAAATCGCTCTATCTCGCACGGTTAAGGAGATAGAAGCAAATTAGTGTTTTGCCATTTTTGGCAAAAATTCGAAAATTCAAAATGGCCGCCATTTTTGGGGAGGGGAAAATTTTTTGAAAATTGCAAATATTACATTCCTTAAATACCCTGTGGGTCGAAAATTTCGACGAAATCGCTCTATCTCACACGGTTTCTGAGATATTAGCAAATTACTCAAAAGTAGTACTGAAAATACACAATGAAGTACCTAAATGGCTATTACTCATGTACTGACAAAGCTATCAGTCCCAAATGCAATACCAAGCGAGCTATGGACATAACAATCTTGTATTCAAAATTGTAGTAAAATATCTTTAATTATTTTGGCTTAAATGCACGGAAACCAATGGGTACTGAAAATAGCTGTACTTAAGTATTACTCAGTAAGCAAAAGAGGTACAACAGCCAAAAGCAATCCCAAGCAAGCTACTGACCCAATAAGCCTGCATACCAAATTTGGTGACAATAGCTCTAATACTTTTCCTTTAAATGAGCGGAAACCATGCGTGACGCCGGACATCGGACGCCGGACATCGGACATCGGACGGCGAAAAAAGCAAAAATAATATATCCACCCCCCAGGGGGGTGGACATAATAAACAAAACCCCAACTCTGACTTCTGATCTCACCCTTTCAGTGACTGCATACATGAAACTGTCCAGATTGGTTCTGCGAGTGTGGAGTTGAGTTGGTACAACCTGTATGAAGTACTGGTACATTTGGTAGTCTGAAAACACACACACAACAATAAGTAAACTGAAGGGATAAGGGGTGTGATGTGGCCCCCTACAGTGGCACCAAAATCTATCAAATTTGGTGTAAAACAAAAACTACACAAAAGACATGTGTTCTGTTCCCCTGTGAATTGAGGAATCTAACATTACACATGTCCATAAAATAAGTGATGAAACCTGGCACTTATTCAGATTATTAAATTAATTAAACTAATAACATATATTGGTGTTATCACTGATATCTTTTAATATGAATTGATAATGGTTCCATCTTTCATTATCAACATTAAAACTGTCAAATTTCAATATCACTTACATGAAATTAAGTGAGCATTTTTTTTCTTCAACAGAGTTCCTTAATTTACAACTGATAAACGATAAACAGTCTAGCCAGGCAGGAACTCCAGCCTGAAGGTATAACTAAATGGGCAACAACACTGGGATTTGGGAAAATCTAAGGAACAACTTCAAAAGTAACAAGTATACAAAATCCACCACCTGCTGTCAATGTAAGAACTTTCACGCAGTCGGAGAAATGGGAAAAACTTACAGAACTTATTCGCTCCACTTCTTGGGATGAACAACTGTGTACGGAATTTGCCTGAAGAGTACTGACAAAGTTTAAACCCAAAGAAACCAGAAATAGTCACAGTCTATAAGGACCACTTATTATATATAAGGCCCAAATGACTTTACCACTACCTTTTACTTTGATGGGATCTTTTTATTATAATGAATATAATTTATCTTTAATTTTTATTATTATGAATCTAAACTCACTGTCTTGAGTTATCTTTTCATCTCCATCAAGTGGGTTCACAATACCCGACATCATTTCACCAAAAGAGAAGGAATTGATCCGGTGGCTGAAGTTATAGTCTGAAAAATAGTCATCAACTTAAACATTCAATTAAACCCTTAACGGTTACAATAATAAGGGTTATGATAAGTAGGATATCTGTTCCCACATTAAATTTGCAAATGTGGGGCATCAGTGGACAAAAACACTAAAACAGTGCTAAATCTAGTCTTTCTTTGGAACAGTATTATATATCTATTTAGTTAATCAGAAATTCCCAACAACATGGGTAACTTTAATAATATTCACTTTACCTTAAAAGGAATTTTACTCACAGTTTTTCTAATATACACAATTTAGGCACAATTTCTTCCTCACACAGGGGAAGTCAGGGCGCTCAACTAACAAAGGATTTGATAAAAAGCAACAGTCTAGTTAAAGAGGGCACAACTCTAGTTCTTTAGAACTAATTTATGGTTTTAGCAATTCTTGTCAAAAAATGTTAAATTCACTTTCAAAAGTTTTGGAATGTCATATGACAATCACAAAATAACAAACTTAATGCAGGTGTTCCACTGGAGGCCGACCCTATGACTCTGTATTATTATAAGGTCGGCTGCAAAAGTCGGGGACAAAAATCCACAAAAAAGGCGGGAAATTTTGGGGTCAGCTTCAACTCTCCGACAGGACATGAAACATACAGGCTTGTCTGGATCTAGAGGCCGACCTGCCATGGGGTCGAAATGTTTTGTACAGACTGGTCTGGAAACTACCAGGACAAGCCCTAACAGACAAGCCCTAAAGCCCTAACAGACAAGCCGTAGCAGGTCCCGACAAGCCGTACTGACAAAGAGACAGGCCTGGATAAACACACAGAACCCCACGACCAGACTTGAAGTCGGTATTGTAATAACTGTTTTTGATGAATTTTTGGGAAAAAAAAGAGGATCAAGTGTCGACCAATAAACAATTCCTAAACTAGGTCTCGTCTGAATATTTGGATCCCATCACGTGACTAAAATGTTAAAATTTATTTCTTTTGTTATTTTAATTACAGTTTCCACGTTTTTGCTTTAAGATACATAAAAAAATCAATGTATGTCTGTTTCAATTTATGAACGAAAAAGTCATTTAAAATATAAAATTTTCATTAAAAATGTTATATCCTGTGGAAAGAAGCAGGCAGAGATGTGCTTCTAACAATCTCTCACGTGACAATAAAAACCTTCTGCTTGTTGCTGCCTTTTATACTCCAATTTTGAGCTTCTGGGAAAGACCCTATTCTCGTGAAGGAAATAAACTTGCTGTAGTTCCTGTCATGTGATGGGATCCAAATATTTACTAGTGACATAGTTTAAGATTTGTTGATTGGTCGACACTTGATCCTCCTTTTTCCCAAAAATTGCTAATGGGTTTTTACAGTGAGAAGAAATATCTGATTGAAACCAAATAGTTTGTTAACTTTTATTTTAATTGCTCTGGTGAAATAGGCTGCGAATTTGATTATTTTGTCACCAAATAAATCACTTGTTCAGGTTTCTCAGTTATTTACAGCATACATGTGGACCTTTTCTATCCCTTTAACTTCCAAATTATGATCACTTGTACTGTTTCTTTGTCATTCTTGACATAACTTTTGATCATATTTTTACCTCACATCATGCTGGAATGGACTGCAAATGAGCAGTACCTAAGTGACAAAAGACAAGCCGGCTACATATTACGACAGGCCTGCAAGTGATAATGACAAGCCTGGAAGGGTTACAGACAAGCCTGGAAGTGTAACCAACAGGCCCTTAAGTTAGCCGACAGGCCTGTTGCTAGGTGGATGAAATTAGGGTCTGATAAAAGGGTCGGCAACGGTCGTAGAAATATCAAACATGTTTGATATTTTACCAACTCTCCCCGACAGGCCGGGAAACTTCAACCGACCCTAACCTACCATGTAAACATTGGTCCCGACTCTCCAAAAATGCATAGTTACCAGCCGGTCGACTCCAGTGGAACACCTGTATTAGGCACACTCAATTTTTTGCACTTGGTCAAATGACATCAATCTACATATGGTAAACTCTTTACTAATACTAGCATATCATTACATATATTAGATGAACAATGCAATTTGGTCTGTTAATTTGCTGTGTTTTCTGGATGTTAAAATGGATGTAAAAAGTTAACAAGTTAATAGATCTTTCAAAATTGTAATTGCAAAGGATTTACCACAAAAATAAAGGATTCATTCAAATGTAAAATACATAAATTACTTTATTTTTTCAAATAAAAACAGGAACCATTCTTAAATGACTAACTTATGACAGAGTAAAAAACAAGAGTGTCAGAGATACCCCAAAAGGCGGGGGTGCACAGGCAGCAATCAGGTTAGCAACTGCTGTAATTAAATTTAGAAACAAGCAAAGAAGTGTTAGCTCACCCAGTTAAGGTAAATGTGTTAGACGTGCTAAGAAATGTAAAACTTGTAATCTAGGTGACATAATAGTATCTATGCTATAAACAGACAAACAAACAGACGGAATTACACCAATTTCGAAAGCAACTTAGCTATGATGGTCATCTATCTCCCTGTCAAGTTTGAATTCGATTGGACAAAGTGTGACAAAGTGTTTTCAAGTTAGAGTCCGGAACGGAAATGTTGACGGACAAACAAACAGACAGAATTACACTAATTTTGAAAGCCCCTTATAAGCTATGATGGTTATCTATCTCCCTGTCAAGTTTGATTTCGATTGGACAAAGCGTTTTCGAGTTAGAGTCTGGAAATGGAAATGTTGATGGACAGACAGACGGATGTCGGACACATCAATCTAATAGGCGGGTTGGTTACACGCAACCCGCCTAATAATTATCCACACATGCATAAATTAACTTTGTCTCAATACAAGTTTAATGCATCATACAACAAGATTTAATAGGAAATATTACCATTTTTAATTCTATGATTAAATACTGGATGTTTGTACAGAAAATCATTTATGTACAGAAAGGTATAGACCACAGCACCTCGAACTCTAAAGCATGCTGCATGAAAAAATCCTGTTTACATAAAAGAAATGGGTAACTACCAAAAAACTTTGATTTTGGAAGGGTAAAACTTGGTTTATAATTTCAACTAGAAATAGGACGCCCTGTTGATAGTAGACGCGAATAGAAACAGGATAGCATAGAAGAACACACATTATCATGTGTAATGTCCACCCCATAAACCTTTTGCCAAAATTGTACAGTAGTCTTACAAGACCCTGTTTTATTTGTAAAATATATCAATGATGCTTAAATATTTATTAGTGTAGATGTAAATTATTTCAGCTTCATGCCTTTTTGCATTGGTTGGGTCGAAAATTTTGACAAATCACTCTATCTGGCACAGTTAAGAAGATAGAAGCAAATTCCTGTTTTTCTATTTTTGGCAAAAATTCGAAAAATCAAAATGGCCGCCATTTTTGGGGAGGGGAAAATTTTTTGAAAATTGCAAAGAGTACATTCCTTAGATACCCTGTGGGTTGAAAATTTCGACGAAATCACTCTATCTCGCACAGTTAAGGAGATAGAAGCAAATTTGTGTTTTGCCATTTTTGGCAAAAATTCGAAAATTCCAAATGGCCGCCATTTTTGGGGGAGGGGAAAATTTTTTGAAAATTGCAAAGAGTACATTCCTTAGATACCCTGTGAGTCGAAAATTTCGACGAAATCGCTCTATCTCGCACAGTTAAGGAGATAGAAGCAAATTTGTCTTTTGCCATTTTGGGCAAAAATTCGAAAATTCAAAATGGCCGCCATTTTTGGGGAGGGGAAATGTTTTTGAAAATTGCAAAGATTGCATTCCTTAGATACCCTGTGGGTCGAAAATTTCGACGAAATCGCTCTATCTCGCACGGTTAAGGAGATAGAAGCAAATTTGTGTTTTGCCATTTTTGGCAAAAATTCGAAAATTCAAAATGGCCGCCATTTTTGGGGAGGGGAAAATTTTTTGAAAATTGCCAAGAATACAATGGTCAGATACCCTGTGGGTTAAAAATTTCGACGAAATAGCTCTATCTCGCACGGTTAAGGAGATAGAAGCAAATTTGTGTTTTGCCATTTTTGGCAAAAATTCGAAAATTCAAAATGGCCGCCATTTTTGGGGAGGGGAAATTTTTTTGAAAATTGCAAAGATTACATTGCTTAGATACCCTGTGGGTCGAAAATTTCGACGAAATCGCTCTATCTTGGCAAAAATTCGAAAATTCAAAATGGCCGCCATTTTTGGGGAGGGGAAAATTTTTTGAAAATTGCAAAGATTACATTCTTTAGATACCCTGTGGGTCGAAAATTTTGACGAAATCACTCTATCTCGCACGGTTAAGGAGATAGAAGCAAATTTGTGTTTTGCCATTTTGGGCAAAAATTCGAAAAATCAAAATGGCCGCCATTTTTGGGGAGGGGAAAATTTTTTGAAAATTGCAAAGAGTACATTGCTTAGATACCCTGTGGGTCGAAAATTTCGACGAAATCGCTCTATCTTGGCAAAAATTCGAAAATTCAAAATGTGGGGAGGGGAAAATTTTTTGAAAATTGCAAAGATTACATTGCTTAGATACCCTGTGGGTCGAAAATTTCGACGAAATCGCTCTATCTCGCACGGTTAAGGAGATAGAAGCAAATTTGTGTTTTGCCATTTTGGGCAAAAATTCTAAAATTCCAAATGGCCAGCATTTTTGGGGAGGGGAAAATTTTTTGAAAATTGCAAAGAATACATTCCTTAGATACCCTGTGGGTCGAAAATTTCGACGAAATCGCTCTATCTCGCACGGTTAAGGAGATAGAAGCAAATTTGTGTTTTGCCATGTTTGGCAAAAATTCGAAAATTCAAAATGGCCGCCATTTTTGGGGAGGGGAAAATTTTTTGAAAATTGCAAAGAGTACTGTCACCGAGGTGTTGGGTGACACAAGCATATTATTATTAAATCAGCATATTAAAACACATAAAGTTCCAAAAGATGTTTATTAATTTATTTGCACATGCTCATATCTCAAGACAAAGCATAACCTTGACCCTAAAGGTATGAGTAGCCAGCCAAATCCAGATAAGAGTAGGTGTAAATTAAGAAGTGGTTACAGTACATTCCTTAGATACCCTGTGGGTCGAAAATTTCGACGAAATCGCTCTATCTCGCACGGTTAAGGAGATACAAGGAAATTTGTGTTTTGCCATTTTTGGCAAAAATTCGAAAATTCAAAATGGCCACCATTTTTGGGGAGGGGAAAATTTTTTGAAAATTGCAAAGAGTACATTACTTAGATACCCTGTGGGTCGAAAATTTCGACGAAATCGCTCTATCTCGCACGGTTTAGGAGATATGAGCACATTTGCCTTTTTCAGTATTCAAAATAGCTAATTACTCATTTATTTAATTAATTACTCACTCATCTATGAAGCAATTCCCCCCAAAAGCAATCCCATACAAGCTATTAACCCAATGAACCTCCATACCAAATTTCAGAAAGCTAGGCTTAATAGCATTCCTTAAAATGTCTGGAAACCAAAGAGCTACTCAAAAGTAGCAAAGTAGCTATTACTCAGTTAGCTATAGAGCTATCATCATCAAAAGCAATCCCATACAAGCTATTAACCCAATAAACCTGCATGCCAAATTTGGTAAAGACAGGATAAGAACTGTTGCCTAAAATGTCTGGAAACCAAGTGGGACGCCAGACGCCGGACGGCGGAAAAAGCAAAAATAATATGTCCACCCCCCAGTGGGGTGGACATAATAAAATTTGGAATATTACAGCTCTGGCGAACTCTGGCTCAATAAAAACCTTGACGAAACATCATGTAACCAGAAGTTACAATGTTATTACACAACTTTCTTCAGTGTATCTTGTTTGACTTTTTTAAGGAAGGAAAAAAATACATACATAAAAGTCACAATTTCACAGAGTTTGCAATTACAAGGTATGCAGATCATATACATGTACATAGTAAAACCTCCATTATCCATCCCTGTATTATATGTAGAAATATTCAATTTTATGAACTTATTTCTACTCTTTCAAATATATATATTCCTGTTGTTTTTGACAAAAAACACTTCATCAGGTTATGCTTTTGTGTGCGTCCATTTGTCTGTTGTTTGTATTCCTAATAAGTCCAAAAGAAATGAGTGAATCTTTTTGAAATTTTATACGTGTACAGGGCCTGAGCAAAAGAAGAAGTGTTTAAATTTTGGAAGAGATATGGATCATATTATCGGTACAAAAAATGCTGAATTTTCAAAGGTCTCATATTTTCCATGACTTTGGCTTTCTTGCTGATATTAGTCCAAAAGTAATGAACGAATCTTCATGAAATTTTTTATGTGCAAAGGGTATGGTCAAAGGAAGAAGTGATTACATTTATGGAAGACAGAGAGGATATTCTGGATACAAAAAAAATCCTGAAATTTATACAACATGCACCTATGGAGGGCTGTACATTAAGAGTGCTTCCTAGTTTCCAGTTAATTTTCTTATTTCATGTAAAACTTACACAGTGAGTCAATGTCAGTGGTGCATTACTCTTACTTCAGTTTATCAGTGAAGAGATTGAAAATTTCCCATCATTAAAATGACCACAATGTTTTGGTTCAATGGTAGTTTGATCAGCCTCTAGATGAATATTATATCTCATAATTTCCTGAACTTATCTCAATATAAGAGTTTACTAAATTTGGGTACAGGTGTTATATTCCTTTTATAGATCTCAAGTACACTGTGAAATCACATGCAGAAATAATCGCCTTGTTTCTTATAGCAAAATACAGACTGTGCATAACTTATTTACATTTTTAATAAATAAAAAATATTTATTTATCCCTCACAGTTGAACCCCTTTAAGAAGATATAAATGTTTAACAGAATTCCCCTGAAATAGACCTACATGTCAGGTCTCTGGAAAGTAATTTCTGTGGACACTTATTGCTATCTGGACATCTACGCAGCTATATTTAGTACTTTTATTATTTATACTTTATTATTATTTAATTCAAAACTAGCCAAGCTTTTTGAAGTTTATGGTGATTAAATATATAAAGCTAAAACTGAAAAAACAACAACTTAAGTAAAGAAAACTGAAAATCCACAAGCCACGGTATGACATGCATCTACATTGTTTAAATCAAATTGAAACAAAAACAGAAATATTTGTAATCTGTACAGTTAAACTTCACAGGCTGAAGGATGAAGCAACAGATACGATTTTTAAAACGCATTTCTCATCAAAAAAGCAGTTGTCGCTGGCGCCACAATATATGTTGGTTTATAGTGAAGACTGCCACTTAGTAATGGTAACAGGAAACTGAACTTTGTGGGAGTCCCCACTTGTCGAAATTGTGACTCAAAAAAGTTTTCTATTATTTGCGACTAAATATCACCAATATATGATACAAATGGAATGAAATACTGCCAAAATAAGATTACCAAGACAAGTTTAATACAATATCCATGTAGTTGCAATGATTTTAAAAGCTGTGGCAAAGCTTCATTAGCAAATATTTTCAAAATACTTACATTTACAAATTTCATGCATGTAAAACTAGAGCTAGTACATACTGAATCTTCTATTGCTTAACTGTAGAGGCCAACTCTAAACAAACACAGGATAGGATTGTGGACAAATTAGCCCAGGCTATAAATGCACTAATATTGTGCAAGCCTCAAAGATTCCAAATCTGATTTGACTTTAAAATACTTGAAATACTCGGGCTCGTATTCACAAAAGGGATCAAGATCAAGTTGAGCCAAAAATCAGCTCGAATTCAGCATAAACAATTGTAAACTCGAGCTGACTTTGAGCTCGAGCTGAACTTGATCCCTTTTGTGAATACGGGCCCTGGTCACTGAGTAGTCACAAGTAGGCCTCTGAAGCATTTTAATCATAAAACGGATGAATTGATGGACGTTTTGACTATCGCTACTTTTTCAGACTCTGACAATGTAGAAAAACACTTAAGTGGTTATTTCAGGCACTTGGACAACATAGAGATGAAGTTAGTAAAGCTCGGTAACAGGTTATTCTCAGAAAGTGAAAGTTTTATTAGATATATTTACCATTTCCTAACAATGTTGGGAGTCATCCAACTCCTCAACTAATGCAGATATGCATTTTCAAGGTTTCATGACCTCAGCCAATCTAATGGGCTATAGTCAACCATCCTGTCACTAAAAGGATCGCATGACCACAGGTGTTTCCTTAATTACTTTTACTAGACAGCAACAGTTAGGACATACTTTGAGAGAATGTGGTTATAAAACATAGTTTAGACCTAAAATCTGCATCTCCACATTAGCAAATTAATTGGATGGATCGAACAAACAGCTTTTGTTAGGAAACGGCAATTGCATTTCACTAAAGCAGAGCAGACTTTATTATAACCTCAGCCAAGGAGGGATTATTTTCATAACCATTACTTTGACCATTTATTTTACAGGATTGTGGTAAATGATACCGGTTAAAATTTCATGAAAAAAATCTGAAGGGTCTTGTTCCAACTTAGGCCCCATCAAATTTTGAGTGATCTGGATCCCCATCTAAATACACAGACATATATAAACCAGTTTTTCCCATTTACTTAATATTTCACGCCTTGGCAGAGGTTTGCACTTTCCGGGTGCACTTGTTAGATTTTTCTATTAGGAGCTTTGTAACACACTACCTTTTTCCTTGACACCTAGTGCTAAATGTGCATGCCCTCCACTCCCTGTATTAATCTTAACCCTGCATGAAAAAAAAGGACTTGAATATACTTTCAACATATTATAAAATATATAGCATGCATGTTGAGGAGTAGTGGGTAGCACAGTTGTCCCAGACACCTCGGGTCATGTGTTTGAATAAAGGTCCAGATTGTATGTTGGTACAGGAGAACTTCTATTAAAAAAGTGACATATTTATTCGAATAATAGAGTAAGGAATCTAAAATATGCCAGGAATCTAAAATTCGCCACCTCTAAAACATTAGCTAATACTATGAAGAAAATGATGTTTTGTTTTAAACTTCATATTTTCTGGTTTAAAAAGCCTTACTTTAATATACACTCAACAAATCTCGCCTCAATTCATTTATTTTATTAGTACTTCCACATGTGGTGAATTTCAGATATGTGGTGAATTTTAGATTTCTTACTCTAGGTTTGTTGAATAGTAATAACAGTTGCATTAAAAGTAACAGTAAAATGTGAATTTGGGAGAAGAGGAACAAACAAGTTTCTAAAATTGAATACTCTGATAATAGAAGTTTAAGTACAAGAGATTCCAGGGTAGCTGCTTGCAAATGTGTGATAGTTTTCAACTTTGACCAACTAGTGTGCACTAATTTACTCAACTGCACCCTTCCACCCAAAACTACCTATTGTGATGTGACCTAAAGAATAAGTTGACAGAGGAATTGAATTCAAATCAATTAATAAATTCATAAGTACAGGCCAAACCAATGCAAGTAGTTAAGTGGGAAACCAGTGGAATGGTCATCTAAGTAAGGTAAATCAGGACATAGTTAACTTGGTTGATTGATGGTAAAGATACTTCTAGGGAACAAGGAACTACAACACATACCAGCCCCACTAAAAATCTCTGATAGAGTAAACTAGGTGAAATGTTTCAGCATTGAAATTAGAAAATTACTAGCACAAATTTCTACGAATACCTCATAGTCTTTGACTACTGATTACATTTAAACCAAAAAGGAAGCTGGATATTGAGAATTTATGTTTACAAAATACCAACAAATGTAAAATAAATCAACCACAAGTTCCCCACTCAGTCAATAATCAATACGAACATTACACATACATTGCTGTACAAATTTAATGTAAATTATATTTTCCCACAATTCCATGAAATAAATGAAAACTGTTCATATTCCACTAACATGAAAACCACACAAACAACATACTCGTGCCTAAAATGTTGAGGGCCTGATGAAGATGCTGTCCTCCAATGGTTAGACCCCTAAATCAACCAAAAACAAGCAGTCAGTGAGACCAATGATTTGGTCACATGATTCAGATCAATAGGAAGAAGTGAGCAGACAATTCTACAAACATCTGACCAATTGTGTCCGAGTAAACCAACAGATGTCTACTGGCAACAATATTTTGTCATTGATTATTAAATATTTGGAAAAAACAAAACTCACCTTTTATATTCATACCAAGTATCCCAGCAGTACTTTTTTTTTTATTTAAACAACACAGATTTCTGACCATTTAATATATATTTATTGACACTCAGACATACAGTGCCTTCCTGGATGGCAGCACTGTATGTCAAATATTTAGAAACTACTGGGCTTAATGAATCTTCTCCTGATCAACAGATGTTTAATCAAGTGGAACTCTATTTTCCTAATTGTACAACCAAAAACAAAATCTTGGAAATAATCGGTTATGGAGGTTATGGATTGACTATGGGTAAAACAAATGGCTGATTATTCAACTCCAAAAAAATTGGGGGGGGGGGGGGGGGGGGGGGGGGGGGGGGGGGAATTTAAAAAATAGCCAGCCTCAGCGGGCAAGAACCCCAGCCCGCAGGTACAGGTAAATGGCCGATGACATTGAGATTTGGGAAAATCTTAGGAGAAGAAGAAAGAAGTATAGAGGACCCACAAGATGTTCTAAAAAAGATTCACAGGCTATGATTTCTTACAAGTAGTTTTCATAATTTGAAGCCCTAGAAACAATTATAAGGGAGATATAAGGCCTTTTTGACATGATCACCCTCCTATTTGGCATTAACGATGTGATATGGCGGCCATTTTGTTTCCAAAACAAGGACACAATTACTCTAAGACCAACTTTCCTGTCCATTTACATTTTGTGTAAATCTGATGAAGCTAGCTGCAATATTTTAGGTTACAGAAAATAATAAAGATTTTAGAACAAACTTTAAGACCCCAAAATTTTAAGTGTTGCCATGGCAACAGTTGTTACGGGATAACCCGCAAAACCTAATCAGCTCTAGATCCTTTTGGGGTAAACATCTGAAAATTTGGTGAAAATCCGTGGAGGGGTTTAGGCTGTGGAAATCCCCACAAACTTTTAAGACCCAAAAATCTTAAAAGTGTTGCCATGGCAACAGTTGTTACCGGATACCCCCCAAAAACTAATCAGCTCTAGATCCACTTAGGATAAACATCCCCTGAAAATTTGGTAAAAATCCGTGCAGGGGTTTAGGCTGTGGAACACCCACAAGCTTTATACCCGCCGCCACCGCCGCTGCCCAGACGGCACAGGGGACGACTATAACCCCAGCCTTTATGGGCTGGGGTTAAAAAAATGGTAGTTTATTCATGGGCCTCACATACAGCTTAAATGTCTACTTAAAGTCTTGGTTTTGGCAAATGAAAAAAAAGAGATTATTATTATATTCCCAGATGAGATTTTAGCTATATCAATCATAATCTCCTTATAAGAAATGATTTTTGTTACTAGCGCACTGAGTTCCCCTAAGTGGGGAAGATATTGCGCCTGCAAAGCAGTAGATTAGATTAGATATATCATGATAGTTACAGGGCTTAAAAGTGCTAAAAAGGCAATAAATTGGGTATCTGTGGGCATTTTAGAGAACTAAAGGTGACCTTAAAATTAAAGTTACAGACTTAAAATTTTTTCCATGCAAACATTACATATAGAAATTATATCTACTATAGTAACAGACTTGTTAGACTTACCATTTACAGGTTACAGGACCAAATATATTGAAAATGTTAAAAAAGGGTCACTCGGGTGGGTGTTTATAGTCCTTAAACACGGGTTAAATGTCTAAAGCCTTGATTTTTCCCACATGTAAACAGAACATAATCATAATCATATATTCCCAGATGAGATTCCAGCTGTATCAGTCACATTGCTTGACAGCTATAAGGCTTCAACGTGTCAAAAAGTCCATAAACTGGGTTTCTGTGGACATTTTAGAGACTTTAAGGTGATCTTAAAATCACAGTTATAGACTTAAAATTTTTCATAGGCAAAGAGTACAAATAGGAGTTGCATCTGCTACAGTTACAGACTTGTCAGACTTACCATTTTTAAGTTATAGGGAAAAATATGGGAAAAAATGTGGAAAACAATGTCTAAGTATGGTCTTTGCAGATCTCAAACACAATTTTAACCTTAACATAAAGTCTTGATTTTATGCATATGTAAGGAGATTATAGTAATGTGTTTACAGGTAAAATTTGAGGCAGATGAGCGACATAGTTTGTGACCTAGAGGGCATTAAGTGGCAAAAAATGAAATTTTTGCCCTTAGGGTGGCAACAACGTCTTTATTGTTGGGAGTTTAACGTCACCTTAAAATAGGGTTCCTCTCCTGACCCAAATACATGTGTGTGCCAAGTGTGAATGAAATCCGTAAAATCGTTTCTGAGTTATTGCACACACAAGTCAAAACATATGGCGGCAGCGCAACAGACGTGAAACCAATTAATATATCCCTGACTTTCGTCTGGGGATATAACTAAGATTTGACATAAAGGATAAAAGTAAGTAAATCAAAACAAATACACTTAACACATGATCTTAATTTTGAGTGCAATATATTATATACATTGATCAGGCTGAATTATAACAAAGAATATGTTACTTTTGATAAAACTTAACTAATATATGTAATGTATGTACAGGATGCAATATATTGAAAGAATGTGAAACTGGTGTTGATATGTTTTGATATCTTACTCTTTTTCGATGACAAAGTCAAGTGCATATGACCCTTTGGGAACATTGGTACAGATCTGTGAAGATTAACAGAATTATATTCCAACTTACCAACACAAATAAAACAGAGAAAGTTTTGAGAAAACTGATTTTTTACAACTGACGTAGCAATGGAAAAAGCTTTTATGTCATTTACATTACACTAAAGCTGCAACATTTCATCACTGAAACTAAGTATATAAGTAACTCTTTGTAACCAGAAACAGTGCAAATCAAACTTAAGTGCAAATAGAACCAACTTAATGGTCCCAATATGCATTAATACATTATTTTTGAAAGTATAAGAGGAAGCCAGTAAATAAGCTCTCAATTTATCAAATCTTATCCACTATTCCATCTTTAAACTTTTTCCATAAATTATGAATCCAATATATTTACATGTGCACTGGCTACGTATTACATTTTTCTTCAAGAAGTAGGGAAATTATCTGCAATGAAACAAACTAATAACTTATGAACCCAAAATGAACAAAATCTGATATTTCCATTAGTTTGTGACTTTAAAAAATGAATGCTAAAATAAGAAACAAAGAAATTTTAAATCAGCTAGACCCCATATTTCCTCAAAGTAAAGCCATCGTGTTAAACATTTGACAAAGTTATGATGTATTTAATTGCTTCTTATGAAATATGATCCTCATAAAATGAGTAAATATAAATGTTTTTTGGACAAGTGGTTCTAAACAAGTCATAGAGGGTTTTTTTTTTGTTTTGTTTTTTTGACAAGTGTTTCACTGACAACACTAAGTTTAAAATAAATAAAGCCACCTTACTTTCCTGCTGTGATGTGGAAATTTCCTGCCACTTTGTTAACTGTTAAGGTGCCCTGAAACCTGCAACCGTTCGGTTTTCCTTCAGGTTTGTCTTCTCTGCAAATCACAAATACAAGTACATACACATACAGACAAGTACGGTATATTTTTCAGCTTGCATGACTAACTGATTTTCACACTTGGGGATTGCATACCTCTGCCAAGGGCCCAAAACCTACACCATTGCTTATGAGTGCAATAATCAATCCTTTTAACAATCCTAGATCTAGAATTGGTTGCATACCATTCCTTAAATTAAATCGGTTCTAAGTTAGACCAAAACCTACCTACTGTGAAAATTTGATGTACATCTGTACAAGAGTTATTTTTGTACTCTTCTCAACAATCAAGATCTAATGATCACATAACCTCCTTGGTAGAGTTAAATACTCCATATTTTGAATAAACCAAAGTATCCACCAGATGTCTCCGGTGGATCCAATTAAGAAGCCAAAATACCATGTCCACTGCTGACACAGGCAGTGTAAATATTCTGAGGTGTCTAATGCCAGAAACTCAGAGATCCATCTTTTGCATTCAACTTCTTCACAGTGACAGAGTTCTGGGGATTCTGTCAATTAGAATCTAATCATCAACACTAGAGTTTGATTTATGCGGGCATTACATCGTATTTTATAGGTCATATATATAGTATGACGGGTAGCTATACGGGTGGAGCAAAACAGTGTATACTGGCTGACAAACATTATGCACCAGAAACTACCACATTTTTACTTAAGGCCAGAGCCAAAAATTCGAACACCCCCTATCTTTGAGGTTAGAGATGAGTGTTTTACGACTGGGACAAACTGGAGTATACCCAAGACAGAGGTGTGGACAAAAGACAAAAAAAATTAAATCAAAATAAATTATAATGATCCAACATCACTTTTTGTGGTATAGTAATTATTTCTATTTTACTTAAGAGTTCAGGTCCTGCACTACAAATATATACTACCACTTTTGACAAAACACCATTTTAAGTATTTTAACATTAATCTTTTAAGCTTAATGTCAAAAAAGATTAGGTCATGATTATAGGACTCAGTCTCCATATACAGGTCCCACTTTTTCTCATCAGTATACTACTCTACTAAGCACTTTGTCCTTAGCTTTGCATATGCTGCTCCAAAAATTTGAAATAACCTGCGTGACGATGTAAATTCAGCCACTTCTCTCCTTGTTCAGAAAGAAGTTGAAAACCCTATCTCTTCGCAAAAAACATACCCACCCCAGTTTCTGCTATTTTCAAGTCTTTATCCATAGCGTTGAGCCCTGCTATGTCAAAACATTGATAATGTTAAATTTTTATTTTCTATAGCCGGTTTTGAAAGTCGTTGTCGATCTTAACATTACCTGAAATATGGTATTCTTGTTAGAAACATACACTGTAAGTACATTACATGGTACCCTTTTTATATGTTTTTAGACACCTCACAGCCAGTGTTCAGCAACATATTATGTATTGCATGTCCATCTTACATCAGGCTTGAATTCTTCACCTCACTGGCAACTTTCAGGAAACAATCAACAAACATTGTCTTTATGTTACAGTGAATATGTGTTATCAGGGAATATGTAGTCAGGGAATACATGTATAGCAACGTATTACCAATATATTCAGGAAATACACGTATTCCCTGATTACCCATATACAGTGTAATATATTCACTGACCACTTTAGGGAATACGCGTATTCCCTGAAATTATCAGTGAATATGCATATTCCCTGATTACACTGCAACATATACATTGTATGTTAGTGAGTCTTCAAGGAGCTTAGTGTTTTTGGTAGATTACACGCCGTCCTCACCTGGCAGGCATGCTTTCAGACAACAATCCATAGCCAGTGTTCCACAATACATTGTGTATTGCGTGATATTCGTTTTTCACGTAGTCGTTGATGCCCTGCATAACTTCGAAAAACTCCCGCTGCCTGGGGGACAGGTCAAAGTACACGTCTGTCTCCTCCAGCTTTCCAAATGAGTTCACGTTCTGTCCAGTCAGATCTAACACATCAGCACCTAATGCTGAACAAAGAAACAATGCAAAATCACACAAAGGTCTTATTATGTTAACCAAGATTTAAAACATCTATTCGCAATATAACGGCAGCAAAATATAAAATACAAATTGCAAGTTATAGAGTTGGGAAACACATCCACACCAATTCAAATGTCTTCCATACAGGCCATAAAATAATCAAAAATAAAATACATTATATATCCATATCTTTACTATTTTAAGTTTATTGTACCTCTATTTCCCATTCATATTTAGAATATGTGATCTACCCCCAAGTTTAGCTGGATTCTGTAGGCAAGAAAAATGTCTTACAATTTTTCCTGCTATACTTGAACAATGTTTTTGTGTGATGCGCCTTAGAGTCTGTCTTTTGACGGAGATTAAGCGCTATAAAAGTGCTATTAGAATTAGAATTACTAAGTGCTGTGAAGTCGCCATCAAAATGCGGAGTGAAGTGGGGATTCAAATGACAGCTGAATTTTAATAGAAAATCAGACTTTTTATTGTGTGACCAGGATCCTACTATATAAGTAAATGTCATGGTTTGTTGACAACATTTTGTGAAACAATGCTTCCATAAGACAGTGTATACAATCAACCATAAAGCACAGAAAGTGATCTATTCATTTCATATATCATTTCATTGGATATGAGGAATTATTAAGGTAATTTTAAAGCTTGGGTTCAAATATGTTCATTAATACAGGAGTCAGACTTCCTTGTAACTTTTCAATTCTGATTAATTTGGACACAGGGGACTCTGGTACAGCACAAGCTTTATGATTTATTTAAATTTCATTCTATTCAACATATGTATGGAGAGAAAACACTCAGTGTTGTCCAATAAAACTACTTACAGTGACAAGGCATGGCCACTGTGATATCAATGTTGATTTTCAATTTTCTAAAAGTATAAAACAAGCAAAACTGGTTAAGACTTACAGTAAAGACTTTGGGTGTAAACTCAACTTTTACTTGCCAATGCATTAAAATACCCATGTCCTAAAGCGCCCATGGGCAACACGACTAAATATTTGCAAAAGTTGGGTACAGGCATTTATGACAAGGATAACTGGCCGGGAGTTAGGAAAACAATTGACCTGAATCTTGGTACTCACATTTTACCACACACCAACTGGAAGTAAAGTGCAGTTAATATGTAAACAAATCTCTCAGTAACATCACGTGAAATAGCAGCTAAAAGAAGCGAAATTTTGTTGAAAATGAATACAAAATAATGAAATTAGACCTATCATTGAGTATTAATGGCGGTAATTTACCACAGAACAACAGATTAGCAATTTATTGATGATAATGTAAGATTGGGGAGGGGTGCTTACAAAAAACATGGGCAACATGGGTGACACATGGCACTGATATTTCTTGAGTTACCAACATATTTCAATGATGGTCACAAACTTCTCAATAGCTAAGTGAGGTAACAGCCATTTTCTTTTTTCAACAGTAAGCACAATGAGTAAATGGATTCTTCTTTTTTTCTTTCCTTTGGCGCCCTACTCCAAGGCTCAAACAGGGTCTACATTATAGAAGCCTTAATTCTTCTTTAATGTTTGACTTGGGAGCTTGGCATACACATAGAAATCTTGGATACCTCACCAGTCATTTTCAGAATGGCTTAATGCTTTGTATGTTAGATTATACCATGTACCATCTGGGATACACTGCGTCGAGACGCAATCTCTAGTTGTTTTTAAGACTTTCTAACAAAAGACAATGGTATTTTCATGCTTTACAAGCTACACAGGCTTGACACTTACGATTCATAGTCTGTGTCGACTTCGTAGGAGTATTTGAGATCTGTGGATGAATAGTATCGTACCTCTGACACAACCAAAATTGCAATAAGCACGAACACAAGGATTGAGACTGAAAAATACAAATATAGGCCATCTACACTTTTAGAACATTCAATCTTGTTTAAAACAGAAACTGGACAATTTTTTGGACATAGAAACAAACACAGAGCAGCTGCTATAAGATTTCTGCCCTGTAAACTGGTTGTTTTAATGAATTTTACTGCCAGGATTGCCACAAACAAAAGCTGGTGGGCAAAGACTACATGACTACATTCTATGTAGTACATAGGAGGAATAGGTACTAGCCATGTTACACCCATGACCCTATATATCACTTACTTGTATCATTTACATTTTTTTAAACCCGAGCATTATTCATTTATAGTGCAATAAATAAACTTTATTGTAATAAAACAAAAACATGAAAGAGGTTAGTGTTGTGAATAAAATTAATAGATAAATATAAAGGTCTGTTAAGTGTCTGCTGTCATTCGAGTATTACATGAATAAAGTTTTATAATGACAACTGATGTTATGTTTGAGCAGAATGAACTTGGAGGTATAAAAGTCTCTCCATTTAGATCAGCTACAGTACATAAACAGTTGTGGATGTTAACTTTTTTCTGCACTTGCTAATACTGCAAGCAGCATTCAGATTTCACTTGGTCTGGCCTAAATCTACATTTAGACAGATTAAAAACAGCAAACAAGTAAACAATATTTCACCCAATTTGAGTTACTTGCCATGTGGGCAAGTGAAGCACTAAATCCACTTCCCTTAACTGGAATGTCACTTGCTGTGGGAAAGTGGGCAAATGTTAATTTCCAGCCCTGATAAATAGGATTCACAGGTCAAGGTTATTGGGTTGTATAGCATAGGGAAACACATTTCAATGCAATGACACAACATTGGTTTCACTCACTTCCACCACCTGCTGCAGAAGTCTCTTTGTAACTGTCTGGAATCTTTGGAAATGCATCAATCTCCTTTATAACCTGCAGAGTCTTCTTACGAGTCGCCACATTAAGTCGTCTCATGACTGACAGTTGACATCAACAACCTACATTTTATATCAACACAAGTACAGCAACGGTACATTTGATTGGTGAATGCAGTTACTACCACTCCCTCATGTATAGTGTCTGTATATTTAAACTGCTATAAAATTATTGAAATATTTTCATTTCCTACAATGTAGTTGGGAAATAATCAACAACAGGGAAGCATCAGTCAACAAGACCACTGCCACTGCATTTATCTCCTGTCGGGGATTAAGCAGAAATGCAGGCAGTCTGACAACAAAAAAAAAAAAAAAGGATTCAAAGTCCAAAAAGCAATAGTATGGGAAATATAAGGCCTTTTCAATACAATGACCCAACTGAACCTTGGAGTAGGGGCCACAGATCAAACTTGACACTTGCACAAGATTCGCAGGACATAATTTCCTACAGGATGTTTTCACATTTGAAGTTCCAGAACCACCTAAAAAATGTGTCAATTTGACACAGTACATCCCTAGATAGGGCATGGAATATTGTAACATATAGAGAATTCATTCAATTCAGTCATGCTGAAATGACCCAAATGTACAAACTTGGTGAGGACAACCAACAGAAAAAAGAAGCATGCCAACAGGTCCCAAAGGACCTCCACTTTCAACTGGGTCATGCATCGCAGAGAAGGAAAAATATTCTGGGCAAGGAAATCATTCATTAGAGGAAAAAAGCCCAAAAGAATTATTAAAGACAATGTCAGGGATGTATGTGGCTGAGTTGACAGTGATAGGAGGTCCGAACTAAAGAGTTTCCCCACACAATAGTGGTTGTTTCAAGGATATCATTTGCCTTAGTGGCCTAGTGGGTAACACACTCGCCCAGGAACACAGAGGACGTGAGTTCAATCCCAGGTACAGGCAGATATATAGTGGCTTGGATGACCACTTAAAATGGCGGTCCTCTGTCATTGGGTCCTATCCCCAGTGGCAGGTTAAAGAACCTCAAGGACGTTGACAAATTGTCATCCTTAAGCCTCTGTCTTTCAGTTAGGGGAATGTCAGTCATTTGAGAGTTGGACTGTACTTCTACAGTCGGATGGGTCATATAGCGCTTTAAGGAATGCCACTACACTAGTAAAGTAGATGATCATAATGTTTATATGCCCATTAAGTCGATTGGTCAGCATTGACAGCTTTACCGCACATAGCAAACTTCATTTGAATTTGCAAGTAAACAAACACTCTTTTCATGAACATATTACCTCAATACAGAGCTAAACCATCAAGTTTATTTTAATACAACTAATATGAAATCTGTGTAAACATTTTTGTTTGATAAATAGATTTAATCATCTTGTAACAAATCTTTCATCTTGTTGATCCCAATGAAAGTGGTCATACTGGGTGATCGACTTAATGATGAATATTACAAATGACAGTTTTTTTTCTGCATCTTCAAACCCAATTTTAAACTTTATGTTGAAAAAAATCTTTGAAGTCTTGCAGCAGTTTGTTGGTTTATTTGTTTTATGAAGTCATATTTTTCAATGTACCTTAATATTTTGAAGTTGATTTTAATTCCATTAAGTGAGAACAACTGCTCTTTATAAATCTCCCTTACATGAAGGATTGACTTTACGATCATCCACTACAGATGATACACTACGCCTGCCTACCAGTGAACGGCTGCCTTGTATTTCTTTGTTAGAGGTCAAGGACAAATGCTTCTATTTATCGGCAAAATGGGCGTTCGCTGGTATTCCTGGTTTGCGGTAAAAGTGGCCGCTAATAGAGTTCAAAGTGGTTATTTATACCATGGCGGTGCATGCAACACAGGTAAATACTCTTAGGTACACCACGACTGAGGAGTGGGGACCAGTTGTGGTGTACGCAGGCAAAGAATTCTACCTTGAATACACCACCGTGGAGTACACAATAAATAAATTCTACCAATTATACCAATGTACCTTGGTGTACGCAATGAATAAAGTCTACCTTGGGTACACCACTGTGATGTATACCACTGTGTTGAAAGGTGTATGTAAGGAATAAATTCTTCCTTAGATACAACACTGTGGGGTTCCTAGGCAATAGATTCCTCCTTGGTTAAACCACTGCGGTGTATGCAAGCAGTGAACTCTACCTTGGGTACACCGCCGTGGAGTATGGAAACAGTAAACTCTACCTTGTTGAGCTGAAAAGGATATTCGCATTATTCGTTTTCTGGTCTGCATTTTCCAGATTCGACTTTCATCAAAAGTAAACAAATATTTGGTATGAATATGAAAACTAGAGGATCGCTCGCAAAAAAAAAAGATAATGTTTTTGCATAGCAAAAACAAAGCGTCCCGAAAAGGATATAAAGGTGAGTGCTAAAGTATTAAGAAAATGCTTCGTTTCTAGCCTTATACTGTTGTGCCAACCAAAGTCAGCGCAGTCTGCTCTATCTAGCACGGTTTTCAAGATATAAGCATTTTTGTGTTTTGCAAAAAATAAAAAAATTAAAAATGTCCGCTATATTTGGCGAGACAAAAATATTTTGAAAATTGGCATGGCTACTCTGCAGAGATACCCAGCAGGTCCAAAATTTTGTTGAGTTCGCTCCATATAGCACGGTTTTCGAGATATAAGCATTTTTGTGTTTTGCAAAAACTTTGAAAATTCAAAATGGCCACCATTTTTGGGGAGACAAAAATTTTTGTCAAGACCACTGCCGTGGTGTGTATCTCCCGCCGAGCATTAAAGCAGAAGAAATAGCTTTTCCGAGATATTCACAATTTTTCATTTTCGTGTGTGAAAGGTCTTCCAAAAGTAGGTGAATGAGTTATTTGAGAAAAATTGGCTATCTGCAATACTATTAAGAGATAATTCACATTTACTCATTTTGAGTAGGTGAATAATTATCTATGGGTCTGAAACTTCACCAAGTGAAAGCTCTCCCAAAAGTAGGTGAATGAGTTATTTGAGAAAAATTGGCTATCTGCAATACTTTTAGAGATAATTCGCATTTACTCATTTTGAGTAGGTGAGTAATTAGCTATGGGTCTGAAACTTCACCACGTGAAAGCTCTCCCACAAGTAGATGAATGAGTATTTGATAAAAATTGGCTATCCGCAATACTTTTACAGATAATTAGCATTTACTCATTTTGAGTAGGTGAATAAATAGCTACGGGTCTGAAACTTCAGAGTGAAAGCTCTCCCAAAAGTAGGTGAATGAGTTATTTGAGAAAAATTGGCTATCTGCAATACTTTTAGAGATAATTCACATTTACTCATTTTGAGTAGGTGAATAATTAGCTATGGGTCTGAAACTTCACCAAGTGAAAGCTCTCCCAAAAGTAGGTGAATAATTTATTTGAGAAAAATTGGCTATCTGCAATACTTTTAGAGATAATTCGCATTTACTCATTTTGAGTAGGTGAGTAATTAGCTATGGGTCTGAAACTTCACCAAGTGAAAGCTCTCCCAAAAGTAGGTGAATGAGTTATTTGAGAAAAATTGGCTATCTGCAATACTTTTAGAGATAATTCGCATTTACTCATTTTGAGTAGGTGAGTAATTAGCTATGGGTCTGAAACTTCACCAAGTGAAAGCTCTCCCAAAAGTAGGTGAATGATTAATTTGAGAAAAATTGGCTATCTGCAATACTTTTAGAGATAATTCGCATTTACTCATTTTGAGTAGGTGAGTAATTAGCTATGGGTCTGAAACTTCACCAAGTGAAAGCTCTCCCAAAAGTAGGTGAATGATTAATTTGAGAAAAATTGGCTATCTGCAATACTTTTAGAGATAATTCACATTTACTCATTTTCAGTAGGTGAGTAATTAGCTATGGGTCTGAAACTTCACCAAGTGAAAGCTCTCCCAAAAGTAGGTGAATGAGTTATTTGAGAAAAATTGGCTATCTGCAATACTTTTAGAGATAATTCACATTTACTCATTTTCAGTAGGTGAGTAATTAGCTATGGGTCTGAAACTTCACAGAGTGAAAGCTCTCCCAAAAGTAGGTGAATGAGTTATTTGAGAAAAATTGGCTATCTGCAATACTTTTAGAGATAATTCGCATTTACTCATTTTGAGTAGGCGAGTAATTAGCTATGGGTCTGAAACTTCACCAAGTGAAAGCTCTCCCAAAAGTAGGTGAATGAGTTATTTGAGAAAAATTGGCTATCTGCAATACTTTTAGAGATAATTCGCATTTACTCATTTTGAGTAGGTGAGTAATTAGCTATGGGTCTGAAACTTCATCAAGTGAAAGCTCTCCCAAAAGTAGGTGAATGAGTTATTTGAGAAAAATTGGCTATCTGCAATACTTTTAGAGATAATTCGCATTTACTCATTTTGAGTAGGTGAGTAATTAGCTATGGGTCTGAAACTTCACCATGTGAAAGCTCTCCCACAAGTAGATGAATGAGTTATTTGATAAAAATTGGGTATCCGCAATACTTTTACAGATAATTAGCATTTACTCATTTTGAGTAGGTAAATAATTAGCTATGGGTCTGAAACTTCACCATGTGAAAGCTCTCCCAAAAGTAGGTGAATGAGTTATTTGAGAAAAATTGGCTATCTGCAATACTTTCAGAGATAATTCGCATTTACTCATTTTGAGTAGGTGAGTAATTGGCTATGGGTCTGAAACTTCACCATGTGAAAGCTCTTCCAAAAGTAGGTGAATGAGTTATTTGAGAAAAATTGGCTATCTGCAATACTTTTAGAGATAATTCGCATTTACTCATTTTGAGTAGGTGAGTAATTGGCTATGGGTCTGAAACTTCACCATGTGAAAGCTCTTCCAAAAGTAGGTGAATGAGTTATTTGAGAAAAATTGGCCATCTGCAATACTTTTAGAGGTAATTCGCATTTACTCTTTTTGAGTAGGTGAGCAATTAGCTATGGGTCTGAAACTTCACCAAGTGAAAGCTCTTTGGGATAGCTGCTCTGCAGAGATACCCAGAAGATAAAAAATTTCGTTGAAATCGCTCTATGTAGCACGGTTTTCGAAATATTAGCATTTTTGTGTTTTGCAATTTTTGAGCAAAAATTCGAAAATTCAAAATGGCCGCCATTTTTGGCGAGACAAAATTTTTTTCAAAATTGGGATAACTACTGTGCAGAGATACCATGCGGGTCAAAAATTTCGTCGAAATCGCTCTATCTAGCACAGTTTTCGAGATATAAGCATTTTTGTGTTTTGCAATTTTTGCGAAAATTCAAAATGGCCGCCATTTTTGGCGAGACAAAAATTTTTTCAAAATTGGGATAACTACTCTGCAGAGATACCCTGTGGGTCAAAAATTTCGTCGAAATCACTCTATCTAGCACGGTTTTCGAGATATAAGCATTTTTGTGTTTTGCAATTTTTGCGAAAATTTCGAAAATTCAAAATGGCTGCCATTTGGGCGAGACAAAAATTTTTTGAAAATTGGGAAAACTACTCCGCAGAGCTACCCTGCGGGTCAAAAATTTCGTCGAAATCGCTCTATCTAGCACGGTTTTCGAGATATAAGCATTTTTGTGTTTTCCTTATTTGGAAAATTAGTAATGATTAATTAATCATTAATTACTCGGCCATTTCTTGACCAATCAATGCCAAAATCTAATGATTTCCAGATTTTAATAGAATGAATGTATTTGCCAAGTTTCAGGTGAATTGATAAAATTCCTTTCAAGTTATCATCCGGACAAGCTTCCCCATCGAAAAAAGACATTTTTGGTCATGTGACCTCTCTGATTGGTTGAAATGTCACTGCAGCATATTCAAAAAAATTCCCCAAGGCTACTGCCTAAACTGCCAAATTTGAAAAGAATCCGCCTAACGGTTACAGAGTTATAAGGAAAACAAAATGCGGAGCCGGAAGCTCTCCCATACACAAACAAGTGTCCCTTCGGGGACGCTTAATTAGGCTTGGTATATGTAAATATTGCAAATAACACTCATTTTGTCTAATGTTTTACTAAATAATAGAGCAAAAAGTGAACTTACTTGTTTTTCTTCCAGTGGTTGACTGAAAACCTAAATGTCCATGATTTTACCTAAATTTTGGAACACACTAAAACTATAAAACGAATTTCCGGAAAATATAGGAAAATATGTAACGAATATTCGACCGCAACTTTGGTCTCCTCTTTCAGCTCTACAGTACCTTGGGTACACCACCGTGGTGTATGCAAGCAGTGAACTCTACCTTGGGTACACCACCGTGGTGTACTCAAGCACTGAATTCTACCTTGGGCACACCACCGTGGTGTACGCAAGCACTGAATTCTACCTTAGGTACACCTCCATGGTGTACACCACTGTGGTGTACTTAGGAATTAAATGGTTTATGTAAGGAATAAATTCTCCCTTAGGTATATCACCATGGTATTCGCAGGCAATAGATTCCTCCTTAGCTACACCAACGTGGTGTATGCAAGCACTGAATTCTACCTTGGGTACACCACCATGGTGTACGCAAGCACTGAATTCTACGCTGGGTACACCACAGTGGTGTACGCAAACACTGCATTGTACCTTTGATAACCACTGTGGTGTACGCAAGCATTAAATTATCGGAGTGGTTATTTACCCAACGGCTGTTTACTGGTTTTATGTTACTTAATTCCTTAAATTATTAAGAAATGGAACAAGTAATCCCTGGTTTATATGTATCAGTGTATATGTATCATATTAAGTGCGTTTAGCTACCTATTTTATATCATTGTCTAACATTAATGACAGCCGTGTACTACGTACTTAGTGGCATTCTACCAGTAACCCATGCGGAAGGTAATATATTGAATTTAAATCATATTTACAGCTTTAGTGGTGGTGGACCAATTCACGCCCATGTACCTATTCACGCCCACCCTCAATTTTCTTAAAGATTTATTATTTTACATGGAAAAGATGTTGACTACAACTTAGATAACTATCAAATTGATCATTTGTCATTTATTATGTAACTGTGATTGTTTTGCAGAAATTTAGGGGTGGGCGTGAATAGGTACACAGGCGTAAACTGGTCCACCACCACTATATTTTATTCTTCTACCACCAGATTGTGATATACACCAATCATTAATTGAGGTGCAGGTTGTTACATTTGTTTCAAAGCTTTAGTCACTATATTTTAGTAATTTAACTCAGTGGTGTACCAAAGGTAAAGGTAGAGGATATTTACCCAACGTTAAAATTATGACAACTTAATTGTCTACTGCCTTGCTAACAATTATCGCCGAGTACCAATTATCGCCACCGGAAAATAAAATATTCATATTTCAGTAATGGCCACACATTTTGAAAGCTTTTCATTGTGTATCTGTTCTATTCACTGTTGAAATGGTTTTACCTTATTTGCTAGACTTGGGATGTACTTTTGGTCAAGTTATGGGTTCTTCCTAAAAGTCGGACAAAAGCGGCGATTCCGTCGCCGCTTGGACTAATATCGGCGGTGTTAATTTTAATTGGGAGGAAGTGAGGAGGGGTAGATGGCCAGCGGCGATAGCGGCGACAGTCCAAGTAAAGTGGCGACAGCGGCGATGGGGAGGGGATGGGATGTAAGGGTAGTTGGCCAGCAATGGCAGTTGTCTTCTCGCAATATTTAAAACAAATAAAATATCAAATGCTGGTAGTTGTAGATTCTAACCATATTTTACAAATATATATAATCCAGCAATATTTTACTGTCGCCGCACCTCACCCTGTCTTCTCGCAATATTTAAAACAAATAAAATATCAAATGCTGGTAGTTGTACACCCACAGAGTGATGAAAACGTGAGGCTACAATGGGGTTTCTAACAATATTTTACAAATATATAATCCAGCAATATTTTACTGTCACCGCACCTCACCCTGTCTTCTCGCAATATTTAAAACAAATAAAATATCAAATGCTGGTAGTTGCACACCCACAGAGTGATGAAAACGTGAGGCTACGATGGGGTTTCTAACTATATTTTACAAATATATAATTAAGAGCCACAAGCGGCAATTTATTTCTGTCCAACTTGGAAATGGGGAGGGGGTGTGGGGCGGCGATGGCCAGGAGTCACTATATGATTAATATAGCAGCCGGCGATGGCTTTCCTGTCCAACTTGGAAATGGGGAGGGGGTGTTGGGGGACGTCAATATTTAAAACAAATAAAATATCAAATGCTGGTAGTTGTAAATTCTAACAATATTTTACAAATATATATAATCCAGCAATATTTTACTGTCACCGCACCTCACTCTGCCTTCTCGCAATATTTAAAACAAATAAAATATCAAATGCTGGTAGTTGTACACCCACAGAGTGATGAAAACGTGAGGCTACGATGGGGTTTCTAACTATATTTTACAAATATATAATTAAAGCCTCCTTCTCATCTTGGCGGTAGTGCAAGGCGGCGATTTGCGGTGGAATCGCCGCGGTTTTTCCTCTAAAATTGAATCAAAAATGTAGCAGAGGATGGTGTTTCAGTTTGGATGTCGCCTTTTGCCTTGTACAGCCAAGTATACCCGCCTCCCACCCCCTACAGTAGAGTCATTGAGTCCCAGTAGGCCCACATACAGTCTGTTGTTTCCCTGACAAACCGAGACTCTATATATACCTTGTGCTTCCTTCTGTGTCTATGATATATGTTTTCAAGGCGGAAATCCACGGGAAAAGACGACCTCATCTCGGAAAACATACAACAAAACTCGGCTTTACCTCGGTGTGAGGCGGTCAGAAGCGATTTTCAATAACTAGACGGAAGTTTTGAACATAACCAAAATTTCCGTGGCAAGGACAAATGCTGGGAAGGTAGCTAAAGGTAGAAGGCGGAAGTATAAGATTGAATGAAGATGTTAGGAAGGTTGGAGACGGCTTTATAACCGTCATTTGCCGCCTAATGAAAACGTGTATATGAGAAGGGGGCTTAAGAGCCACAAGCGGCGATTTATTTCTGTCCAACTTGGCAATGGGGAGGGGGTGTTCGGGGACGTCAATGAGGAAGGGTAGTTGGCCAGTAGTTTATTGTCCAAGGCAAGCGGTGATGGCTGTGATGTCTTTTATTTGTAAAATATTTCAGGAGGTGATCTCTGTCAGTTTATTATATATTTTTAGAAAAAACAATTTTAATTTGTAAAATCTTGCAGGAAAGCCCCCATCTGGAGCCTCATCTTTCTTCATTAACATATGATGTACAAATCCACGAGCTGATCTGTGTCAGTTTATTAAATATTTCTAGAAAAACCCCACCTGGAGCCTCATGTTTCCTCAACAGCCACAAGTGGCGATCGCCTTTATTTCTGTCCAGTTTGGAAATGGCGAGCCCCTACTGCTAAGCCAGTGAATTTTGTCACCCCAGTGAAGTTTGTCACCTGCTATAAAAGCGTTCAAGGACTAACAATATCCACATTTTAAAAAGTGGAATACTTGCCTTGGAGAGCAAGGTATAATTGTTTGCAGGAAGATCATATTAAAGAAGTTTTAATACTGTCATAAAATACAAGTGACGAACTTCACTGGGGTGACGAAATTCACTGGCTGAGCAGTATATAACCCTCTTGCATTTGATTGGCTAAATTAATGCATAACACAACCCCTCCCCCACCCTCCCAAACCCGTCGCCGCTGCCCCCCCCCCCCCCCCCCCCATCCTATCGCCGCTTAGTCCAAGTAGAATTACAAGTTGGACAGAAGTCCGAGTTTTAGATTGTACCCAAGTTATGTCTATTTGAATTAAGGCAGTAAATTAAGTGAATTAAGGGGTTTCTTTCAGTGCACATATGTAAAATGCCTTGATCTTTGTAACTGTTTCTGTATAAATTATACATGTACTTACTTACAGAATGGAAAAAAAATATATTATTATTATTATTATTAAAGACGTCTTACATTAATGACACCCGTGTGGTAAAAACTCCCCACAGGGTCCCAGGATACTAACATTGCTAAAAATGCGGATGCAGACACGGGAAATCATCTCTGAACGGACCAAAACTATCGTTTATCAAGATAATTGTCAGTACTGTACAGTAAATATATTACCTATATTCCAAATAAGTAAAATCGAAACAAGTTAAAATAACTCCTCCCAGATGTGCACGTATCGGTACTGTGCACATAGTATTCAACATTCATTCGCAAACCCCTTCGTATATTAATAATGTAAGAAAAATTAAGAATGTAACAAAATAATGTTTCAGTAATTGTTAATGTATAATTCTGGAAATATATTTTTTTAAATATAATGATGCAATTGAAGTGGTAAATGGTACTAATATTCTTGACAACTTTCACATAAAGTTACGAAAATGTTTTAAATGTGGAGAATACTCTGTGCCCATCATGGTTGATAAACAAAACAAACTTCCTGGAAAATGTATGGATAAACTTTGAGAACAAAATGCCCAAGAAATTCGATATATCCAAATCGTCAAATGACAATAACAATAGGGATACAGGGAATATTACAAAATTAGCATATTCTACATTTTCTAATCAGTCAAACGGAGGTGACAGTCATAACCCCAACAACCCCGTTTCACTTCCGTATCAGAAACCAGTAAATTATGTTCCTGTATCAAACAGTGACTGTGAATTATTGTCACACCAGGTCGATGAAGTGAGTATACTTGGAAGTAAACATAATACAGACTAGTAAATATTAAATACCCATGCTTTGGATAATGTTTTGATTCTGTATTAATTAGGGGATACATGCATACTGCCTTGCTACCAATTATCGCCGGGTACCAATTATCGCCAGATGAAATTCAAATAGACACAACTTGACCAAAGGTACATCCCAAGTCTAGCAAATAAGGTAAAACTATTTCAACAGTGAACAGAACAGATACACAATGAAAAGCTTTCAAAATGTGTGGCCATTACTGAAATATGAATGTTTTATTTTCTGCTGGCGATAATTGGTGTCCGGCGATAATTGGTAGCAAGGCAGTATCGCGATCGCATATCGCACCCGGCCACTTCAAATCGCTACTGCTAACTCGCACCCACAAATCGCACCCATTTTAAAAATGATATTTTATAATAGGATTTTTGTCTAAACTCACGGCATCGCAATAAATATCAGTCTCGACAATTCAGTTAATTTATTAGCGGTAGATGTGCTTGACAATTGCATAGAATAATATATGATGACACGGAAATCTGTGGGGTTTCCAAATAGATGTATGTGTAGATCTAGGAAATATTTTACTTCAAGATCGAAATTCACGGAGTGGATGGACTATACAGCTCTTGAATATTTGGGGACACATAGGAAATATTTAACGATTCCTTGGCATTTCTCAACAATATTTAACTTGAAGATCAAAATTTGCAGACCACTCATTAATATTCATGAGGTCACGGTATTCTGTGAGATTTCCCAACATATTTTAACTTCATATTTTATTTCAGTGAATTGATGCCCAAATATACAAAACCCAGCAGGTACGCAACTTTGAAATCTGGTTGAATCCAACGTAGAAATCTGGTTGAAATACGTGTAGATTTTGCAAACCGTTTTTAGTTGGATCCAACCGGTGAAATCATGTTGAAACCAACGTTGAAATCAGGTTGAATTCAATGGGTGAAATCTGGTTGAAATACATGTAGATTTTGCAAACCATTTTTGGTTGGATCCAACCAGTGAAATCGGGTTGAATTCAATCGGTGAAATCAGGTTGAATTCAGTGGGTGAAATCTGGTTGAAGTACGTGTAGATTTTGCAAACCGTTTTTGGTTGGATCCAACCAGTGAAATCAGGTTGAATTCAATTGGTGAAATCTGATTGAATTCAATGGGTGAAATCTGGTTGAAATACGTGTAGATTTTGCAAACTGCATGTTTTTGGTTGAATCCAATGTATGAAATAGGGTTGAATTCAATGGGTGAAATCAGGTTGTTTACACTGTCTTCTTTATTTGAATCATTGTAGCTTGTGTGTCATAATTATAGCTTCTTAATAATATTATACAATAACTATAATATGCATATTTTACAATTTTAATACATCTTCAAAGTAATTAATTATTTCCAAGATGACATGTTTTCATGAATCATTGTATATTCAATATTCTATTTCTGATGACATTGTAATAACACATAATTTTGCATCAGCTTTCAAATATAATTGCTCAAGATATGTAAATCCATATTTTCCAACTAGCTATCCATTTTTATGTTATTAATAGGACCGGTATTATTCAGTGCCTTCAATTGAAATTCTTTTTGTGAAATTTTAAAATAATTTTTTTTTCTTTGTAAATAACAAACAATTGTGACATTATTTATATCTTCAGTATTTTATCCAATCAGTTTCTTTTAAATGTTTTATTAAGTTGGCTATAATTATATTGTACTTATAAAGAAGCTATAATCATGTAGCAAAGCCACAATGCTAAGTTCAGATGCTTGTGCCTCATACAACTTTGTCATATAAACTGAAAAAAAAACACAAGAAAAGCCACATTTGTAGAACTCCACCCATTACTCCCCACCTTAATTAGTTGTCAGTTCTGACCACAAAAAACAGACCAAAAGAAGTGAACACCATGCATGCAATTGAGCAAGGGTAAACCCCCACCTCCACCCCTGCTGTGTTATGTAATTACTTTTAGTCACAGGCCTAATGTTCTGTGTAGCAGGGTACAGATAAGAAAATCCAGGAACCCCCCAAACCTCACTGTTGTGTGATAAAATGTTATAGCTTAGGTTCTGTATAGAGAAGTTTTCAGTGTAAACTTGCAATCTGAAAACTAGTTATTTGTGTATGGGAGAATGTGAGAAACAAATCCAAATTACTAAGTTTTGATGAATAAGTTTGAATTTATCTTTTTTTATTATTTAAGATAAGTTTGACTTCAAAATGTTTTTTTTTAAATTATCAGGAATTGCATTAATCAAAATATAATTATAAATTATAAAAATTATATTGGGGTGCCTCAGTTTTGTTGTTGCTATAAATTAATAAGGAGAATGGATAAAAGCTACAAGTACATGTACACATAATCTTTATCATCTTTACAATCTTTAAAAATTAGTCTTTGCTTTACAAATACCTACAATTTCAAAAACTATTGCAATAATAGTTCTTTCAAACAGTTAGACTTAATCACTATATCACCCTCTAGAAAAAGAATTTTCAATCAACGATTACCAGTCATTCATTTCCCAATATTCAACCTGTTTTCTGTTCAATAACATGACTAAGATTTCATGTTGAAAAACCTAACTTGATTTAGTGGTGATTTTTTTATGAAGTATCACCACTTTTTCCAGACAGAAATCCAGCTTTGAAATAGTGTTGAAATTGTGTCCGTCTCAGTTTTTCAACCAAAAATCACCATAATTTCTGGTCAAAATATCACTACTTTTTCACTTAGATTTAGTAGTTGATAATGTGCATTTCAACGTCAGGACCTGTTTTCAACTCTAAATCAACGACATTTCAAGGCGTGTGCTTGCTGGGAAGAGATAAGACAATAAAGGGGAAAAAGATGAAATTGAAAAAAAAAAAACGGATGCGATTTGCGGGTGCGAGTTAGTGGTAGCGATTCTTTGTGGGTGCGATATACATGTAAATCCTGTTTTTATTGCATAAAAACGTACTTACATAATCCCAACAGAAGCTTACGTGACCTACCGTTCGGTCAAGGACACAGACAATGTGTCTCGCCATTTTTTTTACTGAAAGTACACACGTAAACCCCAGCGGGCACCTGCTGGAGGTTATATCTCCACTGTAAGTTGTCATTCTTATTTTGACCGCCGTCAAGTACACACGCGTTCTTTTTAGCGCTTCAAAGTATATTTACAATAGGCGCAGTTTATTTTTCTGTTATGCTACCTTGGGATATTCACCAAGCTTGCATTAAAGGCAGAATGATGGAAAAGGAAAGGATTAATGCATTTCTGGTAAGAAATAAGAGTGTTCCACTACATGACCAGTCTGTGGCCTTCTGACTTCCCAGTTTGAGGAGTTTGAACCCACATATAAACCTTCTTCGTTTTCAGGAGCAGGGTATGTGTGCCCCTGTCTCTCAGATAACACCTGATTCATCATAAGGCGACTTTTGATGATTCAAACTAACCTTCCAGGAGACACTGTAGGTCTCCCTATTTTCTCAGAGATTCATCTTTTCACAGGAGCAGGGTATGTGTGCCCCTGTCTCTGAGATAACACCTGATTCATCATAAGGCGATTTTTTGATGATTCAAACTAACCTTCCAGGAGACACTGTAGGTCTCCCTTTTTACTCAGACATTCATCTTTCACAGGAGCAGGGTATGTGTGCCCCTGTCTCTCAGACAAGACCTGATTCATCTGTAGGTGAACTTGCTGATGATTCAACTTACCTTCCAGGAAACACCAGCAATCTAGGTCTCCTCAGGGTGAGGCAGGCTCCTATCAGTTACAATTGCACCCCTCCCATGTGGAGATATGGAGTGTCTTTAGAGGGCTGCTGCATCTAGAAGTTCCACAAGTTGAGTGTCTTGTGGCTCCTCCTTTTCATAGGAACCTTCTAACCAGGTTGTTAAGAAGCACAATTTAGCCTTACCTCCTGTTCAGCACATGGGTTCACAGATTTAGGAGGCTTCAGGAACTACATTGTAGGTCAAAGAGCAGAATCCTAGTTCTCATGGTCAGTTTCTTGCCTTTGAGAGGCCATATATGACCTTACATCACTTCTCGAGAGAGACTCCTTTGAAGTCTTCTCTACTATCTCTGTCTCATCTAACAGCACATTATACAGGAGTCAGTCTACAGACAGAATGTACCATTTTTAGACCATGTCACATGGTTTAAGATGGCCATTGAGTAGTTGCATATCAGGATTCAGGAACTAGCCTCTGAATTGGGAGTTCAGGAGATCTGGAACTGTGTCGTAGTCAGCAGATCTCCTGGACAAGTACTTACAACTCCAGACTTTTGTTACCTCTTCTCTGGAGATTGCTATCTACACTGACTTACAGTAAAATATGGCCCATCCTTGCAACATGTTCCTACCCAGGGACACTTGGTTGAAGTTTGTAGTTCGAACTTGGGTCCTAAGGATCTTCCTAATCTGCATACAGGCCACTTTGATTAGCAGGAAGTTTATCATCTACACATTTTGTTTCAAGTGGAGGACAAAATGTTAAAAGACTCTACATAACCAAATCTGCCACCAGGGCATACAGACATACTGTCAGGAATTTTGATTTCGGGAGGTTATCTCACTCTAAACGTCTCAAGTCTTTTCGTGTCAAACGAACGCAGCCAAATTCATGCTGCGCGCGCATCGCAAATGGCAGCGAAGAAGAAGCGTTAATAAAAGGTCAAGATTACAGGATATTTGCCAGGTATAGTCAAAATACCGACCTCAGCCCAGATGAGTAGTTTTACTAAGACATGGCTGTTGTCTAGATTTCATAATTCTTCCAAAATTGTCGAAAATTCCGCTCATTTTGTGTGAATTTGACAACAAAAACAAACATGGCGCCCTCCACGAAGTAGTTCAGGCTATGCTTAAAAAGGGTGATAACTCATGTCAGAAAACCCACAACTCTGGGATACTACAGCAGATTATTTCTGGTACCCAACCCATGAAAAGGTGGCGACCAGTAATAGACTTAAGTATGTTGAACCAACATTTTCATGTGCCGACATTCATGATGGAAACAGCCGAAACTATAAGAAAGTCTATTCGACAGGGGGAGTGGGTCACCTCGATAGACCTCACAGATGCTTATTTTCATGTTCCAATTCACCCACAATCTCAAAAATATCTGAGATTTCAAATGAAAAAAGGGGTTTTCCAATTTCAGGCTCTCCCTTTTGGTGTCGCAACAGCTCCCCTAGAGTTTACTCGCATTGTGAAAGAGGTAAAACTCATAGCTCAAGCCAGGAACCTCAGAATCCATCAGTATCTGGACGACTGGCTTCTTCGGTCACCAACAAAAGATCAATGTCTCAAAGATTCGGAAAAATTAGTGAAATTGGTCCAAGAACTAGGCTGGCTCATCAATTTCCAAAAATCGGAATTGGTTCCCACACAAAATCTAGATTTTCTGGGTTATCACTTCGATCTTCACAGGGGTCTGGTTTTTCCAACCCAAAAGAAACTCGATCGGTTGAAAGTTCAGACTGTTTCCATCAGAAAGTCATTAGTCTTGACTCCAACAAAGCTCATGTCACTCATAGGGACATTAGCTTCCTTAGAAAAAACAGTACCTCTAGGAAGGTTGCACATGAGACCTTTTCAGTGGTACCTAAGGTCAAACTGGAAGTTTCCCCAGTCACTGGACAAAAACATTCCAGTAACAAGGAATTTCCTCAATTATCTCAAATGGTGGGAGGATCTACAAAATCTTATGGCAGGTCCTCCATCCTCATGTTCACAACACTTTGGTGTTCACAGATGCCTCCCAAAAAGGCTGGGGAGCTCACTTGAACGAAATAGTCCTCAGTGGCCTCTGGTCAAACAAGGAGGCTCAGCTTCACATCAACGTATTGGAGCTGAAAGCTGTTCTTCTGGCCCTAAAGGGGTTTCAGGAGCACTTACAAGGTCAAAGCGTGCTCATCTGTTCAGACAACAGTACAGTAGTATCTTATCTGAACAAAGAAGGAGGCACACATTCCATAGAAATGTGTGCTCTTATCTGGAGAATTCTTGCATTCACAAATTCCAGAAGAATCCAGATAAGGGCAAGACACGTACCTGGATCCCTAAATGTCATAGCAGACTCTCTATCACGAAGGGACAAGGTCATACAGACGGAGTGGTCACTTCACCAACAGATATTCAACCAAATTTGCAAAGTTTGGCACACACCAATGGTAGATCTATTTGCAACTCATCTAAATTACAAACTTCCAATTTATGTATCTCCTGTCCCAGACAAAAAGGCTTGGAAAATAGATGCATTGAATATCTGTTGGGAAGGCCTAGACGGCTATGTCTTCTGTCCAGTAGCCATCCTGCCACAAGTAATTCAAAAAATAATAACATACCCATGCAGGATGATAGTACTGGCTCCAGGGTGGCCAGGGATGCCATGGTTTTGGGATCTGGTGGATCTCTTGACCAGGGTACCCCTACAGCTCCCTCACTGGAAGACACTTCTGAAACAGCCACATTCCAACAGGTTCCACAACAACGTGGAGTACCTGAATCTACATGTGTGGCTTCTGGATTCCAGGAATCCAATTCTGGAAGATTCTCATCTGAGGTGGCAGAAAGAATTAAGGCACCTCAGACGGAATCCTCAAGAAAAGTCTATCAATCAAGGTGGACCATTTATGGGCAATGGTGCACAGAGAATAAGGTGGACATCACCTCAACGGCTGTTCCCCAGGTAGCAGAATTTTTAAACTACCTGTTCACAGTCAAAAATCTCAAACCAGCTACAATCACTGGTTACAGAACAGCAATTGCTGATGCTTTGGGTTCACAGGGTGAATTCATTTCAAAAAGTCTAGAACTGAATAGACTTATTGCCAGCTTCACCAGGGATAGACCTAAACCAAATAGGTCCATACCTACATGGGACCTCTCATTGGTCCTCTTAGGTTTGACAAAACCTCCCTTTGAGCCTTTGTCAGAGGCTCCTTTGAAGTGGCTAACTTACAAGACAGTGTTCCTGTTGGCTTTAGCCTCAGGTAAAAGAAGGAGTGAGATCCATGCATGGACTCACTCTTCTGTCTCTTCAAGGAGAAATTGGTCAGAAGTTACTGTTTCTCCTTCTCCAGCATTCCTGGCCAAAAACCAGTTGGCTTCGGATGGCCCTGATTCCATTAAACCAGTAGTTATACCAGCTCTTACTACCATGTTGGACAGTTCACTGGTGGAGGACAAGTCACTTTGTCCAGTTAGGGCCCTCAAGGTCTATTTAGAGAAGACCAAATCCATGAGAAAGGGCAAGGCCCTGCTCTTTGTATCCCTTAGGGAGGGTTATTCTAAGGATATCACAAGAATAACCATTTCCCAGTGGACCAAAAACACAATTCAAACTTGCTATCAGTCTTCAAATACGGCTGATCAACAGGTCACTCAGGTTAGAGCTCATGATGTTAGAGCTATGGCTGCATCACTTGCATTTAAAGGAGGTATCTCCTTAGAGCAGGTCTTGAGCTCCTGTTACTGGAAATCCCACAATACCTTTACAAACTTTTATTTGAAGGATATTTGCTGGGAAAATGATGATATCTTTAAGTTAGGTCCCATTGTGTCTGCACAGCATGTAGTGAACAATTGAGACTTAATAATATAATCAGTCTTTATGTTTTCAGGATATATGGATTTGGACTGGAATGTACTAAGACTTTGATTGTGGAACAAGAATATGGATAAGTCTTCATGTTATGGCTGCTTGGCTTGAGGGACAGCTGCACTCTGACTGTTGGAGTTTTATTCAACTGGGCACAGCTGACCTTTGACCCCTGCACTACTGTATAGACAAGGTGGAGGGTTTCATACATATTATTTGATGTACAGTACAGCATGCTGCTTTCATAAGTGGGTGAGTACTTTACAGCTACTTTATTACAATTACTTTTTACTTTAACAGTACTTGTATTGACTATGACAGTAATAATGATACTAGTATTCATATATGTAGTATATTACAGTGTTTGTAGTATAACATATTGTATATGCATTTTTTTGTATCTGTATACCTAAAGAACTCTCCTATAGCACTTGACAGTCCTCAGAAGTCTACCCACCATGGACCTCAGGGCTGCATTCAAGCTTCTGTTGGGATTATGTAAGTACGTTTTTATGCAATAAAATTGGTTAATTTTATTGTAATTGGAATTTTTATAAATAAAAATACTTACATAATCCCAACAGGGAGAGTCCCACCCTCCTCCCCTCTACCATCTTCTGAGGGGTAGGGTCAAAATTAGAATGACAACTTACAGTGGAGATATAACCTCCAGCAGGTGCCCGCTGGGGTTTACGTGTGTACTTTCAGTAAAAAAAATGGCGAGACACATTGTCTGTGTCCTTGACCGAACGGTAGGTCACGTAAGCTTCTGTTGGGATTATGTAAGTATTTTTATTTATAAAAATTCCAATTACAATAAAATTAACCAAATTAGCACTGTCAGCTTAAGTTTTTCTTCAATCATTATATCTGGGAGATGGAGAAAAGCCCTTAATTACTTGGAAAGCCCTCGGGCGAAAAAAATTTATCCACTGGCTTCAAAACTGATTAATGGGTTTTCTCCACAGGTGAAATTTGGTGGCATTTTCTCCTGAGGGCTTTTCAATTTAGGGCTTTTCTCAAGGATCCCATAATCAAATGACATATGCAGCAGAATTAATGTATATGTCACAGTGGAAACTCCAATCCAGTGCCATTTCTAATTCCCCTAGTGGTAGTTCCAATTTGAACTACCACTAGTGCTACTTCCAATTGGAACTCCCACTAGTGCTGTTTCTAATCCTTTGCTGATAAACAACAATTAGAAGTAGGGGAATTAGAAATAGCAGGGGAATTAGAAATGGCTCTGATTCTTGATTTGATTTCTCAAGAAGTTCATCATTGATTCCTTTGATGGTGGTCTTTTATGTGTTCTAAAGAAAGATAGATCAAATGATGACATGGATTACCTGCACAATTATAAACTAGAAGATTAAAGGAAATTGCTGCTCTGGTGAGAGCTGCTCATTTGAGCAGATACCACAATTAAAGGGACAAAATGGGGTAATTGCAATTGGTAGTGGAGCACCTAACATAATAAAAGATAAGGAAGCCAGTGGATTTTCAAATATTAAAGTTGATTAAAGAAAATTGCTGCTCTGGTGAGAGCTGCTCATTTGAGCAGATACCACATTAAAGGGACAAAATGAGGTAATTGCAATTGATAGTTCAGCACTTAACATAATGAAGGATAAGGGTGCTAGTGGATTTTTAGTGGGAATTTAGATACAAAAAAATCATCCAACATTTACCAAAACATAATTCAGATTAGGAATTAGTGTTGTCTTAGAAATGTTGATTTGATGTTTTTAGAAATTACACCTTTCAAAGATTTAGTGCCATTTCTAATTCCCCTAGTGCTATTTCTAACTCCCCTATTGCTGCTTCCAATTAGAATTGCAACTAGTGGTAGTTCCAATTGGAAGTAGCACTAGTGGTAGTTCAAATTGGAACTACCACTAGGGGAATTAGAAATGGCACTGGATTAGAGTTTCCACTGTGACATATATATGGAGTCTAAATATAATTGGCTGTGCAGCTTTTTTTATAAATGTTATATCTTGATAATATGTTTCTATTTTTGGTTGTTTTTGCCGCAAACTGGATACCAGTGAATACCCATTTTGTTTGCCCATAGAAGTATTTGTCCTTGACTCTAATAAAGACATATATAACAGAGGTGTTCACTGGTAGGTGAGCATTCACCGGTGGAATGCCTGAAGCATTAAGGAAGAAATAATCCATTAAATGATTACTGAGATGGGCCACAGTGGCACAGTGGTAACATGCTCAGCTCCTACCTCTGCGGTCAGTGGTTCAAATCCTGGACCTAATTTGGGAAAGTTGGTAATTGGTCCCACTGGTTGGCAGTTTACAGCACAGTATGGTGTTCCTATAGATGTAACTTCAGCATACTAAGCAGCCTTTAATGTATTTATAAAAACTGCATGAATATTAAATAAAAAGAATCCACATAATGACACCTAATTTAATGTCTTCCCACATGTATTTTACCAAATATTTAATTTTAAAATGCCATCTTTATCACAAGCCATAGAAGTAAAGTCAATGGTGTCACATATAATAATTATTTAAAACACCGATATAACTTCAGCGCAAATGATGGTTCCCAATACTAGACACACTATTGATAAAAAAGGAGTACCAATTTGCTTAATGTAAAAATTTTGCTGAAATCGTTCTATCTTGAACCATTTCCAAGATAAATGTGCTTTTGTGTTTTACGCAGAAATTCAAGATGGTCGCCAAAAATAGTAGGAAAAAAGTTTTGGGAAAGTCGCCAAAATCGCTCTATCTCGCACCGTTTCCGAGATAAATGCGTTTTACACAGATATTCAAGATGGCCGCCCATAATAGCAGGAAACTGATTTTTTGGAAAAGTCGCCAGTTGACCCTGCTGATACTCTGGGGGTCAAAAATTTCAACGAAATCACTGTATCTCACACCATTTCCAAGATAAATGCGTTTTTGTGTTTAAGTAGAAATTCAAGATGGCCGCAAAAATGCAAAAAAAATAAATAAATAAATAAATTGAATTTGAAAGTGATCCTCAACTTCTGTGTGTATCTGTCAATATAAATTATGGATGTTTGATGTGCTGCAAACACCAGCTTAAGCAATGAAATTTCTTAGTCCCAACTTGACAAACAGTCTCACATTTTGTTCTATTTTTGTCTGTAAATATACAAATTATATGCAAATTGCTAAGGATCATCATTTATTGTAATCATATTTAAGTAAAATTATGTATGTTTATGCACCTGTGCCAGTAAAAGTTGCCAGTGTGTTTACATATTTGCACTAGTAACAACTTCTAAGCGCAAGCCTCGAAAGAGCTCGCACTTCTACAAATCACTATTTTTTTGTCTCCGGACTTTCATCAGTTGTGGCGTAGTGTGATGAGTATTTGTCTGCTCACTGAAGTTAAGTGGCAATGGGCTACGTTAGTACTTGGATGGGTGACCGTCTGAGTTCTAGGCCAGCTGTGGGATGTGTCTCAGTTGGAATTTCTTTGTGTCCCCAAACTTTCGTAAATTCTAGTGCACTAGTCATGTCTCTGGTGGCTTTGCACTCGCGCTAGTGGACCAAAACACCTTTTGGCCTTGTTTGTATTTTGTATTTACTTTCTGCAGGTTGATAATGGATCTTCAGTTGAACCACCTGTGGCCCTCACTATTACTGAAGAGGAAACTGACAGAAAGTCCAAAAAGTCCACCCCTAAATGGTCTTTTGCTGGAGTTGTAAATGCTGCATTTCATTCTAATGATGAAAAGAAAAGACAAGCAAAGGTTCATGACAGCAGTGGCATTGAGTTAGATTATATCCATCCAAAGACTGAAGCAGACAGAATCAGTGTCACCAGTGTGAATTCATACTATATGGACAGGGATTTCCGCTACTACTTTCAACACCCATATTTCAGACTTGCTGTGGCTTACTTAGTGACATTTTGTAATTTTTTAATTTATGCAGAAGATCCAGTTGCCCACAGTGACAAGGAATGTTTCATCCCAGTTGTTGGAAACTGTTTTTCTTTTGTGTGCACCAAGTATCCTAACAATGGATGGGCAGCCTTAAAAGTGATTCTGTGGTTAATAGCCATACTAGTTGGCCTTATTGTTGGAAAGTTGCTAATCCATGCCATTGTATTCAGTAAGTGTACTTTATGTTTTCTTGGCACGGATTTAGCATATGAGGCTATAGTATATTACTATAGTAATATCTTTCAAGTTTCCATGTACAGTAATTGCCCGTGCAAAATATTTCTTTGTTGAATAATTCAAATAAAGTGACAATATTGGAATTAATTATCCAAAATACACAGTATATAACCGATATAGGGGGATATACAGAGTGGGATATACCGGTATTTGTTTTGTATACAATGGTGCCTCCATACCATGGATAATTAGTCTGAATAAGTGCCCGGTTTTCAGTAATATGTAGGAAACTATGTAACCCACAAATATGTATTATATATTATTAGAATGGTCTTTTTACAGTGCTTCTTTTCATTTTGTTGCATTAAATCCATGAAGAAATGGCTGGGAAATCATAAGTTAAAGACTGAAGTTTCATATTTACTGGTGCCCTTGTATATGTCACAGTGGAAACTCCAATCCAGTGCCATTTCTAATTCCCCTAGTGGTAGTTCCAATTGGAAGTAGCACTAGTGGTAGTTCCAATTGGAACTACCACTAATGTCATATCTAATCCTTTGCTGATAAACAACAATTAGAAGTAGCACTAGGGGTAGTTCCAATTGGAACTACCACTAGGGGAATTAGAAATGGCACTAGTGGTAGTTCCAATTGGAACTACCACTAGGGGAATTAGAAATGGCCCTGATTCTTGATTTGATTTCTCAAGAAGATGTTCATCATTGATCACAAACTGTTTATTTACATTCAATAAATGACAATACATACAGTATTTACATACAGTAAATGACAATACATACAATACACAATATGGGGTCTGTTCACAAGTTTTAATGTTTTATATCACAGTTTTATATCAAATAATGGCCCCCTTTTATGTGTTCTAAAGAAAGATAGATCAAATGATGGCATGGATTACCTGCACAATTATAAGCTAGAAGAATAAAGGAAATTGCTGCTCTGGTGAGAGCAGGTACCACAATTAAAGGGACAAAATGGGGTTATTGCAATTGGTAGTTGAGCACCTAACATAATAAAGTATAAGGAAGTCAGTGGATTTTCAAATAATAAATTGCTACTCTGGTGAGAGCTGGTAATTGCGCAGATACCACATTAAAGGGACAAAATGAGGTAATTCCAATTGACAGTTCAGCACTTAACATAATGAAGGATAAGGGTACCAGTGGATTTTTAGTGGGAATTTAGATACAACATTTGCCAAAACATAATTCAGATTATAAATTAGTGTTGTCTTAATAATGTTGATTTGATGATTTTAGAAATTATACCTTTCAAAGATTTAGTGCCATTTCTAATTCCCCTAGTGGTAGTTCTAATTGGAAGTACCACTAGTGCTATTTCTAACTCCCCTAGTGCTGCTTCCAATTAGAACTACCACTAGGGGAATTAGAAATGGCACTGGATTGGAGTTTACACTGTGACATATATATGACGGCCTTTTTCACATTTTCTCTTTAAATATGGATTTATTTAAGTCATAAATAACACAAAATGGTAGATAATAAAAGTAAGACATCCCTCATTAGACATATACTGAAAAAAAATTATATCACTTATGAAGATTAACAATATACCAGTAATACTCGTATAATATTGTCATCTTCATTCGTGATATATTTTTTCTGTATATGTCATTCAGGAAGTTTTCCTATTGTCCTCAAAAAGTATACCTTATACCAATATCAGTACAATTTAATGTTGCCCAATGTGGTATAATTCTTCTAGTTCACTTATATTTCAAGCCACAACTTACTAGTGTTGCCAAGAAATAAACTGTTTATTGATAAATGTTTGGTTTGAATCCATCTGTTCATAACAATGTCTAGTATATTGTGTAAGAAATATTACCTAGCTGTTAAAAGAGAATAGAAAGACCAAGTTTGACCTTTGACCCACCTATTTTATTTGTCAGACAAGCTGTTTCGCTTGAAGATGTTTGTTGACAGCCAGGGTTCATGGATGGTGATGTTTTTCACAACCATCGTCTTCCTCTTTGTTTTCTCCTGGATCTACAATGCCTTCTTGCTTATTGGCGGCAGTTCCACCACTGATTTCAGGATCTCGAACTTGATGGGCATCAAAAACTCATGGTTTCTAAAAGCTGCAGCTACAGGAACATGGTGTGGGGATTTCTTCACAGCTTGGATGGTAAAGTTTTTACTTCTAGAATTTTTTGTTCTTGTACGTTAAATTGTTTGGAATGGGGTGCTGTGTAATTGTGTGGCATGTGGCTTTCAGCTGAGGCTTTTGGTGAAAAATTCTGGAAGTAGTGAAATGAGAGGACTGTTTCCCCATCTGCTGCTTGTGAATATGACTTGCATTAATTTTGAATAGTGCCTCAATTTTTATGCAGCTACCATCTGCAAGATACATGTACAACATGTAGATGCTCGGTATATATTTCCTTTCTTGGTATCAAACCTTTCATTTCATTCAACTGAGGACAATAGTAAAAAACTTATCAAGATTGGATGTCAATTCATTTACTGCAAAAGTATTATATAATTATAAACACAAATTACACCAGCAAGCCACATCCACATCTGGTGTACATAGATATATACAGTACCACAAAAGGTTGTTGAAGGAAATTACAGGGTTAATAACTTAATATATATTGAAAAGGTTAATTATGTCTGTAGGACTGTGGGGAATTGTGGTGCAATAAATAAAGCCATTTAATATAGACCATAACCTTTAATTTTAAATTTAGCAACAGTCTGAGACTGAATAATGTTTTGTTCATTTTTCTATAAAAATGTATGTTGTAAGCATATACAGATACAAAAACAATTAAACATTTCTTTACTCACTGTATCTTCTCAACTGCATCTCCAGTATTTGTGTGTAATTGATTTGGAAGTTTAGGTGAGATTCGATGCCACTAGTTCTGCAAATGATTGTTATTGCAGTAATTTACAAAATTTGTTCATCCTGTGTCTATATTTTAAAAGGCAATGAATAATGGAACCAAATTGTACTGTTCAGCTTAACATTTTGGATAATAGGTATATTATCTGTTGATCAACATATTGTTTCAGCTCTTTTGCTATATAATCACATGTTTGTTTTTTGATGCATGTAAAATTTCAAAGCAAATCCCGCAACAATGAGATTTGATTATTATAAACTAATTTATGAAATATTAATCAGTAAATTTGATTAATTTAAACTAATTTTGCATGATATGATTTTTTTTCTTGTCATTTTGTAACATATTTACAAAAATTATTTCTCACTAAATTTCAGAGAATAAAACAAATCATGGTGATTTTTCTGCCACATAAATAATAAATGTATACTCAGTATATCCTTGCACTGATTTTGAAATTAAATGTTAGTTGTTTGTGTGAATTGAATTTTAGCAGGATTTTTTGTACTATTAATTCTCTTGGATTGTTGGCAAACATTATACCCAGTACATCCATATTGAATTAATAATTGCAAAAGGTTAACTTTGATTTGCCAGTGTTATAAATTAATGTAAATAGTTTTTTGACAGTTCCTAAAATATATGAACAGATAACATAACTGTATGTATCAAACAGCTACTTTTAATAATGTCGCAGTAAAATCATTGACAGAGACTGACCTTAATATGCTATGTATATTGTTATGAAATTTAAATATTAATATTTTTTTTCATTTGGTTCAGTTCATCTTTGTTTCCCTTTTGTACATAAGTTGCCATTGTAAGCCACATACTTATACAGTTGATTTTCAGTTAAAGCATATTTTCCATGATATTTCTTCAGCAACTGGACCAGTAACCACGTGAAATTTAGTAAGTTGGAAATTAGTTAAATTTAATGACTTAGTTGGCCTATTGTTAAGGGATTCACAAACTGTCATTATCATTTCTTGTTTTAGCCAGAATATATCAAATAAAAAATCACAACTGTATGTGAAATTTGGTCTAAATCCACCCATTAAAACTAAACAAAAACCAAACTTCACTGAAGTCCCACAGTTTACAGCAAACTAAGGAGTTTTCACCAGTTCTGACATTTCCTTGGCCAGGGTTCATATTTCTCGTTCTGTACATCATACTTATCAAGTCAAAACTACACAAAATGAAAATTAGGGTTCCTTTGAATGCCAGGAAAAGAAATAATTTTGGCAATTACACAGATGCTGGATAATGTCATATAATGGAAAAACTTGTTTGAAATATTGCTATGGTTTTATGACTGACACATGGTGTCTGTTAGCCATAACATTATAATTTTAATATTTCCTGTTCTCAGGTTTTCTAAGGTTTGTATTTTTAAGCTATATTGTTTTAAATGTCTAGTAATATATGATTGACATCTTTAAAGCTTATACATGTGTATGCAATTATCCAGGAGGTTAACCACTATTTCATGCAAAAATTTATTTTAATTCTTTTTTTCTTTTTTTTTTTTTTTTTTTTTTGTTTCTCCCAGGGATTAGGCAATGTGTATTATGCCTCTCTGTGTGCAAAATTCGTGTTTATATATAATAAACTAATTAATTTATTAGGCATTTCAGTGATATTTTGTTATAGAAAATATAGAAATAAAATAGAAAGAAAACAAGTCTCAGCCCTCTGCACATTTGTTCTTCACCCTTTTATGCGTTCCATATCCATACATATTTTGCACGTTATAAAATGTCCATTTACACTTGCCATATGTTCCTCAATAAAATGCAATTTTATACTGAAATAAAGAAATAATATGAAAAATAAACAAAAAAGATAAATGAAGTATTACTCAGTAAATTCCTGCCAAAAATGAATTATATCAAAGAAGAATGAACAAATCTTTCAAAATTCTTTATAAACTCTGTATTTATTAAATCATCTGTCAGTAAGATTCTTATGACTAGTAAACCTGCTTCAAAATCATGAAAGGGTATTGTTTGCTTGTAAAATTGAAGGAAAAAACTTCAGTGGAGTTAATTACAGAGTAGCTAGTGTTTTTAAATATCAGTATATCTGAAAACAAATATATGTGCAATGCTGCTATATGATTCATGTATGCCACACCTTTTATTACTTTTTAGATAAGGCATTTTTTCAGCTTACTTGTATGTAATAATTGAGTTCATTTTATTTGGTCGTTGCTTGTCAAATCGAGTTAACAAACTTGCTATGCAATGCAGCTGGAACTGTAATAATCTTAACTGATAACACTAAAATAGATACTCACATTGGATGCTTTCTGTGACTTCATATCTTGCACTATTCCAGGTTTTTAATTGGCGACTACACCAATTTGTTTAGATGGATAGATATATCAGCATTTTTGGTATAAAAGCTTTGTATAATACTTAAGATTTGAGGCTGAGGTAGGGCAAATGAACATGCATTCAAATCTGTGCCATGACCTCCATCTATAAAACTTCCCATACGGGCCATTGTGGCGCAGTGGTAACACACTCGCCTCCCATTTCTGAGGTTGGCGGTTTAAACCCTGGACATTATGTGGGAAATATCAACATGGTAGTTGCTTACCGATCGTCGGCAGTTTACAGTACAGAACCTTGACCAACTGTATGTACTGGTTTCCTCTGCCCACAAAACTACCCATCAAGATATGACCTTAACAGTATTGAAATCGATGTAAAACCCCAAATAAACAACTAAAACTTCCCATTGTCATGTGACTTGCACAGTGTAAGGGAAGTAACAGTTAGTCCACATAAAAATTTAATCAGCACAGTGCAGTTTTCCATTGTAAACGATAACACTGAATATATAATTCCTAGAGACTTTTAGGGAACAAGAAACAGAATCCCATTCCGGATGGCTTGAGAAATAAATGCCAGAAAATGTTTATAAGCAAATCAAGGAATCTTTTCTTGGCATTGCATCTTTTTAACTATGATTTAAAAGTAGTATATTTGGAGTGATAATAGAAAATCCCCTTACATGATTTTAAATTTTATTTATTACACTCTCACCTATATGGTAATGGGTTTCCCGTCCATCTCATATTGACATGGTAATGTCATAAACTATACTTTTTGCAGTGAATTTCATTAACTTTTGTGTTTGTAGAATGAAAACTAATTCACATTTTATTAAACTGTGTGAAAGAAATCTGTATTTGTTTTGATCTTTAATATAACTAGAATTATTGCAGTTATTCTGAGGCATCAGTTGCTCAGTGGTTAACAAGTTTGGCATTTAAATACTTTTTCCAAACTATGTGGTTGTGGGTTAAAATCCAGGATGCACTAAGACAGAACCGCAGCTGGTGAAATGTAGATTAAGTTTGACTCCTCTGTATACCATTTAACAGGTGACAGACATCATGCTTCAGGAGACCAAGCTATATCCAGACTGGTCCCGAGGTATCCGCAGATGGTGGAACCGAGGCTACAACCGGATCATCCTCTTTTGGATCATTGTTGTTACAGCATCTTTCGTAGTCATTTTAGTCATCGCCACAGATTGGATAAAGTGGGACAGACTGAATCGAGACTTTGTTGCATCCAACGAGATATCACGAGCCTTTCTTGCCTCGTTTATTCTGGTCATGGATTTATTGATAGTCATGCAGGTATTAGATTTTCAATAGGAAAACTTCCCGAATGATATATACAGAAAAAATATATCATGAATGAAGATAACAATATTATACGAGTGCTCAGCACGAGTATTATATTGTTAGCCTTCATAAATGATATGTTTTTTTTCTGTATATGTCTGATGAGGGGTGTTTTCCTTTTATTATCCACCATTTTATATAATTTATGGGTTAATTAGAATGAATATTTAATGAGATTGTGAAAAGGCTGTCAAAAAGCACAGGCAATCTTCTGAATTTTAAAACTTCAATCTTTAACTTGCAATATCTCAGTCATTACTGCATGGATTTTTATGCAACAAACATGAGCAGAAGTGCTGTGAGAATACCTTTCTAGTGATATATTATACATATTTGTAAGTTACATACTTTTCGAGATATTGTTGAAAAAACGAAGGTTATTCACACTCATTATCCATAGTACCGAGACGCCAGTGTATACGAAAAAAATACATCCCGGTCTGTATTTCCCTGTATTTAGGGCAAATACGTCACGTGGTGGATAATAAAATGTTAATTGTCTTATATCAATGCATGAATGTCTTACAAAATGGTTATTTTCTGAATCAAATATATTCTCATTCACTGTTATTCTAAGTATTTCCCCAAGTCAACATAGTGAAAGTGAAACTTTGTTAAACCATTCTCTGATGAGAAATTATTGTTTCATTTGAAACATAGCTCTTCTCAGAAATGATAGTGCCTTCCACCCACTGAAGAGCTGTGCATGAGTTAATATGGATATGATTATGTATTCCCATGTGAACAAAAATATTATTATAAATCACCTGTGAGCTGATGTTTTTTTTTATTTTTTGTTGTCTTTTTTTAAATTTTATAAATGTCTCAAATCTGTGGTAAGCCTTTCAAAGCAGGTCCAAATAGGTCATAATGTTAATTCCCATAATTCGTTATAGTTTCTGTGAGATTTTTTATCAAAAACATACACTGTATATTCTCTATGTTTATCCCCCCCCCCCCCTTGCCCTCACATGCAATTGTAATTGAACCCAATTTGGTTGGGTATCATTTAACAAAACAAAATAGTTTTGCATATTCAGTATTCTACATAACAGGTTAATATTTCAGTGAGAGGTCAGTGCTCTGGACTAGTTATTTACTTCTATATATAAGATAATTAAATTGGTTTTATTTTCATGAGTAACACCAATAATGTATAATTTGATAGTCTTCGGTTCATTCATAACTTTAAAGCTTCTCTATGTAATTTACAAAATTTAACATGGTGTGTGACTTCAGAAAAGATATGTATGCTGTTATTGAAGTGTTGCCCTTTTTACCCCACAGCCCTTAAGGGCTGTCGGGGTATTGTTTTCACCCATGGTGTCCGGATGGGCGGGCGGCTGGGCGGGCAGCGGGAAAAAGTTTGTCTAGGCTGTATCTCAGAAACCGTAAGGTGTAGGAAGTTGATACTTGGTAGGGACATTGGTTAGGATGTGTAGGTGTGCAATGTCATGACCTGACATTGATTTGACCTTGCCGTAGTGACCTTGAGTTTGAAAATCTTGTCCGGGCTATATCTCGGAAACCGTAAGGTGTAGGAAGTTGATAGTTGGTAGGGACATTGGTTAGGGGGTGTAGGTGTGCAACGTCATGGTCTGACCTTGATTTGACCTTTGACCTTCCCGTAGTGACCTTGACCTATAAAATCTTGTCCGGGCTATATCTTGGAAACTGTAAGGTGTAGGAAGTTGATACTTGGTAGGGACATTGGTTAGGGGATGTAGGTGTGCAACGTCATGGTCTGACCTTGATTTGACCTTTGACCTTGCCGTAGTGACCTTGACCTATAAAATCTTGTCCGGGTTATATCTCGGAAACTGTAAGGTGTAGGAAGTTGATACTTGGTAGGGACATTGGTTAGGGGATGTAGGTGTGCAACGTCATGGTGTGACCTTGATTTGACCTTTGACCTTCTCGTAGTGACCTTGACCTATAAATTCTTGTCCGGGCTATATCTCGAAAACCCTGAGGTGTAGGAAGTTGATGCTTGGTAGGGACATTGGTTAGGGGTTGCAGGTGTGCACTGTGCAGTATCATGGTGTGACCTTGATTTGACCTTTGACCTTGTCGTAGTGACCTGGACCTTTAAAATCTTGTTGCACCTTTGGGTCTGTCTTTTGATGCAGATTAAGCACTGTTAAAGTCATATTAGAATTCATTAACAATTTTACTTTTACAACTTCCCATTGTAACAGATGGAATTTCATCAAGTGAGCCACAGATTTTGCTCCAACACCACACATAAGCATTCATTGAATGTATTACCACTTCTGTATGCATGGTAATGTTCAAAACATCCAAACCATAATTCGGCCATGCCAGATGTAGATAAAGTAAAGAGTGTCGTAATGTTTAGTTTACTGATTAATGCTGTCATCTTGTTATTGAATTGTCTTGTTTTAATACTTCATCTTTACATGCATTATCTTTCTGTTAGACATTATTTTGTCTATTTAAACATTGTTTGGACCTTTATATAACTGACAGTGCTCTGAAAGTATCCTGAACTTTGTACTGATACAGTACTTCTATATCTCATGGTGTTAAAAATATTTCCCTAGGCTGTGGGGTACGGGCATCTCTGATGCTATTTTTCTGTTATTCAGAGAGCAGTAGATAGGTTTGAAAATAGCAGCAAGAATTTTTTTGTCAAAATTCTATATTTGAAGACAGGTGATACAAATTATATAAACAATTACATTTTGGTTTAAATACATTTCACATAAATTCCTTATTGAAGTTATTGTATTTACAGGACTGGGATTTTCCTCATTTTATAAATAATTTCGACATCAAACTACCTGGTTTGAATACCGCCAAAATCACCTTCCACATACCCAAGTATTTCAAGAGAGAAACATGGATTGTCCACATCACTGGTAAGATGGTTCATTTATGTTCAGGAACTCACTGATCACTCGTATATTGAAAGTAGCCTGTAACCAGTGGTCATTTGGGTTACCTTTAGAGGTCAGCCAATTCTAGGGATAGTATTAAATTTTGGTCATACTAGATAATATTTCTGGTTTGTGGGGTCTACGTTTATCTTGATACTCTGTGTTAAGCTTGTATAATATATTTCAGTTATCAGTGCAGTAAATTCTAGAATTGTTTCAGTTGTGTTATTATTGATCTACTATTTATCTCACTTCTTGTTTGTTATATATATACTTCAGTAACCTCAACCTGGATGTTATGCATTGAGTTTCCTTTTGTGGACCTTAGTTTGATTTTCTTCAAGTGAGATTATGGCACAAAGTTTGGAAATTTGATTCTGGTCTATCATGTACACTAAACAGAAGAGGAGCTGATTAAATATATTTTAGATAACAATAAGTGTCAAGTTAAAAGGAAACTAGGCAAAAGTTGGTGTAAATATCAAAGAAAAGTGAATGTAGATATCAGTGAAGACATTGATAATTGCTTAATTTGCAAATAATAACTATATTGTCCACATATATAAATGAGGTGTGTTTCACTTTGGCATTGTGCCAGCCCTTGAGAAAGGCATCAAACACAATTTAATGTAGTTTGGATTATCTTAGGGAACACAAACAACTTATTTTCTGATTACCAGTCTCAAGTCAGGAACTCTCATGGTAATTTCTATTTTACAGGTAAATGGTTCAACTATGGGATCATCTTCTTTGTCATGATCTTAGATCTGAATATGTGGAAGAACCAGATCTTCTACACTCCATATGAGTATGGGCAGTATGCAGGACCAGATGGTGTGTGATCAGTTTGATCATACAAAACTTTTTATCATTTATTTATTGGAGTGAAATGTCACGATAGGACATTTCATAGTTCGTGTTAACTTAGGTTGAAAGGATCTGTCTAATTTTCTTGTTGGCTAACCATCAAAAGAGACAATTTTGTTAACTGCTAAATCACTGTAAATGCAGAAAAAGTAAGGGTGAAATGGTTAACTGTAGTACATTGTACTTTATTTTAGGTTTTATAAAGACAAAGCGATGCAGATATTTTGTAATGTGTTAACCAGTACAAGAACTCAGACTTAACAGATTTAAATCAGGTCTAATATTCAAACAAGAAAAATATATTCATGTCTACACAGACATAACTACAAAAAAACTTAGCCAACCACTTTAAGCTTCTCACAACTTTTTGACTGATTCACACTGAATTTGATCTCTCCTCACATGCGATATGCCAGGTGTTTATATGTTTCATGATCACCTTAGCAACAGTGGGCAATACCCAATCATTTTTATTAATCTACTGCTATCAATAATTGATTGATCATTGAAAACGCCTATTTTATTGCTTCAATACATCTTACATAGTGGACAAATGCTTTTGCCAGGCATCTGCCAGTGTCCCCAAATATTAGAAAAATACGCCCTGAGTTGGGCTCTGGCCTGGACCGGTAGTGTCCTTTTCAAGTGATTAAATTGGAATGCATCGAAACTTTATCGTAATGTCCTTCAGATGTTGTCATCGCATTGAACAGTATACAACAATGAAAAGTGGATTAACACAGGACCATAATCATTGAAGTTATGGTCATTTAAAGAAAGATTCACAATTGATGTGTCCAAAATGAAGTACCGCAATGGCTAAAATCCTCAATTATCACCTATATAAACCTTCTTTTTCTACTGGTGATGGTGTCTGATATAACCTGCCCAGTTACTGGTTGCTGGGTGTGCAGCCACGTCGTATATTTACAGATTCCATTTTCACCTGTCTTACTCTGTAATTGATTATAAATAAGTGTCAGGCATATGTGTACAAGTAAAAATTACTGTTTTTATGTCAGCTGACTTGTCAGTCAGCTGACATTATGTCGTCACTCTGCGGCGTGGGCGTACGCGTCCGCGTCCGCGTGAACAACTTCTCCTCCAAAACTACAAGGCCTAGAGACGTGCTGTTTTTTTTAAAAGATACCTTATCTATCGAGGATGAAAAATTGTTCAAGGCATGCAAATCTGTCTGTTCGTCTGTTTGCTAGAGACATTACAAGGGGGGTACCCCCACCAAAAGTGTGAAAATTTCAACACTTAATCACAATTTTCTCAGTGACTATTGCAGGGATTTCTCTCATATCTTGCATATATGTACTAGGCCAGAGGTAGATTCTCTTGTGTGAGTATGAGACCTGGATCTGTCTTACTTTTTTTTTAATAAATTTTTTTAATAATTTTTAATGCATTAAAATTCATGAAATCATGCACAAAATCATTTATAACTTGAAAACTATTGCATCTAGAGCATTTTGTTAAAATATGTTATTCAGCTACTTTTTTCATAGCTACAATATGGTGAGTAAGTTGGGTGCCTGTCTCAATAGCTAAGTGAGTAATAGCTACTTTTGGGCTTTTCAGTAACTTCCATCATGAGTAGAATCACTTGTAACTTAAAAACTATTGCATTTAGAGAATTTCGTATAAATATGTTATTCAGCTACTTTTGGGTCAGCTATAACATAGTAAAATTTCAGACCTGTAGCTCATGGCATAGCTGAGTAATAGCTACTTTTAGGTTATCACTGTTGAGTAAATTGCTTATAACTTGGAAATTATTGCATTTAGAGTATTTTGTTTCAATAAGTTATTCACCTATTTTGGGATCAGCTATAACATAGTGAAGTTTCAGATCTGTGGCTCATTGCATAGCTGAGTAATAGCTACTTTGAAGTTCTCACTATTGAGTAAATCGGTTGTAATTGGAAAACTATTGCATTTAGAGAATTTCGTATAAATATGTTATTCAGCTACTTTTGGGTCGGCTATAACATAGTAAAATTTCAGACCTGTAGCTCATGGCATAGCTGAGTAATAGCTACTTTTAGGTCATCACTATTGAGTAAATCAGTTGTAACTTGAAAACTATTGCATTTACAGTATTTTGCTTAAATATGTTGTTCACCTACTTTTGGGTCAGCTATAACATAGTAAAATTTCAGACCTGTAGCTCATTGCATAGCTGAGTAATAACTACTTTGAGGTTCTCACTATTGAGTAAATCAGTTGTAATTGCAAAACTATTGCATTTAGAGAATTTAGTATAAATATGTTATTCAGCTACTTTTGGGTCAGCTATAACATAGTAAAATTTCAGACCTGTAGCTCATGGCATAGCTGAGTAATAGCTACTTTTAGGTCATCACTATTGAGTAAATCAGTTGTAACTTGAAAACTATTGCATTTACAGTATTTTGCTTAAATATGTTGTTCACCTACTTTTGGGTCAGCTATAACATAGTAAAATTTCAGACCTGTAGCTCATGGCATAGCTGAGTAATAGCTACTTTGAGGTTATCACTGTTGTTTAAATGGCTTATAACTTGGAAATTATTGCATTTAGAGTATTTTGTTTCAATAAGTTATTCACCTATTTTGGGATCAGCTATAACATAGTGAAGTTTCAGATCTGTGGCTCATTGCATAGCTGAGTAATAGCTACTTTGAAGTTCTCACTATTGAGTAAATCGGTTGTAATTGGAAAACTATTGCATTTAGAGAATTTCGTATAAATATGTTATTCAGCTACTTTTGGGTCGGCTATAACATAGTAAAATTTCAGACCTGTAGCTCATGGCATAGCTGAGTAATAGCTACTTTTAGGTCATCACTATTGAGTAAATCAGTTGTAACTTGAAAACTATTGCATTTACAGTATTTTGCTTAAATATGTTGTTCACCTACTTTTGGGTCAGCTATAACATAGTAAAATTTCAGACCTGTAGCTCATTGCATAGCTGAGTAATAACTACTTTGAGGTTCTCACTATTGAGTAAATCAGTTGTAATTGCAAAACTATTGCATTTAGAGAATTTAGTATAAATATGTTATTCAGCTACTTTTGGGTCAGCTATAACATAGTAAAATTTCAGACCTGTAGCTCATGGCATAGCTGAGTAATAGCTACTTTTAGGTCATCACTATTGAGTAAATCAGTTGTAACTTGAAAACTATTGCATTTACAGTATTTTGCTTAAATATGTTGTTCACCTACTTTTGGGTCAGCTATAACATAGTAAAATTTCAGACCTGTAGCTCATGGCATAGCTGAGTAATAGCTACTTTGAGGTTATCACTGTTGTTTAAATGGCTTATAACTTGGAAATTATTGCATTTAGAGTATTTTGTTTCAATAAGTTATTCACCTATTTTGGGATCAGCTATAACATAGTGAAGTTTCAGATCTGTGGCTCATTGCATAGCTGAGTAATAGCTACTTTGAAGTTCTCACTATTGAGTAAATCAGTTGTAATTGGAAAACTATTGCATTTAGAGAATTTCGTATGAATGTGTTATTCAGCTACTTTTGGGTCAGCTATAACATAGTAAAATTTCAGACCTGTAGCTCATGGCATAGCTGAGTAATAGCTACTTTTAGGTCATCACTATTGAGTAAGTCAGTTGTAACTTGAAAACTATTGCATTTACAGTATTTTGCTTAAATATGTTGTTCACCTACTTTTGGGTCAGCTATAACATAGTAAAATTTCAGACCTGTAGCTCATTGCATAGCTGAGTAATAACTACTTTGAGGTTCTCACTATTGAGTAAATCAGTTGTAATTTCAAAACTATTGCATTTAGAGAATTTAGTATAAATATGTTATTCAGCTACTTTTGGGCCAGCTATAACATAGTAAAATTTCAGACATGTAGCTCATGGCATAGCTGAGTAATAGCTACTTTTAGGTTATCACTGTTGAGTAAATTGCTTATAACTTGGAAATTATTGCATTTAGAGTATTTTGTTTCAATATGTTATTCACATATTTTGAGGTCAGCTATAACATAGTGAAGTTCCAGACCTGTGACTCATTGCATAGCTGAGTAATAGCTACTTTGAAGTTCTCAATGTTGAGTAAATCACTTGTAATTTGAAAACTATTGCATTTAGAGAATTTAGTATAAAATATGTTATTCAGCTACTTTTGGGTCAGCTATAACATAGTAAAATTTCAGACCTGTAGCTCATGGCATAGCTGAGTAATAGCTACTTTTAGGTTATCACTGTTGAGTAAATCACTTATAACTTGAAAACTATTGCATTTAGAGTATTTTGTTGCAATATGTTATTCACCTATTTTGGGGTCAGCTATAACATAGTGAAGTTCCAGACCTGTGGCTCATTGCATAGCTGAGTAATAGCTACTTTGAAGTTCTCACTGTTGAGTAAATCAGTTGTAATTGGAAAACTATTGCCTTTACAGAAATTTGTGCAAATATGTTATTCAGCTACTTTTGGGTCAGCTGTAACATAGTGAAATTACAGACCTGTACCTCATGGCACAACTGAGCAATAGCTATTCTCAGGCACTGACTGTTGAGTAAATCAGCTATAACTTGAAAAATATTGCATTTGGAGTATTTTGTTAAAATACATTGTTCACCTACTTTGGGGTTAGCTATAACATAGTGAAATTACAGACCTATAGCTCATGGCATAGTGGAGCAATAGCTATTTTCAGGTTCTCACTATTGAATAAATCAGTTGTAACTTGAAAACTATTGCATTTACAGTATTTTGCTTAAGTATGTTGTTCACCTACTTTTAGGTCAGCTATAACAGTGCAAAAATTCAGACATGTAGCTCATTGCATAGCTGAGTAATAGTTACTTTGAGGTTCTCACTCTTGAGTAAATCAGTTGTAACTTGAAAATTATTACATTTAGAGTACAGTCTAACCTCATTATCTCGAATTTCATTGGTCCATTCCAATCACCTCGACTTATCCAAAATTCGAAATACACATTCACGCCTTTGAGAGACTAAACTTGTCAAAACAACTACCGAGTGTATGGGCGATAATGAATGATATTAGCCAAATAGCTGGAAGATGTTGTTTTAAGCAATGTCCGTGGGGTATATAGTAAATGAACTAGTAAATACCTTTAATTTAATGTATTCCTTCATGAATATCCGAGAAAACATGCATCACAACAAGTGTACTAGTAGTTGAAACCTACACCGTAATCTCTCGTATAATCTCTATGTAAATAAGTTTACAGTACGGAGAGAAATGGGGAGGAAAATAAACAAATTGGCTTCTCATTCAAAGTATTGCTAGTAGATGTAATCTTCAGAGATGGTCATATTATTGTTTGACTTTCAGCTTTACTGGGTAAATTGCCTTTTGTAACACACGCTGGATGTGTCTGTTTTTTTTACAAAAGGATACGTACTTTCCACCGGACTAAATATCAACAGCACTGGCATTGTGTAAAATGGCAAATAGCCTCGATATAAGCGCAAATACTAGCATTTTATATCGAAATAACCTTTAATTTTCTTATATATTTTATTCTAAATGAGCTGGGACTGAGGGTGTAACCTCGAGATAAACAGGAAGTCGATATTTCCGAGATCGGGATAAGTGGGTTAGACTGTATTTTGTTTAAATATGTTATTCACATAATTTTTGGTCAGCTATAACATAGTGAAATTGCAGACCTCTATGTCATGGCATAGCTGAGCAATAGCTTCTTTCAGGTTCTCACTGTTGAGTAAATCATTGTATCCAACCTGTAGGAAATCATGGGCTGGGAATCTATTAATATGGTCCGATTTGACCTTGGAACCCTCCTTCAAGGTCAAATGAGGATAGCCAAACATAAAAGTGCTTATAACTCGCTTATTATTGGTCCTAGAGGTTGGAATGAAAACCAACCTATAGAAAATCTTGAGCTGGGAATTTTTTGGTGTGGTCGGATTTCACCTTGGACCCCTCCTTCAAGGTCAAATGAGGATAGCCAAACTTAAAAGTGCTTATAACTCACTTATTATTGGTCCTAGAGGTTTCAAATGGAAAACCAACCTATAGAAAATCATGGGCTGGGAATCTTTTGGTGTGGTCGGGTTTGACCTTAGACCCCTCCTTCCAGGTCAAACGAAGATAGCCAAACTTAAAGTGCTTATAACTCGCGTATTATTGGTCGTGGAGGTTTGGGATGGTAAACCAACATATAGGAAATCATGGGCTGGGATTCTTTTGGTGTGGTCAGATTTGACCTGGGACCCCTCCTTCAAGGTCAATTGAGGATAGCCAAACTTACAATTGCTTAGAACTCGCTTATTATTGGTCCTACAAGTTTGGGATGGTAAACAAGCTACAGGAAATCATGGGCTGGGAATTTTTTTGTGTGGTTGGATTTGACCTTGGACCCCCTCCTTCAAGGTCAAACAAGGATAGCCAAACTTAAAAAGTGCCTATGACTCACTTATTATTGGTCCGAGAGGTTTGGGATGGTAAACCATCCTAAATTCTTTGGCTGGGAATCTTTTGGTATGGTCAGATTTGACCTTTGGACCCCTTCTTCATGGTCGAACGAGGATATTGCATTTATAGTATTTCTTTAAATATTTTCCCACCTCTGAGGTCGGGGGTTCGATCCCCGTGACGGCCTTAAGTGGGAAAGCTGGTAGTTGCTTGCCGTTGGTCGGCAGTTTACAGTACACAACCCTAGCGAACTCTATGTACTGGTTTCCTCTGCCCTTCCAACTACCCGTCGTGATATGACCTGTACAGTGTTGAAAGCGACGTAAAACCCCAAATAAACAAACAAATAAACAAACAATCTTTAAATATTTTTAACCTACTTTTTACACTTAAACAATTACCTTGTTACTTTATTTCATAATACCATTTGCAGGGCACAACTTTTTTGTCCTTTTCTTCTGTCAGCTTCGGAATATCTTTCGAACATGCTGTTCAGTTACCATTTACTGTATTTCTGTACAGCCCTTTCCCTGATAATTATGCTTTCCTCTCATTATCACTATCACAAATCAAAAACATTCAGTCAGCTGACACAGTGCCCGTTCACGGGCACTCTCCTCTTGTCTTATTCTATTATTGATTAAAAAGTATCTGAAATATGTCTGATTCCAGGTAAGATTTACACTGTTACTGATGATGAATCCCTGGAGAATCATAACGAGACCTTTCTAACCTACAGCTGGCGACTGAACAACACTAACCCGGCAACCAATGAGACATATTTAGATGGGGACATGGTGATGAATTCTCGTTTCTATGACTACCCATTGTCCATAAAAGGTCTGGCCTTCATTCCCAGCTTGGCTGCTTTTGTTGCTTTTGGACTGTTGATTTGGTAAGATCTATTGGTGTCAGGAGGTTTGGCTCCATAGTGATTTTGCTCCATTATATGTATTATAAGTTATATAAAACAGCGAATTACTTGTACAACTCTTTAGTATTCATGTTTGCATGTAAACTATGAGGTCACAAATTTCCAAGGGGTTTCCTGACAATATTTTATAAAGAGAAGTGCTCTGTGAAGATGTAGTTCATTACATGTAACGATTATTTAGTTGAAGATCAAATACTCCAAAAGTGAAGTATATGGAGCGAACCCTCCAATAAAATGAAGCGAAACCTCCTGAATTTGATCTATTGTGTGATGGTGTTCACACAGTATTAACTTTGCATATGGCAATTCAGTCTAGTATGCTGCACTTCACAATTAGAATAAAAATAAAAATTCTAATACTGTATCATCAAAAATGGCTTTACTTGTTTTAAATCAGTGATCATGCAATATGTATTAAAGCAACTTTTTTGGAAGATGCTACATTACTAGATGTTAACCAAGGCAGTTTATGGTGTGAAGTTATAGTTTTATATCCAACTTGCAAAACCAAAGTGTAGCTGATATAGTATCAGTAGTATCTGTAGTGAAATTACAGTTTGTAATATTTCATTCATAACACCAGTATCAGTCTGACAGTGTGACTAAAAGCCTAAATTTGGTTCAACAATAACAACCAATAGCCACGATTCACAATTAGAAGTGCTTTGTTCATGACTTTTCTAGGTTCTTTGGACGTTGGCTTCCCAGTTCTAAAGATCCTTACAGTGGATGGTTAAAGAAAAAGAAGAAGCCAATCAGGGTGACTCGATGGGGAAAACTCCGAGCCTTCTTCTACGCAAAGAACAAGTTTGATGCCAGGGCTAGGAGCTTCAGGAGAAAGAATAATAACAGCAAGGTCATCAGGGGGTTGAGTACAGGAGGAACCAAGGAGGTTAAAGGTCAAGAAAAAGGTCAAGGGCAGATGATGGCAGTTAGTGAGGACTTAACTGAATCTGATTTAAAATCAGAAAATGAGAGCGAGCTGGAAAAAGCAGGCCAGATTAATGGTGATAGAGATATGGGTCAAGGTGAATCAGTATTTAATGGAGGGGAGGGGGAATTAGGCGAAGATAATGCAGCTGGAAACAAAGGACAAGGCGGATCAACTAAAGGTGAAGGCCAGAGAGCAGAAGTTCAAGATCACTTAAAAGGAAATGAAGGTCAAATTAGTTTAGGATAATCAGAAAGAGTGAGGTCAAGGAGAGAGTTAGGTCAAGGTAGAAGGTCATGGGGATTTAGTTGCAGTGGATAGTGAAAAGGAAGAATAAAAAAGTCAGGGGATGTCAGATCAAGATATGAAGTCAAGTGAATGAAGTTAAATTTAAGTCATATGTGTAAAGTATTATTTCGGAAAAATCTCCTGATGTCTGTAGATCTTGGTAGAATCCCATTAAAATAAATTTGTTAATTGTTTCCTATGTGAAAACATCTCATGGTCTGGGTTTAAGTCTGTATGTGAGTGTGAAAGGTATGCAAGAGATTTCCTGTACTGGTAACTTGTAGAAACCTTGTTGTTGAGTCTTTCTGTTTGTGTTTATTTATATTTTATAGTCATTTGTATCTCTGTCTGCTATGTGCAGTAGATTTAGTATAAGTAGAACTGACACAAGTAGAATATTGCCATTGTATTGTATTGTATTGTGTATTTATACTCAGCGCAATATCTCCATATACTACAGGACTCAAAGCGCTATTTGAGTCATCCGGCTGTACAAGCACAGCCCCAACTCAAATTACTGACATTCCCCTAACTGGAAGATAGAGGCTCAAGGATGACCATTTATCAACGTCCTTGAGGTTCTTTAGCCTGCCACTGGGGATAAGACCCAATGACAGAGGACCGCCATTTTAAGTGGTCATCCGAGCCACTATGTATCTGCCTGTACCTGGGTTTGAACCCACGTCCTCTGAGTTCCTAGACAAGTGTGTTACCCGCTAGGCCACAGTGGCAGATAAGCCATAAGTAGAAGTAGTTTCTAAGTACCAACAGTTATCAGTGCAAAATATAATGATAACTAGAAGTTCAAATTACAGAAAGTGGCCATAACTAGAACCTAATTTGTTGCATAAAGTGTTACTTTTTTTTAATGGAAATAAGGAGGTATAAGTAGAACCTATAAATCTTGTGTGTACAGAAGTGTCAGAATCCAAGGAAGAGGTGACAAAATATTATAACCATTGTGTTTCTCTGTCCCTGATACATCACTCTTGTGTTTTAAGTTTAAACGCCAAATGAATAAATATCCAAGGTGAGTGATCGCGTAAGTGTTAATTATTGCAAGAGAGTTAAATTGTATAATATCTTTAGTACTTCATATATTTTTCAAAGTGGGTATAACGAGAAGTTGCAATAAGTAGAAGTAAATGGCTGACATTTTACAACTTCGACTTAGAACAAATCCACTATATTTCACCTTCTGTCAGCCATGGTTTTTGGCGAAAAAAATATACTGAATTGTACATGTAGTAAGTTTAGTTGGATGTATGTATGTATATCCCAGGATATAATGAAGTTAGTATTATGTAAACCTGACTTCATCCAGCATTTAGTATCTAAGACGGAAGATTGGTTACAGTTAATCCCTGTAACATTGAATCTCACAAGTACAGAATACAACTTCTAATTAACCAAGACTTCTAGATAAGAAGGTAAGTTACAGGGGAAATATACTTCTAAGAATCTGATGTTTATATCTACTAATACAGTTAATTGACTGTAATTATTATCTCTATGTTTCGCTGTATATAAATAATCCACATTTACAAAAAAATATTTCTTTCATTTTAGACACAGTTGTATTTACCCATTATGAAGCAGCATTATTTTGATTTAAATTGATTATATTAATTGAATAAACCAATAAAATTTTTGTCATTATCACTTGTATGCACACCCAAACTGGGTTTTATGAGTTGACTATACTAATTAAGGGTAAATAAGGACCAATTTGTGGACCATTTTTTCAGCAACAGAATACTCTCAAGCATTACCCCTGTATATTAGTATGCAGAGGTTTCACCCTACACAGCAGTTTTTTGTACAAGTAGAACGAGTTTAAGTTGAATACATCTAAAAGTGGAACTTGCTTTGAGAGCCAAACATTAGAAAATCAAGTATTTTTCCAAGTTTATGCTAGCTTAACTAGAACCCAGTCTATTTGATATTTGGGATTCTGTTTGTATAGACTCTGCTGATATCTGTTATAGTCACCATGTTATCAGAATTAGGACCTAATCAATGGATATTGGAGGTTTTGCTTGTGTGGAGTTCACTCTGTTGTTTTCTGTTATGTTCACTGTATTAATGCTACAGATAATACCGGTACATATTAAGCTATTAATTTTGATGTTACCTGCAGTATTTGTATTAGTTTCATAGCAAACATTTAAAGATGAGTTGTTGACTGTTTTTATGACCGTCAGTTGTTAAAGCAGATTGTTAAAATTAAGTTACATGAAGATGTTTAACTTGTATTTGTCGCCACAATCAAAATTTCTCTAGTGTTGTCATATTGGAATTGTTCCCACCTGAACTAATATTATTAACTATATAGCACATTAAACTTATTGATATACAACTAGATAAGAGTGTTTTTTATCAGATTTTGATAAGTAGTAGATACATTTACTTGTTATAACATTTTGTAAACATACCCTTAGATGGGTATATCTTTAGTGTTTTTGTATGTTGTCGGGTCAGATTCTCTTATTTATACAAGGTCTTGTTGTTACCAATGTTTTGGCAATTGTTTTGAATATCATTTGTTACTCGTATATAATATCCCTTTCACTACCATGTCAATTGATGCCCATTCTTATGAAGCTATACAAAGCCTGTCACCGCTATATGCACTGATATTCTCTTTCTGTCTAGTTCTTTTGATCATGTTCCCTTGAATTTTCTTGGAATATATTTGAAAAAAAATTACCTTGGTAGTGAAAGGATTACTAGTGAATCTTATTTTTGATAGATCACTCGTCCTTAAACAATGCTGTTCAAAAATAATTGAATAAGAATTATACATGTAGATTAACTGAAACGTTTTCTAAAGGCTTATATGTTTTATGAATGTTCTTTTTTTTATATTCTTTCAACACACTATGGATTCCATATCACAGGATATATCATCAGTTTATCTGTCACTGTTTTACATGTTATTAAGTATGTGATTCTTTAAAATAGCTACAATAGAAGCATGTTATAAGTCTAATTTTAGGAGTAAGAATTATGAAATTTGCCATTTTTTACAGGTATGACAAAATGTTAAAAATTTGTTCCAATTTTACAGCTATGTCAATAGTTCCCCATAAGTCCAGGAAATAGATGGGGGTGGGATGTAGGGGAGTGGCGGGCTGTGTGTGTGTGTGTGTGGGGGGGGGGGGGGGGGGGGGGGGGGGTCCTCACAAGCCAATTTAAATATTGTGGCAAATTTCCCATTTCTTACTGTATACAGAATCTATACTAATATTTAAATAAGTGGAACTAAATGTACTATTTACTTGAACTAGTTCTGAGGTACTTTATTACTGCTGTTAATAACATCAAGGTTGTGAATTCTTGGTTGTGTATGTGAGGGATCTTATTTTTTTACTGAATATTCAATTCACCATATTCTCACATGTGCTATATTTTCTTAAAGATGTTCCTTATTCTTTAGAAACCGTATTTATGAGATTAAGTACTAAAGGCTGTGTATAAGTAGATCAGATCGTGAATTTTAAATGGTTCGTGTACTTTTACACCATTCATGTTTGATTTGTGATCGTCACTCTGACTATGAATAAGTAACGGGCTTAATTAAGCGTCCCGCAAGGGACGCTTGTTTGTGTATGGGAGAGCTTCCGGCTCCACCGGCTCCGCATTTTGTTTTCCTTATAACTCTGTAACCGTTAGGCGGATTCTTTTCAAATTTGGCAGGTTTAGGCAGTAGCCTTGGGGAATTTTTTTGAATATGCTGCAGTGACATTTCAACCAATCAGAGAGGTCACATGACCAAAAATGTCTTTTTTCGATGGGGAAGCTTGTCCGGATGATAACTTGAAAGGAATTTTATCAATTCACCTGAAACTTGGCAAATACATTCATTCTATTAAAATCTGGAAATCATTAGATTTTGGCATTGATTGGTCAAGAAATGGCCGAGTAATTAATGATTAATTAATCATTACGAATTTTCCAAATAAGGAAAACACAAAAATGCTTATATCTCGAAAACCGTGCTAGATAGAGCGATTTCGACGAAATTTTTGACCCGCAGGGTATCTCTGCGGAGTAGTTTTCCCAATTTTCAAAAAATTTTTGTCTCGCCCAAAATGGCGGCCATTTTGAATTTTCGAAATTTTCGCAAAAATTGCAAAACACAAAAATGCTTATATCTCAAAAACCATGCTAGATAGAGCAATTTCGACAAAATTTTTGACCCGCAGGATATCTCTGCGGAGTACTTTTCCCAATTTTCAAAAAATTTTTGTCTCGCCAAAAATGGCGGCCATTTTGAATTTTCGAAATTTTCGCAAAAATTGCAAAACACAAAAATGCTTATATCTCGAAAACCGTGCTAGATAGAGCGATTTCGACGAAATTTTTGATCTGCAGGGTATCTCTGCAGAGTAGTTATCCCAATTTTGAAAAAAATTTTATCTCGCCAAAAATGGCGGCCATTTTGAATTTTCGAATTTTTCGCAAAAATTGCAAAACATAAAAATGCTTATATCTCGAAAACCCTGCTAGATAGAGCGATTTCGACAAAATTTTTGACCCACAGGGTATATCTGCAGAGTAGCCATGCCAATTTTCAAAAAAATTTTGTCTCCAAAAATGACGGCCATTTTGAATTTTCGAATTTTTGCGCAAAAATTGCAAAACACAAAAATGCTAATATTTCGAAAACCGTGCTACATAGAGCGATTTCGACGAAATTTTTTATCTTCAGGGTATCTCTGCAGAGCAGCTATCCCAAAGAGCTTTCACTTGGTGAAGTTTCAGACCCATAGCTAATTGCTCACCTACTCAAAAAGAGTAACTGCGAATTACCTCTAAAAGTATTGCAGATGGCCAATTTTTCTAAAATAACTCATTCACCTACTTTTGGAAGAGCTTTCACATGGTGAAGTTTCAGACCCATAGCCAATTACTCACCCACTCAAAATGAGTAAATGCGAATTATCTCTAAAAATATTGAAGATAGCCAATTTTTCTCAAATAACTCATTCACCTACTTTTGGGAGAGCTTTCACATGGTGAAGTTTCAGACCCATAGCTAATTATTTACCTACTCAAAATGAGTAAATGCTAATTATCTGTAAAAGTGTTGCGGATACCCAATTTTTCTCAAATAACTCATTCACCTACTTTTGGGAGAGCTTTCACTTGGTGAAGTTTCAGACCCATAGCTAATTACTCACCTACTCAAATGAGTAAATGTGAATTATCTCTAAAAGTATTGCAGATAGCCAATTTTTCTCAAATTAATCATTCACCTACTTTTGGGAGAGCTTTCACTTGGTGAAGTTTCGGACCCATAGCTAATTACTCACCTACTCAAAATGAGTAAATGCGAATTATCTGTAAAAGTATTGCAGATAGCCAATTTTTCTCAAATAACTCATTCACCTACTTTTGGGAGAGCTTTCCCTTGGTGAAGTTTCAGACCCATAACTAATTACTCACCTACTCAAAATGAGTAAATGTGAATTATCTGTAAAAGTATTGCAGATAGCCAATTTTTCTCAAATAACTCATTCACCTACTTTTGGGAGAGCTTTCACTCGGTGAAGTTTCAGACCCATAGCTAATTACTCACCTACTCAAAATGAGTAAATGCGAATTATCTCTAAAAGTATTGCAGATAGCCAATTTTTGTCAAATTAATCATTCACCTACTTTTGGGAGAGCTTTCACTTGGTGAAGTTTCAGACCCATAGCTAATTACTCGTCTACTCAAAATGAGTAAATGCTAATTATCTGTAAAAGTATTGCGGATACCCAATTTTTATCAAATACTCATTCATCTACTTGTGGGAGAGTTTTCACATGGTGAAGTTTCAGACCCATAGCTAATTACTCACCTACTCAAAATGAGTAAATGCGAATTATCTCTAAAAGTATTGCAGATAGCCAATTTTTCTCAAATAACTGATTCACCTACTTTTGGGAGAGCTTTCACTCGGTGAAGTTTCAGACCCATAGATAATTATTCACCTACTCAAAATGAGTAAATGTGAATTATCTCTTAATAGTATTGCAGATAGCCAATTTTTCTCAAATAACTCATTCACCTACTTTTGGAAGACCTTTCACACACGAAAATGAAAAATTGTGAATATCTCGGAAAAGCTATTTCTTCTGCTTTAATGCTCGGCGGGAGATACACACCACGGCAGTGGTCTTGACAAAAATTTTTGTCTCCCCAAAAATGGTGGCCATTTTGAATTTTCAAAGTTTTTGCAAAACACAAAAATGCTTATATCTCGAAAACCGTGCTATATGGAGTGAACTCAACAAAATTTTGGACCTGCTGGGTATCTCTGCAGAGTAGCCATGCCAATTTTCAAAATATTTTTGTCTCGCCAAATATAGCGGACATTTTTAATTTTTTTATTTTTTGCAAAACACAAAAATGCTTATATCTTGAAAACCGTGCTAGATAGAGCAGACTGCGCTGACTTTGGTTGCCACAACAGTATAAGGCTAGAAACGAAGCATTTTCTTAATACTTTAGCACTCACCTTTATATCCTTTTCGGGACGCTTTGTTTTTGCTATGCAAAAACATTATCTTTTTTTTTTGCGAGCGATCCTCTAGTTAGGAATTTATGTAGAAAGAAATGTAAACTTATCAACAGTTTGTGAAATTTGTCACCGTGTGGCACGCTTTAAAGGAAAGTCAGAATGTGTGCCATATATAATATAATCCTGATGTATAATCATGGTAGTTCATTAGTTTTGGAGTTATGACAAACACAGACAAATAGACAAAGAGATGCACTGAAAAACATAGCCTCCTGTTGGAGGTAGATATCCTTTGCTAATACAATTATATAAAATCTATTAGCATGATGAAATATACAATGAAATGAGAAATTATGAGGCTGCACTAATAACAAATGTAATGTTGTAGTATTGTAAACTGATAGCCAGTACATTCTCCACATGAAGGAATTGTTGCAATCAGTTAGAACCCAAGCCCACATGTGAGAGATCTCCATATTTGTTACAGCTGTAACAAGCTGCAAATAAATAATTGTGGCAAGAATATCAAATTCTATCATGAATGAAATAAGAGATGCTTTTAATTTCTTGACTATAGTTTTTGTAAATTATTTGTACTCATAAATTATACAAAAAAAGTTTTTGAGTGTTTGGCATCCAGCTACATTAGAGACCAAGAAATTCATAGCATTGACAATTTCACAATTTGAAGTTAATAAATTATCCATATTACAAGATTATGGTTAATCTGATATAGTGATTGGTTTTGCACAGTGAATCGTTAATTAATACATATCTCTCTGTTTTGTATTAATTATGTTGTGATGATTTTTTTCTTACTCCAATATTACCACTGAAAAGTCTATTGGTTGTTGTTTGTAATTTTATTGACAATGATGATAATTTGTAATAACCAACCTGTTACCTTATAGGGTATGTTATATCATGTTATATGTTAAACTCTTTGTTATATGTTCTCTCACATGCATTGATCTGAAATATATATGTATATATATATATTATTATGCTATTTAATATATATACATGTATGTCGTGTACAAGTTGGAAATCTTTTTAAAATTTTGTACAAGTTATAACTTGTACAGATTTTGTGCTTCTAAAAAGCTTAACTTGTAAAACTGAGTTGTACAAGTTAGGCCAACACTTTTTAATAGTTTTTGAGCTGTACAACTGAGTTGTAAAAATAAAGCTTTTTAAAAGCACAAAAACTGAGTTGCACAATTTAGGCATAGAAATTTGGAAATGTTGCTTCCATGAAATGACTGAAGTGCAGCAAGATTGTGCTGTTTTTATAAACAACTGATGATTTTTGATTGCATTTGTTGAATTTGAAAGACTTAAGAAACCCTCTTTTGATTAACATTTTTAAACAGTGTGGATTCATACAGGTTGCACTTTTAAAGATGTAAGAAACCCTTTGTTGGTTAAGGTGGGTTAAATAGTTAGCGTTAATTTTATTTTTAACATGATTGCAATTGACTGACAATAGGGACTTCTTGAGCCTTCGAAACATTTTATAATCAGTATCAAATAAATCAAAGCTATAAGAAGACCTTCAATAACAGTAATTCACATGTGGCTTCCTTTGGCTTGGGGTCCTATCTATTCATCCTTAAATGAGATTTAACCTTTTTTGCTTAGATCAAATAAATCAGAATTAAAAGGCTTACCCGTTCTTGTTTATATTCTGCTTAAGCTACACTATGGTAAATAACTTAAACACTTCATCAGTATCACTTAATATTTGAAAAGTTTATTCAGTTGATGACTTTGGAAAATTTTTTTAAAGTTTAAGTTTTTGTTAGTTTAAATTGAATAGCCATATTTAAAGCCTACTGTAACTTGAAAAGTTCAAACTAAAAGTATATTAAAAACATACTGTCAGTACAATAAAAAATTATCAATCTATTTGAGTCTTCCTGCATCTTCTGATATAGAATTTGTCACATTACTACAATATCTACAAAAATCCATTATACAAGCATAATTTTTGTACAAGTTATAACTTGTACAAAATTTGAAAAAGATTTTGTACAAGTTATAACTTGTACAACTCAGCTGTACAAGTTATAACTTACTGTTATAAGTTATAACTTGTACAAATCCCAACTTGTACATGACATGTATATATAGTATGAAGATTATTAGATTTTATTTGTTGTTCAAAGTGATGTTTTGCAAACCATATTACCCTTTACCATTGTTAAACACTAAAACAAGACTTTTCTTTTGTATACATGTTATGAAAAAGAAATAATTATAAAGTTAAACTACTGCTTATATGTTTATTGACTAAATATGTAAGACCAAGTTTTCAACATCTTTACATGTTGGTCAATTGTGAGCAACTGTTAAAAATACCATTAAATGTAAGAGAAATGTCTTTTAAATTGTTATTACTACAGACTGTTGTTTGTTTGGAACAGTGAAATATTTTATAGTAGTTAATAACAAATAATGATGAAAACTTGTATTAAGATGTTTAGCAAATAATGTAGCAGTTAAATGCTTTTGTTGAATAAATTTCAACAAATTTACGATAATAATACTCTGTAATTATTGTTTAAGCTAACTGCAGTATATTTTAGATCAAGAAAAAGTTTTGTAATTGCCTTTATTGATTTGTTTATATGTACAAAAACTTCTTACCTCTTTAACAAATGATAAACCCAAAGTTTGAAGGTATGGAAAACATTATATTCAGCCATATTTGATATTTACAAAGTGTTTTCTAATATCACTCAGTTTTTAGACACTCAGTCTTAATGTAGTTTGCAAAGATTATTTTTAACAGTGACACAAATAAGATGAGTTGAATCCATTAGGTAGAGCAATTCTAATGTATATGGATATCAAAAAAGGTGTTCACTGGCTTAGTTGTGTCAGGATACTGAAGCATGATTACAGCTTCGCTACATTGCTCTTTACCATTTTCATGGTGTTCTTGTGTTTGTTCATATTGTGTTGTGCCAATGAAAATTTCAGTTGCCCTGCATTTGTAGATGTCTTTCTGTAGGTGTTAAAAAAGTTTCGGAAAGAAGGTTAAATGATATAAAATTAGTGTTTCAACTTGAAGAAAGTCTCATACAGAATCAATTTGAATAATACAAAATTGTTATTTTGATTTGAAGACATTTTCTGGAAATGGTATAAAGATAATAAAAATAGTTGTGACTGAGACAGCACTGTGCAGTTATTGCTAAAATAATTATTTTGACCAATGTCAGAATGGTTATAATTTGAGTTTACTTGATCATCTGTAAGTGTTTCGTACTCCACATTGTGTAGATTTTAATTAAATTTGCTGACAAATATATTTTTATAAGAGAGAGAGCGTGTTTGCTGTTGGGGACACTTGAAGTTGAAAGATTTTTTTTTGTAAATAAAAACACTTCAGGAACAATTAGGAAAAGTTGACTGGCTGATTGTTAGACTGCAGATAGAATGAAAACCTTGTAGTTTTTGACATTCATAAAAACTAATGAGCCTATAATACTTATATTTTAATGTTTATACAATATGTCTACCATATTTTCTGTTTTTATTTAAATGATTTATTAATGAAATAAGTTTATTGTTGATATTTTTTAATCATCACCTTAGGTCAACTAAATGCGTTCGTATTTTGCAGTCTTTATGCAGTCTCTAATGTTTTTTATTGGTTGTACACTTCATGATTAATATTTTAATGTTTTTAAAAAACAGACATGTTCGCTCTTGTGTGGTGAAAATTTCTTTTTTTTTTGACAACTTAATAAACTTTGGCAACATGTGAAATTATTTATTTATTGCCTTCCTTAATACGACTTCAGCTGAAAAAGGAACATACACCCCAACTTTGACTTCACAATTTTCTGAGCGGGCATTGTTTTGTAATCTAATACATTTATTTCATCACACCTTGTGAAAACAATTTTATGTTTGCAGTTAGCAACAACTATAGCAAATGTAGAATAAAAGGATCACTTTTGCCGTGGGTCTAACTATATAATAGTATATAGTCAGACAAGTTCTCCCAAATTTTATTAAAATTTATATTCACAAGAACTAAACATATATGTAAGTACATTATAAGAACCCCATGTACCAGAATCCCAAGGAGTGACCTTAAAATAAATGTACAAGACACTAGATAGGAGTTATTTATGGCTTCCTGAACCACTGCAACTAGTTTGTGAGATTTTGATTGAGTATTGCAGAATCATCGCTAAAAATATGCCAAAACGACTTAGTTTATATGCAGAGCTTTAAGTTTCCATTTCTACAGATCTATTATTGTTATGGTCACAGGGCAAACACGGTAGCAATTACTGGGTTCTTTTAAGTTGCTACGGGAAAAAGCAGAAAGTTTAATTTAACAAATTTATTTAACAAAAATAATGATTACAGTCAACTGGTATGCTAGTACATACAATAATACAATAATGAAACAATCTGACCTGGCCACAATCCTATAACACTTAAGTTTGTCCACTGTGTCCAGCAATCTGTCCTGCAATCCGTCTGGTGTCCACTAACACACAAATGTCCATATCCTGTGATCCGTTCAATGTCCGATAACACAAAATGTCCTTGTCCTGTAATCCTTTCAACGTCCAACAACACAAAATGTCTGTGTACAGATATTCAGAGAGTTTGTACAACTATGCTGTCTGCTCCAAGATATGGACAATGCCCAAAACACAACAAATTCATTCTCTTGTAGAACTATACACTATATCCAGACATAAATAAATTCCAAAGTTCAGCAAATCCACTCTGGTAGATCCACACACTGTACCCAGGTGCAAGCTATCCAAAGCACAGCAAAACCACTCTGGTATATCCACACACTATCCAATTCACTACAACAAGAGTTTGAGGGAGCCACGGTGGCAGAGTGGTTGGGGTTCGGTTCCCGGCACGGCCTCAAGTGGGAAAGCTGGTAGTTGCTTGCCGTTGGTCGGCAGTTTACAGTACAGATCCCTGACAAACTCGATGTACTGGTTTCCTCTGCCCTTCCAACCACCCATCGTGATATGACCTGTATAGTGTTGAAAGCGACGTAAAACCCCAAATAAATAAACCAACAAAAGTTTGCCACAACACAAGAAGTTTATATCCACTTGTAAGTAGTTCTAAGAAACAATCAGCTTCCCTTATAGCCAGCGAATACTATGTTCATCCGTGGTCAGATGTACAGCACTTATATACAGCTATGGAAATGGCCAGAATCTTATAGGACTAACCTGAAGGTAATATCAGTTTACTGGGTTTCACCAAATCTATTAATATTATCACTGAGGTTATAGAAGCTTAGTGGGATTTCCCCGGTCTATAAATAGATCAATGCAACAGAGTACAATAAACATCAATACCGCATAACACAAAAAAAATCAATAACTTGATTACCTTATATGGTAAAACATACATAAAATGCTTAGATTAAACAATGCACTGGCACAGTGCCTAACAATTATACATGCAAATTGCAAGATGGTTTATGATCACCTTCAAAGCCTATCATTGACTTTAAAATTGAAGGTTAAAATACACAATAATCATCTTCTTTGCATTTTGCTGTACCTAGCCATATACCAAAATTGAAAGTTTTAGCTGAAAGATTTTAGAGTTCTCAAATGCAGAGTCAAAATTCTGACACCGCAAAAGTAGTGTTTAACGTTAAAATCTCAGTTATTCACATTTGTTTGGGGATACACCAAGTGTAAATCAAAGTAATAATAAAGCTCATTTAACCATGATAGTTTAACATCTGGGTAAAATTTTGGTTCCCAAAGCAGATTCCTAGGCATAGAACCACAATCATACTCCAAAATTCAAAAAGCCATTTGATGTGCATGGGTCAAAAGCTTGAACTGCCATGGAACTAAGGGAAAATTAAGGTTCAAAAGTTTTGCTGAAAAAGAATATTTTAAGCCCCCTCGCGAAACATGTGCAAAAAGGAAGTGCTACATATTGTGACAGTTTTTAATTTGCACAAATCTTAGTTACAGTTAGAGATGTAGTGTATATGTGAGTTTGTTTAGAGTGAGCTAAATTTAGCCTTTCCGCGGTCCCCATTGCTGGGCTCCTGGTGCGGGCATGTCCGGGCTCCCACTACCGGGCATCTCCGATCTCCTGTTACCGGGCACCTTCGGGCTCCCGGTGCGGGCATCTTTGGTTTCCCAGTGGCGGGCCTCTTTCGGGTTCCGAGGCTGATCTAGAATTCCAATGTGTAGCAAATCAGGCTCCGGGGTGTGTTGGGTTTCCCCAGACACAAAAAGTATAAAAGGGGGAGCATTTAATCAGTTTGGGGTGCAAAGTTAGAAGTGAAAAGCGAGGGTAAAAATGGTGTGTGGAGAATGAGGTTGTTAATGATGAGATGAAAAGCAGGAGTGAGTTCCTTTGTACATAATTGTATATAACTGTATATTCACTGTTTATAAATGACCTATATAAAGAAAGCAATATATTTGATGAATTAGAAATTTGTGTTTTTTTTCTATTGGTGTTTTTGCTGAAACTCTGCCTGAAATTAAATTGGCCACACCAGGAGAAAACGAGAAAGTAAAAACCCAACAAATGGTGCCAGTGGTGGGATAAGAACTTGCACTTGAAACTGGACATCAAGTATTTACATGGCACATTTTGATAGCACCAATTGAGGAGGAAGGTTTACTTGGGATGGACTTTCTGTTTGCACAGAACTTTGAACTTTCTATTAGGGGACTGAAACTAAATGGGTAGGCAGTTACTACAGAGGTTGAGGGCATCGGATTGGACAATATTAGGGTATCTGTAAGAGAAGACACTGTGATTCCAGCAAATAGTCAGCTTTTGGTCTCTGCAAAAGTGAATGTTACTAGTTTAAAACACACGACAGCACTCGTGGAGCCCATTCCAGGAAAAACCATGGAAGAAGGCCTCCTTATGGCTAAATCTCTAGTGGACCTAACAAGGGCAGACACATGTTTACCAGTCCGTTTGATAAATGTTACAGCAAAAAGCATGTTACTTCATAAAGACACTGTTATTGGTCAACTGTAAGAAATAGAATCAATAAAAGTGTCGTTTGAATCAGAAAACGGTCCAAGTCATCCAATCCCAGGTGAGAAAATCAACTGAGTTCATAAGGCTGCTATAAGCAAGCATACAGAGGGACACTCTTGGAAGGATGCACCAGACCCTGTCACAGAGGAATGGCCAGGACCTCTACAGGATCTTTACCATAGAAGCATCAAAGATTTGTCTGCTGAGGAAAGCAAGCAGTTGGCTAGGCTTATTGGACATAATAGGCAAGTATTTGGCAAGTGTCAGACTGATTTAGGGCAGACGAGAAAGAAGAAAAAATAATCCAAGAGCCATTCCGAGCTGGTATCATTCAAGAGTCTACATCACCATGGACTTCTTCAATTGTGTATGTGAGAAAAAAAGATGGCACAATGAGACCATATGTGGACTATCGCCGGGTCAATGAAGTGACCCAGAAAGATGCATATCCTCTGCCAGTAACATCTGACTGTCTTGACTGACTTAATGGTGCAAAGTATATGTCCAGCTTAGATCTTCAATCAGGATACTGGCAAAATAAAATGGATGAAAAGGACAGACCAAAGACTGCTTTCACCTTGAGACATGGGTTGTATGAATATCTAGTTATGCCCTTTGGACTGACCATTGCTCCAGGAACTTTCCAGAGGTGTATGGAAATAGTATTCTGGGGGTTGCAGTGGAAGTCTGTGGTAATATTTTTGGATGACTTAATCTTGTTCAATGATTCATTTGACAGCCATCTTGAAAATTTGAATGAAGTTCTTAGAAGACTAACTGAAGCAGGTCTAAAGCTGAAGCCCAGTAAGTGTCACCTACTCCAGAAAGAAGTGGTGTTTTTGGGACATGTGGTTTCTGAGTCTGGCATAAAACCTGATCCATCAAAGATTGAAGCTGTTGTAAATTGGCCCATCCCAAGAAATGTACATGATATTCGTGTTTTTGTTGGTTTTTGTTCATACTACAGGCGTTTTGTTAGGGGATTCTCGACAATTGCTAGCCCACTTACACATCTACTGAAGGCTGATGTAATGTTTGAGTAGACAGATGAATGCATGGATGCATTTCAGAAGCTTAAGGATGTGTTGACCAGTGAAATTGTGATGGCATATCCAAAAGATTCTGGCATTTTGATATTGGACACTGATGCCTCAGGTACTGGTATTAGGGCTCAACTTTCTCAGATGCAATATTGTACGAGAAGTGGAACAGAAGAAGAAAGGCCCATTGCCCATGCCAGTAAAAGCTTGACCAAAGCTCAAAGGCAGTATTGTATGACAAGAAAGGAACTTCTTGCTGTTGTATATTTTGTACAGTATTTTAGACACTATCTGTTAGGTAGAGACTTCGTGATTAGAACTGATCATAGTGCATTAAGATGGGTGATGTCATTTAAGGATCCGAGGGATCAAATGGCTAGATGGTTAGAGGTACTTTGTCAGTACCGGTTCAAGATTATCCATCGAGATGGTAAGAAGCATTCAAACGCAGATGCTCTGTCGAGGGTTCCATGTGACCCTACAGAATGCTCCTGTTATGACGGGCCATCTGTATTGTCTGATCTACCATATGGAGGATGTGATGTCTGTAAGAAGAAGCATAAACAGTGGTCAGCATTTCAGGAAGTGGATGATGTTGTACCTCTAATGGCAAGAAGGGTAAAACCCAAGGATCAAACGTGTCCTGCCCTTTTGTCATTCAGAAGTTGGATCACTGGTTCAATTCTTATGTTCATAATGTGGATCATAGCATTCTGGAGATGGTCCAAAGCTGTTATTGGTTCTAGAGTAGTGCCAGTTCGGCGGACGGGGCATATGCTTGGTGGGGAATCCTATTGCAGGAAGGCAAATCGAGTAGGTGCATCCAAGATGAAGGGATGCAATATGCCCGCAGATGTTCAAATGAGTGAGTCAAATGAACTGAGTGAACAGAAAAATGGTGGAGATAACACAGGCTCAGAATAGCCAGTCAAAATAGTGTCATGGCTGAATGAGTACTCAGAAGGTGATTTGAGAAAATTACAGAGTGAAGATCCTGATGTTGCCCCATTGCTAATGTGGTTAGAGACAGAAAATGGCAAACCGTCTAAAGATCAAGTGGTAGTTGAGAGCCCATCTGTGAGAAACCTTTGGCTACAATGGGACCAGCTAACCATTAGAAAGGGAGTTTTATACAGACACTGGTACAGTACCAAGAAAAAGATGCCACCCCATCTTCAATTAGTGGTGCCAAAGTCATTTCAAGACACTGTGCTTAAATCTATGCACTGTGGTTTAATTGCTGGACACTTGGGTGTGAAGAAAACTAACAGTAAAGTAAAGAACCGATTTTACTGGTATAGATTAAAGGAGTCCATCAGAATTTGGGTTAAGAACTGTACAGTTTGTGGGGCAAGAAAGTCACCTAATAGGAAGGAAAAAACCACTCCGCAGAATTACCAGGTGGGAGCCCCAATGGACAGAGTGGCTACTGATATACTCGGACCTTTTCCTCAGTCAAAAAGTGGAAACGGATACATCGGATTGGTTGGTGACTATTTCACCAGATGGATAGAGGCATATGCAATACCAGTATTCTCTGCACAGACAGTGGCACATAAGTTGGTGTATGAGTTTTTCTCCAGATTTGGCATGCCATTTGACCTCCATTCAGATCAAGGTCGCAACTATGAGGCAACCCTGTTTAAAGAAGTGTGTAAATTGCTGGAAATTAATAAAACTAGATCTTCACCATATCACCCCCAATCCAATGGCATGGTTGAGAGGTTCAATAGGACACTGTTAGATATGATTGCTGTTTATACAGATCGAAATCAAACAGACTGGGATGAACATTTATCAATGTTAACTGCTGCATATAGAAGTTGTGTTCATGAGAAGACGGGTTATTCTCCAAACCTATTGATGCTGGGGAGGGAGGTAAATCTTCCAGTTGAGCTTTTGCTTGGTGCAATTCCTGAACCAAATATTTCCAAAAATGAATCTGAATATGTGTTGAACATGAGGGAAAAACTGCAAAACATCTTTGAAACAGTCAGAAACTCTTTGAAGATTAAAGTATCCAGAAAGAATTGTGACCCCAGAATAAGTTCAAAAGCTTACAAAATGGGTGATCTTGTTTATTATTGGGACAGTACAAGGACAGTGGGAAAAGGTTCAAAACTGAAATCTGATATTTGGAAAGGTCCATGTGTTGTGACCAGAAAACTAAATTAAAACAAACTTTCAGTGTAAACCAAGAATTCTTCATTTTGACAGATTAAAATCATACACCAGTGAATCTGTCCCAGAACCAGTTCAAAAACTGAGAAAGCATATCACTCAAAATTGTGTTAAAGAAAGTAGTAAAACAGATCCAGGACCACCCCAGAGATCTAAGCAGAGAGACCTAAAAGGGGAGAGTTCCAAAAAGTGGGTTAAAAATGCAAAATCAGGTGAACAGTCAAAATCAGGTGATATAATTCCAGGAAGAAGTCAAAGGAAGAAAAAGAGACCAGAAAGGTTGGGTTTATAAACATTAAACTGACTTGCTTGGTGGGGATATCCCCGTTTGAGTTCATGTTCTGACACTTAATATATAGATCAGTTTCCGGGTTCCGGGCTTTCCTTCGGGGTTCGGGGTACTCTTTGCGGGAGCCTGGTTAGTGTAGATGTATAAATAGGATAAATTGATTCAGAATAGTCAAAATGCCTCAGCTGTATTCTTGTGTTTTTTGTGAATCTACCTTCTCTAACAGCTATAACAGAACAAGACATTCGCTCAAGCATCTGCCTTGTTTTTTTGGGAATAACTTGTGTGTCATTTGTCAAGTTAAATTTGATTCTACTCCAAGATTATTTGAACATCGTACATCGAATCCACATGCAGAAACTGTAAAATTAAACAAGCAGACCATAGATATAGTGCAAGAAAGACAGAAGTTTGCTCACTCTGCAGATCAAGGTGTGAACACAGCTAAATACTTAGAAGAGCTTGTTCAAAAGAAGTACACCACAAATTTTGACAGAAGTGACGGCATTTTGGATTGTGTGGATCTTTTCCCACATTCACCGGTGAAGATGAACACCCCAGAACAGGATAACAACCAGCCAGCTGCATCCTTGTCACCATATGCTGGGATGCTACCAACAGAGTTTCCACGGATGCCATCAGTTATCACAGATCCTGATACAACCGACTACTCTGTAATTGGGACAAATGATGGTCAAAAAGGAGTGTGCCTCACCACTCGAAGCCATGATTGTAGTCAGGTGGAGGAGCTGCCAGAGCCACCACTGAAGCCTGCAAAGTGTAGCAGGACATCAACCACCCCAAGTTGTTCAGAGTACAAGCAGTGTGACCAGCTGGTTATGTCAAAACTCTGTGCCTTGGAACATAAACTGGACAGCCTGAGTAAGAAAGTGGTGGACACAGCAGAGTCTCAATTGGCTGATCTCAAGGCACGGTTGTCAAGGCTGGAAGACAGCATAGAATCAAACTGTGCCAACATACAATCCTATTCTAAGAGCCTGGCAGTGTTCTTGCAAAAGGATATATCAAAAGTGCTGGACACAGTGAGACTGATCCAAGAAACAGAAAATGGACCTAAGATGTCACCAGTAATGCTGTCAGCTTTAGTCACACTCTCGAAGGAGGCAGTTAAATTGTATGAGGTTCCATACAGGCCACAAGAGCCAGCAGTGCCTGCCAACAGTGCCATTTAATTGGAACTTAGTGACAAATGATAAGAAAATGGATTTTAATTTAATATATGATTCCTTGTTGGACTTATAGACAGGTTTGCTCATTTTTAAAATTAACATTAAATACTCAGTTGTTGTTTTTGTTGTTGTTCTTGTTTTATTCCAATTATAATCAGAATGTAGAGACTCTAATTGTACTGAGACAATTTCAACAAATGAACATTTGTTGCATGTGCTCTTTGACTTATAAACAGTTTGGACAGTTTAAAGTATACTGATGTTTAAAAACAGAAGCCTGGTGTGTAATTAAATTGTATCTGAGTATAATAACTTAAAGTGATAATTTCAATGATGTGTTTCATATTTTATCAATGTTTAAAGTAAATTCTATTTACTCACTTTAATGGTGCTGTAAAAATGTTTTGGTTTATTAGTCGAAACGGGAGATTTTTAAAATCCATCTTTAGTGTCAGTCCTGGTATTTAACCTAAAAAGAGGACACTTAATGTGTGGGAGTTGTGTGTTCTAATTTGAGTCTAGGTAACCTTGCCCTATTTACAGTCTTTGGTATCTGGGATAAACATGCTTCCAGGGGTAAGCATGCAGGTGGGGAATTGTGTTACAGTTTTTAATTTGCATAAATCTTAGTTACAGTTAGAGATGCAGTGTATATGTGGGTTTGTTTAGAGTGAGCTAAATTTAGCCTTTCCAGGGTCCCCATTGCCGAGCTCCTGCTACGGGCATGTCCGGGCTCCCACTACCGGGCATCTCTGATCTCCCGTTACCGGGCACCTTCGGGCTCCCGGTGCGGGCATCTTCGGTTTCCCAGTGGCGGGCCTCTTTCGGGTTCCTGAGGCTGGTCTAGAATACCAATGTGTAGCAAATCGGGCTCCGGGGTGTGCAAAGTTGGAAGTGAAAAGCGAGGGTAAAAATGGTGTGTGGAGAATGAGGTTGTTAATGATGAGATGAAAAGCAGGAAGTGAGTTCCTTTGTACATAATTGTGTGTAACTGTATATTCACTGTTTATAAAGGACCTGTATAAAGAAAGCAATATTTTTGATGAATTAGAAATTTGTGTTTTTACCATTGGTGTTTTTACTGAAATTCTCCCTGAAATTAAATTGGCCACACCAGCAGAAAACAGGGGGCTCGGTGGTGTAGCGGTTAGAGTGCTTCCTTCCAACCTCTGAGGCTGCCGGTTCGAATCTCGGGCCGGCGCTTTATGTTGGAAACTTGGTAGTTACTTGCTGATGCCCGGTGGTTTACAGTGCAGAATCCTGACCAACTAGTATGCACTGGTTCCTCCACCCGTAAGCTACCCGTCGCAATATGACCCTGGCTGTTGAACGCGACGTAAAACCACAAATAAATCCAAATAAAAACCAGCAGAAAACGAGAAAGTAAAAACCCAACAATATATTGAGGAGAAATTCATTCCACTGACTAGAATCACATGGTAAAACATTTTTCAGACAGTTCTAAAGGTTCTATCAAATTTACTTCATCTTGTGTTCAGAGTAGAGATCAAAACACTGTGGCAAACCTTACCAGATTTATACCCTGTGTAGAACTATGCAATAAATTGAATATGGTTCACTTTACTTAAAATTCCATCACTTCAAATAGCATATGTAACAAATTCTGTTAAAAGCTTTGTGGCCAATTGTTAAGTGCGAATAATAAGGTTTCTTGAAATAATGAAGAATGTACATATAAATGTTAATTGTATAGTTGTAGATGTAAGAAATAAAAGACAGAAATGTTAAAAAAACATGATTGCAATGTGTTTGTTACAGTTAATGTGTGAAATCAGTAAATATGTGTATTTACTGAAATTTTCAGTAAATATGCGTATTTACTAATTTGGTCAGTAAATATGCGTATTCCCAAAAATATTTATGACCTGTGTTATTTCACAAGTTTATTGGTTTGACTTTCAGTAAATATGTGAAATGAAACTTTGATGTTTACAGCTGGTTGTAAATATATAATATTGAGCTATAAACCAAAACATACATTATATTGAAACATTTTACTCTGTTATGTTGACTATTACAATAAACTTAACAATACATTACATGCAATATTTTATGCCAAAAATAGTACTAGACTTTTTAAATATTTATGTTTACAAACTTTGGGTATGTGCTTTCAGTAAATATTTCATTTAAGCTCAAATTATTTTCAATCCCACAGCTAGAAATTTCAGTTTCAATTTTTTTTATATTTTAACTATACTTTTATTCAATAGAAATTTTGCCTTATGATTTAAGAAAAGATGATTTACACCTGAACAAATTCACATGCATTCTTTAAGATCTGTTGTTAAACAGAGATTATCAGTAAGTGTTTTTTTTAATTTGTTTCAATCAAGGCTTAATATTTTGCCATTTTCTGGTAGATATATGACTTTAATGTAGGTACTTGCTACTTGATCATAGGATTATTGTTACAAACATTCAAAAGGTCAGCTAGCCCCTAACTGGATTAAAGCAATGTCTTTCAGAGGGACTTAATCCCTTTTAAAGCATCTCATGGTTATGGTATGGCTTCCTTGATTAAAGGGACAACATTGAAGGGAGATTTTATTCAACCCTTATTATAGAGCTAAATTTTATTGTTGACATTTGAAAGGGAAATACATTATTAAAATACATTGTTAAAACTACATTGAAGTTCAGTTCTTAAACAATAAATATATGTTAATCTTATTACCTTGCTTGTTCTTTCTCATACATAAAGTATCATTATTTGACAAATATTTGGGTATTTAAATTTATAAACTTGTTGATTTACATTAAAATTTATTTTAAATGAAAAAATACAAGTTTGTGTCACATATTACATGCAACTGCTTTTGAAATAATAAAGTGATGTAAAATAGTTAACCCAGTGCTGGATTATAAATAAGTATCAAACTTTGAATATGACAAAGCCATTTAAAGTTTTAAATAACTATTAATATGAAGACATAGCATATAAAACCCAACTATTAAAGATATAATATGAAAAGATATCAGATAACACCCAACCGTGAAAGATATAAAGTCTTCATTGTGATTTTAGTAAATATGTGTATTTACAGGACTCAAAAACAGTATTTCCATGTATTTACTGAAATTTTCAGGGAATATGCATATTTACTGACCAAATCAGTATATATGCCTATTTACTGATTTTGCATATTTACTGTAACATGTATACTCAACATAAAATATTTGTCTTGGCCATTGAGCACTGAAACAACAAACAAAAAGATACACAAGATGTTAACCATTAAACCTGATCAATATAAAACAACTACAATGCTTCAAATATGCTGATCACGACCATCAGTATCAAATGAGTTTTATGTGAAGAAAAAAGGAAAAACTCCAGAAAACAAAACCTTCATTTCCTTTTTTAATACCTGTACAACAGATTTTTAAATTGTAATCCTGACTCCATGTGCCACTGCATATACTTCAAGGAATGCATGACTGACCTCAACCAAAGCCAATATCATAGCATAAATCCAGAAAACCTAATTTATTGAGAAAAGGCCAAATCTCTCAATCATCAGTGCTGTAAGCTGGGGTTATTGTGGAGATATATGTAGTTAATAGTGGAACAGATTCTATATCAAAACATGTTGGTTTCAATAATTACACACATCCAATTCCCATGTGTTATTTATTTCAAAACTATTTTCAAGAATGGTGTTGCACAGATATTTAAGAGACCATATCTATCTATAGATTTCTGAAGAATGTAATCCTGTTGGATTTGACTATACCTTTAGCTGAGTTGGAGACCTTAGTTTGTATGACTTAAATAAATTTAATCATTTATTCTAACAGCTTCACAGAAAATTACAATGTCTATATCTATGCCAATACAACCAATATATTGCTCTGTAGTATGTTGGATAACTCTTGACTTACATTCAAAGCAAAATAGTAGACATATCTATTTATTCTCTTGTGGTAGGTCCTCAGAACTTCAGTAGTTCTTGTGATTCTGGTGCAAATGTATGCCCAGTAACCTGCATCGACATCAAGTTTTGTGACCTCCTTGGCTATTGTGAAAGAAGGTTTAATTATCTGGTGTTAGGACATCTTTAGAGAGCTTTGTTGAACTGCTGTAGGTCAAGGTGTATAATCAGGCTTTGATCTTTCTTCATTGTTTAATCAAGTGAAATCTACTATGCACGGTCTCCCTTGATTTCTCCGATGACATTTTGATTTATCGTTGTTAATTTGATGTTTATTGAATACCTAGAAATGGTGAATATATGAACAGCTGTGTATTCTTTCTATATTTTTTAACCATTAAAGCATCACATATTATTGAAACAGTCTAGAAATCATGATTTGAAGTCAGCCATGCCTTTAATTTGGTGCTGTTGTGGTACAGCCTTCATTGGCTTGCTACAATTGGTCTCTATATATTCAAATCTACTATCTAGTATATTTGCACATTGATGAAACTTTAAGGCTGGCTATGTCCCAGATCAATCTCTACTGCAAAGAATTAAAATCGGTGTTTTAGAGCATTCAGTTTGAGATTTTAGTTATTTGCATGCTTTGCCATCACAAAGACTTTTTCATTAATCATTACACATTTATAAGGTGAGCTTGCTGGTTTATAGCTTACTATGAAATCCAGTATAGAAATCAGCTGCCGTTTAAAGAAGCACCACAAACTTTAATGCTGCTCATTATAATAATGTTTAGTACTAACCAAATATCCGAAACATTTCCGTTCGTCGAAACGGACAAAAATAAACATAACCTTCGAATGGATACTCCTATGGGGAAACGTTTTGTTTGATATTTTGCTTTATTAAAATAAAGACAACTCCATGAAAAATGACTTTACACGGTTGCTTACGATGCTTAAAGTATATGGTTTTTGGAAGTAATTTTATTGTTTGGGTAAGTTGTATACTCTTGAATTGCAGATTTTCTTTTCAAATGCGGCTTTCAAAGATCAATGCCTGTCAAAATGTCAAATGATGCATCTCAGTACATTATTTATGATTGTTTAATATCATTTCAAGGCATATATGAATTCGACGCAAGTCGTCATGAGCAAGGGAAATATTGTACTAGTAGTACATGTTTCGTTATGTCAATTCTCATCTTCAAAAACAAGCTGTTGTGCATCTTTATTTAAACTAAAGTGCCTGGTTTTTTTTGGTTTTTTTAAATTTTTGTCCATTTTCACGGTAATATGTAACCCATTTTCAGATGTCATATTGGTTTTCTACCAGTAAACACCCCATGCTATGATTAATATTTTGAATTATATACATAGCTTTATATCATTGTTCTGCGATCAAGTTATCAAAGGATATATGACTACAATTGGAGTGTAGTTGTTACATTTGTTTCATGATTTATATTTTTATAAATTGTTTCTATATTGCCCATTTTACAGCAAACTGGAAATGCCAGTTAACATCCATTTTGTAGACTTACAGAAGCACTTACTTGACCTGTAACAAAGATATATAAGACGGGTGTTCACTGGTAGGCCGGCGTTTACTGGTAGCAAGCCACTATGAGGTTGAAATAGCACTGAACCACCATACTGTGGTGCATTCATTATTTGAACACTTTACCGACAATATATCCTTCATGAATCAGAATCCGGTCCATTCCACTTTCCGGTCTAAATGGTTTTAAAAAAATCAGACTTAATTATGCATGTTTTGTGCGAATATATAAACAGAAGTTATATATTCTTAAAATAGAATTGTTTTGGGGAAACACACGATTTTGTGGAACAAGAAAAGTGCGCTGAAATGTTTCAAATGTTACAGCAAAAAAAGACTACGCACATTTGTTAATAGATTGGAAATAGGTACAACAATCATAATTTGCAGAGAGCATCTCACCAACACAAATCATCAACAATTATTCTATAGGCGAGACTTAACCAGTGTTGATAATGCAGTTCTTTACTTCCATGCAAACTAGAAGTACATTCACATATGTAAGAAAATCACACAGAGAAGCAAAAACAAAGCCAATGTACAATATTTATTTTTTTTCAAAACAGTAACCAACTTTCAAGAAGTTGAGGTTTCTTTTTAATTCCAATTGCTTTGCTATGTGCATAAAATAGTAATTATAATCAGTGTATGTGTGGTTGAGATAATGGAATATTGAAGTAATTAAATCAAGGAATATGAAAGTAAAGAGCCACTGTAAATTACCACCATCTGAAACATAGTTGTAGTCAGTCCATAATAACCCAGATAGCAAGACTCTGTAGGGCCACCGCTGGCCCACTGGCGGCATAGCTGTCGGACCGACGTTGGCTGCAGGCGGTGGCCAGTCGTTGGCGTGACCGGCTGATAGGCAGTGGTCCACCGTTGGTAGCCGACAATAAGGTTTTCTGATGGTCCTTCAGTGGCCCACTGTCGGCAGCCAATGATAAGCTTTTCTATTAGCCCACCAGTGGCCCACCCTTAGTAGCCGACAAGGTTGACTGGTGGTCCACCAGTGGCCCACTGTTGGGTGCCATCAAAGGTGGTTCTCTGGTGGCGTGACCAGCTGATAGACAGTGGCCCACTGTTGGCAGCCAACAATAAGGTTTACTGGTGGCCCATCAGTGGCCCACTGTTGAGTGCCATCAGTGGTGGTTCTCTGGTGGCGTGACCAGCTGATAGACAGTGGCCCACTGTTGGCAGCCAACAATAAGGTTTACTGGTGGCCCATCAGTGGCCCACTACTGAGTGCCATCAGTGGTGGTTCTCTGGTGGCATGACCAGCTGATAGACAGTGGTCCACTGTTGGCAGCCAACAATAAGGTTTACTAGTGGCCCATCAGTGGCCCACTGGCTTTTAGGCCGGTGGATGTGTCGGTCTGACATTGGCAAGCCACTGGTAAAATTTTACTACCACTATAATATAGCATCAGCCAATCAGATTGCAGCATGAAGTTATGTGGCCATTGTTTAACAGAAAGCAAATAATTGACAGATTGTGGGTGGATTTTAGTTAAGGGAATCCCTAATAAGTCACATGACCAAACATAAACAATGGTGGAACAGTATATTCGGATGACATGTTCCATAGTCAAACAATAAAATTATAATGTTCAGAAACAACTTTTCTTACTGTGAATGTTATTTTTATGTCTAAAATTGTTAAATAGTTAGTTAAAAATTGTGGGCCCACTGAAATATGATTTTTAGACATACCATAATAAATAATTTTTTACTAAGTGTCTCAATATCCCCTATTATTGCTCGCCGCCATCTTGAATAAAAAGCCACCATTGGCCCACCGTTGGCCCAACCTTGGCAGCCTGAGTTTTGGTTGGCAAGCCTTCACTGGGCCAGTGTTGGCATGGGTAATTCGGCCACTGATTGGAATATATTTCATGGGTAATTATTCCTTTCAACTTAAGAAACTTTATATTTTATCGGACACATACATATTGCAGCTAGTGGACCAAGGGTCGTCCAGTGGTGGCTACACCTCAACCCCAATTAATAGGGTTTTGATTTAATATATTTTTCTCCTGTACATGTTTTATGGTTTGTTTACAGGGGAAACTTTCACTTCTGTTAACTTTTCTGTGTAATTATCAGATGATTTTATTGATTAGATCTAAAATCCGGGTGGAAATTAGAAAATTCCCATCAGTGGCCCATCAATCATAGCTTATATACCACTGATATAGTTGGTGGGCTGCCAGTGGTAAATCTTGGAAGAAATTTGTGGCTCAAGAATGGGAAGAAAAGAAATATATATTAAGACAGAGATGTGACATCTGTTATTTAAAAATGTTGGTGTCTTGGTGATATACACACACATACATAAAGTATCCAATTACTTTGCCGTCTGTGGGCCACCGGTGGGCCAACAGTATGTGTACCATGCCGGCAGAAGGTGGACCACTGATGGACCACCAGTGGCAAATCTTACAATTTTTTTATGTAATAAAATTCAGAACAGCTACTTTTGGAAAGTAATTCACTTGAAACAAATGAATTTAAGCCAAGACAGCCTCTCTTCAAGATCTGTCAAAACAAATGCCATTCAGCAGAGCTAGAGGTGTAGCCACCAGAGGACCACCATTGGTCCACCAACTAAGTATAGCTCTTACAGATGATAGTTGCATGTGTCAGACAAAAACAAATTCTGCGATAGTTTTAGGTTGCATCAAAAACAAATTTATATCAAAAGGAAAAAAATGAAAATATCTTTCTTTAACCTTCACTAAAATATATATATATGTGTGCCACCAGTGGCCCACTGGCTGCCCATCATGGGTCATGTACTACTTATGTAGTGGGTGGACCATTGATGGACCACCTGTGGCAAATATATAAGCAAGTAATATATAAAGTAATAAAGTGGAGAAAAGACTGACTGAGCAAAATGAAGGAATACAGAATAAGTTTGTTAAAAAATGACATTAACTTATGTTAAGTGAAAGAAAACACACATTTTATCTAATTTTTCCCAGGATTTTACACCAGTGGGTGTAGGCTGGTACCTGAGCTACAGCCACTGACTCTGGTAGTTGGTGGGCCAACAGTGGGCCACGCAATGTATTTATATTTTGAAATAATGTGTTTTTAACATTGAATATTGTTAAATAATATGTCAGAAAACAGTATTTGAGGTTGCTTTTGAAGTTGTTTATAATGCTTTAAAATTTTGAAAAAAAAATGCAGTCAGTGGGCCACCAGTGGCTCAGTGTTGGCCCACACGCTATATTTTGCCACCCATAGCCAACGGTGGCCCACTAGCGTCTTGCTATCTGGGAAATAAGAAGTGGCTGGAGTACAGTGATTTACCTCACTCAAGAAGAAATATGCAAGTACGGCAGAATTCATTTGTCATATTCCATTCAATTAACCAGAGTGCAGTTATTTTTAAAGTCTTGTTAATTTGGTCGAAATAGCATATATTGATCATGCATATCTTAATAAATACTGAAGGCTCAAATATGATTTTTAAGCAATTTTGAAGGTAAATTGTAGTAATCTCTGACTATTTTTATTGGAGAAAGTCCGAGATAAGTAAAGAAGAGATTTTTTATTTTTAAAATGTCAGTTATTTAATAAGTTAGCATAATTTACTTATACCCATGTATCACTTGATAGAAATTGCATTAAGTCAGTTGAAAAGTCTCCTTCCTTGTTTATTAACTTCTTTGAAGTTTTTGCAATCATTGCCTCTTGGAGACACTTTAACTACTATACTTCTGTTGGTGGTGTGACCGTGTGAGGCCTAGAGAGGATTGGCAACCAGTCTACTTTTCATCTGCAAATGTGATTAATTTGTTTCCAAAAACTTCACTCTAGACAAAGTTCTGGAGTGCGGAAATTTGCTCTGCAGCCTATTTTCTCTGCCCAGGACTTTCCCTTTTTTCAAGGGCATTAGAGGTTGTTGTATCAATTTTGCATTATATAAATGTTTCTATTCTATTTCTATTCCTGATCCTTTTCTGTTCCGTTCCATTCTACAGCCACATCCTAATAAACAAGTGCTGAGCTATGACACAACTCTACATGCAAGTGAAATTGAGCCAAGGTAACCACTTCTAGCCAAGATAAACACAAAAGTCCCATGAAAAAATAGTTAATGCTATCAGTGGATTTGTTTGGTAAATAATCAGAGGTTACATTGGAAATACTGAAGATAGGTTATAATGAACCAATTGTGTGGGATGAATTTGGGGTGGCCAAAGTAGTGGTTGGCCGAAGTAGGCATAAGTTTAAAAATAATTATAATCTAATTAACCACTGCAAGTGTTAAGGGAATTATCAGTTAAGTCAAAATCCAGTTAACTAAGTTGGGCCAGTGAAAGTAAAATAATCCAGTTATTAATAGAACATTATATTTTTTTTCAGGAAAATATATGTTGATACTTGGGTATAAAAGTAACTAGTTTACCATTGTTTGTGGAATAGCCACTGCAAGTGAACTGCTTTTTATTTCGGGTTCATGTAAGGTATGCAGGAATATTAAGTCCTATTTATTTCAAGTTACACCATTCACCAGTCCATTTACTCTAATCGCATAAGTTGTTAATTTGATTTGTTCCATTTGAAGGACCACCAAAAATATGGGTATAAGTAGATATTTAGTTGGGGAAGACTAAAGGACTAGGGTGAATATGCTATGTCAGTATTAAATAGCCCTCTCCTAATATTTATAAATGTCATCCAGTAGAGTTTTGGATGATATTTAATAAGTCTTTTGTATTTTATTAATTCATAATTATTCTGTATTCAGAATTTTATATCCTACAGTAGGATTCCTGCTGACTCCGACTTTTTGCCTTTAGTAACTGTGACATAATCTTTCAAAAGACATTACAAATGGACTATTTCACTCAATTGAAATTTGTTGTCATTGGATTCTTTAGTATAAAGATAAACTGTTATTGCAGTAAACTTGGTACAAAAACAATCAAATTGTGTACAAAATGTCATCAAAACTCTCTGTAGCAAGAAATGAAATCTAACTGTACCGTCTCTCTGGAGGATAGCCTTTACCATGTCATAATTAGAATACAATAATGTTTCCTTGTGATTCCGTTGCAAAATACATTTCTTGTGAGAGTTTTACATTTTATTAATTATTTGACATTTTGAATACTGTTAATAAAACAATTGCATACAGAAGTATGTGTTGGTATTTACATTTGGTAAGTTAGCTTACAAGCTTCTATGCACTAATTGGTGTTAGTTTTAGAACTACAGAGACATTTTAAGTATTGCTTTTCAGAAATGCCCCAAAAATATGAAAGGGCACAAGGCCCTATGGGACCTTGACTGAATAATGGCCATTTGTCAGAAAGAGCTGTGTTTCCCAATGGGGCTGCTAGTATAGGAGCCTTCTCACTCTCATTCAATTAGTGCACTCACTGATACTGGGTAATATACATGCTCGGATGTTAACCATCACCAATCTGCATTATTCAGAGGTAATGAAGGCTGGTTTATAACTAGGCAGGAATTTGGTGGAGATCTTACAATTTGCTTGGATAAACAAATATCATGCTTTGATGTCTGTAATGAAGATTAGTTCCTGAATACAGGCATCAAGGAGCCAGGTTTTAAAGTCAAGAAGTAAGTGTCAAAAATTGTAGGGCTTCTCTCCTGTCTGTCTTTTCCCTGGAAGGCTTTTGTCCTAAGTTTTAAATGTAGTGATGGTATGACAGTCTTTCTTGGGTTGGATTTTTCCCTGAAACATTATTTATCAGAGCAAATGAGGAATATTTGTGGGATATGTATATTGCTCAAAAGTTTTTGTTCAATTGTTATTAAATTCATCCTTCTTTAGTGGTCTGATATTGGGACTCTGGGCCTATGCTTCTGGAAACTACTGATAGTAGTTTCTCAGTAGACTACTGCAAATATTGTCTTAACCTTTTATGCATATATTGAATTTTATTTATATAATCCAGAATATATCTCTTTCACGATTGCCTTAGCCAAGGGCAAAAGATAATGTTGTCATTGAGTAATTTTATTTGAGTAATTATTAATAATGTGTGGTTTAATTGCTAAATTTTACTTTTGCCCCTTGTGTACCTTCAGTGTTTCCCCCATTTAGGCAACACCCAGGGTTGCATGTAACCGAATTTGGGAAACTTTGTAAACTGAAAGTGTGATGGCACAATAGCCATGCAGACAGCTTGTAATAGTTCTACATTGTTAATACACATATATTCTGTGAATTCATATCTTCTACTGCATTTACCTGAATTTCATATCTGAAAATATAGCTGATGAAAGATGTAAGTATGACATAAACTATTTGTAACCTACAATGTAAATTGGATTGGTGACCATCATAACTTATTGATTAACTGTTGATATCACTGCCATCCAAATTACAATAATTTGTAATTACCAAAACATAGTCCAAACCCAGTTTCTGAAAATGATTTAGTAGGTGGAATAATTCCTAATATGTAAAAGCTGGCAAATAGAATTTGCTTTCAGAAAGAAAAAAATGAACAGAGAGACAGCACTCCTATTTGGAAGTGCACCACTGAGCATGTGTTCCATTTCTTTAACATACTGTTTTCTGTGTGTTGCAGTTGACTGGCCTGATGATACTTGGGTTGGCATTATATTTACGCATTGACACAGAAACTAACAGTTATATTGAGGTATGTAAACCATATATCTTAATACAGTTAGTATTACTAAACTGTAGTTATACTTTCTATTTAGTACAAAACAAATTGTTTTAGAGAGTGATAATTTGAGGTTTGCATGTATCAACTGAACATTGTTTAAAGATTTTGCCAAAAGGTAAAATGTCCTTAACTGTGTATTCCTTGAGACACTGTATGTAAAAGTAACAGTTGCCCATCACATCTGAGATTGTGGGTTTGAACCTCAATCATGATGGTTATTAACTTTATGAGGAGGCTATGTTTATGGGTGTGTTTGTCTCCCTGTTTATCTGTGTTCATGAGAGCTGCATAAATAATGAACACTTGTTTATGTGGGTAGAGTCTGACCACAGGAAGAAGTGATTAAATTTTGGAAAATATGATGATCTAACTCTGAATATAAAAAATCCTGAATTTTCAATGGTCCCATTTTGCATGTATTTTCAATGACTTTGGCTTTCTGGTTAACATTACTCAAAAAGTACTGAGCAGACTTTCATGTTTATGGGAAGAGCCTGGACAAAGGAAGAATTGATCACATTTTGTGAATGCAAAAAAAAAAAAAAAAAAAAAAAAAATCCAAAAGGTGTGATTGTTATTTACCAATACCTGGTGGTTTACAGAATATGAATCAACCAGTAAGTAATCCTTTAAGTGATGGTATTTTGGCTGTTCACAGCTGTGACATCATAGATGATGTGGCTGTGATCTCACATCTGATGATTATAATATGTGAAGGTGATGGGATAGGCACAGTTTGAGGGGAGGGGGGCGGTAAAAGTTTACTAGTGTGTAAGGTAATGTGAAGTTTTGTATATTGGGCAAAAAACAGAACCATTTCTATTTGTTTGTCTTTCTGATTCCAGGCAGCGTATCGTACAGAAGTGAGCACATATCACCTGATCTGTTACATCTTCATCGCCACAGGATGTGTCATGACATTCGTCGGTTTCCTCGGCTGCTGTGGTGCATTCCATGAGTCCAAGTGTATGCTTGCTGTGGTGAGTAGTCTGGACTCAGCCTTAAACCCTACCAGATGGTGACAATAGACAAAAAGCCTTGCTGAAGGCTCAAGTTTCTTTGCAGTTAGGGAAAGTTTTCAGTTCAGATAATGGAGTTTCAGTTTCTATCATGTATTCATACATGTACTGACTTTTAAGGCCGCATACAGCTAAGAGAAAGAGATTAGGTTCTATCTCTTAACATGTATGAGTGCTTTATGAATACCAAATATCTGTGTGCATGTTTGAAAAGATATCATGCAAATTTGAGCCTTAACCCTTTCGCTACTGAAGGAACATTATTCCACCAGACTGTAGCCATATGACGTCATATCATGTCAGAAACGCCAATGAAGTAAAATAATAACTCACTACCGTATGCACTTTATTTGCGGTATTTTTCGGCATATTTCATTAGGAATTGATGAAAGTCGAGTGGGAAAATTTGTGGGAATTCCCCAAATAAAAATAACCACGAGTAAACAATATGCAGGTATATGCGGTAAATACGGCAAGATATACAGAAACCAGTAAAAATAGGTGAAATGGTGAATTTTTTTTAAAAATATAGCATAACTTTCATATAAAATACTTAAAAAATCGTTTCAGTACTGATACACCAAAGAAAACGTATAACAGTACACTGAAGGGAGAGAAGAAATATATATTATTGCCGTCGACCAAGCAGACATGATCCCCTGTAATACACATTGATGTCGACTGCTAGTCGACATACATGGTAGCGAAAGGGTTAAGCAAGGCTAAAGACAGCCCTGTAACACTGGGAAAAACATACTTCATTTGCAGTTGACAGGGGCAACAGTGGAATCTCTTCCTTTGTGTACCAGTGCTTGGATGTTTCACTTAAATGTGAATGATATATGTGTTTATATCTACACTGATATGTATACTGATTTTAATGAAATCAGACATATATTACAGGATAAAAATACATGAAGAAAACCCTTATATGGCCCCCTTTGCGTATCTGCCATTTTTTCACCATTTTTATCCTATCTTCTCCCTTTGTAAATTATAAAATAGAAAGAATAAGATAGTGTGAAAGTTTGCCTTTCAAAAGCCATGTGAGAGTTAGTAATAGCACTGATGTTTTTTATAAAGTTGCTAAAAATCTAACTTTATCCATTGTCAACCTATTAAATTAAGTGCAGTATTGTTCAATATTGCCCAGTTAAATTTAGTTTTTCCCACCAGGCTGGGCAGTACTCTTAAAATCCAGGTTTCTCATCTCCTTTACTTCTGTCACATTCAGTTGTTGCATTTGTGTAGGATAACATTATAACAAAGTTGAAGGCACAGCCACTGTGGTTAAAAGAGTGAATCTTATAATTTGAAGTTATGAGATTATATTGTTATGGTTAATTCCATTTTTATGCGCACGCTGTAACGATGCTCACGCTTTTAGAGATCACCTATTTTGTGTCTCCGGACTTTCATGAATTGTGGCGTAGCGTGATGAGTATCTGTCTCTTCACTGAAGTTAAGCAGCAATGGGCTATGTTAGTACTGGGATGGGTGACCGCTTCAATGCACTACTCATGTCTCTGATGGCTTTGCGGCTCACGCTAGTAGACTGAAACCTCCTTCGGCCTTGTTAACAACCAGTTTCCAAAAGTGCAAATTCAATGAAAATGGGGTTAGTTTGATTTAGCTAATATCATGACGTAATTTTTCAAAATCTGCACACGATGTATATAAATATTTACAGCCAGCTATTTACTTTTTGAAGTGTTTTTGTACCAAATAGCTCATATGTTGATATAATGAAATTATGTGAAATATTATTAATATGCGAGTGTCAGAAATAATATTTTGGTAAACTTAAAATAGGGAATATGTGAGGAAACCAGTTTTGGTAAAGTCTCTGGTATAAATGGTCAAAATTATACAACCATCACCTTAGACAGCTGAAATACAAGTTAAACAGGCTACACAATAAAGCCAAGAATACCAATACACCTGACATCTGGGCAAAATTTCGATCAGAAAGAAATATATATATAAGAGAAGTTCAAAAAGCCAAGTCCGATTTTTCACAGTCCAAGTTTGATAAAATTAACACAGAAAATTTAACCTCCAAAAAGTTTTATGGTCTCACAAAATCTATCATTTCATCATCAAGGGATAGCACTATACCACCATTAATCACTGATAGTGGTGACATAATTGTTGATGATTATGGAAAGGCAAACCACTTCAACAAATTCTTTACGCAATCTTCTATGGTTGATGACACTTCAGCTTCCATCCCCTCATTAAATGCTGAACCCGTCTCAATGTTAAGTGATATAGTTGTACAAGAGGAAGAGGTTTTGGACCAAATTAAGATCTTAGATTGCAACAAGTCATACGGGCCAGATAGCATTTCACCAAGATTTATTAAAATGGCGGGTCTCTCTCTCGTTAAACCACTTACATTGTTGTTTAACACTTCTCTTAGCAATGGAATATTTCCATCCAATTGGAAAAAAGCAAATGTACTGCCTTTGCACAAGAAATCTTCAAAACAATATGCTGATAACTATCGGCCAGTTTCTCTACTTTGTATTTTGGGCAAGATATTTGAGCGAATTATATTCAAACATGTTTATAATCACTTTTGGGAGAATTCACTTATTAGTCGATGGCAATCTGGCTTTTTGCCAGGATTTTCAACTGTGACGCAGTTATTAGAAATGTATCACCAATTTTATAATGCAATCAATGAAGGCAAGGATGTAAGGATTGTTTATCTTGACATATCGAAAGCATTCGATCGGGTTTGGCATAAAGGGTTACTATTTAAGCTAAACAAATTTGGTATTGGTGGTAAACTGTTGAAGTGGTTTTCAGATTATCTGTCAAATCGCTATCAGAGAGTAATTATTAACGGCCAATGTTCTGATTGGTTAAAAGTTACTGCAGGGGTTCCTCAAGGGTCTGTGTTGGGTCCGTTGCTTTTTCTTGTATTTATCAATGACATTACCTCGGTTGTTAAGTACTGTGACATTAGATTATTTGCCGATGACACCTGTCTTTTCCTAAAAGTAATAAATCCTGCAATAGCAACTACATGTATAAACAAAGATTTACTAAACATTGAAAAATGGGCCAATCAATGGTTGATAAAATTTAGTCCTTCAAAAACTGAGTCCTCAGTCATATCCTTAAAGCAAAACTCACGAAATAACTACAAAAAACTCATCTTCTACAACACTCCCATTGCTAATGTACCCTCACACAAACATGTGGGGTTGTGGATTACACATAATCTAAAGTGGGACCACCACATTAATAATTCTGTTCAAAAATGTTCTACTCTTCTTGGATTACTTAAACCATTAAAGTTCAAACTAAATAGACCAGTTCTTGAAAAGATTTTTTTGTCTTACATTAGGCCTATAATGGAATACGCAGACATAGTTTGGTCCGGAGCACCTTTCAGTCTACTTGCCAAGTTTGATCACGTAATTGTCGAAGCAATGAGACTAATAACAGGTGCTCCTGCAAGATCTAATATAGCTAACCTGTATAAAGAAACAGGTTGGCAGCTGTTATCAAAAAGACGTGAAATTCATATTTCAAAGATGATGTACAAAATTACAAATAACCTCGCTCCACAATATCTGTCTGATATTCTCCCACCTCAGATTAAAGAGATCCCCCCTAACCTGAAAAGATTAAGACAAGGTATTAATTCAAGACTTTCAATTGGAGATTATCCGATTCCAATAGTGAGGACAAAATTGAGTGAGCTCTCCTTTCCTGTAGTAGGTTCCAAACTTTGGAACTCTCTCCCTACTAAAGTAAGAACTAAACCAACACTGGGATCTTTCTCAAAAGCACTAAACAAGATATTTCCAAGTGACTTACTTCAAAAAGAAACAAAAAAACTTTATAATTTTGGGAGCCGATTGGTTAATATTCAGCATACCTGCTTACGGTTAGGTTGTAGTAAGCTTAATCACCATTTAAAAGAGAACCTGCATGTAACTGATGACTCCTCTTGCGCCTGCAATTACCCAAATGAAGACACATCACACTTTTTCCTTTTTTGCCCCCTATATACAAATATCAGAGATGAACTGTTGCGATCATTACCCCCGTCTGATAACTCAGTAATTCTTGACCAGATTCTCTTTGGAAACCAAAACTTATGTTTTGAGGATAATATTAAAATATTTGAAGCAGTCCATAGATATATTGTCAAGTCTAAACGCTTTTGATTCTTTAATTGCCAGCAGTGACCCTTTTGTGCAGCCTCATCTTCACATCATCTGTAAATACTTCACCCTGCAAGAGGGCTTAATATAATTGTATCTTTTACGATTGTTGCCTAATTGCTAATAAAATATGTTTAAATCAAATGGTCAAAATGGAGTGTAACCTGATCAGTGTCTTTTGGCAGAATTACTCTCATTTTTTTGATTGATAAGTTGATTATTCAACTAAATGCCACATTGTCTCACTTTTGTGTCTTTTATGAGAATCTGGGTGACTTTATGCCCTGTGCTGCTCTTTTTATTTATTTTTTATTTTATTTTTTTGCAGTTCTTCACGTTCCTCACTCTTCTCTTCCTGGCAGAGATTGCTGGAGGAGTATTTGCCTACTTGTACAGACATCGGGTGAGATATTCCTTCAGTATTTGTTATATATTTCATCAGTACACTGCATCACAGTAGGAAGGGGAGTAGTAATTTGAACCGGACTAAAATAATTTAGTATACTTAAAATATAATCTTTTGCACAATTCTTTCCAAATGGCATTTTATGCACAGAATATCAATTACACAAGCAAGCCTATAATTTGAAACCTGGGTGATTATCAAAGTCACTGCATAACATTAAATTAGTTGTGGCTATGAGTCACTTTGCAATTGCTTTGTAAGCTTTTTTTCTGTCCCCCAAACTCAGACTGAAAAAAAGTGGTATAATCATAACTGGTGAATGTGTATAAATTTGCAAGTAAATGCATATAAATATATGCATGTAATATATTTAAATCCTTCGGAGTAATTGTACCAACAGACCTGTGATTAATATAGGTGAGAACTACAGTATTAATAAATAGCAACAACCACATTGTATTTGAATTCAAATTTTTACTCAGTTTGAAATTAACACCTGTTTCATGTTTTTTTGGGGGGGGGAATCAGTAAGAGCCTGAGGGCCAAGTTTTGGACAGAAATGTGGTATATTACAGTTAAGGGGATAGCCTTGCTGAAGGCTCAAGTTTCTTTGCAGTTAGGGAAGTTTTCAGTTCAGATAATGGAGTTTCAGTTTCTATAATGTACTCATATATGTACTGACTTTTAAAGCAGCATACAGCGAAGAGATAAGCTGTCTTATAAGCTTCTATCTCATAACATGTATGGGTGCTTTATGAATACTAAATATTTGTTTGCATGTTTGAAAAGATATCATGCAAATTTGAGCCGTAAGCAAGGCTATTAAGGGGACTGAATATAGATAGAAAGCAGTGTGTCACTGGAATGCATGCATGATTTACACACTGGCCCTGATAACACATGATTTATTATTAGACACTAACCCAGTGAGGATAGACAGAGACATCCACTGTGATCCATGTGCATAGCTAGAAATACTAGCTTACCTCTCACAGTCTCAAACCAGAATATCAAAAATCACTCTGATTGTGTAGCTACAATACAAATAACCTACGCATAAAACCATTCAGTTCAGTAAACATATTTATAATGAAGTGAAATATTAAATCAGATGCAATATATGTTTGGCTACTATTTTGAGAGATGGGAAATATGTATTTAAGATTTAGTTAATCTTAAATCTAGAGGTATTCAGGGAAGGTTGGTTTGGGGTAACTGGAGTTATTAGTGAGCATCAGTTGGATGCCAAAGTGTGCATAATGTGACTAGCCTGGAGAAAGCTATAAATCTAGGTTTACAGTTTTACACTCGATCAAGGTAATGATGTAATGAAATGAATACATGTACAATGTATATCATTTTTATTCATATGACATATTACAAACAGCTTTAACTGTTTAAGTTATCTGTAATTCATAGTAAGGTAGAAGTATTTGTTTGTTAGTTTCTGTATTTTACTTTACAATTCTAAGTCAGTGGTGAAGGTCTATTTACACCAGTTGTATGAACATGTATTTAAAGTTTGCTTCACAACCCAGTCCTTATTGCCCTGTAAATGGACCTCTACAACAGTACTTAGATAAGTTGACCTAAGGTCACTAACCTTAGATCTAAGTAAGGGAAGGTTTTTTACATAAGCTTTTCTTGCATTTTGTATTCACAAAACGAAGTTAGGAATATTCAGTTTCATCATTTCTTACTTGAAATCTAAGAAATACTTGAAATCTAAGTTAGAAATGATCTACGTATTGTTGTAGAGTATGGCCCCTGGAATGTGGGTAGTGCTCATGTAAAAACAAGCTGCCCTGTACAGCCATTCTGCCCCCCTCCACCCCCACCCCTCCAATATAAAAGCTTGAAAATGCTGTCCTCCTTGTGTTGAACTTGTCCTGCCCAAATATAAATCCCAACTTGGTAAACCTTAGTACTAATACAGGTGAAACACAGCCAGAAATGAGCCCTGATGACTTTATTATTATCAGCTTGTGTGTGTTAACTTATGAGGCAAGCCCCTTAGCGGCCTAGTGGGTTAGCAGGTTTGGTATCTAATCACAGGCTGTCAACTCTGTTTGGGTGCAACTGCCAAACAAGTGACAAAGCTGAGGACCTGTCCCAGTTTGAGTCTGACTGTTGAACCGGACATAAAAACCTCAACTATCACCCTGTTCACACAGCAATCAGGGTTGACAAGGATTGAGGGTTGATGCAGATTGAAGCAGATTTATTTCAATCTGGGTTGAGTGTCCACACTGCAGAGTTTGATCTGGATTGAAAAGCCTCAAAAACTGAGTACAGTAAAACCTCCAAATTTAGATGAAATCATGTAAAATTGTTTAAAGGATGTTTTTTTAATAAGGATAAAAATGATAAAATTAATAAAATTATGCAAAATCTCTACACTTTGTTATATATTATACAGTAAAATAGCTTAATAAGATTTTATAATTAAAACAGAAATTTTATATTATTAAGTCTGTGTCAGTTTTTCAGGAACAGACCAACTGCAATATTTTTTAAATATTCTGCTTATTAAACATTCCTACTATAACTACAAATATTTATGTATTTTGTGATAAATTGCAATCATCTAGAAATCATACCACAATCACTTTTGGTGGCCTTTGTAAGGCAGTAAGTCAATTGGTTACAGTAAAAACACACTCAGCCCTTGTCCACCCAGATTGAGAGAGTTCACACTACAAATCTAGCGTTCAGACTAGTGTTTCAACCCGGGTTGACACAGATTGAAGCAGATTGGGATTAGGTGTGAACGCTCACAATCCGGGTTGACAAGGGTAAATCTCAACCCCACTCAAGAGGTGGATTGAAGCAGATTGAAGCAGATTGATTCAACCCCCTTTATAGTGTGAACCCTCTCAATCCGGGTTGACAAGGGTTGAGTGGACTTGTACTGTAAACAATTGACTTATTGCCTTGCAGCAATTGTTAAACCCATTTCCAATGTGTCAATATATCTTAATCCTTTGTTAGCAAGAGTAATTAACTGAAACAAATGACATCAAAATTATTTGATTGGTGATTTGTGCATGACTGCAGTTAACCATAAAATGTAAATTTACAAATATAACATGATAATTGAATGAACAGATATATTCCAAACAATTGCAATTTATCAATTGCTAATAAGCAATCTTTATAAAATAATTGTGTGTGATTTATTAATTGCCTTGCAGCAATTATTAAACCTATTTCCAATGTGTCAGTATATCTTAATCCTTTGTTAGCAAGAGTAATTAACTGAAACAAATAACATCAAAATTATTTGATCAGTGATTTGTGGATGATTGCAATTAACCATAAAATGTAAATTTGCAAATATAACATGATAATTGAATGAACAGATATATTCCAAACAATTGCAATTTATCAATTGCTAATAAGCAGTCTTTATAAAATAATTGTGTGTGATTTATTAAAATTAGTTAATAAATTAATTAAGTGTAGTATAAACTATAGGAAGCGTTAATCTTTCATACAGTTGTAAAAATCAGAAAAAAATAATTGTTATTACAGAATTGTATGCACTACATGAAGTGCATTTAAGATGCCGTACTGTACTCAGTTTTTGAAAATTTTCAATCCAGATTAAACTCTGTAGTGTGGACACTCAAACCGGATTGAGATGAACCTGCTTCAATCTGCTTCAATCTACCTCTTGAGTGGGGTTGAGATTTACCCTTGTCAACCTGGATTGTGAGCGTTCACACCTAACTCGAATCTGCTTCAATCTGTGTCAACCCGGGTTGAATTACTAGTCTGAACACCCAGTTTGTAACTCATGAGGCCAGCACTGGTGTGGACTAGGTATTGGTGTCTTGAATAGTTTTGGAAATACAACGGATAAATTCTGTTGTGAGATGAGACATGTAATGCTCTGAATATAAAAGATTATTTTACTTAGAAATATAAACTTGATATTTGAACAGAGTCATTTGGAGTTTTCCTTGCTTTAAATATAACTAATATCATCATCTACATTATTGGTGGCTGTTGTATAGCAATAAATTCCTCAGGCATATCCCTCATTTTACTTTTTGGTTTTTGAAACAAAGTGTGACATAACTAATTTTACAGTTTGACACTACAGTCCTTAATTTGGTTTTGCACTGACTGAAAAAAGAAACAACATAGTACAAGGAGTGGAGTTTTTCCCTAGACTGAGTAAAAAGAAACAAAGCTACAACAACAGTACATTAAATTATATGAAATGAATACCATTTGCAGACTAGTCATCCATCTGTATATACTTATGCATGAACTGAAAGACCAATAATTGAGAGCAGTATGATTGACATGTGTATTGCTCATTAGCTATGTCTCCCCCTCTCCCATCAGCTCTCCATCACACTTTGTGTCTCCATTTCCTCCCATCCAAAACCAAATTACTGCTTCCTCATCTCACTGTAAGTAGCCTGGAAGAAGACTCCCAAGAGGAGGTTGAATAACAGATGTTCTATATTGCAGAAGGATCAAATAAATACTGGTATGTGAAAGCAGTATGAGTTAATAACTAGTAATCTTTTGAAAGCAGATATTCAGAAAATTCTAATTGTCAAATTGCTTAATCTGTATCAAAAAATAGATGTTAAAGTGCTTCCTGCAGACAGCCATAACTCTGAAATACACAATACAGTGGAATTGAAACGGAAGTCTGAATCACGGAGGGTACAGATATATCAAAACAGATATATCAAAACACTAAGGTGGGGGTGCTTTCACCAAGACATAGGCTTTTCAAAAGAAGTTTACACGATTTTAATGACTGATTTTGGTTTTAACGACATTTTTAGGACAGTGTACAAGTTATATTGTAACAGGAAGATGAAGGGAAGGAGAAAATTAGTGCAGATAAATAAGGCATAATTGTGTACACCAACCATTGGGGACTGGCAAGTAACACTTGAGAGCTTGTGATAAGGCTACACTACAGCTATATTGTACTAGGAACAAAATACCCATGCAGACATGTGCACACACAGCTCTCTCCAAACATCTGTTCCCTGGAAGTGAAATTTGGCAGTTTCATGGATACTAATTAGTTGAAGTATGGTGAATAAAAGAAAATGCTAAGTGTAACTACTTCATTTTTCACTGACAAGTGTATTTGTACAACTTATATCACTTGATTTATAAGCAAAATTCCCATTTTTAATTTTCTGAAAAATTGAGACTTGTGTTACTTGGGGTTAAGACTATGAACATTAAATTGTCAGAAAACAGGCAGAAATATGACCGTTAACATCGAACTCCGGCAACACTTAATATTATATTAACAAAATATGTAAATTTTACACAACTCATTTGAATCATACGTCTGCATGAAATAACATTGTGAACTTGTCTGACCAGAAATTTTTTTTGTGGCCATACACATGCAATGACATAAAAGGAGTTGCCTTCATATCACAATTTCACACATAATTGAGGTTGTTGTCAGGCCCAGAGTTAAACTTTTAGAAACTCAATAAAATGAGTGAAGTATACACATTATATCCGAGGAAAGTTTTGGAAAATGGTCCAATTTTCACTCAACTTGTGGACCACTTTTCAACTAATTTAATGTTAATGATAAAATTTGATAAAAAAGAAGAGTCTGGTTATTTTATGCTACAGTCACAGCCAGTTACCACACACACGTGCAAAAGTCCACGCATTGTCTCGTTAAAACTTGTATGGGATGGATTTTCCTATCTATAATGTACTAAGTCCTTTAAAGGTGGCAGACCAATATGTTTAGCTGGAATTTCTGAAAAGTTTGAAAAGGAATATAGCAAAATTCATGACCATTTATTTGTATGATTGTGTATTTACTGGTTTATGCAAATACTACAGGTCTGAACTTCATGAAAAAAAGATTAGAAGATGGGTCTGGATCCAACTAGATCCCATTAAATTTTTAGAGTGATCCGGATCATTGCCTGGAATAATGAAAAAAAAAACATCAAAGATCCAGATTTTCCCATTTACTTATTATTAAGCCATTTTTTAAAATAAAAATCATACATGCCTTGGAAGTATTTGCTCTGACTGCTCTTGTTTAATATTTCTTTATTGTATTTGCCCAATTAAATATTTGTTGTCTATTTTAGAGTTTATGCAACTCATGTGGTTTCTGAACCAAAACAATATACTTTCTTCAGTTACTCGTATGTGTCAGATAATTTATCCACAAAAACACAAAATTTGACAAAGATGTTAAATTCCATTGAAATGAGAGTTTAGTTACACTTCCACCTGCAACTGGCATTTTAGGCTGAACATAAAAAATAGGAAATTTAGAACCATAGAAATCCTTACAAATACAAAGTTTACATTTTATTTATAAAGCTTGAAGAAATATGAATTTCACAGGGAATTAACATCCATCTACTGTTTGTTGTTGTCAGATGCTATTTGTACAGCACGTAAAGGTTAATGGCCAAGTAGGTGTCCAATATTTGAAAATAATGGATTGTTGATGAGGTACCAAATGGAACGAGTCAATAGTACATTATTTAAAAATATTTGGACACTTGCGAAGCCATTAACATATTTAAACTTCTCCTCTACTTTAATTATAAATCTTTAAGCTTATTTTAAGATTCATTTCTATATTTCTTGTGTGTATTTCTGTGTTTTTATGGTCATTTTAATTGAAATAAAAATAAGAAGTGTGAAAAGGGCTTCCACATATGGTCATAATCACTCAGTGGCACAACTGTCCATTAATGAAAAACATATTGGACACTTGAAACAAAAGAAAAACTCTCAGTTGTAATTTAATGCAGACCTATGAATAATGAATATCTGATACTTAACCCTTCAGCCATATATTTTAGCCATTCAAAGTGCTGACTTTGTACTCTACTTGACCACTGGGAACACCGACCACTGGATTCAGAACAAGGGAGAACCAAGTGAAAGCTTGAGGAATTCTGTTATTTACAATCATTCAGAGATTTATGGAGTGTGGACACTCTTTGCATGCTTTGAATACAGACTATCAATGACACATCTGTTCAGTGTTTTGGGGGAGTGAATTATTGTACTCGATTACATAATAGTTCATTGATGGATGCATTTTGTTGTTGGTTGCCAAATGTTCAAGAAGTACTGTATCAAGCTTTTATTTTCTTTACAGTGGTGTACTGCATCAAGTTATAAGCTTAAACAAAGTGTAGTAAGTGCTTCTGACTACTTGAAGGCTGGAATGGTAAACATTACACATTTTTGTACCTCCAGATCATCTCTGTGATGACGTTAATTAGTAAAATATCGGGGGGGGGGGGGGGGGGGGGGGGAAACAAGTCTATTTCATGTGTCAAAAGTCAAAACCCTTGAAATGGCAGACTCAATCTTGTCTTTTGTGATAGTTCACACCGATATACAGAAGAGTGCTTAACTGTGACCATCTATTCGAGCCTGATATTTCCCTGCACTACAACATGGTACATGACATTCTATGTTATGAAAAATCAAAGTAATTTCTCACTAGCATTGTCACTCGCATTAAAATTTTGATTTTATTGATTTCCAGCACCATTTGAGTACTATTCTTTTTCCTGACCAAATAGTTTTCGCAAATTTATCGGGATTGTCAAGAGTTGGTGTTGAATTGGGAAATCCGATAAAAGTTTTGAAATGGTAGACAACAGCAGACAGTATTATATGGTGTATTAATCACCTGTTTAGCTGTGTACTGAGGTATGTCTATTTGCTGGCCATAGTTTCCTGTGGAGAGATTTATCTGCCCATCTCTCACCGCTCATAAATCCCAGCAGTTAGTTGCAGTTTTTAGATAACTTAATCACAGTTGGTTTTATTATTAGGCTAGGCCTTTTTGTTAAAATGGTTTACAGTATGATTTGCTTGAATGTCATATACATGATTTTTTTTAACCCCAAATGAGTTAATCTTGAGTCATTTGAAGCATTCTCACACATTGACCAACATGTGCGTATTTGAATCCAAACAATAATTTGTCCCAATAGAATACTTATATTGTGTTTATAGAGCAATTGCTTATATGAACAAAAATACAGTCACAAATTTAGAAGTTGATTGTGCAGAACAGATTAGATTTATTTATATAAATTTTACTTCAAGCTATATCCATCAATCAATAGTGATTTAAATAAAGTGATAAGGAAATTGGTTCTAGGTAATATTACACGGTGCTATTGGTATTGATGATTTTATTGTATTGTCTGAGATAGATGGATATCTAAATCATCCACTCAAATTGGTTCGGAAATAGTTTTTCCCTTATATTCCTCATAAAGTCAATATCTCACCCAGGAAAGGTTTATCAGAATGTCAAGGTTGTAGGTAATATGATCATTAAGCAATAAGCTTTTCTGAAGCAGTGAAACTCAGTTAAATCTACAGTATAGATTGTGACAATTTTAACATAAATTTTAGGTTATATCGGTGGATGTTACATGTTGGTGTCATGGTAGAACTTTCACCTTGATGTTTGTGGGTTTGAGCCTCGGCATTGAGTTTGGAAGTTGGTAGTTGTTTGTTGATTACTCCTGCTTTATATTACAGATGCTTGACCAGTTAGTGCCTCTGAGTTTAAATACAAACCTGACCTCAATGAGGTCAACTCATATGGGAAAACTATTAGTTGCTTGCTACTCATTGACAGTTTACAGAACAGAACCTTACAAACTGTATGCACTGGTTTCCTCAGCTCTTCCAACTACCCATCACAATATAACCAATAAGGTACTATTTGTCATGCAATGACTAAATAAATAAATAAATAAATTAACCAGTTTGTGTATGCTACTTTCTTCTACCTAATAGTATGTAATTGCTCAGCTAAATCTGACCTGCACATAACATATATTAACAGTTATATTAAACCCAAACACATAAAGTTATTCTGAATATCAGTTTTCAGGTATGTGTGTCTTTTACTCTATGGATTAATTTCATTCCTGCAATGCTTCCGCTTTGGTATTGTACTATCAGTACACATAAACTATTATATATATTTTACATTATAAATGTTAATCACGTATAGTTGACCAGTAACAGACTGCAGTGGGGTTTCTATGGCGGTAGGTATAGGTGTATAGCTTAGCAAAGTTATTGTTGTTATGCTGAGCAATACCAGGTTTCATGTTACTAAGAGCATCACTTGGCCCTCACCCCTGTGGTTATGGGTTCAAGTCCATCACATGAGAACGTGTAGGACTCACTGATGACCAGTGTTCCTTATGTGACCTTAGTTGTTACAGTGGGCTTAAAAACCCTGACTTGGGTCTTCAGCCTTTGTCCTGTTTTGAAGGTGTGGTTGTTATATAAAGGACTTCATATTGAAGATGTGTAGATTTTAATATTTAGATACTAATGTAAACACTGCACTCTGCAGCATTTTGTGGTAGGTCCTGTAGAGAGCAGTGCCAACAAATGTCAGGATTTCATTGGCTGAGGGCTTCAAAGGGATGGATAGACTTTTACAATTATTTGTAAGGTATTATGTGTGCCATCTAAGGGCATTTAATATTTAAACACTGATTTAACTTCACACTTATCCTTGTTGTTAAGGGCTCCACTGTAGAAAATGCTTTGAGTGCGCAGTTTTTATGTGAGCTGACTCATATTCCATAATGAGTAAAATCATTTATAACTTGAAAACTATTGCATTTAGGGAATTTGTATAAATATGTTATTCAGCTACTTTTGGGTCACCTATAACATAGTAAAATTGCAGACCTGTAGCTCATTGCATAGCTGAGTAATAGCTACTTTTAGATTATCACTGTTGAGTAAATTGCTTGTAATTTGAAAACTATTGCATTTAGGGTACTTTGTTTCATGTATTATTCATCTATTTATGAATCAGCTATAACATAGTATAATTGTAGACCTCTAGCTCATGACATAGCTGAGTAATAGCTACTTTGAGGTTTTCATTGTTGAGTAAATCAGTTGTAACTGGAAAACTATTACATATAGAGAATTTTGTTTAAATATGTTATTCTTCTACTTTTGAATCAGCTATAACATAGTGAAATTGCAGACCTGTAGCTCTTGGCGTAGCAATGCTACTTTGAGATTGTCACTGTTGAGTAAATCAGTTGTAACTCAAAAACTGTTGTATTTGCAGTATTTTCTTTAGATATGTTTTTAACCTACTTTTTAGTATTTACACCTAAACAGTTACCTTGTTACTTTCCTTCTGAATACCATTTGCAGGCCACAAATTTAGTGTCTTTTTCTTCTGTCACTTCTACTCTGAAACTCAAAACACACAGTCAGCTGATTGCTTGTTCCATGTTGTGGTGGAAAAATGAACTACTTTTGGTACATTTTTGTATTACCCAGAATTTTAGAATTATATTACATACTTGATATTGTACTTAATCGTGACTGATACTCTGGTATTCTGGTATTGCGTCTGACAATGGCTTCTTCATATCCAAAGCCCCCCAAAGGACAGTATCCTGAATAATGGCAAAAGAATGAACGTATATGATTTCAGCTGTCAGAAGTGAGACTTTTAGTAAATTATTAATATTCATATGAAATGTGAGAAAAAGGTAATGCGAAGTAAAAACTATGATAACATGTTTCAGCTCATATATTCTTGACAACTATTTATATTGTTAAATCACTCAAAACAGTATTTTCAATTTTTACACAAATAATGTACAACAAACTTGTGTCAAAAAAGTATGGCAAGCAGAGTGTACTTCCTGATACTATGCCTGGCAAAGTGTGTCACATTTAATGTGTAGTTTATGCGCCTTTGATCTTTCAGAACAAATAGTTACTTTGGCATTAATATCCATTTATGAAACAAGAGAGCAGTTAAATGTAAACTAAGAGTACTCCATTTATAGGCAAATGGCTTTTCGTGATATGAAGACCTCTGGTAGTAAATTATTCATGCTACATTGATACTTGGCCAGGGTAGTCTCTGATATTTACAAGTTTCATTATTATCCATGGTAGCCTGGTAGTGGGTTATCAGGCTTGGCATCTAATCACAGGCAGTCTGACCTCTGTATGGGTTCAAAAGCCACAAGTGACAATGCTGAGGATCTGTACCAATATTACCCTGGCTGTTGAACGGGACGTAAAACCCCAACTTTGACTCAAATGTGCTAGTCAATCAATCAGTCAATCAGTCAGTCGGTTGACTTAACTTTGATTACTGAGGAAAAAATATGACAAAGATATAGTGAAAAAGATTACAGGGATAAGCGTAAACAACTACTTGTTGGACTGAATCTGTAAAATGGCTGGCAAACTATAAAATTTTTTTAAATGTGGAGATAAAAGCAGCCACTATAGTGGTGTTAATCTGCTATATTAGATTGTTCTAATTCTGCAAAGAATTTCAGATTATTGATCGCTAGAACTAACTTAAGAAAATATTAACCTTACAGAAATTAACCAATATAAATGTTTAAGTTTTAGAGTGATGACAAGTAGTGAACTCAGCAATACAGAATAACAAAGTAATTAAAACAATGTATGGGTTCTTAAAATATATAGGTTTCATAAAGAATGATATAAAGAACACATTTAGTGAATAAAAAGAGGTTGTAAAAATTGGGGAGTACACCATTAAAGCCGTAAACATTCATAAATAGTCTCAGCTAAAATAATGGGTCAGTTGATAATGCTCCCATTTTATGCATCACTATGATGGCTATTCCAGTGCATCTCCTTGAAAATGTTTTCTTTAGATAACAAACAAGCTACAAACCCAAGAATACTTAGAGATCTTACATGTTAATAAATGTTGCCTGTAATATACCAACTTGAAAAATAAATTAAAAAAAAAAACATTTTCACTTATAATTTTGAGCATGATCTGTTTGAATTTCTGAAAATAATTTTAAAATGCTATAAATGGTACAACCCAAATGTTTCAGGCTGAAAATAATGTCATTCAAACAAATTAGTAATTGAAGAGGCAGAAAAATGCACAAACTAAGTTCAAACAAGACCCCAAAGCTTTTTATGGGATACACTGATAAAAATGTGTAATGATTCCTTGTAGTACTTTGTTCATAATGTGATATACTTGAGAAGTGTTTGGTTACTCTGTTGTTTTTGTAGATTAGATCTGACCCTTACATCCTGGGGCACCTAGACTACCTAGGTACAGTAGATTTCAAAGCCTGACTGGCTGCTTTGTACTCTGCACAAATGTTTGAGTTTGTGCTGGTCACTTAACATTGGAAACTGTCCTTTTAATATTATAATAGTGATGGATAATGTTTGAAAATTAGAACTGTATAGAGTAAGCAAGTTCTTGTTAAAGAATTGGAGTGAAAAATTTGGAAAATAGCGCTGGTTTCTTGTTTAAGGCTTTTCATTGATTTTACAAATATTCTCTATGTCCTCAAATGAGAGTTATTTTCTGTAACTTTTACTAAAAGCTTTTGCAGGTTTATGCTCTAAAGGAGTACATATTTAAGAGGCCTCTCAGTCCTTAACAAGTTAATCAACTATGACAAAAATCTTATGCTAGTTTAGTGCAAATTATTAAGCATCCCGCAAGGGACGCTTGTTTGTGTATGGGAGACCTTCAGGCTCCGCCGGCTCCGCATTTTGTTTTCCTTATAACTCTGTAACCGTTAGGCGGATTCTTTTCAAATTTGGCAGGTTCAGGCAGTAGCCTTGGGGAATTTTTTTGAATATGCTGCAGTGACATTTCAACCAATCAGAGAGGTCACATGACCAAAAATGTCTTTTTTCGATGGGGAAGCTTGTCTGGATGATAACTTAAAGGAATTTTATCAATTCACCTGAAACGTGGCAAATACATTCATTCTATTAAAATCTGGAAATCATTAGATTTTGGCATTGATTGGTTAAGAAATGGCCGAGTAATTAATGATTAATTAATCATTATGAATTTTCCAAATAAGGAAAACACAAAAATGCTTATATCTCGAAAACCGTGCTAGATAGAGCGATTTCGACGAAATTTTGGACCCACAGGGTATCTCTGCAGAGTAGTTATCCCAATTTTCAAAAAATTTTTGTCTCGCCAAAAATGGCGGCCATTTTGAATTTTCGAATTTTTCGCAAAAATTGCAAAACATAAAAAGGCTTAAATCTCGAAAACCGTACTAGATAGAGCGATTTCGACAAAATTTTTGACCCACAGAGTATCTTTGCGGAGTAGCCATGCCTATTTTCAAAAAAATTTTATCTCGCCAAAAATGGCAGCCATTTTGAATTTTCGAATTTTTCGCAAAAATTGCAAAACATAAAAATGCTTATATCTTGAAAACCCTGCTAGATAGACCGATTTCGACGAAATTTTTGACCCACAGGGTATCTCTGCAGAGTAGCCATGCCAATGTTCAAAAAAAAATTTTCTAGCAAAGAATGGCGGCCATTTTGAATTTTCGAATTTTTCGCAAAAATTGCAAAACATAAAAATGCTTATATCTCGAAAACCCTGCTAGATAGAGCGATTTTGACGAAATTTTTGATCCACAGGGTATCTCTGCAGAGTAGCCATGCCAATTTTCAAAAAAAAAATTTCTCGCCAAAAATGGCGGCCATTTTGAATTTTCGAATTTTTCGCAAAATTGCAAAACATAAAAATGCTTATATCTCGAAAACCGTGCTAGATAGAGCGATTTCGACGAAATTTTTGACCCACAGGGTATTTCTGCAGAGTAGCCATGCCAATTTTCAAAAAAATTTTGTCTTGCCAAAAATGGCGGCCATTTTGAATTTTCAAATTTTTGCGCAAAAATTGCAAAACACAAAAATGCTAATATCTCGAAAATCGTGCTACATAGAACGATTTCGACGAAATTTTTGATCTTCGGGGTATCTCTGCAGAGCAGCTATCCCAAAGAGCTTTCACTCGGTGAAGTTTCAGACCCGTAGCTAATTATTCACCTACTCAAAATGAGTAAATGCTAATTATCTCAAAAACTATTGCGGATACCCAATTTTTATCAAATAACTCATTCATCTACTTTTGGGAGAGCTTTCACATGGTGAAGTTTCAGCCCCGTAGATAATTACTCACCTACTCAAAATGAGTAAATGCGAATTATCTCTTAAAAGTATTGCAGATAGCCAATTTTTCTCAAATAACTCATTCATCTACTTTTAGAAGAGCTTTCACATGGTGAAGTTTCAGACCCATAGCTAATTACTCACTTACTCAAAATGAGTAAATACGAATTATCTCCAAAAGTATTGCAGATAGCCAATTTTTCTCAAATAACTCATTCACCTACTTTTGGGAGAGCTTTCACTCGGTGAAGTTTCAGACCCGTAGCTAATTACTCACCTACTCAAAAAGAGTAAATGCTAATTATCTCAAAAACTATTGCAGATACCCAATTTTTATCAAATAACTCATTCACCTACTTTTGGGAGGGCTTTCACATGGTGAAGTTTCAGACCCGTAGATAATTACTCACCTACTCAAAATGAGTAAATGCGAATTATCTGTAAAAGTATTGCAGATAGCCAATTTTTCTCAAATAACTCATTCACCTACTTTTGGAAGAGCTTTCACATGGTGAAGTTTCAGACCCATAGCTAATTACTCACCTACTCAAAATGAGTTAAGTGCGAATTATCTCTAAAAGTATTGCAGATAGCCAATTTTTCTCAAATAACTCATTCACCTACTTGTGGAAGAGCTTTCACATGGTGAAGTTTCAGACCCGTAGATAATTACTCACCTACTCAAAATGAGTAAATGCGTTTATCTCTTAAAAGTATTGCAGATAGCCAATTTTTCTCAAATAACTCATTCACCTACTTTTGGAAGAGCTTTCACATGGTGAAGTTTCAGACCCATAGCTAATTACTCACCTACTCAAAATGAGTAAATACGAATTATCTCTAAAAGTATTGCAGATAGCCAATTTTTCTCAAATAGCTCATTCACCTACTTTTGGGAGAGCTTTCACATGGTGAGGTTTCAGACCCATAGCTAATTACTCACCTACTCAAAATGAGTAAATGCGAATGATCTCTAAAAGTATTGCAGATAGCCAATTTTTCTCAAATAACTCATTCATCTACTTTTGGGAGAGCTTTCACTCCGTGAAGTTTCAGACCCATAGCAAATTATTCACCTACTCAAAATGAGTAAATGCTAATTATCTGTAAAAGTATTGCGGATACCCAATTTTTATCAAATACTCATTCATCTACTTGTGGGAGACCTTTCACATGGTGAACTTCTAGACCCGTAGGTAATTGCTCACCTACTCAAAAGGAGTAAATGTGAATTATCTCTTAATAGTATTGCAGATAGCCAATTTTTCTCAAATAACTCATTCACCTACTTTTGGAAGAGCTTTCACACACGAAAATGAACAATTGTGAATATCTCGGAAAAGCTATTTCTTCTCCTTTAGTGCTTGGCGGGAGATACACACCGCGGCAGTGGTCTTGTCAAAAATTTTTGTCTCCCCAAAAATGGTGGCCATTTTGAATTTTCAAAGTTTTTGCAAAACACAAAATGCTTATATCTCGAAAACCATACTAGATGGAGTGAACTCAACAAAATTTTTGACCTGCTGGGTATCTCTGCAGAGTAGCCATGCCAATTTTCAAAATATTTTTGTCTCGCCAAATATAGCGGACATTTTTAATTTTTTAATTTTTTGCAAAACACAAAAATGCTTATATCTTGAAAACCGTGCTAGATAGAGCAGACTGCGCTGACTTTGGTTGCCACAACAGTATAAGGCTAGAAACGAAGCATTTTCTTAATATGTTAGCACTCACCTTTATATCCTTTTCGGGACGCTTTGTTTTTGCTATGTTTTTCCTCATGACAATTGTATGCCTCATATTTTTAATTACCTCAATTGTTCAAAAACTGACACAGTAAATCATTATCTTTGATGAATCACATGTTTGTAAATAAAACACCCCACCCCTCTAATGCAGTTATGATTTGGTTGTTATGTCTTTGACTTAATACAAAACAGTGAGGGCTCATTACTTTGTCAAACTGTTCGGTCTTAACAATGGTATTTATAACTTAATTATGTCAAGTAACTTAAGAACAAGGACAACTTAATTATTATCATTTGCGATCAGACTTCTCAGTTTGGACATAATAATTTGATAAATAGGTAACAGCAATGAGTAGAAAAAAACAGGACCCGCAAAAAAAATGTGTGTTGTTCTGCATCAGTACACATTGAGTGCTGGTTTGGTGCTATGACACACAGAGTTTCCCCTCCCCTTATACTCCTCCCACTCAAGCAAATGTAAATACAGTCTTGTACCAAATCCTTAGACCATCTGGCCGATAGTTACTGGTAACAAAGACAGAGTGTTCCTGTGTATATTGGCACATGCCAACTACCATTTGAAGTTTGATGTAAATTCAACTTAAAAAGAGTTTATAAGATTACTAAAAGGAATTTTACTCAATAGAGTTCTGCTTGTGTCTGGTACCTGGAGGTGTAAGGTAGACCCAGGCAGGACCAGACTCAAAATATATATTTAAAAGGTTTTTTTTCTTTCATTCTCTTTCCTTCGGTTTTGATGTCCCGACAGTTAATTGTATCAGCTGTCAAAGTGACTGCCAGTCTGTGCTTGTAGGCTGTTGTCGGGTACAGATTTAGTAACAATGTGTAAATAGTGTAAGCAGATTCTTTAACTAACAGGAATTTGCTTCAGATCTAATTTTGGACATGAGAAATTTACAGTAGTTTGGGGTTACCTTATGTTATAACCTGTTAACTAATGTAATACATGACACTTGTAATCATCAATATCTCTATCCACAATGCTTCACAAAGAATCATCAGTCTACTTCACTTAACTCCTGCAAGAAATAAATGATAAAATATACCCTTGATCCAACACAGGCATTGAACTTAAAGGAGAAAATATAAATTTGTATGTTGCAGGAAAAGCATTCAACATTGGTGGGGATATTCTCTGGAATAGTCTGCCTTTTGATATTAAATCTGCAGTCATCACTTAACCTTTTTAGAAGCTGTTGAAAGTTTTTTTCAAAGTTGCTCATAATATACAAAATGAGTTGTATACTTTGATATGTGCTTTGAGCTGCTGAGATAAATAATAATAATAACAAAAAGTTAATTGCACTTGAAAAAAAAATTACTTAGTGAAATGGGAATTGAAAGATAATTCTATATGCGAAAGTTCTACTCTTCATTGCGAAGATCTGACTACACCTGTAGATATTTACTGGGAACAATGAGCAAGGTAGACATTTTACATTGGTACCTGTTGTTAGGAGTTGAGGTTTGATAGGAATTGGGCTGGATTTCTGCTTACCCCGAGTGATACTGGACATTGCTAAAATCTCAATTGTATTTACTGGTAACTATATAAACAAGTTTGCCTTTACATGTTGTTTCAGCTGGAAAAGGAACTGCAGTTAGATTCTGTTTAAAGAAAATTTTCCTTAATGAAATTCTAACTGTGGAATTCATTTGTATTTCATGAATATAACCCAGTCAATTTTCACAGCCAGACTTCTCCTTGTTGATCAGCTAACAATTTATGAACTGCCAAATTGTAGATTTTGCAGTATTAGCCATCATAAAAGTAACATTAAAGTTGCCGTGAATAAATTATATTTACTACTTTAAGGTTGCCATATCTTTCTGGGGCGTAATTACACTTGCATAACAAATATAAATGAAACCCAACAAATTGGTTTAGCCATTTGATTAGTGTGGAAACAACAAAATAAAGTTGTTATAATTAAGTTATCTTTTGAACTTTAAGGTTACCGTAAAGTTGATATTTTTGTGGGGCCTAAGTACACCCACATAAATATACAAATATAAATATAAACCACAATATAGTTTTGGAGTAATTTTCCAAATAAGTTCAGAGTTGGCATTTTACATCCCGTTCAACAGCCAGTGTCATATTGGCACAGGTCCTCACCATGGTCACTTGCGGGAGTCACACCCACACAGAGGTGACAGTCTGTGATTAGATGCCAAACCTGCTAACCATAAGGCCACTGAGGACCTCGTTTATCCAAATAACAAAATGCGACTGACGCATAAACCCATGGTCACATGCAACTGCAGGCAGTATTTTATAGGTTTTAGGAAATATTATGTAGAAATGTATGGGATTATGCTGGATACTGTAAATATACGATTACCACACATGATGCCATGTTGATACCCACCGACCCAGCGAACATCATCACTCCCAAGGAAACAAAGACAAAAAGGAACAGCTTGTCACTATGGCAACCATGATACAGCTGACAAGATGTCCAGGAAATGGATGTCTCAGAAATGTAGAAGGAATTCATTAAGAGGAAAGACGAGCAATGGTTTGGAGAGTAAAAAAATTTGCAACTGAAAAAGCAGCCCTATATATCACTGGCAAATTCTGTGGAATTCTCATTTGTGATTTTTCTGACTGTTTTAAGCTGATCTACACTATTTAACTAACATATAGTTTGATATTTTAAATTTTTTTGTGAGAAATTATCATTTTAAATTTTAATATCTTTTTCCTACTTCTGCACAAATTTACAAATCTAAACTTTGCTGCACATATCTACTGGGTTCTTTTATAGCATATGGATTGTCATAAATATTTACTTTGTTTCTTGAACAAATGTTAAAAGACAATTAGTCATCTTAGTAAAACAGTGCTGTGTTGTCTTTGTAGAACTGATTTAGCAGGGTTTTAACTGTAACTGAAATACAGTACAGCCAAACATGATTTAATTTAGGTTTCAGTAAGTTCAGTTTTAGAAAGGGTTTCAAATTATCTCATATGCTTTATATTTGAATGCAAAAATAACATGGCTTTTGCTTACACCGAGTACAAGTTTATTTCTAGTTTTTTTTTTAAATTTTGATGGCAGGGACTCATAAATTTTTCACTAGTACCTTTTCAACATACTTTCTGGGGAGTCCTTAAATTGGAAATTGACCATTGACCTTGTACTCTGTTAATAGATGTTCCAGGGAGTCCTTAAATTGGGAATTGATCATTGACCTTGTATTCTGTTAATAGATAAGAATTCATAAAGAAAAAAATGGAACTTTCACAATTCCCTTTATACCTACTGCAGGGTCCTTCCTCACTGAATTATGATTCTGTGAGTGTACTCCCTCTGGAAGGAACTTTCACTGAGAGTGTAAATTTAGACTGTTGTATAATGGACTAATTCATCATCTCGAAAAATACCCTAGACTTGCTCCAAGTCATTGTATTTGTATCCATCAGTAACCTAAACAGTTAAATTAAAATTAGAAACTTACAGGAGTTCTTTTTACCACTGGCATTTAGGAATAAGGGGGATAGCCTCTGAAAGAAACACACTTTGTCAGGGCTGGCTGTTTCTCCAAACGTCATACAGTACCCATATATTACACAAAGGACTTGGTGAAAGTCTAAAAGTACCCCAAAGTAAAGACTTATCAGTAAGTTCTCTCTGGCCTTGTTATTAGATGCATCTTCTAATGATTAAGAGGAAAAGAGTTTTCATTTCTGAATTCTGCGCTGAAGATCACCGATCAATTCTTTGAAATGAAAGTTATTTTGTACCCACACTAACTCTATCATTGTTAATGGTAAGGTGTATATCATATGTAATTCAGCTTAATCATTGGATTGTATTGCATGGCAGTTGCAGCTAATTCTTAGTAGGTTTGCCCAGCATTGTAATGACATAAAATGTGTATTTAATTTTTATTTAGGTAGAGAAATCAGTACAGGAAACATTTACAAGTTATGTTCAGGAAGAATATGGCAAGGATGTCCACTTTGATGACCCCATAAACTTGGTGCAGAAAAATGTATGTCTTTTCGAAGAATATTTTATAAATTTTTGTTATGTATCTGTCAGGTTAATTTTATTGCTGGGAATTGCTCCAATTTCCCAGATTCGTTAATCGTCAATTTTGACTGCTGATGCTCCAGCCAGAATCAATTAGTTATGTTATTTTATTCATCATTATATCGTAAAACACTTTCCAAGGGAGTGTATATCAGTCTAGTAAGAATTTTTGTTATTTTTGACATTTAGTGTCTTCTGGGAATTACTGCTACCCTCTAAATATGGGGCACAAATAAACCAAACCAAACCATTACTTGATTGCATTGAATGGTTTAATAATGGTATAAAACCACCAAGAATCACCTTGGCATTTTGGTGTGTATGAGAAAGCAAGGTTTCTGTGGGATTGAGTATTCAAGGTACTCACTGAAAAAAAAAGTATTACATTATTACGAGTGCAGTACAGTGTACGAATCCTGGCAGAAATGCCAGTTTAAAGGCCATGTTCAGTTATACAATTCTAATATAATTGAATTGATACTGGTTAAACTACTGTGATATCTGAATATCATTAACTGCTGCTTGTGTTTTATGTAAATTTGTTATATATACAGAAAATCATAAAAAAAGACAATTCATCAACTTATGCATCGGGTGTGTCTTGAAAAGTCAAAAATGACTGTAAAATTTAATTCAGAGGTGCAGTGGTATAAATGTCCCGTATTAAGATTGGGTCATCTTTATGAAAATTGGTCTGTAAAGTTTGCCACATCCCCTGAGAAATTCTTAACTTAACTTCACCTTTTTAATACATTTAAATTTCCAAATTAAAATTCTAACATTAAGTTCACATATAAATCATTAAAGTGAGTACAAAAACTACAACAGTGCCACCACAGCTCATAATGTTAGTCAAGTAATATTAAGTCTCTCCCTGTCTTCCTATAATTGGCAGTTTATCATGCTCTAGCCTGGCCTGCCTTTTAAAATTCCTAGTTACAGTTTCACGTACAACAGGCTCTCCCATTGAGTTTCAGCTTTTGATACTAAGACTTGATAAGGGACGAGTTATCTATTTCTAAAATAAGGTGAGGGGGACATTGGGGCTAATCGTCTCGATACCAATTGGGTTAGCACTGATCTTAAGATTGGTAGGATCTCGAGTTAGCCGAATCATCAACATACTGGTAAAGATTCAATTGTGTTTGATAAGGCTATTGATACAAATTTGAGCCTATAAACATGTTGTAATGTGAATTTAAAGAGTGTTGAACCTATGGTTACAGTTAGAGTGCTGTGGAGGAGCCGGTGCCTTTGAATGGAAGAATTCATACTGGACTCTGTCAGACTCACATCACTTGAGCAGGGTAAGTTTTAACAGGATCCAAAATTTAATAAAAAAAAAAAAAAAATAAAAAAAAAAATAGAGCCATTTATTTTAAATAGTGGTGTAGTTCATATTGCTCGTCGGCTAGTGTGAAAACAATCACAAATTCTGTTTGTGTGTAAAATGCAGGCTCGTGTCACTTGAGCTATGATTTTAAATATCCTTGAGACCAATACGCCCATGACAATATAGTTATATAGAGATATTTTGAAGGGATTTATGGTGGAAAAAACTGTTTTGATAAGATAGCCTTGAAGCCTGAATATTGCCTGTTTTATCAGGTTGCATCATGTTTTGAATTTAATTCAGGTACTTAGATCCTATGGCATTTTTTTTTTTTAAATATATGACGGGATATGTATATTGTTGTGCAGGTTCCAGACAGCTGCTGTAGGAGAGATCCCCAGGCACGGAGGTCCACAGAGGGTGTGTGTGGAGTGCAGGGTGTGTGGAGAGATGACCAGCATCCAGGGGTCAACTCAGAGGTCAGTAAAATGTACTCCGCAATAAGTACTCATAGGTAAGGCTGTGACCAGGTGGTCAGTATTTGCGATTGGGGTCGATTTGGGAAAATTTTGAGTGCTTTCTGCTCCACTTGATAGTCGTTAATATATCAATTTGTCACTTGGTCACGTTTACCTAGTATGACAAAACATGACAACACAGCAAAACGTCAGAATTCTTTATATAATTGGGGAGTTTATATAATATCTCTCATTGTATAACAATGTAATAAGTTTCTGATACCTTTTTACAACTACAATAGTGCAAAGACATTGTTTCCTGAAACCACTATTGCGTTACCGAATCACGAGTCGAATTTTGCAGATCATTCTGTAGCAGATCAAATAAATAAGCAGTAATAGTCAGAATAAAATCATAAATTTGTTAAGAAATTCTCACACTTGAAAGAAAGCTAAGGGGGGTTCCCTCAGTGTTAAGCCTGACATACTGTTGCAAATTTTTCACAAGTTACTGTACTTTTCTTGTATTTTTAGGGCTGTGGAGAAAAGCTTGTTGTTCACTTTAAGAGCAAACTCTGGCTGTTGACGTTAGCTAGCATTGTAGTGGCGTCTGTACAGGTATGACTCCAACATTTGTTGTTAATAAAGTTTATTTAATATTAGTGTTGGGAGATCGCTACTATTTTACCTGTTGATGTTCGTATCAGAAAAATGTGAACAAAGATCGATCATCGCCAATCATGGAATCAAAAGTGTACACCAGACAAAAAAAAATCAAATATTAAATAAAACGAAGAAATGGACCTAAGTCAGTAAAGTCACCTTAAATATAACCAAAATATAACCTAAAAGCTTTTAACAAATGTCTCCCTCACTCCATATCATGCTTTTTGTATCCTCACTTGTGATTGGCTAATTTTATGATCACCGTGACAACAGTGGGAAATCCCCAAAGGTATTTTCGTTTACTTTATAATTTTGCATTTACGTCAAATTTTTTTGATTTTAACTTTGTGCATGTACAAAATTATTGCAAAATATGATTTTCTTATGTCAAAAAGGCTACAAAGAAATGAGTTTAGCAACTATCGGTTGTAATTAAATTTTGCCGATCATTGTTCGGCAATGTTCCAGTGAGCGATAATACCGAAGTTTGCAAACGTCGTCCCAGCACTATGAAATATAGTACACTCTGTATCACTGGACCCTTCGCTATCCACATATCATCCACCTGTGTGTAACTCACGTTTTGTTGTCCCATGAAATTCTAAACAGTCATTTAAATCACAACTTGCTTCAGCCTTCTTTCCTTTGGATAAATTGAACATATATCAGTTTTCCTGTAGTCATTGTTTGATGATTTATCAACCTTTTTTATGGTTGTTAGCTATCAGTGAGTAATGATGGTAATAATTGCGTTAATATCCATTATAACTTTTTGTTAGAGAAACATATAAATGTAAATAATGTGGTTAATTCTATTCATATGCAGTGTATTAATTCATAACCTAGACTGTTGTATATCATCATCAATAATAATAATAATAATAATAATACAGTAGAACCTCTATTATCCGACCTTCCATTATCCAAATTATCTGACCTCAAACCCACTCTCCCAACTCCATTTAAGCCTGTTATTTTAGTCCTTCTATTATCCGACCCTTCTATTATCCGAACCAACTATTCCTCTCCCAAGAGGGTGGGATAATAGAGGTTATACTGTATTAATAATAATAAATGTATGTCTGTTACAGTTGTTAAGCCTCTGCGTTTCACTGAGTCTGTGCTGTGCCATGAGGCGTCAGAGATACGGTGGTTACAAGTCATGATAGGCTAGGCTCAAACTGATCCCCAGGTGTTGCCATGGTGATGTGTGTGTATGGTCATCATGTGACCACCCAGCAGGACTGGAGCGGCTGTATATTGGAAGAAGACAAGAAACAATTGTGTGCATTGAAATATAGTGAATGTAAAATATGGAAAAAAAGGAAGCATTGAAATACTGTTTGGGAAGATTAAGTGTGGTTCAACAGTACACTGGTTCCTGGGAGGGCGAGGGTAGTTAACCCTTCATCCGGGCCTCACAATGAACTTCATTCACAGTATGAAATAAAGGAATACTAAAGTGAAATGAAACTTAATTATTGCTTCAATAAAATATTGTTTGTGAAGAAATAAAGTAAGATATTGCTAGATTGCAAGATTTTTCTACAACATTTGGACCTTACATATTGTGCTAAAAGAGTCAAAAGTAAAATCATTGAAAATTGGTGGTATGCATGTGAATGACAGTGTAATTGTATCATACAGCGGTGTTTATTTAACAATACTCTCCAATATCCACAGAGGTTGGTTCTAGGTATGGTGTACTTCTGCATAAACCTACAACGCTAAAGCATTTTCTTAGCAGACCTCAAAATTGCTTACATTTATTATAAATTTGATTACATTTCATGAGTTCTAGATACGAAGAGTGTTTTGTACCAAATGTATCAAAACTATGGCTCGGGTTATTTAATGGAATAACACAGAAGACATTATTTCGAATGGCCATTGCAGTTAATTTTCCCACCAGGTATACCGATCAAGTGTGAAAACTAACCTGGCTAATTACTCCATCATTAAATGTAAGTAAGGTAGATATTTCTGTTTTGACATTGTTCATTTAGGCACATTTGTAATATTGAAGTACTTTTTCTTGTGTCTAGAATTGACACCTGTTTTTTGTTAATGTTGAAGGAAGAGGTTGTGGGGCGGACAGTGTAGTAGCAACATTACAGTAAGAACATGATTTATCAGAAATGTCGATTTAAAATTAAAATTTTATAGTTCTTTCAAATTGCTTCTCGCCCAAGTTACTTTTCAGTATCAAACTAAGTGAATTTGATGTAAATACTGTCAGTTGTCCAGGTTGGCTCAAAGCGGTTTTTGTTTCTAAAGCAGTGTTAGATAAAATGAGAAAGGAAGTTGTGCATTATTGGAAAGAGAGAATTGGCAATTATGTGGCAGATATACTAGACTTGAATGACACGACTCCTCAATCACAAATCTGTCGCATTCCTCTCTGTGTATTGCCCACAGATTACAGTTTTATGTGCAGTAAACATGTGTACAATCTCTTGCAATCCACGCCTTTAAAAATCCGTTATTTTTCATTCTTCAAACTTTGATATATCAAATTCAATATCTTAGGAGATTTAATGGTACATTTCGAGACCAGAGCTGCAGAGTACAATATACTAGTTTTCGAGTGTGTCATTTTTTTGGCTGCTTTCATAGGAAAAAAAAGATAGTCTTTTAAGAAAAGAGTAATTTTAAACAAGTACCTGAGTATTAACATGTACTGATTCTTGTCTTACTGTAAATTGTATAAATTGATCCCAGTATCTTAAGTATCTGAATCATTGCTTTTTCGTAATTTTTTAGTTGATCAAACTTTTGATTGATCAAAATAAGTAGATATACCATAAGTGATATTATAACAAGAATTTAACATGAATTTAAATGGCTCAGTTTTCACATTGGCCGTGCAAGAACTGATCAGTAGTAACACATGTATATTCTTTGTCAAAATGTTCCCCGTTTTACTAGTCAAAAAGAGAAAGAAAAACGGAATATCTTTATAAATTTACCTGTAAATGTGTTCAGTTGGGATTTTTTCTGTTTTATTCTCTCACTTCTTTTTTAAAATACTATTTCATTAGTGTATATTTACCATTTTTTTTGTATACACTTGTGTAACATACATTTTTCTTTTTTACACCTGTTTAGAAGATGAATTTAAGTGACATATAACCAATATTAATCAGGTGTTTGTCTTTGTTATACATACTTGTTTGTATTTATATATTTAACGTACTAGTATAACTGCGTATATTTGTTTATATTTAAGACATTAGTGTAACTCATCTGCATATGTTTGTAATGAAGTTTTTACCATGCTAGTATTACAGGCTTCTGCGTGTGCTTCTCAGTCATTTTGCAGTTGTTGAGTTCATTGTTTGAGCATTTACTACCGCCGTGTATGTGTGTAGTACACAGGTGGTCAACCCTCACAGTTTTGGTCCAATAAAATAAGAAATGAAAACTTCATCAGTGAAAGAAACACTGATGTTGTTACAGAAACATCCTTCTATATTTCAGTCAAGGTAGAAGTATCATACATGTGTGCATTATGCACAGGGCGGTCGTTTATAACCAGGAATATCTTAATATGTCAGAGGCAAACATTTGCAGTTTTCAACTAGAGTCTGGGGACCTTGTTATGCAAAGGGTATGTAAGCATTACTTCAAGGAATACATCGGTTGGTTTCACAAAAGTTCTTGGACTTAGCCCAGCATATGGCTAGTCCAGGCTAAGCAAAGGTCTCAGATTTGGATCTCTTGGCTCAGATAAGTGTTTGTCTCAAATGGCTTTCACAGAAGCAGTCTCAGCTGAGACCAAGCTTATCAAATAACCAGAGTGGTTTTCTGACTACTTTAGGGGCATTTATATATATATATATATATATAAAAATTTTTTGAGGCTTTGTTTGAAAACCTTTAGCCTACTAGCTACCAGTCTCAGAACTTGACCAATGGCTGAGTCAAAGCTGATGGATGCTGAGACCATTGGTGAAATCCATGAAGTCTGAGTGCATAGGCTCAACTAACATGTTCTAAAGATATGAGACAAAAGTTAGGAGACTGGACACATTGTTAGTACTTGTATTTTTTTATCAAAGACCAAGCAAAAACACTGCAAAAATAAAATTATGTGGCTAAAAAGCACATATAAACAGTCAGCACAAATGTTTATATATATACTTTAATAACAAGGGTATTGAATATTAAAGTTACACTCTCTACTGACCCCCCCCCCCCCCCCCCCCCCCCCCCCCCCCAATTTGGAAAGGATTTGTGCTTCTGACAAATTTGAACACAATTGCCTTTATACTTGAAAAGCTTGAAGAAATTATATGAGCAAATAGTCAAATCAATTTAGTCAGTATAGTCAGTGAACAAGTCATTTATTTTCAACATATTTTTGTTGCTCTACATACATGTATCAGTTTAAAGATATTAACAATGATCTGCTATATATAGACTGTTATCTTTTGTATGTTTGCTTTGAATTTAGTTGATATTTTTGTTACAATTATTAGTGTTATAATGTAACCATCACTGATAATTTTGTCACAATTATTGGTGTTATAATGTAGCAATCATTGTGAGTGAAACTTTGTTAATGTTGTTACTGGCTGACTGTTATTGTTCCATGTTATCAAAATAAGAGAACTATATATGTTGTTTGTTGCTTTGTTGTTGCAGATATCAAAATAATTGTGAAAAAGTCTGTACATGTATAATCAGCAGTGCTGTAAAATAGTTTAGAATTGTAGGTTCGATGTTTGGTACCTGTACAAGCTAGCGAACTTCGATCCAGTTCGATCATTGCATTAAAACCAGTAAAAATGCAGAAATCTAACATAAAATCTTGGCATTTTGTTGAAAATATGGTAAAATGATAAAATCCATGGATGTTTTAATCAAATTTTGCCTTATTTTCAATAAAATGCAAGTCAAATAGATGTGCAAAGATAGGATCCTTTGGGATATGGTGTGATGTTGGTGATTTCTGAATGCTTTGCGGAGTCTGAGTGTCAGAAGTTTGAACCGAACTTAAATTTTGCAGCAGTAAATAAAGCAAACTGTCAAACTTCTGCAAACGTAATTTCCACACTAATAATCAGAGGCCGTATTCACAAAAGGGATCAAGCTCAAGTTGACCCAAAAATCAACTAAAGTTTAGAACTGTTTATACTAAATTTGAGTTGATTTTTCGCTCAAGTCCTGATCCCTTTTGTGAATACCGCCTCAGAACATCCAATAATCACACGATTTGCTTCTTGGCGTGACTTACCAAAATTCTGTATTTTCTGATGTTTGCAATACAAAGCTGGTTGTACTTCTACCCCATTATAGTGTACACTGGTTCTTCTTACAGAGAATATAGTGTACTGCATGTTTTTTTTAACTACATGTAAAGAATATGCAAAAAATATTTCGTATAAAAAAGACAAAAACAAATCAGTGGTTTAGCATGATATACATATGGAAGTTTTGTGGTTATATGTCTGTGGTTATTTCATGTGGTTATGTGACATGTTTGTGGTCTGAAGTTTATTATTGTGTAGCACGCTCCTAGGGCCATATTAATGAAAGGTCTTAGCCAAGTCTTGGCCTTAACTTTTATATACAAATATATCCCACTAAGATTTGGCAAAACACCTTTAGTGGATAAATAAATTGTTTTTCACTTGCAGATTTACTCTTGTGTGTTGTATACTTTGTATATATTTTGCATTACATTGCAGAAAAATAAAAAAAAATAAACTCCTCTTACACATGACCTGAGTTGGGACTGTTGTTCAGAAGAGGGAGAAGTGAAAGATGAACCATCAGATCAGCATAACATGCCGTATACTTCAGACTTTTTGCTCATCCTTGTCTGATTCCTTTCGTGAATACTAGCCCACTGGCCAGTATTCGGTAACAGAGATTGAGATGAGATCAGATTTTATCTCAAGTTACAATGAGATTTGTAAAACAAATGTTATCCGAGTTAGACATGCTAGGCTGAGGTTTTACCTGTTAATCAAAAGTTTCCAAGATTTTCATTTAACCATAACATGTAACAATGTTTGAAACATAAGCAGGCTAATATTTAACATATACCAATACTTAATGTGAGACTTTAAATGGATTACCAACTGAGACAAAACTCTCAGGTCTGAGACAAATCTTAGATTTAACAGAAACAAAATACTCCGATATTTTGCATTCAAGTTAGCACCTGTATCAGGTTAAGTTAATAGAATTGCACATACCATTAAAACTGGGTGACACTGTATTCCTAAAGGTAGCTGAGATGAAACTTCAGCATCTTAAGTATTAAGTTTGGGTTTGAAACCCAAGAATGTTTTTGATTTTTGAAGATTTTAATTGTTTGTCGTTTGAAACATGTTTATGAGTGGTTTATTGACTTTGTGCAAGTAAAATGCTATATATGTACAGTATTAGTGACTATATGACATATACATACCAAATTAAGCTTTATTTATTGCCATTATACAGTGTAGATTGTTGTCATTTTAAATTTTATTTTGCTCATGATGTAGAATATCCATTGAATAACTTGATCAAAAGGGTAAATTATTGAAGTATTTGGAATGATATTGTTTTTAAGATATTATGTTGGACACACCACCCTGGTAGTTTTTCGTTTAAGATGAAAAGAGAATGTGAAGGGAAAAGCTCTGTTTATGGCCGTTTCAAAATGGCTGTTGGCCGTTTCAAAACAGCCAAATTATTTATTTGGTCGTTTCAAAACCTTACTTGGTTTCAAAACGGCTTGGCCATTTCAAAACCTAACTGATCAAAGTTACTTAAGTTATGATCATCAACAGTTCCTTTGACTTGAAAGGATTTCACTTGCAGGCAGTTAGTGTCTTCAGCAGCTATAGTAAGCTATGAAGTTAAATTGTGTCTGTTTAATATGCTGATTTGTTTGTTATTGGTCTATGACTTAACAAAGCCGGAAATTAAGTGCAATTAACCTTTACACCTAAAAACAATCCACATGAAAAGAATGGCTTCCTGCCTGACACCGTGTTAGTCATTCCTTTGATTGGTGATTTGTCAATCACTCTTTAAGAAATCCCTCGATTGGAACCATCGGCCAATGGTTTCAAAATGCCAAGTAACGGCTCTATCATCAATTTTTTCTTAATAAAATTGTACCAGTACATTGTACGTTAGAAACACTATATTAAAAATGTGAGCATTATACATGCAACCTGTTGCTCTATTGAAACGTTATGTACATTTAATGACCTCTATAGCCAACAAAAACCACAGACAAGGCTAAGCATATATAATGAGTGTTTGTCATGACATTCCACAGAAAGCATGTATTACAAATAAGAAATGCAGGTATATATTTATACACATGCACCACAATGGAATTATTTTTCTTTGTGAAAATATTAGTTAATTGGAGAATATTTGTTGCCTTATAATACACATTTTACAGTTAGTCTTTATATTTTCTCAACAAATTTAGTCTATGAAGAAAAAAGGAATTAGTCTTCGTCATCAAGAGTTTATTAATAGTCAACAGCTTGTCAACTATTGAATAGTTTGTGAGTAGGCTGTATTGATTTGTATTACTGGTCAATATACATATAATAGAACTGGCCTTATCTAACCTTTTTGTAACCTTATATGTTCAACTTTATGAAGTCATTTACACATTTTCCCGCTTTTCTATTACCCCCTTGTATTGTGCCAGATTACTTCTTATTTTATGACCCTTCTGTTATCTGACAGCAATTGCACTCTCCCACCAAGGTCAGATAATAGAAATTGTACTGAACAAGGATTTGGATTTAAAAACCATCAAAAGGTTTTTACTGGTGTATCTTCATTTATGCAGTCTTTAATTAACTATTACATTAGATTCCTTTATTTAAGATTAATTTCCATTGTTTTTAATTCATTGACTTCAGTTTTTGTAATTGTATGTGACAGTTAATTCAAAGGCTTTGATATTGTTTTGTGTATATTGTGAATATGCTCACTTTCTTGTAACTCTCTAGTCACTGTGTATTTATGATCCACCATTTTCACGTTGTCGTGTATGAACCAATTATCCTTGTAGTACGCTGGGTGTGGCATCTAATGGAGTTATGATATCTTGATACAGACTTCACACATATATTGCATAAGTGGCCATTAGCTAATATTTGTCTTAAATATAAAGTGTTTTCATTGCAGTCTGTATGACTGGAACCTTCAAATTCACAGGATTTTGTTCTGTAATGCTAAACCTTCCCTTGTATCTGCAAAAATACATCGTCTTTTGATGCCGAGGTCTCACAAATGGTTCCACATAGAATTACACCTAAACTTGTTCTATTTATACAGTGTATATAGTGTACAGAGTCTACTGTACATTGTAGAGTAAATATTACAGTGTACACATTATATAGTGTACAAATTCTACTGTACAGTGAACAGAGTCTATACATAGTGTACATAGTCTTTTGTATCATGTATAGAATAAAGTACAGAGTACAGAATAGGTGGAATTTGTAACTGAGAAAATCTCCATGTTTTAGTTTATAATATTGGACTTTCTTTTCAGTTTTTGGGCTTTGAATTATCAATTTTTTTATCAAATTTTGATGTTTTGTTAACATGTAAGGAAATCCGTGTTGTGTGTTGCAGTGACCAAGTGAATCTGTGTTTGTGTGATTGAAGTGGATTGCTTGGTTGAAGAATATGACACATTTTGTGGCTAACTATATTTCCCATGCTACTCAGTACTCGGGACAAATAATGTCTATTCAAACCAAAACAATAAAATTTAGTGTCATAATATTTCTTTCAAATTACGAAAGTCTGTTTAGCCTAAAATATTCTGGCAGAAATTTTCACAAAGTAAAATAGAAATTCAAAAAGTACAAAGCAAATTAACAAATATTTGATCAAGGATAATACGCTGACCTAACAAAAAATGTAAAAGGTCGCACTAAAAGAGGAAGATAATTTCAATCAACAGTTAATGGTTTCTGTGTGTTACTTAAAATCAAGTTACAAATGTCTATTTAAATAAAAATTGACCATTTATAACCCAAGAAATAGAGTAAAAATTCTTATATAGTTAATGGTTTCTGTGTGCTACTTAAATCAAGTTGTAAAAGCCTGTTTAAATAAAAAATACTTATGTACAAAATATAGGAGAAGTGCAACCTTTGGGTTTTAAAGTTTAACTTAACCAAAATTCAAGAAACAACCTTATGGAGTATGTAGTTTTGACCTTAAGTATACCCAATGTCAACATTTGTTGTATATTAAGTTCAAGTGAACTTAAATTCAAGGAAAAAACTATGTGCATTCTGCTGCCACAATTTTGAGCTTAACGTAACCAGTTAGCAACAATTCCTGACTGTTAAGTGTGTTTATGGCATATGTTGACTGCACCATTCATAGCAAATGTCCTTCGCTGTTTATATGCTTTCCGCGTTGAGACCTTCATTTGTGTATTGTCATATATATTGTATGTCTGTGTGTGTTACTTATGAAACTATCTGTTCTTTGATATAACAGAGTTACCATCCCTTTTTGTCACATGTGAAAATATGGTTACAAAAATGTCAATAAAGAAATATAGTATTCTTTCTGGTGTGTTTCTTGGTCTCTGTGATGTTTTTTTAATTCAAGGTTGTGGTTTGGAAGTGGAACTTAAGATTAGAAGGTCTTGGTTTGAACTCCAAACCAGTGACTGCCTCAGTGAGACGCATAACCTTTTCCAGTGGGTGATTGACATGTTCTGTTCTTCATCCATGGACATACACCATTACCATTAAGTGCCATCTATGTCTCAAATTATGGCGGTGTTAACTTATTCTGACCGAATGTAAATATAGAGAACTGTCTACCTTTTCTAATACACAACAGACAAAATTTCAGTATTAACATGGCATGTGTGTAGGTGCATACCATGTTTTGTATATCATTACATAGGTATGTGGGACATCCATCACATTTTATCTTTTCTGATTTATAAAAATATATTACCGAATGAAGTCATCACAACCAGCAATCTATCATTCTTATCAGGTAAAGTCAGTCTTTGTACATCATTGTTCTTTCAAAAAACTGTGTCGAAAACTCTCGAGTAGCTAACCTCATGTATATGACTGTCAAAACACTAGAGTTTATAAATTGTGATATAAATCAAGATGAATGACCTAAATATATACACAAGTTATTGAAAACAGTGATTGTTCTACATAGCCTTATATTTCAAGGCTGTTAATCTACATTCAATCAAGGTACAGGTTTTCATATGAAATTACAAGCTGATCCTCCTTAGGGGTCAATTGTGTTCCATTTTTGCATGACGGATATCCTCAAGTAAACTTGTGAGTGTTTAGACTGAGTTTCAAGTATACCAGCAATGCTGTAACATTTGCAAATGGCTAGGCCCTGCGATCTGTGGTCATTGAGCTAGAAAACCAGCTCAATATGGGAATGGTTTTTACCCCACGTCCCTTGAGGACTGTTGGGGTATTGTTTTCAGCCATGGCATCCGGATGGGCGTTTGGGTGTTTGTGCGGTCGGCGGGTAAAGGTTTGTTGGGGCTGTATCTCAGAAACCATAAGGTGTAGGAAGTTGATACTTGGTAGGGACATTAGTTAGGGGGTGTAGGTGTGCAATGTCATGGATGGTGTGACCTTGATTTGACCTTGCTGGATTGACCTTGACCTATAAAATCGTGTCTGGGTTATATCTTGAAAACCGTAAGTTGTAGGATGTTGTTACTTTGTAGGGACATTGGTTAATTGAGGTAGCAGTGCTACATCATGGTGTGACCTTGGTTTGACCTTTGACCTTGCCATAGTGACCTTGACCTATATCTTGTCCTGACATTATCTCTGCAACCGTATGGTGCAAGAAGTTGATACTTAGTAGGGACATTGGTTGGGGGTTGTAAGTGTGTAACGTGGTGTGACCTTGATTTGACCTTTGATCTTGCCGTAGTGACCTTGACCTTAAAAATTGACAGTAACTTTTAAGAATTAGTGAAAAGTGAAAAATTTCTTTAATGTCTCTTGAAACAAAGTATTTTAGAACTCATTGACCAAGAAATGTTTGTTTCGGAGATGAAAAACTGAAAGACTGAAAGAAACCCCAAAAGTATAGTAAAAATGATATACTATAAATCAAACATAAAATCTTGAGGTTAGGATTTATGGCCCTGGGGCAGATCTGTATATGAAGCATCGGCCCAAATCACCATAATTATTTTTTTTGTATTAGAAATATCAAATTAGGATACATCATGTTCTATTAAAGTTGTATTCATAATTTTCCGTAACATAAGCTTTAAGAATAACATTTTTTCATATTTAGTGAAAGAAAAGCAAGCTAGAAGAGTAATTTTATTTTTATGTTACAATGTTTTAACAATACAAAATATATTTTAACGTAATGATCGAAGCAAAATATAATACCTTTCTCCATAGTTTACATTACTTGGAAAATCTAAATGGTAATTTTTCATCAATTAAAAGCCTGCAACCTACAAAAACAACTTGAGTATTGCTTTTAGAAAGAAAAACAAAGTGTCCCTGTGGAAAATAGTGAAATATGACTGAAAAATGTACGCAGAATATGGCAAGATTGTTGAGGTGTCTTTGAGGAAAATAAATTTGGCAGTCACATATAACAACCAACTGAATAAAATTACAGAAGAGAGAAGTATAATGTGTTATTAATAAAAGTCATAGTAAAAGACCAAATTGATATATAGAGATAATGAAAGAGAAACACTCCTGTAAGGTGGAGGTTTTTTTGCCTGTACATATACCATTCGCACCTAATGTTTGCCTGAAAGTGCTCTACGTACTTACTCTGTTTATGATATTACTTTTTCCGCATGTGTAGAAATTGAAGATGGCAGACAAAAAAGGTGAGAGAACCATTTAAGAAAAACACATTGGCAGATGCCTTACTATAAACCCTATGGTGCCAAATTTGGCTAAAATCACTCTATCTCACTCCGTTTTTGAGATCTTAAGGATTTTTCATTTTCATTGTTAAGAAAAATTGTACTGTTCAATTCATCATTAATCATTAGTAACTCAACCATTTTGCATCAGATTACTTCCAAAATTTAATGATTTTCCAATATCTATAACAAACTTACTTGCCAAATTTCATGCATATAAATGAATTGCCTTTAAGTTATCATCCAGGCAAGCAACCCATTAAAAGATATTTTTAATCATGTGATTTCTCTGATTGGTCAGAATTTTTTCCAGGGCTACCGTATACATGTGCCAAATTTGAATAGAATCTCCCAAGTGGTTGCTTAGCTATGACCTGTAGAAAATGTTATCTAGCCGGTGGCCCCTTCCACATGAAGTTTCTCCTGTATACAAATAAGTATTGTGGGACACTTCATTCATTTGCCATAGCAAAGACTAGGTTTCCTTTGGGTTGTTCATATAATAAATGCAAATTTAATTTCATACCATACAATTATTTTTTGTCCCATCAAACTATACTATTGTATAACTGATGGAATATTTATTATCTGTGACGCTATCTCAAAAAGACATCAGAATTTTATTGATCTGTTGTGATACTATCTCAAACAGACATCAGAATTTTATTGATCCTTTGTGGTACTGCTTGAGACATCAGAATTGTATTGATCTATTGTGATACTATCTCAGATATCAGAATTTTATTGATCTATCGTTTTATCCTTAAACATAGCATTTCTTCATTTCCTCCATTGAGGAAAATCATCAGTAAGTGACGTAATACTGGGTGAAATCATAGATCAATTCCGACAATGTAAGAATTAATTTCAAAATGGTACAACCTCTGATTTGCTTGTGTTCACAAGTTTACTGATGCCTTACACAACTTAAAGACATCATGACTACTATACAAATCACAGTTGTTTATTTATGCAACTTCCATATGACTAGCATTCAAAGTCTTTGTTGATTATTTATTTTCAAATGAAGTCAGTCTTTGGCTTCTTATCTCACTACTGTAGAATCTTCAATTCTCCCCTTTACACAGCAAGCTATGCAGACTCCTAACATCTGAAATGTGAACAAAACAATCATGTAAATCATGGCATCTACATATTGTATATAGGCCCATATATCCAAATGTATATAAAGTATAAAAGTATAAAACAAGAAATTTCTTGTTTTTATGTGCCTTGGCGTAGGTATGCACTCTCCAGGTGCTCTTGTATTATGTCCGAATTGATTTGAACAGAATAGATTTTTCTGGGTGTTTTTCAAAGTTCAGATGTTTTCAAATAAACTGGAGATGTTCCAATGTATTTTTCATTGATGGTCCCAAATAAATAAAGTGGGTCGAATTTTTTTGTTCAAAAAAATTCTGTCTCATTCCTTTCATTATGATATCAGTCTATTTTTTTTCATTTATTACATTTATAAATTCATGTAAAAAGTGTAAAGAAAAAAAATACAGCTATATTAATGCAGAATAAATACGTTTTGTAAATGTATCATGGTATCATTTTAGGTAAGTCAATTGTCCTTCATAAAGTATGGAACAAAATTCCAATATAAATGTTTAAGTTTTTAAATTTAACAGATATCAAAATAGCCAAAAGTAACATGTTGCGGCTCTGTATTGCGAATCAATTCAAAAAGCTTTTAAGATACAAGTATGCAGGATTTTGCTATTTTTATTAAAATTCCTGAAAAATCTTCATGATTTTTTTAAAGTGAGTAGGTCTGACCACAAGAAGAAGTTCTTAAGTTAGGAAAAAGTTGGATCACATTCTACAAACAAGAAAAAATCCCGAATTTTCTTAAACTCTCCCTATTACAGGTCACTATGAATGCTTTTTTCTTTGTTTCCTTTGAAACCTACATTTGGGTTTTATGAAAATCAATAATTCCTATATTTTGATCAAATTAAAATTCCAGGTTTTATTAGCTTTTTGTCATTCATAGGGTCTATGATTCTATTCTGTACTTTTATGGCGCTTAATCTCTGCCAGGCAGACTCCAACGCTCAGCACCAAAATCCAAATTATAAAAAAAATCATCCATCATGATTAATTCAACAGATACCACATTTACCAAACTGAAATATATCCCAGATTCAACTTTTGCGAGTTATCATACCATCCAGCTGATTTATAACTTTGGAAAGCTGGTATTTGTGGTCATGTTGAAAATGGGTGGTAAAACTGACAAATCTTGTGACCTGTCCTGAGTGAAGGGTAACTTATACAAGTAAAAATTTGATGTCATTACCTGCTCCTTGCCACTCCTATTCATAAAGATAACTTGTTATAATTAGTCCGGATTATTACAAGTTAAGTCTGTTGCAGTATTCAAGAGACTCCTTTTATAAGCCCTCACTTGCAAAAGTTTTAAAAAAATATGTTCACAAAATAAAAAGATCCACACTCCGGCCCCTCTACGGCAGAAAAGAGGTGTCACATGACCAATGCAATTATGCTCTGGACTTCATTATTGGGGAAGTCGGGAAGCGAATTCGTGACAGTGTAGCTGGGGTATTATAAGGATGACAATCTAAAACATGGCCATTGCTCCAATAACAACAATACCTGTCTTTGATGTACCATCCAATTAGGTCCTCAATGGCGGAGTAGTTTAACATTTGTGGCATTTACGACCTTAGCTATTGAAAGGAGATGTAAACTCCCAATTTTCACTTTTGATTATCCATTCTTAAGACCCCCAAACTAACTATTTTTGGTCCATCTCCTTTGACCCAAGTCCAGAAATTGTTACTTATAAACTAAGATGAACTATATACGGTAAAAAAATGTTCAATACTTATATGAATAAGTTCTTAGATGAACTATATACGGTAAAAAATATTCATTACTTATATGAATAAGTTCTTTACTTTGGCTGGTTTATGAAATTAAATCTACTTGATTTCTAGTGTCATTTCTTGTGAGCTTTATTTTATCATGACACTGTTTCAACCAGAGATGAAACATTGATTAGTGGGGCCACACTGGTGCAGCAGTAACACACTCACCTCTCACCTCTGAGGTCAGCGGTTCAAACCCTGGACCTTATGTTCGAAAGTTGGTAGTTGTTTAGCATTGGTCCACAGTTTACAGTACACAACCTTGACCAACTGAATGTACTGGTTTCCTCTGCCCACAAAACTACCCATTGTGATATAACCTGTACAGTGTTGAAAGTGACGTAGAACCCCAAATATATAATGGAAACAATGTCTACCACACAAAATAGTAGGCTGTCCCTATAACAGGAGTAACATTGAACATGAAAGTATTATTAGGGCTTATTTTTACAATATAAATGGTGATGGCTTGTGCGCTAGAACATTCCATATAGTTGACCAAATGTTGCACCCCACCACAACAACAACGACAACAACAACAAACAATTTACCTATTCTTGTTTTGTGTATAATGGAATAACTTTCTTTTAATTAAAATATGACTTGACTAGCGCAAATTGTAAACTGACTCTAACCACAAAAAGTCAAATCTATTTCCCTTTGAGAATGACGTTTAATGGGTGATAACACAATTTCTGTATTTACCTCAACAGTTCAAATCAGAGCCCCAAAGTGACACAAAGCTTGGAAACTACACCTATAGATTCTCAAATATATTTATTCCTGAATATTTATTTTCTATCATAAATTCGGCTATAATCCTTCTGCCTTAAGTGTCATCTTTCATCGTTGAAAATGTCTAAGTCTTTCCAATGACAAACTACTGTCAACTAGTAGTCTGTATTTAGTTTTGCGCCAAGTTACGAGATGTACAATAACATAAAGAAGTTCTGGACATAGTGTCGAATTTTATTGCAAAAGAGACAAACCATTAGTCAATGTAATGGCATTCCCATCGTTCATTATTTTAATATTGAAAATTGAAGGGTTATAATGATAATTAATGAAGTGAATATAAAGTGCTGTTCATATATTTAATGTTGAGAATTCAGTTTGCGATGAACTATGCAACTGTGGATATATTTGTGTATCTATTGTCCACTGAAAAAAGAAACAAAACAAAAAAAAACTTAAAGATAGTGGACATAAGACTGCACAAATGTAGAGCAATGTAGAAAGTACCATCCTTACTGTTTTTTTCACTGGGCCTGTATTCACGAAAGGTCTTAGACTTAGCCAGGTCTTAGGCTTAAATCCAGTCTTAAAGTTAAGACTTTTGTCTCAGCTAAGTTTTGTCTTAAAACCGTTTTCACAAAGGGTGACTTAGTTACATCTCAGATTATCAAATAACCACAGTGGTTTTCTGTGTCATGTGACCTTTGTTTTCTATTCAAACTATACTATTGGTGACATATATCCTTCATTTAATGCATTTTATCTAAGGAAAAGTGCTGTTTTGAAATGGAAAACCTTGTTACCACACATAAACTTCCCAAAGACTACTTTAGTGAGGTGTTCTGTTTAATTATACTTTATTTAGAGCCATTTCAAATTTTGAAGTGGAGAAAAGTTTATGGCGGCCATATTTAAGCCCACTACCAACCAGTCTCAAAGTTGAGCCCTTGGCTAAGCCTTAGACGAGTCTTACATTCTTTGTGAATACCACTAAGCCTAAGACAAAAGTCAGAAACTTGAGACAAAAGTCTCAACTTTAAGCCTAAGCCCTGGCTAAGACCTTTCATGAATAAGGGCCCTGGATATTAGGATGTTCCCAGCACAGAATATTTTATGAATACAACTTAGTTGCTATGGCAGTATGATAAAAAATCTTGGGGCGGTATCCAAAAATCTGATCAAAATTGATCATTCCTGCTCAAATTTGATCTGATCTTCACCGATCTTTGTTAGTGAATACTGCCCGGTATTATAAACAATATTATAGGTGATTATAAATGGGGCCTGGTTCATTAACACTTTGGACATTGGCTATAACCTCAGTAGTCATGCTTTGTAATTAAACTTATGAAAATATGGCAGTCTTAACATAGTGTCCCTCCTGATATTATATTAGATATTGAAATTGGTGTAAAATCTCCAGATATTTTCAAAATGGCGACTTAATAATAATAATAAATATATCTCCTTCTTGCAACATTAGTGCAAACAGTTATTGTGCTTCGTTTATTGATTTGGGCTTTAAGGTTGCTTGTGTACACTGTGTAGGTCATATCATGACGAGTAGTTTTATGGGCAGAGGAAACCAGTACAGTTGGTCAAGGTTCTGTACTGTAAACTGCCGACCATCACTAAGCAACTAACAACTTTCCCACATATGGTCTGGAGTTTGAACCACAGACATCAGAGGTGGCAGGTGAGTGTGTTACCACTGGGCCACTGTGGCCCCTTGTTATTGTGCTTCACTTGTAATCTATAACACTAAGCTGTAGAAAAAAGAGTACTCAGAGAGTGCATACCTCTGTCAAAGGTCAACAAGTCCAACATTGTTTATCCATTGTGTCAAAATTCCATTGAAAATGTTGAATCCACAATTGGTTGCTGATCGTTTCGAAAGGAAATCAGTTCTATATTATACCTAGACCCACTTAATGCAAACACTTGGTGTAAACCCCGGTATTGTTTTTTTTTATTTTGTTGCTAGCACACAGTCTTCAATGATCATATTTACTCATTGTTGGACGTGATAACAACAATGTGAAAATACACACAGAAAAAAAACTATACATATGAGTTAAAGAAGCTGAGGGTAACTCGGGTGGGATAAAGGTGTACAATGTCACACAGGAGGTTATAAACACGTGTGCATTATAAAAATGGGGTGTCCACTGTATGTACTTACAGGAACAAAACTCAATCAAATGGGTTTGTTTCTGAATAATAGCAGCTTAAATAATCTGGTTAATGACAGCTGCAATATTCCAAATCATTGCTCAGGCTTTTTTCTCATGATTTATACTTGAAATTCTACATTGGCAAAGGATAATTATCCAGATTATCAAAATTGAAGTGTATATACTTTGGATCATGGATGGTTAATCTCTAATAATCCTAAAAGTGTGTGTGTTAAGGAATAGCAAGCTTTAGCCTTTATTGACTGTTATGCTTTGATACAGTCGGGTTTAACATCAACTTCACTCCTCACCAGGTGGCTTTGACCATATTGCTAGGATCCGTTTTGCAGTGAGTTTATTTATTTTTTTATTTATTTGGGGTTTCACGTCGCTTTCAACACTGTACAGGTCATATCACGGGTAGTTGGAAGGGCAGAGGAAACCAGTATATACAGTTGGTCAAGGTTCTGTACTGTAAACTGCCGATGGCAAGCAACTACCAGCTTTCCCACTTGAGGTCGTGCCGAGAACCGAGCCCCGACCTCAGAGGTGGGAGGCGAGAGTGTTACCACTCTGCCACCGTGGGCCTGTTTTGCAGTGAAGGAAAGGTAAGCACATACTAGTCAGGTAAAGGCACAATAGAAAACTGCTGCCAAGTTTTCCACATCTGTGACCATTGAGTATACATTACTGTCTTTTATCTATAAAGAGCTATTCAGAGGGACATAACTGTAACTTTGATCACATATGTCAACCAAGTTTTTGTCCACTAAACAGTCCATGTCTTGATTTGACCTATACACCAAAGGCACCTTATAACAGACTACTACGGCGATAAGGTTTGTGTATCTTTATCCCAGCATGGAGAAAAACACAAGCAAATGGGAAGGGATGGGGTGGAGGAAAGGTAAGGTGCAGAAAGGCAAACCATGGGTGAAAAAAACAATGGTTGGTACTGGTGTGTTTTATTCGTATTTTAAATAACAACATAGTTTATTATGTTTTATGTACAAAAGAAAACAAATGGATAACACAAGGCAGGGTGAAAATGCCATATTTGGACATGGTTCACACGTGACTATTTTGCATAAAATACACACAATGACAAATCATAGTTTCAGCATTAAGAGGCACCAAAGTCATACATTCATAATGTCAATGAATATTCATCTGGAAACCCAAGCTAAGAATTAAACACTATATTAAACTGTGATAGACAAGAACTAAAACTAAACACAAACTGGGGTTGAAAATCTAAAACTGTAGCAAAAACATCAGACTTGTCCAAATGCTTACAAAAAACAAATACAATCAAATGTGTTTATTTAATTAGCCTTAGATCTTCTTTACGAAATGTGGGGATAAGACAATTATATTTGGTTTGTTTATGAAACATTACGCTATTTTACAATGTGTTAATAATTAACCATTTTGTGATATTAGTAAGATTAAAATTACTTTAAAAACTTCCAATGTTCACCCCACCTTACAAGAACTCAGGTAAAATGAATTTTTTTATGTTCACGAAAATGTACAAAGCTTGTTGATAACTATGATAACAATTTGAGACTTATAAATATGATGAGACTCTTGCCTATGGTAAGATTCCTTTGTATCATACTCTTGAACAAATGATTAAGTATATAATGCCTTTAAAGTGTCCACCAAATCACACACAGATATACATGTACTTTTCTTTTGCACTAAATACAGTTGAGATGTACAGTAACTTTTGCCTTCCTTAGCTGGAATTAGTGCTGTTTTATTCTCCATTAATTTTGTCTTTGATGCAGCATGACAGAATGACCCCAACCAGCTGGAAAAATTGCAATATTATTTATTACTCAATATAACAATACAATATACCATCTTCCCAAAATCAACTGATACAATAATCTGATACCTTGTTCACACCGTCCCGTGTTAGTCTCATGAGCTTACATATGAGTGCAAAAAGTTTATATCATTTTGGCTTATTTGTAGTTCAATGCATTACGTGTATTGGCAATATCCATTAGGTTTCAGAAGGGTACATTGAATTGGTATTCCTATCTAGTAAGACACATTCAACACATCTACAGTGTTTCCAGCATGTAATGGACTTTTAAAATGTTTGAGGAACCTGCTACGAACTCTCATATGCTGAACTAAAAAAGTACACACTTCAGAGTTGGAGTGGGGTGGGGAATGGTTATAAGAGGAAGCTAATTTTTAAACATATACTACTGAAATATGAGGTCTCTTGTCATAAAGACAGGGCCATGAAGCTAAATTAATAAACGAGTTATCATAGTCACACCGAACAGTGTGAACAGGCCTTAAGACTGACCTTCAACAACAGTAGTCCTTAGCCTATGTATAATTCTGAGATAACGTGGACAACTAACTGATTCAGTCAACTCAGCAGTCCATATGGCCAATGCTTATATGCAATTTAATGTGCCTTTAAAAGTCCTTTTAAGTCCTCAGAACATCAAAGAAATGGTTTTCATATATGGAATTTTTAAATGGCAAAGGGGAATTACCGCATGCAACTTTTTCTGCCCTAAAGTTGAAGGAAAGGTTTTCATAATTTTCTCAATATTTTTTTTGGAAATTCCAATGATGCCAGAAGTCGTCTGTTTAATACAGGGTGAAATAACGTGGATACTTTATGGTTCCATATCAGCTATTGTGGAGTTTCCCATAGTTTTTGTGACTCATATCACATACAATTTAATGAATGTATAGCTACAAGCATTTGCCATAACATAACCTGGTTGCTATTTATATTACTCGTTAAAGGCACCTGTAGTAGTACCAATATATGAGACAGTTTCAAGACTTGAACCCATGCTAGGCAATTATAAATCCAATAGTCACAATAGTAGTTGCAGTAATTGATTGTTATTGGTTTTATGCACGATGTATTTGCAAGGTATTTTTTACCCAAAACCATTGTAAAAAGGCTCAATGTAAAGGTATCACCTTAAATGGGTAGGTAGGTCATATAATTGCCAAGAAATATTCTAAAACATCTCAAGTTTCAGGTCAAACTCAACAGGTGGCACCTCAATAGAAAACATACTACTATCCATGATATTTGGGCTAATGGCAAAAAGCATCTGGGCAAAGTGGTAAGTGCAAAACAGATATTTACAATAGGTAACATGGTAAGTGTGCTATAAAAACTACATGTGGGTGAAGGGAGGGAACACTTTGAAAAGTGACTGTGTTAGAACTTCAAAATCTCTCTGAAAAAAACCCTGATTAATTACGTTTGGGAATTACAGGATACTTTCTTCAGGTCACAACATTTTCACTGTCATTTTTAAACATGATGAAATGCTATTCTATTAATATTTAGAGAGTGTTTAGCTTGTAGGTTTGTTAAGTAATACTATGTACTGGTAATATGTTGGAGCCAACACATTACAAAAGAAATTTTATCACATAATAAAACCCTTTATCACATTGTGGAAGTTAAGATCCTAACTCCTAATACCCCTTTCACACTACATATGGTATACTGTATCTGCCACTGTTGCCTAGCGGGTAACACACTTGTCTAGGAACTCAGAGGACTTGGGTTCAAACTGAGGTACAGGCAGATACATAGTGGCTCGGATGACCACTTAAAATAGTGGTCCTCTGTCATGGGGTCCTATCCTTAGTGGCAGGCTAAAGAACCTCAAGGATGTTGATAAATGATCATCCTTGAGCCTCTATCTTCCAGTTAGGAGAATATCAGTTACTTGTCAGTTCGGGCTGTACCTGTGCAGTCGGATTGGTTAAATAGCGCTTTCTGTCCTGTAGTATATGGAGATATTGCACTGAGTATAAATACACAATACAATACACTACTGTCCGGTTAGAAGTTTTACTCAGCCGCAAAACCATGTCCCAAGACACCTCATATCTTCCGAGATTAGGTGTATCCATAAGGTATGACACACAGTAACAGTAGGATGACAATAGTACAAAGGTTGGTCACTGAGAGGCAGCCTCCGAAATTAGAAATGAGTCACAAGCTTGTATCCACTGCAGACCATGCCTTAAGTTACTATTTGAAAAATTTATCTGCGGGAGGTCACTGAAATGGACGGACAGAATGAAGGCACACTATAAAGCGATGGTGATAGGGCTGAAAAGAGAGACAGTGACTGAGGGTGAACAAGGCTTTAAGAGATTTAAATTTTAAACATTTCAAAACTTCCGTGGGAGGATCAAGAAATTGTACATTTGGCAGCAGTGTCACAAGCTGGCTAACAGACGTAAGATGGTAGTTGAAGAACAGGGGCATTTTGTCTAACGCCTAAAACTGTGAGTTATACTGCCTGTAGTGTGAAAGGGGTTTTAAGCTTATGGGACGAGTGACTGCCAAACATATATTAATGATATTAGGTAAATCACCCACAAGGCTTATAAGACCTCAGAGTACACAGGTGGATTCAAATATATTTGAATTTATTTTGACATAAAGTCAAATGTATCGGTCATATTTTAGGGTGGGTAGTTGCAAGGCATGGAGGAATACAGTGTATACAAGTTGCTCAGGATTCTCTATTACAAACCAATGGACAGCAAGTAGCTACTGACATTTATACTAAAGGTACTCACTGAGATTACCATCACACCGACATGCCTATGTATACAACAGGAAAGTTTCATAGATCTTACTGGATATTTAGTCTGTAGTAAACTCAATGTATATTACAATTGAGGATAAACAGGAAAGTTTTCATAGATCTTACTGGATATTTAGTCTGTAGTAAACTCAATGTATATTACAATTGAGGATAAACAGGAAAGTTTTCATAGATCTTACTGGATATTTAGTCTGTAGTAAACTCAATGTATATTACAATTGAGGATAAACAGGAAAGTTTTCATAGATCTTACTGGATATTTAGTCTGTAGTAAACTCAATGTATATTACAATTGAGGATAAACAGGAAAGTTTCATAGATCTTACTGTATATTTAGTCTGTAGTAAACTCAATGTATATTACAATTGAGGATAAACAGGAAAGTTTCATAGATCTTACTGGGTATTTAGTCTGTAGTAAACTCAATGTATATTACAATTGAGGATAAACAGGAAAGTTTTCATAGATCTTACTGGATATTTAGTCTGTAATAAACACAATGTATATTACAATTGAGGAAAAACAACAATCAAGAATACATCATTTTAACATATCAGTGGCATTCACAAAAAAGTCTGACATATTGATTTACATCTAGCAGTGTATGGCAAAATACTAGCCCTACCTGAGCTATATTTGTGAATACCTCAATAGAGACAGAATCTACAAAGTGTTTCAAGACTTATCCAAAACTCAACTGAACATTGTGTTTTACATCTGAGATTTTTTTATGTCAGCTCAATTTTTGCTCAGGTTGAGATTCACTAAAAATACATTTACTAAGAAAAAGTATATCTGAGGAGGGATTTGTTACTCCTCAATCAAAAGAAAGTGAGAATAAAAACTTAAGTTGGCCTAAATTTAATGTTGTATTTAAACCCAAAAAAGTTAAGTTAAAATACACCAGTCTGAGATGTTTTCTGAATGTCACAGAGAAAGAAACTTTAAAATCTCAGGCACATCTTAGATTTAATAAAAAAAACATGAACTACAAAAACCCTGAACTGCCAAATTCAAATTTTGAAATATATGAAGGGTCCTAGAGATCACCTTTTCAACATTTTTTTGTCACCAGACTTTCATACATTGTGGCATAGCGTGATGAGTACCCGTCTCATCATAAAAGAAAAGCAACATTGGGTTATTTTAGTGCTTGGATAGGTGACCATCTAGGCCAGGTGTAAGATATATCTGATTTGGCATTTGTTTTTGTCACCTGACTTTCATACTTTCTAGTGCACTACTCATGCCTTTGATGGCTTTGCAGCTTGCGTATGTAGATTGAAAGACGTTTTGGCCTTGTTTCATTTTCTTTTAAGCTATGACATAGTATGATGAGTTCCTGTTGCATCACTTAAGATTGAAAGACTTTTTAACCTTGTTTTAAGATTGAAAGACTTTTTGGCCTTAATTGTTTCTTCTTGTTTTAAGCTATGGCATAGTATGATGAGTTCCTGTTTCATCACATCAATGGGTTATGTTAGTACTTGTATGGGTGACCGTCTGAGTTCTAGGCCAGGTATGGGATATATCTGATTCGGAAATTGTTTTTTGTCACCAGACTTTCATAAATATTCTAGTGCACTATCATGTTTCTGATGGCTTTGCAGCTTGCCCCTGTAGATTGAAAGACCCTTTTCGGCCTTTTTTTCTTTGTCTTTATACTTTCATAAATTGTGCACCAATCTATAGTGTACTACTCGTGTTCCTGAATGCTTTGTTGCTCGTGCATGTAGATCAAAAGAAAATTGTGACCTTGTTAACTTAGATTTCAACTGTGCACAGATTTCAATGCAACAGAAAGGATCAGAAGCTCATTAAATAATACTTATTCAACCATGTACCCATCATATACATGTATATATATATATATATATATATATACATGCATAGTTTAAGAAAAATTAACTGAAAACTGGCACTTGCTTACACATTTGTAATGTTAATTATCCACAGTGAATGGTGCCGGGGAGTTAAAAGAAAATGTTTCCCGGTCTGTATGTACTAGTATTAATGTCATATATTTTATGTGGTGATAATGAAAGACCCTCAGGATGCCCCTGTAAGTGTGTTTCCCACTTTGAGACAGCATTTTTTGGAATACCTAAAATTATCTTGATTGATAGTTGAAATCTCCTTAAAGTGTATTGTCTCAGCTAAAGTTTATTTTGTGAGTTTCAACTTGAGTAAAAATTCAGCTGCAACAAATATCTCAGAATTTGAGAGAGAACATAGTTCTCTTTGTTAAGAATTGGAAACTTTTTGATTGTGGTAACAGCCATTGGATTGGAAGCTTTAGACTGTTTTGTGAATCTGGCCTGAGAAGAGAATCAAGAACACACACTTAGATCTTTAGACTAGATAGTATAATTGGTCTCATCTATATTCCCCTTCAAACAGCAGGAAAGGATCACACCAATCAGCTAAAACAGAGGAAACAACAAACATATGTATACATTATGTTAACGCCATCTTTAAATTTCAGGCAGACGATATTTATCTTTTTAACTTCACCTCCACCCATTTGAACAAATCAGAAATAAATAATAAATATACATGTACTATTCCAGAATACATGCCAAATGAAAGATCCTCACATCTTTGATATATCAAAAAGTAAATAAAAATGGTGGATGAGAATCTTAATTTTGTTATTTTGGGGACAGTTATTGTATCATTTAGATAGTGCGACATCCTGTGGGTTCAAATATACACAGTTTTATTGATAAATATTCTATTTATATGACATATCTAATCTGGTAGAATTTCAATTTCTAACAGTAGAAAGTGCAGTTGGAGTTCTCTCTGAATATTGTTGTTATACCATTGTTACAGAACCTGGGCCTTTTTTCTAAAATAATTCTAAAGTAATTATCCATTTCTAAAAATGACTCATAATAACTGAATTATTTGAGCATAGAGTCACAGAAAAGTAATGTTCAAAACTTTAACTGATTGTTTAAATTACCGAAACTTTATTTTGATTATGTTAAATTGACTTTTCTACTAGATATGCTGTAATATTTATATGATATTAACTTCTGTACCAAATATATTCAATTACAGAACGATCATGCTAATGTTTCTTTGAATGTGAACTTCAAGCAAATTTAAATTATTGCCAGGTTCATATTATCATGGTAAGTTAGAGGCCATCTTTGACATCATGATTGCTCAAAACAAAGACTTGGTAAAGTCAGACTTTACATTCTCCAGATTATTTCACAGGTACATTTTCACCACTGTCTGCACAAACTCATGTGGTCTACATAGATGAAATCCTGCATGATTATATGCCTTAAAGTGTTACAAAGCTATATGTCATATACTTAATATCAAAATGATGTCTGCTTGGCATGATGTCATAATGAATACATAAAAATATAAGAGGAACATGCTAAATTGGAAAAAATAAGGGAAACAAGCAAAGAGGAGGATTCACTCAATAAGCCAATATATACAGCTGAATGTGCTAGAGGGGAAGTGGCATCAGGAAAAAACTGTATACATGTAACCATGGTGATATCAAAACCAATCACTGTGACGTTAAGCAGAAAAATGTAAACTTTATAACTAGTAGAGGACTATACACACCAGAGCAAACCAGTCATAAAATTGGAACCTTTATGACATACTTTGGTAATCAGTTCAAATAATGGTTTCTCATATCATGCTCCAAAACTGTGGAGTGATTTGCCACTGGAAATTCCAAATGCTCAGAGTCTTTCATGTCTCAAAAGGCGGCTTAAAATCTATCTATTTCAGAAGTCTTTCCCCTCCTAGGTTTTCAACTACTGAACAACGAACGTTTCCTTGGAAACAACCCATATCACATCTCGTGACTCTTGATTTGTGCACTATGTTTTGGATGTGGGGGTGTAAAACATAAAGTTGTACACGTTTCATTGCAGCAGATACTTTAAAGTTCCTTCTTGTTTTTGTATAAAGTGATTTCATTGGTTGACCTTTGACCTTGGGTCAAATATTCCCGCCTAGAAGCACATTGTTGGTCACTCTTGAGAGGGAAGTCAGTGGGAGAGGACGCCATTGTAACAAGTTGTAAAATTTTAATTTTAGCTTCTATGTTAAAGTTTTATTCTTTTAGTGTGTTTATGGCGTCCTTGCCTTGGTTTATAACATGTATCAGTATTAATGTTGTGTTGCCCTACCTGCAGTGAGTTGACGGTATTTATTTTTAATACTATGTAACTAGCGTTGAGGTAATATTCTTTAAATTGTTTTTCTCAACTTTGAAGTGTTAATTATTGAACAGGTTCACTAGTAAATGGATAGTACTAGGATTTGCTTCGTCTAAATACTGTGTTAAAGGTTATGTAACTTGTTGTTTGTTAGATTCAAGTCTTTGGTGAATATTGATTCATAGTGAACTCTGTATTGTTAAAATGCCAAAGGTTTTTCAATGTTCCGCGTGTGGGGGGCAACACAAAAGGCCTGTGGGGCCTAAATGTCAACATCAAAACAATGATATTGCAGAAAGTACTTCGTCTGGCGTTCAAAGTACTCAGAGTACTTCTGAAAACACAAATGCAGAGATTTTAAATGCTCTTAATGCTGTCAGTTACAGGTTATCGGCCATCGAGCAGAGGATTGACAGGACTGAGGAGCAACTTCATAATCGTCCAGTACCTGGGGCCAACGCTGTTGGCGACGTGAGTACTTCTTCTCAAGAGGTTGATGAGTCTGACGCTGGGGATGACGCTGTTATACCTAGCACACAATTCTTGAAAAAATCCACCCATATACAAGCGGCAGTGGATGAGAGGTTGCAAGAATTGGCGCGAATCAATGAACAAGGTAGGTTTAAGTCCCAACGTGGTGGCAATGACCCAATTCATGTAAAGCATCAAGTACCTTGGCCACAAAATCATGTACTTTCTGGAACTTCAAAATCTAGAACCTCATATGACAGTCGAAGTACTTTTCAATGGATGGCAGGTTTTTGTGCCATCATAAAAGATGAGAAGGATTTGAAAGTTAAAAATGCCATGCTTGAGTACCTCACAGAATTAATGGAGGATGCCCAAGATTTCGGTTGGTCTTCGGCCAAAGGTGCCCATGCTCTCATCCTTTGCAGGATGGAGGAGGGCAAAGTTAACTGGCTAATGACAGATAAGTTGGACCGGCTTAGACGAGCTCATGCTCAAAAAATTGTAAATGGTCAATCTGGTAGCAGTCAAAGCAAGGTTAAATCTGATTCTCAAGGTGTACCTTGTAAATTCTTTCAAAATGGTAAATGTGCTCACAAAAGTGATCACACAACAAATGGCCAATTGTATCGCCATATTTGTTCATTTTGTCACAGTTTAGGGAAAAAGTTTGCCCATCAGTTGAAAGATTGTCGTACTAAACGTCAGGAAGCAAAAAACGACTGAGGCACTGCAGAGATGCAGTGCCAAGTCAAAAAAGGACTTGCACTACCTGGAGTCACACAGGTACGGTGCAATCACTTTCTGTAAAGAAATATCCCACAAAGGTTGTAAATACTTCTCAAAAATTTGCTGGTGTAAGCTCAAACTGGAAACTAGACTATTATAGATTTAAAAATATGTCTTTTGCACAAGTCCTAAAAAGGGCCATCAGTAACAAAGAAACAAGAAAAGCTACTACACAAAGTATACACGTTTGTTCTGTAGTTACAAAAGAGAAACATGACCCACCAGGCAAAAATATTGTTAAAAATTGCAGTTCCCTGGCTGGCGTTTCCAAAAGTACTCACAACCAAAAAACTGTTAAAACAACCAGCAATAAGGTAAGTGTTGTGAACAGTGTCCCATGTCGAAATAGATTTGATATCCTAAACGTCGACAGCGTCGTTGAGTCTTCTGCTGATACCGAAAATGCTTTTGTAAACAGTACTCAGGTCAATTTACAAGCAGGTAGTGAGGCAAAAAATAAAAGTCACCTCAAAGCCCCCATGAAGGAAATTGGCAAAAAAGTACCAAAAATAATAACTGATCACCAGGACACAGATGCTTTTACCACATATGACATACCAATTACTACCAAAAGTAAAATTCAGAATTACAAGTCTGTCCTTCCCCACTGTGCCACCCTTAGATTATGGGACATCCAAAATAAGCACAAGTTTGGATTCATACCCTTGGGGGATCTTTGCCTTCCCAAACAACTATGTCCTAGGGAAGGGGGACGGGACAGCATAGCTTTACACAATTGCTTGAAGAATTCAGATACCCACAATTTTATGGGGGAACAGCTTTCAATCAGCTCTCAATTAAACCCGGACGCCTGGGACAGCTATCTAAGAGATTATTGGGACAAACAGCTACCACTCTTAGTTAGATTTGGGTTTCCCCTAGATTACAATAGGGGTAGGGTTTTGAAGAGTCATGAAGAAAATCATTCCTCAGCTAAGGACTTTCCTGAGGACATTAAAGCATATTTACATGAGGAGATCAGTCATGGGGCCATCATGGGCCCCTTTCACAGTTGTCCCCTTGATAATTTACATATCTCTCCCATGATGACCAGGGAAAAGCCAAATGCCCCCCACTGTAGGGTTATCATTGATCTGAGTTTCCCTCAGGGTCTTTCTGTAAATGCAGGGGTTGAGAAGGACATTTACCTTAATACACCATTCACCCTTAAGTTACCCACAATTGATAACATAACTGGCCAAGTTAAAGCCTTGGGGAGGGGATGTAAGCTTTACAAAGTAGATATAAGTCGTGCCTTTCGACATATAAAGCTTGACCCGTCAGATTATGACTTATTGGGTCTGCGTCACGACGCCTATTACGTCGATACGTGCCTTCCCTTCGGATATAGGAACGGAAGTGCGCTGTTTCAACGCATAAGCGACGCTGTGCGTCATATCATGCGTCAACGTCAGTTTGACGTTATAAATTACATTGATGATATCCTTGGAATTGACGTTCCCAGCAAGATTGACGCATCTTTTGACGCCTTGCGTCACGTTCTCGCGGATTTAGGCTTCCAAATTTCACAGAAAAAATTGCAAGCCCCTACAACTCGCCTAAATTGTTTAGGCATTGTAGTCGATACAGTAAACTTTACAGTCTCAATTCCTCCAGATAAACTGCAAGAAATCTCTAATAAATGCCTCCACTGGCGTCACAAAAAAACACTGCAACAAAAAACAGCTCCAGTCCCTGCTAGGTAGCTTGTTATATATTAGTAAATGTGTCAGAACATCCAGATTCTTCTTGAATAGACTACTGGAAGTACTAAGGTCAATGGAGGACAAAAAGCAAGTGCCTATTTCCCTTGAAGCTCAGAGAGACATCAACTGGTTCATTAAATTCCTGCCTCAATATAATGGGGTGACCTTTTTTGACCAAAAACCAGTGAATTATTCCATTGAACTAGATGCCAGCCTACAGGGCCTTGGGGGCAGATGGGGCAATCGGGTCTATGCCATGTCCCTACCCTTAGGTTACCTTGACCTACAAATTGTCCATCTAGAGATGCTGAACATATTAGGTGCAATTAGGGTTTGGCAAGTTCACTGGAGAGATAAAAAAGTATGCATAGCCTGTGATAACTGGGCGGTGGTCCAGGTTCTCAACATAGGTAGGACTCGAGACCTAACACTAGCTGCCATTGCCAGGAACATACAATATCAAGCTGCAATTGGTAATATTCACCTCCAAGTCACACATATCCCAGGTAAGAAAAATGTAATTGCAGACCTTCTGTCCAGATGGAAAAATACAGTTAACCCTCATAGTCTGCTCAAATTTCATTTGCCTAACTTTGCTTGGGAGGAAATTACACAACAAAATATTGATATTGACTGGTCCATATAAAAATGTATTATATATATATTCTTAGGCCTCCACCCTTCAATGGCAACCTTACTAAGACAAGGTCTACAGAAAACCCACTCAGCCTTCAGACCTGCTACTATAAGAAGCTATGACAGCATGTTCAGGTTGTTTCTGGCATTTACAATCTTTATGAAAGTCAACATACTCGCCATTACTGCTCTGTCACTCATAGCCTATTTGCAATTTTTAGAAGCTAATCACGTCTCTGCAGCCTCAATGTCTAACCATCTTTCTGCAATTAAGGCCAAGCTGGCCTTATTTGGTCTTCCTCTTCATCCATTTGCTGATCCTAGGATTAAGTACTTTCAAAAAGCAATGACATTGCATCGTCCTCTTAAGGTCACCTTAAAGAAAATAATTGATATCCGCACACTACAACTTATACTTACAGCCTGTGATTCCACCTACATGGGCCAAGTATTTAAAGCTGTGTATTCAATTGCTTATTTCTCATTTTTAAGAATATCCAACTTGGTCCCTCATTCTATTACAACATTTTCCCCACTGTATCACCTGGCCAGAGCCGACATCATTTTCGCACCCCCTGGTCTACAAATAATTGTTAAATGGACAAAAACTCTCCAATCTAGAGATGCCATCAAAATTCTAAAAATTCCATCCCTGGGTTCTAACCCAATTTGTCCAGTTAATGCTGTGAAGAATTTATTGCAAATAACACCAGGCTCTCGAAATGACCCCCTTTTTCAGTATAAAACTCCTAAGGGTTGGGTACCCCTTACAGATAATCAAGTCAGATTTCATCTGAAACTAATACTCAAGAAGCTAGGGTTACAGGATTCGAACTTAACATTCCATGCCTTTCGGCGTTCAGGTGCCACCCATGCATTTAATTCAAATGTCCAAATTCAGGAAATTCAAAGTCATGGCACCTGGACGTCGGATTGCGTATGGAAATACATCACTCTGGATCATGATGCCTCTGCCCAGGTAGCCTTAGCCTTTCAAAAACAGCTACACATCCCTACCTCCTAGTTGGGGTTTGGGGACTTCATGGACAAGAACTTTAAAGTATTTGTCCCCTGTAGTGCTTTAAATCCCTTAGGTGTAATTAACATTACATTTATAGCCTAACCTTTTTACTTCAATCATAATATTCCACTTTAAGGCCACCTTACCATCTTATTCTTTTATTCTAATTTTTAGGTGACCTTATGCCCACCTTTCACTCACAAGTTATTCTAACTCAACCTTAGGGTCACCATAACTTCACCCATACTCATTTCGGACCTGCTTGTTCTGGTCCTCAACTTAACTTAGGGTAAGATGGCCTTAAACTGTAATTTCATATGTGCATAAAATTTGCATAATATTTGTATTAATTATTCATATTCATGAGTTTTTATTGATAATATGGATTGTACATAAACATTAGCATTTTATAGTGTAAATAAAATATTATATATCCCCACTTGCCTTGTTTTCATTATTTTGTATTGGAGGCAATGTGGGGGTGTAAAACATAAAGTTGTACACGTTTCATTGCAGCAGATACTTTAAAGTTCCTTCTTGTTTTTGTATAAAGTGATTTCATTGGTTGACCTTTGACCTTGGGTCAAATATTCCCGCCTAGAAGCACATTGTTGGTCACTCTTGAGAGGGAAGTCAGTGGGAGAGGACGCCATTGTAACAAGTTGTAAAATTCCCCTAACCCTCCCTCGTACCAATGTCATGTACTAATTATGTTTGTATTTTCAGGTTGGTCCAGATGTAGCCCTGGAGGGCTGTCCCCTTCAAACTAGTGCCCGGCTCCTGGCGGTGCTCAGCTTGCTGGGTCCTGCTGTCAGTCTGTTGCCAGTGTAGCAGGCTCCTGGGGCAGCCCTCATTATCTGGGTATACACATCCGGTTTCCAACCCTATGGCAACAACAGCCTCTGACACAGCTACAAATCATCACCAGCTGTTCGTCTCAGCATCCTCAGCGTCTCTCATCCCCACCCCTAAGCTTTGGGGTGGGTCTCACTCTGTGCTCTTAGCAGCACTCTCTCACGCCTTCAGCTGCTCCTCACTCCTGTCTCCTCTGCTCCCTCGGAGGTCTCGCGACCACAGTCCTGGCGGACACAGTGTGTGTGTAATACCTGTCTCAGTATTTTAGAAACTTTAGTAGGACATTGCCTTGGCAATACAAAAATTATAAAAATTCGCATTTCTCCAACTTGCATTATGTGTTGTGAGGTCTAAAATCACAAAGTATAAAGTCTGTATATTGTTTAGTGGGTTAGAAAAAGTATATAAAAGGGTTGTGTGCATATGACCTGATCTCCCTCTCCTAGAGTCGCTTGGTCGTCTGCTGGTTCTGTGATTAGGTTTAACTTGCTAATTTGTAAATTGTTTGGTGACTTAAAGTCGTGATAAGTGTGTACAGTTAAACTTCATTCAGTTAAACTTGGTTCTTAGCCATTGCAGCATGTCAAGTTAATTAACATATGTTATGTGAGTTACTTCATGTCATGATTCTATGTTATTGGTAACAAATGTTAATTTTCATTTTACTTGTATATTTATGTACTGTATCCAGTGTGTAAACTTTGCATATTTTATTATCTTAGTATTTTACATAAAACGTTATTAACAGGGTGTGTACATTGTATCATCATTGCTAACTGTATCTAGTCACCTGTATGCACAGATGACAATTGTATGGATTCTCATAAGTTACATTGTATGGGTTCCTATATGGGCTATTGCATAATAGGTAACAGTTCCAACAATTATAACCCGTTAGCCCAGTGGTCACTTCTTTTACTTCATTCAGTTTACATAATATTATAATTGTGAACATGTTCTCAGATATTAGCAGCCTTGTACATGTAGATTATTTACCCGTATTTTCATATCTTAACTGCATTTCATTTTCATAACATCTATGTGATGTGCAGTTTAGTGTAGTCACCTTTGCCTTCATAGTTCATAATTTTACCAATTTAAAAGCTTTAAATAGACTGTACCATGGTCAATTGGCAATGGCAATTATTTGACATTTACTTGTCTGTCTGTAGTATTCATCAATCATTGTGATATTCATGGAATGTTGTCACTGTTGGGTTTGCATAGCTCAAACCAACATTGGGGTCATAATTTCAGTGACCCATTATACATGGGCACATATTAGTTTTAAAATATTTTTTTTAAAAGTTTTTAAATACACAGTGCCATGCTTTGTTTTTGTAATTGTAATCATCTTACATGCATTTGTGTGTCATTACTATTGATAAATCATTGTGATATTCATGGAATGTAGTCATTGTTGGTATAGACCCGGCTAAATTAACACTTGGGTGATAATCTTAGTGACCCATTATATGTGGGCACATATTAGTTTTTTAAATATGCACCCAGGCAGGGTTCATGGGTAATAATGTATCAAACTTCGTAGCTGCATGCCACTGTTAGTATATCTGGCAAATCAATAGAATTTATGGCATCGCTAATAATTGTAAATAATTTTATATTACTGTACTGTTATGTTATAACAGAGCAATAATGGTTGTGTTAATTTCGTTCACTAAATGCTTGCATAGCCACCACTATTGGCTCTTGTATTACCTATTGCTATAACACTGTAGTGAACTATACTTCCACTTTTAGTTCTATTTTATGGTAAATTTTTTAGTAGTACACGGTTGGGGACTTCATGGACAAGAACTTTAAAGTATTTGTCCCCTGTAGTGCTTTAAATCCCTTAGGTGTAATTAACATTACATTTATAGCCTAACCTTTTTACTTCAATCATAATATTCCACTTTAAGGCCACCTTACCATCTTATTCTTTTATTCTAATTTTTAGGTGACCTTATGCCCACCTTTCACTCACAAGTTATTCTAACTCAACCTTAGGGTCACCATAACTTCACCCATACTCATTTCGGACCTGCTTGTTCTGGTCCTCAACTTAACTTAGGGTAAGATGGCCTTAAACTGTAATTTCATATGTGCATAAAATTTGCATAATATTTGTATTAATTATTCATATTCATGAGTTTTCATTGATAATATGGATTGTACATAAACATTAGCATTTTATAGTGTAAATAAAATATTATATATCCCCACTTGCCTTGTTTTCATTATTTTGTATTGGAGGCAATGAATTGTACTGTATTGAAAATCCAAATTAATGGCTTCTTTCACAAATTCTTAAGCTTCAATTGCATTGTTGGAAGTCTCAGTATATTCATTTTTAAGAGTGTTGATGAACATGTTATATTTTAATCACTAAAGATTGTTTAATTATTAACATCAATGTCTAAACACTAAAGATTATTTAATTATTAACATCAATGTTTATGCTATATTTAAAAGCTTTGTGGCATGAAAAGAGATTTGATAAGTTGCTTTACTGGTTAGGTTTTGTAAAACTTGGAATAATGCTTGGTGTTGTAACTTGGCAAATGCCTAAAGTTGGCACAAAACTGAGTAATGACAATTGGTTATCATAGGCACCACTCATACATTTCTGGTTGTAAAATATACCATTTAGGTAAAGGCCATGATTGTATAGCTGACAAGTAATTTAAATATTTCATTGAACAATTCTAACTGATTTGACTTTATATGTTATTTAAGTCTATTCATAGCTTGTTTTATGTCAATACATATTTTAATCAATAGAAACTAATGTTATACCACCCGATTCACACTACGGGTGTTATACCCCGTGGTTAGAAGATTACTCGTCAGCGGAACTGCCTCCCGGGATGTCTCATATCTTCTGAGATTTGGGGTACCCATAAGGTATCATACACATGGCAGCTGATGGGACATGGTATGTAACTGTGAATAACAGTAGCACGACAGTAGTACAAACGTCGATCAACAAGAGGCAACCTTCATTAACCTCAACTCACCTTCGGTAGCCGTGCTACTGAAACATGACGGAGTCACAACCTTATATAAACTGCGAGCGTCGCCTACAGTTACTATATGAAAAATTTATCAGTGGAATGTCGCGGTGAGAAATTCACAAGTTCGCATAAGGGTTTCAAACAGTAGTTGAAGGACGGTGGTGTTTTGTCAAATGCCTGTAACTGCGAGTTATATCACCTGTAGTGTGACAGGGGTACTAACACCCCAAACCAGCACAAATAAGGGTTTTGTGGTCAAGTTTTGCCAAGTTATGTTGTGGATATGTCAGATTTAGGCCAGTTCTGTGCATATGGTGTACATACAAATATCGTTTGAGGGACAGTTAGATGAACATGATCTTATCAAACATTTATGATTTGAAAATAGACGGTGAATAATATATATACAGTAATTTCTGTAATTAACGCCCCATGGTGAAAACTACTTAAAATATTTCAATAAGTTCTTGCTTTAGTATTTTTTGGACTAAGTTGCTAATGTAAAACATAAGTGGTAATATTTATTAATGCTTTATTAACATTTGCTACATTTGTATGATATTTAAGATCCAGACTGTAAAACTGTAATATTTACCAGTCTCAAACTGGACTATTTACTACTGTATTCTTTACTTTGACCCTTTTCTGACCCTTGGTCACTCGAACAAACTGTTATTAAAAGTATTGGGGTCATAATTAGAAAAGGGGGCATTTAGTGCAGAAACTACTGTAGTACTGTAGTATATTCATTGCATAATGCAGATTTTCTTCCTATCTATATTTGTGGAATAAATAACAGTATATTAATTATATTATTATAAAAGAAATTTTCAGATGTAGATATCAGATACACATTTTATATACATTTAGTATAATGGTACAGGAATAATTATTATAATTTAACACTTTTTAAATGCACCTTTTCCCCGTTAACCATTAATAAAGTCTCAATAAATCCAATCATAGATTTCCCAATCATCTGACCGGCTGAATACACAATCTTCCACCTTGCTTTGTTAGAATTTCGGTAGGAATCACCAATAAGAGCTTTTTGTAATTTGCCTTACACAACAGTGATGTTTTTTCATAAAATTGCACAATACAGATAAAGCCGTTCATATATAACTGGATGTTACAACGAAATCAGGCAAAGGTTTTGGTTGACCCAGTTTGGTGAGCACCATATAAGGTAATTATGTCAGATATGACGTCATCTGTCACTTACCTCCAAAGCAGCCAATCCAAAGAACACCCCAGCAATAATGGCAGTGTTTTCTTCTACCCAGTCCTTGAAAGATTGGTAGCAACCCTGGATACAAACAAAGTGTGAAGTCAGACCCTTTTATTTAGTGTGTAATATAAGTATATATATTCCATAGTCAGGCCATTGCAATGCCCTTTAAAAGAGGAACCCTATAAAGGTAAGATACAGTTTGTGCTAATTTTACATCATTGTGTTGCATATATATACTCATAATATTATACTCATAATATTCCGTTGTACTATAGGACTCACATTACTACTTATCCATCATGACTGCACTAGTACAACCAAAGTACTCTAGTACCTGACATCTCATGGGAAATAAGAGGTCTTTGTATGGTCTCATATCCCATAAATGTGCAAAGAAATTCCCACAAGCTGAGTGACATATCTTACAATATTGACACCCATGTTGTTTCAGAAGGAGGTTTGTGGATTGCAAGTCAACTACTTAGAAACATACTCTCAGTAGTTTACAAATATAATAAATATCTCTTTATGTCTGTACAAAATGTAGTTTGAACTCATACGGAGCATCCGGTGTAACGCCATATTCTGTATGCCTGCCATATTCTGTATCCCCCCCTTTGATCTTTTAGGGGATACAGAATGTGGCTGCCATATTTTGTATCCCAACAATGGGGGGATTAAGGGGATACAAAATATGGCAGCCACATTTTGTATCCCCATCATATTCTGTATCCTCTCAGTTAGGAGGTGTAATGGGTGGGGGTAAAATAGTAAACACAGCTGGAGAGGAATTAAGTTGTCATTGTTTGGGTTGATTGGTCTCAGTCAAACAAGTCAGTTGTTTCTTTCTGACCAACTTTTGATTTGATTCACTCAAGATTGAATAGAGCTGAAAGTAAGGCATAGTTATGAATACATAGGATTGTATAGAAAAATTAATATAGAAGAACAAACATGTCTTATTTGCAATAGTAATTGTATAGCCCAACTTAGGATCCTAAATTTGGTAGCCTATCTTAAGATGGGTTAGAACATATCAGCCCAACTTAGGACAATACTATCCAAGAACGATTTTTATGCTGAATATAATATAAACTATTTAAAAGGAAATAATTTTTCAAGAAAAATATGACTTTAACGTTGATAAACTTAACTGACCCTTGTACAGACGTACTTTGTCTGTAGTCACTCACACAGAGGTGAAAGGAAACAAGTTCAAAAGAATGCTAAAACAAAAGATAAATCTAAGACTAATGCAGTTACCTAGTCACACACATAGTCAAACAAATCAACTTAAAAAGAATGTTGAAACAATAGATATATCACAGTCTAATCCAGTTGCCTAATCACTATCCATAAGTGAAACAAATCAAGTTGAAAGCAGTGGTTGAACAATAGACACCTTATGACCTAAAGACCCTCTCATTGTCAAATTAATTGAGACAGAGTCTTGGAATAACAAAGGAATCAATCAACAAAGATTAGTCCTATTAATAAATAATGTAGCAAAAAAGAAGTAAGATTTAAGTCGAAAAATAAGTAAATATAATACCATTTCAATTTCAAAAATAAAAACTACCTGTGTAATTTATAAGCTGGGCTAATATATGTTACCACATCTTCAGATAAGATAAGCACAACAAATTTTAACACAACAACATGAGGCCAGTCAAGTTTAAATATTAAGATAGTTAAGCAAATCCACATAAAAGACATAGATTGTTATTGAGACTAAAGTGCCCAAGCAATATTAGACATGAGTAAATCCAAATGACAAATCACTAACTAATCATCACAGGCCATGTTAATTGGAAGCCATTCCTTCCATGTTGATTTGCTACTACCAGTAAAGCTTACATATTATGACAGTGAGCCAATCAACATTAAAAGACATGGATTCCTGTTGAGACTAGAGGGTCCAAGCAAACAAAGACCTGAGTAAATCCAATTAACTAATCACTAACTAATAATAACAGGCCCTGTTAATAGGAAGGCATTATTTTCATGTTGACTTGGTACTGTCTTTACAGGAGATAAGTTGATTGCAATTAATACTTGTAAGCTTGATCAGTCAGTTTTAAGCAGAACAATAGCTTGACTATGAGACTTTACATATACTTTTCCCTATAATCTTGTACACATTCTTCCCCACAGGTGGTACAAGATTGTAAATGGGGAGTGAACAAATAATTCACATTTGTTAAATTTACTCAAGTGCTGTATATTAATTACATGTAAAAAGGAAAAGATCATACCATCAACTTTTCTGATGGTTTAATTTCCAGATTTTACACAAATTAATTCAAATGTCTTATTTAGTTCTCCATAGCTGGTAACAGTGGAAGTAAACAGTGGGAGAATATATTAAATACTACAAACAAAATATCCATAACACACAACAATAGAATAGATAGAATATGGATCAGAATACAGTACTACTATTCAAGAAAAAAATAAAATTTAATAAAAAAAGATTCATAATGAGAATCATTTTTAAACTATACCCAAATTTATTTAATCATCACAATGTGTAAAATTAGAGCTAATTCTTAAGTCAGCCACTCATTTAATCCATTAGTGCACAGGCTAATGTTGCTGACTTGAAAACTAGGGGAAAAATCATAGGTCTAATGAACAAGCTCATAAATAACTAGGGGGTACAAAATATGGCAAAGGGGATACAGAATATGGCAGGGGATACAAAATGTGGCAGCCGCCTTGCCATATTTTGTATCCCCACACACTTTGTGGCAGCCCCCTTGCCATATTTGGTATCCCCACACACTTTGTGGGGGATACATTATCTGGCGCTACACCGGTTTATACACTTCAGTATGCATGCGGATGATAATACGGTACAAGTCAATACAAACATAAGTTTTATTTTTTAGATATATTTTTTTTCCAACGATATGTATCATCAGCATACACTACATGGCGCCTGTTAAAATAACCGGATATTGTTTATTGTTTTACAATAGAAAATTATTACACACAAAAGAAACACAAACGAGGTTTGTGCCAAATTATGGCACAGAGCAGTTTGTATTTTCACATCTCAGCTGAAAGATGGAATGAATGCTTTTAAATGCTCTTTCTCCTCTTGACTCTAGGTTAGAACAGACCGAAAGGAACGATTTCAATTAACAGCTCCAAGTTGGAAAGCAGGGGGTTGCATTTACGAAAGCTCTTAGGTTTAAGTTAGCTAAATTTGTATAAAAAAGTTAAGCATAAGACTTGGCTAAGGCCTATTGTGAATACAGTCACTGTCAATTACTCACTCTACAACAGTGTCTCCTTACAACCCCCCCCCCCCCTCCCCCATCATCATCACTCATAAAATTCTATCGCCCATAGTATATAGATATAAAATATTATATTTAAATCTCCAATTTATTTTGACTTCAAATCTACTTACTTTGCTATAGAAGAGGTCTGAGTCTCCAGTCCCACCAGCCGCCGTCTGACAAGCAGTATTGTCCTCGGGTGATATCTCTACATTATCATCATCTTTTGTCGCTCCTGAACAGCAAGAAATTGCTACCTAAAGGTCACATGGGTCAAAGGTCAAACTTAGTTGAAATACATGTAAAATCTTTTTTTTTCAATGTTGTTTGGTTTGCTATCTACAGTACCAATCCAATTAACAAATTAGCAAGCCCGATTCTGTCACAGTGGTATAAAATAGGTCTGTATTGTCATATATACTAGTATTTGTATAAAAATGGAGATTGAAAATGATTTACAAAAGGCATTGTCAAACATTACCGTAATTAAGTTACAGTATGTTTTCTTATACAAAAATATAATATTTGATGGTTTGAGGTAATGAAAAAATGAACTTATGTTGATAAAATACATATTTTTCTGAGGAGTAAAGAATGTGTAGCTACTAATGATACTACACTGAGAGAACAGAGATTGCACTCTGATAGGCTACATGGATTTCTGCAGAAGAATTTCTAAGAACATTACAAATCCATTTTTTAGAAATGTCACAAATGTATTTCCCAATACAGTTTAAACAAAAAACAAGCATTTTACTAATGCCACATATCTTCAGAATTAGAATTTCTGAAATTGTCAGGAATACAGAAATTCTTATTCTTCAAATCTTTTTTATTTCCAGAATTTTTGTTGGAAAATAGACTTTTTAAAACAGAAAAATGTAGGAAAGTACTTCTGAGGGCAAGTATGTTAGTTAAAATCAACACAGGTACTCATTTATCATTAGCCATTAAAGTAGTATTATCTGACAATATATTCAGTAATTACTTACATTCCAACCCTGTCCAGTAATATAGGTGTTGTTCAGATAATCTGTATGGCCGTTAGCTCCACAACATTCCCACTGCAAGCAATCACAAAGTATTCAACTTAGCTTCTATTCACAGCCTTGACTTCCTTGACCTAATTCAGGTCATGGACAAGCTGTCTCCATTCTAACTATCTTCGGACCTTTCAAAGGTCTCAACCTTTTTTGTGGTATTGGCCCTGCTATGGCTACGAAATAATGATTACTAAACTACCTTCTGGCGTTGTTCCTTAGAGTCTGCCTTGGGCCGCGAATACTCTAATTTGGTTAATTGGGAGGACTCTCACCATTAATCTTCTGTCGGAAAAAGATTGTTCGGTTGAGTTGTTCAGATGAGGAACACAACAGCCAGAAAGTTAGTCTTTGCAACCTAAAGAAACTCCAGACCTCGTCATACTCTTCAAACTCACTATACAATGGACTCACTAGTTCAGATGACAACATATACCTTAGAGTCTCTCTCTTATGATGGGGATTAAGCGCTATAAAAAGTCATAACATACGTGCATCTATCATAGTGGATCTTGGTGGAAAGGTGCAAGACATTTTGTTGTTGTTATTGAAGTGGATAAATCTAAAGTTTAGGAAACAAAATACAAGGCATATAAGAAATAAGTATTTTTTTACAAGAGCTCTATTTTCACTCAATTTACATACAGTCCTAATGCCCCTTTCACACGACAGGCGGTATGTGTGGCGGTTAGAAGTTTTTCTCAGTGGTGGAACTGTCTCCAGGTCACCCCATTTCATCCAAGTTGTTCACACTAAAGGCGGACGGCTACTGATTGGACACGGTTTTTAAACCGTCAATAACAGTCAAATGACAGTACTACACATGTTGGTGACCGAGAAGCAACCTCAACTCACCTTCGGGAGCCGTCGGACAAACATGTGGCGAAACGACAAACACCTTAACTCACCCTATATCGCCATATTACACTGAAGATGACTGAATGACAACCTTAGGTACACCTTGTACCACACCTTCGGGTTACCGTAGTCAGAAGTTCATACACACATGTACGAAATCGTCTGCGCATGCCCACGGTACTGAAATCAGAGGCGGAAATTTTAAACAGTTTAAAACTTCCTTAGGATGTGCAAGGTAATGGACAATTTGCCACTGACTCGCAAGGTCGCACACGGATGTTAGACAATGATCCAAGGACAGGGACATTTCCCTAAACGAGGGTTACCACGAGTGATGTCGCCTGTAGTGTAAAAGGGTTATTAAGTACCATTCACTCCCCCAATATCTTATATGCATAATCTTTTTATAATTCAAATGAATATGAACACTTTATACGTGAGCTTAAACTGTTTTCAAACCCCCCGCACTATATATTGTATTGGCAGTAATAGACAGTTGTATCATACATACTTCATATTGCATGTCATCCCATGCTTTATCCAAAAGGTCATCATCATCCACGCCATACTTTTGCATCACACTGGTTTCCATTCCCTTCAGAATTTCTTCGTCAATCTGTAGAGTTACAGTTGTATTTTACGTTTGGAATGTTTGAAGGAGCAAAATTAACATAATAACTACTCAATAAGGACCTGCACAGTGTAATTGTTATACGTATCACTGAAAACCGTTCATCCCCCCCCCCAAAAAAAAAAAAAAAAAAAAATTATCATCACCTAAGTCACATGTACCTCATTACATCACCTCTATTTGAACTAAGATAAAGGATGTTAAATTTATGATGGTCCCCGGTAGTTTATATGTACTGTATATTGCGTTTACTGTTAAAAAGGTGTTACTGTTCTGACAAGGTGTTGGGCAATTTTTGGTCATTTCAATTGTGCATTGAATAAATATTTCTAGGAATAAGATTCCCTATTTCATGAAATGTTCAAAAGATTATTGAATAAATCTGCCCATTTCACGAAATGGGCTGGTCAGTTGCCTATTTAAATTCTTGTCCATTTCAGCAAATTTATATATGTTTTGCGCTTCCATGTAACAGTTGAAGGTTACACACACGTACATTGGGAGTTTAAATGCAACAGTGTGATGTTTAACAAGCCTATATTCTGTGCAAAACGTCAAATTATGGCTGTGTGGCACAGTGGTAACACACTGGCCTCCCACCTCTGAGGTCAGAGGTTCAAACCATGGACCCTACATGGGAAAGTTGGTAGTTTCTTATCGATGGTCGGCAGTTTACAAGCCAGAACTTGACCAAATGTATGTACTGGTTTCCTCTGCCCACAAATCTACCCGTCGCGATATGACCTGTACAATGTTGAAAGTGACGTAACCCTATCAAGTAGGGGGAAATCAGTGTGTCCTTGTTACTGAGTCGAGTGACTTGTACTTACATCAGAGCGGTATACGAGTGCCAAGATGCCCGCCACAATCTGCAAGATGAGGAAGATGCTTACCAGGACGGCATACTGAAAAATGTGCAGAAATATATTGTCAAAGTTAAGCATTACATTACTTTGAACCACAAAAGCCATATCAAGGCAGAGCTTTGTTGAATTACACATGTTACCATGGGTTACAAGTGTCAGATACAGGGGTGGGACAATGCTATGAACATTACAGTACAATGAACAGATGGTAAAACTTGATTGTCCTGTTTATTTACAACCAAAGAGTCTAGGTGCAGAACATGTAATAATATGTTCCGAACCAATTTTAAATCTCTGGCGGTTTCCAAATGTACTAAGGTCCTTTGATTTGAAAAAGTTTCCTGGATAGACAATCATTAAAAAAGGTTCTGTATTAAACATAGACAAAAGAATGGACTTAGGTCATGGGTACAGGTCAGTTTGAGTCAGTAACCAAATCTTACGTGATAATAGTTGATGCAGTTAAGATGTGAACTGTGAGAAATAAATCCCCAATTTAAATACACTGATTAGTAGTGACTGATTTGTTCTCTGGAAAGTACAAGCAAGTGAATATGTAAAGATACATGCTTACATTTATTTTGTTAAATTAAAAACGTGTGGTGAATATTTATTTACACATGCATGCAGATTTAATTTGAAATACATCTTTCACTTATTAGAAAACAAGAAAGGCTACACACAGGCGGATTTATGTAAATGGGCTTGAAATGGGCAGCAGGTTAATTTAGCCGTTTGAAAATGGCCGAGCCATCGCAAAGCCTCGTCAGGGTTTTGAAACAATTATGACAGTTAAAACCTGGCCACTTGTTTAAACAAGCAATCAGTGCCTGTGAACGGGCTCTGCGTCAGCTGTGTTTTGAGTTTCAGCCCTGTAAATGGTATTCAGAAGTAAAGTACCAAGTTTACTGTTAAGGTGTAAAATGTAGGTGGAAAATATATTTAAACAAAATACAGTAAGTGCAATTGCTTTCGAGTTACAACTGATTTACTTAACACTGAGAACCTGAAAATAGCTGTTTTCTCACTTCTTGTCAGACTGATACAAGAAAATATTTCAGGATCTTGTTTGACCCCTAAAATCACTGGAAAGTTTCTTGTCTCAGATTTGGCTCAGACTTAAGACCTCGTGAATCTGAGTCACAATTCTTTTTTTATGCCGAAGTACCACATAATGTGGATATATTTTTGATAAATATCAATTTTTCATAAATTTTTCTACTTTTATGTAAACTGTTATCTTACATATAAAAAAGCATTTACAGAGCTTTTATTCGTTTTGGTTGCATTAATTCCCATTGCATATTTCCATCTTATTTCCCTATCATATCAGAGCAACATAATGTTGTAATTTCATAACTTAAGCTTGCTCAAATCGCATAAATTATATATTACGTTGGATACGAGAATTAACACGGATCTGTTAATCTGGTGAAGTGTGAAAACCGCCTAAGAAAATCACCAACTTGGAGCTTGAAGTCTGTGTAAATTGTCTCAAGAGGATCCACAAATATGTTTGAAGCTGATGCGACAGGGGAGTAATGGTATTGAATACTGTAATATATAGCCATATCATGGCCTAACACAGATTCAGGGACATTTAGCATGGCAAGGGTTACCCTACCAACCCATATAAAGACCTACATATGACATCCAAATCAACATTAATTTATAGACTAAATGTTTTTCGATGTTTATGAATATTTTATGAAAAAAAGAAAAGAAAAACATGACTAATGGTTTGGAACTGTGTTAAGCCCCTGTCACAAGCCTTTCATTCGCTATGTTCAGTCAGATCCAACAATGAAGCTTTTTGTGAAGGAAAGACTGATATAGATAACCTACTGTGTTACTAATGATTATGCAACATTTAAGTCATTTGTACTTGTAAATACAACCTACTGTGTTACTAATGATTATGCAACATTTAAGTCACTTGTACTTGTAAATATCTATTTTCTTTAAAATTGTTAAAATTATAAAAGTTTGACGTTCATCAACAAATGTTACCTGGAGTATGGCTATAGTTGCCCTAACGTCAATATTGAATGTATTAAATGTTGCCACACACTGGGTTTGTGTCCATGTTAATCCTTAGCATTTCACATAAATAACTAAACCCACATATACTACATTCCCAATTCTTGTTCCATGTTTACTGCATTGCCAAAACTTAACTCTTAATTCACATATCTTATACTGTTTTTGCCAGATCCCTCCATATGAATATTTAGGCTTACAATTCTTACTAAGCATTTTAAGAAATGCCACCAGAAAGGCATTATTGACAAAACCATGTAAATCCAAATTTACAAGAGAGGCACCTGAGGATGTCTCCCATTGCCTCGTTTCCTTGTTTATTTTCTGCATTTCTTTAGATATAACCTAAACATAAGGATGGTGCAACAGGGGCTTAAGGAACCTTCCTAATGGATCTGGATACATTAGTCTGCCTGTTATGTTGATAGAAGGGGGGGGTTGTTTTGTCAGGTTGTGTCACCACCCCATAAAACAAATTAACTCACTGTCGTCAGCATACAGGTGTTTTCTTTGCAGGCCCCACAGCAGCCAAAGAATCCCACGAGAAAGAGCATACCACCTGAAACAAATGACAGGCATTCAGTAAATTGTGCAGTACACCTTATACATCACTGGTAAGAATTCACAATGAGTACAATGAGAAAATACAGTTTTTATACTTTCTAAACACAATTTAATAGTCATAAATGCTGAAGTGGGAGGAAGCTATAACCAGGATGGGCTGTGGGGCAATGTTGTGGTAATTACTCCATGATTTTGCAATATTTGTCTTGCTGTCTGATTTTGTTATTCCTTCTGGTTCTCGTGACTGTTTCATAAGAAGTAAAAAAAGACATTTTGGGGGGGCTGTTACAGACGGTAGACTATGTTGACAGATTCTTCTGTAACAGTTCAATCACGTTGAACATTAATGAGGTCAATGTCTTTAAAGTCATTTGGAGTTGCACTACAGTTGATTATACTGTACAAATATGTGCAGAACTAGGCAGTACTTGCTATATTTGCAATTGAGTGTGTCAGTCTCCATTTTACCACCTTCCTATGTCAGCATTTGATATAATTTGTAAAACAGGAACTGTTGGAGGCATCAAGGTTACTATAAATCATTCATGAATATCCCAGATAAGTCAGTATTACAGTTTTCTATCTGAAATTATCTGACAAACACAGCAACAAAGTGGGTAACATGCTAGCCTCCTGTTTCTGAGGTTCTGGGTTCGGAGTTCCAGGCTTGGTTTTAAGTGAAAAAAACACAACAACTTGGTAATTCCTTGATGGTATTTGATGGTTTCAAATTACAGAATTTTGACCTGCTAGTATACCCTCCCTGGTCTATTTCCCTCAAATATGTTTTGGTGACAGGATTAATAATATTAATCATATTAACCCAATCAATCAGTCACTGAATCAATCAACCCACTATATACTCAATGAACCCTTTAATTAATCCGCCAAATAAGCAATGAACCAACCCCATTGTCCAATCAACCAATCATTCAATTAACCAATGTCTCAATCAACTAATTAGGTAGCCCCTACCACCTCATTCGGTCAATCAATCAGTCAGTAATCCAGTCGGTCAATCAATCAATCAATCAATCGACTACAGTATTCTATATTGCTGTAATAGATTACCTATAGTTATCATGAGGTAGACTGATGCTTCAAACAAGGTGTCATTCATGTCTGCTCCCCCAGTGATGTCAGAGATCCAGCCGATTGCGTCATCATCAATAACTAGGGCAATCCCCACACCCAGCAACACTGCGCCACACACCTGCAGTACAAAATAGTATTATTAGTATTTTTATTATTTTTGAGTGGTTATATCACATCAATTGATAAAGTAGCATAAATGAAATAGGAACCTTACTCAGGAAAATTCTTTATTTTTTTTCATATATTGAATATACAGAATTTTCCATTCATATTCTTAATAATACAACAAGTTTTATTCACTTTATAATTATATACTTATCATGTCGGATTACATATATTTCCTATTATATACAGAAACAATGAATTTATTAGTTTGTTTGACATTAAGCTCTCCTGAATGAAATGATAAAATTTCTCAAAGTTTCACCATAAGATGCGACACTCCCACTAATCACAGTCCTATGTGTGCGTTCAACCTCCGACAAGTGACCATGCTGTCCCAATATGACCCTGGCTGTTGACTGGGACATAAGAATCTTTAACTTTGTATAAGTATACTATGGTTGCTTTGCAGATTATACAGATAGATATATTTTATTATACTGAAATGGTGTTATCTAACAAATTTTATTTTACTTTTATGATCCACCACAGTGTATCAATTATAAGTAGAATGAAGTCCATATTGACATAAAGAATGAGAAAAAGATCAGCTGTGAAGTCTATTCATTGTAAGGGGCGCCAGCATGTTTTAACCTGATATTTCATTACCATTTCTGAGTGGATTTTTAATGCAGTGAAACAAATGAAAGCTACATAAATTACCATTCTAATGAAATATATAAAATAGTTATAGGTTACACAGTTTGAAAAAAATCTACGATAAGCTAGATTCTCAAAATGCTCAATAATGGCAAAATGTAGAGAGGGACGCTTGGAGTGAAAAGGAATTCAAATTTCTAAGTCAACTTTTATAATGCCTAATATCTGCAAACTGCAGATCCTAAGGGACAACAGATCCCTATACTAGAGTTCTAAATCAGAAAACTAAGGTGGATAAGCTTTGGAAAACAGGTAAGATTTTAATTTTGATCTGAAGGATGTAAGAGAGGCAGCATATTTGATGTCATCAGGTAAATTGTTCTACATGGTAGGTATTTCATCAGCAAAAACTATGGTTGAAATGTTTCTTTTATCAGTGTATGGGATATTATAAAAAAAAACATCTGTATTGCTCTGGTATTTAGGTGAAATATAATGTGTGATGGATGGTACAAGTAATCTGAACACATCTCTCCACACAAAGCACTTTAATAGGTTTCAGCACTAGGGTTATAAACAGGTGGATGTAACTTACAAAAACTGCAAAGTTAATCACAAACAGCAGCACTTTGGCGATAAACCCTGTACATCCAAGACCCATGGTGAGTTCTGTCAGCTCTCAAATGTCCTAATAATGGTAAAAGATCTGAAAATAGAAATAACATTAATTAAAAGCAAAGGGACTTGTCATCTAAGTACAAGAGTACTTGGGCAGCGCAAATGTCTGCCAAACGATGGGAAGTAACTCTGATGTAAGGAAGGTTGGTTTTCGTTTTCCTACACCGGGCTATGACTCTCAAATATGTACATTGACACAAATGCAAGTGGGAAAGCTTTAGTTGCTTGCTGTTGGTCGGCAATTTATAGTACAGAACATTGACCAACTGTATGTACTGCTTTCCTCTGCCCTTCCAACTACCCGTCGTGATATGACCTGTACAGTGTTGAAAGCGACGTAAAACCCCAAATAAATAAATAGGTAAATAAATAAATGGGTAAATGGGTGGGTAAATAAATAGGTAAATAAATAAATATATACAAATGCAGGCTTTATTCACAAAAAGTCACATCACTTCACTTTTAACACTGCAATAGAAAGAACGATAAAGACATAATATTCTACTAGGTAAATTTGTGAATGTATTTAATTTATTTCAGCTATTAATTCAGCTATCAAGTGCCAAGTTTCGGCACTAAGCAATACAGTTAATGCCACTAAAATGTTTAAAGTTCTTCCCTGGAAGTGTAATGTCATCTAATTATCCAGTCATGGCACTTAAACCTTATCCTAGCAAATTCTGAGTTATATAAATGGGTCTTCAGTGTCCTAGTGGGTTAGAGACTTTAGCATCTAAACAGTGGATGACACTTCTTTGTGTGTTCTTCTCCCACAAGTGACAAAGCTAAAGGCTTGTACCAATATTGAAAAGCCCAACGTTGCCGATTGATCTAAGGAGCTTAAACAAAATTACTGCTTAAACTATATTTAGTTATTCAAAGTGCAGTGGTTAAAAGCCAGAGATACCTGGAAAATCCGGATTGTTGGTGGAAAACACTGCTAAATGAATTAAACACAAATACATGTATATTTAATATGTGTATTCAAACCATGCCAGCATAGAACTCAATATTTACTTATTGTCACCAACATAGAACCAGTTCATCATTGAAGGGCACACTATTTCTGTAAAAAATATAAAAAGTAGCTTCTGTACTTCTTCACAAAGGATGCTAACAGACAGACAAACACGTGATGAATTAATATGCTCCTTCAATGAAAAAGGTGGGTTCAAGATGATTTGAAAATTCTATTCAAATTCTGCTTTTGCATTTTTTAAACCGGTCGTTAATAAGCTACAATTCATATATCCCACCATCTGACACTTTCATTTTTTGTTTATTAAAATCTGTTGGGAAAAGTATTAAATGCTGTAAACGTCTGATTTGATTTTATGGTTAGAATATCCAATCTAAAACAAAGCCATTAAAATTTAACCCGAGTTATCCAGCCTTCTTTTGGAGAAAACGTTGAGAGAACATATTTCAAACTATTTTACCAATTGTAGTAATTTTATAATCAAGAGGCTTGATTCAAAATGCAATATAGTATTTATAATTTCATCTAAAACTTACATAATTCAAGCTTCTGCGATGTACTCTCTTATTACAGTACTGTTATATCCCAACTTCCCCACTGTGTGATATATTTATATACACAACTGTAGTCCGGTTTAAGCAAGACCTTTGTTGACCACTGACTGTAGTTATAAACAATTATTGCACAAGGAGAAAACAGTGAATTAATCAGCATAAAGATAATGACTCACTGAGGTAGTTATCACTATTACTGTACCACTATGTGACCGACCCAGGTGTAAATATGACACCTGATGATTAAGAAGTTCAAACAAGAACAGTCTTTTGAAAAAAAAGATAGACAAAAATGCTATTATTAATTATTACCTAGTCGGTCCATTCGATAATGTACAAGGTAGGGAATTATTTTGTAAGGCATGTGTATACTCATTTAAGGCTGAAAATAAAAATGTGGGAATTAACTTGGGAATTATGCATGATTTTGTAACATTCACAATAACGTTGAAGGGTATTCACTTAGAAGGCATGTATATAGTCAAAGTTCACAACAGTGTTGAAAATTATTCATTTGGGAGGCATGTTTATAGTCAATAAGGTTCACAATGATGTTGAATAATATTCACCTAGATGGCACATATATAGTCAGTAAGATTCATACTAAATTGAAGAGTATTCACTTAGAAGGCATGTATATGGTCAGTCGAGTTCACCACAGTGTTGGAGATTATTCATCTGGGAGGCATGTTTGTAGTCAGTAAGGTTGACAATGATGTTGAAGAGTATTCCCTTAGAAAGCATATATAGTCAGTTAAGTTCACAACAATGTTGAATAGTATTCGTTGAGAAGGCATGTATATAGTCAGGTTAAACATAATATTGAATAGTATTTTCTTAGATGGCATGTATATAGTCAATAAGATTCACAATACTATTGAAGAGTATTCACTTAGAAGGCATTTATATAGTCAGTTAGGTTCACAATAATGTTGAATAGTATTCATTGAGAAGGCATGTATATAGTCAGTAAGGTTCAAAATAATATTGAATAGTATTCTCTTAGATAGCATGTATATAGTCAGCAAGGTTCACAAAAATGAAGAGAGTTCACTTGAGATGCATGTATATAGTCATGAAACAAAATAATATTGAATAGCATTCACTTGGAGGGCATGTATATAATCAGTAAGGATCACTATAATGTTAAAGAGTATTCACTCAGAAGGCATGTATATATTCACTAAGGTTCACAATAATGTTAAAGAGTATTTATTTGGGAGGCATGTATATAGTCAGGGATCAAAATAATATTGAATAGCATTCACTTTGAACGCATGTATATAGTCAGTAAGGTTCACAATAATGTTGCTGAGTATTTACTTGGGAGGCATGTTTATAGTCAGTAAGGTTTAGAATAATGTTGAAGAGTATTCACATCGCAGGCATGTATGTAGTCACTAAGGTTCACAATAACATTGAGGTGTTTTAATTTAGTTATTATGGTTTCACAGCTTGGGCAGTTTGTACTCACACTACTCACACTAATTCCGGAGGAATGTTTTGCTATGTCAGATTCAAATTAAGGTTACACATTATTTAATCTGGAAACTTATACAGTCATGTATGTTTCAAGATTATACAGAATTATATTGTATATAATCAGCTAATAATACCAAGGATGAGACTTTAATCATCATGGACAGGTTTAACAGAAAGTTTTCTCAGCATACAACAAGTTTTGGAATTTCCCATGCCAATCAATCAATCAATCAATCAATCAATCAATCAATCAATCAATCAATCAATCAATCAATCAATCAATCAATCAAATGAACATAAAAAGGCAACATGACATTTATATCTATTGATAGGCTAATTGAATATTGTCAAAAAATTTACAAAAAACAATCGTGGATTTGTTATCTGGATACAAATCCAAACCATCCTTGTGTGAAAATGTGACCTGGGTCCAATGTATATATTTTAGTCAAAAGCGTGCCGACAAACAGACAAACATACTACAGATATAATTATAATATCTGGCATATTAGCGCCATAATGATTTGGTTACTGCCTTGTGCTAAAAGTCTAATAACACAGGGAGGGCATGTAAGGAGGGATATCCCCTTATCGCCTTATCTGAGGTCAAAGATTAACCATACACTCATTGTCACATGCGCAAACAAACACACCCTATGCTTTAAGATACACCAAGGATTTCTTCTGAGTGGATATTCTTGATATATAAGTTATAACTTTGGTTTATGGCTGATATCATTAATACCAAACACTAGCCTTGCTTAAGACCAAATGGTTAATAGACTATGCCTTTTATAATCCTTTTTATGGGCAAGGGTCATATGTGGAAACTATTAGTTTGGAAATAAACTACAGTCAAACCTATACACGAGACCACTCTCCAATGGAGATCACTTGATAGTTATGACCGCTTTTATTTTCAAAATTCGGAAATTGTAATACATACACATGTTGGACTGTGTTATTGTTTTTAACATTTACATATCCTATTTTTGAGGGGTGGGAATGAGAACTAGTAGGGCACATTGTGATACTTTGAAGTAAATATATTAATTAAAAAATAATTTATATTTACTTATTTGATAAGTATGCTTTTCAACTCCCTTATGGGGTTCTCCAGGGCTCAGTTCTGGGGCCACTCCTTTTTACCCTATATCCAACCCTTCTAAGTTCAGTCATATCTAAATTCAATGTGACCCATCACTTATATACAGATGACACACAGATTTCCTTGGAACTTGACTCCAGGAACTTCGATTCTAGTATCACTGAACTGACAAATTGCTTTGAGGCCGTCCAGGCTTGGATGGGAAATAATAAACTTAAGTTAAATGCTGACAAGCCAGAATTCATAGTGATTGATGATAATCACATTAAAAGCTCCCTAAAGTCATCTTTCCCTGTGAGTTCTCTTGGGAACATCATAGAACCAGTTGAATCGGTCAAAAACCTTGGTGTCATCCTGGATGCTGAAAATTCAATGCAAAGACACATGGCTAATCTATGTCACATAAGTTACTACCATCTCCGGGAACTACGAAAGGTCCACAGGTACTTAAATCATGAAACAGCTGTAAAGGTGGCAAATGCCTTGGTTAGCAGTCGCCTGGATTACTGTAACTCACTGCTTTACAACACAAAAAGGCATATACTGGCAGACTACAGAGAGTTCAAAATGCCTTATGTCGTACGGTGTGCAAACTAAATAAATATTGTCATGTCACACCCTTCCTGCACAAACTACACTGGCTCCCCATTCATTACCGTATATTGTTCAAATACAACCTCCTTACTGAAAAAGCAATACATTTCAGCCAACCTCCATATCTTTTCTTTCTGATTAGGTGGATTGATCTCACACGGGGCAGACAACAGAAAAACATATCTTTTCAGATTAGCCTATCCTCCACCATAGTCTATTTCCCCTATCGGACGCTAATATGGAAACAGATCTTTTTGGAACTGGACTATCCCTTTTTGGACACCAGCACCTTAGAGGATGTTTACATCAATTTTGGCGCTTTATAAATGTTTCTTACTTACTTATTTATTTAATTGTAGGGTCAGCCGAACACAATTTACAATATGTGCAAACAACAGTATAACAGGTACAAGGTTTATGTGAAGTAATATATTCTACAATATCATGTAAATTATTCTTGAATAGGCTATAACTTGCTTGTATAAAATGAATAAAATGTTTTCATATGTCATATCTCATGAATATATTTTCATTATAAACACTTTAAAATCTACAGACTGGTGAAATACACAGAAAACAATTATGCTGCATATGTCCATGTTATATATCTGTACTGTAATAAGTTCTTTGAAACCTCATGAAAGAAACTAGGAACTTAGGCTAAGGCTAATAGCACCCACTTGACTCTTGGAGGTATGTGATCCGCCAAAAAAGTGTTAGACAGGAAAGGTTTGTTCATGCTCAATAGCTAACTGTAACAGCTACCTATATATGTCATGCTTATGTTTTATACTAAGTTATATTTTATGACTTATTTGTAAATATTATTTTCCGACTCCATACGTGACTAATAATAGCTATGTTTATGTAGTTTGTTTAGTTTTATTAGTAGATTTCGCTGTTAGCTTATTTCACAATACCCGCTAATCTACATATGTGTCGTGACATTAAGTGCAGTGATAGAGTTAATTCTTATCAACATAACCTCAGGTGCAGTGGTATGTTATTCCTTTTTGTATAACACCCACTTCCATCCATGGCTGTTCTATTCTATCAAATGGTTTCGGAGCCTCCAGGAATGACCGTAGGTTACTCTTTTTGGCCATTGTGGAGCAATATCTCTTGAAATTCTTGCAGAGCTGGAGTCCAAATTCCTTTCAATCTATGGACTACTTTTAGAAAATAAGGACTGTGTCTCCTATATCTAGAAAAATCAGGGACATATACTACTGAAAAAGTGGGTCAAAGTGTTTAGACATGTACACGATTAGAAAATAATTTATTCTAGAAAAATGAAATTTATGAATGTTTGTTTAAACATTTGACATATTTTTTTTTATATAATTCTGTTTACTTGTACAAACCCTCTTGTACAGGTTAAGGTTATATCACAGTAGAATTCTGTACAAGTTGTACCTTGTATAAAACCTAAATTTGTACATAATCAATAAATCTATGAATATGTATGTTAACATTGTGATTCAATACATTAGCAAACTAATTATCTCCACCAGGGAAGATAGATTTTTGGCAGTGGCAGTGACTTTCAAGACATGTTGGCAATAGTACAAGGAACAGATGTTTCAATTTGGACCCAGGCAGTTTTGAAGGATTTTTTTGCCGTTTTGACACAGGACCATTTTTATTTTTATACCTTCGTAATAGATCATCACATTGCTTGGGACAAGTACAGGGCACTCCCGGAATAGTTTTGATAATACATCTAAGTTTGATCCAGATGTTAATAAAAGTCAGGACACTATGGTTCAGAACTGGAAATATTAGGGGTAGAAAGGAGCAGTCTGAGAGGTTTTCTAGTTGATTCTCTAATTCAACTTGAACAGTTTTAACTTTCTTTTTAATGGCTGGGTGCACATTAGGACAGACCAATTTGAATTGAAGCCAGTGACTATATGGGGTAGGCTCTACATTATTTGATGCCACAGTGTGCTAATTCCTTATCTACAACATGCATGGCTTCAATGTATGTGTAGATTGTTGGATTTAATCTTTAATGATTTACCTTGCAAAGCACAGCTTCATATAAGTTTCATCAACTTTATGAACAAAGCTATGAGGAGCTCCAATGATACAGTTAGATTATGTGCAAACAGTGCAATAAGTGGTAGTACATCTTCTACTTGCAGAAACATGAATTATATCAGATGGAAATATGGCATCTGTATTTGTTACTTGTGAGTTGGGGCTGTACCTATGCAGTCGAATGGGTTTAATAGCGCTTTGAGTCCTGTAGTTTATGGAGATATTGCGCTGAGTATAAATACACATTGCATTACATTTGTAACTTTTGATTTACAACTGTGGGATATCATTAACAATAGTCTTTAGAACAGATTTCTCAATTGTCATAACTATTTATAGGTATTAACTTGGCAGACATGCACAGTTATGTACAGTTTATAATATTGCTGTATATGGTATTAAAGCGCGCAAGGGAACGCTTGTAGAGTGCAAACCATCACCAGAGAGTATTTTAAAAAATTCAGGATTTTTTCGGTATCCAGAATGTCATTCAAAACTTGCCTACAAAATATCCAGTAGATCTGCCCATTAATCTAGATCAGTGGGAACCAGAAAGCTAAAAAGTCAAGATCTGAATATTTCGGAAAGCTTAATCACTTTTGTCAAGCCATACTCACATACAAAATTGAAAAGATCTGTGCATTACCTTTAAAGGTATTGAGAATACAAAGAAACAAAGAAAAAGACAGACAAAAAAACAAAACAACAACAACAATGTATTATTATACTAACATGTGAGGCATTTTATACTATGTACAAATCACAATAACACGGTATTGTACTAATGTTGGAGACATGTTTTTCCATGTATAAATCATAATAATACTGTGTGGTGTTCTTTTTAGGGGAATTGTGGCTATGTAAGATTGAAAATAATGTTGATGAAACACACATAGTGATCTAATAAAATAAGAATTAAAATTTATGGCAACAATGGATACTTATGTTTGTTGTTACTATATCCAATACGAATTCCAAACTACCGGTAATTTAGTAATTTTTAATTGGACTCTTATAGGGCTTAATAACCCCTTTACTAGGAGCGCTGTATTTATTTATTTGGGTTTTGACCTCGCTTTCAACACATTACATAGGTCATATCATGATGAGTAGTTTTATGGGCAGAGGAAACCAGTAGACACAGTTGGTCAAGGTTCTGTACTGTAAACTGCCAACCAACAGCAAGCAACTACCAGTTTTCCCAGTTAAGGTCAGCCCAGCATTTGAATTCTGATCTCAGAGGTGGGAGGCAAGAGTGTTACCACTCTGTCACTGTGGCCCCTAAGAGGACTGTAAGGCTAGTAATGAATCGATAGAGTTGACTAAGATATAAACATGACACATTGTAAGAAAAAGAAATGTTAAACATCCCATGCATAAAAAAATAGAAAGCGCTTATAAAGTGCAGGCTTCCACCAGAGCGGCGTTTCCAAAAATTCAGGATTTATTTGTATCCAGAATATGATCTGGATCTAATCCTTTATGCTTTGACCCAGCTTTATAAAAATCATGACGATCTGCCCATTACGTTTGGAGTAATGTCAACCAGAAAGCCAAAGTCATTGAAATACACTGAAAATTTGACCTTTGATAATTTAGGATCTTTATGTATGCTGAATATGACCCAGAAATTCCCCTAAATTTTTGTCACTTCTTCTTTCAGGTAGTCCCTACCCAAATACAAAATTTATTAAGAATTGCTAATTAGCTTTGAAGTTATTGTAAACAGAGACAAACAGACAGGCAGAAAAGACAACCAAAAACATAATCTCCTACGTGGAAAAGCCAAACTTGGAAACAGTTTGTATTGCACAATATAAATAACACATATTGCCTATGTTTGTGTTATTGGAAAATATTGACCTTTTGAAATTCTGATGTCTTCTTTATCAGTTTCTTTATGTGTGTATATTTGACATTATAACACATATAAGATCTGTAGTTTTCAATAAGTACTAAAACCCTCATCCTAGTTGTGGCTGACTGATGATTTCCAAGTATCTACAACTAGGCTGATCCCCCTTGGCAGGCAAATTGTCCCCATGTGGTAATGTTTCAACTTGTGGACATGTTTCCTTGAAAGACACCTTCTGTGTCACATTCAAAGAATGTTACTGAGGACCATATCCACATGAAAAGCTTATTGCAAATCTGACTGGAAGGAAAAAGCTGTATTTTAATATATTCTGTTTACATTAGGCATCCATGGGTCACTACTTTCTTCAATTTGTCATTGCAAAATCGGCCTTTATTATTGTAACCACACCAGTTTGTTTGTATGTCTGCGTACATAACTTGAAAACTACACATTGGATTGTGGGTGGTACTTTCATTTAAGGAGGGAATCTATCCATGGCTGGGTCCTCCTCAAGGAAGACACTGATCCAGTTTGAGACTCCAAACTCTTGTTTGGGATTTTCTAAAACAATATCTACTCTGTATCGCGAACACTTAAGGGTCTTATTCTCACATTATGTGGGGTCTATCCCTGGCTCAGTCTTCTGCAAATAGGATTTACATCTGCTTTGAGATTCCAGAGATAGTTTTGTCTTCTTTTAGGGCGAGCTCTGACAAGGTTAGTGGTTCTAGAGATCACTTTTTTGTCTTTGGACTTTCATGAATTGTGGCATAGTGTGATGAGTATCTGTCTCTTCACTGAAGTGGCAATGGGCTATGTTAGTACTGGGATGGGTGACCGCTTCAGTGCACTATTCACGTCTCTGATGGCTTTGAGGCTCGCGGTTGTAGACCCAAACCCCTTCGGCCTTGTTTTGCCATTATCCTGTTCTCGTTTTCTGGGTAAGTCTCTGTACTCCCTCAGACATTGCCTGATGTATCTGTATTTTCACTGGACAAAGGTGTATTTCTGTCCAGGTCACCATATATCAGCATCTTTTTGTTTACAACTTATGGTAATTGTCCAGAATAAACTCACTGTGGTACATACATTCTTGGTAAACAACCCCTGCATTTTCATTGCAAAATCTAAACTGTTATCTACTTTATTATCAGAAAAAATGTTTGAGTCCTGGAAAAGTGTCTACATTGAGTTATTTAACCATAATTTGTAATGACTGAGCAGAAATAATCTCTAGTCGCAAGCATTATTCCTATATTAGTCCATTATGATTTCAGTTTAACATTTGTAAATATTGATACAAGTGCATTGTAGAGCTCACAGTGTGTGAATGCTTCACAGAGTGTGATGTTTTGAATGGTTAATATTATTTTCTTATTCATTTTGTTATATTCATTTATTATAGTAAATGAAAAATACATAAATACATTTTAAGGAGTATCAATCAATATGTGCGCTAATAAGTCACTATTGACAAACATCCAGACACTTAGACATCTAATTTTCTTTCTCTCTGTCCGAAAATCACAAAGTAAAATTATTATTTTTAATTATTAAAGAATTATCTTTAACTTTACAATGTGACATGATTTCAGTATATTGTTCAGTAACTGGTGTTGACGAGCTTATTTACTCTCATGGAAAAATAATGGTGGCAGCTTACACTTAAACTGGGGAAGGGCCACGGTGGCGTAGTGGTAACACATTCACCTTCCACCTCTGAAGTCAGAAGTTCAAACCCTGGACCCTATGTGGGAAAGTTGGTAGTTGCTTACTGATGGTCGGCAGTTTACAGTACAGAACCTAGACCAACTGTATGTACTGGTTTCCTCTGTCCATAAAACTACCCATCCTGATATGACCTATATAGTGTGGAAAGTGAAGTTAAAACCCAAACAAATAAATAACTACACAGACAAAATGGAACTCAATGGACGTATGTGCCTGAAGCAAGGTGTACCAACTGAATAAAACAATAACAAGAAGAGCACTTGGAGAGCACATATCTCTGCCAAGCCATGTAATAATAAGTAAATGGGAACATCCGGATTATTTTTTGTATATAGAGATGATCCAGATCAATCTTGAAATTTAACCAGATCTTAGTTGGATCAAGCCAAAATCGTCTGGTTTTTTTTTTCATGAAGATCTAACAAATAGCATTTGTGGTGCACTGCTAACAAACAAATAAACAGAATTAAGATCATTGATCCGGATTAACTTTAAGGAGGACCAAGTGACCGGAGACCGCCTACTTATTATTATGATGTGATGTATATTTTTCAAGTTATATTTGGGGTGTGAGGGTACAATTAGCAGTGGAAACGTAAGGTGTTTTCTGAAACATGAGTTGAAAACCACCCCAGTCTTTCCAGCTCATCATACTAACTTTTCAGTTGTAAAGATGTTCTTACTGAAATAGGAGCAGATCTATTCTATTCTATTCTGTACTTTTATGGGGCTTAATCTCTGCCAGGCAAACTCAAAGGCGCAACACCAAAATCCAAATTAAAAAAAAATCATCATTCCATAGCCGTTGCCAAGTCCAATACTAAGGAGACGTCGGATAGATGTATGCTAAGTTGGGAATGCCTATTTGAAGAGATACAATTTTAAACTTTTCCTAAAACAGGCGAGAGTTGGGGCAGAACGAACCTCATCAGGCAAATCATTCCAAAGCATGGACAAAATTGAGGAACCTCCAAGAACCTTATTTAAACAATAGGATTTAGAGGGGTTAGAATATTGTTTGCAAGAAATTGACCCCCCCCCCCCTCTATTGTTTCTGCACCTATTTACTTGTGGCGGGTAGGGCAAGTGGGTGAGGGCGTCATACACCCTGTCCAGACTACAATTCGGGCTGATAAGGATTGAGGCTTGAAGCAGATTGAAGCAGATTCATCTCAGTCCGAGATGAGTGTCCACACTAATCTAATCTATCTAATCTAATGTGGACTTTTGTAGCGCTTAATCTCCATTGCTGATGGACTCTAAGGCGCAACTGAACATAAAACAAGGGAGTTAACATTAATCCGAGCACATAGCCAGGTCATACCAAGAAGACACAGGGTGACTGGGGAGGCTATGGCGGATAGGCTTTTGCAAACAGGTAAGTTTTAAGCTTAGGCAACTGATGCGGCACTGCGCACATCATGAGGAGTTCATTCCAGAACTCACAGTTTAATCTGGACTGAGAAATGCCAAAAAACTGAATACATTAAAACCTCCAAATTTAGATGAATTCATTAAAATTGTTTAGATGACACTTTTTTCAATATGGATAAAAAAGATAAAATTTAAAAAAATTGAAATATACCAACATGATATTATATATCATGCAGTTAAATAGCTTATTAACTTTTTAAAAATGAACTAAACCGAAGTGTTATATTATTAAGACTGTGTCAGTTTTTCAGCAAAAGACCGATTGCAATCTAATGAAATATTTCTGCTTATTCAATTATCTTACCACAATTATAAAATTCATATACTTTATGTCAAATAGCAATCATATAGATATCACACACCAATCTCTTCCGGTGGCATTTGTGTGAATTGTCTATCCTGCATACAAAGGATTAAGAAATATGTACATTAAGTTAAGCAGTTGCTTCAAAGCAGTAAGTCAATTACAGTAACAGTACAATCAACCCTTGCCAACCCGGATTGAGAGGGTTCACACTACAAAGGGGGTTGAAGTAATCTGCTTCAATCTGCTTCAGTCCACCTCTTTAGTGGGGTTGAGATTTGGCAACCCGGATTGTGATCGTTTTACACTTAATCCCAATCTGCTTCAATCTGTGCCGACCCGAGTTGAATCACTAGTCTGAACGCAAAGATAATTGTCTGTCAATGTCGAATGGGGTCAATTACACTTAGAACTAATTAGTGAGTGTGGGGGTCATTTCTTCAGCTCATCCAAGTTTAATTGGTTCAAAGTCACACACACATACACACTTCTTCAAAAATTTTCTTTTTCAAAAGGATGATAACATGGATAATGTTGCTGGTAATTTCCATGATGACTGCCCATACTGCTGAGGATTCATAAATCCTTCCTGATAGTTTGTACCTTACTCTATAAATATCCTCTTAATATCGAAATATATGGTGTATTGAATGTAGATAACTATTGAATGTATACATTCAATGGGTTAGTCTAGGGGCCACGGTGGCAGAGTGGTAACACTCTCGCCTCCCACCTCTGAGGCTGGGGTTCATTTCCAGCACGTCCTCAAGTGGGAAAGCTGGTAGTTGCTTGCCGTTGGTCGGCAGTTTACAGTACAGAACCCTAACAAACTGTATGTGCTGGTTTCCTCTGCCCTTCCAACTACCCATCGTGATATGACCTGTACAGTGTTGAAAGCGACGTAAAACCCCAAATAAATCAATGGGTTAGTCATTGAATGTGTAGATTCAATGGCTTGGCCATTGAATGTACACATTCAATAGCAAGCAGCCATTGAATGTGTACATTCAGTAGTTTAACTGTGGAAGTCATTGAATGTGTATGTAAACTTAACAAATGCAATAAGCAATTGGTACTGCATAAAGTGTCACTTATTTTTGTCATTCTCTTAATGTCACAGTCCAAATGAACCTCTCTGATAAAATAGGGGTGCTATTGTAAGGCTAATTACAATTAAATCCCCAAATTCCACACATAATTAGATGAATAATTGATGTCACATTTTAGAGTCATACACTTACAGACCATAAAATCACTACTTAGGCTTGAACTGTTTATCTTTCATTCTTTGATTGCGAAGCAAAATGTTTTAATATTTGTGAATTAAAGTAAAACTTATTATACAGTTTTCATAATGGCTTTCATCAGAAAGGATTGATGTACAGAAATTGGTAAATGTTCTATACAGTAGCAGAATGATGCCATAAAAGCTTAATGTGTAATAATAAGTGATTTACAAAATATAAAGACAGTGAAGAAAATAATGTGATGAAATATATGAAACTTATGTCATGACATTACATGTTTATTAATTTTAATGTTGTAGACTGATCCTTCTTTATGTTATTTTGTGAAATGTACCACCTTTATTCCAGTTAATTGCTTATTGTTATGCTAGGAAATATCCAATCTAGGTTATAAATTACGTCTTTGCAATCTATATCAACATTTCATATTTAATTATTTATACATTCCATGACTTGGGTTATTGAATGTACACATTCAATGATTTTAGCCATTGAATGTACACATTCAATAATTTGCCCATTGAATGTACACATTGAACAGCTTGACCCATTCAATGTATACATTCAATGGTTATCCACATTCAATACAACATATATACTGATTCAAGTGTGCATTAAGGTAGCAGAAAACAAAAAAAAACAACAAATTAACAGGATTAATATCAAATGAACTGGAAGCCACATTTCACACCATAACTATTAAATCCATGCATGAAGCTATGTTACCCAAATTAATTTAATTAAATGGCCTCTACCTGTTTTATTGATAAATTCCCACAGCTATTTAAGTGATTAAGGGACAGGGTGGCAGAGTGGTAACACTCTCGCCTCCTACCTCTCAGATGGAGTTCTGTTCCCAGCTAGACCTTAAGTGGGACAGTTGGTAGTTGCTTGCCAATGGTCGGCAGTTTACAGTACAGAATCTTGACCAACTGTATGTGCTGGTTTCCTCTGCCCATAAAAGTACCCTTCGTGATATGACCTATACAATGTGTTGAAAGCAACGTGAGAACCCAAACAAATAAATAAATTGAAGTGATTAGCTCATTTATTCAGGTGAGGATTAATAATGCCTATACAGAAGGTATTAAAAGTAAAATTTTACAAGAAGTATATTCTCCAAATCAAATATCATGTTAATTTCTTTTTTTCACTATTGTATAAGACATTTAATGTCAATATTGATCACAGTATTCATCATTAAAATATTAAATAACTTATTCTAAAGCAATCCCATACACAATCCCACCAACATGTGCTTTAATGATACTTAAGTAAGTGGGAAGTGAGGAGATTAAGGGGGAGTTATAATCTTGCTGGGGGTCAGAAAATGTCAACTCCCCCTTGCAAGATACTGACCCCCCCCCCCCAGTCAAAAATCAAGGGGCCTCATTAGGTCGCGCTACACCAGCGTCCCTTGATATACATTATTAGCATTACAAACTCGTCAACAAGTGCCATTTTTCCGTTACTATTTCAATAGCTATGTAAGCTACAAATACATTGTATGTATCATTACAAAGGTAGTTTTACAGAGTTTCTGCTCGTTTTTGTTCCATTAAAATCTATACAGAAATGGCAGAACAATCTCAGGTCAAATATTGGAGATTTTTATATTCACTGATGCCACTGGTTTCACAGATATTGTTTTCATTATTATGGTAATTATGGATTAGTTTTACTTATTGTCCATGGTGGATAACAAAAGTAAAATATCAGTTGTTTAATTCAACCAGGAAGAGAATAAGTGACACTTAGAGAAACAAAAATCTCGGATGTTAAGTGACACTTTCAGGACAGACACATGGTAACAACTATGCACTTGATGATATATTGATAAAATGATAACCAGAGACAAGCATCCTCAAGTATCAAAGTTAATACATCTTGACTTAGGGAGTCATTCATAGTTATGGACCAAATAATGACTTATGTGAGCACTTATGTAAAACAGGCATTCAATAATACTTCGATAGCATATTCACGATGAAACACAAGATCTAGGGGATTTTAAAAGTCGTGAGAAATGGGAGGGGTCTGCTAAGACTGATTCTGTCAAGAAAATGATTGGTTTGTCCCAAATGAAAAGACTGGTCGTATGATAAGCCTTATGGCCTGCTTCTGACCTTAAATATCCATAAGAATAAGCAAATATCACACATAATACCAAATCACAACTACTGTTAAACCAGAGAAGATTGATCGCCAGAATCCTAGGACTAATTTTCATTTGGAATAAGAGAGCATGCCTCCATATTTTTGACGAGACGATTGGTTGCATCATGCAAAGAATCGGCAAGTTAAGTGGTGTAACAGAACAGATAGGTTTTAACACTCAAATAAATGGACGTGGCTGATTAAAAAAGAAATACCTACATGCAAAGATTTTAAATGTCTCTTTCGCACACATAAATATGATAACAATGGTAATCCTCTTTATCTCCAAAAGTGCAGAGATCGGTCGCATCATTTACATGATTATTCTTCAGACTACACAAATTAGAGAGGTCCTCAGTGGCCTAATGGGTTAAACCCCTTTCACACGTCATCATTTACATGATTATTCTTCAGACTACAATTAGAGTGGTCCTCAGTGGCCTAATGGGTTAAACCCCTTTCACACTTCATCATTTACATGATTATTCTTCAGACTACACAAATTAGAGAGGTCCTCAGTGGCCTAATGGGTTAAACCCCTTTCACACTTCATCATTTACATGATTATTCTTCAGACTACAATTAGAGAGGTCCTCAGTGGCCTAATGGGTTAATCCCCTTTCACACTTCATCATTTACATGATTATTCTTCAGACTACAATTAGAGAGGTCCTCAGTGGCCTAATGGGTTAATCCCCTTTCACACTTCATCATTTACATGATTATTCTTCAGACTACAATTAGAGAGGTCCTCAGTGGCCTAATGGGTTAATCCCCTTTCACACTTCATCATTTACATGATTATTCTTCAGACTACAATTAGAGAGGTCCTCAGTGGCCTAATGGGTTAATCCCCTTTCACACTATAGGTGGTATCACCCATGGTAACCTGCAGTTGGGGAAACATCCCTGTTCTTGGATCACCGTCTGACGTCCATTTGAAAACTTGTGAGTCAGTGGCCAACCGTCTATTACCTTGAGCATCCTACTAAATTTTTGAAATATTAGAAGTTTACGCCTATGATTTCGTTACTGTAAGCACGTGCAGATGATTTTGTGCATGTGTGTATGAATTTCTTACCACGGTGACCGAAGGTGTGGTCCATGCTGTACATAAGGTTTTGATTTAGTCATCTTTGGTGTAATACAGCACCATAAGGTGAGTTAAGGTATTGGTAATTTTGCCGAAGTTGTGTTAAGGTTAATGGATGTTGCTTCAAAGTGACTAACGTCTGTAGTACTGTCATTCTACCGTTATTGATGGTTAAAAAACCGTGTCCAATCTGTGCCATCCACCTGTAGCATTTAGTGTATGTTTGCCTGTATGTCTGTAGATTCATATATTACGAATAAACATCAAAAAATCTTCGCAACATTCAAATATTCTTCAGATATTAAAAATAGTGCATATTCTTTACATACAAAACAAGATTAGTATATGGAAGGGTTTGTAGTTAATTATACAAAGATTCCAGATTTGATCTGGCACCAATTTTCTGACTGTTTTCGCCTCCAGTAGCTGTCACATAACATAGAGCTAATTTAAAGTAAACTGTCCCCTCCCCTATTGTTGTGTCAACAGTTACAACTGTCGTGTTATTTAACTGAAGTTACTTATTTGAGGTTCCTGTAAACTGCATCTTAGTCATAATGTGCTCATACATGTTTTAACAATCAATATAGTAGTCATGTATATTCTGTTCAAGTTATATTTTATAATAAACATTTTTAATCCCAGCTATTGGGTTATTACTGGCTTGGCGGGGGTGGGGGATGGGGTCGGGGAATGAAACTAGCTCTTCAGTTTCAAATGTAATGAATTTTGACTGCTGTTTTGACTGCTATACTGGGATATTTGTAGGCCTTAGAATTCTTGTTATCAGGGAAAATAAACGAAGTAAAATGCAATAATAATACATAGTTTTAATAAATAAATTTGTATAACTGTAAATATTTTAGTAATTTAATCTTGCATATTCCTGATTTTCAGTCTGATTTACACCATGAACCCCATTTAAAACACCTTAAGGACCATCATGTTTTGTTACAACTACTTACAAAGATAACATCAAAATACATTTATTACAAAAATGGCTGATGAAAGCTACTTCACAAAAAAGTCAAAATATTAATTGTTCTCTCGTTATAAAATGATTTACTGAGACAATGAAGTATTCAGTTTGACAAGATTTTGAAATTTAGTTTTTTTTTAGTTTCGTTCATGTTAAGCAGTTGTCATTTAAGATTTATAGAACAACAAATATTATTTTGAAATCAAAACACGTTGAATGCAAAAGTATGTTGCCTATTTGTACGTTAAAACTTAATTTTTTTTCTAAATTTTCAATTTTAGTATCAAATTACATTTAAAACATTCGCAGCACTTGAAATCTAGCTTGATAACCATGTACACTTAAGGGATAGCTTAAGGGTTGACTTATTCAAACATATATAAATTGTAAAACTAGATAACAGTGCATGGATGTTTCTTTCTAAGTGGACTTTACCACATTAATGTGTCAAACGTATGTTCTAATGGCAAGGTCACACCTCTCCCCGCAGTCATAGCTGTACGTCTCTGCTTCCCCACTGGATAACCTTCTCCTTATGTCTTTCAAAAGAGGTCCTCATATCTGGGTAGTATACGTTGAACAATGAGATGAGCTGATTATCCCCCCCTCTAACATGTATATTTGTGCACAGATTCTGAAGGCTAGTGGGTGGTTTTTGAAACATTTCAAAATCCAATCCCAAAAAGAAAAAAAAAACACCTTCTAGGTTGTGTTGAATGACAACAGACAGTCTAACCAAATGTGAATCCCAGTGAAGGTATTCTACCTAAATACAAAATGGATTCAACCTGGTCGGTGTGCATTGATTTTCCCTCACCTGAATCCCCCCCCCCCCCCACTAATTGCTCCCCCCTTTTTACTAATGTATGATTTTCCTCCAATGATACTGTGATTTTCTTTTCCCCATCATATTTAATAGAATTATGGTTGAGTAGTAAATAAGTAAAAGCTAAAAAGTCTTTACATGATGATAAGTTAACTTACGGACAATAGCCTGAGTACATTTCTATCAGATGGAAGTCTTTGCACCAAGTTCCAGAGCATGTATCAAACATTATTTGTCCTTTGATAAGTTAGTTATGGATAATAACCTGAGTACATTTCTATCAGATTGAAGTTTTTTATCCAAGTTCCACAGCTAGTAGTCTTGGAACTAAAACTATATAATATAATATTTATAGCATCAGAGGATTGAAATATAAAGGGGGGGGGATCACTGTATCATATGGGGAAAAACAATACCTCAGTAAAAAAATGGAGAAGAATTATTGGGGGAGGTGATTTCATGGGGGGAATCATAGGTAATCAACTTGGTTGTTGTATTGTATTGTATTGGGTTTATACTGAGCGCAATATCTCCAAATACAACACAACCTCAAAGTGCTACTTGACCCGACTGAACAGAGTACAGCCCAAACTCTCATTCCCCTGACTGAAAGACAGAGGGCCAAGGTTGACTATTAATCAACGTCTTTGAGGTTCTTAAGCCTGCCACTGGGGATAAGACCCAATGACAGAGGACCGCCATTTCAAGTGGTCATCAGAGCCACTATTTATCTGCCTGTATCTGGGTTTGTTTATTTATTTATTTGGGATTTTACGTCACTTTCAACACTGTACTGGTCATATCACGACTGGTAGTTGGAAGGGCATAGGAAACCAGTACATACAGTTCATCAGGGTTCTGTACTGTAAACTGCCAACCAACAGCAAGCAACTACCAGCTTTCCCACTGGAAACGAACCCCAGCCTCAGAGGTGGGAGGCGCGAGTGTTAACACTCTGCCACCGTGGCCCCTAGACTAACCCATTGAATGTATACATTCAATAGTTATCTACATTCAATACACCATATATTTCGATATTAAGAGGATATTTATAGAGTTAGGTACAAACTAACAGGAGTTCTGTACTGTAAACTGCCAAGTGACGGCAAGCAACTATCAGATTTCCCACTTGAGGTCGTGCCGGGAATTGAACCCCGGCCTCAGAGGTGGGAGGCGAGAGTGTTACCACTCTGCCACCGTGGCTCCCTGTATCTGGGTTTGAACCCACGTCCTCTGCTCTCCTAGGAAAGTGCACTACCCTCTAGGCCACAGTGGCAGATGGTCTGACCAGAAGTGAAAGTAGACAAGTATGTTTGGTTGAAACTCCTGACTCTAGTTAGGACATTGTAACCTAGGTATAACAGTTCATTTTTGTCCACTTTTAGCTGATTAACACTGTCCTGTTACCTCCGGCTTCATAGACAAAAGAGAAGAGCTAGCCATACATCTGGTGGGTGAAACCATAAATTGGATAGAATTTTGGTCTGTTTTATAAATCATTGCAGCTAATCTAGGGAAATTTCTAGAATATTGTTTATTCTGTGGTTTGTGATAAAGTCCTTATTATTGGTTTTCAGCGTTATGTGTAAGAAAGGTGAAAAATAACTTTTTACACAAAAATCATTGGTACATATACGTTTGGTACAAAAATGGTAAATATTATAAAATACAATTTTAACAGTAAAATTAATGGTAGGTAAATGTAAAAAAGAAAAAAAATGATGATGATGATTATAAAACATAACATTTGACATACTTATTCTAAAGTATACCTTTAACAGTAATTGAGTTTTAATGTATATAGAACAAACACGTGGGGATTATACTAGATACCTTTTAACATTGGCTTTACTGAAATATTAAATTTATATCATAAAACTAGCAAATTAAAATAAAAGGATAATTTTAATATAACATGCGAGTTATTAAATTTCACATTTTAAATATGTTTATTTAAGATGGCCTCACAGTTTCTGGTGAGATGTATTTGAAATTTGTCTGTTAAAGAATATGAATATTTAATAAGTGGATAGAATTTTAGTTCCCCCCTCCCCAACAAAAAAGTAAAGTAAACAAGTTTTAAATTTCTTTCTTTCAGATTAAAACTTGAAAAAAAACGAGTCAACATGGGACTGGGATGTTCAGGCTTTCTTGCAAAGCTAATTTTATTTCTGATCAACTTTGCAGTTTTCGTGAGTATCCTCTTAACATTATGGAAATAACAGTAAGGATTAATATCAAGTAAATTCCCCTTTACAACATTACACTTAATTACACATGTAATTCACTAACAGTATATGCAGCAGAGTGATTTTTAAATTATTCAGAAATATGGCATATTTTTAACCTCATATTTTGCTGTCATATGTCCTCTTCAGACTTGACATCAAAGTTGACCCAACAGCATTCTTTATCATACATTGTATTTTGCAAAGATTATTTCTTATCCAAGGGGTGAAAACTACCCCAAATATTTATTTTGTTTAAACGATTTTATTGGACAATGTAATCTGCACAATATAGTTAAACATAGAGGCTGAACATTTGCTTATTTAACAGGAACTTTAAAACTTTTGAACATGTTATTTTTCCAATTTCCTTACTATATTAGAAGCAGTTGTATTTTAAAATTAGTCATATGCTAATTGTACGTTCTAGTTAAAGAGAATCGACACAAACTAAAAACTCACAAACTAATACCGTATTTTTTAAGTATTTAGATAGTTTCCATAGATTCTGCATAGATGAGGTTAGTGTACATAATTTTTTTTTACAAGTAGAACCAATTTTTATCCTGTACCAGAAATATCTGTAATTTTCTATTTTTCCCCACTTCCAAATTTCTCTTCTGGGTTTGCACTCTAGAGTGAAATCGTGGAGGTCATGTGACCTACCTTTCCCTTGGTTGGGAGGTTGGGAGAAGAAGTACAGCCAACTGTCTTATTTTGTTCACACATGTGCAAAGTCTTTGCGAGTGAACACTTCTGCACCAGGTTGTAAATGATTGACCTTTTGGGTCGAAAGTTGCCGACGACTAATATTTCAGCTTTTATGGAATATCTTTAGGCTCTTATGGCATATCTTTATCTTTTGGCTGTTATGACTTATCTTTAGGCTGTTATGACTTATCTTTAGGCTGTTATGACTTATCTTTAGGTTGTTATGACTTATCTTTAGGCTGTTATGACTTATCTTTAGGCTGTTATGACTTATCTTTAGGCTGTTATGACTTATCTTAAGGCTTTTATGACTTATGTAAATGGTCTTCTGGCCAATCTTCTGTACTCTCCTGTAAAAATGGTCTGAGTAAACCTTTTTCTCTTGAGGTGGTCAGTAATACCAGCCAATCTATTAATGCACTAGAGTTATTGGGGCTAGGTACTAATGACCACATTTTATGAATCCTAACATTCGGGATATTTTCACTTATCTTTTTTAAAGTTCTAACACTTCCCTTTTCACTCAGGAAAGTCAGTTTTGCCAGCTTTTCCGCCTTTTTTCAAGGGGACTAAGTGTTAATGGCCTCCCAAAATATACATCAGCAAGAGTCTTATGAGAGGTCTTGGGGATGGAAGAGGGGGTGTAACTGGAAGTTGCCATACCTTGAACCATAGTCTGTGGATATTACAGGTTTTATCAACAGGGTCGACTGCATTCGTTTTCTAGTGTTAATTGGACCTAAAATCTGTTATGGGGACAGGTTCAAAAGGTGTGCCTGTATACGTTTTATATTTTCATTCAGGCATGTGGTGGGGTTCTGCTGGGTGTTGGTGTTTACCTGATTGTAGAAGATGAAGGTATCGGTTGGATTACCGAGATCACTGGGGGAGCAGACATGAATGATGCTCTCTTCAAAGCAGCTGTCTACCTTATGGCTGGCATTGGTAAGTAGCTATCATTTTTTTGATTTGGCAGTTTTTAATGTGTCAAGGATAATTTCTTTTTCTCTGATTTCTGTATAGCATTTAGCATACGGAATAGAACTATGATTCATACAAGGGTCATTGAAAGACGAATTAAATGGAGCATAAGAATACATATACAAATGTTTATTTACATGTCTTATATTTGTCCACTAAAATAGAAACAAATAAAACAGTATGAGACACACACCAAATACACAATGTGAAAAAAAAAGATTTCTAGTCATAAAAGTAATTACATGGATAATTATGTGCTATAGAACAGTCTTTGATATCACACAAAAGTCATCACATGATAAATCATGTGCTATAAAAAGATAACTATAGGCTATTATAATAATATCAGCAACTTCACGAAAATTTAGGTTCCTTTTGTGTCCAAAATTTAATCAGGCTCTTTCCCAGAATTTAATCACTTCCTGTATTCAGGTCCTACCCACGCAAAACTTTGAAAAAATCTGTTCATAAAAAGAGTGGAGAGCAGGGACCATATTCACGAAAGGTCTTAGCCAGGGCTTAGGCTTAAAGTTGAGACTTTTGTCTCAAGTTTCTGACCAAAAACTGCTAAGACTTTTGTCTTAGGCTTAGTGGTATTCACAAAGAATTTAAGACCGGTCTTAGGCTTAGCCAAGGGCTCAACTCTAAGACTGGTTGGTAGTGGGCTTAAGTTTTGTAAAAGAGGACTTAAATATGGCCGCCATAAACTTTTCTCCACTTCAAAATTTGAAATGGCTGTAAATAAAGTATAATTATACAGAACACCTCACTAAAGCAGTCTTTGGGAGTTTATATGTGGTAACAAGGTTTTCCATTTCAAAACAGCACTTTTCCTTTGATAAAATGCATTAAATGAATGATATATATCACCAATAGTATAGTTTGAAATAGAAAAGAAAGGTCACATGACACATAAAACCACTGTGGTTATTTGATAATCTTGGACTTAGCTAAGTCCCTTTTTGCGAATACGGATTTAAGACAAAACTTAGCTGAGACAAAAGTCTCAACATTTAAGCCTAAGACCTGGCTAAGTCTAAGACCCTTCGTGAATACCGGCCCTGATGTGATATCAAAGCCAAAACTTAGAAATTATGAGATATTTAAAACTGATCTACAGCCAGCCAATTATCTTCAAAATTTTATGCCTAAATTTAAAAGATCACTCTTTGCACAATTTAGGACTAGTGTATTGCCCTTGTGCATAGAAACTGGTCGTTATCACTTAACCAAGGATCCTAAATCAAAAACTTACAGAAAACTCAATGTAGAAGAACGAACATGCCTGGTTTGCAATATGAATTCAGTAGAAGATGAAATTCACTTTTTATGTCATTATCTCATGCATGAAGAACAAAGATAATTACTGTTTTCTAAAATAACACAAGTTTACAAAGATTTCTTAAACATGTCTAATGAGGAACAATTGTCTTTGATATTTAATAATTTTGAAAAACCTCTAATTGTTTATCTTTATGATTCATGGAATATTCGTAAAAAAATTATCAATAAATAAAGAGCTGAACAAAAGCAAGGAAAAATTGATAATCAGCTTGTGATTTATGTCACGTTGTTATTGTTCTTATAACTATATTAATTTACCATTTTCAAAAAAAGTGTTATTCCTATAAATAATATCAGTTTGGTCTGTTTTTATTCAGTAATTTCTGTATGTAATACTTCATTGTTATAACAGTATTAAATGTTTATAAACATGTACATATTTAATGACTATGTGTGATTATATTATTTTTGTATTGGAAAACACAACCACATGTGAAACTATATTTTTGTACTAAAAATGACTTATAAGCCCACATGGGCTGGGCATTTTAGGTGCATGTCACTATAATAAATGAATAAATAATAAATAATAATATAACCTTCAGAATTGTTGCAAACACAAACAAACAGACAATTAAACACCCCAAATTTATAACGTCCCTGCTAGAGGTAACTGCAAGTCATTGAACAGTGTTTGAAGCCACTCATATAATCACGTTGGTAATCCTCTTATGTTATGTAAGAGTCTTTAAAGTTACAAAAAATGGTCACATTGTTCATCACGTGTTATTTAATAGTATTTTATATCATACATATAATAACTAGTTTATCATATATTTTCCAATATGTCTTTGAAATAAACATGTATATTTATTTGGGTATGTAGCAGGAAATTGTCACTTTAGTGATTATGTGATATTTAATGTACTCTCGGTCCACTTTACTCTGCAAGCAAGGGTTCGGTATCGGCCGCCATTTTGTACTGTTACAGATGATAGTTACGCTTAGCAATTGTACAGAAAATCCTAATGTAAATTTTTTTTCCTTCACTTATATGTTGCACACTTGGTTATTATGTCCTTTTTTATTGTGTAATGTTATTGCATAATATAAGATTTATCTTGAATAAAAAGTGTGCATCGTTTTAAGTCTTATAAATATCCTATTATCACTCGAAAATACGTTTTTGCTTTAAAAAATCTGGCAAAAAAGTTATTATTTTATTTTAGTAGCAATAGTTCATGTTTAAGTCTGACTTTTTAACTTGAATAATAAATAATTAAACTATTCAAAACAGAATCGTGCAGGTTCTCGATTCACAACAATCAGAAAAAAACTGTATGGCATCCAGACTAGGTGAATTTCGCTGTAGCCGATACCGGTCCTTATTTTATTAAAGCTACTTTTAATATTACACAAATCATCACACTGGTAAGCACACATCATTACCATCACCAAGGAGTTAAGGTTTTTGAATGTTCTTTGCCTGCATCAAATGGCATGAACAGATCCTTATGATACTTTATGCTGTTATGGCCTGGCCAAAGGAAGAAGTGATAACATTTGCAGGAAATATCGGGATTATATTCTGGATACAAAATACCAAATTTCTGGAAACTTTTTTTGGGGGGAAACTTTTGGTCTCCGATCTATCGGCGATTTCTAGTACATCATGTAAGCATGGCTTATTTAACAGTATTTAAAGCCAGAAAAAAAATTCCGAAAGGGGTTTCGGTCTACTAGCGCGAGCCGCAAAGCCATCAGAGACAGAAGTAGTGCACTGTAGCGGTCACCCATCCCACTACTAACATAGCCCATTGCCACTTAACTTCTTCAGTAAAGAGATACTTCTTCAGTGGACAGGTCACTCTATGCCACAATTCATGGAAGTTCAGAGACAAACAGAGTGATCTCTAGAGGCGAGAGCCTCGCTAAAGCTCATGCTTATGAATTCCCAAGGAGAAACATTCCATCAGAATAGAGGGAAACTGTCATGTGTATCTGCAACAGTTGTGTGTATATTTGTCTTGTGTATTTTGTTGTTTCTGTTGTCACCACACAGGGGCAGTCCTGTTTGTTATTGGTTTCTTTGGCTGCTGTGGAGCTTGGAAAGAAAACACCTGCATGTTAAGCACGGTAATATGCTCAGAAGCACAATCCATACCACGAATACTACTCCGCAACCAGCATTCACACTTCCCCAGTCTATGGTGTTGAATGTAATTCTGATAAGATCAGATTTGAATACCGTCCATAATTTACTATCATGGATAATTTGTGTCAATATTCTTTTACCCATTTCATTGGCACTGCTTCCGCCTAGAATTAAGTATATTCAGCATTAGTCCCGGCATCTACCTCTGAGTCATTGATAGGACCAAGATAACCCCGCATATTAAAGGTCTTATCAGCGGCTTATTGCTGGTTTTCACAAGGGCTGACTAACTATAAAAGTTGGTTTGCTATTAAATCTACACTACAGTAGACCATTAGCAAGAGTTATTAAAGTATTCTACTGAACTAATACAGAAGAAACACAGGGGAGGGCCCTTAGGTCAGAGTGCGAATCCTGGTGACTGCTTGCCATGGTTTACAGTACAAAGCCTTCACCACCTGTATATACTTGTTTCTTGAGCTCTTCCAACGAACCATTACCACATAACTGATACAAAGGTTATAAAATGCCAATATATGAATAATTACTAAGGACATACTAAGCGAGATAGCAGGGCCTCTCTTAAGGAGAGTCACCACAGCAAGGTACTGAATACAGAGTATACAGTCTATTTAGCAGGACTTTGTGTAACTGGCGCCTATTTATCAACCACTAAGACCAACCTTAGCCCTTAGTCTTGTTGATAAGACAAAGAGAGTTCTCCCTTACTATTTATTTTTTAATGTAAAATATATCAGACAGATAAAAAATATCTAAGTGGCTATTAACCCTAGTGTTAAAGATAACAGCAACGAGGACAATAGGGCATTATACAGGAAATAATAAACATTCTGAAAATGGCACAGTCATAAAACATCACTGTAGAATAGTTGAGAAAGAAGTGTGTAATATTGTACCATAACAGTAGGAATTAACAAGGGGACATTATTACTAGTTAATATGAATCTTGTTAATGTAATTAAAGTATGTCTGACAAGTTTTATTCTAACATGACACGGCTGTGTCCACGATTCTGATTGGCTAAGACACAAAAAATTGCTCTGTAAAACCCCGCATAACCTCATGAGTTCTATTTTATCGCTCACAATGCTGCTCCGCAAAAAGAAAACTTGAAGTAACAGCCTAGATTTTTTCATTAAATAGACAAATAATGGTAAACACGATATTCAGGGATCTTACATTTGAACATAGAATACACTGATATGCATGTGCTGAAGTTTAAAGACCTTTAACAAAGAAAAGGGTTATCTTAATTTGTGGCTCTTCCAATAATGCAACGGCACCCTCAATAAAAACATCTTTATAGAATATTCGTATATTTTTCTATAAAATAGCTTCAAAACGAATTTTTATAAGATCTTCTAAATGTCATGTTAGAATAGAAATAAAAACTAGAGAATATGTTGCTATAGAAGTCAGTATATGCCTGATATATTGCTTTATTATTTTTAGCATATATTTTGACCCTCTTGGTTACTCCTTTAAGCCTCTGATGAGACCTAACTCTAACCCAAGACCTAACTCTAACATTCATCAGATAAAACAAAATTTATCTGATAACAAATTCCCCACTCAAGCTAATTTCAACTGCAACACTCCAATCAACAGAGACAATGCATTTAAAGAGAAGTGGGCTACCATCACACAAGATGCTAAAGTTAAATTAACCAACCTTATTTTGGAAGATCTTTGCCAAAAATACCAAACCATCAAACAAGAAATTCAAACAAACTTAGCCCAACTTCAACAGCTACTCAATAAAAGTCAATTTGAAGAAATCAGTACCTTCCTCAATGACCGATACAAAGCAGCAGCCAGCATTGCCATGAACAAGACATCAAGAAGATTAGAACAAAGGGGAAGCCGTAGACCTCAGAAAGTCAAACAAAGACCCTTCCAACAAGCAAGAAGACCCCAAACTAGCAGACAAAATAACAACCTCAAAAAGTTATTCATGGGACTTATCAATAGCTTATAATCAATACTGACCTACTTTAGCTCCCCGGAGCCATATTATCCACCTTAATAGCAATAACTTCTTACAACACCATCTTGTCTTTTTACATCATGTCAGACTCTGTGGATATCCTTGCCCAAATTAAGGAAGATAGCCAAAACTATCCTCCTGGTATTTTACCCCCAGGTAAAACCATGGATAGCCTTATAGGCCATACTGTGATCAACATATCTAATACTCCATTGGACAAACCACAAATAGAAGCCTTACAAAAAGGACTTACCTTTTGTCCTACCCCAGGACCTCCTCAGAAGTCATTGATTTGGAAAGACTTTAAATCCTTTCATAGAAGATTGGTACTACAGCATCACTTTTATCAGGACAATAACATCCTTGATAATGATGATAGAGAACTGGTATCAATTCTTGCCTCTAACTTAGATGATAACATAAACCCATACAAGGAAATTCATTCTAAATTCAAACCCAAAAGTAATTGGGTCCCTAACAACACTCATATATCACTAAAAAGTTTCAAAATGGCTTTCAAGAACAATTTACTTCATAGTAAATTACCTAAAAGAAAAACCAACAACCTCACCAAAGAACAAAGAGCTGGAATCTTAGCCCTACAAAATAACCCAGACATAGTTATTAAAAAGGCTGACAAAGGTTCTGCAGTAGTAGTCATGAACACAAAAGACTACCTACGAGAAGGATACAGACAAGTCCTAGACAAAGACTTTTACACCAAAATTGACCATGATCCAACAAATGAAGTCTCTGAAAAAAATCACGGAAAAATTAATCCAAATGAAAACTAATGGCTTGATATCAGAAAAGAATCTCGATTATCTAAAACCAACAAACTGCAAACATGGTCAGTTTTACCTATTACCAAAAATTCACAAAAAAGGTATTCCAGGTAGACCAATCTGTAGTTCAGTCAACCACCCAACTGCAAACATAAGCAAATTTGTTGATGAACATATTAAACAATATGTTCCCAAAGCTAAATCTTACATTAGAGACATACAAGATTTCATCAGTAAAATCACCCAATTGGGCCCTATACCCGAAGGAGCAATCTTAGCCACTTTGGATGTTACCTCTCTCTACACCAATATCTCCAACCATGAAGGGATATTAGCAGTAGCAGATAACATGAGAAAGGACACCACCAAAGGTTCTATTGCTACCTACATTCTTGATCTATTAAAATTAGTCCTACACAATATGTACTTTGAATTCAACAATGAATTCTTCTTAGAAACAGGAGGTACAGCAATGGGCACTTCACTAGCACCAAATTACGCCAACCTATTTATGGATAGGTTTGAGACTAAAGCATTGGCCAATTACCCACTTAAACCACTAATTTGGAAAAGATTTATTGATGACATCTTCCTTATTTGGACACATGGAGAAGAAAGCCTAAATAAATTTGTACAGTATCTAAACTCCCTCCACCCCACCATCAAATTCACATCAGAATTTAGTAAAGAAAGTATCAATTTCTTGGACACAAATGTCAAATTAGACAAATCTAGACAAATTATCACCACCTTGTACAACAAACCTACAGATACTCATCTGTTCCTACACCATACCAGTGCCCATCCAGACAACATCATGAAAAAGGGACCTTATGGGCAATACTTAAGAATCAGACGCATATGCTCTCTTGATTCTGACTTTAAACACAATGCAGACAAATTAACTGAATACTACTTGAAAAGAGGCTACCCACTTAAAAAATTAAGAAAACATTTTCAAAAGGTATCAAAGTTCACACAAAAAGAACTACTTGACACTAACCAAATGGTGTCAAAGCCCACCCCACCAGTGATGGTAACACAATTCAACCCCCAAAACCCAATGATTAAAAATTTCATCCACAAAAATTGGAACATTATTGAACATTGTGAAGAACTCAAAAAGATCTTCCCACAAAAACCACTAATTGGTTTCAGGAGACTGCCCAATTTAAGGGACATCCTAACATCCAACAAAATATCCTTCCCCCCATCATTACCTAGCTCAGTTACAGAAAAACCCAAAGTCTGCACCAGACTAGGTAAATGCACATACTGCCCTAGACTTACCAAGATCAGCATGTTCACCAGCCACCACACAGGAAAACAACACAAACCTCCCTACCAAACCCCTGATTACATGCGAAATCAGTAATATTGTATACCTCATTCAATGCACAAAATGTGGTAAACAACATATTGGGGAAACAGGAAGACCATTCAGAAACAGGATTTATGAACACATAGCAAGTGTCAAAAATAACAAGAATGCCAAGACACTAGTTTCTAAACATTTTCACTCAGAACATCACAATCACAACAATATGAGATTTAGTGTGATTCAATGGTTAGGCACTACTACAAACCCAAAAACACAAGATGTGCGCAGAGCAAAAGAATTAAGTTTTATTTGGGAAGTACCCACCATTAACCCAATTGGCATCAATCAATTTGTGTAATAAAATTCCTCTCTTGGTATAGCTGGTGCTCCTATACCCCTATTTTCATATTTTGGAATAGAAATAGACAACTCCGAGCTCGGGGTTATAGGCGATTTTACAACGATTACCGCATTAGAATCACTCAGGCTCCGCCTTTGTGATCCTAATATCGCTAATCATTGTAAAATTGCCTATAACCCCTAGCCCGTCGTTGTCTATTTCTATAATCATTTTCAGATTCTAATAAGCTACAAGTTGTAGAATCTGCTGGAACCCCAGTATCAGAAGTGGTTATTTCTATTATAACATGAGATATTTGTAAAAACAACCTATTACTTACATTCTTTGAAATGTTCTTTAATTGATGGAACAGCCAGCCAGTTTTTATTCAACTGAGTGATTATTAACTGTAGAAGCTATGCATTTTTTCATCGATGAAATATATTTTTAATTAGCCAATCAGATTTACTAACACAAGCATGATATATATGTTTTATAAGTGAAAAAAACCATCTAAGAAACTCTCCACCATTCAGCTCTATGATCAAGTTGCATATGTCAATAGACTTTTCGAGCTGATTCCTGTTCCTAATTCACTGGCCTAGTGGTTAGCAGGTTTGACATCAAATCACAGACTGTTACCTCTATGTGGGTTCGACTCCCACAAGTGGCAATGCTGATGATCTGTCTCAATATGACCCTGACTGTTGAACAGGACGGAAAATCCCAACCTTTGTCATGTAAACCTGAAAAACAGGTTAAAATGTAAAGATTAAATACTTTTATTGCGAAACAATCAAAGGATATGGTTTTGTCAAACATTGATGTAGTCAAGTCAATATATTCTTCAAATCAGGTTCAAATCAAAGGTTCAAATCAGAGTAAAATTCTTCCTTTACTAACTACACTCGTTGTATGTTTTGTAGTATGCCTGTCTGGTCAGTATCTTCCTGATTGTGCAGATTTGTGCTGGTATTTTGGCAGCAGTTTTCAGTTCAGAGGTGAGTGTAATATGCAAACCAGTCAGCCAAGTTCATTACAAATTCATGAGTGATTGACAGCTCCATTGGCTCCGCCCATTTGCTGTATTTCATCAGTTGCCACAATGTCCAAGTCTTACAAACAAATCATTAAAATTGGTGGGAAATGATATGTTAAAATCTGTGAATGGAATATAATTGACAAGAGAACACTACTAGAGCTCAGTCTAAGACAGCCAAGTGTCCCCATTTTGTAGTTTCACCCAAATACTACCTTTTTGTTTTAATCCTCGTAATCAGATAGCATGTCTCACATGTAAAAATTCATGAATATCTGCTGTTTACCTTTTGAACAGTGCTGAGCAAAAAGGTATAAGCACTAAAAATTCCTTGAAACTGTAACTATGGGTTGCCACAAATATTAAAAATCAGGCATTATAAAAAAATATGTCCATAGATATAGAAATAGTCTTAATTAGAAAAGAATATTAAACAATTTATTCATATAGAGTATAGAGAGGTCAGTCATCATAGGCGTAGGAACTGGGGGGCAGTGGGGGTGGTCGCCCCCCCAACCATACAGTTGGGGGGGGGGGGGGCGAGGGTATCGCCCCCCCCCCCCCCCCCCAACTTTTTACAATGGAACTAAACTCCAATTTTGAAATTTATGCAAATCTTTACAGATAACTCAATAATATGTGATCAAATTACACTTTTACCCTGTTCACTATTCACATCTACCATTGTGTTTGCTACCATTTGAACTATAAAATATTTATTTTTATTATTTGTAAAAGGAACATTTTAGTAAGCCCACCATGGCAGTTGTAAAATTCTGTGAAAAGTTTTGTGCAGACAAAAATCATACATGTACTAATCTACATTTTAATTTACCTTTGCTAATTGTTTAGAAATTAGATATGTAGTTTCAAATTGAGAAAAAAAAATTATGTGATTTTCATTATTGTGTCCTCCACCAGGAAATGAATGTCACATGGTCAAGATATTAGAAGTATCTTTTAAATGCAGAGGTCACTATACGTATTTCTATACTCAGACAAGGTCAGGGATACTTAATGTCAGTCACACCATGGTCACAGAGATTTCCTCCAGTACATGATAACTTAAAAATATTTTAATTAGACCTTTTGATTTTGTATATTAACTACATGCAATACATTCTGTAAAATTAACTGAAATTGTTTGACATAACAACATAACATCCTAACAAAAGACTTTAGTTTAGATATATAAACGATATATTGCCAAGTGCCAACCTTGTGATATTTCAGGATAAAATTATATATTGTAAGAAAAATTCAAAAGTTCATTAACCAATTGTACTCCTTTAGATTAACCATTGGCTAATTATTTAATAATCTTTTTCATTTGGATGTTAGAAGTCCCAGTTAAAGACATGAAACAAGTACAATAAATTTTGAACCACATAAAACTTTGGTGTTTTATCATTTTTTTCATTTTCATTGAAGGGCAAAGCATAGCTAAAGAGGTTTATAATATGTATGAGAGCATAAAAGCCCAAGAGCTCTGTGTGTATTTGTTATATTATATCCCCTGACAGAAGTCTGGGATATACTGGTTTCACCTCCATCGAGCCAGTGTAAAACGTTTTGACTTGTGTGCCCGATAACTAAAAAGCGTTCATGGACTTCATTTAAACTTGGCACACACATGTATTTTGGTCAGGAGAGGATCCCTATTTTAAGGTACCCTCAAACTCCTAATTATAAAGAATTTATGGCCACCTTAAGGTCAGACATTTGACTTTTAACCACATAATGCCCTCTAGGTCAAAATCTATGTGGCTCATCTGGCTCAAATTTTACTTGGAAACACATTAATATACTCTTTTTACATATGCCAAAAGTCAAGACTTTATGTTAAGTTTAAAATTGTGTTTGAGGCCCATAAAGACCCTACTTAGACATTTTTTCAATATTGTTTTTTCTCAAACTGTAGTACATATAACTTTAATATGTATAATATTTATCCATGCAACATTTAAAGTCTGTAGCTTTAATTTTAAGGGCACCTTAAGATCTCTATAATGCCCAAAGAGACCCAGTTTATGGACTTTCTGCCACTTCTAAGCCCTATAGCTGTCATACTTTGTGACTGATAGAGTTAAAATCTCATGTGGCAATATATATTAATATGTTCTTTTACATTCTTTTTTCATGTACCAAAAACCAAGGCTTTAAGTAGACATTTAACCTGTATATGAGGCCCATTAACAATCTACCCAGAGGATTTTTTTAAACTGGCCAAAACTGACCAAAATGAAAATATAGTTTGACCAAAAACAAATAAATAAAAATAATGGAAATAACATAAATGGGTGCTAGAAAACCAATTTCTTGAGTGGATTCAAACCTTGATAATATAGTGCAAGTTGACTTGGGCATGCTTATGTGATAGGTAGTGTCCCACTGCTACCCATACTCAGTGAATGCCTTTGGCGTGAGAGATGGCCTGTTTGGGGATATGTTGGCATCGAGTCTGCGCTATCTTGCTTCCTACGCCCCTGGTCATTCAAAGCTTCTGAACAGTAAGCTTGACAAGCATAACAATATGATTATTTAAAAAACAAATAAAAAATAAAAATAAATCCCATGCAATTATCAACACCAAAAACTCATCTCTCTAGCAGGAGTATCTTATTAACGGCGAAGTAGCTCTATTTAAGTTTCATTTAAATATTCATTATGATGAACAGATAAACAAATCCTATTGCAACAGAACATTCTTCGTCATTATCTGCTCAAAAGACTTACAAGACACACATATATTTTCTAATCTTATTTTTAATAGCAAATATCAGTTTTCTCTAATAGTTACGGCAAAACCTATTACATTAACTCTATTTTTTTCCTATTATGAAAGAGTACCTGGATTTTCACGTTTTAAAGATTTATTATAGGCTGAAGCTCGTGATCAATTGCTGAGAATAAAATACTCATGTAGGATGTAGGAATGTGTGAAAACTGAGATTATGGTAGATTCAACATGACAGAGTGTATCACTAGGTTTCTCTAACATGGCATCTGCCACTGTGGCCTAGCGGGTAACACACTTGTCTAGGAACTCAGAGGACGTGGGTTCAAACCCAGGTACAGGCAGATACATAGTGGCTCAGATGACCACTTAAAATGGAGGTCCTCTGTCATTGGGTGGTATTGCAATGGCAGGCTAAAGAACCTCAAGGGCGTTGATAAATGGTCATCCTTGACCCTCTATCTTCCAGTTAGGGGAATGTCAGTTACTTGTGAGTTAGGGATGTACTTGTACACTCGGATGAGTCACATAGGTCTTTGAGTGCTGTAGTATATGGAGATATTTCCCTGAGTATAAATACACAATACAATACAATGTCTATGGTGGCAGTGAAAGATCCATAAAGTACTAGAAGAATGTAAATATGTGACCATCAGTGGACCACAGACTGGCCCTTGACAATTTCACTTGTTATGGCTGCACCTATTGTAAAACCTTCCCAAACTTTATGAAAGGTTAGGATATGGTATCAATGTTGAAACCATAGTTAAATTGGGCACACATTGGTCCTCAAGTAAATTTTCTGTCACCTTTGAGTGAGTTTCACTCTATCACCAGCAATGCTGAGAGGACCTGTCAACAATATTATCATATGATCTCTTTACAAAAAGCTTACCCTAGTTTTTTGGTTCCCAATGGTGTTTCTCCATGGTGCTGGCCCTCACTGTGGCTCTGGTCAATTGTTTATATGAACCTCTGGTTTTCTAAATGGAACTCCTTCGATTCTGTATTTAAGATTGAGATTAAATGCTATAAAAGTACAATTAAAATGTTGATTGGGGCATGAAATCCTAAGCTCTGGCCTAAGTACATTGGGACACCTTATCACAACTGTTCGACTGTGGTATAAGCGGGTTTAGACATAACATACAGACTAACTGGTTGTGTTTTAAAGAAATCCAGTCAATGATGTTGCCTATGTTACAGGTAGATACAGCACTGGGTGACGCCATGCAAGGAAGTGCCACAGAGGAGTATGGGAGAGGTGGTGATGATAATGATTTGCTGAATAAAGCTTGGGATGATATGCAGATGAAGGTGAGGAGAATATTAATATGAAGATTTCGCAGTGAGAATATGTATGGATTTCAGTTTAAATCTAAAGCTGTGATGTTATAGAGAAATCTGGGTTCATTCCTGTCATATTTCATTGTAAATAAATCAGAATTTATATAAAAAATAAATGTCTTTTTAGCCAGTAATATTGCTATCAATATAAGGGTTTTATAGAGGATTTCACACACACACACACACACACCCACACACACACATTCACAACATAACCCCACACACACATGCGTACTCCCACACATACGTATTTATTAAATGCAATACCTATAGAGCCAGTAGATTTTAGTATCTTTACTAACCAACTCTAAATGCACCAAAAGTGAAATTGTCATATTTCCTTACTGGTATGAAAACTTAGACCTTAAAGGAGATAACACTTCATCTAAAAGGGCAGACTTTTGAAGTGCTTAAATTTCTTTACTAGTGGAGTTTAAGGGGTCATAAAACACAATTATTGTTTCAGCTCATAAAGTGAGGCACAGGGATGTAGTAGGTACCACACTTGTCTGATTGCAAAATCTTGACTGACTAATAGTATGCACTGTTTTCCTCCTTCAATTCAAGTCTTCGAAGATATATAGCCGGTTCAATGTTAAACCTAAAAACAATCAATTACAAACTTAAAGAGACTGGGTGGTTAGACATGGATAAAGGTGGCAAAGCTTTAGTGCATATGTTGGTTTTAACCCAGTTTGTTGTAACCCAGTAGGAAGTGTGACTTGTATGCAATATGCTTATGGTGCGTCACGTGATGTAACTCATTTTAATGGAGTGTTTAACAATCATTTTAACTCCAAAGCAAACTGATCTTTCTTTTTTTTTTGTCTATGAAACCCGTATGCTGTGTTTTGATGTTTTTATATTGTGATGTTTCCTGATAGTGGGAGTGCTGTGGTGGTCTTGGGTATGAGGATTACTTCAACAACACTCACCTCCAACAGCAAAATCTTACTGTAAGTATAGCTATATCAATATACAGTTTAAGTACTTTCCTGGTCATTTACACTGTGTTCAAATACTTTTATACCCGCAATCCACTCTGACGAGTTTACCTCAAAACCACCACAATAACGTTGCCCAAAGTGTAATGCTATTGGCTGCATGACCTGTTATTTTACCCATGAAGGTCAATAGCATAATCAGGGGAATGATATCAGACAGATCCTCAGTGGCCTAGTGGTTAGTAAGTTTGGTATCTCATCACAGGCTGTCACCTCTGTGTGGACTCCCACAAGTGGCAATGCTGAGGACCTGTCACAATATGACCCTGGCTGTTGAACGGGACGTAATACCACAACTCTGAACTTTGATACCTGACCTGTATACTACATTGGTAATTCAGAGACGACATTCTTATTGCCCAACCTATTCATGAGATTCATATAACTACTTCTTCGGAATAACTAAGCAAAGACTTGACAATTGATTTGTGTATCAAACACGCCTATATATGTTACAGGGAATTCGTGTAATTAGGGAATGCCCTGAATATTTTAGGGAATTTGCAAAATCCCTAAAGTGACCAGGGCATTTGCAAAATCCCTGAAATCTTAGCTCGGTATTTCATGAAATCCCTGAATATATTTTACTCTGTTTTTCCTTTTTATTTGACAGAAAAGGTTAATGCACATAATTCATTATAATACCTCTTTAGGACCATATTCTTAACACCATAAAATATTGTTATAGGGGTGAAATATGTATTTACAAATAAAAACTTAGATAGAAATGAATTTTTATTTTTGATAGACGATTACTTGAGAATGCTAACATTTTTTTGAATGTCCAGTATTTATTGTCCCCTTAAAAGGCATGAACAAAACCTTCATTCTATCTTAACCAATAACTACCTACGATTACACGGCCTTCCACTGGTGCCTTTTATCATGCAAGTATTGATAGATTTGTGTGCCCTATTCAAATGATTTATTTCAATACATTAATTCAAATTGTAAATAAGTAACTATATTAGTGTAGGAATTAAGTGAAATGGAAACTAGCTTCATACACATACATGTACTACTATTAACTTTTTTAAATTGCAGTTAAAATTCGCGAATTCTCTGATTTCACGAATTCTCACTTGGAATTTGTTTGTACCACTTTTTCCATTGCCATAAGTTTGACTCCCAAGCAAGCAAGTTTAACTTTTTCAACATCACCCTGACTTTACAGTAGGCTATGTCTTACAATTAGTGGCAAAAGTTGCACTGTGGTTTTGTAATTTATAATTCGCCACCGGCTGTATTTAGTCTGAATTGTGGGAGACTCGTATATTTTTAGGAATGAACCGTATTGTATAAAGTTCAGGTAACTGAAGTGATCATGAAAATAAATTATGTATCAGTCCCAAAAGCCCCCAAGCCAGTACATATAAGCATGACATTTAAAATTGATTAAAAATCAACAATAATAGATAATACTATTGACATTTTGTTAAATGATATAACAGTACATCATGGTTAGAGTGTTTTCAATTGGAATACATAAAGTTTACATACTATAGTGAGCTCATGTAAAACAAGGTCATGCAAATAGGATGGCCACCTTTGGCCCATCTCTAACCTTTACATATTGAATTAAAATACTTAAGGGCAATGGGGGACAAGCCCTCTCAGCATCAATAAAGTTAAATCAGATTTTAAGCAAATCAACATGATACACCCACACCGCAGAAAGCCATAAAACAGTGTATATATGTTGAATGTGATATAGTAATACAGGACATCAAGTCACCGAAGTGATCATTGAAACGTATTAAGGTCCATTCGGGATTTTTTTTTCTAGGGGCCAGACTCCAAATGTATGCCAATTTTGAGTGCTGATTTTTATACAAGAAATTATATTCAGATAAAAACTTATAAAAGGCAATTAGTCAGCAGTTTTTGGTTAAAGTATATTTATAACTTAGCTTCTGCTAGTTTTAACCTCCATGCATATATGGTGGAGAAGTCTAGAGTTAAAAACTGGCTTGAAATCTACATGTTTTATGGACTCAGATTCTACATACTTATCTCTTTGAGTGATAACATTTATAAATATATAATAACATTGGTGGTTATATTATATACACAAGATTACATAGTTTTCTTTATATACGTAGATTACTTTGATAGTTTTCTTATTATATCCACAGATTCCAAATTCTTGCTGCAAAGAGGCTGAAAAAGACGAGGATGGCAATGTGGACATATCAGCAGAAGAGGAATTCCAGTGCCAAAATGCCAGTCTTTCTGCTGATGAAAGTCATTTCTATAGTGATGTGAGTATATTGTGACCAAATATAGCTTTGTCGAGACTTGCATAACTTTCAGTTTGCCAACAAAAAGCAAACATTTTATTTACATATATTTTAATGTTTTGCATTTGTCTATCACTTTTGTGTGTTTTAAAAGAAATGTTAACTAGTTAAAATATGTAAGGAAAACACACACACACACACGTGGGCATCTCTTCCCGCTCATACACGAAAATTTTTATTGACAATAAATAATACATGCCTTTTAAAATGTAATCAGAAATTAGATATGGAAAAGTTGAAATGGGAGATGATTTTGAGGTAATTTTTGAAAAGAATTAAATTGACACAATTTGGAGAAAAATATCATAAAATTTGTTACAGTACAAATACAATTACCAAACCGGAAAAAGCCTGTATATTTAATAATAAAGAGTACTCATAGAGCACAGAACTCCACCAGGGGCATGTTTCTGAAAATTTAAGATTTGTTTTTGTATCCATAATATGATCCTGATCTTTCCCACAATGTAATCACTTCTTCCGTTGTCCAGACCATACCCATATAAAAATTATATCTTACTAATTGTAACCAGAAAGCCATAGTCATTGATAAAACTTTGAAAATTAGGGATTTTTTTGTATCTAGAATATGAATCAGACCTTTCCCAAAATTTAATTATTTCTTCCTTTGCCAGACCCTGTCAACACTAAGGTTCCATTGGTCCTAGAGTTATCTAAAACCTGAACCAATAAACAAACAGGCAGACAAATGACATCACCTAAAGCATAACATCATGATGAAGGAAAGTAACAATACGTCTGTGTGGTGTATTCAGGTGTTTACATAACATATTGTTTTATTACAGGGATGTTACTACAGTTTCAAGGAATGGGTGGATCAAAACACAAAAATCATCATGGGGACCTTCTTTGGGTTGGCAGCTTTGCAGGTAAGACATGCTCTCGTTCAGACTAGGACAGTTATGATGGGCAAATGGAAAAATTCCTTATGTCCATTGTAACTGTTTCATCAGTAAGAATGTCCACCACTGTATGTGATTTGGGACGTTTTCCCCAAGTGTGTCATGTTTAACCGTTGTCGTAATGGTTTCATGAGCGACAGATTTGCATTTGTTTATTTTTATTTTTCGAAAAAAAAAAAAGATTTTGCAATATAAAAAATACTTAGGACTTTTTCTGCTTTACTCAAATGAGATATCTATTCTAAAATCAGTTGTTAAATCATCCTTATCAACCCTCCAAGTTTAAGCTTCCGACTGAATAATTGGAATTTCAGAGCCTCATTCTTCTCTTAGAAACCGTGGTATCTACTGCCCATTGTATACCTACTTGCATATATTTTACAGCAAATATACTCAAACACACACACAGACACATATATATAGAACAATAGAAATTAATTATGTTATATATATTTCATATCAATTGCCATGTAACCATTTCCAGCCCCACGCGACCTTGGTTTCATTACTGAGCCAAAATGAAATCCAAAAGTTAATAGTCACTTGCCATTGCCCAATGTCTTTTAGTACAGAATGTTGACCAACTAGTTTGCACTGCTTTCATCCATTTCATCAACTCCCTGTCAAGGTATGGGACCTATGGTGTACGGACAAGTTTCCATCACCTAGGTTCCCATGAGGACAAGTTCCCATCAGCAAAATTTGGGGGTAGGTCAAGTTCCCATAAAAAATATGTGGAATTAAAAGCTTTTTTTGTGTTGCATTGTGTGTTTTTTTTTTGTTGAATTAATTTCAGTAGTAAAAGTTTTCCATCAAAGAGAGGTTTTTTTCAAAGTTACAATCAAAGAAACTGTTTCTATTGATCTTAGTAATCACAGGACCTGAGTTTCTATTGATCTTAGTAATCACAGGACCTGAGTAGTTAGTTGTGAGTATCTACTCAGTTAAAATCAAAGAAACTGTTTCTATTGATCTCACTAATCATAAGACCTGAGTAGTTACTGCTGAGACTCTACTCAGTTACAATCAAAGAAACTGTTTCTACTGATCTTAGTAATCACAGGACCTGAGTAGTTAGTTGTGAGTATCTACTCAGTTAAAATCAAAGAAACTGTTTCTATTGATCTCACTAATCATAAGACCTGAGTAGTTACTGCTGAGACTCTACTCAGTTACAATCAAAGAAACTGTTTCTACTGATCTTAGTAATCACAGGACCTGAGTAGTTAGTTGTGAGTATCTACTCAGTTACAATCAAAGAAACTGTTTCTATTGATCTCACTAATCATAAGACCTGAGTAGTTACTGCTGAGACTCTACTCAGTTACAATCAAAGAAACTGTTTCTACTGATCTTAGTAATCACAGGACCTGAGTAGTTAGTTGTGAGTATCTACTCAGTTACAATCAAAGAAACTGTTTCTATTGATCTCACTAATCATAAGACCTGAGTAGTTACTGCTGAGACTCTACTCAGTTACAATCAAAGAAACTGTTTCTACTGATCTTTGTAATCACAGTACCTGAGTAGTTAGTTGTGAATATCTACTCAATTGCACTTGATACTCCAGTAGGTGTATAAAATGGGGCCAATTCATCATGATAGTCAGTTATTTGTTAGTTGTCAAAAGTATAATGGAGATCATCAAAAATATAAGAGGAGGTCAAAAACTTTGTCTTGATGGTTATATGTACACAAAAAAATTACCAGGAAAATGTATAATCGTTGGGAATGTTTTCAAAGAAAATCTTTCAGTTGTAAAGGATCTGTCACTACTGATATCACAATAGAGAATGTGATGAATTCAACAAGTCACAACCATGCAGATGATGACTTAAAGGTTCAAGCTTCAAAGCTGAAGGCTACCATGAAGGACCATGCCACTGCAACAAGAGGGAAGCCATCACAAATCTTAGCTGACACTGATGTAGCTGTACCTGTTGAAGTGAGAGCTGCCCTTGGTGACACAGAATCTGTGAAACGTACCATACGAAGGCACAAAAGAGGAGCACTCCCCAAGGAACCAGCCTCTCTCCATGAAATGGACATAGATGATTCTTGGAGCCCATTTGATGGACAAGACTTTCTCCTTCATGACAGTGGGCAAGAGGCAGCTAACAGAGTTCTAGTCTTTGTCACTGCAGAGGGATTACGCCACTTAGGACGAAGTTCACAGTGGTTCATGGATGGGACCTTCGCATCTGCACCCAAATTGTTTAAGCAGCTCTATGTTATCCGGGCTCCACTGGGTGAAACCACGGTTGCATGTGTGTATGCTTTTTGCCAGGTAAATCCCAGTGCATCTATGAAGAACTTTTCAGTGCTATTGCCAATAAAAGTCAAGAGCTGGGATTTGATCTTGATCCCAAAATTATTAACATTGACTTTGAATTGGCTGTAATAAAAGCAGCCAAGGCAATTTTTGGTGAATCTTAACGAATTCAAGGATGTTTTTACCACCTTACACAAAATACTTGGAGAAAGATACAAGACCTAGGACTAGCTCAGGATAAGGACAACGATGATATCAAGTTATTTTGTGGGATGATTGATTTGCTGGCATTTCTCTCTTGTGATTAAGTGCTGGAAGGGATGGAATACCTACAATCAGTTTGCCCAGAGGAACTTGTGGACTTATTAACATACTTCAATACAAATTATGTGTCAGGTTCCTTTAAGAAACTTCAGGTACCAGCAGCCATTAGAGATGACCAGGTTCTACTGAGGATGAGGAAAGTCCCATCCTTGTTTAGTGTGGACATCTGGAATGTTCATGATATTACATTCAAAGGTGGCCACTGCATAAATAACAGTTATAAGGCTTGGAAAAATGGTTTTCATCAGATGATAGGACATGACCACCCCTCGATTTGGGTAGCCATTGAAAATCAGGCACATGTAGCTACACAGCTGTTGCAGGCAGCTAAGGATCAACCTCCAAAGAAAAGGGGAGACATACTACAGTGGACCTTCAGAACATACTTCAACAGCTATGCCATGAGTTTAGTGAAGGTCAAAAGACAATTGAATAATTTTTGAAAGGTGTAGGCCATAATATTAGATTCTGATTAAAAGAATGTGAAATGAGATGACAACTTCAAGTATTAAGAATTGTAATAATAATGTAAACAAATTCTATCACTGTAAAACTTGTGTCACTAACTTGTTCAAAAGTGTTAAAAGTGATAAAGTGTTTTTATTGTGTAAAGAGCATTATTTGTTGGAAATGTATTATTTGTTTTTAGTAATAAAGTGCATATATTGTGTAAAGAGTATTATTTGTTGTCAGAAAAGTATTATTTGTTTTTTTGTATTGAAGTGCTTATATTGTGTAAAGAGTGGTATAAAAAATAAAAATATGTAAAATTTTGTATTATTTGTTTTTAACAACAAAATTTTAACTGAAAAAAGTGCTGATGGGAACTTGTCCTACCCCCAAATTTTGCTGATGGGAACTTGTCCTGATGGGAACTTAGGTGATGGGAACTTGTCCTGATGGGAACTTGTCAGGTACTCGGGACCTATACAATGTCTTACAACAGGTAAACTCAATCAAACACACTGTTTAATGTATATTTTCAGCTGATTGGAGTAATTTTTGCCTGCTGTGTGAAGGGGAAGATTAGTAACAGCAACAGAGTGACTTAAAGAGCCAGCTTTCTCAGTACCTGCAGAGACGGACTGGGATTAATGGAAAATAAAATAACTTTTAGAACTTATTGAAACAAAGAAGTTAAATTTCACATTAATGCTGTGATATCTTTTTCTGTGATGTACACTTTGTCAGTCTAAGATTGAGATAAGTTGTAAATGATTGGTGTTAAAATATAAATACAAAATGTCTACATAAATTGTCTTGCTAAGATGCATTAAATGTAACATTAAAGGTATAATGACATAAAAAGCATAAAGACATAATAACATAATTATAACGGCTATGAGCCAATGCAAATAAGATAATTTGCTCTAGTGGATCTAATTTGAACTATGTAAAAATATAAAACCATCTTATTTTCTGCCAGTATTACCATGACAAACTGAATGGGCCTTGAACATGAGTTTTTCAGCAGTGAAAGATAAGCAATGTCATGTGATTACTTTCATTATCCTCAAAGTTATCATCATCATCATCTGAAGAAATGTTTCTATCAAGGTTATACTATTTGTGAAGATATTCAGCAAAATGGAAGAAAAATCAGCAATATCTTGTGTGGTATGTGGTGGATATGTGTTGGTTCTGTCGTTCCCTTAGACATTCTAATAATAAGTTTTGTCAGAAACATATACATACCAGTGACTTTTTAACAACATTGGAGTAAATTTTAGAAATATACATACCAGTGATTTCACAACAAATACTGGAGTATTTCCTAGAAACATACATAGTACTGACATCATACCAACCATTGGAGTATTATTAGAAACATAAACACCATTGACATCACAACAAACATTGGATTATGGACAAAAATATATAAACCAGTGACATCATAATGAACATTGGAGGATTATCAGAAATATACATACCAGTGACATCACAATGAACATTGGGGTATTATCAGAAACATATATACCAGTGACATCACAATGAACATTGGGGTATTATCAGAAATATACATACCAGTGACATCACAATGAACATTAGAGTATTATCAGAAACATATATACCAGTGACATCACAATGAACATTGGGGTATTATCAGAAATATACATACCAGTGACATCACAATGAACATTGGGGTATTATCAGAAATATACATACCAGTGACATCACAATGAACATTGCGGTATTATTAGAAACATACATACCATTGGCATTACAACAAACTGTATTATCAATAATATGCAATCACACCAAAGATTATTATCAGAAATATACACATTAAATCTAAGAAATATCTTAGATATTCAGATCCTACATATTATCTAAGTTGGACCAAGACTAATATTTTTCCTTTTTTCTTCTTTTTTTGAGAAAGATCTAACCAGTAGTATTTGCATAACAAATTTGCATTGCATAAATATATTTTATACTCACATAAATATATGACCAATATAATAATTGTAAGACATTGTTCCTAGAATTCATTGCACTTTATGTGACGGTTTATTTTGGTAAAAAAGCAGACCCGTGTGAGGAGGGGCTTGTAAATTGTATATTAATATCCACCAAACAATGCAATTGATCTAAATACTGACCTGTGCTCAGTTCACACCTGCCCTGATGGCAGTGTACATATGTACTTGCTTTCCCTGTGATGACTTCATTCTTATGGCTCCGAAAAGAGGCACTCGAATCTGGATAGTACATGTTGAAGAAAGTGTTGCTCTGAATACCTACCCAGTCCCCTTTTCACCCCTCCAGTGCACATATTTCCGCACAGCTTGTGTAGCCTGAAAGAGGTATTTTAAACATTTTAAAAAAGTGGTCAGGAATGCATAAACATGTTCCAATTTGTGTTGAATGTTGACAAAGACATCCTACCCCAAAGTGAATCCCATCAAAGACGTCTTACCAAGTTACAAAGTGGATAGAACTGGTTGACCTACAACTGATAGCGAACTAGCCAGTTTGATTGTAGCTCCTCACTCAAGAATTTAGAGGTATGACCTTAAGTATAGGACCGGGCACCAGTCCACTTAAACATTAAAATGGGACTGGTATCGTCAGTGGTGACCTTGACCTAGTCTGTCTGAACTGCAATGCATTGTAGTTCTTTGTAGATAAATTCTTTTTAGATAAATAAATTATTTATATATATTTTACAAAGGGTTCAAGTTAGTCCTACAATGTATAATCAGTTTGGCAATTTCTTTTAAAAGAAGGCTTTATTTCATGGGAGCCTTTGAATAATCTGTACCTTTAAAATGATGCAAATTTTCCACTCAAGAGAATTTCATTTAAATTATTATCTGATAACATTTTACCACGAAAATGGGATATAATTACCTCTACCAAGGAGGTGTTATTTTTATGATCATTTGTCTGTTTGTTAGCAGGATTATAAAAATACTTATGGTCGGATCTTCCTGAAGGGCATGAACCATCAGTAACAAAGTGATCTAGTACATTGTAAAACATGGCCAAAAAGTCTTTCAGTCTACATGCACTAGCTGCAAGGCCATCAGAGACACCAGATGCACACTAGAAATTATGAAAATCTGGTGACAAAAACAAATTCCAAGTCAGATACATCCTATACCTGGCCTAGAACTCAGTCACCCATGCAAGGACAAACACGGGCCGGCTGCTGCCTAACTTCAGTGATTAGAGGGGTACTTGCTAGAGCTCGCACTTAAAAAGACCCACCAAAACCTGGCGAAGGAACACAGAAATGGAGGGCAGAGAATTCAGTTACAGCTGCAATAAGATTGAAGAGTTTGCACAGGGCAGTGTGAAAGGGAACAAAATCATCTGTAGCCTATATTATATACCCCGAGGTGTCAAAAGGTTTATGTCCTGTTATATGAGATACACATTAATTATTTTCGCCCACATTCTAAACACTTGTTACAGTTAAACAGGGTCATGTGTTGGCGTGTGTCAGGACTTGTGTCTATTATTTACACTTACTAGCTATTTTTTTTTTTGTCTAAACATAAGAGTTTTAGAAAGGTTTGGGCTATACTGACTCGTCACGTAAATATGAAGCTTTAAGACCCAATATTTTTTGAAAAATTTCATTTGAACAATATAAAATTGTAATAATTCATGTGTATGTGGTATGTAACAAAATCTATGCAGTTTTTGGCTCTCTCTTTTAATATGATAATTAAATTTGTGATTAAGAAATTAAATGTATGTAATAAGCCAAAAAAATGTGTCTTTAACTGTCCACTTATCGGGATAAAAAGTCGATAAATCGTCTATTGTTATCCCCCCCCCAAAAAAAAACAAAAACAAAAAAAAACAAAACTCATTTGCTTGATTTGGATAATTATCGAGTTAGTAAGTCGATATTTCATCATAATTATCTGGATTCATTAACTTACTATCTTGATAATTCAAGATAATAATAATGTCAAGTTCTCAAGATAGTATGTTTACAAATATTTTCAGTTTTAAATATACAAAAGATGCAACAATAAACAAGAGCACCAGCAGAGCGCAAACCTCAGCCAGGCGTGTAATGATACACAAATGGGAAAACCCAGGGGCCGGTTTCATGAAAGGACTTAAGTCTGGTCTCAGGCTCAAATCTGAGACTTTGGGGTCAAATATTGTAAATATTTTGCTGAGTCTGTGGTCTCATACTCAAAGCATTTCACAAACAGGCTCAACTTGAGATTGGCTCAGTCATGGGCTCAATTTTGAGCCCACCAAGGAGGTGTCTCAAATTTTGAGTCCAAAGTTTGTCATCCAATACTTGTGTACAAAGCAATATAATTTGCATGAAAATGAATTTGTTGAATCTTGAAATATTATATTTTTATTTTGCTTACTAATTACAACTACATATTCAATATTCACAATAAGAAAAGTCATTGGAATTGACATGCTTTTTTGACCGTTGTCAAGTGACTAGTCTCAAGAGGGGACTCAAAGCTTGACTCGGTCTCAGTTGCGTCTCAAACAATTGGCTTGTTACCAATAATATTATATCAATTTTTTTTCATGTGTTATCAGTGTTAATGCAATTTAAATCGACAATGATGATGAAATAAATGCACTTGCATAAAAAACAAACCAAGGAAGCGTCTTAAATGAAATTTAAAAGTTGAGACTATGACTTGAGATCAGTCTCAGCTGAGTCACCTTTTGTGAAATCAATTTGAGCCAAAAACTCAGCCAAGACAAAAGTCTCAGATTTGAGACCCAGACTCAGCCCAAAACTGGTCTCAAACTGAGACTTTTCATGAAACCGGCCCCAGGTTATTTATTTTATATCCAGATATCACTCTCAAAAGTGAATAGGGTTTAAGTTGGACCAAAACCTATCTGATTTTTTTCACGAATTTCCATCCAGTAGTTTCTGCTGACAAACAGTCATGAAAATAAAGGCTACCAAATGAATTCTGTCTTTCATTTCCCATATAAGAGGACTTAATGACTCTGTCAGCCAAACGGCAAGGTTTGCCTTTCATGTTCAGATCCCATTGAAGGACCTTGGGCGAATTGAAAGCCAGGCAAGTCAAGGGAAAAATTATTTGTGTCATATTTTAATACAATATTGACACGTTCGGATGGGTTTATATCCTATTTTGCTGTGAGGTTATTTTTCACAATAGGATATAAGCCATAAGGTTATCCCTTTCTAATTGGTGTAGGCGTGTTTAAGTCCAAAGAAGTCGTGTAGAGAATACTGGTTTGTTCCCGACCAAACAGGGATAATGTTATTATTACATCTGTAAGGTCACTTGAATTAGATTATATTGGTTCTAATATTGAATTTTGTTATAAATATGTCAAAGCTAAAAAGGTGGAGTTTATGGCATGTATATGAACTAGTTTAATGAAGGATAGTACCGGTTTATTTGTAAGTATATGTCACTACATTTAGTGTACTGCAAACAGCTAGCATAATTATTTTAAAACTTACAATAGGACCAACTATTCGGTGTATTTTTTTATTTCATAATATCAACTAGTTTACAAGTACCTTTATTATTTCCCATTTGTTAGTTATAACTGTAGATAGTAAACTTACATATGTTAATATATAAGAAAATAAACTTAAACATATTAATATTCAATGCATTGTGATATAAATTCTAATACATTATTTATAGTATGTGGTTTATAATTGTTGTATCATTGCTTTTGTGAAGGTGGTAAATATTTCTTCAATGAAAATACACTTTACACTGGTGTGGAAAAGGGGTCCCTTTGAAATAAGGTAAAATCGCCTGGCTTGGTATGGATAAAAGAATTCATTAAATATCCAGCCACCCAGTGACACAATAATATGTGCCTTTTGTAAAGTGTGTGTCCTATACAGGTTAATATAATTGCTATTTACGGAACTGGGGTTATTACTCACTATGGTTGATACTGAAGTGTTGAACAGCCTTTTACAGAAACGCAGGTGGTAAAATGCATTGTAACTGGATATATATATCTTTGTACTATTTAGTCAAGAACGTTCTTTTTTTGGATAAGAAAATAAGGTAAGAAACTAAACTGAATAAATAAGCACAATTTGATGTATTACTACGAGTTTTCACTGCTACATTTCCAGGGTTGATAACTGAATTATGGTACAGTACCCTGAATTATCCTACATTACAGTAGATTTACACAGTAACAGTGGTTGACCAATTGACGCCCGTGTACAGTACTGTACTGTGCAGTACCTATTCACGCTCAGCCTCAGTTTCCAGATTGCAGTTTTTGATGGAAAACAGGTTTAAAACATTATAGATTATTATAGAATTAGTGGTGGTGGACCAATTCACGCCCGTGTACCTATTCACGCCCACCCTCAATTTTCTTAAAGATTCATAGTTTTTCACAGAAAAGATGTTTACCACATCATAGATAATTATCAAATTGATCATATACATTGGTAATTTATTGTGTAACTGTGATTGTTTTTGAGAAATTTAGGGGTGGGCGTGAATGGGTACATGGGCGTGAACTGGTCCACCACCACTAATCGTATACATTGGTAACTTATTGTGTAACAGTCATTGTCTTCAATTAATTTATGGGTGGGCGTGAATAGGTACACGGGCGTGAATTGGCCCACCACCACTAATATTTTTCCCATACTACCCAGTGTACATTTGTGAAGTAGAATGCTTCTTATATCTGCAGGTAGAAGCCACTGTAACACACAGTGATCACACCCTCTGAGATCAAAATTGGAATCCCGACCTGACCTCAAGTGAGAAAGTTGGTAGTTGCTTGCTATTGGTCAGTAGGTTATACAGTACAGAACCTTGACCAACTGTATATCCTGGCTTCCTCTGCCCTTCCCACTACCTGTCACAATATAACCAATAGATTAGTAGACGTGACATTAAACACTAAATAAATAACTATATCTGCAAGTACGAGTGTTTTATTTGAAAAAAAAATAGTGAAGAGATTCATGCACCAAACTAAAACTATCAGATATGATAGGCTCACAATCAAGCCTCTTTAGATTGAACAAAATGGTAAAAATATTTCAAAATCAGACCAGAATAATTTACAAGTTCTGTTCATTTTACCACTTGCTGAAAATACCAACTGCTCAGTCTGAAGTTCTTTCATTTAAAAATGAGATTTTTTTATTAATTATTAAAAGGAGTAAAGTACCTTATGAACAATACTACAAGAGGAGAAATTAAAAAAAAAATACAGATTTATTACTAATGAATATATAGTGTTTGTAAATAAGTGAAAACTCTCTTTCAATGATTAATAATAAATAAAGCCTGACAATTTATACAATCATGCAGTGTACAAATATATGTTTCCATATGTCTGAAAAATTGCACAGTCATGCAAAAGACAATTGTGTTTCCGTATGCCTGACAAATTATACAGTCATGCAATATACAAGTGTATGTTTCCATATGTCTGACAAATTATACAATCATCAATATACAAGTGTCTGTGTCCACATGCCTGACAAATTATACAATCATGTAATATATAAGTGTGTGCTTCCATATGACTGACAAGTACAAAATAATGCAATATACAAGTATATGTTTCCATATGGGTCAACAAATTATACAATCATGTAATATATAAGTGTGTGCTTCCATATGCCTGACAAATCCCAAGTGCCCGAATGAAGATCAGTCTTAGTTTAAGCCACTAAATTCACTAATAACTTACTCTGGAAATCGGTTCAAGACAAAGTGCCTGTTTGAAGCTCAAAACTTAATTGTAGCTGTTTACTTCTCTAATGTCAAACTCAGGTAATCTCACAAATATAAGGGTATAATAAAAGGCAAAGCCTTATTATAGCTACTCATTCACTAATTGCCTAATGCAGAAATATATTCAGACCAAACTCAGAAATTTATGCACCCAGTTCAATTAGTTTTGAAGTGGCCATGACAGATAATTTAGTTGGTCATACAAAAATGGCCACTGCCCGTTTTAAAACAGCTAGAGTTTTGAAATGGCCAAGAACAAACAAACATTTAAGGTATACATTTATAGTTGATGTCCATATCACAATGTAGAAGTAAGTTTAATTTATAGCAGTGGGAATAACACAATGCCAATAGCAACTGTGTAGCAACCCAGAGAAGATATTGGGCATACAAGTATTAGAAGGTATCCAAAATATAAATCTATTTATGAGTCTGTGATTGTTCTGGGGCTATTCCATGACTATTTTAAAATTTCCTTCTTTTGAAAGAGTAGTTCTGACCAATTACACTAATGCCCTTGTTCCACCGAAGGATTAAGCCCCGACCCTGTCGGCGACCCTTAATCGTGGACAGTCGGTGAAAAAAAAACAAAAATGGGCGGGAATACTGGGTCGGTTTCAAAGTCTGGGATTAAGTATAGATCGTCCTCAGGAAGCCTCAGGACGCCCCAGACAGTCCCTAACTGGTCTGGGACTAAGAGCCGACTAAGCCATTTTTCTGGTCGGTTTGAACCATGATCCTGTCGTAGACAAACCGACTGGGTCCCAGGACGCCTCAGGCCTCCTGGGACTAAGCCCCGACTAACACAGGATTAAGTACCGACCCCACAAGGTGTCCTGAGGCGTCCCCAGGCGTCCCCAGACCAGGATCGCCGATTTTTGTTTGGCAATGGGACTAAGGGTCGCAGGAAGCCTGGGACTAAGTGATAGAGGTCTGGGACTAAGGGTCGGGGACTAAGGGTCGCAGGCGGCCTGGGACAACATAGGACTGTGTAAATTTGATCTGAGGAGGCCTGAGGACGCCTGGGACTGGACATTTTGTTTATGGCGGGAAAAAATAATCGGTTTGAGTCGGGAGAAATATCAAACATGTTTGATATTTCACACGGCCTCAACCGACCACAACCGACCCTTACAGGACGCCTGGGACTAAGCATATTTTTCAAACCGACCCCAAAAATCCCTTAATCGGGAGCCTTAGTCGTGTGGTGGAACACCCACATAACAATTACAATTACCAATTACAATTTTTCTTTCAAAAAATAAAATTTTCCATTTTAAAGTGTGTATTAAGCATCCTGCAAGGGACGCTTGTTTGTATATGGGAGGATATCTGGCTCCGCTGACTCCGTTTTCTTTTCCTCATAACTCTGTAACCGTTCGGCGGATTCCTTTCAAATTTGGCAGGTGTATGCAGTAGCCCACGGGAATGTTTTGGGATATGCTGCAGTGACATTTTGACCAATCACAGAGGTCACATGACCAAAAATGTGTTTTTTGGAAGGGTGTCCTTGTCCGGATGATAACTTATGAAGCATTTTATCTATCCACCTGAAATTTAGCAAATATCTTCTGCATATAATGATCTGGGTGACAATAAATTTTGGCAGGGATAGGTTGAGCAATAACTGAGTTATTGATGATTAATTAAGCATTAACAATTTTCTTAACAAGTAAAACACAAAACTGCTTGTATCTCCTTAACCGTGTGAGATAGAGTGATTTCGTCAAAATTTTCGACCCACTGGGTATCTGTGAAGACTAGCCTTTCCAAGTTTCAAAGAATATTTCACTCGCCAAAAATTGCGGCCATTTTGAATTTTCAAATTTTTTTCAAAAATGCAAAACACAAAAATGCTTGTATCTCAAAAACTGTGCTAGAAAGAGCGATTTCGACAAAATTTCTGACCCACAGGGTAACTGCTGCTGAGTAGCTGATCCAACTTTCAAAAAAATATTTACCCTTCCCAAAAATAGGGGTCATTGTCAATTTTCAAATTTGTGACAAAAAGTGCAAAACACCAAATTGCCTCTGACTCCTTAACTGTGCAAGATAGAGCAATTTCATCAAAATTTTGAAACACACTGTATCCAAAATAACTATCCTGCCCAAGACCCACTTTTCCTATATTCTGGCTTTGTTGAGCTATAAGCAGAACTTTCTTATATGATTAAGCTGCCATTATTTCTCCTTTTTGGGACGCATTGTTTTTGGCATGCAAAACAATCGCTTTGTTTTGCAAGTGATCCTCTAGTTATATTTCTACTTTAATTTTTATATTTCAGGTGCAGAAGTCTGGTAAACGTCTAGTAGGATAAAAGCCAAATTTTAAAAACTTAATAGAGATATACACTATATATATATCAACATGGGTAGTTCACTATTCATCCATGTAGTGGCGCTGTGTCTCCTCTTTTGGCCAATCAGAGCACAGCTTGTTTGGCAGAAGCTTTCAGATGGTACATCTAATGGACCCTCACCTAGGAGAGACATGGGTTTGGGTTACGACAGTTCAGGAAATGCCCTGATTATGTATGGAGGTAGAGAGGATGTGAATGGAGAAGATATTGTACTCAGTGACCTCTGGATCTATGACATCACAGCAGGTAAGACACAGTTAAATCCTGTTATGTCAAAATCACAACATAAAGGAGTGGGCGATGCAGTTAGAAATATTGAAAAAAAAATCAACACAGAATGTACTGGATTTTTACAGGTGGAACTCTGATAAATGGGAAATCTTTTGTGTGGAAGTAAAGTTCTGGGGTAGTATTCACAAAAAATCTTAGCCAGATCTTAGCTTTAAGTTGGCTACATTTGAAAACAAAAGTTAAGCCTGAGACTTGGCTAAAACCATTGGTGAATATGGCTCCAGGTCCTTAAAGACCATTTGCCACTGAAACTAACCCAGTTATCTGGATTCCTAGTTCCATAGAAGTCTTTTTCTGGGGCCATAATCACCAAAGCTCGTAACCAAATCTCGGGCCTAATTTGGCTCTATTTGAATACAAAATTCAAGCCTGGAGCCATTATCACCAAAGGTCTTATCCAAATCTTGGGCTAAAGGTGGCCATATGAGAATACAAAAGTTAATCCTGGGGTCGTAATCAACAAAGGTCTTATCCAAATCTCGGGCTTAAGTTGGCTATATTTGAATATAAAAGTTAAACCAGGGACTTGGTCAAGTCCTTTGGTGAATACAACCCCTGGTCCTTTGTGATTTAAGTTAGCATTCAAGAATGATTCCAGGAGCTGTTTGTTAGTGATATTTCTATGTAACACCCCACTCATACGCTGCACAGTAGAATCAATAGTAATTCAGTACATAGGAGATGTACCTTGGTCAGACTGGAATTTTGATGGGAAAGATTACACTTTAGTTTTCTGAAATGTTGTTTTAGTATGCTGCCTAGGTTATATCTGGCAGTATGATATCACATTACTCTGTAACATTACAGACGCATGGCGTGAAGTCGCCTCCACCTCCCCGTGGCCACCTGCCAGGTTCAGCTTTGTGACTGGGGTCAGTCAGGACTACTTCTACGTCTCCACTGGACAAGGTCCAAACCAGGTCTGGTACGAAGATATCTGGAGGCTGGACATCAGGTATAATAGGAGAACTTCCCGAATGACATATATAGAAAAAATATATCGCGAATGAAAATAATATTATACAAGTGTCTGGCATGAGTACCATATTGTTAATCTTCATGAGTGATATATTTTTTTCTGTATATGCATGATGAGGGATGTTTTACTTTTACTATTCACTATTTTTTATTGCTTATGAGTTAAATATATTCATATTTAATGAGAAAATGTGAAAACGGCTGTGATAGGGGCACCGGTGGACATAAACCCCAATCTTTAACCTGGGATTTCTGAGCCATTTCTGCTTGGATGTTTATGTAAGAAACCAAGCAGAAGCACTATAAAAAGACTTTCTCAATGATATATGATACACATTTATAGGCTACATATAGTTTCCAAGACATTAGTGAACACTGAAAGTTAATGTCACTACGTATCCATGGTATAGAGGCGCCCTTGTATACAAAAAAATATATCCCACTTCGTATATTCCCCAATACAGGTCAGATACAGCTTGTGATGGATAATAAAATAGAATCCTGTTTGATGCTGATTGAATTTTCTGGGAGTCATGGTGGTGTAGTGGTAACACACTCTTTGCCCAGCTGTCAGGACAATGGTTTGATTCCTGGCCTGATCTGATAAGGGAAAGTTGGTAGTTATATACTGGTGCCTGATGCTTTTCAAGTAGCTTCAGCAAGCAGTATACACCGGCTTCCTTCATCCTCTCAACTACCCATCATAATATGACCTGTGTAATGTTTTAAAAGATTCATAAGGCTTATCACAAACTAATCAATCTTCTGGAACTTCTTTGTACTCTTTTTGTGTGTTTTTTAATTGCAATTGTTGTATTAGTGCAAATAAGTTAAATGACTTATTGTAACAGTACACTTACATTATGGGGTTAAATGGTGCAGTTGTTTATTGGGGTGATGCTATTTAACTTTTAATTTTCATGGAAAACAATGGCAATTAACCATAACTTGTTAACATCTTTAACAGTGCTAAATGTTAAATACAATAGCCAAACACAAAATATCAGTCCCTACTTTAGGACATAAATTAACTGTGGAAGAATTAAGTAATGTTCTTAAGAAAGTAAAAAAAACCCAACAAGTCTCAAGGAATTTATGGCATTTCTGCTGAATTTTTTAAGGAATTTTGGGCTCTATTAAAATTTTCCATCAGACATGCCATTAACTCCTCCCATGAAAAGGGACAGCTGTCTATTTTGCTTAGAAAAAGTGTAATTATATGTATACCTAAAGGCAACAATGACTGAAAACTTATGAAGAATTGGCATCCTATTTCACTTTTATGTACAGTTTATAAAACTAGCTTCTTCTGCTTTTTCTGTTTGATTAAAACCACTTCTTGATGAAATAATTTTCCCAAATCAGACAGGAGTTTTAAATGGTAGACATATGGCAGAAAGTACAAGAATTGTATATGACCTCATGCACTATGCATAAACAAAACAAATTCCTGGCCTACTCATGTTAATTGACTTTGAGAAGGCCTTTGATTCAGTATGCTGGCAATTTGAGGTTTGAGGACAACTTTATTGACTGGATCAAATTATTTAATAATAACATAAATGCCCATGTACTTCAAGCAAGCTTTTTTCAAAGCCAATGGCATTACAGAGAGGATGTAGGCAAGGTGATCCTATTGTGCCATATCTCTTTTCAAAACTGGATTAACTTAAAAAATTCAAATTCAAATAACCTTAGATGACACCATGAAAATTTAAGCTACCACATTCAAGATGAAACATATTGGCCTCTGAATTTCATTTTACTTATCACAAAATGTTATTTATTTACTTGTTCCAAATAGAGTAGTGTTATTAAGCGTCCCGCAAGGGACGCTTGTTTGTGTATGGGAGACCTTCAGGCTCCGCCGGCTCCGCCAGCTCCGCATTTTGTTTTCCTTATAACTCTGTAACCGTTAGGCGGATTCTTTTCAAATTTGGCAGGTTTAGGCAGTAGCCTTGGGGAATTTTTTTGAATATGCTACAGTGACATTTCAACCAATCAGAGAGGTCACATGACCAAAAATGTCTTTTTTCGATGGGGAAGCTTGTCTGGATGATAACTTGAAAGGAATTTTATCAATTCACCTGAAACTTGGCAAATACATTCATTCTATTAAAATCTGGAAATCATTAGATTTTGGCATTGATTGGTTAAGAAATGGCCGAGTAATTAATGATTAATTAATCATTATGAATTTTCCAAATAAGGAAAACACAAAAATGCTTATATCTCGAAAACCGTGCTAGATAGAGCGATTTCGACGAAATTTTTGACCCACAGGGTATCTCTGTGGAGGAGTTATCCCAATTTTCAAAAAAATTTTGTCTCGCCAAATCTGGCGGCCATTTTGAATTTTCGAATTTTTCACAAAAATTGCAAAACACAAAAATGCTTGTATCTCGAAAACCGTGCTAGATAGAGCGATTTCGACGAAATTTTTGACCCACCGGGTATCTCTGCGGAGTATTTATCCCAATTTTGAAAAAATTTTTGTCTCGCCAAAAATGGCGGCCATTTTGAATTTTCGAATTTTTTGCAAAAATTGCAAAACATAAAAATACTTATATCTCGAAAACCGTACTAGATAGAGCGATTTTGACGAAAATATTTGACCCACAGGGTATCTCTGCAGAGTAGCCATGCCAATTTTCAAAAAAATTTTGTCTCGGCAAAACTGGCGGCCATTTTGAATTTTCGAATTTTTCGCAAAAATTGCAAAACATAAAAATGCTAATATCTCAAAAACCGTGCTACATAGAGCGATTTTGATGAAAATTTTGACCCACAGGGTATCTCTGCAGAGTAGCCATGCCAATTTTCAAAAAAATTTTGTCTTGCCAAAAATGGCGGCCATTTTGAATTTTCGAATTTTGCGCAAAAATTGCAAAACACAAAAATGCTAATATTTCGAAAACCGTGCTACATAGAGCGATTTTGACGAAATTTTTGATCTTCAGGGTATCTCTGCAGAGCAGCTATCCCAAAGAGCTTTCACTTGGTGAAGTTTCAGACCCATAGCTAATTGCTCACCTACTCAAAATGAGTAAATGCGAATTACCTCTAAAAGTATTGCAGATAGCCAATTTTTCTCAAATAACTCATTCACCTACTTTTGGGAGAGCTTTCACTTGGTGAAGTTTCAGACCCATAGCTAATTATTCACCTACTCAAAATGAGAAAATGCGAATTATCTCTAAAAGTATTGCAGATAGCCAATTTTTCTCAAATAACTCATTCACCTACTTTTGGGAGAGCTTTCACTTGGTGAAGTTTCAGACCCATAGCTAATTATTCACCTACTCAAAATGAGTAAATGTGAATTATCTCTTAATAGTATTGCAGATGGCCAATTTTTCTCAAATAACTCATTCACCTACTTTTGGAAGAGCCTTCACACACGAAAATGAAAAATTGTGAATATCTCGGAAAAGCTATTTCTTCTCCTTTAATGCTCGGCGGGAGATACACACCGCGGCAGTGGTCTTCACAAAAATTTTTGTCTCCCCAAAAATGGTGGCCATTTTGAATTTTCAAAGTTTTTGCAAAACACAAAAATGCTTATATCTCAAAAACCGTGCTATATGGAGCGAACTCAACAAAATTTTTGACCTGCTGGGTATCTCTGCAGAGTAGCCATGCCAATTTTCAAAATATTTTTGTCTCGCCAAATATAGTGGACATTTTGAATTTTTTAATTTTTTGCAAAACACAAGAATGCTTGTATCTTGAAAACCGTGCTAGATAGAGCAGACTGTGCTGGCTTTGGTTGCCACAACAGTATAAGGCTAGAAACGAAGCATTTTCTTAATACTTTAGCATTCACCTTTATATCCTTTTCGGGACGCTTTGTTTTTGCTATGCAAAAACATTATCTTTTTTTTTTGCGAGCGATCCTCTAGTTAATATTTGATACCTTCAGAAATTGATTAAGACCAAATTTGAAGAACAAGAAATGTTATCAAAGGTTAATAACTGTTATGAAAATTTTCATAGTATATGGTTGCAATGTAAGTTTCATTTTGAAGCTATTTAACATGTTTTACTTGTCCTTCTTTAACAGAGACACTGTTTCATAACAGGATGTACGTCTCATATAGTACAGAAATTAATTGTTCACGCTAAAGAAATCTGAAAAATGTATTCTAATTCATTGAAGATTTGGAGTGTTTTTATGTGTGGTGTATGTGATTCTTTCACTGCACTAGGGTAAACATTCTTCTTGTAACTCTTCTTTTTTCTATTTGTTGAATTTTTCCTTGTTTTTGTAACTTTTTTGTATACTTAACTTAGAAATAATAAATAGATATTTTCAAAAAAAAAATCTTTAACAGAATGAAAAGGATGATCTACTTTTACCCCACAGCCCTTAAGGGCTGTCGAGGTATTGTTTTCACCCATGGTGTCAGGATGGGTGGTCGGGCAGGTAGGAAATAATAAATATGTTCAAGGAAAAAATCTTTAACAGAATGAAAAGGGTGATCTATTTTTACCCAGCAGCCCTTAAGGGCTGTCGGGGTTTTGTTTTCACCCTTGGTGTCCGGATGGGTGGTTGGCAGGCGGGCGGTGGGAAAAAGTTTGTCTGGGCTGTATCTCAAAAACTGTAAGGTATAGGAAGTTGATAAGTTGCAGGGACATTGGTTGAGGGGTGTAGGTGTGCAATGTCATGGTGTGACCTTGATTTGACCTTTGACCTTGTTATAGTGACCTTGGCCATTAAAATCTTGTCTGGGCTATATCTTGGAAACCGTAAGGTGTAGGAAGTTGATATTTGGGGTTTAGGGGTTGTAGGTGTGCAATGTCATAGTGTGACCTTTATGTTATCTTTTACTTTGTCGTAGTGACCTTGACCTATAAAATCTTGTCCAGGCTCTATCTCAGAAATCGTAAGGTGTAGGAAGTTGATATTTGGTTAGGACATTGGTTTGGGGTGGTAGGTGTGAAACATCATGGTGTGACCTTGATTGACCTTTGACCTTGCTGTAGTGACATTGACCTATAAAATCTTGTCCAGGCTATCTCAGAGACCGTAAGATGTAGGAAGTTGATACTTGCGAGGACATTGTTTGGTGGTATAGGTGTGACCTTGATTTGACCTTGCCATAGTGACTTTGACCTATAAAATCTTGTCCGGGTTCTATCTCGGAATCCATAAGGTGTAGCCAGTTGATAATTGGTAGAGACATTGGTTGGGGGTGTAGGTGTGCAACATAATGGTGTAATCTTTATTTGACCTTTGACCTTGTTGTATTCACCATGAGTTTTAAAATCTTGTCCGAGCTCTTGAATTATGTAAGGTGTAGAAGGTTGAGACTTGGTAGGGACATTGGTTAGGGGTTGTAGGTATTTCATTGACATCTATTCTCCAGTTAATAAATTTACAGCGTCATAATTTTTAGTTCACTGATTATTGCTGTCATCTGGCTATTGAATTGTCCTGTTTTAATACTTCACCTTTACATATATTTTCTTAGACATTATTTTCTCTACTTAAACATTATTTGGACCTTTATATAACTGACACTGCTCTGAAAGTATCCCGATCTTTGTACTGTTTCACTACTTCTATATCTCATGGTGTTGAAAAATATTTCCCCCGGCTGTGGGGTACGGGCATCTCTGATGCTATTTTTGTTTATAAGAAATCATACCGACAATATTATTGCTGTATTCTGTGTGTGTACTATTTTGAATTCTTGCTGTTTGTAGATCAGAAGTCTGGGAGAAATTACCAGCACAGACAAGACCTAGTTATTACACGTAAGTCATTTATATAGTAGTGTGGAAGTAAAGTCTCAGATGAAATCTGATTCACAACCCTTATTGTCCAGTACATTTTCTGGTGCTAAAGCTCCTGTATGATGAATCTGTATTTACCTGAATTACCATCAAGATATCCATGAATGAGAGTCAGTTTTGCTCTCACAAAGTTAATGTGACTATACTATGGCTGTTGGTGGCTTTGTAAATTGTTTCTTCAATTGATAGCATCTGATGGTAAGCTTAATAATACTTTGTTTACATTTCAGATGTATAGTAAGCTTAATATGATTTTATTGTTTCTACAACAGTATGAGCAGTATGATAATTAGGACTATATTTACACTTTCCACAGTTCACACTAGTGGGCAGTAAGATTAACCACTTCCCCACATTCAGTTGTACCAAAACAAAGGTTGAAGAGTTGGTTCACACTTAAAGGTGCTAAAACTCACAACTCAGTAGGCATTCTTCACGAACATAATCTGTGCAATCCAGATTCAGATGTGGATTATATGGATTAGTCAGATTCATGAAATGTCATTTTCGCAAAAATCTGAATCCAAAGTGAAAAAATAAGAAAAGCCAATATTAATATCTTAAAAATTATTGAATTTCTAAAATTTGCTGCTACAATTTACCATATACATTATTTTACAAAGGATTATGAATAATCTAATGAATCTGAATCCTTGAATCCATCTCCAGAGGTAGATCAACTGATTCATAATCCGGATTAGGATTCTGGTCACATCACAAGCGAATCCATTTATTAGAGGAATCTAGATTCAATGGATTATATCTTTGAAATATGCCCCATGTTTCTGGTCATCCATAATGTCCTCATACAGACTATTCCAAAATAATAGACTCCAAACCGGCCAAACTTTTACTTACAAATTACTGACAGAAATTAAAATAACCATATATGGCTGTTAACTGTAAGGTGATAGACATGGCATTGATGAATGCACCTTGTTGTTAACTACTAGCAGACACATATAAGGTGTTTAGTGGTTGAATAAGTCTGTGTTTGCTCTGTACTTTCTCTTTAGTTCAGGAACTTGAACTTTGGTAATAAAGGTGTTCCACTGGAGCCGACCGGCCGATAACTATGCATTTTTGGAGAGTTGGGACCAATGTTTACATGGTCGGTTAGGGTCAGTTGTAAGTTCCCGACCTGTCGCGGAGAGTTGGTGAAATATCAAACATGTTTAATATTTCTACGACCGTTGCCAACCCTTGTATTTGACCCTAAATTCATCCACCTAGCAACAGGCCTGTCGGTTAACTTAAGGGCCTATCGGTTACACATCTAGGCTTGTCTGTAATCCTTTCAGGCCTGTCGTTATCACTTGCAGGCCTGTCGTAACATGAAGCCGGCTTGTCTTTTGTTTACTTAAGTACTGCTCATTTGCAGTCCATTTCCAGCATGATGTGAGGAGAAAATATGATCAAAAATTGTGTCAAGAATGACAAAGAAACAGTGCAAGTGATCATAATTTTCAGGTGAAGTTCCACATATATGCTATAATTAAGCATATAAGGGACGCTTGTTTGTGTATGGGAGAGCTTCAGGCTCCGCTGGCTCCGCCGGCTCCGCATTTTGTTTTCCTTATAACTCTGTAACCGTTAGGCGGATTCTTTTCAAATTTGGCAGGTTTAGGCAGTAGCCTTGGGGAATTTTTTTGAATATGCTGCAGTGACATTTCAACCAATCAGAGAGGTCACATGACCAAAAATGTCTTTTTTCGATGGGGAAGCTTGTCCGGATGATAACTTGAAAGAAATTTTATCAATTCACCTGAAACTTGGCAAATACATTCATTCTATTAAAATCTGGAAATCATTAGATTTTGGCATTGATTGGTCAAGAAATGGCCGAGTAATTAATGATTAATTAATCATTACGAATTTTCCAAATAAGGAAAACACAAAAATGCTTATATCTCGAAAACCGTGCTAGATAGAGCGATTTCGACGAAATTTTTGACCCGCAGGGTATCTCTGCGGAGTAGTTTTCCCAATTTTCAAAAAAATTTTGTCTCGCCAAAAATGGCGGCCATTTTGAATTTTCGAAATTTTCGCAAAAATTGCAAAAAACACAAAAATGCTTATATCTCAAAAACCGTGCTAGATAGAGCGATTTCGACGAAATTTTTGGCCCACAGGGTATCTCTGCAGAGTAGTATCTCTGCAGAGTAGTTATCCCAATTTTGAAAAAATTTTTGTCTCGCCCAAAATGGCGGTCATTTTGAATTTTCGAATTTTTCTCAAAAATTGCAAAACATAAAAATGCTTATATCTCGAAAACCCTGCAAGATAGAGTGATTTCGACGAAATTTTTGACCCACAGGGTATATCTGCAGAGTAGCCATGCCAATTTTCAAAAAAATTTTGTCTCGCCAAAAATGGCGGCCATTTTGAATTTTCGAATTTTTCGCAAAAATTGCAAAACATAAAAATGCTTATATCTCGAAAACCCTGCTAGATAGAGCGATTTCGACGAAATTTTTGACCCGCAGGGTATCTCTGCAGAGTAGTTATCCCAATTTTGAAAAAAATTTTGTCTCGCCAAAAATGGCGGCCATTTTGAATTTTCGAATTTTTCGCAAAAAATGCAAAACATAAAAATGCTTATATCTCGAAAACCCTGCTAGATAGAGCGATTTCGACGAAATTTTTGACCCACAGGGTATCTCTGCAGAGTAGCCATGCCAATTTTCAAACAAAAAATTTCAGACCCGTAGATGATTACTCACCTACTCAAAATGAGTAAATGCGAATTATCTCTTAAAGTATTGCAGATAGCCAATTTTTCTCAAATAACTCATTCACCTACTTTTGGAAGAGCTTTCACATGGTGAAGTTTCAGACCCATAGCTAATTACTCACCTACTCAAAATGAGTAAATGCGAATTATCTCTAAAAGTATTGCAGATAGCCAATTTTTCTCAAATAACTCATTCACCTACTTTTGGGAGAGCTTTCACTTGGTGAAGTTTCAGACCCATAGCTAATTATTCACCTACTCAAAACGAGTAAATGCGAATTATCTCTAAAAGTATTGCAGATAGCCAATTTTTCTCAAATAACTCATTCACCTACTTTTGGGAGAGCTTTCACTTGGTGAAGTTTCAGACCCATAGCTAATTACTCACCTACTGAAAATGAGTAAATGTGAATTATCTCTAAAAGTATTGCAGATAGCCAATTTTTGTCAAATTAATCATTCACCTACTTTTGGGAGAGCTTTCACTTGGTGAAGTTTCAGACCCATAGCTAATTACTCACCTACTGAAAATGAGTAAATGTGAATTATCTCTAAAAGTATTGCAGATAGCCAATTTTTCTCAAATAACTCATTCACCTACTTTTGGGAGAGCTTTCACTTGGTGAAGTTTCACACCCATAGCTAATTACTCACCTACTCAAAATGAGTAAATGCGAATTATCTGTAAAAGTATTGCGGATACCCAATTTTTATCAAATAACTCATTCATCTACTTGTGGGAGAGCTTTCACATGGTGAAGTTTCAGACCCATAGCTAATTACTCACCTACTCAAAATGAGTAAATCCGAATTATCTCTAAAAGTATTGCAGATAGCCAATTTTTCTCAAATTAATCATTCACATATTTTGGGAGAGCTTTCACTTGGTGAAGTTTCAGACCCATAGCTAATTACTCACCTACTCAAAATGAGTAAATGCGAATTATCTCTAAAAGTATTGCAGATAGCCAATTTTTCTCAAATAACTCATTCACCTACTTTTGGGAGAGCTTTTATTTGGTGAAGTTTCACTTCCATTGCTAATTACTCACCTACTCAAAATGAGTAAATGCGAATTATCTCTAAAAGTATTGCAGATAGCCAATTTTTCTCAAATTAATCATTCACCTACTTTTGGGAGAGCTTTCACTTGGTGAAGTTTCAGACCCATAGCTAATTACTCACCTACTCAAAATGAGTAAATGCTAATTATCTCTAAAAGTATTGCAGATAGCCAATTTTTCTCAAATAACTCATTCACCTACTTTTGGGAGAGCTTTCACTTGGTGAAGTTTCAGACCCATAGCTAATTACTCACCTACTCAAAATGAGTAAATGCGAATTATCTCTAAAAGTATTGCAGATAGCCAATTTTTCTCAAATAACTCATTCACCTACTTTTGGCAGAGCTTTCACTTGGTGAAGTTTCAGACCCATAGCTAATTACTCACCTACTGAAAATGAGTAAATGTGAATTATCTCTAAAAGTATTGCAGATAGCCAATTTTTCTCAAATAACTCATTCACCTACTTTTGGAAGAACTTTCATACACGAAAATGAAAAGTTGTGAATATCTCGGAAAAGCTATTTCTTCTGCTTTAATGCTCGGCGGGAGATGCACACCGCGGCAGTGGTCTTGACAAAAATTTTTGTCTCCCCAAAAATGGTGGCCATTTTGAATTTTCAAAGTTTTTGCAAAACACAAAAATGCTTATATCTTGAAAACCGTGCTAGATAGAGCAGACTGCCCTGACTTTGGTTGCCACAACAGTATAAGGCTAGAAACGAAGCATTTTCTTAATACTTTAGCACTCACCTTTATATCCTTTTTGGGACGCATTGTTTTTGCTATGCAAAAACATTATCTTTTTTTTTGCGAGCGATCCTCTAGTTAATTAAGAAACCTGAAAAAGTGTTTTTATTTGGTTAAATAAAATAAAATGCCAGTTTATTTTAGGAAAGAAATTTTTGGGGAAAAAGAGGATCAAGTGTCGACCAATCAACAAATCTAAATTAGGTCACTAGTAAATATTTGGATCCCATCACGTGACCAGAATACAGGGTGTTTACCTTCATGTCCAGAAAAATGTGCTTTCTTAGAGGCTCGAAATTATTTGCTATAAATGTGTAGGAAAATTGCTCAGAGGGATGGAATTTTGAAGGGGTCCTTCCCTGAAGGTCGAAATTGCAGTATAAAAGGCAGCAACAAGCAAAAGGGTTTCATTGTCATGTGAAATATTGTTAGAAGCACATCTCTCTGCTTGTTTGCACAGGATATAACATTTTCAATGAAAATTTCATATTTTATGTGGCTTTTTCGTTCATAATCTGAAGCAGACATACATTGATATATTTCTCATTAAATATTAAAGAAACAATGCTAGTGATCATAGTTCTGAAATTAACAGATAGTGAAGGTCCACACGTATGCTTTAAATAATTGAGAAATCTTAAAAGGGGTTTATTTTGTCACATAATAATCAAATTCCAGCCTATTTCACCAGAGCAATTAAACAAATTTACCAAACTATTTGGATCCAATCACAAGATATTACTTCTCACTGTAAAAACCCATAAGCAAATTTTGGGAAAAAAAGAGGATCAAGTGTCGACCAATCATTTAATCGCAAACTAGGTCAATAGTAAATATTTGGATCCCATCACGTGACCAGAACTACAGCATGGTATAAAAGACTTCTTTCCACAGGATTTTACATTTTTAATGAAAATTTTATATTTTAAATGACTTTTTCGTTCATAAATTGAAGCAGACATACATTGACATTATTTCTTATATAACACTAAAGCAAAAACTTGAAAACTATAAAATAACAAAAAAAGTAAAGTTAGACGTTCAGGTCGTGTGATGGGATGCAAATATTCAGCCTTGACCTAGTTTAAGAATTGTTTATTGGTTGATACTTGATCCTCTTTTTTCCCAGAAATTCATCAAAAAGTGTAATGACAATATCTACTGCAAGTCAGGGGCCGGATTCATGAAAGGTCTCAAGTCTTAGCCAAATCTCAGCTGAGACCAAAATCTCAGATTCGTGAATCTGGCCCCTGGATGTGGTGATTCTGTATATTTCTCCAGTCCTGTCTCTTTGCCAGTACGGCTTGTCGGGACCTGCTACGGCTTGTCTGTTAGGGGTTTAAGGCTTGTCATAGTACTTCTACGACTGGCCGTGCAATAAACATCCCGGCCCTACGTCTTATCGGGGCAGTCACCACATCCTGTCTGTAAGTTTACCGTCCTGTCGGGGATTTCTTAACCGACTCAGCATTTTCGCTCGCTTTTTCCCACGACCCTACGACTTTCAGAACTGACCTTAAAGTCATAGCGTTGGATACAGGGACAGCTCCAGTGGAACACCTGCATAACTTGTACATTATAAGGCTATACTTAGTCTTTTAAAAGTTCAAAACACTGGACAGTGATATTAATAATTATATTTTCTATTTCTTTAGTTCTGAATTTTGGACACAATAGTTGTTTATAGAATAACTGGTTTTCTGCGTTTCATTTAGTTTCAGAAGAGAAAAACGCCTTGCATTATAAACAATCAGTTCTTGGAAAATATCTCCATATTACACCTTTAAGTGGCTGATATTTTTCATAGCCCTATGAAAAACTACAAATTTGTTCAAATATCTCACATATTAACTTCATACGGGGTAAAAATAGAGGTTTATAGCATTAAGATATCTTGGGAAAAACATTTCTATTTCCATTTATGGCTTATGTACATTATTATTTAAAGTTCTGAAGCAACCAAAATACCGGATTTCATTTGCTTCAAAGTCCTGGAAAACTGGTTTTAATTTTTTCACAATCACTGCTTAGTATCCTAAGGTTTCACACACCTTATCTTGTGAAAAAAAGCAGTAAATAGACAAGACATTGAAGTGTTGGTAATTCTGGATCATATTCATAAGTTTCCAGGAATGTAACATGACAGAAATTAGTTAAATACATTCATGAATTTCCGAGTGCAGATTCCTTTTGTCTGCTGATTTGGGGCGGTGATTTTAAGTACGAATGAAATTATCAGCCCTTACAAAAAGACATGCAAAGGGTTAATTGACTTGAATCTTTACATGTAAGTTACATGCATAACTTTTGTGTTTGTGTCAATACAGACATAAATTTTTAATTTATTTTAACAAGTTAACAAGGAATTTACTTTATGACACTTAAAAAGCACAAAAAAAGAGAACTGAGAGGGTGCTGAACTCTGCAAAGGCAAGTAAAAATCAATTAATAAGAACTGTATAAAAACTGTATCTTTGATTGTTTTTGTATCCAGATGGTAATTTAGATCATAATCAAAATTTACTAGATTTAAGTTGGACCAAGGCCCATCTTCTGATTATTTTTTTTCAAAAAGACTCAACCAGTAGTATTTACATACTCTTGCTAACAAACAAACAGACAAATGGTCATGAAAGTAATACCTCCTTGACAGAGTTAATAAGGCTTTTGTGTTGAGTTTGTGCCAAGTTATGTCAAGGGGCAGTACCCCACTAATCTACATTCATTTTACATTTGTGGAACATTGTTTCCTTTTTTTCCACAGTTTAGAGCAGTGGGCAGTACACCAGCGTAACCAGGTTGAGCCCGCGTTCAGGCAGGGAGCAGTTGGTGGGCTCTTTCCAAATGCCTCCAGAGTCTACCTGAGCTTGGGTGCATCCGACCACACCCAGCCATCCACTTACAGTTACAACCTGAATGAAAAGGGCTGGTATCTGGGTAAGGAGTTGCCACTTTTACACGTTAAATGTTATTATTCACCTTGTTATTTAATATAATTCACCAATTCACATACTCATTACTACAACCGGAATCAGAAGGCACACTGCTTCTGTATAATATTCGTCTTGTACTGTGTTATTTTCCTGACTACCCTGATTATGTAGCCCTGAACCTGTTCTTGTTGATTGTAAGACTTATCTGAAAAGATTCTATTCTATTCTATTCTATTCTGTACTTTTATTAAGCGCTATAAAAGTACAGAATAGAATAGAATAGAATCTTTTCAGTTGTCAGAGTGGGGGATACAATCTTAACATTTTAAACATGTTTAAAACCTTTACAAGTGAGAATTTCTGTCCAAAGTACCTAAGACAATTAATTTTTGGTCTTTATTATATAAAGACTTGTCCTTGTGGTGATCAGAATAATTGTGATCACTCTTCCTCCTGTAAATTGGAGATGAGTGATCTTATCACAAAGAAATCACAAATACTATGAATACTATGAAGTACTATCAGTAGTTACAAGTTTCTCCGTAGCAATTCTGCAAGCTGTTTTGGATGATCCTTGTCACTGAGCAGTTGCTATTACAGCACCAGTGTATAGTCAGCCTGACCATCAGTACCTGGCAGTTCCTCCTTTCTACTCTTCTCTCTACAAGTCAGTCAAATACTTTGAAAATAGTTTTGCCTTCGATGCTGCCAAGGTTTAGAATGACCTTCCCAATGATAATATAGGCAGTGCTGTTTTCTCCATCTGTTTTCTCCTTCTGGAAAAAAACTTGAAACTTCCCCACCCCTGTGTCTTCTTGGATATGACTTGGCTATGTCAATATACAATCTACTGTTCAATTTGTTTATGTATAGTTATGCCTTAGAGTTTATCAAATACTGGTGATTGAAAGCTATAATATTAATTTATATTAGATTGGATTTGAGACTTAAGATGTCCTGGATTATTTTTACGAGTCATATGCATTAGTTGTAGCAGTCTGGAGCAGGTTGTATGGCCAATCTTTTCAGTTGTAGGAGTTTTCTTTTAACTCGTGACAAATCACGTCCCGTGGTTTGTCAGTTTTTTCCACCTATTTCCACAACAGGATCAATGATGGCAGCCCCCAATTTCAGATTCAGCTGAGTGTTAATATACCCCATGAAAGTTTAGCAGCAGTATGACAAATGTATGTATCTCGTGGAAAAGTAGTTAAAAATTTGCCCCTTAATTTAATTTATCATTTTATTATGCTACAATAGTCCTACCTATTATAACAAAATTGAGGTAGAACTCTTGCGAGAAGCTGATAGATTCCCTAGGTCACGTGGCTAAGCCAGCAGGTGTGGATTACCCGCATTGGTACCAAACACTGGCATCCACATGGTCAATGCTCCGGATAGCCCTGGATATCTGTATTTCACAGGTAGTAAGTTTTCAACTTTAGTTCGGTTGGAAGCTTTCTGCGGTCAACCACTGGTAAGGCATACTACTACAACAGGTAGGTATTGTTGCTTATAAAAGCTACATTTAAAATAAAATTCCAGTATTGTATTTAGTTGGCTAGTAGTGGACAGTAAGCAGTCTGATCTCAGCTTTGTGTATGATGATCCATAGATTTGGAATGATCTGACTGATGATGTTCTTTTATCCACCTTTAACTTTCTTTTTTTTGTCCTTTAGAAAGAAGCTGTTATTTCTTTGTCAAAGCGTACCCACCCTCAATTATACTTATTCATATGTTTCATTCTCTCCATGGTGCTGACCTCTGCTTACGTCCCTAGATTTTGTTATATGCTTTTGATTATTTACCTTCTATTGAAATTATATTCAGCCACCAGTTAGGGGTACAAGGGTATAGTGGTAATCACACTTGTTTCTCACCTCTGCTTTTGATTCCCTAAGCCCGACCAAATTTGTCAAGGTTTGCAGTTACTTGCTGGTAGCCAATGTTTTTTGGTTGAGAATCCTGACCAACTGGTATGCTCTGCTTTGATCCATCCCCTTAACTAGTCCTCTTAAATTGACCAAAAACATTTTGTTCAAAGTGATGTCAACAATCTCTTGTGTCGGCTAACAGTCCATGATGGTTTTCTTTGTATTTACTTCATAGTACTGTATACTTAACATTCTTTCTATATTGGATGATAATGAACCTATAACCTTAGAGATGGAGAGTTAGTATGTTAACCCCCCACATCACCATGCGTGTCTATCTTCAGAATCCCCAGGGGCAGGACTGTACAACCCGAGTGACCCACATGGTCGTTACCAGCATGCCGGGACTATGCTCTCAGCGGATGAAATCCTGATCTTTGGAGGCTGTCTGAGTGGTAAGCATTCGGGCGGAGCGTGTCCTGCATCAGACTCCTGGATTTATGATGGCAAGATGAAACAGTGGACAGCCCTGGAGGGGTGTGCATCAGCAAGGTACTTGTTGATTAACAGTTGAAACCTCTTCAGATAGGGCTCTGGTATATCATATTCAAAGTATTGACATCAGTTCTGGTAATGTGATATTATGTGAAATTTATTTATCTGCTACTGTGGTCCAGTGTGAGAGGGTCACAGTGGCCTAGTGGTTAGCAAATTTGGCATCTGGTCACAGGCTGTCACCTATGTGTGGGTTCAACTCTCACTAGTGGCAAATGCTGAGGATCTCTCCTAATATGACCCTGGCTGTTGAATGGGACATAAAACCCCAACTTAGATCTTTGTTTCGACTGTGGTCCAGTGGATAACAAGCTCACCTTTTAACACAGATGACCTGAGTTCTATTCCAGGTACAGGCAGAAATAGTGATTTGGATGACATATGTTTTCCTAAATAAGTAAAACTTTGGCAAAATTTGCCATATTTTAGTGAAACATTTGCGTATATTTATCCAAAAGGTGTTAGTTTGATCTATTCTATTGTTTAAATGGCAGTAAATAAATACATGTATTTGGTAGTCCTAAATACATAAATAACATATGCATATTATAATCTCATTGTGAAGTATTACTGATATTGTGGTACCTCTGTTGTTTTCTGGTGATATTTAGAAATAGACGTCAAGTCTACAGAAGGTCTGATGGATGAAATTTACCCTATTAAATTGAATTGATAGTTAAGTGGAAGTATACTCTTGGTCCAATTATATTTCATTAATCTGGGCTAAATATATCCTATTTTTCTTTGCTTTATGGAGACCATTTGCTTAGCTTTTCATTTTTACATAAGTTTCAAGTTTATCTGATGCAAAATTGTCTTACTTTTTCCCTCCTTGCTCCAAACTTCAGAGGGTATCCTCAAATACAGGTTCCACATCTCCCCAGATAGCATTCGGACATTGGGCCAACGTTGGCCCAAGGTCGGCACTTCCGTCAGTCCTACATTGGCCCAACAACTTTTTGGCCGGTGGAGGTGACGTTGGCCCAACGTCAGCAAGTCACCAGTAAAAAAATTCTACTCAATGTATAGAATAGCCAATCAGATTGCAGCATGGTGTTATGTGGTCATTGTTTAACAGGAGGCAAGGGATAGACAGATTGTGGGAGGATCTTAGTTAAGGGAATCTTTGATAAGTCACATGACCAAACATTATCAATGGTGGAACAGTGTTATAAGGTGATAGTCCATAATCCAGTGATAAAATTATAATGTTCATAAACAACTTTTTTAGTGTGAATTTATAATGAGAATACTATTTTTATCTCTAAAATTGTTAAATAGTTAGTTAAAATTTGTGGGCTCGCTGAAATATGATTTTTAGACATACCATAATAAATAATTTTTACTAAGTTTCACAAAATCCCCTATTATTGCTCGCCGCCATCTTGAATAAAAATTCACCGTTGGCCCAACGTTGGCAAAATATAGAGATATCTAACCTGAGTAGTGGTCGGTAAGCCACTGTTGGGCCAACGTTGGCAAAATCTGCCGATCATGCGACCAACAGCCAACATCGGTCAGATGGCAGAATGCTATCTGGGTCTTACTGTAGTGAGTTTCGGAGTGATTAATACAGTGTTTTTTCCAGAACATTCAGTACCCTGGCCATGCTGCCCTCAGTGTTTGGACAGAGGAGGGCAGTGCTATATGGTGGTGAGGAACATGGCCAACAGGTGCTGAAAACAATAGAGGCACCAGTCAATCAGGTAATCTATTAGAAATATGGTGACAGTCACAGGTGGTAGCCAATCAGAAAGTCAGTTACAAACATTGGTAACAACAGTCAGTTGAGTAGACAACAGGTGAAGCATCAGGCAGTCAGGTTATCTTTTTCAAATACAGTAAAAGGAACTGTGAGTTTTCTCATCTTTATCTCGAGGATGTTAAGTCAGTCAGAAAGTCTGCAACAAGTAGTAGAGACAGTATAGCCAGTCATGTAGGCTATAGCCGAGACACCAGCCAATCAGGTATTCTGTTACAGATAAGGTGAAAAAAACAGCCAAACCCAAACTCACTGGCCTGTTACATGTTAGAGTTTGTAATCAGTCACAGAGTTTATGAGTCTAAGGAAGCAGCAGCCAGCCATGTAGAAGTTAGTTGAGTCACCAGCCAATCAGTTAATCTGTTATAAATGTTATTAGGGGCAACAACCAGTGTTCTGGTCTTTACGATATTACACGTTGTAGCCAATGAGAGAGTCTGTTTTGAGTCAAATTAGTAATCAGTCATGTAGGTTATTGTTGAGGTGCCAGCCAATCAAGTAATCTGTTACAAATATGGTGAAAGAAACACCGGGATAAAACAGCCAGTCTTTTGATCTATTTTATGTCAGAGTTTGCAATTTGTTAGACAGTCAGTATACTATAGAAAAGTCACAGCAAGGAATGCTAGTAAATGGGTGGTACTGACATTGGCCTACCTTGGGTATCTGCCACCCTAAGTATAAACGTGACACAAGACTTTTTATCATACAATATACACTTAAATCTGTGATGTTTAAGCACTGAATATCATTGACATTATTTCAAGTTTTAATTATTATTATTATTATTATTATTATTATAGGGTTAAAGAATAAGACATATAAGTAAAGGATAGCAGCTACTGTGATTTGGTAGATTTGTAAACTGTAAAATGTGCAACAGTATGAAAATTCCCCACTGAGGAAATCCATCATTATTTCATGTTCCAGTTGAATTATTGATTGTTTATGTCAAATTTGTAAAATGTGTTATAGTTTTAGTGTTTTAGTCCCCAGGTTAAACAGTTATCCAGAATATATTTCACATAAATTAAATATTTGTTTTGGTACCTTGCACAGATTTTCTCTGTAGTTTTAGGAATTTATTATATCGATTTGAATATTCAGACAACAACATGGAGTATAGAAGTAGCTATTATTCATAATAGGCTACTATATGTCTGTTAATTTCTTGTATTTCAGGTAGCCATTTTAAACCCAGACAGCAAGACATGGACTCTCAGACAGGCAAATGGGGACGTCCCATCAAAAAGAGCCTCTGTTGGCATGGCAACTGGGCCTGATGGGATCTTTATGTTCGGGGGATATGATATAGAAGGGTACGTAAAAGCAAGGTTTTAAAAATGAAGAAAGTTTTAGAGGGCACCACTTATAAAAATTGTCTCAATAAACGTGATATTATAAAAGTTTATTATGCAAAAAGTTTATATTCTTGCACTGAATTTCTATACAATCCTTACCCCAGTGTTGTAACTTGATAAATGAATTTATATTTGCTATAATAGTGTGCAAGTTTGTTCAAAGGGTTGTGGGGTTGTAAATACATATACAAGTGTCAATGGCAAGCTTTAGATTCAGAACCGATCACTTTAAGATTATCTGGAGGATTACCTCCATAATTTAGACAAGTTTGACCATTTTTTATCATGACCTCTGTCTTGCACTCAGTTGATGATACATAAACACCCATGTTACCTGATTCTGATACTTCCAAGATGGTTTTCATCACAAAATCATATTATACAGTAATCTGTGATTATGTGATACCTCTAAAGTTCATAAATACCAGACATTTCACTGTTTTCTATTCCAACATAATGCTTTTCATGTCTCCAATAGTGGAAGTAGCCATTTTAGAAAATGCATGGATTGCATACAGCCCAGATGCAAATGTTTCCACCTTACTAGCTATTTATCACATATTCATGGGATAATGCAGGTGTGAAGAGGAAAAAAACATTTTACTATATCTTAATCTCTTTTTCAGCCTATTCTAAAGTACATAGGTTAAAGAGTTGTTCTAAATTCATCTCGTCACGTGACTAGCATGAGTCTTGAATCAAGGGAACAAATTGAAAAGGTATTAATAATGACTGGTGCTATAAGATAACACCATTTAATTTCTGACAACCAAAATTACATGAAAATCCAAGGATCTACATTTGTATGAAAACAATTTCTTCCCTTTCAGAGGTTCTAACCAGAATGACTTGTACCTGCTCATTGGCTCAGCGTTTTCAGCAGACCGTGCCCCAAAACAGGCGGAGTGTCGTCCCACATTCTTCAACTTGATCATGCTGCATGGTATTCTGATGGCGCTAGGCTGGGGTTTTTTCCTACAATGGGGAGCATTTGTAGCTAGATATGCCAAGTACACAACACCGATATGGATAAACTTACACAAGTTGTTTCAGGTAAACTTTTGCAAATAGAATCTTACCCCGTTTATATAAAAAGTAAAGTCATTCTTTGGGCCCATGTTCTGGGGATCAATATGGCCCTTGCTTCTTTCTGGTTTCTGTTGCATAAAGCAGGATGCCTGGTTTACTTTACCAACTAGTATTGCTTCCTTTTTCTACTCCTAGTGCAAAGAGGGGGGGGGGGGGGGGGCACAAACTGTCTTATCAAACACCTAATAAGTAGAATGCTGTTAAATATATGTTAAAAGTAGAACAGATAATTAAATAATCTACATAATAAGTGGAAAACAATTATATAACAGAACTGAGCAAGAATAAGGTTCCGTCTTGTACAGCCAAATCCCATCAAGCAAAACTGTATTAAGTAGAAATCCATTTGAGGTTAATAATGAAATTTACAGTGTTATATTGAATTACTGAGGAAGTAGAAAATATTTTGGTTGTCTGTTGGAAGTCAACACATTGTACAGTTCAAATATGCTCTCATGATGTATTGTCTGGTAAATCATACTTATGTGTAGGTTAGCAAGTTCAGCATCCAGTCCCGCAGCCTGTTACCTCTGTGTCGGTTTGGCTTTCACAGGTGCCAATGCTGAGGGCCTGCACCAGTATGACTGGAAGTTAAAGCCTAAATTCTGACTTAATAATCAAATGTATAGTTTGTTTAAAGAATATATGGCAGTAAAATATGGTATAGTGTTGATAGTATTCTAAGCAAGCAGTTGTACATATCGTGTATAATGTATATGGCAATATTTACAAAGTAAAATTTAATTTGAGATACTTGTCATGCTTTGTTTCACCTTTGTTTACAGATTTTCGGTCTGTTGGTGACTGTAGCTGGGTTTATTGTGGGTATCGTGTCTGTGAGGTCAGACCACTTTCAGTTTGTGCATGCACAGATAGGCCTAGTGGTCATGATACTAGGAATACTGCAGCCTCTCAATACATTCTGGTGAGTACATCACTTGGAATGATAATTTAGCATGCTTCTGGTCAATGTGGCCCTTTTACGAACTCGATCAGCCCCTATAAACTTGGTCCAGAACATACAAACTCAACCCATTCATGTTAACATTTCAGCTTGTTATGTTACAAACACAGACCGTGATGTTTTACAGATAAATACTTAAAAAGGTTGAAAGATATTGGCTGGATGAGGTTAGCAGATTAATAATGGAGATCATTAACTTCTTGATGTCATAAAGATCTGTGTTTAAATTAAAATCAATAGGGAAGGGGGGGGGGAGTATGAAGGAGAAAGTGGTTTGTAACAAATAAGGAAAAACTATTAAAGAAAAATCACAAAATTAGTTTGTCTTATGTTAAAAAGAAAGAAAAATGAAATAAAAGAAACAGATGATAGGATATAAATATATTAAAGAAAAAGGATTACAGAGACAATGTTTGTGATGTAAGGTGGCGATTTTGTGATGCAAAGAGGTCACTTTTCCAAAAGGGTCTGGTTATCCAGATTGGATTTGGCATAGACACTAAAATGTATTATTACTGATGCTCAGGTGAACAGAATGTAAAATACCAATCTTGTCTTTAATACAAGCTCGCTATAAAGGCATCCAGGCTGTTGAACAGGACATAAATTCCGCTTTGACATTTCTATAAAAGCAATTAAATCTTGTTAAAATCTCAGAGTAAATATTTTGATGTATGAATAATGATAATTGAATGATGCAGAAGTGATAAAATATAAAAAATATTTTAAAAATTCTTCCAAGCAGGTACTGGTAATGATATTGAAATTGACACTTTAAGTATCGATATTGAAATTTGGAGCCTGATGTTAAAATATCAATACATGATCCCTTCCTACAGTGATTCTACTATAGTATTCTTTTATAACCCCGACAGTCGTGGCGCTGCTTCTGAGGACCAATCAGAGAAGAGTATCAGGCGCTCAGTGTGGCGGTTCCTTCATAAAAACCTGGGTAGAGCTACTTTACTACTGGCTTTAGTCAACATCTCACTGGGACTGTTTATGGCCTTGTCACATCAGGTATGGTATATTGGATGATAGTAAAGTCGATGATTTGAGGGGTAATTGTAAAGGACGATTGTTCTCAGTTACTAAGATTAAAATCAACCTCAAAATATTAAGGTACATTGAAAAAAGCGACTTCAAAAAGCAAATAGAATAACAAACTGCTGCAAGACTTGTAAGATTTTTTTTCTTCAACAGGAAGTTCATACTTGGGTTTGAAAATGCAGAAAAAAGGCTGTCATTTGTAAATTTGATCATTAAGTCGATCACCTAGTACTACCACTTTTAATGAGAATAACAAAATGAAAGCTTTCTTACAAGATGATCAATTATAAAACGGACACCTGTGCAGTCGACGGATATGTGTCTCTGGGCATTTCGTGAGAGTACTTAATAGAGAAACTAATGTACACTGTTCCAATCTACGAACATGGTTGCGCAACATAGTCTTGAAAATAAAATTGAAAACAAACAAAATCAGTTAACATTGGATAAAACAGCAATATTCGTTTTATAATAGAAATAAACTACTTTTGCTTGGACTTTATTGGTGATTCAATCACAAAAATACCCTCTAAATAAAGGACTGGGGACTTCGGCCCGCGTCCTTTATTTGAGGTTATTTTTGATTGAATTGCCAATAAAATCCGCGCATACGTAGTTTATTTCTACATTATATCTATCAAACAAAAATTTGTACCCCGATTTTATATTAGTTGTATTACAATAAACTGGATGGTTTATTTCTGTATAGAGGCGTATTTTAGTGTTTTTCTTAGAAAATATAAAAATATATCTGCTTGGAAAATATTGAAAGAATATTTTTGTAGAATATGTTCAAGAAAAGGGTGTTTGTCTATTTGCAAATTCAAACGAAGTTTGCTATGTGCAATAAAGCTGTCAATGCTGACCAATCAACTTAATGAGCATATCGACATTACGATCATCTACTTTACCTATCCCCCTACCTACCCTCCTCACTCCTAGTAAAGCATTATACTGCCACTGTGGTCTCATGGGTAACAGACTTGTCTATGAACCCACAGAACCGTTTGTTTGATGCAACATACATACATACAGACATACATACATAGAAGCTTGGATAACTATTTAAAATGGCAGTCTTTTGTCATTGAGTCTTATCTCCAGTGGCAGTCTAAAGAACCTCAGGAACATTGATAAAATGTCATCCTTTTAGTAAGGGGGGTGTCAGTCACTAGAGTGCTTGGGCTGTACTCACAATGGGTCCAATAGTGCTTACAGTCCTGTATTAAAATATGTATTGCACTGAGTTGAAATACAATACAATACAGCAAAACCAAGATGATTTCATTTAGGCCTGACTTTTGCTGTGATTTCAGCAGTCATCCAGTGTGTGACTATTTAATTTTCTTCTTTTTTTGTTCTGTTGTCCTCTTTATATATCTACATCTTCTTCTCTTTTTCTGTTCTGACACCAATAATGGTGCAATTTTTGTATTATTCTGTGAATGTCTGCATATAAATGTGTGCCCCCCCCCTCCCCATATACCACCATGTAATTCTGATATTGATATCAGTCCCAACTAATGTACACAGTTTATGCGATTTATGTGGTTTTAATTGGCACAAATTGTGCTTATTTTTTTATTACTTTTAAAGGGTGTCCCCTTCCAGAGGCAAATCTCCCATACTTTGGAGGAATTCACAGTTAATAATTCCTACTCTAGCTCCATCTTGTATCCAAGAGAAAATAATAACTGTTATTACAGACAAGTTGAAGGTGTAATATATCATGCTTTACCTTGTATAAAGGATAAAAAACAAACATATACAAAGCAGACATGAATTTTTCAGTCCCAAACAACAGAAGAAGACTATATTTGTGATGCTGTAAAGGTTGTCATTTAATTAAGAGTGCATAAGTATGTGGCTCATATTTGAGCAGTGTCTTTTAGTGAATGGTGAGGTTGTATCCTTGGTTGAGGTCATTGACATTGTACCCTTGCAAGGTACTTTAAATAGATGTACCTCACCTCATGTTGGTATATTAAAGGGACCAGCATAAATGTAGGAGCTAGATAGCCTTGCTTAAGGCTCAAATTTGCATGATATTTTTTCAAACATGCACACAAATATTTGGTATTCATAAAGCACTCACACATGTTATGAGATAGAAGCTTATCAGATAAGCTTACCTTTCTCTTAGCTGTATGCTGCTTTAAAAGTCAGTACATGTATGAGTACATTATAGAAACTGAAACTCCATTATCTGAACTGAAAACTTTCCCTAACTGCAAAGAAACTTGAGCCTTCAGCAAGGCTAGGAGCTGGACTATGATCACTTAGAAACCTGAAGAAGGAACCCTTTTAATGACATGTAAATTATGAATGAAACAATGCTAGTAGGCCTGTTAACTGGTTGAGCTTTATGAGCGATTTTATAATTAACAAGGTGATCAGAACTTTATTACACATGTTAAGTGTGTAATTGTGTTTTTGTGTGTATTTTTACAGATAATTTGGGCAGCTTGGTACAGTTATCTAGTGGTTCTCATTGCCAGTTACTTGATTGCAGAATTTGTTCAGTCTTGTAGGAGGAAGGACAACTGGAAAAAATATCTGGACTCTGTAAGTGGAAATGAATGTGTTTAAATATCAGTTTAACTTTTTTTCACAGAAAGTTGCATCGCAAGTGGAAGGGCAAGCCTTAAATGCCAAAACAAATTCATTTTTAATTTTAACATATTTTATGTGGATTATTAGAGAAAATTGTAACTTTAACAATATATAGCTAGGGACATAAAACAAAGTATAAGATGTCACTCCCGGAACCCACTACTATGTAAAAGCAGCATCCCCATAATATAATTTCATGAGACTGTTAAAAATTCAGGATTGTTTTTTATATATCCAGAGTATGATCCGGATCATTCCAAATATTTAATCACTTCATTACTGATTAAGCACTGCGAACATAATTTTTTTTAAGATGTGTTCATCAGTTTAAGAATACAAACACAGACAAAACAATGCACCCCAAAAGACATAACCTCCTTAATGGAGATAATAATTCAACTAAAGTCTTGCGTTCAAAAGTTTTTCTTTTTCTGTTTAAAGGAACCTTTAATTTAAGAACCAACAAACTCTTGTAAGAAGGTCTCTGTTTATGTAGAATTCCCATTGGAGTGTAAATCAGCATAAAGGGCCTTCTCTACTGTTATTTATCCTTTTATAATATAATTTGTGATAAAGTGAAAGTATTTTTTCGGGTACAATTACATTCAATTTAACAGGGATACGTCATACAAAAATGATCTAACTCTCTAAATGCACAATATAATTTCTATTTTGTGCACAAAAATTTACAAATTCTGTGAATTTCTTACAGTCTGGATCTCAGAAGTATCTGGTGAATCAGGATACCACTGATTTCATAAGCCATTTCAAAAGCAGTCCCAGAGCTGGATCCAGTGGTATCGGGGATGATCGGAGCTACTCCAGATATGCCTATGAAAACCCGGCCATGTCTCACTAGAGAGGGAGGATTTACTGTGAAGAATCATTTGTAAATAGGAACCATGGATCCTGTTGTGTTGTTAGACGTTTCTACAGGTGTAAATGAAACCAATGTTTTCAAGTCTAGACTGTTAGTTTGTTACTCAGTTGGAATGCCTTAGTTCTATGTATAAATTTTTGTTATTGCTGATACCTAGTTCTGTTCCACTGTTGTTGCTAGCTTGCCTCCTGGCCATCCCAGGTGTGTGGTTAGGAGCCAAGTCAAAGCACTTGTGGCTGCCCATTGAACACTTTGAACATGTAAAATCTTTTCAAATGAGTATATATAATGACTATTCCTTTTGGTTGTAAGTCAGTTATGACTTATCTTTATGGTACTACTGAAATTGTCCACAACACTGTTCATGTCTGTATTGTCACCCACACCCAAATAACATAAATTATGCATAAATGCCCAACCTTTTCAACAACATGCAGAAGGCAGAATGTTATAAGGAATTTTGACTTATATTAAAATTTCATCTATGAACTTCACAAAAAGTGCATAATTTTAGCCATATTGAAAAATTGTCACATAGTAAAAGTGAGAATTCCCACACTGAGAAGTTTCAAGGGTTTTGATTGCCCGAGCATAAATGCAGTAGGTGCAATGCATTTGATTGGATGTCCATTTGTGAGATCATTTTTATAAAGACATAGGTTGACCATGTTTAGCTATACGCCCTTGTGGTTAATCGTTCATACTTGCACTATCCCCCCCCCCCCCCCCCCCCCAAAAAAAAAAAAAAAAAAAAAACTTTGCATGTCATCCCAGTGAAGGGGCCCATGGGTGCTTAGGTGCTTACATGGACGATTTTGGCATAAATTTTCTTTATGGTGCTGCAACTTCTCTTCATAATGTTATGATCGATCTCATACACTCTTCTGGGAAAATAGTGCTGAGTAATTTTGTCCTATCGAAAGATTAGTCATACAATCCTGCCAGTTAATCTTCTCTACCTTCTAAGAGTGATTGAGGCTTGGTTCCACAACTTACCAGTTTGAACTGTAGCAATGGGGAGCAGCCATAATGCCAATTTTATCCATGGTAGAACTTAAGTTTTCACTTTAGAATAAATCACATGATTGCAGCTCTTGTGTTGTTAGTTATCGCATTGTTCTGTCTCTAAACTGAAGGGTGGTTTGGGAAATGTGTAAAGCCAAAATGTGGAAAAATATAGGCTACGATTTTGAGACAGAAACAATTTGAACTTTCTTGTGCAGCTGATCAGCCTGTCCACATTCAGTAGGCCTTGTTGTTTGTTCCAGAATATATGTTCATAATGAATAATGGACTGAAAATCGTTTCTGATAAGATTTAACATTTAATACAATCAGTGTAAAATAATTGTGCAACAAAAGCCTTAATATCTTGTGTATAATTGGCTCTGTAGGTTTGTCTTTTGTTTATGCTTATGCAAAGTGATTAGTTTTTATGGTTTAAATTTCCTTCAGAGCCAAATGAACATAGACTTAGAGTTCATTCCATCTGTAAAACCAAAGGATTCTCACTGGCCCAGCAATCAGTCAACTGAGCAGTTGGATCTCACGTCCATGATTTTGAGAGTCATTTTATCTTTACATTTAGGAAATAATCATAACTCATCCCAGTGTGATTCTGCATATTATAAAATAAACAATAAAAACCATCTTCTACTCCTTTGAAATTAAATAGACTTGTTAAAACATGGTTGGGTAAGAGAATCCAGAACTGTTTTCCACATTACAATTTGACCTATAATCTCGAAGTAAAACTGTCATGTTGATAATTGTATGTATTATTCATCCTAAACTGTTTCTCTCTTGAAATATTGTGTGACTGCAGCGGTCGTCTTGTATCCACTCCATGTAGCATGTTTAGTGCTAGTTCACAGGTCAGTGCACAGGTCAGGTAATAAGGTTGTAATACTTTTATTTTGAATGTTTGTTCTTTACGCATAAACCTGTATTTGTTAGAGGTGATTCCTCAGTACTGTTGCATTGGAGTTATTGTTACTAATGTGAAATATAAAATATTCATATCTAATAAAATATTACCCGTGATTGTAAATATGCTTCCTTATTCATTCCTCAATGCGTTCTTTGGACACACACATCAATTAATTTTCAAAACTTGACAAAATCCATGGAATTGATATTAAAATCTTTTAACTACTGGAAAAATATTTCTACCTTTTGCAAAGAAAACAGGTAAAAACTTGAGCCAGTGGATCTCTGGATTGCACCAGGTCAAGTTTAGTAAATTAAAATTTTCTGAACAGTTACTTTACTTTGAGTGCATGAGTTTACACCCCACAGTTTATACCCCACAGCTTTTAAAGGCTATGTGGGAAGTATTGTTAACCATGGCATCTGGCTAGGAGAGTGGCAGGAACAATAATCTTGTCCGGGCTGCATCTCAAAAACTGTAAAGTGTAGAAAGGTGATAATTGGAAGGGACTTTGGTTGGGGGATGTAGGTGTGCAAGGCCATGGTGTGACTTTGATGTGACCTTTTACCTTGCTGTAGTGACCTTGGCCTTTAGAATCGTGTATGGGCTTTATCTCAGAAACTGTAAGGCATAGAAAGTTGGTACTTGGTACTTCTATCACAAAAATTCATGGATTGCTGCAACTACATGTAATTATTATATGTACTTTTACCTAATTGCACTATCTCCTTTAACATGTATACTTCAGTTAAAAAATTTTACAGCTTCTTAACTATCAGCTTACCAATTAATGCTGCCATCTTGCTACTGATTTGCCTTAGTTTGCCACAAACATTTCTCATGGTATTCAATGCCATTTCCTGGGCTGTTGGGTATGGGCATCTATGATCCTATTTTTCAGTTTGAAACACTAAAACAGATGCAACTTAATACAAAAACCTCGAGATAACCAAGATTAGCAAACTAGTTGAGGTTCATTGAACAGCTATATTAATTATATTGTCAATGAAGAAGTTATGTATCATATCAATTTAGAGTTTGAAACATTGCTAAAACGTCCTACTATTAGACACCCAAAGGGTTGAACGAAAATTGCCAGTATAATAGATGCTTCTCTACATATTATGTACCCGTAAGGGTCCCAGTAATATCATTTTGTATGATGTGGACATCTCACTCTTCGGCAATTCCAGAGATTTATGTGTTTTCAAGATGGCTGCCATAATTACTTATATTTGCAATATTTTTGTTTTGCTTTACACATGTTTATTAGTTTAGGGTCAGAACCTTTTGTTCAACCAATGAATTAGATAAACAGTTATTTAGTAGTCAGATCAAAATGTTATTGACCATAATATTAAAATCCAATATGGCCACCATACTTTTTACAAATTTTCAGGAAAAAAGTCTATTCACTCATTCTCAGTTAAATGGGACAATTAGAAGCCAAATTGTGGCACAGCATTGATGGTGATAAAATTCATTCTTATTGTCTCTATTGGTAACAGATCATGTAGAGCATCTTGCCACAAAATTTTTCCTTGCTATCTATTACAGATTTTTTTGGCGCCGTTTTGTATACATGCTGCCAAATTATTAAAAACTTGCATTGTGAATTACGTTACTTCATAATGGCTTTATGACTGATGCAGTAAAAAATTATATAAATGAAATAATAGTATGCATTTAATTCTGAACTGTAGTAAACTTAATAATAAAACATAGTGAAGCCAATAAAATATCACTGATCTGATTTAAATATATTTTTTCTTGAAAAGATACTGTATGGCTGAAAAGAATATTTGTAAAACACAATGCAATGCAATCATCCCAGATAGCAAGACTCTGTAGGGCCACCACTGGCCCACCGGCGGCATAGCTGTCGGTCCGACATTGGCTGTAGGTGGTGGCCAGCCAGTGGCGTGACCGGCTGATAGGCAGTGGTCCACCGTTGGTAGCCGACAACAAGGTTTTCTGGTGGTCCTTCAGTGGCCCACCGTCGGCCGTTGATGATAAGCTTTTCTATTGGTCCACCAGTGGCCCACCGTCAGTAGCCGACAAGGTTGACTGGTGGCCCACCAGTGGCCCACTGTTAGGTGCCATCAACTTTTTGTGGTGGTTCTCTGGTGGCGTGACCAGCTGATAGACAGTGGTCCACTGTTGGCAGCCAACAATAAGGTTTACTGGCGGTCCATCAATGACCCACTGTTGGCAGCCAATGATAAGCGTTTCTATTGGCCCACCGGTGGATCACCTTCATCAGCCAACAAACAGATAGCATGCAGATGTTGGCCCAACATTGGCATATCCGTCGGTCCGACGTTGGCAGCCACTGTTGGCCCAACGGCTTTCTGGCCGGTGGATGCTATGTTGGTCTGACATTGGCTAGCCACTGGTAAAATTTTACTAGCACTATAACATAGCATAAGCCAATCAGATTGCAGCATGAAGTTATGTGGCCATTGTTTAACAGAAAGCAAATAATTGACAGCTTGTGGGTGGATTTTATTTAAGGGAATCCCTGATAAGTCACATGACCAAACATAAACAATGGTGGAACAGTATCTTAGGATGATATAATCCATAATCAAATAATAAAATTATAATGTTCAGAAACAACTTTTCTTACTGTGAATTTATAATGAGAATGTTATTTTTATGTCTAAAATTGTAAAATAGTTAGTTAAAAATTGTGGGCTCACTGAAATATGATTTTTAGACATACCATAATGATTAATTTTTTACTAAGTGTTTTAAAATCCCCTATTATTGCTCGCCGCCATTTTGGAAAAAAGCCACCATTGGCCCACTGTTGGCCCAACCTCAGCAGCCTGAGTTTTGGTTGGCAAGCCTTCATTGAGCCAACGTTGGCATGGGTAATTCAGCCACTGATAGGAATATATTTCTACGGTAATTCAGCCACTGATTGGAATATGTTTCAAGTGTAATTATTCCTTTCAATTTAAGACACTTTATATTTTATCGGACACATATATACAGCAGCTAGTGGACCAAGGGTAGTCCAGTGGTGGCTACATCTCAACCCCAGTTAATTGTTTTGATTTAATATCATATTTTTTCCTGTACATGTTTTATGGTTTGTTTACAGGAGAAACTTTCATTTCTGTTAACTTTTCTGTGTAATTCTCAGATGATTTTATTGATTTGATCTAAAATCCGGATGAAAATTAGAAAATTCCCATCAGTGGCCCATCGATCAGAGCTTGTATACCACTGATATAGTTGGTGGGCTGCCAGTGGTAAACCTTGGAAGAGATTTGTGGCACAAGAGTGGGAAAAAAGAAATATATATTAATGCAGAGATGTAACATCTGTTATTTAAAAGTGTCAGTGTCTCAGTGATATACACACACATACATAAAGTATTCATTTACTTTGCCGTCTGTGGGCCACCGGTGGACCAACAGTATGTGTACCATTCAGGCAGAAGGTGGACCACTGATGGACCACCAGTGGCAAATCTTACAATTATTTTGTGTAATAAAATTCAGAACAACTACTTTTGGAAAATAATTTACTTAAAACAAATGAAGTTAAGCCTAGGCAGTCTCTTTTCAAGATCTGTTAAAACAAATGCCGTTCAGCAAAGCTTGAGGTGTAGCCACCAGAGGACCACCATTGATGCACCAACTAAGTCCCAGATAGTGAGACTCTGTAGGGCCACCACTGGCCCACCTGGTGGCCCACTAGTGGCCCACTGTTGGGTGCCTTTTATGGTGGTTCTGTGGTGGTGTAACCAGCTCATAGGCATTGGTCCACTGTTGGCAGCCGACAATAAGGTTTACTGGTGGTCCGTCAGTGGCCCACTGTCGGCAGCCAGTGATATGCTTTTCTATTGGTCCACCGGTGGACCACCTTCAGTAACCAACAATGTTGACTGGTGGCCCAGTAGTGGCCCATTGTTGGGTGCCTTTTATGGTGGTTTTGTGGTGGCGTGACCAGCTGATAGGCAGTGGTCCACTGTTGGCAGCCGACAATAAGGTTTACTGGTGGTCCATCAGTGGCCCACTGTCGACAGCCAATGATAAGCTTTTCTATTGGTCCACCGGTGGACCACCTTCAGTAACCAACAATGTTGCCTGGTGGCCCACTAGTGGCCCATTGTTGGGTGCCTTTTATGGTGGTTCTGTGGTGGCGTGACCAGCTGATAGGCAGTGGTCCACTGTTGGCAGCCAACAATAAGGTTTACTGGTGGTCCATCAGTGGCCCACTGTCGGCAGTCAATGATAAGCTTTTCTATTGGTCCACCGGTGGACCACCTTCATTAACCAACAATGTTGACTGGTGGCCCACTAGTGGCCCACTGTTGGGTGCCTTTTATGGTGGTTCTGTGGTGGCGTGACCAGCTGATAGGCAGTGGTCCACTGTTGGCAGCCAACAATAAAGTTTACTGGTGGTCCATCAGTGGCCCACTGTTGGCAGCTAATGATAAGCTTTTCTATTGGTCCACTGGTGGATCACCTTCATCAGCAAACAACCCAGAGAGCATGCAGACGTTGGCCTAACATTGGTATATCTGTTGGTTCGACGTTGGCAGCCACCGTTGGCCCAGTGGCTTTTTTGCTGTGGGTATGACATTGGCAAGCCAATGGTAAAGCTAAAGCCACTGACTTTGGTAGTTGGTGGGCCAGGCAATATATTTATATTTTGAAATAATGTGTTTTTAACATTGAATATTGTTAAATAATATGGCAGAAAATAGATGAGGTTGCTTATGAAAAGGTTTAAAAATTAAAAAAATTTTTAAAATGCAGTCAGTGGTCCAGCAGTGGCTCAGTGGTGGTCCGTTAGCTATATTTTGCCATTCATAGCCAACGGTGGCCACACAAATACATAAAGTGTCCAATACTTTGCCATTGGTGGGCCACCATTGGACCAACAGTATGTGTACCATTTAGACAGAAAGTGGACCACTGATGGACCACCAGTGGCAAACATTGGAATTTTTTTGTGAAATAAAATTCAAAACAACAATTTTTGGAAAGTAATTAACTTAAACCAAATGAATTTAAGCCAAGACAGTCTCTTTTCAAGATCTTCAAAACAAATGATGTTCAGCAGAGCTTGAGATATAGCCGCCAGAGGACCACCATTTGTCCACCAACTACACATAGCTCTTACATATCATAGTTGAATGTGTCAGACAAAAAAAATGTGCTATAGTTTTAGGTTGATCAAAAAACAAAATTATATCTCATCTTTAACCTTCACCAAAAAGTAAAATATTTGCCACCAGTGGCCCACTGGATGCCCATCATAGATCCTGTACTACCTATGTAGTGGGTGGGCCATTGATGGACCACCTGTGGCAAATATATAAGCAAGCAATATATAGAGTAATAAAGTGGAGGAAAGACTGACTGACCAAAATGAAGGAGTACAGAATAAGTGTGTTTATATAAATGACATTAACTTATGTTTGGTGAAAGAAAATGCACACTTTATTTAATTTTTCCTGGAATTTTACACCAGTGGGCATAGGCTGGTCCCAGAGCTAAAGCCACTGACTTTGATAGTTGGTGGGCCAACAGTGGGCCACGCAATATATTTATATTTTGAAACAATGAGTTTTTAACATTGAATATTGTTAAATAATATGTCAGAAAACAATAGTTGAGGTTGCTTATGAAGTTATTTATAAGTTTTAAAAATTTTTAAAAAAATGCAGTCAGTGGGCCAGCAGTGGCTCAGTGGTGGCCCACCGGCTATATTTTGCCACCCATAGCCAACGGTGGCCCACTAGCGTCTTGCTATCTGGGATGTCAATGTTTATTACAATGTAAATGCTTCAATTGTTGTCTTAAAAGTTATATACAAATAAAATATAGACATCAACAGATTTTTTAAAACATACTGGACAAGAGACCAACAGTTATAATACCTTTTATTTTAATGATTTACGATTTCTATGTTTGGTAACGTAATTCACGTGGAGTAAGGAAGCAAGTAGAGCAAGGTAAAGACAGTTAAATATAAAATTCTGAAACTATCACTACATTCTTAAAGTGTCAATGAACTCTGTGTAAACTCTTTTAAAGTTATAAATGCATCTTTTGGTGCATTATCTTAAAGAATGGGCATCTTAACAGGATAAAATGAACATCAATACCGAATAAGAATGCTTATTTATCAGTCTTTTGCAGTAATTACAAAAATGTTTATTGATTTAACTTGTTTAAGGGGGTTATTTTCATAACATAATGTCACACATTACATTATTTAAGTTTTGTTTAGATTACATTTAATCTGAAGCTGTTATAAACAACAAGCAGATGTGCATGATATGGTAGCATAATTCATTTACTTTGTTTGCAAATGCCAGTACGTTTGTCAAACTGTGTTCTTAGATAATTAAAACAGTGTCTTATTATTCTCTGGTGGTGTAGAACACATGTACACATGAAAAAAGCTAGAACCAATATCTGTATATGCATTACTAAACATGTAAAGCCAATGTGCATAGTTAAGAATGTGGGGGGTGACTAACTTTACATAATATGGCCTTACCCTCTACCCATTTGAATGAACATCTATTCTTTGAACTGACATTATGCAAACTACTAACTTTTGTGAAATTTCAAACTTTGATGAATTGATAAATCAATGTTTCACAAGTCATTGTTTTGAGCTGCTACAAAATCAATTTCTGAGAATGGTAGGTGAAATCGATTTTGACTAGTCTTTATTGCACTTACCATTACCTTGTAAGTTATGTATTCTATAAAATATCGCAAATTGTCTTAAAATATTCATCATCAAAACACTGACTACAAATGATGAATGTCTTTTCTGACATCATCATAGCCTGGTTCTGTTTGAACAACAGCATGAAGTTTTCACATTCCCGACCCTTTACCGGTTGTAGAGGCAATGAGACAACAAAACTGGGTCTTCTTCACATTCTGGTTTCAATGCAAAATCATATCTCAGGGAACGTTTAACCACTTTAGTGAAGCACCCTTTCTAGTCCTTTTTGTAAGTATACAGTATTCTTTGGCCTTCTCCGCTTCTTTTCTCCCACACTCCGGCATTTTTTGGCCATGCATCAGTAGTGTAACTACTTGCATCTACTTGAGCTAATTTCATTCTTAATCAGCCCTTTGAATTTTTACTCTGGTATCTCTTATTTTATTTGTACAGGAAAAAATGCATTCATAAGGTTCAAGCTACTTCATGTTAGATGCTATATTAAAAAAGTGTTCATTGCACACTAATCTTTAAAACTGCTCTGGTTGAAAGGTTTATATCTACTCTAATGCTCACATACTTTTGCAATGTACTGGGACAAGGTACATAAAAATAAACTATGGCATAACAACCTAGTACCTGACAGTTATTTGTAACAAATGATGTGTGCAACAGAATATAAAGCAAAATTATGCTTAAACTCTGTCATTTCTTTCATGTGGTCATCTCCATGCTGTTAGAAATGATTAAACATGCTACAGTCAACTGCTTGTGGAAAAATTACCAATTTTTGTCAGTTCAGGGTAACGTAATTCATTGAATTATACTAAATCAAATATAAAATTCAGAGCTTTGTGTTGATATTGCTATAATTCTAATAGATAACAAGTGCCAACATATGCTTATCATACATAGTCCTCTTGTCACCCTCACATCTTGAGGAAATTAAAAATGACTGATAACGTAATTCACATGAGAAAATACAGAATTCTACTTTTTGATACTTTCTTAAAAATTGCTTGTATTTGTAGTCTTCTGCTGAAATATTACTTTCACATTCTGATAATCCACTTATTCAGAAATTATTTGCATTAAAAAGCTAGACTTTTAGAATTACCAAATGTGAAAAAAATAAGTGTTTATAATGGTAAAGTAATTAACAAGAATATTTGGGACATTTTCAAATTTGGCAAAAAATAATATTTTGTTGATGTATTTTAAAAGAACTTTTGATTTTTGCATGGTGGAGATTAACTGGAAGCTAAGTAGTATTCACTTAACCCGAGTTACCCAGGCTTTGGACACTGTATTTTGGGCCATTTTCACACTTTAATGGTAAATTTCAATAATAAAAGTACATCGAAACCATAACAAATAATATATCACCAGATTTGTCTTTTCTTAAACTACATAAATAGATGCAAAAAAAATTAGAATAAGTTAACTGACAGCCAGATATGTGTCTGAGACACCTTATTTTCATAAATGTCCCATTTAACTGAGAATGGGCGTATTACGTCTTCTTGAGTAGTGAAACTGGATCAAATGTGAGTTATCTAATCCAAAATGTTCTTTTCAAAAAAGTGCACAAAGTAATTAATGATATTTTAATCAAAGGCCGTGACAAATCATTTTTTTTTTTCAAAAACTAGAAGGTTGCACGTCTACTTTGGCTCCTTATTTCTCATTGTTTGGAAGATTATAGTTCCAGAGGTGTCTCAGAATGGTTAATTTACCCTATGACAATTCAGAGAAAAGAAAACAAAAGGAAAAAAATGTAAATTTATAATTTAAAAAAAGAATGTAATCTCCTGAGGAAACTTTATAGTTGTCAATGTTATTATTACCATCACTCTCAGTCATGAGTTAATGTTCACAAATTTCTGGCTCCAGCAGATTGGTTGATTGGCTTCACAGATAAAGAATATCTTTTGGTGCCATGGGGAAAATAAGAAACAATGAAACTGTGACAAATAATGTTCCCTCTTTCCAACCTCTTTCCCTGGGTTTAACATTGGTAAAGAAGAAAATGTGTTGTGCCTCCATTTGACAACCTTCATGTAAGCACTGACAACACCTAGTGCAAAAGCTTCATCTCTGTGATCAGCGACAAGTAACACATTGTGTGCATTACTCTATATAAATTGGTGAATGATCATGGTGTCAGCTTCAACATGTGTTATTCTTTACCTGATCGGTATGTGAGTTTCCCTGTCTCATTTTGCATAGGTATTGGGGACTGAATATCACAAATTTCTCAACAGCAAGTGTGATACTGTGGTCCATCAGATCTAATATTTTGAGATCAATCAGTTATTTCTTGTTGCTGGACAGAGTGAGCATGGTATCACACTTTGGTAATGGACTAGTTGGTCAAAGAGAAAACAATGTTTGCTCATGAAGAGGAATTAAGTTCCAGTAACAAGTATGATGCCAAAAATTGTCAGAAGCTCTATCAAAAGGTTTCTAATGATATTGAACCCTTGATTAAGAATGAAGACAGAGGTGCTCTAGCTGTTTTTTCTTACTGAAATTTTTATTTATTGTTGAAATACTAAATATTTAAGTCAGAACAATAGTGGGAAAATATTGGGGAGAATTCTAAATCTGAAATATTTCTGATGGGCAGAGATCCTGATGGGCGCAATTTGCAGATTCATAGAAATCGCATTGTGACCTCATCTTTTAGAGGAAGTTTATTCGCAATGAAAATATTTTACTAGGTACCAAAATGGCGAATGTATTTCGAACAAGGTCAGTTTCGCTCTTAAAAGCAGCTCCTCTTAGAACCCAGCGCTGCTTCTTTCCATTTTGGAAAAGAAATACATCCAGTGAATCAACCGAGGTTATGACACACACCGGCCAGGTAATATTAACTCATGTATTGTATAGAATTGAATGTTTAGTTGAGCGATAATTCAATTTTTTGATGAATTTACGGAAATATTCTGGCATCGAACTGGTGGGCTGGCATTCACGGGTAGAATGTCACTACCAGTAAAAATCCATGCTTTGGATAATCTTTTAAATTTTATTTTTGTAGCAGTTTAACCAATGAAATGTACTAAAGTGCATCTTGGATAAAGTAACATTCGATCATGACAATTGTGAGAAATAAAAAAACAAAACCATTTAATAAATATTCAGGCTGTGACTTTGTTAGAAAAATAACACCGGGTATTTGCCACGAAAGAACTGATCCGAATTTGGGTAACTGTGTTTTATACTGGTTGGCCAGTGAATTTCGTCACCCCAGTGAAGTTCGTCACCTGCCGTAAAAACACTCAAGGACATGCAATATTCACATTTAAATAAATGGAATAGCTTCTTTCAACAGCAAGGCATTCATATATTCCATAACTGGACAATAAAAATTCTTCAATATTGTCATAAAATGCAGTTGACGAACTTCACTGGGGTGACGAACTTCACTGGCTGAGCAGTATAGTTGTCACGCAGTGGAAGTAGCAGAGAAGCAAACATGGCAGATGGTGTAAACAAAACGTTACGAAAAATAATGTTAAATATCTGTAAAAATAAGGAAAGTTACGTGAAAATCTAATATCAGTTAAAGAAATCTGACAAAATACTATGGTTTATCCAAGTATTTCATTGATTTATGCTATATTTAATATTTTTTTGGTTACCTGGTTCGCCAGTTTGAACTCGGTTTCTTAAGGAATTCGGACCGTTTTCGGGTATCCCATCACAGCCTTAATAAATATACTAATAATAATGGCCACAATGTCAAGAACAATCTATACACTAAAGCATGTAAGATCTGTGTAAGTATACCTTTGATTTACATGGTATATTTTCGTGATATATAAGTCAGACCAAAAGTAGCTAATCATCTGTATTGTTATTGAGGGAAAACAGAACCAACTGTTCAGGGTAGGGCCACTGGCTAGTTGATTCTCCAGTGCAATTGACATGCCACAGGTAAGACACAACAGTGCTGGCTTTCAATAAAAAAAAGGAAAACCACTTCAAATTAAAGTGAAATAGGATGAATAAATGACACAGAACAGAATATAAAGAAGCTGCATCAGTGTCAAGGTGACAATAAATGGGGTGGGACCAGAGGAAATGTGGGAAGTGTAGATCTTGAGCTTTGATGTGAAATTTGTAATACACGTATGCTTTACAAGTCTATCCAGGTGCTTATTGCAGAATTTAGTTCGACCCAATTGTTCAACTTTAAAATCTATGTAAATATTTGTAACATGTGTACAACTGTACAATTCACTAGCAACTACATTACATATCAAATAAAACTTTTACAATTTACTTATATATAGCTGAACAATCATTTCATTCAGTTGAAAATAAGATACTTTTTACATTTTTCCAGTTTTTTTTTCCTTTTTGTCCAGTTTCTGCTAGTTTTTTTTTTTTTTTCATTTTTCTCCAGTTTTTTCCACCGGATAGGAAAAAGATAGGTTTTTTGAAAAATCACAACTCAACTTGGACCTGTTTAAATCAGTGATTTAGCATACATATTTAGAACTGAATAATTGTTTGAAGTATAGTATTAATATTATAAATATTGTTCATTTTTAGGTTTTCCAACACCTGTTGCCATGGCAATGCTTTAAATACTTGTCGGACTTAATCTTCTTTATTGAAAAAGGGGAGCTATTAAGCTGATGTTACTACAGTTGTATTTTAATCTCCTGCCGGTTCAGGCCTGGGTTTGGGAGATTATGAAATGCCTTCCATGCGTGTGCATGTGTGCATTTGTCACATTTTTACATCAACCTTTATATCGCATTCATTTATGAAGATATCATCACCAAATTTGCAGAGAATGTTTATAGCTGTGAAATATGTCCGTGAAAAAAGTTTTAGACTCATTTTATAAAACAACATGGCCACCATAGTCGATTTTTCGAAAATCATTGATGTGTTCTAAAAGTTAAAATATTGCAGCCAGCTGTGTTGGATTTGCACAATATGTAAGTGTCTAGGAAAAATTGCCTGAGAATAACTTTGGCCTTGTTTTGAAAACAAAAGCCATAATATATCTCTTATCTTTCATCCTAGGGGTTTGAAATGAGAAAATAACTTAATCGAAATCATGGTCTGCAAATCTTGCACAACTATCAAATTTGACCTTTGACCCCCATCTTCAAGGTCATTAAGGGTCATCGTGCTAAAAGGGTCTTGTATCTCCCTTATACCGGTAATTAAGCGTCCCGCAAGGGACGCTTGTTTGTGTATGGGAGAGCTTCAGGCTCCGCCGGCTCCGCCGGCTCCGGCGGCTCCGCCGGCTCCGCCGGCTCCGCATTTTGTTTTCCTTATAACTCTGTAACCGTTAGGCGGATTCTTTTCAAATTTGGCAGGTTTAGGCAGTAGCCTTGGGGAATTTTTTTGAATATGCTGCAGTGACATTTCAACCAATCAGAGAGGTCACATGACCAAAAATGTCTTTTTTCGATGGGGAAGCTTGTCCGGATGATAACTTGAAAGCAATTTTATCAATTCACCTGAAACTTGGCAAATACATTCATTCTATTAAAATCTGGAAATCATTAGATTTTGGCATTGATTGGTCAAGAAATGGCCGAGTAATTAATGATTAATTAATCATTACGAATTTTCCAAATAAGGAAAACACAAAAATGCTTATATCTCGAAAACCGTGCTAGATAGAGCGATTTCGACGAAATTTTTGACCCACAGGGTATCTCTGCGGAGTAGTTTTCCCAATTTTCAAAAAAATTTTGTCTCGTCCAAAATGGCGGCCATTTTGAATTTTCGAAATTTTCGCAAAAATTGCAAAACACAAAAATGCTTATATCTCAAAAACCGTGCTAGATAGAGCAATTTCGACAAAATTTTTGACCCACAGGGTATCTCTGCGGAGTAGTTTTCCCAATTTTCAAAAAATTTTTGTCTCGCCAAAAATGGCGGCCATTTTGAATTTTCGAAATTTTCGTAAAAATTGCAAAACACAAAAATGCTTATATCTCGAAAACCGTGCTAGATAGAGCGATTTCGATGAAATTTTTGACCCACAGGGTATCTCTGCGGAGTAGTTTTCCCAATTTTCAAAAAATTTTTGTCTCGTCCAAAATGGCGGCCATTTTGAATTTTCGAAATTTTCGCAAAAATTGCAAAACACAAAAATGCTTATATCTCCAAAAACGTGCTAGATAGAGCAATTTCGACAAAATTTTTGACCCACAGGGTATCTCTGCAGAGTACTTTTCCCAATTTTCAAAAAATTTTTGTCTCGCCAAAAATGGCGGCCATTTTGAATTTTCGAAATTTTCGTAAAAATTGCAAAACACAAAAATGCTTATATCTCGAAAACCGTGCTAGATAGAGCGATTTCGACGACATTTTTGACCCACAGCGTATCTCTGCAGAGTAGTTATCCCAATTTTGAAAAAATTTTTGTCTCGCCAAAAATGGCGGCCATTTTGAATTTTCGAATTTTTCGCAAAAATTGCAAAACATAAAAATGCTTATATCTCGAAAACCCTGCAAGATAGAGCGATTTCGACGAAATTTTTGATCCACAGGGTATATCTGCAGAGTAGCCATGCCAATTTTCAAAAAAATTTTGTCTTGCCAAAAATGGCGGCCATTTTACTCACCTACTCAAAATGAGTAAATGCGAATTATCTCTAAAAGTATTGCAGACAGCCAATTTTTCTCAAATAACTCATTCACCTACTTTTGGGAGAGCTTTCACTTGGTGAAGTTTCAGACCCATAGCTAATTACTCACCTACTCAAAATGAGTAAATGCGAATTATCTCTAAAAGTATTGCAGATAGCCAATTTTTGTCAAATTAATCATTCGCCTACTTTTGGGAGAGCTTTCACTTGGTGAAGTTTCAGACCCATAGCTAATTACTCACCTACTCAAAATGAGTAAATGCGAATTATCTCTAAAAGTATTGCAGATAGCCAATTTTTCTCAAATAACTCATTCACCTACTTTTGGGAGAGCTTTCACTCTGTGAAGTTTCAGACCCATAGCTAATTACTCACCTACTGAAAATGAGTAAATGCGAATTATCTCTAAAAGTATTGCAGATAGCCAATTTTTCTCAAATAACTCATTCACCTACTTTTGGGAGAGCTTTCACATGGTGAAGTTTCAGACCCATAGCTAATTATTTACCTACTCAAAATGAGTAAATGCTAATTATCTGTAAAAGTATTGCGGATACCCAATTTTTATCAAATAACTCATTCATCTACTTGTGGGAGAGCTTTCACATGGTGAAGTTTCAGACCCATAGCTAATCACTCACCTACTCAAAATGAGTAAATGCGAATTATCTCTAAAAATATTGCAGATAGCCAATTTTTCTCAAATAAATCATTCACCTACTTTTGGGAGAGCTTTCACTTGGTGAAGTTTCAGACCCATAGCTAATTACTCACCTACTCAAAATGAGTAAATGCGAATTATCTCTAAAAGTATTGTAGATAGCCAATTTTTCTCAAATTAATCATTCACCTACTTTTGGGAGAGCTTTCACTTGGTGAAGTTTCAGACCCATAGCTAATTACTCACCTACTCAAAATGAGTAAATGCGAATTACCTCTAAAAGTATTGCAGATAGCCAATTTTTCTCAAATAACTCATTCACCTACTTTTGGGAGAGCTTTCACTTGGTGAAGTTTCACACCCATAGCTAATTACTCACCTACTCAAAATGAGTAAATGCGAATTATCTCTAAAAGTATTGCAGATAGCCAATTTTTCTCAAATAACTCATTCACCTACTTTTGGGAGAGCTTTCACTTGGTGAAGTTTCACACCCATAGCTAATTACTCACCTACTCAAAATGAGTAAATGCGAATTATCTCTAAAAGTATTGCAGATAGCCAATTTTTCTCAAATAACTCATTCACCTACTTTTGGGAGAGCTTTCACTTGGTGAAGTTTCACACCCATAGCTAATTACTCACCTACTCAAAATGAGTAAATGCGAATTATCTCTAAAAGTATTGCAGATAGCCAATTTTTCTCAAATAACTCATTCACCTACTTTTGGGAGAGCTTTCACATGGTGAAGTTTCACACCCATAGCTAATTACTCACCTACTCAAAATGAGTAAATCCGAATTACCTCTAAAAGTATTGCAGACAGCCAATTTTTCTCAAATAACTCATTCACCTACTTTTGGGAGAGCTTTCACTTGGTGAAGTTTCAGACCCATAGCTAATTACTCACCTACTCAAAATGAGTAAATGCGAATTATCTCTAAAAGTATTGCAGATAGCCAATTTTTGTCAAATTAATCATTCACCTACTTTTGGGAGAGCTTTCACATGGTGAAGTTTCACACCCATAGCTAATTACTCACCTACTCAAAATGAGTAAATGCGAATTATCTCTAAAAGTATTGCAGATAGCCAATTTTTCTCAAATAACTCATTCACCTACTTTTGGGAGAGCTTTCACTCTGTGAAGTTTCAGACCCATAGCTAATTACTCACCTACTGAAAATGAGTAAATGCGAATTATCTCTAAAAGTATTGCAGATAGCCAATTTTTCTCAAATAACTCATTCACCTACTTTTGGGAGAGCTTTCACATGGTGAAGTTTCAGACCCATAGCTATTTATTTACCTACTCAAAATGAGTAAATGCTAATTATCTGTAAAAGTATTGCGGATACCCAATTTTTATCAAATAACTCATTCATCTACTTGTGGGAGAGCTTTCACATGGTGAAGTTTCAGACCCATAGCTAATTACTCACCTACTCAAAATGAGTAAATGCGAATTATCTCTAAAAATATTGCAGATAGCCAATTTTTCTCAAATAAATCATTCACCTACTTTTGGGAGAGCTTTCACTTGGTGAAGTTTCAGACCCATAGCTAATTACTCACCTACTCAAAATGAGTAAATGCGAATTATCTCTAAAAGTATTGTAGATAGCCAATTTTTCTCAAATTAATCATTCACCTACTTTTGGGAGAGCTTTCACTTGGTGAAGTTTCAGACCCATAGCTAATTACTCACCTACTCAAAATGAGTAAATGCGAATTATCTCTAAAAGTATTGCAGATAGCCAATTTTTCTCAAATAACTCATTCACCTACTTTTGGGAGAGCTTTCACTTGGTGAAGTTTCACACCCATAGCTAATTACTCACCTACTCAAAATGAGTAAATGCGAATTATCTCTAAAAGTATTGCAGATAGCCAATTTTTCTCAAATAACTCATTCACCTACTTTTGGGAGAGCTTTCACTTGGTGAAGTTTCACACCCATAGCTAATTACTCACCTACTCAAAATGAGTAAATGCGAATTATCTCTAAAAGTATTGCAGATAGCCAATTTTTCTCAAATAACTCATTCACCTACTTTTGGGAGAGCTTTCACTTGGTGAAGTTTCACACCCATAGCTAATTACTCACCTACTCAAAATGAGTAAATGCGAATTATCTCTAAAAGTATTGCAGATAGCCAATTTTTCTGAAATAACTCATTCACCTACTTTTGGGAGAGCTTTCACTTGGTGAAGTTTCACACCCATAGCTAATTACTCACCTACTCAAAATGAGTAAATGCGAATTATCTCTAAAAGTATTGCAGATAGCCAATTTTTCTCAAATAACTCATTCACCTACTTTTGGGAGAGCTTTCACTTGGTGAAGTTTCACACCCATAGCTAATTACTCACCTACTCAAAATGAGTAAATGCGAATTATCTCTAAAAGTATTGCAGATAGCCAATTTTTCTCAAATAACTCATTCACCTACTTTTGGGAGAGCTTTCACTCGGTGAAGTTTCAGACCCATAGCTAATTACTCACCTACTCAAAATGAGTAAATGCGAATTATCTCTAAAAGTATTGCAGATAGCCAATTTTTCTCAAATAACTCATTCACCTACTTTTGGGAGAGCTTTCACTCTGTGAAGTTTCAGACCCATAGCTAATTACTCACCTACTCAAAATGAGTAAATGCGAATTATCTCTAAAAGTATTGCAGATAGCCAATTTTTCTCAAATAACTCATTCACCTACTTTTGGGAGAGCTTTCACTTGGTGAAGTTTCAGACCCATAGCTAAATATTCACCTACTCAAAATGAGTAAATGTGAATTATCTCTAAAAGTATTGCAGATAGCCAATTTTTCTCGAATAACTCATTCACCTACTTTTGGGAGAGCTTTCACTCTATGAAGTTTCAGACCCATAGCTATTTATTCACCTACTCAAAATGAGTAAATGCTAATTATCTGTAAAAGTATTGCGGATACCCAATTTTTATCAAATACTCATTCATCTACTTGTGGGAGAGCTTTCACATGGTGAAGTTTCAGACCCATAGCTAATTACTCACCTACTCAAAATGAGTAAATGCGAATTATCTCTAAAAGTATTGTGGATAGCCAATTTTTCTCAAATAACTCATTCACCTACTTTTGGGAGAGCTTTCACTTGGTGAAGTTTCAGACCCATAGATAATTATTCACCTACTCAAAATGAGTAAATGTGAATTATCTCTTAATAGTATTGCAGATAGCCAATTTTTCTCAAATAACTCATTCACCTACTTTTGGAAGAGCTTTCACACACGAAAATGAAAAATTGTGAATATCTCGGAAAAGCTATTTCTTCTGCTTTAATGCTCGGCGGGAGATACACACCGCGGCAGTGGTCTTGACAAAAATTTTTGTCTCCCCAAAAATGGTGGCCATTTTGAATTTTCAAAGTTTTTGCAAAACACAAAAATGCTTATATCTCGAAAACCGTGCTATATGGAGCGAAATCAACAAAATTTTGGACCTGCTGGGTATCTCTGCAGAGTAGCCATGCCAATTTTCAAAATATTTTTGTCTCACCAAATATAGCGGACATTTTTAATTTTTTTATTTTTTGCAAAACACAAAAATGCTTATATCTTGAAAACCGTGCTAGATAGAGCAGACTGCGCTCACTTTGGTTGCCACAACAGTATAAGGCTAGAAACGAAGCATTTTCTTAATACTTTAGCACTCACCTTTATAGCCTTTTCGGGACGCTTTGTTTTTGCTTTGCAAAAACATTATCTTTTTTTTTTTGCGAGCGATCCTCTAGTTGGTTTTAGGACTTCAAAATATGAAAACAACTTGTAAGAATCATGGCCTGTGAATCTTACATGTGAGGACATTTTGTGGGTTCTGTATACTTCTTACAACTGAAGTTGTTCTAATATTTTCCCGAATCTCAATGTTGATGCCCTTTTAATTGTATCTGCCGGCTGGGGTTCTTTGCCTGTCATGCTCTCTATTTTTAAAGGTGTGTATATAAATTATATCCATATAATATTGTTTAATTATAATATCGGAGGCTATTCTTCCATTTATTTTTAATAAGCAACAAATTATTTTATGTTAATAAGTCTGGGTATGGTTCATTATGATTACATTATTGATTTAATTCTTACAAATTAAATTACCGGTATTTTATTGTATGTTTTTCTGATATTTGTTGCTAAATTAGTGCATGCTGTTAGTGGCATTGACCTAAAAATCAATGTGTAAATTTTTCCAGTTTTATTTTTTTTGTGAAAAAAAATCTTGTAAATCTGTTTGATTACTGTAGTTTCTGTAGATAAAATTTGCATATTTCACAGGCATTCATGAGTGTTGCCAATGACAACCATATTTTATTATGCCTCAAATTTCATACAGGATTTCACATAACATGGGAATTTTGCTGCACCAAACATTAAGAAATTTTATTTTATCGAACGCAAAATAACATTGTAATAATCTGATTTCAACAACTTTGAGTTTGGAAAAAAAATACAAATTTTAGTCAAAACCTTGTGAAGTTGTGAACTAATATCTTAGAATTTGTTGCAAATTCTCATTTATGTTTAATTTTCAATAGTACTTTTTCCCACCTCTTCCACATAATAGCAGGTCATTCTTTGATGTCTCACTTGACATTATTAATAGTGCTGGGAAGCCTGGGATCATTTGCAGATCGAGGATCATTTGTTAGAAACAAGTTGTACTTGAGTTGGACTCGAGTAAATGTACAAAACTAAAAATAAAATAAGAAAAATCCAAACATTATCAGGTGTACAGGTAACTGTACAGGTATGTATGTGCACGTCATGGAACAGCCACGTAGATAAGGTTAATGAAAAAGGTTTACATTTCGATGGTTTGATCAGTTCCAAAAGTGTCCCTTTGAGACAAGGTATGAATATCATTATTTATGTTTGGAAAACTCGAGTTTATATTGCGTAAATTGATGTTACCCCCAAATATCACCCACAGAGTTATGACTCGAGTTACCGTCAACTCGTCGCAGCACTATTTATCAGTATCAAAGTGATTTGGCATATATAATCATGAATAATGATTTGATGTCCTTGAACTTTGACCTTATTTTTATTGCTTAGCAAATAAAACGGTTATCATGGTTTAAACCTAAATATCCATCGAGGAGAAAGTGATAAACAATAAGTAACAAGTAAAACTAACACCTTTGTGTTTATTTTCTCTTTAGCTGTTTGAAGGTGATGACTACCGACTTGTGAGATTTACCAACAGGAAAAAGCTGGTAAGTAAAAAAATATGTGATGGTAGAAAATTTTACTCAACATTAAACTTTTAGTTTTACAGAGTATTTGTGAATACATTGTGATAAAATTGTGTGCAAGAAATGAATTTCTGTAATTGCAAAAGCAGTACTTGTTACTAAAATGCATTTGCTTTTAGCGGACAGTTAAACTAAGATAATTTTGTGAATTAAATATTCTTGCACAGATTTCTGTCGCAATGTTTAGGATGTGTCCATACACAGAGGGCCCAACCTGGTAAGTTTTGGGGCAGCATATGGCAACAACTATTGCAGAATCAAAACCTTATTTCTGTTTTTGTATTATGACTTTGTAGGTTGCTTACACAGGTTGGGAGCCTCCATGCTTTGACATGCTTTCACAATTTTGTCATAACTTGTTTACCTCCTTCAGTACTTTAATGGAATTTACATGCAACATTCATTAATCCCTCAGGCTGCTCTCTTTTTCTTTGTTAAATCTTTACTCGTGTATTTCCACACTTGCTTCAGAATATCCAATAAATTTCCAAATGTTCACTTGATGATGTTCAAATCATATATACAGGCTGAGATTCCAGACTGCAGAGGCTGGTCGTTTTCTGAAGCCTAAGTCTAGTATGTAGACCTATTGCATGTGTTTTTCATTGATTTCAGGTAAATGAGCGATTTGCCATAGATCTGGTTGCCAAGGAACCTGTAGTTGTGTGTGACAAAAAGACTGTGTTTAGTGATGGTGGCGGAGCGTTAGGACATCCAAGGGTCTTCATTAATCTGGTAAGTGTGTGCACAAGTGTAAATGATGGTAAACCAGATGGATACCTATTTTCAGTTAAATATAAACAAAATCTGGCCACAGATCTATAATATAACTAGTCTTTCATTTGGCTTATTTCTTTGTAATGTCTTTGTCTTTTTGAACCCCAGCTTTCTTATTTCTTGTTTGGACTGTTCCTTTACCCTTGTGTGGAATATAAAGAGACTAGAGATGGGTTGATGGGCCTAGTATCTCAGTACCAGGAATATTTTACTGAAATACTGGGCGAACACACAACCAGCATTGCAATTATCAATACATGGATGTGTCTGTGAATCTGATTGGCTAATCAAGGAAATATTTCATTGGGAAAATCAGCATAGCCTCTGGCTTTCTATTATTGCTCACAATGGGTGGTTTCACCTTTGAGGTTTATAACTTCAAACCATGGTAAAATTTTGCGTAAACCATGGCTTGTCTGAGGTTATTCCTACATTGGAGGAAAACTTCAAACAGTAGAAACAAACCGTATAAAACTACTGAATATATCATTTTTGTGTAAGTTTCCTTCACACCTTGAACATATTATTATTCAAACTTATAAAAGACCTTATGGAACACCATATTATTGTAATCATCATCTTCAAATGTTTATTAGCAAAAATCATAATATAGATTCACTAAAATGAAGAGGCTACATGCTTCATTTGTTGTTTTTTTTCCTTCTAATACAGTTTTAAAACTGGTTAATAATAGCTTACTGCTTGTTGTTGGAAACCAGTATTCAGTTTTAGGAAATTAAAAATCCTAACATGAAATGCAACTCTAAGATAAAATTAAAATACATGATATGGATTTTTTACGTTTCTCCAGACCATTCATTTCAGATACAGATAACTCCTTTTCAGTCAAATTTTAAATGACTGAAAAACACTTCTATTTAACCAGGGTTTCTTCAGAACAGGGTGATGCCAAATTAATCATCGTGGGAAGTAACATTTATTTCCACTTAAAAAGAACATCTGTTTATTAGAGTTGCTTGAGAATTATGATATATTACACATGTAAAATTAAATAATAGCTTGCACCCTGATCAGGCAACTGTCATGGTAGAAAGTCCAATCTGGGAGAATTGAAATTCTACCCGCTGAAAGTCCAGTTGGATTTTCCACCAAGATAAACTTGGACTTTCTAATGGTAGAAAGTCCAGCCTAGGAGATTTGGGTATATGCCCTGGAGTCCGAAATCTAATAACTTGGTACATATTCAAATCTAGATGTTGAAACTCTAGATGAGGTGACAGTACTACAAGCTTTAGATGCTCAAACCAACTGGGCAGTCGTGACAAACAGCTGCTGCTCTAAAATCATAGGTCTTAATAATTATAATAGTAGGATTTATATAGCGCAAAATTGATACAAATCCTCTGATGCGCTTGAGTCCAAGAAGGGAGAGTCCAGGGACAGGCATGGGTCGACATCTACCGAGAACCGTGAACTAATTAATTGCTCAACTAAAGCCCATGTAGGAACTTACTAGGAAGTGACTGCTGTCAACATTTAATTGGCTAAAACTGTACTTTGTATAACACTTGTTATTGGACATTTAAATCTGGCATCAGTTAGTAAAGTCCATATTACAGTAAGAACCTACTAGGAAGTGACTGCTGTCTACATTTAATTGGCTAAAACTGTACTTTGTATAACACTTCTTATTGGACATTTAAATCTTACATCAGTTAGTAATGTCCATATTATTATAGATTTCCCTTGAAAAATAGTGGTGAGATTTGATGTTGATTGTGAAATATTTGAAATAGACTGAATATTTCAGTTTCTGTCATGTTGTCATGTTAAATCTGTGTTAGAGTAAAGTAGTTTCTTTAATATACGTTTTCTTCATCCATGAAAGCTGCACCTTGCTTTAATGACAGATTTATATGTATAGAAGGCCCACTTTTTGTGTTTACATTGAGTTTCTACAACGATTACATTCTAATACACAGAGCAATACCTAGATCTCTGAGATCAGAATATCAACCAAGTTTTTAGATTTTGGACCCCAGTGCAATACCCAAATCTCCTGAATTGGACTTTTTACCGGTAGAGAATTTGAAATTATACTAAATTGTGGACTTTCTATCGTGACCTATGTCTTATATGCAAGTAAATGAATGCTGCACTGCTTAAACTTTGGTCTTTGCTGTATCATATCAGTCAACATCTTCACAGCAAACTGACATCCAGATAAACTACAGGTCAAATATGGTGGGGTTCAGACTACAATCCGGGTTGACAAGGATTGAAGGTTGAAGCAGATTGAAGCAGATTCAACTCAATCCGAGTTGAGTGTCCACACTACAGAGTTTAATCTGGATTGAAAAGTCTCAAAAACTGGATACTGTAAAGCCCCTAAATCTAGATTCATGTAATTCATGTATATTGTTTAAATGAGAACTATTTTTTTCCATGTTGTTAAAATCCCAATGTTATGTTATCTATCATGAAGTTAAAAACTTTATTACGTTATTTAAACTTAATGTTATATTTTAAAGATTGTGCCACTTATTCAGCAACAGCCCAATTACAGTTGTTTGAAATTGGTTTCTGGTTGTTAAACTACCCTATTGCTATTAGAAAAATCAAACATTTTAAGTCAAATTGCAATTATACAGAAATCACACAACAATCCATCCTGGTAGCTTTTGTGTTACTTAGGGCTCCTGCATAACAAAAGATTAAGGTATATAGATATATTAAATTAAGCAATTACTTCAAGGCAGTAAGTCAATTGATTACAGTACCAACACACTCAACCCTTGTCAACCCGGATTGAGAGGGTTCACACTACCAAGAGGGTTGAACCAATCTGCTTCAATCTGCTTCAATCCACCTCTTGAGTGGGGTTGAGATTTACCCTCGTCAACCCGGATTGTGAGCGTTCAGACTAGTCTCCAATCTGGTTCAATCTGTGTCAACCCAAGTTCATTTCATAGTGTGAATGCCCAGTATATATCCTTTCTACCCTGGGAAAGTGTGTAATGTAAGTACTGTCTCTGTACTGCTTTGTATGCAGTTCATTGTGTAGTTACCTTTTATGAATAGATTTTATGTGAATAGATGTATTTTGGTCAGAACTGTGTTTCACTTGTGTGTGTTCCAAGTCCAAGTTTATGACAGTAACACAATCGTTGACCTATTTAACTCTTTCTTCAGCACAATAGTGACAAGAAACATAATGTTGCTATGAATTTCTGGGCCAGCTGTGAAAATGACATTTGCTTTTGATAAATACATTTTTGTGTTCTAGAAAATGCATTCAGATTTTGTAAAGCTTGTGAATTTATGTCATTTTTATTTTGTTAGCCATTGTGTTAAATCAGTTTTTCTGCAAAATCTGTGTATGCCAATTATTAGTTTTTACCCAAATTCTACTTTTTAGCAAGACTACTCAGAGAGGGCATACTTCTCTTAAGTCATTAAACTATTTTAATAATAGTTTAATAATAAGTCCATGGGAAATCTGGATCTTTGATGTTTTTGTATCCAGGTACTAGTGACCCATATCACTCTCATAATTTAATGGGATATAAGTTAAACAAAGATCATCTTCTCATTTTTTCTCCTGAAGATCTGACCAGTAGTATTTGAATAATCCTGCTAACAAACAAACAGACAAATGGTCATAAATTTTATGCCTCCTTTTCAGAGGTACTGAGACCTCAAATTATTCCAATAGAAAGGTTAGGATGGTGAAACCAAATCCAAATTTGAATTCCTTGTGCTGTGAGCCTTGCTGTTAAATGTAAACGGAATAAATGATATGTGAAATAACTTTTTCATGACCTGTAATAATATAAGTATAATTCAACTGTGAAGATCAATAAATCTCTTGAATTCATAATCATATAATTGAGTCAATAATCGTTCAGTAAGGTTGTCAAAGCAATGGTTTTGTGTACATAATTAGGAAAATCATCTCTGCTTATTTTATACAATTGAACCTGATCAACTCAAATCTTAAAAGTTCCAAAGAGAATTACAAGAATTAAGAAGTAGCAAAATTAGTCACTTTCTTCAATTACTAAAAATGAATTTACTACATCTAGCAATTTGATTTCACTAAGTCACTATCAAAGGGTTTAGTTCATAGGAACTCCAAAGCTCCAGCACTTACATCTATATTATGGTACAAGTTGGTGTGCCCTGTGTTTTTTTTCAGCACATTAAGTTGAACAAGAGAGAACAAACCTTCATATTGGACCAAACTATGCCATCTGACAATGTTAAGAATTACTGGAGAAAGAAATGTGAATTTTACCACTGTATGTGAAAATCTTCACAGTATGGAAAATTTCCCTTTGAAAAAATCCCCATCTGAAATTCTATGCTCATTTTCTTGTTTTTATGACAACATTAATTTAGGCTCTGATCTTGTACATATTTGACACATATATTGATCATTTTGTTATATTTTAAAGGTTTGCTCCCCCACCCCAATAGCAAATTTCAGATACATGGTAAATGTTAAATGTCTGATTATGCACATACCATTTTCAAGTGCATTTACCAAACTACTGTTTGCCACAAATCACTCACAAAAAAACCTAACATGCATACTTTAATTAAATAAAATTAAATAAGCTGACTAATCTTGTTCACTAAGACGCAGTCGCAAAAAGACTGTATACAGCTGCCCTGATACATGAGAGATACCCTGCCTGACATAACTCTGATTTTCAGTGAAGGTCCACAAATTTTTCCAGTTGCTTGGGCAGAAATTGGGTATACTGAGGTACGGATCGTTGTACAGCCTTTGAAGCAAGACATTTGAGAGATATGTAAGGATTGGCTGCCCTGATAAAGTAATGAGCCCTGTCTGGATTATACTTGGCACAAAGTTCTGCTGCCGTAAAGCCATTGACATCTGTGAGGTCAAAATGGGCATTGCATGCCTCAAACTGGTTAAGAAGTCGTATAAACTGAGAATCTGTATAGGAGTCATTGTATTTGGCAAAAATGTGCAGCGAGTTATCTCCAAGATAGTTGTACACATTGACATCTGGTCTGCATTGTGCTGCATAGAATAATACATCAAAATGTTTAGCTGGACAGTAGCTGGTGGGTCCCTCGACTCTGGGTTGGTCCAAGATCCACTGGAAGAAACTGTATTCACAAAGGTGATCTTCAGCCAACTTGTCGCCCATATTCACCACACCTTCTGCCAGGTTTTTGAACTTGGGATGAAAGATATCTATCCTGTGGGCTATCAACAAGGCAATGGCATCCATAGCAGCTTTCAGATAACTATTCACTTCAATAATATTGGCTGTGCGTCCACAGACCATAGGTACGAGATTTTGGTGGGCAGTTTGCAGTACCGTAAAACACATCTCCATGATTTTCAGCACAGAGGGGAAGTTATGCTGGTAGCAATTTCCAGAGGCTTCCAGATGTCGTACTATCTGAAGGGTCACAAATACAGGCAAGTAAGTGGTGGCCACCTTGTACTTCAGACACAGGGTCTCTAGTGCAGACAGCATGATGACTGTATTGTCCCGACCCCCCCACAAGTCTCGATGTGAGGCACTCTGAAACAAACGCAATGCAAAGTGTATGGAGTCGGTACCGAAATGCCTTGCGACAATGATCAGACCTTCTTTCCAGATGGAACTTTTGTCCCAGTCATTGTCTTTGGGTTGGTAGTCCTCCAACCAAATGCTATCGATGGAGTGTGCAGCCTTTCGTGCGGTATTTTGGCCTAATTTTTCCCTCATTTCTACCAGCTCGTCTATCTTACAAAAGCACTTCAGAAAATCCTCCAGCAAAAAGTGCACATATATGAGTTCGAAACCAGTCAGCTTATCTTCGTCTGATGTTTCTGGCAAGGAGCAAATGTAATCGTAAAGTTCCTCGTTTCCGTTCAAGCAGGCACAGTGCAATGGGGTCAGGTCAAATTTGTCAGTCACAAATAGAGCGCCTTGGTCTATAACATACTGGTATAGCGGAACAATCCCTGTCTCAGCAACGGCATGCAACAGGGTTAACTGAGCATATCTTGAGCGGGCATTGATGTCGGCTCCGTGCTCAAGGAGTACCTGGATTTTCTCCTGTAGATTTGTATTTTTGGTGTTGTATGTGATGGATGACAACTTCGTGGTTAAACCAATTGGCAAGACACACAGCAGAGCCGTGAGGCCATCACAGTCGCTTTTGACATTGGGATCGGCTCCATGTTTCAGGAGAAAAGTCATCATATCCAGATTACCTCGAAGGCAGGCAAAGTGCAGGGGCGTATTATTGCGGCCAGTTCTGGCATTTACATCCGCATGAAAAGTTTCTACAAGAGGTCGCACATAGTCCAACAAATCCTCAGCTGCAGCGTACCAAAGGGCAGTGACATTGGGCTCCCGAAATTTCTCATACAAGTGGTACTTATCAGTGTATTTAAGAAATACATCTCCCCTCTGATCTACATCTACACTGTAAACGCGGAGAAGATAGGTCATCATGTGTAACCTTCTGAACTTAATCGTAGCCAAGAGTGGCGTGAGCTTTTGGCTGGGTTTGTACTTATGGGTATAGTGTAGGACTGCCTGAGCTTGTGTCTTTGTCATTCCATGGAGTGTGGTTTCTAGTCCCTGGCGGTCTCCTTTCTTGATGGCGTCTATCAGATTTTCTCCTGGCCGTAGATGATCCATATTTTTCTCTCATTCGTCTATGTTTTTCTTTTAGTAGAGGTCTCTGATGATCACAAGCTTGAGTGATGATAACCTATTAAAAGATTAAGATCAAAATATAGTAATAATTTATGAGTAGTGGGTAGTATATAATAATAATACTATACTATATATACCAGTAGGACTGAGTAGGTTAAGGGTCCAGTGTTCAATATTTGAAAATATTTGATTGTTAACAAGGTCCTGACAGACACTTTTAAGAAAAGAAGATTGTTTACAAGGTCCTGAAGGACACTTTTTAGAAAAAGAAAAATTTCCACTTGTAATTCAAGAATTGTATATGAATTATATAATAACTACCAGTTTTTGGCTTTGTAAGTTGATTAAAGTCAGGAATAAGTGTACATTGGAAGCCGCAGATGAACCTACAGTAGCTGGCTTCTGACAAACAGTAAAGAATTTTGCTTTACTCTGCTCAGTCAGTGAAGTTGGTCATCCAGTGAACTTCTTCAATTGTCCTTTAAACTCCTAAAGACAATCAGTCTTTATATTTAAAATGTTGAAGTAGGTTTTTACATTGGTATAATTCAAAGGAAGTTGATTATGATCTTCTCTGGGTGACAAACTTCTCCGACTCAACAGTTCAGTTCAAAATAAAAACCCTCAATTCTTACTCCTATACATCTGCACTGTACTGGTCAGCCAGTGAGGTTCATCACCTGCCATAAAGTGCTCACAGACAAGCTATATTTACATTTGAATAAATGGATTCATACGAAAATGATTTTGTTTAATTGGCACACTGAGTTCCCCATTGTGGGGAAGATATTGCGCTTGCAAGGCAGTAGATTAGATTAGCTGCTTTAGACAGTAAGGTATAAATGTATGCTGAAAGTTCAAAGTAAAGAAGTTTTACTATTATCATAAAATGCAAGTGACAAACTTCACCAGCTGAGCAGTATACTTTTTCTTGGGCTAAATTGAACTAAAGGTCGCATCAAAATCACTCAAAAATGTAATGCAACAAACAAATGCTATAACTTTACAATTCAGAAAGCACAAACAAAACAATCAAAAATATTAATTCTTAAGAAAGGTACTTTATATCTATTCCCCAAGTGAAATACATACAGTAAATTAGTAACCATATACTTGCAAGGTTTGTCTGTGAGAAATTAATACCTGTAACAGTCATGAATAATATCCATTTGTTGTAGAAATCCTGATGAAAACAACTGGTATATTTATTTCTGTGAACACAATGCCTTTTTTCTGTTCTTTCAAAGACAAAGTTGAAATAATGTGTCAGCATTGAGGTCAATTTGACGGAAAACAACCAGCTTGCAGAGGTTTTCCTCTTTTCATTGTAACAGTATGTGTATCATACACATGGAGGTTTTGACATTGAGGTACTGCAGTTATGTGTACACAGTCCATATCTTCAGACAAGTATTCTCTTGCCTATACAACACACAGACAAGCCACAGAGGGTTTGTGTTATTTGGACTGTGTATTGATCCAAAGCATGCCAACATTTTATCTGGACCAGAGCCCTTCACCTATACACATTAATCAGTCAGTATTTGTATAGTAGGGAATAAATCTTGGGAAAATACTTCCTTGTTTTTTTTTTTTTTATTTTTAAGTATATGTTTGGCTTTCAGTGAAAAAAACCCTGTAATTTAATTAATATAATGTATTCTGGTTAGCCTGAAGACCTCTGTTGTAGTCACGGGTTATTGTGAAAAAGCTTGTTACTATTCAAATGACTGTCCACAAAGGTAGCTTTACCTAAGGCTCAAGTTTCTTTGTAATTATGGGAAAACTTTATGCAATAATGTTTCAGTTTCTATTATGTACTTTTCCATATAGTGGCTTACATCACACTGGTGAGCTAATATCTAATACATTAACAAGTGCATTTTGAACACAAAATACTGGTATTAGACTATTAGTGCCCATGTTTGAAAAAGGTATGGTACAACTTTGAGCCTTAAGCATGGCTACCTTAGCAGCTGAGTCTCAGTTTACATTTAATAAATTGTTTCAGCTATCTTTATTATTTTTCTTACTTGTTCAAAGTAATGTGAAATGGGGCCTTCTTCTTTGAAAGTACTTTATTTCTTGGAAATTATAAAAACAAAACTGGTGGATTAACCCTGTAACTGGCATTTTATTGTGTAAATACCCTTACCTTATCCTCACTAGTGCTTACGTGTTGGCGGGAGCAAACAAGTACGACCAAACAAGAATACTTTTTTTTAAAATAAATATTCTTGTCGGTACCAGTATGTATACGCATGACCGCGCATGCGCGTGCACCGGAAGAACCTCGTTAAGCCTCACTTTTATTTTGGTCGTGAGGGAGTAAACATCGTTTGACACAATCTTCGTTTGCGAAGAATTTCAACATGACTGGCAAGGAAGGGGATGTTTTGAAAAGAATTCACGCCTTCATAGAATTGGAAGGTTTTTATTTCTTTTCTTTTGATATTTGCCAGCATCTTCATCAGCAAGTCTGCATTTTGAGTGGATCTACGGCGCTTCCAGACCTTTTACATGGTTAGTGGTAGGGTCCTGTTCGCCATTTAATAAGAAGTTCTTCCTCGACATTGAGAAAATAATTCGTCTTCTGATCCTCTGCAGCTTATACTAGCACGTCTAGAAGCTATACAAGGTCCATCAACAGTCTTCTGCTTCATTGTTTATTTAATACAGATGGAAGATGACAGAAACTGCAATTCTTACCTCTTCACAGATCTCTTCTTGGTGCCAGTAGAGTGGCCAGAATACGATCTTCATCTTACAAAAGGGTAGTACCTCTGTCTCCTCTAGTGAGGTAAATATGGCAGAGGCAACCCCTGTAACAGAGACTGCAATTCTACAAGTTCTACCTGTTCAGAGTACTACCACGGATCCCTTCCTTGAGGCAGAAGAGTGGCCAGAATAAGATCTTCATCTCGCAAAAGAGTAATTCCTCTGTCTCCTCTAGTGAGGTAAATATGGCAGAGGCAACCCTGTAACAGAAGAAGGGTTCTTCTCGTCAGATGGTTTCACAACTAAAACTTACAGAAAGTTCAGCTGGAAGCAAATGGCATGTCTTCCTCTGGTAGAGTAAGCTTGGCAGAGAATGCACTTGGTCAAGAGGGATTTCCTTCAAGCTGATCATAATGGAAACAAATTAAATTTCATTGGTCAATTATTTACAACAACGAAAGAAGACGATCATGCTGTTAATGAAGGTTTTCTTCTAACTACGAACTAGAATGTCACTACAAAACTGGCTTTCTTAGTCCTCTCACACTTCAGATAAGTTATCCACGGCTGGGAGAGCTTCATGGTGACAACTTGAACAGAAAACAAGCAACAACTCTGTCTTTGCTGAGGTAAATTCGACAGAAACTGCTTGAGATCAAGAAGCACTACCTAAGTTATACCTTCTCATCCATTCATTTGGATATGGGAAAGGTTTACTTTCTTCACTTTTCTACCTTATGCAAGGTCTATTGGGGTTTCTCATTACAGAACACACCAACAGTTTTCACATACACAGAAATACTGCAATGTTTTGTTTGGTTCCAGTGGACCAACACTTCATTAAGACGTTGAATTACTGCTCACCTACATTCAGACCTAATTTCTTTCTTCTCATTTATGGGGAAGTTTTAGAAATTAAAGAAGAAGCATCAATGGCAAGGAATTGCAGCATGAACTTGTTTAGTACCACATATACACTAATATGTCACAAGTTATTTGCTGGTAAAACAGACAAGAATTAAGAGAACGCATCACAATCCATCAGATAAAGAAATGATGGATGGAGGTTGTAAACTGCAACATCTAATTTTAAAACGAATGTCATCTCGAAGTTGGGCACTTTCTGAAGTTCTGCAATTCGCTTAACATTGAAACTACCATATTGAATTGTCGAGAATTCCCACAATTCTTAGCGGTTGTATATTCTGACAGGAAACAACAACTTTAATGGATAAAGTGTGCATCAAATGCTTCTGTATGTTTATAATCTCAGTAAAATGTGTACAAGCCTACAGTTTTACAGTACATTGGTGACCTGTAGTGTATATATCAAATATCACACGGTCCCGGCTCTGAGGATGCGAACTGCAAGGTAATCAGTATCTCCATTTGCGAAGGTGGATAGGTAGTCGCGTTTACATCTATCAGACGCATTCTTCCTCCATCCCAGGTACAATTAAATGTGCTTCTTCATTGCTTCTTTGCTGGTGAAAGAATGCACCTTGTGATAGGCCGTTCGTTTCAATTCACAGCCTTACCCTTGCGTGTGGCAACGTCTCCACTCGAATTTGTCCGCTTGGAGCAACATTCATCAGTATTGGGACCACTGGTTATATACGTACTGCCTCCTCCATCACATATTTGCTTGTAGAAATTGAAGCAGTTAGTGGCCTGTGTATAGAACTACATTGGGTGATAAGCTTTTGAAGTCAGAACTCATCTTAACAAAACACTTCCATTTCTTTGGTTACAAATTCAACCATGGCAAGGGTGAATTGTCCCTGTGGAAGAAAAGTGGGTTATTTGAGTTTATGGATGGTGTACATGCAAGTTTGTCAACCATTCCGGAATTCTAATGTCATTTATAGTATTTTAGAACCTATAAATATTCACAATCTTTACACATTTCTTACCAGGTCTTAGTGTCCTAGAGGAGAGGGTATTAAGGAGGCTATGGATGGGTATATGCAAGTTTATTAGCATAATTCTATTGCCAGAATTCTAATGTCATTTATAGGAATCTATGATCTAGAACATATAATCCCAAAAAATGTTGTTTGGAAATTCCATTGGAAACCTGAAACCAGGAAGTACTGAAGGCTGCATTTCTGATGATGTTTTTAAATTCACCTTCAAGACTACAGGGTTTTACTTCAGATAATGGCATGGCACAGTGCTGTCTTATCTTAACAAGAGGGACCCATTCATTAGATATGTGTCTGATGGTCGGATATCTAATGGTCCTTTGGAAGCCCACAACAATTTCTGAGGGCTCCCCACATTTAGGGCTGTCAAGGTGGAATATCAACCTCTTTTCATACAGGGATAAGCCATTCAAACAGAATGTCCTTCATCCCATAGTTTCGCATTAGTTGCCAAATTTGGCACACTGCAAGGTTAGATGGCTTTGTTTCAAAGATAAAGAACAAACTATCTGTGTTTATTTCACCAGTCTAATACCCTAATGCAATGCAATACATTGGCGGTAGATGTATTGAGAATCCTATTAGAGGCAATATTTACTTATGCCTACTGTTAAGTTTTTCTCATTTCAGAGGTGGTATAAAAAATGAGGATTATACTTCTTACAATTTTATTAGCAGGAGCCCCAGGGTGATCAGGGATGTGTTGGTTTGGGACCTAATGGACTTACTCTCAAAACCACTTCTGCCCTATAGAATAGAGGAATCCTTTTGAACAGCTATCAACTAGGGATTCACAAAAAAAAAAAAAAAAGAAAAAAAAAATCTACAGAGCAAGGTAGTTCTTTTGAATCTGATGCAAGGAGATTCAGTTGGACTTCAAACAGCCTCCTCTCTTCTCAATAGCAGATTTTTGAGCCTTTATTCACACCACACTGGCATGATTCAGGGATGCTAATTGCTAATCATTTGGGTTCACTACTGCAATCATTCATAGTTATGAACCCAATAGACTGATACATGGTGTTTCATTTGGATTCACTATTGAAGTATTTCATAGGTATGGATTCAATATACTGATACATGGTTTTTCAGTTGGGTTCACTGTTGAAATCATTCATATTTATGAACTCAGTAGACTGATAGATGGGTTTCATTTCAGTTCATTTTTGAAATCATCCATAGTAATGGACTGAATGGATTGATAGTGGTTTTTCTGAGGATGGTTCAATGAAGGATTGTGCTATGCCTTTTACACTCTTTGAACTTGTCTTGGTTATTCTTAGTCTTGACAAAGTCTTTTGAATCACCTGAATCCATGACCTTAGCCTCGGAGAGATAGAGAGGTGAGGGTGTTTGGACTTTCAAATCATTGAGCACAGAACTGGAAGGAGTTCACAGTTTCTCCTTCATCAGTACTCCTAGCAGAGAACAGATGACCTCAGATGGGCACTATATTGTTCAAGCTGGTTTTCATTCCTGCTTTTATGCTAGTTTAGATCATTCCTTGACTGAAGATATGATCCTTTGCCTTTCAGAGCTCAAAGATTCTATCTTGACATATTTCAGATCTTAGATAAGAGGTATGTGCTATACTATGCATGTGTGTATATGTATGTGCTTTTCAGGAGGCATTCAAGGAGCTACCATGTCAACAGGCAGACAGTTCTGCTAGCTGATCAAATATTTGACCTTGAAACTTAGAATGTTTCCATGGCCAAGGCTCAATTGCTCCTTATATGGCTGGGAGTCACACTCACAGTTTATACTTTAACTTGTGACTTGGAAGTCTAATGAGGGTCAGACTATTCTTTGGAACTATAGTATTGCTATGTGGTTCCTTCATAGTTGTGTATTGTATTATACATTACAATAATTATATGTATATGTACAGTTCCAATGGCCAGATCACACCTTTTAGTGGTACCTAAAAACCCATTGGAAATTCACAATCATGTTCCTGTTTTTGGGAAAGCAATCTGGTCTGGTGGAAAGGCCCAAGGAATGGGTTAATAGGTGGTCTCATCCATATAGAGGAACACAATCTCCTGTTATTACCAATGCGCCTGTCCATGGTTGGGGAACACATTGGTATTTAGTGTTATAAAATTCCAAAGGTGTGGGAATTTTTCAATGCATATTCTGGACAGTTCCACTTTACTTAATAACAGAATATAACTACTTAGGTTATTTTGTTATGCTGCTAAGTATGCCTATCATACTCTTGTACTTATCACCACAAGTGTGTTTGAAATTAGTACATTGGAACTAAAAGATGCATGCAGGGCCAAGGCACCTTTGGGAAGGTTGCCAGGTAGTGCTTACATATATAACTACTAAATGTTATTTTGTTAAGCTACTTTTATTGCATAATATAGTCTGGTACTCTCAAGTTATCTTGAGATGTGTACTTTGACTTTTCATTTGGTTATACCTGCTTTTGGTGGCAAAAATATTAAAAATCCCACCACCGGTATGGTTGTAATCAAGCACTAGTGAGGATAAGGTAAGGGTATTTACGCAATAAAATGTAAAAATTTTAAGTTGAATACTTACCTTGTCCTCACTAAATTCGGAGTCCCGCCCTGCCAACCCCACATTTTCAAGATTTTTGGGTTTACAATATATTGTATTGGCTCCCAAAATTAAAGTGAGGCTTAACGAGGTTCTTCCGGTGCACGCACATGCGCGGTCATGCGAATACATACTGGTACCGACAAGAATATTTATTTTAAAAAAGGAAATATTCTCGTTTGGTCGTACTTGTTTGCTCCTGCCAACACGTAAGCACTAGTGAGGATAAGGTAAGTATTTAACTTACAAAAAGTTAAATTACAATAAAATTTTTACAATTTCTGTTCCTTACCTGAATATGTGCTCTATGGTTTTGTAAACACATCAATTGGAATCATTCTTTAGCCAATTTGGAAATTTGAATACAGTAAATGACCTATTTAGCGCATCCGCCCTTGTAAACGCACCCTACCTCTTTTTCCCAGCAATATTGTCGGTGACAGTGCACAATATCCGCATATTTTTCATATATTGTATGTATTTTTACTTAATAAATTGAATTTTTTGTCACGACTTTCAAGTCTGTTTTCATCTACCACCATATTTACAGGAAGTGGGTATTTCTAAATGTCGAAACACCGTTTTTCTACCGGATTGACCGATACTTCATCCCGGAAAGTGTTTCATGATGTGTGCGCTAAAAGGGGAATTTTTTCCCACCAAATATGGAATAAAAATAGACTTTGCTTAGCACACTGTGCGCTAAATAGGTCATTTACGGTATCTATCTGAAGCAAAATTCACTTACAAATTGCAATATTCAAGATTGAACAGGTCCTTCTTTCACCAATGATTGTTTTACCTCCTTATCAAAGATGAAGTGGAAAGGTACCTTGAATTTGTGGTTAATCGGCATGTTTTAATTACTATATCTTTTGATAAGTCAATGATAAAGACAGAAGGGTAGTTTTTAATGTTGGAGTGCAAGATAAATCCTTTTTACAGAGGTGGTTTCAGGGTTTTCTGTGTTGGCTTTAATAATTAAGACCAGTTATGATGATTTATAAACCGTAATTTCTGATGTCTCACAGTTCATCACTTGCATTTGATGACAATATTAAGACCTTTTCATGATGAACTTTCAGTCTAGAAATGTATGCCCATCATTCCATTTTTTAAAATAAATACTTTGCAGCTAGGGAATTTTCAAGGTCAAATTTTGGGTTTGTTTAAAGATCCTATCAGGATTGTTCATCCCCATGTTGTTATAGGTTGGGTTTGAACCCACGACCACTGGGGAGAGTGCTAGGTGATCAGATGCCTGACTTGTTAACCATTTAGCCATTGAAGTCCGACTGAGACTTTGTAGGGCGAGTGTCAGACCTTATATTATTAGTTGGTGATGAACTTCACTGGTTGAGCTCAGCTTACATCTAATTTGGCTGCCAGTGAAACAAGTCTTCGTAATGGTCATTGTTCAGTTGTAGATCTACAACCAGATCCTGCAGATGGGGGGTGTTATACCCCTTTCGCAGGCGGTATCACCTGTGTTAACCCACATTTGGCGAAACGTCCCTGTCCTTAGATCGCTGTCTGACATCCATAGACAACCTTGTGAGTCATTTGTGAACCATCAATTACCTTGCCTGTCCTACCGAAGTTTTGAAATATTTGAAGTTTCTGCCTCTGATTTGTGTACCCTGAGCATGCACAGATGATTTGGTGCATGGGCGTATAAATTTCTTACTACGGTAACCGAAGGTGTGATCCGCTGTGTACATAAGGTTGTGATTTGGTCCTCTTTCGGTGTAATATGGCAACATAAGGTGAGTTAAGGTATTGGTCGTTTTGCTGAAGGTGAGTTAAGGTTAATGGAGGTTTCTTCTCAGTGACCATCATTTGTAGTACTGTCATTCTACTGGTTATTGACGGTTAAAAAAACAATGTCCAATCAGTGGCCATCTGCCTGTAGTATGAATGTCTCGGACAAAATGGGCAACCTGGGGGGCAGTTTCGCTGCCGAAAAAACTACTAATTGTGGGACAGCCACCTGTAATGTGAAAGGGGCATTACGTTAAAGGGAGTAAGTTGATTGGTAAGGTCCTAATGGCATCAAACTGATTGAATACAATATGCCAGCCCTGATTAAGCCAAAGTAAATTATGAAAATAAATTCAGATTCAGACCAGAAATAAGGAACTGAAGGGCTGTATACTGCAGATGATACCCTTTCCTGAAAACTGAGAACTATGTTTAACTGCTTCACTACACTAATGGCTTCTAATAAGTCTTCTATTATTTCATTCTAATGAGCTGTGTGAATTGAAATATGATTGATCTGTATTCATTATGTTTTATCAGTCTGAATATACAAAACTGAAATTGGGTCTGTGTGAAACTACCTTTAAGGAAAATGTTTTTTTTTTTTTTGACTTACTGATAAAATCCCACTCAATATTATCCTTTTGTGGGTTGTTGGAAACCCAATCTACTAAATTGATCGACTAGATGGATCGGCCAGTGCAGAGTAAATTACTTTGCTTTGTGAATGATGCTAATAATAGATAATAAACAGGATCTATTGAATTTGGTCATTGATTCGGTCAGTATAAGTAAGACCATTGGACTCCATTGCTGTTTTCCTGCCAATTTACCGATCATATAGATTTCCTAAAAACAGGAATATCATCGGTCTGAAATTTAACAGTGTTTGTCTAAAATAAATATCCTTGCTTTGAAGTTATGGAAGAAATATTTAATCATTTAAAAAAAAGTGGCTTTTAGGAAAATATTTTTATGCATTACTTAAATCTTGAGTTGGCAATCAAAAAATTCCACAAGTCAGAGTACTTAGAAGAGCACTTTTATGCTGGGCTGGCAGAAACTTGGCCAGCGACTTTTTAGACTCTTCAGTATATGGCTGGTTACTGGTCTAGGGGCAGGATTGTTAGTTACCTTCCCTTTTCGCAGAAACACAGATAGGCATTTCTGTGTATCACACATTTTTTTCAGACACATTATGCTTATTGAAATCATAATACCCCCCAAAAGGCCGAATTTGAAATGTACTCAGAAGTCCAAAAAATGGAGAGTCTAATGCCCCTGTTCCACTAAAGGACTAAGCCCCAATCCTCTCTGGGACCCTTAATCATGGATAGTCGGTGAAAAAAAAAGGTAAAATGGGCGGGAAAACACTGGATCGGTGTCAAAGTCTGGGATTAAGGTCAGATCGGCCTACAGGCCTACAGCCCCAGGCTGCCCTACAGAGTCCCCGACTGGTCTGGGACTAAGAACTGACTAAGCCATTTTTCTGGTCGGTTTGATCCAAGATCTGGTCGTAGACATACCGACTGGGTCCCAGGACGCCTCAGGCCTCCTGTGACTAAGCCCCGACTAACCCACGACTAAGTCCCGGCGTCCTCAGGCCTCCTCAGGCGTCCCCAGTCTTCCCTAGACTGAGATGGCAGATTCTTGTTTTGCAATGGGACTAAGGGTCGCAGGAGGCCTGGGACGAAGGCACTAAGGGTCTGGGACTAAGGGTCGCAGGCGGCCTGGGACAACATAGGACCGTGTAAATGTGCTCTGAGGAGGCCTGGGGAAGCCTGGGACTGGACATTTTGTTTATGGCGGGAAAAAATAATCGGTTTGGGTTGGGAGAAATATCAAACATGTTTGATATTTCACACGGCCCCAACCGACCACAACCGACCCTTACAGGATGCCTGTGACTAAGCAAATTTTTCAAACTGACCCTCAAAAACCCTTAATCGGGAGCCTCAGTCGTGTGGTGGAACACCCACATTAACCAAGCAGAGGTACAACCCTACCAGAATATACAGTTGATCAGGTTTTGCTCAAGACACTTTGTTTATTTTTCTTTTAAACTTTATAAAGGGTGGGTCGGTAGCATCCTTTCCATTTTGATATGCTACTAATGCAAAACTGATTCAATTTTGAGATTACATATTCTAGCATATCCCCATTCGAATAGGGCCCAACACAGGAAATGAAGTTTATGAAAACAAAGCATGGCAGTTCTAATCTAAGAATTCTCATTGAAGTCATTACTCCCTGTAGGTCTCCTAAACAATGTCAATGAACCAGCTGAACCAGTAAGAAACCTTGGTTTCACCATAGATACAGATAATTCAGTACACAGACATGTTGCCAGTTTTTTCTAATGCCACGGTTAGTAATCACCTGGACTACTGCATCTCCCTGGTTTTTCACATAACAGAGGCAAACATTGCTAGACTTCAGAGAGTAAAGAACACCTTGTGTGACATTGTGTGCAGGCTGAAGAAGTTTGGTGATGCCACACCATTTTTGAATAAGCTACATGGCTCCCCATTGAGTATCATATAATGTATTTATAAATACTAACTTCTTACACACAAAGCAATCAATTTGAGCGAACCTCCATATTTTTTGTCCCTCATCAAGCATAGTAGACTCACATGTGTCAACCACCTTTCAGTTTCCTCGGTAAAAGCCAACAATTCATGGGGTCGTGCAGTTTTGTAGTAACTGCTCCCACTGAATGAAACAAGATCACTCAAGACCATCAGGGGAGCCTCGGTGGCAGAGTGGTAACACTCTCGCCTCCCACCTTTGAAGCCGGGGTTCGATCCCCGCACAGCCTCAAGTGGGAAAGCTGGTAGTTGCTTGCCGTTGGTCAGCAGTTTACAGTACAGAACCCTAACGAACTGTATGTACTGGTTTCCTCTGCCCTTCCAACTACCCGTCGTGATATGACCTGTACAGTGTTGAAAGCGACGTAAAATCCCAAATAAATAAAGCCATCAGAACCCAGGATAGTGTTACTCTGTCACTGGGTTTAGACGATTGCTTATTCAAGCTAGCCTATCTGGGCTGTCCCAGTCAATAATCTTCTCCCCTATTGGCAAAAACTTTGGCACATACTCTTTCAGGTAATTAAGGACATTGGGGCCTTAAAGGATGCCTGCATCAATTCGACGGTTTATAAATACATTGTTCTTCATAATTTATATTCCTTTATTAGTCGAATCTTGGATTCGAGTCATGTACTGGGTTCTGATTGTTATTTTAAAAATGCCATTTTATCCTCTAATAGCTAAAAATATATGCAATATCTATACACATATATTAAATATAAGAGGTAATGTATATACTTTGTCATTTTGTGATTTTAATATTTTCTTTGTTGTGCAGTTTATGAAATGAATACACTGTCTAGTCTTTGTCTAGCTTCTTGCAAAGTACCAGGATGTAGAAAAGTTTTGTAATTTTCTTTGTAATCTGATGCTCGGTGGAGTAATTTTTACCCCACAGCCCTTAAGGGCTGTTGGGGTATTGTTTTCACCCATGGTGTCCGGATGGGCGGGCGTCCGGGCGGGCGGGTGGGCGGGCGGCGGGAAAAGAGTTTGTCCGAGCTGTATCTCAGAAACCGTAAGGTGTAAGAAGTTGATACTTGGTAGGGACATTGGTTAGGGGGTGTGGGTGTGCAACGTCATGGTCTGACCTTGATTTGACCTTTGACCTTGCCGTAGTGACCTTGACCTATAAAATCTTGTCCGGGCTATATCTCAGAAACTGTAAGGTGTAGGAAGTTGATACTTGGTAGGGATATTGGTTAGGGGGTATAGGTGTGCAACATCATGGTCTGACCTTGATTTGTCCTTTGACCTTGCCATAGTGACCTTGACCTATAAAATCTTTTCCAGGCTATATCTCAGAAACCGTAAGGTGTAGGAAGTTGATACTTGGTAGGGATATTGGTTAGGGGGTGTAGGTGTGCAATGTCATGGTCTGACAAGGATTTGACCTTTGACCTTGCCGTAGTGACCTTGAGTTCGAAAATCTTGTCCGGGCTATATCTCGGAAACCGCAAGGTGTAGGAAGTTGATACTTGGTAGGGACATTGGTTAGGGGGTGTAGTTGTGCAACGTCATGATCTGACCTTGATTTGACCTTTGACCTTGCTGTAGTGACCTTGACCTATAAAATCTTGTTGCACCTTTGAGTATGTTTTTTTGATGCAGATTTAGCACTGTTAAAGTCATATTAGAATTTATGAAGAATTTTACTTTCATAACTTCCCATTGTAAGAGATAGAATTTCATCAAGTGAGCCACAGATTTTGCTCCAACACCACACATAAGCATTCATTAAATGTATTACCACTTCTGTATGCATGATAATATTCAAACCATCTAAACCATAATTGGGCCATGCAGGTGTAGATAAAGAGTGTTGAATTTTAGTTTGCTGATTAATGCTGTTATCTTGTTATTGAATTATCTTGTTTTAGTACTTCATCTTTACATGCATTATCTTTCTTTTAAACATTATTTCTCCATTTAAACATTGTTTGGACCTTTATATAACTGACAGTGCTCTGAAAGTATCCTGAAGTTTGTACTGGTACAGTACTTCTGTATCTCATGGTGTTGAAAATATTTCCCTAGGCTGTGGGGTACGGGCATCTCTGATGCTATTTTTCCCAATACAAATGTCTGGTTCTTCAACACGTGACTTCCAGGCATGCTAATAGGTTCAATAGACATTATTCAATAAACAGTCTTTTATACTTGTGTTGGTGGTCATTCAAAACACTGGTAGAAACACCATTTACATATTTGGAAGTGGCAGTTTTAATTATGTGGGTGCAAGTATTTGCACAAATAAAGGTTCAGAAAAGCGGCCTTTGTCATGAATACAAAGTCATAAACTTAATTGAAAATTGTTTACATGTGAATGGTATCAATGTGTATGTGTGACACATGTACTCTTAATTGGTATTTCATCGGTTTTATAAGCCACATATAGTACATAACATGAACTTTTTCATACCTGTTGTGTGTTTAAAATTTGCATTTTAGGGAATGTCTTTTGTCCTTGACATTCTGTATCTGTCCTCGTAAAAATATTCCAAAGGAAAAACCAAGGTCTGTACCTAATGTTGTATGCAACATTCAGAGATGTGTATGAACCATGTGAGCCTCTTTAAATATAATGTAGAGTACCAATATTGAGAATCTCTGGTGCTTGTGACTGAAAGTCATGGGGTGTGTTATGTATAAAGTTATACATATATACAGATTTAGTTTAAATTGTTTCTAGTTGTTATACATCACACCTTGTCCTTTAAACTTGTAATTGATGAAATACCATAATTCATTCAATTGACATCCAGGGAAATTCACTTAATTATGGGGAGGCCCCAGATAACATTCTACCATCTGCAAAACACTAGACAATGGTCATAAAACATTAATATGATGTTTTTATTTTGTGTGAATACTAACGTAACAATGACTACAGTAGGCAACATATTTTCTGTGATCAGATTTTGTTTAATATCAAATAAAGTTTCCATCATATATGTCAACCATGGTAATATTAAGCAGAACCTTTACAATGTTGACCATTTGTCGGAGTTGAACCAGTGGAACCAAAATAGTGACATTAAGTATTGGCCCTAGCTCTAGCACAAATGTAACTTTTACAACAGACAAGGCAATAAATCAATCTTTGTTTTGTCGCAACATGTACATTGTTGTAGTGGTAAGTGAATGTGAAGATATAAATTGTCTTCTGTTTTGTGCAAAGTTAAGGCAATTTTCCAAGTTATCTTAACTAACTGTATGTAACACATGTCAACGAAATCCCATGCATTCAGCATCAATTTCTACCATAAATGAGGCAGAAATTAAAACACATGATTCAAATAATTTTGGCTCATAGTGAATCAGAAGTTAGCATGGAACAGTGTTGTCTTGTGTATTAATCACAGACACTCTGATTATAAATTTGGTAGTAAAGTAAATGGGCATGAATTAGAAAATACATGGTATGTGTAATGATCAGTATTAATCTTCATTTGTAGGTCACTGTTTAAAATGTACAATGAAAAAGTCATGCATGGGGATTATATGTCTTTATGATAGCGAGTGGAATCGCCTCAATTTTCGTGGTCGATTATTCGTCCAATTTTCCGACCGATGATCGACCCATAATCGACTTTTTTACTCCACTGTAAGAAAACCGAACGCGATTGTACCTAACGCCGACGATTAATCGAACGTTGGTCTAATCGTCCCTTCACTACTTTATGATGAGACAGTTTATTTTGGATCACAAAAAAGTATTAATCTGGTGGCTCTACACATGAAAACATGTGGACAGTAACAGTTTGATAGATGGCAGACACCACATGACTAATTTAATAACTTTGTATGGGTTCTGCAAATCTATTTAGAATTTCACCCTCAGAAAAGGTTATTGCCTTCTCTGTTAGGATTTTCATTTGTAAATCTATCATAAAAACACATTTTAACAGTATTGGTAAATGGCATTATTCTATTCAAAAACACTATTAAACATCTTGAAAGTTTTTTATTGGGGTACTAATGAGCTCTCTCCATGTTACCCTTGTGGTATATTGTTATCTAAACACAATTATTCTGGGTTTAACTCAACTTTAATATAAACATTCGACTTTGTGGTTGTCTGAATGACAGCCACGGTTCCCTTGTATTATTATGAGAGACATATTTGATAGCTTTGAATTATTATTTGTTAAACAATAACTGAACAAAGGTTGTTAATTTGCAACCAGAATTAAAAGTATCAGAAAGATGTTACAGACCGTAAGTTACAACAGAATTCTAATGGATTAATATCAAAGTGGAGTTTTGTTTTTTATGAAAGATAATAAAGATAATATTAATAGATATGAACTATAGCTGTATAGCTACTTGTTCAACACAGTTGGATTATCCTACATCACAGTATTCATGTTAATTCCTATCAAATTATTTAAAGGGTATTCACATCACTGCAATGCACATGTTCAATACAAGTATCCGGTTGCTTTAAGGGCTAAATACAAAGGACATGTGTAACTGAAGGTCAGAGAAAAGGCAGGTAACATATCAAGCATGCCCCTGTAATTAGACAATGTGTTTCTAGTGAAAATTAAGGCACTTTGAATGAAGCATATAGTAGTAAAGTATCGTTATTATTCAAAGCTCTGAACCCATAATGTAGTTGTCAGTACAAGTGTTAAGTAGCAGAGAAGCCTGAAATGTGTACACTGATTTTTGTTTGTTGCGCCTTAGAATTCTATTTTTAAGGACACATTTTTATGTGTGTTTTATTAATTTGAAATAATTTGCTGTAGTTTTAAGGTGGTAGTTATTTTCATCAACAAGTGTATCAGCATAACGTAGGTCTATCAAAATTTATTTTTTTGGAGATAAACAAATATGTTATCATTTTACTATTTTCCCTTCAGCCAGCAAGTTATTAATAGAAATGCCAGGATAAAATTTTTTTCCTTATATAAAGTGAAAATGTCCTGAATTGGCTCAGTCTGTAAATAGATGAAGATTTATAGTATTTGGTAATAAGAAAAATATGAAAGCAGATAAGAATTTTACTGTTTCCTTACCAGTGGTAATTCAGTACTGGCCATAACTCTGCATTAACAGGGGAAATGCATATTCTTAATGCGAACTTGAACCAGTCAAGATTGCTGAGAAAATAAAAGTAAAGTTTGTGCAATATATTTTATCAAAAACATATTCAAAGAATTTGTGAGAACTTCTTTTATGCTGAAATAATAAATATGGTATTCTTTCAAGTCTGCAGTCGCCAGTCTTTTGAGACTGGATTTAGTGTAATGCTGGGACCAGATTGAAGTTTGTCTAAAATATTTTCCCAGGTTAGTTTTTGCTAAAATTGCTAGCAGTTTTTCAAAACCTATCTGAACTTATGAAATTAGGCAAAATATTCAAAGCTTTTAGATGTCACTCAAAATGTTGTAAGGTCTTAGACTAGAGTTTTCACACAACCACATTAACAAAGTAAGAAACCTAAGTCATCCTCGTTGCAATCTTATATTTGAAGACTTACCTTTTCAACAAAACTCAGTCTGGGACTCTCAGGCTTCAGGGAATGCTGGCTGCATTTTTTTAGCCTTAAAAAAAACGAAGAGAGTTGAGAATTGTTTGTGAATCCTTTGTGACCTAGTTGACCAGTGAGAGACTGTTTTTACCCGTTACTTTTAGAGACTTTTGAAGACTTGCTTTTTTGCACTGGTTCACCCTTTCATCATATTTTTCAAAACTATGTTTTAATGTAATACCCCTATTCCACTGTCACAACTTTCCCTTCTGGCTGCTGTGAGTATACAATTGGCAGCAAAATCATGGAGGTTGTATAGCTTACCGTTTGCTTGTGAAGACCATGAAGAAAATTACGGTTACTGAGGCCACCTGGTAAAACATTCAAAATGTATAAAAAACCTTTGAAGTGAGCAAGTCTGTCCCGAGTAGTCAATACCTGTCTTTCCCAAATTTTAATAGGGGCTTGATGTTACAACTTCGGTTTATGAATAATAGCAGCCCTTCATTTTGGTCATATGACATATCTTTTCAACATGGACAAATCACATGTTTGTCAGTTTTCCCAAGTTGTTTTAAAACGTGAAACATTGTTTTTAGGTCCCAATCCTCGATATTATTGTGGAAGGGGTTGTGGCCTTTGAGGGTATGCATATTTGGTATCACAGTTTGTGTTAAAGTGATCTCAGTGATTTACACTGGTAGTTTGGACAAATTTGACCAGTTTCACATACAGATAGTCTGTCACTCATCTCATGACACTTAAATTACCTATTTCATTGCGTTAATACATCTTACCTACCAGACGATAGCTATAGCCCGGCGCCAGCCGGTCCCGCCAAACGAAAGAAAAAGACGTCCTGGGTTTCAACCCGGGCAGGACCGGTACACTACACTCCACTCGCCAGGTGGCCTAGTTCCTGCCTCACTCGCCAGAGGGACGTGACGTCATAGCATCTTTTTCGTTTGGCGCGACATTCAAGTTTCAATTTTGTGGAAACACTTTTAATTTTAAATATATCTTAAGTTATATTGGGTGTTACTTTCTCAGATTTGTCTGTTAGTTGGATAAACCACTATGGCATCTCCAGGACAGAGAAAAGGAGCCTGCGGACATATCATGGCTAATTTTGATCCACACTCTCGATGTGCCAGATGTAGGGACAAAGGTTTGGGGGACGACCCTTGCGTCCTCAAGTTAAGTTGTGAGTTTTGTGACAATCTTTCTCCCGAACAATTGCTTCAGCTTTCTACTCCGACTTACAAACTCCGTAAAGAGAAGTTAAAGAGTAAGGAATCACTTGTGGATCCCTCTACCGTTACTGTAGTGTCACAGGTCGAAAAACAGGACGTTGCTCCATCTTCCCCTCCTCATGACACTGAAACGGAGTTCACCTTGCCTCAACCAAACTTCCGTCAAGATTTAAAAGATCTAGATGATAAATGGTCTACTCGCATGGCGCGTTTGGAGGCACTCATCACCCTGGGCCATCGTCCCTCTCCACAGCCTACCTTCACTCCGGTCCAAGCACCGGTCACGCATCAGGCTCCAGCTGGTTCTTTGTCACAAGCACCTTTTCTGCTACCCTCCGTTCCTTCCGGCCAAGCCGGTCCGGCTTATGGCACGGATAGAACAAAGGCAACAGCTACTATCACCAGCTCTATGGATATGACCTCTCCTCTGGAGAATGTTTATCCGCAACCAGACCCGGAACCAGTATTCTCTTCTCAGAGCTCTTCCGGCCCGGTGGCCTCATCTATCACTCAACCACCCCCGGAGCATTCAGAAGAGGGTGAAGTTTCTGATCAAGAAGAAGTACTAGACCCATCTGAACAAGACTCTCCAGACATTGACAAAACCATAAGTGAAGATCAGAATTACAGGGAGACGGTAAGGGGTGTCCGTGCCTTTATGGGCTGGAATCACATTCCAGACCTTGAGTACACTCCCACCTCCAGATCTGACAACCCCTGGGTTGGCCACCGGTCTCAACCGGTTGGAAAAGTTTCCATTGACTTACCACCAGAGGACTGGTTATGCAAAAAATTGGAAAACCTCAATCTAGTACTAATTGAAGGCTACCCGTCAAAATCAACAGAACCGGGCGGTCTACATGTTGATCAATATCTCCGACCACCAAAATCTCAGACAAGATGGTACGGGATACACCCGGCAGAAAACAAAGACATAACTAGGCCTGGTAAATACGTAACTTCCTGGCCCAACGATGCCGCAAAGCTCAATAGTTCCTTTGCCCGGGTTGCTAAGTCTACTATTGCTTCATCTCAACCTACTTCCCGACCACTGTCTCAGGAAACTCTCCGCAAATGGGAAAAGGCTGCCAAAGAAACAAGCTATATTTGTAACCAGTCAGCTGGTTTCAATAGATGTATAACCAAAGTGCAGGATGCTGTTCAGGAACAGTTAAAAACCCTACAAGCAGAACTTGGCAAAGGTAAATCCTCCGCAAAAGCCCAGGGGGCTCTGGACGAACTTCACTTTTTAACAGCATTTAATCAGAATATCAGTTTTGCGGTCGGGAAATCTCTTCAGCACCTTTCGGACTTTACTTTCGTCCAAATGGCTAACTTGACTCTAGTCCGCAGAGATTCCTATCTGGATCACCTGAGGGCAGGAGTGAAACCGGATACCTTTTCCTCTCTCAGGAATTGCCCTCTTCAAACCCGGGCTTTATTCCCAGATGACATCATAAGAAAAGCGGAAGATGAGATAAACAACTTTGAAACACACAAGCGTACCAACCAGCCCGGTCCGGGCCGTGGTGGGTTCGCGGGTGTACAGAAAAAGCAGCATCGCTACCAGCCTTACTCCACTAGTTGGAAGCAAGACGACTCAAGTACCACCGGTGCTTCCGGGAAAGATCTCCCCGCATGGAAATCATTTGGTAGCCGGGGCAGAGCACGCGGCAGAGGCAGGGGTGGTCAACCCGGTCGCGGTTCGCGAGGCTCCAAGGATCCCAAAAATTATAAATGACAATTACTGCAGAATTCCTCCGGAGTTACAAACAAAATTGGAGTATTATGTGTCAGATGTAAAACAGACAGATTTTCATGTGCTTGTCAAGAACTCTGTAAAATGTCAAAGTGTTGCTTGTCTTGTACATTCTGTAACAAAATCAAAAAGTGGGCAGCCGCAAAAGAAAGGCGTAAGACCAATATCAAACATGAAAAATACAATAAAGTCTGTGAAAAGTGCTTCTTTTGTAAATCACTGTGTTTTTGCCCCAAATGTGCCAAATGCCCACAGTGTTGCAAATGCCCAGCCAGTGGGGGGGCGACTACAATTGTTCTGGGAAGTATGGGCACGACTAGGTGCAAACCCAAGAGTAGTGTCCATACTAAAAGAGGGTTATGTTCTCCCATTCAATCTCAGACCTTGCCTAGTGAGGGATCCCCTGATAGTAAGCGGCTATGCCAATCCCTTCAGAGACTCCCACTTGCAAGGGGCTCTACAAGCCTTAATCAAGAAGAAGGCAGTAGAGAGGGTCAGGGTTCGAACCTCTCTAGCCTTCTTCAACAGACTATTCATTGTTCCCAAACCGAACCAAAAGTGGAGGCCAATCTTGGACCTCAGTACTCTAAATCAGTTTTTATGCGTAAAAACATTCAAAATGGAAACCCCGGAGACAATTCGAACCTCCTTACAACAGGGAGAGTGGGTGACATCGCTGGACTTCAGCGACGCCTACTTCCACATTCCAATCCATATCAACTCCCGAAAATACCTCAGGTTCCACTTCCAGAACCAGTCTTACCAATTTCGGGCTCTTCCCTTTGGCCTGTCAACAGCTCCAATGGAGTTCACTTGTGTAGTCAAAGAGGTAAAACTAATGGCTCAGTCTCGAGGTATAAGGATCCACCAGTACCTAGACGACTGGTTGATTCGAGCCCCTACCAGAGAATCTTGCCACCAGGGAACCCAGTCCCTCCTAGCCCTTTGCCAGGAGTTGGGCTGGATGGTAAACATGCAAAAATCAGAACTGGAACCCCAACAAGTCTTCGATTTTGTAGGCTACCAGTACGACCTACTCAACGGATTGGTCAGACCTACTCAAAACCGTTGGGAAGCCCTTTAACAAAAAGTAACAGGGTTATTACAGAACAGATCTTGCCGAGTGAGAACCTTCATGTCTCTTATAGGTCTACTCACTGCGACAGAGAAACAGGTGCCCCTAGGCAGACTGCACATGAGACCTATTCAGTGGCACCTCAAGAAACACTGGAGAGTCCCGGAATCTCTGGAAAAGGAGATTCCAATTCCGAGTTCTCTCCATCAGTACCTGCAGTGGTGGACCCAAGAAGAAAATGTCCTAAAGGGTCAACCCTTACACCCCCTACGACACGCAGTGCAAATCTTTACAGACGCCTCAAAAGAAGGCTGGGGGGCTCACTTAGGCGACTTCACAGCAAGCGGTACTTGGTCAGTGCCCGAAAGCAAGTTGCACATAAACTTCTTAGAACTAAAAGCCGTGTTGTTAGCACTAAAAAGATTCCAACAATTAGTGCAAGGAAAGGTCGTCCTGATTGCCACAGACAACACTACAGTTGTGGCATACATCAACAAGGAGGGAGGTATGAGGTCAGGTTCACTCTGTGCCCTTCTTTGGCGGCTCCTATGTTGGTGCAATCTCAGACAAATAGTACTGAAGGCCAGACACATTCCGGGCCGTCTAAATGTAATTGCAGACAAGTTGTCTCGCCAGGGACAGATCATTCAGACGGAGTGGTCCCTCCATCAGGAGATCTTCGACATCCTTTGTCGAACTTGGCATTATCCCCAAGTGGACATGTTTGCAACAAGGTACAACTGCAAACTAGTCCAATTTGTGTCCCCAATTCCAGACCCAAAGGCCTGGTCAGTGGACGCTCTGACAATGTCCTGGGAAGGCCTGGACATGTACCTTTTCCCTCCAGTGTCTCTGATGGGGAAGGTGGTCAGCAAGCTGTCAGATCACTGGTATCACAGAGCAATCCTGATTGCTCCGGGATGGCCCAACATGCCTTGGTTTTGGGACCTAGTAGAGCTGTCAGCGATGGTTCCTCTTTGTCTTCCACACCATCCAGATCTAGTGACCCAACCTTTCAACAAGGCCCGTCACAGGGATCTGGCAAGCCTAAATCTCCATGCCTGGCTCCTAGAGCCCAGACAATCAGGGAGCAAGGGTTCTCTAGCCCAGTGGCGTCAAGAATTGAGGCGCCTCAAAGACGTTCAACCAGAGCAGTCTACGAAGCGAAGTGGGCCCTTTTTGTTAGATGGTGCGAAACAAGTCAGGTGGACTTCAGGAACCCATCTATAAAACAAATAGCAGATTTCCTCCTGCATCTTTTCCAGGAGAAGAATCTCCAGCCCAGCACTATTGATGGTTACAGGTCAGCCATTGCAGACAAACTGGGAAATACCTCGGTTAATGTCGGCAAGGATGACAATTTGACTAGACTGTTAGACAGTTTTCACAGAGATAGACCCAAAGGGCGCCGGGGGGTTCCTGCTTGGAACCTCTCCCTGGTTTTACACCAGCTTACAAAAGCGCCTTTTGAGCCACTCAGAAAGGCGTCTCTGAAACACCTTACTTTCAAAACTGTTTTTCTCCTAGCCCTGGCTTCGGGAAAACGCAGGAGTGAGATTCACGCTTGGTTAAACAAAAATATCAGACACCAAGCTGATTGGTCCAAAGTTTCCCTCTACCCTTCACCAAGCTTCTTGGCGAAAAATCACTTGGCAAAAGAGGGACCAGAGTGCGTGGCCCCTGTGGTCATCCCGGCCTTAGCCCCCACTCTGGATAAGTCTTTAAAGGAAGACAGATCCCTTTGCCCCGTTCGGGCTCTTCGCTACTACCTGGACAAAACGCAGGCCCTAAGAACGGGAAAGGAGTTAGTTTTTGTTTCATTCAAACAAGGTTTTAACAAGGACATCTCTCCTGCCACTATCTCGTCCTGGATCAAACAAACAGTAGTGTTGTGTTATGATCTCTCTGACCAAGATTCCTTGGCCTTACATCAGGTTAAGGCCCATGATGTTAGGGCCTTTGCGGCCTCCAAAGCCTTTCAAGGTGGCATATCTCTGGACCAGATTCTAGCAGCATGCCACTGGAAGTCCCACAACACCTTTACACAGTTTTACCTTAAGGATGTTGCCTGGGCAGATAAGGAGCTTTTTCACTTGGGTCCTGTGGTGGCTGCCCAGCAGATCCACCACTAGTCACCTAAGCTTCTTTGTATATAATTATATATAGTGTACATACTAGTTAGTTGTAGGTGTAGGCTCACTTTTAGCCTAGGCCTTGGCTTCTCAAAGTCTTTTACTTCAGAGTAATCCTCTGGTATAGGACTTTCCCTACTCTTCCAGGTTATCCGTGGGAATCATTGACTTGAACTCTTACTCTCTTCCTCCCCTCAGAGCAGTCAAAAAGGGGGGGGGGGGGGGCAGGTGGGTCTAGTTACCCTCGAGACTAACATGTCTCCTCAAAGGACTAGAACCTCACACCTAGGTATAATATAAGAGTTCTCTCCAATCCTCAGAAGGCTGCCCTCCTTCCACTGGGTAGTTATTCTAGCTATCGTCTGGTAGGTAAGATGTATTAACGCAATGAAATTGCAAATTTTAATTAGTAAATTAAATTTTTATTAGTTAATACCTTACCTACCAGACGGGAAATTCCCACCCAGCCTTCCCCGCTTTCAGCCTTACAATTCAACCTTGGGGACGAAAAAGATGCTATGACGTCACGTCCCTCTGGCGAGTGAGGCAGGAACTAGGCCACCTGGCGAGTGGAGTGTAGTGTACCGGTCCTGCCCGGGTTGAAACCCAGGACGTCTTTTTCTTTCGTTTGGCGGGACCGGCTGGCGCCGGGCTATAGCTATCGTCTGGTAGGTAAGGTATTAACTAATAAAAATTTAATTTACTAATTAAAATTTGCAAATTTGCTTAATTTTTGTATTTCCAAATATTTTTGTGACCAGGTTCTGTCATTCCATATGGTTTATCTTTTTATATAACTAATAGCCATTTCGCTGTCTTTTTACCCCACCATATTGCTGTTGATGTTGCGAATGATTTGTATGAAAGTAACCATTTATGAAAATCTATACATAACTCAAAATCCTTTATATCTGCAGCATCATATGTTAGTTTGAACTGTCAAACAGATCCCTTTTATTCAGTGAAAAGTCCTTCAGACAGTGTCTATGGTACAGGTAGCAGCAAGTAGATAAAGCTTCTCTTTTGTCTGTATTACAGGACCAGAATGATATACATGTGTGTGGATACAGCGGAAGGAAGTTTATGCACAAAAAGTATTATGATGCAAAAGTACACGGACCTTCAATTACATACGAGGAGTATTTGGAAGAAATGAACCCTCAGGAACAAGACTGGCCTAATTAATACAGAGTGTGTTTATAGACTTCAGATGTGATGATACAGTTGAACCCCTATTCTTATGCCTAGCACTGTCCAACTATTCTGAGTTACAGTACTTTGGTATTGTATGGAAAAATTCCAGTTGCGTTTATGCAGAAAAAACACCAATAATTCTCAATATCAGTCTATGTAACGATGGTTACCAGAGTGAATTTACATCTTGGACATATTGTCATGGTATTATAGTGTCTTGAAAGAATTCTTCCTCAAAGCTTTTTTTTAATAGCATTAAAGTTGATTCTGGACATTTTGTCCATCCGTAACATTGTCACTTATGGCATTTGTATTGCTTAATATGAAATAAATATAAAATTTGTGTTTTCTTATCTTATCTGTAGTACCTTTTTTCTTGCAGCGTTTTGTTAATATTGATAATTAATGCACCTTTATGTGCTGGTTTAGCATTTGAAAAAATAGTTTGTATTATAAAATCCAAGCAACAGCTAAGTTCTAATATTACCCAGTTACAAAGTTACCTTCCTGACACACAAGAGATCTAATGTTTGTTGTAGATACTGTATCTGCTCTCAGTAGCACCCATGGGCAATGTAACCAAGTATTTGCAAAAGTTGGGGATGAACGTTTATGCCAGGGAACACCAGCCGATTGTTCCGAAAAACATGACCCAAATCTGGGGACTTGCAATTCAGCACTTCCCAGCTGGAAGTAAAATACAGTTGATGTAAACAAATTTGTCTGCAATAAAATGTGAAAAACGGTCATAAGGAAATGTTGTTGAAAATGGATACAGTATATCAAATTACACTAATTATTGTGTTTTAAGGAAAAAGTTTACTTTGAAACGACATATTGGCAAATTCTTAGCGATTATGTGAGATTGTAGGGGGTGCTGAGCATTGGCTATACAGATCACAGCACCGGTGTTAAGTAGAGTAAATCATAGAAAATGAGTTGAGCTAGTCAAATAATGGTTTCAGAGTGAAATTGAAAATTTTAGTTACTAGATTGTTGCGTTTATTAAGCTACAAGCTTACCATGTGGGACTAAATACTATCTCGGGTGGCTGCAGCACCCTGGCCAACTCAAGAAAAAAAAAGAGCATAATATTACCAGGGTACCTCAATCATTGAGGTGACCTGTATAGTGACAAAGGATGCAACTTCCTTCTTTGAGTTAAATGTAACTTTTTAATAGTCCCTGTATGTCTGTTATAGGTTACTCAACCCAGGAACCTGAATCAGTTTCATAATCTACATGGAATTTGTGTCCATGTTGACTGAAGTGTCACTTCACAATAGACACCAAGCACACTAAAGATTTGGAATGTGTCACTGCATAGTTAAAAACAGGGATAGCATAGCAATCATTAGGAATATTGACACTGGGAAAGCAACAAAACATTTGAAAAGATAAAACATTTATCCGTTGAAAATTGGCCAGACACAATAAGCAATAGATCCAAAATATTTCTCCAACATGTGCACCAGAAGGTAGCCTTGTATAAGACTCGAGTGTCTTTACAAATGGGGAAAATATACATTTAAAGTTTCAGTTTTTTATGTCAGCTGATTAGTCAATTAGCTGACATTATGACATCACTCTGTGGCATCCGCGTCCGCATACATGTGAACAACTTCTCCAAAAAAACAAGGTCCAGAGACACATGCTGTTTTTTCTAAAAGATACCTTATCTATCGAGGCATGCAGGTCTGTTCGTTCATCTGTTACCCAGAGCCATCACAAGTGAGGTGCCTCACCCAAAGTGTGAAAATTTCAACATATTATCACAATTTTCTCCTTCACTATTGCTTGGATTTCTCTCTTATCTTGCAGATATGTACTAGGCAACAAGTAGATACCCTTGTGTGAGTATCAGGCCTGGATCTTTCATAATTATTTGTAATGAATTTTAAAAATAATTTTTAATGCATTAAATTCATGAAATCATGCACTAAATCACTTATAGCTTGAAAAGTATTGCATTTAGAGCATTTTATCAAAATATGTTATTCAGCTACTTTTTCCATAGCTACAACATGGTGAGTAACTTGGGTGTCTATCCCAATAGCTAAGTGAGTAATAGCTACTTTCCGACTTTTCAGTACCTTCCATAATGTAAAAAATCACTTGGAACTCCAAAACTATTGCATTTAGAGAATTTTGTATGCATATGTTATTCAGCTACTTTTGGGTTAGCTATAACATAGTAAAATTGCAGAGCTGTAGCTCATTGCATAGCTGAGCAATAGCTACTTTGAACTTTTCTGTGTTGATTAATCCATTGTCACTTGAAAACTATTACATTTATAGTTTTTTTTAAAAAAATATGTTGTTCGCCTACTTTTATGTCAGCTATAACAGTAAAATTGCAGTTCACACTGTTGAGTTAATCAGTTTTTACTTGAAAACTATTGCGTTTAGAGTGTCTTGTTTAGATATGTAATTCAACTACCTTTGGGTCAGCGATAACAGTCAAATTGCAGACCTGTAGCTCATTGCATAGCTGAGTAATGGCTGCTTTCAGGTTCTCCCTGTTGAGTAAATCACTTGCAACCTGAAAAGTATTGCATTTAGAGCATTTTCTTCGAGTATGTTGTTCAGCTACTTTTACAGCTACAGCATTGCCAGTAAGTTGGGTGTCTATCCAAGTAGCTAAGTGATTATTAGCTACTTTTGTTTCAAGGTCAAATTAGTCATTGCTACTTTCAATCCATTTACAAGTTACAAGTGTTTCAAGTGAGGTCCCCTATCTGGTGTTAAAGGTTTAACACCCTTTCATAAACATTGGAATCTTGTGAACATTGGAGGAGTTTGTTTGTTACTTTGCTAATATATACTAAGCCAGAGGAAGATTACTTTGTGAAGGTATTAGCTCTACATCTGTAGTCACTTTGCACCACCATTTGGACTTTCTACCTTTGTGTAAGAATCATTTCCTGAGTAGCTCTTTAAGAAGCACCTGAAAAGTTTACTTTATAGATTACTTCTAAAATACCAATTGCAGCATTTTGTGTCTTTTTCTACTTTCACTTGTACTCTGAACCTCAAAACACAAAGTCAGCTGACACCGAGCCCATTCACAGGTACTGATTGCTTGTTCAATCTAACTTATATAGGGCACATATACAGGGCCTAGTGGTTAGCAAGTTTGGCGTCCAGTCATAGGCTGTCACCTTTGTGGGTTCAAGTTCCACAATTGGCAATATTGAGGACTTGTCCCAATACATGACTCTTGGCACATATATTAAGGTTTGCCAACAGCATATCCTGACTTTCTGGTGACCTTGAACTCTAAATATTTAATGAAGCTATGATCTTAAATTCATAAAATTCAACTAAAACCCTGTGGCTGATTTATTTTTCTTTTTTGTACAAGGGGGTTTTCAGCCCTCAACTATTTTATTGTTCAACTTACCTTAGTAAAACTTGGTACACATATAAAGGGTGACAAAATTGACAGTTATTTTCTGGTCACCTTAAAGTCCATATATCAGTGAAGTTTTTGCCACTTTACAAAAAGGTTTTCAGTCACTTACTGTTCAACTAATATTAGTTATTTGAATAAGGCTCAATGCTGTGTTGAAAAGGCATGAATGTAAATAATCTGGAAGGATCAGCAATCATGTGACTCTCCTGCCATCCATCATGACCACAAGCCCACCACCACATGATGAGATTAGATGAAAATTATAGAAGTAGTGGAATGGACTGTCAGATGATGCCAGAGACATTGAGCTTCAATTAGACATCAAAAAAAAAACCAACCAAAAAACCTCAATATTTCAAAATATCATATTGTTGAGATTATGTACAATGATTGCTTGATTGTTTACTTTTATATAGAATTAAGCATTTAAAAAAGTCATCATTGTTATTATTTGACTACAAGGATTTATCTGGCCAGACTTTGTTTCTTTTTTACTGCTTCTGGGCCTTGTGAAACACCTTTTCATTCCAGCCACCGTACATTAGGACAATTTGATTTCAAGAGGGTATCTGACAAGTGTTCAATGTGAGCTCTTGTAGGTTCTATAACATTACACCACAGATAACAAAACTACTGGCAAACCTATACAGCTTCAGCTGATTGAACCGAAAGTCAGTCAGTTTCCAGTTTGTCATCAACATGTGTTTTATAAATATATCAACATGCCCCCTCCCCCTCCTTCTATGGCTAATACAAAAACTAGAAAGCACTCCTAGAGTGCATTCCTCCACCAGGGTGGATTGTAGAAAATTCTGGATTTTTTTTTTGTTGGGGGGGGGGGGGGGGGGGGGGGGGGGGGGGGGGTATCCAAGAATATGATCTGGGGCTGTGTTCATCAAAGGTCTCTGCAAGTCTTAGGCTTAACATTTGTATACAAATATAACCAACTTCAGCCAAAGATTTGACAAAGACTGTTCGTGAAAACGGCCCCTGTATCATTCCGAAAATATAATTACTTCTTCCTTTGGTCCAGCTCTACCCACATAAAATTTTTTATATAGTCCAATATTATTAATGAGTTATTGTGAGCACAAACAGGTAGGCGAGTGCACCCAAAAGCATAACCTCCCGGTTGAGGTGATAGCTATATGTAACCTTTTTCCCCTAAGGAATACAGAATATCAGGTTGAGTCCTGCATAGAGACACACTAGCTATGTGTACCACTGTAAAAAATGCAACTGATGGCACTAGGGTTACATCACAGGTGTAAACATCAAAGTCACAGTTGAGGGAGGAGCAAATTGTCAATATAAGGATACTTCTCAGGTTTTATTACTTTTTTTATCTTGTTTATTTTCTTTTTCCCAAAAAGTAACAGTTTCTTACACAAAATATTTCAAAAATTATTACTGTATCTACGGAGGAAGAAGAGTAATAATAGTACAATAATGTGATTTTGCATGGGCATTATAGGTTTTTACAGGCACTTCATGAATCATTACTGCACTCGGGCAATATGGTGTTTTATGGACCTTTAAAAAAACATTAATGAGCTAGGGAATGCCTGCCTATCTAATAATAATAGGAGTCAGCAAACCCTTAGCAAAAAGTGTATTCATAGTTCATAGTTTTAACACTGCTCCTGAGTTTTCCTTTCAAAGAAGTCGAAACCTTTTGAAACGTTTTAATCAGAAATTCTAAATTATTTTATGTTGTTATTAGATATAATTCAGTTTCTAAATTCTTATTTAAGAATCTCGTAAATGCTATTTCTGTTATATCATATTTTCTGTATTTTGTCAAAAAGATGAACTGCTTTGACAGCAAAATTAATAAATTTATCACACACTTAACAGATTTCTTTTCACAAGGTATTCCTAACATTACCTCCAATACTGTAAAGCTACAACTTTGATTTTAAATACAATTGCTCATCTGTCTTAAACTTTTCCAAACTAATGCAGATTCCTTACAGTAATAAAAATAATGTTCAGTGGTATCTATCTCACTGCAATATGGACAAGTAGGATCATCTCTAATATGCCAAATATTGAGATTATAATTGCATGCAAAATATCTATGAACTATTTCATATTGCAGAATTTACAATCTGATATTTTTGGTAACCATGGAAGGCAAAGAATAAATAGATTTCCAGTCTAACACTTCAAGTATAGGGTAATATTCTACCTATTTCATTTCTGATGGAGCAATGTGTTTATTTGTAAGACTTTCATAAACTATTATTTGTCACTTGTTATGTTAGCTGACTTGTCAGTCAGCTGACATTATGGCATCACTCTCCGGCGTACACGTGAACAACTTCTTTCAAAGTATAAGACCCAGAGACATGCTGTTTTTTTAAAAGATACCTTAACTATCGAGGATGATAAATCGTAAAATTCATGCAGATCTGTCTGTTTGTCTGTTCCCCAGAGCCATTACAAGTGAGGTACCACCACCCAAAGTGTGAAAATTTCAACACTTGATCACAATTTTTTCATTCACTATTGAAGGGATTTTTCTCTTATCTTGCATATATGTACTAGGCCAATAGTAGATTCACTTGTGTGAGTATCAGGCCTAGATCTTTCTTATTTTTTTTTTACTAAATTACTTACAACTTGAAAAGTATTGCATTTAGAGCATTTTGTTAAAATATTTTATTCACCTACTTTTTCCATACCTACAGGATGGTGAGTAACTTGGGTGTCTATCCCAATAGCTAAGTGAGCAATAGCTACTTTCTGACTTTTCCGTACCTTACATAATGAGTAAAATCACTTGTAACTTGAAAAATATTAGAGTTAGACAATTTTGTATAAATACGTTTTTCAGCTACTTTTAGGTCAGCTATAACAGTAAAATTTCAGACCTGTAGCTCACTGCATAGCTGAGTAATAGCTACTTTGAGGTTATCACTATTGAGTAAATCAGTTGTAACTTGAAAACTATTGCATTCATAGTATTTTCTTCAAATATGTTGTTCATCTACTTTTGGGTCAGCTATAACATAGTAAAATTGCAGACGTGTAGCTCATTGCATAGCTGAGCAATAGCCATTTTCAGGTTTTCACTGTAGAGTAAATCACTTATAACTTGAAAACTATTGCATTTAGAGAATTTTCTTTAAATATGTTGTTCATCTGCTTTTGTGTCAGCTATAACATAGTAAAGTTGCAGACTTGTAGCTCGTAGCATAGCTGAGCAATAACTACTTTGAGGTTCTCACTGTTGAGTAAATCAGTTATAACTTGAAAACTACTGCATTTAGACTATTTTCTTCATATATGTTGCTCACCTACTATTGGGTCAGCTATAACAGTAAAACTGCAGACCTGTAACTCATTGCATAGCTGAGCAATAGCTACATTCAGGTTCTCACTATTTTAAATCAGTTTTAACTCAAAAACTATTGCATTTAGAGAATTTTGTTTAAATATGTTATTCACCTACTTTTGGGTCAGCTATAACATAGTGAAATTGTAGACCTGTAGTTCATTGCATAGATAAGCAATGACTACTTTTAGGTTATCACTGTTGAGTAAATCAGTTATAACTCGAAAACTATTGCATTTACAGTATTTTGTTTAAATATGTTATTCACCTACTTTTCAGTCAGCTATAACATGGTAGAATTGCAGACCTGTAGCTCATAGCATAGCTGAGCAATAGCTACTTTCAGCTTATCACTGCTGTGTAACTCACTTGTAACTTGAAAGCTATTGCATTTACAGAATTTTCTGTAAATATGTTATTCATCTACTTTTGGTTCTGCTATAACATATATGCTATTTGTTCACTCAAAATTTCTTGTGCTGGTTTTGGCTGTACCGAAATTGAAAGTAAACCATGATTCTAACATTTGTTTGCAAAAAGTGAAAGTCTCGATTTATCCAATTATGGTCTAGCTTGTGTAAAACAAACTGCTTATCTTTAATTTTGGCACTAAACAGAGCCAGGTCCTTCCACTTTACTTTTAAGGTGACAGTGTTTTCATTTTTTTTCATCTAAGATCCTCTTAATCCACATTGCTTTTTGTGAGGTGACCATATTTTTAAAATGTATCATCTTAATACCACCTCTCTCTATACTATTTATAACCACATTCTTTTTTACCTTTGACCTTTTGCCCTTACCCCATAAAAATTCAAAAAGATACTATCTATTTCATTAATAATAGATTCTGGGACATAGACCATGCCACACAAGTTGATAATCTGACTGATCACAAGGGTTTTTAAAACAGTTACTTTCCAAAAAATAGTTAAATTTCTACAAGACCATATATTCAATATTTTCCTAATTGTATTAACTTTTTTGAGCAATTTACATTTCATATTCATCTGAACTGAACCAAATACCTAAGGTTTTAAAATTACCTCTATTCCATTTAATACCTAAACTTTTATCACAGTCCTCCACTGGATTTAGGGGTAATTGCTTCAGTTTTATCTTTATTAATTTTTAGGCCAGAGCATGATGTAAATTTTTCTAATAAATCAAAAGCATTTTTTTAATGATTTAATATCTTGTGTGAAAAGTGTGGTGTGATCTGCAAGCTGACTTATCTTAAACATTTTTTTTTGTCTACGCACTGAGGCAGCAGCCTTGTCTTATAACTCTCTCCAGTCTAAGGTTTTATTCTTAATCTCACCGAAACATGGAAAGATTGTATAGTTGCTTGGTCTTGCTGGGACCTGATGATTTTCGTTGAAGATTTCTAACCAACCAGTATGCACTGTTTTCCTCCACCCCCTTAACTGTATGTGGTGATATGGCTCTGTATAAAGGGTTAGAAATGACGTTGAGGGGTAAAGGAATTCAGTATGTACTAGTTGGTTAGGATTCTGCACTGAAGACCTTTGCTCACCATAGAGCAACTACCAACTTTTCAGCATTTAGGTTTGGCTGAAAATTCACTTTGACTCTGATGGTTGTTTATATTTTAGATAGTCCACCGGGAACCACAAAGATACGTAACTGAAAATATTTCTTTTGACAGAGCTTATGCAGAGATGACAAAAACCGTGGTGACAAGTCACACTGTACCTGATTCCTCATTGTTGTGTTTTAAGTCTGAACACCAAACCAACAGATAACCTGTTAGAGTGATCACATAAGGGTTAATTAATACAAGACTTAAGTTGCACAATGTTTTAGTTTTTCATATTTTTATCTGAGTGGGTAAAACTAAAAGTTCCCATAAGTGAAGGTAATTAAGCATCCCTGAGAGGGTGCTTATTTGTTTTTGTTTCAGTTTCCTTGCCGCCGCCGGTCCATCCCTCTACCATATTTTCCTTCAGTGAAATTGACTGTTTCCAACCATAAAACCATGTTGAACACTGATTCATGTAGTACTTGTATCTTAACCAGAAATGACAAATGGGGAAACATCTATGCGTACTTTGATTTTGCATTACACATAATTTCCAAAACGGGTATCTTTAACTATGTACTATCAAAAATGAGAGCTTATTAGATTTTGGGAGCGACCTGATGAAAATTGACCGATTTCTGTACCAACCAGAAAAATTAAAATTCATATCAACCTCCCATATTATCTCTGAAGTATTGCATTTAGAGCCAAAAAATGTATTGGGAGATAATAGGAAACCATATGTGGAGTGTCTACAAAAAGCAAGTCAAATTTCCCCCCCCCCCCCCCCCCCCCCAGTACCATGCTTTTTCTACACAATTCGCTAAAGAGTATATTTTTTTCAGTTGACATGATTTTTATAAACAAGTCTTCAATATGGAAAGTGATGTACTTACCAATGCTAAATCTGATAATAATTTACTTCTTAAAGTGGAGAAAAAGGGACACTGACATATAAAATGTTTTTCATCTTCCACTGAAGAATTGCATAATTCGCACAGTCTATTTTCTAGTGGAATGCTACGGAATCGGCTGGTTTCAACTGCTAAACACAATGTACCTGATCTTATTTTAGCCATAAGTGACCTTTGAGTTCGACTTAAATTTGCTGTTACATACTTTTCAGTTTTGACATTGGCTTTGTCAAGTTTAAAAGATCTTAGTTTTGGCTTATTTTGTACTCTATCCTGAAAATGTTCATTCATTTTTTCAAAAAATATTTCTGAAGCATAACTGAGGTTTATTGTTTCACGAGTTACGAGAGTATGTTCCTTATTCAAAGTGCATAGGATTTCTTTGAGGTCACTACACCAGTTCCCATTATTTTCTAATGAGAGATTCATTTCAAAAGCTTGCCTTGTAAGCCTATCTGTGGGCTTAGTAACAAGGCAATTATGTAACTGCAGTACACTCATATAGTGTACATATTTCATGTCAAGCTATCCAGTATCTGCCAGTAAAGCTAGGGTAGGTGTTTCGTTATGCACCCCAAGAAAGTATCTCATTGCTCGATATTGAAGCTTTCGATGAGGTAAGTGTTTATTAAAACCCCATACTTTATAGTTTTAGAAAGTATTAATAGGTAATATTGGAAAACCATATGTGGAGAGTCTAGATAGTTGGTCAGATTTACCCCCCCCTTATGGGTCAAACTGGGATCATAACATAGTCGATTTTGTGCTTTTACCTTATATCTCCTTTATTGATGCTTTTAAATATTTTGAATGTATGAAGGGGTATTGGGAAAAGAGATGTGCAGAGTTTATATAGCTGGTCAGATTTACTCCCTCACCTACCCTTTATTGGTCAAACTGGGGTCATAAAATAGCCGATTTTGTGTTTTTGCTTTGTGTCTCCTTTATTAATGCTTTTACAGCTTTAGAATGTATTAAGAGGTATTGCGAAATCATATATGTAGAGTCTATATAGATGGTCAGATTTACCACCTGACCCCTCTTATGGGTTAAACTGCGGGAAAAAATAACAGATTTTGTCTCTTATTGCCTTATATCTCCTTTATTATTCCTTTTACAGCTTTATAATGTATTTGGAGGTATTGGGAAACCATATGTGGAGAGTCTATTTAGCTGGTCAGATTTACCCCCTGACCGCCCTTATGGGTCAAACTGGGGTCATAAAAATAGCCAGTTTGGTCCTTTTGCCGTATATTTCCTTTATTATTTCTTTTGCAGCTTTAGAATGTATTCATAGGGTGTAGGAAAGCATATACAGATAGTCTACATAGCCAGACAGATTTACCCTTGCCCCGCTCATCTTATGGGTCAAACTGGGCTCATAAAAAACCAGATTTTTTTCTTTATATCCCATTGTTATTGGCTTTACAGCTTTAGAATGGATTTCATATATGGAGAGTCTATATAACCAGTCAGATTTACCCCCTGAATCCCTCTTATGGGCCAAACTGGGGTAATAGATAGCAGATTTTTGCGGGTTTTTTTGTCTTGTATCTTCTTTAAAACCACTCTTCTTACAAATATAGCATTTGTTAAATTAACTTTTCACAATTTCTGACCATAGCAAACAAAACAAAGCTTACATTTTTCTTTCATGTTCATGCATAAACCTCCACACTGTCTGCTTAACTTTCAGTTCTTCTCTCAGCGCTGTATGTTTTCCTTTTCAAAATCCTTTTTCTACTTTATACTAAATTTCATGTAACCTTTGGGGACGCTTTGTTTTTGTTAGCAAAACATTTTTCTAGTTAAATGGCTGATATTTCGCAACCTGACCTAATTCACTGTATCTTGATTTGGATGAGATGGTCATTCAGTCTTTTGATCCACTGTTAAAGAACAAATATACCTTGGGACTTGAAAGACCAAGTCTTTTGTTTTCTAGAGTCGTGGTTTGTACAAAGCATCAAAGCATCGCCCATTTCTGTATCTCTGGCTGAATAGTTACTCTGAAGATTTCAAACTGAAGTGGGCTTATAATAGGAGGTCAATGTCAAGTCTTCTCACGAAATGTCAGCACGGTCTTATTTATCTGAAAAAGAACACACTCCACGAAGTCTAAATTTGGACAAGAACCCAATATATCAATTTAAATCTGGACACGATCTGTGGAAACTTGACACATCCCTGTAAGAAGAGCTATGCAATTCACACATGGATTAGAAGGAAAACTTTTTGTCTTATAAGAAACTTTGTAAAAGGACAGTAATCTTTACTGTTCTTTTACAGACTTAAACCATGCCCATGTTATATGATTGAAGTTTGTAGTGTTGTTTGCTTTATTTCCTATTCATGTGTAAAATTACATGCTTTATTTCCTATTCATGTGTAAAATTACAACTTAAGAACTGTTCATTTCTGGACACATATAAATGTTAAAACATCACACTGATGGAATCCTTAGAACTAGATAGTCTCCCAACAGTCTACTATCCTTATATGCATACACTTGACAGATTCAAGAGGTTCCTGGAACACTCACTTCTCTTATTATCTCCACCAAGAAGGTAATGTCATTGTTCTATTCCGTGCATTGGTTTGTATGCTAGTAAGTTGAAGGCTCAAGTTTCTCTGCAGTCAGAAAAAAGTTTCAGTTGAGAAAATGAAACTTCCATTCACACAATGTACTCATGCATGCACTGGCTTTTACATTGGCACACAGCTAATGCCCCTGTTCCACCACCCGCTCCCGATTAAGGTGTTTTTAGAATCGGTTTCCAAAAAGTGTAGAGGTCCAGACAGTCTGCTCAAGTGTCTTCTGTTGGGGTCAGTTTAAAAATCAAACATGTTCATATTTTTCATGACTGCAACCAATCCACTTTTGCCCCTACCCCCAAATATTCCAGTCTCAGACTTCCTGATGGCTCCCCAGACCCAAATTTACACAATCTTAGGTTGTCTGAGATTTTCTGGGACTCTTAATGCCAGGTCGGCTGAGTTTTAGTCCCAGGAGGTCTGGACTTAATCCCAGATCTACCCCCCCCCCCCCCTCCCCCCGCTAAAGAAAAAAAAAACCAACAAAAATCGGCCATAGCTGTCAGAGAAAATCTGTTATTGGTCCCAGGAAGTCTGAGGAGGTCTGAGACCAGTCTGAGACCCAGTCTGTATGTCCCAGACAGGATTGGTGTTGAATTGTATCACAATTGTGGTTTAATCGCCTCTTAATCGGGGAGCAATCATGAGTTTTTTCTGAGGAGGTCTGAGGCTTCCTGAGAACAATTGCAGAACTGGACCCCAATTCTATTGCCCCACCCATTATTCATGGTTTTTTCCACAGACTCTCAAGGATTAAGGGTCGCGGTACCAATCGTGGCTTAATTCTTTGGTGGAACAAGGGCATAAGACAGATACTGTCTCATCAGCTTATATCTCCTAACATGTATGAGTGCTTTATTAAGACCGGATATCTGTGTTCTGGTACGACCTATTTTTCTCCCTTTTTTCCCCTGCATTTCTGAGAAGGAAGTTTGGTCATAACTTGAGGTTCTAGGATCTTTATATTTGTCCAATTGTGTCAACAACATGAGAAAGCAATATTGACTATCTTTAATTTATTCATTTAAGCATTAAAGACACAAGTTCACAATTACAAACAAGTTCATTTTCTTTCACTAAGCTACTTGATCTACTTAATAATTGATAATATCTACTTAGTATCTACTTAAACACACAACCAGACAAATGCTCTAGATTTACAGTAACTTGAATATTGATTTACAAATACAAATAAAATTATACAGTTAAATGTATAAAAACCAAATAATATAACAGTAATACAAAGGTATATAATAAAATTACTAAACTTGGACTAGGACCAAGAATACTGGCAATCTAGAGAATTTGGATGGGAGCCAAGCCCGTCAGCAATCTGCTTTTTGGCAATTAATAAAAAACCCTTGAGTAAAAAGAACCTTGATTAGTTTCCTTGAGTTCAACAGTATGTACTAAAAGTGCCAAATAATTAACTGCATGCCTCTGGCAGCATTCCAAACTTTCTTTCTAAAATACTCCAAATATCTGTCATTACAGTTCATATTTGGAAAAAATATATTATGCAAATTTGAGCCTTAAGCAAGGCTAGGCTTTCCTTTCCAAACCTTCAAGAATGACAAAGGGTATAGCTTCTACAAATTAACATTTTTTTAATGCTAAAAAAACTTATATCTCTCTTATCCAGAAATAGTTTATTCTTTGTGCTTATTGTGCTGGTAAATTGTAAGTTTTGGGATGTGGGTTAATTCACATAATCTATGCATTAAAAGGCAATGGTGCAGTTCATATTTATAATGTGTTATGATCTGCTTGATATAAACGCATGTTGTACAAAATGTGCTGTTACATGTCTGATATAACCATTGACACAGACATATGATGTACATAAATACACGACATGTTTGATAAGGATAAATACTATTAAATTGCATTATATAACTATTGCATATCTTTAAAAAACATTGTAAATAAATATGATAAACCCAGTTCTTTGTTTGTACTTGGAGAGGAATCACTTAATTCTACAAATTAACTTATCTTTAATTTAAGTCAATCTCACGGGTACATTATATATTCTATTAAACTAATAATAATAATACCCATTTTTAACATGCCAGACTGTTGTCAATAAATGGCAAATGGTTATTTCAGCGGCTGAAATCATTGATCAATAACACACATCCCCAGGCACCTAGCTCAGTTACCCAATAAAGCAAATACTTATTCGTTTTCTCCAAACCGAAACTGAATGTACTGGAGAAAATATACAGTACTGACCTAGATAACCTGACACAATGAGGGATCTCAACTGAACATTGTTGGCATATTAAAACAGGCGGCTTTTCGTTCTACCCATGAAGCTGATTGGTTTGTTTAAATTCTATATGTGACCACCAATTTTTAGAGATGACTCACACCAAAGTGAACACTTTGTTTGCGTCATTATGGCGTCAATATTTGGTGTGGACCTGTATTATAGTAGAGAGTGCCTCATTGAGTCAGGATAACATTTACTGCAACGAGCAGCAGACTTGTCCAGAGGATCTTTACTGTGACCTGGGATTCCATTATTGCATGCCATGTGGCCTCATCTGCAATGGACCAATGTACCACGAAGGGGAATGCAGGACATTCTGTCCAGGTATCTACAGACTATGTCTTAGCTGTTTATTAAGATTGATTTACTTCAAAGACTTTTCTATTGAATAAAACTTAAAACATGACTAAATTGGGTTTTATGTAGTTAAGAATTGGGATATTAATCCAAGAACACAGAGAATATGATATATAAGATATTTCACAAAAGTTTTTTTATGAGAAAGGAACATTCAATTTCTTTTTAGAAATCTTCATTAAAACTGGAACAAAGGAAATGTCATTTATTTTACTCAGTTTTGTTTGCATGTTCAAGAAAACGTGATAATATACTCGCAAGAATACTTGGATGTACAATTTGTGGGGTGTATGTGTTTCAAGCAAATCTCTAGTTTTAAGAAGGGTCATGCCTAAAAACCGGAAGTGGAGGAGCCAGAAAACATTCAGAGTCAAAGAAGGGTTTTATCCACTGTTCAACAGCCAAGGTCATATTTAGACAGGACCTGAGCATTTGCCACTTGTTGTAGTAGAACCCACATAGAGGTGAGAGCCTGTGGTTAGATACCAAACTTACTAACCACTAGGCCACAGAGGACCTCATCAAAGGGTGTTGGAAATCCCTCATTTTTGACCATTCTAAAAGCTCACGTTTCTTTGTAATTAGGTAAAACTTTCAGTTCAGATAATAAAGCCTCAGTTTATATAATGTACTCTTATATGTGCTGGCTTTTACATCAGCATACTGCTCAGACTGGTATTAGCTTAAATCTCCAGGCATGTAGAAGTGTTTTATAAATGCCACATATACATATTTGAAGAAGATATTGTACAAATTTGAGCCTTAAGCAAGGCTAGCAATACTTCAGTTGGGTTTTGGTTACCCTGGTAGAAACCATCTCTAAGTAAGCCAAAAGTGAAACTTAATAGGATATTTTAAATTTTGTTTTAAAATTCCGGAATGAAAAATTTTCCCCTCTAGAGAGAAGATGTTATCTACAAGAAAAAGCAATCTCAACTTGCTTGTGAGGTTTTTTTCGTTAGCCTTGCGTAAGGCCCAAGTATGTACCATATCTTTTTTAAACATGAACACAGATATTTGATATTCATAAAGCACTTGTATTTGTCAGAAGATATAAACTCAACAGACTGAGATCTCTGTCATTGCAATATGCTGACGTAAGAGGCAGGATGTGTAAATGTTCATTGTATAAACTGAAACTTTATCAGCTGAAGGTTTCCCTAATTACAAAGAAATGAGTCTTTGGCAAGGCTAGTTTTGAATCTGTATGGCATGGAAATCTTTAGATATTCAAATTATTGTTACAGCTTTTTAGATGATACAATATGAAAGCTATGCAAACTAAATATAGAGGATGAAATACATTTTTATATGTACGTCCAATACTGCAGCAAACTATTCATCACAAATATTGCAGTGAATTATTATTGTTTTTCATGTCAGAACGACAGCAACCTATTCATCACAAGTATTGCAGTGAATTATTTTTTTCATGTCAGAACGACAGTGTTTTAAATCAATTTCATGAAATTGTTTCAAGTGAAAGAGAAAAAAATTGTAGTAAATTTTGTAACTTAAAACTGGAATTTTGGAAGTAACACTTTGTGTTGTCACTTTTCTCCTACCTCTCAATATATTTGTTATGTAGAGACTGATACCCAACCAACCAACCAACCAACCAAACAAACAAACAAACAAGCAAATAAATGTGGCACTTGCCATTGTTTCGATGTTTAACTTAGCATCACGTTTGTTGGTGATTTTAAATTCTCTCTGATCTCTCAACTTTGGGTATTAAACGCATTCATTTGGGATCAAATATAGGGTTTGTATTTATAAAATGGATCAGTAAAAGATCAGCGAAAAATCATCTCGTCTTGTTTAATCTACTGCTATGCAGGCACAATATCTTCCCCGCACTGGGTAAACTTTGCCTACTAAACAAACAAACAAGAAAAAACCCAATAGGCATGGGTGTACTAGGTTAGCAATTCAAAGTTGTCGGTATTAACTTGGGGTGGGGGTGGGGATACTAAGTGGGAAAAAACCTCTCTAGTATTCCACATTCTAAGGTCCCAGATTTGTAAGAATAAAATTTAATGTTAAGTGACACTGGTTTCGGACAATACTTAAATGAAAATATAAACGAAACAATGTCATACGACAAAAACAAATGTTCAAATGCCAATATATAATTATGTACACGAGTTGAAAAATATTGAAAGTATTTAAAAAAACAAAGCATAGTGTATTGTGTATGCAAAATGAAAATGGATAAATAAGTATAAATGTCCATTTTATGACAGCCAGAAAATGATTTCATATATATTTGCAAGAACTAGTTTATTTTTATCATTTTATTATGGCCAGAAATAATTTCATATATTGGCAAGATCTAGTTTATTTATACCATGTACCCACAATCAGTAAAGTATTACATGTCTACATAAGATCCCATGATTATAATGTGAAGTGTTCACGTGGACAGAAATTTTCTTCATGCCTGCTTATTTTATAATCATTTAAATTATAACCACTTAAAGTAAATAATACATATAGGTTAGAATATTCAAATGTATTCAAAATTCTTGCACCAACAAAAAGATGTTCTGGTATATGGTGTTTCCTATAGTCAATACACCATATGTAATTTGTTTGTTTACATTTGATTTATAGCTGGTTAAGTCTAAATGCATATCTGATTTTATTGGACCAATGAACAAGATATCCTTTAGATGGAGATATTAATTTTCTTTTCTGTTTAATTAACCAAGCAGAAAGTGATAGCCAGTGCATAATAAATAAGCAGTAAAAGGCCAGTGCCCTGTTTTAATGTGTCAATAAGATCCAGTAGCACTTGTGAAACACATACCTCTGCCAGAGCCAGGAATACCTTCACCATTTCAATGATACGTCATACCCCGCCGGTCTGGGCTCTGATTTCTAGCCTAACCTGAAGGGGTCAAGTTGATAATATGCCAGTGTGGGATGGTGTTCAGTGCAGAATAATCTTGTGCAATTAGTATGCACTGTTCTCCTCCACCCACTCATCTACCCACCCTGGTGTCACTGAAATAATGTGTTGAAAGCAATGTTTTAGGTTTAGACATCCTTTTAATATATATTTGTACCTCACTTAAATATGTCGCAAATAGTATGATATTGGAATGTAATTTCCTACTACCATTTTCTTTGTTCTGTCTCCTTTCACACTTATGTTTCATAGTTTTCTTTGACATTTTCTGTCGTTGTATGATGTATGCTGTGCAGCAGTGCTTGGCAAGATTGAATAAGTAAAGTAAATATTATAAAGCCAGTTCATTTAGTAAAACCCCAATGTTAATAGAACATGATCATATTACAATCTGTGCCATGTATTGGCATGGGCCTCTTCAGTGCCAATTCCTCCCTTCTAAAATGTCTCCTGGAGATGTCAGCTGACACAGTGCACATCGAGGGCAACGTGTTCTTCCAATAAAATCTTCTGGCAGCCTAAATAAACAAAGCAACTACGTAGGTTTAAAACATCCCAGTAATGTAGACTACCAAGCAGTAGCAGTGTACAATCAACATATTGTAATTGTTTTGTTTGGGAAATTATTGACAGTGACATTGTTACACCAAATGGATTATTGAGGATAATATTCATGGCTAAAATAATAAATCAACCATGGAGCAGAATTATTCTAAATACAGACAAAATTCAATTTTTTAAAGAGATATTTTTGTTACAAGTACATTTTCTATCGCTTTACACTTGCTTGAGTACTTGTATGACATGAGTAGGGGGCCACGATGGCGCAGTGGTAACACACTCACTTCCCACCTCTGAGGTCGGTGGTTCAAACCCCGGACCTTATGTGCAATAGTTAGTAGTTGCTTACCGATTGTTGGCAGTTTACAGAACAGAACATTGACCGACTATATGTACTGGTTTCCTCCACCTACAAAAGTACCTGTCATGATATGACCTGTAAAGTGTTGAAAGAGATGTAAACCTCCAAATAAATAAAGATATTGTGACAGGAGTATAAAGGATACCTTTTTAAAGCCCAGAATACAAATCCGCAGATATTAACAAAATGATTAATGTTGTGGGTATTGGCAGATCATAGCAGTAATTTCTGATTGGAAAATGTTCTTACTATATTGATTGATCTAGCAAATTTTGTCTGACAATCAGCCATAAATAGTCATGCTATTTTTGCAGAAAACAAACACAGATAGTACACTTTCAGTCTCTCAACCTTAGGCCCAGAAAGTAACAAAGATCTTGAATTTATATTGAGTGAGACACTATGTATACACGTGAAAGGGATTATTTTGGGCCTGATTATCAAAGCATCTATTGGGGCCACGGTAGCGCAATGGTAACACATTCGCCTCCCACCTGAGGTCGGTGGTTCAAACCCCGAACCTGATGTGGAAAAGTTTATAGTTTCTTACTGATGGTCGGCAGTTTACAGTACACAACCTTGAGCAACGGTATGTACTGGTTTCCTCTCCCCATAAAACTGCCTGTTGTGATATGACCTGTACAATGTTGAAAGCGACATTAAACCCCAAATAAATAAATCAAAGCATCTATCTGCTTGGATTTTAGTGTAACAAAGTCTAGAAGAACTTCTGTGAAATACCCTTCTAAAGGTATCTGTAATAAACTTAAAGTTTTCATAGTCTTGGATATATTTACAAAAAAAAAAGAAAAAAAAATGTTTTCATAAGATTGGTGCCAATGACTAAGATCGATTGTTACCCAGGTCTGTATTTACAATGATTCTTGAACTTCATCTGAGATTATGCTGAAATTACTGGCGACACCTCAATCTGTACCTGTTTTCGGTGGATAATAAGTTAATGAATCAACTAAACTTGTACTGCAATGACTGACAATATAGAATAACTGTAGTAAAATAAATGATACAAACTGACGGCGAACTTAACCACAATTTTAGGTTATCATAACTTCTGGTAAGCTAAGGTCACAATAAATTAATAATTCTTTTTGAAATATATATACATATACACACCATAATAAAATTATCATAAATATATAGACTAAACAACAAATTGACAAGCCTGGTTCCCGAATCAATTTTCTATGCAAAAAAGGGTCTGGTATTGGTCACCATGTTGGATTACAAGGTTTTGTAGTTGTAATAAGTGATAATAGTGTTCAAAACTAATAAAATACGTTTCTACTCAACTAATATGATGCATACTTTGATATCATGTCCCTTATTCTTATGTTTAATGTTTTGGATGATAATTAAAGAAAACCCTTACATAAATTAAAAATCTGCACAATTTAAAGGTTTAAATCCTTAATTATCGCTGACAAAGTTAGTTATTTCCTTTTAAATAATTTACCAAACCAAATATTGTTTCATTTCATTGTTAATCCTTTATGTTATAACTGCTATTATTCATTGTAAAATAAATTTTAACATATATAAAATAGACATAAAAATTACTTATTTTTATTACTAATTATTTATTGTTTAAGCTGGCATAACCCCCCCCCCCCCCCCCCCCCCCCCACCTTAGTTATACCCTGGCGGGCGCTTTTTAGATGCCGACCCATGCCTGTCCCTGGACTCTCCCTTCTTGGACCTAAGCGCATTAGAGGACTTGTATCAATTTTACACTATATAAATCCTACTATTATTATTATTATTATTTTACAAAAATTACTAAAATTCCTGATTCATAAGCACAATACATTGCAGTTCTAATGGACGAAGTGAAGGTCACTGTAAACATCCCGTATTTTTTCAAAGTGGACCGCTGCCCCATTTTCACACTAGCCCGCAACACTAGCACACACAAAAGTAACCAAGTAAAAATAGGGTTAAAAGACATTCCAGAAATCTGGAAAATACAAAATAAGAAGTGGCCTTTACTGGGCTCTTGAACTTGAGGTGAAAAGTATAGAGACTCAGTGCCACATCACATTCATACCTTTTCCTAACATAGCATACCGTATTTTTCCAAAATATGGCCCGGGCGTTAATTAATTTCAAATGGCATCAGACCAGGCGTTAAATTGAACCAGGCGTTATTTTGAAATACAAAAACAGTGTTATAAATTGTAAACAGTGTACTTGGTACCAGGCGTTAATTTGAACCAGGCGTTTATTTGAACCTGGGCGTTATTTTGGAAATTTATGGTATATCATATCAATATTTGATTTCAGCTTTTATCGGTATACTATGAGATAATTCAGCCTATTGTCAAAAATATTTCGAAAAATAAAATAAAACCTTCACTGTTGGAGAGGAATACAAAATATTAATATTAACAATGTTTTCTTGTGTTTTTCTTCTTCAAGACACCAAGCTATTGAAAGATGCTTCTTCATCCCCTGACACCTCTTCAGCCAGACAACAAAAGTATACGGATAAACCTCGTAGTGAATTTCTCACCGGTCAAAAGGATGCTCCCACTTCATCCTTTAACACCCCAGTTCTATATGTTGCCACTGTCAGTCTCATCATACTGTGCATAGTCAGTGTCCTAGCCTTGGCTTGCTATGTGATGAGAAGGAAGAAGACAGCACCCAGACAGCAGGGGGATGTAGAAATGTCCAATTTTCCTCATAATGCTACCAGTGAGGTCATTGGACTGACAGGTTCTGAACACTCTGCAACGCCAGTGGTGCAACCGAATGAGACAGAGAAGGCATCATTTTTGCTAAGTGGAAGAGATGAAAGAGTGGCTGGTGTCCACAGCAGGAGTATGTCAGAAGAAAATACTAATGATCCGCCAATGTACAGACCATAAAATACAAATTCATATTTGGTCACTTTATATGAATACTTACTGTAGAGCATGCTTCAAAAGCATCTACCATAAGATGAGATGAGATTCTTCTCGTATCTTGTGTGTATTTTGTGTATATCTACATGCTATAGTATGCAAAGTAGAAAAGCTATGTAGTACTATAGTAGAAAAGCATCCACAATTGAAAGCAACATTATGATCCTAGCTTATTTCTCTCTAAAAGGAAGTATGAGACAGAATAAGGCATTGAAGTGATATTCACTGCTGGATACAGTTTGGCGGAAGCTTAGTTTTCACATTGAATCATCATGCCACATACTGCGCCATGCACATGAAACACAGGATATATTTTTATCTCAGTTTCATGTAACATTCCTTATTCCTCTGTCGTGAGTTTGTCTCCTGACTGCACCACTTATGTGGTCCTGGGTGCCATTGTATTTATCACACCACCAATCTTTTATGTTGTAAAGGTTAGGAACATAATTGCAGTGATTGTAGATGCCAGTCCAAAATATTCAAGATGTGCTAACACTTTTGCAAGTGAACATTTCTGTCTCAAGTACTTGCGGCCTATCTCTTTATTCAACAGTTGGGTGTAGTTACCTCTCTTTACCACAGTTTTCATTATACAACCAAAGTTTAGCTTAAATGGAGCCCAGTGATTTATCCCAAGAGAACACCAGTCAGATAAGTCTGCCATTTAACCTTCCATGCTTCTCAAACCTGACCATTACTTGATGTTACAAGTGATTTTTTACTGTGACAGTCGGGCAGAAAGTCGCCTAAAATTTCACTTGTCAGACCAATATTTTAAAATCCTGGCTTCACGGTTTTAACATCTGCTGAGTCTAAAATCGGCTGGTCTTACGATTAATCATGAATGTGGAATTGGGTTATAAGTAAGGCATTGATATGACAATCACTTTTAATAGCTTGGTGAAAGCTTATATTTTTTTCTGCTAAAGCTTATGCAATACTACAGTGCTGCCTTCACATTGACACTACACAGGATGCTTGAAGTGGACTACGTTGGCTCATGAAGTATGCATTTTGTGCTGCAGAACTGTTTCAAACATACTTATAGACTGTTGCATTTATTTTTTGACTGTGTATAAACCTTTTGTGTATCCTTTCTGCTATGTATACGCTGATTTCATTCCGTGCATATGAATTCAGTTTACAATAGAGTTTCTCCAATGTTTGAGGCTATCTCAAAATTCCAGGGCAGCTTAAATTACAGATGCCCAAATAATACCTATGCAGGTGAAAAGCTGCACTTTTATAATGAGATTGTTGTTTCTTGCTTAAATATGACTTGAAATAATATTTTCAGTATATTTATGACGTCACCCCATCTTTATCAGTAAGGTCCTCACACACCAATACTGAAGCTGATATATGGTAGAGCTGATCTGTTTGCTACAATGACTACAGGATATTAGACGACGTGAATTTATTTCAAGAATTCTACAACTTCTCTTGATATGGTATCTTCAACATACAATAATGGGTCTAAATTAAAACCTGAGCACTTGGAGAGCAACAACCTCCACCAAGGCAAGTTATAAGTGAATGGGAACATCCTATTTTTTAAGACAGTGATCTACATGCCTAAAAATTTAATGGAATCTAAGTTGGACCAAGATCCATCTTCTGAGTGTCTTTTATAGGAAGATCCAACCAGTAGTGTTAGCATGACCCATCTGATAAATAATACCTCCGTGGTAGAGTTAATGGATTTCCTTGTTTCTGTACCAATTGTATTATCATTTTCTTCCACTGAAATAGGGTGGGTAGTTAAGCTGATCATACCCAGTCTGATTGTATTGTTTTTTTTTGTGTACAGTCCTTCTTTATATATAATGCTTTGTTACCACTGATAAAACTTTCTGAATGACGATATGAACTTTCTTTTGTATGGTTCTGCATTTCCATATTCATTACGACTATCCCTCTTTTTAAAGGATAAGTTAATGTAAAAACCATAGCTTGCAGCTTAACTTGTTTCCTTCGTTTCCGACCATGGCAGCTCGTATATTGCAGGGTATTTTATTGTTTATACTTTATGTACACTTTTCATTGTACAATTTTAATTCATATAGTGTGATGACCCCAAAATATTTAAATGAAAAAGCACAACCTATGTAAACAGAAACAAAAGATAAATTATGATATTTTATGACACCAAACAATGAATGTACTGAAACCAAATGTATTTTTGTATCAAATGAATCATCATAAATCTTGTGGTTAAATAAAAAAATTGGAAAGCACCCAAGGTGGCCAAGACAAGAAAAGCACAGGTTGTATTTGGCACATTCATATTTAAAATGTCATTGAATAATTTATACAACTTTGGTCATTTGCCTCCTGTATACAAATAAGGTGTCTGAGTGACCTTATGAGATTTTATAGAACAAATCTTTATCAATAAACATAATCTGCCAAGGCCAAAGGTCAAAAATGGATACCCAATGTACAAGAAATTTCCAGTTAAGCCAAGAATAAAATTTGAAAAGCCAGGTCATTTCCTTCTAATGTCACATTTTAGTTGAAAATAAAATGTAACAGTGTTAGAGGCCCCCGCCCAAATAATTTTTGAATTAATTTATAATATGAAATTCAAGCACCAAGATAGTGTGTTTTTGTGCTGGTTTTACTACATTTATTTATTTGGGGTTTTACGTCACTTTCAACACTGTACAGGTCATATCACGACGGGTAGTTGGAAGGGCACAGGAAACCAGTACATACAGTTTGTTAGGCTTCTGTACTGTAAACTGCCGACCAACGGCAAGCAACTACCAGCTGTCCCATTTGAGGCTGTGCTGGGAATCAAACCCCGGCCTCAGAGGTGGGAGGTGAGAGTGTTACCACTCTTCCACCATGGCCCCTGGTTTTACTACAGGCACTAACATAGCCAATGAGGTCAAATAGACTTTGACCTTGGAAAGGGTCACACAAGCTCAATTTTTAAGAGATGGTGTCACCTGATAATGAAAATAAAGTATGTATGTAAAAATGTGACACCCAAGTGCTAAGTAGAATCTAGGAATATGGTATAGCTTTGGAAGCTTTGGATACAGGAGATTCAAGGATTGGAGAAGATGAAAGATATGACCAAATGGCATCAGATTTCCATGACCCATGTTTTATTATGTGTTCCAATGGCACAGTGTCTTGGATAATTTTATTTTTTAAAAATTCTTTAAAAATGCTTTCTAGTGACTGAATCTGTGACGTGACTCGGCCCTTAAGCCTGGGAATTACAAACAAGAGTTCATTGTCTGAAACAGGGTACTGAGTGATCATTTGATTAAGGTAAGCCAATGGACACAAGGATGAAAGGTCCAGAGAGGGGTGGAAACAGTTGCTATAACTTTCCTGTTTTGTATTGTTTTGATTCATTTTATCAAAAAAAAACTACTCCTTCAGGAGTCAATATAGCATCCACTCTGGCTTGCTTTCTTGTGTGGTCAAATGCAGACACCAAAATGAGGAAAAAGGTTGTAAAGTTTAAAAAACAATGAGAAAAATGAGATTAAGTGCAAAGGTCTGAATAACAATGGAAATTTAAAATTATCACAAACATAAGTAAGTATAGACAAGACTTCAATATTCAACAGTATACTCCTGGAAGGATTTTAAAAACAAAGAAATTCGTTCACCTGCGATGGGTGGAGTGTCACGGTCATATATTATGCGATAACACAAATGCTCCATAAACGAAAGTAGAATGGACACATCTGCTTGATTAGAAGCCTAGCTGCCATCTTAACAGCCTGGAAGTCATTTCACATTCTGGAATATTGTCTTTTTGTAGCTGGCCTGAAGCCATCTATCAATCTGACAGAGGTAAAGTGACTAGCGGAGCTGCCTGTGGAGGAAGATCTAAACAAGATTGAAGTATCTTTCCTATTTTGTAAATTAATAGAGTAAGATACAGATGAGTAGGAATCCAGGCTGTATTAGAAAGTAATAGTTGTAATTTGCTTAAATCTGTTAGTGGAGGGGTCCAACTAAAACAAGTCAGCTATGGTATATTCTTTTCCTGAAATGTGTTGTGCTCTCTACATTATAACGGATATTTACCAAAGATATCTGGCACATCCGGAGAGACCAGGATACATGGATTTGCCAGTGGTGAGGACTTGTACCACAACCAGGTTATCACACCAAATGTTTTGTCTTCTGTTTGCACAGTAATTTGTCCAAATTTTGCATGTGACAACTATATTTAATATTAAAATTGTATGATACTTGAGATAGTTCAGACAGCCTTTATTTTTCACCATTAAATGTGCAGAAAACTAGCTACATTCTGCCAGTTAACTGCCTCACACAAAGACAGACTGAATGGAGTCTCAAGTACGAAACCAGAGTGCCCCCCTTTTGTGCAAGGTAAAGATTTCTTTTATATTATCACTTGCAACAGCACGTTTGTTTTAATTGTATTTTTGGAGTCAGTTGGAGAAACCCTTTCAAATGACCCATTTTTTCTCATTGTTTTTGTTTTGATGCATCAGAATGAATTGTTGCATTCCCCTATGGTCATGCACATTATTTGATAATCTTGTAGCACCTGAAATTTGTTGGATAAAACAAGGTCATTATGTATGCTGCATTTGTCGGTCTACTCAGGAAACCCATGCAATGTGGAGTTTTGTTTTTGTTCCCATGAAATATAGCTTTTCTTGAAGCCAATTGGGGCCCCTGACATTTGACCTCAAGCCCCTGTGTGTTGTGAACTGTAGTATTTCCAGCAGACAAGAGAGCCTGTGCATAGCTCTTGTTAAGAACGCCATCTTTTGAACCAAGAACAAGCCAAAATTTTACATGCATAAAGCTTACTTTGTGGCATGTTTTAGGATTTGATTATGAAAATTCCTAGCATTTGTTTTCAGGGTATGCACTGATTTGTCCACAGCCTGAAGTATTCGTTCTTTTTTTGCACTGGACTTCTTTGTCTTGTTCCTACATTCATTCTCTGGGTGAGTAAAAGTTTTCCCTCTGTGACAAAAGAAGCTGAACAGATGTGTTTGTATGTGATCTCTTTGTGTCATGACTTCTATTGATCAGGTGCCCTGACTGAAGCATGAACAAGGCATGGATTTTGTATTTTTTTTATTTTCTATTGACAAATACTAGGATTTTTCATAATCAAATACTAAAAATGCCAAAAAGTAACAACTAGGAAGAACAAGAGTAACCAAGCATATGTTCACGACTTTGTGGATTTGATTCTTCCTTCATGATGTGGCAAAGGGTCAACCCCTGACCGAGTAATGGATAATTGGTCATACTGAATCTGTTCTTTTTTAAACCAGATAATACATATTTATGTGACCCTGTTTGCCACTATAACCTCTACTGAACCACCCCTGAGCCAGTTAGGTTTTGTACTTAATCTATTGTCCTCCACTAGGCCCCTGAGTCACTGCTTTACCTAAGCCTGTACATACGAATGTATCATTTCTCAAGGTAGTCAAATTTGGCATTTATTAATGGTTTTACTTTTCAATTTGGTAACATCCTTACTTATCTGGCGATTTGGTTTTTCATTGGTGTCAAAATCTTTGCTAATACTATCCAGTTGTGTCAGAATCTGTAAATTTATTGTCTGCTATGAAAACATTCCCAGAATCTGAACCGCCAGTGTCATTAGAACTATCTGAGTTTTTCCAGTCGCAGGTACTTTAATCAGGATCGCTATTTGTCTCTGACACCAGATCTGAATTTGCTGAAGTCTGTTGGTTGTGTTTAAGTTTAGACATAAATCTGCCATCATCTGTCAGTTGAAACTGTATAGGTAGTTGCAATGATTCACTACCACCAGAACACAACTTCTGAAGTCTCTTTTCAGGCATCCTAGTAATCACTGTACTAAATAAAAACTAAAAAAAGCCTAAAAAAATAAAATAAGTAAAAAATAAAACAAACCAATTTGTAGGTGAGTTGAGTGCACACTGTGCAATATTTAGGTAAAATATATTACTCAGTCTGCTCCAGAATCAAGGATATTGACCTGCCACATCTGAATCAATTTTTCATTGTAACAGTTATGATGCTCCCTAAAATTTCCATAACCATCTGCGCAGTAGTTTTGGAGTTATACCGTAAACAAATAAACTCGCAATCGGACAGACAAAAAGTATGATGAATATACTCCGCAAAAATTTTGCAAAGTAATAAGTATAAAAAACTCTGTGCTGATATTACAGATCTGACCTCGTGTGCTTCCAACATTTAAATGGAAGAAGTATGGTTAGTAATTTCCCTAAACGAGGTTTCAACCAATCGCAGACTACCACGACTGCAGAAATTGGTAGATTTTAAACTTTTCCATAATTCCAAATTATTGACCACCCCAGTGCTGACCTTGCTGACACCCACATGCCGGCCTAAAATTGAGAGAGGTTGTGGGAATGAGAATCTATTCTGACATGATGTAACTTCAGGAAGAGGATGCAAAAAATGTCAACTTTAAATTGAAGCAGGTTGTATTCCATTAGACTTGATTGTCCTATTGAGGAAGTAGCATGTGGAAATATATCATTTGGATGTTGAAGTTGTATCAGTCAATGATCAAAGTGTCAACTGTAATGGTTAAACACATTTCCAAATTACATTTATGCCCTGGACCTTTTGCATCAACACAACAGCCCCGTAAAAGTTAAAGTACTTTTTTGAAAATAACACGAAGTTTTAGTTAAATATGCTATTCATCTTCCATTGACTATTGAAGAATCTGAACACAATGTATGTGAAACTCAGGATTCACGCAAGGATGTAGATTACAGGGGTAGGTTGGTGGGTATTAACAGCCAACTTAAAAAAACCTTTTTGTTGGACGTTCATTTTGTTGTTTTTTTTGGCTCACATTCATATCCGTTGGTGACTTATTGGATATAGTTTGTTCACAAAAATAAAACTAAACATGTTGTTGATTTTATGCCACGGTGACGCAGTGGTAACACACTCACCTCCCACCTCTGAGATCAGAGTTCAAATCTTGGCCTTACCTCATGTGGAAAAGCTGGTGGTTGCTTGCGGTTGGTTGGCAGTTCACAGTGTAAAACCCTGACCAACTTTATGTACTGATTTCCACTGCTCGCAAAACTGCCCATTGCAACATTATCAATAAGGTACTAGGCATGACAAATTGGGCTTTTGTGAGAGCTGTGTACATGATAACTATGCCTTAAATTCATTTCTGCACCTCTGAGGCCGGGGTTCGGTTCCCGGCACGGCCTCAAGTGGAAAAGCTGGTTGTTGCTTGCCGTTGGTCGGCAATTTACAGTACAGAACCCTGACGAACTGTATGTACTGGTTTCCTCTGCCCTTCCAACTACCTGTCGTGATATGACCTGTACACTGTTGAAAGCGATGTAAAACCCCAAATAAATAAATAAATTCATTTCTGGAGACACCTATTGAGACAGCTAGTATTACTTGATTAGTCTCTACCAGGGAGAAAGGTTGTTACCTGTTCACTGATCGGCTCACATTTGGTCTCCACTATAAATGAGAAGACTTTCTTTCTTTTCGTCATTAATTAAAGGACACACAACAACAAAATGCCCACCCTACGTAAGAAGCAACCCATCACATTAGCCTGGGTGCTTGCGTAGGTGACTGGAAACTGCACTATATCTGTATAGTTATAGAACCTAAATGTCGCCTCTGATAAAACTGCTAGATGACAGTGCTAGATACAAAGCCCAGCTGCGCAAACCTGGTTTGGAGCCTGGGAGTATGTGCTCCACTTTAATGCCCATCCTTGTGGGTTTGTATTTTGGTGATAAACCCAAACAAAAACCGTACGTAATGACAGGAATTAAACAAGAACTTCATATGACAGATCTTATATTAGTATTTACATATTGGCCATATGTGCATGTAAATTAGTATAACACATACGTAAAATGTACTGTTACATATGTTAAGAATATTCATGTGAAAAAGGCATACAAATTAGAATATAAAGTGACGTTATGGCCAGGTGTACTAGCTGACAATTGACTGTAAGTAATATGGTTTCTGGGAGAGACAGTGTTCAATTCGAGTCGTCCCTTCTTTTCTCTGTAGAAAAGGGCGAGGTATTCTCACGATTTTAGAAGTAGTGCAGAAAAAGTCAAATAATATGTTTTACTCAACTTACATGGTGCACATTTTGGTATTATTTCAATTTTTGTAGGCTTATTGGATAGTAATTTTACAAAATGTGTCTTTACTAGAAAATGTGCATCAGTAGCAAATCACTGATTATCCAATCTTGAAATAGGCTTTTCCTCAAAGCAGTGTGTCTAACCAAATATTACTTTCACTTTATATTTTTTTCAAAAGTAACATAAAGTAATGAATACAGCCTTGGGCACAGCTTTCAAAATATGTACACCTATTTAAAATACCTTTGTATACATCATATGTTTACTATTTACATAATGCACACGTATAAAATAAAACCACACACTTGCCACTTAGATAAAAATCTATGTAGCTATAGGAAACAGAAAAAAACAACTTGCAAGCTTCAATAAAAATAATGATTACGATAACTCTCATTAAAATTACACATTTATTTTTGTCACTGATGCCACTGGAAAGAAAAGAAAAAAATGCAAACTAGAAAGTCACTGTTTTGAAAAAGCTGGGCTCTATTTACCAGTGGGGAAAAATATTAATACTGCTAGTTATATGTTCACAAAGATTTTTTTCAGGATTGTTTGGTTTTCCCTCCATTTCTCCGACTTTTTGTGGAATGGTAAATATATCTTTGATGGTACAAATTGGTCAGAATTGTCATCATTTAATGAAAAGCATATGGGGGGGGGGGGGGGGGGGGGGGGGGTTCCTCATCATAAACCCAGGTAACATATACTTGTAAATTTTATCACAAAAAAAATGTATACAAATTGAGTTCAAAAGGATTAGGGTTCTGAGTTTAGTCTTATTAATTGATAAAAAATATACATTACAACACAACATGATATTTAAGCTCATGATCCACGATTTAGTTTTAAGTACTAAGTAAAATAAGTCCACATTAACAGATCAATAACAAGGAGCACCAAACATAAAAAACTTTGTTTTTAATGTTACATTCTACAGCTATAGTTATTGAAATATTTATGAAAAACTGACACTTGTTTATCCTGAGAATACAAATGAGTATTTGATTAAGTTAATTATCCCGAGTAAGATACGTCAGGAAATGAAGGAAATAATTATGATATGGTCTTTATTCCAGGTATTTAGGCCAAATACATTGAATTGAGAATGATAAAGTAGCACAGATAAGTATTTCAAAGCAGTGGTCCATGCACTGTGGTGTCTTTTCATGTTGGTTTTAAGGCTGTGACCCAAATTGTCGGTATTAATCTGAAAATTGTCCGCCTACAAAAGCACAAAATGTTGTGACACAAGCAGAATGTTGGATAACAATATGGTTGATTAATGTCCCATTCACACTTCAAGCACTGCATCCTGCAGTTAGAAGGTTTTCTCAGTGGCGGAACCACTGGTCACCCCATTTTGTTATTCGCACTACAAGTGGACGGCCACTGATTGGACAGGGTTTTTTACCCGTCAATAACAGGATGACAGTACTACATAGTTGGTCACTGAGAAGTGACCTCCATTAACCTTAACTCACCTTTGGTACCCGTTGGACGAACATGTGGCAAAATGACGTATACCTTAACTCACCTTATGTCACTGTATTACACCGAAAGACGACCGAATCTCATCCTTATTTACACCGTGGACCACACCTTGGGTTACTGTAGTCAGAAATTCAAAATTGTTTGCGCATGCTCACAGTACCGAAATTAGAGGCGGAAAATTCAACATTTTAAAACTTTGGTAGGATGCACAAGGTAATGGACAGTTCGCCACTGAACCGCAAGGTCGCATACAGATGTCAGACGGTGATCCAGGGACAGGGATGTTTCTCCAAATGTGGGTTACTGTGGGTGATACCGCCTTCAGGGTGAATGGGGTTTTACAATCCTTGATCAACTACTAGACACCACACCAGCTTTACCCAACAGCAACTGCATACTGGGCAAATATTCCCTCACAATTCACATCTGTGGGCCTGATTCAGCAACCCTCCTTATCCAAAGTAACTTAAGGCTGTCTGTGATTTGTAGCCAATCAGTATGATTTAGCATTAAATAAAGAGGGTTTTATTTTATTCTACTAAATTTAAAGTTGTTAAAAATGAGAAAATTATTAATTCTAAGGCATTCCTTAACTTTAATATTCACTAACCTTCTTTATTGAAGAAACCTTATATTTTCTTTAAATATCTAGGTAAGTGTGAGACTAGTTTAACAAAAAATGAAATTTTAGATCGAATTGACTTTTTATTCAGTAAGACTAGAGGTTTTTTTACCATCATCATGCAAATTTTGGGTTTATTGGTCCAAATAAGGCACCATACAGAATAAACAATGCAGAAGAATGCTTACATGCTACAGGGATTCACAGTGGCCTAGTGGGTTATCAGGTTTAGCATATAATCACAGGCTCTCAAACCTGGTTGGGTTCCACTCCCACAAGTGACAATGATGAGGGTCTGTCCTCATGTGACCTGGCTTTTGAAGCAGAAACCCCCAACTTACTTTGACCTTTGACCATTTGCTCACATGCTGCAGACGTCATTAGGGCTACAGGTGCCAACAGTTATCACATTTTTCTCAAATCTGATCTGAACATTCAAGCTTAGGAAAAGACCATTAAGGACTACCCAGGATATACTATTAATTTAATATTTAAAGTTTTGATTCCAACTGTCCATTTATTGATCCTGGCACGTTTACAAACTCTGGGGTTTAAAATCATGCCTCAGCAATTCAGAAATATATCAGCAAAGATAAGAGTTTGTGAACAAAGTTAGACCCACTTTTTAAAAAATTTAAACCACTGTCACCATATTGTAACACCAGGCCCCAACATAACAACAAAATAAGGGTAATTGTAATCTTTCACACCAAACTGGCGATTCTCTATAAGACCCAGTAGGTAGAATGTCATTGTATAATAGTTCTTTCACTTTGAAATTTTGAACTCCAGATGAACCAATATCTTTTAAAACTGATAGAACCCGGGAGTTCAGGAATCTCAGGGTTGACCCCGTGGATGCAGTTTGAATGTATAGGTTCTTTATTATACTCTCACCTGGTAATAGTACAATACAAAGTCTATCCAATTACATATTACAGACCCAGCCAGCCAATTTGGGCTAATAACAGAGTCTCAATAAATTTTAAATTTTAAGAAAAGCACTGTCAGTGTTACATCACGCTTCATTGTAAACTGTTAAGCAGTGTAATAAACAATTAAAAAATAAAGATACACAATGCAGATCGAACAAATACAGATGTCTGTCTTCTTCCATGAAAAGTGCTCAGTAAACGCTACAAACTCTACTCTGCTTCTGGGATACTGAAAAATGCCAATGCAAAGGGAGTTGCATTACCAATAATTTTAGTTCTAATTCTAATAGTACTTTTATAGTGCTTAATCTCTATCTAATGATAGACTCTAAGACGCAGAAAGCCAAAATCAGAGATCGTAATCGTTAAATCAGGGACATTGCAGGGGTCGACACCACGGAGAGACAAAATGAAAAACTAGGGATAATCTAGGGTGGGTAAGCTTTTTCAAAGAGGTAAGTTTTCAACTTTTTTCTGAATGAGGAGAGAGATTTAGCTGAGCGTACATCATCAGGAAGATCATTCCAAATCTTTGGGGCATCGTATGCAAAGCTAAGGCCAAAATGCTTTTTAGACTTATATATTGAAGCACAATGTGGGACCTCAAGCAGCACACCATCAGATTGACTTCTGCGTGTTCTATACACACTATGCCTGGGTTTAAGGAAAGGTTCAAAGTATTTTGGATGGCCACTATGTAGAAAATTGTACACCAACAGGGCTGTCTTGAAGACAGAGCGATGCAAGACAGGCAGCCAATGAAGACTCTTTCTTACAGGAGTGATATGTGAGTAAAATGCCAATAGATGCCTCTGTAAGAAGAAGCGTGTGAAGTGCTCTGCAAAATGCCATCTCAACAGCACTGCCTGTCAGAACTGATGTCAGAATTTCAAATTGGACTTTAGATTGGACTTTCTGACAGGACATAAACATGCATGCAGATATAACTGTAATGCTATGTTAGTACTGTCATTGCCATAATTAGCTTACATAAGCCCAATAGTGATTATCTTTGTCAAAAATTGTTATTACAGCTCAGCTTAAAGAAATTGAAAATAAATGCTGAAAAGAAACCATTCTAATTTGAAAACAGTTTACATTCAAATACAATAGACTGTCATCCTCAGTAGCATTACAAAACTACAAAGTCTGTCCTGAACTCTAGCAAAACTGAAAGTTAAAGTCCACAGTGCATGAAAAAAAAAGTTTCTTTAAAAATTTGTAAGTGTGTGCCAGAGAGTAAGACAATCCCAGTAAAGAAAACCAGACATCAATCAAAGCATCCCCCACTGAGATACAGCCTCTCAAAGTGGCATATAAAATAACATCCCTGAAAACATGTGTGGAGGTGTTGTGATGACACAAAAGGTACACAACAGTAAATTTGCCATGGTTTTTGTTGTAAATGTATTGGGAAGAAATGGATGTAACTGACTTTGTAGCTGATTTAATTGCATTTGGAAGTGACTTTTTTTTTTTGAAGTTTAACTTTAACTGAACAAGGATAATCTTGTTATTGTTAGTTTTTATAATTTTATGTGATAATTAGCATTTATTCTTCAATATGAAAACTCTCAATCAGACTCCATCTAAAACTGTCATTGATAGAGTGTGAGGATTCTGTACAGATAACTTTTAAATATTAACCATAAGTAATGTAATTGTAAGAGCTGCTTGGGTTACAGTCATACATGTATTAATGTGTACCAGTCTTTGTTAATAAAGTGTTCTTTTTTTTTCTTTTGGCTTGAGTTGTAAAACGTTCAATGAAATTTTTGAGTATAGTCTTTAACTTGGTTATTTCTTGCATACAATTCAACCAAAGTACATTAAAATGTTTTATAATCAACAAAGTACTGGTACACTACTCTTCTCTATGACAAACAAGAATTTCATCAAAATTCATTCTTTCCTGTTGGAATAAAATTATGGAATACATTAGATGATTCTTTTAAACGCGTAACTACATTATCTAGTACAGGTGATAGACATTGGAACTTGATACACTCAAAAATGGGAATAAACTGTAGTCCTCTTAAAGAACATCTTGCACATAATTTACATGTTATAGAAAATTCAACTTGTGACTGTGGCTTTTCAGTAGAAAACAATTTTTATTTTCTTTTAGAATACAGACTACATACTCAAAATAGGCAGTCAATGTTTATGAGTTTTACCGACAATAACCACTGATTTTCATTTAATGGAGATTATAACTTGACTTTTGATCCAAAAAAGGTAGTTTTTGAAGCAGTACAGGAATTTTTTAAGGAATCAGGGTGGTTTTCATAGTTTTATATTAGTCACATGTCCACAACTTCATCATCATTATCATCTAGTCATATGCTTTTGTAAATAGTTCGTCCTGTGAGAAGGCTTTGTTGATTTTGCCTAATTGCTTCAATAAATATTGTTTATGAAAAAAAATTCATACTTTAAAAGTGCTAACTTTCAGGTGCAAATTGACATGAAAATTGCAATCTGACCCCTACACAGCTATTAAAAGTAGATATCATGAAAGACACACTGTTGTCAATAAAACGTCAGAATGTGGTTCAGATCTCCAGTGTATTAAACTCTACATCCTGAACCAGAGTGCTTAAACATTTGGTCATTTCAGCCTGCTTACTTTTAATATTGGCAGCAGTGTAGCCCAATATAAAAGAGCCTAATACACTGAGTCTTTTACAGTGTGTTTTGAGACTGGTTTTACAAATTGCACTAGCAGATCCAGGAGGGTTCAGGGGGTTCGAACCCTCCTCCTTGAAAAATAATGTAAAGGGGATCAACCCAAAGTACAAAATTATTTCTTGAGAGTGGTGTTAAATTTACAGGAAATGCACTATATTTTTACCAAAAATTAATTTTTTTCCCGGGTGGGGGGGGCAAGCCCTCCGACCCCCTTAGTCATGGTGTGTCTGATGTGAACCCCCACCTTACTTAAACGCTGGATCTGCCCCTGAATTGTCACTGTCAGTTCTTAATGGTCAACTAGAACTAGTAATGAATATTGATTTGTTCATAATAACTAATACATTGTAATATTGACTATTGAACTTTGGGGCTAACTCTTTCTGTTCTGATAATAAGGAGTTTGGATAATCAAGGGTGCCTTAAAATTTTATCACATTTTGAGAAAATGTGGACAAGAATTGGGTGAAAAACTTGCTTATCAGTTTATTTAAAAACTGACACACTATCAGAAGCTGCATTGTTACACTAAAAGCTGCACACTTGTTCACTATTTTGAACACAAGTTACAGTCAAATTGTAGTGTTAATTATTTAAAAAAAGAGCATTATTTGTGTGTAACCACACAATATTCCAAGGTCATTTGATAGAAGAATCTTTGCACTAAGTGTAAGAAAAAAAATTTTTTTTTTTGACTGAAGCTGAACCTTTCCAAGCCAGTTTATAAAACACTAATTTCACTTCATTTTACACTATTTTGTATTGGACACACAGAAATCAGAGTGGGAAATCTCCTTGTGTGACGTGGCACAGTTTCAGAGAGGGATCTGTTTTGTTTTTCCAACTGTCAGATTTAACTGGCTTTTAATGTGCTTTCTAGTGGGAGTTTGAAGATGGGACTTGGCAGGTGTGTTGTTACACACATAATTTGTACAATAATGCAAAAAAAATTTCATGCACTGTGGTCTTTAAGAATATTAATATCAAAGCTGAAAGAAAACTACATCTTGTAGTTTCAAATAGTTTATAATCAAAGACAAAAAAGATTGTCAACAATACAAATTTACAAAATCTGCCCTCATCTTTATAAATCAGTCAATGATACACATAATGTTTCAATCAAAAGCTGTGACACAGTCTATTTAACAAACTTTGTGCATTGAACAAAAGTTGGGCATAACTTTTGTGGGGAAGTGGTTCATAGATCCACTTGGGGTGTTTGGGCACCCCGGATGTCAGTCCTGCCTCAAGACAGTTCTGTTGTAGCAGTATTGTATCAACCCCTTGGGGTACCAGTCTAATTCGACTTTGGGGTACCAGTCTAACTTTACATAACATAACCTTGTGGTGACCCCTTGTTACTGGGCAAATTAGTAAGCAACTGCCTCTGATTGGTCCTTCCTGGTTTACAGTTGTTATCCATACTGGTCCTCCCTGGTTTACATCCCCAGTGGATAAAGTCACTTTTTGATTTGACTTTGAGGGAAGGACATGTTTACAAAAACTTTGGATTCCTATGCATTCCTTATGCATTACTAATTTCTGATACTTTATTTACCTATTTTAACGATACTTTGTATATCATTTGACTTGTATATAATTTTAGTAGTAATTATATATATTTACATTTACTTTGTTAACTGTATTAAAATAAAGAGCCCTCAACCGTGTGTTTTACTGTCTTGGGGTGGGGCCTGTGCATCCAGAGTTACTGATGGGATAGCCTATATAATGAATAAGCATAACTTAGGATGTTCACATACGTGGTTGAGCAGGTGATTTTATCTCCAGGGCCAGAGCTGACCAAAATTTTTCTGACCTCAGATCTATCTGACCTCTTGACTGAACTTGAACAAGAAGATCCCACGGTAAGGCCCTTACCTGCCTCGGTATCGCTACTGGCATTGATTCAAACACTCTTTATACATATATTAATAACCCGAGACTGTAGACCATTTATGGGGAATGCCTTCAAGTGAGATCCTTCCTTAGTAAGAGCATTCACTGGTTTGTTAAATTCCTTTCTACTTTTAGTTTCACCAGATTTTAAAACAATCATATGCTAATGATTTTCATGCCGTCACTTGGATGCCTCTCTTGCTGGTCTTTGTGTTGTGTGGACTAAGGGTTTTTAGCACCCAACTTTTGAAATTTAAGGCTTTCAACCCACTATCGTTCACCTTGAGAAGAATTATATATTAACATAGTTTAGGCTTTGAGAACCTGTTGCTACTTGCAGACCCATTCAAAATTCTTTTTTTTTTGCCATAAGACCATTGTCCAGGTGGTAGAACTGAACTGGGAAAGACCAAGGACAGATTTCTGGTTGCAATCATTTGTATGACTTATTACAGCATCGCTTGACATCCAGGTCACTGTTAAGCACATTTCAAGGAAACAAAGTGTTACTGACAGCAATATTAACCAATCAGTACTCCCATTTTTGAAGCATAAATTTATGGGGAATAAAATTAACATATAAAAATATGATTTAAGTTTGCGTGTTTAATGTTCAGTTTGGCCATCCATGGAAATATGGGAAAAAAGCCCTACAGAGGAAAGCCCTATGGGAGAAAACCCCTACACTTTTTGACGCCCGTTGAGAAAAGCCCTACACCATTTTGGCAAACCGTGAAGAAAAGCCCTACACTCATTTTTCAGATCGTGGAGAAACGCACAACAACCCTATAAATTCAGTAGCATAGGAAAAAGGTAGAACAGCTATTGAAAAGCTCTACACTAATCTCTGAGACCATGGAGAAAAGCCCTACAACCTAGAAAAATGGTAAAAACAACTGTGTTTGTATTTTATTTTGACATAAGCAAATCTTCAATACATAAAAATATGAAAAATTAAACTATATTTATAAGTATTTACATATTTTCTAAGTAGAAAAATGCACCATACTGAACAAACTAAAAAAACTACTCAAAGTATATAGTTCACAGTATATATGTATTTACAAATTGCAATAGCAGAAAAAAAAGCACTTTATGTACCTTGTACATTCAATTTTATATAGAAAATTGAAGGTATCAACAGGGAGAAATGCTAAGCTATCAAGCATACTGCAAAATTGTTGATCATTCTTGTAGAGTGTGGCCAGGCCTAAATCTGGCAGCTTACGCCTGGTGCTCTGCATTAGATGGTAGAAACACCCCTTGCATTCCAGATGACTACCAAACACCATATGTACAGCATTCATTGTTGATAGTTCAAAATCTAGATGAGCGGTCAGAGGATCTAGAGAAAGTCCAAGGTCTTTATGAAGTATTTATTAAGCATATCTATATGAATCCTGTATTACCCCTATACTTATTTCAGTTGGTGTTTTTACCACTCTCTATATAAACTTCTTAAGTATTGATAAACTACTTTTAGGGTTGTAGGGCTTTTCTCCACAGTCTAAGAAATTAGTGTGGGGCTTTTCTCCAAGGTTTGCCAAAATGCTGTAGGGCTTATCTCCATGGGCGTAAAAAAGTTAGGGGTTTCTGCTATAGGGCTTTTCTGCATAGGGCTTTTCTCCATACTCTGTCCATGGTCAGGGCTCAGGACTTGCACTTGAGTTGGAATTTCATTTCTTATCTTGTCTTTATGAGGCTATCTTTGTCTATTTTTATTCATACCATTCTAGGTTTTTAATACCAACACCAGTCATCCATTTTATCTTAAGTTATTAAAAGTTATCTATCTTTTTTGCTTCAAGGGCAAATGTTACAATCATGACAACTCCCGCCTTTCTCTCTTGGCTATTTTCCAGAAGGATTTACCATTAACTCCCACTTCTGACCATCTTCTACATGTATTTGTGACATACATGCTCCTCCCTCTCTTGAGACTCCCTTTCTGAGCCCATTACGTTTCGAGCTTTTTTACTGTATTTTATGCTTTTTGAGAAAGTAATTTGTTTATCAAATGAACCATGACATTACGAGATAAGCCCTTGCATCACATAGTTCAGTTTCCAAAATTGGACAATATAATGCTTTGCTGATTGAGAGTATTAATACAAAGAGGAAAATTTACTGCACAAAATTTCTTTTATTACATATTTTTAGGATTATTTGATACAACTGTTCATTGTATTTTTATTCCGCTGGAAAGCACTCATAGAGCAGAGACCTCCACCAGTTTTTTTTCCAAAACTATGGGATTTATTGTTTCCTGGGTATCTGTATTTGATATTACTCAAAAAGTAATGAGCATATTTCTATAAATTTTTATGTGGGTAGGGCTTAACCAAAGGAAAAAAGTGTTTATGTTCTAGGAAAGACCGGGTCATATGCTGGATACAAAAAGTCCTTAATTTTCTGAAATGTCACCTGATGTCTTCGCTGTGAGTGATTTTTAATAAATTCTATCTAGGCCACTGAAACTACAGCGCATTAATTTATATACAATCATAAAACTTCATCAAACTACAATTCATCTGGTTAAATTTTTGCATCCACTGGGTAGCATCTGGTGGATACTATGGATTACGCATGAGTATGCCACTGCCACTGCAGTGTGTAGAGATTTTCCCGTTACCCCTCTATAGGCCAAGGTACTGTAGGTAGGGTTCTTAAATTTGCAGGATATATTCATCATTACAAAAGGTTACTTGGGAATATCTTTAGGCCTCATTTTGAAAAAGAACATGGCTGCCACATGTGTATTTCCACTTCACCAAGGAGTTTTGTTGGCCCTCTAGAGCAAAGGGTATTATAGGTAGAGATCACAAATTTACAGGATGTATTCATCATTACAAAAGTTTGCCTGGGGCTATTCTTGGCCTCACTTTGAAAAGCAAGATGGCCGCCATGGCATTTTTTTCTATGTAACAGACTTTAAAAGTGCCTATATCTTCCTTATTCTTGGTTCAAGAGGTGTGGCATGTGGAGCCAACCTATAGGAAATCATGGGATGGGAATCTTCTGTTGTGTTCAAATTTGACCTTGGACCCCTCCTTCTAGGTCAGACAAGGATCGTCAAATTTAAAAGTGATCAATAACAATCTTATTATTGGTACTACAGGTTTGCAATGTCAAGCCAACCTATGGGGAATCATGGGCTGGGAATCTTCTGATGTGGTCAGATTTGACCTTCGACCCCTCCTTCAAGACCAGACAAGGGTAGCCAAACTTGCTTATAACTCGCTTATTATTGGTGCTGGAGTTTCTGGAATGTGAAACTGAACCACAGGAAAATATGAGCTGTGAGTTTTCTGATGTGGTTACATTTGATCTTGGGCCCCTTATTCAAAGTCAAGTGAGGATAGCAAACTTAAAAGTGCTTATAGCCTACTTATTATTATCCACAGGTTTGGAATGTAAACCAACTTCTAGGAAATCATGGGATGAGAATCTTCTGATGTGGTTAGATTGGACCTTGGGCCCTTCCTTCAAGGTCAAATGTGGATAGCCAAACTTCAAAGTTCTTATAACTCATTTATTATTGTTCCAGGAGTTTTGGGATGTGAAACCAACCTTTAGATAATCATGGGTTGAGAGTCTTGTGATGTGGTCAGATTTGACCTTGTCCCCCCTTAAGGTCAAATGAGGAGAGCCACATTTAAAAGTGCTTATATATCGCTCATTACTGGTCCTAGATGTTTCCAATTTCAAACCAACCTTTAGGTAATCATGGGCTGATCATCCTTTGATGTGGTCAGAATTGACCTGGAGTCACTCCTTCAAGGTCAGATGAGGATAGCCAAACTTAAAAGTGATATAATTCCTGTGCATAAGTTAGTATTTTCTTAATTTTGGCTGCCATCTTAAAATGCTGTTTATCTTCAAAACCATGTTCATTGTCCTTTTCCGGTGGATACATCTTGCATCTGGCCACAGATGTGCCCTTGGTCTAGTTAATATTTCACTCAAATTCAATTAAATTTGCATAATAAATATCCAAAATATATCCCAAACTAAGTCATGTGTAAATTTCAGTATTTTTGTAAAGTTTTTTTTTTGCACTACTTTAAAGTTTTAACTAATTTAACATCAAACTTCAATTTAAAAATAAATATTGTATATATCCTAATAAGACCATCATTTCTCTTTTACAAACTTTTGAATTAGGAAGCACTTCATGGAGCACAAATCCCCTGCAGGGGGCCTTTTATTACATTCTTTTAAAAATAGAATATGATCCGAATCTTTCCCCAAAAAGTATTCAGTTTTTGCCCTTGGCAAGGTCCTACACATGTAAAAAAGTTCATGGAGATCCAATTGTTAGAGTTATGTCAACAAGAAAGCCCAACTTGTTGAAAATACCTTAAAAATTGGACCTTTAAAAATTTACATTTTTACTATATCCAAACTAGATCAAGGACGCATCTGTGGCCAGATGCAAGATGTATCCATCAGAAAAGGTCAACTAATATAGTTTTGAAGACAAACAGCATTTTTCAATAATAAGCAAGTTGTAAGCACTTTAACTTTGGCTACCCTCATTTGACCTTGAAGCAGGGGCCCAATGTGAAATCTGACCACATGAAAAGATTTGCAGCCCATGATTTCCTATAGGTTGGTTTCACATTGCAAACCTCTAGGACCAATAATAAGCGCGTTATTAGCACTTTTAAGTTTGCCTATCCTCGTTTGACCTTGAAGGAGGTGCTCAAGGTCAAATCAGACCATATCAGAAGATTTGCAGCCCATGATTTCTTATAGGTTGGTTTACCATCCCAAACCTCTAGGACCAATAATAAGCGAGATATTGGCACTTTTAAGTTTCTCTATCCTCATTTGACCTTGAAGGAGAGACCAAAGATCAAATCTGACCACATCAAAAGATTCGCAGCCCATGATTTCCTGTAGGTTGGTTTATCATCCCAAACCTCTAGGACCAATAATAAGTGAGTTATTAGCACTTTTAGGTTTCTCTATCCTTGTTTGACCTTGAAGGAGGGGCCCAAGGTCAAATGTAATCACATCAAAAGATTCGCAGCCATGATTTCCTATAGGTTGGTTTCACATTGCAAAATTCTAGGACCAATAATAAGGGAGATATAAGCACTTTTTATGACTGAGCGGCCATCTTGTTTTTCAAAATGAGGCCAAAAATATTCCCAGGCAAGATTTTATGGATATGAATTTGTCCTGCAAATTTGAGAAGTCTACCTATAATACCTTGGCCTCTAGAGGGGTAACAAGAAAATCTCTACACACTGCAGTGCCGGCAGCAGTGGCAGCGTACTCATGCATAATCCATAGTATCACCGGATGCTATCCGGTGGATACAAATATGATTCATATCTTTTCAAAACTATGATTATGTCTTCCTCTGTCAGGCCCTAGCTACTTACAATATTTTATAAAAAATTCCTTCATTACTTTTGGAGTTATCATAACCACAGTCAAACAGACATACATACTCACAAAATCACTTTGGTGGGGGCAACATGAATGTACAAAATAACTTGAAAAGCTTTTGGACTGAACCAAAACAGAAACACACACATTATTAGATTTTAAAAGCATGTGAATCATTCACCACTTGTCATTAGCATGGCATCTGGATAAACATTATACAGTGGGGAGGAGATGAGGGGTTACCCATTTTTAGGGTAGAGAGCTGCAGATTTTCCTAAGACTGCGTAAGGACATTGATTATTGATTTTCTCTATATTCTGCAGACATGGCCTAACTAGTTATAATCTTTTTGGTTTTCTATTTATAAATTGCTGAAAGTTTCTAGAACCTTCTATGTATTCCTTTTCACTTGTAAAGTATTGATCTGTTTACATGAATCTTTTAAGAATCCTATATAATTTTCAGAAAGTGTGGGTGTTGAACTGTGATGCAAAATGGACAGTGGACTTTAAAACTGATATACATGAATTGTGGATTTACTTATGTGTGTGGTTAGTGGATACAAATTGCTTGTTTTATATAGTTTGCATATACTCTTACTGGAGTGAACTGGTTATTACGGAAGAGTATTAGGGCCAAGTAAAAAACAAATGTTCAATTAATGAGATAGTATCTCAATTTTTTGAGATACTAAGTCAAATTTTTGAGATAGTTATCTCAATTTTTTGAGATACTAAGTCAAATTTTTGAGATAGTTATCTCAATTTTTTGAAATATTAAGCCAAGTTTTCGAGATATTATGTCAATTTTTGGAGATACTAAATCAATTTTCGAGATAGTTACTCAATTTTTCCAGATATTAAGTCAATTTTTCCAGATATTAAGTCATTTTTATAGATATTTTCTCAATTTCTTGAGATACTAAGTCAATATTTTAAGATAATTATCTCAATTTTTCGAGATATTATGTCAATTTTTTGAGATACTAAGTCAATTTTTCAAGATGTTAAGTCAATTTTTTTCGATATTATCTCAATTTCTTGAGATATTATGTCAATTTTTTTAGATATTATCTCAATTTCTTGAGATACTAAGTCAATATTTTGAGATAATAATCTTGATTTTTCGAGATATTATGTCAATTTTTTGAGATACTAAGTCAATTTTTCGAGATATTAAGTGAATTTTTTGAGATATTATCTCAATTTCTTGTGATATTAAGTCAATTTTTCTAGACATTATGTCAATTTTTTGAGATATTATCTCAATTTCTTGAGATACTAAGTCAATTTTTTTGAGATAAATATCTCGATTTTTCGAGATATTATGTCAATTGTTTGAGATATTGAATCAATTGTTCGAGATATTAAGTCAATTTTTTGAGATATTAAGTCAAATTTTCGAGATAATTATCTCAATTTTAGAGATATTATGTCAATTTCTCGAGATACTAAGTTAATATTTTGAGATAATAATCTATATTTTTCGAGATATTATGTCAATTTTTTGAGATATTAAGTGAATTTTTTGAGGTATTATCTCAATTTCTTGAGATACTAAGTCAATTTTTTGAGACATTATGTCAATTTTTTGAGATATTATCGCAATTTCTTGAGATACTAAGTCAATTTTTTTGAGATAATTATCTCGATTTTTCGAGATATTATGTCAATTTTTTGAGATATTGAGTCAATTGTTTGAGATATTAAGTCAATTTTTTGAGATATTAAGTCAAATTTTCGAGATAGTTATCTCAATTTTAGAGATATTATGTCAATTTCTCGAGATACTAAGTCAATTTTTGAGGTAGCTATCTTAATTTTTTAAGATATAAGTACATGCATTGTTGACGCATTTTGTCAATTGAAAAACTCCGGGAGATTATTTATTGCAAAAACCTAATGGAACGCATCTTCAGTGGGTGTATGTTTGGTTGGAAATGCATTGTTGACATTTTTCTTTTAATACATGTCAGTCTGTGAAGACCTACTTCGGGAGATTATAAATTGCAAAACTCAATCGAACACGCAATCAGTGATCGGCGCATTATCAAAGGGGAGATGGAGAAAAGCCCTCACCAAAATCGCTCTGTGGAGAAAAGCTCTTAGGAGAAAAGCCCTCAAATTTCTTCTGTGGAGAAACCTCTCAGCCAATTTTGCAGCCTGTGGAGAAAAGCCCTTACCCTTTTTGGGGGCATGTAGAGAAAAGTCCTCAATTTTATAAAAAGCCCTCAATTTCCTACAACAGTATAAAAGATATATAAATGTATTCAATTTTCAATTTTCTAAAAAGCCCTCAATTTGCTACAAAAGTATGTAAGATATATAAATGTTTTCAATTATGTTGAATGTCTTAGTGTAATAAAATGTATTAAACTATGTTTTGAGTTATTGTTATAAACTTCAAAGGAAACAATAAAGGACAATTCATTCTGTCAGTCATTAGTATCTTACAGTTGATCATACATGTAATGTACAAAAATCGAAATTATGAAGAATAGTAAAGGAGGGGTTAAGATTTGTCATTTGGGATACATGTACACTAGGAAAGCTACAAGAAAAAGTAAAATTCAGTGGGAGTGCTCACAAAGAAAATATCAGAGCTGCAAAGCTACATTGTATACTACATTGGATGTAAGTGTTTAATAAAGAATAAAGGCTTAATCCTGTTATAGTATATTATGAAAGGGAATTGTGATATGGTTTCCTAAAGGGAAATATTACATAAAGTGAATTAGTTCATTAGTTCTTTAAATATTATATAAATACAATTGGTACATAGTCCATAAAATCTTTTACAATTCCTCCCATGAGAATGGGTGGCTTGTTATTAAAGTCAAAAGTAAAATAGGTTAACAATTGTTTTTTTTCTTCTTTTCAGTTTAAAGATCCATGCTTGTCCACAGAACACAGTCATACTCGGAATGATGTGGCTGTTGAAGTGGTGAAAGCACGTGTTGCTATGACAGACCATGCTCTGATTTCCAAGCAAAGACCAGGCCAAATATTTGCTTCACATGTTGGTAGAACATCTGATGAGGTGAAAGCAATTCTACCTAAGAAAGAAACTGTGAAGTGTGCACTGAGATATACACAGAGAGGCAAAGTTCCCACTGATCCAAAATTCCTAAAGGACTTTACAGTGGAGGATGACTTCAACCTGACTTGTGGACGTAAAAGATTTCTACTTCATGACGTTGGATGTGAGGCTGTGAAACGTGTGCTTGTTTTTGCCAGTGATGAAGGCCTGAGACACTTAGCTTCTCAGGAGTCCTGGTTTATGGATGGAAATTTCAAGATGGCACCAAAGATATTTAGCCAGCTTTATGTGATACCCACCAAGCTCGGTAGCAGTGCAGTGACGTGCTGTTACGCTCTTCTTCCTGACAAGACAGAAGAAAGTTACAAGGAGATGTTTAGGGTCTTACATGAGAACTCAGCTAACCTTGGATATCCTTTGGACCGTCTCGGTGTACTTCTCGACTTTGAGTTGCCTGTAGTTAATGCTGTTAAGTTGGTGTTTGGCAGCCACATCAAATTCAATGGATGCTTTTACCACGTAACACTGAGTACGTGGAGGAAAGTGCAAGAGCTTACTTTGACAGCACTTACATCAGTGGTCATTACCAGGCTCTAGTCAGACCAATGCCATCCAGTGGATCACTTCCTCAAATGCATTTCAGAAGAATTCCTGCCAGATTTCCCCCAGAGTTGTGGAACATGCATGAATGTACAATCAATGATATGGACAGAACTAACAACTTCTGCGAGGCTTGGAACAATGGATTTGCATGCTCAGTTGGACATAACCACCCTTCCATATGGCAACTCATTACTCATTTGAAAGAAGATGAAGCCCTGGTACGAATGGAGATTTTGCAGACAGCCAAAGGCCAGCCACCTGCCAAAAGACAGAGAAAAGGCTCTCAGATACTTCAAGAGAAGTTGAAAAACTTGGCATGGACCATGTGAATGGAAGAAAAAGTTTAGTGGATTTACTTGAGGCAATTGGACACTGTATTCATATAAATAAATTGAACAGTATGTGCAAGGATAGTGCGTACTTGTTTTAACATGTGTAATATATATATAAATGTAATAAATACTGTCATGTGCTATAATGTGCTGAAATCATTTTCATGTGTAACATGTGTAACAATCATGTGTAACATGTAGATGAAATAAGTGGATCCCGAATAAGTGTAATAATGTGTGTTTAAATAAAATTCATGTTATAAGTGCTAGAAGTGCTACTATTTGTATAATATGCAAATGTAATGTTACAATTACATGTTATTAGAATTATTGATGTGAATTATATAAATAAGTGTTAAAAGTGCTACAATTTGTGCAATATGTAAATGTAGTGTCACCATTGTTAGAATCATTAATATGAATTAAATAAAAAACTGAATGTTAATCTCAACTTATTTGAGGGCTTTTTATAAAATTGAAGGCTTTTTTCCACATGGCCCCAATAAGGGTGAGGGCTTTTCTCCACAGGCTGCAAAACTGGCTGAGGGGTTTTCTCCACAGGATTTGAAGGCTTTTCTCCACAGAGCGATTCTGGTGAGGGCTTTTCTCATGGATCCTATCAAAGAAGTTGTGTAGTGGGGTCGTATGAATAAATTAATCCCTCCCCTACTGATACAATGCGATAAAGATCAAAGAAGTTAGGCATTTTTGTGGATGGTATGTTTTATAAAGCACTAGAATTATTGGTTTCTGAGAATGTGTAAAATCCTGTAATATCGCTCATGCTAGACCATTCATGATATGTACTGCCAGTAGGGAGACAAGATTTCGGTTCAGTTAATCTAGAGATTCAGATTATAACGGGCCCGATAATTGAGGTTCTACTGTACTTATTTTGGTATAGTACTTTCTATATCACTCTGGCAACATGGCTTCTTTTTTATGTTGTAGATCTTCTGCTGTCACAAGCCTTCTTTTGGGCTTCTGTTTCCTGTTTAAAGTAGTCTGCAATGTTTTTTTTCTTTTGTATACCAAAATGTACATCACTAATGTTAGCCCCCACAACTGCAATACAGATACAAATCACCAATACAGTGAGTACCAGGTTTCTTTAGGTCTATACCATTACTTGCTCTACCTTGTGAGTCAGGATCAAACTTCTCTGGATGACTGGCTATCAACTGTGTATCGATTATGTAGTAATAATCATGTAATACTTGGTAATAATACATGTTTTTGATACAAGAACGCATATGCTATTGATGAAATTTATTGTGAAATGTGGAATTCACCAGGTAGCACATGATTTCCTGTGCATAAAACACCTCTTATTACTCTCGTTCCCTGAAGGAAAGAGGAAGGGCTATCTTTTGGGCTTGTTTGTGTGTCAAACCGTGTGCACAATGAAAAATTATACATTGTATCTGGGTCACAAGATGAATTCAAACTGTGGCTCTGTCCACCACAAAGATGGTCTGTATGCAGGTCTGGATCATGAGTCCAAAATTATTTTCCTGTATTTTTTCAGCACTAAAAGTAGACAATGGTTTGTGCATTCTCATACAGTGTTTTATTTTGAAGCAGTGATGTTCCAAGCCAATTTGACTGTTGTGACACCATTTTATCTAGCTATCAGAACTTTAATAAGCTTCAAGTGAAGATCCCTAATCTTTGTCCCTTATTACCATATTTGTGATTACATTGGCAAAAGTTCACCTCTTGTGGCTAATGTCATATTTCTTGTTCTATGTGCCTCTTTGTGTATTAACAGTAACAAAATCTCCTACACTTCCGTTCCTGTTGTGCTCCTTCTCCATCAATATATTTCCATAATTTTATTTCTTTTTGCAGTTATTTCTTTTACTGACGGACAGTTATTCCAAAAGTTATTGTTTAGTGAAACAGAAAGAACTTTATCATTTTAGAAAACTAGGCCAAAATACCATGATTTCTAAACACCAGGACACCTGCCAAATCCAATAAATCCATAGATTAACGCTTCGGAATTGGCTACTTCTCACATTAGTTTTAGAAGAAATCAGTCTAATTGACACAGAGAAACTGTACACCTTACACTATCATATCTTTGAAGCATGCAAATGGAAGGTTTAAAGTTTTTTTTTTGTCTTGACACCATTAAAATTAATAGAAATTATTCGTGGTGATATAATTAAGCGTTTTTTTCTCCTTAATTGACTTCCTGCATTAGTCGTGAAAACGAAAGTGAAAAGCATAAAAAGTTTATCCAGGCAGGCTTTTTGACATCATTTTTTTAACTAGTCAATTATATCTACAGCTTGGTATGTACTGTAGATAAAACTTTATGTACTTGATATATGATCTAATAATACCATTTCCTCCACTTAGATCAGTCAAATTGAAACCAATTCAGATCCTTTCACTGACTGAAGGAGTCAATAGTTGGACTCTGCTGCTGTCTATTATCCATCAAAATATATAAGTATTTCATCAAAATAACCTCAAATAAAGGCCATTGTTTCAGTTTTGGACAAAAGACTTTTCCCAGTGTAGCACCTAATAATTTGTCCCCGAAAATTTTGTGCGTGTATGGTTATTCAATAAATGATGCAATATTTGGAATCAAACACATATTAAGCTTTTAATATCTTTTTTATGGCTAAAATTGTAATTATGTCATCACATGCATGAACTTATATGGACTGCACACTGCTAAGTTTAATGGTTCGAGTAAAGGTGATCCAAAACACAGGACAGATCAAATCATGTATATCACCCTGAAGAACATTGACAACTTAATCCTCTCCAGCTGTGTTAGCTATTTATACTCACCCACCAATTACACCACCTCAATAAGTGGGGGATACAGAATATGATAAGGTTAAAATTATGGCTTCCATATTTGTATTCCTTTATCCCCTATTATTTGGGATATACTTTATGGCAGCTATATGTTACATCCCCCAAAAGACCAAAGAAGGGATAAAGAATATGCGGATACAAAACATGAGATTAGTCCGAACTTCAGACTTAATGTTAAGACTTTGTTTTGGAAAGATTTCTGGGCTTGAAGTTCAGTCCAAATACAGTGAGCATGGGATTGTTACACTCCTGGTCTGGGAGTTGCTTATACCCCACCTTAATTGTTCAGTTTACATAATTCCCAATATACTTATCAGGTGATCTTTCTGCTTCACTGGTTCTGAACACCCTGAATGATTCTTACATTAAAGCAGGGACATATGATGTTGTAACCTACTTACAGGCATTTCACCTAGCTCATATGGATCTGATGAATCAGGCCATTCTCCTCATGCCCCACAATCTGAAGGCATCATATGAACTTCTGACTAAAAACCAACATAGGTCATTCAATTCAACCCCACTAAACCCAAGGTCTCATGCTGGCGATACAGACAATTAAAGGCTCCCACAGAGTTCTCAGATTAGTTCCTCATATGGTTCCACACGTGTATTACCAGTGGTTCCAGGACCTTAATAAGACGTTGGAAGTCCAGTGTTTACCGTCACAGCGTCAACCCAATCCTGCTAACCAGGCTAGCTCCTCAGTACAGTCTCAGGCACTGCCATTCGGACCCATTTACCCTGGCCACCACAGGAAGGATGCTATCAACCCCAGCCTAGATACCTTAAGACGAACCCCTCAGTGTATCTTGAGCTGTGAATGACGTCTAGACTACTTGTAATGATCAATCTCACAACAAACTTACCCAAGGTAAGCCCATTACACGAAGGTGGTCAGACAGGTTTTCTTTGTGTGGGTTTTCTGCCAGAATCCAAGCAATAATTAAGGGGCTGGCACATTAACTAATCAAATGTGATTGCTTCACTTCTAAACTCCAAAAGTTAATTTACCTAACTGTTAAAATGAAATTACCAACTCTGAAATTAGGGTAATATTTTAAATCATCAACAAAATAATTAAGTATTAGGTCATCATACCATTTAGTATGAATACAGTTTACCAAGAACACACAGACAATAATTTGTAAAAAAAATCACGAGGAAACAGCCACCACACACTTTTTTACTGCAATTGACCTGAGATATCACAACACTGGCCAGTTCTTGAAAGGTCCCAACAGACAACAAAACATATTATCCAGTTTTAGATGTATACATAATTATTGAAATACACATATATAAAGTTGCCACCCCTCAAATTTTATGTAAATCTGGCACTAATATGGGAGGAAAGTAACTGCCAAGCTTGCTTCCCACTGATGTCCAATGTAAAAACTCTGATATGACATAACTTTAAGAAAATGATGTAAAATCTCAACTTTTAATTGAAGCAGGCTGTATTCCATGAGACTTGATTATCCTATCAATGACATAGCACGTGGAAAGAGATCATTTGGATAACATATTGAAAAAACAACATCAAGTTGTACCAATCAATGATCAAAATCTCAACTGTAATTGTTAAACACACATTTGGCATCCACACAACAGCCCCGTAAAAGTAAGTTTAATTACTCTTTGAAACTAACATAAGTTTTACCTAAATATGCTCTTCATCTTCCATGACCAATGAAGAATCCGAACACAATGTTTGTGAAACTCAGGATTCAAGTACGGTTGTGGAGTACAGAGAAGGGTAGGCAGGTGTTACCAGCCAAAAAAAAACAACACTTTGTGGTGGACATTTATCCTTTGTTTTCTCTCTCACCTTTGAGATCAGAGTTTGAAAAAGGCATACAAATTATAATACAAAGTGAAGCTGCACTGGGTGACAGTGGACTGCAAATAATTTGGTTTCTGAGAGAGACAGTTTTCAATTTGTGTGGTTCCATTACTTCTTTTCTCATTAGAAAAGGGCTAGGTATTGTCTCAATTTTAGCAATAGTGCAGAACAAGTTAAATAATATGTATTACTCTACTTACATAGTGCACATTTTGGTATTATTTCAATTTTTGTCTTGTCGGATATATATTAATCTATAAAATGTGTCAGAAAAACTGCCTCAGTAGTAAATCATTCATTATCCACTCTCGAAATAGGCTTTCCCTCAAAGAAATGTCTAACCAAATATCACTTTCACTTCTATTTGATGTTTTCCCCCATTTCTCCCACTTTTTGTTGTAGGTCACAATATTTTGTTAAACTTCTGAAACCTTCCTTTAATGTCCTTTTTTGCAAATAGGAAATGTTTAGATTTCGAATTGTATATGCACATCTGTATATATAGTAGATATTTGAAAACAATATAAAGTTTTCGTGGTATTTGTTAAATCAAAGCTCAGATCAATTTTATTTTGGATCCCGCTTATAATATTCTTTCAAAGATCTGAATCTTTTCTGTACCAACTGAAAATATGAACAATGGTTTCACAATCTTCTTTGCAAAAGCTGCAGATACTGCAGTTATACTATGTTCTTCCTTGTACATGCATATCATTTCACTTCTTTATTAATATTAAATGTTGTAATTCCCACTATACATAACAGAATAAACACAAACCTATATAAAATATCTATAAATAATTTAATTATTCATAAAAAGGTCACTAACCTTCTTGATTCACGACCATAGCGCAATCCTGGAGATTTCAGAAATGTCTGGGAAAGATTTATTGCTTGTCACCAGGTTCACAGCATTTACTTGCACAGAAAATATACCTGTGATTACTTTGTCTCTTGGCTGACTTAGCACTTGGTTGCACATGTTAAGGCTTTAGCTAAGATGTCCAGCTTGATTGTTGCCTTGAACTTGGTTGCATTCTGCATATGTGACATGGCATTGCTGATAGCTGTAATTACTTTGTAGAACATTTACTGAACAATTGTCTGTTGCCTACTTTTAAAAACTCCATTTGTAGTTTGTGTGTGACATGCACCTGAATGCACCTTGAATGAATGTTGATATTGGTGTTGTTAAGACTTTTATTGTCTGTACATAAATTACCTCTAGTTGACATTGCAAGTTGATTAGGCTTAATTTGTATTACTAATTAAGTAGTTCAGATTACTTATTACATTTGCCAGTGTTACACATATGGACACGTTGTGTGTCTTTTAACAAGGACAACGTTATTGTGATTGCTGAGTTCTTGTGCCACATAAGAACATTGAGTTTTTGATTTTCTCTGTAGTCTACAGAATTGGTCTTGCTAGTGCTGACCTATCATGTGCAAAACTGGAATGATCTATTTATAGATGGACAGAACTCCCGTGTTTTTCTTGAAAATGTGTTGACCAGTTAACATTTCTTTCCAAAGCCTTCTGGTATGTATTGTTTACATTATTTCTTGAACCTTAAGATGATCCCCAGTATATAAAGGGTTGGAAATCTAGCCACAGTTCAGTTTTGAGTAAGTCTATACAGACACATAGGTCTTTGAATCTGTTATACTGTATGTCAAGTGACTACAAATTACTTAATTGTTATGTACATTTTGTGGTGAACTCTTATTGGAGTGAAATTGATATAGTGTGTGGATCTACCAGAGAGTGGATTTGCTGTATTTTGAATATTGTTCATATCTTGGAGCAGGCAGCATAGTTGTGGAGACACTCTAATCACCTGGATATATATATATATAATGTTAATGGATGATGCACGCACTACATGATACAGATATTGTGTGTAAGTGGATGCCAAAGAGATCACAGGAGAGATTGCTGGGTACACTGGACAAACTTAACTGTTACTTAAATGGAGAGGACTGTGGTCATGTCAGATTGGTTTTATTATTGTATTATTGTATGAACTATTAAGAGTATCTCAGTTCAGTTGACAGTTTCTACCGTACTTGCCCCGTGGACCATAACACCAACCTTGGGCCATATTCACCAAAGGTCTTAGTCAAGTTATAGCCTTAACTTATGTATTTGTAATTTGTGTCATAGTCCATAACATAATCAAAGTAAAGAAAAAAGAGTTCTAGTGTATGTAGGTATATGGTTGTGGCATAACAAACTTGGGAATGATGGTATTCTACTTTCATGGCTGATCATAAGATCTAGTTAATCTTAAACGTGCCATGTTCCTGGTAAAAAGGTGTTTGAAAATGTCATGTTCCAATTAAATTTTACTTTCTTAAAATTGACAGGTACATCTTCCCACAGAACAAAAGTCTTATAAACTGCAACCTCCAGCTGCAAATCAAGATAAAAAACTCTAAAAAACCATGTTATTGAAACAAAGACAATTAACCAGGTGACTCATTAAGACTTATCTTCTCTTGGGACAAAACCACTAGACTCCTTTTGTTTGGGAAGATTGGACAAAATACGCCACATAGTTTGGCAAGAAAATATAACTTGCAAAGGTTTTGAAACATTTTTCAAAAATGGGATGAAGGTCAACAATTACCTTGATTATGCTCCTGGTTTTGTTGGATTCATAAGGCAAGCCGCATCTCTGATAATATTATGCTCCAGACACACAATCGTGGAGGTTAGGATGTTCATTCGTGACAGTGTTATTTGTGTGAATAGTTTTTTGGTTATCCCTGACCTTGGGATATAAGTAGAATACTTTAATCTGGTTTAAATTCCACTTTTATCTCTGTAGAAGAGGGTCCCAGCACCGGCCACCACTTTATGTCAGGGCTCTTCTAGTATCACCTAGTAACAGTTTGGAAACTCTTAAATATAATGTGTTTTGCTTGGCGTATATGGTGCACATTTTGATATTATGTTTTCTCTGAGATTTCCTCTTTTAAAGTATAACAAATTTTCATTTATGGAAATATTCGGTGATTAAGACCATTTATGGTAGCCCCTTTTCACACATTTCCAAAGAAGGTAGGCATGTAATTTAAGTAGGTTAATGGCTTGTAAGGTACTTTGCAATTAACCTATACAAAATTTAAGTAACTTTGTATTAAATAGAAAATATGCATCAGCCATAGAAGTTTAAAATCATCCATTATCACTTACAAAACAATTTTCCTTTAAAAACAATTGCCAACTCAAATATTATTTTATATCGTTATCAATATTTAAAGTTATAATTCTAATTATATATTTCAAAATATTTTAAAGCTATTTAATATAGGTATAGGTAATTTAATTATTTAAAAATCATGAATTCTTATTCTACTCTAAAACCTGCTAACAAGTAGGTTTTGAGCTGCTTCGTGAAAAGGGGCTGGGGGGCATACTAATCTTACCAGCGGGGGCATCAAAAGCAAAACCATGGCCAAACTGTTCGTGGGTTGGAACCTTTGAATGACCACATCCAAATTCTTGACCGACTCAGCAAGGCAGAGAAGACTACCCAAGACAGTAGTTGGGAAATATGCCTTCAACTTAACTTTCTGTCTTTTTGAAACAAATACAATAAGCTATGCAGTCTTATCTGGATTCAGATTGAGTTTACTAGTTGACATTCACTCTTTTACACCATCTAGCCACCTCTTCAAATGTTCAAAGGCAGCAGATGAACTATTCTGGGATAGATGGACATAAACGTGGGTGTGATCTGCATAAAAATGAAGCTATATTCCTTTATGTTTACCAATAATCAAACTGAGGGGAGTGGTGTACAATGAAAACAATACTCCCTAGCCCCTTTCACAAAGACAGAACCTTGGGCACACCAAGTATGAGTTTGCAAAGATCAGAGAGAGTAGAATTAATTTTTATTGACTAATAGTGCTGAGATAGGTAGCAAGTGAACCGTTTCAGAATTGAACCTCCAACTCCAAACCAAGTCTGAAGACAACAACGAAGAATCAAATGATCAACGGTGTCACATGCTGCCAAAAGGTCAAGCAATATCAAGGTAGTAGGTTTGCCTCTTAACAAGGATAAGTGAACTTTATTTTTATGGAAAGAAGAGCTGTCACAGTCTAGTGTCCTGTTTTATATGCAGATTGGTGTTGATTGGCTAAGCTATGGACATGGATATGTTCTAACAGCTGCTTAGCATCCACTCATTCAACCAAGTTTGATATGAAACTAAGGCCAAAAACAGGCTGATAGTTCTTCAAATCATCCACTGGAAGAGTAGCCTTTTTGATAAGAGGAGTGACTACAGCAGCTTTAAAACCAACAGGGACACAACCCTCCATGAGTGAGCAGTTGACCAGCTTTGTAATTGATGGAAGTAGTATATCACTACATTCCTTGATGAGAAATTTGGCCATGGATCCAATAGGCAGGATTTTGTAGTTGATTTTCTAATTATTTTATCAACAGCATCTTCAGAATCTTGGGTAAAGGCAGTAATTTTTTTGAGGATTAGAAGGAGGTAAACATCATTTTCAGTGCCAGAGAGGACAAAAGTATCACTCATTTTCTTAATTTTATTCAAGGAAAAGGAGGAAAATTGGTAAGCCAATGAATTGTCAGACTCGTGAGATGGAAGTGTTACATAATTTTCTAAAGTTGTGACTATTGGACCACTGTCTGAGATTAAGTTACTAAAATAGTCTGACATATATGGCGATGTAGCTGACTTCTGTTCAGTGGATTCTTGGCTATTTGCCAGCTTCTTTCAAATTGGCACCCAAGGGACTTTACACGTCAATAAGAATCAGACAACCAATCTGCCGAATCTTTCTTTGCCAGTCTAGATCCCAGTGGTGCATATCTGTCCAGGACATCCCCTAAATCATACATATTGCACATAAAGGTCAACTACATTATTGGCTGGAGACTTGACAAAGAAAGAGTTTTTGATATCAGAGTGGAGATCAGACATGTTGATATGGTGATACCTCCTATATTGCATGTTATTTGGAATATGAGCCACTTGACAAGGAAAGTAATTGAATATTTGACTAATGCATGATCAGATATAAAATCACAGACTTTGACATCAACAGTAGTATCCTGATCACTGGGGATAAACTAAGGTCTAGTATGTGACCATGCAGATGAGCAGATGTGCAGACTTACTGACTGTTTAAGATCACTACAATCAAGACAAGTCATAAATTTATAACTGTCACCAACTGGTACATCAACTTGAATGTTGAAGTAAGACCAGATATAATTCGAAGAGTTAATTTGCGTTACAAGAAAACAACAAAAGACATGAACTCTTCCTGAAAGGTGTAGGTACATGATCCTTGAAGGTGGTAAATGCAGACAAGAAACAGTGAGTGACCATGAAGGCAGATTGATACCACAATGTTCTCAACCAACTAATGCAAAGGAGATTCTATTATATGTGGAATGCAGGAGGCTTTAATGAAAAAACACCCCCACCATTACCTGATGGACACAGCCATTGAAGAAATATGAAATCGGGAGGAGTAATAGACCATACAAAGCAATCTGTGTCAGATAGATGGAAATGGGTTTTGGTAAGATAGAGATTAAGGTCATGTGATGTTACAATATCGGCAAGGAGTGGACCTTTGTTCCTTATGGATCTGGCACTCAGTACAACAGAGAACCATGGTTGAGGAATGCATCGCCGCCCAGTAAAAGTAACAGCATAAGCCCTCTTCCATTAACTGAAGCTGGAAATTTGTGACATGAACAGGTGAATGAAAATATTTTTCCAACTTTGGTCAAAGGAGAACTAGATGTATGGGTACTCTCGTGTGGAACCACTCATACCTATGAGCAAGTGTAACTGTACACAGTGTCATGAATAGAAGTACTAGAAGTAAGAGGCCGTAAGCCTAAACTCAACAGTGGGGGTGGGGGCTCAGGAAATATGTTCCTACACCTCACACATTTCTGTGACTAACAGGCACCCTAATACCCGACACTACAGTCTCACCTTAAGCTGAGCAATAACCCCACCAAACAAGCCAGCCGACCAAAAACAGAACCAGGTGTAGGGTATATGACAACAGAACCAGGCGTATGGTATGTAAATTGAACAAAAAAGAACTGACATCACATCAATTAGGTTGTTGATAATAACCACTGTCAAGGGAAGTTTCTGATTCTCAACCACAATGCATTTCACCAAACCACAACAACACAGTTCACCAAAAGAAATTCCAGTCCTTTTTTTTTTTAAAATTTGACACCCAGTCTACAATAAATTTGCTTGTGGGTGACACTTAATGGTTTGCAGTGGCGAATCTTAATTAATAAACAAGGCTTTATTCAAACAATAAATCTCTTCCTGGTGATATGGTTTGCACAAACTGAGGAGAGGGACAGTTAACAAAATAAGATATAATGACAGACCACTGGTATTAGCTATTTTATGGACACTTTCACAAAATTACTTCTACATTTATTGTCTACTTTTCTAATTGGGTGTTAAATTAAGTAAGTACATATTTATATCAGTCTGGTGACATGACTTCTTCTTTATTTTGTTGTTGGTCGTCAGATGTCATAAGCTTCTTTTTGGCGTCTTTTTCCTGTTTAAAGAAATCTGCAATGTCTTTTCTTTTGTATACCAGCACAGATACCACCAATATGAACACACCACATGCAATAAATATACAAATCACCAGCACAGTGAGTCCCAGGTTCTTCTCTCCATCACTAGCCAATGTGTCTTTTCCATTACTTGCTCCACCTGGTGAGTCAGGGCCAAACTTATGTGGATGACTGTCTAGCCGTTGTACATTGGTGCTGTTTTGTTCGTCTGTGAAATTAGCTCTGTCTGAAAACCTCCCTTTGAAAATAAATATGTACACTGCATAAAAGTGGACATTTGACCTTATTTACAAATTTCATAAGATTATGGGATAATAAAGTAATACTTGGCAATAATACATGCATTTGATTCACGAGCACAAATACTATTGATAAAATATCTTGTTAAATGTGGAATTAGCCAGGTAACATATGAATTCCAGTGTTCAAAACACATATTACCCTCGCTCCTTGAAGGGAAGAGGATGTGGTATTTGTAGGGTTTGTTTGTCTGTCTGTCCCTGTAAAATGTACACTGTATCTGGGTGGATTCAAACTGTGGCTCTGTCCTCCACATAGATGGTCTAGTGCAGATCTGGGCCCGTATTCACTAACATTCTTATACTTAGAATAAGAATTTTCTTAGAATTTTTCTTAGAAAATTCTAAGAATAAGTATTTTTGGTATTCACTAAATTCTTATTCTTAGAATTTTTTCTTATTCTTAGAATTTTTTCTAAGAATGATGCTCAAATCTAAGAATGATCAAGACCTTACTTAAGTTAAGAAAAAGGTGACATATTTCATATTTTTTTATCAATTGCCTGCAAATAGACATTTTTTTCTATGACCAGACAAATCCAGTGTTTGTTTTTTTTTCTGATCAGCATGATTTTTTACAAGAACTTTATATTTACAGATAAAGACTGAAGTGAATGATTTATGCTATCTTGTTGACTGGTTTTAAATATGGCCGCCATGTATATTTTCCCCACTTCAAAATTTCAAATGGCTAGAACTGAGTTAAAAACACTTCCACACCCCTCTGTATTAGTTTTTTGTATGTTTTTAAGGGGTTAGAAGGTTCTCAACTGCAAAACTTATCCCTTTCTGATCCAAGTGTCAACAGTAAGTGGACAAGTTTTACAGTATACATCAACATATTCTGAGAAATGTATATCCACAAGATTAGAGTATACATCAACAGCATTTAGCAGCACATATCCAATTGAATATATAGATTTACATTGACTTTATGTGCATATCCCACTGTGAAAGTTTTAGTTTCACTTTTCAAATTATTTTATCCATTTGGTACAACTATTTTATTACATAATAACCCAAAATAAATATGAATAAGATTTACAATTATATATCCCACAAAAAATAGCAAGTGCACTACGTATTACACCAAACTGATGTAAAATAATTATATTAAATACTCGAAGTTGTTTTTTTCCCAGAAATATGCTTTGTTTACTGACCTTGACATAACTATAAGCATCACAATTGACATGATTTGCTCAGTGCATGCACACTTCTCATTTATTGATTTTTATCAAAGTGGCACATGTAGGGTCAAATCAACAGCTCACTTGTGTTTACATTCCCTGGCAGGAACCAATCATATTAACCAAACTCAATCAAGAACAGCATGTCGTGTTTATGTTTAGTGCAGAATACATATTTGTAGCTACATATTTGTTTGTAAAGTAGCTGTTAAAACAATATAATGGATATCGATCTTTTTTCAATGCTTAGCATAGGTGTAGGTGTCCATGTCCATGCGGCTTGTGGTAAAAAATTCAATTACTATAGTTTTGGTGGGAGTGCTTCCATGTACACAGCTTGCGGATGCGGCTTGCAAGTGTGGGTTGCAGCTGGCGGTAGTTTTCAGTCAGGGATCGAATTTTGCCGCTAGCCGTAAGCAGCATAGGACATTTCTTCTGAAAATATTTAAGGTTATTTGGTATCAAAATTTGCGTCTCATTAAACTGGACACAATGGTGAATAAATTATTAAAATCCGACCACAAACAAGAAAATTACAGCCATTTAAAGAAATCTTATTAATGAAATCTATGTTAATGTATGCACCGCAAAAATCTACAAAAAAATAAACGCAAACCACACCCGGAAGCCGCATACCGCAGCTGTGCACATGGGCCCCTACACTAAATGTTTTGTAAAAACATCATATATCTCTAAAATAGTTTGTGTAAACAATGTGGATATAAGCAATTTGTTTATACATAGAAAACAGGCTTCATACAGTTTTCAAACAATGTGCAGAATTCTTTCTAATTACAGCAAAAAGACTTATAATCTGGCTCCATAAATCCTGTGGCGAATGTGGATACCTTCTTTTTTATTGGATATTTATTGGATATCATAAAAAAAATATGATACATGAAATTGGGAAACCATATTTTAGTGCTTACAGTTACTGCAGCACTGTAATTTTGTTTTCCTTTTGAAGTGTAAATCTGATTTGAAATGTCTTATTTTGAAATTGTATGATGTTAAGAAGTATTTATACAAGAGTGGTGGAAATGGATAGGTTAATGCACTCATTTTATAACTGTCAGGACTCAGGAGATGAGTTAACCAGTTAATATTGATAACTTTACCTGTGTGGGATATACTTATTTTAGAGTTAATATGTATAATGCTTTCTGATTTATGTTCAATAAATTTGGTTATATGAAAAAAATCAGTCTTTGTCTTGTGTTGATGACTTTTAATCAAGCTGGACCCTGCTTTATGAATACCTATTTATGAAAATTCCTAGCTGAAAAAAAATCTTATATTTAAGACTGGGCTACGCCTAAGAAAAGGCTAAGATTAAGACCTTTTGTGAATCCAGCACCTAATTCTGAGTCCATTTCAAACAATAAAGGTGTAAATATATCACATGACTGATCATGTGACATCAAAAACTATATGCATGCACATGTTTTTGTTTACTATTCTTAACTAAGAAAATTCTTATTCTTAGAAATAATTCTTAACTAAGAATTGCTTTGTGAATACAATTTTTTTCTAAGAATAAGAAAATTCTTAGATAAGAAAATTTTCTAATTCTAAGAAAAATTCTTTTTCTAAGAATAAGAATGTTAGTGAATACGGGCCCTGGATCACAAATCCAAGATTTTTTTTTGTTTTTCTTTAGCAGTACCAGTGGACAATGGTTTTTGCATTCTTAGATACAATTTATATATTATCAAGTAACAAAAACACCCTCAGCTATTTCTGTGACATTAATAAAACTTTAATAAACTTCAAGTGAAGATCCTTTACATTTGTCTTTTATTACCATATTTGTAATGGTGATAACATTGACAAAAGTTAACCTCTTGTGGCTAATGTAACATTTCTTGTTTTATGTGTCTCCTTTGTTTACTTACAGTAACAGAATCTCCTACACTCCTGCTCCTGCTCTGCTTCTACTCCTTCACAGATAAAGTCACATGGCATGCAGTAACCATAACCCGGTTCACAGTATTCATCCTCTGGACAAATGCCCGGGATATCATCTGAACAGAACACCACAGCTTTAGTCACCACAGAGCATGGTAAATATAGTAATGACACACAGAAGACAACATACAACAATATCGCAGCAGACATAGTTCATGAAATGGCTAAATCATGGAGAAGTATGATTGGTCTTGTGTACAGTCACAATATTTTAACCTACATAACTGAATTATATTGAAACCGAAACTTTGGCTTGCCTCACCTCATACACAGCAAGAACTGAAACTAAGAAAAAGACCCAGTTGAATATATCTTTTTGTATTCCTTCATTTGGTTTATATGTATGATAAATCAAACAATTTGGTCGCAAATTGGGATCCAACAAAGTCCACCTTAACTTTAAATGCAGGGAACTGCTGTAACTGATTTGGGCAAAAACGAGGTAAATCTTGTCCAAAAAAACATGGTTTGCATTTGACAATAAATAGCATATGAATAAACTGGTTCATTATTTGGTACAAAATTTATTGGGATTCTCACATTATTGAAGATTCACTGTGGTAAAAACTAAGTTGTACATGGTAGTATATATCTTATTGACACTATGTGTACTTTGATATGCTAGTTTGGGATCAGGTCATTTCATAAACGTCATTCTGTGGCAGTTACTAGTATATATTTGAGAGTTTCAAATTATTGTATAATCTGAAACAAAATCTTGCCAGTCTCTTACTTGTTGTGATTTTAAACTCGGGGAAATTCTTTTGGATGCTTTTATTTCATTTACCAGTTAGTTCTTTTACCAGTGCACAGTTTTTTCAAAGGTTGCTCTAATGAAACAGAAAGAACATTCCTTCCTCATTTATGAAACATCTAGGCCGAAGTTCCATGATTTCTAATAACTCAGATTCCTGCCAAATCAAATAAAGCCAAAAAATCAATGTTTTCGTAACTGGCTACCTTGCCATTTTGTTTAAGAAAAAGAAATCAATCAATTGATTTGAAGAAAATCATTCTCTCGCGAGAGTTTTTCTTGTTTTCGAGGAAAAGCAATCCCGCGTGAGGATGGAAGAAAATATCCACTGGCACACTTTTGAAATATCTAAATCTTATATTTAACAACTTTTTGTTTTAACATAATTGAAAATCGTAGAAACTATATTGTTAGAAGTGATATATATTATATTTTTTTCTATCTTGACATGATTTAAGTTCATAGAAATTCAATTGTTTTTACTGCAATTAAGCAGTTATGTGTAAAAGTGTTTTTTCTTATTATTAAAATTTTTCATATGATATAATTAAGGAATTATTTTTCCTCTCTTCCTACATTAGTCTTGATAACGAAAGTGAAAGGAGAAAATTTTCACCCTGCTATTATTGAGAAGTCGTTGGTTGGGTTTACGGTGATATCATGTTTTTACTAACTTATTATACATACAGCTCGATATCTGTTTGTGGACAAAACGTTATGTACTTGATACATGGTCTAACAGTAACATTTAATCTACTTAATTACAACAAACAAAATCAATTTAATGAATGATTCAAAAGTTGGACTTTGCTGATAACTATTATCAACCAAAATGTATTTCACAAAAATAATTTCAAATGGAGACCATTGGGTCAGTTTTACAAAAGGACTTGGTCCAGTGTAGCACCTAATAATGTGTCCCCGAGAATTGTGTAGATGTAATGTGACCCTTCTATAAATTATCTCCTCTGGTTTTAGTGAGCTATTTCAATTAAATCCCACCCCGGGTTATTTTGGTTATTCAGTAAATGGTGCAAATATTTGGAATACACATATTAAGCTTTAATATCCCTTTATGGCTAAAATTGCAATTATGCTATCACATAGATATGCTTTATATGGACTGAACTACTGCATGCTTGAATGTTCCAAGTGAAAGGTAATGGAAGTCACAATAAATCTTGAAGAACTTTGGTAAGTTAATCCTCCTTTACCCCCACAATATGATGGGGATACAAAACCTGATTGCCGTATTTTATATTCCCTTAATCCCTCATTGCTTGGCATATAAATTTTGGTAGACACCTATATGTTGTATCCCCTAAAAGATCCAAGAGAATTAACAAAATTTGATGGGGATACGCAATATGATATTAGACATCATGGTAAGACGTTCGTCTTATGCTTAAGTCTGAGTCTGTGGTCTTAGAAATAGTATACTTCCTAATCGCTTTTTTTTTCAGCAACAGACTATATTTTTGGGGAGTTTATGTTAAGTCCACTTACTATCAAGGGTTGTTGGGCCCCTGCTCCGGCAATTGATTGTGCCCTACCTTAATTATTCAGTTTCACACAATTTCAATAATTCTGATAATAGTACTTTTATAGCGCTTAATCTCTATCTTTTGACAGATTCTAAGACACATAATGTCAGAAATCAGAGATCGCAATCGTTAAATCAGAGACAATGCAGTCATTGCAAACATACATTCAGCAGGAGTTCTTTCTGTATTTCTCGTTTGGACCCAGCAGGGAAAATCATTCTAGGTTCTACAATCACCCAGTAAACATGTGTTGAATGTACAATAGCTCTTTATCCTCCCCTAAAAGTACCTTTCCCTATTCTACTAGCATGTAAATAAAATCCCCAAACAAATCATCTGTTATTTTTCCAACTGCAACTTGTGTGACCTGTATGACCTTGAAGGACCTGAGACCCCTATGACCTATAATCTTTTATCTTGCAGTATCAACTGCTGGAGGTAGCTTTCAACCTTTATTAATGATCTAAATTGGGTTTTGCATCCTGTTAAACAGCTAGCGTATTGTTGCGACAGGTTCTCAGTAATGTGACTTATGAGAATTGGACGTACTCACAGAAGTTGTCACCTGTGGTTGGATGCCAAACCACCTTACCCACTAGGCCACTGACGAGCTTGGCTTAACCTTTGTAAACAAAGATTTAATTTTGTCCGCAATTTACATTGTCTCTACTTCAAAAGTTATAATGGCTGAAAAATAAAATTTAAATATTTTTGTTATCCCTTCCCCCTTTTGGTACAGGGTTTGGTCATTATTTATATTAAATGTCAAATATCTTGGTCAGTTTGACCTTCATCTGACCTTTTGTTTATTACTTCAAATCCTAATGACCACTGGTCAACTTGACCTTCGTTGACCTTTATGTATCATATCAAAGTCAAAGTATGTGTTTATAATCGATGTGCTTTATTATCTTACAATTCTTTTAGTAGTCACATTTATCTATTGTTGTTATTATAATAAATGTACAATACAATTTATCTATTGTTGTTATTACAATAAATATACAATGCATTTTCTTGTGTTGGGTGACTGGAGGAATGTAAATATATAGATCACTTCTTAAAATACAAAACAACCACTGTAAAACATATTTTAAATGTTATCACTTGAATAGAAAAATAACTGCAGACTCTTACAAATTTGAATGTTATAAGAAGAATTAAAATATATTTGTCACTCCAGTAATTTTCCTAATTCATCTTGGCTGGTATCCATGCAAAAACAATCTCAATTGAATTAAAGGCTAAACCTTATATTTCAGTTAAACCAAGGTTTAAAAACCCTCAAATTATAAATTAAGATTAAACCATTCGATAATTTGGGAAATTTGTCTCTTTAACATTCCCTATTATCCTGTTTTTGTCACAGCTAAATATGCAACTAAAAGTTATATGACAAATAACAATAAAATCCTGCCAATATGTGTAATACCGTGTTTAGGCTCTCCACAGAAAGTTACCTCATGTTCACAAGTTTCTGTATGGGACTCCAATGTCTGACAGCATGTCACATTTTATAAACTGCATGTACAGTTTCACTTTAGTCTGTGGCACTAGTTGGCAACAAGATTTAACACCAAAATCGTAACATGATTTTGCCTGCTGCGGATACTGTAATCTGACCTACAGGTCAAAATTTTAGACTAAGAGAAGAGTTTTATTATTTTATCACTGAATTAGAGGCCATGAAATACTCAAGTTTTGTTTTTCATGTTAGTGGTAAAAGCATGTCATATGTTTACAATTTCAAAAGTTTTTTTTATATCTTATAACCTAGAGATATACTATAACCTAGATGTGATCTTACTAGTCACTTATACGTTTCGCCAAAGACAAGACATTACAAATGAAAGCATGACTTTTGCAAACATTTTGCATGTATATTTGCCACATACAAAAGACTAAATACCAAGAAATGCTTTGTTTTAAATATTGCTGGTCACTGTCTTTCTCCACAGCTACAAATTCAAATGTTTTACATCTTCCATGGGTGATAATAGAAGACTTTATAATCCCCGCATGTTAGGTCAAATGGAGTTAAGCATTGGCATGACATGTTTTTCTTTAAAAAATAATTATGATTTACCATTTACCGATATATTTAAAATTACAAATAGCACAAGTATAGTTTGCAATTCATACACAAAATACATGCACACTTTAATATTACTGTTTAAATCACAGCGCTCGACAGACTTACTTTAGCAATGAAAATAGAAAAAAAGCATGAATTAAAGCATGAGTACAAGAATAATAACTGGAATCAAGAGTGCATGATGCACTTCTACAGTTGTTAAAATCGCAGTAACAATGTACCCCTCAATACATATTTGTCATTTTTAAACTAAGGTAATAATACGTAAGATGGCTTACATGTTTCTCCCACCAAAACAAAAAATTCGTTTCCTGGTTAGCATTAAGTAAAGGAATCTAGCAACATATAACAGTTGTAACTCTGCATAACATGTGGTACTCTGCGTCAAAAAGCCACCCAACACCCAAACACAAAAGGGGTAAATGAAATGCAGGGTAATAAGGACAAGAAAGTGTGCAAAGGGAAAGCAAGTATCTGCCTTCTGGCTAGAAGTTTTTGAAAGCTTTGTGACACACTGTGGTCATTAGGTATATCAGCTACAATGGAACTATACACCAAAGTGAAGACCATATACTATGGTCCTTAAATCTTTAGCAATTTTAGGTTTTCATCGAAAGCATAGTGGCCCCGATCTATGGAATGTGTGAAAGTTATAAAATTTAGTATCTAAACCCAACAAAAGTAGCTCTTCCCTAAGATGGGAGAGAGCATGGACTTGATTAGCAGGAATGTTATTCATGGCAAACATGGGGTGATGAAGCCGAGACAGATAATGTTTTCTGCATTTCTATCAAGTACGGACCAGACCTGATCTCTATTTATGCCATTGTTAATTTTTTTGTGTGGTTACTGTAAAATAGGTGTGTCCTTATACACGCTGAAGTAATACTATTTCCTCCCTGTGAGATTAGCCTGTCAAATATCTTCATCAGTGGGGTTTGAGGTATAGTTGGTACTGTCTCTATCTAAGGGTATGTCCACAGGTCTGGTCCTCGTTGACCTGTCGGCTGTGTTGGGCACAATCAACCATGATACGCTCCTTACCTCTCTGTCAACAAGGTTTATACATTCACTGGAACTGTCTTAAGATAGTTAACAACATATCTCCTGGATTTTTTCAATGAGTCAAAATCGGTTTGGTGATCTGTTTTATATAAAATTTTGGTGTTCCTCAAGGTTCTGTTCTGGGTCCCCTGTTGTTCTCCCAATACACCAATCCTTTACTCAGGTGATTGCAAAATATATGTATGTGAAATATCATGGATGGAGTGGATGTGGATGGAACCCAGCTGTTCATCTATCTTTCTCCTGGAAAATATGCAATATCCTTTCACCAATTCTAGGCCTGTTTGAATAACACCAACATCTGGATGTTTTTAAATAAGTTTAAATTAAATCCTAAAAAATATGATTTTATAGTCTTTGGTACTAACATATGTTTTAATGACTCGAGGAATCTTTGTCTGTCAATATCTTTGGCAATTATCTTTTCCTAACTGACGTTGTTCACAATCTGAGTGTATTGTTTGACCCAAAGTTTAGCTTCACTAATCAAGTCAATTCTTTGATTAATTCCCGTTTGTTCACTTGGTTGATTTACATCATATCAGACGCTCCTCTTCTTTATTGTCTCAGTTCTAATTCTAACAGTATTTTTATAGTGCTTAATCTCCATCAAAATACAGACTCCAGGAGGACCAAATAGAAAAACTAGAGAACTATTATCACTAACCTGAGACACAACAGGGGTCTGGGCCATGGAGAGATACCGGGAAAAAACAGAAATTAGTGTGGATATGCTTGTGGAAAGAGAAAGATTTTAAGCTTCTTCCTGAATGAGTGGAGAGAAGTAGCCGAATGTACATCATCAGGTAAATCATTCGAAATCTTTGAAGCATCATAGATGAGGCCAAAATGCTTAGTACACTTATATACTGAAGTGGCAGTGTGGAACCTCAAGGAAAACACCATCAGCTTGGCTTTAATGTGTGTGGAAAACACTATTTCTAAGTTTAAGGATAGGTACAAAGTATTTTAGAAAAGCACTGTGAACATGTACATCAGCAAGGCAGTCTTGAATATGGAACGGTGTTCAATAGGGAACCAGTGGAGAGTCTTCCTAACAGGAGTAAAGTGTGAGTACTTAGTGGGGTTGGTAACAAATCTAGCAAGGCTATTTTGAATACATTGCAGCTTAGGAAGATCAAGAGCTGTGAGACTTCTAAACAAGGAATAACAGTAGTCAAGTCGACTCCCAACCAAAGCATTCGCAGCCATACGAGCAACATGCATCTGAGATGCTTAAGATCCCTTGGATTCGAGCAAAACAATTGCATGGTTATGGTTGCAAATGAATTGGGCAATAGTTGTCTGGATTACTGTAATTCTTGCAAAGATTTATCCCTGATGTCTCAGTCATGGTTGTATATCCATTGGTCAGTAGCCGCCTGGATTGTCACTATTCTTGCAAAGTTTGATAATTTTTTTACATTCACTGTTGAACCATGATTCATAGCTACAAGAGGACGGCCCTATTGCCTTAGGCTATTTCATTTTATTTCTTTTAAAAAGCAGGAACCTTTTTGTTATATCAGTAAAACAATACTATTTGATTTTCTAAGGAAAATTGCAGTTTGTACTTTGGCCAATCATCCTTTTCACGATTCCAGTGGGATGCATCTTTATTAAGCATACTCTTAATTATTTCAATTAAATTTGAAAATGGTCATACCGCACTAATCAGAATGGACATGATATGTGAAATAAAAAATATATATAATATGCACAACCTAAAAAAAGATATATTGAGGTGAATGAACCAATTACAGGTGAAAGTAAATAGATGACTTACCATTTAGTGAACAAATATTGGAGGATTCAAGAAGAAGCTCAGCCTTATTGAGTGAACTAATAGATGAAGACTAACCCCATAAATCACTGTATCCATTACAATCTCCAATAAATAAAAAGGTACATATTTGCTGGTTGCCACTTCTGACATATATATTTGAAAATGATAATAAAATCCTCTAATATTTAAATTATCTGAATATTTAAAATATATTTCCTGCAAGGTTAGAACATAGGATCTAAAATTTCATACTACTGTTTTTTTTTTTTGCATTTGGCTTGAAGTCACAACAGTTCCTCAGTTGTATACTTTTATTAATGCTTAATAATAGTTAAGCGTCAATGGGGTACGTTTGTACTTGGATGGGTGACCGTCTGAGTTCTAGGCCAGCTGTGGGATGTGTCTGATTTGGCAATTCTTTGTGTCCACAAACCTTCATAAATTCTAGTGCACTACTCATGTCTCTGATGGTTTTGCGATTGTGCTAGGGGACCGAAACACCTTTTGACCTTGTTTTTTTTCTTGTCTCCAGACTTTCATGAATTCTGGCATAGTGTGATGAAGATCTGTCTCTTCACTGAAGTTAAGCAGCAATGGGCTACGTTAGTACTGGTATGAGTGACCATCTGAGTTCTAGACCAGCTATGGGATGTGTCTGAGTTGGAATTTCTTTGTGTCCTCAGACTTTCATAATTTCTAGTGCACTACTCGTTTCTCTGATGGCTGTGCAGCTCGTGCAAATAGACTAATAGACTTTTTCGGCCTTGTTCACTTTAGTTGTCTGTTTTTCAAGTGAATATTTTCGGTTTATTTCAAACTTTTTGCAAAACCATTTCCGTTTTGTGTTTCTAATGTAACTTAACTGGCTTCACTGTGGTTTGAGTATCTGTAGCTGCTTGGGACTACGTTATTTTTACACAATTAAATAGATCCATTTGTTTCTTTGCTTCTGTGCATGAAATTCCTTATTTGTTTTCATTCTTTATTTCTTTTTTCGTCTTTCCATTTTGAGCATGTCTTATCATTCAGTGTGGTAGCTTCCTTCGCAATAAACACATTCAACTTCATATACAATATCATATTAGTGTGGGGATGAGCCCTGCACACTGGCATCAGAGATACATTAGTAATATACTCAAAGCACACATAAAAGTGAACCTAGTTGTTTTGCTCAACTCCGTGATTTTAGACATGTCAGGCGGTTTCTTACTCATGATGCTGCTGTACTTGTGGCCAATGCTTCTGTAAGCAGTCGGTTGGACTACTGTAACTCACTTTTTAGGAGTCTCTCTAAGTTCAATCTTCGTAACTTACAATGCATCCAAAACAGTGCTGCCAGAATCGTATCAAATACCGGTAGATACACTAGTATAACCCCTGTTCTTAAGAATCTTGGCTTCCTGTTGAACATCGCGCAATCTTTAAAACTGCTACCCTTGTCTAAAAGTTTCTCCACACTGGTTTCCCCAAGTATTTTGCTCCACACATCTCCTCCTACAGCAGCTCCTACAATACCAGGCACAGTCAGAGTGGTGGTAATTTCCTTGTCATTCCCAAGTTTCAACCCTCAATCCATAAATCTGTCAAACAGTTTGGTCATAGTTTTGCCTTCGATGCTCCCACTGTTTGGAATGCTCTTCCTGAGGAGATTCGTGCGTCCTCCTCTCTTGCCTCCTTCAGAAAGCGGCTCAAAACCCACCTTTACACCAAGGCATACCCTCCTTAGTTTCAATCTGGCGTTCTCCGTGGTGCTAAACTTTTTTCTGTCCCTGGACATTGAGATTGGTTGACTGTTTTTTTTTTTTTGCGCCTTAGAGTCCCCTTCCTATTGGGGAAATTAAGCGCTATAAAAGTCCAATTAGAATTAGAATTGATAGACTTGTTAAGCAGCTGCCATCTATATGCCCCAAACAGAAGCACATATCAAACACCAGCAGAATACAACTAACTGCACTAAGGAGCAGTAGGGCTTGGCACTGCCAGTATATTAATTCAACCAGGCAATCTTAATCTGATTGAGTGAAATTGAGTTCGAAGATTACCTCCTCAATGCCCCAACAAAACAGTGACTCGACAACAAGGTCTGTCTCTTGCACTGACAGGGATCGCAACCCACAACAAACAGACTACCTCAATTTTGTTGCCTTATACAAACACTGGAGGATATGTTGCACCTATTGTATTGCCCTGGATCCACGGGAAAATACCATGACATTGGATTTAAATCCAATATTGAACTTTGCATATATTGGAGTTCAATAAGCTTTGTGTGGGTTGTAGTTTGACAGAAATGGAACCATCATGACCTTGAGTTTAAATCCCTATTTGTCATTGTACATCCCCCACTGGGTTGAAGTAATAGTGCCTTTAGATAAAATCTCTGTTTGCTCTCTATGCCTGCTAGTTGTATTCATCCATATCTGGTAGATTGGCACCTTGTTTTCATGTCTCTGGCAGCAGCCTGTGGTTCACATCCTCGTCATGAATGCGTCATTAAGGAGATGTACATATGGTTACCTCTGAGAATGTTGGGGAGATTATCATATGCGAACACAAGATCTGTAACAATATTTGGCTGTTGTTGAAGTACCTTGTGTGATACCCAAAACAGTTGGCAAGTATTCCCAATATACCCCCAGTAGTTCACCTTTCCCTGGAGAATCTGTAGTTGAACACCCTCTAATCTGTGACCAACATTCTGTGGGAAAAGGGTTTGATAAGTCAATTCTTGAAGCCAAAGGCATCATCAGCTAAGAAGAAACAGAGGGTGTCAGTGTCATCCTTAGAAAGTGGGTTTTGTGGGGGGATCTCTATTGTGCCATTCTCTATGCATTTTTTCAGCAGGGGAACCGGCATTGTGGTTTCCACCTAATTCAGACATGCTTGTCATCCAGTGCACCTAATGGTGCAAATTCCATCTGATAGGCAGAGAGTTGTGCAACTGTTTTCCACTGTTTGGTTGTGTCGGGTACCTTAATGGCCTCTCCATCATACTCATCATTGATAGGATGAGCGTCACCTTGATAATGTAGTAGACAGTGTTGGGAACCACAGGAATATTGACGTAGATATCCTTTATTGTCGGGTGTCTGAGGGTGGTGACACACCTCCAGACCTCTGTTATTGGTTGTCTGGGAAAGGCTAGCTATGAGGGGTTCGATTCTATCTAGCTCTCAAATTATTCCTGAATATTACCAGTATCAATTCTCTGTCCCAAAATATCAAGACAAATTTTGAAACAATGAAATAATCTGTGCTCTGTGTAGACGTTTGAAATTAATAGCTTAAGGGAGAATCAGAGGTTAATATAAGGGTGTGAGATTTTTTTTATCATGAGCATGCTGTTGTCACTACTTGTGAGGCTTGTAATTCCCTGTGAGCACACATGTATGTGACATGTTTGTAAGATGTGACAAGTTGGCACCACAAATGACCATAAATGAGTATTGCCTGAGGATGTATGTGTTTATATATGGCCCATTTGTAGGTTGTCGGCATATGTTAGTCATATGTGGGCATTTGTCTATGGCATATAACTATTTGCTTGTAATTCTTGTCAAAAAGCGGAGATCTAGGGTCATACAGTGTTGTAAGGTGGTGTAAGAATTTACTTGTGGCATAATTCACTCAAATGAATGATTGTAAGTCAGCACTCATATGCATGTATGCAAGAAAATAATATATTTGGTATTACTCCATGTAGGGTATATGTAGGACATTGGTAGAAAGTGATGGCCTGGTGTGACTAAAATGTGAATAATGCATGTTAATGGTGGACCTGTACACCAATGTTGAACACAATATACAGGTGTTTCGTTGGTTGTTTCCACATTTTTCTTACTGATTCTTAAGTATATTAGATTTTCAGTGACTCGGGAGCCTGCAGGGCTGTCAGGTACCATTATATTGATATTGACCAAAAGGCGCAGTGGGTATCTCCCTGTGTGTTGGTCACCTTTTCTCAATCCCACTGAGCTACTATGGATGGATGAAGAGCCCACAAGTAGTAAACATGGTCATATAAGGAGTCCATAAAGTGATAATGTTTGTGAGGTGGTGGAGGTAAGTTTGTCCTTGTGTGCAAAGAGACATTTGGATGTTGGTCGTATGTAACTCATCTTGAGAATGCATCTGGATCATGCACATCAGGATGGGTTAAGAGTGATAAGTGAATATAATGAAGAACATGAATGTATAATGTTTGTGACCCATATTTGGTAATGACCATAACTGGCAACACACTGCTAAGGTCCCATTTCGTATGTTGGACATATGTGTCTCATTTCTGAAATTTATCTTACATAGGTTGCTCATATGTTGCTCTTACTTGTGGTCTGGATCATAAGAAAAAAACACAAGGTCTCAGTACCTAGAAAAGCTCAATGGATCTAATTTCAAATATGAATACAACTGCACAGAACTGTATATACAAGCCCTCACTAAAGAATCCAAAAATTTTAACCTTAAATTTCTAGGTGAGACTGATGAGGGTATTAATATTTATTGCATACAATGCTTTACAATAGCATACAGTAAAACTAAAGTACATACACTTAAATGTAATAAAACTATTGCAGCTTATGGTATGCACAATATAAAAGTATAATAACATATACAAGTCATAAAAGCATAGCATAATCTGCTGCAGCAGTGCAGTCCTGTGAAATTGTATAAATCAGTATGTGTTGCCAATCAAAAGTTTTGAGTTCTTCACTTTGGGTGTTTGCACACCTCAGACGTCAGTCTGGCTTAATTTCGTTAAGCATACTAGCCTAATGCTTCTCTTTGGCATAACATAAGAAATCCATAGAAAATACCCTCGTTGCTGGACCTTAAGTTCACTTTGCATGTGAATCTGAAAACATAGCTTCTTTTTCTTTATTTTGTTGTTGGACTTGTTCTGTCTTGGCCTGTTTCTGTTTCATGTTTTTTCTCTTGTAAATTAAAATAAATACCACAAATATAAAGCCCACAACTGCAATAGAGATACAAATCACCAACACAGTGAGTCCCAGGTTCTTCTGTCCATCACTGGCTGATATGTCCATACCATCACTTGCTCCGCCTGGCGAGCCAGGGTCAAACTTCTGTGAACGACCGGAGCTTTGTGGTGCATTGGTGTTGTTTTGTTCGTCCGTGGAATTAGCTATGTCTGAAAATCTCCCTTTAAAATAAATACATACACTCTGTACAAGCTGTCACTCATATTTTCATAAGATAATATATGTAGTTACATGGATTTAATACATGACACTAACATATTTTGCTTATTCTTGATAGCAAATGCTGTTGATAAAATATCTTAAGAAATCTTTGACATAATTTCTAACTGAGAATGCTATTATGTATTATGTACCATATCCATTTATTTTCAATGCTCAGGTATCAAATCTAAAACAGCCTTTAGGTATGAAGTAAAGTTCATCAAGTGTTTACCTATGTAGTGTTTAAGTGTTAACGAGATGTTTGAGTGGTTACATTCTGTAACATTTAGCTTTTGTTTGTATATTTAAAGCAGTGACACTAGTGGCAATTGTTCACTTTATTGTCGCATTTATTGTTTAATGAGTCTCCTTTGTTTACTTACAGTTGCAGAATCTCCTACACTCCTGCTCCTGCTGTGCTCCTACTCCTTTGCAGATAAAGTCGCAAGGCATACAGTAACCATAGCCTGGTTCACAGTATTCATCCTCTGGACAACTCTTGTGTACATCTCCTGAACAGAACACCACAGCCTTACTCACCACTGAGCAAGGTAAAAATAGCACTGGCAAGAATGCAACAATGTACAACACAATCTTAGCAGACATAGTTAAGAGAAAACTGGTAACTTAATGAGGATTGCGTTTGATCTTTTGCACAGTCTAAAAATGTTTAACCGACACGATTCAACCAAATCCAAACCCAGACCAAAACTTTGACATACTTGATTTTATTCAATTGATTGTATACATGATCGTGGTTTTTAACACAGGTAATTCAGCAATATCGAAAGTGAAACTAAAAGAACCTGCACAGTATGACGCCATTCCTTTGTGTAGTTTAGATGACCTAATACGTCTTATAGTCAGTTCACACAGATCAACTAGAGGATTTACATGGTATGAAACATGCTTTAAAATGAGATGAACATTGATTATTTTTACGACTTACAAAAGTAAGAAGATAAGTTTTAAGACCAATAAGATTTGTACTCAGAACTGATGGATGGCCAAGAAGCAAACCTGGGACATGAAAGTATTGCAGTAAAACTAATGGACACTAAATATCTTAAATATTTTTGTTTTATTATTTAGTGCCGAAAAGTATTGACTTTCATATTTAAAGATGTATTGTTGTTTGATCTGATGTTTATCTAATATATGTTATTGCCACTTCATTAAGTCACCAGTTTGAGATCTGGCAATTTAGCAATCTTCATTATATACTATGCTACATATCAATGAGGGGAGTTTAAGTTTAATGTCTCATTTGACATAAACAAAATCTTGCTACTTCCAAACATGATACACTTGTGTGTTTAAGCTGAAGAAACGTTAAATAATAAGAATGGCTGTGCAGAGGGTTTTGAGGTCTGCAAATATTGAGCATTTTTTAATTTAGTTTTTACGTCACATCTAGTGACTTATTGGTTATTTTGTGATGGGTGGTCAGAAGGGCAGAGGACACCAGTACATACAGTTGGTCAAGGTTCTGTACTGTAAACTGTTGACTAATGGCAAACAACTACCAGCTTTCCCACTTGAGGTCAGGCAAGAATTTGAACTCTGATCTCAGAGGTTGGGGGTGAGAGTGTTACCACTCTGCCACCATGGGCCTGCAAATAGTGAACAAAACATCTCCACATTAATTCATGATGTGTTCTACCTCAGTTTCTAGGGAAGTCAAAGAAATGTGCTAGTTTTATTTGTGTTAAAAATGTCAGTTTTAGGTAAATTAATTACGTGAATGTGTATCATATAAAACAAAGATAATACACGTTTCAACAAATAACAAAGAATAATTTTATGTCTAACTGAACAATTTGTCTGATGTCTGTATTAAGAAACACATTTTTTCTTTTTATAAAATATATATAATATAATATATATATATTCCATAACGATAATACACACAAAAATGTCGATTGTGATTAAACATTAAGGAAAAACTATTTTTGTCCATTCTGGAAAACCTGGCACCAATACCAACATTCGTTTTCAATGAAGTCTGCCAAAGAAAACTATATATATAATGAAGATCGATCTGAATGGAAAGAGGTACAATGTATTTGACAAAAATAACAATTCCATATACACGGAGAAAGCGTACACTTTGCATAGTTATTTGTCAATATGTAAATTCTCAATCAAAATGATTTTATCTTGATATGATTTACATTCATGAAAAATCAAATGCAAGTGGTGACATAATTAACTTTCTGCGTTTTGTTATCAGGCAGAAAATGTTTATATATACATGTTGTGTATATCAAATAACTCTTTCACTTTCATTACTTAATATATGATGCAATTATGTTTTTAGCATCCAACAATAGCATCCAACTCAGTCAAAATAACCTTATATATGTTTTATTATGTTTGATTTCACCGAAATAACAGCAAATAAAAAAAAATGTTTACATTTTTTCATGGCCCGTAGCCCCATACTATGCACTCATGTTGCCAATTCCTAGCAAACAAGATTTTCTTACATTGCAATCTATGTGGGAGGGAATAAATCTAACGTTAAAATTGAAATGTATTCACTAGTGGCCTGAACTATGGCTACATTTCACTGTTATGTTTTTGCATTCTTTATGTAAATATGAACTTACTTTGCTAATTATTCTAAGTACTGGACACATATTAACTAATCCTTGTATAGCATTTTTAAACTACCCCAAGGAGACTGTGCAATTGGGGGCATGAGTTTGTTTTTCAAAAGAAGTGGCCAATTTTAGGACCGATTTTGATGAAATGTGACTCTGCTATTTTTCATATTTTACCTTTTATAGATAAGCTTCCCGATGTTTTCTTGATGGTAAATGAATCTCCAAGGTTTAAGAGCATATATCACGTATACATTATATGTGTGGAATTCTTTCTTCCACTAAATGGCCTTAATCCTGTTAACTGTATTTGTACCAGTGAAGCAAATATGGTAATTGATGTAAACAAATTTGCCGAAAAATAACAAACACCTGCCATATTTAGTTTCCTGACAAATAGAACCTGTTTTGGGGTACACAATTACGTTATCATAGCCGTATCATTTCCTTGGTAAAACCCCACTTGTTTGTCTGAATTGGATTTAAACTGATGACAACAGCACAGAGACTTAAGTAGTTAACAGTCAAACTTCTTATTATAACACTACAGATAGATTTTCAAGTACAAATCCAACACTAAAAGCCACACTCTTACTGCATAAATTATCCATCTATTTATATCCAAACTTTCACTTCTTCTATACGGAAGATCATTTACAGTCTTAATTGAAAGTTTTCTTGATAAACCTCTTTCTGACCTCTGTTAAACTTTTCACTAGTTTCACTTTCCTTTCTGGTTATTAAGAGAGGGTCCTATGAGTTTTCTCACTAAGATCGGCAATGTCAAATATCCTACAAGTATAACATATATTGTATAATAACAATCCCGATAAAAGTGTTTAAACAACAAAACAAAACAGATATATGTTATAATAATTCTGGCAAGGCAGATCAAATTCTCTTTCAATACCTATCAATGAATCATGGGATCTCTCACTAACTTGCTAACTCTTCAGACTTCATGGGCTTTAGTCAAGCTTTTAGTTAATCTCAGTGTAATTACCAATGTCACTTGTAGACAGCCAGTGTACTGTAAAAACAATGAACAATGCGGTGAGGGGCAGTATTGTGAAAACGGCTATGGATATTGTTACCCATGTTTTACTATATGCCAGGGAGACAAGGCAGACAGAGATGAATGTACAAAACAGGGATGCAAAGGTAACCATAGCAATAAAATTAAACAAAAAAAATTAATCAATAATATTGTAATAGATATTATGTTTTAAAGCTTCTAAAACGACATATTATATGTGTGTTTTATACCTGGTTATATGACAGTTACAAGGCCGAAAGGGGTTTTGGTCTACTATTGTGACCTGCAAAGTTATCAGAGAAATGAGTAGTGCACTGAAACAGTCGCCCATCCCAGTACTAAAGTAGCCCATTGATGCTGAACTCCATTGATGAGACAGATTATTGTCAGTTTATGCCACAATTCGTAAAAGTCTGGAGACCCCCCCCCCCCCCCCCCAAAAAAAAAAAAAAAAAAAAAAAAAAATAACAAAAACAATACAAAAAAGTGACCTCTAGAAGCATGAGCCTCGCTAGAACTCACTCTAAAAAAATCAAGATTTATAGGAAACTGAGGATTCTGAAGGTATTAGTGGTGGGTCTGATGTATGTTCTAATGGAAGGCATCACAATTGGTTTTAATGGGACTTTTGATAACAACTCTTAATATATGGACCTCACGTTTCAACCAAGGGGTGGCTCTGAATCACAAGTGTCAACTGTGTCCAACCGTTATCAAACACAAATATAAGGCCTTGACTTAATGACAGCGATCAAAATTGCTGAGTTAAATTTAGGTGTTTATTTAATGGCCATTTCCTCTACTTTACATTGTAAAACCAAAGATTACTTTGAGGACAATTTCCAATAAAGAGACAACTATATGACAACTGAGGCAACTAAAAAAATGAGGCAATTTACTTTTAACATATCTTTGTGTATGTTTACAAACAGTAATCTATATCCAAATTCTCTGAGAAGAACCACTAAGAAGAATTGAAATGTGTTTTCACCAATGCCATTGGCCAAGGCAGATATCATGTTAAACACTGAATATACTTTGGAGAGATGTTATTAATTAACCATCTAGAGGACATTACTAACGGTGAAAACTGCAATTTCTACAAAAAAATCAGCACACAGCCTATGAAATATCAACTTTCAAAACCTTGCATTTGTATTAACTATCCTGAATGATAAGGATTTGAATTCGTAACTCACTTTACATTTGTGCTGTTGTAGGTCCAAGTTTGGTACAATAGCAGTATATTGGCTGTTAAAACAAGCTCCCTGTTAAACAAGTTGTGTTCTATATATGTGTTTTTTTTTCTATTTATTTCAGTTGGAACATACACAACATCCACAGACCACACTACACTTACCACTACCACACCCAATCTGTCCTTAACATCTAAACTTTCAGCAGGGCACCAACTGTTTGGTCATGGAAGAAACCCCATCACAGAAAACCATGATGAAGAGAACTCAAGCCAGTACATGTATTACATCTCAGCTGCAGTTATCATTGTTGTCACTATAATAGTTATAGTAATAATTGTCACATGTGCTTTAAAGCATGGCATCTGTCGGAGGTCTGTTGACCCTCGAAAAAGGAAGAATAAGCGCAACCCAAGCCAAAGTAGTTATGGAATGATTTTACCCAAAGATGATGATTCTAACCAGGGGATTTCTGTTTTGCAGAACATAGCCAATGAATCAATGTCAACTGGTATTCTTCCATGTGACAAAAGATCAAGTGATTCGGGTGAAAAACAACAGCACACTCACCATATGGCTAAAGGTCACATGACTTTTCTTCCAGTGTTGAAGTCATGTGACCTGGTTTGTAAATGTGGACAAAACAGAGGCGAATTAGCAGTTATAATACACTAAAGGTCCCTATGAACCAAAACAGACCCCATACATTGTGATGTGCTATGTTTTAATACAAGCCCTATTTTGTGATGAACACTGACAATAAATTGAAGAATTATACATATCGTCTGAATTCTGGGCCAGGTATGGGCAGATAGTGACTCAGTCAGTCAATCAGTCAATGAATCAAACAAATTGTTTTGCATCTGCACAGAGTGCTATTTGACTCATACTGAAGACCTGGTATATCACTTGAATTCTGACTTTGTCCTTGTATCATTGTATCACCTTGTATTGTTTGGTTACAACAGGGCCTTAAAAACTGATATTCAATTTTGAATGGTGCTTGTCTGAAAATGTAAATAATTTTAGCATAGAAATTCTAATCATTTAACTCCTACGTTACGTCCACCAGGAGGTTATGGTTTGGTGCATGACTGTTTGTCTGTCTGTTAGGTATCTGTTTGTGCTTTCTCGATAGCGCCAAAAGTGATAAATGGAGCTTTGTGAATTTTTTTTTTGTGGGTAGAACCTGACCAGAGGTAGAAGTGGTTACATTTTGGGAAAGATCTGGATCATATTCTGGATAAAAAAAAGTCCTGAATTTTCGGAAATATACCCTGCCGGAAGTCTGCGCTATATGAGTGCCTTGTCTATCTATTTTGTTAACTGATGTTCTTTTAGAATATCGGTTGGTCTAGTGGTTAGCCAGTTTGACATCTAATCGCAGGCAGCCACTTCTATTTGAGGGGATTGACTCCTACAAGTGTCAATGGTTTAGGCTTGTTTAAATATGACCGAAGATGCTGAATGGGATATAATGAGTTATCTTTGAGGGTATCTAAAGTATTTTCCAGTTATGCAGAAGGTGGGGTTTGTATGCACATTAGAGTCTGTAATTGATGGTGATTAAGTGCTATAAAAGTCCACATTAGATTAGATTATCTGTCTCATGACACGTGGGTCACACTGAAGGTCTGCACCTGATATTGCTATGTTGAATGGCAAGTAAAAATTAATTGTAACCTTTGGTAAGATAATGCTCTTGAATGATTCTGCACAATTTAAGAAACAGATCACTATATTGGCCTCAAAACTGAATAACTATCACTTTATAAAAGTGAAATTCAGTAAAAGGGACTGTACCTTACAGAATTTTAAATTCTTTGTAAGCACCTTTATTCAACTATAAACTTCATAAATTCTCACAAACATTTATCTGAATATTTCAGCAATTGAGCAGGCACTTTCTAGTACCCCACTCCCTCTTCAAATAATAGCCTTCGTGAACATCTGTGAGTAAGCATCTTGTGATTCATCTTTCCAAATGAAGATCAGATTTTTCTACCTAAGCTTATATCCCTTTTCAAACACACTTTTCAGAATTATCGGTCTGGTTTACCGCTTGAATGTCATCTTTGCCCATTCTGTCGTTAGTTTAGTGCACCAGGTTCCCCATTGTGGGGAAGATATGGTGCCTTCACAGCAGTGGATTAGATTGTCGAGTTATGTGTGTAGTACATTGTGTTTTGTTATACACTGGCCCAGTTGTAAACAGGTTTGACATTCAATCCCTTGTCTCTCATAATCGTAGTTGTGGGTTTGAATGTAGTTAATGAAAACACGTTGAATTCAGTCATATAGCCTCAGCTGTTAAGAGGGACGTTAAACATAAACCGAGCCAATTTTGAAATTCAGCTCTATGTTTCCACACAAAGTTTTCACTCACTAAGTTATTTAAGAATTCTGTCTTTTTTCCAAAACATTATGATAGACAGGTTCTGCTATGTACAGTGACCTCACACAATGGGGGTTTTGTGTTCAAATATCTGCTGTGACATTAAATGAACAACACTTGTGTAGAGTATCGTTACTCATTGGTTAACAAGACTTGTCGGTGAATTGGTTAATGGGATCATCAAAAAGGTCTAAAATAAAACACAATAACACCTTGATGGCAATATGATTTGATTTAATGCTTTTAGTACTTTTTTAGTACTTTGTTATCCACTGAAAGTTATCAGAGCTGAATGAAGACTGGGTAATGTGTATTAAGTATGTATACTGAGTATATGTTATTATGTAAATGTTCTGTTTGTTTTCACATGTTTCTTCAACTAAATAAGGTACTGTATATCTATATCACAGGAACGATATATAAAGAGAGTGTCTGTTGGTTTCTGTTTCATTGAGATCCTTGCAAAAATTGGTGGGGAAATCTGAATTCAAAACATGGAAGTTTTGATATTCACTGGTACACTATACTACAGATGGGCTATACAAGCGTTTTTCATAAGCAATGCAACAGAAGTCCATTTTTGATGTAGATAGGTACTTTATTTACTTATTATTCAAAAAAGAAAAAAAAAACAAAAACAAAAACATTGAAGTTTTGATGTTCACTGGTACACTAAAAAATATACCTATCCTTTTCTATGTATATAAAGGTAAAAATAATATCCGATTTCAATATTACAATAACTATTTACTAGTACTTCATTTTCTTCTTTAAATGGACACGGATATTGGCAAGTGCACAGACAAAAGCAATAGGTGTAGTTCTTACTGAACTATCCATTTCTTTTCCTCTTCTGGGGGGTGGGGGAGGGGCTGTAGTCAGCAGTTTACCTGTGAAATCAAATGACATAATCCCCTCAAACACCGTGCACCTAAATTCTAAGTCTTATCTGTTGGTCATGACACCACATATAAAGTGTTTGGGCAGTAATAATTCACATGAAAAACATGGGAAAGTCCATTAAAATTCACATGATTGAAAAAAAACTTTCTTCAAGTGTTTTTGTCACAGTCAACACAACACTCAATCTGTGCATGCTGTAGGAACAGATTTCATTTAACGAAGTGTTCATTGTTCTATAACAATTGATTTGATTCTCTCAATGCTGTTTTTTGGCAATTAAAGTTCATACTTATTTATTTATTTAATATTTTATTTATGTTTTGTGTAGTTATAGTTCTGTCAATTTTATTAACTAAAATCAGATAACATGACCTTTAGCAAATAAAAGTATTTATCAGAGGGTAGGGTATTATAGTTCAGAGGGCTGTATGACATTTTATGTCCCCCACTCTGATAAAACCCTTCCATTGCTTTTCTTACATTCAAATCTGCCAAACTAAATACATGCAACATGTATAATACAAACTTAGGGTCATCTTAACTTATACCTCAGTTGCACCACAGGTGGTATGTCCCGCGGATAGAGGATTTACTCAGCGGCAGAACCGTCTCCCAGGACACCTCGATCATACCTTCCGAGGTTTGGTATATCCATAACAGTACAGGCGGTATATTCTGCAGTTATTGGCATTGGGCGAAACATCCCTGTCCTTCAGTTACCGCCAGATGTTTGTGTGTGAGCTTGTTTCACAGTGGTGAAACCTCAATTTACTTCCATTAACCTTATGTTGCTGTATTACACCAAAGCATGACTGAGTCACAACCTTATATACAGTGTGGACCAAATCGTAGCCAAAAAAAAAATATCTGTGCATGCTCATGGTCAGGCGTCAGAGGCAGAAATTTTAAATATTTTAAAATTTTCATAGAACGTGCAAAGAATGAAGGGTTTTGCGCATGCCACTGTATCACAAGATCGCATATGAACCTCTGACGGTAGTTGGAAGGACAGTGGCGTTTTGCCATATAACTGCAGCCTATAACTGCGAGATGTAGAGAGACTGAGGTATTACTAATGAGAAGAGTGTAATAAAGCCAACAAGGTTTCCCATAACTCCACAGCAGACCTGTGTAAACTTTTACAAAAACTGAAAAGCATAATTTTTTGGTTGCAATGAAAATAACATTTGCAGAAATTTAAAACATTTTCTTCTGTAAAAGCATTTTTAAAAATCTTCATTATTTTTAATCTAACATTTTGGTGGGATAAATAAAATGAAATAGGTTTGCTAAAGCTTTGTCAGGATTTAAAAAAGTCAAAGTTGGGGTTTTACATCCCATTCAACAGCCTGGGTCATGTTATGATTAGATGCCAAATGCACAAACCCACTGGACCATCAAGAACCTGCTTCAGGATTTACAGCTAATGAGCAGAACTATACAGGTCTTCTGGGCCACGACCGTCAAATTGCATGTATCTGCCTAGCGGGTAACATACTTGTCTAGGAACTCAGAGGACGTGAGTTCAATCCCAGGTACAGGTAAATACATAGTGGCTCGGATGACCACTTAAAATGGCGGTCCTCTGTCATTGGGTCCTATCCCCAGTGGCAGATTAAAGAACCTCAAGGACATTGATAAATGGTAATCCTTGAGCCTCTATCTTCCAGTTAGGGGAATGTCAGTTACTTGTGAGTTGGGGCTGTACCTGTACAGTTGGATTGGTTAAATAACGCTTTGACTCCTGTAGTATATGGAGATATTGCGCTGAGTATAAATACATAATAATAATAATAATGTAGATCTGCCCAGGAGATGTAATTACTGATATGACCCTGCAATTCTTTAATATTTACCTTTGCCAAGGAGGATATGTTATTTTCGAAACTTGTTCTCTTTTTGCAAAATAAAGAAAAAAATAAAGGATGCATTTTGATAAAACTTTCAGCAAATGTTGGCAATGACAACCACCACATGGTGGTTCAATTTTTGTGGTGATCCACATCATCATTTGAAACCCAGGGATTTTTAAAGGATCTTTCATCACTGTGAGATATGACCATTGTTAGTATGTCTATATATCGCCATAATAGCGTGGCGGATTGCTTGGCCAAAATACAGGACACTTTCCTGTATTTAGTATATAGTGTCTATAATATACCCATGTATGTTCCATATTCTAGCAAAAAATCAAGATAATATGATCTAGAACGGGCAAACATGGGGGTAGAAAACTCTGCTTGCACTCTCTGGATGCTTTTCTAGTCTGAAAATATAATGCACAGTGTAAATAGCACTAGACGTTATAGTGATAGTTGTATTTTATGGAATATTTAATGTTATATAGAAATGACTGGATTATTCGTGCTAAGGGAACCTTGGCTTTTCAGTCTCCCCTGTGGAACCCCGCCTTGTTGAGTAGATCACACACGTGTACTGTTAATGCTGTATTACTACGCATAGGTTTGGTGATTTCTGGGGTCTTTGACTCTGTGTTAGTTCCACGTTAGAAAGCAAGGGATACACAGTTCGTGGACCTGACATTTACTTTATTTTCTGCATATATTGACATACAGGCTGGTCCACAAACTTTCTGGTTTACATACAAGGGTTTTTACAGTTTTTGTTGAGCTTTTATATGTTTTAACTTGTGTATCTCTTGCTGGAACGCTCATAAGAAGAATAGCCTGTACTTTTGTCATATGGACTTGAGTTCAAATACTGGGACTTGCTGCCAATGAATATTGACTGTCTGCACACCCGTCATTCTGTTCAGTGAGTATACAGCCATGCCTCGCAAAACATACAAGTGCTCCACATGCAAAGTTAAGCATTCACCTCCCACAGGAAAGCGATGCTCCAGATGCACGGCCCCCCAACCAACCAGCGGATCTGTAACACTCATGTCACTTCCTGACGATAGTTCTGTTGCTCATGACCCGGAGCATGGGATTGGCAATGAAAGACACTCCGGGGTAGTTAATGATGGTCTCAGTGGCCGTGCGGAAGCTCCAGGTAGATTTGTTGGTGTCACGGACGGGTACAGAGCCGGTGTGGTTACGTCCACGTCAGAAGGGATGGACGTTGTACTACAAGAACTGCGATCCATATCAGCAAGGCTTACTAGTGTAGAAAATAGTCTTGACCAGAGCCAGTCCAGGACATCTACCCCTCAGCAACCCTCACGTCATACGGGTCCCTATCCTGTTCATCTAAATACTTTACAGAGTGTACGGGCACCTATACCATCATCTGTTGGTGCTGTGTGTTTTACAATGGCTCCACCCACAACGACCATAGCCAGTACCCAAGGATTGTCATCTTCACACCGTGCTGGGTATCTGCCTCCTCCCAGGGATCCGTGGCTGTCATCTGTGGGCCCTTATGCTAGTGTTTCCACCTGCTCAATTACTGGTGCAGTTGGGTATCCTACAACTCTGTTAGCTCAGCCAGGTACTGTTGTTTCATCTACTTATGCTTCGCAGGTTGCTGGTGTGCCTTCAGTTAGAACAGGTGTGTCAGGTGCTACCAGTGGCATGGGGGCACCTAGTAACATAGGAGAGATAGCTGATTGTGTGATACCTTCTATGACTGCACTTAAGTCATCGGCAGATGTTCAAGAGAGGGTGAATGCCAGGTTGCAAGAGCTGGAGAGAGCAGCTGTCACATCTGTGCAAGGTAACTGTCAAAATTCATCTGTGTATGATCATGTTTGTAACTTAAAGAACAGTTGTCATGTTAATGGTCATAGTTGTGGTGTAAAAAGTAAAACTGAAAAGAAAGTTCAGGTTGCCTGGCCCCAAGATCTGGCATTTGTGGGTACATTAAGGAAAAGGCCCTCGTATGAGGAATTGACCATGACTCAATGGTTGTTAGGTTTCCTCAGAATTGCTGAGGAAGAAAGGGACCAAGTTAAGAAACAAAATATGTACACCTATTTAACTGAATTGATGCAAGACGCAGCAGACAACAGCTGGGCAGCTGCAAAAGGGGCCCATGCTGTCCTAATGTACAGAATGCAGGATGGGGTGTTAGATTGGCGTGATTTGGAAAAAATTAAAAAAATTAGGCAAACTTATGCTCGGTCTGTGGTCCACAATTCAGGTGATACCAATGCAAAGAGGGGGTCAGGCAATGGTGTGCCCTGTAGAAATTTTCAATCTGGATCTTGTGGCTTCCCTGGAAATCATGAGATCAATGGTCTATTTGTCAAACATGTGTGTGCTCATTGTCTTAATACAATGGGCAAAGAGTTCAAACATCCAAGGAAAGACTGTAACAAATTCAAGTTAATGAATTCAAAAAACGATCAGAAACAGTAACTTGTCAGTCTAACCCTCAGACAAAGGTCGGTGTGGACAGTACTAATCAAATGTCACAGCAAGGTGCAGTAAAAGTAGTTAGGGAAAAAACTGTTAAAATATCTCCAAGTAATTTCAATGTTATGACTCATGTTGATAATAATTTCATATCCAATTCCAGGGCCAGTCCTCCACTGGTAAGTGAAAATCCTGGTAAGTTGGCTGTAGCCCCAAGTGGGGCCAATTTTAACCCTTCTCCCTGCCAAACTGGTTCAAATGTGATTAGTGGAAAAATTGTGGAAGTGTGTCAAAGTAATTGCAATGTTTCATCCTATGTTAATAATAGTTCAATATCTACTTCCAGGGCCAGTTCTTTACTGGTTAGTCAAAATCCTGGTGTGTTGGCTGTAGCCCCAGGTGGGGCCATTTCTAACCCTCTCCCATTTAATAAGGTTATCCCTAGAGTGGATGTGCATCTGGGGGTTGGTAGCTCACCTCACGAGGGGGCTCTGGATACAGATGAGTTACTGAGATGTAAATTATTTGATATAAATTGTGACTCAGTGAGTCACTTTGGGGCTCGCATGATTTTTAAGTCAGAACAACAAATGGTGTGGTATGCAAAGTTGTGGCCCCATAGGGTCAGAGATATTGAATTGGAGGACTTAAGATATCATTGTCTCGACACCGTCCGTTGTAAGGAACAACAAGATGAAGTATTTGGTTTTATTCCTTTTACAGCACTTGATCCACAATTGATTTTGCAAGATAGAACCCCCAATAGGGTGGCTGTGGCTAGAGAGTTTGATCCTGTGGAGTGCCACAATATGGTTAAAGCTTCAGGTTCTTTCAACTGCCTGGGTCCCAGAATTCAGTTATCTGAACATATTGACTTCAATTATCTGGAAGGTCTAGCCCCGGATTATTGGGATCAGCAACTGTTTACATTTCTGAGATTTGGCTTCCCTCTGGACTATAACCGTTCACAGGGTCACTTGAAGAGTACACTGGTCAGTCATAATTCGGCTATACAATTTCCAGATCATGTTAGTAACAATCTGGAGGATGAAAAGGCACAGGGAGCAATTTTTGGCCCTTATCTGGATCCCCCCTTTGGTCAAATGTCACATGTTTCTCCGTTCATAACTAGACCAAAACCTGACACCAATAAACGTAGAGTTATTGTTGATTTGTCATTTCCACAAGACTTTAGTGTTAATGATTATGTCCCCAGAGGCATTTATATGAATACTGTTTTCAAACTCCATTATCCGAACATTGATTTGATCACTCATAAGTTGTCAAAGTTGGGTCCTGGGTGCCATGTTTATAAGGTGGATCTGTCCAGAGCTTTTAGGCAGTTATTTGTGGACCCCAGGGATCTGGACCTTCTTTGTTTGTACTGGCAGGACTCTTATTTTGCCGATTGTCGGGTCCCGTTCGGATATCGGAATGGTTCCATGTTTCTGACCCGATTTACCGACTATATCCGTTATATTATGAGGTGTAACTCTTTTACTATCGTCAATTATGTGGATGATCTTCTTGGGCTGGAAAATCCGGATATTTCGGATCCGTCTTTTCAGTTTCTCCTAAAAATCTTGTCTCAGTCTGGTTTCCCCATCAGCCAGTCTAAACTGGCTCCCCCTAGCACTTCATGTGTCTGTCTTGGTCTTCTTATAGACACTGTAAAAGAAACCATTAGTGTCCCTGATGAAAAAATCTCGGATATTTTAAATAAGTGTACATGGGCTTTAAGTCAGAAGTCTCTTTCAAAAAATAACCTTCAGTCCTTGATTGGATCACTTATGTTTCTACACAGGAGTGTTAAACCCACTCGCGTGTTTACTAATCGGTTACTCAACACTCTCAGGCAAATGGGTTCGAACCCTGTGCCCGTCAATAAACACATTAAGCAAGACCTTCAATGGTTTCTTCACTTTGTCCCTCAGTATAATGGCAGTTCGGTTTATAGACACATTCCATTTTCCGACCATCAACCGATTGAGCTGGATGCCTGCCTTCAGGGGTTGGGGGGACGGTGGGGTTCAAATGTTTACTGTGCCCCCATTCCTGATCATATGAAGAAGGACAATCCCAATATCACTCATTTTGAACTTTTCAATGTATTTGTAGCCCTCACAGTATGGGGTTCTCAATGGAGGGGTAGGAAACTCCTCGTTCATTTAGATAACATAGCTTCAGTTGCCATTGTTAACTCAGGTTTCACCAAAGATGAAAAACTGGCTGCTCTAGCTCGTAATATCTGGATGCAACGGGCAGTGCATGATATTGAGATCATGGCTTCCCATCTGGCTGGTATCGATAATAGGGTGGCTGACTTATTGTCACGATGGGATAGTCTGTCCAATCAATGGTCTATGTTGTACAGTCTTATTCCAGAACCATGTTGGTATCAGGTTGACGAAGCCAAAATTGTGTTAAATCTGGACATTTAAATATTTTTCTGCTTCACCAGTGTACATGGGTATAGTCATGCTATAAACTTTGTTTTGTATTTTGTATTCATAGGTAATTCACCAGTTGAGAGGTGTCTTATGAAGTCTGTTAACTTGCATCTCAAGGCAGCCCATTCCAACAAGTCAGCTCTAGCATATCAGGCAGTTTTCAAAATTTTTATGTCATTTGCTATATTTTTGAATGTAACCTTGCCTCCTGTTTCTGAGGAGTATGTGCTTTTATTTGTTCAATTTTTGGTGTGTAATGACTTGTCATATGCATCTATCTTAAATTATTTGTCTGCCTTGCGTTTCAAGTTTCAGTGGTTTGGCTGGTCTGTGCAGCCCCTTAATAGTTTTAGACTATCTCTCTTGTTGAAGTCAATAAAAAACAACATTCGTCGTCTCCCCAAGCTTAAAGGTGTCTTTGATATTCCCACACTGGTGGCCATTTGTAAAGAATGTGATCTACATCCCTTCGGGTATGTTTATAAGTTCAAGTTCATATTAGCCTTTTTAGCCTTCTTTAGGCTTAGTAATTTGGTTCCTTCACTTAGTAAAGATTTTGATATAACAAAACATTTATGTAGGGGTGACTTCCTATGTGATGAATCAGGCGCCACTGTCTTAGTTAAGTGGAGCAAAACCCTCCAGTCCCTTAGGCAGTGGACCCTAATTAGGGTTCCCTTACTTTCACCCAGCCCTTTATGCCCTATTCAGGCATTTCAAACTAGTTCTTCCCTTATTCCAGCTTCTCCTAATCATTCCCTGTTTGCCCTCCCTCCCCATTTAACCCCTCCTTCTCAGGCTACTGTCAGGAAATTTTTGGCAAAAATTTTAGTCAAATTGGATTTGGATCCATCTACCCATACTTTTCACTGTTTTAGGCGTTCTGGTGCCTCCTTTGCATTTAACAATAACATCCCCCTTCAATCCATAAAAATTCATGGCACATGGACTTCAGATGCTGTCCATCGATATATTTCTGCTGACTTCTCACAAACGGCTTCCGTGGCTTCCACTTTCCAACGCCTCCTACATCCTACATAATTTGGCTCTTTGGTAGTTTTCCTTTCAATTTTCCACAGAAATGTGGTAGAGTGTATATCATAAAAGTTGGGCGGTTTACATATGGGTAGCATATGCTGCCTCCACCCAAGGTCGGGGGGGGGGGCCTTCACTTATATGGAGCGTTGTGTAGAGTATGAGGTAGTCTGTGAAATATGTATGAGTTTTGTAAATCTATCACTCTGTTGGTAAGCTTATGGCTTGATGTGAATCATAACTGTATGTATGCCCTACTGGGCTGTTATGCATTGGCAGTGCATTAATGGTCATATTTTATTCGTACAGCAATGTATCAGTAATATTACCTGTTTGGACCAATTTATTTTTAGCTTGTAACGGTTTTAATTCCCCTTCGGGGCTCTGTAACCTTTTAATGTTGGATTACATATTATGCAACTTATGGCCCTTTTCAGGGCTGGTGCGTAGTTTGGTTGCTAAATTCTGTGCTATTATGAAGGTTTTTTATGTCAACATGGTTGCATTATGACACCTTTTGTGTATTTTGGCCCTGGGCCCGAAGTTGGTTTGTGTATGTTAATCATTTGAATTTTAATGGCCCAGGGCTTTGTTATGTAGGTATGTGTCTAATATAGCCTGTTTCATTAATAAAATATTTTATTTCCAATGCCTGTGTATTTTTGGGGTGTTGGGGGGTTCCCCTGGGGTGACTGCTCTGAAATATGTTTTATGCACCTTGGAAATCGTTAGTGTGAAGGTTAAGTGTTATAAAAATTCGGATTAAATTAGATTCAAGTACAGACCCATGTGTGATAGTGTTCAAGTAAAGGAATGAACTCAAAGTAATGCAGATAACACTCTGAAATTGTACCAATATAGGTACTTTTATAGGACTATAAACTATAATATAAACTTTTCATGTTGGCTACTGAACTTTTGAAGCTGCAGACTGTAAAGGCAATCTAGTAGATCCTGGGCGGAGTTGCAGAGATATCAAACATGGTCATCATTTTTTTTTCAGTTTTGTGATCAAGGATGCTGACCAACTATATACCCCATCTAACCCCTTACAGTTCTTGACAATAAGCTGTAAGGATGGATCATATAGCAAGTCGGGCATAAAATCACCAATGGAATGATTATATTAGACGCCTAATGTCAATTTAATGTGATACAAATGGGAAAAAGTTGATCAAATTAACAATTAACAGTTGAGGATATTAACGTTAACTAACCCCACCAAGGAGGTATCAAATTTATGACCGTTTGTTAATCTGTTGGTTTGTGCGTTTGATTGTTAGCAGGATTATGCAAATACTGATGGCTGAATCTTTATGAAAAAAAATGAGAAAATGGGTCTTGGTCAAACTTAGATCCCATTAAATTTTAACAGTGATCCAGATCACCGTCCAGATAGAAAATAATATCAAACATCCAGATTTTCCCATTTTCATAGTAGTAAGGCTTTATAAAAAACATACCATGTCTTGGCGAAGGTCTGCACTCTCCGAGAGCATTAATTTATTAATAACCACAGCTCTCATTATTCTGCTTCTCTCTTTTTCTTGATAACTCTGATTGACTATTAACAAATAAATTACCAAATACCAGCTTTTTAAGTGTATATAATTTCAATTCATTGTCAGAAATGATTTTAAAGGAGCCCTTATAGCTGTATATTATATGTAGAAAAAGTAATATATAGTCAATTACTTGAGGGTGGAGTAGAAGGTGAGCAGTTTATTAGTAAATTACTGTAAATGTTTAAACAGTGTTGAAACCTGGTTCTCTTACAGGTCATAATGACCTCTTGTATACTTAAGTGATAAGTACTTTATATATTATCATGCCTTAATTTAAACTTTTACATCATTAGTCATGGTATTTCATTGATGTATTTCTCATTTTCCTTATCATGTGATATATTAATACAATGTTATATACCTATCTTGTTTCAATTAGCCTGATAGTGCTTCACACAATGTACAAGTCTTGGATTAGTACATTGTGTACCGGTGCAGGTCAATATCACAGAATTTCTCCAACCAAAACAGTCCAACTTTGTGAGATATACTGCACTGTGGCATTGATATACAAAATTGATAGAATAATACATTATGTTTTTATCAAAGTTATAACCAGTCCCACTTGCTTTTATGTATACCAGTTGTTATGTAGATCACAGTCTGGATTCAGTTATTTTTAAGGATCTTTTAGCATTGTGAAATGAGGCCATTTTTATATGTGTATTTAAATTAAAAAAAATTGTTAGACTCCCAAAAAGCTCATTTAAACAATATTATCTATAATGCCCCAATCACACTACACGTGGTATACCCTGCGGATAAAAGTTGTACTCGGCTGCGGAACCGCCTCCCAGGAAGCCTCATATCTTTCAAGATTTGGTGTGTCCATAAGGTATGAGGGGCATGGCCACTGATTGGACACAGTGTGTAACTGTAAATAACAGCTGAATGGCAGTAAGATTATAGTAGTACAAACATGTATCATTGAGAGACAACCACCATTTACCTTCACTCACCTTATGTCACTGTATTACGCTGAGACTGAGTAACAATCTTATATACACCGTGGACCACACCTTTTGTTACCGTAGGAGAAAGTTCATTTTTGCATGCTAAAGTTGAGGTAATCAGAGGCAGAAATTTTAAACATTTTGAAATTTATAAAGGATGCACAAGGAATTGAAAAATTTTGCCACTGTGTCACAAGTTTACATACGCCCTTCAGGACAGAGGCGATTTGCCCAATGTCAACTACAGCGGGGTATACCGCCTGTAGTGTGAATGGAGTATAGTATGCCGAATGTTGATGTGGGTCTGAGTAAAATTCTGAACATGAATACAAAAAATAACAGGGGTGGCCAAGAGCTGCCTGCGAATGCCTGTGCAATTTTAATAATACAACCTGAATTTTGAGAGCCATATTGAGTGCATTAATACGATCATTACAACTCACTCTACTCCTGTTCTGATCTCCCTATAAGATATTCTGTTGAAAATGAGTTTGATAACTTTCCCCACATTACATTGATTTGTAGCTTACCCAGCTGATCAGTGTCAGGCAATCAAGGTAAATTCTTCTTAGTCTGACCTATGCAAGTTGTTGGATGGTTTCCTACAGGGCCCTATACTTGGCCGATCCTGTTCCTCTTGTACACAACCCCACTCTGCAGAGTCAGATGTCAGTTCAAATCCATTGCCGAAAAACTACAGTGTACTCAGATGGCCCAGCTAGAATCAAAACCATATTTTCTAGAATCACATCTGTTCTTAAACATCTACATTGGTTGCCTGTTAAACCACACTCTCTTTTCAAAACTGTGTTTACAGGTACCTCTACACTGGTTTTCCAAAGTATTTCAGCTCCTTCCCTACACAAGCATCTTACACCTACAACACCAGGCACAACACACCTGCCAGAAATTACCTTCATGTCCACAGTAACATACTCAATGTACAAATAAAAATCACTTTTAGCCAGAGGTTTGCATTTGATTCTCAAACCTTGTGGAAAGATCTTCTTGGGGACTTATAAACAGCGGCTTTCCTTTCATCATTCGGGAACAAACTAAATATATACCTATTCAGTAAAGCATACCCTCCACAGCCCACCCGTCTCCCTGGTAACAATGGTATTTGGCTACTCTATCTCTGAATTGTGATTTTATCCTTCTTGCTTTATGGTTCTAGTACCTCAGAGTCATATGAAAACTTACCTCTTTGAAAAAGCCTATCCACCCTAGTTTTTTCCTCGGTTTTCATTTCGTCTTTCTCTGTGGTGTCGACCCCTGTAATGTCTCTGATCAGTTCCCAAGAAGTAAAGAGGCAACATGGGATATATAACATTTATTTTTTCTACTTTACTACCCGATTTTTATCAGGCACAATATAAACATTTAAAATAAGTTCAAAACAATTAGAATTAAGTAATGTATTTGCCCCTAGGTGGCCAAAGAACCTGCCTTGCAAGTGGCCTAAGTAAAGTAAACTTGAACCGTAGTGAACTCCAAGGTCATACAGCTGACCTTCAAATGTGGAAGGCTAAAACCCAACATGACAAACGGTGAAAGAAAAGCAAGCAGGTTGGGCAGAAAATATTAAATTATCTTTCTAAAGTCCATGGGTTTATATGAAAATCTGCCCAACCCACCGGCCAGTCAAGCAACAATGAGGTCATGAAGACAGGTCCTAGAGCAATGACCTCCAAGGTCAAATCCGAGGTCAAGGTCAAACTGACAAACGAAGCAAGGCAAGGTAAAGTGGCCAGAAATGCTAGTCAGTGTGTTTCCAGCTGATAACCCATCAAAAAGGGTGTACTTAAAATGTTAAAGTATTAGTATTTGCATTTGTATCATAGTAAAGGTACTGTGTATTCACAGTGTACAGGGTGAAAATAAGAAGCACCCAATCTAACTGACAGTACAAATGTCTGCATGTCAGTGTGAAAGTTAAAATGGGGTCAAAGGTTACTAGAAGTGCAATTCTATGCATTCTAGTGTAAAAAGATAAAACCAGATCCAATAAAAGACAATAAAAGAAAACACACTGCCAACTAAAATGTTGGAAAGGTGATCGTTGTGATCCTCTCACTAATAAAAATAGTAAACAACCCTAGTGACTGTGATCTGGTAGCAGTAAGGCAAGCAGCCTCAGTCCGAGATGTTGGGTTTCATGTGTTAACAGTTTTAGCAACTACCACATATTTCCTTATTTGGAAAACACCAAGACATTGTGGGTACAGCAAGGCGGGAATCTCAGCCATATTTGTTCCCAAAGTCAAAGGGGAAAGACGTGCTTTTTATTATGCAAGCTTTTAGTTAGGGGTTTTTTAGGGCGGTTATCATACCGTTTTATTTTTTGAGTTCTTACACTCTTGGGTGAATGCTATGGGCAGCACCAGATGGTGTAAAACTTGCAATTCTGCGCATGAAAGTCCTACGGGAAGTAGATGTAAAAAGCAAGCTATGGAGCAGGAGACTACGGAACAAGGACGGATTCTTTTACAAACTCAAGAGGGTGCAACGAGTTTAAATGACAGGTCAGTAACCGAGCCATTATCATCACCTGATGCGAATAACAAAGTGTTGAAAAGTCCACATAAACCAGACCATTCTCATGCCATATTACTGGAGTTACAAAAGATGACGAGTCGGTTTGGCCAGATTGAAAAACAGGCGGCTGAAGATAGGGCTATCTTGTCGGGACTAGTGAAGAGATTAGATGAACCTAGTATTGCTACGAGTTCAGTATCATCACCAACGCTAGGGTCACAGAAAGACGGTACTATGAGTAATGCCGAGCCTATTAATGCGCAAGTGGGGGCGCAGAGAAATACATCGTTGCTTCACAACACTGTGAGTACCGGAGTGAAGTCTAAACAAATGAATGGCAAGAACACGGATGGACTGCAAACATCCACTATTAATCCGTCTTTAGGGGCGAATCGCGTGCAGTTTCAGAGCAATGTTGATACAACGGCTCATCAGACAGGTCAGAAACTCCCGCAAGGCGTATATCAACTACAAATGGGGCCCAGTGGTATGGAGATGCGTCCTATCCAGTGCACAAGTACGATGGTAGATGGTTTTAATTCGATTTCACGAACATCACATAATCTTACAACTCAACCGAATGCAGTAGTACCACCAGAGACATTTAAACAGGGTGGTTTTGTGATGGGAGATGCGTTTGGGGGTGCACGCCCTAAGGTGGGGACACAACAACAGTTGTCGAAGACCTTGATTGATACTCCCCTGGGTGCTGGACCAGAGGTTCAGACTCGATTTCAACCACAGGAAGTTGTATCGCAACAGATTATGGGTGGCAGTGTGAGTGGAGGAATGACTACACAGCCCATAGGAAACAGGGATGGTCATGCTATCCCATCTCTGGATTCACTGAGACAGGCCACAGATATCAACCAGCGGGTGCAAGAACGCTACAAAGAACTTGAGGAGGCAAGTAATGCTACGACTACAGGTAAATTTGAACTTTTACTTGATGCTTTCATTAAAGATAAGAAAATAGACAAAAAGAAAGTGAAATGGCCACAAGATCAGGCTTTTATTGGAGTTATGCGTAAACGTCCAACGTACGAACAATTAACTTTGTGCCAATGGCTGTTAGGGTTTTTGAGAATTCAGCAAGAGGAAACAGATACGACTATTAGGGACAATATGATAACATACTTGTGTGAATTGATGCAAGATGTGTGTGATTTCACCTGGGATAGTGCTAAGGGGGCACATGCGGTATTGTTACATAGGATGGCTGATGGGGTGGTCGACTGGACTCAACCCAAAGAAATCCATAAAATTAGGAAAAGATACGCTCAAACTAACTCTAGTGCAAGTGTTAGTGAGAAAAAAGTCAGTAAAATTGTACCTTGTATTAAATTCAATAAAGGGATTTGTCAAAAATCTGGTGATCATGAATGGCAGGGGTTGATGCTCAAACATATGTGTCAGTTTTGTTTTCAGACATTTAGTCGTACAGAAGGACATGCACGGAAAGACTGCTGGAAAGCTCAAAAAGAAACTGGTTCAAAAAACTAGCAAAAGCTGTCAATGTCAAACAAACCCAAACACACTTTGTGTATAATTCAGTTATTACCAATCAATATAGCTTTCATTCCTTGCTATCCAACTATAAACCTAGACAGAGTAGTAAAGTAAATAACAATGCATCCAGCAAACACTGTCGTGTATGGCCTAGAGTGTTTACTAATAGTATGTATGGTGGTAGTTTCAAGCAGAAAGTCACGGAGAAATGTCAATCGAATAGAAAGAATGAGAGGTCGTCTCTTGTTGAGACAGTAAATAAACAACAAGCTGAACCTCGGGTTATGTTGAGTAACGCGTTTGCTATCTTAGGTGAATTGGGTGAACAAGAAATTGATCAGTTACTACACAGGCCGGGGATTTTAACCCCTAAGGGTCAGTTGTTTAGTGAGGAAAACAAAAATAGTTGTATTATCACTAATGAAAGTACGAAATTGGGACATGGTGACAAATGTCAAATTTCTAATGGTACTGTAGTAGACAAAGAGGGACAATCAAGTACCAAGTATCAAGGGGAGGCTTGTTGTGTGAAGAAAATAGACCAAAATAATGTCATATTAGAGACAAATAGGGAAGAAAAAAGCCAGGTCACCCACACACGAGTTAATCTCAAAAAGTCAGTTGAAATAACCAGAGCAGTGTTGAATGGAAATAATGCATGTATGCGACACGTGAATGTACTTGATATTGCAGACAAATGTGTTGACCTTAAAAGGTGTATTGAACAACAAAAGAACATGTTTGGTTTTGTACCCATAACAAATCTGAAGCGTATGAAGATGTGTCACTCTTTAATTCCAAATAAAGTACTAGATTCAGAGACATTTGATCCCGTCCGTACTTATCATGCAGTTAGGAACATAGGTGGTTATAATTTTGAAAAAGCCAAGATACAACCCCCTAGTGATATTAATTTTGCATTATTAGAAGACATATGTAGAAACTATTGGGATTATCAGTTGCCATATTTCTTAAAGTATGGATTCCCTTTAGATTTTCCACGGGATAAGGAACTGTGTAGTACAGAAACCAGTCATGCGTCAGCTGTTAATTATCCCAGTCATGTGGATACTTATTTGCGTACCGAACTCGACCATAAAGCCATTTTTGGTCCCTACCAAGATAAACCTTATGGTTTCCATACACACGTCTCTCCTTTTATGAGTCGAGAAAAGAATGACAGTGATAATAGGCATATTATTATAGATCTGAGTTGGCCTGAAAATGCGTCTATAAACCATTTTACTCTTCCCAATGATTATTTGGGCACAGTATATCAGATTCGATATCCAACTATAGATGACATTACGGACAAAATACTACGATTAGGAGACACAGTTTACCTCTATAAGATCGATCTGTCGCGTGCGTTTCGTCAACTACGCATTGATCCTGGTGATTTTAATCTACTTACATTGTGTTGGCTCGACAGTTACTATGCAGACACGTTTTGCCCGTTCGGCCATAGAAGTGGTGCGATGGCGTGTACGCGCGTGACGGATTTGTTTAGGTACGTCATGACCCAATGTGGTGACGTCATTTTTAATTATGTGGACGATCTGATTGGATGTGGACGCAGAGGTACAGTTGAAGATGCTTTTCAGTTTTTGAAGCAATTGTTAGAAAAATTAGACTTTCCTATAAGTCAATCAAAATTGGTGGAGCCATCACACGAATGCCATTGTTTAGGGGTTCTGATCAATACCAAAGAACGCACCTTATCCCTTACGGCTGAGAAGATAGCAGAGATAATTGACAAATGTAGTTGTATGCTGAATAGTGAATGGGCTAGTAAACGCCAACTCCAATCAGTCATTGGTTCTCTAATGTTTCTACACAAATGTGTGCGTCCGACGCGTTTCTTTGTAAACAGATTACTTCACACTCTTAGGGTGAGTAACAACAGATTCAAAGTCACAGAGGACATGCGCAGGGATCTTAGATGGTTCCTACGATTTGCTCCCCAGTTTAATGGCACCACTACATATGACCATGTAGTGATTGATCAAATGGAGACGTTGCATATAGATGCTTGTCTCACAGGTGTTGGGGGCGTTTGGAAGAATAATGTATACATGTGTGATATACCTGATGATATGAATCAGAATAATGGTTATAATATCACTCATTTTGAACTCATTAATATTTTGGTGGCTTTGAAAATATGGGGTCACTTGTGGTGTCACCAAAAGGTTTTGATTTACACGGACAACATGGCAGTAGTATCCATATATACCACTGGTTTTACTAGAGATGACAAATTGGCGGCGTTTGTTCGCAATATTTGGTTATATACATCCAGATATGACATTCAATTAGTTGTTCAACATATACCAGGGAAAGACAATAGTATTGCTGATATGTTGTCGCGGTGGCAGTCAATACCTCAGGCTGAAGTTAAATTAAGCGAATATATTACAGACCCTATATGGTGGCCTGTCAAGGCTGATACGTTTCAAATCTCGCTAGATATATAATGGAGTATTGTATTCATTGTTTACAGGCGTAGTGGGGAGTTTTCATCTGCTGTCACAAATGGTGTCCCACAGATTACATCGTGCTTATGTACCTAAGACTTGGAAGGCGTATAGATCAATGTTTGTTGCGTATCTGACCTTTTGTGAGTTTATGCAATTGGATGCTGTCGCCCCTGCCCTTATTACTATTTTAACTTTTGTGGAGTTTTTAGCCTATAATGGCTTGAAATATACTTCTATTCTTAATTATATCTCGGCTTTGAAATCTCAGTTTAAATGGTTTGACCTTTCCTTGCAAGTGTTTGAACACCCTAAATTCAAGCTTATGCTTAAGGCTCTAGAACGGTCCATTCCAAATTCCCCCTCTTTCAAAGGTGTGTTCGATATCCCCACCTTACGTAAAATTGTTATAGCATCACGGTCATTCGAACACCCTCTCGTGTATAGAGCCTTATATCTCCTTGCGTTTTTCGGTTTCTTTCACATTTCTAACCTACTTCCGGATAAGAAATCGAATTTTAACATAATGAAGCAGTTATGCAGGGGTGACGTCATCTTTGAACCAACCAGAGCCATAATTGTCATTAAATGGTCTAAAACAATTCAGGTATGTAAAAAAGGTACATTCATTGTGATCCCACTGATATATCCACATCCTCTTTGTCCTGTAACTGCCCTGAAAGAGTTACAAGCAACATGTGAATGGCCAAAGAATTGGGACACAAGCTCAAGCAAGAACGCATCTTGCAAAAGTATTGCACTCCTTGGATATGGATGCGTCCTTTTTTGGGTTTCACACATTCCGTCGCTCTGGTGTGACGTTAGCTTATAATGCAAATATTGATATGGAGCATATTAAACGTCATGGAATGTGGTCTAGTGAGGCGGTCCAAGCGTATATTATGGATGACTCCAGCAATGCTACACAGGTTGCTGAAGCATTTCGCCAATTGTTCACTACCCCTACTAGTATACAGTGATTGGGTGTTTGGTGGTGTGAGGTTATCTTCAGTACACATAAAACATGGTGGTTGAGTAAATTTACACTAATTTGATGTTGACAGCAATCTTTGCAATTGCAATGTAGGACCTGTAAATTGCTATCAGATAGAGGTGATTAAGAAATCAGTGGCACTGTTAGGTCACTTATGTAAATAACAATGGTGTACTCATATGATACAAGTATTTCATATACAGGCAGAATAACATGGCTTGTGTGTTAACAGTGTTCATGTATGTTATGGACATAGAATCCTTAACAATATAACCTCCTGACTTTGGTTCACGCAGGTTGATAAGACTTTGTCTTATGTGTTTTTATGTTATTAGTATTTTAATGTGATATTGTAACTTTTAGTCAGTAACTTCTTAACTTATGTTGTATATACTGCTGGAATTATCTGAATATGACAGTATACAATATGTTATTATGGTTAGTCAGAATAGTCATATGACTGTAACTTCTTAACTTGTGCTGTAGATATTGTTGGATTTATCTTAACATTATAGTGGACAGTATGTTATTATGGTTAGTCATAACAGTGATATGACTAACAGTTTATGTAATATGATATCGTCACAAGTGAAGTAAAGTTCTTATTAATCTATTTTAGTAATCTTGGGTCTGGGTACTACTTTCCCAGCATCATGCAACTAAATAATGATAATGATGTAGTAATGATTCAGTAATGTAGAAGATTGATGTATACTAACAAACTAATAACTAATAAGAAAATAAATAAATTTATTTTCCGCAATGGCGGTTTTATTGCAATACATTATCAAATTTAGTAATTCCCTAACTTCTTGGACTGTGATCTGGTAGCAGTAAGGCAAGCAGCCTCAGTCCGAGATGTTGGGTTTCATGGGTTAACAGTTTTAGCAACTACCACATATTTCCTTATTTGGAAAACACCAAGACATTGTGGGTACAGCAAGGCGGGAATCTCAGCCATATTTGTTCCCAAAGTCAAAGGGGAAAGACGTGCCCCTCCCTCCCTCCCTGGGTGGGAACTGGGTAGGAACTGGGTAGGTGGGCATGGTGGTGTGAGGTTATCTTCAGTACACATAAAACATGGTGTCTGAGTAAATTTACACTAATTTGATGTTGACAGCAATCTTTGCAATTGCAATGTAGGACCTGTAAATTGCTATCAGATAGAGGTGATTAAGAAATCAGTGGCACTGTTAGGTCACTTATGTAAATAACAATGGTGTACTCATATGATACAAGTATTTCATATACAGGCAGAATAACATGGCTTGTGTGTTAACAGTGTTCATGTATGTTATGGACATAGAATCCTTAACAATATAACCTCCTGACTTTGGTTCACGCAGGTTGATAAGACTTTGTCTTATGTGTTTTTATGTTATTAGTATTTTAATGTGATATTGTAACTTTTAGTCAGTAACTTCTTAACTTATGTTGTATATACTGCTGGAATTATCTGAATATGACAGTATACAATATGTTATTATGGTTAGTCAGAATAGTCATATGACTGTAACTTCTTAACTTGTGTTGTAGATATTGTTGGATTTATCTTAACATTATAGTGGACAGTATGTTATTATGGTTAGTCATAACAGTGATATGACTAACAGTTTATGTAATATGATATCGTCACAAGTGAAGTAAAGTTCTTATTAATCTATTTTAGTAATCTTGGGTCTGGGTACTACTTTCCCAGCATCATGCAACTAAATAATGATAATGATGTAGTAATGATTCAGTAATGTAGAAGATTGATGTATACTAACAAACTAATAAGAAAATAAATAAATTTATTTTCCGCAATGGCGGTTTTATTGCAATACATTATCAAATTTAGTAATTCCCTAACTTCTTGGACTGCACAATGCAGCCTCTGCTTAACAGTGATCCAACTCATGATCACAACAAGACTAAATGATCACTCTGTCCAACTAATGTAATGTAATTGTATATGTGTATGTATACATGAATAACAATAATACATGAATAAAATACATTATAAAAATATGTAACCTGATATTATATATTTGTAACCATTTCGAAGTAGTACTCAATCTTATGGTTCTTAGTAGGGTCCCTCATGGGCCTGGTTCCTTTTATACGAATTTATACTGTTTGGTTAACAGAAGGTTACCTGTTTAAATAATTGACAGGCCATTTGGGCCTTTGATGTTATGTTTCAGTTAAAAATTTTATTAATGGTAGTAACTGTGTTAACAAGTTAATAATAGTATGTTGAGTAGTGTATTAACATATTTGTGTGTACTAATGAATAATGTGTTATGATTAATAAAATTTTATTATGCTCCAATTGGTTGTTATGATTCCACCTGATGCCCTATTCGACCTGTAAGTGAAATATGCCTGAGGAGTGATGGTGTTGGGGGAAAGTTGTTAAAAATGGGCGACCAGTGGATAGCTTCTAGGAAGAACAAGAGAGGTACTTTTGAAAATGGACTGGTGCAACAATGTAAAGGAGTGAAACAAATTAAGTTTCTTAATCTCTAGTATTTTGACCTTTCTGACTATAATAACCCTGGATTATTTACCTAGCACGTCCCTTGACTATAACTTTTGCCCAGTCTTTTGTGAGTTTTGTCACCTGAGTTCCCAATGTAGTGAAGATACTGAACCTTCAAAGCAATAGATTAAATTATATTAGGTGAATATGTTTATAGTTATGTACAAGACATTGTGGTTGTTGTTTTTCTTTGAAAAATGGGGAAACTGAAATCGATACATCCGCTGATAAACGATTGTAATAGGACCAGTCAAGTAGGCCAAAAGAACGGGTTTTTAAAATGATATATATCACATATACAGAACATTCCCAAAAAGGAAACTAATATGATAAAACTTTATTTCAAGTTTCGGTTTTAGTTTGCACTGGGTCAAAGGTACCTAACTGATTTGTTTAAAACATCACACAATTCTCTTGTTTATTTTCCATGCAAATATATTAACCAATGAAGCAACTGGATTCGTCTAACAATTTCATATGTGTTGTTCTGAGATCATTTTTCTGTAGACAACGTTTAAAATGGTTGAAAACAGTATACATTTTGATCGGGAGACCCTTTTTATGTCAGTTTATCGCCAAAACAACTACAGTTTCAGTGTTTATTTATTCATTTTAATAGTATTTATATCAATAGATTTATAGACATTGAAGGTGTAGATTTTACAGTTTCACTGGAGTTGAAATTCTGGAGGGAAATATTCTCCTAATACATTAAGAAAAATCCTCGTAACAAGTATATTTAAAATAGAAAAGTCTGAAACTTTTACAGTTCCATTTTCCTTATAGATGTATATAATCTCTTTGAAATTTACACAATGAGCTGTGAATCAACTCAACTGAACCCGGTATACGGAAACTTGTTATGCCCCTCCCCCTTTTGGAAGTGAGTAAACTGCATTCAGTATGAGCTTGCGGTTAAGGTACATGTTCCCCGTGTAAGAGTATGAAACCTTTGCAATTGAAGTTTTTTCCACTTACACGCTCACACTCCCCCATCCCATATATCTGCTGCTATAATTCTACACTACAGTAACAGTTGTATGCCTGTTTATGAGGGTGTTCTGCTGGAGTCGATTAGAAAGATTTTGTGAAGGTTATGGCTTCCTGGCTTGACTTGGTGGGCCAGCAAAAGATCCAATATGGTTTATAAACCCTACAGGACCCTCGATCAAAACTGTGGCTCCATCCACCTGCAAACCACATTTTCTTATCTCTATTGTCAGTCACTTTCAGACCTCTCCTACAGTGTTTTAGTCTTTTTGGGAAACACTTGCCGGTTTGTCATATTCAAGTACCCCGGTATAACTTCACAACATAGAATAATACCGACCATACTTGAAAGGAAACTAACTTGCCATAAGCAACCAAGACCTGTCTTAGACGCTACCCAAGACCAGTAGTTGCCAAGTCTTTAGATGCAAAGTTGGTTTCATCACAGCAGGGCAAGCCGGGAACACAGCAGGACAAGATGTAACAAGAAATGAACAAGCCGGGGAATGCACACGACAGGTCTGTCTCATTTCACTGACTCATGGCTTGTTGGTTATGGGATCTGTGGCTATACAAGTGGCAGTCGCTGTGCATGCATCATTTGGATTTTTAACACTGACAGATGACAACTGATAGCATTGAGATAGGCTTTTGTTTTTTTAGATAACTTAGGATTTAATGCTCAGATATAACTTTTATTGGCTAACTGATAGGCTTTTATTTTTCAAAAATGCTGCCTTGATTTGATTTATAAGATGGATCCTAAAAAGTCAAAGAAAAATGTGAGGAAGATAAAAGTTCCCACAGGCACACCCATAGAGTTTGAGTTGTGAGATACAGTTGTTGACATACAGTATAGGAGGGTGGAGAGACATCAGAGGGAGAGGGAGGAGGTAGAGAAACAACAGAGGGAGGACAGGGAGAGGGAGGAAGCCAGGAACTTGGAGGATACTCAACAAGATGATATTTTATACATAGAGGAGACAATGCCTGGAAAAAGACCAACACCTGAGAGGAGTGAGATTAAAATAGACACTGAGGGTGGAGGAGAGGCCAACCTAATCCAGGCACAAAAACAAACGTATGACAAACATTTATTTAACAGACTCGGATGAGTAGGCTATAGTAGATTTTGTCAAGGATCATGAGTTTTACGACAAAACCCATGAAAAGTTCAAGACAAGACTAGGAAGGACTGCCTATGGAAAAGAATCACAAGCAGCAGCTAACTCTCAGTGAAATTTCACAAGGATTGATTGATACTGGAAATATGGAGACCAGCATCTGCTGTGAAACAACACCCCAGTTATCTTTGTCAAAGCACTACCAGTACAAGTGTAGTGTCCCAACCTTTATCAGTCGACCAGCAGGTCATGGATCAATTTACCCAGATGAAGACTATGCTCACATCTTTCCTTGGGCCCAGATGGGAAACCACCAGAAAATCCTGTTCTACTACCTGGCATCCAATGTAGAAAACTCGGAGGAAAGAGATTTTCAGACTTTTCAAACTGAGACAGTTAAACTTTAACTGGGATATACAGAGCAGGACAGGGACGAGGAACTGTCAACCACAGAAACCTACAATAACCAGGGGATCAAGTGACACTTCCTCATATGTGATACTGACTTATCCGCAGCAGCCACTGCAACCACCAGCCACTGCCAGGGAACACATCTTGACTATTCAAAACACCCAGATGCCAGCAAGCCAGGCCATACCACCAGTTCAACAAAGCTAAGTGATGTCAAGAGGACAACAGCCGGAGGGCATTAAACCTCATACATAGTTGTCGATGATCAATAACCTGGGACTTCATCAAGACAGATTTATTTCTGTATCAACCTAACAACACCATTCAATCCACCATCTTTAGCCTCTGTCACAGGAGAAGAAAGTTCACACAACTCAGGGCTCTCTAGTGTTTTTTTGGAATACACAGTCAGTAATGAAGTACCAGCATATGGACAAGCCTCAACCATTTACATCAAGTGACCCCAATCAACTTGCCACCTGTCCTCCAACCACCCAGCAGCAAGAGTTTCCTCCGCAGCCCAGCCCTTCCAGCAGTCACCAGAGCCCAAGCAGCAGCAGTAGACTTACTGCACCTACCTACAAAAGGTCCTTCAGGGGAACTGCTGATTCAACAGTCCTTCCAAGGACCACCCAATCTTCCCCAAACAATTGATAAGCTGACAAATACAAAAAAAAAAACAACATTACACTGCCCCATACCAAACACATGATTCTATTGCACAAAAAAAAAATGAGTGAGTGACTGAATCTTTGGACTATTTTTTAAAAAATTCTGAGCGTGAAAAAAACTTTGCAAAAAAATTTGAATCTTAAGAATTAAGATTTTTGAGAAATTTCTCAGATTTAAAAACTCATGGACCTTTGAAAAACTTTGAAAAATTTTCACTGTTTTGTGAAAATTTCTAAAATTGGAAAAACAGTGAAAATTTTTCAAAGGAACTCAATAAACTTTGATAATTTGAAATGATGTTGACGTTTGAGAAATTTCTGAAATTTGTAAAAGAATTGAACCATTGAGAAAGATTGAAAATTCTGAATTGATTGTTATCTTTGGAGTTTGACCATTAACCTTGACTTTTTACATTTGACCTTTGAAAAATACCTTGACAATCCTGAATTTTAAGAGTTTCAAATATTTTGAAAATTTAACAAAAAAGAATATTTTTTGTAAACTTTTTAAGTTCAAAACATTTTGAAATAAAGTCCAACAGTTCAAAAATTTATAAATTTACTTTGAGAAACTTGTTCTCCACGTATTAGGCACTTTTATCGGACTTGTGATACGTGGAAATTTGTTGCAAAATTGTTGAAAATCTGTTGAAGATTTTCGGGAAATTTGTTTGAAATTTGTGGAACATTGAGTGCAAGGCTAGCCAAAATAAAAGTTCTTGGAATAATAATTGGGTAGTCCTGAAAAGGACTGATAGATGTCAGCTTCTTCTGTCCCAAGGCTAGGTTCTTGTGACATCTCACATCCTCTTCTCCTGCCCAACCAGTGCACCAACGTGTTTGAAGTGATCATCAGCTTCTACATGGCAATATATTTCCCGCCTGTTATCCCAAGAGCATTGGGGACATTTCATGAACTCCTCCTTAGTCTATTTCCCATATTCCGTAGTGGTAGAGCAGGTCAAATACTCTTTCTGGAATTAAGCAGGGATGGTTCTGCAGACCTTGGGAAGAATTTACATATGGTGGTTTGGTACATTTCTCCTGTTGGCAGGTATCTCAGTGTTATTGCCAGTTTCCATCCAACTTCCAAGGGCTTCCTAAAATTGGTGAGTTCCTTCTTGATGAAGTGATGTATGCCTTTTTCACTGAGGTCAAAAACTGCAGGGCACATACTGACATAATCCTGGTTAATACCTGGGATATCAGCCTGTATTACGTTGGTCAGGAGGTTGTTATAGCATACTTTTTCTCCTCTTTAAAGGATCCATGGAATGATCCAGGGGTTTGGGGCTTTCTTCTTGGTCTGGATGGTGGTGAGGGTACTAGCTTTATGGCATACGGTGGTCCTGGGTTCAGATGTGTCTTTTTTGTCGGCAAATCAGAATGAAGCTCAGAATATTTAATTCAAAAATATAGGGCCCCAAGCTTTAGTAGAAAGTCTAATGTCTCATGTGCAAACAAACTGAGGATTACATCTTTTGTTGATAACCTGGTTTGGAAAGCTAATCAGTTTAAACACGAGATATATTATTCATAAAAATGGAATCACTCAGTGCCAAGATCCCCATTAATACTGCATGATCTGTGTTTTAGTTTTTAACTTCTTCACTGTTATATAATTTTGGCAATTGATTAACCATCAAATTTTATCATGTGTGAGTTTTCTAATTTGAACTCGCTACAGTAGCTATAATAAAAAAATTAAATATATATATTCTGACAAAGTTTCAGAAAATTTAATCAGTCGATAAAATTTTTTTTTCACGGAAAGTGATTTAGTAATCTGTTGTTCAAAAGGAAATGGTTGAATAAAAAGATTCAGTTACACAACTATTGATTACAGTAGCTAAGCACTTTTGTTGTTTATTTCATGATTTCACGTTTTGTTGTTCATAACATTAAAAAGCTCTATGTGTCTGACAATATAAGTATATATCCTAATAGAAAAAAAAACTCTTTTGAAAAAGCCAAAGAAGATAAAAACTTAGTGAAAATGCCAAAGGGGGTTGAAAAATATCTGAATCTCTTAGACTTGGTTTTTCCTAAGACAAAGTTACTCATATTGTGGACTTATATATTCACCAGAACCTTTTATTATATAAAATTATATCTATGTTATGAAGTGTGCATCACTTGTCAGTGTCTGTGATCACAAAACTTATGTGCTAGTGAACAGACACCATGAGTGTGACCTAACATATAATCTAATAACACATTTATTATACTTAATCTGAGTAAAGGGCAAAGAATAAAAGGCATTAATTACAGCATTCAAAATTCATTGAAATATGGTAACTGCAATATCAAGTGCTCTAAAAGTGTTATTACATTACATTCTATTGTTTGTTTTAACTGGGGGTCGAGTTTGCAGGGGCCAGGTTTTAGGGGGACAATTTGCTGAGGGCTCATTTGGCAAACTGCTGATTTGTCCGGCTCTATATTATGAGTACTTATAATGCCACATATATCCTTTAATATTTGTCCTAAAGGGTTGGGATATGAAGACAAGTTATAGAAAACCATATTGTATGAATATTTTGGTGGGATAATATTTGTCCTTGTCCTTTGCTATTATTTCTAGAGGTAAAACAATTATTTGAGATAACTTAGTTAATTGAGTTGTTGTAATAAATCGAGATAGCTAAGCTGAAAAATAGGAAAATAATTGTCATGCTAGCCCTTTTACTCTTCCGCGGACTAAATATTTGAAGAGAAAATTGTAAAATAAGGCCCAAATAAAATTAAACATTCAACCAAAATATACAGATTTAGTGCAACATGAATCAAGTTTATCCCTCTTCAAATTTAAATATGCCACTGATTTGAAGCAAAAATAGGCAACACTGAGATATTCATAATACAGTTTGTTTTTTCACTCACTCAAAGTCTGAATAGGATAAAGCATTGGATACTATTAACCAAGGAACTCTGAACTGTCTTTACTGTGTTTACTTTTTATTTTCCCTACTATGACATGTTCCAATGGCTGAGTGGCTGACACTGAAACACTTAACTCTTATCCCTGCTGACCTTGGTACGAATCCAGTTCATGATAATATGTTGGATACAATGAAGGAAAGTTTTACTATTACTTAATTTGATGAAAAGAGAGTGAAACACCGACTTTCCCAAGACATGACCATTTTCACTGAACTGAAGGTCCGTGTATAACTACTAATCATTTGATTGCAAGTTGTGGAAGATTTTACTTAAAAACCATACTGAATAATTTTTAATATTTTAATACTTTTGTAAGTTGATCATAATTTTATGTATGTTTTATACTCCATCTGGTTATTTTGTTTAGAAACAAACTTAGGTGTTAACCAAAATTTTAGTTCTTTTTTATTTTAGCGTTTGCAAGTCTCCGAACATTTTCCAAGTATTTTGGCCATTATGTTCCCATGATAAGCTGTAAGCTCTTTCTTGCTTTGTTATCATGGTGTCATGTAGCTGTATTTTACATTACGTATTAATTTTGCACTTTATTTTGTTTATGAAGCATTTTAAATTATCTATCACACCCCCAGTCTGGGGGTAAAGTCATTACAGTATGAGCTCTTCACACAACAGGCAGACGTCACGCAGTAAGAAGTTTTTCTCCATGGCAGAACAGTCTCCCAGGTCGTTCCATTTCATCCAAGTTATTCACACTACAGGCACATGGCCACTGATTGGACACTACTTTTAACCATCAATAACAGTTGGATGACAGTGCTAAAATTGTTGGTCACCGTAAAACGACCTTCATTAACTTTAACTCACCTTCGGCAAAACATCCAACACCTTAATTCACCTTATGTCGCCATATTACACTGAATCACCGAATCACAACCTTATGTACACCGTGGACAACACCTTTGGTTACGGTAGTTAGAAATTCATACGCACATGAGTGAAACTGTCTGCACATGCTTATATTATCAAAATCAGAGGCAGAAATTTTAAACAGTTTAAAACTTCCATAGAACTTGCAAGGTCATGGACGGTTCGCCACTGACTTGCAATGTTGCACATGGACTTCAGATGGTGATCCAAGGACCGGGACATTTCTCCAAATGCGGCATACCACGGGTAATACTGTCTGTAGTGTGAAAAGAGTATAAGGTGACTGTATTGTTGAGAAATGTTGGGTGTTAGCAGTAGTTCACTAATCCCATAAACATTTCTCCAACACCCCTCTCACACTATAGGCGATATTGCTTATGTTTATCGACGTTTTGTTAAATGCCTCATTCCTGTAACTACTAACACACTTCTGTCTATGAACCCCAGAAACTCTAGCTTATGTGGTTCACCTCTGAATACACACAGACATTTTGAATGTTCAAGATTTCTGCCTCCATGAATTCTAGTAGTTTGGATGCCTTTAAACGTAGGCAATACCCCCTGTAGTGTGAATGGGGTATTAGTCTACTGCTTAATTGTTTGGTCAAGCTTTTGGAACTCTCTCTTCCTTTTCATATAAGAACTAGTGACTCAGTAATATCTTAAGGAATATTTTCAGACTCAACTCTTCAAGTTAAATTTCCATAACCAGAGCTTCCATTTGTCACACATATAACCCTGGTTTATTGAACTAGCATGTCCATTGACTATCACTTGTATCTTTTCCTAGGTTTGTCACTAGAGTTTCTTCTTGTTGGGGGAAGACATAGTGCCTTCAGAACAATAGATAAGATTAAATCAGACGCATAGAATGTAACAAGATATATTATTTTTGCACCAAAACAGGAAACATGAAATTGATCAACTCCTTCATAAAAGAAAGTTGTTTTCTTTGACATTGGGTCAGATGTAACTGATTAGCTCGAATTATAGTTATTTTGGCTTGTTTCATGTAAGTAGATTAATCAGTGAAAAACTAGCTCTGCATAACAAATTTAATTTAATTGTCCTAGTAAATCCCTTTTCTGTAAAAACTTTTAAAATGGTTCAATCAAGCTTATCTTAATTAAAAATGGTTGAATCTAGCTTATGTAAATAAGTGGGATCCACTTGTATATGCTTCTATACAAGTCTTTAAGTTCCTTACATTGGTATCTTTAGGCAATATACAAATGGAGCTGGAAATCTGAGAGAAACTATTTATGGAAGATCATGTTACACTAAGGAAAGGCGCTATACTAGGTCTTTTCAAAATAGAGAAGTCTGGATTTTTCAGTAATTCCTTCTTTCTTATAATTGTGTATACTCCCTTTCTTGTTTACCTAACGAGCTGCCAATCAACTGGTTTAAGCCCAACCTGTTTCTGGTCCACCTTTGGAAATGAGTAAAATTCAATGCATTAAATCAGAGCTTGCGATTAAAAAATTTATTCTGATTTAATTCTTAAATTAATAATTTTTATTCTTTATTAAAAACCTGATTTTTAACAATACTTATTAAATAGAAAAGTGTCAAAGTGAATAGATATGCAATATTCAGTTTACTAACTATACCAATATATTTATATCAAATGAGGCAACGCAGGCTAATGACTCTCCAAGATTAGTGACTACTAACTTTCTACTTACAAAAATAGCAATAATTCTATGGTTCATTTTACTTCCCTGAATAACAATAATGACACCATTGACATGTTTAATAGACAGAGGAACTGCACTGTTACTTACTGGAATTGGGTATTTTTAGGAAATGCTTTCTAAAAATATATGCATTTTTATTTCCTTGTATTTGTGAAAAGTCCACAGTAAAACTGGATTATCGTACATAGGTTGTTTCGTCAATAGTGTGTGAACCAGCGATTGGTTCGTGATACACTTTGTTGAATAACCACACAGCAAATGCAACAAATAGAGATTTTTTTCCGGGGGGGGATAGGGGGGCTGGGGGACTACCATATTTTTTATTCATGCATGATCAACCAAATTGTAACCTAGGGATCATTTAGCAAAGTGATAATCTGCCAAACCTGGTGTCCTCAAATCTCCACCATCAAAATTGGACCATAAATGAGGGAATTCTGGTCATTTTAGTAGAAGCATACATATGCTACCAATACCTATTAATCAGGTAACATTTGAAAGTAAAAGTCATTCTGCACTGGTCTTTATCAAGCTGTTGTCAGTAATTTGATACAATGTATATCTACCTATCTTTGGGGGCCACGGTGGCAGAGTGGTAACACTCTCGCCTCCCACCTCTGAGGTCGGGGGTTTGATCCCCGTGACGGCCTTAAGTGGGAAAGCTGGTAGTTGCTTGCCGTTGGTCAGCAGTTTACAGTACACAACCCTAGCGAACTCTATGTACTGCTTTCCTCTGCCCTTCCAACTACCCGTCGTGATATGACCTGTACAGTGTTGAAAGCGACGTAAAACCCCAAATAAATAAATAAATAAATAAATCTACCTATCTTAAGTGGCTATGTTTTGTCCAACAGATTCTAGACCACTGCTTACATAGTATGTTCCTTCCAAACGTCTGAACACCAACCTTGTTCAAGTGATGCATTTCTTATTGAAGTGATGTGATGTCTGGAAAGGGATATCCCTTATAAGTAATGATTTAAAACTTTATCAGTCAAAGTATCCACTAAGTTAACACTGGCATAGGGTCACCTCACCTTCATCCACTTTGTACATTTTCTGCTAAATCCTCTTGTTATTCAATTTGAAGAACAACTTCAAGTTAAGTGTATGTTTTCTATTGCCCTCTAATTCAGGTGACCCTTTGTCAGTTTCAGCATTGACTTAAATTGTAATCTGGATTGTAAATACTATTAGTGATATTTAAAAATATTAAAAAATTAAACTAATATTACCCGCAATGCTTCTTTGAATATGTGTTCTTGTAAGTCACATATTTTGACCTATGTCCTCTTGAAGGTCAAATTGAATCTGATCTGGTTGGTGTTGGGAACAGTAATATGATGTCGGGAAAAGGATATCCAGGAAAACTCATAAATGTAGCCCATTGGTCAACAGAACATAATTTGTTTGGAGAATTTGGAATATTTGTGGCAACCTGGTCCTCTGTAACACAGCCATCTGTAGAACATGAAACACATCAGTACTCACTGTTGTGATTTTTTTTTGTCTAGGAGTGACTGAAATTGTCACCAGGGTTGGGTACAAATACGTATCTGTATTTGTATTTAAATACACCCCAAAACATGTATTTGTATCTGTATTTGCAATTTTTAAAATCTGTGTATTTATACTGGTATTTGTATTTGATTATTGTATTTGGGTGTATTTGATCAAATACATATCAAACACCCAAATACAGATATTATTTCTTGTGTCATATATGATACTCCATTTACTTAAGCTTTTTATCAAAGGCAAAGTGAGAGGTAGATATATATTCCCAGTCATTCACAAGTAGCATTGTTTTGTACAGTGTCAAATTAAACAAATACACAGGGAAGCCACAAAAACCCTCCACCCTAGCCACCTGTTGCCTCAGTGTAAGATGCTCGGTGTAAGATGCTCGGTGTACGTTCATTTGCTCAGACTGGTCAATCAGTCCTGTCCTCTTAAGGTTAATGTGAGATGTCCTTACATTTATTCAGGAGTAATATCAAAACACCATTATAAGTGTGGGCAATGAGGATAGGAAAACAGATTGCTAGCCATATCGTAAAGTTGGACAGCTATAAGCTATGTTTAAATGACACATTTGATAGCCAGGAATACTGGACACAATTGCAATTTCGAATTTAGTAGCTGGTGTTCATTACAACAGATGTCAACCACAATAAAATCTGGGTTCTTAAATCCCTCACAATGACGTTTGTGTCAATTGTTTTGTGAAATAAAAGCTTATATAAAATAAACGCCAAGGGCATTGTAACACCTTCTGCCTCAAAAATCATTGCACACATTATCTCTTATCACTGGAAATCTTATTGCTTCTAAGGTTGACACATGTCACACCTGAGTTATTGACAAATTACAGAAATATATAGTGAAATAAAAACAATTATTAGGTAGCTATTGCTTTTACTTATATTCTATCATCTCTGTCTCTCAGTGTCACACTCTTGTCACTTGATATTTTTAATCTGCCTTTTTACCCTGAATGATTTAAAATATTAAAGTAGTATTCACTGTTTTTGTTTTAAGTGTTTAAATGATTAGCAATGGTCCTGTATACTTTCTACATAGTTTAAAGTAACTTATCTGCTATATAAGTCACTTGATGTCCTATTAAATATCATGAAAGTTTGTTTTTTCCAGTTTTGTCCATATTTTTTCAGTTTTATCTGGAAAAAGGGGGCTTTCATTAAATTTTATCCACTGTCCTGGAAAAAATAGGTCTTGTCCGGAAAAACCCAATCTTGGCCACTTTGAAGTACTGATTACAAAATAATGTAAGCCATTTTTCTGTCGCACTTTATCCCTAATTGCAGTTTGAGGTTCTAGCTGGATGTATTTGTATTTATATTTGTATTTGGACTCTGTGTATCTGTATTTGTATTTGCCTTCTAAAAATCATCTGTATTTGTATCTGTATTTGCCAATGGAGAAATTACTGTATTTGTATTTGCAATCTTTTTTCTGTATTTGTCCCAACCCTGATTGTCACACTGCTTTTTGCTCTTTGGTCAGGAAATACATTTTCAGGTAGTTTGATAAAATGCAATGTAGCCTTCCCGTGCATAAGGTTTGCAGTTTAATGAGACAAACCTGTTTTATTTTGTGTCATTTTTGTTTTAATTGCATTTCGGTTTATCTTGACATTATTGACCATATATATCATTTTAATTACGAATCTTGTATTTAAAATGATTATGCGCCACTGAGAAAAAAACAGACTCTAAGTTGCAACAAACAAATATACGTTTCAACTGAATTTTACATTTTATCACTTTGCTTGACTCAAGCAATGTGCCATAACCTCAATGACCTAATAGTGATCAATCATAAGGCAGACACCATACTAACCGACCTTAACTGCCAATGTAAACCAACCAAGCCAACCTTGGCTTGTCGGGAGGGTCGGCTTCAATGGAACACTCAAATAAGGCATGCCATGACTTTAGGCATTACATCATATTGTATACTCCTTAACTATTAGGTACCTGAACCAAAGGTCCACCTGCTCTCCTTGGACTTCATGTGTGATGTAGTGGTCTGGTGATCTTTGATCTGTGTGATCTGATGAAGGAGGTTTTACTCTCTCCTGTGATGGAGTGGGCTTGTAATAGTGAGACCTGGATGTTGGCTTGACATTTGTGTGACATTGGGCGTGGTCCTTGATGTTGAATTCATAACCGGGAAGAGAGGCAAGGTTTGCTCTCATTTGGATCTGGGGTTATTGGGTGCTATTAATGTGATACTATGTATATTTGTGTCCATGTCATACATACACAAGTAAGCCTTTAGATATAACAATTAAAATAATTCTTGTGGTAACATTTATTTTTTTATAATAAGTAGCAATGTTAATGTCATTCATGTGTGTTATTATCTTGGCTTTTGGCCATGGGGAGTTGAACCCCCATTCCACAATTGTGATCGACTGTAACACCTACACTGTTTTGAACTTAAGATCATGACTACGACTGATGCTACCAGAAAATGTATAAAAATGCCATGTTCAAGGGTGAAATGATTGGTCATACGACTTTCTCCTATCTGCTAGAGACCATACAATACTGAGTTCCAGTTATTCTTGGGAAGTAGTGAATACCATTCTGCAGACGTGTTACGACTGCCCTTTTTTGAGGAAAAATAGTTTGGCTCCTTTTGCGTGGGAAGAATGGTTGTATCATGAAAGAGGTGGACAAGAGAGGTCATAACATCCAGAAGACTAGTATGTTACATCCAAACGATAGCTTTCCAGTGAAAATATTGGGTTAGATTGGGAAGAAATTGCTTATTACAAATGTTTTTTATCAAATTGAAGTACACGCCTCTTTAGAGCTCACACTTCTACAGATTTTTTTTGTCTCTAGACTTTGATAAAATTGACAACATCTTTGGATTCTGAATTTCCCTCTCTTGCTCTCCAATCGATGCTCTGTCTTTCACTGGATTAATATACAAGCAATGTTACCGAACCTGCATGAGTACCCACTACAGCTAAAAGGACACATGACTTTTTGCCATACATATGTCCTTTTTTGCATCCAATAATTACACATTTCATTTCACTTTACGGGTATCTTCATAGCCTTGCAATATCAATAGGAACAGCAGACATGTCTGCAGGTGCTCTAGCTTTTCTTTGTCTCCGGACATTCATGAATTGTGGCGCAGAGTGATGAGTTTTAGACTTCTCACTGAAGTTAAGCAGCAATGGGCTATGTTAGTACTTGGATGGGTGACTGTCTGAATTCTAGACCAGCTGTTGGATGTATCTAAATTGGAATTTCTTTCAGTTACAAGACTTTCATAAGTTCTAGTGCACTACTGGTGTCTCTGACGGCTTTGCTCTTGTGCTAGGGGACCGAAACACCTTTCGGCCTTGTTTTCTATTTTGTCAATTGTGTCTGCACAAGCTCTCAAGTGGTTGACACTCTCCTCAATAAAAGACAGAGTCTGGATAGTCATTAATCATGGCCTGCGAGGTTCTTACCCTGCTACTAGGCATAGGACCAAATGACAGAGGACTACCATTTTAAGTGGTTATCAGAGCCACTATGTATCTGCTTCTACCTGGGTTCGAACCCACGTCCTTTGTATTCTTAGATGGGTTGTAATGGTGGATTATACTTTATGTTGTGTAAACCAAATGGCTAATTTGTTGGACCCATTCTTAAAACACAGTGTGAGGCTTTTTTTGTATGTCATGAATAGGAGGTGAAATACTATGCTATCATATTAACAGAGAATTGCAAATTCAGTGTTAATTATTTTAAAGTATTAATATTATACAATCTTGACAGGGTAATCTATTTACTTTGGAAATGAAGGTGAGTATAATGACATGCATGAACCAATAACAGTGCTATATGAGATTATGAGATCTGCTCTGAAAATATCGCTGGAAGGCATATGACTTGTTTGTTGATTACGACCAAAAACAATATGTTATAAGCTACTGCAAGATTTTTTATATTTTGAAGAATTTTTCGCCTTTTCTCATAACTGTAGGTGTACTCAACATGCTGTGTTATTTTTGGTTCAATTTTGGTTCAATTAAGGTGTATAAAATTGCTCAACGTTTGTACTGAATATTGTAATAAGTTCAAATAAGTAAACTGAAGAAAAGATTGTAAAAATATATACATAAATAGAATATTTCCGAAAAAGGAAGAACATAAAACATATCAAGTTGTACTTTTGATATGTTTATCTCTGTTTTAGCTTCAAATTTCATCATTTTTCTCTTCTACAGTTTTCCCTCATCCTGCTCAAACATGTTTGATATTTCTCATGATCCAACCTGATTTTTTCCCCATCATAAACAAAATGTCCAGTCCCAGGCTTCCTCAGGCCTCCTCAGACTAAATTTACACAGTCCTATGTTGTCCCAGGCCGCCTGCGACCCTTAGTTCCATTGCAAAACAAGAATCAGCCACATTGGTCTGGGGAAGACTGAGGAGTCCTCAGGACACCTGAGGAAGCCGGGACTTAATCGGAGGTTAGTTGGGGCTTAGTCCCAGGAGGCCTGAGGCGTCCTGGGACCCAGTCGGTATGTGTACGACAAGATCATGCTTCAAACCGACCAGAAAACTGGCTTAGTCGGTTCTTAGTCCCAGAACAGTCGGGGACTGTCTGGGGCCACCTGGGGCCTCCTGAGGCTTCCTGAGACCGATCTGACCTTAATCCCAGGCTTCAATACTGATTCAGTTTTCCCGCCCATTTTACCTTTTTTTTTCACCGACTGTCCACGATTAAGGGTCCCAGACAGGATCGGGTCTTAGTCCTTTGGTGGAACAGGGGCATAATATCACTCTAAGACTGTATAGGGTCTTATTACCTAAATAAAACAAACTGTGGGGATACATTGCAGGGCGAATATATTATCTATGGACTTATTCGGAACACAAACAGAAAAAAATAACCAAAACACATAATCTACTTGGTAGAGGAAAATGTACTTATTTCAATTTAATTAGACGTTGGGTCAAACGAATAAATCAAGTATCTGGTTTGCTGGTTGACACATCAAGATAATTGTCACAACATTTCTAGCAAACATGTCATTTTACTCTATTTATTCTGATTGTAACATTACATTTAAAGGATAATTATCTTGATTTATACATTCAGTAAGCTTACGAGCAGAAGAACAACACAATACCTATCATTGTGATTCTGCTAAATATATAAGCTTCTTTTTTTCTAACAGATAAGGTCTTGAAGAACAAATTCCAATTAAACAAGTTGGTCTATCTTGTATGGTCTATCACTCTATCACTTTTAAAATTATTTAAATGTAAATGCAAATACTTTTTAATTTTTCAAATGCAAATTCAAATACTTTCATTTTCTTCAAATGCAAATAATTTCAAAATAATTTCAAATGCTTTTTCAAATACTTTCAAAGATTTTATGTATTAGCATACGTTAATATATTAAATGTGAAAATTCTAGCACAAATTAATACAGTGGGAATGAGCTACAACAAGTAAGTAGTAAGTACAGTAAGTATCACACATTAAAAATATCTGCAGAAAAATAAATTAATTTACAAAGTTCAAAAAGGCTGTATTTTCAAATTATTTTATGAACTTCTGAGATATTTATACATAACTTTTTCATGAAGGACTGAACTTTTACCTTAAAATAACAGTAACTGGAAATGCTTAAAATTGTAACCTTCCAGTGAGGGGATTAGTGACTGCTTTTGCTGAGCCACTGAGTTCAGTAGAAGAATGCTTGTACCTCACACAGGGACATTCATAACAGAAAAGTGTTGTCTAATATTAGGCTGAACCTTTCCTGGCATCTTGAATCAATCCACTAACCTATTACTGAATGTTTGCTTTTGAGCTTATGTATTTTTACACAAATCCACAATAATGAGACTGCCACTTTTATATATATAAGCAGCTTTTATATTAGCAGGACAATGGACTGTTTTGAGACTTGTTACTGCAATATCACTTTAAGAAATCAATCAGTCTTTGACAGAATGTTTCTTCATTAGCTAAATATCTTTAAAGGAGCATATTAATATTAGTAATATCTAGTAAGTCAACAAACTCAAATATTTTAGCCTATTATTTTTGTTAAATACTTATTAAAAGCCTAAATTAAATTGAGCTCACCAATACACAACATTAATAGCGATAAATTAATAACTTAAATTATATGCTTTGTAACAAGAAAGAAAAAAAACAACAATTTCATTTACTTGCAGAATAAATTGTATTTACAAAATGCATTTGAATCTTTTTTCAAATGCAAATACTTTTCATTTTAAAATCTCAAATGCAAATGCACTTACTTTCGCAAAGTATTTAAATACATTTAAATGCATTTGCATTTGGCTCCATGTCTGACCATTTGAGAAGTTTTTAATGTGGCAGAAGATATTGAAAGGGCACAAACCTGAAAAACGTTTATTTTAATAATTTATATATTCTTATTAGTAATAAAAGTAATTTCATATATACTATAGTATATTTGTCACTGGTTGTGTAGGTGTAATAACAATTAACAGCAAATAAATAACTGAACACTTAAATTTAAGTATTCTCCAATAAGGTGGTTGTTGCAACTGCGTTCACACTAACCCAGAGCTTTACCACCCCACTTGGCTTGGGACTATTACAACTGTGGATAAAGGATAATTATTTTCTTGTTTCATTCCGTTAAAATAATATCAAAGCCAGGGTGGCCAAGGCCATATGAGGAAGATTATCAGCCCTGTACACTTGTGGCAGTCAAACCCAAACACACATACCAAAATCCCGGGTTGTAATGTCAACCAGTAACCACTATAATTATATACCAAACTTGATGACCCCTAATACTTCTTTATCACACTGAGGCCAAGATGACATAGTGCGGATGCAGTTAAATTACTAGCAATCAAGTATTAGTACACCCAGTCAAACGTGACCTTTCATGACCTTAACTGTACGCAAGAAATAACAGAGAACATTTCACGTAAGTACTGTGGGGGATTTTAAGAATTTGAGACAAAGAGAGTGACATTTCTTACAGATCCACAAACATTGAAATAACTCACACACTACAAGATAATGTCAGACTTTAAAAAGACATGTCTGTCTCTCTCAAAGTTATGGTTAAGGTAATGTTTCTTGTTGTTATTGTTGTTTTAATCATTTTAGTTTATTTGCATAAACCTTTGAACCTTTAAACCTTTTAATCATTTTTAGTTTATTTGCATAAACCTTTAAACCTTTTTTGTGGGTCTGTGTGTGTTTGTCATATGAAAGTTTCCGTATAATCTAATTTTATTAACAATGCCCAGTTCAAATAACTGTTGGCACAAATCACACAGATCATTACATAAAGTACTGGACGAATGTTCACATAGCCACAAACAGAGTCGGTGAGTGCATGAACTGATTTGCACGTTAAAAAGAAAAATCTTCCTGGATTGTGGAAAAATATTACACTAGCCATCAGAACATGCTACAGCTGTGATTATACTGACCTTTTAAAGTATTTCAACAAGTATTACATGTTAATACAGTTAAACTTAAAGTGGCCAATACCAGAAAATATTGGAGAGCGAGGCCCGATTGGGCCGAGATTTTCAATATTTTCCAGCACTGGCCACTTTTGAGGAGTTTGGCTGTTGTAAACCCCACTCATTATCCTATTTGATGCATAGTCCCCTTACATACGAGACTCTGTCTCACCATTCTGTAATTTCTCTTTTTACAGGAATAAATTAATCCCCTGAAGATGATCACTGAGAGAAAGTGTCCAGTACTGATTAGCATTGGACATATCAGTCAATAGTGAAAACCTGCAAGTGGGGTTTACATAACATTAAGCTGATGTTTTAGAGGCATTACTCTTCGTAGTTGTTTTACACTTTTCAATCTAGATTAAACTCTGTAGGGTGGACAGTTATCCGGGATTGAGATGAATCTGGCTTAGTACACTTCAACCCTCAATCCTTGTCAGCCCGGGTAGAAATGTGAACAAGTAAAAATTAGGACAAAATTCTGATTTCCTTTTTGCAGATTTTTGGTGACAGAATTACATTGAAGACAACAGGCTAAGGAAGTGAAGATCCAACATAAAGAAAGCTTCATTTGAATACCTCGTTCTAAGTCTAAGCGAAGGTTCTTAATGATGTTTTGTTGATGGCTGTCTTGCTGGCATATTTCATGAAATCCTCTGGACTCATTAAATACAAACTAAGAGGATGTCATTATTGACACAATCCAAGAAATACACTACAATGTACTGTTAGACAATACTATATATGTTTATTTTCAGTTTGCATAAGAGTGTAAAAAAGTTATTGGACCATGAGTCATTATCAAAGAAACCTTGGGCTATCAAGAATACAAAGCCATATATTAAAGTGCTGTTTAAAATAAAAGTTCAAAGTTAAAGGAAAGTAGGTGTACTAATAATCCATTCAAAGGCACTGTAAGTTTTGTACTGTTGGTATTTATACTGGGCAAAACATTCTTCTTACAACAGAAATAAATACAGAAATGTACCCATCCTCACTCCGCAAGTACACACAATCAACGGTGAATTCAGCTTTAAATAAGGAGAGGATTCATGGGTCCGGGGCATGCCATCATAATCTCGAAAAAATGTTAATATCTCCTCAAGTGATCTTTTGCTAAGACAAATTCAATAAGTGCACTCTTTCACTAAAATCTAAGAATTGACTGAGATTCTATCCTTGTATGGGTATCATTAGCATCTAGCTTTGTTTACATACCATAAATGTCAAGGTTATTTTCATATTAATTGTTGTTTCTGGAACCTTTAGGAGGGTTTTAAGCTTGGTATGATACCAGCAACATTAGATTATAATAGGAGGTTGTGAAAAAGTATATTTATTATTGTAATTTTGGATGAATCTGGATCCAGCGAAAATTGACTTCTAATTGGTAAATCCATTGAAATCGACCATGATGGGAACTGTCCTAAACGTACACATTGCAAGCGCCACTCAATATAAATGTACATATCAATTTTAAGGTTTAAGACTTCTAAGGTTTAACTGCCATTTGATTTTTCTTTCTCATATCCCTGTAAATAACACAGATAAATTTCCCAATATAGTTTCCGTTCCCAGAAAAAAAGTTTCTATTTTTGCATAAAGAACACATTAACTATACTGTTGGAGGTAAATCAGCATCTAATCATACTTTTCTCGGTGTGTTGATGAAAATTTATGAATTTAACAGAGACTTTTTAATTATTGTTTTCTTATGGGGCTATTCCATTATGGCAATCTAATCGTGATTAAAATTTTCCATGTTTCCTCTGCGATTCAGTTCTCAGTGGATGGAAGCAGAAAAAGTTCGCAATGTGTTTGCAATCCACTTCCTAATTGGATTTTAGGGTCTATGACCAACACGATAGTTTCCTGATCAGGTTTGTTATGGGAACATCAGCTATACAATGCAAAGATTTTGTACACGATCTCAAAAGACTAAAAAGGTGCTGGATAACATCTTTGTGATGCCCCTGCTGTTTTCACTGATTTCCTCATAATCAACCCCTGGATCCTTATTTTAATGGGTCACTGGACAGGTCAAATTCATTGACCATTTCAACAGTGACCAACATGAACCGAGTAATAAATCACCTACTACATATAAAAGATATATTTCTTGGACTGTACAGGGAAAATTTAACATTTGTGATAATGATGTTCAGACACAGTGTTGTTCCTATGAGGAGAAGGAGGAGGGCCCCAGTTACTTGGGTAAGGTAGTGGCTCAGAAGTCAGGAGGATAGTGGTCAACACCACAACTTATTCGCTGAAGGCTACCAGGAAGACCAGCCATATTGAGAAATATTGAGATTATTGAAAAATATATTTTTATAGATAGAGTGCTGTCTGATAACTGACCTGCAGAAGCGTACAAGCTTTTGCTGACAACCACTGACACCAGACCTGAGGTTGGCCATTACATTAAGACATCTGGCCACAGGAGAAATCAAAGTCTCCCTCCAGTACACCTTCAGGGTAGGGCAGTTGACCATAAAGTACATAGTCCCTGAGTACCAAGATGGATTTGCTGGTTGTCTCAGTTGTTCCAAGGACTGGAAGCAGATAGAGAAGGGATTCAGGGAGAGATGGAATGGCCCTAAACTTCATCATCATCATAAGAACCTGGCTGATGAAACCCTTCTCCCACAGAAGAATGGACATCAACAAGCGGGTATACAATTGTGGCCAGCAAATTTTGGGTGCTGCAGTCCCGATGTTGCGGGAGCCAGGCATGAATCTATATGGAGTATTGCAGTGGAATCATCTTCCTTGTCAAGGCCAAAACCCCAGTGAGAAGCTGCCAAGGATGAGCCAAGTAAGCTGACCATCTACTTCAGAAATGAAGGGGCTAGCCTTGGCAGCTGGAGATGATATAAACTGTCAGCATTCATAAAATTACAAATCTATTTCAGTCATTTTTGGAGATTGAACTTTAAACGTGTTCCAACATTGTATGGCAGAGTTGTGACAGGGTTTGAACCAGGACTTGAGCATTGTATCGTTAGGGATTTGGCGGTTATATTTGTGGGATTGTTTGTGATCTGGGAAGATTATAATATTTCTATAATATTTAACAAGGCAGCTGAATAACTGTTTTTGCTAGATTTGGCGTCCCTGAAAAGGACCCTTAAAATTTTAGGCTAAAAGCTGCAGGCTTTATTGGACGGGTAGCTGTGTCTGCTGTTGGATTTGGGGCTCCACCTGCTGTTTGCATGGGCTGGTTCTGCAGTGTCTGCAGCTGAAATCTCTGCTATGGTCAGTCCTGTAGATGATGGGAAATTAGTGACTGGCTGAATGAGGCGGTAAACCGTAATGTGTTGCTGCCTCTCGTTACATTTGAGGTGTCCAACCAAGGCAAATCTCTCCACTTAGAATCATTAAAATGACTTTATTGACAGGTTTTGGGATTGAGTGGGCGTGAGCAACTGTCAATCTCTATTGCTCCTTGGCTGATCCACATCTGCCACTGACTGTTAGCAACTCCACTGACATGCTCTCTGTGGTTATTGGGTGCTCAGACTCCTCTGATGGGCAGGAATCAGGTGTCCTCGGATTTAGGCTTGAAGTCGACCATGGAAGAGAAATGTCCCATAATGTAGATGTTGAGGTAGGAAGAGTTCTTCAGTCTCTTCTCCCTATCAGTCAGATGAGGTTTACCTGAATTAGTGTGAGTTCTTTGACTCTTGCAGGCCAGCTTATTCATTTTATTCTCTGGTTTGGAATAGTTCATTACCATTCAAAAAATCTATAAGCTTCATATCTTATTCTTTTGTTAACACAGTCGCTCTCTTGCCCTTTGGGTCATCCCCCTCCTCAGTACAGTCTTCCTCAGGTTCTACTGTGTATCACCCTGTGTATCCACCTGAGTAGCCACCTGTGTATCCTTCTGAGTAGCCCTATTGAGTAGCCCCCTGTGTAAACTCCTGGGTAGCCTTCTGTGCAGCCTCAGTCTCTGGAGCCTCCTGAGTCAAACTGCTAACCTCATTCTTCTTTGGTGGCATTTTATTTATATTTTAAACACTCTCATAAATTAACTCTTATAAATTGCAAAAAAATGCCAATAAGTGATATCCAATGTATCTGCAAAGTATTAAGCCCCAGAAAATATGTCCAATTTGATCTTCGCTCCTTAATTTCTTGCTATGAAATGAATGCTGAGCCCTGGATCGAGGGGGTTATATGCACTACCCCTATCTTTGGTGTGATTTTTTAAGTCCCATCCCCATCGGGAAGCCATGGCAAATATATTGTAAACACATCTTTTTGATCCTCTCTTGATCTTTCCCATCACAAACTCCACTCTTTTGGGATGGCAGTTATGACATTTTTATTGCATTCACGGAGGCAATCCTATTGACTGATTTCAAATCTTTTCAAAATATGGCAATGAATATAAGATCCAAGAGTTTGAGATAGGTTTGAGATAAAAAGATGGGTTTAACATCGACATACTAACTTTTATGAATGGATACTGAAAAGTTTACAATAACTTCAACCAATTTGAAATTGTCACAAAGGTGAGCAATAGCTATAAGATAGGTTTGCAAGCCTCGCTTTTGGCGTGGTTGAGGTTTGCTTTGAAAAAGATGAAAAAGATTGACCTCTTGAAGTAAAAAATTGGGGGATTATAAGATGATCCCAGAAGGGGATCTCTATAATGGAATATATAAAGGCTTTCAATTGTTGGTCAAAAACAAGAAAACATTGAACTTTATTAATTTTGTGCATCAAATGATATGCTACCCTGGATGTGTCATAAATAATGTAATCAAAAATGTTATTGCTGCCTCATATAGTATAATAAGAAACATAAACAGGTTCCTGTGAGTGTGGGAATATCAGTTCTGTTATTATCATTTGATGTATGATATGAAATGACATAACTTGTTTCTTTTCAATGCTTATATTTATTGATATTACGGCACAGGTTCACTGTTGTCATTTTCTTTCAGGCTAGCCATTGTTTACTAACTGCTAATATTCTCTGCGAAAGTTTCCAACCTGCCACATCTTTTCTAGCGTTTAATTTGGATTTGTTATTGACACATATTTACGAGTTACTATCTTGCATTTATTATTTATGGGTTATAATTCTAGCCAATTGTTAACTTTGAAAAAGGTTGGGTAACTTGTAAACCACGTGATTTGTCCCTAGAAAAAAAAACAGTGATGATAAGGGTAACGAGATGGGCCTTGTAACATCCTCCTGACTGTAACAATTAAAAGAACTTGGGCGGTGCTGGTGTAGTTTGCAGTGGTCAAATAGGAATTTGCTGCATTTTATGCTTTCGTAACAACATAAAGATAAGTAATAGCAACATCCTAAGCTACTTATGATGAAAAGACCAGTCGTAACTACTGGTGATAGAAATGTAAAAAAGTATGTTACTGGATTTAAAAACATGTTTAAAATGGCACAAGGCTGTTGCAATTATGTTCCCAAACTCCAGGACTCAAAAAAAAAATTAAGAGACTAGAGTAGAGTTGTTTGAGTAGTTTGACTAATAGATATGACTTCCTATTGGACAAAGAAATTTATGTGCAAATACAGATCACATTAAATCAATGAATCGGCAATCTAATTACAGAGTAAATATTGTATGAACTAATATTTGGTTTGGCTAGTTTTCGTATTAGGTTTGTTCAAATGTGTGTTTTGTTAGACTTAGAGTCAATCATTTCCATGGGCTTTCACTTTTACCTTCTGGTTCACTTTAAATGAATATAAATGGCAAATCTGGACACACTGATATCTACACTATGATAGAACCATGTCACCAGTAAATGTACTGATCTTTCTGTTGATCGCTGTATTAGAAATTCAACATGAGGTGTCTGGAGCACCAACAAAGAAAACTTACTGCAGATATGATGTGCAGTGTGCTTCATCTGAATACTGTGACAGGCCAAATGGATATTGTATGCACTGTGATTTTATCTGTAAAGGACAGATGAAGTCTGAGACTTTGTGCATCCAGAGCTGTGGAAGTGAGTATAAATCACTAACTTCAATTACATGGTAAGGTACTTCATGAGCGAGTTTTGTCGAAAAGACCAAATGGCTTAGAATTCTTCCAAAGAATAAATAAATTAGTAATCTCCACCGCTGGTAGGTGCACTCAGAATTTGGTATTCTCCACCACTGGTAGGTGCACTCAGAATTTCAAGATGGTGACCTGCTAAGTCATCAACAAAGCAGGGTCTAACATCAGTAATGCTTGGCATATAATACCACTTAAGCATTCTTGGTAGCACCATGAAGTAAGGTGTGTGTACATCTAAAAATGTAAAAGAGAGAATAATAAGTGCAAAAGCAGAAACTTAGCATTCATCTCGGAGCATTAACCAGAGATGATGTTCCGAGCTGTGTCACTTCTCGTTTGGGTAGAAGCGATCTGATTTACCATTTGACATACCAGGCCAGACTGGCTACGGATGTATATCAACAATGTGGTACTTTTTGTGGTACTATTTACAATAGGACAATTATTTGAGTGATGTATATTTCTTAAATCCTAACAAGATTAAAGATTAAAAATATATCCGAGTACAGAGAATGGCATTGATTTTATTGTGGAAGAAGCTCTGTAAACGTGCATCAATGATGGTTTTAATATACATGTACATATGTTTTGCATATTATTACAGTGTATATAGTTATTTCAAATCTCTTTATCAGAGAATGGCACTAGGGAATGATAAAAAAGAGCAGTAAAGTAGAGCAGTAATGTACCATAAATTTCTGTTTACGAGATTAAGCAAATGTCATTTCCTGGGGTGGTATTCACAAAAGGTCTTAGCCAAGTCTTAGGCTAAAATTGGGTATATATATTCTACAAAAGTTTAGCCCAAGACTTAGCTGAGACCTTTTGTGATACCACTGATGGTCTACATTCCCTAATGTATTGGATAAATATGGCTGGTGGTGGAAATTATAGAAGTTATGAAAAATGTTTTTGAAGGCTGTATCTGCTTTCTGCAACATTACGTGTCACTGATTTTTGTGTATTTTATCATTTTATCAAATTCAACACTATCTGAATTATGGATTTTACTCATTAAATGGCTTTGCCATTGTTTTAATGTGTGTGGCATTTTTGTGCTATGATTTTATGATACACTGTTCACAACCTCTTCAATGTTAGATTGTTAACCCAAATATGACAGGCCTTTTAACAGACAGGACTACCTCAACTGTTTTAGTCTATTCCAAAGAAACATTCAATTTTGTGTGACAGAACCCAAAAAGTGATAAAGTTACCACTACTGGCTTGGCTAGTAGGGATTTCCCTTATAGCTCACCTGGTAGAGTGCAGGCCTCCTTTGACATTGGAGCCCATTTCCAATGTCAAAGGACCAGGTTTCCAGGGAACTCGAACCCACACCACCTCACTCAGGAGGCCCGCACTCTACCAGGTGAACTATAAGGGAAATCCCTATTAGCCAAGCCAGTAGTAGTGACTTTATCACTTTTTGGGTTCTGTCACATTTGCATTGGGCGAGCCTTTAATATTACTTAAATGAATGATTTAGATTTAACATTTCAACAAAAAATGTTCTGATCAAAAGAGTATGGCTGAAGGAAGGCAGTGTATGCTAGCTGTTCAAGATTCTGTACTGAGAGCCTTCGGGCACTAGCAATCACCTACAAAAACTTAACCCGAATGAAAACCATAAATACAATATCAAAATAATAATAGTAATAAAACACCTTCAGTCCTGTATTCCTGTTTTATTACTAGATCTGAGGCCAGTGCAGACTCCTTCCACATCACATCCCAGTGCAATGCCAAGAACTTCCACATCCAATGACGGAAAGGCTGATTTGTCTGAAACAAACTCTGTATCAAAGCCAAGTAATGGTAGTGACATGTTGATGGATAAGTTTGTCTACATCTTACTGGCTGTCACAGTTTCTGTTGTGGTGGTTGTTGTACTTGTAATGTTGACTCTGACAATTATATGCCTGAAACATCAATCACCCGGAGCCGCCTCACCAAGAGAGGAAAAGCCACTGATGAGAACCAGTGTATCGAGTGATGACAGCCAGGAAGGAACAACCGGTAACCGGTCCGGTTAATGATTAAATACTGGATACCAGTCTGTTTGGTGCTAAAATAAAGTGTAACATAAGTATATATTTTATTGCATGAAATCAGAACATTGAATTCGGCTGGACAAAGATATTCCTACATGTCATTCTGTTGAACAGGGCAAATCACAATTCACATGAAAGTGTACCACACTAGATAATCATGTTTAAATGTTTTTCAACGTATATCTTGCTTGAAATGGTTCTAACATATGACAAAACATATCAGAAAGAAAGTAACTAAAATGGGGTGGGTGCGGTGTGGATGTCTGCTAAAGTAATATTACCACCCTGAGAATGTTATACTTATGTCACTCACAATATTAGCATTTAAACACATATATTTTGTAAATATTGAAAATATTGCTGTTGTAGTATAGAGACATACACTTCGCCTGTGATATATTTTGGACAGTCAAAATTAGAATAAAATTACTTTGTAAATATAATGTAATATAAATGTAAATCATTCTCAACACATGCTATTAATTATTCAGTGTTATCTCAGTCTATTACTTGTTTAATTTTACAGCTGTTAACAATAAATAATATATGTTTTTATAAAATTGGGTGTTTTTTTCACTGCAGGCTGAAATCTTTTCATTAATCAGCTAAGTACGTATTATTTTCATGACCGTTTATTTACTTGTTTAATTGTTAGCAGGTTTATGCAAATACTACTTGTTGGAACTAAATGAAACAAATGAAAAAAATAGCAGTAGATGAGTCTTGGTCCAACTTAGATCCCATTACATTTAGAGAGTGATCTGAATCACCGTCTGAATTTAAAAAAAAACAACTGACTTTCCATTTACTTGATATTACATGCTTTGGCAGAGGTCTATACTCTTCGAGTGATCTTGTTTCATTTCTGCTATTGGGATATTAAATAAACAGAGAGAGCATTTCACTTTCAACACATTGTAAAGAAAGCTTTGTGAGGGTGATGAAGAAAGAAGTGCAAATTGGATGGTTCAGAAATTCTGCATCAGGAGGCACAACCTCATAATGAACCACTTCAGCCCTGAAGGAAATGATCATCTTTTATTTCTGCAAACCCCTCCCTGCTAGAGGATTACTTAAGATCTTCTATTGGCGATTTATATCCTGATCTTAGAGCGACATGTCCCTTTAAAAAAGGAAAACCTTCTAACCATATAAAAATGATCAAAAACTACTTCACTTATGTTTAAACTCTGATTTTAGCCTTTTGCAAAATTTGAATTGGAGGTAAAGCTATATGATAGTCTTTGTTTAAGTCTTTGGTTACAGAAGTTAAGCCGATCTCTTGGTGGACTTAGTGAAAATCCAAAAAATAGCCAACGTCTGACAGTATGAAATCCACTGAGACTAAGATCACAGACCAAGCCTAAATCCTGGACTTAAAGCGTTAACTTATCGTTTAAGTCCAGTCTAAGTCGTGAAGAAGGCCAATAGAATCCCCCGAAGTGATATAGATTTGCATAGAAAGCTATGAATCTTGAAAACGAATTTAATCAGCCTGAAATATCATTCATGTATATAATACCTACTTATTGTGTTAGTTGACTTTTTGAATAACATTTGTTTATGCTTTCAATGAACTGAAAGCATTATTGTCCCCAGTGTATTTAAATGGATGATACATGTACCATTTAAAGGCAATAAGAATCATTTATATATACCCGTATCATTAATATGCATATACAGTAGAACCTCAATTATCCGAACCCAGTGGGAGACATACATTTCAGCTGGATAATCGAGGGGTTTGGAGGGATGAAGGAAACAGAAATTCACCGTCTATGGGTTACCGAGTGGGTGAAAATAAAAAAAAACAAAAACATTTTTATGCATTTAATACAAACGTTAGTTTTTATTGATGATATAGTTTAATATATTTGTGTAATATAATGTAACTGACCCACTTATTGTTACTTATTTGCTCCATATCTATGAATAATATCATTTTAGTTAAAATTTTACGCAAATTTTAACTAGATGTGTTCGGTTGGTAAATGCATTGTGTACATTTTAATTTTAGGTAAACATCCTTACTCATTTTCTGTTGAAAAACTTCGAGAGATTATTTGTTGTAAAACCCCATAATAAACACGCCTTCGGTGATGGGTGTGTTTGGTTGGAAATGCATTGTCTTTTCATCTTCGTCTTTTCTTTTGATACACATTGTCAGTCTGTGAATGGACCTACTCAAGGAGATTAGAAATTGCAATACCCAATCGAACAAGCTTTCATTGATTGGCACATTATCAAAGAAGTTGTGTAGCGGGGTCATGTAAGTGACTTGGATGGTATGTTTTATAAAGCAGGAAAATTATTAGTTTCCGAGAATGTGTAAAATCCTGCATTATCGCTCACGCTAGACAGTGTTTTATATTTAGGGAGACAAGGTTTCGGTTCGGTGAATCCAGAGATTCAGATAATACAAGGCCAGATAATCGAGGTTCTACTGTATATATAACTAAAAGGTAGGCAGTCCCTTATCAGATTTACACTAACTTACTTAATAATAAAAAGAGTTTTCATTTACTCTAAGAAATGAACTGTCAATGGCTCTCGGCAAAATCAAATATTATAGACTGGCTTCTAAATGTAAAAAACTCCTGAACTGTTGTAAGGTTTATTTAATCATAATCCAGAATTGAAGTCCAGCCAAGTTGGTAAGATTGGGTTTCTGTGTTTGAGCTCAGGTCCAATCGGGACAACGCCCTCAACTCCGTTTTAAAGAAAGTTGAATATAAACTAACATTTAATAAAGGTAAGGCACACAAGTATTTTTTGGTGAACCTAAGGGTATAACAGCCAATGCCCATTTCTCCTGTGATGGCAGAAAGTTTTCTTCCAAAAAGCGTTAATAGAAGGCACAATGGATGGCCAATGCCAGTTCTTTTATGGCCTTGTTACATGTGCTTCTTTATTTATTTACCCATTTATTTATTTATTTGGGGTTTTTACATCGCTTTCAACACTTTACAGGTCATATCACAACTGGTAGTTGGAAGGGCAGAGGAAACCAGCATATACAGTTGGTCAAGGTTCTGTACTTGAAACTGTCGACCAACAGCAAACAACTACCAGCTTTCCCACTTCAGGCAATGGCAGGAAGCAAATCCCAGCCTCAGAGGTGGGAGGCAAGAGTGTTATCACTCTGCCACAGTGGCCCCTACACGTGCTTTAGTTACTAGACAAAACTTCAGTATTATAGTGTATTACATGACTCAAAACCATATCCGAACTTTACAAGAATAACCAAAGTTCCAGAGACTAACATCCCCTAACTGAATGACAGTTTCCTTACCTAGCCTGCCAACAGAAATGACTAGATCGACAGAGGACTGCCTTTTTAAGTGGTCATCCAGGGCTTTCTGCATCTGTCTGTACCCGAGATCAAACCCAGCCCTACCATGACCCAAGGTGAGTGTCTCACCAACTAGCCCACAATCACAGATAATCTACAGTTGACTAAACATGATACACCTGAGTCAAGTGCCTACGTTGGAAATATTTAAAAATATATAGACACTCATTTTTTTATTATTAATAATTTTAATAAAAAAATAAAAAGCCCATCCTTATTCAGATCAAAGAATAACAATTTGATCATAGTTTTCATGCACCAACAATCTGGAATGAATTGCTTGTTGATAATCATTCTGCTTCCTTTGTTGCCTCTTTCAGGAAGAATCTCAAGTTTACCATAATTTCTATTTAGCTGGTGTCTCTGTTGTAAGGACTATTGCTATGCCTATGGACTGACAAAAAAACACATGGTACGGTCCGCCTTAGAGTCTGCTTCAATGAAAGGATTGATTGCTATAATGGTCCGGTATTTTTTCAATAGACAGTAAAAGAACAGCATGGGTTTAAAAACTCTATTCAGTCTACTACAAACTGTTTATGGACACTTGCACAACTTTTTAAAAATTTATTTACACATTATTCACAATAATTTTTAATATGTTTAACTGACCTGCTGAAACCACTGGTTAGGGAAGTTCACTGTAGAAAAGCCAAACATGAAAATGAAGGTCGAACAAATTTGGTTCAAGGTCAAGCGATTTCTGTACGACCTTGAAATGAAAGGTCAAACCACAACTGACAGGACAAGCCCCTGGAACACCAATGGACTTAAGGTCAAGGTGAAAGTAAAACCATCTAACTAGTGGCTATTCAGTGTATCTGTTTCAGAATTCAAAAAATGAAGGAAAGGGAAGCCACAGCCAAGTAAACCTTTCTATAAATGAAAGGGACATGGCCATATAAAAATTTATGTAGAGTAAATACTGTTTTATATAGGTTATAGGTAAAGGTAGTTGTGACACCCTGTGAACAGGACAACCTGGATGATGAGACCAAGAAAGTAAATAAGATAAAAATGTCACAATACTGGAAAGGTCAGGGGATTGACAGCTCGGACTTTTACAGAATATTGCTGTGGCGAATTTTATATACTGTGACGAGTTTCACATATCTTACTGTAATCTGTAAAAGATTTATATGTTATAATTACAGTGTATATTTTTGATGGCATTGAGAAATGACGATCATAATCCACAGGATCATAATGCACTCTTTAATATTATAATGTCCAAATGTTATGTTTTCAATATGTATTTGGTCTGTACTTGCACGTTTTATTACATAAAACTATTTTCTTTGTTTTAACTGTAAATTTAAAAAAAAATAAAGATACAGTTTAAAATATACTTTGGTTTGGTACTATTTAGGTACCATAGTCGGAGGTGTATTTGCCATAAGAATAAGCTAAAATTGTTTTTGAAAATGATTTTTCATAATGTTCACATTTCAAGAGACTTTGTGCAATGTCCGTAAATTCTAGCCACTACATATCAGGGCGTTATCATTCCAACACGTTCAATCTGTCTGAATATCTGAACAGAACGAGTGTTTAACCATTGTTCCTCTCGAGTAGGTGATCATAATGTACTGTGCTAGATGACACTCTGACACAGTGTTTAAAACACAGGCATTGATATTTGAGTGAGGTCTAACAATTTAAATGTTTCTAAACCTTAATTTACTCTGGGGCTTCAGACTGAGCATGAATTCACAGTAATGCGGGTCGGATCCATCTTTTAAGTAAGGTGGGGGTTCATATCAGACATACCATAACTGGGGGGGCCGGGGCATCCCCCCCGGGAAAAATTTGGTAAAAATGTAGTGCATTTCCTGTAAATTTTAGACCACTCTCACAAAATAATTTTGTACTTTGGGTTGAACCCCTTTACGTTATTTCTCAGGGGAAGAGGGGGGGTGGAACCCCCTGACGCCCCCAGGATCCGCTAGTGTAATGAAAGTTGTTCTCTTTTGGGTATAGATGTTACATAGTCACATATTTTACACCTGGGTATGCTGTACCAGGACCATTCGTTCTTGCACATTTTGTACCCAGGGTAGGGCATTAAGCACAGGAATTTTGAAATCCTCATTACCCATACTATAACCTGCATAAGTTTTCATAACTCTTTCCTTCATATATGTTCCCCATATATGTCTTCCTTAATACTTCTATTGTCTTCATCTGCCAGCATGAAACTCGCCAAACCTTTACTGATGTGCATCAAGACTGAGTCTTTGTGCTAATTGTATTAATTAGTGGCAATTTCTTTGAAGCACTTACACATGCTACTTTGTTATTAAAGACAGGCCTATGACTTCCTACCACAAGGAAGAGGGGCTATGGGAGAGCGACAGGCTTACCATTTCTAACTGCAAAGATGCAACAAATCGCAAGGACTGGGGTCGAGGCCAGAGACTTCCCATTACGGTGCTCTCATTATAAGGAGGGCTTTGTGAGGCATCTACAACAAATGAGAACCACTGTATAAAAAGACTGTTACAGCATTGGGAAGAAACTCATTCCCAACTACAGTAGAACCTTGATTATCCAAACTCATTGGGGGACATACAATCATGTTGGATAATCAGGGGTCAGTGATCTATTTTGTCCAAGTTCAGTAACGATGACATCTTGGGGAAATACACTTTATTTATTAAAACATCTACTTTGTTGCTTACATTCTGCAATGTAAGGCTACCTTAACATCATATACTATGTTACATTTTACATTTAGGTAGCCTTCAATCAAGTTTAAGATTTAACCTAATGTTACACATTTACACAATCAATTAATGAAGTACAATAAAGTGCATGAATGAAGTACACCAGTACTTCCAAGCACTGTATATGTACTTCAATTACTTTGTTAGTACTATTACATAACATGTCACCAATTGATTATATACATAAAGTGAGTGGTAATATATTGAAAGCATGTTATGTTGAAAAATTTACATACTACTATTGTGTGATATGAAAATGTTTAGGTATTTTACTAACTATTTACTACACAAATGTGTTTGTATAAACTTTTTTGAACCTCTTTTATATGGATAAAAAGTAGCAGTCTATAATCACGTATGTTAGAAACATGAAAATGAGCTTGGCAGGGAAGGAAATTTGCAAATATTAGTATTTAATCCTGCAATTTAAAATTGAATTTTTTCTAAGCTTACTGTCAGACAGAAATGTTAATACTTATATGAGATATGCTTTAACTCATTTGAGACATTACTGTTTAAAATATTTACACAACCATACATATTGACGTACAACACAAACTAAGATACTAAAATTGTAAACCAATCATAAAATCAAATTTGTTACATATAAGTATGTCATTAGAAATATAAAATTTTATTTTTCATATGTAAATATAATTAACATAGTATAATTATCCAACAATCAACACCTTATCATTACATTATCATGAAATAATTCAATAATGTATTACTGTAATCTTTTCATAACGCACCCATGTAAAATAATTTAATTTAAAATTTTGCAAGTGAAGGGGGCAACAAAGTATATAGCTAAGTTACGTTCACTCCTTACTAGATCAAGCAATACGACCCACCTTACTGAGCTCACATTATATAACCTTACGACTTTGATGTGACTTCCCCCTAAACTAAAAGTCCAAAAAGTATTTAAATACAATGTTACCTCAATAATTTAAACTTTAATGTAAATATCTACAAGGTTTCTCTTAAAATGACAACCAACAATACTAGTATACCGTTAAAAATTAAGGATAATAACTACTTGTATACTGTGAAACACATTATTTCTAGTATATTTTTTCAACCAGTCATCATAACTTTTGAATTAGAGATAGTTACTGCACTGCCTATGCACTTAATTATTTGCATCACATTGTCAGGCTTCCACTAGCAGCCACCTGAAAACCTCACGCAAAGGAAAGAAATAGGTGCATTAAACGAGAAGCCAGACAGCCAGGGGCTGGAGAGAAAGGCTTGAAGAGCAGAGTAAGGCAGATAGTGATGCAACAAATGGTGAAAGACGTTCCACTCTTTAGCATGACTTCATATTAAAATGACGATAAGTTAACTTTCATATCATATTAACTACTCATAGAACTTTCACTTAACATTTCTTTGACTCATCCTTGACTTCCCTGGGGAGACGCCAGTTCATATGGAAGCCATACCACAGACCGCCTAATTAGGCACAGATGATTGGATTTGTATATATGGGTGCACACCATTCTATGTCTTCTTCCAGTAAGACATCTATGAATATGCCTAACTGGATCTGAAACTACAAAACACATGGTGTAGGTACACAGGTGTGGGTGAGAGGAAGATTCAAAATTCGTTTTTTTCATAAAATAGTGTTTTTGCCATTCAAGTTAAAAGTCTAAAATGAGGTAGCTACAGAAAGTGTGGGAAAATGTCATTATTTAGGTCAAGAGTTATTTCTAGGAAGACATAATAAAGTCTTTACAAAATGCCACTGACATGGGTGGCACCCAAGATGTCACCCTCCCACAGTGGCCTATTTTGTCCTAGTTCAGTAAAGATCACGTCTTGAGGAAATATATTTTATTCATTAAAACAACAATTTTATTATTCACATTCTGCAATGTAAGGCTACCTTAACAACATATACTATATTACATTTTACATTGAGGTAGTCTTAAACCAAGTTTAAGATTTAACCTAATGTTACACATTTGTACAATCAATTAATGAAGTACACCAGTACCCCCAAGTACTGTATATGTACTTCAATTACTTTGTTAGTACTATTGCATGATATGTCACCCACTGATTTTCTACACGAAATGAGTGTTAATATTCTGAAAGCATGTTATATTGAAAAATTTACTATTTACATACTAATATTATGAGAAATTAAAATGTTTAAGTATTTTACTAACTAGTTACTACACAAATGTGTTTATGAAAACTTTTCCGAACCCCAAGATGCCAAAGTAGATGTTGTTAATGATGGGAAAGTTGGTGTTGAAATGTAGCGGCTATAAGGTCAGATGCATTGTGGTCTTGAGAGATGCACTGCTATACTGCATCTGAAGTCCAGGTACCATGGGATTGTATATGATGAAGTGGAATATTTGAATTAAAAACCAATGTTGCCCCAGATCTACGGAATGCATGAAAAGTTATATTTTTGTTGTTGAGATGGAGAAAATGTAGAATTTTTGATAGTTTTTTTTCTTAATCTTGTTTCAGATAGAGGAACCCCGGAGCCAAAGCATTTGACCTGGAACAATGGTGAATTCTTTGAGCTTTGTTACTGCAAGCAAAAAAAAAAAACTTTTAAGTTAAAGGCATCATCGGACAACAACAACAAAAGTACATACACAACAACAATCAAGAGAAAAATAAAATAATAATAAAATAAGTCAGTCAGAGGAAACATATCCAACGGGTACACTTTTCCTGTCAGATAGTACCCTCTTATCAAATACTATTCTGTATTCTTTTGTGAAGGGTACAGTGTATATCTTCTTTGCTTTAGCATCTCTTTTAATGGTTGTCCCCATCTCAACTCTGATAGATTGCTGTCTGTCATTTGTATGGACCATGGCCATCATGGTGTCAAAGTTCAGGGTCTCGGTGGCTGCCTCATTTAAGGTAAATCCAGAACTTTCATTTGTGTTAACCCTTTGTTTGTCTTTTTTGCATTAATTCTTTGCACCCTCTACTATAAACTCAGTTATGTACTCATCATCACTTTTGAACTCATTTTGAAGATCACCTAATGCATAACCTTCCTTTGGATCTAGTTCTCCTGCTCTTGCTATGTAGACTACTGAATCAGTATCCATCCCCAGCTTTCCGTAGTATAACCTGGCAAAGACCTAATGGGATTGTTCCATTTCTGGGATATATTGTAAACCTTGCTCGCAATTCTGAGCAAATTGGGGGCTTTGTATCCAGTCCAGACTTTGTGATCTAGCCACTGATGTGATTTTAGGGTTTAAGATCTCCACAATTTCTTAGTTAGAGAGTTAGAGATAGTTAAAGAGTGTATGGACATTCTATTCACTCCAACTACCAATATCAGTAATTACTCAAAGAGGGGAGCTGTCCAAACTGCTTCAAAACTGCGTATGTCACCCCCTGTTTTCAGGAAACCTAACCAAAACAGAAATTTCCTCAAAAATTACAGACCAGTTTCCAACCTAATTTTCATATCTAAATCGATTGCAACGGTCGTGGCTAAACAGCTCAGTAGTTACATTGATAGTGAAGGGTTCTCCAATGTTAATCAATCCGATTACGGGAGATTGCATTCCACAGAAACAGCACTCCTGAAAATCTGAAATGATATTCCTGCTTCAATGGACTCTGGGAAAGCTGTGGCTCTCACTTTGTTGGGCTTCTCAGCGGCCTTTGACATTATCGACCATGACATTCTTTTTAATTGCCTCAGGGATTGGTTTGGGGTTGATGACACTGTGTTTAGGTGGATCAAATCCTATCTTTCAAACTGCAAGTAAAAGGTTAAACTAGGTAATAGCTTTTCAGATACCTTTTTTCTCCCCTATGGAGTACCCCAGGGCTTTGTCCTGGGTCCCCTCCTTTTTACCCTTTACACTACCACCCTCAATAATATCATTTCCAGTTTCAATGTCACCCACCATCTTTATGCAGATGACACCCAAATATATCTAGCACTTGACCATAGGAACTTTGATTCCAGTTTTGCTGAGCTTACTGAGTGTCTTACCTGTGTTAAAAAGTGGATGGTTGGTGTAAAACTGAAATTTCAACCCCGAGAAAACATAATTTATTATCATTGGTTATAGACAAGCCAGAGAGTCTCTAATCCAAAATTTTCCAACTCAGCTTCTCGGAAATTCTATCTCCCCTACCGATACAGTCAAGAACCTAGGTGTCACCTTTGATTCTGGAAACACCTTCACCAGCCATATAACAAAGGTTTGGCATGCCTGTTACTGCCCTCTCAAGGATCTAAGAAGTATCCGTAAATTCCTCAGTGTGAAGACTGCAGCCTTGCTTGCTAACTCAGTGATCAGCAGGCGACTTGACTACGGCAATTCCTTGCTTTATGACGTAAGTAAATATAATGTGGCTTAACTCCAAAAGATTCAAAATGCCCTTTGCAGAATTGTTTTAGACTTGATAGAACTAGTCGTGTCACTCCCTTTCTCCAAAAACTACACTGGCTCGCTATTAAATACAATCTAATTACTTTCAAGGCCATCAAATTCTTCCAACCCACACACTTATCATCCCTGATCAAAGCCAGTAGCCTAACTTGTGGTAATAGGCTATCTCTTTCCTCAGTTTGTTTTAGAAAGACCATTGGCAGGTGAGGTTTTGCAATGGCTTCCCCCACTGAACAGACTCCAACAAGTAGTCAGATCATAGCACAAAATAACGGGTTTCTGTGGTCAGCTAAAAACCTTCTTCTTTACAGCGGTGGGCGCTAATTTGGATCTAACCCTGATATGTCCCTGGACTTTCTCTTTTTTATCTCAAGTGCATTAGAGGATGTTGCATCAATTTTGTGCTATATAAATGTTTCTATTCTATTTTAAATCATATTTGTTACTGGATGTGATGTACATCTTGCATGGGCTGCGATTGACAAGTTGGCACTGGTTGCACTGCTGCTTTACCTGTATCAACTGCTGTGTCAGTATTGGCTGTGTAAAAGTGGCTGTGGGCCCAAATGTTGTTCAATTCGCTTTTCGAAGTAAACTTTGTTGTTATTCCTGTTGCTGACTGTCCTTGTGATTCAGGTTCCTTATAAGTCTCAAATTGGAAATCCTCAAATTACTCAGTGGAGAGATTCTTCAGTTTTGAATGCTGCCACTCACAATATGCAGCTGTGGGTTCATTCTGGGACTCCTGGAAGATCATGTGTTCTAGCTTGTCTGCAAGTGCCTCTAATTTCTTCCTGAAATTGCTTCAATTGTACTGAACTCTCCAACTGGGGTTTGATCTGACTCTTCTGATGGACCAGCATTTGGCGGTCTTGAAACTGTTTATATTCACTCTTGGATGAATGATGGTGAACTATTTGGGTGTGTAGAAATCCAAAATTCTTCTTGACGAGTTCTGCCTATCTGTGAATGAGGGTCATATCAGAAAGAGCAAAGATCAGAAAAGAAAATCTTTATGTGATCTTGTGGTTATGATGTTTATCATATAATGATTTGGCGTGGATCCAGACCAGTGATCACTTGAAAACAGACAATTATCCATTAGATTGATTTTTATTTATATTAACATTCAGTCTTTAATTGAATCCAGTAAATGTTTCTTAGTCCTAGATTTTAAATGATTTTAATGTGTCAAATACAGCACCAAGTCATAGCAACATTCACACAAGTATTTTTTGGTGAACCTAAGGGTATAACAGCCAATGCCCATTTCTCCTGTGATGGCAGAAAGTTTTCTTCCAAAAAGCGTTAATAGAAGGCACAATGGATGACCAATGCCAGTTCTTTTATGGCCTTGTTACATGTGCTTCTTTATTTATTTACCCATTTATTTATTTATTTGGGGTTTTTACGTCGCTTTCAACACTTTACAGGTCATATCACAACCGGTAGTTGGAAGGGCAGAGGAAACCAGCATATACAGTTGGTCAAGGTTCTGTACTTGAAACTGTCGACCAACAGCAAGCAACTACCAGCTTTCCAACTTCAGGCAATGGCAGGAAGCTAATCCCAGCCTCAGAGGTGGGAGACGAGAGTGTTATCACTCTGCCACAGTGGCCCCTACATGTGCTTTAGTTACTAGACAAAACTTCAGTATTATAGTGTATTACATGACTCAAAACCATATCCGAACTTTACAAGAATAACCAAAGTTCCAGAGACTAACATCCCCTAACTGAATGACAGTTTCCTTACCTAGCCTGCCAACGGAAATCACTAGATCGACAGAGGAATGCCTTTTTAAGTGGTCATCCAGGGCTTTCTGCATCTGTCTGTACCCGAGATCAAACCCAGCCCTACCATGACCCAAGGTGAGTGTCTCACCAACTAGCCCACAATCACAGATAATCTACAGTTGACTATACATGATACACCTGAGTCAAGTGCTTACGCTGGAAATATTTAAAAAATATATAGACACTCATTTTTTTATTATTAATAATTTTAATAAAAAAATAAAAAGCCCATCCTTATTCAGATCAAAGAATAACAATTTGATCATAGTTTTCATGCACCAACAATCTGGAATGAATTGCTTGTTGATAATCATTCTGCTTCCTTTGTTGCCTCTTTCAGGAAGAATCTCAAGTTTACCATAATTTCTATTTAGCTGGTGTCTCTGTTGTAAGGACTATTGCTATGCCTATGGACTGACAAAAAAACACATGGTACGGTCCGCCTTAGAGTCTGCTTCAATGAAAGGATTGATTGCTATAATGGTCCGGTATTTTTTCAATAGACAGTAAAAGAACAGCATGGGTTTAAAAACTCTATTCAGTCTACTACAAACTGTTTATGGACACTTGTACAACTTTTTAAAAATTTATTTACACATTATTCACAATAATTTTTAATATGTTTAACTGACCTGCTGAAACCACTGGTTGGGGGAGCTCACTGTAGAAAAGCCAAACATGAAAATGAAGGTCGAACAAATTTGGTTCAAGGTCAAGCGATTTCTGTACGACCTTGAAATGAAAGGTCAAACCACAACTGACAGGACAAGCCCCTGGAACACCAATGGACTTAAGGTCAAGGTGAAAGTAAAACCATCTTACTAGTGGCTATTCAGTGTATCTGTTTGACTAGAATTCAAAAAATGAAGGAAAGGGAAGCCACAGCCAAGTAAACCTTTCTATAAATGAAAGGGACATGACCATATAAAAAGTTATGTAGAGTAAATACTGTTTTATATAGGTTATAGGTAAAGGTAGTTGTGACACCCTGTGAACAGGACAACCTGGATGATGAGACCAAGAAAGTAAATAAGATAAAAATGTCACAATACTGGAAAGGTCAGGGGATTGACAGCTTGGACTTTTACAGAATATTGCTGTGGCGAATTTTATATACTGTGACGAGTTTCACATATCTTACTCTAATCTGTAAAAGATTTATATGTTATAATTACAGTGTATATTTTTGATGGCATTGAGAAATGAGGATCATAATCCACAGGATCATAATGCACTCTTTAATATTATAATGTCCTAATGTTATGTTTTCAATATGTATTTGGTCTGTATTTGCACGTTTTATTACATAAAGCTATTTTCTTTGTTTTAACTGTAAAATTTAAAAAAATAAAGATACAATTTAAAATATACTTTGGTTTAGTACTATTTAGGTACCATAGTCGGAGGTGTATTTGCCATAAGAATAAGCTAAAAATGTTTTTGAAAATGATTTTCCATAATGTTCACATTTCAAGAGACTTTGTGCAATGTCCGTAAATTCTAGCCACTACATATCAGGGCGTTATCATTCCAACACGTTCAATCTGTCTGAATATCTGAACAGAACGAGTGTTTAACCATTGTTCCTCTCGAGTAGGTGATCATAATGTACTGTGCTAGATGACACTCTGACACAGTGTTTAAAACACAGGCATTGATATTTGAGTGAGGTCTAACAATTTAAATGTTTCTAAACCTTAATTTACTCTGGGGCTTCAGACTGAGCATGAATTCACAGTAATGCGGGTCGGATCCATCTTTTAAGTAAGGTGGGTGTTTATATCAGACATACCATAACTAGGGGGGGTCCGGGGCATGCCCCCCCGGGAAAAATTTGGTAAAAATGTAGGGGGATGAACCTCCTGACCCCCCTGGGATCCGCTAGTGTAATGAAAGTTGTTCTCTTTTGGGTATAGATGTTACATAGTCACATATTTTACACCTGGGTATGCTGTACCAGGACCATTCGTTCTTGCACATTTTGTACCCAGGGTAGGGCATTAAGCACAGGAATTTTGAAATCCTCATTACCCATACTATAACCTGCATAAGTTTTCATAACTCTTTCCTTCATATATGTTCCCCATATATGTCTTCCTTAATACTTCTATTGTCTTCATCTGCCAGCATGAAACTCGCCAAACCTTTACTGATGTGCATCAAGACTGAGTCTTTGTGCTAATTGTATTAATTAGTGGCAATTTCTTTGAAGCACTTACACATGCTACTTTGTTATTAAAGACAGGCCTATGACTTCCTACCACAAGGAAGAGGGGCTATGGGAGAGCGACAGGCTTACCATTTCTAACTGCAAGGATGCAACAAATCGCAAGGACTGGGGTCGAGGCCAGAGACTTCCCATTACGGTGCTCTCATTATAAGGAGGGCTTTGTGAGGCCTCTACAACAAATGAGAACCACTGTATAAAAAGACTGTTACAGCATTGGGAAGAAACTCATTCCCAACTACAGTAGAACCTCGATTATCCAAACTCATTGGGGGACATACAATCAGTTTGGATAATCAGGGGTCAGTGATCTATTTTGTCCAAGTTCAGGAACGATGACATCTTGGGGAAATACACTTTATTTATTAAAACATCTACTTTGTTGCTTGCATTCTGCAATGTAAGGCTACCTTAACATCATATACTATGTTACATTTTACATTTAGGTAGCCTTCAATCAAGTTTAAGATTTAACCTAATGTTACACATTTACACAATCAATTAATGAAGCACAATGAAGTGCATGAATGAAGTACACCAGTACTTCCAAGCACTGTATATGTACTTCAATTACTTTGTTAGTACTATTACATAACATGTCACCAACTGATTATATACAAAAAGTGAGTGGTAATATACTGAAAGCATGTTATGTTGAAAAATTTACATACTACTATTGTGTGAAATTAAAATGTTTAGGTATTTTACAAACTATTTACTACACAAATGTGTTTGTATAAACTTTTTCAAACCACTTTTATATGGATGAAAAGTAGCAGTCTATAATCACGTATGTTAGAAACATGAAAATGAGCTTGGCAGGGAAGGAAATTTGCAAATTTTAGTATTTAATCCTGCAATTTAAAATCGAATTTTTCTAAGCTTACTGTCAGACAGAAACGTTAATACTTATATGAGATATGCTTTAACTCATTTGAGACATTACTGTTTAAAATATTTACACAACCATACATATTGACGTACAACACAAACTAAGATACTAAAATTGTAAACCAATCATAAAATCAAATTTGTTACATATAAGTATGTCATTAGAAATATAAAATTTTTTTTCATATGTAAATATAATTAACATAGTATAATTATCCAACAATCAACACATTATCATTACATTATCATGAAATAATTCAATAATGTATTACTGTAATATTTTCATAACGCACCCATGTAAAATAATTTAATTTAAAATTTTGCAAGTGAAGGGGGCAACAAAGTATAAAGCTAAGTTATGTTCACTCCTTACTAGATCAAGCAATACGACCCACCTTACTGAGCTCACATTATATAACCTTACGACTTTGATGTGACTTCCCCCTAAACTAAAAGTCCAAAAAGTATTTAAATACAATGTTACCTCAATAATTTAAACTTTAATGTAAATATCTACAAGGTTTCTCTTAAAATGACAACCAACAATACTAGTATACCGTTAAAAATTAAGGATAATAACTACTTGTATACTGTGAAACACATTATTTCTAGTATATTTTTTCAACCAGTCATCATAACTTTTGAATTAGAGATAGTTACTGCACTGCCTATGCACTTAATTATTTGCATCACATTGTCAGGCTTCCACTAGCAGCCACCTGAAAACCTCACGCAAAGGAAAGAAATAGGTGCATTAAACGAGAAGCCAGACAGCCAGGGGCTGGAGAGAAAGGCTTGAAGAGCAGATTAAGGCAGATAGTGATGCAACAAATGGTGAAAGACGTTCCACTCTTTAGCATGACTTCATATGAAAATGACGATAAGTTAACTTTCATATCATATTAACTACTCATAGAACTTTCACTTAACATCTCTTTGACTCATCCTTGACTTCCCTGGGGAGACGCCAGTTCATGTGGAAGCCATGCCACAGACCGCCTAATTAGGCACAGATGATTGGATTTGTATATATGGGTGCACACCATTCTATGTCTTCTTCCAGTAAGACATCTATGAATATGCCTAACTGGATCTGAAACTACAAAACACATGGTGTAGGTACACAGGTGTGGGTGAGGGGAAGATTCAAAATTCATTTTTTTTTCATAAAATGGTGTTTTAGCCATTCAAGTTAAAACTCTAAAATGAGGTAGCTACAGAAAGTGCGGGAAAATGTCATTAATTAGGTCAAGAGTCATTTCTAGGAAGACACAATAAAGTCTTTACAAAACGCCACTGACATGGTGGCACCCAAGATGTCACCCTCCCACAGCGGCCTATTTTGTCCAAGTTCAGTAAAGATGACATCTTGAGGAAATACATTTTATTCATTAAAACAACAACTTTATTATTCACATTCTGCAATGTAAGGCTACCTTAACAACATATACTATATTACATTTTACATTGAGGTAGCCTTAAACCAAGTTTAAGATTTAACCTAATGTTACACATTTGCACAATTAATTAATGAAGTACACCAGTACCCCCAAGTACTGTATATGTACTTCAATTACTTTGTTAGTACTATTGCATGATATGTCACCCACTGATTTTCTACACGAAATGAGTGTTAATATTCTGAAAGCATGTTATATTGAAAAATTTACTATTTACATACTAATATTATGAGAAATTAAAATGTTTAAGTATTTTACTAACTAGTTACTACACAAATGTGTTTATGAAAACTTTTCCGAACCCCAAGACACCAAAGTAGATGTTGTTAATGATGGGAAAGTTGGTGTTGAAATGTAACGGCTATAAGGTCAGATGCATTGTGGTCTTGAGAGATGTACTGCTATACTGCATCTGAAGTTCAGGTACCATGGGATTGTATATGATGAAGTGGAATATTTGAATTAAAAACCAATATTGCCCCAGATCTACGGAATGCATGAAAAGTTATATTTTTTGTTGTTGAGATGGAGAAAATGTAGAATTTTTGATAGTTTTTTTTTTCTTAATCTTGTTTCAGATAGAGGAACCCCGGAGCCAAAGCATTTGACCTGGAATAATAGTGAATTCTTTGAGCCTGGGGAATTTTACAGCAAATTTTACAGGTGTTCCTGCAAGCAAGAAAAAAAAACTTTTAAGTTAAAGGCATCATCGGACAACAACAACAAAAGTATATAGACAACAACAACCAAGAGAAAAATAAAATAATAATAAAATAAGTCAGTCAGAGGAAACATATCCAACGGGTACACTTTTCCTGTCAGATAGTACCCTCTTATAAAGTACTATTCTGTATTCTTTTGTGAAGGGTACAGTGTACATCTTCTTTGCTTTAGCATCTCTTTTAATGGTTGTTCCCATCTCAACTCTGATAGATTGCTGTCTGTCATTTGTATGGACCATGGCCATCATGGTGTCAAAGTTCAGGGTCTCGGTGGCTGCCTCATTTAAGGTAAATCCAGAACTTTCATTTGTGTTAACCCTTTGTTTGTCTTTTTTGCATTAATTCTTTGCACCCTCTACTATAAACTCAGTTATGTACTCGTCATTACTTTTGAACTCATTTTGAAGATCACCTAATGCATAACCTTCCTTTGGATCTAGTTCTCCTGCTCTTGCTATGTAGACTACTGAATCAGTATCCACCCCCAGCTTTCCGTCGTATAACCTGGCAAAGACCTAATGGGATTGTTCCATTTCTGGGATATATTGTAAACCTTGCTCGCAATTCTGAGCAAATTGGGGGCTTTGTATCCAGTCCAGACTTTGTGATCTAGCCACTGATGTGATTTTAGGGTTTAAGATCTCCACAATTTCTTAGTTAGAGAGTTAGAGATAGTTAAAGAGTGTATGGACATTCTATTCACTCCAACTACCAATATCAGTAATTACTCAAAGAGGGGAGCTGTCCAAACTGTTTCAAAACTGCGTATGTCACCCCCTGTTTTCAGGAAACCTAACCAAAACAGAAATTTCCTCAAAAATTACAGACCAGTTTCCAACCTAATTTTCATATCTAAATCGATTGCAACGGTCGTGGCTAAACAGCTCAGTAGTTACATTGATAGTGAAGGGTTCTCCAATGTTAATCAATCCGATTATGGGAGATTGCATTCCACAGAAACAGCACTCCTGAAAATCTGAAATGATATTCCTGCTTCAATGGACTCTGGGAAAGCTGTGGCTCTCACTTTGTTGGGCTTCTCAGCGGCCTTTGACATTATCGACCATGATATTCTTTTTAATTGCCTCAGGGATTGGTTTGGGGTTGATGACACTGTGTTTAGGTGGATCAAATCCTATCTTTCAAACCGCAAGTAAAAGGTTAAACTAGGTAATAGCTTTTCAGATACCTTTTTTCTCCCCTATGGAGTACCCCAGGGCTTTGTCCTGGGTCCCCTCCTTTTTACCCTTTACACTACCACCCTCAATAATATCATTTCCAGTTTCAATGTCACCCACCATCTTTATGCAGATGACACCCAAATATATCTAGCACTTGACCATAGGAACTTTGATTCCAGTTTTGCTGAGCTTACTGAGTGTCTTACCTGTGTTAAAAAGTGGATGGTTGGTGTAAAACTGTAATTTCAACCCCGAGAAAACATAATTTATTATCATTGGTTATAGACAAGCCAGAGAGTCCCTAATCCAAAATTTTCCAACTCAGCTTCTCGGAAATTCTATCTCCCCTACCGATACAGTCAAGAACCTAGGTGTCACCTTCGATTCTGGAAACACCTTCACCAGCCACATAACAAAAGTTTGGCATGCCTGTTACTGCCCTCTCAAGGATCTAAGAAGTATCCGTAAATTCCTCAGTGTGAAGACTGCAGCCTTGCTTGCTAACTCAGTGATCAGCAGTTGACTTGACTACTGTAATAGCCTACTTTATGGCGTAAGTAAATATAATGTGGCTAAACTCCAAAAGATTCAAAATGCCCTTTGCAGAATTGTTTTAGACTTGATAGAACTAGTCGTGTCACTCCCTTTCTTCAAAAACTACACTGGCTCGCTATTAAATACAATCTAATTACTTTCAAGGCCATCAAATTCTTCCAACCCACACACTTATCATCCCTGATCAAAGCCAGTAGCCTAACTTGTGGTAATAGGCTATCTCTTTCCTCAGTTTGTTCTAGAAAGACCATTGGCAGGTGAGGTTTTGCAATGGCTTCCCCCACTGAATGGAACAGACTCCAACAAGTAGTCAGATCATAGCACAAAATAACGGGTTTCTGTGGTCAGCTAAAAACCTTCTTCTTTACACTAGCCTATCCTCCACCATTGTACATCTCCATGTCAGGCGCTAATTTGGATCTCCACCTGATACATCCCTGAACTTTCCCTTTTTGATCTCAAGCACATTAAAGGATGTTGCATCAATTTTGTGCTATATAAATGTTTATATTTTATTGTAAATCATATCTGTTATGTACATCTTGCATGGGCTGTGGTTGATAAGTTGACACTGGTTGCACTGCTACTTTACCTGTATCAGCTGCTGTGTCAGTATTGGCTGTGTAAAAGTGGCTGTGGGCCCAAATGTTCTAATTCTAATTCGACTTTTATAGCGCTTAATCTCCCCAAACAAGAGGATTCTAAGGCGCAACAAAACAAAAAGCAGTCAAGAAAATTCTGTGTCCAGGGACATAACAGGGGTCGAACACCACGGAGAACGCCAGGAGGATGATTCAGGCTAGGGTGGATATGCTTTGGTGTACAGGTAGGTTTTAAGCTGTTTTCTGAAGGAGGCCAGGGATGGAGAGGCACGAATCACATCAGGGAGAGTATTCCACACAGTAGGAGCATCAAACGCAAAACTATTACCAAACTGTTTGACAGATTTATGAACAGAGGGGCAGAACTTTGGAATAACTAGGATCGCTTGGTGAAGTAAACTTTGTTGTTGTTCCTGTTGCTGACGGTCCTTGCAATTCAGGTTCCTTATAAGTCTCAAATTGGAAATCCTCAAATGACTCAGTGGAGAGATTATTTAGTTCTGAATGCAGCCACTCACAATATGTAGCTGTGGGTTCATTCTGGGACTCCTGGAAGATCATTTGTTCTAACTATCTTCAAGTGCCTCTGATTTCTTCCACCTTTCCTGGCCCTCTATCTGGAATGGGGGTTGCACAAGGCTGTGTGATAAAGGGGTTTTGTGATGGGGAAAGAGAAACGCCAGATAGTCTTAGTGGTTCCTCAGTCGATCCATGTGCAATGCTTACTGAAATTGCTTCAATTGTACTGGACTCTCCAAATGAGGGTTGATCGGACTCTTCTGATGGGCCAGCATTTGAATACTGTTTATATTCACTCTTGGATGAATGATGATGAAAGATTTGGGTGCTCCCTGCCAAGACTTCATTGCTATACATTGTCCTCTGGTTCTGGAACCTTCTCTTACAGGCAGCGTTATCCATCTTGTTCTCATTGCAAAATTTATCCCATACGACCTCCCTCTTGTTTGGATCTATATAGTCCATGAGTCTCTTGTACAGCAGCTCATTGTCCTTACAAAATTCCACCAGCTTCCAGTAATCTTCCTCGTCAAACACAACTGTCTTCTTGCTCTCCTCTGAAGCCCCCCTGTGTTGCCTCTATAGTAGCCTCCTGTGTAGTCTCCATAGCAGCCTCCTGGGTCTCAGCCATACTTCCACTCTCACTCTCTGAGCTTCTTGACCTTGTTTGTCTGTTGCAGCAGGCATTCTCTTTTGATTCTTTCCTGAAAGTATAATGACAATAACATAACTTTGTAATAAAAATGATCCCCAAAGCAAACAGAAATGCCACTAAGTGATTTCCAAACTATTGCAGAGTATTAACTCACATGAAAATATGTCTCATTGAATCTCACATGTATTTGCACTTCTTGATTGCTAGCCAAGAAATGAATGCTGAGGCCTGAATTGCGGGGGTTTATTTAGGGAATAGCAAACCTTTCATGTCATCTTATTAATCCCATATCCATCAGGAAGCCATCGTAAACTCATTATATGGACATCTTTTTAATCCTTCCTTAATCCTTTTCATTGTAAACCCCATCATGATGGAATTCTTTGATACTCTATATTTTTGGCCCTTGGAACGCAATCCTATTGGCTAGATTCAAACCTTATGTATCCAAGAGAGATAGGTTTACGGGCCAAAAGATCTTGGTACAAAACAAAGAATGGCCATATGATGGCCACGATAGGTTTACAATAGTTTTGAAAAGGTATACAAGCGCAACATCAGATAAGATTTGGTAAAGGTTTACAAAAATTTCAAACTAGTTGATACTTCTATATGATAGGTTTACAATGCTCAGAATGGTCCCATTTGAGGTTTACACAGAAAAAAGATGAAAAAGATTCTCCTCCTGATACCCCAAATTATAAAATCAGAAGTTTATGAAATATCGCAGAAATGGAATAGTCCCCTTAGAATTTGTCAAATGATGGATACTAGGCACAAACATTTTCACATTAGATTATAGTAGATATTTAGCAGCTTAAATTACAGATACAAAGAAAGGTCGAAATTGTTTTTGATTAAAATCAATAAATTAGACAAATACATTAAACTGTGTGAAAAATGGTAGAGATTAAAATGAGTAATGTTGTTGAATTAACCACTTAAATCCAATTATATGGTGAATACATAGCCGTTTTAAAAATATGTTAATTATCTATTTTTAGTAGATTTGCTACTGAACATGACAACATGAACTGATGTCGAAAGCTTTATTGTGCTGTCCATGTGAAAACTCTGACAATGGGGGTCATATCAGAAATAGCAACCATCTGAAAAGAAAGAAAATCTGTTAAGTGATCTTGTGGTTATGATGTTTATCATATAATGATTTGGCGTGGATCCAGACCAGGGATCACTTAAAAACAGACAATTATCCGTTAGATTGATTTTTTTATATTAACATTCAGTCTTTGATTGAATCCAGTGAACGTTTCTTAGTCCTAGATTTCAAATGATTTTTATGTTCATACACAGCATCAAGTTTTGCAAGATTCAAAATTATAGCAAGTTCAAAACAAGAGTACTCGTAGAGTGCATACCTGTGCCAAAACCCAACACCTCCTGTCTTGCTTTTGGGTATAATAATAAAAAATATCCTTTCAAATTTTCTGTATCCAGACTTTTCATCTCAAAACTGTAAGAATCTCTTCTTTGTGTCATTATAGACATTTCTTGAACATTTCATCAAAATCCGACCACAGCTTTTCAAGTTGTTTTCGAGAAGAAAAAAAGAAACAGGCAAAAACTTAAACCAAACAAACGTATCTTGTCTATTACATCATGTCTTCCACGAAGGTAATTTGAGTTAAATCTGAAAAAAAAAACGGTTTGTTTATCGTATGCCTTATTGTCTTATGTACAGATAAATGTTAGATCGACGAGACTATGAATGTAAAAGGTTTAGCAAAATTGATAGCCTCTATGTCTGGAGAACCGAAATTTACGGTTCACGAGTTTAAGTTTTAGTATACCTTATATCCCTTATATCAAATTCACTGTATGTGCGCGGTATCCTTAATGTGGTGCAGAAGAGACGAAAATACTCCCATTATTTATATATACGCATATTATATTGGACAGAGACCTGTTCATTTTTTGTTGTGTGGCAAATAAATTACTTACTTATGGATATTGACTTTTGACAATTGACAATCCAATAAAGCCCTATTATGCAATAAATCGTTCTTATTTTAGAAGTGCTATTTTCAGGAAAAGAAAAATTTTTCGTTTCGTTTGTGATACTGATTGAATGGTTTCTTTCCAATGCTTCCTTGTTTATCACGTCATACAATATTGTGTAATTATAGAATTTAGGATGATTTAGAGCGATGTATCAGGATGTATCAGGATAGGGTAAATCGTTATGTAGCTTCAGTGATATTCACATATGACCAATTCCCTCTTGAGAGGAAAAAGACTAAATAAGTGGATTGTCTGAGAAAAAAAGTCTTATATAAAACATTGGAAGGCCACAGCAGCATTGCTTTCATATGGTTGCCACTTATAATTTTAATCATCCACTTAACAGCAGAAATAATTTAAGTATATATTGTCATCATTTGACTACTTCAGTATAATTTTTTTCTTTAAAAACATCTTTTCTGTAATTTTAATTTGGAAGAGATTAGTGACATGCATAACTTAACTTGTAAACTAATTATATACCATGGTGGTAACAATTTAGAGGATATTTTTCACATAACGTATTAGCAATACCGACTACTCTTATATTGCCCATTAAATCTCAAATAAATCTCATTAAATCTCAATTAAAGCTCATAATAAATCACCAATATGCCACGCATGCTGTACCAAAGCTTTGGTGCAGTGAGCTTTGAAACCCCCCTTCCATTCCACTCTCATGAGTTAGCTTAACAGCAAGCTGAACTATATCTTGGACGCGTCTATGATGAACATAATCGTGTGTCATATCTTATCTGCCTCTTTACTAAGCCACAAGCTCTTTACAAATTATGTTAATGTTTGGTAAAAGTTAAATACGATTAACCTATTGCATACCCTCTCATATATATTTGTCTTGGTTAAATATCTTGGCTGAGTTCCCCAAATAATGTTGTTTATTTACTCTCACACAGACATATATCACTAGCATGAAGCCATTTATGGCTACACATATACTATCTTATAGACTGTGATTGATCCGTAGGTATAAAGAGTTTTATCAGAAAATCCTCAATAGCCAATAATAAACACCAATTTTCATAAACGAAAGCGAAATAAGAGATTGTTGGTTTTTGTTGCTGTCCTAGACACCAAGCACTGCATAATCTTGCTGACTTTCAACTAATAACCACTGTTTCTTACTATGGCTCTGCTGAAGCTTCGGTTAGTTGCGGTATGGGTATCAGTTTTAGCAATCCACGGATTTCACACCACTGGAATTTTTGTGTCTGCTGACTCAGATGATACAGTCTACTGTTCTTCATCCAAAAACTGTGCTGCAGGAGAATTCTGCGAACCTGGATTCGGCTTCTGTATGCCCTGCTCCTATATCTGCACAGGAGTAGGAACTACAAGGAGTAACTGTGTGAAATTTGGATGTGCTGGTTGGTATGAAATTTTCTCTATGTTCTTTTTAAATTCCTTAAAAGTATAATACACTACATAAGGGCATCAAAGGCCCAGTGGTTAGTGAGTTTTCAAAAATGATCAGTTGGCTCTCACTTCTGTAGTCCTTGGTTCGAATCCAGTTTATGGCGAGAGACAGAGTTCTCTATTATCCATTTTCTGTGTAAATCTTAAACAGGCATATTG